>OX352314.1:3212500-5730294 GCA_947086415.1 Pammene aurita | reverse complement strand
GCACCAACACGCTTACACTTTAAGCACACTGCCCCTGAAACGTTAGGACAATTACGATAGTTGTGACCAGTTGCATCACACTTCATACACACTATAGAACTGGGTTGACCTACAACTTGAGCACTAATCGGTGCAATAGCCAAACGTGCTGGACGTGAACCTTGAAAGGCTTCAAAATTTTTCGCGACTTCTAACAAACCATCAATATCCCTGACCACGTTAGTTGCAAGACAGGGATGATATCTAGGATTCATTCCATATTTAATAATGTTAAACAGGTTGTCTTCGGAAACCGGTGTACGAAGCTTTGCGTTTAGATCGCGCGCCTGAATAACAAAATCAACCACTGACTGGTTGTCCTTCTGTGATAAAAGCGCGAAGTTGGCTCTCAAGCTTGAAATCGAAATCGGCTACGTCGAAGGTTTTAACGAATTCAGACTTTAATTCCGCGTAAGTAAGACCCGGATATCTGATTGCCCTAAAATGTTTCAAGGCACTATCTGACAACAATTCATGGAAACGTCTGACAACATATGAAGGATTGACATTACGCGCCATACCTTCTTCCTCTATTCGAAAGAAAAATTCGCGAACACAAGTGTCCCCGGAAAAGTTCAAGTTCCATTTCGTAAGTGAATAATCTTTGAAAGGAAAAGGCGGGGGAAGTCCGGACATATGCATCGCCTGGGGTCGTGGTTCAGAATCAAAAAACTGTTCTTCATCGTCTGCCATTGGACCTAAAATCCTCGGATCGTACGAGTTTAAAGATGAGTGCGCATGAGGTGTCTCAGCAATTGATCCTTCATTACTTAAGTGCGACATGGCGAAAAGTCGAATGTTGTCTTGCGTTGCAAGTTCAAACAAAAAATAAAGTTAATCTACCTAAAAAATAAAATCCGAAGTTCGAGTGTATCCGTGGTCTAAACCAAGCGCTTAAGTCAAAGAAAGAAAATAACACTCGAAGTCTAAATGCCAAGTTAGAGTTCGAATTCAAAAAAAACAAGTTCAGTTTCTGAAAAAAATAACAAAACGCAAATCATACATTCTATGTCTGACTTACCTGCGAATTCCCTAACGTCTACGGGCTCTAACTACAGGACTCAGACTATGAAATAAGGTATTCGGGATATGTTACGGGTAATTGAGAAAAAGGCATAAGTAAAGGGCAACAGATAAATTCGTTTTTTTTTAACATAAATAAAAGCAATTTTTTTAATATGACGGAATTCGGGTTAGTGATGGGACGTAAGGAGGCAGCAGGCTGAAACAAACCAAAATCAAGGTTAATAGAACCGCGACCGGTCTACGGTCGTCTCACGGACCGTCTCACAAATCCAAAAAAAATATTTAATTACAATTATTAAAAGTAAATCCAGAGTTCTTTACCTTATCGGGCGCCATTTTGCAGTAAAACACTTCTTAATTGCATTAACACGTTTAATTTTGACGACAAAGTAAAAATATTTAATATTAGCAAAAATAATCAATTATTTAAAATTTAGCATTTCACGTAAAAATCACAATAACGGCATCTAAATAAGGGTATTTCACATTCAATAAGTTCCCTAGTGGTCAGAATGCAATTAAATTACAATAACAAAAATATTTAAATTTAGCACTTCACTTAAAAATGAAGACAACTGTACCTATTTCACTTTCACATTCAACAACCTCCCTAGTGGCCAGAATGTAATTAAATTACAATAATTAAAAATATTTAATATTAGCACTTCACTTAAAAATGAAGACAACTGTACCTAAACAAGGACATTACACATTCAATAGTTAGCAAAACCGGTAAGTAAAAATAAAGACTCGGCTAGTAATAATTTGGCTGCAGGAAAATAATGGGTTAATGAGGCGGGTGATATGGATGGTGACAGATGATTCGCTGGCTGAACGTAGCCTAAATTAAAGAGCCAGGTCTTTATACGCCCGTCAAACGAGGCAATTGGAATTTGGGGAATTTAGCAAAACAACAAAAAAAACTATTATGGCACAAAAATACTGGATACAAAGAAAAGGAATCCGATTTATAACGTTTTTAACAAAAATGTAAATAATTTGATACTCTCGAAAGCAGGATGGCTAAAGCTGTTGCTTTAAATTAAAAAGAGTTCGTGGGCAAGTGTCCGCTTTGATTTAGGCGGACCCAATAGCTCGCTGAACTCCTTTTCTCACTTGGAGAGCCCGCTGGATGCGGACTCTAACTCTCCGATGATGTGGCGAAGAAACCCGCGGAAATCGCGGCAGCTGCAGACCGTCCCGCCGGCCCGGCACCCACAAGCGCCTTCCGGAATCCTTCCGGATCAGGCGGTTCCAGTGTATAGCACTTGCTATATAATTTATATGGCCCTTTTTGCCCGGCAATGGTTTTAGTTTTATTTTTGCTCCAATAATGTATTAATAGCACTTGCTATATAATGTTTGAAATAAATCGCACTTCACCACGATGCAACTAAGCAAATTATAGCAAAAACCCCAGACCAAATCCAGATTATCTCTTTTTCTTTCCAAAATCTCACGGCGCTCTGACAGACTCAATCAAAAATCAACTTTTTTCTTTTTTGACAATCTGGAATACCTCAAAAATTCACATTCAAAATTAGCGCGAGTATTATCTCAATTTTATAACTGCCAGACGTATTACAAAATACGGACTGATATAAGCGCCATCTACCTGTAATGCCGTGAATCACAATGTACGCTTTTTTTATATATCAACCGTGACCTAGCCTTAGACACAGAAGTTCAGAAGTTCTAAAGAAAGTCGACAGATGTCGTACGATACGTAGCGTCATGCTACACATACCATACCATACCATACCATACCATACTTTACCATACCATACCATACCTTACCATACCATACTTTACCATACCATACCATACCTTACCATACCATACCTTACCATACCATACCTTACCATACCATACCTTACCATACCATACCTTACCATACCATACCATACCTTACCATACCATACCTTACCATACTTTACCATACCACACTTTACCATACCATACTTAACCATACCATACCTTACCATACCATACCTTACTATACTATACATTACAATACCATACCATACTTTACCATAGCATACTTTACCATACCATACCATACCATACCATACCATACCATACCATACCATACCATACCATACCATACCATACCATACCATACTTTACCATACCATACCATACTTTACCATACTTTACCATACCTTACCATACTATACCATACTTTACCATACCATACTTTACCATACCATACTTTACCATACCATACGTTACCATACCATACCATACCATACCATACCATACCATACCATACCTTACCATACCATACCATACTTTACCATACCTTACCATACCATACCTTACCATACCATACTTTACCATACCATACTTTACCATACCTTACCACACCATACCTTACCATACCATACCTTACCATACCATATTTTACCATACCATACTTTACCATACCATACTTTACCATACCATACCATACTTTACCATACCATACTTTACCATACCTTACCATACCTTACCATACCATACCTTACCATACCATATCTTACCATACCATACCTTACCATACCATACCATACCATACCATACCTTACCATACCATACCTTACCATACCATACCATACTTTACCATACCATACTTTACCATACCATACCATACCATACTATACCATACTATACCATACCATACCATACCTTACCATCAGTACACGTCGAATGAGCTCAAACAGCATGAGTCTATGATGCGCCAAACCCGAGATCCAGTAGGGATCTCCAGGGTCCAGCATGAGCTCCAGATTTTGATACCGGTGCCATCTGCTCATCAGTACAAGTCGAATGAGCCCAAACAGCATGAGTCTATGATGCGCCAAACCCGAGATCCAGTAGGGATCCCCAGGGTCCAGCATGAGCTCCAGATTTTGATACCGGTACCATCTGCTCATCAGTACAAGTCGAATGAGCCCAAACAGCGTGAGTCTATGATGCGCCAAACCCGAGATCCAGTAGGGATCCCCAGGGTCCAGTATGAGCTCCAGATTTTGATACCGGTACCATCTGCTCATCAGTACAAGTCGAATGAGCCCAAACAGCATGAGTCTATGATGCGCCAAACCTGAGATCCAGTAGGGATCCCCAGGGTCCAGCATGAGCTCCAGATTTTGATCCCGGTATCATCTGCTCATCAGTACAAGTCGAATGAGTCCAAACAGCATGAGTCTATGATGCGCCAAACCCAAGATCCAATAGGGATCCCCAGGGTCCAGCATGAGGTCCAGATTTTGATACCGGTACCATCTGCTCATCAGTACAAGTCGAATGAGCCCAAACAGCATGAGTCTATGATGCGCCAAACCTGAGATCCAGTAGGGATCCCCAGGGTCCAGCATGAGCTCCAGATTTTGATCCCGGTACCATCTGCTCATCAGTACAAGTCGAATGAGTCCAAACAGCATGAGTCTATGATGCGCCAAACCCAAGATCCAATAGGGATCCCCAGGGTCCAGTATGAGCTCCAGATTTTGATACCGGTACCATCTGCTCATCAGTACAAGTCGAATGAGCCCAAACAGCGTGAGTCTATGATGCGCCAAACCCGAGATCCAGTAGGGATCCCCAGGGTCTAGTATGAGCTCCAGATTTTGATACCGGTACCATCTGCTCATCAGTACAAGTCGAATGAGCCCAAACAGCATGAGTCTATGATGCGCCAAACCTGAGATCCAGTAGGGATCCCCAGGGTCCAGCATGAGCTCCAGATTTTGATCCCGGTACCATCTGCTCATCAGTACAAGTCGAATGAGTCCAAACAGCATGAGTCTATGATGCGCCAAACCCAAGATCCAATAGGGATCCCCAGGGTCCAGCATGAGGTCCAGATTTTGATACCGGTACCATCTGCTCATCAGTACAAGTCGAATGAGCCCAAACAGCATGAGTCTATGATGCGCCAAACCCGAGATCCAGTGGGGATCCCCAGGGTCCAGCATGAGCTCCAGATTTTGATCCCGGTACCATCTGCTCATCAGTACAAGTCGAATGAGCCCAAACAGCATGAGTCTATGATGCGCCAAACCCGAGATCCAGTGGGGATCCCCAGGGTCCAGCATGAGCTCCAGATTTTGATACCGGTACCATCTGCTCATCAGTACAAGTCGAATGAGCCCAAACAGCATGAGTCTATGATGCACCAAACCCGAGATCCAGTAGGGATCCCCAGGGTTCAGCATGACCTCCATCTTAGGATAGCGGTCCCATTGCTTATTAATACAAGCCTCCGAGTCCAGAGTCAAAATCGAAACAAAAATCAAAACCTCGTAGCTTAACCTAAATTCGCGTTTAGTTAGGTAAATTATTAATGTCAATTTTATTACCAATTCAATCTACACTAAAAATTAAATCAATGTTTCAATTTTTGAGAAAGACTAAAAATTAAATATCTTCAATTATTAGTTATTCGCAAAGGATTAACACGTTAGTTACAATTAATTTCAATTCTAATTGAAATCAATTTGCACTAAACTATTAGTGTTCAATTTTTACTAACGTGTTTCAATCTTCAATTTTTAATTTTCAATTACACTAACGTTCGGCCAACACTGGACACAACTATCTCAACTCGCTGTAGAGTGAGTGAGACGTTACGACATCGACAGCGGAAACTACAAAAATAATTAAATGACAGCCCTGAGAATATACGCACACATTGAAGCGTGTACAGACGTGCCGTGCACACATAGGCGCTCAAAACAGCTTTGTAGTATGGCGTGTCCGCCCTGTGCCATTACATACGTACACGTACGCACGGTAATAAAATAAAACATAAACACTGGTTTAAAAGTTTATTGATTACAAATCTTTTAAAAACCAAATTAAGGGAGGGCAATACACTACCACCGGTTGGGAAAAGAGCCTCAACTGAGAAGAACCCGCGTAAGAAACTCAGCGGAAATTATCTTTGGTTATCTGAAACACTATTAGGATAAAATTGCGTAGATTACATGATACAGATCACACGTGTACAAAAATACTTTATAATCATAAAGTGATCTTAAAACACTTATTTTTTAAGGTTTTAAGAAAATGAGGAGAGTTCCCAGCTTGCGTCCGTGTTACACTACACAAAATACCACCCGTTACCATGAACGACCCGACCGAACGAACGACCGTCTATATGAGAATAATCAGGATAGTGACTGCTCGGCTGCCAAAGCTTAATCAAGACTGTCCGAAGACTGCATCAAGACTGAATCAAGACTGATTGCCCTGGTGCTGTGCGCATTGTTTTTATACTGTCACCAGGTGGGTAAATCTAAACGTGAGTTTTAATGACTACCGGCGCATTTCTTACTTTTAAAGTGGGTAAATCGAAACGTTACTTTTAATGACTACCTGCATGGACCAAACTAAGACCACTCCCAAGCAATACACTCCCTCTAATATTCAATATGGTTTTAAATAGTCAAAAGTGACGTTTAGCTTATGCAGGTATTGGTTTTATTTAATTGAAAAATAAAAGACAATATTTAATAAAAGTCATATAATATTGATCGATATCGCCACACGTAAAAGTAATTTGACTTTTATTAAATATTATATAATTTTCGGTGAACGTGA
This sequence comes from Pammene aurita, assembly GCA_947086415.1. Lineage (NCBI taxonomy): Eukaryota > Metazoa > Arthropoda > Insecta > Lepidoptera > Tortricidae > Pammene > Pammene aurita. Next base: position 5,723,643 of record OX352314.1, on the reverse strand, counting down.
TATTAGACGTAGAGTTAGCCACGTCAGATATGATATAATATTTAATGAGAGGAATGAAACTCCTCTAGTCAGTTTGCTATACTATGCTTATTTCTAGATCTGGACATCTGGCAGCTGTAAAGTGGTGATGGTCGAAGAATGCATACCACTTTAAGAAAATAAATCCTTGATGCAATATTATGAGAAATTATAATTATAAACAATTACATTATATAATTGCCAAACGTTTCTGTTTGAGGAAATAGTGCCAAACGACGTATAATGTAACTCGGCTTCAAAATTAGTGTCAAAAAGGCGGAGGTTATGTCTTTGGACTCGTGAGGACGTATTGAAGCAAGTCGACAAATTCCGGTATCTTGGGAGCACCACAACGTCAAAGTGGGACCTTAACGCTGAGATCAACAGCAGGATCAGTGCTGGGGTCGCAGCGTTTAGGAAATTCTAAGGTCTTCTGCTCGCACGACCTAAAAACTAGCTATCAAAATATCTGTGTACATGGCGATCGTGCTGCCAAACCTGTGATGCTCTTCCGGGACGTGGTGCGTGTACTGTCATCACATATTCGTATCTTAGACCGGTTCATATGCTTGCGTAAGATTATGATCAGCTGGTCTGACCGCGTGCAAAATATCAAAGTTCTGCGACAAGCCAAGGTCGGTGGAATAGAGGTTTATCTAACGCGTCGGCAGCTTCGATGGTGCGGTCACGTATCGCGTATGGCGGAAGAGAGAGTGGCGAAGTGCGTCTTTTGTTCTGAACTAGAGGAGGGGGAGGGTAAACAGGGCGGGCAACTCCTCAGATACAAAGATGTTCAGAAACGGCACATGAAAAGATGCACCATCGAGCCCTCTCAGTCGGAAGGTTTGGCAGCGTCCTGAGTGGCGCAGGTTGGTGCAGGAGAAAGTAAGCGATTTCGAGGAGTAACGTAAGCTTGACCTCGATGCTATACGCGACGAGCTGAAAACACGCCAGCCTGTTACCATTCACTACCACTACCTGGCTGATGTCCTCACGTGCCCTCAATGTGCACGGGGGTTCGTCTCGAAGATCGGCTACGTCAGCCATTTTCGGGCGCACGAGCGCCGAACTATTAACTAGGAGTTTAAAGTCGCTATGGTCGAAATCGGCCGGAAGGATCAATCTAATTCATAGTTTGTCGCCTACTGTTTTGTTCTAATAAAATATAGGCCCTCCTCTATATCTGAGACAACTTCGACAGTTTTTACCTATTTTGGTATTACCATGTTCCAATTCAACAATTTTGCTAGTCTGTCAGTGTCACTCTTACCTCCACCCATTAAAAGTTGCCAGATTCCCGGATCTTATAATAAGTATCCTTCTACTCGTAGTATAGCAATCTATCAGATGGGTTTTATTGTTCTCATTATTGTGTCATATCTGACGTGACCAGCTCTTAGTCCATATGGAGAGTATCGGTTAGAGTAAGGTCATTATAAATCTAAACTATATCACCTAAAATTCCCAACTTTTTCCAACCTATTTCTTCCTATAATTTAGTTAATGAAACCAAGCACATGGTGGAACGAAAAGGATAGCTAATCTGAATTAACGAGGTATTTCTAACAAAGTTTAGAATGTATAGAAGTACTGTTATATTTCAACAAACAGAACAAGCGCCTAAATAATACTACTAAATTGTGGGGCCAAAAACAATGTGCCAATGGAGTTCAAATTAAGCTGGGCGTCTTGTTTGCTCTTGCGAAAGCAGCAACGAGACATGTAGTTATTGGAGGTGCAGCGTTTTTAGCCGTAGCAGCGCCTTGGTTTGAAGCCACGAAAAAATCTTCGTACGCTGGAATTTTTTTATTTTATACGCGTTTGTGTTTCAGGGAGGGGGCAGGTTCCCCTGTTGAAATGAAACCTGTCTTAGTTAGATTGCTATTTCATCCTTATTGCTATATCCGATCAGATGGCCATCTGGCAGCTTTTAATGGGTGGAGGTCTGAGTGACATACCAACAAAGTTTTTTAGTTGGAAAAAAGTAATACCAAAATAGTTAAAACTGCCAATGTTGTGTCATTTATAGAGGACAGTGCCTATATTTTAACATTACAACAAAAAACATTGTGTATTATTGCGGAAACAAAAACGATAGGCGACTAACAAAAAATTGCATATTACATCATTTGGGACTACTTTTCCCCAACAGAAACTTCTGGTTATGATATAATCTAATTACATAATTTCCCATAATATTGCATCAAACCCAGAACTCTATGATTTGTTTTCTTCCACTTTACAGCTGCCAGATGTCCAGATTTAGAAATAAGCATAGAATAGCAAACTAACTAGAGGGGTTTAGTTGCTCTCATTATTGTGTCATATCCGACGTGGCCACCTCTCCGTGTAGAGTTCCTAATTACATTATGTTGATGGTAGGACATAGAACTCTGTGAGACTGTAAAAAGTATGGTTTAATAGCCACATTTCTAATTCATTCAAAAATACGAGGGTAATACCCGCATTTATTTCTCCGAAGAGAGTTTGTTGTAAAATTTGGGTCCTACCTACACTACACATTATTTTGGATGACTTGGCCAGTCGATTAAACCAAGTACGGAGTTGCTGTTTTGAGCCCTGTCGTTTGCGTGTGTATTTTCTGAACGGGAATGATTCTACGTTAACCTTAACATACTCGTACTTTGCTATCTCGTAAATGAACTGAGAGGGCAGGGTGAGTATTTGGTTATCCATGAATAGATCGTGCGCTGGAGTACGTGGTGGTACAAACGAGACTATACGTACAGCTCGCTTTTGAAGAATAAAGACACGCTGCCATTCAGCAGCTGTGCCCCATAATCCAAGACCATAAGACATCACATCACCGAATGAAATAATGCATAGTAACTTGCTCGGAGCTCTTTGACAGGTAACACACAAGATAAGAGTTCTATTAGCGTGTACTATAGTTATGTAGTTCCTGTATGTTTCAGGAATAGTTCTCTGTCGTTTTTACCTGCAAAACAAATACTGTTTTTTTTTTTCAAAATGGTATGCTAACTTCACACATATCATTGAGTCTCAAATCAAACAAAAAATATAGCGTTGCCTAGTCATATAAAACAACAGAGTTCCTTCATAAAATAAGCAAATTTTTTTCCCTCACTCCTTGATAAGCTAATTTCACACCGGCTATGCTGGTAAAATAAATAAGTCATAGACTTAATTTTGGGCTTAAATTATAGCTATTGCTGTTATGTACAAAACCGTGGATTTCATGGCTCTGCGGTGACTTTGCAGTTAGGTAACAAAAAAATATAAACACTTTGAAATAATTTTCGATTTCGTCAACATTCATGTGTGATATGCTGATATACATCTAGGTTAACTTTTCATCTGAAACGATATCTGATGCTTACAAACGTACAAACCGCGGTGTAGAGTTGCTACGAAAATAGAACTATAGTCATCATCATCATCATCATATCAGCCGAAAGACGTCCACTGCTGAACATAGGCCTCCCCCAAAGAGTGCCACAATGACCGGCCCTGCGCCACCCGCATCCAGCGGACTCCCGCGACCTTCACCAGGTCATCAGTTCACCTTGCGGGGTCTACCCACGCTGCGCCTTCCGGTTTGTGGTCGCCACTCGAGAACCTTTCCGCCCCAACGGCCATCGGTTCTACGAGCAATGTGCCCCGCCCACTGCCACTTTAGTTTAGCGATTCGGAGGGCTATATCGGTTACTTTGGTTCTGCTGCGGATGGCCTCATTTCTTATGCGATCACGCAGAGAGACTCCAACCATAGCCCTCTCCATTGCCCTTTGAGTGACTTTGAGCCTTCTTATGAGGCCCATTGTAAGCGACCACGTTTCAGTTCCATATGTCATCACTGGCAACACACACTAGTCAAAGACTTTCGTCTTGAGGCACTGCGGAATATTGGACCAAAAGATGTGCCGTAGCTACCCGAACGCTGCCCAACCGAGAACTATAGTGTATGCTAAAAACTCTCTATAAAAATGTGTTCTGCTGGAACTTCACGGACATGACTGAACATAGGTAATAATTGTGACAAACACACAAATAAATAATTTTACCCGGATTCGAATCGAGTGACCCTACGGAGGAGACAAAGTTTTTCATTTCATAAGGATATTAAACTTATCGACTTACAAAACTTTTTACTAATAAATTTTTACGACATCAAATATATTAAAACATATCAAGTGAAATTCGCGACAAAGTATGTCAGGGATCCGTTATAAATAAATGTATTTTAATATATATTTTATAGGTACTATGAAAATTGTTCAAATAGCCGGCACTTTCTGTGTCAAATCACTAAAGTAGAAACACATCTATTATATCTTAATCCTGTATCCAAATATTAATTTACAAAATATAATCGCAGATTAATTTCGAATTAGTTGACGCTGCTTGCATCATTGCCATAATTTTTCATTAATAGATTAATTGGTAATTACAAACATAATTGATTATTCGGTTAGATAATGGATATATTCAATTATTCGACTATTAATTGAATATGTTGATGCAGGTTTATAAATAGAAGAGTTTTATAGACGCTACCGCTGTCTCTGCCTTTCACCATGCTGCTTGGTTGGGTTTTCTGTCTGCTGGTCGCTTTAACTCGAGCCCAATTTGGGCCCTATAAGAAAGTAAGTTATCTTATCTTTTTTCGAAAACGACATGCCTCGGGATCAACGCGTGTATACATGCATGGATAGCAAAGGAAAATACATATAAATGTTAATAAAGGGAAAAATCCCATGTATTCAAATTAAAATAAACCAATGTTCGTTTGTATAATCAAATAACAGTCCAATGCGCAGAAATTATGACATTTGGTAAACGTATAATTTTCAAATATTTAAGCTGGGATATAATGAAATAGTAGATCACAACAGAGGCCTGGAATTATTGTTTTTCTAAAAGAGTATGCATAAATAAGACCTAAAATCCAATACTTAAAGCGTTTTCGTTTTTCGCAATCTCGGTATTATTATACTCTCGTGGCACCCACGCGTTCCGGCAGTCCAACGGGAACGCGAACGGTTTGGTGCCATATTCAGATTTTAAAATGCATAACCAAACATTGAAAACACAATCTGTCTTAAACATAACTCTAACATACAACAAATAATCAACCAATATTGAAGTTGTATTTGAATTAAGTCGGAATAATTTTTGAGCAAATTCTGATAGTTCTGATTCAAACGTTGAGACGCTATCTGTGTCGTAGTTAATACATTGGAGTTGTTAGAATACGGCGTGTGTGTGAAGTGAGCTGCACCCAGGTGCAGCTGCGGAGCGCTAGTTCACTTTACAAAAGTCCAAAAAAAAGACCAAGCTTTAAATACTATCAAATACGACTGAGTTTTAAGAGAGCTTTACAGTTAAGAATGGAAACTGGTTGGTATTTATGAAATAAAACAATTAAAAACGGATTTTATCGCGTGTATTGAGCTTAAATTACATCCCGACGTTTCGAACACTTTACAGCGTTCGTGGTCAACGGGTCGACTGCCGACCGAGCCGTCGAGATGTCGACCCGTTGACCACGAACGCTGTAAAGTGTTCGAAACGTCGGGGTGTAATTTAAGCTCAATACACGCGATAAAATCCGTTTTTAATTGTTTTATTTCATGAATAACTATCGCGGCAACCGAAGACAATATTATGGTTGGTATTTATTTTTTTAATAATATATATATGCCCGGGGGTCAATTTTGACCCTATGAAAAATTATTTAAAATAGTATTAGGAGCGAGCCTGTAATTTCATTAGACCAGGGTCGAAGAGATTTGATGATTTATTATTAGATGAACGTAAATTTTTAGTAAACCTAAAGAGAAGCAAAGCAAATGAAAATGTTAATGCAACCCAAAAAAAAACAAAACGCTTGCGATGACGATGAAGTAAAGCTTCACCCATATTAAACGAAAGACGAAAATAAAGTATTTCGATTATATGATGAACTTTAGAAAATAAATAAATCAGTGAAATTAGATATTAAAACAACGCGTGATGTACTTCAGATTTTTTTGTATGTTGTTAGGAACTGTTAAGGCAGTATTTGATGATATTTGCTACAAAAAGTGTCTTGAACTAGCCGAGAAATTCGTGAAAAACTATCAACTTTGTGATATTTCCTGTATAAACTCAAAAACTGTTTATTTATTGATGAAGGCTGCTATTGGAGTTTTAAAGAGCATATTTTAATTTTTTTTTGATGTAAAAGCATTTAATTATTAACTTTAAAAAAATACATATTAGGACTTAAAAATATCACTAAACTATATACTTATAAAATAAACTCTACAATAAAGTAATCTAAAACTAAAAATCTAAATCTAAAGTTGGCCCCTGTGGCATGGTGCCGAGGATGCTGGCAGCATTTCCTCGCTGGATCGCAATGCTTATACGTTGAGCGAGGAAGCTGCCATCTCGTTTATCCCCGGTTACGTCGACCAGCCGTTTAGCCAACTCTCGATATAGTTTCTGTGCTGCTGGGCCCCACGGACCAAGAGTCTCGACTCCAAACGCAACAAAGTTGTAGTTGGCGTCGAGACACCTGTATTTTCGTCTTTTGAGGGCCTCAGCCGCCTCCGCCGCCGCGCCTACTTTGTGTGTGGTACCGTGGAGATGGAACGGCGCCAGCGTATCCACGCAGGTAGCGTCCCACACGAGCACACGTCCCATCCTCCACGGTATCAGTGTAATGCCATCGGGTCTCTTGCCATCGTCTCTGGTTATACCGGTAGGCTCCAGTATTGCAGGTACGTTGACGGTGGCAAGAGACCGACGGATTATATCGTTCAAGGCGGCGTGACGCGAGAAGCGGCCCGCGCTACGTTGGCAGGATAGTCCGTGGTACCCCAGCCGGTCGACGTCATTACCACAGAGGCATTTATGGGGCGCGCATACTGGGACCCCTAAACGCAGCCCGACCGCCAGTCGGAGGGTATTTGCTGCCAAATGGATACCTGTATTAGGCGAAGGCCATCAGTCGCGCGCATTCGGCTACTGAGCTATTGTCCAAAAGAGAGGTGTAGGTTAGTTTACACAAAACATCATCCCAGCCCCTCTGTGATTTGAGGTTGTAATTAGACATCATTTAAATCCACATTCAAATCTCTATCTTTTATAGTTTCTGAGATAGGGCCTCTTAATTTATAATTATGATCACATTCACTTCGAGATTCGGAATCGCATTGTATTTCTTGAGTCACCTTTGTTTGTGAAAAGATGCACACTATTTCATAAAATAGGGCCAAATGGCCCAATGACTCTCTGGCATTAAAATTTAATTTTTCTGTGGTCTCTCGGTTTTCAAACATATAAGTAGCCGTATCTTGTAAATTGTTTAAGGTAGACAATCGAATTAAGACTCAAATCGTTGCGAATTAAAGGGTTTTAAAAATCGCCAAAGCAACATTATCAATAAAACTTATAATTTGTAAAATAAAAAGGAAAATATAAAAAAATAAGTAGTTTGTAATGTATTGCTCAGCCAGCACAAATAACTAGTGGCAAATAAAGATGTAAATAGCATTAACTAGTCCCAACAGCATATCGAAAATCCAGAACTACATCACGCTTTGTCATTTTAGCAATTTTGATTGTTTAATTTCACGGGCCTTAAAGCACTTGATGGTATAACTACCTACTTGTTGGAAAATAAAATAAATAAACATTTGTTTTTTTTCCGTTTTACAGTTGGTAAGTATTAATTAACTATCGGAAAGGGCGCAGTATCGGAAGGGGCGCAGTATTATTCGCGTGTACTTGAATATAAGTTGACGCCGTTCAACTATATATGCCTATATAACTTAGGTCAATTTAACCTTAATATCGCTTTATTAAGTTGCATGTTTCTAATTAATATGTCATCTAAATTTGAACATTTGATATTTTAATTGCCGCAGTTTTTTTTTTCTGAAACTTTGCAGAAGACATTATTATACTTTTATTTATACATCACTCCAATTTTCCAATTAAATTTCTTACAGCATTAACATTCACTAATAGCTAGGATTCATCTAGGATTTGAAGAAGGGCTTTTTCACCCTCTTTTAGGGATGTTTTCCGTGAAAATTAACTACCTCAAGCCTCATAATTTTCCGTATACAATTCCATTGAAATCAGTTGATTTACTTTTACATTTTGGTTATAACATTTAGTTAGTTATTCAAAATTATTGTGTTTTTTTAATTCTTTATTTGATCAGAGAAAATAACCAAGCATGACTTAAATCCACAGCGCAGGCTTCGTCAAAAAGGATACAAAACAACATCCGCAACAAACTTCGTCCAATCTACACCAGTAATAATCTGCCACAGGCTTCGTAAAAAGTATACAAGATAAAATCCGCGTTTTTTTAAATAACCTATTTCCATGTCCCACGTACCACTGCTGGGCAAAGGCCTCCACTATTCATTCCATTTCGCTGTTTATAGTATTTTCCCGCCATTCCTTTAAAAAATATTGTTATAAATATTTGATTTCAGAGTTCCGAGAATATTCTATCGGCGGTAGAAAAGAAACTCAGTAGCGTAAGTTAAAATAAAATTATAATATAATGCGAAAACGTGTATTTTGTACCACTAAATGCGACATGTTTCGGAGAGCCTAGTTCTACATGCACTAAGCATGATAGGAACCGGTCCATGACGTTCGCTTTGGTGGCAACCAACCAACAAACGATTAAATCATTAACTTTTATATTGTTAGTAGTCCTAAAATTTTGTAAAATATTTCATTTTTAATAGGTACTGGATATTTTATAACAGTGATCTACAGCTTCTTACCTACTATATGTTTCCACCAAGGGGGAAACTACTTTATATATGTTTCACGCTGTTTGTTAAAACACGATATAATTTGTATTCTCAACGTGTTTTGGCTTTATTTTAAACTGACTTAAGCCTGGAATTTTGGTTATGTAGAATTTAATTTACCAAACCGTCATCCCACCACCGTTCTGGTGTAGTACTCGTACTCTTGGGCTTTGAATACTTAGTTAACCTTCTTAGGGAATTAATTTCGGAATAAAGAGTATCCTATGTCCCTTGCATACCCCGAGTTCCAAAAACAAAATAAATTTTGCGTGCACTTTTGGGAACAAACGTCTAAACATACAATTTTCTGAACTTATAATATCAAATAGATAGGACAAATTAATGCCGCAAACACACCTACCTACTCGTATATAAACCAAGCACTTTATTTAACCGTCCACCAAAAAAAGGGGTGAGAACTCTTGAGTTGCATTTAAGTAACTTTTTTTACAGGATGAGATGGGAAGATTATTTCAGACACGTAGCCGGAGGATTGTGGAGGAGAGAGGCTCTGGATAGACGCAAATGGAGAATTTTGGGAGAGGCTTATGCCAAAGGCAACCAGACAAAACGTCTGAGGAAAAAGGCTATCCGTAATCAGTAACTTTATTTATAGTGTAAAATTCATAATAATATGTTCAAGCTTCTTTTGAGATAGGGATTTTTATATTTATTTTGATCTATTATATTTTACAGTTGGCTGTAAGTATTTTGTTAAGTTTTTTAGGCCGCAGAGGCCGCAGACTATCAGCTCGCTTGCTACGGCGCGATTTTGTATAGAGGACAAAGTGACAACGCTTTTTTACGATCTTATAATTAATTTAGTGTTTATCAGTTGCTTTGTTTTTTGGGTATAAGTAATCTTGGAACCAGATTTGAACCAGGTCCTGAGGTCCGATTGAGCTAAAATTTAGCATGTAGTAAGTTGGATGACAATACCTGAAAATTGAGCTAGTCTGATGATGTGGACCGAAGGTGGATGAAAGAACTTTGTGAAAAAACAGGGAGCTCACTGTGTTTGAGTTTCTTAGAATCATTTACTGTTCAGTAGATGACTTTTGTGAGAAATACAGCTGGCGTTAATAGTTGGTATAAAAAACAATTGTCAAAACGTATTACCCAATATCGATACAAAAATCATGTTTTCCAGTGTACATGTATAACTAGTAATGTGCCGTTTACCAAAAAAATTGTAGTGATTAATAAATTCCCAGAAAAGTCTGCGGTAAGATTCTATGCTCAACATTTTTGAGTACTTACATGAAATTCACTTCCTGTGCGTTAATAATTTAAATTCAAAGGTAACATCTCACCAGAACCAGTAATGAGGCTGGTGCGGGGGCTAAATCGGCCGAAAGGAACAAACTATTAAAATACAGGGGTCTCGGCTCCGAATATATTTTCATGCCTTTTGATGTCGAGACCCTTGATTACTTATTCATGGTTTTACATTGGTATAAGGTTTCCCTAAGGTAGTAGGTAGTTATCATAAATATATGCATGCGTAATAAATATCAAAATTAAGCTAAGATTGTGGTCATATGCTTACTTATTTTCTTTTAAAAAAACCTTATTAATGGACTTATTGCCTGATGCGGTCTTAGATAATACGGTAAACCGTGACAATATTAAATTTAAGGTAAACCTTAGGTATCATATTAGATATGGTGTCGTGTTGATGTTTGGATGCAAAATAACAACTATGACTTATTTTTCAGAATAAACCTCTTCTTCTCTCTGGAGGATCAAGCGATGCAATGGTACCTTACCCCCTACTTACAGCTTTCATATTTTAAAATATTTTTTCTTCGTTATGTAAAAAAAAAGTAATTTTAATTTAAATGCTGGAAAAAAAGCACTAGTGCGAGAAGTGGAACTTTCCGGTAGCTAAACCACTATTAAAACAACTGTATTTAAAAATTTAAAGTCGCCTCATGCACATTTTGGGTCGATAAGTAAAGATTTATTACGTAGTCTAAAAATTAAGGTCCTATTTCTTTTTCTTTTGAAATTTTTGAGAAATCATGGAAGAAAATGATACCGTTTCTTGAATTTTCCTACAACATATAAGTCATCTGTTCTTAATTTTTATGAACATACTATTTATGACCTTCAATTTGTCTTTATCTTAATGTTTTAAAACAGTTCATCTTCTTGGTCGCATCCATCATGACTGATGTCACTGATGATCGTGGTTGGTGGATTTTGTTCGGACACAAACACACTCATGCCATCGATTCCGGTCCATTGCTTTCCTCACCACATCGTAGAACTTTTGAGAGGGTTCCTCGCCTCTGAGTTGGTCAGTCCATCGTGCTAGCTGGTGAACGGCCCCGTAACCTTTTGCCTTCAGTATTGCCAACAATGATTAATCTTTCCAAACTTTAGTCTCCCGTACTCAATTGGCCAAAGTAACTTCGGAAACAATATTCACAGATTGTGGACAGTCGCACTTTAACATTGAGTTCCAACAGTATGGAGTAATCGTGCGCTTAGCTGTCCATGGTATTCTCAGCATACGCCTCCAACACCACATCTCCAAGGCATCAATCCGCTTAAAACAGTTACTTAGTTTGTAAAGTAAACAGTAAACACCTATTTACCTAACGTTACGTCTACTTCTAAATCTTCTTTCAGACTCTAAAAGAGGCACGAAGTGTAGCTACAGTAAGTACCAAATAAATATAAGTTTGAGTTTGGTCAAGTGAAGAAAATGAAGAGCACGATTAACAAGCTAAAAGTTATATGTACCTTATCTTTTGGGATGGATATATTTATAAGCTATAAAAATTAAGCCTGCGCTAATTTCTGAGTCACTTTACATTCGTTTTGATATGGAACTTTTCAAACTTAACAGCTGCACTGTCTCATCTGGATCTCGCAGCACTCGATGTATTTTCTTCATCATCTGCTTTCCCACTACTACTACCCGAGGGAAGAAATGCCTATCTATACCCAGTAACATGTAGCTATAAAATAAACAAAATAGTCTCATAAAACAAAATTACATTGTTATAAAAATAAATATATGTCATATAGTGAGTAGCAGTGTAATATTTTTGGTAAACTTTTTCCTCGAGACTACTATAATGTATTGCCTGTGGACCGTTTTAATAATAAGTTAGGAAAAAATACCATAAAACTATAATTACCTATTATATTATTTTATGCAACATTACAGTTGAAATAAAACAATTAAAAACGGATTTTATCGCGTGTACTGAGCTTAAATTACATCCCGACGTTTCGAACACTTTACAGCGTTCGTGGTCAACGGGTCGACTGAGGTAAAATATACAATTACCTCCGTTCAAAAACTATCACAAATGCAAACCTACCCTCATATTAAATATTAAACAAATTTTGTGTTTGCACATGCCAGAGAGGCCTTTTTAAAAAACAAATGTTAATAATGTCAAATACAAGAATGTTAATACGGTCAAATAAATAATTTCAAATAATTTACAAATTAAATTAGTATTAAATTATTATTAGTATCCAAACTGTCCACCATTATGGTCTCACAGTCCTATGTCTATCTTGCTCCTTAACTAAATGAATAACTGGATCCCAAGCTGGTGGTACCGAAAAACCGTCCTCTCTGTTGAAATTTGGATATTTTTTAATCTCGATCGCCTCTCGGACCGGACTCGGATGAAGTTTCCTACAGTTGAGCGCCGGCCTGCCATCTTGCCTTTTGTCCGAGAAGTCACTGACAGGATTGGCAACATCTTGAAATATGCTTCTATCAAAACTTACTTTAAGCCAATGAAGAAGATGTCACAGTTCCTGAGGTCAGTGAAGTCGGCTACTCCTCTACAGAGTGCAGGGGTCTACAGGCTGGAATGTGAATGTGGTCTATCATATGTAGGCCAGACTAAGCGGAGCATCTCTACTCGAGTAAAGGAACATATAGCCGATGTAAAGCACCGTCGACCAAGGTCAGCAGTCTGTGAGCATGTCATGGATAGGCCCAATCACTCAGTTAAATTTGACAAACCGCAAATCCTCGTCAAGGAGAAACGATACATTCCCCGGATGTTGCGAGAGGCGATCGAGATTAAAAAATATCCAAATTTCAACATAGAGGACGGTTTTTTGGTACCACGAGCTTGGGATCCAGTTATTCATTTGGTTAAGGAGCAAGCTAGACATAGAACTGTGAGACCATAATGGTGGACAGTGTGGATACTAATAATAATTTAATACTAATTTAATTTGTAAATTATTTGAAATTATTTATTTGACCGTATTAACATTTGTTTTTTAAAAAGGCCTCTCTGGCATGTGCAAACACAAAATTTGTTTAATATTTAATATGTGGATAGGTTTGCATTTGTGATAGTTTTTGAACGGAGGTAATTGTATATTTTATCTCAGTCGAGGCATTGACCACGAACGCTGTAAAGTGTTCGAAACGTCGGGATGTAATTTAAGCTCAGTACACGCGATAAAATCCGTTTTTAATTGTTTTATTTCATGAATAACTTTCGCGGCAACCGAAGACAATATAACATTACAGTTGTATAAGAGCGGTCAAAAAAGGCGAGTAGCGTGGGTAACAATTGGAACCGAGGCGAAAATTGTTAAGGAAAACGCCACGAACATTTTTATTTAGGTTTCTTAGGTTGGCAGTAATTTATTTTCTTCTAAAGTCTGACTGCACGCGATTGTATTTTGGCGCTTTTATAGAACAAGTGTTTTTTTGGGGATTAGACTAGATGGACTTTTCTTCGAGTATATTATCTATGTTCTTATATACCACTTATCCAAGGCATTCGATGTTATAAATCACAAATTGTTATTAACCAAGTTAAGACATTATGGTATTATGGGTTCCGCTCACAATCTGTTTGCATCATTCTTGTCTGACCGTAGTCAGGTAGTAAAGATATGCACTAATGGAAAGACACTCACTTCGGATACCGGTCATATCAACTTAGGCATCCCTCAGGGGTCGGCAACTGGAAACACTCTATTCCTATTATTTATAAATGATCTTCCGTCTGCAATTACGAGCGGCACCTCCGTACTTTTTGCGGACGATACAACAGTCGTTGTGGAAGCCAAAACCCATAAACAGCTTGCTGGGAAAATCCAAGAGGCATGTAAGCAGCTCCAAGTTTGGTTTTCATCAAATGGTTTCCTCTTAAATGTCGCGAAATCCAACAAAATGTTTTTTTCTGGTCGTAAGATTGCAGTACCTTCGTGTATTGTAAACAGTCCAATGCCATTGTGTACTGAGAGCATGTGTGTATTTTTTAATCTGATACTCGTATTGTATTTTATTATTTATTCTTAGTTTTGTGACATTTAAATGTAATTAAGTAATCAATCAATAAAATATGTTTGTTTTCACTGCTTTGACGATCATAATATAAATTTGTATAGATTAGGCTGAGACCATTTTGTACTATAATTTATTATTATGAAATAAATAAATCTAAATCTAAAATCTAAATCTATAGGCGATGAAGAATGTATAAATGACAGATAAAAGTACGGGAGTAGAATAAATTTCTAATACCGTTTAATTTTTTTAGGCAGCAAAAAAGCTTCTCACAAAAACCCATAAAAAGGTAAGAAAGTTCCCTATCTCGAAAGATATTATTAACTTAAGGAATGAGTGCACAGCGTATAATACGAGTAAAAAGAACAAAAAGTATTAATGCTTTTCATAAACAAATTAAGTCAGGACCTCCGTTCTTTTGAATTAAGGACATTTCATGTCAATCCTTCTCACAGCATTTTAACAATTTTCCAACGTTTTTTGCCTTATACCATAATATACGCATAAATATAACATTATGTACCTATCATGTATAGATAAACATTATTATTAGAAGCCTGTAATGTCCCACTGCTGGGCAAAGGCCTCCCCCCCGGTTTTTCCAATCCTCTCGATTCTGTCCTCGACACGACGTTAAACTGTCGCACACTTTAATTCAAGTGTGAAATGCCGACAAGGGCGCATATTCTGCGGCCTGGTCGGACTATCAATATCAGGGTAGGATGTTGACTTAGGGTGGCGGCGGAAGAATGGCTAGTTCATCAACGGCGGCGGCCACGAGCCGAGTTAGGAGGCTTACTACTCACCTGCCAACACGCACTAGACGAGCGCGGTAGGTTAACCTGTCTAAGCCCCCTTAAATTATGGAGAATAGATAAACAACATGAGATTATTTTACATTTCAGTTAACTGTGAGTATTCAACGGATAAGTATTCAAAAGATATTTATAATTTAATTTTAAATTGTTTTTTTAGGGTTCCGTACCTCGAAAGGAAAAAACGGAACCCTTATAGGATCACTTCGTTGTCCGTCCGTCCGTCCGTCTGTTAAGACCCTTTTTCTCAGAAATACGTGGAGGTATCAAACTGAAATTTATATTAAATACTCAGGTCGACTGTCCCTTGGGGCTGTGAAAAAACCAAACTTCTCAGCCAACGCAATCAAAAGATACAGCCGTTTACGCTGCAAATTTTCGAAACTCGCAAGGGAATTAAAACCTACAGGGTACTTCCCGTGAACTCAGAATCTTGAAATTTGGTACGAAGCAACGTCTTATAGCACAGATAAAGGAAAAAATGCGGTAACCGTAAATTTTTTGTTACATTATATAATAAAAATATTTGTAATAATTTTAAAGTTACTACCCCTATATACCTACATGTTTGTACGGAACCCTCGGTGCGGGAGTCCGACTCGCACTTGGCCGGTTTTAAAAAATTTGAATATGATAATATAAGTATACGATAGATATTGCCATTCATAATGAGTATACATATTTGTCAAGGTATAAAACTTGCCAGTAATACAAGAAAAGTTTGTGTACTGTATGTGTGTCTTTCAATCTTACTAAGTCGACACTACGTAAAACAGAGAACATTATATCGTTTATACTCTCAGTTATCTTAACTGACAACTGGCACAGTCGCTTGCGAGACAACTATGATATCACACTTTTGTGACAGTTGAAATTTGGGGTGGAATCACTCAAGAGTGATACCTAAAATGGTGGCCATAGCCAGCTTGACAGTTAGGTGTGGACACGTGTGTACAGATGGATTTCACTCTATCCACTAGCGATACAAGTGTGACATCCACGTCTCACAGTTTGGCATGTCGAATCGCGGCCCTGATCGACATACGTTCAAGAGATTTTTTATTTATTTTGGAAATATATTCAACCATTTCCCGTTGTCTGATTAAGCTAAGGTGTACTTCTATGACACTGCAATAATAAGCTAACTTGTGGTAACTTATATGTTATATGACAATGCTACATGCTATGATCTAGTACGGAGCTGATCTGATGATGGAGTCGGAAGGTAAACCCAAAAACTCCTGTAGGAAAGAAAGCTAGAGTTAGTGCTCAGTAAAAAGGTCTCGAGGAGAAATTCACAGAAATTCAAGACAGCAGGTATAAGTGTGTACCAAAAATAATTTTGTACTGGAACCACTAGATCTTAAATTAACACATTTTTAACCCTTTGGTTTAATGTAATTTTGATAAGTAAGCCTTAAAGATTAAAAATGTCTCGGTCTTGTGTTGCGTCTATGCCTAATATTGTATTTTTTTTCAGACGGTAAGTAACACGGTAGTTTAATTTGTTTTTTTGGTCTTCGAGAAATTATAAATTTCTAATTATTTTTTACGAATCTTTTATTTATTTTTATTACCTTTATTTTAACTACTTCCGGGTGGAAAGTTTGTAGGATTTTTGCATATATAGTGTTATTTTTATTTTATTTAATTTATTGGTATACGGGACAACAACTACAATTTAGACTGATTCTAGAGTTGTAAAAGAGTATGTAGTATCATAAACGCTCTCAATAATTTTAATTTAAAAAGAACTGACTTCACTTAGCCTCCACCTTTCCAAAAGCAAATGCTCGAGCTACTGTAAAAAATACTCAAATCACTATACGTGTGCCTATTAAAGTTGAAAAGTTCTCTCGATTTTGCCAGGATCCTATCATCAGATCTTGACCTGATTACAATAGGACCAACTGTGAAGTATACTCTTTCATACAAGAAATAATTTTCCAAATCGGTCCAGCCGTCTTCGAATAATCGGTGAGCATACATTAAACAAATAAAAAAAAAAGAAAAGATCCCGGCGAATTGATAACCTCCTCCTTCGAAATCTTGAAGTCGATTTAAAATGCATTAAACGCGTTAGATATATCTTCACCATTGCCACCAAGATTAAAATGTACGCCTTTTTTGTCTAGTCCTGTGAGCATAGTAAATTCATCATAGTCTCGGGGATTTAAATATTTTTTCCATTTGAAACCAACAAAAGAACTTAAAGATTGTGAACATTTTATGACTGATATATTTTTGAATAAATAACTTTCAACGGCCTCCTAGCCCAGTCGGTAGTGACACTGCCTACGAAGCAGGAGGTCCCGGGTTCGAATCCTGGTAAGGGCATTTATTTGTGTGTTTATCACAGATATTTGTACCGGAGTTATGGATGTTTTCTATGTATTTAAGTATTTATCACTATCTATCTATTATATATATCCCCTAGTACCCTAGTACCCACAACACAAGCCTTATTGAGCTTACTGTGGGACTAGGTCGGTTTGTGTAAGATTATTCTATAATATTTATTTATTTATTATTTATATTTTTTAACTACATTTATGTATTACTAATCTGCTAATCATTTTACATGAATAAGTTGTAAATATTTTAAACGGAAAAGTTACCAATTACAGGTATAAATTAGTAGTCATTTTGAAGATCAGTAGTATGTTTCTTTAATTTTTATCTTGTATGTAGCTGTTTGCTTTTTAGATCGCTACAGATGATTCATAGTCTTATTTTTAGACTAGCAAATTAATTACCTGTTTACTAAACTTTTTAGTAACAACATTAATAACTATTGTATTACAAAATGTTTACACCTAAATGTTATTTTTGCATTACTGCCCCGAATCATAAAATGGAAAAGAAAATTCGTTGATGTCCGATTGTTCGTCACTGTCTTAGTACAAGCCATCTTAAATCATCAGCAATAAAGTTAACAGTAGAGTGTTAGCTACTGGCTTAGTTTGTCCATCACTGGGACGATGGTAACCATTTAATAACTGCATTTTCATTTGTCCTGATGAATTTTGTGCCATTTCCAATTTATACAATTTGATAAAATGTGCATTTAATATTAACATAAATAATTTTAGCACATCGGTGAGGCGTCAGCGAGAGATGTAAGTATTTATCCGTTGTTTCTTTATACTTTAACTAAACTGAGACTTTGAATATGTTATGTAAGAAACCTACGTTTTACGTCTAAGACATATTTTTTTCAGCCCACCACCAACACCATTTTTAGCACTCTTATTTACAAAGTGTTACTTGAGCCACTAAAAACCCCAGACACCCCAAATAATTTTTTGCTAATTAATCTAGAGTATTTCTTTTTCAATCAGTTACTTATTTCGAACGATATTACCTATGTTTGTTTTCCTTGCATTTCTATTCAAATGTTAACTCTACATTTGTTGCGTTGTTGTCACATCTCTACATCTGTCATGTCATGTCAACCTATCAACCTACTTTGTCAATTTGTATGACATGACTTAGGATGACATACTTTGACACAGACACTATGTACAGTGCAAAAACAAATGTGTCAAAGCTGCCAGCCTTTACTTAACTTCCGACCTCTATCTCCTAACCTCTCGATATAATAGTAAACTGTAGTATTAGAAACTTTTAGACTCTACACGTAAAAAAATGGAAAATCAAATAAAAAGTAAACCTATGTTAAGATATACTGCAATCGATTCCACTCTCGATTCTGAACAGTTTTCAGGTTTGTAGTCTTGAGTGTAACACGTTGTATATATAGTTGTATAGTTTTGCAACAATAGTTTATTATAAATCAGCTTTATACCTGGCTTACTCTAGACTTAAAGGGAAACGTGCCCTACTAAAAAAACAATGTTTTCTTTGATAAAACATATAAACTAAAAAGTTTATGAATACCATTTTTTTATATAAATGGTTAACTTTTAGGCTATAGTAAATTGAGTTTACAGTTACAAGTGATTTAAAATAAAGTGATTTAATAAAAAGTAAATATTGAAGTAGTAGTTTATGCAACTAATTACATCGAGTTTCATCATAGGATCACACGAGTGTTTTAAGGCCTAATTATGTACAGTTGCATACATTACTTTATCTACTCACATATTGCAAGTACTCAAAGATGTGTTCAGAAGCCGAAGGCAAACGGTTCGCATTACTAGGTAGATACAAGTCCTGGAACATACCCACAAGTGTAAGATTAATAAAATTAAATAAATTAGAACTGATAAGGAAACTATATTTATTAATTAAAATATAGTTTATAGTAAACATTTACATTTTCGCAATTAAAAATGTTTCAACAAACAACTGACAAGTTCACAACAGAAATGGCGGCCGTACAAACTTCTGTTGCGTGTTTTTTTTTTAATAAAGACTGTATTGAGAAATATAAGGACAACTGCAACAAGCCGTCATTCTTGTTTTATTTGCTTTAAAAACATAAATTATTTATTATGTTGTAGATGATATGATGTTAAATCAATTACTAGAATTATTTTTTCGGATCACTTTTGATTTCATAAACTGAGAGGCCATACACAGGAGCAACGAAAAATACTCTTGGACAAATACATACCAGAAAATGGTATGTCCATGAGAAAGAGCCCTAAAATCGTGAGGGTGTGTGTTTCTGCAATTTAAATGGCATTAAAAAGTTTGGGTAAGACTTCTCTTTTAATGACAAGTCGAAAAATCGTCGAAAAACTAGCTCGAATAATCGCAATATCGACTCAAAGATACATCGAAAAATCAAAAACTCACTCAGTGCTTCAATAAGATATGTGGCAAAAAGGAGAGAACTTCTGTAGGAATGGTTCAAAGGGTCAAGAATCGCAACGACTGATTAGCCCTCGGAAGCAACGGAAGCCAAACCAACTCCAAAATAGGCTGCAAAAGTTAAACACCGTCTTCGAAATTTATATGCCACAGTTTTACATAAAAATTAACAGTGCATAATTCTAAGCGACGAAAACCACTTCAAACTGGATTTTTTTTCTACCGGGCCCGTAGTACTATACTATTTGCAAAGGAGAACAATGAGAGACCTGAATGAGAACAAAACGTCAATTTTTGCCGAAAAATTTGGATCTAAGACAATGTGTGGTAGGTAATATGCGAATGCAGTATGAAATCTACGGCGTTCGTCACTACTTCCACGATGACTACCAATCTTTACATATAAAGAAGTGTGGACAAAATGAATTCTGTCACTGATTAGACGCCACAGGGGCTCTACTTTATTTTGGCCCGATTTGGCTAGTTGCCACTGTGCCCCCTGCATCAGAGAGTGGGAACCCACGACGTGCGTCATGCTGCTAAGAATATGAATCCGCGAAATTACCTTCGAGGTCCAACTTCGAGAAAGAGGTCAACTGCCGAATCCAACTCGGTTGGGCAGCGTTCGGGAAACTACGTAATGTCTTTTCGTCCGACATACCTCAGTGCCTCAAGACAAAAGACTTTAATCAATGTGTGTTACCAGTGATGACTTACGGCTCCGAAACGTGGTCTTTCACTATCGGCCTCATCTTAAAACTCAAAGTCGCTCAGCGAGCTATCGAGAGGGCTTTGCTCGGAGTTACTCTACGTGATCGAATCAGAAATGAGGAGATCCGTAGACGAACTAAAGTCACCGACATAGCCCATCGGATTAGCAAGCTGAAGTGGCAATGGGCAAACCACATTGCACGCAGAGAAGATGGCCGATGGGGCCGAAAAGTGCTCGAGTGGAGACCACGGACTAGGTCCAAGGGGGAGGCCTATGTTCAGCAGTGGACGTCTTATGGCTGAGATGATGATGATGATGAAATTACCTTTAGGTACGTCCCATCGAGGACGTGATGGGCAATCATGAAGAGAAAACTTCGGCAAAGCTTCTCGGAAGCGGATTCCGTAAAAAAAAAAAACTTGGCTCAAGCGTCGAAACTGGTCACAGTAAGCGTTGTCCGAATCTGATGAGAAACGTCCGAAGCAAACGATGAAAAGCCGCCCGAAAGCAAAGGTAACAGATGTCTTAGTCAACACTAAAACGTATAAAAAGGTCTTCCAACGAAATGCCCAGAACATACTTTCGCAAAATAATAAACTTTTAAAAAGTTATTACACATTTCACTTGTCCTTATAATTCTCAATACACTTTTTAATAGCCAAACTAACGAAGTTCTTATTCTCATGTCATCCGAGATCAAAATGTCGTGCGATTGTTATCAAAAAATATGTCGAACTGACGTTTCGTGTCGACAACATTTTAATATCTGTGGATACTAGAATAGGAACCCATTGAAATTGTGTTGGTTTTGACAGCTGTTCCAAATTTGAAACTCATAACATAACAGTCATAACTTAACTAACTAACGACTCCTTTACTTTTCGGGCTGTTCAGCTGTGGAATGCTTTGCCGTTGAAATCTACACGCCTATAGACGGAGAGCTGGCCACGTCAGATATGACACAATAATGAGAGCAACGAAACCCCTGTAGTTAGTTTGCTATACTATGCTTATTTCTAGATCCGGACATCTGGCAGCTGTAAAGTGGTGGAGGTCAAATAATGCAAATAACTTGAAGAAAACAAATCCTAGAGTTCTGGGTTTAATGCAATATTATGGGAAATTATGTAATTAATTAGGTTATATCATATCCAGAAGGTTCTGTTGGGGGAAAGTAGTGCCAAATGAAGTAAAATGCAATTTTTAGTTAGTCGCCTATTGTTTTTGTTTCCGCAATAATAGACAATGGCTTTTAATCGAATGTTAAAATATAGGCCCTGTCCTCTATAAATGACACAACTTTGGCTTCGTTTACCTATTTTGGTAGTACCTTTTTTCAACTTAAAAACTTTGTTGGTCTGTCACCCTGACCTCCACCCATTAAAAGCTGCCAGATGCCCGGATCTAGCAATAAGGATGGTAAAGCAGTCTAACTAGACCGGTTTCATTGCTCTAATTATTGTGTCACATCTGACGTGGCCAGCTCTTAGACCACTTGCATAACTTGACGTTTGACGCGACAGTTCATACTTCAAGCGCGACTCGAAGTATGGAGTGACAGGCGACAACGACAACGTAAGATATGCTAGCCGGCCTGCTAAATCTCTTCCGATCTTCGAAAATCTTCTGGAATGACATTACCTTTCGCTACCTTATATTTATGTATGTATTATGTATTTATGTATATATTACGTGCTTATGTATTTAGGTATAAGTTTTTTAAAGTAAGTGCTTACTATTACTAGTATATCATGCCGATGCACTACCCGTTCATTGTTTTGAGTTCATAGTTTCCTGCTACCCAAAGGTTGTCTGGTAGAGATCACCTTTTAGCGATAATACCGCCTGTTGTTAGACCTAGTTTTTATCACTGTATCGCTGTATATTTTCCTCTTTTCACATGTGGTGCACAATAAAGAATATTTATTATTATTATTAATATTTGAGCATGCAAAGTTAAAATTACGTTACTGCCACAGATAACAAAATTATCATAGTAAGGTCGTTTGCTGTAATGCTGGTCATTGCCTACGGTTTTTGAGAGCATTTTAGAGGTCTTACAATATGAGTGTAGATAAAATAAATTCTGTGTTATTTCAGGGTGGGAAGTTGCAAGTAATCGTTGAGAAACTTAGTGCTTTGAGTAAAAAAGTGAAAGTAAGTATTTCTTCTTTACCATAAGCAAAAACCTAAAAAACTGATTCTTATTCAAGGTCCTAGTAATGTTTCTATGTATGTTTATTTTTGATTTACAGGCTGACAACCTTAACAATGAAGATAAGAAGGTAACTATGAGTATTAAACTATTATTAATCGCCGATTCAATTATTTTATATAAGTAAGAGCCTTCCTACTGCTAAAAACTGAAACTGTAACTGGCGCAAATAATTACTGTAACAACTTACATAAATGTAAGGTGCGTACGGGCGATGCCAAAGACATATGTATTTACACTTTAAAAGTTTAAACATATCTTTGACGACGTATGTAAAATGTGATTATCTTAAGTTACGTTTGCAAATGACTCTTACGCATTTCATTGCTTATAAAGAGAGTTATTGTACTTATTGTATATCTACCCGTATAATTTGAATTTTCACCCGTATTTACTTATTTTTAATTTTACTCGTGTACCTGTTTAGGTTTTATGTCACTCCGCAAGGTTGAGACAGAATAACAGCGTTGCAAATTTCTCACCTGCAATTTGCAACATTATGCTGAGTCTTTGCCTGTTCTTGATTGTACACATTGTGGAACGTAATTACTGTTAAACTTAATGAAACACCAGCATTTCCCATATTTATATTTAAGCTTCTTTTTTTTCTTTTTTTCTGTATTTAATGTGTTACTTTTTCAACTTTTTAATGTTTCTGTTTTGTGTTTTAGTTTTGTAATCTTTCCTTTTTTTTTTGTTCTGTAATGTGTGCTTTTTGAGAATAAAATGTTTCTTTCTTTCTTTCTTTTCTTTCTTATTATAATCATAAAGTCAAGATTACAAGCATCACACAATTGGGCGGTGAATAAATGAATGAATAAATGCTTTATTGCAAACCTAAAAGAAAACACAAAGATGCAGCCCCGCAGCCTACCAGCAGTGCCGTATTAATGCCTCTCCTACAGCACATAACATACAAACATACGGCAGTACCCTGGACCAACTTGCATCATTTAAAGAGTCAGAGCGAATACCTATTTAAATTTAAATTGGTATTAAAATTTAAATGCGACATTAGAAAATTTTAACCAGTTGATATACATCATTACCTATGTAACTTAACGGTTGTTACTTTTTTGTAAGACACTAGTAAGTGATACATGCCCATCGCTGTAACCAACTGAGCTACTGAGACTTACCTGATGGCTGCAAATTTCTTCACTATATCCTTTATGCGTCTTAGGGGGACGCCTAGGGTTTTCATTTATTTTTAGGGCTCCGTACCCAAAGGGTAAAAACGGGACCGTATTACTAAGACTTCGCTGTCCGTCTGTCACCAGGCTGTATTTCATGAACCGTGATACTTAGACAGTTGAAATTGTCACAGATGATGTATTTCTGTTGCCGCTACAACAACAAATACTAAAAAGCAGAGTAAAATAAATAGTTAAGGGGCGCCCATACAACAGACATGATTTTTTGTGCCATTTTTATACATAATGGTACGGAACTGATGTTTACGTTAAGTATACGTACTTCTTAATGGAATAGAAAACAAATAAATAAATACTAATCTATGTAATGTACTTGGTTTCAGTTGGTACGTATAAAATAATTAATACCAAACTAGAAATTTAATGTTATAATTGCATAGAGGAAGGACGTTTGTACATATGTATAAATATTCTCAATTACAAATACAAATATTCTCGTATGAATATTTATATAATTGCATTAATTCCTAACGTTTCGAAAATTATCTCATTTAACATACCTGCAAATATATCTGCTTATCTTATTCGGAAAATTATTCTTTAATTGTAATTTGTAATACTTCCTCAAGATTTAATTGTAATTTTATTTCCTCTACGCAGCTAAATCACATGGTCAGTGAGGTATGTACTGGCCTCATAAAAAGGTACTTGTTTGACTTATACTTTTTAAAGGAGATCGTCAATTTTTGTTAGGTGATCTGGCCCAGATTATTTAGGACCGTTAGGAATGGTTCTTACCTTTAAAGAATCGCCATAATTTCAAGATCAGGATGGTGGTAAAAATATTGCGAAATCTAATGGGAAAACTGAAAAATCATGCATTTAAAACTTGAATCTGACAAGGACAATATTTGAAAGCGTGCTTGCCTATGATGTAAAAAAAGTACCGATTTTTTAAAGATAATGTACAAAAGCGGACTTGAAAACAAAACGGGAATCATGATGAAATAAAGGCAAAGAAGAAGAAAGACGGCTGTCAAACCATCGTTGGTACTATTAACTGAACATTCCTAACACCTATTGCGAAGGGATAAGGTTTACCACCATTAAGTGCGATAGCACTAGTATCTGACATAACAAAATTGAAAAAAAGATGCGTTTCGTTATCGAAGTAGCATGATATTGTGCCATTATGAAACCCACTTTTAATATTCAAACTCCGATCAAAAATGCAAAAAAACGCATTTTCAATCTTTAGGCATTTTAATACAGTCGATTTCTAATATAAACTTCCGTATTCGTAGGCTTAGATACTCTTTTAATATTACAATGTTCTAACTTACCGAACAGTATCAAAATGCAGATTATGTAACGGTATACATTGACAGTGTCAAACAAAAAAACAATCCCGTTTCAGGCCAGGGTGAAGTTAAACTTTATGTCAATGCCATAAGGACGTTAACGACTTGTCTTGCTGTATTGTAATCGCGGAAAAATCAACATAATGTTTATTTATTTAGTATTTCTAATTCCCGTTTAATTTTTTTTCAACATTTTGTCTACTTTAGTAATAAAATGAGTATTTATTTTACATTGCAGTACAAACTGTATACGGTTTATATCAGGTGGCCCAGAATTGACGATCTCCTTTCCTTTAACTTAAATATTGACGTGTAAAAGCAAGAATGTACACGGTGCTTACCTATGTATATGTATATATACCAACGCCCCTAACGACGATTGAAAATAAAACGAAAAACGCAGATAAACCACCAACATTAAAAGATATAAAAAAACTTAACTAAAAAACACGCGTAACAATGCAAGATAAATATACCTTGAATGCAGATTTTCATATTTTTCATATCAATGAAGAGAGGTAGAAGTGGTCATGGTTATTTTTAATTTGTCGTCTATCTCCTTTGCACTAATTCATTCTTCATATAAGTAATCATATTATTATTTCTTTCCCTTGTCGACGATAAGGATCAGGACTATTAAGATATACACATGATAATTGATAACTTAAAAAAACTATATACCTACGATTTCAACCCAACCCCACGGTGATGGCGCATGCAACTGTGCCGAAATATCGGGTGCTCAAAAACTCCAATATACATGGTAAATACCCCGTTACTAATAGTTCAAAAAACTAGTTTTTAATAGTAATATTTTATTTCAGGGCCTTCAAAGCGAGGCTACGAAGGCGTTGAGTGCATTACAAACCAAAATTACGACCACATTGGTAAGTTATACAAGCTTTAATTATTATTTAGTAACAAATAATATCTGTAACGAAATATGAAAATCACACTTAACTAACAGATATCACAGATAAATAATAGTACTGCATGCAGAATGGCCACGCTACGCCCCGCCCCGATCGGAATTACCTCACTCCGCGGTAGCCAATTGGTAGGGAACTAGTAGGCTAATCCGGCAGGTTGACAGCTCATTGATAAAAAGCAAAATGGCGGTATATTATCAAACGTCAGTTACGACAGCGGAAACAGTGCCCTGAGACGCACGCACACATTGAAGCGTGTACAGATGCGCCGTGCACACAAAAGCGCTCGAACGAGTTTTGTAGTATGACGTGTCCACCCTGCGTCAATAGTTACTTTAGACCAACTCCTAAATCGCAAAATAAGGTCACAATTTGTCTACCTGCTAAATAAAATAGATAGGTGATCCATTGAAACTGCCGTAACATACGTCCTTTGTTAGAAAAAAAAATAAAAACTAAAAAATAACACGAACATTTTAGTGGGTTTTTTTTTTTAATTTGACATGAAGGTCGGAAGCTCTTGCCTAACATAAGTATTTCATCACTATTAAGTTATAAAAAAAATCAACAATCCTGGATTTGATGTAAAGCAACACCCCTTTACAACTACCATATCCATGCATTAGGTTCCAGCTAAAAATAAGCATTGATATCATTGTCAATGCTTATTTTTAGATGGATTGATTCAGTGATCGGATTTTAGGTTGCAACACGGCAGAATCCATACACTTATTATGCGAATATAGTCGTTAAAATGTTATATTATGGGTACTAAAATCCCGAAGATTATCCATATTAACATCATTTTTGAGGCAAAAAAAAACCGTGTTGCAATCCGATCACTGATAATGATGATTTCTTTTTAGCGGCAGCGATGAATAAAAAAAAACTTCCAAAACCTTATGATTGTATGAAGTTGTGTTGAATTCAACAAAAAATATTTTAATGTCGATAAGATTTTTTAAATATTTTTTGTGAGTTATTATCTACATAAGGTTTTTTTATATATATTTGCAGAGTAAAGAACAAGCACCTGCTGCAGCAAAACTGGTTATTTTTATTTTACTATTTTCCTGCTAATTTAGTATATTTGTTATGGTTGTTGTAATTAAAAAGATTAATCGCGTGTTATCACTTATTTTTCATTCTCCCAACGTTTCGAGCTCTTTACAGCGCTCGTGGTCACGGGATAGACAGGTAAACATGTCATTGTGATAACACGTGATTAATCCTTTTAATTACAACAACCATAATGAATAATCATCGCGGCAACATACGACAATATTAGTATATTTGGCCTATGTAATTATTTCTTGCTTTATTCTCCCCTTACCACGAAGACAACAGTACTCAGTTCCTATACATAATGTAGTTTATAATCCACTTCTTAGGCCTAGGCAAAAAAATAATTTAATAACGCACTTCAACACCATTAAGAAATAAAATATCAGTTTAAGTAGATGTAACCAGATAATAACTTATAAAATAAATATGGCTTAAAATAGTAACCAATTTAATAATATTCAACAATAATAATAATAATTGACGCCGTCAAAGTCAGTCGTGTTTTTGCTACTTTCCTATAAATTTTTGATAAATGATGTGTTTACGGGCGTTTTTACAAGTATTTACGCATTAGTTATTGCGGAAAAGTTGCCCGAAATGTCAAGAACAGCTGCGCAAGAGCGCAAATAACTACAAATATGAATACAGGATGTAAATAACATGCCGGACACTAAACGTCAAACTAGTATAACGGAAATATGATAACACGAAGTAAATCGCGACTGCAACAAGCGTCCCCACCAAACGCACGCCCACCATCTACGCCCGCCTCGTCCGTCTCCTCGCCATCCTCATCGGGCGACAAATTTGCTACAGCGCCCGAGACCAGCGAGTCGAGCGACGAGTGCGGGCCGCCGCCGCCGCCGCGACGACCACCAGCGCGACGAGGACGGCCACCGCTGTCGGCACGCTTGGGGCTTGCGGGACATCCTGCCCCGCCCAGGGCCCCCGCTGCCGGTGGTATAGTGCGTCGCATGAAATGGACTCCTTCCATGAACGAGAACGTCATGCGCGCCTATTATGGGGCTACAGAGGGGGGAACTAATCTGTGCGCGTATCGTGACCGGATACTTCCTCTGTTTCAGGCCCTTGAACCAGCTATTGACACGACTGCGCAACGCCTATCGGATCAGGTGCGCGTCATTCAGCGGCTAAAGCGGTTGAATGACGCGACACTTGATCGGCTTCGCCTGGAGGCTCTCTCTGTTCGCGCGGCCACCACCTCGGCGCGGGATCCGCCCGCCACGTCGCCGGATCCGATGCCCGCACCCTACCTGGCATCGGGGGCGCTGCGGGTGGATCTCAGTGCCGATGAGGAGGAGATCGCGAATCAGAGTATGAGTAGTATAGCCAATGAGCAACTGAGGAGGACTTTGGAAGAGGCAATTACGCAGTATCGCTCCACAAACACCCCTAGGCCGCGATTACCACGCTTGCCTATGAATAGATGCAATTTAGCGTTAATGGGAGCCCTAAATGATTTGCTAGATCCACTCCTGCGGACTAGTAAAGACTTAGATGATACGCACTCGATCATGTACTGCGGAGCCATCGCGGCGTGCCGTGTTGCTCGAGTCAAGTTTCCGGACGCTGAACGTGCACCTATGACCACCGGGGGTGTCCCCGCATGGCAAGTGCGGATCGAGCGTCGTATCAACTCATTTAGGACCCTCATTGCAAAGCTGATCTGCTTCAGGGGGGGCAATAACCGCCCCCGAGTAATGCGCTTTGTGCACCAGGCGTTCGCGGGGACGAATATCGAGCCCCGCGACTACATGGCCAATGTCATAGAGCGCATCGACTTTCTGAAGCAGAAAGTTTATGCATGGGCAAGCCGTATTCGCCGCTACAGAGAGCGTGTGGACCGATTCAAGCAGAATCGTCTTTTCCAATGTGACCAAAGGAAGGTATACCGAAGGTGGGAGGAAACCGATCCCCGTGTGTCCGACGTGCGACTGCCGGATGCTACTGCCATAACTGATTTCTGGCGTAGCATCTGGTCAGCGCCCGTTGAACACACGGAGGGCGAGTGGATGAGCGTTGTCGGGCGTGAGTGCGAGTCCATCGAACCTATGGGGGCTATCACCATCAGCCCCGATGACGTAAGTTGTGCAATCCGTACGGCCCAGAACTGGAAAAGTCCCGGCCCGGATGGATTGCACAACTTCTGGCTAAAATGGTTTCGGTGCTCGCACTCGCGGCTCGCAACGCAATTTCAACAAGCCCTCGAACTTGGCTCCCTCCCGCCTTCCTTAACAACTGGTGTAACCTTCCTGCTCTATAAGTCCAGTAGTACCACGGAAGCGAAGAACTACCGACCCATCACGTGCTTGCCTACACTTTACAAGCTCCTTACATCCACTTTGAGAGCAAAAATAAACGCGCACATGGTCGCAAACAACATTTTGGCCTCAGCTCAAAATGGATGTAGGGTTGGGTCCCGTGGTACTAAAGAGCTCCTCCTCATAGACATGACCATTTGCCAACGAGTCCGGCGGAACAGGGGGGCCCTCTCGACCGCTTGGATTGACTACAAGAAGGCCTATGATTCGGTGCCTCATTCATGGCTTGAGAGGGTCTTAGAGCTGTATAAAATTGATACAGCTCTAAGATCCTTCCTTGGCGCGTGTATCAGGCAGTGGACCACAGTTCTTCGTCAACCAGGAGGTGGGGATGACCCCTCTGGCCCGCAGGACTTTATAAGGATCGAGCGAGGAGTCCCCTGTGATTCTGCCTAGCTCTAAATCCGCTCAGCACTCTGCTGAAGGATTCGGGGCTAGGTTGCCGGCTTCGGAGAGAGGGTGAAGTTATATCTCACCTTCTGTACATGGACGATCTCAAATTATTTGCACCAAATAACCGAGACTTGTTGGAGCTACTGAATACCACTGAAGTCTTCAGTAGTTCCATCAAGATGGAGTTTGGTGTTGATAAATGTGCGGTTATGCATGTACAGCGGGGGAAAGTAGTAAATTCAGCAAATTTACAGCTTTCTGAGACCATGACGTTCAGATCTATCTCTGAATCAGAAACCTACAAATACCTTGGTATGTCACAGTCCTTGGGTATTGAGGATGCGGGTATTAAACAGGCGTTGAAGGAGCGCTTCTTCGGACGGCTGACAAAAGTACTCAATAGTCTTTTGTCAGGCGGCAACAAGGTGCGCGCCTTCAACGCCTGGGTGATGCCCCTACTCACATACTCCTTTGGTATACTAAGGTGGACACAGACCGAGCTGGATGCCCTGGATCGGAGGGTCCGTCTATTGCTCACCACACACCGTATGCTTCACCCACGCTCGTCTGTTATGATATTGTACATCCCACGGAAGTGTGGAGGTCGCGGCTTTTTAAACGCCAAAAATCTCCACAACCGTGAGGTGTACAATCTCAGGAATTATTTTCTTAACAACGAGTGTGGGATGCATCGTGATGTGGTGGCAGTAGATAAAGGCCTCACGCCGCTCTCCTTGGCAAACGAGAACTGGCGCAAACATGTGGTGCTAAGCACCGAGGATCGCAAGGCGGTATGGAAGAGCAAGGAGCTATACGGGCGGTTCTACAGGGCCCTCACGGGACCCGACGTAGACCTGCTCGCGTCGGTGAACTGGTTACGATTCGGGGACCTCTTCGGAGAAACCGAAGGTTTTGCCTGTGCAATTACGGACGAAGTTATCATGACGAATAACTACCGGAGGTATATCCTGAAGGACGGTACGGTCGACATTTGTCGGGCATGCCGCCGTCCCGGAGAGTCACTCAGGCATATCATCTCCGGTTGTTCTCATCTTGCTAACGGCGAGTACTTGCACAGACATAACCTCGTAGCTAGGATTATACACCAGCAGCTTGCTCTTCTATACGGTCTTGTGGACCACGAAGTGCCGTACTACAAGTACACACCTGCGCCAGTTCTCGAAAATGGTCGTGCCACGCTCTATTGGGATCGATCTATTATCACGGACAGGACTATTGTAGCCAATAAGCCTGATATCGTGGTAGTAGATCGACCGCAACGCCGGGCCATGCTCGTCGACATCACCGTCCCATGTGACGAGAACCTCGTGAAGGCCGAGAAGGACAAGTCCAGCAAGTACCTAGACTTGGCTCACGAGGTAACCGCCATGTGGGAGGTTGATTCGGCGATCATTGTGCCGATAGTTGTTTCTGCGAACGGTCTCATAGCGAAGAGTCTCGACCAACACCTAGAGAGACTTTCGCTACGGGGTTGTGGTTGGATCAAGGGTCAGATTCAGAAGGCGGTTATCCTGGACACGGCGCGCATAGTCCGAAGGTTCCTCTCTCTGCGGCCCTGACCACCGGCAGCCTGGGCCTTGCTCCGTTGCCGGCGGCACCCTAGGATAGGTTTTTTACAATGTTTTTATTGTTTTTCTATGTTTTAGATGTATTTTTATATTTTACTTTTATAAAAATATTGTAAAAACCTAATCCTAGGAAGGAAAATAAATAAAGAATAATAATAATAATAAATACTCTTTATTGCACACCTCATACAGTTACAAGCACAAATTTTACAATTAGATAAATTTAGGTAGAGGTAACAACAGGCGGTCTTATCGCTAATGAGCGATTTCTTCCAGACAACCTTTGGGTAGTGGAGACTAGAGAAAAACAATAAGCAGTAGGTGGTGCATAGAAACAAAAGAGACGAAATAGATAACACAGCACATTCATATGAATATACATACTTAAATAAATACAAAATAAACATACATATACGTACATATATACATATATAATACACACAATAAGAAACAACAGTGTCAACTTAAAAACCTAAAGAAGAGATAAATAGTATTCCTTAAGTTGCGATTTAAAGCTACCAATAGATTGCGCGCGTTTTATGTTGAGAGGGAGATAATTCCACAAACGAACGGCCTGGAACGTAAATGAGCTAACAATAAGCTAACTTAGAAACTTAGAAAACAAGCTATAACTTAAAATACAATTTTATTCTAGCTGGTTTGTATAATGTTCAATTAAGTTCTGATATTAGATTATTTAATTAAATTCTTATTAAAAAATATAAACCTGATAAATATTTCTTAACGACCTCCTAGCTTAGTCGGTAGTGACCCTGCCTACGAAGCAGGAGGTCCCGGGTTCGAATCCTGGCCAGGGCATTTATTGGTGTGTTTATCTCGGATATTTGTTCCTAAGTTATGGATGTTTTCTGTATGTAAACATAAACATTTATAAATATTTTATTAAGATTAGAGTTTATAGTTTTAAGAATTTTTTTTATGTATATTAATAATTTTAAGATTTATAAATTATAATCTATATATATATATAACTCAAAGGTGACTGACTGACATAGTGATCTATCAACGCACAGTCCAAACCACTAGTTTTAGAGATTCCAAATTTGGCACGTAGGTTCCTTATAAGGTCTAGGGGAGCGCTAAGAAACGATTTTTCAAAATTCATCCCATAAGGGGGTGAAATAGGGGTCCAAAATTTGTTTCCCCATAAACAAGATTAGTTAGTCTATTTTATTCGAAACTTCACAGAAGTATTCCTAACAATAAATGAGTAAATACGTGTTGCAGGTTTTTTGAGAATTCAACCCGTAAAAGGGGGAAATGTGGTCAAAAAGTCTGAAAATCAACATGGGTATTGTTTCTATGGTTTATCGGGTCGTTGATTACGAAAACAACAACGATTTTAAAATTCGACGTGGCGGTCGTGAAATACCATCTCCCCAGTTAGGGTACAATGGGGTTGAAATGTCTAAATATCCATATGGGTGTCGTTTTTGTGATTTTTTGGGACGTTAATTAAGAAAATGGCATCGATTTTGAAATTTAATATTGTGGACATGAAAATTCTTGAAAGTATTTGTGCCAAATTGCAATCTTCTTCTAAATATATAAAAGAAGAAACTGACTGACATATCAACGCACAGCCCAAACCGCTGGTTCTAGAGATTCCAAATGTGGTACGTAGGCTCCTTATAAAGGCATAAGGATGCACTTAGAAATAATTTTTAAAAATTTACCTCCTAAGGGGGGAAATGGGGTTCAAAGTTTGTATGGGAAACGAGATTAGTTCAACTATTTTATTCTAAACTTTACAGGAGTATTCCTAACGATAAATGAGAAAACAAGTGTTTCAGCTTTTTTGAGATTTCAACCCATAAGGGGGAAATGTGGTGACAAAATTTAAATATCAACATGGGTATTGTTTCTATGGTTTATCGGGTCGCTGATTACGAAATCAACACTTAAGGGGGTGAAATGGGGGTTGATTGTTTGTATGGGGAATTTTTAAACGTTGAACCAATTTAGATGAAACTTGGTATAGAGATAGTTTGTGTACCGGGAAACGACATGGGACAGTTTTTATCTCGAAAATCAATATTTAAGGGGGTGAAATGGGGGTTGGAGGTTTGTATGGAGATTTTTTTACCGCGAACCGATTTAGATAATTTTGTTGTGGATATAGTTTGAGTCCCAGGAAACAATATAGAATATTTTTTAAGCCGAAAATCAATCTTAGAGGGGTAGAAAACATGTTGGTAGTTTGAATGGCGAATTATTAACCGCTGGACAGACGATTGAAATGAAACTTGGTACATATTATATAGATTGAGTCGCGGTAAACAATATAGGATAGTTTTTATCTCGAAAATCAACCCTCTAGGGGGTGAAACGGGGGTTGAAAGTTTGTATGGGAAATTAATAACCGTTGAACCTATTTAGATGATTTGGTATGGAGATATTTTGCGTTCTGGGGAAGGATATATAATAGTTGTTATCCCAGAAGTCATTCCTTAAGCGGGTAAAAAGGAGGGTGGATTACTAATTCCAAATGAAGTCGCGGGGAAAAGCTTCTATTCAAGAGTAGAAATCTGTATTAATCATAATCTCTCAGTAGTAAGTCATTGATGGCGTAACAATTAAACAATTATTGCAATAATTTCTTTAAAATAAAAAATGAGGGAACCGCCGTCTTCAAAACGTGGTATACCGAAACCTCCAGAATGTAACGAATACTTTTCCGAAAACCGCTTCTAAATCAGTTCAGCGAAACGCAAGATGATCGCGGACAAACATACATTCCTACATACAAACATACGAGTCTAACTGAGAACCTCCTTTTTTAGTACTTTTAGTACGCGGGCGAAGCCGCGGGAAAAAGCTAGTATAATTATATTCATATTATTTTTAGTTTTAGCAGTTTGTGAGGGGGCTTTAGCGTTATCAATTTTAGTTTCAATAATTCGTACACATGGAAATGATTATTTTTAAAGATTTAATTTATTATAAATGTTTATGTATTTAAGTATTTCTATGTATATTTCTATTATATATATTGTCGCCTAATACCCATAACACAAGCTTTATTGAGCTTACTATGGGACTAGGTTGATTTGTGTAAGATTGTCTCATAATATTTATTTATTTATTTTATTTTTATACATTATTTAATATTCTCATTTTAATCGATATTAATTACCTATTAAATATTACACTACGCTAAAATTAAGGGTAAATTCCAATATGTTTTTTTATTCGTAGCTTTCCCAAGTGATGACACAGGTATGTAATATATTACAGTAAAAATATAATAAACACTTAAACCTAGAGATAAAAAATTTGGCCCAGATCACTGTCAACGGGCAGGGTGCCCAGAAGGCTGGCCGTATTGCCACGTTGAATGGCGATAGCTATACGTTGTGCAAAATAGTAGCCAGTCCTCTGGTCACCATGAGGCCTCTAGTAGGCGCGCCGATAGATCTTTGTATAGTCGGCGCGCGCTTGCCCCCCGCCCTTTTTAAATATAATGTGTATATTTAGTCAATATTATTTAAGTTACATTACTATACCTGCAAAAAATAAGGAGACAGGCATTCGTATAATTTTAATACTTTGTATTTTTTAGCAATTGACGGACGTGACTAAAAAGGTTGCGTATTCGAAATAGTTTCATTTATATAAATTTACATTGAATATGACTATTAAAATCTTATATGTTTTTAGTCTTGATAAAAAATTATTACATTCTAATTAAGTTCAATTATTGAATTTCAGCAAGTTAAAAAAATGGCCAGTACGGTAACGTACCAATTATTATTTCGTTCATATAAATACAAATTTAATAGTAACAAATAGTTATCTGACAAATTATGGGTCAATCGCATATTTTTGTACTTTTATCCAATCTGTCCTTAATTTTCTCAGTTTCGTTACGGTGATTCATTTAAGGGGATTTTTGGTATCGAATTATAATTGTGAAAACGAAGAAAAAAATATTTCGAAAAAAAAAAAATGGTTTTGTATGAAGGGCCGGCCGGCAGGTTTTTCTTAGTCCCAATACGATACCAAACTAGTATTTTTGTTACATCCTGTATAAATGTATGGCTAATTTTTGTACCGAAAAGGACAAAATTAAAAAAGATGGGACAAAGGTACAAAAAATATGCAATTGAATCTAATGAGAGTTCATACCCTACATGATAACACCAGACTTTTATTTTCAAAAAGGAAAGGCACAATCTTAATAATGTATACACAAAATTTGTGTAGTATCTAAGCTATTCTGTCATAATTTGTATCATATTCTAATTATGAAAAACTACGAAAAAAAAATTTGCGTGAAAAAATTTTTTTTTTTAATTGAGGTTTGGCCGGTTGGGACGTGTCCCATACAAATAATTTTTTATTCGCGTCGAAAAAAAAATATACAACTTTTTCTTATTCGCAATATGATACCAATTATACCTTTAAACGGATCAGCAGTTTTTTTTTTAAATATACAACGACGGTGGCAAACAAGCATACGGCTCGCCTGATGGTAAGCTACCGTAACCTATGGACGCCTGCAACTCCAAAGGAGTCACATGCGCGTTGCCGACCCTTTACAAAAAGGAGGATTCACTGTGTTAATTGGCTAAAGGAACTCCCTCATCGTGAACACACTGGGTCCTCTTTGAGCTTTTTACACCCTGTATAATGGTTAAATAATCCCGTAGGGCTAGAACTCACAACGGGCAACCACTCCAACAATGGGTCATCCCAGAACGCATTTGACAAACGAAATAAATGGTCATTGTAGCAAACGTAGTTTCATTTAAACCACTTAGAGTTACCCTAAACTTTACTTTTAATTATATTTTAGCAACAAATTGACCAGGTACGTTAATGGGCTAGTTCATTGTTTTATATATTGTTTTAAATATACTTTAGCAACTTATAATATAGGTCGTGTTTAACTTTTTTATAGTTAAACTTTACTATAGTTTTTTTATTGTACTGAATTTCTGTTCGTTAATATCCCGGTGTAACACCGACACTTAAATACATTTTATGACATTTTACTGAATTAAGTTAAACATATAAATAATTCTACTTACATATTATATTCGATAAATTATCTATCTTAGGCGTTTTCTATCCGCAATGTATTTTAAATACGCAAAATTAAGAAAATGTCTAAAAAAAATAAAAATGTGTGAAGGAGGTTAAATATATACTCGTAATTTCCATTATTGAGATCTTTTTGTGCCAAGGGACTTTCGTGTAACGAAACATATGTAGGTAGTTTCACCTGATACATGGCTACCCTTCAAATTCATATGCTGTATCGTACCATAAAAAAAATACTGGCAATAAAATTGATTATTTCAATAGGTTCC
Source organism: Pammene aurita (assembly GCA_947086415.1). Classification (NCBI taxonomy): domain Eukaryota; kingdom Metazoa; phylum Arthropoda; class Insecta; order Lepidoptera; family Tortricidae; genus Pammene; species Pammene aurita. The sequence goes on along the minus strand of OX352314.1, from coordinate 5,686,836 downwards.
TAATTATAATTATTAAGGTCGATTAAAAATTTTGTCCTAAAGGCTTTTGAAATGCTGGTTTGTTTACGATTATGGGCACTGGAGGCTTAATCACTTTTCCTTCCCCATATAATTTCCATTTCAGTTTCTAATACTTCTTGTTATATTCCAAATTAGGGGGTAGACGACATGGCAGCGGTAAATACACACTATAATTTGTACATCATTCCCGCTCTACATTTAAACACTTACGCTCAACCATTGGCAGAGACTGCATGCAGTCGCCGTTTAGTTTTTAGTTTTAGTTAGGATTTTAGAGTAGCATGTCGTACTAACACTAGTAATAAGATTTTAATGTTTACTAACCATGTATGTCCATACATTTTTAGTCTGAAATAAATGATTTTTATTTTTATTTTTTTATATATTGACAGATTGTCTGCCAAACACATTCGCCTGACAGATATTATGGGCAAATCTCGTAGTGTATGGCTTGCATCTAATCGCGTTCGGCGTCATGTTATCATCATCATCATACCTTGGGCGGCAGGCGGCCGGTATCAGGCTATGAACTTTATAGACGGAGAGCTGGCTACGTCAGATATGACACAATAATAACGAAACCCGTCTGGTTAGTTTGCTTATTACTAGATCCGGACATTTGGCAGCTGTTTTATTGGTGAAGGTCAAAGAATGAAAACCACTTTAATTATACAAATCATAGACTTCTGGTTTGAATGTAATATTATGAGAAATTGAAATCATTGCTAAAAGTTTCTGTTGGGGAAATGTAGTGCCTGCCAACGTATAACTACTTAATTCATTGTTTTTCGTCTTATGTTTTTGCTTCACATACTACGCAATGTTTTGTGTTCTGTTTATTTCTTTAAATATAAATTGTTTTTGTCCTCTAAAAATAAGTCAACTTCAGCAGTTTTTACCTATTCTGTTCAGTCTATCACTCAGTTTCACTTATTAAAAGCTGCCAGATGCCGGGATCTAGTAATAAGTATAGTATAGCATTCTAACTAGACGGGTTTTGTTGCTCTCATTATTATTCAAATTCAATACATTTCTTTCGACCAACTAGGATCATAGTTAAGGTTAGTTACAATATCTTAGCCTAAAGTTAGTAAAAATTATAACCTAATATGTACAAACAACAATTACAATAAATGTTTAAGGACAGCACTCAGGAAGCCTTGACTGTCAGTACATGGATCAGATGACAGTGATTCAGATACTGACAATCAAACCTCTCCGCGAATGCCCTCAGGATACCATTAGAGCTAGCCCGCACCCTGCCTTATTATGTCATATCTGACGTGGCCAGCTCATAGTCTATTAAGCTCGAATAAATCATTGACTCAAATTTGTCACTTCAATGATTAAAATTTTTGCCACTATACAGGCCGACTAGATAATCCCACAGGGAGTAGTGTTTAACAGTCTACCTCTTGTGACCATGTGACACATGAATATTCAGTTCGCCGTTAGGAATAGAGATGATTAGTGTAGTAAATCCAGTCTTGTTGCGAAAGGGTACTGGTTTTCCTCTTAGTTACGACTAACATTCAGCGCGATAATTCTAAACAGTCACGTCTGAAAATAAGGATACCATAATGTGACAATATGTAGCCTTGATTCTATTACCAAGGCGTAAACTCTTGACTTGAAAGACTAAGAGGCCCTCCCCCTGCAAGATGGTGTGCCAAAATCACTGCACCCATGCAATTAAAACTGCAAGAAGCCATGCGCTTAGCGAGGGATAGAAGCCTATGGAGGAACTGGTCTTCAACAGAAGGACATGATGTCACGATCCTCAGCTCTGAGGGAACGACTAATGATGATGATGATGAAAGACTTGGATACCTGTTTTTGTATTATTAGATGTATCCATATTTTCAGACGTGACACTGACCATACAAGATAATATATATAAAGAGATACTACCTATAGATACATAAAAGAGCCTAAACCAGGGTCAAAATAAAAAACTACACTGTGCAAAAAATACATGCAAGTGAAACTTTGCTATGTTGTGTTATGAATTGGTATCCAATTGGTTTGTAGCAATCCAGGTATTGAAATAATAAGCGGCCTGATTTAATTCTCGCTTTTAGCCCCACTAATCATGGCGTAAGCGTAACATACGTGGCCAAATCGTTTTGTAAAAATTACTTGTTAAACTGCAAAGTAGTTTCTTGATATCTACGAGTATTTATGCAGCAGCCTGGCCTGTGGTTTATTTTGGTGGCTTTTTTATAATCAACAAAATACTATTAGCGCCGCCAGGTCACATCCTTCCTTTGCCCTTAGCCTTGGGCATTCCATCTGAATGTCTAAGTGACAGCCCTTCCCCTCGACTGTTCACATAGCCTTCATCCTTATCCAATCCTTTCCAAACGAGTACTGGGCCCATTCCTCGGGCCAGCCTCGCTGGTCATGTCAAACGTGGTTATTTGAAATTTCCATCATCCTTTCCTATGCCCTTAACCTCGGGCATTCCATCCGAATGTCTATGTGACAGCCCTTCCCCTCGACTGTTCACATAGCCTTCATCCTTATCCAATCCTTTCCAAACGAGTACTGGGCCCATTCCTCGGGCCAGCCTCGCTGGTCATGTCAAACGTGGTTATCTAAAACTTACATCATCCTTTCCTATGCCCTTAACCTCGGGCATTCCATCCGAATGTCTATGTGACAGCCCTTCCCCTCGACTGTTCACATAGCCTTCATCCTCATCCAATCCAAACCTCTCGAAACGAGTACTGGGCCCATTCCTCGGGTCAGCCTCGCTGGTCATGTCAAACGTAGTGATCTGAAACTTACGCCGTATGCTTAGACTCTCGTAAAACAAAACAAAAATTATATTGGGTGGATAAGAATGAATCAATTTAAGCTTCATGTTCATCAAGTAAGCTTCAGATGGTTAGAGTTATCAGAAGTAATTGAAAGAATGAATGTAAAAAAATGTAAGCATATTATATAGAAATATTATATAAGCAGTTTGATATTAACACAAGAAAAATGCTTTTGAAATAAATAAATCAAACCAAGAAGCAATTCACAAAAACTTTGTATTTATTAATATAGATCGTTAATTCTTCGCTAAACACGTTATTTAAAACAATCACGAACCAATACCTAAATATACCGGACAGCGCGCTTCGACCTAAAAGTGAAGCCGATAGAGAAGTCACAGTGAGCACTGCATATCGTTTTGATTAAGAGGCTGACAACACCCGATGACTTTCAAATTGACTTTACTCAAACAGTGTTTCAGCTATAACTACTTGTTTTGAGAAAGTAAAAAAAAATTATGTTAATATTCGTTATATTTGGAAGAACTTCGTGGCGTCCGATACACCATTGGACGAAATCGGCTCGATAGAAAATAATTCCAAAGTTACATCTTAAAATTAGCTTTAAACAGTTGTATATCTTTAGTTTCTTGACTTATACGTCTGTAACTAAGGACAAAATTCCACCACACTAATACTAAAAACTTCGTTGCCTTATATTTCTCAATTAATGCGTCGTTTTTTTTTAATTCATTATTTTGTAAAATTTGCAATGAGCTCCCATACTAATCGTAACACAGTGTTTCTGTTTCACTCGCGCTGAATAAGATAGGGAGGGAATTTAGCTGTTGTCAGCCCCTTAAGGGAGTAATGATAAAGGGACGGGCCCTTTTCGCTCGGTAATAAGGTTAAACTGTTAGGTAGGGAAAAAGTGTAAGATTTAACTCCCCTTTATAAACCTTCATGATAACAATGCATACAAAACAAAGCATCACCTATCGGGCTTGGACAAACCTCACTTTGCTATGGACCGACCGAAACGTAAAATTGGTTTAGCCGTAAGAAAAATGGAATAATAACAAATGGTATTCTAAGAGTATGATCAGTTTATAGTTTTATGATATATGTAATCACTACAGAATGTCTCCTTTAATCAATGTTTACTTCTACAATTACTTTAATCCTCATAGTTTTATCCCTATCATAAATGTTAAAAATGTACTTATATTTTTCCAAGTAGTGAGCGCAGTTAGGCAGGTTTAAGCCTTTATTGTATTCCACTTGTTGACCTATTAGCGCCGCCATTTCATTCCATATTACCATTCCACATCCATGTTTGCACCAATATGTCTGTTTCTTATTCATATAAATTAATCTATATTTCACAATCCTTTCGAATCATAACTCAATCGGTACTAACTAGATGCGTCTCGCTTGACAGTTCACAATCGAATCAATGCTCAGGTGGTCGCTTTGTTATATAGCCGACTATTCCCGCCAATCTACCCCCTCAATCGGTCCGTTAGACAAGTCACGCCACAGATCACGTGACTTGCCAAAATAATCAATTGACTGTCTCTTAATAAGTAGAATACGAGCAATTACTAATAATAATCGAATATAAGCAACTTGCGAATAAAAGTAAATATTGTTACCTTATAATACTTACCTATTTATAAATTTTTCTTGTTTTAATACAATTTATGGAGGTGTCGCTGATGAGGTAATTTAGACACAATTGAGTTTTATTTCTTTAGTCAGGTTTATTTTGTATTAATTAGACTTAAAATATGTTATTTTATTATATTTCAACCCTTCCTCACACTATGTGCTTTGACTACGATTTTCGATATCAATTAGTTGTGCATTTAATTTACCAAAACCTTTTTACCATTTTCAGATAGGCGTTAATGACGACGTCGGCGTAGGTGACGAGGTAATTCAGAATAGTAATTTGTTATACTTAAATATTTATAATAAAAATATAATAAAATAGGTAGATAAAAAAGACGTGTTCAAGTCAAAGGTAGGCCATTCTATTATTACTTTTTCTCACCTGAAATATTTTCCTAGTCTATCACTCAGAGTTTCAGAATCTGCCAAATGCCGGGATCTAGCAAGCATCGTATAGCATTCTAACTAGACGGGTTTTGTTGCTCTCATTATTGTGTCAAATCTGACGTAGCCAGCTCATAGTCTATTAAGCTCGAATACATCATTGACTCAAATTTGTCAATTCAACGACTAGTAGTCCGCCTCGAACCGAGAACTCGCGGTTTTCTTGCAAACGAGATGAACATGTTCATGAACGAACTATCAAATTGTATTGAGCTCTACTAGAACCCCAACAAATTTCATATACTCGTAGATCAGAAAAACGTTACTAAAGTTATCGCGCGACAAGTATCTATCTTCTATCTTCTATACATATAATAAAGCTGAAGAGGGTCGAAAGTCTGTACATGGAAGATAATCGAAAAAAAGTTGGCTGGGGATACTTAGAATAGATAACAGAACACGTTCCAACAATTTTTAGAACTTTTGTCTGTTTATCTGTTTCTCTGTTTATTTGACCGAAATCACGTGAAAACGACTGAACGGATTTTGATGAAATTTTGTATAGAGATAGTTTGAGTCCCGGGAAAGGATAATATATAGTTTTAATCTCGAGAATCAACCCTGGTGGGGGTGAAAATGGGGTTGAAAGTTTGTATGGAGAATTTTTAACCGCTGAAACGATTTAGTTGAAAATTGGTATAGAGATAGTATGGGTCTCGAGAAAGGACAAAGGATAGTTTCATCTTCAAAAAAGCCCCCCCCCATCTTACTTTAGAACCGTAGGTCCAAAAAATTTATAAAAAAATGGAAGTCAAGCCTAAAAGTTACTTTCAATAAAAACTATCTATACATATAATAAAGCTAAAGAGGGTCGAAAGTCTGTTCATGGAATATATTCGAAAGAAAGTTGGCTGGGGATACTTAGAATCGATAACAGAACACGTTCCAACAATTTTATGAATTTTTGTCTGTTTGTCTGTTTATCGGTTTATCTGTTTATCTGTTTATCTGTTTATCTGTTTATCCGTTTATCTGTTTATCTGATTATCCGTTTATCTGTTTATCTGATTATCTGTTTATCTGTTTATCTGTTTGTCTGTTTATTTGACCGCGCATCACGTTAAAACGGGTGAACGGATTTTGATGAAATTTTGTGGAAAAGGAAATAAAATAGTTTTCCATGGGGGGTGGAACTTTACATGGGGAAGAAACAACCAATAACCGCTGTACGTATTTAGATGAAATTTGGTATTAAAGTATTTGTAATTTTTTGGTCAAGGTGTTCATATTTATAACATGTTACCCGTCGATGCTTTAAATTTTAGCTTTACCCGCTCTTAAGAAATATTTGAAAATGTCATGAATGTCAAAGGGTTATTGCAGGTTCGAGGACTATATATGACGGACAAAGATGCATGGCCCAAACCAAAAAACTACTACAAAATCGTCTAACATTTATAGGACACCGTTTAGGTAGGAAAACATATCAAACGTTTTGTGAAGCAGTCAGATTAGGATTTATTTTTGTTTATAATTAAACAATAGGTACATTATCTGTCTCTCAATCTGTTTTGATATGTCTTCTTGAAGAACTACGCATTATTTTGTATCTTTAATATGTAATAATGTACTACAATTTTGAAAAAAATAAGTCCCGTCGAGTTTCTTTTCGGTCATAATACTTCTTGGGCCAGAGGTGTAAGGTTAAAACCGGTGGTAGTTTTGGAACGAAGTTCCTTATCGGACGGTTCGCGGATGGGGGCTAGGCGAATAAAAGTCACGTGACCGTCACGAAAAAGCGTCACGTCACGACAACGTGACTCCCATACGATTGAGAAACATGTAAAATGGAATGAAATAAAAAATATATATTAAGTGAAGTGAAGTGTAGTGAAAAGTGAAAGTGAGAAGTGACAAAGTGAAAAAAGTCGAGAACCTACGCCTACTTCGTAACCTATAAAAATTCAACGTCTAAAAGGGGTGGGGGGGGGGGGGGGTAGCCACTACACTCGATTGAGTTTAATTTGCATATTTGCATTGGTCATGGACTAACCCGCCCCATTCGAGTGCACCTCATTCAAATAGAAAAAAAACATTTCTGCATTTGTGCCCCTCCCCCACCCAATTTCAACCGCGCCTGTTCTTACCTTTCATGCTTAGACTGATTTGACGGGAGGATCGAGTTGGATGATATTTGCCATGGACATGAACGTATAAATACAAAAGTGGTCCTTTATCGTCCGATATACACCTACTACTCTGTCGTTTAAATCATGCCAAAAAAATGTATAGGATAAAAAGGTCATTCAGTTCATTTTTGAGTGTAGTTTCATTTAGTGGTAATTGTAAAATATTTTATTAGGACTACTGTCCTCTAGCGTATGCATCTGTCAAGTTTACTTCAAGTTCCGCCTCCAGGGTAGCGGGAGAGAAATTAGGGGTGAATTAGCCGCTTACTGACACAGACCGAATTCCACGCGGGCGGAGCCGCGGGCACAGCTAGTTCAAAATAAAAATCCATCAAAATACACAGACGTCTAGGTAGCCAGCTGACAGTTCCCGTATGTCCGAAGTTGTCTGTAAGAACTTCACTTCGCTTACGCTCTGCTCGTTCGATTCAAATTTTGTCAATATGCAGCCCGACTAGATGATTCCACAGGGAGTAGTGTTTCACAGTCTACCTCTTGTGTGACCATGAATATCCAGTTTGCCGTTAGGAATAGAGATTATTAGTGTAGTTACAAGCTGTTTATACAGAAATTGAAGGCAAAACTTGCAAAAGATGCGTTGTATTCAATTGACGAGTTTTTTGGAGGTGTTGCTTAAATAAATCATCATCATCAGCCCGTTGCAGTCCACTGCTGAACATAGGCCTCTCCCAAGGTACGCCACAGAGCCCGGTCAGCTGCTTTACGCATCCAGTCGCTGCCGGCCCTCTTATGTAGGTCATCCCGCCATCTGGCCAGAGGGCGTCCCACGCTCAGGGCTTGAAATACCGGTATTTTTCGGAACCGGTATCGTGGCTTCGAACCAGGAACCGGTATATGACTTGGTACCGGTTCCTTGGTACCGGTATCCAGGGATCGAATTACAGGTATTTTTCGGAACCGGTATCGTGGCTTCGAACCAGGAACCGGTATATGAGTTGTTACCGGTTCCGTGGTACCGGTATCCAGGGATCGAATTACAGGTATTTTCCGGAACCGGTATTGAGGCTTTGAAGCATAAACCTGTATAAGACTTGGTACCGGTTCCGAGGTACCGGTATTCAGGGCTTGAATTACAGGTATTTAATGGGAACTGGTATTGTGGCCTTGAACCATAAACCTGTATTAGAATTGGTACCGGTTCCGAGGCACGCATAGGTACCGGTATTACTTGTCGGCGCGTATTAAAGGATTTGTTCGCTCTCTCTCTGACTCGTGGCGTCGGCTTTGTCCGCTCGGCGCTCGCTCACTCAGTGCGTTCATTTGTTTCGTTCGTCAGTTGGTGATCGAACTTATGTTTATTTGTACGTGCGGAAAACCTGGACTCCCATTGGACCCTCCAAATAACAGGGATTAGTATGTTTTTAAAGGTTTTTATTTAGTTTCACCTGTCCGTTGCCCATGGTCCAAATGACCAACGTCCCGATTTCCGATTGAGCTGAATTTTTTTTACGCATATGTATGTATATCGAGTGACAATGCAATATTTTGATAATATAAAATAATGTCCATTTAGAAATCCAAGATGGCGGTCAAACACTTTTTGGTAAAAATGGTTATGGTAGTCATTTTCGATTAATTCAGGGGTGTAGATTTCGAAAGTAATATCCGTTTTAAAATCAAAGATGGCGGAAATGGACAATTTTGTCAAAATCGTCATGGTAGTCATTTTCGACTAATTTGGGTGTGCAGATTTCGAAAATATTGTTTGTTTCAAAATCCAAGATGGCGGTCATACACATTTTACTTAAAAATCGTAATGGACGTCATTTTTGATTAATTCAGGGATGAAGACTTCAAAACTAAGGACCGTTTTAAAATCAAAGATGGCGAAAACGGAAAATTTTGTGAAAATCGTCATGGTTTTCGACTTCGACTAATTCGGGTGTGCAGATTTCGAAAATAATGCCTATTTTGAAATCCAAGATGGCGGTCATACACTTTTGTGGTAAAAATCTTTAAATCGAAAATAAAGACCGTTTTAAAATACAAGATGGCGGAAATGAAAAATTTTGTCAAAATCGTCATGGTAGTCGTCTTCGACTAATTTCGGGGTGTAGATTTCGAAAAAATTGTTTGTTTCAAAATCCAAGATGGCGGTCATACACATTTTACTGAAAAATCGTAATGGACGTCATTTTTGATTAATTCAGGGATGAAGACTTCGAAAATAAGGACCGTTTTAAAATTAAAAATGGCGAAAACGGAAAATTTTGTGAAAATCGTCATGGTTTTCGACTTCGACTAATTCGGGTGTGCAGATTTCGAAAATAATGCCTATTTTGAAATCCAAGATGGCGGTCATACACTTTTGTGTTAAAAATCTTTAAATCGAAAATAAAGACCGTTTTAAAATACAAGATGGCGGAAATGAAAAATTTTGTCAAAATCGTCATGGTAGTCATCTTTGACTAATTTGGGGGTGAAGATTTCGAAAAAAATGTTTGTTTCAAAATCCAAGATGGCGGTCATACACATTTTACTGAAAAATCGTAATGGACGTCATTTTTGATTAATTCAGGGATGAAGACTTCGAAAATAAGGACTGTTTTAAAATCAAAGATGGCGGAAACGGAAAATTTTGTCAAAATCATCATGGTAGTCGTCTTGGACTAATTTGGGGGTGTAGACTTCGAAAAAATTGTTTGTTTCAAAATCCAAGATGGCGGCCATACACCTTTTTCGAAAACAATTTTATGGTAGTCGCTTGTGATTAATTGAGGGGTGTAGATTTCGATATAAGGACCGATTTGAGATCCAAGATGGGTGTTAAAGGACAATTATTGTAAAAATCGTCATGGTAGTCATTTTCCACCAAACTCAAATTGTTATGACCAGAGGGCGGAATAGCTCATGGCAAAAATCAAACGTCAAAAGAGTTGGAACGTTGAATTTTATCGACTATCGAATAAACTGAAATTATATTTACCTATCGTGTCTTTATTTATTTATTAACAAAACTAAATCTCAAATCCATAAGTATACAATAATAGACTTCATAGGAACATTACGGAATAAAATGTGGATTATTATTAATTTTTTTTCCATGGAATGTTGCAAACGAGAAATATTATCAAATCTAGATAAAAACTATTATCGTTATTTACCTCTTTAAACTCAGGCGAATGTGTTTTACTCGTTATGTGAGTTTCAACTCAATATTTTTTTAGTTGCTTTAAGTGAACCGTACATTTAGAGAGCAGTACATTCGTTGTAAGTAAGACAAGGGTACTTCTTTATCCATTTGTTGTTTTTCATTTTGGATTAACCAATTTTTACAAACGTGAATTAGTTGCAAAAAGACTAGTGGCAGAAATGACAGTTAACTGCCATGCAATGACGATGAAAACCATGACGATTTTGACAAAATTTTCCGTTTCCGCCATCTTTGATTTTAAAACGGTCCTTATTTTCTAAGTCATCATCCCTGAATTAATCAAAAATGACGTCCATTACGATTTTTAAGTAAAATGTGTATGGCCGCCATCTTGGATTTTGAAACAAGCAATATTTTCGAAATCTACACAGTACACATCCAAATGAGACAAAAAATACTATCATGACGATTTTAATAAAATTGTCCATTTCAGCCATCTTGAATTTTAAAACGGTATTTATTTTCGAAGTTTAAATCCCCAAATTAATCTAAAACGACATTCATTAGATTTTTACCAAATAAGTGTGCGAGAGCTATCTTGGATTTAAAAATAGACATTATTTTCGAAATCTGCACACCCGAATTAGTCGAAAACGACTACCATGACGATTTTGACAGAATTATCTTATCCATTTTCACCATCTTGGATTTTAAAACGGTCTTTATTTTTGAAATCTACTTCCCTGAATTAATCGAAAATGACTACCATAACGATTTTTACCAAAAAAGTGTCTGACCGCCATCTTGGATTTCTAAAGAGACATTATTTTCGAAATCAGCACACCCGAATTAGTCGGAAATGACTACCATGACGATTTTGACAATTTTTCCCGTTTCCGCCATCTTTGATTTTAAAACGGTCCTTATTTTCGAAATCTACACCCATGAATTAATCGGAAACGACTAACATGATGATTTTTACCAAAAAAGTGTATGACCGCGGTCTTGGATTTCAAAATAGACATCATTTTCGAAATCTGCACACCCTAATTAGTCGAAAATGAATACCATGACGATTTTGACAAAATTTTGCCGTTTCCGCCATCTTTAATTTTAAAACGGTCCTTATTTTCGAAATCTACACCCCTGAATTAATCGAAAACTACTAACATGATGATTTTTTCCAAAAAAGTGTATGACCGCGGTCTTGGATTTCGAAATCTACTTCCCTGAATTAATCGAAAATGACTACCATAACGATTTTACCAAAAATGTGTTTGACTGCCATTTTTGCTTTCTAAATAGACATTATATTCGAAATCTGCACACCCGAATTAGTCGGAAATGACTACCATGACGATTTTGACAAATTTTTCCGTTGCCGCCATCTTTGATTTTAAAACGGTCCTTTTTTTAAAATCTACACCCCTGAATTAATCTAAAACGACTAACATGATGATTTTTACCAAAAAAGTGTATGACCGCGGTCTTGGATTTCAAAATAGACATCATTTTCGAAATCTGCACACCCTAATTAGTCGAAAATGACTACCATGACGATTTAGACAAAATTATCCATTTCCGGCATCTTGGATTTTGAAATTGTCTTTATTTTCGAAATCTACATCCCTGAATTAATGGAAAATGACTACCATAACGATTTTTACTAAAAATGTGTATGACCGCCATCTTGGATTTAAAAATACACATTATTTTCGAAATCTGCACACCCGAATTAGTCGCAAAATTACTACCATGACGATTTCGACAAAATTTTTAGTTTCCGCTATCTTTAATTTTAAAACGGTCCTTATTTTCGAAATCTACTCACCCCAATTAGTCGAAAATGACAACCATGATGATTTTGACAAAATTCTCCATTTCCGCCATCTTTGATTTTTAAAACGGATATTATTTTCGAAATCTACACCCCTGAATTAATAGAAAACGACTACCATGACGATTTCTCAGAAAAAGAGTATATCCACCATCTTGGATTTTAAAACATACATAATTTTCGAAATGTATACCCACTAATTAGCAGAAAATAACTACCGTGCCGATTTTTCAGAATAAAGTGTATAATCGTCATCTTTTTTTTCCAATTTATTTGGGACAAAAAAACAGTAACACACGAGATTATGGCTAATAGGAACAATACAAAAATTACCAACGACAATGTCCACAGATTTGGGATTGATCTTGGATTTTAAAACAGACATAATTTTCAAAATCGACACCCCGTAATTTGCCGAAAATCACTCCCATGACGATTTTTCAGAATAAAGTGTATAACCGCCATCTTGGATTTAAAAACGGACATAATTTTCGAAATCTACACCCCTTAATTAGCTGAAAAGGACTACCATGACGATTTTTCTGAATAAAGTATATAACCGCCATCTTGGATTTAAAAACAGACATCATTTTCGAAATCTACACACCCGAAGTAGTCGAAATTGGCTATTATGACCATTTTTACAAAAAAAAAAATATTTCAGCCATATTGGAATTTAAAACAAACCTAATTTTCGAAATTCGAAATTTATTATACTTTTAATTCGAAAAATATCTCCAACAGCCCCTACTGATTAAGTGATAATCCATCTTTGGTGTTAGATGCGTATATTTCCTTTAAACATACTTTAATTAGTAGTATCTTCCATATAAAATAAAATAAATAGTCTGTGTGTAACTTATGCCTAAAAAAATGTTACTTGTAATTTGAAGTTGAAAACGATCAAGACCGTTCGATCGTCGATCATTGCCAGCGGTCGTGTACTGAGCGCTAACGCCATCTATCGAGTCAGATTTCGTGAAATTGAGGAACGTTCATGGGAATAAGGCCCCTTAATCAATAAAAGAACTAAACCGACTTTACTTAAATAGTATCCACCTTTTTAACAGCAAATGCTCAAGCTGCTGTAAAAAATACTCAAATCACTATAGGTGTGCCTATAATAGTTGAAGTATTCCCTCGATTTCTCCAGGATCCCATCATCAGATCCTGACCTGGTTACATTGGGACCAACTGTAAAGTATACCTACTCTTTCAAACAAAAAAAGAATTTTCCAAATCGGTCCAGCCGTCTTCGAATAATCGGTGAACATACATTAAAAAAAAGCAAAAAAAAAACAAAGATCCCGACGAATTGATAACCTCCCCCTTCGAAATCTTGAAGTCGGTTGAAAAGGAAATGCCCGAACTACTGTAAACAATATTTAAATCACTATAGGTGTGCCTATAATATTTGAAGAGTTCCCTCGATTCCCCCAGGTTCCCATCTTCAGGTCCTGACGTGGTCACAATGGGACCAAATGTGAAGTATACTCTTTCAAACAAAAAAAGAATTTTTCAAATCGGTCCAGCCATCTTCGAATAATTGGTGAACATACAAAAAAAAAAACAACGATCCCGACGAATTGAGAACTTCCTCCTTCGAAATCTTGAAGTCGGTTGATAAATACACAACAATGAACTTCCACTTTCCGCCGTGTATTCAATTCGAACTGAATCACCGCGCATCGCTGATTCGCCTGGCATGCTGGCAACGCGCAGCGCAACGCCGCGTTCGTTTGTAGTGTAGGTATGTTCCGCACCGAATATGCGTACCGCACTAAACGACAACGTCGCGTACACGTGGAAGAACCTTTATAGAGAACCGGTATTTTTCGGTGCTAATTCCGGTATTTTTTCTATACCGGTTCTGTGGAACCGAAATGAAAAAAACTCATAAATATGGAACAGGTACCTTCGGTACCGGTTTCAAGCCTGGAACCTTTATAGAGAACCGATATTTTTCACTGCTAGTACCGGTATTTTTTCTTTACCGGTAATCTGGAACCGAAATGAAAAAAACCTATAAATACCGGTATGTAACCGGTATTTTTGGTACCGGTTCCAAGCCCTGCCCACGCTACGTTTGCCCAACCGTGGTCTCCACTCCAGAACACGCTTACTCCAGCGATTATCAGTTCTGTGACATATGTGGCCAGCCCATTGCCACTTCAACTTGCTAACTTTTAGAGCTATGTCGGTCACCTTGGTTCTCTGGCGGATCACTTCGTTCCGAATTTTGTCCTTCAGAGAGACTCCGAGCATAGCTCTTTCCATAGCACGTTGAGCGACTTTAAGCTTATGGATTAGACCCACAGTCAGTGTCCACGTGTTGGCACCGTACGTCATTACAGGAAGGACGCACTGGTTGAAAACTTTCGTTTTCAGGCTCTGTGGTACATCGGACGAAAATATGTGGTCCAGCTTCCTAAACGCTGCCCAACCCAACTGAATCCTCCTATCGGCTTCTTTTTCGAAGTTGTATCTACCCAACTGCATTAGCTGCCCGAGATAGACATATTCCTTGACAACTTCGAGAGGCGTGCCATCGATGACTACTGGTCCCGGAACGACGAGGTCATTATACATGATCTTCGTCTTCTCCAGGTTCATCCGGAGACTAATTCGTTGGGAGGCTCCATTTAGGCTGTGCAGCATTTCCTGAACTTCCTGCAGCGATTCTGCCATGACTACGATATCATCGGCAAATCTAAAGTGCGAGATGTATTCGCCGTTTATATGTATGCCCCGTCCGTTCCAGTTTAGAGTCTTAAACACATCTTCCAATACATTCGTAAACAGTTTCGGGGATATCACATCGCCCTGCCTTACTCCTCGATGTAATGGAATCGGTCCTGTTTGACTGTTCTGTACTTGGATGGACATAGTTGCGGCGTCATACAGGCTTCTCAGCACCGCGATGTAACGAAAGTCAACTTGGCACGGCTGCAGGGAGTCCAGAACAGACCAGGTCTCGACGGAGTCAAAGGCCTTCTCATAGTCCACGAAAGCGAGACACAAAGGCAGATTATACTCCTGGGTCTTCTGTATAATCTGCCTCACGGTGTGTATGTGGTCTATGGTGCCAAATCCTCCACGAAACCCCGCCTGCTCCGGTGGTTGGAAGTCGTCTAACCGTCGCGTCAGCCTATTTGTGATGACCCTCGAAAACAACTTGTATACGTGGCTCAGGAGCGATATAGGGCGGTAGTTCTTGAGAAGGGTCTTATTTCCCTTCTTGAAAAATAAAACTGTGTGTTCCCGCCCTCTAACTTCTGAACCATAAGTTGTAAAAATATAAAAAAAATTTATGAAGTAGAACTTTATAAAAACCTTCTAAAGGTTGAATAGTTTTTGAAAAAAAATACAAAATAATTTCTGAACTAAGTTTGTAATTTAACCGTATAAGCAGGTGTTTATTGTACCTGTAATTTCTACAAAATCACAATGAAATGACGTGCTTTCAAATAAAGTAAAAACGGTGAAAATCGGTTCACCCAATAAAGAATTATCCCATAAAACTCATCTTCCATACTTTAAGCTCGCGCGCAATAGTTTACTTAATTTGCCGGTAGATGTCGCTGTACGTGGAACGCTCATATCATATCCTACATGGCGGTGTTATTTTAACTCTTAAGTGGGGACACTTACTGTGACGGACGGAAAACTACGGAACCCTACACTGAGCGTGGCCCGACACGCTCTTGGCCGGTTTTTTAATAAATTTAGGGAGGTGTCGCTGATGAGGTAATTTGAACAATTCAGTTTTATTTATTTCGTCAGGTTTGTTTTTTGTATTAATTAGACTTAAAATATGTTATTCTATTTTATTTCTAACACTTCCTCACACTATTATTTGTTTTGACTACGATTTTCGATATCAATTAGTTATGCATTTAATTTACCAAAACCTTTTTACCATTTTCAGGTAGGCGTTAATGACGACATCGGCGTAGGTGACGAGGTAATTCAGAATAGTAATTTGTTATACTTAAATATAATACATAGATAAAAAAGACATTTTCAAGTCAAAGGTACGTCGTTGTCGGTTGTCAATAAGGCATTACTGCAATAAAAGTTAATTTAGAAATAAACTTAATTAACTACCGACAATGATGTATCTTTGACTTGAATATTATAATTTTTTATCCATTTCTTAAAAGATACACAAAATTAATAATAAAAATACACAAGTTCAGAAAACAATGGGCGAAGTCACACTATACGAGAAAATAAATTTAATAAAATAAAAATTACTACACACTAGTCCCGGATATATTTGCCGTTGTAGATGAAATTGTTTCCTAAGGACTTGCATAATTTTAGGCAGTTGAGTACTTTTATCACGGTTCAAGAAAAATGGAAAACAAAAGTATTTTCGGTTTCGCTACGAATACATATTATTATTTCAAATTAATTTTATATTTTAAAACACCAACATAAAGTATTTAATACATGCGCAAAAATTTTGGCTGCCACTGGGAATATAAAAATTTTATAATTCAAACTCTCTAAATGCATTACCCCAACTACTCTACTACTACTACTCTATAACTAAACTACTCTAAAAATATTCGGCCACTCCCTGTAATAGCAACCCGTGTCGATTTGCATCTTAATGCTTCCATACAAACTTATATAGATGTCATTTACAAAGGAAAAGGTGACCTAGACCTCCGGTGCCCAGGGCTGGGATTGAACCAGCGTCTTCAGCATTCGCGGTAGATGCCCTAACCACTAGGCTACCCGGATCACAGCGGCACCACATGTTTGATATGAAAAAGTGTTTGTATAGGAAATTCGGATAAAAGTCGGGTTACAGTTGCAGGAATCGCCGGATTTTTTGTAGAGTATTTTGGAGTAAGAACTTTTTTTATACCACGGCGGTGGCAACCAAGCATACTATAGTTGAACAATTCAGTTTTATTTATTTCGGCAGGTTTGTTTTTTGTATTAATTAGACTTACAATATGTTATTCTATTTTATTTCTAACCCTTCCTCACACTATTTGTTTTGACTACGATTTTCGATATCAATTAGTTATGCATTTAATTTAGCAAAACTCTTTTTACCATTTTCAGGTAGGCGTTAATGACAACGTCGGCGTAAGTGACGGGGTAATTCAAAATAGCAATTTGTTATACTTAAATATAATAAAATAGGTAGATAAAGAAGACGTTTTCAAGTCAAAGGTACGTCATTGTCGGTTGTCAATAAGGCATTACTGCCATAAAAGTTAATTAAGAAATAAACTTTATTAACTACCGACAATGATGTATCTTTGACTTCAAAACGTCACATAATGTAGGTTATTATTATTTTTTATCCATTTCTTAAAAGATGCAATGTGTAGCGTTCATAATCACGAGTGTTTAACAATAGCTAAAAATACACAAGTTCAGAAAAAACTATGGGCGAAGTCACACTATATGAAAAAAAAATTACTACCGACAAGTGCCGGAGTATATTTAGCATTATACATAGAAATCGTTTCCTAAGGGCTTGCATAGTTTTAGACAGTACTTTTATCACGGCTCAAGAAAAATGGAAAACAAAAGTAACTTCGTTTTCGATACGAAAACATATATTATTTAAAATTCATTTTATATTTTAAAAAACTAACAAAGTATTTAATACATGTTCGAATATTTTTGACTGCCACTGAGAATATAAAAATGTAATACTAACTCTCTAAATGCATTACCCCAAACTACTCTACTACTACTACTCTATAACTAAACTACTATGAAAATATTTTATCAACTCTCTGTAATAGCAACCCGTGTCGATTTGCATCTTAATGTTTCCATACAAACTTATATAGATGTCATTTACAAAGGAAAAAGAGACCTAGGCCTCCGGTGCCCAGGACTGGTATCGAACCAGCGTCTTCAGCATTCGCGGCAGATTCCCTAACCACTTGGCCACCCGGGTCACAGCGACACCACACGTTTGATATGAAAAAAAAGTGTTGGTATAGGAAATTCGGATAAAAGTAGGGTTACAGTTGCAGGAATGGCCGGATTTTTTGTAGAGTAATTTGGAGTAAGAATTCTTTTTATACCACGGCGGTGGCAAACAAGTGTACGATAGTTTTGCATTTCATTTACCAAAACCTTTTCACCATTTTCAGGAAGGCGTTAATGACAACGTCGGCGTAAGTGACGGGGTAATTCAGAATATCAATTTTTTATACTTAAATATAATAAAATAGGTAGATAAAGAAGATGTTTTCAAGTCAAACGTACGTCATTGTTGTACAGTCTCACTACTGTACATTTTTCCGTTTACGTAGCGGCCTACTTAAGCCCGCGGTTTGGCACTATATTGTAAGTAAAGCGACGACAGTGCGTACCTACCTTGCATACGATTAACATCAACAGAAGGAACAGCTAAATAGTATTCCTAACTCTGTGACATTTATACAATTAATAAACTAGTGTAACTTGAACTCAACTTCTTCTTCATCTCAACGCACTCAATCACATCAAGCAAGTGTAAGGGCTAGCTGGCCCCTACATTTTTATGGTCCTTCGAACCTTTCCGTGTCCTTCGAGCTCAGCAAGGATTTCGGAACGAACCATCGCCACTACAGTCTTCAGCTTCGTTGAAAGATTCGTTCGAGAGCTTGAAGATTACTGCAACTAACTTTCTCGGCCCGTACTAGGAACCGCAACGGCAAGCGGAGGTGAGGACGGATTGGGACAACTCACTACATATCGTCGGATAACTACTGAGAAGATTTCCAGCGTTACCTACGGTATTTAACTACAACTTTAACTCATCCAAACTTAACTTTAACTAACTAACTGCAAGACAACTTTAACTACTAACTCATCATGAACAAACTTCAACTTCAACAAACCTGCTTTGATAGCATCAAGTCTCTGTGTGTTAACTACAAGAAAGACTCAGCGGCCAGGAAAACTCAAGACTACTTGAACAAACGACTAACTTCTCTCGACACCTTATGGGCTGATTTCGAGAGCCAACATGAGGTCCTTGAAAAGGAAATCGAGGACAAAACCATCAACTACTTCTTGGAAGATATCTACTCCAAAACTAAAACTATGTACGAGGCCACCAAGGCGGATATGCTAAGGTCAATGCATAATCTAACCGAAGCGAGGGCCTCAGTCAAGTTTGACCTGACGGGATTCTTAGAAGATACCGAAGAAGGGACAGACGGCGTTATTCAACTGCTGAACAAACAAGAATGTAACTTCAAGGCCATCGATCGAGCGATGTCAAAGATCGATACAGCCTCCAACAACGAGAAATGGGAGTTAGAAGACAATCTAAACATTTTAAAATCCAAGTGGTCAGACATCGATAAACTGCACTGGGAGATAGATGGCTTACTTAAAGGCACACATGAAACTTACTACAAAATGTTCGCCAACATAGAAGATAGGCACGATTCTATGCGAAAGGAACTCAACAGCAAGATATGGTCAACTTTACACTATCAAAAATCTGCGCCGCGCATCTCTATACCTGAATTCTCAGGAAACTACAACCAATGGATTTCGTTCAAAGATCTCTTCATAGAAACCGTTCACAATAACCCAACGATCAACAAGGCGCAAAAGATGCAACATCTTAAAACTAAACTTCGAGGAGAAGCGGAGATATTAGTTCAACATTTGACAATAAACGCCGAGAACTACAATTCATGCTGGGAGATTCTGAACCAACGGTACGATAACCGACGTCTTCAATTTATTTCATTCATGAATACCTTACTCAACTTACCTACAATTCAACAACCTGATGCATACAACCTGAAAAAAATGCATGACGTCATTACTGAATGCATGAGTGGATTAACTAATATCGGCTTGGATACTACCACATGGGATCCTGTCATTGTACATCTGATGACTTTGAAATTAGACTCCACCACGCACAGCGATTACGTACGGGATCTTCAAGACCACCGAGAGATTCCAGTCCTACATGATTTTCCTTTTTTCCTCGAGAGCAAATTCATGGCTTACGAAACCATGAAGCGCACAAAGAAGGACGTCACCGCCCAGCAAAAACCAGCAGCCGTGAAAACTTTCAACAAAGAATATCAAGCCAAGAAAACCAACTATAACAACTCTAATTATTTCAAGAATAACTCCAAAGTATATCATACAACATACGGTGAATGTCCACTTTGCGACGGGGAACACGTGCTGATGCAATGCCCGAAGTTCGTTGACCTAGACACGCTGCAGCGCAACAACACAGTTGCGAAACTACGGGTTTGCAAAAACTGCTTGTTTAGTCACGGGGACGAGGAATGCAGATCCAGCAAAACATGCAAGGAATGTAATTTGAGACATCATTCATTATTGCACAATAACAACAAGAAACAGATAACTTCTAATTATAGAAAAAATAACTTCGAGTCAAAGCCATCAACATCAACTTCATCTCAAGGACCATCGAGCCATCATATAGCCGCAGATGATCCAGACCCAGAGGTCCTCCTAACTACGGTTGAGCTTCAACTTCAATCCCACGACGGGACATTTATAACGCTTCGCGCATTACTGGACCAGGGGTCTCAACTTAACCTTATAACTGAAAACGCCACACAACTACTGAAACTAACTAGAACGAAGTTAAACGGAATTATAACTGGAATTGGAACTCGAAGCTGTAAAGGAAAGACAGCAATTACTTGCAAGTCCCAACACTCCGATTATTCATTCCAAACTAAAGTATTTATAGTCAACAAAATAACTAGAAACCTGCCCAACTCTACTTTCAAGAAAGGAAACTGGCCGCATTTACAAAACTTGCAACTAGCGGATGCTGCTTACAACGTATCTCGACCTATAGACCTTCTGCTAGGGTCTCACATTTACGCGGATGCTATCATGGATGGAGTACTCAAGGGCAAGGGAAAGGCTCCCATTGCACAGCGGACCCATCTAGGATGGATTATCAGCGGGAGACTGACAGCGTCTCTATCACCTAGCTGCCACTTAACTTTAGTCAACATGGACGAACTTACAAAGTTTTGGGAAAATGAAGATATCACTCAGAACGACGAGGATACATCTCAAGACGATCAATGTGAAATCCACTACCAACAAACTGGTGTCCAGCGAGGCCCCGATGGAAAATACATCGTGAAAATGCCGCTAAACACTAACTACGAGGAAAAGCTGGGAAATTCCAAACAAGTAGCTATATCTCAGTTTTTACAACTTGAACGAAGATTACAAAAACAAACCAGGCTCGCCGCAATGTACAAGGAATTCATAAAGGAATATTCTGACTTGCAGCACATGAAGCCGTCAGCTTCGTCTTCAGAACAAGACTGCTACCTTCCTCATCATGGAATATTAAGGGAAAATGCCACCACCACGAAGCTAAGGGTTGTTTTCAATGTATCGCAAAAAACTAGCAGCGGCTACAGCCTAAACAGCCTACAGCAAAAAGGTCCTAACCTACATAAGGACATTCAAGCGCTTATACTGAAGTGGAGGTCTTACAAATATGCATTTTGCGCCGATGTCCAAATGATGTACAGATGTATTTGGGTCTCTGAAGATCAACAACATCTTCAGAAGATAATATGGCGAAACTCACCCTCTGAAACCCTGAAAGCGTATCAACTTTGCACAGTAACTTATGGACAGAAATGTGCAGGCTGGCTAGCCTTGAGAACTTTAAAGCAGTTAGCTATCGACGACGGTCACAAGTACCCCGAAGCAGCCGAAGTATTGACAACCCAATTTTTCGTCGATGACCTGATCAGCGGCCGCAACTCAATTGAGGAAGCGAAGCAGCTACAAAACTCATTAATAAACTTACTTAAAGGCGGCGGCATGAACTTACGGAAATGGACAGCAAACGATAGAACTCTACTTGAAACCCTAAACGAAGATCAAATCTCAAAACAAATATTTGACTTCAAGCATGAAGACGCCATGAAAACTTTAGGACTTGGCTGGAACCCTACCTCGGACACATTTACACTTAACTGGAATCTACAAAATGAAACTACGACACAGATAACAAAACGAACGCTACTGTCAGAAATATCACGCCTATATGATCCCTTAGGCTGGTATAGCCCCGTAACCGTGACAGCTAAGCTAATATTTCAGAAAGTTTGGACCAGCAATTTGTCATGGGACCAAATTTTACCAAACGAAATACAAGAAGAATGGCTTAAGCTGAAAACTGAACTACAACTTCTAAACCAGGTCAAGCTAAATAGATGGATCGGCGGGACCTCCAAGCAAATCGAAATTTTAGGGTTCTCTGACGCAAGTGAGAAAGCCTACGCCTGCGTTATCTACGCTCGCATCCCGGACGAAAGCGGGAAGCTACATACAACTCTACTAGCGGCTAAAACTAGGGTTGCCCCTACATCTCAAAAAACTACTCTTCCGAGATTAGAACTGTGCGGAACTCTTTTACTATCTCAACTCATGAAGAAAGTGACAGAAGCCTACAGAGACTACGATGTCACTATACAAGCATTTTGTGACTCTCAAGTAACTCTAGCGTGGATACAGGGGGATGCGTCACGTTGGGAAAAATACGTGGCTAATCGAGTTACGAAAATCAAACAAATAATACCAGCCGACAAGTGGCGGTATATCAAATCTGAAAACAATCCAAGTGACTGCGCTTCAAGAGGCATGTACCCGAGCAAACTGATCAACTACGACCTCTGGTGGCACGGACCGGCACTTCCCGAAACCGAGCAAGAGGATGAACTTCAAAACTTAACTTGCCATTTTACAACTAACGTCGGAACATTAAAAAACGAAGAGGCAACCCTAGCTACAAATCAAGACAATAACTTTATAACCGACCTACTTGATAAACACAGTTCGTTAACACGAGTAATTCGAATCACCGCGTGGATAATGCGATTCACAGCAACCTTGCGACACAAGCAAAAGGCTGACTCAAGCTATTTAACTACAAATGAATTGCTTGCCGCAAATGAACTTGTAACCAGACGCGTACAAAAGGAGGCATTCTATAACGAATACAAATTGTTGGTTAAAAATAAACCTATATCGAAACAAAGCTGCATATACAAACTGAAGCCTTACCTGGACGAAGAGGGATTGATTCGGGTTGGCGGACGACTAAACAACTCTAACTTGCCCCCGGGAATGAAGAATCCAGTTAT
Source organism: Pammene aurita (assembly GCA_947086415.1). Classification (NCBI taxonomy): domain Eukaryota; kingdom Metazoa; phylum Arthropoda; class Insecta; order Lepidoptera; family Tortricidae; genus Pammene; species Pammene aurita. The sequence continues at coordinate 5,663,698 of OX352314.1, read as the reverse complement.
CTTACCCAGGAAAGGGCGCATGACTCATCTCGTCATTCATCGTGGGCACGCAGCAACATTACACGGCGGAGCGCGCTTAACCCTTAACTACATAAGGCAGCGCTACTGGATCATTAGCGGAAATAGGGCGGTAAAGGACCAATTGCAGCGCTGCGTACGCTGCCATCGCTTCAAACCGTCGAAGACAAATCAACAAATGGCTGATCTACCTCCGCAGAGAACTATCCCATCTAGACCATTTACGCATACTGGCGTAGACTTTACTGGAAGTGTAGAAGTCAAAATAAACAAAGGACGAGGTGTCAAGACTTCAAAGGGGTACATAGTTATATTTGTGTGCCTGGCCACTAAAGCAGTGCACATAGAACTTACATCAGACATGAGCGCTGAAACATTTTTGGCAGCTTTCGAGCGATTTTGTGCCCGTCGAGGCACGCCTAAACATGTTTACTCAGATTGTGGCTCTAACTTTATTGGTACATCAAAAATCATGCGCCAAGAGTTCGAACAATTTAGGCAAATGCTGTCTAACTCAAGCTTCTTCGACGAGATTGGGAAACTGGAAGTGGAATGGCATTTCAACGCTCCTGCGAGGCCGACCGGAGGCGGCATCTGGGAAGCCGCGGTAAAGTCGCTGAAGTATCACTTAAGAAGAGTGCTCGGAGAGCAGAAACTAACTTTTGAACAATTTTCTTCACTTCTGGCCAGGATCGAGGCTTGTTTGAATAGTAGACCTCTTTGTCCCCTTACGGAGGACCCCGACGAATACTACAACTTTTTTGGCCATTTTTTGACCGGTTCCGCAACATTGTCACTGCCGCACTCGGATCATGGTGACACTAAAGCCATCGATCTACGACGAAGATGGCAACTTATTGAGCATATGACACAGCGATTCTGGAAGACCTGGTCATTTGACTATCTAACTCAACTTCAACGTCGAAGCAAATGGAACACCCCAACAAAAAATATTGAAAGGGGCGACATTGTTCTTGTGAAGGAGGACAACCTGCCGCCAGGAAAATGGGCCTTAGGACGAGTCACAGACGTCCATCCGGGCGCCGACGGCTTAACTCGCATAACTACGATAAAAACTCAAAATGCAACTCTCAAGCGACCCATTGTCAAACTTGCACCATTACCGGTGGAATCGAAACCTAAACTCGAAGACACATCATCGCAAGAAAATAATGAAGTTCAACAAACAAACCCGAAGAAACCCGCAAGATATATTAGAAAAACTAAAGCTCCCAAGCAATGTTTTTTATTTACATTGTTTACAACCTTCATAACCACGTGCGCACTGATGTCAGGGTCGCAAGCTACCGGCGCGCCGACGTCAGCGCATATCACGAGCATTGAACCCGAGCGACCTATATACTACGACACAATTGGCCAGATACAAGTAATACACAATAAATGGACATTACTTATGTACTACAACTTAACTAACTATTGGGAAGGAGTTCGTCGCATCGAAACTTACCTACGCGGAGTGGAAGATTGGTGCCAGATGACGGATCCTAGATACTGCAAAACTACTCTCAACCAGCTGCACCACGAAATAGATCTCTTGCAATATTACAACACTATATTGCTAACCCCACACAAACATTTAACTGAAAGGAAGAAACGTGGACTCGTAGACGGGGTTGGCTATTTAGCAAACAGTTTATTCGGAATCCTGGATCAACGGTTCGCTGAGAAATACAAAAACGACATAGAAGCCGTACATAGCAACGAAAACTACTTACTCGAACTCATAAAAAATCAAACTTCGATAGTTGAACTACAGAACAAGGTTTTGAAAAAAAAATGAAGCCAACATACTGCAACAATTCAGCGTCATCGAAGCCTTCATGAACGAAACAAACATAAATTTGGCAAAAATTGAGTCTACCTTGGAAATCGCCATGGCCACCAGCTACTTTAACTCTGCGGCCTTGTCAGCTTACCTACTTATCAACAATCTGAAGAACATGCAAGAAATGCTCTTTAACACCTTAAACGACGTTTATAAGGGTCACATTGACGTCCATCTCGTGACTCCTGTCAACCTAATCGAACAAATGAACATTATCGCCGGAAACCTACCCAGGTCTATATCGCTACCTGTAAACAACATACGGGAAGACATTAAGGACTTGTACAAACTACTGTATGTCAAGGCTCGAGTCACGGATACCTACTTCTTATTCGAGCTACACATACCCCTGATTTCTGATGAAGATTACACACTACATCGCGCTATACCGCTACCTATCAAGAGGGCTCAAGAAACTGTCATGGTGCGAGCAAGCGCAAAATACATCGCCGTGAACTTTCAGAAAAATACCTACATCTCTTTCACGGAAGATGACCTTCAACAATGCATCCAACTGAAGCCCGACAACTTTATATGCAACAAAAACTTACCAGTATTCAACCTGCACAATGAAAACATCCCATGCGAAGCAAAACTAATAAGCCACCGCATGACTACACCATGTGACGTCACGCACGCGTCATGTAAAGACGCCTGGATCGAATTACACTCACCGAACACTTGGCTCGCCGTTTGCTGCGATACTTGCACATTACGGGCCATATGCGAAGAAGATGTGACGTCACACACTATGACATCCACGGGAATAGTAACTCTACCACAAGGATGCATTATGCAATCGAAATACCTAACTATTCACTCACTCAACCAGTACAACAGCAAGGTGCACATGAACTACGAAGTCAACGTGCCCTCAATAACATCATCAATTAATCGGATTGCGAACCTGACCTACCACAACATACCGCATCTCTACTATGCTGAACATGAAACCAGGGACACAGAAGAAATCGACAGAAGAATACTGTACGAGAAGACTAGAGAGCAAAACTTCCCAACAGCTCTCACCATACATGACATCCATCAATATGCCATATGCTACATCCTGCTAGCTATAGCCATCTCTGCTGCCATTCTTTGGGGAGTGGGAAGGCGCTATCCTAACTTATGCAAAATCAGAAAGCAAAAACAATGCTCACTGCAATCAGTGAAGCCACACTACGAGGATATCGAACTTCAACCGATGCCAAAGGAAAGAAGCCGGCCGCAAGCTAGAGCGAGACCGACGAGTAACACCGCACCGCGCCCGAGCCAGCACCTCGCGACCAACGAGTCCAACGACAATGTGGCGTTCAACTTTGAACTCTAATTGATTTAAAACTTATTAAGTAAATTTTGTAATAGCTTTCCTTCTATTGACTTTATCTTAACTTTCTCTTCTTCTGAAGTCGCCAGCATGTACAGTCTCACTACTGTACATTTTTCCGTTTACGTAGCGGCCTACTTAAGCCCGCGGTTTGGCACTATATTGTAAGTAAAGCGACGACAGTGCGTACCTACCTTGCATACGATTAACATCAACAGAAGGAACAGCTAAATAGTATTCCTAACTCTGTGACATTTATACAATTAATAAACTAGTGTAACTTGAACTCAACTTCTTCATCTCAACGCACTCAATCACATCAAGCAAGTGTAAGGGCTAGCTGGCCCCTACAATTGTCGGTTGTCAATAAGGCGTTACTGCAATAAAAGTTCATTTAGAAATAAACTTTATTAACTACCGACAATGATGTATCTTTGACTTCAAAACGTCACATATGTAGATTATTATCATTTTTTATCCATTTCTTAAAAGGTGCAATGTGTAGAGTTCATAATCATGACTGTTTAACAATAGCTAAAAATACACAAGTTCAGAAAACAATGGGCAAAGTCACACTATACGAAAAAAAATATTAACAAAATAAAAATTAGTACCGACAAGTGCCGGAGTATCATCATCATCATATCAGCCGAAAGACGTCCACTGCTGGACATAGGCCTCCACCAAAGAGTGCCACAATGACCGGTCCTGCGCCACCCGCATCCAGCGGACTCCCGCGACCTTCACCAGGTCATCAGTCCACCTTGCGGGGGGTCTACCCACGCTGCGCCTTTCGGTTTGTGGTCGCCACTCGAGAACCTTTCCGCCCCAACGCCCATCGGTTCTACGAGCAATGTGCGCCGCCCACTGCCACTTTAGTTTAGCAATTCGGAGGGCTATATCGGTTACTTTGGTTCTGCTGCGGATGGCCTCATTTCTGATGCGATCACGCAGAGAGACTCCAACCATAGCCCTCTCCATTGCCCTTTGGGTGAATTTGAGCTTTCTTATGAGGCCCATTGTAAGCGACCACGTTTCAGTACCATATGTCATCACTGGCAACACACACTGGTCAAAGACTTTCGTCTTGAGACACTGCGGAATATTGGACAAAAAATATGCCGTAGCTTCCCGAACGCTGCCCAACCGAGTCGGATTCGTCGATTGACCTCTTTCTCGAAGTTGGATCTACCTAACTGGACAGTATGTCCTAAGTATATATAATCGTCCACAACTTCGAGTGTAAATCGTTTCCTAAGGGCTTGCATAGTTTTAGGCAGTTGAGTACGTTTATCAAGGTTTAAGAAAAATGGAAAACAAAAGTAGCTTCGGTTTCGCTACGAAAACATATTATTCAAAATTCATTTTATATTTTAAAAAACTAACAAAGTATTTAATGCATGTGCGAATATTTTTGACTATCACTGGGAATACATAAATTTAATAATGCAAACTCTCTAAATGCATTACCCCCACTACTCTACTACTACTACTCTATAACTAAACTACTCTGAAAATATTCGGTCACTCCCTGTAATAGCAACCCGTGTCGATTTGCATCCTAATGCTTCCACACAAACTTATATAGATGTCATTTACAAAGGAAAAAGTGACCTAGACCTCCGGTGCCCAGGGCTGGGATCGAACCAGCGTCTTCAGAATTCGCGACAGATGCCCTAACCACTAGATTACCCGGGTCACAGCGGCACCACACGTTTTATATGAAAAAAAATGTTTGTATAGGAAATTCGGATAAAATTCGAGTTCCAGTTGCAGGAATGGCCGGATTTTTTGTAGAGTATTTTAGAGTAAGAATTTTTTTTATACCACGGCGGTGGCAAACAAGCATACGATAGTTATGCATTTAATTTACCAAAACCTTTTGACCATTTTCAGGTAGGCGTTAATGACAACGTCGGCGTAGGTGACGGGGTAATTCAGAATAGCAATTTGTTATACTTAAATATAATAAAATAGGTAGATAAAGAAGACGTTTTCAAGTCAAAGGTACGTCATTGTCGGTTGTCAATAAGGTGTTACTGCAATAAAAGTTCATTTAGAAATAAACTTTATTAACTACCGACAATGATGTGTCTTTGACTTCAAAACGTCACATATGTATCTACATGATAATAATCTTATTATCATTTTTATCCATTTCTTAAAAGATGCAATGTGTAGCGTTGATAATCATGAGTGTTTAACAATAGCTAAAAATACACAAGTTCAGAGAACAATGGGCGAAGTCAAGTGTGACTTATACTGTATAGTGATACGAGAAAATAAATTTAATAAAATAAAAATTACTACCGACAAGTCCCGGATATATTTACCATTGTAGATGAAATCGTTTCCTAAGGGCTTGCATAATTTTAGGCAGTTGAGTACGTTTATCACGGTTCAAGAAAAATGGAAAACAAAAGTAGCTTCGGTTTCGCTACGAAAACATATATTATTTAAAATTCATTTTATATTTTAAAAAACCAACAAAGTAATACATGTGCGAATATTTTTGACTGCCACTGGGACTATAAAAATTTAATCATGCAAACTCTCTAAATGCATTACCCTAAACTACTCTACTAGTACTACTCTATAACTAAACTACTCTAAAAATATTCGGGCACTCCCTGTAATAGCAACCCGTGTCGATTTGCATCTTAATGTTTCCATACAAACTTATATAGATGTAATTTACAAAGGAAAAAGTGACCTAGGCCTCCGGTGCCCAGGACTGGGATCGAACCAGCGTCTTCAGCATTCGCGGTAGATGCCCTAACCACTAGGCTACCCGGGTCACAGCGGCACCACACGATTTATATGAAATAAAACATGTTTGCTCAATTTCATACTTTGTATAGTAAATTCGGATAAAAGTCGGGTTACAGTTATAGGAATGGCCGATTTTTTTTATACCACGACAATGGCAAACAAGCTTACGGCCCGCCTGATGGTGAGCAGCTACCGGAGCCTATGGACGCCTGCAACTCCAGACACACATGCCGTTGCAGACCCTTTACAAAAAGGAGGATTCACTGTGTTAACGGCTAAATAAGAGGTTCAACTGTATAGTAAGGCCGTGGCGTACAGCTGCGATCGTGGCCCACAAATGGTCCCGCCGGAAGATCAGCGCTGCTTTCGGGTCAGCATAATGCTGAGGTTGGTCCATTTCGTGGTAGACTGTGTATCATGTTGTTCTACATTTCTTTTATTTTTAATACTTTTGTATGGTTTATCACGAATAAAACGATTGATTATATATATCTCAAAATCGCAATAAAAGGGACACCCTAACAGTGGTTTTTACATATCGAGACTATACGACAGCGGTCAAATAGGTAGATTTAATTAGTACAAGATGCAATCTTTCAGCTGCATTCGCTTAACTAAAAGGTGGAGAACTACCTATATCTTCCTCTTCTCTGTCGTTTCGCTCTTGACAGAGCGGTCGTAGTCACGTGGAGGCGTCCTCGTCGATGCCGGAGGCGGACACAGCTCTGCGCACGATCTCCCGCCATCTCCCTCTGTTGGCAGACAGTCTGGCACAGTCAGATACGCGGTGCCCTACTGCAGACTTAACTTGGTCTATCCATCGCATAGGTGGATTGCCGCGTCGTCTGGTTGCTTCCAATTTTCCCTGTATAACCAGCCGCTCTATGGAGTCGTTATTGGATTGTTGTTGGAGTCGAACTATATATATCTTATCTAAATATTATTTTAAAGGGTACACGGTTAAGGAATATATTTCGTCGCTTTGACCATATTTTGAGTTATCACGCATATACAGGCTGTAACTAAAATACTGGTGATCCGTTTAAGGGCATTATTAGTAACGTATTGCGACAGAAAAAATTGGAAAAAAAAAACTTTGTCGAGAAAAAAAATTTGTTTCCTACTTAATTAGAATAGGATACTAATTATGCCCTGAAACGGATCACCAGCATTTTTGTTACACCGTGTATAACTTTAAATGATTCCAAACCACGGCCATTTCGAAATGAGATGTTCTTTATGTGCGAAAAAAATTATTTACGAGCTCTACTTTTTAAAATATAAATCTCAAACTTAATCCAAAAATGTTAGCCTTAAATTACTGCTAACAACATTTCAACACATTTTTTTATTTAAAAGGTTAGCGACGATGCACCAGTAGCTGATGAAGGAGTCGCAGGAGAGGAGAACCACGAGCTGTCGGCGCCAGCGACGGGAGGGGGACGCCAGAAAAAGCTGTGCATCTTTATGAGCAGCCGCGAGTATTGCGTCACTCAGGAGAAGGCAGTTTGATGCTTGAGTAAGATGTAATTTCACAAATATAGTTTCACTAGTGTAATCAACTAATCAATCAACAGTCTTCTAGTGAATAAACTTTTTCAGGAAAAACTTCTAATCAATATTCAACTTTGTTGCAGTACCTCATGGAACCATTTAAGTTTTTTCCCAACCGATCCGATAATAAAGATAAATGAAATGTTTGTCTGGTTTCATTATGATATTTTATTAACCTTCTAAAACCTAAACAAAGGAATAAATCGAATTAAACAAAAGAATGTCTGTTCTAATTAAAATTTAGTTGCATTTTATTTGACTAGTACAGAAAGGCACAACAAAAAAATATTATAGCATTCACGTCAAAACATTCATGATGCAATGCATTCAGATCTTTTGCTGTGCAAGTTAGTATTTTTTTGATATGCGGAATATTATTTCCCATTTTATTTCAGAAATTGGTTCTAGAGCACTAGAGTCATTAGTATGACTTTTTAACTCAGAAATTATAATTACTGTTACTTAAAACGAAGATTATTGTCTGGAAGAAATCGCTCATTAGCGATAAGACCGCCTGTTGTTACCTCTACCTGAATTTATCTAATTGTAAAATTTGTGCTTGTAACTGTATGAGGTGTGCAATAAAGAGTATTTATTATTATTATTTCCTTTATTTATCTTTTTACTTAGTTTAGGGTTTTTACAATATTTTTATAAAAGTAAAATATAAAAATACATCTAAAACATATGAAAACAATAAAAGCATTATAAAAAACCTAAACTAGGGTGCCGCCGGCAACGGAGCAGGGCCCAGGCTGCCGGTGGTTAGGGCCGCAGAGTGAGGAACCTTCGGACTATGCGCGCCGTGTCCAAGATTACCGCCTTCTGAATCTGACCCTTGATCCAACCACAACCTCGTAGCGAAAGTCTCTCAAGATGTTGGTCGAGACTCTTCGCTACGAGACCGTTCGCAGAGACAACTATCGGCACAATGATCGCCGAATCAACCTCCCACATGGCGGTTACCTCGTGAGCCAAGTCTAGGTACTTGCTGGACAACTAGTTAGTTAACAGACAAGTATAATACATGCATAATGAGTATAAACACTGATAATTTTTGAGGTTTCTAATGTGATGTAATAATAAACACATTTTTGTGCTTACATTGCAAACGCTGGCTGAACTCTACGAGATAGATCAAAATAATATACTACAGTATTGTACACCTTAAAAGGTCTACAAAAAAGTCCAGTGCGAAGCCGGGGCGGGTCGCTAGGGTAGTATAAAAGCGAAAATCCCTGCGGAGCATACGCGGTTAGAACCCGTTGCAGATACGTAGCAAACGGGGTTGCAACGGGGTTGAAACCAACGGGGTTGAAAGCAACGGAGTTGGGTCAGACACCATTTTAACAGTGTCTACGGTACACTGTTAAAATGATGTCTGACCCAACTCACACAACTGATATATAAAGACTGGCCCGGCACCGGCAAAGTATTCTCGACAAGCGTCTAGTTTACATGCTGCATGGCCTGGTCATGTGTTTTGTAATAGAGAACATGCATGAAAAATATTTATTGAATTTGTTCCATAAACACGTTCAACAACCCCAAATTAATATAAATAAGTGGAAATCCGTAATAAATTTTAACAGTTTTTTAAAGATATTGCGGTTTAAAAACTTAAAATTTTAGGCATTTTTTTTATACCTCAAATGTATTTTCGAAACTTCAGTTCGATTACTTATGTTCTAAAAAGAAAAAAAAAGTACAACAACTATAACGGGAAAACAAGTTTTGGATTACACTGACGAATGTAACAAATGTTTGAAATTTGTTGATTTTCCTTTAGAATTTAGAATTTGTGCCGATAGCTACTGTAACATAACTAGCCATAAAGATACTGTTAAATCAATGTAAAATGACGTAGTGTCTGTTCTCAAAGGAGCTGCATCCGTTACTAGGCAAGCTCGAAAGCCCAAAAGCAGAAACAGGGTAGTGGGATGGAACATGCATGTTGGTGAAGCGCATAGGGTGGCAAGAGCGAAATTTCACGAGTGGATTTTACATGGAAAGCCTAATAACGGAATTTTCTTTGATGAGATGTGCGAGAGCCGAAAATTATTTAAATCGAGGTTGAAATGGCGCCAAGATCACCAGCATCAGATCAAAATGGATATTATTGCCTCCTGTCACTCAAAGAAAGATTTCCGAACTTTCTGGAAGGCTACGAACAGTTTGAAATCTCGCGCTGGTCTCCCAGTCAGTGTTAACGGTATAAGCAACGCGAGGGACATTGCTAATCTTTTTAAAGACCATTTAGTTGTTAAGCCGCATTTGCACTTACAGGCGGGGGAGAGGAGCAATGCTGAGACCAATATAACGGGCCCGGTGTTCACGGCCAGGGAGGTGGATAAGGCTATCAAGTCCATGTCGCGCGGTAAATCACCGGGGCACGACGGTCTCAGCATTGAACATCTTCAGCACGCCGGCCCCCACTTAGCTAGAGTGTTAGCAATGTTCTTCAACCTTTGTGTGACGCATTCTTATCTACCTGATGACTTGATGCGAACGATTGTTGTGCCCATAGTTAAGAATAAGACGGGGGACCTATCCGATGTAAACAACTATAGGCCGATATCACTCGCTACAATAATAGCCAAAGTACTTGACAGTGTGCTTAATACACGATTAAACAACTATGTGTGTTTAAGTCATAATCAATTCGGATTTAGACCAGGACTATCCACAGAAAGTGCGATATTGTGTCTTAAGCACACGGTCAAATATTATGTGGACAGGAATTCGCCGATTTACGCCTGCTTTCTCGATCTATCTAGGGCTTTTGACTTGGTTTCCTACGAGATTTTATGGAAGAAGCTTGAAAGCATTAAACTTCCCTCAGGGCTGATCAACATCTTAAGGTACTGGTATGGAAGCCAAGTCAATAGTGTTAGATGGGCGGATACCTTCTCAGATTCGTATAGGCTAGAATGTGGCGTAAGACAGGGCGGCCTTAGCTCACCTACGCTATTCAACCTTTACATAAATGAGCTCTTGGATGGGCTTGGAAGAATGCATGTCGGCTGTCATATTGACGATGTATGTCTTAATAATATCAGTTATGCAGACGATATGGTTCTTCTAAGTGCATCCGTGGGCGGCTTACGCAAATTATTACAGATATGCGAGTCTTATGCCGAAACCCATGGTTTGAAGTACAATGCGACTAAAAGCCAGTATATGGTGTTTGAGGTTGGACGTGGCAGAACAGCCGAAGTGACACCCATTAAACTTAATGGAGCAATCCTTGAAAGGGTTGAGTCTTTTGAATATTTAGGGCACGTCGTCACGTCGGACCTCAAAGACGATAAAGATATAGAACGGGAGCGGAGGGCCCTGTCGGTCCGGGCCAATATGATAGCTCGTAAGTTTGCACGCTCTACTAGGGAGGTGAAACTTACGTTATTTCGAGCTTACTGTACATCCCTGTACTCGTGCAGCTTGTGGCGTGATTACACGAAACGGGCCTACGGGGCCCTCCGCGTCCAGTTCAATAACGCGTTCCGGGTGATGGTGGGGCTGCCGCGCTTCTGCAGCGCATCAGGGATGTTTGCAGAAGCTAGAGTAGATTGCTTTTAGGCAACCATGCGCAAGAGGGCTGCATCCCTGGTGCGTCGGGTGCGTGCCAGCCTCAACACCATCCTGAGGATGATAGGGGAAAGGTTGGACTGCCCCTACTTGCTTCATTGCAGGCGGTTACATGCACCGTACTCAGTGAAAGGAAAGTAAAAATAAATAAATAAAATAAATAAGAATAATCATAAATTGTGCCTTGCAATTGTATTAGTTCATAATTAGTATAATTACTAACATCTTAGTTCATAGGTAAACTAACAAAAAATGGATCTCTTGTTATCTGATAAATAAATAAATTAAATATATAGCTAAACGCATTTTTTCGTGCCTAAAATTACAAAAATCTCCCAAAAACTTGTTCCTTCCAAACAGTTTTCTGCAACTTTGTGGTCGGTGACGTCACAATCCTCACACTTTTTGTATGGGGCGATTTGACGCGCGGCGCAGACGCCTAACGTATTTTCACATTTTTGACGTTTCAGGGCTATCATAGATAGTAGGTTTATTAGAGACATTTGAATCTACAGGGAAATAGAATCGAATGACGTCTTCCAAAAAAATCATGCATGTTCCTAATTGTTCTGTACGGGATCGGTCAAGTGGACAAAACCTCGTAATTATTCCTACAAATATTACTTTTTTCATGGCTTGGACGGAATATTAGGCACACACCTTGACTCTACAAATAAAGATTTGCCACAACCTATTATGAGCAAACTAACAGTGGTCAAACAATCCGCGAGTTATCAAGCGATTAGACTGTTTAATCAGCTACCCATAGATTTGAAGTCAATCTATAATATTTCTATATTTAAAAAAAGTTAAATGCTTTCTTGTTGGAAAAATGCTACTACTCTGTGGATGAATATTTTAGTGAAAATTTGGATTAATGAAACATGATTATTATTGCTTTAATTATTTATTAAACTTAAATATTCTTATAATGGAATACTCAAAATAGTGCTGATGACATTCGATTTACTTTTATTTATTTGTTGTCTATGTTTGTTTGTTCATTATTATTAGGAATTTCATAAATTGTATATAATTTGATGTTATGTTATGTTTGTTATAAGTATAAGATCTAGTATTAGTATTAGATAAGTAAATTTATAAGTGTGTAAATTAATTTCTAATCAGTGCAAATTGTTCAAGAATAAATTATGACTATGGTCCAAGAGCTGGCCACGTCAGATGTGACACAATAATGAGAGCAATGAAACCTGTCTAGTTAGACTGCTTTATCATCCTTATTGCTAGATCCGGGCATCTGGCAGCTTTAAATGGGTGGATGTCAGAGTGACAGACCAACAAAGTTTTTAAGTTAGAAAAAAGTAATACCAAAATAAGTAAAAAGTGCCAAAGTTGTGTAATTTATAGAGGACAGGGCATATATTTTAACATTAGATTAAAATCCATGGTCTATTATTGCGGAAACAAAAACAGTAGGCGACTAACTAAAAATTGCATTTTACATCATTTAGCACTACTTTGATATGATATAACCTAATTAATTACATAATTTCCCATAATATTTCATTAAAACCAGAACTCTAGGATTTGTTTTCTTCAAGTTATTTGCATTCTTTGACCTCTACCACTTTACAGCTGCCAGATGTCCGGATCTAGAAATAAGCATAGTATAGCAAACTAACTACATGGGTTTCGTTGCTCTCATTATTGTGTCATATCTGACGTGGCCAGCTCTCCGTCTAAAAAGACAATCACAAAATTGACTGCCGATAGAGATTTACTTAGGTCATCCTCCTAGCATTTGTCCCGGTTTTTTGCCATGGCTCTATTGAGCATGGGGTCCGCTTGGCAACCTAATCCCAGGAATTAGCGTAAGCACTGGTTTTTATGAAAGCGGCTACCAGAGAGGAAACTGAGTTTCTTCACGATGTTTGTCTTCACTGAAAAGCGACTGGTAAATATCAAATGATGTATCGTACATAAGTTCCGAAAAACTAGTGGTACGTGCCGTGATTCGCCAGGACACCAGCACTTCTTTAAATTTTCTTAAAATTCCTTAGATGAAGGTAAGATAAGCTAAGATAAGATAAGATAAGATAATCATTTATTGCATAACTGTGTACAAAGATGTTAACAATATTACAATTCAGAACCAACAGTTTGTCCATCATGGACGTACAACATAATATTACTAACTAACTTATAACTAACTAAATTAATACAAGCATGCACTATTATCATACTGGTTAAACTCATTCATGTTGTAGAAAACTCTACTATTAAGCCAATTCTTTAAAGCAGTTTTAAAGGGTTTACCTTCGACAGATTTAATTTCAATTGGTAAGTTATTAAATACCCTTATTGCAGGCAGGCTTAAGGTAGGCAATATCATACATAATTTGATGGTTTTTTTGAAGGTTGACATACAGTAGTTACATTTATATTGCATTCGCACTTTAGCATTTTTTGAGGACACTTTTTTGAAATACTCTTCATTGCGTTTTACAAAGAGGCAGAGTTCGAGTATATAGATTCCAGTTAGGGTTAAAAGCTTCTTCTCCTTAAATACATTTCTAACAGAATGGAACCAAGGCAAGTGATACATTGTTCGTAAGCATCTTTTTTTTGTAACAAGAATCAGCGTTTTGACGTCAGTAGAATCACCCCAAAATATGATACCATACGTTAGTTGTGAATATACATGCCCGTAGTATGCACTCATGACGACAGTCTGAGAACAGGTTTCAGAAAGTACGGATAACGTATATCTTGCTCTTGCTATTTTTTTGTTTAAATCTTTAATGTGAGACTTCCAATTTATATAAGAATCTGTTGTTATTCCTATAAAGATAGAACTGTTAACTTGTTCAATGGCGACTGCTGCTTGTGTTACAGTGACAGACATAGGTGCTGTTTTATAATTCCTGAACTGCATGAGTTTCGTTTTGTTTAAGTTTACGTTTTGGTTTAATGTTTCCATGACCCGTTTTAATAGTCCTTAAAGGTATATCGTACACACGTCAACTCACCACAAACTTAGTAAAGATTATACGGATTATAGTTACCAGACAACGATAGAATAGGTACAATCGACTACAAAGAAATGTATAATTTTTTTAACAAAATTTAAATATTTTGTAGTCGACCAATTCGATTCCTAGGCAACTGTAGAACCTTGTCATAATAGCTAGTTCAGTGGAGCATAGTTATGTTAATAAGTATCCAGGTCACTGCCTTTATGAAAAGGATCTCTAGGATTCAAATTGGTTGACTGAACAATGTCCATGAAGTTAGCATATCAAGTTCCAGCAGATCACTTTTTATAAGAGTTTTAGCATGCACTATAATAGTTATGTAGTTCCTGATAGCTTGCAGGTATAGTTCTATCTTTTTTCCTAAAAAACGAATACTATGTTTTTTTACAAAATGATATGCTAACTTTACACACTAGCCTACCGTTGAGTCTCAAATCAAACAAAAATTATAGCGTTGCCTCGTTATATAAGTACAACAGAATTCCTCTCGTACCTTAAACACGTTACTTCATAAAATAAGCACAATTTTTTTCCCTCATTCCTTGATAAGCTAATTTCACACCGGTTATGCTGGTATAAATAAATAAGTCATAGACTTAATTTTGGTCTTAAATTATAGCTATTGCTGTTATGTACAAAACCGTGGATTTCCCGGCTCTGCGGTGACTTTGCAGTTAGGTAACAAAAAAATATACCCACTTTTAATTTTCAATTTCGACAACATTCATGTGTGATATGCTGATATACATCTAGGTTAACTTTTCATCTGAAACGATATCTGATGCTTACATACGTACAAACCGCGGTGTAGAGTTTTCTACGAAAATAGAACCATAGTCATCATCATCATCATCATCATATCAGCCGAAAGACGTCCACTGCTGAACATAGGCCTCCCCCAAAGAGTGCCACAATGACCGGTCCTGCGCCACCCGCATCCAGCGGACTCCTGCGACCTTCACCAGGTCATCAGTCCACCTTGCGGGGGGTCTACCCACGCTGCGCCTTCCGGTTCGTGGTCGCCACTCGAGAACCTTTCGCCCCAACGGCCATCGGTTCTACGAGCAATGTGCCCCGCCCACTGCCACTTTAGTTTAGCGATTCGGAGGGTTATATCGGTTACTTTGGTTCTGCTGCGGATGGCCTCATTTCTGATGCGATCACGCAGAGAGACTCCAACCATAGCCCTCTCTATTGCCCTTTGGGTGACTTTGAGCCTTCTTATGGGGCCCATTGTAAGCGACCACGTTTCAGTTCCATATGTCATCACTGGCAACACACACTGGTCAAAGACTTTCATCTTGAGACACTGCGGAATATTGGACCAAAAGATGTGCCGTAGCTACCCGAACGCTGCCCAACCGAGAACTATAGTGTATGCTAAAAACTCCCTATAAAAATGTGTTCTGCTGGAACTTAATATGCTAACTTCACGGACATGAGTGAACATAGGTAATAATTGTGACAAACACACAAATAAATGATTTTACCCGGATTCGAATCGAGTGACCCTACGAAGGAGACAAAGTTTTTCATTTAATAAGGATATTAAACTTATCGACTTACGAAACTTTTTACTAATAAAACTCCCGTGATATTCCGACATCAAATATATTAAAACATATCAAGTGAAATTCGCGACAAAGTATGTCAGGGATCCGTTATAAATAAATGTATTTTAATATATATTTTATAGGTACTATGAAAATTGTTCAAATAGGCAATAAGGCACTTTCTGTGTCAAATCACTAAAGTAGAAACACATCTATTATATCTTAATCCTGTATCTAAATATTAATTAACAAAATACAACCGCAGATTAATTGCGAATTAGTTGACGCTGCTTGCATCATTGCCATAATTTTTCATTAATAGATTAATTGGTAATTACAAACATAATTGATTATTCGGTTAGATAATGGATATATTCAATTATTCGACTATTAATTGAATTTGTTGATGTAGGTTTATAAATAGAAGAGTTTTATATACGCTACCGCTGTCTTTGCCTTTCACCATGCTGCTTGGTTGGGTTTTCTGTCTGCTGGTCGCTGTAACTCAAGCCCAATTTGGGCCCTTAATATGCGAGTCTTATGTCGAAACCCATGGTTTGAAGTACAATGCGACTAAAAGCCAGTATATGGTGTTTGAGGTTGGACGTGGCAGAACAGCTGAAGTGACACCCATTAAACTTAATGGAGCAATCCTTGAAAGGGTTGAGTCTTTTGAATATTTAGGGCACGTCGTCACGTCGGACCTCAAAGACGATAAAGATATAGAACGGGAGCGGAGGGCCCTGTCGGTCCGGGCCAATATGATAGCTCGTAAGTTTGCACGCTCTACTAGGGAGGTGAAACTTACGTTATTTCGAGCTTATACTGTACTCGTGCAGCTTGTGGCGTGATTACACGAAACGGGCCTACGGGGCCCTCCGCGTCCAGTTCAATAACGCGTTCCGGGTGATGGTGGGGCTGCCGCGCTTCTGCAGCGCATCAGGGATGTTTGCAGAAGCTAGAGTAGATTGCTTTTATGCAACCATGCGCAAGAGGGCTGCATCCCTGGTGCGTCGGGTGCGTGCCAGCCTCAACACCATCCTGAGGATGATAGGGGAAAGGTTGGACTGCCCCTACTTGCTTCATTGCAGGCGGTTACATGCACCGTACTCAGTGAAAGGAAAGTAAAAATAAATAAATAAAATAAATAAGAATAATCATAAATTGTGCCTTGCAATTGTATTAGTTCATAATTAGTATAATTACTAACATCTTAGTTCATAGGTAAACTAACAAAAAATGGATCTCTTGTTATCTGATAAATAAATAAATTAAATATATAGCTAAACGCATTTTTTCGTGCCTAAAATTACAAAAATCTCCCAAAAACTTGTTCCTTCCAAACAGTTTTCTGCAACTTTGTGGTCGGTGACGTCACAATCCTCACACTTTTTGTATGGGGCGATTTGACGCGCGGCGCAGACGCCTAACGTATTTTCACATTTTTGGCGTTTCAGGGCTATCATAGATAGTAGGTTTATTAGAGACATTTGAATCTACAGGGAAATAGAATCGAATGACGTCTTCCAAAAAAATCATGCATGTTCCTAATTGTTCTGTACGGGATCGGTCAAGTGGACAAAACCTCGTAATTATTCCTACAAATATTACTTTTTTCATGGCTTGGACGGAATATTAGGCACACACCTTGACTCTACAAATAAAGATTTGCCACAACCTATTATGATCAAACTAACAGTGGTCAAACAATCCGCGAGTTATCAAGCGATTGGACTGTTTAATCAGCTACCCATAGATTTGAAGTCAATCTATAATATTTCTCTATTAAAAAAAAGTTAAATGCTTTCTTGTTGGAAAAATGCTACTACTCTGTGGATGAATATTTTAGTAAAAATTAGGATTAATGAAACATTATTATTATTGCTTTAATTATGTATTAAACTTAAATATTCTTATAATGGAATACTCAAAATAGTGCTGATGACATTCGATTTACTTTTATTTATTTGTTGTCTATGTTTGTTTGTTCATTATTATTAGGAATTTCATAAATTGTATATAATTTGATGTTATGTTATGTTTGTTATAAGTATAAGATCTAGTATTAGTATTAGATAAGTAAATTTATAAGTGTGTAAATTAATTTATAATCAGTGCAAATTGTTCAAGAATAAATTATGACTATGGTCCAAGAGCTGGCCACGTCAGATGTGACACAATAATGAGAGCAATGAAACCTGTCTAGTTAGACTGCTTTATCATCCTTATTGCTAGATCCGGGCATCTGGCAGCTTTAAATGGGTGGATGTCAGAGTGACAGACCAACAAAGTTTTTAAGTTGGAAAAAAGTAATACCAAAATAAGTAAAAAGTGCCAAAGTTGTGTAATTTATAGAGGACAGGGCATATATTTTAACATTAGATTAAAAACCATGGTCTATTATTGCGGAAACAAAAACAGTAGGCGACTAACTAAAAATTGCATTTTACATCATTTGGCACTACTTTGATATGATATAACCTAATTAATTACATAATTTCCCATAATATTTCATTAAAACCAGAACTCTAGGATTTGTTTTCTTCAAGTTATTTGCATTCTTTGACCTCTACCACTTTACAGCTGCCAGATGTCCGGATCTAGAAATAAGCATAGTATAGCAAACTAACTACATGGGTTTCGTTGCTCTCATTATTGTGTCATATCTGACGTGGCCAGCTCTCCGTCTAAAAAGACAATCACAAAGTTGACTGCCGATAGAGATTTACTTAGGTCATCCTCCTAGCATTTGTCCCGGTTTTTTGCCATGGCTCTATTGAGCATGGGGTCCGCTTGGCAACCTAATCCCAGGAATTAGCGTAAGCACTGGTTTTTATGAAAGCGGCTACCAGAGAGGAAACTGGGTTTCTTCACGATGTTTGTCTTCACTGAAAAGCGACTGGTAAATATCAAATGATGTATCGTACATAAGTTCCGAAAAACTAGTGGTACGTGCCGTGATTCGCCAGGACACCAGCACTTCTTTAAATTTTCTTAAAATTCCTTAGATGAAGGTAAGATAAGCTAAGATAAGATAAGATAAGATAATCATTTATTGCATAACTGTGTACAAAGATGTTAACAATATTACAATTCAGAACCAACAGTTTGTCCATCATGGACGTACAACATAATATTACTAACTAACTTATAACTAACTAAATTAATACAAGCATGCACTATTATCATACTGGTTAAACTCATTCATGTTGTAGAAAACTCTACTATTAAGCCAATTCTTTAAAGCAGTTTTAAAGGGTTTACCTTCGACAGATTTAATTTCAATTGGTAAGTTATTAAATACCCTTATTGCAGTAAGGTAGGCAATATCATACATAATTTGATGGTTTTTTTGAAGGTTGACATACAGTAGTTACATTTATATTATACAAAACTGGTGGCGCCACTGCCGCCCGTAAGCAGCAAATTCAAATTGCTCCGTGTATTTATATTTGTTTAAATTATTTAGTGCAAATTTTTGTTGATATAACGATTTATTTTAATAAATTAGTATTACATAAAGACAGTGTAACATAAGTGTACAAAATGGCACCATCTAAAGCTAAACAAAAGGACAAGTGCTGTGAAAGGATGATGGACGTTATTTTGGATTTGAAAAATACGGTCACCGAAATGAAACTAAAATTAGATAAAACGTACGATATAATCGAAAATCAACAACACGAGATTGCTAGACAAAGGGAATTAAGTACAAAAATATTGTTAAATTCCAACAACAATCATACTGACCTCCATATGACACCACTACTCAACGACTCTGGTCCGGAAGCACGGAGTTTCATCAATGACACCACACATGGAATAAACGCACTAAGTGAAGAACACATATTACCACCTAAATATGAAATATCCTGCAAGACTCCCACAGGTTTCTCAGATGGATTGCCAACAGAAATGAAGCGGCTCCGGACCCGTGCACGTCGTAAACTGCAGTCGGAAGCTCTTTCAGCTCAGCCATCGGCATCACCAGATGACATGTCTACTATGCCACCCGTCAGTACAGTATCGAAGCTTGCTGTTCTCCATCCGCCAGTAGCGACAATTGCTACTCGGGACAAAGTGGCGTCGAAGAAGCCGTTATCTGTCGTGCCAGCTACTCCCGCTGCTGCCTGCACCTCACTGATACCGCCTGCGTGTGTCCCTCCAGCACCTCCAATACCAATTAGGGCCTCAGCGGAGCAGAGCAGGGGCAGCCTTCGGGCGGCTGCACCACGATCCGTTAGCTTGCACATCTACAACCTGAATGCAGACACCACCTGTGACGAAGTTGTTCATCACATTCAAACTGACATGGGCGTCCAAGTACATGCATGCGAAAAGCTGAAGGTCACGAGAGGCCACTACTCGTCTTTCAAGGTCGATGTATCAGCAAACAAAGTAGGTGTAGTGCGTAGTCACAAACACTGGCCGGCTGGCGTATCCATCAGGCATTTCAATACAGTCGAGCCAAAAAACTTCCAAGTGAGCACCGGCGATCGACCACCACGCTAGCACAATCTTCGAGTTTTAAAATCCTCCACCAAAACGTCAGGTCAATCTGCGGTAAAACTGGACTCTTAGACTTGCTACTTCACTCAGAAGAACCCGACATATTCGCCTGCAGTGAAACTTGGTGCAAAAAATACGAAATAGAACAAGTGAGTTTAAGTGGTTATCAGCTGGCAAATAGTTACTGTCGCTCGAATATCCAGCATGGCGGCGTGGCGATGTACACACGGGCCGATATTGCATATCGCCAACGAAATGATTTACAGAAACTAGCCATTGAATTTCATTTTGAATTTACTGCAATTGAAATTTGTAACATAAGTTTAATTGTTATTGTTTTATACCGCACTGGAAATGGTGACTTTGACATATTCTTAAATAATTTAGAATTATTATTAGATAAATTAACAAGAGAGAATAAACGTTTCATTTTGGTCGGTGATCAAAATGTCGATTTTATGTCGGACAACACTTCGAGGCGGCGGGTAGATGAAATACTACAAATTTATATGTGTAGAAACTGTGTCGAGTTTCCGACCCGTGTGTCCGCGCACAGCGAAACCTGTATAGACTGCGGGCTCGTGCCGCAGGAGTGGGGCGATATCGAGAGTAAGTCTCTAGATACCCTAATCAGTGACCACAATGCACAGATGTTTACGTTCCCTATCTCTAAACCGCGTCAACGTATTAAACCAAACTCATTCATTCAAAAAAGACTATTTCCTGACCAGTCATTAATATCATTCTATATTGCTATTGAAAATTATAATTGGAATTTTGTATTTGACGACGCGATTTCCATTGACCATAAATTTAACAAATTATTTAACGTATTGAAGTATTATATTGACATCCACTTTCCTATAAAAAACATACCGGTGAAAAAAAATAAACAAGTACCATGGTTATCAGATACGCTCTCACAACTTGTAAAAAACTATAATGACCTGACAGAAATTAAACGCCAATATCCTGACCTTACACACCTCGCGGAACGCATTAAACACCAAGCAGACCGAATTAAATCTGAATCCTTATCTGCCCGCCGAGATTATTATGCCAACCGTATAATAAGTAGTAAAAACCATTCAAAGGAAATGTGGCGTGTGGTCAATAACGAAATATCCAAAAAACCCTTACAACATCAAATGTCACTACAGGATGAATACGGAACTGAAGTACCTCCACGCAAAATACCAGATCACCTAAACCAGCATTTTCTTACAATAGCCAAAAAGTACAAATTAAACAATGACAAAAAATTGGACTCAGCACTGTACCTAGATCGTTATTTAAAGAATACCGACGTACCCGGTCTAGTTTTGCCAACGGTTACACTTACAGATTTAAACCGTACTTTGAAATCGATGCTAAAAAGTCGTGCTACCGTAGACATTTATGACATGTCTCTGAACATACTCGAGTGTGTCTGGCCGGTCATCGCGGGTTTATTAGTAAAATTGATAAACACTATGTTTACATGCGGTATATACCCCGATGTTCTGAAGAGTACCCGAGTGTGTCCAGTTTATAAGGGTAAGGGAGAAAAGTGTGCCGTTGACAATTATAGACCGATCACGATTGTACCAAATATTTCAAAATTAATCGAATCTATATTATCACAATCCCTAATGCAACATGTCTCTCGACAATGACTTACTAACAGACAGACAATTTGCGTATAGAAAAAATAGGTCCACCACTACAGCTGCGTTACAGATTCACGATTGTATATCAACAGCGTTGGATATAAAAAATAAAGTAGCAGGGGTATTCTGTGACTTATCTAAAGCGTTCGATGTGATTAGTCATGAACTCTTGATAAAAAAGATAGGGCGGTATGGAATCAAAAACAACGTTCAAAAACTATTCGCATCGTTTCTTAAGAATAGGCAGCAAACGGTGGAGGTAAAAATTGAAGGTAAAAGTATGAAGTCTGGGGTAGGTTCTCTTGAGCTAGGAATACCACAGGGTTCGTCGCTCGGGAATACCCTTTTCTTGATGTTCATAAACGACCTTCCTGCTACCATTTCTGAAGGGGTGGCAGTACTGTTTGCCGATGACACCACTGTAATAGTAAATGCACCTACGTACTCACAGCTCGAACAAAAAATAACGCAGACATGCAACCAACTTCACGAGTGGTTCTCGGCGAACGGGCTCATCCTCAACGTCACGAAGTCCAACGTAATGTTGTTCTCAGCCGGAGGGAACACAGACATCCCGCTAATTCAGAGTCCGATGCCGAGCTGTGTTTCATGCCAGTTCCTTGGATTTACAATTGACGTTAACCTGAACTGGAAAGAGCACGTTAAAAATCTTTGTGCCAGGCTGGGCAGTGCTATTTTTGCGTTAATCAAATTAAAACCGATTTTATCTAGTGACGCACTGCTTCAAATTTACTACGCATATTTTTTTTCGCTGATGTCATACGGTATTATTTTGTATGGGAACTCGACAGACTCGAAAAGAGTGTTTTTATTACAAAAACGAGCCGTACGAACATTAGCTGGTGTACACCTAAGGTACCCATGTCGAGAGTTATTCAAAAAATACAAAATACTGACACATTACTCACTGTATGTCTATGAGATTATAATGTTCACGCGTCGAAATATAAATTCATTTCAGCGTATAAATATGCCCGGCAGAATAACCCGCCAGACCGGGCGACTACAGCCCGTCCAGCATCGACTTGCATTACTCGACAAGTGCCCGCGTGTAATAGGCCCGGAATTTTATGAAAGTCTACCCGCAACTCTCAGAAATGAAACTTCCGATAATAAATTTGAACACCGACTAAAGGAACTTTTATTGTCTAGGAATTTATATTCTGTCGAAGAATTCACTGCAGAATTTAAAAGAACTGCAAAATGTTAATTATTTTTATAGAGTATTTTTACGTAATATTTTTGTTTATATTGTTATTTTTTTTTTTTTTTTAATTGATTGACTTTGTTTTAGGTTTTGACATTTTTCTTTTATTTTATAATATTTATATGTATACCACTACCTAGGGTCTCTAGACATGTATACATAAACAAAATCCCTGTTGACATTCTTTATATTTTACTAATGACATTTTCTTTTTCTGTACATTTTTTTTTGATTGATTATTATTTTATTGTATTTTAAGTGACGATCTTTTAGTGAATCAATATTATTTTATGATGTAAAATACTGTGTGATTTTCTATAAGAAATGAATAAATCTATCTAATCTAAATCTAATCTATCTATTGCATTCGCACTTTAGCATTTTTTGAGGACACTTTTTTGAAATACTCTTCATTGCGTTTTACAAAGAGGCAGAGTTCGAGTATATAGATTCCAGTTAGGGTTAAAAGCTTCTTCTCCTTAAATACATTTCTAACAGAATGGAACCAAGGCAAGTGATACATTGTTCGTAAGCATCTTTTTTTTGTAACAAGAATCAGCGTTTTGACGTCAGTAGAATCACCCCAAAATATGATACCATACGTTAGTTGTGAATATACATGCCCGTAGTATGCACTCATGACGACAGTCTGAGAACAGGTTTCAGAAAGTACGGATAACGTATATCTTGCTCTTGCTATTTTTTTGTTTAAATCTTTAATGTGAGACTTCCAATTTATATAAGAATCTGTTGTTATTCCTATAAAGATAGAACTGTTAACTTGTTCAATGGCGACTGCTGCTTGTGTTACAGTGACAGACATATGTGCTGTTTTATAATTCCTGAACTGCATGAGTTTCGTTTTGTTTAAGTTTACGTTTTGGTTTAATGTTTCCATGACCCGTTTTAATAGTCCTTAAAGGTATATCGTACACACGTCAACTCACCACAAACTTAGTAAAGATTATACGGATTATAGTTACCAGACAACGATAGAATAGGTACAATCGACTACAAAGAAATGTATAATTTTTTTAACAAAATTTAAATATTTTGTAGTCGACCAATTCGATTCCTAGGCAACTGTAGAACCTTGTCATAATAGCTAGTTCAGTGGAGCATAGTTATGTTAATAAGTATCCAGGTCACTGCCTTTATGAAAAGGATCTCTAGGATTCAAATTGGTTGACTGAACAATGTCCATGAAGTTAGCATATCAAGTTCCAGCAGATCACTTTTTATAAGAGTTTTAGCATGCACTATAATAGTTATGTAGTTCCTGATAGCTTGCAGGTATAGTTCTATCTTTTTTCCTAAAAAACGAATACTATGTTTTTTTACAAAATGATATGCTAACTTTACACACTAGCCTACCGTTGAGTCTCAAATCAAACAAAAATTATAGCGTTGCCTCGTTATATAAGTACAACAGAATTCCTCTCGTACCTTAAACACGTTACTTCATAAAATAAGCACAATTTTTTTCCCTCATTCCTTGATAAGCTAATTTCACACCGGTTATGCTGGTATAAATAAATAAGTCATAGACTTAATTTTGGTCTTAAATTATAGCTATTGCTGTTATGTACAAAACCGTGGATTTCCCGGCTCTGCGGTGACTTTGCAGTTAGGTAACAAAAAAATATACCCACTTTTAATTTTCAATTTCGACAACATTCATGTGTGATATGCTGATATACATCTAGGTTAACTTTTCATCTGAAACGATATCTGATGCTTACATACGTACAAACCGCGGTGTAGAGTTTTCTACGAAAATAGAACCATAGTCATCATCATCATCATCATCATATCAGCCGAAAGACGTCCACTGCTGAACATAGGCCTCCCCCAAAGAGTGCCACAATGACCGGTCCTGCGCCACCCGCATCCAGCGGACTCCTGCGACCTTCACCAGGTCATCAGTCCACCTTGCGGGGGGTCTACCCACGCTGCGCCTTCCGGTTCGTGGTCGCCACTCGAGAACCTTTCGCCCCAACGGCCATCGGTTCTACGAGCAATGTGCCCCGCCCACTGCCACTTTAGTTTAGCGATTCGGAGGGTTATATCGGTTACTTTGGTTCTGCTGCGGATGGCCTCATTTCTGATGCGATCACGCAGAGAGACTCCAACCATAGCCCTCTCTATTGCCCTTTGAGTAACTTTGAGCCTTCTTATGAGGCCCATTGTAAGCGACCACGTTTCAGTTCCATATGTCATCACTGGCAACACACACTTGTCAAAGACTTTCATCTTGAGACACTGCGGAATATTGGACCAAAAGATGTGCCGTAGCTACCCGAACGCTGCCCAACCGAGAACTATAGTGTATGCTAAAAACTCTCTATAAAAATGTGTTCTGCTGGAACTTCACGGACATGACTGAACATAGGTAATAATTGTGACAAACACACAAATAAATAATTTTACCCGGATTCGAATCGAGTGACCCTACGAAGGAGAGATTTTCATTTAATAAGGATATTAAACTTATCGACTTACAAAACTTTTTACTAATAAATTTTTACGACATCAAATATATTAAAACATATCAAGTGATATTCGCGACAAAGTATGTCAGGGATCCGTTATAAATAAATGTATTTTAATATATATTTTATAGGTACTATGAAAATTGTTCAAATAGCCGGCACTTTCTGTGTCAAATCACTAAAGTAGACACACATCTATTATATCTTAATCCTGTATCCAAATATTAATTTACAAAATATAATCGCAGATTAATTTCGAATTAGTTGACGCTGCTTGCATCATTGCCATAATTTTTCATTAATAGATTAATTGGTAATTACAAACATAATTGATTATTCGGTTAGATAATGGATATAATCAATTATTCGACTATTAATTGAATATGTTGATGTAGGTTTATAAATAGAAGAGTTTTATATACGCTACCGCTGTCTCTGCCTTTCACCATGCTGCTTGGTTGGGTTTTCTGTCTGCTGGTCGCTGTAACTCAAGCCCAATTTGGGCCCTTAAAGAAAGTAAGTTATCTTATCTTTTTTCGAAAACGACATGCCTCGGGATAAATGCGTGTATATATGCTAATAGCAAAGGAAAGTTCATAAAAATGTTAATAACTGGAAAAATCTCATGTATTCAAATAAAAATAAACCAATGTTCGATTGTATAATAAAATAACAGTCCAATGCGCAGAGATTATGACATTTGGTAAACGTATAGTTTTCAAATAAGCTGGGATATAATGAAATTGTAGATTACAGCTGAGGCCTGGAATTAATGTTTTTCTAAAAGAGTATGCATAAATAAGACCTAAAATCTAATACTTAAAGCGTTCTCGTTTATCGCAATCTCGGTATAATTATAGTCTCGTGGCACCCGCGCGCCCCGGCAGTCCCCGGGAACGCGAACGGTTTGGTGTCATATTCAGATTTTAAAATACATAACCAAACATTGAAAACACAATCTGTCTTAAACATAACTCTAACATACAACAAATAATCAACCAATATTGAAGCTGTATTTGAATTACGTCGGAATAATTTTCAAGCAAATTCTGATAGTTCTGATTCAGACGTTGAGATGGATAGCGTGTCGTAGTTAATACATTGGAGTTGTACTGAAGTTAGAACACGGACCCTGGGTGCAGCTGCGGAGTGCTAGTTCACTTTACAGGCCTAAGTAACCTTCGTTCCGAGACTATCAATAACGTAACGACAACGTTTTCACAGTTTAGGTAGGTATTCAAAGGGATATATGATTACTGTACGGCGTCGTCCATTCTAAACTATAAAAGTCTGTCGAACTGCGATACACAATATAAAGCTCAGGTCTTCCAACCACTGAACTGTGCCGCTGGTGGATACTCGAGATGATACTAATTGTAAATTGATCGTAAAATTTCGAAGAAATTCGACCAACCGTACGTGAATGACCAGCTTAAAAAGCCGTCAAATACAACTGGGTTTCAAGAGAACTTTAATGTTTGGCGACTCTGATATGTTTGTAAATTGTACCATACTTTTACTGGAAAAAAAGTTAAGAATGGAAACTTTTTTAATAACCCATATATGCCCCTGGGGTCATTTTTGACCCTATGAAAATTCTTTAAAATAGTATTAGGAGCGAGCCTGTAATTTCATAGACCAAGGTCGAAGAGGTTTGATGATTTATCATTCGATGAACGTAGAATTAAATTTTGGTAAACCTAAAGAGTAGCAAAACAAATGAAAATGTTAATGGAACCCAAAAAAACAAAACGCTTGTGATTAAGATGAAGTAAAGCTTCACCGATATAAAACGGAAGACGAAAATAAAGTATTTCGATTATATGATGAAGTTTAGAAAACAAATAGATCAGTGAAATTAGATATTAATTTTACAACGCGTGATGCAGTTCAGATTTTTTACTATGTTGTTAGGAACGGTGAAGACAGTATGTGATGATATTTGCTACAACAAGTGTCTTGAACTAGCCGAGAAATTCGTGAAAAACTGTCAACTTCGTGATATTTCCTGTATAAACTCAAAAACTGTTTATTTATTGATGATGGCTGCTATTGGAGTTTGGAGCATTTAATTATCCATCATTTAATTCCACATTCAAATATTTATCTTGTATAGTTTCTGAGATAGGGTCTCTTAACTTATATGCTGACATTCACTTCGAGATTTGGAATCGCATTGTATTTTTTAAGTCACCTTTGTTTGTGAAAAGATGCAACACTATTTCATAAAACAGGGCCAAATGGCCCAATGACTCTCTGGCATTAAAATTTAATTTTTCTGTGGTCTCTCGGTTTTCAAACATATAAGTAGACGTATCTTGTAAATTGTTTAAGGTATACAATCGAATTTAGACTCAAATCGTTGAGAATTAAAGGGTTTTAAAAATCGCCAAAGCAACATTATTAATAAAACTTATAATTTGTAAAATAGAAAGGAAAATATTTAAAAATAAGTAGTTTTTAATGTATTGCTCAGCCAGCACAAATAACCATGTAGTAGCAAATAAACATGTAAATAGCCTTAACTACTTGTTGGAAAATAAAATAAATAAACATTTATTTTTTTCCGTTTTACAGTTGGTAAGTATTAATCTTAACTATCGAGAAGGGCGCAGTATCGGAAGGGGTGCAGTATTATTCGCGTGTACTTGAATATAAGTTGACGCCGTTCAACTATAAATACCTATATAACTTATGTCAATTTAACCTTAATATCGCTTTATTAAGTTGCATGTTTCTAATTAACATGTCATGTAAATTTGAACATTTGATATTTTAATTGCCGCAGTTTTATTTTTATTTTCTTAAACTTTGAAACTTTGCAGAAGACTTTATTATACTTTTATTTATACATCACTCCAATTTTCCAATTAAATTACTTACAGAATTAACATTCACTCATAGCTAGGATTCATCTAGGATTTGAAGAAGGGCTTTTTCACCCTCTTTTAGGGATGTTTTCCGTGAAAATTAACTATCTCAAGCCTCATAATTTTCCGTATACAATTCCATTCAAATCAGTTGATTTACTTTTACATTTTGGTTATAACATTTAGTTAGCTATTCAAAATTATTTTGTTTTTTTTTATTATTTTTTTGATCAGAGAAAATAACCAAGCATGACTTAAATCCACAGCGCAGGCTTCGTCAAAAAGGATACAAAACAACATCCGCAACAAACTTCGTCCAATCTACACCAGTAATAATCTGCCACAGGCTTCGTCAAAAGTATACTCGTACAAGATAAAATCCGCGTTTTTTTAAATAACCTATTTTAATGTCCCACGTCCCACTGCTGGGCAAAGGCCTCCACTATTCATTCCATTTCGATCTGTTTATAGTATTTTCCCGCTATTCCATTAAGAAATTATTGTTATAAATATTTTATTTCAGAGTTCCGAGAATATTCTATCGGCGGTAGAGAAGAAACTCAGTAGCGTAAGTTAAAATTATAATATAATGCGAAAACGTTTATTTTGTACCACTAAATGCGACATGTTTCGGAGAGCCTAGTTCTACATGCACTAAGCATGATAGGAACCGATCCATGACGTTCGCTTTGGTGGCAACCAACCAACAAACGATTAAATCGTTAAATTTTATATTGTTAGTAGTCCTAAAATTTTGTAAAATATTTCATTTTTAATAGATACTGGATATTTTATAACAATGATCTACAGCTTCTTACCTACTATATGTTTCTACCAAGGGGGGAAACTACTTTATGTATGTTAAAACACGATATAATTTGTATTCTTAACGTGTTTTGGCTTTATTTTAAACTGACTTAAGTCCGCAATTTTGTTCATGTAGAATTTAATTTACCAAACCGTCATCCCACCACCGTTCTGGTGTAGTACTCGTACTCTTGGGCTTTGGATTCTTAGTTAACCATCTTAGGGAATTAATTTCGGGATAAAGAGTATCCTGTGTCCCTTGAACTCCCCGAGTTCCAAAAACAAAATAAATTTTGCGTGCACTTTTGGGAACAAACGTCTAAACATAAAATTTTCTGAACTTATAATATGAAATAGGACAAATTAATGCCGCAAACACACCTACATACTCGTACATAAACCAAGCACTTTATTTAACCGTCCACCAAAAAAAGGGGTGAGAACTCTTGAGTTGCATTTAAGTAACTTTTTTTAGAGGAAGATTATTTCAGACGCGTACCCGGGGATTGTGGAGGAGAGAGGCTCTGGATAGACGCAAATGGAGACTTTTGGGAGAGGCCTATGCCAAAGGCAACCAGACAAAACGTCTGAGGAAAAAGGCTATCCGTAATCATTAACTTTATTTATAGTGTAAAAATCATAATAGTATGTTCAAGCTTCATTTGAGTTAGCGATTTTTATATTTATTTTGATCTCTAATATTTTACAGTTGGCTGTAAGTATTTTGTTAAGTTTTTTAGGCCGCAGAGGCCGCAGACTATCAGCTCGCTTGCTACGGCGCGGTTTTGTATAGAGGACAAAGTGACAATGCTTTTTACGATCTTTTAATTAATGTAGTGTTTGTCAGTTGCTTTTATGTTGGGTATAAGTAATCTTGCAACCAGATTTGAACCAGGTCCTGATGTCCTATTGAGCTAATATTTTGCATTTAGTAAGTTGGATGACAAAACCATATATTGTACTATTGAGCTAGTCTGATGATGGGGACCGAAGGTGGACGAAAGAACTTTGTGATAAAACAGGGAGCTCACTGTGTTTGAGTTTCTTAGAATCATCTACTGTTCAGTAGATGACTTTTTTGAGAAATACAGCTGGCGTTAATAGTTAGTATAAAAAATAATTGTCAAAACTTATTACCCAATATCGATACAAAAATCATGTTATCCAGTTTACATGTATAACTAGTAATGTGCCGTTTACCAAAAAAAATTTGTAATTAATAAGTTCCCAGAAAAGTCTGCGGTAAGATTCTACAGCCTTGGCCAGAAGTGTTGAGCATAGCAGTTTTTTGTTTACAATTTTGATGTTAAGTATTATGTCCCTATCATAGCAATGTACGATGACGTAAAATGTTATATTTTATTTATATATCTAGAAAACTTCACTTAATAACAATATCAAGGTACCTATAAAATATGAAAAGTGAAGGTAACAAAAATGCGACTTTAGGTCGGTGCGACAAATTACAAATATTCTATGCAGTTACTACTGAATTCAGCAAAACATGCCTGTTCAGTTTGAATTATGTGATAAAATAACTTCAAAAAGGATAGAAACGCTGGACTAAAGTTTCGATTTTTGTATGAAAATCGCAAGGGTGCTCAACACTTCTGGGCAAGGCTGTATGCTCAACATTTTTGAGCACTTACATGATATTAATTTCCTGTGCGTTAATAATTTAAATTCAAAGGTAACATCTCACCAGAACCAGTAATGAGGCTGGTGCGGGGGCTAAATCGGCCGAAAGA
Source organism: Pammene aurita (assembly GCA_947086415.1). NCBI lineage: Eukaryota > Metazoa > Arthropoda > Insecta > Lepidoptera > Tortricidae > Pammene > Pammene aurita. The sequence goes on along the minus strand of OX352314.1, from coordinate 5,632,741 downwards.
AACAAACTAGTGAAATACATCTCGGCTCCGAATATATTTTCACGCCTTTTGATGTCGAGACCCTTGATTACTTATTCAAAGGTTTCCCTAAGGTAGTTACTGGCCATTGGCATTGGTATTGACTGGCATATTGGTAGTTATCATAAATATATGCATGCTTAATAAATATCAAAATTAAGCTAAGATTGTGGACCTATTACTTATTTTCTTAAAAAAAACCTCACTAATGAACTTATTACGTGGTGCGGTCTTAGATAATACGTTAAACCGTGACAATATTTAATTTAAGGTAAACCTTATTTAATATGGTGTCGTGTTGATGTTTGGATGCAAAATAATAACTATGACTTATGTTTCAGAATAAACCTCTTCTTCTCTCTGGAGGATCAAGCGATGCAAAGGTATCTTATCCCCTACTTACAGCTTTCATATTATAAAATATTTTTTCTTGGACATGTTTAAAAAAACGTAATTTTAATTTAAACGCTGTAAAAAAGCACTAGTGCGAGAAGTGGAACTTTCCGGTAGCTAAACCACTATTAAAACAACTGTATTTAAAAATGAAAAGTCGCCTCATGCACATTTTGGGTCGATAAGTAAAGATTTATTACGTAGTCTAAAAATTATGCAAAAGGATTAAGGTCCCATTTCTTTTTCTTTTGAAAATTTTGAGAAATCATGGAAGAAAATGATACCGTTTCTTGAATTTGCCTACAACATATTATCAGTCAGCTGTTCTTAATTTTTATTAACATACTATTTATGACCTTCAATTTGTCTTTATCTTAATGTTTTAAAACAGTTCATCTTCTTGGTCGCATCCATAATGAGTATAATGACTGATGATCGTGGTTGGTGGGTTTTGTTCGGGTGCGAACACACTCTTGCCATCGATTCCGGTCCATCGCTTTCCTCACCACATCGTAGAACTTCTGAGAGGGTTCCTCGCCTGTGAGTTGGTCAGTCCATCGTGCTAGCTGGTGAACGGCCCCGTTACCTTTTGCCTTCAGTATTGCCAACAATGATTAATCATTCCAAACTTTAGTCTCCCCTACTCAATGGCCAAAGTAACTTCGGAAGCAATATTCTCAGATTGTGGACAGTCGCACTTTAACATTGAGTTCCAACAGTTTGGAGTGATTCGTGCGCTTAACTGTCCATGGTATTCTCAGCATACGCCTCCAACACCACATCCACAAGGCATCAATCCGCTTAAAACAGTTACTTAGTTTGTAAAGTAAACAGTAAACACCTATTTACCTAACGATACGTTTACTTCTAAATCTTCTTTCAGACTCTAAAAGAGGCACGAAGTGTAGCTACAGTAAGTACCAAATAAATATAAGTTTGAGTATGGTCAAGTGAAGAAAATAAAGAGCACGATTAACAAGATAAAAGTTATATGTACCTTATCTTTTGGGATGGATATATTTATAAGCTATAAAAATTAATCCTGCGCTAATTTCTGAGTCACTTTACATTCGTTTTGATATGGAACTTTTCAAACTTAACAGCTGCACTGTCTCATCTGGATCTAGCAGGACTCGATGTATTTTCTTCATCATCTGCTTTCCCACTACTACTACCCGAGGGAAGAAATGCCTATCTAAACCCAGTAACATGTAGCTATAAAATAAACAAAATAATCTCATGAAACAAAATTACATTGTTATAAAAAGAAATATATGTCATATAGTGAGTAGCAGGGTAATATTTATTGGTAAACCTTTTCCTCGAGACTACTATAATGTATTGCCTGTGGACCGTTTTAATAATAAGTTAGGAAAAAATACCATAAATGAAAACTATAATTACATATTATATTATTTTATGCAACAGTTGTATAAGAGGGGTCAAAAAAGACGAGTGGCATGGGTAACAATTGGACCCGTAGGCGAAAATTGTTAATGAAAACGCCACGAACATTTTTACTTAGGTTTCTTAGGTTGGCAGTAATTTATTTTCTTCTAAAGTCTGACTGCACGCGATTCTATTTTGGCGCTTTTATAGAACAAGTGTTTTTTTGGGGATTAGACTAGATGGACTTTTCTTCGAGTATATTATCTATGTTCTTATATAGGTGATGACGAATGTATAAATGACAGATAAAAGTACGGGAGTAGAATAAATTTCTAATACCGTTTAATTTTTTTAGGCAGCAAAAAAGCTTCTCACAAAAACCCATAAACAGGTAAGAAAGTTCCCTATCTCGAAAGATATTATTAACTTAAGGAATGAGTGCACAGCGTATAATACGAGTAAGAAGAACAAAAAGTATTAATGCTTTTCATAAACAAATTAAGTCAGGACCTCCGTTCTTATGAATTAAGGACATGTCATGTCATTCCTTCTCACAGCATTTTAACAATTTTCCAACGTTTTTTTGCCTTATACCAAAATATACGCATAAATATAACATTATGTACCTATCATGTATATATAAACATTATTATTAGGAGCCTGTAATGTCCCACTGCTGAGCAATAAATATCCAATCCTCCCGATTCTGTCCTCGACACGACGTTAAACTGTCGCACACATTCAAGTGTGAAATGCCGACAAGGGCGCATATTCTGCGGCCTGGTCGGACAGTCAATATCAGGGTAGGATGTTGACTTAGGCTGGCGGCGGAAGAACGGCTAGTCCATCAACGGCGGCGCCCACGAGCCGAGTTAGGAGGCTTACTACTACTCACCTGCCAACTAGACTAGCGCGGTAGGTTAACTGTCTAACCCCCCCCCCCTAAATTATGGAGAATAGATAAACAACATTAGATTATTTTACATTTCAGTTAACTGTGAGTATTCAACGGATAAGTATTCAAAAGATATTTATAATTTAATTTTAAATCGTTGTTTTAGGGTTCCGTACCTCGAAAGGACAAAACGGAACCCTTATAGGATCACTTCGTTGTCCGTCCGTCCGTCCGTCTGTTAAGACCCTTTTTCTCAGGAACGCGTGGAGCTATCAAGCTGAAATTTATATTAAATACTTAGGTTGACTGTCCCTTGGGGCTGTGAAAAAACCAAACTTCTAAGCCAACGCAATCAAAAGATACACCCGTTTGTGCCGCAAACTTTTGAAACTCGCAAGGCAATAACTCAGAATCTTGAAATTTGGTACGAAGCAACGTCTTATAGCACAGATAAAGGAAAAATGCGGTAACCGTAAATTTTTAGTTACATTATATATTAAAAATATTTGTAATAATTTTAAAGTTACTACCCCTATATACCTACATGTTTGTACGGAACCCTCGGTGCGCGAGTCCGACTTGCACTTGGCCGGTTTTTTATGATATGATAATATAAGTATAGGATAGATATTGTCATCATTCATAATGAGTATACATGTTTGCCAAGGTATAAAACTTGCCAGTAATACAAGAAAAGTTTGTGTGCTGTGTGTGTGTGTGTGTCTTTCACTCTTTCTAAGTCGACACAAGTAAGCCAGAGAACATCATAACATTTATAATCTCAGTTGTCTTGCTGGGCCCGATTCGACATGGCATAACTGACAGTCGCTTGCGAGACAACTATGATATCACAATTTTGTGACAGTTGAAATTTGGGGTGGAATCACTCAAGAGTGATACCTAAAATGGTGGCCATAGCCAGCTTGACAGTTAGGTGTGGACACGTGTGGACAGATGGATTTCACTCTATCCACTAGCGATATAAGTGTGACATTCACGTCTCACAATTTGGCATGTCGAATAGGGCCCTGATCGACATACGTTGAAGAGATTTTTTATTTATTTTGCAAATATATTCAACCATTTCCCGTTGTCTGATTAAGCTAAGGTGTACTTCTATGACACTGCAATAATAAGCTAACTTGTGGTAACTTATATGTTATATGACAATGCTACAAGCTACATGCTATGAGCTAGTACGGAGCTCATCTGATGATGGAGTCGGAAGGTAACCCCAAAAACTCCTGCAGGAAAGAAAGCTAGAGTTAGTGCTCAGTAAAAAGGTCTCGAGGAGAAATTCACAGAAATTCACGACAGCAGGTATAAGTGTGTACAGTCGACTACAAAGAGATGTATCCACTTTTTAACCTTATCGCGTTGTAATAAGGTCCAAAAGTGAATACATCTTTTTGTAGTCGACTGTACCAAAAACCATTTTGTACTGGAACCACTAGATCTTAAATTAACACATTTTTAACCCTTTTGTTTAATGTAATTTTGATAAGTAAGCCTTAAAGATTAAAAATGTCTCGGTCTTGTGTTGCGTCTATGCCTAATATTATATATTTTTTTCAGAGGGTAAGTAACTCCATAGTTTAATTTCTTTTAGTATTTCTTAATTTATTTTTTAGTATAACTCGCACAGCACTGGCATATTAGCAGGTAAAACGATGCATGCATAATACTTTTTTGGTAACTTGTCCGTGTTTGATTTGAAACAAAGCATATTTTAAATAATTTTTAGCATATCGGTAACAATATATGTATGTAAAAGCTGTGAGTATGAAATTAAAAAGCTATCATTTGTTTTTTTGGTCTTCGAAAAATTATAAATTTCTAATAATTTTTTACTAATCTTTTATTTATTTTTATTTAATTTAATTTATTGGTATACGGGACAACAACTACAATTTACTGATTTTAGAGTTGTAAAAAGAGTATGTAGTATCAAAAACGCTCTCAATAATTTTAAATTAAAAAGAACTGACTTCACTTAGCCTCCACCTTTCCAAAAGCAAATGCTCGAGCTACTGTAAAAAAATACTTAAATCACTATACGTGTGCCTATTAAAGTTGAAAAGTTCTCTTGATTTTGCCAGAATCCTATCATCAGATCTTGACCTGATTACAATAGGACCAACTGTGAAGTATACTCTTTCATACAAGAAATAATTTTCCAAATCGGTCCAACCGTCTTCGAATAATCGGTGAGCATACATTAAACAAAAAAAAAAGTAAACAAAGATCCCGGCGAATTGATAACCTCCTCCTTCGAAATCTTGAAGTCGATTTAAAATGCATTAAACGCGTTACATATATCTTCACCATTGCCACCAAGATTAAAATGTACGCCTTTTTTGTCTAGTCCTGTGAGCATAGTAAATTCATCATAGTCTCGGGGATTTAAATATTTTTTCCATTTGAAACCAACAAAAGAACTTAAAGATTGTGAACATTTTATGACTGATATATTTTTGAATAAATAACTTTCAACGGCCTCCTAGCCCAGTCGGTAGTGACACTGCCTACGAAGCAGGAGGTCCCGGGTTCGAATCCTGGTAAGGGCATTTATTTGTGTGTTTATCACAGATATTTGTACCTGAGTTATGGATGATTTCTATGTATTTAAGTATTTATCACTATCTATCTATCTATTATATATATCGTCGCCTAGTACCCACAACACAAGCCTTATTGAGCTTACTGTGGGACTAGGTCGGTTTGTGTAAGATTGTTCTATAATATTTATTTATTTATTATCTATATTTTTTAACTACATTTATGTATTACTAATCTGCTAATCATTTTACATGAATAAGTTGTAAATATTTTAAACGGAAAAGTTACCAATTACAGGTATAAATTAGTAGTCATTTTGAAGATTACTAGTATGTTTCTTTAATTTTAATCTATGTAGTTGTTTGCTTTTTAGATCGCTACAGATGATTCATAGTCTTATTTTTAGACTAGCAAATTAATTACCTGTTTACTCAAGTTTTTAGTAACAACAATAATAACTATTGTATTACAAAATGTTAACACCTAAATGTTATTTTTATATTACTGCCCCGAATCATAAAATGGAAAAGAAAATTCGTTGATGTCCGATTGTTCGTCACTGTCTTAGTACAAGCCATCTTAAATCATCAGCAATAAAGTTAACAGTAGTGTGTTAGCTACTGGCTTAGTTTGTCGATCACGGGGACGATGGTATCCATTGAATGACTGCATTTTTATTTGTCCTGATGAATTTTGTGCCATTTCCAATTTATACAATTTGATAAAATGTGCATTTAATTTTAACATAAATAATTTTAGCACATCGGTGAGGCATCAGCGAGAGATGTAAGTATTTATCCGTAGTTTCTTTATACTTTAATTAAACTGAGACTTAGAATATGTTATGTAAGAAACCTACGTTTTGCGTCTAAGACATATTTTTTTCAGCCTACCACCAACACCATTTTTAGCACTCTTATATACAAAGTGTTACTTGAGCCACTAAAAACCCCAGACACCCCAAATGATTTTTATTATTGCTAATTTAAGCTAGAGTATTTCTTTTTCAATCAGTTACTTATTTCGAAAGATATTACCTATGTTTGTTTTCCTTGCAATTCTATTCAATTGTTAACTCTACATTTGTTGCGTTGTTGTCACATCTCTGCATGTATCATGTCATGTCAACCTATCAACCTACTTTGTCAATTTGTATGACATGACTTAGGATGACATACTTTGACAATGCCAACCTACATGACACTATGTACAGTGCAAAAACAAATGTGTCAAAGCTGCCAGCCTTTATTTAACATCCGACCTCTATCTCCTAACCTCTCGATAGAATGGTAAACTGTAAAATTAGAAACTTTTAGACTCGACATGTAAAAAAATGGAAAATCGAATAAAAAGTAGACCCATGTTAAGATATACTGCAATACTGCAATGAGAGACTCTCGATTCTGAACAGATTTCTGGTTTGTAGTCTTTACACTTTGTATATATAGTTGTATAGTTTTGCAACAATAGTTTATTATAAACCAGCTTTACACCTGGCTTACTCTAGACTTAAAGGGACACGTGCCCTACTAAAAAAGCAATGTTTTCTTTGATATAACATATAAACTAAAAAGTTTATGAATACCATTTTTGCATTTCTTCAAATAAATGGTTAACCTTTAGGCTATAGTAAATTGAGGTTACAGTTACAAGTGATTTAAAAAATCTGTTAAATATTGTAGTAGTAGTTTATGCAATTGATACATCGAGTTTCATTATACCTATAGGATCACATTAGTGTTTTAAGGCCTAATTATGTACAGTTGCATACATTACTTTAACTACTCACATATTGCAAGTACTCAAAGATGGGTTCAGAAGCCGAAGGCAAACGATTTGCCTTACTAGGTAGATACAAGTCCTGAAACCCACAAGTGTAAGATTAATAAAAATAAATAAATTAGCACTGATAAGGAAACCATATTTATTTATTAAAATATAGTTTATAGTAAACATTTACAATTTCGCAATTAAAAATGTTTCAGCAAACAACTGACAAGTTGACAACAGAAATGGCGGCCAAATGAAAGTCCTTATTCTCATGTCATCCGAGATCAAAATATCGTACGATTATTGTCAAAAAATATACTATAGCTAAGTACAGGGTAGAGGTCCCTACCCAACCGGGTAGGGCCGCACCGTCATTGAAACCGAAGAAATGTTGGATAGATTTGAATCTGTGCTGTGTTCAAAGCCGGATTAGCCTATAGGCAGAGTAGGCAACTACCTAGAGGCCCCGCATCGATCTGGGGCCCCGCGTGAATGGACAAAAATGTAAAAGTTGCATAGATTGAAAATTAAATTGAAGAATTTTTATATATCGCCTAGGTGCCCCGCTTGTACACAGAAGAAAATGAAAATTATTCATAGAGTATTTGAAGATCCATAGAGTATTAAAATATTTGAGTAACTGACGTTTCGTGTCGACAACATTTTAATATCTATGGATACTAGAATAGGAACCCATTGAAATTGTATTCGTTTTGACAGCTGTTCCAAATTTGAAACTCATAACTTAACTAACTAACAACTCCTTTACTTTTCGGGGTGTCTAGCTGTGGAATGCTTTGCCGTTGAAATCTGCACGCCTAGCATAACTTGACGTTTGACGCGACAGTTCATACTTCAAGCGCGACTCGAAGTATGGAGTGACAGGAGACAACGTAAGATATGCTAGCCGGCCTGCTAAATCTCTTCCGATCTTCAAAAATCTTCTGAAATGACGTTACCTTTCGCTGCCTAAGTTGCCTTCGTTTATGTATGCACTAGCTTTGGCCCGCGGCTTCGCTCGCGTTAAATTCGGGGTAACACGGTTCCCCTTTCCTGATTGCCCCTCGGAATGCTCCATACAAACTTCCACCCCCCATTTTAGGGAAGTGGGGGGTTAGAAAGAGACAAAAAGTAGCCTATGTCACTCTCCATCCCTTCAACTATCTCCACTTAAAAAAATCACGTCAATTCGTCGCCCCGTTTTGCCGTGAAAGACGGACAAACAAACAAACAAACACATACACTTTCCCCATTTATAATATTAGTATGCATTTATGTATTTATATATTCTGTATTTATGTATAAATACATAAATGCATACATTTACTATTAGTATATCATGCCGATGCACTACCCATTCATTGTTTTGAGTTCATAGTTTCCTGCTACCCAAAGGTTGTCTGGTAGAGATCGCCTTTTAGCGATAAGACCGCCTGTTGTTAGACCTAGTTTTTATCACTGTATCGCTGTATATTTTCCTCTTTTCACATGTGGTGCACAATAAAGAATATTTATTATTATTATTAATATTTGAGCATGCAAAGTTAAAATTACGTTACTGCCACAGATAACAAAATTATCATAGTAAGGTCGTTTGCTGTAATGCTGGTCATTGCCTACGGTTTTTGAGAGCATTTTAGAGGTCTTACAATATGAGTGTAGATAAAATAAATTCTGTGTTATTTCAGGGTAGGAAGTTGCAAGTAATCGTTGAAAAACTTAGTGCTTTGAGTAAAAAAGTGAAAGTAAGTATTTCTTCTTTACCACAAGCAAAAACCTAAAAAACTGTTTTCTTATTCAAGGTCCTTGTAATGTTTCTATGTTTATTTTTGATTTACAGGCTGACAACCTTAACAATGAAGACAAGAAGGTAACTACGAGTATTAAACTATTATTAATCGCCGATTCAATTATTTTATATAAGTAAGAGCCTTCCTACTACTAAAAACTGAAAATGTAAGTGGCGCAAATAATTACTGTACTCGCAACAACTTACATAAATGTAAGGTGCGTACGGGCGATGCCAAAGACATGTTAAAACACTTTAAAAGTTTAAACATATCTTTGACGACGTATGTAAAATGTGATTATCTTAAGTTACGTTTGTAAATGACTCTTACGCATTTCATTGCTTATTATTATAATCATAAAGTCAAGATTACAAGCATCACACAATTGGGCGGTGTGAATGAATAAATGCTTTATTGCACACCTCAAAAAAACACAAAGATGCAGCCCCGCGGCCTAGCAGGGCACTGCAGTGCCGTATTAATGCCTCTCCTACAGCACATAACATACAAACATACGGCAGTACCCTGGACCAACTTGCCTCATTTAAAGAGTCAGAGCGAATACCTATTTAAATTTAAATAGGTATTAAAATGCGACATTAGAAAATTTTAACCAGTTGATAGACAACCAGTTGCAGTTGATATACATAATTACCTACGTAACTTAACGGTTGTTACTTTTTTGTAAGACACTAGTAAGTGATACATGCCCATCGCTGTGACCAACTGAGCTACTGAGACTTACCTGATGGCTGCAAATTTCTTCACTATATCCTTTATGCGCCTTAGGGGGACGCCTAGGGTTTGCATTTATTTTTAGGGCTCCGTACCCAAAGGGTAAAAACGGGACCCTATTACTAAGACTTCGCTGTCCCTCTGTCTTTCCGTCTGTCACCAGGCTGTATTTCATGAACCGTGATACTTAGACAGTTGAAATTGTCACAGGTGATGTATTTCTGTTGCCGCTACAACAACAAATACTAAAAAACAGAGTAATATAAATATTTAAGGGGGCGCCCATACAACAGACATGATTTTTTTGCCATTTTTATCCATTATGTATAAAAATGGCAAAAAAATATAAATACGGAACTGATGTATACGTTAAGTATAGGTACTTTTTAATGGAGTAGAAAATAAATAAATAAACACTAATCTATGTAATGTACCTTGTTTCAGTTGGTACGTACAAAATAATTATTACCAAGCTAGAAGTGTAATGTTATAATTGCATAGAGGAGGGACGTTTGTACGAGAATATTTAATTGCATTACTTCCTAACGTTTCTAAAATTATCTCGTTTAACATACTTGCAAATATATCTGCTTATCTTATTCGGAAAATATTTTTTAATTGTAATTTGTAATTCTACTTCCTCAAGATTTAATTGTAATTTTATTTCCTCTACGCAGCTAAATCACATGGTCAGTGAGGTATGTATTGGCCTCATAAAAAGGTACTGTTTTGCTTATACTTTTTAAATTTCCTTTAACTTAGATATTGACGTGTAAAAGCAAGAATGTACACGGTGCTTACCTATATATATGTATATATGTATATATGTCAACGCCACTAACGACGATTGAAAATAAAACGGAAAACGCAGAAAAACCACCAACATTAAAAAATATAAAAAAACTTAACTAAAAAACACGCCTAACAACGCAAGATAAATATACCTTGAATGCAGATTTTCATATTTTTCATATCAATGAAGAGAGGTAGAAGTGGTCATGGTTTTTTAGGGTTCCGTACCTCGAAAGGACAAAAACGGAACCCTTATATGATCACTTTGTTGTCCGTCTGTCTGTCTGTCTGTCTGTCTGTCTGTCTGTCTGTCAAGACCATTTTTCTCAGGAACACGTTGAGGTATCAAGCTGAAATTTATATCAAATACTCAAGTCTGCTGTCCCTTGGAGCTGTGAAAAAATCAGACTTCTAAGCCAACGCAATCAAAAGATACAGCCGTTTATGCCGAAAATTTTAGCAAATATTTGCTTGCAAGGGAATCAAAACCTACAGGGTACTTCCCGTGAACTCAGAATCTTAAAATTTGGTACGAAGCAACGTCTTATAGCACAGATAAAGGAAAAATTGCGAAAACCGTAAATTTTTAGTCACATCATATAATAAAAATATGTTTAATAATTTTAAAGTTACTACCCCTATATACCTACAGGTTTGTGCGGAACCCTCGGTGCGCGAGTCCGACTCGCACTTGGCCGGTTTTTTTAATTTGTCGTCTATCTCCTTTGCACTAATTAATTCTTCATATAAGTAATCATATTATTATTTCTTTCCCTTGTCGACGATAAGGATCAGGACTACTAAGATATACACATGATAATTGATAACTTAAAAAAACTATATACCTACGATTTCAACCCAACCCCACGGTGATGGCGCATGCCACTGTGCCGAAATATAGACTGCTCAAAAACTCCAATAAACATGGTAAATACCCCGTTACAAATAATAGTTTAAAAAACTAGTTTTTAATAGTAATATTTTATTTCAGGGTCTTCAAAGCGAGGCTACGAAGGCGTTGGGTGCATTACATACCAAAATTACGACCACATTGGTAAGTTATACAAGCTTTTATTATTATTTGGTAACAAATAATATCTGTAACGAAATATGAAAATCACACTTAACTAACCAATATCACAGATAAATAATAGTCTACTTCATGCAGAATGGCCACGCTACGCGTCGCCCCGATCGGAATTACCTCACTCCGCGGTGGCCAATTGGTAGGGAACTAGTAGGCTAATCCGGCAGGTTGACAGCTCATTGATAAAAAGCAAAATGACGGTGTATTGTCAAACGTCATTTACGACAGCGGAAACAGTGCCGAGACGCACGCACACATTGAAGCGTGTACAGATGCGCCGTGCACACAAATGCGCTCAAACGAGTTTTGTAGTATGACGTGTCCACCCTGCGTCAATAGTTACTTTAGACCAACTCCTAAATCGCAAAATAAGGTCACAATTTGTCTACCTGCTATATAAAATAGATAGGTGATCCATTGAAACTGCCGTAACATATGTCCTTTGTTAAAAAAAAAATTAAAAACTAAAAAATAACACGAACATTATAGTGGTTTTTTTTTAAATTTGACATGAAGGTCGAAAGCTCTTGCCTAACATAAGTATTTCATCACTATTAACTTATAAAAAGATCAACAATCCTGGATTTGATGTAAAGCAACACCCCTTTACAACTACCATATCCATGCATTAGGTTCCAGCTAAAAATAAGCATTGATATCATTATCAATTATCAATGCTTATTTTTAGCTGGATTGATTCAGTGATCGGATTTTAGGTTGCAACACGGCAGAATCCATACACTTATTATGCGAATATAGTTGTTAAAACGTTAAAATGTTATATTATGGGTACTAATTTTAGTACCCGAAGATTATCCATATTAACATCATTTTTGAGGCAAAAAAAACCGTGTTGCAATCCGATCACTGATAATGATGATTTCTTTTTAGCGGCAGCGATGAATAAAAAAGAACTTCCAAAACCTTATGATTGTATGAAGTTGTGTTGAATTCAACAAAAAATCTTTTAATCTCGATAAGATTTTTTAAATAATGTTAGGACTTATTTTCTAAATTAGGTTTTTTATATATATTTGCAGAGTAAAGAACAAGCACCTGCTGCAGCAAAACTGGTTATTTTTATTTTACTTTTTTCGTGCTAATTTAGTATATTTGTTATGGTTGTTGTAATTAAAAGGATTAATCGCGTGTTATCACTTATTTTTCATTCTCCCAACGTTTCGAGCTCTTTACAGCGCTCGTGGTCACGGGATAGACAGGTAAACATGTCATTGTTATAATACGTGATTAATCCTTTTAATTACAACAACCATAATGAATAATCAACGCGGTAATATACGACAATATTAGTATATTTGGTTTATGTAATTATTTCTTGCTTTATTCTCCCCTTACTCCGAAGACAACAGTACTCAGTTCGTATACATAATGTAGTTTATAATAAACTTCTTAGGCCTAGGCAAAAAAATACATTAATAACGCACTTCAACACCATTAAGAAATAAAATATCAATTTAAGTAGATGTAACCAGATAATAACTTATAAAATAAATATGGCTTAAAATATTAATCAATTCAATAATATTCAACAATAAGCTAACTTAGAAACTTAGAAAATAAGCTATAACTTAAAATACAATTTTATTCTAGCTGGTTTGTATAATGTTCAATTAAGTTCTGATATTAGATTATTTAATTAAATTCTTATAAAAAAATATAAACATGATAAATATTTCTAAACGTCCTCCTAGCCTAGTCGGTAGTGACCCTGCCTACGAAGCAGGAGGTCCCAGGTTCGAATCCTGGCCAGGGCATTTATTGGTGTGTTTATCACAGATATTTGTTCCTCAGTTATGGATGTTTTCTGTATCTAAACATAAACATTTATTAATTATTTTATTAAGATTAGAGTTTATAGTTTTAAGATTTTTTTTATGTATATTAATAATTTTAAGATTTATAAATTGTAATGTAATTATATTCATAGTATTTTTAGTTTTTGCAGTTTGTGAGGGGGCTTTAGTGTTATCAATTTTAGTTTCAATAGTTCGTACACATGGATATGATTATTTTCAAAGATTTAATTTATTATAAATGTTTATGTATTTAAGTATTTCTGTGTATATTTCTATTATATATATCGTCGCCTAGTACCCTTATTGTGGGACTAGGTTGATTTGTGTAAGATTGTCTCATAATATTTATTTATTTATTTAATTTTTATATATTATTTAATATTCTAATTTTAATCGATATTAATTACCTAATGAATGTTACACTACGCTAAAATTAAGAGTAAATTCTAATATGTTTTTTTGTTCGTAGCTTTCACAAGTGATGACACAGGTATGTAATATATTTACAGTAAAAATATAATAAACACTCTAAACTACTTAAAACTAGAGATAAAAAAATTGGTCCAGATCACTGTCAACGGGCAGGGTGCCCAGGAGGCTGGCCGTATTGCCACGTTGAATAGCGATGGCTATTCGTTGAGCAAAATAGTAGCCAGCCCTCTGGTCACCAGAGGCCTCTATTAGACGCGCCGATAGATCTTTGTATGGTCGGCGCGCACTTGCCCCCCCCTCCCCCTTGTTTTAAATATAATGTGTATATTTAGTCAATATTTTATAAGTTACATTACTTTCCCTGCAAAAAAATAAGGAGATAGGCATTCGTTTTATTTTAATACTTTGTATTTTCTAGCAATTGACGGACGTGACTAAAAAGGTGGCGTATTCGAAATAGTTTCATTTATATAAATTTACATTAAATATGACTATTAAAATGTTATGTTTTTAGTCTTGATAAATAAGTTTTATTACATTCTAATTAAGTTCAAATATTGAATTTCAGCAAGTTAAAAAAATGGCCAGTACGGTAACGTACCAATTATTCTTTCGTTCATATAAATACAAATTTAATAGTAACAAATAGTTATCTAATTATGGGTCAATCGCATATTTTTGTACTTTTATCTACACTCACATTGTAAATCCTCTAAAACGTGTTCAAAAACGGTAGGCAATGGCTAGCATTACCACAACCGATTTTACTATGATAAGCGTTTTATGTGTGGCAGTAACGTAATTTTAACTTTACATTCTCAACTATTGATATGTTATGAGTTTTGATAACATAATGTACACCTGCACGCGCCCGCGCGGCCGCCGACACGCGCCCGCGCGACCGCCGGCACAATCGTGTTGGCCATGGCGGTGCAAAGGCGGCCATTCCATGGTTTCTGAATACGGCATTTAGGATAAATAATATGAGTATAGATAAAGCAGTGTATGCAACTGTTCGTAATTAGGCCTTATTACGTAACAGTTACATAAACTACTATTATCCAATCTGTCCTTAATTTTCTCAGTATCGTTACGATAATTAGCAATACAAGGTGTAACGAAAATGCTGGTCATTACTGGTATCGAATGGTGACGTATTCTAATTATGACAAAGTGAGAAAAAAATATTTCGAAAAAAAAATGGTTTTGTATGAAGAGTCGGCCGGCAGATTTCTTAGTCCCAATACGATACCAAACTAGTATTTTTCTTACATCCTGTATAAATGTATGGCTAATTTTTGTACCGAAAAGGAGAAAATTAAGAAAGATGGGACAAAGGTACAAAAAATATGCAATTGAATCTAATGAGAGTTCATACCCTACATGATAACACCAGACTTTTATTTTCAAAAAGGAAAGGCACAATCTTAGTAATGTATACACAAAATTTGTGTAGTATCTGAGCTATTCTGTATATTTATATACAGGTTGTGACAAAAATACTGGTGATACATTTAAGGGCATAATTTGTATCATATTCTAATTATGAAAAACTACGAAAACGAAAAATTTGCGTGAAAAAAAATGGTTTTTTGTTTTTTATGGAGGTTTGGCCGGCTGGGACGTGTCCCACACAAATATTTTTTTTACGCGTCGAAAAAAAAATATACAACTTTTTCATAGTCGCAATATGATACCAATTATGCCTTTAAACGGATCAGCAGTTTTTTTTTATATAGGTATATACAACGACGGTGGCAAACAAGCATACGGCTCGCCTGATGGTAAGCAGCTACCGTAACCTATGGACGCCTGCAACTCCAAAGGAGTCACATGCGCGTTGCCGACCCTTTACAAAAAGGAGGATTCACTGTGTTAATTGGCTAAAGGAACAAGAAGGTCCCTCATAGTGAACACACTGGGTCCTCTTTGAGCTTTTTACACCCTGTATAATGGTTAAATAATCCCGTAGGGCTAGAACTCACAACGGGCAACCACTCCAACAATGGGTCATCCCAGAACGCATTTGACAAATGAAATAAATGGTCATTGTAGCAAACGTAGTTTCATTTAAACCACTTAGAGTTACCCTAAACTTTACTTTTAATTATATTTTAGCAACAAATTGACCAGGTACGTTAATGGGCTAGTTCCTTGTTTTAGCATTAAATATACTTTAGCAACTTATAATATAGGTCGTGTTTAACTTTTTTATAGTTAAACTTTACTATAGTTTTTTTATTGTACTGAATTTCTGTTCGTTAATATCCCGGTGTAACACCGACACTTAAATACATTTTATGACATTTTACTGAATTAAGTTAAACATATAAATAATTCTACTTACATATTATATTCGATAAATTATCTATCTTAAGCGTTTTCTATCCGCAATGTATTTTAAATACGCAAAATTAAGAAAATGTCTAAAAAAATTTAATTTGTGTGAAGGAGGTTAAATATATACTCGTAATTTCCATTATTGAGATCTTTTTGTGCCAAGGGACTTTCGTGTAACGAAACATATGTAGGTAGTTTCACCTGATACATGGCTACCCTTCAAATTCATATGCTGTATCGTACCATAAAAAAAAATACTGGCAATAAAATTGATTATTTCAATAGGTTCCTAATTATAATTATTAAGCTCGATTAAAAATTTTGTCCTAAAGGCTTTTGAAATGCTGGTTTGTTTTCGATTATGGGCACTGGAGGCCTAATCACTTTTCCTTCCCCATATAATTTCCATTTCAGTTTCTAATACTTCTTGTTATATTCCAAATTAGGGGGTAGACGACATGGCAGCGGTAAATGCACACTATAATTTGTACATCATTCCCGCTCTACATTTAAACACTTACGCTCAACCATTGGCAGAGACTGCATGCAGTCGCCGTTTAGTTTTTAGTTTTAGTTCGGATTTTAGAGTAGCATGTCGTACTAACACTAGTAATAAGATTTTAATGTTTACTAACCATGTATGTCCATACATTTTTAGTCTGAAATAAATGATTTTTATTTTTATTTTTGTATATATTGACAGATTGTCTGCCAAACACATTCGCCTGACAGATATTATGGGCAAATCTCGTAGTGTATGGCTTTCATCTAATCACATTCGGCGTCATGTTGTCATCATCATCATACCTTGGGCGGCAGGCGGCCGGTATCAGGCTATGAACTTTATAGACGGCTATCGCCGTTAGGAATAGAGATGATTAGTGTAGTAAATCCAGTCTTGTTGCGAAAGGGTACTGGTTTTCCTCTTAGTTACGACTAACATTCAGCGCGATAATTCTAAACAGTCACGTCTGAAAATAAGGATACCATAATGTGACAATATGTAGCCTTGATTCTATTACCAAGGCGTAAAGTCTTGACTTGAAAGACTAAGAGGCCCTCCCCCTGCAAGATGGTGTGCCAAAATCACTGCACCCATGCAATTAAAACTGCAAGAAGCCATGCGCTTAGCGAGGGATAGAAGCCTATGGAGGAACTGGTCTTCAACAGAAGGACATGATGTCACGATCCTCAGCTCTGAGGGAACGACTAATGATGATGATGATGAAAGTCTTGGATACCTGTTTTTAGGGTTCCGTAGTCAACTAGGAACCCTTATAGTTTCGCCATGTCTGCCCGTCCGTCCGTCCGTCCGTCCGTCCGTCCGTCCGTCCGCGAATAATCTCAGTGACCGTTAGCACTAGAAAGCTGAAATTTGGTACTAATATGTATATCAATCACGCCGACAAAGTGGTAAAATGAAAAGTGGTTTTTTTTTTGTTATTAGGGTACCTCCCCTATACGTAAAGTGGGGAGTGTTTTTTTTTTCATTTCAACCCTAACGTGTGATATATTATTGGATAGGTATTTAAAAATGAATAGGGGTTTCCTAAAATCATTTTTCGATAATGTAAACATTTTCGGAAATAATCGCTCCAGAAGTAAAAAAATATGCCCCCCCCTCTAACTTTTGAACCATAAGTTTTAAAAATATGAAAAAAATCACAAAAGTAGAACTTTATAAAAAAATTCTAGGAAAATTATTTTGAACTTGATAGGATGAATAGTTTTTGAAAAAAAAATACAAAATAATTTCTGAACTAAGTTTGTAATTTAACCGTATAAGCAGGTGTTTGTTTATTGTACCTGTAATTTCTACAAAATTACAATGAAATGACGTGCTTTCAAATAAAGTAAAAACGGTGAAAATCGGTTCACGCAATAAAGAATTATCCCATAAAAATCATCTTCCATACTTTATGCTCGCGCGCAATAGTTTACTTAATTTGCCGATAGATGTCGCTGTACGTGGAACTCTCATATCATATCCTACATGGTGGTGTTATTAACTCTTAAGTGGGGACACTTACTGTGACGGACGGAAAACTACGGAACCCTACAGTGAGCGTGGCCCGACACGCTCTTGGCCGGTTTTGTATTATTAGATGTATCCATATTTTCAGACGTGACACTGACCATACGTACAAGATAATATATATAAAGAGATACTACCTATAGATACATAAAAGAGCCTAAACCAGGGTCAAAATAAAAAACTACACTGCGCAAAAAATAAATGCAAGTGAAACTTTGCTATGTTGTGTTAGAAGTTGGTATCCAATTGGTTTGTAGCAATCCAGGCATTGAAATAATAAGCGGCCTGATTTAATTCTCGCTTTTAGCCCCCACTAATCATGGCGTAAGCGTAACATACGTGGCCAAATCGTTTTGTAAAAATTACTTGTTAAACTGCAAAGTAGTTTCTTGATATCTACGCGTATTTATGCAGCAGCCTGGCCTGTGGTTTATTTTTGTGGCTTATTTATAATCAACAAAATACTTACCTATTTATAAATTTTTCTTGTTTTAATAAAATTTATGGAGGTGTCGCTGATGAGCTAATTTAGACACAATTAAGTTTTATTTCTTTAGTCAGGTTTATTTTGTATTAATTAGACTTAAAATTTGTTATTTTATTATATTTCAACCCTTCCTCACACTATTTGTTTTGACTAAGATTTTCGATATGAATTAGTTATGCATTTAATTTACCAAAACCTTTTAACCATTTTTAGGTAGGCGTTAATGACGACATCGGCGTAGAAGACGAGGTAATTCAGAATAGTAATTTGTTATACTTAAATATTAATAATAAAATAGGTAGATAAAAAAGACGTGTTCAAGTCAAAGGTAGGTATTTTGTTATTACTTTTTCTCACCTGAAATGTTTGCCTAGTCTATCACTCAGAGTTTCAGAATCTGCCAAATGCCGGGATCTAGCAAGCATCATATAGCATTCTAACTAGACATGCATCTACCATTTTCAGGTAGGCGTGAATGACGCCGTCGGCGTAAGTGACGCGGTAATTAGCAACATGCATGAATTTTTTGGATGACGTCGATCAATTCTATTTCCGCTTAGATTCCAATATCTCTAATATACCTACTATCTTTTGTAGGCCTGAAACGTCAAAAATGCGAAAATACGTTAGGCGTCTGCGCCGCGCGTCAAAACGCCCCATACAAAAAACGTGAGGTTTGTGATGTCACCGACCACAAAGTTGCGGAAAACTGTTTGGAAGGAACAAGTTTTTAGAAGATTCTTGTAATTTTAGGCACGAAAAAATGCGTTTACGTATATAGTTGTCATACATTTTTTTTCTCGTTAGAATACAAGTAATGGAATTGTGGTATTGAAAATACATTCGGAGTATTAAAAAAAATTGCTCAAATTTTACGTTTTTAAACCGCAATATCTTTACAAAAATGTTATTACGTTTACACCATTTTCAGGAAGGCGTTAATGACAACGTCGGCGTAAGTGACGGGGTAATTCAGAATAGCAATTTGTTATACTTAAATATAATAAAATAGGTAGATAAAAATGACGTTTTCAAGTCAAAGGTACGTCATTGTCGGTTGTCAATAAGGCGTTACTGCCATAAAAGTTCATTTAGAAATAAACTTTATTAACAACCGGCAATAGTGTGTCTTTGACTTGAAAATGTCACATATGTAGATTATTATTAATTTTCATTCATTTCTTAAAAGATGCAATGTGTAGCGTTCATAAACACGAGTGTTCAACAATAGCTAAAAATACACAAGTTCAGAAAACTATGGGCGAAGTCACACTATACGAGAAAATAAAGTTAATAATATAAAAATTACTACCAAAAAGTGCCGGAATATATTTAGCATTATACATAGAAATCGTTTTCTAAGGGCTTGCATAGTTTTAGACAGTACTTTTATCACGGCTGAAGAAAAATGGAAACAAAATTAGCTTCGATTTGGCTACGAAAACATATTATTTAAAATTCATTTTATATTTTAAAAAAATTAACAAAGTATTTAATACATGTGTGAATATTTTTGACTGCCACTGGGAATATAAAAAATTAATAATGCAAACTCTCTAAATGCATTACCCTAAACTACTCTACTACTACTACTCTCTAACTAAACTACTATGAAAATATTTAAGCAACTCTCTGTAATAGCAACCCGTGTCGATTTGCATCTTAATGTTTCCATACAAACTTATATAGATGTCATTTACAAAGGAAAAAGTGACCTAGACCTCCGGTGCCCAGGGCTGGGATCGAACCAACGTCTTCAGCATTCGCGGCAGATGCCCCAACCACTAGGCTACCCGGGTCACAGCGGCACCACACGATTGATATGAAAAAAAAATGTTTGTATAGGAAATTCGGATAAAAGTCGGGTTACAGTTGCAGGAATGGCCGGAGTATTTTGGAGTAAGAATTTTTTTTATTGCATTTAATTTACCAAAACCTTTTCACCATTTTCAGGAAGGCGTTAATGACAACGTCGGCGTAAGTGACGCGGTAATTCAGAATAGCAATTTGTTATACTTAAATATAATAAAATAGGTAAATAAAGAATACGTTTTCAAGTCAAAAGTACGTCATCGTCGGTTGTTAATAAGGCGTTACTGCAATAAAAGTTCATTTAGAAATAAACTTTATTAACTACCGACAATGATGTATCTTTGACTTCAAAACATCACATATGTAGATTATTATCATTTTTTATCCATTTCTTAAAAGATGCAATGTGTAGCGTTCATAATCACGAGTGTTTAACAATAGCTAAAAATACACAAGTTCAGAAAAAACTATTTGCGAAGTTACACAATACGAAAAAAAAATTAATAAAATAAAAATTACTACCGACAAGTGCCGGAGTATATTTAGCATTATACATAGAAATCGTTTCCTAAGGGCTTGCATAGTTTTAGACAGTACTTTTATCACGGCTCAAGAAAAATGGAAAACAAAAGTAACTTCGGTTTCGCTACGAAAACATGTATTATTTAAAATTCATTTTATATTTTAAAAAACTTACAAAGTATTTAATACATGTTCGAATATTTTGACTGCCACTGGGAATATAAAAATGTAATACTAACTCTCTAAATGCATTACCCTAAACTACTCTACTACTACTACTCTATAACTAAACTACTATGAAAATATTTTATCAACTCTCTGTAATAGCAACCCGTGTCGATTTGCATCTTAATGTTTCCATACAAACTTATATAGATGTCATTTACAAAGGAAAAAGTGACCTAGGCCTCCGGTGCCCAGGACTGGGATCGAACCAGCGTCTTCAGCATTCGCGGCAGATTTCCTAACCACTAGGCTACCCGGTTCACAGCAGCACCACACAATTGATACGAAAAAAAAAATGTTTGTTTAGGAAATTCGGATAAAAGTCGGGTTACAGTTGCAGGAACGGCCGGATTTTTTGTAGAGTATTTTGGAGTAAGAATTTTTTTATACCACGGTGGTGGCAAACAAGCATACGATAGTTATGCATTTAATTTATCAAAACCTTTTGACCATTTTCAGGAAGGCGTTAATGACAACGTCGGCGTAAGTGACGGGGTAATTCAGCATAAAAATTTGTTATACTTAAATATAATAAAATAGGTAGATAAAGAATACGTTTTCAAGTCAAAGGTACGTCATTGTCGGTTGTCAATAAGGTATTACTGCCATAAAATTCATTAAGAAATAAACTTTATTAACTACCGACAATGATGTATCTTTGACTTGAAAACGTCACATACTTATGTAGACTATTATCATTTTTTATCCATTTCTTAAAAGATGGAATGTGGAGCGTTCGTAATCAGTTTTATCACGAATAAAACGATTGATTCTGATTCTGATTCTAAAGGAACAAGAGGGTCTCTCATCGTCAACGCACTGGGTCTTCTTTAAGCTCCTTAGGTGGTACAGGTTATTAATTTCTCAAAATGCAATATAAGGGACACCCTAACAGTGGTTTTTACATATCGAGACTATACGACAGCGGTCATATAGGTAGATTTAATTAGTACAAGGTGCAATCTTTCAGCTGCAATCGCTTAACTTAAAGGTGGAGAACTATATCTTCCTCTTCTCTGTCGTTTCGCTCTTGACAGAGCGGTCGTGGTCACGTGGAGGCGTCCTCGTCGATGGTGGAGGCGGACACAGCTCTTCGCACGATCTCCCGCCATCTCCCTCTGTTGGCAGACTGACACAGTCAGATACGTGGTGCCCTACTGCAGACTTAACTTGGTCTATCCATCGCATAGGTGGATTGCCGCGTGGTCTGGTTCCTTCCATTTTTTTCCCTGTATAACCAGCCGCTCTATGGAGTCGTTATTGGTTTGTTGTTGGAGTCGAACTATATATATCTTATCTAAATATTATTTTAAAGGTTACGTTAAGGAATATGTTTCGTCGCTTTGACCATATTTTGAGTTATCACGCATATACAGGCTGTAACGAAAATACTGGTGATTCGTTTAAGGGCATTATTAGTATCGTATTGCGACAAAAAAAAATTGGAAAAAAAAATTTGTCGCGAAAAAAAATTTTTTTTTCGTACTTAATTAGAATACCATACTAATTATGCCCTTAAACGGATCACCGGCATTTTTGTTACACCGTGTATAGCTTTACATGATTCCAAACCACAGTCATTTCGAAATGAGCTGTTCTATATGTGCGAAAAAATTAATTGACTAGCTCTACTTTTAAAAATATAAATCTCATACTTAATCCAAAAATGTTACCCTTAAATTACTGCTAAGAACATTTCAAAACATTTTTCATTTAAAAGGTTAGCGAGGATGCACCAGTAGCTGATGAAGGAGTCGCAGGAGAGGAGAACCACGAGCTCTCGGCGCCGGGAGGGGGACGCCAGAAAAAGCTGTGCATCTTCATGAGCAGTCGCGAGTATTGCGTCACCCAGGAGAAGGCAGTTTGATGCTTGAGTAAGATGTAATTTTACAAATATATTAGTCTCTAATGTAATCAACTAATCAATCAACAGTCTTCTAGTGAATAAACTTTTTCAGGAAAAACTTCTAATCAATATTCAACTTTGTTGCAGTACCTCATGGAAGCATTTAAGTTTTTTCCCAACCGACCGATAATAAAGAAAATTGAAATGTTTGTCTGCTTTTATTAACCTTCTAAAACCTAAACAAAAGAATAAATCGAATTAAACAACAGAATGTCTGTTCAAATTAAAATGATTTAAGTTGCATTTTATTTGATTTGTACATAAAGGCACAACAAAAAAATATTATACTGACTGCATAGGCAAAAATTTCAATTCATGTCAAATCATTCATGATGCAATGCATTCAGATATTTTTTTGATATGCGGAATAATATTTCCCATTTTATTTCAGAAATTGGTGCTAAAGCACTAGAGTCATTCATTAGAATAACTTTGTAACTCAGAGAAATTAGCTATTAAATTTACAATGCGCGATGTAGTTGGGATTTTTTAGTATGTTGTTAGGGATGGTTAGGGCAGTATTTGATGATATTTTCTTAAATAAAAAATTGTTATATTTTTTTGGTTTTTCACATTAAAGGACCTTCAAAATCGCCAAAACAACCTTATTTAAAGCTTATAATTTGTAAAACAAAAAGGAAAATATAAAAAAACTGTAGTTTTTACTGTATTGCTCAGCCAGCACAACTAGTTGTAGCAAATAAAGATGTAAATAGTCTTAACTAGTCCCAACAACATATCAAAAATCTAGAACTACATCACGCTTTGTGATTTTAGCAATTTTGATTGTTTAATTTCACGGGCCTAACGCTTATAAGTCAGGAACAAAGATTCGTGGTAAACATACAACTAATGCTGTTACCGGGATACGAACCCGAAACCTGCTGCTGCGGAGTCACCGCCGGTTAGGCTTCGGAGGCCGTTGTAAAATTAACGTTAAAAAAGCTCTCCTACTGAATATCTACGCACCCTTATAATTTCATACTACAAAACTCGTTTGAGCGCCTTTGTGTGCACGGCACATCTGTACACGCTTCAATGTGTGCGTATATCTCACGGCGCTGTTTCCGCTGGCGTAAATGACGTTTGAAAATACACCGCCATTTTGCTTTTTATCGATGCGCTGCCAACCTGACGGAATAGGTTACTAGTTCCCTACCAATTGGCCGCCGCGGAGTGAAGTAATTCCGAGCGGGGAGGGGCGTAGCGTGGCCATTCTGTATGAAATACTATTATTTATTTTGTTTCATTTCAATGGGTAGGAACCGGCCCCTACGGTGCTGGCTTAGAGCCAGAATTAGTATCGCCATTATACGCGCCACTACCATGTGTCTTACATTTGAAAACGTTGTCACCCTTCAGCACGTGAACTCCCCCATTTCTACCTTAAAATATGCGGTTGCGCCCAACATGTATATAGTGTGTAAATACATTTCGGGCGAACGTTTAAACAAGTGGTAATATAAGATATCAGAAATACCATTTGCTTACAGTTACGATGAACAATTTAACAATAAAAAATAATTCGGTCGCAATGTAAAATGCAACACACTCAAGTTGGACGGTCTTTGACATTGACAGCTATAATTACTTTACTTCAATCATGTTTGCAGTACATTGAAAGCCAGAAAGAAAGAAATAAAGAAAGAAAGAAAGAAAGAAAGAAAGAAAGAAAGAAAGAAAGAAAGAGAATACATTTACTTACGTCACACCAGGTAAATTGACACAAGAAATGGCATTGCTGCTCGGTAAATAAATAAAAATTAAGGCCTCATAATTGAGTGTAACTTAAAAAACTTCTTAACTAATGATTACAGTAATAAATCCTTTGTCTGATTTAATTTAGTGCTTTTATTGGATTTACACACTATATATGGGTACCTAGGTAAAATTATAAAGGTAAATCTCATCTCACCATTTATTTAATGATATGTGTTCTAAATATCTTTCTTCTGTTGCATCATACAATATTCTTTATCAGGAATGAAGATGCATACAGTTCTCTTCGAATGCTGAGTTCCTGGTGACATTGCCTCGCCGCTTTCCGAAGTGAACCTGTTTGCCTTAGAAATAAAAACAATATAAACATATAGATGTGTAACTTAAACTTTGGTTAACAAGTATAATAGACAATGTGAATGTAGTTATTTTTTTTTCAAAAATATGCCTTGAGTCGTATTGAAAAACATTCAAGACTTAGCACTTTTTTTAACTTACAGGAATCGCAATTCACAAATCTTCAACAATATCTAACAAATATGTAAAAATAACCCAATTGTTATTTGTCGATTGTTGCAGTGTTGAATATAATTTTTTCGAACAGCTAAAGGCGTTAGTTGAAATTATCTGTCGGCGAAACGTTCGTCGTCGAAAAATCAAAAGATGAATAGTTCTGTCGGCGAAACGTGCGTCGGAGAAAAGTTCTGTCGACGAAAAAAAAAAAGATGAAAAGTTCTGTCGACGAACAGCCCGTCGTCGAATCGCCTGTCGGAGAACCGTTACAGATTCAAAGGCGTCATACTACAAAACTCGATTGAGCGTCTTTGTGTGCACTGCACATCTGTACACGCTTTAATGTGTGTTTGCGTCTTAGGGCGCTGTTTCCGCTGTAGTAAATGACGTTTGACAGTACAGCGACATTTTGCTTTTTATTGATGCGCTGCCAACCCCGTCAGGTTGGCGTCTTACCCCCTTATTCATAAACGGCCACTAAAGTTAAGAGATCGCTGATAATCGTTTGTCCCTTTCCTTCATATAGGTTGGCCTCTTAACTTTAGTAGACGTTTATGAATAAGGGGGTTGCCTACTATTTAGTTCCCTACCAATCAGCCGCCGCGGGGTGAGGTAATTCTGTTCGGGGCGGGGCATACCGTGACCATATGTATGGAATACTATTATGTATTCTGTGGTATGGTTTTGTATTAGAATCCTAGTATTGTGTCTACAGAGCGGTTTATGAAACAAAACGTTTTTCGGATAGGACCCCAAATTGAAAACCATATTGTCAGTCAATTGGTTAACCTATTTATTTGAAATTAAAGTGGTAAACTCAACTATTTCATGGTAATTATCGCAATTTACTTGTTTTCCGTATACCTTGACGTAATCGGTTGCTTACTTAAACATTAAACCGGGTCCGGAACCGTATCGATTCACATAAAAAGGAGAGATCGACACCATAAAAAAATCTAGTTAATAGGTATACGTTAAGAATAAAGCCCGATTGTTAAAACAAATTAATTACTGCAAGAAATAAGTTCTATAAATATCAATATCACCTTTAGTTTTGTTTCATTTACTACTTCCTGAAAATATTGAAAACAAATTCAATTTAATATCTGATTCGAGTCTATCACATGACTGATAATTGACTAATAGATAGGTAAACAAGGTACTTATCTACAACATTGCATTAGGAATTTATAGACAAAGAAGATTAGTATTAGGGACGAGGAACATTTGTTACTTGACAACAACAAAATTGATACCTAATAAACTTAAGAGAACTTTGTTGTTATTACATTTAAACTTTCGTGAGACATACTAACACTATAAAATATAACGGTTACACTCACGTCACTTATATGTCCGTCTGTCTGTTTTGTCCGTTATATTTTATAGAATTTTGTTGTTTTTCAAATTTAAAGGAGATCGTCAAATTTGTTAGCCGATTAGACCCAAACCCAATTTTATAATTGAAAGGATAATGTAAAAATTCACCACGTCGAGCAAGATTAGAACTTGCGATCTTTCGGCACACCGGTCCGATCGCTCTGACCAACTGAGCCATCGACGCTTACTCAACCTCGGTGAATCTTTCCATCAGTTTCTTCATTGCTTACGTCAGAGGGTGACGTTTTAGCGACATCTACCGTATATACACGTTAACGGCATCGAAGTTCCATGTCGAATGGAGCCCCCCTCCCCCCCTCCATTCGACATGGAATTGACCTCGCTTGGAATTGAAGATCTCCTTTCAGCGTATTATTTTTAATACCTTTTATCATTTTTCGATTTTAGCTCCTCTCAACGAAAATTTATATTACAAAACAAAAAAATATTGGATATTTTATGGAATAAACAAACAAAAGCCGATAAAGTAGGCGGCGCTTAAACGAGAAAATCCATTCAAATTAAAAACAATGAGCTGAATGAATAAATAATGGGCTTATAAAATAGTAGTTTTCGATACAAGTGCGAGAAGTATGTCATTTTGCACGAGTACCGAGGTTACTTGGACGAGGTCAAGACTCGGGACGAGTGAAAATTACACTTCTGCTGTTCTCTGTTTTTTAATACAATTGCGAAAAAACTACAATGAAATAAAATTACATTTATATTCTGTCAGTGTACGAAAGTCAGCTTCATTCAATCGCGCGTTGTTCAAGTAATACTATTGAGTCTCGCATAATACTCCTTTATGCCCAATCGCGCGTAGTTCAGGTGGGTTATTTATAAGTGGGTCTCGCATAATACGTGGGATCCGCAAATCGTGCGTAAATTCAAACTTTACGCACGATTTGCTGATCAGATTACTTTTTAGCACTAGTGCATAAAATCAAACTTTACACACGATTTGCAGCTACATAAACTAAACTTTATGAGCAATTGTATTAAAAATACATTTAAAGGATTGTGTGATACTCTCTTACATCCGCTGCCAGGGTGGACAGCTGAAAACCGTGAAAAAAATCAATTAAACAAATACGACGTAGAATATTACCGAATACCGATATTGACAAATATTTTAAAATTAAATGAATAAAATATTTTTATTTTTATGATGATTTTATGACATATCATATGGGTATGTTAATACAATGTTTAAGAATTAGAAGCTTAATATGACAATCATGTTCAAATTATAATGCATTATGTAACATTGAATAACTTATAAGCTTTAGCTTAAGTTTCATATTGGCACTGCCTTAGATTAGATTAGTAGTTGATACGTAAAATTTGCATGCTTATTTAAGTAAAATGTAAGCACTTAACCTGTACCTTCTAACTGTATTTATCACTACATTTGCAAATAAATATTTGATTGATTAACTGAAAATTTACGATGCCGCGGGGGCCTTATTTAGATGTATTTAAGCTTAGATTCGTTTTAATTTATTTTTAAGTACTTAATTTTTTTTTTAATTAAGTTATTGGGTTTACTTGTATGAATTTATGATTATTAATAAATAAAGTTAAGAAATGAATAATTATACTATTAATTGGATTAATTAGGTCTTAGCTATATACTAGAAGTAGGTTTTATATTCATCGGAAGTTTTACAGAGACAAACATGTGATTAATAACGGTTTCAAAATAATAAAAAACGAATAAGATGTATTTTGTATGATTTGAACCTTTTTTATAATTTTTGGTTAAGGATAGCCACCGATCAAATAAGACTAGTGATACACAAACATACACATCGTTGCAAATCAACTCAAAAAATGGCCCCACAATAGTACCGCCAGAACGACTCGTGCGGTACTTTCTTTGACAGTCTTAGGGCCTGTTGCACTAAACCATCTATTAACGTCAACGTCATCGTTAAAAATCTCTTATATTGACAAGTTTAACAGTTTTCTATGGAAAGATAGCTCCGTCGCCATATTTAACCTCAGTTCGTTAGTTATGCGTGGTGCAACCCACCCTTATTACGTTATTATAAGACTGGCTGGTTACAAATATTCACGAGCCATATTTTCTGTAAATCTTGTTTGAATATGTAGGATAGCCAATGAACATCGTTGCATACCGTGCAAAAGTTTATATTATCTATTGGCTATCTAGGTCTATAATCGTTTTTAATCGAGAAGGAAAGAAATCTTAAATCCCAAAGTTATAAAATGTAAGAAAACTTATTGCATAATAAATCATAATTATCATGAATATCATCATATTATTATTTTGAATTTACAAACCAACTGTAATAAAAATTATCGTTGTTATCAGTAGCAATTTGTAGGTACAGTCGAGGTCAAAAATACCTTTACAGTAGAGTGTTACAAAAATAACTTTACATTTAAATAAGTTTACACACTACATGACAAAAACATGCTTACAACACACATGACAAATTCATCTTTTCACTTAATGCACCAAAGCTCAGTTTACAATCTGTCTTCCATAGTGTCCCGGGTTCGAATCCTGGTCAGGGCATTTATTTGTGTGTTTATCACAGATATTTGTTCCTGAGTTATGGGTGTTTTCTATGTATTTAAGTATTTATTAATATTTATCTATTATATATATCGTCGTCTAGTACCCATAACACAAGCCTTATTGAGCTTACTGTGGGCCTAGGTCGATTTGTGTAAGAGTGTCCTATAATATTTATTATTATTATATTATTTTATTATAGAAACATTGTCGCAAATTGTGACATAATAGGTTTACATTGCATGTTACAGAATAAGATTTCCTGTCAATGTGCCGTAAATATGTTTACAGATTTGATTGACCCGTTCTTAATTTGAATAATTACTATATTTCTATTTAATTCACAATAACCGATGTAGTGAAATTCAGAACTTATTTAAATGTGAAGGTATGTTTGTAACACTCAACTGTAAAAGTATTTTTAACCTCGACTGTACTATATATTTTGTGTATATATATAAAACATATGCAATTCATAGATAGACTAGAGAGAACGTTTCGAAATACAGTATAGGGATCGCACTATCTATGTATTATCTAACCACGCCACTCCTCTAATGAAAACGAGATGCATGCCTACTTTCTCTTTTGACTCTTTATGTTCGTGGTTTATACGTACTCGTATTGCTCCATCCTCGTCTTTCTTGCTTGCGACCTGAAAATAAAGAAAATAAAACAAAGAGTTCGTTTCTAAAAACAATGAGTAGGTATTTGTAATAAAAATTTAACTCTTAACTTACCTTACCGCTTAAAGTCTGCTTCTTACTCTGTAACGCAATACCGTCAACTGCTACAACTTTGCCTACGATGCTCAACTATGTGTGGGCCGCGATTCGAAAAACAAACACACACACTGGACAGACACAGCTCCAACCCAACTCAACCAAACTCAACTCAACGCTATAACGACATTGACATTTGCTATTCGAACAGATTTTCATTCAACATTGGTCTCAAATTGGCCTCACATTGGTCAGACATTGGTCACACATTGGTCTCACATTGGTCTCATATTGGTCATACATTGGTCACACATTGGACCAATGTGAGACCAATGTGTGACCAATGTCTGACCAATGTGAGGCCAATGTGAGACCAATGTTGAATGAAAATCTGTTCGAATAGCAAATGTCAATGTCGTTATAGAGTAGCGTTGAGTTGAGTTGGGTTGAGTTGGGTTGAGTTGGGTTGGAGCTGTGTCTGTCCAGTGTGTGTGTTTATTTTTCGAATCGCGGCCCTGGCTTCAAAAATATGGTTTTCTTCACCAAACAGCTATTTATATCTTATTTTTGAGACAGGAGAAGGCCCATCTCAGGAATAAGATATAAATAGCTGTTTGGTGAAGAAAACCATGTTTTTCAATCCAGGCAAAGTTGAACATCGTAGGTAAAGTTGTAGCAGTTGACGATAATTATTTTTAAAATATTGGTTTCGTCCCATAGAAAAAGTTATTCAGTATGGCCTAGCTAATCCACCTTGCATAATATGGTTAATTGTTGAAAAAACGCCCTGTATGTATAAAAATGCACCGTGGGCCCTTATAACTAGAAAGATTTTAACAGTGTATTCCTGATCATATTTAGATACTAAAATGTCCTATAAACTTTTCTGGAATACGCCTAGTTTCAGAGTTCAAACCAATTTTAAAAAAATACACATTTTATTATAACTCAACACAAAACGCCTTTTTGATGGCGTTGTTGCCACTATTAGGCATAGTTTACACGTCCTTATTGACAGATATCACAGTGACAATGAAAACTATGCAGAAACTGAATTTTTCTAAAAAAAAAATATTAATTTGTTTTACACGATAATTTTATTAATATAATAACATTTACTTTTCATGTGCAAGAAACATTCAAAAAATTGAAAAAAAAAAAAAATTTTTTTTTTGGCGAGGTTGAGCTGAAGTCACATAATATTTTTTCCTTCTTTTGGTCTCAGAAATTCGTGGTTAAGATCTGTCGGGTTATACGTACCCAAGGTGTATAATAAGTACTGTAATAGTACATTACGCACCTAGGGCGGTAAAATAAAGGACGGCTTAGATCGCGGGCATTTATAGTCCGAACCAAAGGTAAGGGCTATAAACAAGCAACCTGAGGACTTCTTTATTATCGCTCGTTGTGCGTAAAAAAATTACGTGGTTTCCTGGGTGTGAAGTGAGATTTCCCGCAGCGCCCGTGGGCGGCAAATCTCACTTACCGGCCCGAATATTTTTTTTTACTATTCTCCTGTCTACTTCTTTCTCCGTGCCTCTTCCCAGTTCATTTGGGGTCGGCCCTCTGAATATGTTTGCGCCATTTGGCTCTGTCATTTATGTCGTATTTGATTAAATTTGATATTTTTTCTAGGTTTCTCCACCAAGTAGCTTTTGGGCGTCCTCGGGGTCGTTTTACTATTTTTTTTACTAATTTTGAAACTATGTTTGAATACAATAATAATATTAATATTCAATTTAAATTATGTTTATTTTAAATACTGGACTTATTACATACAATAAGGGCCTGTTTCACTATCTCCAGATAAACTTATCTGCCAGTTAAAATTATTGCTATCCTTTACTCCAGTCATATAAAAGAAAAGGACAGCAAACATTTATCTGACAGATATGCTTTAACTAGAGATTGTGAAACAGGCCATAAGTAAATTAAGATTAAGTTAAACTTTACCACTTACATTTTTCTTGATGGCCTGCAAATTTGGTTTAACAATAGTAATAGTAAGTGTAAAGAAATGAACAACCCTTGTTAAGGTTATGTTGCATATTGCATACTAACCTTGCTCAATTTCGATGCATAATAATTTTGGTAACCATTGAAGCCACCCTGAAAACGACCAACATTAATCAAATTATATCCTAAAGATGATGTTTTTATGTTTGCTAACTTGAAGATACATAAATAAAGGCTCACCTTTGTTTAAGAATAGAGAGAAATGAGAGAAGTAGGAATATGCATGATTTTTTTGGAAGACGTTATTTGATTCTATTTCCCTGTAGATTCAAATGTCTCTAATAAACCTACTATCTATGATAGCCCTGAAACGTCAAAAATGTGAAAATCCGTTAGGCGTCTGCGCCGCGCGTCAAAACGCCCCATACAAAAAGTGTGAGGATTGTGACGTCACCGACCACAAAGTTGCAGAAAACTGTTTGGAAGGAACAAGTTTTTGGAAGATTTTTGTAATTTTAGGCACGAAAAAATGCGTTTTTTTTTTTTAATTTATTTTTTACCAAGAAAAACATATACATAATATAAATGCATAATTTCGCCAAACTGTAGAACAGTTTGTTGGCGGAGCGCTCTATACAAGTTTTGGAATACTAGTTTTACAATCTATTGCTATGTAGTTACATCAAACAACAACATACCAATCCCATTACAAGTAGTTAGTAATGCAAAGCAAACACATGCATGAACACACAATCACACACACACACACACACACACACACACACACACACACACACACACACACACACACACACACACACACACATATACAAAGACATATTTTAACAATGGCTTACAGAGTACTTATTTAGCAATATTTCTTTGAACTTTGCCTTAAGAGTTCCAATTTTTAATTTATTTTCCTCAAGTAAAATTGGATATTTATTACAAATTTGGGGTGTTACATATTCTTTGGTTCGTCTCCCGTAATAATTCGACGCACTAATCTGACATAATTTCTTCTTTTGAGATGACCTAGTATTATAACGATTACGTGTTCTCTCAACTTTAAAATCTTGGTTATAATAACATTCTATGGCGTGGAGATATTCTACTTTACATGAAGCGGGGAGGATTTTACAAACTAAGAACAATTTTTCGTAATTGATTACATTCATCTCGCACATTTTTGTCAACTAAATATTTTAACAACCTTATTTGCAGTTGCTTAATTTGGTCCAAGTATGTCTTAAAAGTGAGTCCATAACAACTTAATCCATAAGTCAGCAATGAGTCGGCAAGGGCGTGTTAAACAATATACAGGGTGCGTTTATTCAGTATTCTATCTAAATGATAAAACTGGCCTAGGACGGATCGAAGCCTATTGCAGACTTGATTTACATGCAGTTTCCAGTTGAAGTGAGTATCGATCAGCAATCCTAAATATTTAAAGTTATCAACTAATTCTAGTTCATTACAAGTACAGTTACGCTTATGGTTGTGTAGGCAGTTATATGTATGACCAAAGATCAGCTTAGCTATATAGCTTAAAAGAAAAAGCAAAGAGCAGCTTAGTTTAGCTATATAGTTGTTGTACTTTTTTTTTCTTGTTAGAACATAAGTAATCGAACTGAAGTTTCGAAAATACATTTAAGGTATAAAAAAATGCCTAAAATTTTAAGTTTTTAAACCGCAATATGTTTAAAAAACTGTTAAAATTATTACGGATTTCCACTTATTTACATTAATTTGGGGTTGTTGAACGTGTTTATGGAACAAATTCAATTAAATATTTTGCATGCATGTTCTCTATTGTTTAAAAATGTGATGTTAAATATAAATATGATAGCACTTACACCGTACAATTTATGTACTAAGTATGCTTCGCCTCCCTGTATGAAAAAAACAAAAATAAATATACATTTTGAAGCAATTAGGTATGTAAGAAAAATAGTGGTGATCCGTTTAAGGCCATAAATAATTGGTATCGTATTGCAATATATGCAACTAAGAATAAATTAGAAGAAAAATTTTTTGGGAGCGAATTTTTTTTTTTGGGCACGTAATCCAGGCGGACCTGATATTTTTTCTTTGTTTTTAATAATTAGAATACTATTCTAATTATGCCCTTAAACGGGTCACCCGCATTTATCGTCAACACAGTGAATCCTCCTTTTTGTAAAGGGTCGGCAACGCGCATGTGACTCCTTTGGAGTTGCAGGCGTCCATAGGCTACGGTAGCTGCTTACCATCAGGCGGGCCGTATGCTTGTTTGCCACCGTCACGGTATAAAAAAAAATGTTACACCTTGTATTATGCGTAGTGCGCTCTATGTCGCACTTAGGTAGCACTGTGGGTTGGCTGAAAACTCATTTAGATCTAAGCATGGTACAAGGATGATTAAGACATGGATGGACAATGCCTATATAAAATCGCGTTCCTCGAACCTTCAGGCTATACGTCTGTTTTCGGTACTAAGTGCCACAGCGCCATCTGTTGAGTCTGGAATCGAGTTATTGTGTCAGCGTTAATCGCCGAACAAAATATTAGAAACTAGAATTTATTTATTTAATATTAATTGCATAAAATAAGATGGTACAAATGGCGGACTTAATACCATAAGGCATTCTCTACCAATAGGAATTTAGTGTTTGTGGTGACCGATTGATGGTGCTAGTGCTTTAGCCTGAAATAGGGAAACGCGATTTTGTATAGGCATTGTCAATCCATGTCGGACGGAACGCCAAATGTATGGCTATTCGTACGTAACGTACAAACAGCCACGTCA
The DNA here is from genome assembly GCA_947086415.1 of Pammene aurita. Taxonomy (NCBI): domain Eukaryota; kingdom Metazoa; phylum Arthropoda; class Insecta; order Lepidoptera; family Tortricidae; genus Pammene; species Pammene aurita. The sequence goes on along the minus strand of OX352314.1, from coordinate 5,598,111 downwards.
AATAAACGTCAGTCCATACAATAACTATGACCACTGGTCATAATTATGTTTTCGGCAGAGGAGAACGACTGCCAATGGCCGCTCCGGTTGGTTGAATTCTCTAAGCCAACGTCAGTCCTATTGTCAATCATATTCCTAAGAAAATGGTCGACGTAATTTTTCACGGCAGACGCCCTAACTATTAGGCTACCCATGTCACAGCGCCACCCGTCAAATTTTGTCATGTACAAATAATAATTTTCTTCTCTATAATAGGCATGATGTTCTTTTTTCATTGATGGTGTCAAACGATTCGTTTTGTTGTGAGGATTAAATGTCTATATGGGGCCAATTGCGTTAAAGCAACACAAAAGTCAGAAATGAGATTCAAAATCTAACACTCGCTTTTGTTTTAAAAAACGCTCCTAACAAAATGATATGCAACAGTGACGTCACGGTTGCATAGTCGCCTTGTTTAAATGAAAGTATGGAAAAATTATGAAAATTCTATGTTGACAGTGAAATATTGCATTTTTGTGTATGGTTGCCATACAATTTATTATACAGTTATATGTGAGAAATCGAATGGAGTCATTGTTTTATTCAATTTCGTACCTTAAAAAATCGTAAAATTTTGAAATTTTGAACCCTGATCTTGGAACCGTTTCAATAGATTTTTTTACTTTTTACTTTATTGAGATAAATTGACCATTTTACATCCATTCAACTTAATTTTATAACGAAATTCAACATGTGGCATCATCCCTATTATGTCTGTTATCGATTCAATTTATATATGTTTTGTTTTATTCAGTTACAGGTAGGTACTTACATTTTCTGTTACCGTCATATCTAAGAGCTGAGAAAAAAGTATATAGTTTTTATTATCCTTAGAACTACAATATTAAACCATAACTAAATATATCATTATACCATATAATGTAAAATCGTGTGTTACGTTAAAATGGAGGGCAACTTTGGTCCACCTGGAACAAGTAAATTCCAAAGGCCAAAGCTACCCTTCAGGGCCAATCGAACCCGACGCCGACCTTACTGTAAATATTATCTGTAAAACTTGAGAGATGTCTGAGGTCTGATCAAAGAATATACATAATATAATTAGTCTACTATTGGTTATATTTTCATTTGATGTAGGATTGGAGCTGTCAGAATAGACGTTGGATATTCAGATAATTATTTTCTTGTTATCAACTGGTTATCGAGTTCATGCCAATAAGATATCATTTTTTTTTTTTTTTTTTTTTTATACCACGACGGTGGCAAACAAGCATACGGCCCGCCTGATGGTAAGCAGCTACCGTAACCTATGGACGCCTGCAACTCCAAAGGAGTCACATGCGCGTTGCCGACCCTTTACAAAAGGAGGATTCACTGTGTTGACGACTAAAGGAACAAGAAGGTCCCTCATCGTCAACACACTGGGTCCTCTTTGAGCTCTTTGGCAACCTTACTCACCAGCAGGAACACAACACTATGAGTAGGGTCTAGTGCTATTTGGCTGTGGTTTTCTGTAAGGTGGAGGTACTTCCCCAGTCGGGCTCTGCTCCAGATTTGAGCGATGACATTCGCTGAACGTGCCCTACCACACTTAGCGAGATGCCATTCGCAGTGCCCATACCTCTCTTTTTGGCGTAGTTTAAGGACATACCCAGGTCCGGACGTAGTTTAAGGACATACCCCGGGTCCAACTCATATCATAAAGGCATATCACAGACAAATGAAATGAAACAACGTTATTTCCAGGCAACTAGGTGCCCATAGACTAGCATACCTTATATAAACTTAATATGAAGATAACGATTAAACAAGGGTCCCTTTTTATTTACTATGGAAGTGTGGTATTTGACTTATAATAAATCAAATATTTGGTTCAATTGAGCCGTAGCAAAAAAGCCGGTTCAAACATTAGGAGGATGATGACTAATGAGTTATAAATATTATTTTATAAATTTATGACTTTGGTATACTTACATACTGAAATTGTAAAACATGTATAATCTGAGTGCCTATGCAGTGTATTCTCCCAGCAACCATCAAATATGATTACGTACATAAGTTACGAAAAACGAAATCACATTACCGGAGTATAATCAATATAATATAATCAACGTAATATACACGGTGTAACATGAGGAAACCGAATAATTTTAACAGCGTATTCCTGATCATAATTGGAGACTAAAATGTCGTATAAACTTTTCTGGAATTCGCCTAGTTTCAGAGTTACTACCACTTAAATAAAAAAACATTTTTTTATGTGACTAAGTGTAAAACGCTTTTTTGATGGCGATTTCACCCTTTATGGGGTCTAGTCTAGACATTCTTATTGACAAATATCAAAGTGCCAAGGAATACTTTACGTAAGCCATTTTTTACGGAAAAAAATGTACTAATTTATTTTAATCGACAGTTTTACTAATAATATTTTTGTTTTTATGTTCAAAAGCATTCAAAAAATAGAAAAAAGAGCAAAAAAAAATTTTTTTTTTGGCGAAATCCAGTCTGGCAAATTTTCAATCGGGACGCGATGGCCATTTTTATACTTTTATTATAAAATACAACATAGGTATTGTAAATTGCTCTTAACCACTTTACAAGTTACCGCTTGGGACGCGAATGGTCATGAAAAATTTTTGGTTTACGGTTTTTGATTGTAAAGTCGGCACGCCTTCCATTCCATTAAACTGATTCTGTCACCAAATATTACTTGTATATATAAATCATAGTAAAGGTTTATAAAAAAATACCGTCAGCTGAAAAATGTTGTAAGTATAATAATATATTTATACTCTTTATTATTTCTATATGTATATATAGTTTATTATCATTAAATTAACAATGAAACACAACATAACATGACAACAAAAATAATAAGTTTATAACTTCGGGTAACAGGATGTTTGTTTCTACTTAACGCAAAAATGGCTTAATCGATTTGGATGAAATTTGACACATAAGTACAGTTGCCATCAGATATATCGGACCCAAAGTGGTCACAAATACCTCTATTCGGCATGCCAAACTGTGACACGTGGATATCATAGTTGAATCGCTACTGGATAGAGTGATATCCATCTGTCCACACGTGTCTACACCTATCTGTCAAATTTACAGTAGATCCATGAAGTTATAATTATAAACTGGAGGATCCTCTTCGCCCACAAAGTGAGGCCGAAAGAGAGGGTTACATAGGGGACTGCGTTCCGTTTTGACTAAGGAGGGAATGTCGTCATCAGACAATAATGAAAACATAACAACATGTCAAAATGTCAATTACGTCAAAGTGCGAGTGAGACACCGCCCCCCATATTATGCTCTCTATCAAACTGTTTTTTCTAGTCGCGAACAGAACAGTCGTTTCTAAACGACTGTTCTGCACGGTAATAAGGTTCAACTCAATGATATTTACGATGGATGGGTTATACTCTAACAAAATGAGCAGAAAAAATACTTCCAGATTTATTTCATAACCTAGCAACGATTCTGTTATGTTTATCTATTTTGACAATCATTAGGTAATACATCTTTGTCACTCGCATTGTTAGAAAATTACAGTTTGTCTCTTTCTCACGCGGGTGACGGGAGCTCATTCGCACGTCCGCATCTCACGCTGGCCGGTGCGCGACTAACGACAGTTGTTTGAATTCACTCATATTAAGTGCTTCACTTTTGTAGCGTGCATAACCCATCTGTCATTATTATATATCATAGGTTCAACTGTGATAACTTTACCAAAATAGATGTGGTTATGAATTTTCACATATTTTTACAACAATGTCACAGATACTACATAATACACTGATATTACATTACTGCTTATTATACATGCTATTTCCGAACTCAGAATATAGGATTTATAATATGGGTGTAGATAAAGCAGTGTATACACTGTACGTAATTAGTCGCCTGTGGCTCGTTTCATAAAATCACACTCGTATTTTAAAGGCCCTTATTACGTCACAGTTACATCAACTAGTATTTTTCAGTACCGTAATTATATTGTTTAATTCTTACTTCTTCGTTTCGATTTTACACGGGGGCCGAAAATATTTACCTCGCATTAAATCCTACACTTTTTTGAAAATCCTACGTTTTATAAGTACACCCTACTACACATTTTTCTTAGTAGTGACGTAATTGTGCATTTCAGGGATTCGAAGACATTCCTAGACAACGTCTGGAACACTAGGTACAATGACTAAATCCTACACTCGTAGATCCCGAGTAATAGATTACTATTGTATTTGTTTAAATAAGTGATGACTAACTTAAAGATTTCCCGAATTGTTTCTCCAAGCTTCATTAAGTGACTTTTTTTCTTTTAATTTATAAAAAAGTGACTTAGAAATTCGAACACAATTCGAAAATTTAGTAGTATGGTACAAATACGGATCTAAGTGTTACAGTAATTTTTCACCACGGTGACATGTTTTGATCCATTTATTATGACATTTTCTCTTTTTATTTGACGATTATGATTAATTTAAACCTTTGAGAATTCAACCAACAGGAGTCGCCATTGACAGGCATTCCCCTCTGCCGAAAATATATGACCAGTGGTCATACACATGTATGGACTGACGTTTATCTGACGTAGCTATTTGTACGTTACGTACGAATAGCCATACATTTGACGTTCCCCTCCCCCGCAAAAATCAGCAGACTTTTTGTATCGGAAATGACAGACATGGCTACTTCATCCGGGTTCAATTCTCTAAGCTTTAAACTGACCTGCGCTAGTGAATATTTTTAGCTTAAATTGTCTATTTATTTGAGATACATAATAAAAAAATATCGGAAATATACTAAGTGCTTAACGAGCAATCGATATAAACTGCTAATAATTTAAGATTCATATTTTAAAACTCCCGCTTCCTCGCCAAGGTTAGTACATAGCACAGATTACTTACCTATTTGTATTAGATAGAGCAAGTCACAAGACTCGCAACTTTTTTTTATAGCGCGAAGCGCGATGTAAATGTCGGCCTTCGGCCGACTTCATAGTGGGGTCACCCCGTATGAGATCGCAGGAAGCGGGCTGTGAATGTCTGCCTTCGGTCAAATTCGTACACTGAGGGTACCGGAGGCGCCTAATGTAAGATCACGCGAAACGCGATGTGAATGTCTACCTTCGGCCGACTTTATAGTAGAGGTGCCGAAGGCGCTCAGTAAAAGAGCGCGCGAAGCGCGCTGTGAATGTCGGCCTTCGGCCGAATTCATACACTGTGTTCGCATAGGGCTGGAGGCGCATAATGTAAGATCGCGCGAAGCGCGATATGAATGGGCCGACTCCATAGAAGGCGCCCAGTGTACGAGTATGAGTATGCAAAGCGCGCTTATAACATTTTTTTTAATAAATGTGGAAGCAGGTCGTCCGGTAGGTGTGTCTCCCCCTCCCCCCTACTTTTGTGTCCAATTTGCAGTCTTTCATATTTTTTATAAAAGTAAAAATTATCACATAACTTGCAATGAAGAATATGTTCTTCATTAAATTCTCTACAATCGCTGTATTTATAATATGTTGCTAGCACTTGTTTTTAATTTATGTGACGCGCAAATTAAGACGGGCAATGTTACACCATCATACAAAATAGTATGGGCGACTAGGAAAACATCAACGTAGCAAGAAAGGCATTAAATTTTAATATATTGGCTATGGATGAGCTTATATCCATAAAAGAGGATAAAAAGTTGGTCTTTAGCTATTAACTTTACTTCTAAACTAATTTAGGATTGCCCAGTGTCCTACGCCGCTCATACGGTTCGTACTGTGTTATATGACAGAAAATAGAAGTTGCCACAATTTTCGCGACTCATAATTTGAAAACTATAAGGCTTAGCAATATACTTCCATGACATTTACTGTAGAAAATTTAATGGAGAATGTTTTGTTAATTGGCAGTTTTCTTGTAAGCTCTACCGTTTTCATAAAAACTGTAAAAAACTGCAAATCGGGACACACAACTGGCGATAAGAGGGAAAACAATGACAGGTCGTCACTGTTTCCACTTCTATTTTTTTCGTCCTAGAAATAAGCATAGTATAGCAAACTAACGAGAGGGGTTTCGTCGCTGTCATAATTGTGTCATATCTGACGTGGCTAGCTCTCCGTCTATAATGGGTTTAGTAATTTCATACCCCAAAGTACACTCACACAGACCTTCAGACGTTTCCATATGGAATGAATGCATCGTATCGTACCTTTGACTTGTTGACGAGTTTCTTGGCTAGCTAAAAAAAGGCAAACTTTGGTTGAGGTAGCTGCAAACGTTGCTTATTTGTCGTTTCGAACTGTCGCCATCAGATAAATCAGAGCGGCCAAAGTACTCAAAAATATCTGAACATGCTCTTTATCGCCTTTACAACAGAGACGTTGGTCAGATTTTTGTGACTATCTTCGCCGCTCCATATATCTGATGGCGATTGTACAATTAGTCATGGGCTATTGCCCATTGCATTGCAAAAGCATGTTAAATATGCAAATAGGATAAACATGTAGTAATAATTGGCAGGTTACCCTTTTATTAATAAAGTATATACCTTATTAATAAAAGGGTAACCTGTCAAATGTGCTACAATAATAGTATAAATAGAAACAGGGTTCTAAACTAGACTAAAGTTTTTTTCCGTGTAATTGATTTTGTCATGATTTAAAATGGTATCTTAAAAGAGTCTGGTTAAATAAGAAGTGTTAAGGGATCATGTCGGAATCAGAGATAATAAGCTGGAAACTCGTATATACCTTAATTATAGGGTTTTTAATGTTGTTTCAAAAATCTCTTAAAATACCGTGTCTGGGTCAGAAGTTATTCAAGGTCAAAGTTCACGAAAATCTGTTTTTCGTGATTATATAAGTTTTTATAACTCGATTGAAGTTGACATGTATGAGTTAATTCTAGAGTCTCGGAGCGATAACTCCATTCATGCAACTAAATGTAATAAAAAAACAATTTTAGGAAATATCAACGAGTGCCATATGATTAGATAGGTATATAAAATAACTTTGAGGTTAACAAGTTTTAGCTTAAGTACGGTCGCGGAAATTGATTCTTTAGCAGTTTGCGGTTCACTTTACAATGGACATTTCCTAGCATAAGTATGCACAACCAAATTTCCTTGAACCGCAAACTGCTAAAGAATCAATTTCCTCGACTGTACTATCGAACCATTTGATTCCTGACCCACTGTGGAACCTTTTCATAGAAAATGTCATAGTGACATCGCATTGCATTGACAAGGAAAGTTCTTATAACACGTACTATGACAAAGTTCTAATGTGGGTCAGGAATCAATTGGTTCGATAGTACATAGTTTCAAAAATAATCGCTCAGAGAATCTTAAAATATTGTTTGAAACTAAACTTGTTGCAAATTTTATGCTCTAAAATTGACTAACAGAAGTTTTTCGTGAACTTTGATCTTGAATAACTTAACACGACCCCAGACACGAGATTTTAAGAGATTTTTGAAAAACAGTAAGTACACTATAATGAAGGTATATACGTATTTCCAGCATCTCTGATTCCGAGGTGAAAACCTTATATTATTGGGCTAAAATATTTACTTAAGGAAATAAACGGTCACCTAGTTTTAGTTAGATTTAGACAGTACAATTAATTGCGGTTATTGTCACCCTGGAGCGTTCAACCGTAAGGTGATTATGGCGTGAGTGACCAGTTTAAAATATTAAAACGGGTAAACATTTATAACGGGTTTCTCACGTAATTTATGTCGATTTTTGCTCGACATGTTTCGATCAATTTACGATCATCGATCAATCGAATCATGTCGATGTGATCGATGTGAGAATGATCATCGTAAATTGATCGAAACATGTCGAGCAAAAATCGACTTAAATTACGTGAGAAAGTTATAAATATTTTTAATATGTTAGAGTCTCACGAAAGTTTTATAGTTAAAACAGTATTAAATGTTTCAAGGCGTATATTGAAACTTGTAACACATTTTACGACAAGTCTGAGCCTTCATTGCTGGTCAGCCAACGCAGAAAGGCTGATGAATAAGCTCTTTGTTATGGAGCGAAACATGTCCAGCAATATTCGACTTAAAAAACTTGAATTACCTGATCCATTAAAGTACATTTCACATGTCTGAGTATCCCGAAAGTTTCGATTCAAATACATTAATATTTCTTACCTTTGCAACCTTTTTTAATTTGTCGTTTTGAGGCTGTAAATTAATAAGGCACCTTAATCATAATTAATAATATCCATTAATATTGCTTGTTATATTTAACTGTAAATACCTGACGTTTATGTTCAAAGTGAATATTAAAGCTAAGCAATGAATTTCATAATAAGCCATCAATCGTTTGGTTTGCTGACGTTAAGACCATAGAAGGTTAGAATTTTAGCCACCTATGTCAATTTAATCTGATATTCTGATATTTAACTTCGGTAATTACTTTATATATAGATATTCTCATCTTAATCAATACTCTGCTATTACTAAACCGCGATGAGAATGGGATTAGACTTGACAGATTTGCCATAAACTTACGTCAAAATTAATATGGATTGACAGCTATCTCAATCCCATTCTAATCGCGGTTTAGTCATACCGTGCATCGTATTGCGCTTTCAAGTTTACACTTTGCATAAAAGAGTACAAAGTTAATAGTAAATTCATCCTCACTTAATTTACTATTTAAAAAAACGTCTGTCAATCTAGACATGCTAATGTCATTTATTTTCCAGGTTATAAGTTGCTTACTACAATTATTACAAGCACAGAGCATCGTTCAAACGTATGTTTACGTACGCACCTTTCTACATACATATTACATATTACTTATATACATGGGTACTATTAACGGAAAAAAATTAACCACGCATTCCTGAGACCAAAAGAAGGAAAAAAATTATGTGACTTTAGGTCAATTTCGCCAAAAAAAATTTTTTTTTGTCTTTTTTTTTCTATTTTTTTAATGTTTCTTGCACATGAAAAGTAAATATTATTAATAAAATTATTTTCTAAAACAAATTGGTACATTTTTTTTGGAAAAATTTAGTTTCTGCATAGTTTTCCTTGTCACATTGATATCTGTCAATAAAGACGTGTAAACTATGCCCAATAGTGGCAACAACGCCATCAGAAAGGCGTTTTGTGCCGAGTTATAATAAAAAGTGTATTTTTTATAAATTGGTATTAACTCTGAAACTAGGCGAATTTCAAAAAAGTTTATATGACGTTTTTGTCTCTAAATAGAATCTAGAATATACTGTTAAAATCTTTCCGTTTCCTCGCGGGCACCGTGTATATTTATTTATGTATGTATATGTATGTTTATGCTATGTTCCTATATGTATATGTGTTTGTTAATATCTTTCAATTTCTATGATCCTGCACCAATTAGTTTCGGTTTGATCTAATGGTTGACTGGTAGAGAATGCCTTAAGGTATTAAGTCCGCCTCCTGTACTTTTTTTATTTGTGAAATAAAGTTTAATAAAATTGTTATATGTTTTTAATTAGAAAATATACTGTTCTATTGGTACTTGGTTGAATTCAATGTTTCTTTAAGTATAACTATAATAGAGGTAACATCTTAAGTGATAATCCCAGAGAAGAGTGTGATATTACTTTGTACAGTGTTTGTTTACATGATAATACATATATATCTAATGATGACTTCACTGCTTGGACTTAATGGCGAAGACAAGTACCTTGTATGTTCCCGACAACTACTTACGAGGTCGTTGCCACCGCCTCCTAGCGATCGAACCGTCTAACACGATGGCACACCAATACTCTCCAATCGTCCACTCCCGGAAGTGTCCGTGTCTTAGGAGTGCCTAATAGTTAGAGAGCCTATGACACTGAACCTAGTTCGATAGGTCTCCTAGATGAGATATTTATAATTAGTCGCGTCTTTAATGGGGGAACACGAAACGCCGATGCTGCAATGCAAAAAAAGTGGTGGCGTATTTTTTTTTTATTTATTAAAAAACCGGTTTCTAGTACGATAAGTCTCCTAGATTTCCTTTGTTCCTCGAAGTAGGGGAGGGGTAGGGCTACACGATAATGCGGTGCTGCAAGCCTCTGTGCGTGGATTTGTCAGTGGCAGCAGCATCAAAATATTGTAGATGTATGAAAAAACAAAGCGCCTGATCTCTTAAAATATAAAATCATCTTAATAACGTAACATCTTGTTGCAGTTCAGGCGTTAAGTTTAGGTAACATAACATCTTGTTTTTGTTATGAAAAAATCAGGCGTTTTGTTTTTTCATTTTTTTCAAAAAAAAATTAAAATACGCCACCACTTTTTTTGCATTGCAGCATCGGCATTTCGTGTTCCCCCATTAAAGACGCGACTAATTATATATATCTCATCTAGGAGACTTATTGAACTAGGTTCAGTGTCATGGGCTCTCTAACTATAAACAATTTCTTATTTTTTACACCAGACTGCGACTTGTTTGCCGACAAACATCATAAACTTTATAAAGAATTCTTACGTTTTTGTGAATCATCATCATAGTTTAATTAAGTTATTTTTGTCATATTCATAACAAACATAATTTTATTTGCATAGCTTTATTTAACAACGCATTGGCGCCCCTAGCTGTAATGCTGTAAAATTATATGTGAATAAAATAAATAACTACAGATATCATATTTACCAAAACCAATTTTTGATTAAGATCACTTTAAACATTTGAAAATTATGTAAAATACACACGTAGTCGTAGTTAGTACTTACAGTTTCTCCATTGATGGCCTGAAACACTTAAATATTTTAGACTTTTAGTCATTTTGTAAATGAGCAAGAAGATAATGGATAATGTTCCATTAGTATCGCCATTCAGCGAGGCAACGCAGCCAGCCTTATAGGCATCTAGCCAAGTGGCGGCGATATGGGGGACATTTTTATATATAGGGTGGGGCCTGTAACTAAAGCAAAAAATTAAAACGTAGATTCTAGTCCTCAAACTAGACAACTTTTTTTGTGTAGCAACTTTTTAAAATCATAAAGTTTTTAGATTGTAATTTTTTCAAACAAAGTAAATAGTATTTTCAATGTACTTAAAACTCCGTCTAATTGACATCGCCTGTCAGTCTAGTCACTCTACAGACATAATCAATTTCATAGTACATTGCGTGTTCGAATTAACTTTAAAATGTAATAAAATTCAAACCGCAAGTTTTTTTTCAAAGTCGTCAAACAAACGTTGCGTAGTATGAGGAGAAGAATGACCATTTTAATTTTTTGCTTTAGTTACAGGCCCCACCGTGTATATACACCGTGGGCCCATATAACTTAGACAGATTTTAACAGTGTATTCCTGATCATACTTAGATACTAAAATGTCCTATATTTTTTTCTGGAATACGCCTAGTTTCAGAGTTAATACCAATTTAAAAAAATACACTTTTTATTTTAACTCATCACAAAACGCTTTTGTAATGGCATTGTTGCCACTATTAGACATAGTTTACACGTCCTTATTGACAGATATCAAAGTGTCAAGGCATTGCAGAAACAAAATTTTTACAAAAAAATTTACCAATTTGTTTTAGGCGATAATTTTATTTATAACATTTGCTTTTCATGTGCAATAAACATTCAAAAAATGGAAAAGAAAAAAAAAAATTTATTGGCGAAATTGACCTAAAGTCACATACTTAATATTTTTTCCTTCTTTTGGTCTTAGAAATTCGTGGTTAAGATCTGTCGGGTTATTTCAGCCCACGGTGTATATACATATATATTCGTTTCCATTCGTTTTTAAGTTAGGTCTAGAACTACTACGATAAGTTGTATGTTTATGTTATCTTAAATAATGTGTTTTGTCTTTATATAATGGACTTTAAGTGTCTAAATATATTATCTCAGTTATTTTGCTTACAATAAGTTAACAAGAGGGGCGTGTTGCGATACTTTTTTAAACCACGACGGTCGCAAACAAGCATACGTCCCGCATAGTTAGCAGCTACCGTAGTCCATGGACGCCTGCATCTCACCCTATGGAGGTGTCACATGCGCGTATCCGACTCCATAATAAATATATAAAGGAGGATTCACTGTGTTGGCGGATAAAGGGAGAAGAAAGGCTCTGCATCTTGATGGTTATGTATGCTCAAAAAGTGAAGCTCTGAAAATGAGTGAATTCAAACAATTGTCTCCAGTCGCGCACCGCCAATCGAGAGATGCGGACGTGCCAATGAGTTCCCGTCACCCGCGCGTGAGAAAGATACAACCTTTAATATTCTAACAACGAGAGTGACAAAGATGTAATTATTGTCAAAATAGATAAACAAAACATAATCATTGTTAGGTTATCAAATAACTGTAGAAGTATTTATTGTGCTTATTTTGTTGTTTACCCATCCATCATCCATAGTAAATATCATTGGCTGCATCCTCTTTGATCTCTCTGGACACCTCTCCAACCGGCAGAAACATGTGAGTATAAGTAGGGTCTAGTGTCTAGCGCCATTTGGCTGAGGTTTTCCGTAAGGTGTAGGTCAGGCTCTGATCCAGATTTGAGCGAGATGACATTCACTGACCAGTGCCCTACAGAACTTAAATAGTTGAAATTTCGCAGTGTCCATTCGTAGTTTAAGGACAGACATACCCAATTACATATTATACTTCACTTGTTCTTCCGAGAGATTAATTAAACTTGTAGTAGTGAACTTGTACGGCCGTTGACACAATATTTAGAGAATATATATAAACAAACGAATTTTATGTAACGCCTACGTAAAATTTACGGGCAAAGTTTTTTCCCCGTCCCTCCCGCACTGACACCCCACACACAGCTACGCCGCCACGTCATTATTTGTTCTTGTGCGCCGTTGATCACACGCATCATGGATAGGGCATCGATTCGTCGGAAGATCAAAAGCCTTAAGCAAAGGCTAAAGCGAACGAGATCACCTCCTTCATCGGATTCATCTCCAGAGCGATCTCCTTCTCCAAAAAGGCGTTGCCGAAAAAGAATTATATCATCCGATTTCTCGGAACCAGAGCTAGACGACGAAAATGCTAACGGTAAGTTTAAAATTTTGTGTAATATCTGTTCGTTTTGTTGCAAGTATTGTCTGGATGGCATACGCAACAATCAACCCGTTAGTTGCAAGTATTGTCTGGATGGCATACGCAACTAAATAATCTGTTAGTTGCAAGTATTACCTGAATGGTATACGCAACTATATATAAGGCTTAGGTACAATCATGCAAAAAAGTATTCTTCAAAATGTATATAACGCAATATATATTGCATAGCACAATGACCTATTTACGTTGCAAGTGCCGACTGCAGGTCGCACGCAACGATAAAATAATATACCCTCATATTATATTTTTTATTTAGCGCGCTCAAATTAATTGGCTTTAGTAATATTGGTGACATGTTTTAATGTTTAAATTCCAGTTGCCAATGGTCAGCCAGAAGACGTCGATAACGACGATGTTTTTACATTTTTGGGCGAAGATCCAACGAAAAATAAAGATTATAGCGATGACATTCATGCACATATTGCGATTAGATGGACTCACATCCTGTCAAAAGGCTTGAAAAAAGAACTCCGATCGGAGTTACTAAAAAAGTATTTACCTCCAGCCAATTGTACTTTTTTGGAGCCTCCAAAGCTGAATGAAGAAATAAAAGCGGCTGTTATAGATTCTTCAGTAAGACGGGATGGAAAACTAGTTATAAAACAGTCGCAACTTGGATCCGGTATAACCTGCTTAGGTCGAGCGCTAGATGTCGCCTTTAAAATACCCGATAAACAGTCACGTGACTTGATTGTAAAACATTTAGGCGAAGCTGGTCAGATATTGTGTGATCTACATTATTTAGACACAATAACAAGAAGATCGTTGTTGACTAATGGCCTTAATAAAAATACTAAGGACGCCGTAAGAGAACTCACACGTGACAAGTTGTTATTTGGCGATGGTCTTACAGAAACGTTGAAGGCGATAAAAGCATGTAGCAGATCTGCATCGGACATAAAAACTAGGCCTACCAAGCCAGCCCAGCATACAAATGACAGCGTTGCGGGACCTAGCACACACAGGACTGCATCCAACTCTTCTTTAAACTGGAGGGGCCCGTCGCGTCGTCCAGCGTATCAATATCAAGCATACCAAGCGATGACGACGGGCGGCTATCGCGACCGTCGCCAACGAGGAGCTGCTCCAGCCCGGCGACAGTACAACCGGACCTCCAGATACCAGTCGTCGACATCAACCAAGAGATATTAACTGATTCGCAGGTAATGCAGTCTGCGGGTAGATTGCAATATTTTTACGAAAAATGGCAGCAAATAACCAGTGACGAAGTTATATTGTCATGGGTCAAAGGTTTTAAAATACCATTTTCTCGTAAAGTGTATCAAAATGAACCTCTAATTACTCGTCCTCATAATACTGAAGAGGACCAATGTTTTTTAAAAGAAATTAACAAACTGATTCTTAAAGGGGTGATAAATGAATGCTTGCCTTGTAAAAATCAATTTGTATCTAAGATATTTTTGCTAGATAAACCCAATGGCGAAAAACGCATGATACTAAACTTAAAAGAATTAAATAAATTTATTGATACAGCTCACTTTAAATTAGAAGATCTTAGAACCGCTATTAAATTATTATCTGAAAATTGTTTTATGTCCTGTGTTGATTTAAAAGACGCTTATTACGCTGTAAGTGTTCATAAAAATGATCGAAAATTTCTCAGATTCCAGTACAAATCAAAATTATACGAGTATTCAGTATTAGCAATGGGAATGAATGTAGCTCCTTATATTTTTACAAAATTAATGAAGCCAGTTATGCAACATTTAAGGAAACGAGGTCATTTGTCTGTTATTTATTTGGACGACACTTTACTGTTGGCTGACACTTACAAAAAATGTGAAGATAATGTGTCAGACACAATATCTTTCTTTGAGTCCTTAGGGTTTACCGTCAATTATGAAAAAAGTCAACTAATACCTCAAAAAACAAGCAAATTTTTGGGTTTTATATTAAATTCAAAAGATTGTTCTATTAGTTTGCCCGAAAATAAACGTTCATTGATAAAATCTGAAGTCACAAAGTTAAAAAGTATGAAACGTTGCACTGTAAGAGCGTTTGCTCGAGTGATAGGTTTACTTTGCTCAGCTTGTCCAGCTATAAGTTATGGCTGGGCTCATACAAAAGTATTAGAACGGGTAAAATATTTACAATTAAAACTTAATGGTGATTATGATCGACGTTTTGATATTCCCAATAATTTGCAAAGGGATTTTGATTGGTGGATAGATCATATTGATTGTTCTGTAAGTTTGATAAGGGATCATAATTTTGCTATTGAAATTTATTCAGACTCTTCTATGAGCGGCTGGGGTGCAGCTTGTAACAATAAAACGGCAAATGGATTTTGGTCTGTTGAAGAAGCTAAAAAACATATAAACGAGTTAGAACTTATTGCAGCTTACTTTGCTTTGAAGATCTTTGGAAAAGATTATTATGATTCTCAAATTCTTTTGAGAATTGATAATAAAACGGCTATTGCATACATTAACAGGATGGGTGGCATTCAGTATCCCCATTTAAATAAAGTATCTGGAGACATATGGGATTGGTGCGAAGCAAGAAACAACTTCGTATTTGCCTCGTATATTACATCAGCTGACAATTCTATAGCCGATTATGAATCCAGACGGTTAAATGACGATACTGAATGGCAGCTCAATCATTCAGCTTATGAAATTATTAAAAGAAAACTCGCTGTACCCGAAATTGACTTGTTTGCCAGCAAACAAGTCAATTTCGGGTACAGCGAGTTTTCTTCGTTTAAATCATAAATGTAAAAAATATGTTTCTTGGCACGGCGACCCTAATTCCGTTGCTACTGATGCATTCACGTTAAACTGGAAAGGCAGTTTATTTTAAGCGTTTCCGCCTTTTTCTTTGATTCTTAAGGTTTTGTCAAAAATCGTTTCAGAAAAAGCTAAAGGGATTGTCGTGGTACCATACTGGCCTAATCAGCCATGGTTTCCTTTATACCATCGTTTGCTAATTTCAAAACTTGTCATTCTGGAAGCTAATCCAAGATTGTTATCATCTCCTTCCAGAATCACACATCCGCTTCACAGAACCCTGTCTTTGATGGCAGGCATTTTATGCGGGAAGCGTTCATAAGAAGAGGAGCTCCTGTAGAAGTGTTAGATATATTAATTGATTCAATATCGCTTAACACGTTTAAGCAGTATCAGTCATGTATGAAAGAATGGTTTAGTTTTTGTAATCAATATGATTATGATTATTATAACGCCTCAACATCAAGTATTTTAAAGTTTCTTTCGTCGATTTACAATCGCGGTGCCAAATATGGTACAATAAATACTTATAAATCAGCTTTAGTAATGCTGTTAGGTGACAATGTTAATCATGAATTAATTACAAGATTTTTAAAAGGTGTCTACAGACGTGTACCTTCTGTACCGAGATATAATTCAACGTGGGACACTTCGGTAGTACTCAATTATTTAAGCACCTTAAATAATGATACCATATGTTTGGAAATGTTATCAAAGAAATTGATAACGTTACTCGCATTAGTAACTGCGCATCGTTTACAGACGTTTTCGATTATAAAAGTCTGTAACATTGAAAAAACGGATACTAAGATTTGCATAAAAATACCCGATTTTATAAAAACTTCAGGTTTAAACAGAACTCAACCTATTTTGATTTTACCTTTCTATTTAGAACGTCCAGAAATATGTCCAGCCAAGACTCTAATAACTTATCTTGATCGTACACAAGGGCTGCGTAGCAACAGCAGTGAAAGAGAATTGTTTATAAGTTTCAAAAAACCTCACTCTCGAGTATCGTCACAAACACTCAGTCGGTGGGTGAAACTAATGCTTAAAGATAGTGGAATAAACACCACAGTCTTTAACGCACATAGTACCCGACATGCTTCCACTTCAGCTGCACAAAGGTTAGGTGTAAACCTACAGTTGATTCGCAAAACAGCTGGATGGAGCGGCACATCTAAAGTCTTTGGGGCCTTTTACAACAGGCCTGTCATTGACGATACTCTAGTTGAGGAAAACTTTGCTAGATCGATTCTGTCCCAGGTTGGGTAAATAATATGTGCTGTTAGTTATAAATTAATTTACTTTTGTTTGGAGAATTTAACAAAAGTTATGATTATTTTAATTAAATAAATAAATATGGATCTCGTATGTTCTTTATTTTATTTTACGCTCCAAACATCTACAAGTTTAATTAATCTCTCGGAAGAACAAGTGAAGTATAATTAACTATTAAAAGAAACTTACCTGAAGGGAAGTTCAATAGTAATTATACGAGATTGTTCTTCCGAGAGATTAGACCAGAATAGTCCCGCCCAACCCGCTAACGAAAAACGTAAGCCCACGTTTAAAATAAAATAAATATGTGGTCCACCAAGCAGCTATATTTAAACTAAATGACGTGGCGGCGTAGCTGTGTGCGGGGTGTCAGTGCGGGAGGGACGGGGAAAAAACTTTGCCCGTAAATTTTACGTAGGCGTTACATAAAATTCGTTTGTTTATATATATTCTCTAAATATTGTGTCAACGGCCGTACAAGTTCACTACTACAAGTTTAATTAATCTCTCGGAAGAACAATCTCGTATAATTACTATTGAACTTCCCTTCAGGTAAGTTTCTTTTAATAGTTAATTATAGGTACATACTTATTTTAATCTTAGTATGTTCGTGTCTATTTTTGTGAGTTGTTTCTTGCTGTTTAAAATGACTTATAAAAATGAATTATAAATGAAGACATTAATAAAACCGTATATATAAAGTTCAAGTACCTACGTATATTTCATACAATTTAAATATGTTTTATAAAATATGTACTTTTTATTAGGTACCTGGTCTAATCGTTGCAATACTCGTTGAGACTGAAAGGAGGACAGGAATTTCATAAGTATAGTACTTACTTAATGATTTATGTCATCATATACGCAGGGCAACGCAAGAGAGATCGAGACAAACTCAGACGCAGCTACATGGACCAAGTGAAGGAAAAAGTAGGAGCTGTCTCTTATCAAAAGGTCAAGGAACTGGGACAGGATAGGGATAGATTGAGAATACTCCTTCGACAAGACAATAACTCTTAAGTTGATGATGATGATGATTTATTTCATACTTTAAAATATGACACCAAAAGACTTATGTATACGGAAAAGGTATATTTTTAGTAATTTGAAACTAACTCGCATAAGACGATTTTGAAACGACCCAGCCAGAAAATAAATGATTCTTATGTGGGAAATGGCGTATTATGCGAGAAATTGTGTTTACCAATAGTTCTACTGTATTTACTAAGGGTGAACCACTATCATATTGAAAATTAAACATTTCATAAAAAAAATTAAGATAACATTATTTAAAAAAGTAAAAACACTACTGTATAAATTATAAACTGAAATAAATGTCATGTATAAAAGAAGGTTAAGTAATTGTATTTACGTCACACCTGGCCATAATGTGAGTTTTACCGCACGCTACGCGTACGGTAGAACTCGCATTATGGCCAGGTGGAGGCGTAAAATAGTGTACTCACCACGGGCAGTAAAAAAGAAAGCCCTCCATCGCATATTTACAACCCTCGCCTGCGGCTCGGGTCACAAATACCTGCGATTTCGGGCTTTCTATCTTTTACAGTCCTTGGTAAGTAATGTACTATTACGAGTAGGTACGTAATTTGCACAAACACGACAAAAAATTTCATGCGAGCCGCTAAAACCCGCTGCTTTATTCTAATTTTTAAAATACATATAAACAATATAATAATATATCAAACATGACTGCAACAAATAATCAAACAATATTGAAGTTGTATTGGAATTGTATCGAAATAATTTTCAAGCAAATTCTAATATTTCTGATTCAGACATTTAGGCGCTAAGCTGTATTGCGTAGTTAATGCACTGGAGTTGTATTGAAGTTGGATCGTTTCTAAACGTGTTTTTATCTTAGAATACGGTCCTGGGCAGCTTAGACATAAGGTCGGTACATATAAAGTTAAACAAACCAGCCTTCATTACTCGTATGTCATCTTTAGTATACTCGTATGACATATATTTCAGTTTAAGAGCCATGTTGTTACCAAACCGCCATTAAAAGAGGAACCAATTGAAAATCATGTTAATGTTATCTATTTTCAACCGACTTCAAGATTTCGAAGGAGGAGGTTCTCAAGTCGTCGGGATCTTTGCTGCAATTTATTTCATGTATATTCACCGATTATTCTAATACGGCTGGACAGAATTGGAATTTTTTTTTTTTTTGAAAAGGTATACTTCACAGTTAGTATCATTGTCACCAGGACAGAATCTGATGATGGGATCATGGAGAAATCGAAGGAACTCTTCAAATATAATAGGAACACTTAGGAACTATATTAGGAATCGCTATCGATTTAAGTATTTTATACGCTAGCTCTGTTTTTGGAAATGTGGAGTCGAAGTGAAGTCGGTTCTTTTTCGTTTAAAATTATACTATATACTCGTATATACACATAATAAATGCGTATGGAGAAATCTGTTTGTTCGCGAACTACACAAAAACTACTTCACAGAATTTCATGAACTTTTGTATAGCAACAGTTTGCTCCGTAGCAATATTTGCGGTAGTTGTTCCTCCAAAATGTACGTGGGCCAAGCCGCAAGATTGTATTCTTTATCGGGATCACTTACAAGAGGAGGTTGTGCATTAACACACGCACAGGTAACTAACACACACACTAGTAAACCTGTGTACATTGTGTCAGCTGTTGAATACTGCACTTTTATAAGTATTCTCTATTTACGTATTATTAATCATCAGCTAATTGTAGATGTGAAATAATCAATTTTTTGCATAAAATTTAAAATTAGCCTTAACAAAATGTATTAATGAACCAATTAAGGAATACCTACGCTTGATTGAAGTGAAAATTGAAAATGTTTTCCTTGAATACCGTCAGGCGCAATCTGAAAATACATATACAGGTTGGGTCTTTTTGCTGCTATTTTACTTTGGCGTCAAATACATTTGAAAGCAATCATTATTTAGTTTTGATACAGCAAATTTCTTATAGACGATTTCTTGCTTGAACAAAGTCATCACAGAAAAAAATCAGGTCTTGCGTAGGTAAAAAATGTTTTTTTTACCGAAAATTAGACACACTTTCTCAAAATGTTTACAATAGAAGAATAGATTGAGTTGAGTGGGATGTTTTGAGAATCTTCTACGATTTGTAAAATTAAAATAAATAAGTACAAAATACTTGATAATTTTTATTTGTGATACGGAAAAAATTCAAAGTAAAGTGTATATACTTCTTACTTGCCCACCGAAAAGAAGAAATAATGTACAATATATCTATTGAGTAGAAAAGCATTCAAGCATTATCATCAATAGACCCCGGAGTTTTGTCGCCATGACGTCACAATAGGGTGATTTGGGGAGTAAACAGGACGGCGTTATGAAATGCATTCGGTTAACAACCGAGTTTTTAACCGTATTTCATAACACCGTCCCGTTTACTCCCCAAATCACCCTGTTGTGACATCATTGCGACAAAAGTCCGGGGTCTAATCATCAAACATCAATATTAAAGTGTGTAGTGCGGGGAGGCGGGGGACGAAAACGAAAAGCCGCGAGTCTAAGCAAAGTTTTATTGCGACTTGTTACAGTTTTAGGCGCTTACTGAATCTATATGACCCAACGGGGGGTGGGCGCATATACGGTCCGTAAGGATTTTATTACTCATCGACACTCGAGTGCTTAATCAAAGGTTAGGTCACCAAGCGTGCGCTGAGATAATCCCTACTGCACTTCTCAAACAAACCTCGGACAGTCCCCGAGGGTCATGTTTCTACGATGAACTACCGTTGGCGCGTTATATCTCGATCGCGGCGCCATCTTTTGGCGACCGGTGAAACCACTACCCGCAGTGTAGTTAGTATATGTGTACATCAATGTAGCGGTTGCGCCTGCACCGTGCGCGCCTTGCGCGCGCATCTATTAACCGCTAGATGTCGCGAGTAGTTGTGGTGTTACAAGTGCTAAAAAGGGTATAAAATATAGAAAAAGAATTAGGGGAACCGCTGCCTCGTCACCTGGCAGTAAAACGTCTGAATTTTAATCCGTAGGTCTCGGTTTCAAATACCACTGAGTTTTCGAGGCGTATATATGAAATATCATTTGATATTTGCCAGTAGTTATTCGGTAAAAGAAAAAAAAAGTGAGAAAACCGGACCTAATCCCAACAAAGCCTAGTTTCCCTCTGAGTTGGAAGGTCAGATGGGAGTGGCTTTTTAAAAACTAGTGATTACGCTAATTTATGGGATAAGGTTGCCGAGCGATCCCAATAGAAATTGACCAAAGCAAAAAGCCGGGACACACGCAAGGAAGATGAATGTTACCAAGGATATACTTTATATTCGTTAACTGGTGTCTTTATTGATGTCATTATAATATTTTAATGTTTGTTATTTCAAAAATTCAATTTTACAATAAAACATATTTTAAATAAAATTTAAAAAAATTGTAATTGAAAGGAAAATAAAAACGTAATATTATGATAATTTAGAATACAAGTATAGAATATAATAGATAGCCTTAAATCTAGGGTTGGACGGCATTCAACAAACTAGCGGACATCGTCAAACCCGTTAACATTCCGAAATGTCTGAAATCTCGCCTCTTCAGCCAATGTGTCCTGTCCACCATGACATACGGAGCCGAGACATGGACGATCACTAAGACTAAGGAGACACAGAAAGCCACGTAGCGCGCCATGCTCGGCATGAAGTCCGGCGTCGCACCAAGGTGCAAGATATAGGATACGTCATTAGCAAACTAGAATGGAGCTGGACGGGACAAGTTTCTTGGCAGACTGATGACAGGTGGACTAAAATGTTAGCAGAGTGGTGGCCACTTTCAGATGAAAGAAGCCCCTGGCGTCCGTCAGTTCGATGGGTAGACGATATTCGGAAGGTTGCGGGTCACTTCTGGATAAAGTTGGCTCAGGACCGGGACAAGTGGTGAACACGAAGAGAGGGCTATGCTCAGCAGTGGGCGATAATAGGCTGAAATTTAGATGATGATTACGTTAATTTGGGTAAAATTGCCCAGGTCTAACTAATTAATTCAGATAGTTATGATGTTAAACATACAACACCCGATATTTGCCCAATTAGTGCCTCAATTAAAACATTAATTAATCCCAGTGTTCCTAATTAGTTTCGTTAAATACAGATTAGTCATCGTTAGCTTGACATTGATTACTTCATGATATATTTATATATATGTTTAAAGTATGTTTTAAGTCCAAGTACACAAACATGACGCTTGGGTCGACCATTATCTACGTCTTGTGCGTATTGTGTGTGATCGCTGCCGCCGTCGAGGGCAATAAGCCACCATCTTTAGTAAGTGATCAGTAGGCCTATGATGGCAGATTTTATCAGCGGATAATTTAATATAAACCTGATAAAATGAGAGTTGCCGCCATTGTTTGTCATTTTATCAGGTTTATATCAACTTATCCGCTGATAAAATCTGCCATCATAGGCCTGCAGATCACTTAGATAAATGAAAAGCAATTCGGTCACTTTTTGGTATCGGAAATTTGAAAAATAGTACTTTAGATGGCACGATAATAATATTTAATTAGTTCTTAATATTTATATAATAGTTACTCAGAATCATTAAAAATTATTCCTTTTTTTTCAGTCTCGCCTTGTGGCCTTAAAATTAGACCAGGTATTAGACATAATATTTTTTTTTCCTAATAATGATTTGTTTTTATTTAATCTGTACTATTTGATTAGACATTACTCTACGCTATTATGCTAGTTGTGTAGTTGTAGCAACAAGCTGGAATTATTAAACTGCTTAATGATATTGTATAATATTACTATTTTTAGATCATTGTAAGTACCTTAATTGAACATCTTAGTTTTTAACTTTAACCCATATATTATGATGCAACACCAACCGTAGGTCTGTCTGTCTGTCACAGATTAAATTTGCTCTGAAACTACTGGATCTATTGAGCTGAAGATTTTTATGCATATCTACCTAAGTCGGCAAGCCAAAGGCGGACTTTTGACTATAGTAAATTATTTTTATCGTGGGGTCACTTTTGGGAGAGTCAGTTAGGAAATAAAAAAATTAAAAGTTTTAAGTTCTTGAAAACTATAATTAATTAACTAGTGGTATTACATATTTGTATTTAGTATCTTTTCATTACGCCATTATTTGACCAATGTCTGTCTGTCTGTCATTCTACACTGTGCCTGGCGGTAAGAAGTAGACTTAGAATAGGAAGGTCTCGGGTTCGAACTCGGCTCGTCCCACTGAGTTTTTGGGACTTTTCTAGGTACAAAATATCACTTTTTGGTGGAGGAATATATCGTGACAGACCTAATCCCAATGGGGCCTAGTATCCCCATCGGGTTGGAGGTAAGATAAAAGTCGCTATACGGCATTCGTAAAGTACCAATGTTGTAGAATTACACATATAAATGGTATTTTAAGACCTATATTTTTACAGGCTCATCCGCCTGTGATAGGGGGAAAAAGTGTAAGTGGTGGCTGACAAAGCCTTGTTTTTATTAAATTTATAAATATTAAGACAAACTAAAACCAAATAAACTATTAAAATACTAAAAAATCTCATTATTATTACTCTATGATAAAAAATACGTGTTAACTTATATTATGTGTTCCTGTAGCGAAATCAAGTAAAACATATTGCGCAGGTGCGTATACAAAGTACTATTACAATAATAATGCAGCACAGCACTATATAATTTTGAACAAAAAAGAACCGACTTCACTAAACATCCACCTTTCCAAAAGCAAATGCTTGAGCTGCTGTAAAAAATACTCAAATCACTATAACACCTATAGTGATTTGAAGAGTTCCCTCGATTTCTCCAGGATCCCATCATCAGATCCTGACCTGGTTACAACGGGACCAACTGTGAAGTATATTCTTTCAAACGAAAAAAGAATTTTTTAAATCGGCCTAGCCGTCTTCGAATAATCGGTGAACATACATAAAAAAAAATTAGCAAAAACAAAGATCCCGACGAATTGATAACCTCCTCCTTCGAAATCTTGAAGTCGGTTGAAAAGAGTTCGGTGCATTTTATGTGTGTAATAATTATATGACAAGTTTTAATAAGTATATTTCATCTGAGTGGCTTTAATTTGTAATTATTATAAATTTTGTATAAAGTACGTTTAAATCGCTGTACTAATTTGTGACACAATTTATAAAATATAATTATATTATTTTTGTATAAAATTTTGTTACCACACTTAGGCTAGTCATGCTTATTTTAATTCCATACTGATATGACAATTTAGTGTTTTTTACCACTCCACCCCGGAAACATGCTCTATGTCCCTTGGAAACGGTGGGGGAAAACGCATCTGGCAGGATGGATTTTCAAAGAGATGATTTTGAATTATATAACTTTGAATGCTTTCATTTGGCTTCGATATTTTATATTTATGAGCTTATATATTTCGTGATGGTGTGGTGATTTTTTTTGTATTATACTCGGCAGCAACGTTTGATCAACCTCTCTTGCTTTGAGGCCCTCGTAAGCTCAAGGTTCCAGTTTTTTAACCACTCGCTGCGTTCGTGGCTCAATTTTAGGATCTTTGGCTGACTCGGGTCTCAAAAAAAACCACGAGAGGTAAAACATCAAGTATCCCCCCTTCTATAATAAATAACTATTGTGTATGTTCTAGCAAATAAATTTAATGAAATTTATTATTTATTTAGTATTTAATAGTAGGTATTCTGACAATCAGTACATAGAAAATATAAGCAACATATAAAAATAAATGATGTCCATTTCATGTCAAAACATCTACGTGCATTGATTTTTACAGATTGCTAAGAAACTTTTCCACGGCGCAAAGGTAAAAAAAGAAGAGTTCTTGAGAATTAGCAGAAGCAGCAGAAGTAGCCAGGCTAACTAAAACCTATAAGTAAAAACCTACCTTCTTGCACACCACGCTCTTGTTCTCTTACGAATACTGTTTTATTTCTATTTATTTCAGTATTTATCGAATATTATATCGTCGCCTTGTTAAGTACCCACAACACAAGCCTTACTGAGCTTACTGTGGGACTAGGTTGATATGTGAAAGATTGTCCCGAAATATTTATGTACTTTCATTTATTTATTAAAAATAAAGTTGTGTTTACGTCAGGCTGGTGCTAAGTGGTTTATATTTTGTTTACATATGTAGATTATTTACCAAATACATTATCAGGTGGAGGTATGATATTTTCATTTAATTATTGGACATAGAAGTTTTTGTGGCAAGATGTCAATTAACTACCTAGGGACTTCCTTTTAATATTAAACCGATCGAGCCCCGGCAAGGCGTGACGATGTAGGTTCAAGTCCTACTGGGTTGTGTGTGGAATGCCCAAGTTTAAAAACATGCAAATATAATTATAAATATCTTTCAAAGTGAAATTTCATAGCAGAGTTCACCGGGTAACGTTTAAATAAACCTGTAATGCTGATAACTACCTATCAACGTTAAATAATATGTTATACTAGTATAATAAAAGTCCTTTCTTCACAATAGTAGCTATATTTCGAAATCACAATAATCTGAATACACGATGGTAGGCACTACACTTTTTACATCAAATCTCCGAACACCCGTACTCCATCGTTGCGCATAACTGAATGCCCGTTATTCGTCATACCAGTCCCGTTATTTTTCCATTCCCGCCGAATACCCTCCATTATCAAATATTCACTACAGTGACTTTACTTTTAAATCTTGATTCTACATATATACAAAGATAACTTTAAATATTTCCTTTTCAAAAATCTATTTAAAATAATTGTCAATTTTAATGAATCTTACACTCGTCCATCCTGACCTTGTGCATGTCCCCATGCACTGTCATATAGTATCTACGTGTATCATTGAAGCTTACACTCGGCGTGTCGAATAACCAGCTATTCAGAAGTCATGTAAATTACAATCCATTATTTATGTATTACACTTTTTTTTAAACAATATCTTACTTCCTTATACTTTTTTTTTTTTCAATTCAGAATTAAACACAGTTTTCATTTCTTTTTTTTTTTCGTCTGATACAAACTCAAATATGTACAATATGCATTTGCGCATGTCATGTTATGTATATATCTCAAATAATTTTTTAGCATCATTTTATTATACATAATATGAAATGCACCATATACAAGGCACATATAATATCCTGTCTATTTTTCAATTTTAGTAGTAGCACATTCTCTCTTGTTTTTATTTTCAGTATTTTTTTAAATGTGCTACTACTTATTCATGACTTTCATTTAATTCTCCTTTTTTTATATCTCATCATCACAATGGATCCGTCCATTATCATCTTAATATGAATTCTATCAACTTTGACACAACATTGTACAAAATAGATCTTATGTCAGTTAAATCAATTACTTCGCGGGTTTCTTGTCTCAACGCGTTTAGCTTAGGGTTTATCTCTGAGTTCATAGCAGTCCCAAACATGATCTCGGCTGGCGTCCGACCAGCTGTTTTTTGACAAGTGTTATTCAGCCCCCATTGAACTCTGCCAACCGCATCGTCCCATTCTCTCTCATCATTATTAAGATTTTGTGCTGTTAGTGAGTCAAGGATGGTGCGGTTGTATCTTTCCACTTGTCCGTTAGAACGTGGACTCGCTACAGAATTCAATACGTGCTTTATACCTTTATCTACACAAAATCGTTTAAACGCGTGTGACGTGAAAGATGTACCTCTGTCGCTGATGATTCGATCCGGATTTCTAAACGTATTAAAAATTTCTTCTAGAACCTTGGTAGCACTAAGAGTTTTAGTATTACGAACCGGCTTGGCAAAAATAAACTTCGTGAAGCCATCTATGATCACTAAAAGATAAACGTTCCCGCGTTTGGATCGTACAAAGGGCCCAAGGTGGTCTATGTGTAAGGTGTGAAAAGGAATTGGCTTCTTTTCTATCATATGTAAAAGACCTTCATTATCTTGATTTGTTTTTTTGGAACAAGCACACTCGATACATGCACGGACGTATTTCTTTACAAATTTTGACATTTTTGAAAACCAGTAAGTTTTCTTTATACGTTTGAGAGTCTTATCGTAACCAAAATGGCCAATCTCGTCATGATTCATTTTACAAAGTTGCCACCTTGCTCCCTTTGGTACGACCCATCGAATTTTGGTCTTATCCCCGTCCAAATACTTATATAGTTTATCCTCTTTAATCAAAAAGTTATCCTTTATATACTGTAGCTTTTTGATGTCAATGTCAGATGTAACGATGGCTCTTGTTCTGTTTAGTTCAGAATCGCCCAGCTGGAGAGTTTGCAGCCAGTCATCACTACTAATCCTCATGACAGATGGATAATCGTCTATCGTGTTTAAGGTTTCTGTATCTTCAACAGCATTTCGCGACAACGCGTCTACATGAGCCATCCTCACTCCTGGACGATAATCGACTGTGCATTGAAACTCCTGTAAAAGGAGCCACCAACGTGCTACTCGCGGAATTATATCACGTTTAGAGAAAGTAGAGCGAAGGGCGCTGCAGTCTGTGACAATTTGAAATGACTGACCTAGCAAATACACCCTGAACTTTCTTAAAGAACAAACTACCGCCAAAGTCTCTAATTCATAAGCATGGAAATTTTTCTCTTCTGGAGACGTTTTCCTGCTATAGAATGCTACAGGTCGAAATACGTTACTATCTTTTGATCGCTGTAACAATACTCCACCCACACTATACTTGCTAGCGTCGGTGTGGAGTTCTGTTTCAGCTGTTGGGTCGTAAATGGCCAGAACCGGTCTATCTATTATTGTTTCTTTTAGGATCATGAACGCCTTATCATGGTCACTATTCCATTCCCAAATAGCTTCTTTAGTAAGCAACTTGGTCAAAGGATGAGCAAGAGCCGCAAAATTTCTGATAAATTTTCGGAAATATCCTACAAGGCCTAGCAATTGGCGTACCGTATGCTGATCTGTGGGCTGAGGGAAAACTTTCGAAACTTTCGAAACTTTCGAAACTTTCGAAACTTTCGAAACTTTTGAAACTTTTGAAACTTTTGAAACTTTTGAAACTTTGAAACTTTTGAAACTTGAAACTTTTGAAACTTTCGAAACTTTTGAAACTTTTGAACTTTTGAAACTTTCACAACTTTCGAAGCATTTGAAACTTTCGAAACTCTCGAAACCCGAAACTTATGAAACTTTTCGGAACTTTCGAAACCTTCGAAACTTTTTAAACTATTGAAACATTTGAAACTTTTATATTATATACTTTTGAAAGACTGATTCCGAATATTCCGATGCAGGTACCGAAATGGAAACGGATACCAGCAAAGAGACAAATACTATTACGGATACGTGTTAATACGTCACGGACACGAACAGTCGTCCGGGTTATGACTCGGATCCATGTTCCGACGAATGCATTTCAATCACACACAAGACATACAAAATACATTTGAATATAAAATAGGTTTATTTCAAAATATGAATAGAAATAACGAATATTATTTACAAAATTTAAACTTTACAAAAATTTACACAAACAGCTCGCTCCCAATCGCTCCCGGCGCGAAGGTGCCCATAACACTTGCGGCATTACCACGTTGAATTATTATGGACAGCTTTTGTACCAGGAACGACTCGGAGCGAGGGTCCTCGCCCTTTTGCCGGAATCGACGACCCAATTCGCGAATGAAACGTTTTGCGTCATCCCCCCAGCAGCCCGCGGTTTCCACTGCGAAGGGGACGAAGATGTAGCCTGACCCTAACGGAGCGTATTTTTGCCGCTTTAAGGCCGCTTGTGTCTCAGCAGCTGCTCCGGCCGCGCGTGAGGTACGGCTGATGTGAGAGGCGGCGAAGGTGCTGACACATGTAGCATCCCACACCAAACATCGCCCCCTCTCCCATGGCACTAATGTCAAGCCGTCAGGCCTTTTGCCATCCGTGCGGCTAAGACCTGGCGGCTCAAGCATCGAAGGCACACCAGCCGACCTAAGCGCCCTCTGTATAGTGTCGTTGAGGGCATGGTGACGTGGATGCCTGCCAGTGCATCGGCGGCAACTCAGTGCGTGATGGCCGTCAGCCCCCACCATGGCTCCGCAAATGCATTTGTGAGGTTGGCATACCTCGCAGCCCAGGCGGAGAGCCACGGCCACGCGCAGTGAGCTGCCGTCGAGCAAAGTGCCCAATTGAGGCGAAGGTAGCGCGTGCAGCCATGCCCCCGATTCTGACAGCCTTGCATGGTTCACTCCTACTGCGTTTGCAATAAGGCCTTCTACTGTAGCTTTGGAACCTGTGTCATCCCACGTGCGCTGGAGTTGTGGGTTCTCCGGTAAGAACGTTCCAGGATTGAGAGCCGACCATGCATTCAAGGCGCCGGCCATATAAGGTATGCTCTCCCTGTCGCCATTTACATATAAAATTTTAGCAACAAGGTCTGCTACCCCATGGGCCGACGCCAAAAAGGCTGGTAGGCTCACGTCCCGTACACGCCGCACGCCGAGGCCTCCATGGCGGACCGGCAGAGCCGCTTGGGTCCACTGGACATCGTTTAAAGAAACGTTGACTACGGACTCTAATATAGACTTAAGAGCCGTGTCAAATAAACTGATGTCATTGGGGAATAACCACACCGGGGCCGTGCGTAGCAGGTAGGTTACTTTTGGCACAGCGAAACACTTTTGCAATAGAGCCAGAGCTACGTGCGGGTTGAGATCTTTGAGTCGATCGCCGGCAAGCAGAAGCTGGTCTTTGCGCCTTAGCAAAGCCTCAGGAACTGCTGAAGGAAATATGGGCGCACCGAGTAAACTGAAAGAGTTGATGTTAAGTTCCCTCAGGCCAGACAATAATGATGAGAAGGATGTGAAAATGGCATTCGACCCAGGCTCACAGGAGAAAAACTCACATTTGGCGGTATTTAACTCCAGCCCCAGATCTCTAAGGCGCTGTAACAACATAAGCAGATCTTGCTCTACCTCTTCCGGTTTGTCCCCAATGGTACCATCGTCGAGGTACCAGATGTTAAGCGGGCACTTGAGCTCGGCGATTACCTTTTGGATGGAGAGGCTGAAGGTTAAGGAGCCAAGTGGATCTCCCTGTTGAGCACCCACCTGAGACATAATAGGGTTGGTATCGTAGTCGTAGAAGAGGTTTGAGGGAAGGTGATAGACTTTGTAACGGAATGGATAGAGCGTTGGAACTTTTTCCTTAACTTCGCTTAATAAGGTGTCCCTTTCAACAGAGTTAAAAGCATTTTTTAGGTCAAGCTTCACTACCACGCTACCTGCAGTTTTTGGGTCCATGACGAAAGTTTGTAAGGCGTGTATTGCCGCTTCACATCCTAGACGAGTCCCGAAACCTAGTTGAGTTGGCTGAAGGTAGGAAGCCATCTCCTGTCTTACCGCGTGGCACCCAAGCTTCGCAACAAGGCGGCGGAAAGTACTCCCTACGGCTATCGGTCTAACACCTCCCTCCTTTTTTCTTAGCGCGCAAAGAGTAGCTCCTTACAAATATGGACAAATCTCGGGATGTTAATGTCCACTTAGCAAAAAATTGCAAAGTTTAGTGAGGGCCTCCATTAGTCGCACACCGTTGTCTCCTGCTGCGCTAGATGTCAGCTCCTTTAAGTGGTCTGGGCGAATGCCATCTAACCCCGCTGCTGAACCACTATGAAAGGAGCTAACTGCCATTGTCACATCCTCTATTTTTACAGACAAAATTGGACAGCTCTGATCCGGCTCCACAGGGAAGTGAAGAGGACGAGATGGACTCGGGTGTTTGGATTGCAGTGCTGCGAGAGTGTCCAGGCTTGAAGGTGCGACTGTGTCCTCGCTCATAAGCAAACGAACGGCTCCTCGCAAGTCGCCTTCATGAACCTTGAGTGGTAGCGACCGGGCGGTCGCCGTACAATCATCTGGTAGTAAAAAGGAGAAGGCATCTATGTTGGCTTTAACTTTCGCAGTGAGAGATCCTGTACCGGCCGTTTCCGGTGTTCTTAACGTCCTGTAAGAAAAAGACAGGAGAGCGCACCAGTCGTCCAATCCATTATAAGCCACACAACTATCAATAATGGTGCACAACTTACTAGCGGCCATACTTCTCGCCCCTTTTGGGATGTGCCGGAGAACCCGCACTGTTTTCTATAAGGCGAGTTGGTCTAGGGTGCAGCTAACCATTTGTGTATTTGGTGTTGGTGGCGATGAGTTAATGCGTGCGGTGGCACTGCTGGTGGGCCGCGGGACTGTTGGGCGTTGAATATATTTGTGCATACGTGTAATGTGTGTCTTAAGGCCTCGCGACGAAAAAACTCGCGATGAGCCGACACAATGAGGGCACGTCGACTCAGACAGGGAACTCATCACTAACACAGTAAACTATACTAACATTGAAAATAACATAAGTACTTAAATTATTAAGACAACAAACACAAAACACAATTTAGATAAACAATTTCACAATTGAATTGTATCCGTACCGTGGAAACTCAACCAAAAAAAAACTGAAATCGATCCCCACTTATTTAAGGTCTATTTGACTAACCAAAAATAAATCTTAAAACATAACTGCAGTTTAGGACACTTAATTATACTATTAACAACTACAACAAAACATCAATTGAACCAAAGGACTTCAAATGTTTTACCGGCAATTTTGTTTGAACGTGGTGTTAAAATTATAAAGTTAACCGTGGTGCCTAGAGTGCTAAACAACTGTTAAAAACGAGTCAAACTATTAAGTGTTACGTAAGTAAGCGGTACCAATTGTACTAAAATTGCTACATTCAAACAAATAAGGTGTTTAGCAATAAAGAATCTCACGATATTTCTACACTGTAATAAAATAATAAAGTAAGTAGATAATTAACGACCGACAGACTTTTACAACAACGAACTTCTTTGATAGAAATGATTTAAAGGCAAATTATAGGTACTTACCACTTCTGATATATAATAAAACTCCTTTCTTCACAATAGTAAGTAGCTATATTTCGAAATCACAATAATCAGAATACACGATGGTAGGCACTACACTTTTTACATCAAATCTCCGAACACTCGTACTCCATCGTTGCGCATAACTGAATGCCCGTTATTCGTCATACCAGTCCCGTTCTTTTCCATTCCCGCCGAATACCCTCCATTATCCAATATTCACTACATTGACTTTACTTTTAAATCAAGATTATACATATTTACAAAGATAACTTTAAATATTTCCTTTTCAAAAATCTATTTAAAATGATTGTCAATTTTAATGAATCTTACACTAGCTGTACCCGCGGCTTCTCCCGCCTGTGTGGGAGGTTTTGTCATTTTCATTTACTATCCAGGCCATTAGTGTAGAGTTTACGCGTTCTACATATAAATCTATCTAAATCTATTAGTTCATCCGTGATAAAGATAACTGAATAAAAGGCATGCGTAGAGACCTGCGAATGCTAATGACCAGGTTCCTGCAGGAGAACATGCTTCGAATAGAGAGTCAAACGCTGAAGGTATGAGCGTGAGGTAGCGTGTGAGCGCAACGTACCAGCGAAAACTGCTTTTGCAGCAGCAGACCAAAATCAAACAAGGCCGAAGGCAGCAAGAATTGTTTCAGTAGGAGCATGAAAGGGTGCCCACAAAACTCAATGGTCAAGTTTTTTGGTGAACCCGAACGCGGAAGCCGTGACGCAGTGAGCGGCAATATCGCGAAAGCCATAGGGCGAGTACCGCGCAGTCCCCAGGCCCGGAGGATCGTAGCGAGAAGAAGCATGTCAGGGACCGGACATAACACAATGGCGAAGTGTCTTAGCAAACTTGAGGGCTGCGGACACGAGGGTGAGCGGAAATGTATGTGAAAGTTAAAGGCCGAGTACCGCGAAAGGTTCAAGCTCGGAACTTCTTCATCATCATCATGACAGGGACCGGACATAACTTACAGGCGAAGTGTCTTCGCGAACCCGAGGGCCGTGGCTCGAGGGTGTGCCGCAAGGTCTGAGAAAGCTATAGGCCGAGTACCGAGTTGGCCCAAGCCCGGAGCGTCGTAGCGAGAATTTATTCAGCAGCAGCAGGTAGCATGACAGAATCCGGACAAAACTCAATGGCGAAGAGTCTTAGCAAATCTGAGGGCCGGAGGCCTGATGGTGAGCGGCAATGTCTGCGAAAGCCATAGGCCGAGTACCGCGTAGGCCCAGGCCCGGAGCGTCGCAGCGAGAATTTCTTCAGCAGCAGCATGACAGCTAGCAATTGCTCGATTCATGACTACCCTTTTTATTGCAATCAGCTGTTAAAGCGAGATAAAATATGTTGCTCTCACAAACGGTACTATGTTTGCTGTCGGGTAAATCGAAATGGATAAATCTTAACTACCTGTTTTATTTGTTTTTACGTAATATTGTATTTTTTTATACCACGACGGTGGCAAACAAGCATACGGCCCGCCTGATGGTAAGCAGCTACCGTAACCTATGGACGCCTGCAACTCCAAAGGAGTCACATGCGTGTTGCCGACCCTTTACAAAAAGGAGAATTCACTGTGTTGACGGCTAAAAGAACAAGAAGGTCTCTCATCGTCAACACACTGGGTCCTCTTTGAGCTCTTTGGCAACCTTACTAACCAGCAGGAACACAACACTATGAGTACGGTTTAGTGCTATTTGGCTGTGGTTTTCTGTAAGGTGAAGGCACTTCCTCAGTCGGGCTCTGCTCCAGATTTGAGCGAGATGACATTCGCTGAACATGCCCTACCACACTTAGCGAGATGCCATTCGCAGTGCCCATACCTCTCTTTTTGGCGTAGTTTAAGGACATACCCCGGATCGGGAAGTATGTTTCATGTATTGATAAATAGATTGTTTGACGTTGAGAATAAAGTACCTCCAGGTATTAATGGATCACAAATATGTCCGGATACTTACGATTTCCTAAACGAAGTTACACGTTTTAAAAATATTTAACCCGCAATCCTTCAATTGGGAAAGCATTTAAAAATTCATGGTTTAAACCTCGGCGGAACGCAACAGACCGAATCGCTTAATTTGATCTAAAGACGTTAAATAATGTTTGTATACAGTATACAGTACAGAACAGTCAAACAAGACCGATTCCATTACATCGAGGAGTAAGGCAGGGGGATGTGATATCCCCGAAACTGTTTACAAATGTATTGGAAGACGTGTTTAAGACTCTAAACTGGAACGGACGGGGCATACATATAAACGGTGAATACATCTCGCACTTAAGGTTTGCCGATGATATCGTAGTCACGGCAGAGTCGCTGCAGGAAGTTCAAGAAATGCTGCACAGCCTAAATGAAGCCTCCCAACGAATTGGTCTCCGGATGAACCTGGACAAGACAAAGGTCATGTATAATGACCTCGTCGTTCCGGGACCAGTAATCATCGATGGCACGCCTCTCGAAGTTGTCAAGGGATATGTCTATCTCGGGCAACTAATGCAGTTGGTAAGATACAACTTCGAAAAGGAAGCCGATAGGAGGATTCAATTGGGCTGGGCAGCGTTTAGGAAGCTGAAGCACATATTTTCGTCCGGTATACCACAGAGCCTGAAGACGAAAGTGTTTAACCAGTGCGTCCTTCCTGTAATGACGTACGGAGCCGAGACGTGGACACTGACTGTGGGGCTAATCCATAAGCTTAAAGTCGCTCAACGTGCTATGGAGAGAGCTATGCTCGGAGTCTCTCTGAAGGACAAAATTCGGAATGAAGTGATCCGACAGAAAACCAAGGTGACAGACATAGCTCTAAAAGTTAGTACGTTGAAGTGGCAATGGGCTGGCCAGCGTGTTCTGGAGTGGAGACCACGGTTAGGCAAACGTAGCGTTGGACGCCCTCTGGCCAGATGGCGGGATGACTTACATAAGAGGGCCGGTAGCGACCGGATGCGTAAAGCAGCAGACCGGGCTCTGTGGCGTACCTTGGGAGAGGCCTATGTCCAGCAGTGGACTGCAACGGGCTGATGATGATGATGATGACAGTATACAGGTTACCTATACAGCGCCATGTGTGACCACTTTTAAGAACATTTTTTTTATGAAAATTGTGTTTTTAATAAGCAGAATTAAAACTACCCTATATGTTGCTGCGAGGTATAAACTGTTACTACGAGTATACACAATTTCGTAAAATTCTGTGCAGTAGTTTTAACGTAGTGCGCGGACAGATTTACAGACAGACTGACAAGAATTCCAAAAATCGCTGAAATGTATTCAGTCAACGTTTCTAAAATAGTAAGTTTTTCTAAAATATCTTCGATGTACATTTTTTTTCTCCTTACGCGTTTATTATATGTATAGATGATGTTATATTTTACCTCTTATTAGATTTTTTTTTAAACAAGAAATAAAAATATCTAAAATAAAACGAATGAACATTTTCGTAATTGATTTATAGTAACTTCATGCTGTATTATCAATATCATCATCCTCTTGCCCTTATCCAATTTTCTTGGGTTCGGCGCAGCGTGTGAATTTTAATATGAATTAGAAAGTAGCATATATAATAAATAATATATGCTACTTTCAAATTCCTTTTAAAATTCGTATGTACATCATAACCTGTCATAACGATTTATCGATAAATTAGTATGGTTGGGAAGTCCCTATGTTCATTCCTGCCACTAAAAGTTCTATGTCTGCTAATAATTGTCATACTGTTGCAAAATGTATCATTTCAATGGATCAATTCTAACAATGATAATTATAACAAATATATATTTTATTTCAAATATAAAATAAAACGTGATATCTTTAACTATAAAAAATTTAAAAAGTCATATTTTGCTCAACCAATTTTTTGCAATTGTTCGGGATAGGTACCTTTTTCATCATGACTCCTTGCATGACTTTTAATATAAGTACACATTTTTATAGGTAAATTTATTATTTTGACAAAAACGGGACTACGACTTACTTTCCTTATTTTCCTGAAGTTTCGAGCGTTTCGTAACGGTCGTGGTCACAAGTAGACTGGTGAAGAATTGTATTGTATCAGCATCTCCAGGCCGCGCGGGTTTTCTGAACTACCCGCACTTGGTCTCGATTTAGTGGAGTACGGGAGCGCCAATTTAACCTATAAAAATGACATAAATCACAAGTCCGTATTTATTTTGTGACCTGTTAGAATGCGTTAAGTACTAATAATAAAAAATATTTTCTAACAATTGTTAGCATTGCGCTAGATATAATACATGTATTTGTTTGCTTCACATAGAAAAGATTATGTAAGTTTTATTTTTCTCCACCAGGCTATCGCTTTTTACTATTGCAACACAACTTCACATTTTATAACGGTTTTGTCAAGAGCATATGTCGTCTTAGCCACTTATAATTCGTTTAGAATTTAAGGTCACTTGAAAACTGTTTTCGAATATGCTCACGTAATCTATTGACCAAACTGTCATAAAATGACAGATGATGTTGAAATAGTTGAATGCAATAGTATACTAAAGGAAAATATATCTTGTATAATCTTTTCTTGTTATTATTTAAAAATATCTATATTATACCTAGCGCGACGTCAAAAACTGTTATAAAATATTTTTTACTATAAGCAATCATATCATATTCTCTAACTAAAAAAGAAAATCGTACTTGTGAGTTACCGAAGCTCAAAACTGTTCGCGTACTGTAGTAATTATTTACATTTACGCTAGGGTTGTCACTTTGCCTACACAAAACACTCACAACATCCGATGGTTATGCAAGTATACGGCCTTCTAGCCTAGTCATTAGTGACTGCCTACGAAGCAGGAGGTTCCAGGTTCGAATCCTGGTCAGGCCATTTATTTGTGTGTTTGTCACAGATTTCCTGATGTTCCTGAGTTATGGATGTACTCTATGTAATTAAGTATCTATCCATATTTATCTATTACTAGCTGTGCCCGCGGCTCCGCCCGCGTGGAATTCGTTCTGTGTCAGTAAGCGGCAAATTCACCCCTAATTTCTCTCCCGCTACCCTGGAGGCGGAACTTGAAGTAAAGTTGACAGATGGATACGCTAGAGGACAGTAGTCCTAATAAAATATTTTACAATTACCACTAAATGAAACTACACTCAATAATTTTTAAGAAAAAAAAACCGACTTCAATGCCTTCAAGCCGGTGAAGGATTATTGTAGATGGTGCACTTAGATTCCATACAATGAAATAACTTGCTTAAAAAACGCAGCGGAGAGGACAAATCGCCAAACGTGAACTATGCGTCGTTGAAGAGTTCCGTTCTGATTATCATCAGCAGTTCCACTTCATCAAATGTCACTCGTTTGAATGAAAATGCTTGATTTGTTGATGAAAATACAAAAGTCACTTTATGTATGCCTTTAAGATTTGAGGAATTCCCTCGATACCTCGTGGAACTCATCATCAGAACTTGAGCTTGACGAAAATTGGTCCTGACAATCTAACTTGCTTAACAAACATAGCGAAGAGGAAGAATCGCCAAACATGAACTATGCGTCGTTGAAGAGTTCCGTTCTGTTCATCATCAGCAGTTCCACTTAATCAAATGTCACTCTTTTGAATGAAAATGCTTGATTTGTTGATAAAAATACAAAAATCACTATGTGTAAGCCCTTAAGATTTGAGGAGTTCCCTCGATTCTTCATGGATCCCATCATCAGAACTTGAGCTTGACGAACATTTGTTCTGACAATTAAACTTGCTAAATAAACACAGCGAAGAGGACGAATCGCCAAACGTGAACTATGCGTCGTTGAAGAGTTCCGTTCTGATCATCATCAGCAGTTCTACTTCATCAAATGTCATTGTTTTGAATGAAAATGATGGTTTTGTTGATAAAAATCACTATATGTATGCCTTTAAGATTTGAGGAGTTCCCTCGATTCCTCATGGATCCCATAATCAGAACTGCGTTTTGACAAAAACGGGACCAATCTGTATATATATATACTTACAACCAAAAACAGAACTTTCAAAATCGGTTCAGACATGACGGAGTTATGGAGTAACAAACATAAAAAAAAAAAACAAAAAAAAACATACACGCCGAATTGAGAACCTCCTCTTTTCAAATCTTGAAGTCGGTTAAAAATGAATACTTTTTTTATTATATTTTTTTTTTGGCATGATTTAAACGACTTAGAGAGTAGTAGTGTATATCGGACGATACATGACCACTTTTGTATTTATACGTTCATGTCCACGGCAAATATCATCCAAATCGATCCTCCCGTCAAATCAGTCAAAGCATGAAAGGTAAGAACAGGCGTGGTTGAAAGTGGGGGGGGGATCACAAATGTAGAAATGTTTTTTCTATTTTAGGTGCATTTGGAGGGGGGGGGGGGGTCCATGACCCATGCAATTTTAACTCAATCGAGTGTAGTGGCTACCCCCCCCCCCTTTTAGACGTTGAATTTTTATAGGCTGGCTGGGAATTTTCCTGAATTGGAATTAGTAATCCTTAAGGGGTGATTTCCGGGATAACAATGCAAAAAAACCGGCCAAGAGCATGTCGGGTGATGCTCAGTGTAGAGTTTCGTAGATGCTGCCCTGTTACAAAACATCTGTTCAAAAGGTCGTTTATTTGGCGGCGCTTACGTCATTTTTCTATTCGGCACTTCCTTTCACTATGCGTTTTTGACTAATAATTCAAAAACGGCTGAACCGGTTTTATTCAATACAGTTTTTATTGAAAGTTCTTATCAGGCCTCACCAAATTTCAGCTTTCTAGTGCGAACGGTAACTGAGCTAGACCGCGGACAGACGGACGGACATGGCGATGTAACTGTTACGTAATAAGGCCTAATTATGTACAGAAGCATACACTGCTTTACCTACACACATATTAAAAATCCATTGAAACCATTAGAATGACCGCCATTAATCAAGCCAATGCGTCAATGCGCCGTGTCGTCAAATGGTTGCAACGGAAGACCAGCGCTGGCCCTGCCGGCATTTAACGCTGAGTTGCGACCATTTCGTGGCAATTAATGTTTCGGGTTGTATTTGTTATTGTTTATTATGTTTTTTGTAATTGTCATGAATAAATCTTTCTTTCGTTCATTCATTCATTCATTCATTACACCGCCATGACCAACATTGCGACGGCGGTCGGGAGGGCGGATTTTCATTACGTTACCGTAGGTAATGAATTTTCATACGTTTTAACCACACTGTCACAGATAACACACTGATGTTACGTTACTGGTTGCAATAATGTTGGTAATTAATTACATACGGTTCCGAACGCGGAATAGAGGATTTATGATATTGGTGTAGATCAAGATATTTATTCGTCAATGTAAGCACATTCCAATGCACTAATGAACGTCAGAGAAAAATAAAATACGTGATTGTCGTGGAAAGTGCGTGAATCGAGTGCGATCGGAACGAAAATATGTTATTTCATTTTATTTCATTCTTGACTTTTTCGTAAAATTTGTGTTTTTTTTTTGAAAATTTTTGAAATTTTAGAAGTTTTGGAAATTTTGGAAATTTTGGAAAGTTTGGAAAGTTTGGAAATTTTGGCAATTTCGGAGATTTTGGATTTTTTTTTAAATTTTGGAAATTTTCGAAATTTTCGAAATTTTCGAAATTTTCGAAATTTTCGAAATTTTGTTTTTTTTTACATTTTCGACGTTTTTAAAATTCTCGACTAAGGTTATTCTTTGAGGTTATCGACTTTTTTCACTTTTATCACTTTGTCACTTCTCACTTTCACTTTTCACTACACTTCACTTCACTTTATTCTATTTTATATAGTTTTTATTTCATTCCATTTTACATGTTTCTCAATCGTATGGGTGTCGCGTTTTCGTGACGTGACGCTTTTTCGTGACGGTCACGTGACTTTTTTTCGCCTAGGCCCCCATCCACGAACCGTCCGTTAAGGAACTTCGTTCCAAAACTACCACCGGTTCTAACCCTACACCTCTGTCCCAAGAAGTATTATGACCGAAAAGAAATTCGACTGGACTTATTTTTTTCAAAACAGTAATACATTATTAGATCTTAAAGATACAAAATAATGCGTATTTTTTCAAGAAGACATATCAAAACAGCTTGAGAGACAGATAATGTACCTATTGTTTAATTATAAAGAAAAATAAATCCTAATCTGACTGCTTCACAAAACGTTTGATACGGTTCTAAAGTAAAATGGAGGGGGGGGGGGGGGTTTGAAGATGAAACTATCCTTTGTCATATCTCGAGACCCATACATACTATTTCTATACCAATTTTCATCTAAATCAGTTCAGCGGTAAAAATTCCTCATACCTCCTTCCAACCCCCTTTTCACCCCTACAAGGGTTTGAAAACTATCCTATGACGTTTCTCGAGACTCAAATTATCTCCATACTCATTTCTATCTAAATCGTTTCAGTGGTTAAAAATTCTCCGTACAAACTTTCAACCCCATTTTCACCCCTACCAGGGTTGATTTTCGGGATTAAAACTATATATTATCCTTTCCCAGGACTCATACTATATCTATACAAAATTTCATCAAAATCCGTTCAGCCGTTTTCACGTGATGCGCGGTCAAATAAACAGACAAACAGATAAACAGACAAACAGATAAACAGACAAAAGTTCTAAAAATTGTTGGAACGTGTTCTGTTATCGATTCTAAGTATCCCCAGCCAACTTTTTTTCGATTATCTTCCATGTACAGACTTTCGACCCTCTTCAGCTTTATTATATGTATAGATGTATAGATATATATCGTCGTCTGGTACCCATATCACAAGCCTTATTGAGCTTACTCTGGGCCTAGGTCGATTTGTGTAAAATTGTCCTAGTATATATATATATATATTTTTTTTAAGTATTTCCATATTTGCTGATCGCTGGATTCCACGAATTTTTATACTATCTTATTCAATAGCCTTTCGTAGTTTCCTAATATAACGACGACGCCACGTTCCGTGGAGAGAACTTTTGGTTTATGGAGCTCAATCCAGTGGTTTGGTCCAGATTCTAAATGTTCTACTACCGCAGACTTTTGTATATTTGGAGATTTTTGTGCGTTTGGTTTCCTCAATATAGGAGCTACTGTGGTAGTTACAATAAATTTTACTGGAAAATTGGTAAAAAGTGACTCGATATCAAAACTCACCATCAAAACTCACCATCTGGTCTTAAGAATGTATATAAAGTGACGGGAATTCTTTACAAAGCAACACTGCAATACCGATGCAACGTGCTTGGTCAGATCGTAAGTAGGTGAGGCGATTTGACTTACAATCTGTCGCAAGGGACGAAAAAACGAAACGTCAGGAAAATAATAAAAGTAAGTGAACGCAATTACGAGTAAGTCCCGTTTTTGTCAAAATAATGAGGTAAAATTGTATGAGTTTAAATAAGTACTTTTAACATAATGTACATTATTATTTTCAGCATGTACGTAAATATTTAGATACAATTTGTATTTCTCTTTATTTAAAATATTTGATAATAAGAAATTAAATTTAGTAAATGAATTAAATTAAAATCCTAACTTTCAATTGCTAAATAACTACTTAGGTTTGCGGTTACCAAGTTACCTTTATGTAAAAATAATTTTCAAATAAGTTGACCCACTTTCGAATAATCGCTGAACATAAGTACCTATGTCTATACAAAAAAAAAAAAAAACTTTCGAAACCTTGAAGTTTTGCTGTTGAATTTTTTTTTCAGTTAGACTACGACCGCATGATTAAAAAAATAAACAACGGAACCAAGGTAGGAACACCTCTTCAGCTACAGTTATAGTGCATAATAGTTTTCAATAAATCAGTGAACAGGTGAGAAACGATGTTTCCAAAGTACCTAATCACTCTAATCAGACATAGCGCAATCATTGGAGCATTTGCCTTACAAAAGGTAGAGTAGAAAATGTTATAATGGTTCTTGGTAGGCTACAGGGTGGTTATTAAAATACTAGATTTGAGACCTTGAGGGGGGGGGGGGAGCATTGGCCGCCACCTTGGTTTAAACGTGCCATAAGTCAGTTTTTGAACCTTGGCGCTTAAACGGTTATCAGTATGCCTAACATGTCTATGGAACGTATGAATAAGATAAAATTGTCTACAATATTTCCATACACAATACATCTGTAAGTCTTACAGATATAAAGATACAGGGGGTGAAAAAGTGTATATTTTCTTATATCATAAGAATTTTATTAATTAGCTTCAAAGTTTTGTGTTTCGAGATAAGGAAATGAAGTCTCTACCACAGTTTTGTCATCTTCTAATGATTCTTCTAAAAGATATTCAAAAGTTGAATTCACCCCTAGAGCGCTTATAGAGGGGGTGAAAGTAGTAAGTCTCACACACATAATCAATGTTCTATTACTCATCATAAAATACTACTAGGCGTTGTAAAAACATATATGCTTTCATACAAAAAACATTTTTTTTAAAGAAAGTGCTCGAAAATATTTTTATTTTTTTAAACTTCATATAACTGTCAAGTTATTATTAAAATATCGTATAGGCTTTAGCATTTTTTACATAATGCTTGAACAGTTGACTTTATAACAAAAATGTCTACGAGAAGTATAGCCTGTGGACGTCTGTAAAGTCAATAGTACATGACAGATGTCACGTACGTCAGCGTGGTGAAAGAGAGGTCAAGTCTCCTATAGTTAGTAACTACTTTGGTATAACATTCTCTAGTTGAAAATTAATATTTGGGATAGAAAACCGCCAAATAGTTATTTTAACTGCCCTACCAACATTTAATGTATGAATACTTAATTCGCAAATTTATTCGAATGAATTATTCGAATACGAAAAAATTATTTG
The DNA here is from genome assembly GCA_947086415.1 of Pammene aurita. Taxonomy (NCBI): domain Eukaryota; kingdom Metazoa; phylum Arthropoda; class Insecta; order Lepidoptera; family Tortricidae; genus Pammene; species Pammene aurita. Next base: position 5,555,280 of record OX352314.1, on the reverse strand, counting down.
AATGAATTCTTTGTCGAATTATTCGCGCGAATAATTACTGTCGAATAATTATTCAAAATTTTTATTTGTCATTCGCGAATAAAGTCATTTATTCTTATTCGTATTCGAAAAAAATTGCCCATCTCTGGTATCAAACAATAGATTGTAATATTCATCACGTTGATCTGGTCCCCCAGCGGTTTGCCGGGGGGCGAGATAGGGCGAAAACCTAGAGTGTTGCCTGTCCATTTGTCTTGTGTTTTCCTGAAAAAGATATCCCATCAAAAACATTACATGTACAAAAATGCCAGGCTCGCAACAAAGTTCTCCTACTGCAAAAGTATTGAGATCTAATCTAAAACCGAGCCGGTGTTCATAAAACTCAATCCCTACAGGAGTTTACTGACCATATCATTGTGATCCTTTAATATCATATGTCTATACTAGCCTTTTCCCGCGGCTTCGCCCGCGTACTATAAGTACTCAAAAAGAATACGATACCCATGTTAATTATCAGACTTTGTGAACACATTTGCCCGTTTTAGGGTTTGAATTTTCAAAAAACCTGAAACACGTGTTTACTCATTTATCGTTAGGAATACTCCTGTGAAGTTTCGAATAAAATAATCTAACAAATCTTGATTCGCCATACAAATTTTTGGACCCCCATTTTACCCCCTTAGGGGGTGAATTTTGAAAAATCCTTTCTTAGTGCACCCCTAGACCTACGTGCCAAATTTGGAATCTCTAGACGCAGCGGTTTGGGCTGTGCGTTGATATGTCAGTCAGTCAGTCAGTCAATCAGTCAGTCAGTCAGTCAGTTTCTTCTTTTATATATTTAGATTTTTATAATAAATAGAATGACCTGGCCATCGTACGGCTAAATACGAGTATAGGTAAACAGGTGTCCTTATGATAAGTTTGCAAAGTATTTTATTTCTAAACACTGTGGTATCGTTAGCACACTTCCCTTTGGAGACGGTATCTATCTATCTATATATCTGAGCGGCTAAGGCACTCAATAATATGTATTTGAACATGCACTTTATCGACTTAACAATACAGGAGTTATTCAGACATTATTTGATGGCGATTGTACCTATTATGTGACATGTGACTAATAATAATTAAGCCCTATTGAGCTTACTGTGGGACTAGGTTGATTTGTGTAAAATTGTCTCATAATATTTATTTAATAATATATTCATATTCATATTCAAATTCATTTATTTCGTAAATGCACAGATACAATACACATATCGGGGAGATGGGCCTCGTTAGCAATCGGGGAGATATGCCTCGTTAGCATTGTGCTGCAACCTGTCTAGGAGAAGGTAAACTCCAAAATATAACCCGGGGAGATGGGCCTCGTTAGCATTGTGCTGCAACTTGTCTAGGAGAAGGTAAACTCTGAACTAAAACCCCCAATCCAAGGTGTAAACCGACCCGTGCTCAAGGATGAGTGGCCAGAGGGAGTCTGGTTTTTAACGGAGGGTGTCTGTGTTGGCGGTCACAGGACACTACGTAAATTCGCCTTACCTCAGTACAGGGCTCTGCTGGGGAGGACCTGTAACCCTTCTACTCGTGGGAACGCTATGGAGAATTATAATAATCATCCGCATGGCGGCGATGCGGTACGCCACCCATCACGTCTCGTTTCTCGCGGGGGCGAGAAGTGGCTCACGGAGAGCCGTTTTGCTACGTTGAATGTTGGAGGAGGGATGAATGACAAATTGAATGAGGTTTTACAGATGATGGAAGAAAGAAGGATTGATGTACTCTGTGTGAATGAGACAAAGCGGAAGGGAAGTGACACCACCACCCACGGGGCTTTTACCGCGTACTGGTCGGGGGTGCCAAGCTCAGAGCGAGCCAGTAAGGGAGTCGGTGTTATACTATCCGCTAGGATGGCTGAGTGTGTGAATGAGTTCAAGTGCGTGAGTCCCAGGTTGATCTGGATCAGAATGAAAGTGGGCCTGATGAGGATTTTTGTTGTTGGGGTTTACGCTCCTGTAGATCAGGGAGCGGGAAACTCTCAACAAACACAGGATGAAAGACGAATGTTTTGGGACGAAATGAGAGACGTTTTAAGTGTGTGCAGGAATAATGAAAGGTTAATAATGCTCGGTGATTTTAATAGTTGTATAGGAGTAAAGCGAGATGGTTTTGAAAGGGTCTTAGGGATACATGGTGACGAGAGAGTGAATGAGAATGGAAGAAGCTTGTTAGAGATTTGCCTCGAGTGGAGTCTTTGTGTAGCAAACACAATGTTTGCTCACAAACGGATCCATATGTTCACTCGAGAGGCGGAAAACGTTAGGAAAAGTATGATTGATTTTGTAATAGTTGATGAAAGAATGAAGAAGAATGTTCGCGACGCTAGGGTGTATCGTGGGTCGGCTATCTATACTGACCACTTCCTGGTAATGTGCCGAATAAGTGGTCTATTCAAAGGGTGGCGATCACGACCTCGTGCGGTTTCTAGCGTGTTAGAGCGAATAAAAGTGGAAGGGTTACAAGAGGAAAGTGTAAGTGAAGAATATGTTAGTAAACTGAAGGGTGAGTTTGAAGGACTGGATGACATAAGTGAGATTGATGATTTATGGAGCAACTTTAAAAATAAAGTTGTGAGTGTGGCTAGGGAAGTGTGTGGCGTGAGTAAAAGACACAAAGGCAGAAAGGAGAAGAATGTGTGGTGGGACAAGGAAGTACAAAAAGCAGTATGTGAGAAGAAGAAATTGTGGCGGGATTGGTTAGCTGCAAAAGCTAACCATAGAGCTCAAAAAGCCTCAATTGAAGAAGTGAATGAGACGCGAAAGAATTACAGAAGAATGAAAGTGCAGGTGAAAGAAATTGTTAAAAGAAAGAAAAATGGACAGAATGATCAATTGCATGAAAGGTTGTCGCGAGATTTTCGGACGAACATTAAGTTCTTCTGGAAATCCGTTCGCATAGCCAGAGGTAAGAGTTCGGACTCTGAGCTGAAAACAGTTAAAGACTCGAATGGAAGTTTGCTGAATGGGGAAGAATGTATATTGAAGAGATGGCAGGAATATTTTGAAAGCTTGTTTGAAAGGGAGGAAGCAAATATGCTAACCTCAGATGTGAATGGAAGCCTTCCAATGGATGACAGTAATATTAGCATGGACGAAATTGTGAAAGCTTTGAAAGGAATAAAATCAGGCAAGGCAGCAGGGTATGATAGGATCTCCGCCGAAATGCTGAAGGCTGGACAAGGTGTCGTAGCGAGTCAGTTGTATCGCCTTTTCAATTTGTGCTTTAGTACCGGCCGTGTACCAAGGGACTGGTGCAAGGCCGTCATAGTTCCTCTTTACAAAGGGAAAGGCTCACAACTTGACTGCAAAAACTACAGGGGCATTAGCCTACTCAGCATCGCCGGAAAACTGTATGCGAAAGTGTTGATTGAAAGAGTAGAAAAAGAAACCGATGGGAAAGTGTGGGATGCACAAGCGGGATTTCGAAAGGGTATGGGATGTACGGATCAAGTCTTTTCCTTACGATGCATAACCGAAAAGTACTTGGCCAAAGGTCAAAAGGTCTATTGCGCTTTCGTGGACTTGGAAAAGGCTTATGATAGAGTGATGAGAAATGAATTGTGGTCGGTAGTGTCCATGTATGGAGTAAACAGTCGGCTTGTGCAAGCACTGAAGTCTCTCTATGAGGATTCCAGTGCTTGCGTGAGGATAAACGGGTCATACACTGAGTGGTTTAGCATTGAAAAGGGTGTTAGACAGGGATGTGTAGCGTCACCGTGGCTGTTTAATCTATTCATGGACAGTTGTTTGCAAGATCTGAAAGACGATGAATGTGGACTGAGGATGGAAGGGTTGCTAGTAAAATGTCTCCTGTACGCTGACGATTTAGTATTACTTGCGTCATCGGCACAGGAGTTACAGTTGATGGTAACAAGAGTGCATGAATCTTTTGAGAAGAAGGGAATGAAGATGAATGTCAGTAAGACGAAAGTAATGGTATTTGAAAGAGATGAGATTATGGTAGATTGCGAAATTATGATTGGTGAAGAAAGACTGGAACAAGTGAACGAGTTTGTGTACTTGGGGACTTTGTTTACAAGAGATGGTAAAAATGAAAAAGACATTGAAAGGAGAGTGAATGCTGGGAATAGAGTGAATGGGGCACTGAACGCTTTTATGAGCAGTCAGAAGGTGTCGCAAAAAGCACGCCTGGCTGTGCATGGAGGAGTGTTGGTGCCTACACTTATGTATGGTAGTGAAAGTTGGGTGTGGCAGAAAAGACATCAAAGTCAAGTGAACGCAGTGGAAATGAGAGCTCTAAGAAGCATGTGTGGTGTGAAGTTAACAGACAGGATCAGAAATAGCGTAATAAGAATGAAATGCGGAGTGGATGAAGATGTAGTGACAAAAATTGAGATGGGTATGTTGAGATGGTTTGGACACGTAGAGAGGATGGATGTAAGAAGATTAACGAAGAGGGGGTACGAAGAAAGAGTGGAAGGGTCAGTTCGAAGGGGAAGACCTAGGCGAACTTTCCTCGATCAAATCGGGGAATTATTGCAAAAAGGCCAGGTCAGAAGTACTCTAATCCGACGAGCATGTATGAGGAATATTATGAAAGTGGGTGAAGCGAAAGTAGTTTGTCAGGATCGTAGTAAATGGAAATCCGTGATCTCTGCCTACCCCTCTGGGAAACAGGCGTGAATATATATGTATGTATGTATGTATGTACAATACACGTCAAAAGAAAAAATAATACTAAAATTAATACTAGTGAGCTATTATATACACAAATCTGGCGGGCATATAATTGAAACCTCATAAAACATTTAATCACCAGTCAGTAGGGTCAAATTAATGGTTTTTAAGTTAATTATCTACGGGCCTAAAAATAAACTTAGTTCATTTAATTACATTGTATTCACTCTATTATATAGCGCAATGCAGAAAATTCAGTCAATAGCATAGCGCCATCTACGGTCAGATTAAACTCAAACTCAAACATTTATTCAGTAAGTATGCCACAAGGGTACTTTTACACATCAAAGTAAAAGAGAGAGAAAAAAAATCAAACTACACCGGTTCTAACCCTACACCTCTGACCCGAGAAGAATTATGTCCGGCAAGAAACTCGGCGGGACTTATTGTTTCAAAACAAATACATCAAAACTAAACAATACATGTAAGTGCGTTGTTCTATAAGAAAACATATCAAACCAAGGTTAGATTAACCAACAATAGGTTATAGTTTAAGAAAAATCTCAAAGAAAAAAAAGATGAGTCCAAATCTGACTATTGAAAATGAATTACATACAAGTTTGATATACTTTCTTAGCTGAACTGTGTCTTCTACATAAATTTCCAAATTATAATAATCCATCATCAACAGTTAGAAACAAATTTTGAATTTAAATAATTAAAAAAAAGTACTTAAGTGATTCTAGTATACAATAAACATACTATTTCTAAATTATACTTAGAGATGTATAAGGTCTCCAAGTGTCTTGTTCTATATATTCTTTATAATAAAAAAAATACGGATAATCAAGCACCGAATATTGTGTCTAAAGCCAATTAAACTAAAATTAAATATGACTAATAAAAAGTTACGTAAATGTGTTGCCCCAGTTAGCCTAAACAGACCGGTCTCCACAAACAGCACCCGTTTACGAGTATGACGCATATCTCAGCCATTCCTCCCTCAACCTTTCTTCGGGAAAGTGGCGACCCGATCAACGACGCCACCATAAGCAGAGCCTTTTAAGCGAGCATGACATGTTCAAGCTGGCGGGCTTTATTAATTAATAAAAAACTAACCATGTTTAGTCTGGTGAGAAACAATATTCTGTGCTCTTATTTTACATGCGTGAACTAAATTACAATATAAAAGTGACATAGAGATGTACATGTCTCTAAGCGTCAGGATCATTAAATATATATCTATACATATAAATATTTGCGAATGCAAGACTTACACATGTATAACGTCTCTAAGTGTCCAAATACTAAATAAAAACCAAATAAAATAAAAACGAAAAACAGGTAATACTGGACAATAGTAAAGCTGCTTCATAGAGTAATGTACCCAATAATTTCTCAATTTGTAATACTAACCATATCAAGCTACAGGCTTAAAGGCATTGTTATCCTCAATGAATTCCTTTAAAGTATAGTACTCTCTCCTCAACAAATAGCGCTTAACATAAGACTTGATGTTATTTAGTGGCAAATTCACTACATCAGCGGGGACTTTGTTATAAAAACGTGTACAGTTCCCAGCAAAAGACGTACGAACCTTACCGAGGCGGTGGCAAGGCTCAGCAATCTTATCTTTATTTCTAGTGTTATAGTTATGGACATCACTGTTGAGCTTGAATTCATGGATGTTTTTCCGCACATACATAATGTTTTCAAGTACGTATTGAGATGCTATGGTAAGAATATTTGCCTCTTGAAATTTTCCTCTTACGGATGCTCGAACACGCATTTTATAAATGCCACGTACAGCTCGTTTTTGTAGCACAAATATGGTCCCAATATCAGCCGCTTTACCCCACAACAGAATACCATACGACGTAACACTGTGAAAGTAACTGAAGTATACCAGCCTGGCAGTTTCACTGTTTGTTAGATGGCTGATTCGCCTCACGGCATAGGCTGCAGAGCTAAGTTTCCCAGCTAGGGTAGGTATATGTGGATGCAATTGTAATTTCGAGTCTAAAGTGACTCCTAAGAAAACAGTTTGATTTTCGAATTCCATTGTTTCATCATTTATTATAATCTTGCTGCTGTTAATCTGCTTGACGTTGGGAAGTGTAAATTTGATGAACTTCGTTTTCTTGGCGTTCAAAAGTATGTTATTAACCGTAAACCAATTTACTACTGTGGAGAGTGCACTGTTAATAATATCGAAGCTGTTCTATTTTCTGTCCACTTTAAATATCAGAGATGTGTCATCAGCAAATAACACTATATCATTCATTATTATGACAAAAACGGGACTTAATCGCGTACACTTACTTTTATTATTTTCCTGACGTTTCGAGCGTGCCGTAACGCTCGTGGTCGCAGACAGACCAGTCTGCCTGCGACCACGAGCGTTACGGCACGCTCGAAACGTCAGGAAAATAATAAAAGTAAGTGTACGCGATTAAGTCCCGTTTTTGTCATAATAATGAGTGAACATCGTGTAAGTTTAAATCAGTAACACTATATCATGTTTATCTTGCACAATTTTAGGTAGGTCATTAATGTACACCAAAAACAGGAAGGGACCAAGTATTGAGCCTTGAGGCACTCCGAGTGCTACAGGGGACCCAGAAGATTGAGTTCCATTAATAACCACTCGTTGTGTTCTATCCGATAGGTATGATGAGACGAGGTTAAGGGCACCAGCTTTGATCCCGTAATGGCTTACTTTTCTCTTTAGATTTTCGTGATCAACGCAATAAAATGCCTTCGATAGGTCACAGAATATTCCAACAGCATCTTGTTTTTTTTTTCCAAGTGGCAAAGATGTACTTAAGAAGAACAGCACCTGCGTCAGTAGTCGAGCGACCTCTGGTAAAACCAAATTGGTTTCTAGCGAACAATTCGTTTCGGTTAAAATGTGACACAAGTTGATTTAGAATCAGTTTCCCGAAAACTTTGCTCAGTGCCGGCAGTATTGAAATTGGTCTGAAATTGCTTGGTTCTGTTCTCGATCCTGATTTGAACAAGGGCATCCCCTTAACTTTGCTGTGCTTCAATATGTCTGGAAATATTCCTGTATCAATACATTTGTTAAATATATCAGCTTAACGTGGTGTAATCGATTCAACAATGGAATGTAGAACTTTAACAGATAGGCCCGAAAGATCTTCAGTTTTCTTAAAATTTTGGGATTTAAATGTTTTAATAACTAAGTTCGGAGTAACATATGAAAATTTAAAGATATCTGTACACTCTGTACTAATAAACTAATACATGACTATGACTTACCAGAACCACCTAAAACAAAGTTGATTTTATTATTTATTTTGCCGAGTTACGGACCTTACGAGTAATTACTTATGTACTATGTTACTTATATAATAGTTATATAATAGGTACAATCGATTACAAAGAGATGTATTCACTTTTTTACCTTGTTGCGTTATAATAAGGTCCAACAGTGGATATATGTCTTTGTAGTCGACTGTACAGTTACTATCAAATATATCGGATCGGCCATAGTACTAAAAAATATAGGAACATGCACGTTATCGCCTTGGCAATAGGAGCGTTGTTCATATATTTCTGACCTTCCTTGGCCACTCCTATATATCTCATGGTAACTGTACACTCGACTACAAAGAGATATATCCACTTTTGGATCTTATTGCAACGCAATATGGTATAAAAGCGGATACATCTCTTTGTAGTCGATTGTACCTATTATGTAACTAATAATACATAAACAAATCTGGCAGGCACATGAATAATTTTAAACTGGAATATACTCTTATATAGATGTCATATACAAAGGATTACTTCATGTAATCAATTATTATGATTAATAACTACAAAATGTAGTCGTAGTTAGTAATCAGTAGTTAGATTACAATTTGCCCAACACTGATCATCACATTGATCTGGTCCCCCAGCGGTTAGGCGGGGGGCGAGATAGGGCGAAAACCTAGAGTGTTGCCTGTCCATTTGTCTTGTGTTTTCCTGAAAAAGATATCTAGTATCGGGAATTTGCCCTCGGAAAAGTGAAGTAGATCTTGGCATGGTGGAAATGATCAACAGAACTTCATGACACATTGTATTGTATAGAATATCACTACATAGTATAAAACAAAGTCGCTTTCCGCTGTCTGTCCCTATGTATGCTTAGATCTTTAACTACGCAACGGATTTTGATGCTGTTTTTTTACTAGATAGAGTGATTCGAGAGGAAGGTTTATATGTATAAAACATGCATAATATAATAGAGAAACACTGATAATTTTGGAGGTTTCTAATGTGATGTAAATATACACATGTTTTTGCGCTTACATTACAAACGCTGGCTGAACCCTACGAGATAGATCAAAATAATATACTACAGTTTTGTATACCTTAAAAGGTCTACAAAAAAGTCCCGTGCGAAGCCGCGGCGGGTCGCTATTACTATTATATTATTATGCTACGGAACCCTAAACAGGACCTTTTGAATGGGTGTACTGAGCATGGCCCGACATGCTCTTGGCCGGGTTTTATAAGATTTTTTCGAACTACTTTATAGTACAGTCAGCGTCAGAGAAACGTGACCCCCCTGGTTTTAAAACTATAGCTCGCAAGGCAACGCCGAAACATTAGTTCAACATCGCCACAGCTATATCGAGCATCATATTATTTCAAAAAGTCAATTTTACCTATTTGCTCCGGTCCGTTATTGGGAATCGATCCTCGGGACCTCGCGGCTGTTATTATAATGACTTCATGTTCTTACATTAGTCCATCACTTATACCATTGAGCCATCGGTCACATATTATTACTCGTGAAAATATGGATCACTATCGTCAAATCGTAAAGATGGAGGTTACTTATGTCTATGCGTCCTCGTCTAACCGGCCTGTACCTGTATAGATAATGATAATAATATAGTCTTGTCTTTGTTTATTATTATTTCTCTACCCTCATTATATATCCGAAAGTGAGTAACAACGCCTTTAACTAAACGTGTTTAGGTTGAATTTAGTATGATTTTCCCGTTTCGCATTTTTGTAATTACAATTGAGTTTTGGGGTAACTTTGTAAAAATTCGCATCCGCCGCAAATCGTTCGTCATCATTACGTCTATTCTTGGTGTGCCGAAGTAGTAACGTTATTTTATTTCATTCTCGACTTGTCCGAAAACTTGTGTAACAACTGAGTTTTAAAATGGTTCGATTAAACTCTTTTATGACATCGAAAATTGTAGTGCTTCGAGAACAAAACCAGAGTATTAAAACAATTGCACGAGAAATGAATATATCGGTGAGTTACTTAGAGTTTACTCCATTTCATTGAGCCATGTTTTGTCCTACTAGACCTACTAAGTTCAAATTGTGTTTTTTATTTGCAGAGGAACCCGGTTCGCAAATGGCTAAGGCGGTATGAAAAAACGGGTGACGTTAAAGATGATCGGCAAGGCCCCCGTCCTTCTGCCTACACAGAGGAATCTCAGCGGCACCGTAGTATTGTGCAAATACATACCGACGCTCCATTTACTACAACTCGCTCAACAGCTGAGACATTTGGGGTATCTCTTAGCACTGTCAGAAGACATTTGCACGCTGCCCAGATACACCATTATAAACCAGCGAAAAAAATAAGGTTATCAAATAAGCATCGCGACGATCGCGTTAGTTTTGCCAAAAAATATGAGGATTTCGACTGGGAGAACCAGATCGTAATTTTTTCGGATGAAAAATGCTTCAAATCCGATACAGATGGGCGAAAAATTTTGTGGCGAAGGAGAGGGGAACGATATAACCCCAAGAACGTGCTAGACTTGAGAACAAGCGGAAGAATAACATTAGGTAACTAACTCATTCTAACAACTTACTCAAATAACTTGTTTTGACTTAAAGTATAAATAAAATGTGGCGTTCCAGCACAGAAGGGTTCTTTATCTGAATTTGTTGAAAAGGACCTCATTACACTTGAAGCATAAGGACCCTTCTGTGATGGAAAGCCACAAATATTGATGACGCATTGTAGATGGTCCTTATTAATTAATGTCATATATTTTTATCAATGTTTATATATAATTTTGTATAAGTATAAAATATATTGCTTATTTTCAGCGTATTTTGGGTGGATTCGTCTATGGGTCCAGGTGAGCTCGTGGAAGTTGGAGGCCGGATGAACAGCAAACGATACCTGGAAATATTGCGGGACGTGATGCTACCATCAGTTCGTGTCGCATACCCCGAAGGGCAAATCTTTTTTGTGCAGGACAACAGTGCAGTGCATCGTTCACGGATAGTTCAACAGTGGTTAGAATCTCAACCAGACATTACAGTTTTCGACTGGCCATCTAAGAGCCCTGACCTGAACCCAATTGAAAATTTATGGGGTCAAATGGTGCTCAACTGGGACCCCGATCAGGTCAAATCAAAACAAAACCTTGATGATGAAGTCTATAGAACCTGGGAACTTATGAGGAATACTGACATATGCTCAAACTTGGTAGCTAGCATGAAAAATAGGCTGAAACAAATAGATTAGATTAGATTAGATTTATTTATTTCTTAAAGAAAAAGACATAGTATTTTACACTTGAAAACAAAATGCTTTCACTAAAAAGATCGTCATCTAAGAACTATTTACAATACAAATCTATAAAACAATGTCACGATACAAATAAAAATACAATGAAAATAAAAAAATAAAAAATAAAAATAAAATTAAAAAATTATAAATGTCATTTTTGTATACATAACTAGGATAAACCTAGGTATTTTCAAGTGTCATAAACTAAAACCTATAAAAAAAAATATTACAAAACGTATTTACATTAATACAGTTCAATATACCTACGTCAAATTTATTAGTCTAGTGTTTTAATTTGAAATAATAAGCTATTTGAAAACAATAAATAATAATTGATTATTTTGCACGTGGTTTATCACTATATTCTTTTACTGAATATAGCGACATTGACATTAAAAATTCTTTTAGTCGTTGTTCAAACTTTTCATTTGAGGTTTCGTTTCTGAGGCTGGCGGGTAGTCGTTCATAAAACGACGGACCGATCACTCGCGGAGATTTGTCGAGCAATGCGAGGCGCCGCGGTACAGGTAGTAATCGTAAAAAATAGAGGATAATGAGGGCTACCCTCTCCGGTATTAGAAAAAAAAAATGCAACTAGTGAAATATAGTGTAATATTATATTATATTCTTATTTGATGGGCATACAAAAGTTTAACTGATATTGTTTCAGAATATTTATACCTTGTTTTTTTACCATTACAAAAAGGGTAAGGAAGCTTAATACCGTGTCTTTTCATTGAAAAACACTTTTGAAAAATAAGTCATGGCAAATATGTAACAAGACATATATTTACATTATTTTGATTTCATAAGTAGGTAATAGTTATACTTTTAGTTACAAGCGTTATTCCATATAACCCTTTTTCTAATGCTAAAAGAGCGAGGTATAGGTAGTGAGTGTTGTGTTTCCTAAAAGTGTAGTAACGTGACAGGAGATGAATATTGTTATCGCTGGCCGATAACATGCTGTTTCTCTCTAAAACGTAGTGGCTCGCAAGGTTAGAAATATCTTCTCGTTTTATACACAACCATTATTTATCCAACCCAATATTTATAACTATATAATACCTGTTATTAATCACGCGAGTCGATTCGACATTTTAAAATGAAATGTATTCAGCGTTGTATAGGAATATCCTGTTTGCACTTTCATGACTCAGTCATTCTGATGTTGTAAGGCAAATACAACATACTAGGTTATATTCAATAGACAATATGCTAGGGATTACCGTTCCGGTTCCCTTCATATTATTAAGACAGCTATAATCGCAGCCCAGGAAACATAACACAATTTTAATTAACTCACACTATAATATTGTTGATTATTTCCCATAAAGGGTAAATATCAAATTACAATGCAACTGTTACCTTGCTAGTTAAGCAACATAAATGTTCAATTTATATAATGTAAAATAGAAATATCAAATAAATATCTGCCGAACTAAACGCATATCGGTGTAGGGATTTTGATTGTATTTAAAATATACTTATTACACAACCATGCATGTAATAAAGCACCAGGATAATATATACCTTTATAAAATAGAAATTGTGACAAAAAATAACTTTAGTCTACGTTTAATAATTATTGTCTTATACGTAGACTGAAGTTATTTTTAGTCACAATTTCTATTTTATAAATCATATAGAACTACTTATAAAGAGTAGGTAACTAGACCGTGACGTCATTTTGTAATGTTTCATATAAATTCGATAGTGGCAAATCGTTTTGACAGTTCGACTATAGTAGTAAAATGCCCTATTTTTAGGTGTTAAATGTTAATAAAATACCAATAAAATGAGTGTTTTTAATATTGCTTTTATTTTAATTTGCCTTATTTATTTCTACTACAACATTTGATATTACCCGTATCCATTTTTCAATAATTCTAAAATTAATAATATGCTAGCAAAATAAAAACCAAAAAACATTCCAATCCTTAAAGGATTCTCGGTCTCGAACCGGGTATCTTCGAATCATTTGTCAGCATACGAAACCACACAGCTACGCAAACATTAAGTGCAATGACGAAATTATTGTACAGTTTCTATACTGCTATTAGGGGGGTCACGTCTCTCTGACGCTGACTGTACATAACCTAGCAAAGGAACGTGCTCACTCTAAGTTAGACCCGCGCGCCGGGTTTTGTCTTTTCATTTGAAGCACCTAATCGTAGGTAGGTAGTTACAAAAAGTAATCACGTAACCGTGATTTCAACTACAATTAGTAGTTAGTAATCAAAATTTTTAACTACTTTATACGATTACTTCATGTAATCAATTATTATGATTACTAACTACAAAATGTAGTCGTAGTTAGTAATCAGTAGTTAGATTACAATTTGCCCAACACTGATCATCACATCGATCTGGTCCCCCAGCAACACTGATTGTAATACATTAACTGAATCCGTACTATTGATACTGCTCACATCTACTGAATCAACCTGTATAATTATATGTTTTTTTTTACGTATTATATTAAATTGAAATCGTAACGTGTCCATACTTAAGTTGACGTTCCATCCATCCTACTAGCGTTTGTCCCGGCTTTTGCTACGGCTCACCATGACATTCCAACCCAGAGGGGAAATTAGGCCTTATTGGAATCAGGTCCGGTTTGATTAGGATGTTTTCCGTAAGTTGATGTTCCATTAACATATTTAATATTTTAAGTTAAATTTTACATGATTTTTCCAGGGACCGATATGCTCAAGAGAGACCTTACACGTCGATCACGACGAGAAAATAATGGATTTGGCAAGTATTACAAACTTTGATAGTGATCAAGAGGTATACCGAACGAAATAAGGAACTTCAAATGAACTTTTCCCAGTTTAACCCTTAATAGGGCACCGGTCATATGCTTACCACTTTGATCTGTCAGGCACAGATTCAATACAGTTTTACTTACCTGTTAGTTTGAAAGGTTTATGAACGCACTCATAACCTGTCATTCATAAAAAAAATATGTTGGCAACATTGTGAAGTGTCAAACGTAAGTTTCGTACCTGCTAATGAAAAAATTCAAAAGTCGAACGATTTTTATAGTGTTTAGCGGATATTTGTTTTAAAAGTGTTTTAGCAAGATTCCGGTAAGTGGTTTTTGTTGTTTTCATGTAGTATTCGGTTATTTTATCTAGCTAATTACGTGTTATCCACCCCTAAATACATATTTTTTTGGTTTGAGAAGATAGCTCGAAGTTGGTGGTAAATAATTTACCGGTGCCCGTTACGGTCAAAAAGCTACGGACAAACTTTAAATGTTTTTTGTTTATTTTCTTGTTTTCAGTAACTATGTCTAGAAAAAAGAAGTTAACCGATAAAGATATTCAAGAAATACTTGAAAATGATCTTTCCAGCCTTGAAAGTGACTCGGATGACGACATGGGATACATTTCGAATTTGGTTAATGAGTATAATTACGACAACCAAGTTTTGCGAGGGTTATCAAAAATGTTGAGTTCAGGGGTTGACGAACAACCCAGTGTTAATACTAGAGATGTTTATCCAGAGGTAGAAGATACGGCAATGTGCGAAAATAATTTACAAAATGCGTCAGACACTGTTGAACATGAGAAAAACACTTCTGATGGGGCCCCTGATCGGTCCTCCGAAGATATTTTGGGACTAGTGGACTACGTGACCATGGAAATTGAAGAAATTACAAGACCTGTAACTCCTTTAAGTGTTGTACCGATTGCTGCGTCTAGCCCCATCCCCACTGAGACAATTAATTCTCAGCCTAGCAACGAAATACCACGAGTTATTGTCGTACAAAATGAAATTACAAATGTCCTGGCTAGTTCCCTTCCACGTTCAACGCCGATACAGCCTCCGGTCGTTAATGAAAACATCCCTCAAGATATGGATCTACGTAGGTTTCGTCGTATAAAATCAGCTAAAGAATGGTCCTCTAAGTTACCAACACACCGCGTACCAAAGTTTGATAAACCAATGGCATTTAAGAATCTTATGGCATTTACTCACAATACACCACCTATCAGTTTCTTTGACCATTTTTTTCCTGACGCGGCCTGCAAACTTATTGTAGAACAAACAAACATTTACGCTATACAAGAGAAAACTTTGCATTGCGTTCCTACAAACAAAACAGAGATACGTGCGTTCCTTGGTGTACTGATTTTAATGGGACTAAATCCACTACCTGATTGCAACTTGTATTGGTCTTCAGATCCCTTTTACAGAAACCCAGATATATCAGAAACGTTTACATGTAAACGGTTTAAGAAACTGATAGAAAACGTTCATTTAAATGACAACAGTCAAGAGCCTGGCCGAGAGTCACAAGATCGCGATAAACTGTATAAAATTCGCCCAATGATAAATATTCTTAATACGGTGTTTCAAAATAATAGCTCACAATCAAGTAATCAATGTGTGGATGAATGTATGGTTAAGTTTAAAGGGAAAAGCTCCTTAAAGCAGTACATGCCGCAAAAGCCCATCAAAAGAGGGTATAAAGTGTGGGCCCGTTGTGATGCAACAACAGGATATATATATCGTTTTGACATATATATTGGAAAGGAAGATGCAGCTGCATCTACTGATGATGGCTTAGGCTATAATGTGGTCATGAAATTGTGCGAAGGTGTTCCACCAAACACACTAGTAGCTTTTGACAATTTTTTTACTGGCGTTCCCCTAATGCTGGATTTGCTGATGAGAAAAGGGATATATGCTGTGGGAACAGTGAGGCTAAATCGCAAAGGTCTTCCAGATAGTATCATGCCTAAAAATAAGACTAGAAAAGAAAAACTTGCACGGCATGAGTTTACTTATCAAAGCAAGTCTCCTGTATCAATTGTACAATGGATGGATACGCAGTTGGTGAATGTTCTTACCACAGCACATGATCCCAAATCTTTGACTACTGTAAAAAGAACACAAAAAGATGGGACCAAGAAAGACATTCCAATACCAACAGCGATTGCTGATTATACTATTAACATGGGTGGAGTGGATCATTTTGATCATTTTAGATCCTCATATGCTATTGGATGAAAATCACGTCGTACTTGGATGAGGTTATTCTATTTTATGTTTGACGCTGCGGTTATAAACTCTTACCTAACGTACGTGCAAATTCACAAAAAAGATATACATTCACATCGAGAATTCAGACTTCGATTAGGACGTGGTCTAATTGGCGGATTTACAACAAAAAAGAAAATGTCTGCAATTGTTTTCAAAAACAAAAAAGGCGGAATTTTGGGAGTGCCGGAAGAAATTCGCTTAAATGCATCGTCGCACTATCCTGAAGATCAAAAGAAATTTACAAGATGTCGTTTTTGCAGCACAAAAAAACAGCAAAAACGGTCACGAATACGATGTGACGTATGCAAAGTGGCTTTATGCGCCACGCCGTGCTTTAAAAGTTTTCATTGTGCATCTGCAAACGGCATGTCGATGATTCCCCAGACTGACGACAGTAATGCTTCTTGCAGCACGAACGAGCAAAGGTGAAATACTTACCACTTCCTTAAAACGATTACGAGGTAACGGTCATATAGTTACCACCCTGTTTTTCATGAAAACCGATTTCCTGAATAATTTTTTTTTACTATCATGATGATTGTGGATATAATAAATATCTTAATCACTCACTTAATTTGTTTTATTCCGAAATTCATACCTCTGCCCTATTAAGGGTTAAAAGAAATCTCATTCCGTAGTTTCAAAACTACAAAATAAACCTTTCCCAACAATTTTTATAGATAAATTCCACAACGTAGCAAAATTGAATTCCTAAAAAAGGGTTGGCCCACAATATTATTAATATTTCTGCAAACTCTGTCATGTCAATGAAACGGAAATCCTAATAAAATAATAAAAAGTCATATTTTGAACCTGCCGCTAGATTTTTGTATTTGAGTAAACGAAGATATGCCTGTCAAACCATCGTTGCTGATATTAACTGATCATTAAGTAACATTTATTTTATTACAAATAAACATTATTTGGACCTCTGGCACTTTAGCGATGTTTTTCCGACATTAAGGGGGTCCAGATCATATAGCCAACAATTTAGCAGAAGCTCCTGTGGAAATTCCGGAATTTGAGAAAATATATATTTTTTCACTCTATGGCAATAGTTCGGCAGCGCCCCATGTTTTTTAACATAGCTGCCAAAAATATTGCCAGATTTTTATTATTTTATAGCGTGTATGCTTGTAACTAGCCTGTTTCATTATTGTAGTACATTGCTTTAAAGTTTGACTTATAATTTAGTTGTAAAATATAAAACCCGACTTATTTTTTAGCCTGATTTTAGGTTAAGATGTTAAACTGTATCACATTAATATAGATAGCATATTTAATCTTCTTTCGTTTGATACCACAAACGTGTAGGTACAGTCCATAATTTGGATGAAATTTGCACTTTTAGCAATGAATCGGCAGCCATTTTGATGATGCCATTACGATGAAGACATTCACCCATGTCCCCGTCTCTCGGCAGTTTTGGGGTCCCAGTTTCATGCCAAACAACATACTAAATGTTGGTAACCGTATCCAACTTTGAACTATCACTTAGGCCACCTCCCATAAGGAAGAGCACTAAAAATACTCTCTAAAAACCGACATCAGAATTATAGCAATTGACTCTGAATCTCGTCAATTGGAGTCCAAAGACATTGTGTAATTATACATAGGTACTTATTTATTTAATAAAGCATTTTTTTCTGATTACAATACGATAAAGATGTAAGTACGTATTGTACGTTTGGCTTACCCTGAATCACTCGGTCGCTTACTCTGCTCCAATAGTCCCACCACACATAAGAGCCGTAAGAATAATCGAATATTAAATGAGGTTGGTTTCATCCTGCTATTCGATGAGGTTATAACACCCCAAAATTTGCACCACGAAAAGGGGCCGAAAACGGAACAGACCAGGCTGAGAGTTGTCCGACCAAAAAATATTAAAAGAGTATCACTTTAGCAATCAAATGAGGTTAGTTTCATCCTGCAACTCGATCAGGTGAAAACACCCCAAAAATTGCACCACCAAAAATGCCCGCAAACGGAACGGACCCGGCTGAGGGCTGTCCGACTAAAAAAAATTGAAAGAGCATCATTTTAGCTATCAAATGAGGTTGGTTTCATCCTGCTACTTGAGGAGGTAAAAATCTCCCAAAAATTGAACCACTAAAAGTGTCAAAAAATGGGACGGACCAGGCTGTGCCCATGCGGACTAAGTGATTTGTGACCTATTGAACTTACGTTTCGATGGATAAGTTTACAAACTGCTCGTCAATGAGGTAATTTGTCATACGGTGGCATCCCGCTCCATAGAGAGCGTTTCCAGAGAGTTGATTATGTTATGAAATATAATTATACCATCAAAATATTATGTACATGTAAAAAACGCAAGTGTCGCAACGCAACGCAGTTTCTTCTACCGCAAAAAGTATTGAGATCTAATGTAAAACCAATCCGGTGTCCATAGAACTCAATCCCCACTGGAGTTTACTAACAACATTTCATTGTGACCGTTTGATTATTAGATGCCTATATTTTTGGAATAAATAGAATGACATATACATGCTGGCCACAGCACGGCTGAAAATATGTATAATAGTTCCTATCGTTGGGTAAATATTGCATTACCTACATAATGTGATACCGTTAGATATTTTTTATTGCATTTCTATTTTTGTGCTCTCTGCTCTGCTTCGGACTGAAACAAGCCTCTAATTCAGCTTCACATGCAAGCGCAGACCGTGTTCTCAATAAAAATGGGTATATTTGGATTTATATGCTCTTGTATTTGTATTTATAGTTTTCGATACCGCCAACTGCTACAACTTTGCCTACGACGCTCAGCATTGCCTGACTGGAAAAACATGGCTTTATGCACCAAACAGCTATTTATATCTTATACCTGAGATGGGAAAAAGGCAGCCAAATAGCTGTTTGGTGAAGAAAACCATGTTTTTCAAGCCAGCAAAGTTGAGCATCGTAGGCTAAATTGTGGCAGTTGGGGGTATAGTCTTTATAGCGGCTATTTGCCATTGCGCTGGTAGGACGCCGAAGCTCAAAATACGCTAGTATGGGGCGTCTCTATATTCAACCAACCAATCAATACTTCCAGTCAGCCATGCTGCTCCTTCGGCCACTGGCGAACAGTCGTCTATGGATTAACGTCGACGCGTCGTCACAGGAGAATAACGTCAGCGTCAACCTGCTCGGAGAAGATGTCCACATCATTAATGATGTCGAGGCGAGCGAGTTCGGGCTGACTGACGAGGAGCTTCGACAAGCGTGCGCTGAGTAAGGAAAATATGC
Source organism: Pammene aurita (assembly GCA_947086415.1). NCBI lineage: Eukaryota > Metazoa > Arthropoda > Insecta > Lepidoptera > Tortricidae > Pammene > Pammene aurita. Next base: position 5,535,732 of record OX352314.1, on the reverse strand, counting down.
CTAAGATCAATTCTTCCAGCCAGTCATGTTTTTTATACCCCTCCTGTCGGAGGCAGGGCAAATACGTAGGTATTGGGTAATATTTATAGCTGGGGAAGGGATAATACAGTCATGGGAATATCAGGACCGTTTTTGGGAGCGATTTTTGTAATGAGGACTTTATATTTGTCCTGTCGCCGATTATAAATAAATAATAAATATTATAGGACAATCTTACACTAATCGACCTAGGCCTACAGTGAGCTCAATAAGGCTTGTGTTATGGGTACTAGACGACGATATATATAATAGATAAATATGGATAAATACTTAAATACATAGAAAACATCCATAACTCAGGAACAAATATATGTGACAGATACACAAAAAAATTCCCTGACAAGGATTCGAACCCGGGACCTCCTGCTTCGTAGTGGCCCTCACTACCGACAGGGCTAGGAGGCCGTTCTAAAGTTTCTAAAGTTCTAAAGCTTCAAGCATGCTGTCTTTTATTTCAGTAATCAAGGTTTTTATTGTACGTTTTCGTTTATAGTCTCTTCGAAGAAATGCCTGTAATGAATGTGTATCTGCACTCCCCCACACTTGATGGCGACCTCCTGGCGGAAAACGGCTGGACGGAGGTCCACAGAAAACTCAAGCCTGTAAAGGCCTCTATTTTGGGTAGGTACTACTACCATCTTGTCACATATCATAATTTTCCTAGTATTTGTCTAGGAAAAGGGAGCCTTGGGTGCTAGGGTGTCCCTTATATTGTGTTTTTGAGAAATTAACAACGCCAACAATATACCCCCTAAAAATATTTCGTTTACCACAAAATACTCTAGAAAAAAAAAATCAGGCCATTCCTGTAACTGTGTGCATTCGGCAGCCTAGTCCCGAGTATTAATTACATTTTATATGCAATACCGCAACTATTACATTCACCCGGACCAAAACACCACTCAACTACAACTATGCGGTAGCAGGAGCGCAGCTGGTAAAAGTGAACTCCGTAAAGGATCTGGGAGTATGTGTCAGCAGTGACCTATCATTCAGAGCCCATATTGTTGGCGTATGTAAAAAAGCATTTCAAATTCTAGGTTTCGTGCTTCGGCAAGCTTCGTGCTTCGACAAGCTGCGGGCTTTACAAATATAAAAGCAACCGTAGCTCTGTATAATGCCTTAGTAAGAAGCCAATTAGAATTCAATGCTGCGATATGGGCTCCACATGAGGCAAACTATAGCGTTATTATCATAATACAAAATAAGTTTACAAGGTACATATACTGGAAAATGTATGGAGTGTATCCTTTCTATCCGCTAATGTATCCTACACTTTTTGTGTTGGGAATGGTAGGGTATAACAAGTTAGAAACTCGCAGGGATCTAGCATTCGCATACTACTTGCTTCGGATTCTCCGTGGAAATATCCACAACCCGGACATCCTGCAAAAGTTGAATTTATGCGTTCCTAACTAGTACACGGAACGGCGGCGGCAGCCGTGGTTGCTCGCAGAGCCGACCGGCAGGACTAACCTGCTTCGGAAGGCGCCCCTCAGCCGCACCATTCATCTACTAAATCTGGTTGCCGACAAGATGGATCTATTTTATTGTCATATGTGTGAATTTATTAAAATGTGTGTATATATACTGTGTTATATTATGTAATTAGGATAGTTAACTTTAAGGCACTATTGTATTAGGACAACCTGTAAAGATAGTCGCTATTACTTAATAAATAATATAATATAAAATAATTAGGTCTAATAAACAAAATATATCAAATACATCACTTAAGCAATCATGACGTGGTCGGGTCAGGAGCCATGTCACATTGTTAAATCCACACAGTCGTCGTGAAAGCGAAAATCCGCGATGCTCATTGGATATTTAATTGATTCAGGTATACGCAAAAAGCCCACGATCATAGCGTCGCAGGTGTTCAGGAACAACAGCACCAAGACGGCCGAGTACAAGGCGGAGCTGAGTCAGAGTGTCACCAACACCGTCACCAACAGCTGGGACCTGCGTCACACTATGAATGTCGGCCTTTCGATCACTGTTGAGATCGGAGTGCCTCTCACCAAGAACAAGGTTTTTATATACTAAAAATGCCCATTACAATGAAACATTTACTATGAAGGACTCTGGACCATACGATTCGAACCCAGTTCATGGATTCTTCTTGCTGGTTTGACGTGCTTCAGTTATACCAGGCTTCTCTCCGTCCATCACGGTGAATGCTTCTGGAGAAACCTTGTCACTAAAACTTTTTACCGCATTTCGTCAAAAAATTAACTTCCAATTTTGAACTCTGGCATAATTTACGAAGTGTCATTTAAGGCCGGGCCAGACGGTCGCCGACAAGCCTCAGACGGCGCGACCTTGGCCTGTGCGTCGTCTTGAAGGCCGTCTGAGTTTTCTGGCCAGACGGTTGCCGACCGCAGTGTTATCAGAATTCGCGGACGGACAACATGGATTGCAAGCGCGCAAAATGGCCCCTAGCCTACCGAAGTTTCAGAAAGTTGGCGTGGCATTGGTACTTATAAGTGCAATTGACATAAGAAAAGAAAAAAACAAAAAGGTATGGATGAAACGGTGGCTTAAAAAACGGTATTTGCTAAGTCATTTAAACCTAATTAATTTGCTGGACGACGATAACATTCATAACTTTCTCAATTCTGTGATATCGCGATAAATCGCGTTCGCGCTGAGAAGCCATCGCGATACGTGCGCACGCGGCGCGTCCTCCGAGCGAAATGGCCTAGTGCGGTCGGCGACGGGCGGCCAGACGGCAGCTCAGACCGCGGTCGCTAGCGCGCGCTCGAAGACCAAGGGCGTCTAGAGGACAAACGAAATTTTGCTGGAAACAACTGTCCACACGGTCTGTCCAGACCAAGGTCGCCCCGTCTGAGGGGCTTGTCGGCGACCGTCTGGCCCGGCCTTTACGTTGTGACTTTGTCTCACATATCAGACGATGGCGGTTAAAGGATTAAGGTACAAACTAAGTTGTGAACGGCGGCGACGCTCGCCACTGACTTTGCATTTGTGTGACGTAGTGCCACACCGCCGCCGGGCTCCATTGCTCGGGTGGCCACTCAGTTAGCACTTTTGAGTAAATATTACTAGATATTTCCTCTGATTAATGTTTAAATTAAATCTCCACGCAACTTTTATAATTTTTCTTTTATAATTTATAATTTTTCAGATTGGTGGAACAGCTTCTATATCTTTTGAGCACCAGTGGGGCCAGAGCCACAGCGAATCTCAGGAGGTCAATATCGGGGCAGTTGCGGGCCTGACTGTCCCGGTAAGCTACGGAGACTCAGTCGAAGTATTCATGACCGCATCCCAAGGCAACATGGAGATAGAAGTCGTCTACGAAGCTTCTTTATACGGCGACGTGGTAGCATATTACGAAACTGAATATGACTACACCGATTACCGGTATTACGATGTGAATGATGTCATGGAGGCGGCCTCTCTTCCCCTCACCCTTCAGGTCACTGAAATCCTCAAAGTCAATTATTACACTGACGTGGAAATTGTTTTGCATGAGAAAAGAGGCTATCGTGTATTGAAGGCGGATATTTCTTTTTAATTGTGTATCTACGTATCTAATTGTTAGTGTGACAAATTTGCAGCAGAAATAAAATAATATTTTTGATGTCATTTATTTAAATTTTACTCTTAACTCCGATCCTTATATCTAAAATGTAATAATATGAGCACTTCGTTTTTGGACTCGAGAGTCTTAAGTTGTGTTTATTTGGATAGGTATTCTTCCCTGCTAAGCCGAATATTTCAAAAAAAGAATTTCCTTGAAAATGGAACTCTGAGCTACAAAATTTAAGGTATAACATATTGATCAACTATTCGTAAATAACTAACATTTAAACACTTATAATAGTCTAAGGAAGAAAGGGATCAAACTAATCGTGAATGATGAATGCTTCGTATATACCGATAATGCTTGAGTCTTTATTTAAGAACATTAAACCTTAACTAGATATGTACTCAAACTCACTTAACTACTATAATAATAATAAGGATACATGCGTTGCTGACAATATTATTGGTACGTTTGGGCTGGGTAAGTATGGATGTGCTAAAGTGTATCTGTTTGTCTGTTTATTTGACCGCGCATCACGTGAAAACGGCTGAAAAGGATTTTAATGAAATTTTGTATAGAGATAGTTTGAGTCCCGGGAAAGGACATAAGATAGTTTTCATCCCGAAAATCAACCCTGTAAGGGGTGAGAAGAGGGGTTGAAGGTTTGTATGAAGAATGTTTTACCGCTGAAACGGTTAAGATAGTAATTAGTATATAGATCATTTGAGTACCAAGAAACGACATGGGATTGTTGTTATCCCGAAAATATACCCTTGTGGGGGTGCAAAGAGGTTCGGAAGTTGGTATGAGTGATTAACTGATTTAGATGAAATTTGGTATAGAGATAGTATGGGTCTCGAGAAAGGATAAAGGATAGTTTTCATCCCTAAAATCAACCCTAAAGGGGTGAAAAGGGGGTTAGAAATTTGTATGGGGAATAATTAACCGCAGAATCGATTTAGATAAAATTTGGTATGGAGATGATTTGAGCTCTCGAAAAGGACATAAAATTGTTTTATCTCAGAAATCATCCCTTAAGGAGATGCAAAAGGGGTGGAAGTTTTCATGGTGAATAAACAACCAATAACCGCTGTAGGTACGTATTTAGATGAAATATAGTATTGAAATAGTTTATAATGTTTTGGTCAACGTATTTACATTTATAACAAGTTACCCGTCGATGCTTTAAATTTATCATTTCCCGCTCTTAAGAAATATTTGGAAAAAAATATTGTCAGAAGGTTATTACAGGGTCGAGTCGAGGACTAGATATATGACGGACGAATATCATGATGGCCCATACCAGAAACTACTACAAAATCATGTAACATTTAGAGGACATACTTCAGATTAGGTTTTTTTTTTTTATAATTAAACAATAGGTACATTCTCTGTCTCGCTTAAAAGGCTCTGCTTATGGTGGCGTCGTTGATCGGGTCGCCACTTTCCCGAAGAAAGGTTGAGGGAGGCGATGGCTGAGATATGCGTCATACTCGTGAACGGGTGCTGTTTGTGGAGACCGGTCTGTTTAGGCTAACTGGGGCAACACATTTACGTAACTTTTTATTAATCATATTTAATTTTAGTTTAATTGGCTTTAGACACGACATTCGGTGCTTGATTATCCATATTTTTTTTTATTATCTATACTAATATTATAAATGTGAAAGTGTGTCTGTCTGTCTGTTTGTTTGTCCGTCTTTCACGGCAAAAGGGGGCGACGAATTGACGTGTTTTTTTAAGTGGAGATAGTTGAAGGGATGGAGAGTGACATAGGCTACTTTTTGTCTCTTTCTAACCCCCCACTTCCCTAAAATGGGGGGTGGAAGTTTGTATGCAGCATTACGGGGGCCAAAGGGGAACCGTGTTATCCCGAATTTAACGTGAGCGAAGCCGCGGGCAAAAGCTAGTATAGAATATATAGATCAAGACACTTGGAGACCTTATACATCTCTTAGTATAATTTAGAAATAGTATGTTTATTGTATACTAGAATCACTTAAGTACTTTTTTTTTATTATTTAAATTCAAAATTTGTTTCTAACTGTTGATGATGGATTATTATAATTTGGAAATTTATGTAGAAGACACAGTTCAGCTAAGAAAGTATATCAAACTTGTATGTAATTTATTTTCAATAGTCAGATTTGGACTCATCTTTTTTTTCTTTGGGATTTTTCTTAAACTATAACCTATTGTTGGTTAGTCTAACCTTGGTTTGATATGTTTTCTTATAGAACAACGCACTTATATGTATTGTTTAGTTTTGATGTACTGTTGTTTTGAAAAAATAAGTCCCGCCGAGTTTCTTGCCGGACATAATTCTTCTCGGGTCAGAGGTGTAGGGTTAGAACCGGTGTAGTTTGATTTTTTTTTTCACTCTCTTTTACTTTGACGTGAAAAAGTGCCCTTGTGGCCTACTTACTGAATAAATGTTTGAGTTTGAGTTTTGAGTTTGAGTTTCTCAAGCTGTTTTGATATGTCTTCTTGAAGAAGTACGCATTATTGTGTATCGTTAAGATCTAATTATGTATTACTGTTTTGAAAAAATAAGTCCCGCCGACTTTCTTGCCGGTCATAATACTTCTCGGGTCAGAGGTGTAGGGTTAGAACCGGTGGTAGTTTTTTTTCTCTGACGTTCATAAGTGCATTGTAATGTGCCTAAATTGAAGAATAAATATCTTATATCACTTTTTTGTATCTTATAACCCGTATAGTTTCGCCATGTCCGTCTGTCCGTCTGTCCGCGGTCTAGCTCAGTGACCGTTCGCACTAGAAAGCTGAAATTTGGAATCAGTATGTGCATTAGTCACAACGACAAAGTGGTAGAATAAAACCTGGAACAATATTTTTATTAGGGTTCCTCCCGTACACATGAAGTGGGGGGTGAATTTTTTTTCGCTCCAAAACTATTGCGTAGGGTATCATTGGATAGGTCTTTCAAAAATATTACAGGTTTTCAAAAAAATTTTGGATGAAACTACTAGTTTCCGTAAATATAAGCTCTGAAAGTTCAAAAAAGGGCGCCCCCCCCCCCAACTAACTTTTGAACCGTGGGTCCAAAAAATTTGATAAAAAGAATAGAAGTGAGGCCTGATAAATACTTTCAATAAAAACTATATTGAATATAATCAGTGCAGCCGTTTTTGAGTTACATTAAAAAACGCATAGTGAAAGGACATAAGTGCCGGATAGTAAAATGACGTAAGCGCCGCAAAATATCCCTTAATAAACGAGCTTTTAAACGGATGTTTTGTAACAGGGCGGAAACTACGGAACCCTACACTGAGCATGGCCCGACATGCTCTTTTTCCGTTTTTTTTTGCATTGTTATCGCAGAAGTCATCCCTTAAGGATTACTAATTCCATTTGCTATCACCGGCCAGGTTATAGGTAGGCTATAAAAGTTCAACCTCTAAAAGGGGGGGTAGCCACTACACTCGATTGAGTTTTTGCACCTGAATCTTATGGCGCTACTTAGGAAGGAGGTGCAAACTTTTTTTTTATATAATTATAATAATCATTTATTTCTTTGTAAAAACACAGGTATTTGAATATGTGCTACGACTAACGAGTACCCTGCTTAACTAACAGACGGCGCTGAAATTGATACGTTATGACATGAATAAGCCACTTAGAAAGGATTTTGTCAAATGAACACTAAGTTTAGGGGATATCAACAAATTTAATTTAATTATTGATTTAATAGTACAACAAAATTAAACGACAATAAATCAATTGCCACACCTTGCACAGTGCATGTAAATACAGCCTCACGTTTTTGATATCTATTCTCCTGTTCTCTAATCTTACTTCTAACCTAATATTAGGACCTAAATTCGTTGTTAGTATATTCGTTAATAAGTTGTGACCCAAAATCGTACACGTCAAATAGAAAAAATAATTACCTACTGATCCCCTCAAAAAAACATTTCTGCATAAGTGACCCCCCCCCCCCATTTCATAATGCCCCCCCTCCCCAATTATAGGCTGCAACCCGGCCTGTTCTTACCTTTTCATGCTTAGACTGATTTGACTGGAGGATCGATTTGGATGATATTAGCCATGGACATGATATGAATAGTCAAGGACATATAAATATAAAAGTGGACATGTGGGGTACTTCTGCGGATCGTGAAAGAGTTTTTAAACTACAGAAACGTGCAATCCGTATTATGGCCAGAAAACCCTTTGACTACCCTGCAAAGGAGTTATTTAAACAGCTCAAAAATTCTGATGTTGCCCTCTATATATGTACTCGAGGCGTGCAAGTACGTGCGACGTAACCTCGACCAGATCCCCACAAATTTTGATAAATTTCAGACAGTTACGCGCAGACGCAATCTCCTACATATGTCGTATCGCCGTCTATCATAATCAAAGAAATCCTTATACATAACAGGGATTAAACTGTACAATGTCTTAAGTGAGGAGTTCAAATCGGGCACCGATTCAATGTTCATTAATAAGCTTAAACGGACACTACTGGACATGACGTGCTATAGTGTCGACGAATTTGTCGCCTGTTACAAGTCACAGTATTCACAGTATTAAATAACTATGCTTTTGCTGCATACGATATATTATTCAAACATAATGTTCAGTACTTATAAGTATTATAAAAGTGACGTGTAAATTTTTTGTCTTTTATCAATAAATGATCTATCTATCTATCTATCTAGTGCGTCGTCCGATATACACCTACTAGACGTGCGCGCCGCCATAATCTCGCGCCGCCGCCGCCGACTGATGTACTCGGCGCGCCGACGGCCGTCGCACGAGCAACTGTGCCACGATTAACACTATTTATTAAGTTGCTCTTACACGCTGCCGCATCTTGCCGTGCATTTATAATAATGACTTTTCAGTTGTAAATCAGCTTGCAAGTTTTTGACAATATACGATTTTGTGGATAAGAAAAATTGTTTATAAATCAAACCAAACCAAATCAGAATATCCATATCGGGTTAGTTACAATAAAAATAAAAACGTATATCAATGTTAATAGAAAAATTCTGCTTCTTATTTATCTAGGTATCTAAGCATTAACGAGAAAGCAACGCTTCAGGTTTAGATGGTGTGTGTGTCACAGATCACTACTGTTTAATATACCTTACTAATGTCCTGATCTGTGCCACCCAGAGACAAAGGATTGGACAGCTGTAGGTACCTATCCGCTAACACCTTCAAAATGCTGCTCTGACTCTTCCTGACCCGTTACACCTAACGACGCAATGTTTTTTCTTATGATTGCGTGGAACCCGTCTGTCGGTGGCGTGGCGTGTTATAAATCAGCTTGCAAGTTTTTGAAAATAGTTATACGATTTTGTGGCCGACTGTAATTTTATTTAGACAATAGGGTATATTCATGTTTTTTTTTATTTATTTTTTACTATTCTATAAGTAATTATATAACCGGGAAAAAATATAACACTTGCACAATTTTATTAAATAAGTACTATAATTTTTGGACGATTTAAACGCCACCATTTTGGCGCGCTCATTTCGTGACGTCACCGTGCACTAAGAATAAATTAACAACGAAGTGTTTGATTCACAGTTTTAATAAAAGTGAGTGATTAAAGCTGATAATATCAATTTATTGTAATGGAAGACGACACAAAAGCTTTTTATAAATATTGTATTGTCCCCATGTGTGAAAATAATATTAAAACTGCACCTAACAAGATATATTTTCATATACCCAAAGATGCAATTATAAGGAAAAAGTGGTGTAAGGCGATGAGGAGAGATAATGTATCGTGCTTGAGTAGTTTATATTGTTGTGAAGATCATTTTGACGTGAGTATTAAATATTTATGTACTTAACTAAAATCTTCTTTATTAGGACTCGCGAACAATATAAATAAACTAACCTAACCTAAAAATTCTATTAAATATTCATAAAACTATTTGATTCCCAGTTCTTTTAGTTATTAATGTTACAAATGTATAAATATTATGATTTTTGTTGATCAACAGCTGACTACGAGTGTTGATTTTTGATCACGAAACGTTTTAAGTAAGTTTCTTTGTTTGCACTGTTGCAAAGAATTTAATCCTTTTTACTGAGTGACTGAAACAAATTTGATTTATTTATAAGCCTTGATGAAAAGAACCTAGTTTGTTAAATTTCATCAAGATGTTCTCAACATTTAACATTCCTAATAGCTACATATCTTTGATTATATAAAATATATATGTACTAGTTTTTTATTCCACTTATTTAAGAAAGACACCTATTTGAAGTAGTGTAAAAGTCTACCTATTTGGACTTACATAATATTATTTCTTCTTTTCAGATTGAAAAAGATACAGAAAATTATATTAAATACAAAATAATGGCATTGGAACATGGACAAAAAGTGTCACTATTATTAAAAAAAGGTGTTGTACCACATATATTCCAGTGTCAGAAAAAAGATAAACTGCAGCTACCACCGAAGAGAAAATGTGCTTTGAAACGGAAAAGACAAGCAGTGATTGAAGAAGCTCTAGCTGAAGCTGCTTTATCTGAAGCCGGTCCCAGGACGGCATCAATACCAAACTGTATGGACATAGAATGTAACAGCCCCGAGATTATAATAGATACTGAAGCTACTAGTAAAAAAATATTGCATGTTGACAAAGCTGTTCAAGTTACTAGTAAAATCAATTATCAAAGCAAAGGTGTAAATGTGAATTTAACAGCAAAGAAAAATAGTATAGCATTATCTCCGTTTTCCATACCATCAAAAAATGTATCTACGTCTCCTTTAAAATCTGCTCAGTCTTCTACTATAACAAGAAAATTATTCTCAGACAACCCTGCTGATATTGTTTCTGTCACTAGTGTTAGTTCACAGTTTTCGGCGTTATCAACTAATTATGAACCAGTGCGTAGTTCATCTGATTCAAGTTGGTTTATTGATGATGAAACGGAAAATGACTTACAATTTAAGAACATAATGCGTAGTGTTACATTACATTACAAAATGCTATTAGGCGTACCAAAGAACACATTTTATTTAATAAAACTATTAAGTGAATATGTTCCCATTCCCACTATAGATATTTTTATTGCGTTAAGAAAAATAAAATTAAATGAATCTTTTCATTTATTGGCTTTAAACTTTGGATATTCACAGAGCACAATCAGCAGATTTTTTTCTAAAAGTATTGTAATCATTTCAAAGGCATTGAAAGAGTTGATTGTTTGGCCAACACCATCACAAATATTTGAAAAATTACCTATTTCATTCAGAGCTAGGTATTCTGATATTGTTTCTATAATAGACTGTCTGGAAATATAAATAGAAAAACCTACAAATACAGTGCATCAGTCAATAAGTTGGTCGCAGTATAAGAAGTGTAATACTTTAAAATATTTGATATCATGTAATCCAAATGGTCTTGTTAATTATATATCTGATGGATACAGTGGCAGGGCAACAGATGTCATGATAGTAGAAGACTGTGGCTTCCTTGAATACTTACCTCCTCAGAAAGCAGTTATGGCAGACCGGGGTTTTAAAGATTTGACACGTCTGTTAACAAACAAAAACTGTACCCTTGTTAGACCTACCTCGGTTTCAAAATCTACACCCAGTACAAACGAAGATGTCAAGCAATCAAAGCAAATAGCGGCTTTAAGAATACATGTAGAACGTGTCATTAGTAGACTAAGAGAGTTTCATATGTTACTGCCTCACGCATGTATTGACCATAACTTGATCCCTGTAATAGATGAAGTAATAACAATAGCTTGTGGATTAATTAATTTACAAGATGTGTTAATAAAAACGTAATTTTATTTTGTATAAAAATGTGTTTTATTTAAATAAAATAGGAAAAATTGCATTGGACCAAAATAGTGTGCATTTCTTTAACAGATCCTCGCAGAACTCTTTTTCATATTGTTCTTCAATCATATTAATATTTTTTGTACTTTCAAAGTCACTTTATGCAACACAGAACAGAGCTTTAGTTCTACTATAAAAATGCATTTGAAGTTGTACCTGTGCTTTGTATTTTAGAGAAACTTTGTTTTCTTTAATGTATCGACTCATTGCTTTCTCAGATAAAGGGCATTTCACTTCTATAACATAATCTTCAGTTAGCCCATCAGGTGAAGCACCCACAATAGGATATTCGGAGCTTAATTTTAAGCCACACTTTTTAATTTTAATTTTTCTCAGTCATTCAACCGTTTTTAATACTTCATTTTCGAGAAGCCGACCTCTTTTCATTGCTTCTGTGTCTTTTAATTTTGTTGCCCCCATTATAGATTCAGTCAACGTACCATGCAATGTTTTACAGTGGGCTACTTCATGAGCTTTTGAAGCAGTTATACGAGCATATCTAAGTTCATACCACAATGGACACTCATTTTGGTCAACAGTTGCAAGTGCAGCTTCCTCACAAGAATTTGCATCCATCTTTTGTTTACAAAACTCAATAAATTCTTGAGCATTTGTAGGTCTACTTTGCATGCTACTTATTAAATAATGAATTTTCCATTTTTCCAAGTGATTTGGTACTTTATAATATTTCATAAGTTGATTATCCATATTATCAACATTGTTACTGTAATCTTTGAAAATTGAGAGAAAACTGACATTTTGTAATCTGCTTGAATCAATACTTGTCTTCGGTAATGAACACATGTCTTTTGCTTTCATGAATTTTAAGCTTGTGCCTACTGAAAATAACTTAGGCTTTTTCCAATAACATTCTACACTTGTAGATGGTGGATCCTCACTGCGTCTATGAAGCCAGGCTAAGAAAGCAATGGCATGCTTACAGCCACCTAAAATAAAAGAAAGTATTGTTATAGCATACAGTCAACTAGTTTTTGCCTGCGGACATGTTTCTTGCAGGAACTATTTAATTTATATTATTAAATTATAAGTAATATACCCTTACAATATAATAATATTATAATGTGAAAAATTGTGAGGATGGAAGTATGTAAGGATGTTTCTTTTCCAAAAATAAACATTCATACATACATCCACCCTCCATTATAATATAATTATGAGGGAATATTACTGATAATTTTGATGTAATAATGTGTTGTTATCGTGAATTTGATAATGATAAGTGATTACTTACCTAAATGTGCTGCACAATCTTGACATTTAACAGATAGAATATTTCCCTCGGTCTCATTGCAAGTAGCAATCACATTGTAACATTTTTGACGGACATTGTGTTCTGGTGTTATTTTAGCCTTTACCACGCAGAGATCTTTCTCTCGTTTTATTTGCACATATCCAACGGCTGAATCGCCATAAGATTCTCGTTCAGATCTGTCAGAAAAAAATTAAAATTTGCAGTATGTTTTAGGTTATAATTACTTGATTGAGTCATCTCATGAGTGTATAATAAGTATTACTTAATAAGGAATATGAAAATTTAATTTATCGAATATCTATAACTTATTTACCTTGCAGCTTTTACTCCTCTTAGTTCAGCGGACGTAAAGTCAGAATTATTTGCGAAGTACGTAGTCATCATGAACACATCAATTTTAGGCAGATTATCCGACTGTGCCTTGACAAAACCGCTTTCAGTCATTGTGGCGAGTCTTTTTTCACTTTCAGTTAATAATTACCAAAAAACACTAATAGACTAAGAGCTGGCCACGTCAGATATGACGCAATAATGAGAGCAACAAAACCCGTCTGGTTAGATTGCTATACTATCCTTATTGCCAGATCCAGGCATCTGGCAGCTTTTAATGGGTGGTGGTCAGAGTGACAGACTAGCAAAATTTTTGAATTAGAAAATAGTAATACCAAAATAGGTAAAAACTGCCGAAGTTGTCTGAGGTATAAAGGGCAGGGTCTATTTTTTTACATAAGAACAAAAAAAATTGCGTATTATTTCGGAAACAGAAACAGTAGGCGACAAACTCTGAGTTACATTATACGTCGTTTTGGACTACTTTCTACCATCAGAAAGTTTTGGCAATGATATAATCTAATTATTTATATAATTTCTCGTAATACTGCATCAAAACCAGAACTCTAGGATCTGTATTTTTAAAGTGATTTGCATTCTTCGACTTCCACCACTTTACAGCTGCCAGATGTCCGGATCTAGAAATAAGCATAGTATAGAAAACTAACACGAGGCATTTCGTCGCTCTCATTATTGTGTAATATTTGACGTGGCTAGCTCTCCGTCTATAATGATTTATCATAAACAGCGGCAAAACAATACGAATAACTTTCAATAATCATACAAACGACCTGTTAACACCAGACACCGAGTGAACGGTGACGTCACGTTTCGCTCCGCCAATAGCGTTGCGTTTTGGAAATTTGAGTGGGAATTTGAAAAATACTACTTTTAAATAATTAAATTTGTTAATAGAAACATGATAATTTGTAAAAATAATGATGTGTGTATTTTTCTTTGGCAATAAAGATTACATTTTTTTTTTTGTCCATTTCTAAATCACATGCATATTCCCTATTATCTAGTTAATACTTATTAAAAAGATCATTAAGACGGTCATCTTTCGTCAGTGAAACACGACGTAATGCTCGTTTGGCCCACGCCCGACTGGCGACCGTGCCGGTTTCCCCTCCCCCTACGCCACATATGTACTGTTACAACTATTTTGGACTGGGAATATATTTAAAAGAAACTAGAAAATATCTTTGAGTCGTTTATTACCCAAACTACACTTTTACAAATTTCCACCGGCTAGCGTTTACAAAATTAAGCTACTATAGGGTTTTTTTTTTTTAAATTACTTCTAACAAGTTATATTTTAGTAACTACAGTTCGCTTAATAATAACAGGGTTATAGAGCAAATTGGTGGGTCAGCGAACTAAATATATATATATACTGCTTGGTTGGAAACCACTGCCGCTTTAACACTTCAACTTAATTTACATTCTTAAGGGCGCCAGCTCGAATTACATTCAAGCAAATAAATGAGTTAAAGGAACAGGAACCTCTGACCTTAAAGTTAAATAGGGACCCCTTGAATCCTCCCTCAACGTGTAGGGTAGCAGCCGGCGCAAGCCCCAAGCCGCCTCAGCGTCAACTCTCGCCGACCCCGCTACACCAGCAGACTGCGACAATCCACCGTGACCGACGGGGCGGAGAATCAACGGCCAGGACGTAGCCCCGTCTCAAAAAAAACCCCGGCGTAGAAAAGTGGCCCACATTATAGTCGTTGCGACATATCAATACGCCGGGGTCTTCCTTCACAAATAATCTAATTTACGAGATTCATCGATTTGCCGGGACTGAAAATAAACGCGACACTGATTAGTATGACATCTACCAACAATAACCCAATAACAAAATCACTGAAATAACTCACTCAAGGGGTCGATAAAACCCGCCGATACAAAATAAGGCACCACGTCGTGGGCCTGCAATCAATCGAAATCAAAATCTCCGGACCTCCATTCTCGAGCCGAGGGACCGCAGTGACAGTAACAGAATGTTGCCAACGCAACATCCCGTAACCAGAACGCTTAACAATTTACTAATGATAGTTCGCAATTTAGTCCAATTTATTTTCGAAACAATATTATTTAATCTAGGAATTCCGGATTTAGTCCGTTTGTGAAGAATTAAAAATTAACCAACTCTGAATGACATTAAAAAGTCTATAGCGATACCGAGTTATTTGAGCTAGCAACTGTATACCACAGATAGCGGAGCAGAGGCGTTTTTTTAATTACTCATTCCAACAATTAAGGTAAAGAACGGAAAACTATTTAGTTTAGGTTATTAATGAATCAAAACCCTGCTTTCCTTGAAATAAATTAACTAAATAGAACAAAACCAAAACGATGCGAATGGTCTTACTAGCGCCATCTAGTCTCAACTTGGGACAACTCGTGACTTCAGAGGACCGTATCAAGATAACTATTTGCGTGGAATGTCGATACGATCGCCTGGACGAATCGATAGGTGGCGCTATGCACCCTAAATTATAACATTAACGAATACTACCTAATCTTTACGAACCTACAAGGGGGAGGCAATTTTATCTACGTAACAGTGCTTCCCAACCCAAGTAAAATTTTGACATAGCAAAATTTTGAGCTGGTCCCCAGCTCGCAACGTTCCTCTACATAAACTAAGAAACTAAAACAAATTTACTACCAGGCAACTGAACAATTAACAAATCGAACCCACGCACAATACAAACTAACTACGGTCTACTAGGTACTTTAAAACATATCACGAACTGCTGCTAAATATGAAAGTCTAATTTAAACGTAGCGCGCTGTCAGGCCGTGTCTAAGTCGACAAGGTCCGAACGCTCGCTACTCTAAGCGAATAACATTTAACAAGGAACGGGACATATCAGGCTGTGTCTGAGTCGACGACAAGTCTGTAAAACACACTACAAGACAACACAGTACGCAACTACAGTCAGCACAAGCGCCAACCCGTCCGCGTCTGAAGCGACGACAAGACGGCACCATAGAACGACAAACCACACTCGGTGCTTGCGAATAGTGCTTTAAAGCAACTACAACAAGACACCCACCAACTACAGGACTAGTGTTCACGCATAGGGTTTTAGGGCCACTACCGCAAAAGCACTAAGATACGACACTAACTATTAAGGGAACATGTGTTTAAATCCACCATGGCCCGAAACAGAAAAGTGAAGAAACGTGAAGTAGGTTTAAAGCGCCTACTCCACAATAACCACGTGAAGAGGGTTTAAAGCGCCCTCTCCACCCACTCAAAACATGTAACAAATACCACGCATTCGGTCAGTTAACGAGTTTACCCCGAATGCGATCGAAAATTAAGGTACCAACTCCCACGTAACACGATAACTCCCATCCCCAACACATGAAACATATACTAACAGCAGTCGTATGAAATCAAAATAACATGGTACCTACTCTCCTGCAACTACCTACATAACAATAAAAGGAAGTCTCAATGAGAAGTCGAGATTAATAAGTAATAATAATTAATATTTATATCTTCCATCAGAAAACTTTTAAAACCTACTACAATAAGACAATAATGTCCTGGAAAGGGTAGATCTCGAAAACCTGGAACAATTTACAATTGAAGTCAGACGTCCAAAATTGTGCACTTCAGTGTATGGTTGAATGCTAAAAGGAACCCTAAGAGGCAGTGGTCAAGCTTATAAAACTAATACAATCAGTTAATTCATTAATGAATGTTCTTTGAGCCCTTTACAACATTCAGATGATGATGACACTAAGTCTCATCAATTAGTCTTAGGTCTAATAATCTATCGGTGCACAAATTACAAGGACCGGTCTCCAACCTTATCAAACTCACAAGAGATAAGGATGACTTCCAAAAACTTAAACCTCACCATAAAATTGTGGGCAACTGTACTTAATAACAACATCAGTTAACTTCATCAAATAAACAACAGAACACACATCTTAATAAAAAAAAATATTTGTGGGTAAAAATTAATTGTCCGCCTAAAGGTACATTTACCCTACTAATATGTAACTCCATACCACAACACTATGTAATAAATTTTCAGAGTAAGTCACCTCTTCTCTAGGAGTATGTAAACAACAACATTTAAGTTATGGTAGAATAATTAAATTAAAAGAAAAACTCCATGTAAAAGGTTAATTACTAATTACACAAATAACTCCTCGGGTTTAAACAACAGGTAATACCTAAACATAACTCTAATAGCAGGTAGCGTGACTGCATTGTAATAGCAATCTAGGAAATAGGTATTTAATTTATTATCAAAAGTTAGAGAAAGCAGGCTTATTTTGCTTCCGACTGTACCACCACATATTAGGTAAATAATGTAATTAAAGATAACAAAGTTACCTTTCAAAACGTTTAAATTATTTTGGTAAAAACTAGAAAAGGATTAAAATACTAAGACTGAATATATCTAGCACAATATTCACGAAATAAATTTATAAATCTTCAAAGCTGCAACACTTTTGTACTTGACTCTCCGGTAAACATGTGCAAAATTAATTAAATTGTTAAAAGTTAAAGTTGCAAATTATAAAAAAATATATATATTTAAGTTTACATTTAGTTATGCAGTGCTTAAAAACAAATTTAATACTAAACTGTTTGTAAATAGGTAACTAATGTGCATACCTTAACCTCCAAACATTACCACAAATCTCAATAAGTGTAAGCACAGTGCACATGTAAATATCATTTAGGTTTACAATTACAAGTAAACACGGTACAAAACAACCAGGCTAGTGGACCAAGCAGTATAATAACCTTCGGCTAACAAAACAAGGTGAATGTGACTAAAGGTAGTTCGCTAAAAGAAAGCCTCACGTTGGGCCGACAGTGTTACAACTATTTTGGACTGGGAATATATTTAAAAGAAACTAGAAAATATCTTTGAGTCGTTTATTACCCAAACTACACTTTTACAAATTTCCACCGGCTAGCGTTTACAAAATTAAGCTACTATAGGGTTTTTTTTTTTTAAATTACTTCTAACAAGTTATATTTTAGTAACTACAGTTCGCTTAATAATAACAGGGTTATAGAGCAAATTGGTGGGTCAGCGAACTAAATATATATATATACTGCTTGGTTGGAAACCACTGCCGCTTTAACACTTCAACTTAATTTACATTCTTAAGGGCGCCAGCTCGAATTACATTCAAGCAAATAAATGAGTTAAAGGAACAGGAACCTCTGACCTTAAAGTTAAATAGGGACCCCTTGAATCCTCCCTCAACGTGTAGGGTAGCAGCCGGCGCAAGCCCCAAGCCGCCTCAGCGTCAACTCTCGCCGACCCCGCTACACCAGCAGACTGCGACAATCCACCGTGACCGACGGGGCGGAGAATCAACGGCCAGGACGTAGCCCCGTCTCAAAAAAAACCCCGGCGTAGAAAAGTGGCCCACATTATAGTCGTTGCGACATATCAATACGCCGGGGTCTTCCTTCACAAATAATCTAATTTACGAGATTCATCGATTTGCCGGGACTGAAAATAAACGCGACACTGATTAGTATGACATCTACCAACAATAACCCAATAACAAAATCACTGAAATAACTCACTCAAGGGGTCGATAAAACCCGCCGATACAAAATAAGGCACCACGTCGTGGGCCTGCAATCAATCGAAATCAAAATCTCCGGACCTCCATTCTCGAGCCGAGGGACCGCAGTGACAGTAACAGAATGTTGCCAACGCAACATCCCGTAACCAGAACGCTTAACAATTTACTAATGATAGTTCGCAATTTAGTCCAATTTATTTTCGAAACAATATTATTTAATCTAGGAATTCCGGATTTAGTCCGTTTGTGAAGAATTAAAAATTAACCAACTCTGAATGACATTAAAAAGTCTATAGCGATACCGAGTTATTTGAGCTAGCAACTGTATACCACAGATAGCGGAGCAGAGGCGTTTTTTTAATTACTCATTCCAACAATTAAGGTAAAGAACGGAAAACTATTTAGTTTAGGTTATTAATGAATCAAAACCCTGCTTTCCTTGAAATAAATTAACTAAATAGAACAAAACCAAAACGATGCGAATGGTCTTACTAGCGCCATCTAGTCTCAACTTGGGACAACTCGTGACTTCAGAGGACCGTATCAAGATAACTATTTGCGTGGAATGTCGATACGATCGCCTGGACGAATCGATAGGTGGCGCTATGCACCCTAAATTATAACATTAACGAATACTACCTAATCTTTACGAACCTACAAGGGGGAGGCAATTTTATCTACGTAACAGTGCTTCCCAACCCAAGTAAAATTTTGACATAGCAAAATTTTGAGCTGGTCCCCAGCTCGCAACGTTCCTCTACATAAACTAAGAAACTAAAACAAATTTACTACCAGGCAACTGAACAATTAACAAATCGAACCCACGCACAATACAAACTAACTACGGTCTACTAGGTACTTTAAAACATATCACGAACTGCTGCTAAATATGAAAGTCTAATTTAAACGTAGCGCGCTGTCAGGCCGTGTCTAAGTCGACAAGGTCCGAACGCTCGCTACTCTAAGCGAATAACATTTAACAAGGAACGGGACATATCAGGCTGTGTCTGAGTCGACGACAAGTCTGTAAAACACACTACAAGACAACACAGTACGCAACTACAGTCAGCACAAGCGCCAACCCGTCCGCGTCTGAAGCGACGACAAGACGGCACCATAGAACGACAAACCACACTCGGTGCTTGCGAATAGTGCTTTAAAGCAACTACAACAAGACACCCACCAACTACAGGACTAGTGTTCACGCATAGGGTTTTAGGGCCACTACCGCAAAAGCACTAAGATACGACACTAACTATTAAGGGAACATGTGTTTAAATCCACCATGGCCCGAAACAGAAAAGTGAAGAAACGTGAAGTAGGTTTAAAGCGCCTACTCCACAATAACCACGTGAAGAGGGTTTAAAGCGCCCTCTCCACCCACTCAAAACATGTAACAAATACCACGCATTCGGTCAGTTAACGAGTTTACCCCGAATGCGATCGAAAATTAAGGTACCAACTCCCACGTAACACGATAACTCCCATCCCCAACACATGAAACATATACTAACAGCAGTCGTATGAAATCAAAATAACATGGTACCTACTCTCCTGCAACTACCTACATAACAATAAAAGGAAGTCTCAATGAGAAGTCGAGATTAATAAGTAATAATAATTAATATTTATATCTTCCATCAGAAAACTTTTAAAACCTACTACAATAAGACAATAATGTCCTGGAAAGGGTAGATCTCGAAAACCTGGAACAATTTACAATTGAAGTCAGACGTCCAAAATTGTGCACTTCAGTGTATGGTTGAATGCTAAAAGGAACCCTAAGAGGCAGTGGTCAAGCTTATAAAACTAATACAATCAGTTAATTCATTAATGAATGTTCTTTGAGCCCTTTACAACATTCAGATGATGATGACACTAAGTCTCATCAATTAGTCTTAGGTCTAATAATCTATCGGTGCACAAATTACAAGGACCGGTCTCCAACCTTATCAAACTCACAAGAGATAAGGATGACTTCCAAAAACTTAAACCTCACCATAAAATTGTGGGCAACTGTACTTAATAACAACATCAGTTAACTTCATCAAATAAACAACAGAACACACATCTTAATAAAAAAAAATATTTGTGGGTAAAAATTAATTGTCCGCCTAAAGGTACATTTACCCTACTAATATGTAACTCCATACCACAACACTATGTAATAAATTTTCAGAGTAAGTCACCTCTTCTCTAGGAGTATGTAAACAACAACATTTAAGTTATGGTAGAATAATTAAATTAAAAGAAAAACTCCATGTAAAAGGTTAATTACTAATTACACAAATAACTCCTCGGGTTTAAACAACAGGTAATACCTAAACATAACTCTAATAGCAGGTAGCGTGACTGCATTGTAATAGCAATCTAGGAAATAGGTATTTAATTTATTATCAAAAGTTAGAGAAAGCAGGCTTATTTTGATTCCGACTGTACCACCACATATTAGGTAAATAATGTAATTAAAGATAACAAAGTTACCTTTCAAAACGTTTAAATTATTTTGGTAAAAACTAGAAAAGGATTAAAATACTAAGACTGAATATATCTAGCACAATATTCACGAAATAAATTTATAAATCTTCAAAGCTGCAACACTTTTGTACTTGACTCTCCGGTAAACATGTGCAAAATTAATTAAATTGTTAAAAGTTAAAGTTGCAAATTATAAAAAAATATATATATTTAAGTTTACATTTAGTTATGCAGTGCTTAAAAACAAATTTAATACTAAACTGTTTGTAAATAGGTAACTAATGTGCATACCTTAACCTCCAAACATTACCACAAATCTCAATAAATGTAAGCACAGTGCACATGTAAATATCATTTAGGTTTACAATTACAAGTAAACACGGTACAAAACAACCAGGCTAGTGGACCAAGCAGTATAATAACCTTCGGCTAACAAAACAAGGTGAATGTGACTAAAGGTAGTTCGCTAAAAGAAAGCCCCACGTTGGGCGCCAGTGTTACAACTATTTTGGACTGGGAATATATTTAAAAGAAACTAGAAAATATCTTTGAGTCGTTTATTACCCAAACTACACTTTTACAAATTTCCACCGGCTAGCGTTTACAAAATTAAGCTACTATAGGGTTTTTTTTTTTTAAATTACTTCTAACAAGTTATATTTTAGTAACTACAGTTCGCTTAATAATAACAGGGTTATAGAGCAAATTGGTGGGTCAGCGAACTAAATATATATATATACTGCTTGGTTGGAAACCACTGCCGCTTTAACACTTCAACTTAATTTACATTCTTAAGGGCGCCAGCTCGAATTACATTCAAGCAAATAAATGAGTTAAAGGAACAGGAACCTCTGACCTTAAAGTTAAATAGGGACCCCTTGAATCCTCCCTCAACGTGTAGGGTAGCAGCCGGCGCAAGCCCCAAGCCGCCTCAGCGTCAACTCTCGCCGACCCCGCTACACCAGCAGACTGCGACAATCCACCGTGACCGACGGGGCGGAGAATCAATGGCCAGGACGTAGCCCCGTCTCAAAAAAAACCCCGGCGTAGAAAAGTGGCCCACATTATAGTCGTTGCGACATATCAATACGCCGGGGTCTTCCTTCACAAATAATCTAATTTACGAGATTCATCGATTTGCCGGGACTGAAAATAAACGCGACACTGATTAGTATGACATCTACCAACAATAACCCAATAACAAAATCACTGAAATAACTCACTCAAGGGGTCGATAAAACCCGCCGATACAAAATAAGGCACCACGTCGTGGGCCTGCAATCAATCGAAATCAAAATCTCCGGACCTCCATTCTCGAGCCGAGGGACCGCAGTGACAGTAACAGAATGTTGCCAACGCAACATCCCGTAACCAGAACGCTTAACAATTTACTAATGATAGTTCGCAATTTAGTCCAATTTATTTTCGAAACAATATTATTTAATCTAGGAATTCCGGATTTAGTCCGTTTGTGAAGAATTAAAAATTAACCAACTCTGAATGACATTAAAAAGTCTATAGCGATACCGAGTTATTTGAGCTAGCAACTGTATACCACAGATAGCGGAGCAGAGGCGTTTTTTTTAATTACTCATTCCAACAATTAAGGTAAAGAACGGAAAACTATTTAGTTTAGGTTATTAATGAATCAAAACCCTGCTTTCCTTGAAATAAATTAACTAAATAGAACAAAACCAAAACGATGCGAATGGTCTTACTAGCGCCATCTAGTCTCAACTTGGGACAACTCGTGACTTCAGAGGACCGTATCAAGATAACTATTTGCGTGGAATGTCGATACGATCGCCTGGACGAATCGATAGGTGGCGCTATGCACCCTAAATTATAACATTAACGAATACTACCTAATCTTTACGAACCTACAAGGGGGAGGCAATTTTATCTACGTAACAGTACGTACGGGATAGAAATAAAAATTGCCTTGAATTTTCAAATCGTCTGGATATACGGCAATTCTAGTCAGCGACATGTACAAACACGGAATTGATTGGAGCAATTCGAGAAATCATTGCCGAAATAACTCCCGCATTTTCTATAAATTGCTCGATATTGCTCCATTAATTTCGGCATGCTGTCGCCGGGCAATAATTGCCCGATAAATCGCCCATGTAAGAGCACTGTACTCTATGGCCACGACCACCCAATAAATCACCTGGCCAGTGTTGTACCTCTGGCATTTTGGGGTTGCCGTGTTTCGTGTTATAATTTGCGGTATCACAAAAACTGACGGAAATGTGCCCGCAAAGTGTATGTAGGTAATGGAGTTAAGGCAATGGGACCGCTGTCGTGTGCCGTAATTTTGGCATACATTTTTTTATTTCTTTCTTTGTTAGGTTAGGTGCCAATGCCATGCAAAAATGGTAAAGTCATCATTAAACAACATAAATACACAACAAGTACGAGGCCGATCCAAGAGAATATAAAACTGATTTACGTCACACCTGGCCATAATGTGAGTTTATGGCCAGATGGAGACGTAAAATTGTGTACTCACCACGGGCATTAAAAAAGAAAGCCCTCTGTCGCATATTTACAACCCTCGCCTGCGCCTCGGGTCACAAATACCTGCGATTTCGGGCTTTCTTTCTTTTACAGTCCTTGGTAAGTAATGTACTATTGTAAAACAATTCAAGTGGCCAAAAACTAAATTTATTTCTCTACACAATCTCCGAACAAACCTACACACTTATTCTATCTTTTGTCCAGACCGCGAATTCCATTAAAAAAATATATTTTTCTCGACCCTCCAAATATACCTCCACAGCAGCCTTGACCTCACGAATTTTTTTCCCTCTGAGGTGGTCCTTCAGTCGTAGAAACAGATAAAAGTCGCTAGGGGCAAGGTCTGGTGTATAGAGGGGATGTTCCAGCAATTCGAAGCTCGCATCCTGGATTACAGCCACTGCAACCCTGGCCTTATGAGGAGGTGCGCTGTCTTGGTGGAACAGTACCACAGCACGTAGTTTACCCCATCGCTTCACTTTGATAGCTTCCCGCAATCTTTTTATTTGTTCTGCGTAGTATGAGCCTGTGATCGTGGCTCCCTCTTCCAGGTAATTGATCATTATGACCTCTTCGGCATCCCAGAACACAGACGCCATAACTTTGCCCGCTGAACTGGCGACCTTGAATTTCTTTGGAGTCGGGGAAGACGGTCGCTTCCACGTCATAAACTGCCGCTTGGTCTCCGGATCGAAATGGTGAATCCAAGACTCATCCACGGTGACAAATCGTGGCAAATAATTTCAGTGTCAGCTTAAAAGTTTTTAAGATTACTTAATGACATCTTGTATGGAATCTTCTTTTAGTCGTCAGTTAACATTCTGGACACCCAACGAGCGGACACCTTGTTCATGTGCAATTCCTCGGTTAAGATTCGTTGAATGCTGCCATACGGGATCCCTGTGGTTTCATTTAAATATCTGATCGTCACTCTTCTATCAGTTAAAACTAAATCTTATAATTTTTGACGTTGTCCTCAGTACGGACGATGGACGGCCGGCCCTCGCGGTGTTCGTCTTCAGTTGATGTCCTACCCAAATTAAACTCCTTGCACCAACGTGCCACTGTAGAATACGGAGGCGCAGAGTCCCCCAATGTTCCCGACAATTCAATATGTATATCTTAAGTACACATTTTTTTCAAGCAGAAGTACTTAATAACGGCTCTCACTTCAGTTTTCTCCATTTTCGCGTATTTATTCCGACAAGTCATGAATAAATGGAATAAACTCACTGGCAGATATATATATTTTTCTTTTTAATTTACGGGCCAGTAACCGCTTTAAAAAATAAAACCTCATTTTACCTTCTTCCGCCATTAAAAGTATTCAATTATCATTACTTTTGGATCACCCCTCGTATGTACACAAACAGCGAGTGTGCGAGCATAATGCTTGTAGAAAATCAGAAATTAGTTATTTTTTGCTTTGAGAAAACTTCACGCCGCCGGCACGGCGCTGCCACGCCGACCCTCAGAGGTTGGCGCGCCGCCGCCACCAAATTTTGACGCGGATTTTTAATAAGGACGAAAAAAACTATTGATTTAGTAGTGTAGTTTTATTTTGTGGTAATTGTAAAATATTTTATTTGGACAACTGTCCTCTACCGTATCCATCTGTCAACTTTATTTCAAGTTCCGCCTCCTGAGCAGAGGAAGAGAAATTAGGGGTGAATTAGCCGCTCACTGACACAGACCGAATTCCACGCGGGCGGAGCCGCGGGCACAGCTAGTATTAACATAAGTGCTTAAGTGTGCACTTCCCCAGTCTGTCTTGACCCAGGCATTAAGCAACATGCTCTGTCGCTCCTTGCTAATTCGCCACTCCCTGATATCCGTTCTTTTTAGCTCGGCAGTATTTCCTCGCCTGACCAGAAATATATGATCATGCGCTATGTTGCGGAACTTCATTGGAACTAATTTCTTACACTGGCAATAATTTTGATGACATAATGATATGCATGTGTGAGTGCATGTCATAGGCTGTCACGGTTGTTAGTGTCATTGTGGCGGTTTATTTGAGTAATAATAAAGTGTTGAATATTAAATAATAAACGACAAAAAATTCCCAAAATAATCCATAGTCAAGAGCAAAACATTGTAAATAGTGTATATAATAAACTGCTGTAATTAATACCCTCGGGAAATGAAACTATTTCGCTGTGAAACATTTTCAAATTAACATCAGAGCTGACAGGTAAACAAATCAAGATGTCACCATACCATAGAGAATAATACGCTCTATTACTATTCTGAACTATTGCCCTATAGATGAGAATAATAGCGCCCTCTTGACAATGATCACATATTTCTGGTCAGGCTTTAAAAACTATTAAATCATAGGTGAAAATGATTTGGGTTTGGACATGCTTATGCTTGTGGCGGATTATATCACTCCTGTCTGCCACATTATCAATTTCTCCTTTTACTCTGGCGTATTTCCTTCCATTTGGAAGTATGCTAACGTCATTCCTGTCCCTAAGGTCCCTAACCCTACTTGTTTCTCTCAGTACCGTCCCAGTTCTATCCTTCCTGTCCTCTCTAAAATCATTGAACACTTTTTACATTACATCGGCGTCTTTCGTCGCATCTAAACACATACAACCCGTCACAGCCTTTATTAAAGTCACCGATAAATATTCGTTCTAATATCCATAATAAAAAAATATGAGTGTTGATCCTTTAGATTTTAGCAGTAACGCAGTCGTTTTCGACATCCATCAAATCGATCAAGTCGAGCTCCGAACAGAAATAATGGGCAGGCGGGGCAGTCCACTAGGTGCGTCATAGTTTTCAATGTCTTTCTTTTATACGCTAGCTCGGGCATTTGCTTTTGGAAATGTGGAGTCTAAGTGAAGTCAGTTCTTTTTTGTTTAAAATAATAAATGCGACAGAAGAATTCTGATTGTTCGCGAATTACACAAAAACTACTGCACAGAATTTCATGAATTTTTGTATAGCAACAGTTTGTTCCGTAGCAATATTTGCTGTAGTTTTTTCTCCAAAATCTAGGTGGGCCAAGCCGCAAGATTGTATTCTTTATCGGGATCACTTACAAGAGGAGGTTGTGCATTAACACACGCACAGGTAACTAACACACACACTAGTAAACCTGTGTACTTTGTGTCAGCTTTTGAATACTGCACTTTTATAAGTATTCTTTATTTACGTATCATTAATCAGCTAATTGTAGATGTGAGATAATCAATTTTTTGCATAAAATTAAAAATTTGCCTTAACAATATGTATTAATGAGCCAATTAAGGAATATCTACGCTTGATTGAAGTGAAAATTGAAAAGGTTTTCCTTCAATACCTTCAGGCGCAATCTTAAAATAGATATACAGGTTGGGTTTTTTGCTGCCATTTTACTTTAGCGTCAAACACAGTTGAAAGCAATAATTATTTAGTTTTGATACGTCTAATTTGTTATGGACCATTTCTTGCTTGAACAAAGTCATCACAGAAAAAAATCAGAAGGTCTTGGCATAGGTTAAAAATGTTTTTTTTAACCTTAAATTAGACTCACTTTCTCACAATGTTCACAATAGAAGATTAGATTGAGTTGAGTGGAATCACTTTGAGAATTTCTATCATCTATGATTTTTTTTTAAAATAAGTACAAAATACTTGATAATTTTTATTTGTGATACGGAAGAAATTCAAAGTAAAGTGTATATACTTCTTACTTGCCCACCGAGCAGAAGAAATAATGTACAATATATCTATTGAGTAGAAAATCATTCAAGCATTAGCATCAAACATCAATATTAAAGTGCTAAAAAGGGTTTAAAATATAGAAGAAGAATTAGGGGAACCGCTGCCTCGTCACCTGGCAGTAAAACGTCTGAATATTAATCCGTAGGTCTCGGTTTCAAATACCACTGAGTTTTCGAGGCGTATGTATAAAATATCATTTGATATTTACCAGTAAAAGAAAAAAATGTGAGAAAACCGGACCTAATCACAACAAGGCCTAGTTTCCCTCTGAGTTGGAAGGTCAGATGAGAGTGGCTTTTTAAAAACTAGTGATTACGCTAATTTATGGGATAAGGTTGCCGAGCGATCCCAATAGAAATCGACCAAAGCAAAAAGCCGGGACACACGCAAGGAAGATGAATGTTACCAAGGATATACTTTATATTCGTTAACTGGTGTCTTAAAAAATTTAATTTTAAAATAAAACATAATATTTTGAATAAAATTAAAAAAAATTGTAATTGAAAGGAAAATAAAAACGTAATATTATGATAATTTAGAATACAAGTATAGAATATAATAGATAGCCTTCAATCTAGGGTTGGACGGCATTCAACAAACTAGCGGACATCCTCAAACCCGTTAACATTCCGAAATGTCTGAAATCTCGCCTCTTCAGCCAATGTGTCCTGCCCACCATGACATACGGAGCCGAGACATGGAGGATCACTAAGACTACGGAGACTGTGCATAAAATCCAGGTGGCACAGAGAGCCACGTAGCGCGCCATGCTCGGCATGAAGTCCGGCGTCGCACTAAGGTGCAAGATATAGGATACGTCATTAGCAAACTAGAATGGAGCTGGACGGGACAAGTTTCTTGGCAGACTGATGACAGGTGGACTAAAATGTTAGCAGAGTGGTGGCCACTTTCAGCTGAAAGAAGCCCCTGGCGTCCGTCAGTTCGATGGGTAGACAATATTCGGAAGGTTGCGGGTCACTTCTGGATAAAGTTGGCTCAGGACCGGGACAAGTGGTGAACACGAAGAGAGGGCTATGCTCAGCAGTGGGCGATAAAAGGCTGAAATTTAGATGATGATTACGTTAATTTAGGTAAAATTTCCCAGGTCTAACTAATTAATTCAGATAGTTATGATGTTAAACATACAACACCCGATATTTGCCCAATTAGTGCCTCAATTAAAACATTAATTAATCCCAGTGTTCCTAATTAGTTTCGTTAAATACAGATTAGTCATCGTTAGCTTAACATTGATTACTTCATGATATATTTATATATATGTTTAAAGTATGTTTTAAGTCCAAGTACACAAACATGACGCTTGGGTCGACCATTATCTACGTCTTGTGCGTATTGTGTGTGATCGCTGCCGCCGTCGAGGGCAATAAGCCACCATCTTTAGTAAGTGATCAGTAGGCCTATGATGGCAGATTTTATCAGCGGATAATTTGATATAAACCTGATAAAATGAGAGTTGCCGCCATTGTTTGTCATTTTATCAGGTTTATATGAACATATCCGCTGATAAAATCTGCCATCATACTACCCTACTGGTCACTTAGGTAAATGAAAAACAATTCGGTCACTTTTTGGTATCGAAAATTTTAAAAATAGTACTTTAGGTGGCACGATAATAATGTTCTTAATATTTAATAGATACTTAGAATCATTAAAAGTTATTCCTTTTTTTTCAGTCTCGCCTTGTGGCCTTAAAATTAGACCAGGTATTAGACATAATATTTTTTGTTGGTAATAATGATTTGTTTTTATTCAATCTGTACTAATTGATTAGACATTACGCTACGTACACTACAATTTGACAGTCGGCAATTATGCTAGTTGTGTAGTTGTAGCAGGGTAAGTAATAGAACGTATACGAATTTATGCTATATTGATAGTAACATATAAATTCAATTTATATAATTTCAATTTGTATAACGTGCATGAAGTATAATGTACAAATTGAATAATAACAAAATATATAATTGACTAATGTATAATGAACGTCACAAATAATATCGTTTACGATAATGATAATGTAGTATAACGTTGAAATAATCTAATGTTCAAAACAGATATCATACATAAATTATTTTTTTGTTGAATGTACTAAATTGTTTTTGTTTTCAAACCCTTCCCTATAACCTAACCTACTTTTCTGGTAGCAGTTTTCTTTTTGTAGGGGGACGCAGTTCCAACCTAACCTAACCTACTTTCTGGGTACTTATAATTTTTTTGTGGGGGGGTCACAGTTCCAACCTAACCTAACCCACTTTCCTGATAGCAGTTTTCTTTTTGTGGGGGTCGCAGTTCTAACCTAACCTACTTTCCTGGTAGCAGTTTTCTTTTTGTGGGGGTCACAGTTCTAACCTAACCTAACCCACTTTCCTGGTTGTTTTCTTTTCTGGCTGGCAGTTTTCTTTTTGTGGGGGGTCGCAGTTCTAACCTAACCTGACCTACTTTCCTGGTAGCAGTTTTCTTTTTGTGGGGGTCACAGTTCTAACCTAACCTAACCTACTGTCCTGGTAGCAGTTTCCTTTTTGTGGGGGTCACAGTTCTAACCTAACCTAACCCACTTTTCTGGTTGCAGTTTTCTTTTTGTGGGGTTCGCAGTTCTAAACTAACCTAACCTACTGTCCTGGTAGCAGTTTTCTTTTTGTGGGGGTCACAGTTCTAACCTAACCTAACCCACTTTTCTGGTAGCAGTTTTCTTTTTGTGGGGGTCGCAGTTCTAACCTAACCTAACCTAGATTGTTATTTCAGATGTTAGTCGATATTTTAACTAATATACGAAACTATTATTATGCAAAACGGAATTCGTCTATATGTACGTTAGACTAAACAACGGTATGTATAATGAACGTTACATTATTTTTGAATTATACTAATTGAAAATAGACATTTAATACATTATACCTAACGTTAGTATACTTTTTGAACGTTTGTAAACTGAAATTATACCAAAAGTGCGTATTCATTATGTTACGCACCCGTTGTAGCAACAAGCTGGAATTATTATACTGCTTAATGATATTGTATAATATTACTATTTTTAGATCATTGTAAGTACCTTAATTGAACATCTTAGTTTTTAAGGTTTCACACAATGATGGTAAAACAGGAACCTATATATTATGATGCAACACCAACCGTAGGTCTGTCTGTCTGTCACATATTAAATTTGCTCTGAAACTACTGGATCTATTGAGCTGAAGATTTTTATGCATATGTACCTAAGCCGGCAAGCCAAAGGCGGATTTTTTACTTTATAGTTCAGTCATTATAGATTTTGACCCGTGAATAATCAGTTCTTGGATTTTTTTTGGACCCTCCGGGGGGTCACTGGGAGTGTAAATTCAAAAAGTAGACTGAATCAGGCTCCTGTGTATATTCGAGGAATATTTTTTTCCAAATAAACGGTTTTTCTTGAATAATTCGGCCATTTTTGATTTTACAGTAAAACCATTGGGACAAAAATTTTAGAAAATTTGATTTTCTACAAGTTTGGTCCTCACAATTTTTCTTCTAGGATCGATATTTTGGAAATTAATCCTGAAAAACGCGACAAATTCAAAATATTATCATTATCTTATTTCCCCCAAAATCTATATTTTGGAAATTAAACCTGAAAAACGCGACAAATTCAAAATATTATCATTCTCTCCTATGTTCCACCTTTTACGGCATAAATGAAGAGGACTTAACTTGTAGAGAATCAAATTCTGAACAATTTTGAGGGAAAAAAGGTGGGAACCAAAATTGTTCAGAATTTGATACTCTACAACTTTGTTTCTCTTCATTCATGCCGTAAAACGTGGAACATAGGAGAGAATGATAATATTTTGAATTTGTCGCGTTTTTCAGATTTAATTTTCAAAATATCGATCCTAGAAGAAAAATTATGACGATCGAACTTGTAGAGAATCAAATTTCCTAAAACTTTTGTTCTTACGGTTTTACTGTAAAATCAAAAATGGCCGAGTGAAAAATGAAAATGAAAATGAAAATAGTTTATTTCATAAACAGTCGGTACATAAATGAACAACAGGGTTGGGTCTTCCTAGTAGGTAAAAGGATACCTGTGTCAGGAAGTCCCGCTCCTCCATAATAATCGGTGGTTTTGTTTTCTTATTAACATCATATAATTTTCTACCTATATTACTATTATCTTAAATTACCATAGCTAAAACATAATTTCGAAGACAGTAGCCGTAGATGAACAGACCTAATATGTGTGTGTGTGTGTGTGTGTGTGTGGTACATAATACATTTCAGTTATAGTTAGTTAAGTACATTTAATTTAGTACAAGATTAAGTAGTAGTTCAGTATCTTCATAGTTAAGCATCTTCAACCATTCAGTCACAGTTTTTTTACAGTCATATAATCTTTGTTCATAAATATTTAATTTTACATTTATTTCGTTATAAAGGTATGCAGACTGTGTATTATACTGTCTTATAGCATACAAAGATTTATATGTTGTGAGTGGGGCAACCTTGTTTTTACGTCTTTTTACAAGCAGCGTGGGATTAAAATTTTTTGAAGAACCTCATACTGTAGCCCGCTGGGAAAACCTCGGCAGGGAGTTCATTTCACAGTCGCAGCGTTCGTGGGAGGAAATTCCTCTTAAACCGTACAGTGCGCGACCCATTAGGCTCCAGGGTGTGAGGATGAACACCCTGCCGGCGGCGAGCGGTGCGGTGATAAAACGCTGCCGTGGGCATCATATCAAACAGTTTTTCAGAGCACAACCCATTGTACAAGCGATAGAACACACATAAGGAGGCAAAGTCTCTCCTTACACTCAATGGTTCAATATCGCTCGTGAGTTTGGGATCGTCGACGATCCGCACAGCGCGCCTTTGCACCGAGTCGAAGGGCCCAAGCTGGTACCCAGGTGCTCCTGCCCAAAGGTGACAGCAGTACTCCATGTGGGGTCTGACTTGCGACTTGTATAGAAGCTGTCTCTGCCCCGGAGTGAAGTATCTCCTCGCTCTATTGAGCACACCGAGCTTTTTGGATGCCAGCTTGGCCTTCCCTTCAAGGTGACTACGGAATTGGACGTCGCTGAGAATGTCGACACCGAGGATCCCAATTCTCCCTGACATTGTAAGGGTTGAGCCTTGGAACTGAGGGGCCACAGTAAATAGGGTTTTCTTAGCGGTAAACGCGCAAACTTGTGTCTTTGTGGGGTTGAATCGGACTAAGTTGTCCTGACCCCACACCGAGACTCCAGAAAGAGTGTTCTCGATATCGGACACAAGTTTTTCACGACTCTCTACCACAACGGATCGAGGGATATTGGCACGGCCCGTGTAACAGGCATCCCCAGTACTGTCGTCCGCATAACAATGAATGTTCCCGATAGACAACATATCATTGATATGCAGCAAAAACAGCGTTGGGGATAGCACGGAGCCTTGCGGGACACCAGCGTTTATGTCCATGCTTTCGGAGCAACTGCCGTCGACTACAGCTCGTATGCTTCTGCCGGACAAAAAGCTAGCGACCCATCTGCACATTCCCTCGGGCAGGCCGTAAGCTGGCAACTTCGATAGAAGACCTCGATGCCAGACCCGGTCGAACGCCTTAGCTATATCAAGGCTGACTGCCAATGCCTCTCCCTGACTCTCAATGGCTGAAGCCCAGCGGTGAGTGAGATACACTAGAAGATCACCTGTTGATCGACCGTGACGAAATCGTATTCTGATAGAGTTCTAGTGTGGGAAACCTGTATGGCCTCGAGTACATGACCTTTAACAAGCATCGTTGCCCTCTCTCAACCTCCAAAAATTTGGTCTTACCTGCTCCACCCCAAATGGTAATACAGTAGGTCATGATCGATTCCGCGAGAGTTATATAAAGCTTGTTAAGAAGTGTATGGTTAGCAATGTGTCTAAGAATTTTAAATATCCATATAAGTTTCCTAATTCTACCATTCACAAACTCAATATGCGGATGCCAAGAAAGGCGCTGGTCTAGAATTATACCAAGGTATTTAGTGGAACTAACCCTCTCAATGTCCTTACAATCACATAAACCACTATTAATATGTGAGCAGTTGTGTATTTTTAGTTTTAAGTTGGTATGTGGTTGTGTGTTATTGTACTTGGTAAAGCATATGTAGTTAGTTTTATTGACATTCAGAGTGAGTAGGTTAGATTTCAACCAGGAGGACACCCTCTTTAGCCCCACACCTGCACTCTCGAACACCAACTCCCAGGATTCTGAGTTATTCAAGAAAAACCGTTTTTCGAATATACACAGGAGCGATTCAGTCTACTTTTTGAATTTACACTCCCAGTGACCCCCCCGAGAGACCTACGAAAAAAAAATCCAAGAACTGATTATTCACGGGTAGGGTCGGTTTTTTGGATATAATGACTGGCCTATTAGTAACTTAGTTTTAACGTGGGGTCACTTTTGGGAGAGTCAGTTAGGAAATAAAAAAATTAAAAGTTTTAAGTTCTTGAAAACTATAATTAATTAACTAGTGGTATTACATATTTTTATTTAGTATCTATTCATTGAGCTTTACATTACGCCATTATTTGACCAATGTCTGTCTGTCTGTCATTCTACACTGTGCCTGGCGGTAAGAAGTCAGACTTAAAATAGGAAGGTCTCGGGTTCGAACTCGGCTCGTCCCACTGAGTTTTTGGGACTTTTCTAGGTACAAAATATCACTTTTTGGTGGAGGAATATACCGTGAGGAAACCAGACCTAATCCCAATGAGGCCTAGTATCCCCACCGGGTTGGAGGTAAGATAACAGTCACTATACGGCTATAATGTTGTAGAATTACACATATAAATGGTATTTTAAGACCTATAATATTTTTACAGGCTCATCCGCCTGCGATAGGGGGAAAAAGTGTAAGTGGTGGCTGACAAAGCCTTGTTTTTATTAAATTTATAAATATTAAGAGAAACTAAAACCAAATAAACTATTAAAATACTAAAAAATCTCATTATTATTACTCTTTGATAAAAAATACGTGTTTACTTATATTATGTGTTCCTGTAGCGAAATCAAGTAAAACATATTGCGCAGGTGCGTATACAAAGTACTATTACAATAATAATGCAGCACAGCACTATAAAAGAGTTCGGTGCATTTTATGTGTGTAATAAGTATAATTATTTCATCTGAGTGGCTTTAATTTGTAATTATTATTAATTTTGAATAAAGTACGTTTAAATCGCTGTAGTAACTTGTGACACAATTTATAAAATATAATTATATTTTTTTGTATAAAATTTGTTACCACACTTAGGCTATACTCTGTATCATTAGGTATTTAAATAAAAGTAAATAAGATTCGCCCTCAAATGGCTCCTTAAGCCAGTTGAGGGGAGATGATAACATTACACGATCAAATAATATTGGTTAAAGCCAGGTCGTTAAGTGACAGATCCAGGCAGTTTTGTATTTGATTGTTTAACTAATAAAAGTTATAACTACCCGAAAATGTAAAATATGTTTGTTTACTTTTATTTAAATACCTAAAGACAGAGTATAGTCATGCTTATTTTAATTCCATACTGATATGACAATTTAGTGTTTTTACCACTCCAACCCGGAAACATGCTCTATGTCCCTTAGAAACGGTGGGGAAAAACGCATCTGGCAGGATGGATTTTAAAAAGATGATTTTGAACTATATAATTTTGAATGCTTTTATTTGGCTTCGATATTTTATATTTATGGGCTTATATATTTCGTGATGGTGTGGTGAATTTTTTTGTATCATACTCGGCAGCAACGTTTGTTCAACCTCTCTTGCTTTGAGGCCCTCGTAAGCTCAAGGTTCCAGTTTTTTAACCACTCGCTGCGTTCGTGGCTCAATTTTAGGATCTTTGGCTGACTCGGGTCTCAAAAAAAACCACGAGAGGTAAAACATTAAGTATCCCCCCTTCTATAATAAATTAACTATTGTGTATGTTCTAGCAAATAAATTTAATGAAATTTATTATTTATTTAGTATTTAATAGTAGGTATTCTGACAATTAACACATATAAAATATACGCAACATAAAAAAATAAATGATGTCCATTTCATGTCAAAACATCTACGTGCATTGATTTTTACAGATTGCTAAGAAACTTTTCCACGGCGCAAAGGTAAAAAAAGAAGAGTTCTTGAGAATTAACAGAAGCAGGAGAAGTAAACAGGCTAACTAAAACCTATAAGTAAAAACCTACCTTCTTGCACACCACGCTCTTGTTCTCTTACTAATACTGTTTTATTTCTATTTATTTAAGTATTTATCAACTACTATATCGTCGCCTTGTTAAGTACCCACAACACAAGCCTTACTGAGCTTACTGTGGGACTAGGTTGATTTGTGAAAGATTGTCCCGAAATATTTATGTACTTTCATTTATTTATTAAAAATAAAGTTGTGTTTACGTCAGGCTGGTGATAAGTGGTTAATATTTTGTTTATGTATGTAGATTATTTACCAAATACATTATCAGGTGGAGGTGTGATATTTTCTTCTAATTATGAGACATAGAAGTTTTTGTGGCAAAATGTAAATTAACTACCTAGGGACTTCCTTTTAATATTAAAGCGATCGAGCCCCGGCAAGGCGTAACGATGTAGGTTTAAGACCTACTGTGTTGATTTATGTGTGTGGAATGCCCAAGTTTAAAAGCATGCAAATATAATTATAAATAAATATCTTTCAAAGTGAAATTTCATAGCAGAGTTCACCGGGTAAAGATTAAATAAACCTGTAATGCTGATAACTACCTATCAACGTTATATAATATGTTATACTAGCTGTACCTGCGGCTTCGCCCGCGTGTGTGGAAGGTTTTGTCATTTTCATTTACTATCCAGGCCATTAGTGTAGAATTTACGCGTTCTACATATAAATCTACTTAAATCTATTAGTTCATCCGTGATAAAGATAACTGACTAAAAGGCGTGTGTCGAGACCTGCTAATGCATTAGCATTAGGCCATGTTCCTGCAGGAGAACATGCTTCGAACAGAGAGTCAAACGCTGAAGTTATGAGCGTGAGGTAGCGTGTGAGCGCAACGACCTAGCGAAAATTGCTTTTGCAGCAGCAGGCCAAAATCTAACAAGGCCAAAGGCAGCAAGAATTGTTTCAGTAGGAGCATGAAAGGGTGCCCACAAAACTCAATGGTCAAGTTTTTTGGTGAACCCGAACGCGGAAGCCGTGACGCGGTGAGCGGCAATGTCGCGAAAGCCATAGGGCGAGTACCGCGCAGGACCCAGGCCCGGAGGATTGCAGCGAGAAGAAGCATGTTTGGGACCGCATATAACTTAATGGCGAAGTGTCTTAGCAAACTTGAGGGCTGCGGACACGAGGGTGAGCGGAAATGTATGTGAAAGTCAAAGGCCGAGTACCGCGGAAGGTCCAAGCTCGGAACATCGCAGCGAGAACTTCCTCATCATCATCATGACAGGGACCGGACATAACTTAAAGGCGAAGTGTCTTAGCGAACCTGAGGGCCGTAGCTCGAGGGTGTGCCGCAACGTCTGAGAAAGCCAAAGGCCGAGTACCGTATAGGGCCCAGGTCAGCAGCAGTACCATGACAGGCACCGGACATATATCAATGGTGAAGTGTGTTAAGGCCTGAGGATGAGTGGCAATATCTGCGAAAACCATATGCCGAGTACTGAGTTGGCCCAAGCCCGGAGCGTCGTAGCGAGAATTTATTCAGCAGCAGCAGGCAGCATGACAGAATCAGGACAAAACTCAATGGCGAAGAGTCTTAGCAAATCTGAGGGCCGGAGGCCCGATGGTGAGCGGCAATGTCTGCGAAAGCCATAGGCCGAGTACCGCTTAGGCCCAGGCCCGGAGCGTCGCAGCGAGAATTGCTTCAGCAGCAGCAGCAGCAGCAGCATGACAGGGACCGGACATATCTCAATGGTGAAGTGTCATAAGGCCCGAGGGTGAGTGGCAATGTCTGCGAAAGCCATAGGCCGAGTACCGAGTTGGCCCAAGCCCGGAGCGTCGTAGCGAGAATTTATTCAGCAGCAGCAGGCAGCATGACAGAATTCGGACAAAACTCAATGGTGAAGAGTCTTAGCATATCTGGGGGCCGGAGGCCCGATGGTGAGTGGTAATGTCTGAGAAAGCCATAGGCCGAGTACCGCGTAGGCCCAGGCCCGGAGCGTTGCAGCGAGAATTTCTTCAGCAGCAGCGTGACAGCAGGCAATTGCTTGATTCATGACTACCCTTTTTATTGCAATCAGCTGTTAAAGCGAGATAAAACATGTTGCTCTCACAAACGGTACAGCTTTTGCTGTCGGGTAAATCGAAATGGATAAATCTTAACTACCTGTTTTATTTGTTTTTAAGTAATATTGTATTTTTTTTATACCACAACGGTGGCAAATAAGCATACGGCCCGCCTGATGGTAAGCAGCTACCGTAACCTTTTTACGCCTGCAACTCCAAAGGATTCAGATGCGCGTTGCTGACCCTTTACAAAAAGGAGGATTCACTGTGTTGACGGCTAAAGAAACAAGAAGGTCCCTCATCGTCAACACACTGGGCCCTCTTTGAGCTCTTTGGCAACCTTACTAACCAGCAGGAACAGAATACTACGTGTCTAGTGCTATTTGGCTGTGGTTTTCTGTAAGGTGGAGGTACTTCCTCAGTCGGGCTCTGCTCCAGATTTGAGCGAGATGACATTCGCTGAATATGCCCTACCACACTTAGCGAGATGCCATTCGCAGTGCCCATACCTCTCTTTTTGGCGTAGTTTAAGGACATACCCAAGTCCGGACGGCGTAGTTTAAGGACATACCCCGGATCGGGAAGTATGTTTCATGTATTGATAAATAGATTATTTGACGTTGAGAATAAAGTACCTCCAGGTATTAATGGATCACAAATATGTCCAGATACTTACGATTTCCAAAACGAAGTAACACGTTTTAAAAATATTTAACCCGCAATCCTTAAAATGGGAAATCATTTAAAAATCCATGGTTTAAACCTCGGTGGAACGCAACAGACCGAATCGCTTAATTGAATCTAAAGACGTTAAATAATGTTTGTATACAGTATACAGGTTACCTATACAGCGCCATGTGTGACCACTTATGAGATTTTTTTTAATGAAAATTGTGTTTTTAATAAGCAGAATTAAAACTACCCTATATTGGGAAATCATTTAAAAATCCATGGTTTAAACCTCGGTGGAACGCAACAGACCGAATCGCTTAATTGAATCTAAAGACATTAAATAATGTTTGTATACAGTATACAGGTTACCTATACAGCGCCATGTGTGACCACTTTTGAGAATTTTTTTTATGAAAATTGTGTTTTTAATAAGCAGAATTAAAACTACCCTATATGTCGCTCCGAGGTATAAACTGTTGCTATACAAAATTTCGTAAAATTCTGTGTAGTAGTTTTTACGTAGTGCGCGGACAAATTCACAGACAGACAGACAAGAATTCCAAAAATCACTGAAATGTATTCAGTCAACGTTTCTAAAATAGTAAGTTTTTCTAAAATATCTTTCTCCTTACGCGTTTATTATATGTATAGAATATTTTATATTTTTCTTATTTTTTTTTTTAAACAAGAAATAAAAATATCTAAAACAAAACGAATGAAAACCATTTTAGTAATTGATTTATAGTAACTTCATGCTGTATCATCATCCTCTTGCCCTTGTCCCATTTACTTGGGGTCGGCGACGCATGTGAATTTTAATATGAATTAGAAAGTAGCATATATAATAATTAATAAATAATATATGCTACTTTCAAACTCATATTAAAATTCGTATGTACATCATAACCTGTCATAACGATTTATCGATAAATTAGTATGGTTGGAAAGTCCCTATGTTCATTACTGCCACTAAAAGTTCTATTTCTGCTAATAATTGTCATACTGTTGCAAAATGTATCATTTCAATGGATCAATTCCAACAATGATAATTATGAATGACAAATATAAATTTTATTTCAAATATAAAATAAAACGTGATATCTTTAACTACAAAAAAATTAAAGTCGTATTTTGCTAAACCAATTTTTTGCAATTGTTCGGGA
This sequence comes from Pammene aurita, assembly GCA_947086415.1. Taxonomy (NCBI): domain Eukaryota; kingdom Metazoa; phylum Arthropoda; class Insecta; order Lepidoptera; family Tortricidae; genus Pammene; species Pammene aurita. The sequence continues at coordinate 5,496,336 of OX352314.1, read as the reverse complement.
TAGGTACCTTTTTCATCATGACTCCTTGCATGACTTTTTATATAAGTACTTACACATTTTTGTAGGTAAATTATATTATTCTGACAAAAACGGGACTTACGACTTACTTTTCTTATTTTCCTGAAGTTTCGAGCCTTTGGTAACGGTCGTGGTCACACGTAGACTGGTGAAGAATTGTATTGTATCAGCATCTCCAGGCCGCGCGGGTTTTCTGAACTACCCGCACTTGGTCTCGATTTAGTGGAGTACGGGAGCGCCTATTTAACCTATAAAAATGACATAAATCACAAGTCCGATTTTATTTTGTGACCTGTTAGAATACGTTAAGTACTTATGTTAAATAATATTTTCTAACAATTGTTAGCATTGCGCTAGACATGTATTTGTTTGCTTCACATATAAAAGATTATGTAAGTTTTATTTTTCTCCACCAGGCTATAGCTTTTTACTATTGCAACATAACTTCACATTTTATAACGGTTTTGTCAAGAGCATATGTCGTCTTAGCCACTTATAATTCGTTTAGAATTTAAGGTCACTTATATTTTGACAAACTGTTTTCGATTATGCTCACGTAATCTATTGACCAAACTGTCATAAAATGACAGATGATGTTGAAATAGTTGAATGCAATAGTATATTAAAGGAAAATATATCTTGTATAATCTTTTCTTGTTATTATTAAAAAATATCTATGTAATACCTAGCGCGACGTCAAAAGAAAATATTTTTTACTATAAGCAATCGACATATTCTCTAACTAAAATGGAAAATCGTACTTGTGAGTTATCGAAGCTCAAAACTGTTCGCGTACTGTAGTAATTATTCACATTTACGCTAGGGTAGTCACTTTGCCTACACACAACACTCACAACATCCGATGGTTATGCAAGTATACGGCCTTCTAGCCTAGTCATTAGTGACTGCCTATAGCCTTTCGTAGTTTCCTAATATAACGACGACGCCACGTTCCGTGGAGAGAACTTTTGGTTTATGGAGCTCAATCCAGTGGTTTGGTCCAGATTCTAACAAATGTTCTACTACCGCAGACTTGTGTATATTTGGCGATTTTTGTGCGTTTGGTTTTCTCAATATAGGATACTGTGGTAGTTACAATAAATTTTACTGGAAAATTGGTAAAAAGTGACTCGATATCAAAACTCACCATCAAAACTCACCATCTGGTCTTGTCCAATTGGTCCTTGGTCCAATGTCTATAAAGTGACGGGAATTCTTTACAAAGGACGCTGTCTTATCTACAAGCGGCTGCAACACCGATGCAACGTGCTTGGTCAGATCGTAAGTAGGTGAGGCGATTTGACTTACAATCGATCGCAAGGGACGAAAAAACGAAACGTCAGGAAAATAATAAAAGTAAGTGAACGCAATTACGAGTAAGTCCCGTTTTTGTCAAAATAATGAGGTAAAATTGTATGAGTTTAAATAAGTACTTTAATTTAGTTTACTTTTAACATAATGTACATTATTATTTTCAGCATGTACGTAAATATTTAGATACAATTTGTATTTCTCTTGATTATTTAAAATATTTGATAATAAGAAATTAAATTTAGTAAATGAATTAAATAAAAATTCTAACTTTCAATTGCTAAATAACTACTTAGGTTTGCGGTTACCAAGTTACCTTTATGTAAAAATAATTTTCAAATCAGTTGACCCGCTTTCGAATAATCGCTGAACATAAGTACCTATGTCTATCCAAAAAAAATTGAAAAACTTTCGAAACCTTGAAGTTTTGCTGTTGAATTTTATTTTCAGTTAGACTACGACCGCATGATTAAAAACATAAACAACGGAACCAAGGTAGGAACACCTCTTCAGCTGCAGTTATAGTGCATAATAGTTTTCAATAAATAAGTGAATAAGTGAGAAACGATGTTTCCAAAGTACCTAGTCACTCTAATCAGACATAGCGCAATCATTGGAGCATTTGCCTTACAAAAGGTGGAGTAGAAAATGTTTTAATGGTTCTTGGTAGGCTATTGGGTGGTTATTAAAATACTAGATTTGAGACCTTGAGGGGGGGGGCGTTGGCCGTCATCTTGGTTTAAACGTGCCATAAGTCCATTTTTGAACCTTGGCGCTTAAACGGTTATCAGTATGCCTAAAATGTCTATGGAACGTATGAAGAAGATAAAATTGTCTACAATATTTCCATACACAATACATCTGTAAATCTTACAGATATAAAGATTAAGGGGGTGAAAAATGTATATTTTCTTATATCATAAGAATTTTATTAATTAGCTTCAAATTTTTGTGCTTCGAGATAAGGAAATGAAGTCTCTACCACAGTTTTGTCATCTTCTAATGATTCTTTTAAAAGATATTCAAAAGTTGAATTCACCCCTAGAGCGCTTATAGAGGGGGTGAAAGTAGTAAGTCTCACACACAAAATCAATGTTCTATTACTCATCAATGATGAGTAATAGAACGCCTAGTAGTATTTTATGATGAGCCATCATAAAATACTACTAGGCGTTGTCAGGTATAGCTATTGATCAATTCGAGTACAATTAATTTAGATTTGACAAAAAACATATATGCTTTCATACAAAAAACATTTTTTTAAAGAAAGTGCTTGAAAATATTTTTATTTTTTTAAACTTCATATAACTGTCAAGTTATTATTAAAATATCGTAAAGGCTTTAGCATTTTTTACATAATGCGTGAACAGTTGCCTTTATAACAAAAATGTCTACGAGAAGTATAGCCTGTGGACGTATGTAAAGTAAGTAGTACATGACAGATGTCACGTACGTCAGCGTGGTGAAAGAGAGGTCAGTGTTGCCTGTCCATTTGTCTTGTGTTTTCCTGAAAAAGATATCCCATCAAAAACATTACATGTTCAAAAATGCCAGGCTCGCAACGCAGTTCTCCTACTGCAAAAATATTGAGATCTAATCTAAAACCAAGCTGGTGTCCATAAAACTCAATCCCTACAGGAGTTTACTGACAACATGTCATTGTGATCCTTTAATATCATATGTCTATATTTTTATAATAAATATAATGACCTGGCCATCGCACGTCTAAATACAAGTATAGGTAAACGGGTGTCTTTATGATAAGTTTGCAAAGTATTTTATTTCTAAACACTGGTATCGTTAGCACACTTCCCTTTGGAGACAGTATCTATCTATCTATATATCTGAGCGGCTAAGGCACTCAATAATATGTATTTGAACATGCACTTTATCGACTTAACAATACAGGAGTTATTCAGACATTATTTGATGGCGATTGTACCTATTATGTGACATGTGACTAATAATAATTAGGCCCTATTGAGCTTACTGTGGGACTATGTTGATTTGTGTAAGATTGTCTCATAATATTTATTTATTTATTTAATAATATATATACAAATCTGGCGGGCATATCATTGAAACCTCATAAAATATTTAATCACCAGTCAGTAGGGTCACCAAAATAATGGTTTTTAAATTAATTTTCTGTGGGCCTAAAAATAAACTTAGTTCATTTAATTAAATTGTATTCACTTTATTATATAGCGCAATGCAGAAAATTCAGTCAATAGCATAGCGCCATCTACGGTCAGATTAAACTCAAACTCAAACTCAAACATTTATTCAGTAAGTAAGCCACAAGGGCACTTTTACACATCAAAGTAAGAGAGAGAGAAAAAAATCAAACTACACCGGTTCTAACCCTACACCTCTGACCCGAGAAGAATTATGTCCGGCAAGAAACTCGGCGGGACTTATTTTTTCAAAACAACAGTACTTACATCAAAACTAAACAATACATATAAGTGCGTTGTTCTATAAGAAAACATATCAAACCAAGGTTAGATTAACCAACAATAGGTTATAGTTTAAGAAAAATACCAAAGAAAAAAGATGAGTCCAAATCTGACGATTGAAAATGAATTACATGCAAGTTTGATATACTTTCTTACCTGAACTGTGTCTTCTACATAAATTTCCAAATTATAATAATCCATCATCAACAGTTAGAAACAAATTTTGAATTTAAATAATTAAAAAAAAAGTAAGTGGTTCTAGTATACAATAAACATACTATTTCTAAATTATCCTTAGAGATGTCCATAAGGTCTCTAATTGTCTTGATCTATATATTCTATACAATAATAAAAAAATATGGATAATCAAGCACCGAATATTGTGTCTAAAGCCAATTAAACTAAAATTAAATATGATTAATAAAAAGTTACGTAAATGTGTTGCCCCAGTTAGCCTAAACAGACCGGTCTCCACAAACAGCACCCGTTCACGAGTATGACGCATATCTCAGCCATCGCCTCCCTCAACCTTTCTTCGGGAAAGTGGCGACCCGATCAACGACGCCACCATAAGCAGAGCCTTTTAAGCGAGCATGACATGTTCAAGCTGGCGGGCTTTATTAATTAATAAAAAACTAACCATGTTTAGTCTGGTGAGAAACAATATTCAGTATTTTACATGCGTAAACTAAATTACAATATAAAAGTGACATAGAGATGTACATGTCTCTAAGCGTCAGGATCATTAAATATATATCTATACATATAAATATTTGCGAATGCAAGACTTACACATGTATAACGCGTCTCTAAGTGTCCAAATACTAAATAAAAACAATATAAAATAAAAACTAAAAACAGGTAATACTGGACACTACTAGTAAAGCTGCTTCATAGAGTAATACCTAATAATTTCTCAATTTGTATTGTACTAACCATATCAAGCTACAGGCTTAAAGGCATTGTTATCCTCAATGAATTCCTTTAAAGTATAGTACTCTCTCCTCAACAAATAACGCTTAACATAAGACTTGATGTTATTTAGTGGCAAATTCACTACATCAGCGGGGACTTTGTTATAAAAACGTGTACAGTTCCCAGCAAAAGACGTACGAACCTTACCGAGGCGGTGGCCAGGCTCAGCAATCTTATCTTCATTTCTAGTGTTATAGTTATGGATATCACTGTTGAGCTTGAATTCATGGATATTTTTCCGCACATACATAATGTTTTCAAGTACGTATTGAGATGCTACGGTAAGAATATTTGCCTCTTGAAATTTTCCTCTTACGGATGCTCGACCGCGCATTTTATAAATGCCACGTACAGCTCGTTTTTGTAGCACAAATATGGTCCCAATATCAGCCGCTTTACCGCACAACAGAATACCATACGACATAACACTGTGAAAGTAACTGAAGTATACCAGCCTGGCAGTTTCACTGTTTGTTAGATGGCTGATTCGCCTCACGACATAGGCTGCAGAGCTAAGTTTCCCAGCTAGGGTAGCTATATGTGGATGCCATTGTAATTTTGAGTCTAAAGTGACTCCTAAGAAAATAGTTTGATTTTCGAATTCCATTGTTCCATCATTTATTATAATCTTGCTGCTGTTAATCTGCTTGACGTTGGGAAGTGTAAATGTAAATTTGATGCACTTCGTTTTCTTGGCGTTCAAAAGTAGGTTATTAGCCGTAAACCAATTTACTACTGTGGAGAGTGCACTGTTAATAATATCGAAGCTGTTTTCTTTTCTGTCCACTTTAAATGTCAGAGATGTGTCATCAGCAAATAACACTATATCATGTTTATCTTGCACAATTTTAGGTAGGTCATTAATGTACACCAAAAACAGGAAGGGACCAAGTATTGAGCCTTGAGGCACTCCGAGTGACACAGGGGACCCAGAAGATTGAGTTCCATTAATAACCACTCGTTGTGTTCTATCCGATAGGTATGATGAGACGAGGTTAAGGGCACCAGCTTTGATCCCGTAATGGCTTAGTTTTCTCTTTAGATTTTCGTGATCAACGCAATCAAATGCCTTCGATAGGTCACAGAATATTCCAACAGCATCTTGTTTTTTTTTCCAAGCGGCAAAGATGTACTTAAGAAGAACAGCACCTGCGTCAGTAGTCGAGCGACCTCTGGTAAAACCAAATTGATTTCTGGCGAACAATTCGTTTCGGTTAAAATGTGACACAAGTTGATTTAGAATTAGTTTCTCGAAAACTTTGCTCAGTGCCGGCAGTATTGAAATTGGTCTGAAATTGCTTGGTTCTGTTCTCGATCCTGATTTGAACAAGGGGATGACTTTGCTGTGCTTCATTATGTCTGGAAATATTCCTGTATCAATACATTTGTTAAATATATCAGCTAAATGTGGTGCAATCGATTCAACAATGGAATGTAGAACTTTAACAGATAGGCCCCAAAGATCTTCAGTTTTCTTTAAATTTAGGGATTTAAATGTTTTAATAACTAAGTTCGGAGTAACATATGAAAATTTAAAGATATCTGTACACTCTGTACTAATAAACATGACTATCACTTACCAGAACCACCTAAAAAATTGATTTTATTATTTAGTTTGCCGAGTTACGGACCTTACGATAATAATACATGACTATGACTTACCAGAACCACCTAAAACAAAATTGATTTTATTATTTATTTTGCCGAGTTACGGACCTTACGAGTAATTACTTATGTACTATGTTACTTATATAATAGTTATATAATAGGTACAATCGATTACAAAGAGATGTATCCACTTTTTTACCTTGTTGCGTTGTAATAAGGTCCAACAGTGGATATATGTCTTTGTAGTCGACTGTACAGTTACTATCAAATATATCGGATCGGCCATAGTACTAAAAATATAGGAACATGCACGTTATCGCCTTGGCAATAGGAGCGTTGTTCATATATTTCTGACCACTTTGGCCACTCCTATATATCTCATGGTAACTGTACAGTTGACTACAAAGAGATATATCCACTTTTGGATCTTATTGCAACGAAATATGGTAAAAAAGCGGATACATCTCTTTGTAGTCGATTGTACCTATTATGTAACTAATAATAATACATAAACAAATCTGGCAGGCACATGAATAATTTTAAACTGGAATATACTCTTATATAGATGTCATATACAAAGGATTACTTCATGTAATCAATTATTATGATTAATAACTACAAAATGTAGTCGTAGTTAGTAATCAGTAGTTAGATTACAATTTGCCCAACACTGATCATCACATTGGTCTGGTCCCCCAGCGGTTTGGCGGGGGGCGAGATAGGGCGAAAACCTAGAGTGTTGCCTGTCCATTTGTCTTGTGTTTTCCTGAAAAAGATATCTAGTATCGGGAATTTGCTCTCGGAAAGGTGAAGTAGATCTTGGCATGGTGGAAATGATCAACAGAACTTCATGACACATTGTATTATATGGAATATCACTACATAGTATAAAACAAAGTCGCTTTCCGCTGTCTATCCCTATGTATGCTTAGATCTTTAAAACTACGCAACGGATTTTGATGCGGTTTTTTTAATAGATAGAGTGATTCAAGAGGAAGGTTTATATGTATAAAACATGCATAATATAATAGAGAAACACTGATAATTTTGGAGGTTTCTAATGTGATGTATATAAACACATTTTTTTTGCGCTTACATTGCAAACGCTAGCTGAACCCTACGAGATAGATCAAAATAATATACTACAGTATTGTATACCTTAAAAGGTCTACAAAAAAGTCCCATGCGAAGCCGCGGCGGGTCGCTATAACTATTATATTATTATGCTACGGAACTTAAAAACGACCTTTTGAATGGGTGTACTGAGCATGGCCCGACATGCTCTTGGCCGGGATTTTTGAAGTTTTTTTCGAACTACTTTATAGTACATAACCTAGCAAAGGAACGTGCTCACTCTAAGTTAGACCCGCGCGCCGGGTTTTATCTTTTCATTTGAAGCACCTAACCGTAGGTAGGTATTTACAAAAAGTAATCACGTAACCGTGATTGCAACTACAATTAGTAGTTAGTAATCAAAAATTTTAACTACTTTATACGATTACTTCATGTAATCAATTATTATGATTAATAACTACAAAATGTAGTCGTAGTTAGTAATCAGTAGTTAGATTACAATTTGCCCAACACTGATCATCACATTGATCTGGTCCCCCAGCAACACTGATTGTAATACATTAACTGAATCCGTACTGTTGATACTGCTCACATCTTCATGTAATCAATTATTATGATTACTAACTACAAAATTTAGTCGTAGTTAGTAATCAGTAGTTAGATTACAATTTGCCCAACACTGATCATCACATCGATCTGGTCCCCTAGCAACACTGATTGTAATACATTAACTGAATCCGTACTGTTGATACTGCTCACATCTTCATGTAATCAATTATTATGATTACTAACTACAAAATTTAGTCGTAGTTAGTAATCAGTAGTTAGATTACAATTTGCCCAACACTGATCATCACATCGATCTGGTCCCCCAGCAACACTGATTGTAATACATTAACTGAATCCGTACTATTGATACTGCTCACATCTACTGAATCAACCTGTATAATTATATGTTCTTTTACGTATTATATTAAATTGAAATCGTAACGTGTCCATACTTAAGTTGACGTTCCATCCATCCGACTAGCGTTTGTCCCGGCTTTTGCTACGGCTCACCATGACATTCCAACCCGAGGGGAAATTAGGCCTTATTGGACTCAGGTCCGGTTTCATTAGGATGTTTTCTGTAAGTTGATGTTCCATTACCATATTTAATATTTTAAGTTAAATTTTACATGATTTTTCCAGGGACCGATATGCTCAAGAGAGACCTTACACGTCGATCGCGACGAGAAAATAATGGATTTGGCAAGTATTACAAACTTTAATAGTGATCAAGAGGTATACCGAACGAAATAAGGAACTTCAAATGAACTTTTCCCAGTTTAAAAGAAATCTCATTCCGTAGTTTCAAAATTACTAAATAAACCTTTCCCAACAATTTTTATAGAGAAATTCAACAACTTAGCAAAATTGAATTCCTAATAAAAACCGGCCAAGAGCGTGAGGGCCACGCTCAGTGTAGGGTTCCGTAGTTTTCCGTCCGTCACAGTAAGTGTCCCCACTTAAGAGTTAATAACACCGCCATGTAGAATATGATATGAGAGTTCCACGTACAGCGACATTTATCGGCAAATTAAGTAAACTATTGCGCGCGAGCTTAAAGTATGGAGATGATTTTTATGGAATAATTCTTTATTGCGTGAACCGATTTTCACCGTTTTTACTTTATTTGAAGGCACCGTATTTCATTGTAATTTTGTAGAAATTACAAGTACAATAAACACCTGCTTATACGGTTAAATTACAAACTTAGTTCAGAAATTATTTTGTAATTTTTTTTCAAAAACTATTCATCCTATCAAGTTCAAAATAATTTTCCTAGAAAGTTTTTATAAAGTTCTACTTTTGAGATTTTTTTCATATTTTTAAAACTTATGGTTCAAAAGTTAGAGGGGGGGGACGCATATTTTTTTACTTCTGGAGCGATTATTTCCGAAAATATTTACATTATCGAAAAATGATTTTAGTAAACCCCTATTCATTTTTAAATACCTATCCAACAATATATCACACGTTAGGGTTAAATTAAAAAAATAATCACTCCCCACTTTACGTATAGGGGAGGTACCCTAATAAATAAATAAAATCCACTTTTTATTTTACCACTTTGTCGGCGTGATTAATATACATATTAGTACCAAAGGAGATCGTCAATTCTGGGCTACCTGATATAAACCGTATACAATTTGTACTACAATGTAAAAAAAATACTCATTTTATTACTAAAGTAGACAAAATATTACAAAAAAATGAAACGGGAATTACAAATACTAAATAAATAAACATTATGTTGATCTTTCCGCCATTAAAATACAGCAAGACAAGTCGTTAACGTCCTTATGGCATTGACATAAAGTTTAACTTCACCTGGACTGAAACGGGTTTGTTTTTTGGTTTGACACTGTCAATATCTACCGTTACATAATCTGCGTTTTGATACTGTTCGGTAAGTTATAACATTGTAATATTAAAATAATATCTAAGCCTACGAATACGGAAGTTTAAATTAGAAATCGACTGTATTAAAACGACTAAAGATTGAAAATGCGTATTTTTGCATTTTTGATCGGAGTTTGAATATTAAAATAAGGTTTCATAATGGCATAATATCATGCTCCTTCGATAACGAAACGCATCTTTTTTTCAATTTAGCAATGTCAGATACTAGTGCTATCGCACTTAACGGTGGTAAACCTTATCCCTTCGCAATAGGTGTTAGGAATGTTCAGTTAATAGTATCAACGATGGTTTGACAGCCGTCTTTGTTTACCGAAATACAGGAACTATAAATACGATGAAAATATGGCTTTTTATTATTTAATCATGATTCCCGTTTTGTTTTTAAGTCCGCTTTTGTACATTTTCTTTAAAAAACCAGTACTTTTTTTACATTAATGTATAAATCATAGGCATGCACGCTTTCAAAAATTGTCCTCGTCAGATTCAAGTTTTAAATGTATGATTTTTCAATTTTCCCATTAGATTTCGAATTTTTTTTACCACCGTCCTGATCTAGAAATTATGACGATTTTTTAAAGGTTTGAGTCATTCCTAAATGGTCCTAAATAATCTAGGCCTGATCACCTATCAAAAATTGACGATCTCCTTTCAGCTTTCTAGTGCTAACGGTCACTGAGATTATCCGCGGACGGACGGACGGACGGACGGACGGACGGGCAGACATGGCGAAACTATAAGGGTTCCTAGTTGACTACGGAACCCTAAAAAAGGATTGGCCCATTATATTATCAATATTTCTGCAAACTCTGTCATGTCAATGAAGTGTGTCATATCACGTGTAGGTACAGTCCATAGTTTGGATGAAATTTGCACTTTTAGCAACGAATCGGCAGCCATTTTGATGATGCCATTACGATGATGACATTTACCCATGTCCCCGTCTCTCGGCAGTTTTGGGGTCCCAGTTTCATGCCAAACAACATACTAAATGTTGGTAACCGTATCCAACTTTGAACTATCACTTAGGCCAACTCCCACAAGGGAGAGCACTAAAAATACTCTCTAAAAACCGACATCAGAATTATAGCAATTGACTCTGAATCTCGTCAATTGGAGTCCAAAGACATTGTATAAGTACACATAGGTACTTATTTATTTTATAAAGCATTTTTTTCTGATTACAATACGATAAAGATGTAAGTACGTATTGTACGTTTGGCTTACCCTGAATCACTCGGTCGCTTACTCTGCTCCAATAGTTCCACCACACATAAGAGCCGTAAGAACAATCGAATATTAAATGAGGTTAGTTTCATCCTGCTATTCGATGATGTCATAACACCCCAAAGTTGGCACCACTAAAAGGGGCCGAAAACGGAACAGACCAGGCTGAGAGTTGTACGACAAAAAAATATTAAAAGAGCATCACTTTAGCTATCACTTTAGCAAATGAGGTTAGTTTCATCCTGCAACTCGATGAGGTGAAAACAACACCTCAAAAATTGCACCACTAAAAGTGTCCGCATACGGTACGGACCCGGCTGAGGGCTGTCCGACCAAAAAAAATTGAAAGAGCATCATTTTAGCTATCAAATGAGGTTGGTTTCATCCTGCTACTTGAGGAGGTAAAAACCTCCCAAAAATAGAACCACTAGAAGTGTCCAAAAATGGGACGGACCAGGCTGTGCCCATGCGGACTAAGTGATTTGTGACCTATTGAACTTACTTTTCGATGGATTAGTTTACAAACTGCTCCTCAATGAGGTAATTTATCATACGGTGGCCGCCCGCTCCATAGAGAGAGCGTTTCCAGAGAGTTGATTATGTTATGAAATATAATTATACTTCATGATCCAAATCGAAGATTACAAATATGCAGCAAGTGGAATCATGCACCCTTTTCACACTTTCAGAGGTATATCAACCTAAAAAAAAACTACCCGTCTCTCTCAAGCTATCCCCAAACTCCGCCAACCCGCGTAGGCGCCTCGGCGGTACTTGTCATTCGTGTTTTTGTGTTAACCCGATTCACACGTATTTTTGCAAAAATAGTGTTCTTTTCATTGTGTATCTCCTACTTCGTTTGATGGAGATGGGGTGAGTGATTTAAACATGTTTTGCGTTCGATAGGCTGCAAATTGGCTGAATTGTTTTCCAACGAAAATATTACAGAAGAGACAGCAAAGTTAACTTTGTTGAAATATTACCTTAACTGGAAATTTTCCATTAAATATGAATTGAGTACACTTTTTAGCTTATTACTCATAACATTTTATGGAAATAACATATCATAACATTAAATGATTATATTCCTATAAAAGAAATGTCTCGGTACATCTACCTTCTTATTCCAATTAAATAATTAAAATTGAAGAAGGCAGGCACTCAGTATCGATCGCAATTTGAACTTTGACCCTATCGAACGATTAATAGTAGGATTATTCCTCCTACATTATATATTATAATTATGTATGCTATTGTTTATGTTTCGAATAAAATAATTATGTTGCATTTAAAATTGGATACAACGATCGCACGCTAAGACGTTTACGACGTTAACATTATTAATATTATACGAGTATTATATCATAAGACATTATTTTCGTAATAATAACTCCAACATAAACAATACATCGGTCATGTCATCTACTGATTTTATTTGACATAACTATAAATTAAGATACTCTAATTTAAATAAATAAGATTTTGAAAATCTGCGATAGATCTTTAGTGGTATAGAAGTACCTATCAGATAAGTAATTGTCATGAAACTGACGATATTTGAATAAAATAAACATTAGTCAACCCTTTCAGGGAGTAACGGCTACCATGTTCGATTAACCGCTTATATAATAGAAATGTTAAGAATGAAAATGCCTGCTTGTAACAGACGCTTGTGTGAAAATATAAGATTTTTGCAGTAAAACATTTCTATAATTGCATTAACACGTTTAATTTTGAAAATAAAGTAAATGTTTTAAAATTAGCAACAATAATCAGACTATTTAAAATTAACACTTCACGTAAAAATGACGATAACTTTATCTATATAAAGATATTTCACATTCAATAACTTCCTTAGTGGTTAGAATGTAATTAAATTACAATAATCAGAATAAGCGGACTGATTTAAGCGCCATCTACCCGTTATGCCGTGAATCACAATGTACGCTTTTTTATATATCAACCGCGACCTAGCCTTAGACCTTCCTTAGACACGGAAGTTCTAAAGAAAGTCGACAGATGTCGTACGATAAACGTAGCGTCATGCTACAGCATCTCCCTACCAAACAAAGAAACAAACCAACAACAACACAAGAAAACACAAGAAAACTAACCCCAAGCAACAAAAAAAACACAACTTAATGCTAAGCCCAAAAAAGGTACAACAAGAGAACCCTAAACGAATTCCAAAAAAAACAAAACCAACCAGTTATTAACATTACCCCTAAAGACTAACCTAATAGATTAACAAGATGACAAAACGCCAACCAACGCGTCACGCGGTCCAAGACGTGGCGGCCGGGATAGGATAGAAACTGCACCTGGCCACAGATCTTAATCCCTGACATCGAGTCATCAAATTACACAACCAGGCTATCATAGACCGGGAAAGATAAACGAAGCCTTAAGCATGAACGGTAAAAAAAGGTCAAATCTGGAAAAAGGAGCAAGGAAACGCTCAAACGAAAACAAAAAAACGACAAGAAACGAATCAAGCAAGGATTACCGATAAGGGAAGGGCGGACTAAAGCGCATTTTAGAATTTTGAGAAAACTGAACGGGCCGAAAGAAGAAACTATTTCAACATATCTTTAATATGATAGGTACCGATGTGCTCGGAATTGGTATCAGCCAGTACATATATCTGTGGAGACACCCGTCTAACCACACGGCACCGAACGAAACGTGGAGCGAATTTACCGCCTCGAAAAGGATCAGCGGAGCCACGCTGGAAATTCCTACGCCAAACGATTTGGTCACCAACGATTCTTGGCGAAGAACGGTTCGTGTTGAACTTGGCGGCGTTACGATGAGAGGCCAAAGCCAACGAATCAGAAACTTTATCGTACACCTCACGAAGCGTCTGAAGATTCGAAACGCGTTCCATCCGGCTGAGTCCCACATCTTGGTCCACAACCTGATTCTCAACACGTTCACGAATCATTGACAAATCGCGGCCGTACATCAAAAAATTCGGTGTATAAGCAGTAGCCAAATTTATACAAGAATTCGAATAGAGAGCGACCCGATGTAAATGACCCGACCAACTGCGTTGGTCATTTTCAACTAAAATGCTCAAAGTAGTAATCACGACCTGGTTATATCTCTCCACAACATTCGCTTGTGGCGAATAATATGGGGTATAACACGGACCTGGAATATTATAGCTCGCCAGGAAATCCAGAAATTGACGACTATGAAAAACTGTAGCGTTGTCACAGAGAATGTTAGTAGGAACACCGTACCGCAAAATAACCTCCGACTCTAATGCCATCGATATTGACCTCGCATTTACCAACTTCAAAGGGACCAACCAAACAAATTTGGTAAAAACGTCAACCAAAGTCAAAATATAACGACAACCATTACAGCTAACCGGTAAAGGACCAATTAAGTCAATGGAAAGAAGATCCATTGGAGCCGCAACACGACGAGGAAATAAGCGAAGTTCACGAGGTTGTGAATTTGCAATTTTATAAGACTTGCAAATCTGACATTCGGAAAGGAACCTTGTAACATCACGGTACATATTCGGCCAATAGTATAAGTCACGAGCTTTTAAATACGTTTTCATAACACCAGGATGAACGTTGGGAAATCCATTATGAATTTCAGCAACCGCCTCTATAGTCCTTGAAGCAGGAAGAACTATACGCCACGGATTAGGTGCTAAAGGGTTTTCGATAGATATTTACCCTGCGCATTAAGACACCATCCCGAAGAGCAAATGCAGTAAACATTTGAGGATTGTCCAAAACTCCCTGGTAAATTCGTTCATACCAAGGATCTCCAGAAGGATCCATGCCACGCGCGAATGAGATAAGCCCAACTTTAGCGCGGGACAAGGCGTCGGGAACAACATTAAGGACACCTTTTTTATGTTCAATCTCAAAGTTATATTGGGAAATCAAAGTTGCCCAACGAGCCAAGCGCCCGGTAGGATTATCAAGGGTGATCAAAAATTTAAGAGCAATATGGTCAGTAATGATCTTAAACCTCATTCCATCGAGATACCCGCGGAAATGCTTTATGGAATCAACAACGGCGAGAAGCTCATGTTCGGTTGTCCCGTATCCACGTTCAGCTTTAGTGAATAAACGAGAATAATAAGCAATTGGATGTTCAACGCCGTCCAACTCTTGAGCCAGGACCGAGCCTAAGCCAACCTGGCTAGCGTCACATTGAAGGATAAAAGGTTTCGAAAAATCCGGGCAAGCCATCAACGGAGCGCTCATCAAGGCATCCTTCAATTTAGAAAAAGCTTCACTAGCACTATCGTTCCAATCGATGGGATCACGTCCCTTTCTCTTACCGATGAGTGCCGTCAGAGGAGCAATAATCGAAGAAAAACCATCCACGAAACGGCGATAATACGAACACATACCAATGAAAGCACGTAGAGACTTGGCAGAAGAAGGGGTAGGGTAATCCCTAATAGCTTCTAATTTCTTCGGATCAGTTCGAAGACCACGCTCATTGACGATGTAGCTGAGATACTTCAATTCAGACTTACAAAACTCGCACTTATCTAAATTAACCGTAAGACCAGCTTCTTTCAACCTATCACGAACCTTACGAATAAGCCGCATATGACTGTCAAAATCACGAGACACCAAAATCAAATCATCAACATAGCCGAAGATAAAATCCTCAGACTCAGGGGTATATTCAAAATTGACAATCATGTCAGTAAGCCTCTGCATCTCGGACGCAGCGTTGGTTAAACCAAAAGGGAGACGAACGAACTCAAAGAGGCCCCTTTGGGGTACAATAAAGGCCCTTTTCTCACAACTGGCCTTATCAGCTAAGGGGATTTGCCAAAAGGCGCTCCTAAAATCCGACGAAGTTAGATATTTGGCACCTCGTAGGTTATCAAGGATGTCCTGGACGCGCGGGAGAGGGTATGAATCCCTGATGGTAACGCTGTTCAACTTCCTACTGTCCACGCAAAACGTGACACTACCATCTTTCTTGGTAACCATCACCACTGGGGAAGCCCAGGGTGATCGTGAGGGACGAATGACGCCTGACTCTAACATCTTGTCGATCTCTTCGTTGAGAATCTTGAGCTTGACGGATATAAGGGATAGTAACGTTGGCGGATGGGCGAACCAACAGTCTCAATCTTATGCGAAAGCCACGAAGTACAACCTAATCCAGCTTTATCAGAAGAAATCTCCTCGAACTCATCAATAACAGATTGGAGTTTTCATTCCTGCAGTGGTGCAAGCACCGTACGAGGGTGGACATAGCGAACCTCACCTACTCGTGGGACTGCGACAGGAACATGATGTGAAGCGACGTAAAGCTTACCTGACGAACCATCACGGAATGCCTTCTTTAAAATGTCAATGAGACCAACAGCATTCCAAAACTCAATTCCTAAAATAAATGCAGTAGGAAGATTACTGCTCACTAGACAGGGGTGCAGAACGCGAATGCCACTAAAAAGAATGGGGACGTCCAAACCGCCTAGAATTTCAATAGGAGAATTGTCGGCGGAGACAACATAAGGCCGGATATCCTCGTGATATGTTATGACGAGCTCCGATAGGAGGGATATATCAATTAGTGAAACCTGAGCACCAGAGTCCAAAAGAGCTCTTACCGAAGAGCCAGCAACTAAAGCATCAATAAAAAGTCTATTATCCGGGGAATTATTAATATAAACGGGCGACACCGATGGACCTGTCAGTGCGCCACTAATTTGTTTTTTGACGGACCAGAATTACAACTAGGACAATCGCGGGTGATTGCACCAACACGATTACACTTGAAGCACACTGCCCCTGAAACGTAAGGACAATTACGATACTTGTGACCAGTTGCATCACACTTCATACACACTATAGAACTGGGTTGACCTACAACTTGAGCACTAATCGGTGCAATAGCCAAACGTGCTGGACGTGAACATTGAAAGGCTTCAAAATTTTTCGTGACTTCGAACAAACCATCAATATCCCTAACCACGTTAGTTGCAAGACAAGGATGATATCTAGGATTCATTCCATATTTAATAATGTTAAACAGGTTGCCTTCGGAAACCGGTGTACGAAGCTTTGCGTTTAGATCGCGCGCCTGAATAACAAAATCAACCACTGACTGGTTGTCCTTCTGTGATAAAGCGCGAAGTTGGTTCTCAAGCTTGAAATGGAAATCGGCTACGTCGAAGGTTTTAACGAATTCAGACTTTAATTCCGCGTAAGTAAGACCCGGATATCTGATTGTTCTAAAATGTTTCAAGGCGCTATCTGACAACAATTCATGGAAACGTCTGACAACATATGAAGGATTGACGTTACGCGCCATACCTTCTTCCTCGATTCGAAAGAAAAATTCGCGAACACAAGTATCCCCGGAAAAGTTCAAGTTCCATTTCGTAAGTGAATAATCTTTGAAAGGAAAAGGCGGGGGAAGTCCGGACATATGCATCACTTGGGGTCGTGGTTCAGAATCAAAAAACTGTTCTTCATCGTTTGCCATTGGTTCTAAAATCCTCGGATCGTGCGAGTTTAAAGACGAGTGTGCATGAGGCGTCTCAGCAATTGATCTTTCACTACTTAAGTGCAACATGGCGAAAAGTCGAATGTTGTCTTGCGTTGCAAGTTCAAACAAAAAAATAAAGTTAATCGACCTGAAAATTAAAATCCGAAGTTCGAGTATATCAGTCTAAACCAAGCGCTTAAGTCAAAGAAAGAAAATAACACTCGAAGTCTAAATGCTAAGTTAGAGTTCAAATAAAAAAAAAAACAAGTTCAGTTTCTGAAAAAAAAACAAAACGCTAATCATACATTCTATGTCTGACATACCTGCGAATTCCCTAACGTCTATGGGCTCTAACTACAGGACTCAAACTATGAAATAAGGTATTCGGGATATGTTACGGGTAAACATCGGTATCAACGTTCAAATTTCATGGCAATGTACGGTTTGCAGAAAAACAAATACAAACAAATACATGTAGTATTTTGAACATTTCTTTTTTTTTACTAAAAGAAAGACGCTAAATAGTATTTTATACAATCGTGACATACTTAATTATGTCACTATTGTATACAATACTTTTTCTACGAGTGCTCAAACTAGGTAAGCCAGTAGGAATTGTTCGAAGAATGTGTTACAACTTGCTGCCTCTATATAATTGAGTAACTTCAATCTTTCATTTTAAAATAGTCGACGATGCTAAAATGTGCGCTCCATCGAAAATAAAAATTTGTTTCGTGGATTTTTCTGTTAACCTTTGATTAGATAAATAAACAAAAGACCTTTCCTTTCCACACTCACTGAGGTTAGGGAAGGTTAGTCAAATAATGAAAATATTGCACACATTTTATTAATACACTTGCTGGTATTTCAACTTATTTGCTGTCAGACAGTTCTTTGATAATTTTTATGGTGTTATTAGCACGGATTTTCTTTAAATTATTATTTAATTTAAGACAAAGTTGTCTGCCCTTTTGGTGTAATTTTAATATATTTTTTTGCAACCATTGAATTGTTTTTATTGTACCTACAGAGCTCAGTTTGGGATCTAAAAACAATTATTCATACTTAGCAATTATACTAAAGTGTTTATCCACGAATAGTAACACAACATTCAGTTTCCCGGTTGCGGAAAAAATTCTTTACTTTAGCTATATTGCACTTGATTCACGCGGATTTAAAGCGTCGATAACAAATTTGATTTGAGCATAATGTTTGTGAATAGTGATAATATGAGGCAGCATTTATCCATGTGCCCCATCTATGTAACACTCGTCGTGGCGGAAGAGGAATATTTTCACACATTTCTCGAAATAATTTTTTGCTTGAAGTTCTGAAAGATCGTTACGAAATTTTAAATTTTACGAAGATTTACGGATTTTTTTTTGTTTATGGCAAAGATTTCGAAGTATTTCTGCGACTCAATTAAAGTTTAAGTTAGCTGCATCATAATGAAATTTAAAAGAAAATAAATATTATTAATAATTAAATATTCGAATGTATTTATTTTTCTGCTATCCCTACCGGGTGCCATGAAAATAGAACGTTGATACCGATGTTTAGATCACTGGCAACACACACTGGTCAAAGACTTTCGTCTTGAGACACTGCGGAATATTGGACAAAAAGATGTGCCGTAGCTTCCCGAACGCTGCCCAACCGAGTCGGATTCGTCGATTGACCTCTTTCTCGAAGTTGGATCTACCTAACTGGACAGTATGTCCTAAGTATATATAATCGTCCACAACTTCGAGTGTAAAGTCTCCGATTGTAACGGGAGTTGGTGCTACATGGGTATT
Organism: Pammene aurita; assembly: GCA_947086415.1. Classification (NCBI taxonomy): domain Eukaryota; kingdom Metazoa; phylum Arthropoda; class Insecta; order Lepidoptera; family Tortricidae; genus Pammene; species Pammene aurita. Next base: position 5,476,916 of record OX352314.1, on the reverse strand, counting down.
TGACATGATCTTCGTCTTATCCATGTTCATCTTTAGACCAACTCGCTCGGAGGCTTTACTGAGGTCATCGAGCATCGTACTCAAATCCTCCATGGTCTCAGCCAAGACTACTATATCGTCAGCAAACCGAAGATGAGTGATGTACTCGCCGTTTATGTTGATGCCTAGCCTTCTCCAGTCCAGAGTCTTGAAAACATCCTCCAGTGCAGCGGTAAACAGTTTAGGAGAAATAACATCTCCTTGCCTGACTCCCCGCTGCAACGGAATAGGCTTCGAGTTCTGGTCCTGGAGTCGGACTGACATAGTGGCGTTCTCGTACAAACACTTCAGCACTTCGATATAGCGATAGTCGACTTGGCACCTCTGGAGAGATTGTAGTACAGCCCAGGTTTCGATCGAGTCGAAGGCTTTCTCGTAGTCCACGAACGCTAAGCAGAGGGGCAGGTTATACTCCTCAGTCTTCTGTATAACCTGACGGAGCGTATGGATGTGGTCTACGGTACTAAAGCCTCTTCGGAAACCGGCTTGTTCGGGAGGCTGGAAGTCATCTAGGCTGCGTGCGAGACGGTTCGTAATGACTCTTGAAAACAGCTTATAGACATGGCTCAGAAGTGAAATGGGTCGGTAGTTCTTCAGTAACGCGTTCTCCCTTCTAGTAAAACGGAGTCGAACAACTTCTGAAGGGCCATAAGGACCGGTTTACCACCCGCCTTCAGAAGTTCGGCTGTAATTCCGTCTTCACCAGGCGCCTTATTGTTTTTGAGCTGTTTAAGAGCCATTCTAATCTCGTACAGGCTGATGTCCGGGATGTCTTCGGTATAATGTCGGGTCAGTCTAGCTCTAGGGTCTTCCGCCAGATCAACTTCAGGTCTGCTAGTTGATGTGTATAGCTGTCCATAAAAGTCCTCTATCTCCCCCAGAAGCTCGGGTCTGGATGAAACAATTCTACCATCCTCAGTTTTTAATTTGGCGAGCTGGCTCTGCCCAATAGACAAATCTCTTGAGAAAACTTTAGAGCCCTTATTCTGCTCAATGGCCTCTTCAATACGATTTGTATTGAATTGGCGCAAATCACGGGTAAGGGACTTAGAGATCCGTTTATTGAGCTGCCGGTATAATGAATGACGCATCTGCTGAGGATTGCAGAACCATTTCTCTCCTTTCCGCGATGAGTTTCTGAGTGGAGTCAGAGAGCCTTTTGGTTCTGTTACTCCGCTGGGCCTTAAAAAACTTAGACCCAGTACTATGAACAGCTTCCACAAACCCGTCGTTGAATTCGTCCACATCGCCGCCTAGACAATCGAAACGGTTTTGGAGTTCCAGCTGGAAGCTCTCGGGGGTTTTGGATTTGAAGTGCTGCTGGACGGAGCGTAGACTTCATCAGTCGAGAGCGCTCTAGCTTAACACTTATATTCAATGTGCCTCTCACCAGACGGTGATCACTTCCGGTTTTAACCGTATTGATCACAGAGACATCATTGAATATATGCTTCTTCGTCGACATGATGAAGTCAATCTCGTTTTTAATTGCACCGTCGGGACTCATCCAGGTCCACTTCCTGTGCTCACGTTTCTTGAAGAAGTAGTTCATCATGTAGAGTCCCTCCTTCTCCAAGAAGCCAGCCAGTAGTTGGCCCCGGTGGTTCCGACTACCAAATCCAAATTGCCCCACTCTCAGCTCTTCACCATCTCTCTTGCCCAGTTTCGCGTTGAAGTCCTCCATAACAACGGTGAAGTAGGTTTTTGGAGCTATGCATGGCCTTCGATATATCCTCATACATAGCCTCCACCTCGTCATCGGAGTGTGCCGAAGTCGCCGCATACACCTGTATGACCTTCAACGAGTACCTCTTGGATACTCTGAGTATAAGGTACGCCACCCTAGTCGACACACTCTCGATCTTCACCACGTTGTTCACGAGGGACTTATGGACGATGAACCCGACACCTCCCTGGGACTGTTGGTCGCCCTCCCGGAAATAAAGCAAGTTGCCGGACTTTAGGATTATCGTTTCCTCCCCCTCTCTTCGGACTTCAGATAACCCTATGACATCCCAACGCAACTTGCTCAATCCTTCCTCCAGTTCCACTATCTTTTCGTCGGTCCGCAGTGTACGCGTGTTATATGTTGCCAGGGCCAGAAGTCGTCGGTGGTGGTAGCCGGATCTTTGCCGGAGATTCTTAGCACCCCTGACCCCGCTAGTACCCTGGCCGCTACCATAACCAAGGCACCGGGGGTCGCCGGACACTCGGGGCCGTGGTTTTTTGGTTCCTTTCATGGGGGGTGAATGCCGTAATCGCCACGCTTGGCATGCGGGTTGGCGATCCCATGCCGATCGGGTAGCTAATCTAACAACATCTTATTGACTTGGCCACTGACTTGACTGTGACCACATTAATATTAAAAATCTTTTAGGTTTAAATAAATTAGATTGACTTGGCCATCGCATGAAAACACAATGTAACTCACAAGCAATACATATTATAGTAAATAAGATTGTTTAGTGCGATTGCAAAATCGCGCTGACTGATTTGCGAGACTTGATTTTTTTTTAGAGGGGGTATGTAGGGGGGTGTGGAGGGCTACTTCTTAAATACCAACAACGAATTTTCTTAAAGCCCACTCTCTGTCTTATGAGCTTTTCTTATTTTTGTAGGTAGTCTTCCTCTTTTTCTTTTCCGGTACTACTTCTTGAGCTTCAGCTACAGTTTTTCTCAAAGCCCACTCCCTGTCTCTATGGGTTTTTCTCGGAGGCTTTGATGTTACAATTTTTGACTGTACAGATTTTAACAGTGTATTCCTGATCATATTTAGATACTAAAATGTCCTATAAACTTTTCTGGAATACGCCTAGTTTCAGAGTTAATACCAATAAAAAAAATACGCTTTTTATTATAACTTCATGACAAAACGCCTTTCTAATGGCGTTGTTGCCACTATTGGACATAGTTTACACGTCCTTATTGACAGATATCAAAGTGACAAGGAAAACTTTGCAGAAACAAAATTTTTACAAAAAAAAAATGTTTTAATTTGTTTTAGGCGATAATTTTATTAATAACATTTGCTTTTCATATGCAATAAACATTCAAAAAATGGAAAAAAAAACGAACTAAAAAAATTATTTTTTTGCGAAATTGACCTAAAGTCACATAGTATTTTTTCCTTCTTTTGGTCTTAGAAATTCATGGTTAAGATCTGTTATTCCAGCCCACGGTGTATATCTTATCATATGGGATTACAAAGTTATTTATGCAGTTAGTGTATCTAGAAAACTGGACTGAAATTGCAAAATATTTTAGTTTTTCCTTGATTATTCACTAAACACTAATTGTATTCAAAATTTGAAGCTTCTATGTATACTAGAAGTGCCTTAGAGTTTTGATGATCGGTCAATCAGTGAGTGACAAAATTAAGAACTTTGACTAGTTATAATACGGGTAATTGAGAAAGAGGCATAAGTAAAGGTCAACAGATAAATTCGTTTTTTTACATTAATAAAAGCAATATTTCAATATGACGGAATTCGGGTTAATGATGGGACGTAAGGAGGCAACAGGCTGAAACAAACTAAAATTAAGGTTAATAGAACCGCGACCGGTCTACGATATCCTGGTTGTGACTCGATGTCAGGGATTAAGATCTATGGCCAGGTGCAGTTTCTATCCTATCCCGGCCGTCACGTCTTGGACCGCGTGACGCGTTGGTTGGCGTTTTGTCATCTTGTTAATCTATTAGGTTAGTCTTTAGGGGTAATGTTAATAACTGGTGGGTTTTGTTTTTTTGGAATTCGTTTAGGGTTCTCTTGGGCTTAGCATTAAGTTGTGTTTTTTTTGTTGCTTGGGGTTAGTTTTCTTGTGTTGTTGTTTGTTTGTTTCTTTGTTTGGTAGGGAGATGCTGTAGCAGGACGCTACGTTTATCGTACGACATCTGTCGACTTTCTTTAGAACTTCCGTGTCTAAGGAAGGTCTAAGGCTAGGTCGCGGTTGATATATAAAAAAGCGTACATTTTGATTCACGGCATTACGGGTAGATGGCGCTTATATCAGTCCGCATTTTGTAATACACGACTGGCAGTTATAAAATTGAGATAATATTCGCGCTAATTTTGAATATGAATTTTTGAGGTATTTCAGATTGTCAAAAAAAGCAAAAAGTTGATTTTAAAGAAAAACACAGGAATTATCTGCAAATTGTCACGTACAAATCCTTTTTTTGTTCCCGGAAAGTGTTTACCACAGTTGCTTAATTCTCTAGAAGAGGGTGGCCGTCGGTGTAGGTTTTCCAATACCCAGTGCTCCCCTTCGGCCGTGTCTGAGGGTGCGGGTAGCGCCTGCCGAGGCCGCCAGTGGGACCGTCTGAGCCGGGAGGACTCCGGAAGGCGCTTGTGGGTGCCGGACTTGCGAGACGATCTGCAAACGCCGCGTGTTCCGCGTGGTTCTGCACCGTCGTCGGAGAATTAGAGCCCGCATCCAGCGTGGCTCTCCCAGTGAGACAGAGGGTTCAGCGAGCTGTTGGGTCCGCCTACACCAAAGGGGGCGCCTGCCCACGAACTTTATTTAAATTCAGTTACAGTTTTGACCATTTCCTGACTTTCGAGAATATCATTTTGTTTACATTTTTTTTAAACGTTATAAATCTGATTCCTTTTTTTGTATCCAGTGTTTTTGTGCCATAATAGCTTTTTTTGTTGTTTTTCCAAAATCTTCCCAAAATTCTAATTGCCTCATTTGACGGGCGTACAAAGACCTGGCTCTTGAATTTAGGCTACGTTCAGCCAGCGAATCATCTGTCAACATCCATATCACCCGCCTCATTAATCCATTATTTTCCCGCAGCCAAATTACCAGCCGAGTCTTTATTTGTACTTAATAGTTTTGCTAGTACTCCCTCTTTTTTATTTTCCTTTGTTGCGGAAAGTAGACGTTTACGATACTAAGGTAACTATTGAATGGGAAATATCTTTATATAGATACCGTTATCGTCATTTTTGTGTGAAGTGCTAATATTAAATATTCTGATTATTGTAATTTAATTACATTCTAACCACTAAGGAAGTTATTGAATGTGAAATATCTTTATATATGAACCGTTATCTTCATTTTTGCCACAACAAACTTGCAATAGGAAGTTAAGATTGAAGTATATGGTATTAGATTAAAACTTAGCCTACGAGTATGTACCTACTTAAAACTCTCTTCCTTGCATCTTACGAACTTTGTGAGTGAGATTATGATTTAAAGAAAGATAAATTTTAGAAAAACAAGGAGTTAAGATTACCAAAAGATTTAATTGCTGGTGTACTTGCAATACCTACTTAAAATTAATAACATATGGCGCAAATACCAAAGCAGAGCATATTGATGAATCAATTTAGCTCAAAATACTATATTTTAAGGCATAAAAACCTTCAGGTCGTGGTGTGATTGTATCTTTGCTCTCAGTTAAAGACTGTATCGAAAATTATAAATACAAGTTCAATAGCATATAAATCCAAATATACTCATGTTTATTACCATTGCCATCAAAAATACAAATTTTCAGACTGTAAATAATTAATTAAATTGGTTGTATATCAAAGAACCTGCCGTTTTATGCCAATTCTCTAATTTTCTTTCTAGACGTCGATATTAGAGTTCGGACAGCGTGCTTAGCAAAATTTTCTCCTTCATACCCTAGTCATAGAAACAACTGCTCATCAGAAATGACAAAAAAGCTCTTTTTTCGACGTTTTATTTTGATATTACTTAAAAAAAATTGAATAGGACTAGTAATTGAGCTAATTAGATGGTACATGGTTTAAGTTATAAAATTGACTTTTTTCCGTTCACACCCCTGAAACACAAGAATCTACAGCAGAAAAAATTGAAATTTGGCTGTTACAAACTTAAGACTGTGTGCTTTCTCATTACCCTCAGAAGCTGTGTGTTAACCCATTTCCTGACGTAGATCTCATCTGAAATTTTAGAGGTAGTAAAAAACGAATTCATTTTAAGACCGTATTATAAAGATAGCTGCCAAACCTTGAATCTTAGGGTAGTTTCTTCAATAATAATGGGCTTTTCAGATTCAGTGAAACATAGATATTTATAAAATGCTCCATATTTATTATGGTCCTATGGGTAATTATCTAATTTTGCTATGTCTAATCGTTGATTTATTTATACATGTTTTTTCTCTGCGAGTATACAGTCTCAGGCTTTTGAAACTGAATTTTACTGAGTTTAGCTATTTTCTATTTTTATTTGGTGTGCCAGATAGTTCGTTTAGGCCTTCCAATCATTTTATTCCTTGAACATATTTGACCATTCCACCTGAAAGCCTATTTTTTTGGGATCGTTGAGTCGAGTGCCTGTTTATATTATTCTTTATACATTTACTACACTTTAATCATTTAACTGGTCGAAGAACTATGTTCCCGGTCCAGTTTTAGCTTGTCATCGGAACAATATACTTGGCTTCATGTTTTAACGTCGATTCGGTCAGCACAGATACGAAGTTTATCGAGTTCAGCTATCCTTTTCTCTGAAATTCTCTTTTTAGTACACCATTTGTCCGCTTTTATTTTTCTTTCTTTGTAGAAAGTCCATGTAACTTGAGCTTGAACCCATGAATGATAAAATCAAATAATATCGATCAAAGCTGATATACTGATGCGCACATTGACATTAATTTGCAATAAAATTGTTAATGTTTGTATTACTATACACCTATCTAAAGTTGTATTTATAATTGTCGATACAGTCTTTAGTTACCCGCTATACATTCATATTGCTGACTTAGTCATCAAGCACTAAGTATTTAGGTAATTCTTACGGTGTGTTCCGCGTGTAAACTAATTGTGTACTTTTTGTATACATCATCTCTTTAAGAACAAATTATAAGGTATATTAGAGCACAGTGTAGTCGTGTTGTTTCGTGTACTATAATGCACATACTCCGTCGTTGGTAAAATAAAATTTATAACCCAGATGACTGCTCTTTTCCAATCAAAGCGGGTTACACGACAAATGGTTAAATTACAAAGGTCAATGCTATTGTATTATTAAAATACTTTAACACGCTGTCAATGATATATTCTATATATATGAAATATACTACCTCCAAGTATATATATTTATTTTTTATTTTATTTTTTATTTTATTTATTTTAGGAATAACTAACAACGGTACAGTGTGTATTACAGTAGGTGTTACTTATAACTATTGCTTAATGTACAGTCAACAACGTTATCCACAGGTTACTATTACAGGTAAGGTTGAAGAGGAAAGGACATATATCAAAATTGTTTATGCTTAACAGAACAAAATGTAAAAACAATATAGGTATTAAAGTAAGACGTAGGTAGGTTTCAGTTTGGCGTCAATTACATAATAATACTAAAACAATACATAGTGTCATATAGGATTATCAGTGCAGTACTTTACATTAAATGTTTTAATAATTCTTTTTTATATTTAGCGGTGGGCAAATGGAATATATCGATGGGAGTAAAGTTTAGGTTGTAGGTAGCAAGTAGTCGGCGTAATGGAACACGCAGGCCGGCGTTGGTGCGGTGCTTGCTTTCAGCAAATAGTCGGTAGGCGCGTGTCTTACGGCGGTTGGCATTCCTAGGGACCACGTATTTGATTTTTTCAACCAGCTGCGCACAGTCGAATTTATCATGGCATAGCCCGTGTAGAAGCATTGCATCGAGGAACAAACGTCTTTTCTTTAAAGTTGTTAGTTTATATTTTGCCAAAAGATTATCATATGGTAGCCGGCCTCTCCTGTAGATTTTAAAGTTAATGAATTTTAGGAACTTGTACTGTATTTTATCTAGGGCATTGATGTATTTTTTGTAGAATGGGTTCCAAATACTACTCGCATATTCTAATTGAGTACGGATTAAACTGTTGAATAAATATGTGTATGTGGAAGCCCTAGTGAAATCTGAAGCAGCCCTTTTGACGAAGTGGTACATCTTGTGGCTTTTAGAAATAATCATGTCAACATGTTGGTCAAAATGAAGTTTGGAGTCAAGTGTTACTCCGAGGTCCCGCACGTGGTCGACAAACTGAAGGTGTTCATTACATAGTTTATATTTATGGTGTATTTTATTTCTGTTTTTAGTAAACGTGATTGAGTTGCATTTTGAGACACTTAATTCTAGTTTATTAAGTAAGCAGTACTCGGTTAATCGATCTAGGTCCTGTTGAAATAGTAAGCAATCATTGTAATTACGAATTTTACTGTAGATTTTAAGATCATCAGCATAAAGTAGTATATTAGTATTGTGGAAACAGGTTTTTATGTCATTAATGAATATATTAAATAACAAAGGACCCAAAATCGATCCCTGCGGGACCCCAGATGTGACTGTAATTACCTCTGACTGATAGCCATTTATAACGACTCTCTGGGTTCTTCTAGTGACATATGACAAAAACCATCGGAGGAGGTTACCGCGAATACCGTTAAAAGCAATTTTTTCTAGGAGTAGTTTATGGTCGACTCTGTCGAATGCCTTTCTAAAATCAGTGTATACGGCGTCTACTTGTGTGGCCCGGTCCAGTTGTTCAAAAAGAAATCCAGTAAATATCATAAGATTGGTGACCGTTGATCTCTGTCGAGTAAACCCGTGTTGTTCAGGGATAATAAGGTGGTTTAATATAGGGTTTAAGGCTATATGAACTAGTTTCTCACAGACTTTTGCCAGTGCGCAGAGTATGGAGATAGGGCGATATATATTTCATTTGAAATGGAAAAAGCCAGTACTATTTCATAAACTGGTTATCTCAGCGTAAAACTCTAAACGTTTGGGGGACGCCGCTGCCAGCAACAACAGCGTTCTGGCCGCGGTCGATCCGCGTATGGCGGGCCCCGCCACGGGAGCGGTTGCCGAGCCGATGATGGTATTGAACCTATCCAGACTACCGGAGCTACCAATGTATACATTTGTCGTTTTTGTAATTCAATACTATCATATTTGTTTATTCTTACAAATGCACTATTTTTAAGTGCATTTTATGTTGTGCTGTCCTGTGCCATTGTATAACAATAAAAAGTAAAATAATAAGTTTATAGAATTTATTATCGGTCGCAGAGCACACCAACATTCACTATGCACTATAGCACACATGTACTCTTGTGCACTAGACTGCATCATTGATATCACACTGTCGTTGTGGTATACCTTATTTCAATACCTGCTATATACTAATCAGTTATATGAATTATATGAATGATAATGGTATTATACGATTATAAGTTACAGTGGTGATATTATAGATATATCTTCGTCAACCAATGCGCGCGGGCCTGCGACATATAATTGATATGTAACAAGTAAATAATTAAAAGTTAAAACATGCATAACATAAATGTAATAAAAACCAATAATAGCGCAAAGCGTTAAAAATCAAGTATGTAAGCATAACTATTCCACTTCAGGTGTTGAATTTCGTACTTGCTACGCGTATTTACAGAAAATGGTTATACAAACATAAGAGAAATAAAACGTTGTTGATGCTACAATTACAGCGAGGATAGTTTTATTTCTTCTTGATTCTTACTCATATTTTTAAGAAACTTAAACAGATGAGTTTTTTTACGATTATTAATGAGGTAAATTTTTGTAAATGCTGTTCATATTTTTGTGATTTCTTTTTTTAACGAATTTTTTTCTTCTTAACGTCATATTTTATTCCAGCCGAAAACATAAATAAATACGATATTTTGTTTTATTTTCTTACTCACGAGGCGAGCTTCAAGGCTCTGAACATCTGCATATTTGTAATCTTCTATTTGGATAATGAAGTATAATTAATAATCAAACGAACTTACCTGTGAAGTTTGATTACAATTATACGAATATCCAAATCGAAGATTACCAAGTCCCACCCCTCCCAAACCCAGAAAATAAAACTAAAATATTCCTTGGTCATAAACACAAAAATATTCACTCTGAAATAATGACAAGTACCGCCGAGGCGCCTACGCGGGCGGAGTTTGGGGATAGCTTGAGAAAGACGGGTAGATTTTTTTTTAGGTTGATATACCTCTGAAAGTGTGAAAAGGGTGCATGATTCCACCTGCTGCATATTTGTAATCTTCGATTTGGATATTCGTATAATTGTCATCAAACTTCACAGGTAAGTTCGTTTGATTATTAATTATACCATCAAAATATTATGTACATGTAAAAAACGCAAGTGTCGCAACGCAACGCAGTACCTTCTACCGAAAAAAGTATTGAGATCAAATGTAAAACCAACTCGGTGTCCATAGAACTCAATCCCCACTGGAGTTTACTAACAACATTTCATTGTGACCGTTTGAATATTAGATGCCTATATTTTTGGAATAAATAGAATGACATATTTTCAGCCGTGCTGGCCACAGCACGGTTGAAAATATGTATAATATTTCCTATCGTTGGGTAAATATTGCATTACCTACATAATGTGATACCGTTAGATATTTTTTATTGCATTTCTATTTGTGTGCTCTCTGCTCTGCTTCGGACTGAAACAAGCCTCTAATTCAGCTTCACATCACAATGAAGCGCAGACCATGTTCTCAATAAACATGGGTATATTTGGATTTATATGCTCTTGTATTTGTATTTATAATTTTCGATACCGCCAACTGCTACAACTTTGCCTACGATGCTCAGCTTTGCCTGACTCGAAAAACATGGCTTTCTGCACCAAACAGCTATTTATATCTTATATCTGAGATGGGGAAAAGGCAGCCAAATAGCTGTTTGGTGAAGAAAACCATGTTTTTCAAGCCAGGCAAAGTTGAGCATCGTAGGCTAAATTGTAGCAATTGTAGCAATTGTAACAGTCTTTATAGCGGCTATTTGTCATTGCGCTGGTAGTACGCCGAAGCTCAAAATACGCTAGTATGGGGTGTCTCTATATTCAACCAACCAATCAATACTTCCAGTCAGCCATGCTGCTCCTTCGGCCACTGGCGAACAGTCGTCTATGGATTAACGTCGACGCGTCGTCCCAGGAGAATAACATCAGCGTCAACCTGCTCGGAGAAGATGTCCACATCATTAATGATGCTGAGGCGAGCGAGTTCGGGCTGGATGACGAGGAGCTTCGAAACGCGTGCTTTGAGTAAGGAAAACATGCCTAAGATCAATTCTTCCAGCCAGCCATGTTTCATATACCCCTCCTGTCAGAGGCAGGGCAAATACGTAGGTATTGGATAATATTTATAGCTGGGGAAGGGATAATACAGTCATGGGAATATCAGGACCGTTTTTGGGAGCGATTTTTTTAATGAGGACTTTATATTTGTCCTGTCGCCGATTATAAATAAATAATAATTTTTTTTTTTTTTTTATGGAGAATAGGCAGACGTTTGACCGCGATCTCACCTGATGGTAAGTGATGATGCGGTCTATGGTGGAGCACGCTTACCTATGAGATACCTATTTACTCTCGCATTAAAGAGACCCAAATTGTACTCAAGTGGAAACACAGACTCGGGCAGGCCGTTCCACTCCTTGGCAGTTCGCATAAAGAATGTTGAAGCAAAACGCTTCGTGCGTATATGTGGAATACTTACCATGAAGCGATGCTGGAGTGCCGATTATCGGGTAGTCCGGACATATAGGACAATCTTACACAAATTGACCTAGGCCCACAGTAAGCTCAATAAGGCTTGTGTTATGGGTACGAGACGACGATATATATAATAGATAAATATGGATAAATACTTAAATACATAGAAAACATCCATAACTCAGGAACAAATATATGTGATAGACACACAAACAAATGCCCTGACCAGGATTCGAACCCGGGACCTCCTGCTTCGTAGTGACCCTCACTACCGACTGGGCTAGGAGGCCGTTCTAAAGTTCTAAAGCTTTTTGCATACTATGTCTTTTATTTCAGTAATCAAGGTTTTTATTGTACGTTTTCGTTTATAGTCTCTCCGGAAGAATGCCTACGGAAGCGTACCTGCACTCCCCCATATCTTCGGGCGACTTCTACGAGTCAAACGGCTGGACGCAGGTCCACAGAAAACTCAAGCCTGTGAAGGCCTCTATTGTGGGTAGGTACTACTACCATCTTGTCACATCATAATTTTCCTAGCATTTGTCCTGGCCTTACGTCACGACCAAGGGAGCCTTGGGTGCTAGGGTGCCCCTTATATTGTGTTTTTGAGAAATTAACAACGCATACCCCCTAAATATATTTCGTTTACCCCAAAATACTCTATAAAAAAAATTCAGGCCATTCCTGTAACTGTTTGCGTTCGGCAGCCTAGTCCCGAGTATTAATTACATCTTATAATTAGGTCTAATAAACAAAATATACCTAATACATCACTTAAGCAATCATGACGTGGTCAGGAGCCATGACATATTGTTAAATCCACACAGTCGACGTGAAAGCGAAAATCCGCGATGTTCATTGGATATTTAATTTATTCAGGTATACGCAAAAAGCCCACGATCATAGCGACGCAGCTGTTCAGTAACAACAGCTCCAAGACGGCCGAGTACAAGGCGGAGCTGAGTCAGAGCGTCACCAACACCATCACCAACAGCTGGGACCTGCGTCACACCATGAATGTCGGCCTTTCGATCACTGCTGAGATAGAATTTCCCGGCGTTACGGTTTTTATATACTAAAAATACCCATTACAATGAAACATTTACTATGAAGGACTCTGGACCATACGATTCGAACCCAGTTCATGGATTCTTCTTGCTGGTTCGACATGCTTTAGTTATACCAGGCTTCTCTCCGTCCATCACGGTGAATGCTTCTGGAGAAACCTTGTCACTAAAGCTTTTTACCCCATTTCGTCAAAAATTTAACTTCCAATTTTGAACTCTTGCATAATTGACGAAGATGTCATTTACGTTGTCACTTTGTCTCACATATCAGACGATGGCGGTTAAAGGATTAAGGTGCAAACTGAGTTGCGAACGGCGGCGACGCTCGCCACTGACTTTGCATTTGTGTGACGTAGTGCCACACCGCCGCCGGGTTCCATTGCTCGGGTGGCCACTCAGTTAGCACTTTTGAGTAGATATTACTAGATATTTCCTCTGATTAATGTCTCAAATTAAATCTCCACGCAACTATTTATAATTTTTCAGTTTGGTGGAACAGCTTCTATATCTTTTGAGCACCAGTGGGGCGAGAGCGGCAGCGAATCTCAGGCGGTCAATATCGGGACAGTTGCGGGCCTGACTGTCCCGGTAAACTACGGAGACTCAATCGAAGTATTCATGACCGCATCCAAAGGCACCATGGAGATAGAAGTCGTCTACGAAGCTTCTTTATACGGCCACGTGGTGGCGTCCTACAAAGATGACGATGATGAAGATTATGACGAATCCGAGATGAATGACGAGTACGAGAATTACGATGTAAATCCTGTGAATGAAGTCATGAAGGCGGCCTCTCTTCCCCTCACCCTTCAGGTCACTGAAATCCTCAAAGTCAGTTATTACACTGACGTGGAAATTGTTTTGCATGAGAAAAGAGGCTATCGTGTATTGAAGGCGGATATTTCTTTTTAATTGTGTATCTGCGTATATAATTGTTAGTGTGAGAAATTTGCAGCAGAAATAAAATATTATTTTTGATGTCATCTATTTAAATTTTACTCTTAACTCCGATCCTTATATCTAAAATGTAATAATATGAGCACTTCGTTTTTGGACTCGAGAGTCTTAAGTTGTGTTTATTTGGATAGGTATTCTTCCCTGCTAAGCCGAATATTTCAAAACAAGAATTCCCTTGAAAATGGAACTCTGAGCTACAAAATTTAAGGTATAACATATTGATCAAATATTTATAATAACTAACATTTAAACACTTATAATGGTCTAAGGAAGAAGGGGATCAAAATAATCGTGAATGATGAATGTCTTTATTTAAGAACATACAACCTTAACTAGATAGGTACTCAAACTCACTTAACTACTATAATAACTAGTGGCTCTGTGAGCTGTAGACCTCGCGAGCATAGCTAAAACTGAGTAAATTCGGAGTCGATAGAAATTTCAAATAATGTAAGCAAACTCATTTATCTTCATCGATTCGCATTCACGCACTTTTAAAATGCACTTTGAAAATAGAAATGCAGCCAAATTTGTTTAATTTATTAATCTTTTTCTATCGAACACGAATATATGTATGGCTCTGCTAGGACTAGCCCACGACACTAAACCTAGTTAGATAAGTCTCCTAGATGAGATATGTATAATTAGTCACGTATTAAATGGGGGAACACGAAATGCCGATGTTGAAATCCAAAAAAAGTGGCGGCATCTTTAAATTTATTTTTGAAAAAATAGAACAATCTGGTTTCTAGTATGATAAATCTCCTAGATTTCCATGCTGCTGCTACTGACAAGGCCACGCACGGGGGCTTGCAGCACCGCATTTTCGTGAAGCCCTACCTCTTCCATGCTTCGAGGAATAAGGGAAATCTAGGAGACTTATCATATTAAAAAAAAAAAAACGCCACTTTTTGTGCATTGCAGCATTGGCATTTCGTATTCCCCCATTCAAAACGTGACTAATCTATACATATAATAAAGCTGAAGAGGGTCGAAAGTCTGTACATGGAAGATAATCGAAAAAAAGTTAGCTGGGGATACTTAGAATCGATAACAGAACACGTTCCAACAATTTTTAGAATTTTTGTCTGTTTATCTGTTTGTCTGTTTATCTGTTTATCTGTTTGTCTGTTTATTTGACCGCGCATCACGTGAAAACGGCTGAACGGATTTAGATGAAATTTTGTATAGAGATAGTTTGAGTCCCGGGGAGGGATAATATATAGTTTTAATCCCGAAAATCAATCCTGGTGGGGGTGAAAATGGGGTTGAAAGTTTGTATGGAGAATTTTTAACCGCTGAACTGATAAAGATGAAATTTAGTATACTATGGGTCTCAAGAAAGGACAAAGGATAGTTTCATCCCGAAAATCAACCCTAAAGGGGTGAAAAGGGAGTTGGAAATTTGTATAGGGAATTCTTAACCGCAGAATCGATTTAGATACAATTTGGTATAAAAATAAATAAATAAAAAATAAATATTATAGGACAATCTTACACAAATCGACCTAGGCCCACGGTAAGCTCAATAAGGCTTGTGTTATGGGTACTAGACGACAATATATATAATAGATAAATACGGATAAATACTTAAATACATAGAAAACATCCATAACTCAGGAACAAATATCTGTGATAAACACACAAATAAATGCCCTGACCAGGATGCGAACCCGGGACCTCCTCTTCGTAGGCAGAGTCACTACCGACTAGGCTAGGAGGCCGTTAATAATGGAGATAATTTGAGCTCTGGAAAAGGAAATAAAATAGTTTTATCTCGGAAATTACTTTAAGCGGATGCAAAAGGGTTGGAAGTTTACATGGGGAAGAAACAACCAATAACCGACCGCTGTACGTATTTAGATGAAATTTGGTATTGAAATAATTTGTAATTTTTTGGTCAAGGTGTTTTATATATTTAAGCTTTATTATTTATTTATTTAAACTTTATTGCACAAAAGAAAAACTTGATGTACAAAAGGCGGACTTAATGCCAGTGGGCATTCTCTACCAGTCAACCTTAAGGCAAAGCAGAGAAGTTGTGGGCGGTGCTTACGAGAACAAAAGGTGAAGAGTTAACTACAAGTAAACAATGAATAAAACAATATACAATATACACAATATACGATATATAACAAAAAAATACATACATACATATATTATTATATATACATTATATAGACGAAAATCATCAACCGAAAACACTAATCTTTCATTCCACTAGCGAAAAAGGCACGAACGGCTTTTTTAAAAGCAAACTTGCTGGGAGCATTCTTAATATTACGGGGAAGTGTATTCCACAGGCGCGCCGCCCGAACAGAAAATGAGTTTGACATAAAACCGGTGTGGTGCAGAGGAATTGAGAGAGACAAATTGCCAGAAGAACGGAGTTGACGGTCGCGAGATACGCCATAACATTGAAAGAAAGACTTAAGGTATCCGGGGGAATGTGGGTCATTAAGAACTGAAAAGAGAGTGCAAAGCATGCGAATGTTACGTCGTCGACGGATGGGAAGTCACCCTAGCTGGGAGCGATAAGAGGACACATGATCGTATTGGCGAAGACAAAAGATGAAACGGATACAGTTGTTGAGAAGGCGATCCAACTTATCAAGAAGTTCCTCGTTTAAGTCCGGATAACACACATCACCGTAATCGATTATGGGTAAAATCAGGGTATTGACTAATAACACTTTTGTACTGATGGGCAAAAACATCTTGAGCCTGTTAAGAGAATACAGGGAACCCATGACCTTACGGCTGATTTCAGCAACCTGTGCTCTCCAACTTAACGTACTGTCTATTATTACACCTAAATCCTTGACACTCTGACTGTAAGGTATAGGCTTACCACTGAAAACAACCGGTGTAAGTGAGTTCAGGTCAAGTTTAGCGAGCTGTCGACTGCTACCACAAACAATAGCCTGGCATTTTGATGGGTTGACGAAAAGGCCAAACTTCTCAGACCATTTTTGTATGTGTGAAAGGTCTTGGTTAAGTCTGTCAACAATTGATGAAAAGTCAGTCGCTGAAGATTGGGCATAGAGTTGCAAATCGTCGGCGTACAGATGGTATGGACAGCGGAGATTAGGCGTAATGTCCTGTAATTTAATTAATTTTTAATTTCAAACTCAGCATGTTTATTTGTAAATTGGTATATTAATATACCTACTTAACTACCTAGTTTTAAGTTTGAATTTGTATGCCAATCGGCGAAACATAGTGTTCTCTTATCTTTTGTACCACCACTGTAACAGTCCTATTACCTATGTTTACAATAAATGAATTGAATTGAATTGAATTGAATTGAATGAAATTAATAAAAGTTGAAAATAAGAGAGGCGACAAAATTCCACCTTGAGGTACACCCGTCGCAAGATCGCACCAATCAGACAAGGATCGGTCAACTCGAACCGCTTGCTGCCGTCCACTCAGATACGATGAGAACCAGTTGAGGGCTGAAGGTGACACGTTTAAATGTTTGAGAAGAGCAAGAAGGATGTAATGGTCCACAGTATTGAAGGCGTTGGAGAAATCAATTAAAACAAGTACTGTGACCAGTTGACCCTCCATGCCACGACGAATATCTTCCGTCACCTTAAGAAGAGCAGTGCACGTGCTGTGAATTATATGTATGATAACATGTTACCCGTCGATGCTTTAAATTTACCTTTACCCGCTCTTAAGAAATATTTGAAAATGTCATTAATGTCAAAGGGTTATTGCAGGTTTGAGGACTATACTATATGACGGACAAAGATGCATGGCCCAAACCAGAAACTACTACAAAATCATCTAACATTTATAGGACACCGTTTAGGTAGGAAAACATATCAAACGTTTTGTGAAGCAGTCAGATTAGGATTTATTTTTCTTTATAATTTAACAATAGGTACATTATCTGTCTCTCAAGCTGTTTTGATATGTCTTCTTGAAGACGCATTATTTTGTATCTTTAAGATCTAATAATCTAAAAAAATAAGTCCCGTCGAGTTTCGGACATAATACTTCTCGGGTCAGAGCTGTAGGGTTAGAACCGGTGGTAGTTTTGGAACGAAGTTCCTTATCGGACTGTTCGCGGATGGGGGGCTAGGCGAAAAAAAGTCACGTGACCGTCACGAAAAAGCGTTACGTCATGAAAACGCGACACCCATACGATTGAGAAACATGTAGAATGGAATGAAATAAAAAAATATAAAATAGAATAAAGTGAAGTGTAGTGAAAAGTGAAAGTGAGAAGTGAAAAAGTCGAGATTCAAAAATTTCAAAAATTTCAAAAATTTCAAAAATTTCAAAAATTTCAAAAATTTCAAAAATTTCAAAAATTTCAAAAATTTCAAAAATTTCAAAAATTTCAAAAATTTCAAAACTTTCAAAAATTTCACAAATTTCAAAAATTTCAAAAATTTCATAAGTTTCAAAAATTTCAAAAATTACAACTACGTTCCAATCGAGTGTTCCACGATACTCACGTATTTTTTTTCTCTGACGTCCATTACTGCATTGTAATATGCTTACATTGAAGAATAAATATCTTGATCTACACCAATATCATAAATCCTCTATTCCGCGTTCGGAAACCGTATGTAATTACCTCAATTATTGCAACCAGTAACGTAACATCAGTGTTTATCTGTGACAGTGTGGTAAAAACGTATGAAAATCCGTGTATGCTTCTGTACGTAATTAGGCCTAATTACGTAACAGTTACATAAACTACTATTTATCTCTTTTTAGGGTTCCGTAGTCAACTAGGAACCCTTATAGTTTCGCCATATCCGTCCGTCTGTCCGCGGTCTAGATCAGTTACCGTTCGCACTAGAAAGCTGAAATTTGGTTATTCCTGATAAAAACATTCTATAAAACCTATATTGAATAAAATCGGTTCAGCCGTTTTTGAATTATCAGTCAAAAACGCATAGTGAAAGGAAGTGCCGGATGGCAAAATGACGTAAGCGCCGCCAAATATCCCTTAATAAACGATCTTTTGAACGGATGTTTTGTAACAGGGCAGCATCTACGAAACTCTACACTGAGCATCGCCATGCATTGTTATCCCGGAAATCACCCCTAATTCCAATTCAAGAAAATTCCCAGCCAGGTTATACGCAGCCTATAAAAATTCAACGTCTAGAAGGGGGGGGGGGGGGGGGGGGGGGGTAGCCACTACACTCGATTGTGTTAAATTTGCATGGGTCATGCTCCCCCCCCCTTCCAAGTGCACCTCAACTAGAAAAAAACATTTCTGCATTTGTGACCCCCCCCCCCCTCCCAACCCAATTTCAACCGCACCGGTTCTTACCTTTCATGCTTAGACTGATTTGACGGGAGGATTGATTTGGATGATATTTGACCTGGAAATGAACGTATGACTCGATGTCGTTTAAATCATGCCAATAAAAATAATAGGATAAAAAAAAGGATTTATTTTTGAGTGTAGTTTCATTTAGCAGTAATTGTAAAATATTTTATTAGGACTAATGTCCTCTAGCGTATCCATCTGTCAACTTTACTTCAAGTTCCGCCTCCAAGGTAGCGGGAGAGAAATTAGGGGTGAATTAGCCCTTTACTGACACAGACCGAATTCCACGCGGGCGGAGCCGCGGGCACAGCTAGTTATATATATGTATATATCTCATCTAGGAGACTTATCGAACTAGGTTCAGTGTCGTGTCAATTTCATAAATTTCCAAAAGCTGAATTGACAAAAAGCAGACAATAGGAAATTATGAAATTAATTTGTAAAGCAGAAAACCAATCATTTCATATAAAAAATATTACTGTGAAACAGTAAAACTGTAAATTACACTCTGCCTGACTGAGTAACAATCACACAAAAATAGCTATTGCCGACTGGCCGGGTTTGAATGAAAAGAAATTACCGTTTCATACATAAATAGTTATATGGAGGCCCGGCCTGTCCAGAAAGTCGTTTTTTAAGCAAGAGACTCCTAACTCCTAATCCTAGTTCTGTGGGTTGTATCATCATTAGAGGGCGGAGTACCGGTGGCAAATTTCACATTAAATGTATGGAGTCGCCTAAGTATTCTTATGATTAAATAAATAACGAATAAATGATTAATTTTGCATAATATTTTTTTGGAACTTATAGAAATTATCTTACGAGCATACAAATATAATGTAATATGTTGTTAATATCTATAATACATAATAATATGTTTTCTTATCAAAACATTATCATTAGGTACTAAATAGTACCTAATGATAATGTTTTGATAAACTAGACTAAGAAGTTATACCTGCCAAACGATATATTATTTTCAAGACCATTCAATTACAATTGAGGACTGGAATTATGTGTTCGAGGTCCTCCTCACAATCTACACTTAAGTGCGTATCCATGTTATAAAATGAATGGACTATGGCCACATGTTCCTGGTTTTTCGGAGTGAATCGGTTTCTTAATTTATTGAAGATCCATTTATGAGTGGAAAACGATCGCTCTACATCTACCGATGTCATGGTTGCATGTTTAAGGACTTGTTTATAATTTTCTATTGTAATCATATTCCTTAATTCGTCGGTACGGTTTCACTTCCTTGGAGGCTTAAAATACTCCTAACTATATCTATTACCAGAAAACTTTCTTCTATCGGAATTTTAGTGCATTCTAATTTTTCTATCGATTCAGGTATAATTTCGTAACAATTTTTTATAAAGCTTAACTCGTTTTTTTAAATTTTCATTTTCAAACAACTTCTAGGCTTTTCTAATGGCAATAGCTTCTTTACTATTCAATTGCATCACAACATTTTTAATCACGTCAAAATGTCTATCGTAGTAAAAACTTGCATTTAACCAGGTGCCCCAACGAGTGATAATGGGTTCCGGCGGTAAAGGCACATTCTGCGCATGGTCCCTGAAAAATCGGACGCGGTGTGGTGATTTAAAAAAAATCTTCTTGACATTAGATATTAAAGAATTGACCAATTTATGTTCAGATCTTATCTGCTCCGCGACTCTGTGTAGTCCATGAGCGAAACAAGTTACGTGTCGTACTTTAGTGTACTTTTTCTTCAAAATCTTGCCGGCAGCAAGCATGTACGCTGCGCTATCCGAACAGAATATTAAAAATTTGTTCATATTATCTGTAAAATTATCCTCCCACAAAAAATTCAAGCTTTCGTTAACCACCGCTGCAATTGAGTTCGCGTTTACAGTACTAACGACTTTACACGCTAACAAATATGGCCTTTGTAAAGCATCATCAAGTGATTTTATAATTACATTTACTACGCAATTACCGAAATTATCAAGAGTCTCATCCACCGCAAGCCATAAATTGGAATCGAAAAATGTATTTCGTATTTGCTTGACGGTCGCATTGTATATTCTGGTAAGATAGTATTTTCTCAAAACACTGTCTTCGGGAAGTTTTACGCCTTTATCTAAGTATTTTCCAAAGAACTTTTTAAATTCTGGATGGTTAACTCTTTTCCATGGGATGTTACACGCTATAAGGAAAACGCATAAATCATAGGCAAAGGCGCCATTTTGGTTTCCACAGTTAATTTGGTGTTGTTTACGTGTTTTTCGACATTATATTTTTTCAACTGCTTTAAATCCACTGAGCAAGAAATACAGTGAATGCTACATTCTTCTTCATTATATATAAGATTTTCGTACGGTTCTATCATCCGCAGAATTGTTGCTTCACATGGCTTATTCATCTTGATATTTTTCGGTTTTAAATATTTAGCCGACGCAATAATAATTCAGATAATATAGATGTAAAGCAGCTGTCTAAATTGACAATGTGAAATAATTGTTTCTAAATGTCTCATAAATTTGTAAATTAGTAACTTTTTGAAAAGAAAGGTTGCATATGGTAAAAAATATTATATCGATGAATGGTGACTTTGTTAAAAGAAATTGAAAAATAACCCAAAACATTTACGACATAACATTTAGGTGTTCCTGAAATCGATTTATGAAAATAAATGTTAAGTACTTACTTCCAATTTACGAGTAGGTACTCGGATCATACTAAGTACATTAGGTAAATGAATAATTTTATTATTCAAGCCTAAAATAATAATTATAAAAACGACTCCATACCTTTTGTGTGAAATTTGCCACCGGTACTCCGCCCTCTAATCATCATCCTTCTTAGTTTTGAGAGCGAATAATTTCGACTAATAAGATCTGCCGAGCTGAAGGCAAAGCTCGCTGTAGAGCCGAACGTCCGAAGCGCATTAGTTGAAAATGTCTCTGCGGTAGTAGCAGGACCGAGATCGATCACGAATTAATGTTTAATGTCATAAAGTGAACCGGAAGGCCGAAAGCCCGATAAGGCAGCATTATCATATCCGCATGAGAGGAAACGTGCGAAAACCCACCAATAGCTTTGTCTTTTAACGCCTTTAACTATTCTTAGTTACTGTGACTTTTTTGCTCCCGTCTTAAACATTAAACCTGACTATTTTTGGTATGAATAGATATCGTCAAGTGTGTTCTTTCTTGGTGTGGGGGGCTCCGGGCCCCCTTCCACGCATATCACGTGATTAACTTCATAAATACTCGTTTATCTCCCGTCTGTTTCAGTGTGTTTTTTCTGCCCCCCCCCCCTCCCACCTTTCCCTTTCACGCATTATAAATACTCTTTTTTCTTCCGTCTTAAATAATAAGAGTTTATTATTATTACATTTTTGGTATGAAAAAAACGTTCAGTGTCTTTTTTCTTGGTGCGGGGGGCTCCACCTCCCGAATCCCCCTTTAATCCTGATTACGTCTTTAACTTTACTAATACTCTTTTTTCTCCCGTCTTAAATATTCAACCTTACAATTTTTGGTATGGAAAAAAAATTGATTAGTGTGTTTTTTCTTAGTACGGGGGGCTCGACCTCCCGTTCATCCTTATTACGGTGTTAACTTTATAAATACTCTTTTTTCTCGCGTCTTAAATATTGAACCTTATCATTATTCATAAATAATGATCGTTCAGTGTGCTTTTGCTTTGTGCGGACGGCTCCGCCCCCCGAGCCCCCCTTTAACCCTTTATGCTTCGTAAACTTTATAAATACTGTGTTTTTGGTCTCCCGTCTTAAACTTTCAACCTAACAATTTTTTGGATGAAAAAAAGTCGTTCAATGTGCACTCTTTTTTCTTCCATCTTAAATATTCAACCTTAGAATTTGTCACTTGAACTCAGTATATATAAATACCGTCAACTGCTACAACTTCCTGGCTTGAAAAACATGGGTTTCTTCACCATACAGCCATTTATATCTTATTCCTGAGATGGCTGGAGAAAATTAGGTTACAAATCTATATTGTGGTGGCAGAAAATATAGTTGCCTTTTATTTAATGTTGTTTCCTCTGTAATAATACTTTTTTTTTTGGAGTTTAAAGGAAACCACAATTGATAAGTAAGGGGATATATTATTTATTAAACTGGTATTACAATCCGTTTTCTTTTTTTAAGAGCTTAACTATTATTCCTCGGTGGTGCAACTACAATTTTAAGTTCCCACTTACTGTGTACTTAATTGTTTTTAACATAAGTTCCAAATTCTAAGTTACTTAAATAATATATTGGGTTTTAACTATAGTGATGTATGGTCGATTGCGCTACCTTGTACCTTTTGTTTAGTAAATATAACGTTCCTACGAATAGGGGACAAAAGAGCTTAGCTGCGCTACGGCTCCAAGCGCTGACTTCCTCGACCTGCAGGGAGGCAAGTACCCGCGGCGGCTCTGGCTCGTCACAGGGCTCGCTCTATCGACTCCTGTAGGGGGGTCGGCTCACCAACATGCACGCCCCTACCAAACGCCTCCTGGAGTATCCCAATTGGGTACTTTCCTGGGTTAAAAAAATATAATTCTATTTAGTCCGTCAGTTAGATTACCAAAAAATATTGGACACGTATTTTTTATTTTGTCAATCAAACAAAAATTGGTGAAGATATAGCCCGTTAAAGTTCCGCGTGACGTCACATTATACTAAAAATTGTACTGAAATGTGACGTCACGCGGAACTTTAACGGGCTATATCTTCACCAATTTTTGTTTGATGGACAAAATAAAAAATACGTGTCCAATATTTTTTGGTAATCTAACTGACGGACTAAATATATTTTTTTAGGAAAGTAGCCAATTAGAGGAATCAATTTAGGACCAGGGTGTTTCCGGGTGCTGGAAGAAGACTGCTAGACGAGTACTCGCTAACCCTGCATAAGCAGTGAGGGTTCATTATAACAAAAACAAGCTTGCCAATTTCAAGTGTGAGTGAGGTTATAACAAAGTAATTCGGTTCAAGGAGGTTATCCACGTGTCGCGGATAGCGGCTTCGGGCCTTCCAACCATGAGCCTTCTTCTTCTTCTTCTTCTTGTTAGGGGCTATGTAAGGCTCCCAAGCCTATGTATCACTGCGATCATCACTGATCTATTGTGATCGCCACCTACTACAACTCTCGGTCTAGCCCTGCAACTTCAAACAGTTCCAGGATCCTTTTGATCTCGAGAGACTTTAACTCCTCCGGGTGTAGTATGTGCCTACCCAGAATTAAGTTACGAGTACGCATTAGGGAAGGGCAATCTGCGAGGATGTGCAAGGGCGTCTCCTCTGTCTCCATACAGAGTCTGCACCGCCCAGTGTCACGTTTCCCCATAGTGTGCATGTGCTTGTTTAGGCCGCAGTGCCCAGTAAGCACCCTTACCAGATTGCGCAATTGGTTCCTGGACAGCGCCAAGGCGTTCTTAGACGCCTTTTTGCTGAAGGCCTTGATAATATACCTGGTGTTTTCCTCCAGAGTTGAATGGTTTTATATTGACAGTAGGTCTTCAGGGTGAGCCTCGTTAGGCTTTTGGGGATTCCACAAAAAGGCTCTGGACTGTAGTGAGTCCCCTTGGCCCCCGCTCGTGCAAGTTCGTCGGCTTTTTCATTTCCTGCGATACCCGCATGCCCCGGGACCCAACGCAAAACGACCTTGTTCCTGGCTCCAAGGTCGTTTAGTAATTGCCTGCAGTTCTCAACCAGCCTAGACGTCGTGACATCTGAGGTTAGGGCCAAGAGTGCCGCCTGGCTATCCGAATGGATATAAATGGTATGGTTGACGTAGTTACGTTGCAGGTTGGTTGACGCACATTCTAAGATGGCGTACACCTCTGCCTGGAATATAGAGCAGTATCTTCCTAGATTTAGACTGATGGCCTTTCTAGGTGCCTCGCCATATATTCCGCAGCCTACGTCAGATCCGGATTTGGAGCCATCAGTGTACCACCTGAGGCTTCCTTCTTTCCACTTGATTTGACTGTTTGACCAGTCCTCCCTTCTGGGGAGTTCCACTGAATAGATTTTCTGTGGACAAAACTTGGGGGGCATAGTGTCCGATGGCATCCCCAGAACAGGAATATCGTGCACTGATTCGTTGAATAGTCTCAGGGCATTTGATAGCCAAACTCCTCTCCTTGCAGCCGCTATTCGGAGTATACTGGACTTCGCCTCCAACTCCAGGTGAAGGTGAAGGGGCGGTAGATTTAGTATGGCCTCTAGGGCTGCCGTAGGGGAGGATGACATAGCTCCAGTAGCGATGACACAGGCAATTCTTTGCAGGGTGCCGAGCTTCGCCACTGTTACCTTTTGTGTCGTCTTCTTGTACCACACTACCGAGGCATAGGACACTATCGGCCTCACTATAGATGTGTACAGCCAAAGGGCAATTTTTGGTTTAAGACCCCACCGGTTGCCCGCTAGACGACAGCATATACCCAAGGCTGATCTAGCCTTTTGTAGGGTTCCGTTCACATGTTGGTTCCAGATCAGTTTCTGGTCCAGTGTTATCCCCAGGTACTTGACCTCTGTTGAGAACGGAATTGTTTTTCCATTCATGACAAGCGGTAGAAGTTTGTCCAGTCTCCGCTTGTACGTGAATGGAACAATAATTGTCTTATCTGCATTGATAGACAGTTCATTCTCTCCGCACCACGAATTTATGGTGTTAAGAGCCCTCTGCATAAGGTACGATATAGTACTTTGGCAGTTTCCCCTCACCGTCACAACAAGGTCGTCTGCGTACCCCTAAGTGTCGATTTGGAGCTCCGCCATCTTATACAGAAGTCCGTCCACCGCAAGAGTCCAGAGCAAGGGAGATAAGACCCCCCCCTGCGGGCATCCTCTCACTGTGGTCACCTCAAGTGTGGTGTTTAGCAAGTCCAGCCTAACCACTCTGTTTGAGAGCATGCTTTGCACCCAGCGGATGGTGGTGTCATCCACCTCTTTGGCCTTGAGCCCTTCCACCAATGTCCGAATGGGTGTGTTATCAAAAGCGCCCTCAATATCAAGGAAGGCCGACAAAGCTATTTCCTTATCTTTCAAGGCCCTTTCCACTCTGTCGACCAGCTCTAGCAGGGCAGTCTCTGTAGATCTGCCCCTACGGTAAGCATGTTGGCTGTCATGGATGGGTTTGCTTAGCAGACAGCTCTCTCTAATATGCTTATCAATTACCTTTTCCAAGGTTTTAAGGAGTGACGAGGAGAGGCTGATCGGTCTGAAGGACTTTGCGAGAGCATAATCCTTCCTCCCCGCCTTTGGTATGAATAGTACCTTGACCTTGTTCCACTGGTCTGGTAAGTGTCCCCAGGCATAACTGGCTCTGAAGATTCTTACCAAATGCAGGATTAGGACTTCAGCACCTCGCTGCAATAGCACTGGGCTTACACCGTCCAGTCCGCACGTCTTGTATGGTTTAAAAGAGTTTATAGCCCACCTCACTATTCCTGGCCTTATGACCAGGGCAGCCTGCCTCCAGTCCTCCGGGCGAGGCCTAAGCGAGGCTCTCTGTGTCTGGGGTCCGTGTGACTCAGCTGCCCCTGGAAAGTGAGTTTCCGCTAAAAGCTCTAAAGTCTCCATTTCACTAGTAGTGAAGGAGCCATCTTGCCTCTTAATAAGGCCTACTTGATTAGTTCTGGCTTTAGAGAGCATCCTATGAAGTCTCGCTCCTTGAGGCGTATTCTCTATTTCCTCACAGAACCTCCTCCATGATGCTCTCTTAGCCTTCCTAATTTCTTTGCTGTATTCATTTAGGGCTTTCCTGTAGACCTCCCACTCCTTTGTCATCTTAGCCCTATTGAATAATCTGCGCGTCTTGTCCCTGAGTCTCTTTAACTTGGAGTTCCACCATGGGACAAGACGTTTAGTTGACTTTACCTTGGGAGCACAGTTTTCTTCAAAGGCACCTACAATGCCATTTGAGACTACCTCTACCGCAAGATCTAAATCCTCTCGCGTTTTTATCACCTTCGCTGCAGAGTCCAGGTTCCGCTCTAGACTGCTCCTGTAGCCTTCCCAGTCGGTCCGCCGGGGATCTCTGAAGGTGAATGATTGGACGCTGAGAGAAAAGGATATATTAAAACAGATATGCTTGTGATCTGACAGAGACTCCACATCACTTACCCTCCAGTTCTGGATATACCTGGCTAGGTTTGAGGATGCAAAGGTTAAGTCTAAAACTTCTTTCCTAACCCTAGTAACAAAGGTTGGTTCACATCCTAAGTTTAGAATTTGGAAATTATTACATAGAAGAAAGTCATGAAGTAACTCACCCCTATCGTTGATGTCGGTGCTTCCCCAGTTGGTGTGGTGGGCGTTTGCATCACATCCCACCAGTATTTCTGCGTTATGTCTGCGGGCGTAGTCCACCACAGCTGCAAGTTCCGCAGAGGGGTCACTCCTATCTCCAGGGAGATAAGCAGAGCAAAGTATGACCCTCTGCCCGCTCCATCCCTTAAGGTTTACATACGCTGCTACCAGGTCGTCTGTGCATAACTCTGGAACAGGTAGAAAATCAATGTTCTTGCCAAAAACAATACATGCCCTAGGCCTTATTCCGTTAGTATTGAATAAAACTTTACCAACCGAGTTCAGTCCTAGCATGGTTGAGTTTCGCACCCAAGGTTCTTGAAGTAATGCGAGGTCGACGTGTCCTGCAAACCGACTTTCGACAATGGCCGTGGCGGCTGTCGCATGGTGAATATTGGCTTGCAGGACCCTCGCGGGTGCCGTAGTGGAGAGGCCCGTTTTTATTTGGCCCTTTTAATTACCCGTTGTGGCGCTCCCCTGCCTCTCACGATCGGAGGCCTTCTTTGTAGCTCTCCTACCGCCGAGGTTGTGGGTCTGGCCCGACCGGGTACCATGCCCCTCGTCACTCCTCTTGTGCCTCTGGCTGCCGGGCGCCCTCCCCCACGGCCACGAGAGCCCTGGGGTATGGGGTTTTGGCTGCCAGGTACCACAGTACTAGGCCCAGGAGTGGGTTCAGCGAGAGGCTGGGTCTGCTGTTCTGTCCGCTGCGCTGGGGGAGCATTTGGCCCCTGCTGCGCTGGGGGAGCATTTGGCCCCCCTTTCATCCGGAACAGCACCTTTTTGAAGCCAATGGCTACCTCCCCGCCATTGGCCTTGAGGGTTTCGGCAGAAGGCTCATCCAGAGCAAAGGTGACCACTCTGCCACCCTGCTCAGCCTTCTCCCCAAGCAGTTTCCAGAGCTCCGTGTTCAGGCCAAAGTTCTGGACCCTGAGCAGCGCCAAGGCTTCCTCTACAGAGGCCGCCTTGGTCTCCGGAATAAACGTTATAGCCGTGGCTGGTTTGGGCAGTTCACCCTCAGGGATGACGGAGAGTTTCGCCTCTGGCCACGGCTTTAGCTTGGGGACTTTATTCACAAGCCAGTCTCTGCTAGTCTGGTTGACACAAGTCACCAGAATCCAACCTGTCTTGTGAATGAAGCCCAAAAACTGCGGTGCACCGCCCTTGGCGTTCGACCATTGTTTCACCATGGCGAGATTTAGGTGACGGTGGACCGACTTCATTTGATCCTCACTCATAGGGTCCGAATTCCGAATCCCTACTCGTGAAGATCCTGCAACCTCCCGGAAACTGGGGGGCCGAGGCTCCCCTGGGGTTCCAGAGGCGAGTTTCGGGCCTTTTTCGCTTTTCCCTGCGGAGATTCGTCCTCAGATCTGACCCTTTTAAAAGGGGCCTTATCCGTGGCCGGATTTTCCGCAGTGATTTCCGCCCAAGGCTTACGGGTCAGTGACATGGCTTGCTCCTTCGCTACCCCGTCGCCCATAAGCCTGCGAAACCTCTTGCGAGCAGCACCCGACATGCGTCTAAAGACACGTTGCTCCTTGGTAGCGGAGTTTTCACCGGGCGCACCAGAGACGGTAGCGTCTCTGTCGACCTCAGTTTCCATCTCCACTACCTAAAAGCAGACCTCGGGCGCACGGGAGGCTTCTGCAGCCTCCTTCGCTCCGGTACTACCTTCGGCCTGGTTTGAGTCCAGGACCGAGGACATGGCGTCAAAGTTGTTTTTGTTTTTGTTATCAAAATTTTCCATAAACGTCCCACGATTAGCTAGGGAAATATTTGGTCACAAAACGGCAGAGCCCCGCTTGCCGCCTGAAGGACATAAATACTATTACGATTTGCCCCGTTTTCGTAGAGACGCCGTTTGAGACTGGTCTAGCCACCAGCCAGGCATCCATCGGCACGGTACGTGTAACACCTTGGATTGGCGGAGAGGTAATGGAAGAGGTCAGGGGGAGAAAGGGAAAAAGTGGGAAGGAAGCTTTGAGAGGAAGGAGTAAAGGCGGGAAGAGACAGGAAGTGACTAGTATGGATCACGGGATGTTAAGACTTGAGAAGTAGGGTAGGAGGAAAGGATTACCTGACGGGTGGGACTGCCACGCCAGGCATAGCCCTCATACTACTTGGCTACTAGTGGTCCGGAGTTGTTGGTACAAACTGCGACGCCCGTTAAGACCACTAGCATTTCCGGGGTGCACGACCCACCCAACAAGAACCCAGGGTGGGTTCGACCCTGGTTCGCGGCGGCAGAGCCAGGGCCGACGGGGACGTGTATGAAGGACTTGAGTGAGCAGGCCTGTAGCTTAGCGCCGCAAACCTGAGCGTGCCTGCCCTCTCCAACACCCCAACCATGAGCCTTAGGGTACAATTAGAATTTATCTTCAACCATGGTATGCAACCAGACGCCCCGGGCCAGACACATGGCATGTATTGACCGTCGTCGATAGAATAAAAATCTTACCTATTGGAGGAAAATTGCCTTGCTGGGTTCACTTCGAGGACAAATGTCAACTCCGGAGGGCCTAGCTAGGGCGCCGCTGGCTACTTCCCGCGCGCAAGGTAAGGCGGCACATGCACCATT
The DNA here is from genome assembly GCA_947086415.1 of Pammene aurita. Taxonomy (NCBI): domain Eukaryota; kingdom Metazoa; phylum Arthropoda; class Insecta; order Lepidoptera; family Tortricidae; genus Pammene; species Pammene aurita. Next base: position 5,447,150 of record OX352314.1, on the reverse strand, counting down.
CACTGTATCAACTGAAAGAATGAATTCACGCTATAATCCGGTGACACTCGCAACCATACACGATTTCACAGAGTGTTTTGTAACTATAATTAACTCACCAGAGGAAAGATATTTTCTATTTCGAACCCATAGAAGGGAATTTCTGCCACCCCGGCTGCTGGTTTCTACAAAAGGAAGCAAATGGCTGACTTCTTCCGCCGAGTTGCCAGCATACATCAACGCAGAACTTGACAAATTAAAATTGTCCGAAAAAAAATGAATTAGGATTAAATATAAATTCTGGGTAACGACGGTGAAATTACTTATTAACGTTCCTATTTATATTATATTAAATAACAATTACTCGCCGAGCATTGGTCACAAACTGACTCACCAAGTAGGAATTTAAGGTCCACATTATGGCAACACACGATCGCTGTCACCTCGACAGTTGTCAAAACAAAGACATAGACAATAATCAAGTATGTTTGAGGATAATCGTTTACGCTTCAAGATGGCTGCATCGTCTTTGGAATAGTTTTTTGTTTTTTGCTCATTTACGTAGTTCAGTGTGTAATATTGATAGCTTATTGTGCGGTGACCTAACGAACAAGTGTACAGCTAATGAAAAATTATTCCCAAAACGCGAGTAACCATCCTTTAGTTGAACAAACGGTTATCCGGGGTCCCGGCCACCCACGTGTTTGTAAGGAGGCTATCACCTTATAATCAACAAGGCCTTAACCGAACAACGTTGCTTTTATTTTATTTTACTCAAATGAATGAAATCATAAGTGTACCTTGACATTGGCAGAATTCACCTCGCTAAAATAGGCGAGGAGTAAAAGCCATTAATTAAAAGAAAAAAAAAAGTATGTTTGAGGATTAGATTTAATCGTTGGTTGCTGTCGTGAGATTTTTCTTGGCATAAAATCATTTATACGTTACACCTCCACTTTTTTTTGGGAAATTTTTGATGATATCGACTCTAAATCACAAACTCTTTCGATTCCAGTAGGATACAAAATGTCTCCCTTTTTTCATATATTTTTCATTAGTTTCATTCTCTTATCGTCATAATAAGTTAAGTCATTAAGAAGCTCGTGATTCTGAGTCAAAATCACCTAAAAATTACCCAAATAAAAAAAGTGGAATATCGTATCTGTGTGTAGTGAAATAAAATATTATATCTCCTTGGCACATAAATATTATTTCTCCTTGGCTCAAAAACTGGCATCTCCTTTAGCAGACGGATTGTTTGAAAAATAAGAAATTGTTTAGGATGATACTGTAAGGTAACAATATTTACTTTTATTCGCAAGTTGCTTATATTCGATTATTATTAGTAATTGCTCGTATTCTACTTATTAAGGGACAGTCAATTGATTCTTTTGGCAAGTCACGTGATCTGTGGCGTGACTTGTCTAACGGACCGATTGAGGGGGTAGATTGGCGGGTATAGTCGGCTATATAACAAAGCGACCACCTGAGCATTGATTCGATGGTGAACTGTCAAGCGAGACGCATCTAGTTAGTACCGATTGAGTTATGATTCGAAAGGATTGTGAAATATAGATTAATTTATATGAATAAGAAACAGACATATTGGTGCAAACATGGATGTGACCTGGCGGCCTAATAGGTCAGCAAGTGGGATACAATAAAGGCTTAAACCTGCCTTACTGCGCTCACTACTTGGAAAAGATAAGTACATTTTTAACATTTATGATAGGGGTAAAACTATGAAGATTAAAGTGATTGTAGAAGTAAACATTGATTAAAGGAGACATTCTGTAGTGATTACATATAGCATAAAACTATAAACTGATCATACTCTTAGAATACCATTTGTTATTATTCCATTTTTCTTACGGCTAAACCAATTTTACACTTCGATCAGTCCATAGCAAAGTGAGGTTTGTCCAAGCCCGATAGGTGATGCTTTGTTTTGTATGCATTGTTATCATGAAGGTCTATAAAGGGGAGTTAAATCTTACACTTTTTCCCTAACCACAGTCTAACCTTATTACCGAGCGAAAAGAGCCCTTCCCTTAATAATTACTCCCTTAATCAAAACGATATGCAGAGCTCACTGTGACTTCTCTTTCGGCTTCACTTTTAGGTCGAAGCGCGCTGTCCGGTGTATTTAGGTATTGGTTCGTGATTGTTTTAAATAACGTGTTTAGCGAAGAATTAACGATCTATATTTATAAATACAAAGTTTTTGTGAGTTGCTTCTTGGTTTGATTTATTTATTTCAAAAGCATTTTTCTTGTGTTAATATCAAACTGCTTATATAATATTTCTATATAATATGCTTACATTTTTTTACATTCATTATTTCAATTACTTTTGATAACCCTAACCATCTGAAGCTTACTTGATGAACATGAAGCTTAAATTGATTCTTTCTTATCCACCCAATATAATTTTTGTTTTGTTTTACGAGAGTCTAAGCATACGGCGTAAGTTTCAGATCACTACGTTTGACATGACCAGCGAGGCTGGCCCGAGGAATGGGCCCAGTACTCGTTTGGAAAGGATTGGATAAGGATGAAGGCTATGTGAACAGTCGAGGGGAAGGGCTGTCACATAGACATTTGGATGGAATGCCCGAGGTTAAGGGCATAGGAAAGGATGATGGAAGTTTCAGATAACCACGTTTGACATGACTAGCGAGGCTGACCCGAGGAATGGGCGCAGTACTCGTTTGGAAAGGATTGGATAAGGATGAAGGCTATGTGAACAGTCGAGGGGAAGGGCTGTCACATAGACATTCGGATGGAATGCCCGAGGTTAAGGGCATAGGAAAGGATGATGGAAGTTTCAGATAACCACGTTTGATATGACCAGCGAGGCTGGCCCGAGGAATGGGCCCAGTACTCGTTTGGAAAGGATTGGATAAGGATGAAGGCTATGTGAACAGTCGAGGGGAAGGGCTGTCACATAGATATTCAGATGGAATGCCCAAGGATAAGGGCGAAGGAAAGGATGATATATTGGCAGGAGTTGCGTCAGGCTCACGGACTGAGCGGGCAGCACGTGGGCAAAACACGGCATGCAGGAGGAGCCACTCGACACATCGATCAACAGACTATGACTGTGAGGAAGAGTATAAATCATCATAAATCATGCATTTATTTGTAGGCACAGGTTTTGCAGTTCTTACATAGATTGGATACCACCATGTTTAGCCAATTGTTGGGCATACAAATGTTAATGTCGGGATGGCGCAGGCCACGAATGTAATTTGTATACAAGCACTGATTATAGCTGCAAGGCTGCAATAATTTGTAGGACGACTAAATTTCTAGGTCGGAGAGGTGTTCTCCTGCTGAATAATATGCTTTCCTAACTAGCGGTTTAAACAGGCTCTTTTTAAGGTTTGGAGTGTCATCAAGTTCTCTTGATACTTTTGGTAATTTATTATAAAATTTTGGGGCCATGCCGAAAATACTTTTAGCCAGAAAGGGAGTTTGTTTAGCATTTGTGAAAAATCTGTTGCGTCATTATTGCTAACCGAAAGTTGGCCATCGTTGTTTTTAACGTGTACCGCTGTTTCGTAAATATACAGGAAGGGCAATGTCAAAACGTTATATCTAATGAAAAGCGGTTTGCAAATTTCAGGTGGTAGTATTCGACATACAGAACGTAAACAGTCTCTTTGTGCCTGAAAAGCCATGTTACGGTACTGTTGAATTACCGTAGAATATGACACCATATCGCAAAGTTGAGGTAACATATGCCTGATAAGCAGTTAGGACTGCTTGTTCATTGATTGTTTTTCTAAGGTTAGATAATACATATGAGAATTTACTAAGTTTTTTACATATAATGTCAATCTGATCCTTCCAAGTCAATTTATTGTCTAAACTTAAGCCTAAAAATTTCGTTGGATCTGTCTCGTCAATATGGTGTTCTTTATATTTTACAGTTAGATTAGTTGTCCCGTCAACTCTTTGCTTGAAACTCATAGTTTTGGTTTTGCTTAAATTAATGAGTAGATTGTTCTTATTCGGCCAATCAATTACTGTCTCTAGTGCTTTTTTTTATGCTGATCTCTAAGGCTAGGGAGTCCTGTCCTGTAAAAATAATCGTGCTGACGTCAGCGAAAAGAATCATGGGATTTTCTACAGTTTGTGGCGAATCATTGATATGAATTATAAAAAGCACTGGACCAAGCGCGCTGCCTTGAGGCGCTCCGTATTTAATTTCTTTAAATTTGGATTTTTGTAGATATTTTGTTAATTCTTACGAGTTGCTTTCGTCCAATTAGGTAAGATTTAATTGGATCGTGAACGTTGCTGCGTACGCCGCATACAGTTTATTTAATAATATGTTATTATCCACAAAATCGAAAGCTTTGGACAAGTCCATGTATAAGGCACGGACCAGTCCACTTTCATTCATTTGAATCATAATTTTATGTAAAAGAGAAAAAAATTGCCACAGTGATAGATTTGTTTTTCCTAAAACTTTTTTGTTCTTCAGAAAGTAAATTTTGGTGTCTCAAAATATTGATATAAACTATTATAATTACCTTCTCGATTATTTATGAAAAATGCGGAAATGAGTGCTATTTTCCTGTAATTATCCATATTGTCTCTTTCACCTTGCTTAAAGATGGGCTTTACAACGGAGACTTTTAATGTTTCCGGAAATTTACCTTTTTCGATGCACAGATTTTTTATGTAGCTGAGAGGTCGTGCTATTAAGAGTGCTACTTTTTCACGATTTTACGAGGTATACCGTCGTAGCCGGTACTCTTAGTGTTTTTCAAGGAAGTGATAATTTTGATAATGTCATCAGCGCTTGTAGGTGTCATATAAATTGGTATGGAGGAGGAAGAACAGGAGGATAATTAGGATGAGGAGTTCTTCGTCTTCTGGGTCATCTGAAGTGTCACTCGTACTGCCGGCGAAGATGAAACAGGGAGCGAGAAGTATAAGGACAATTAAAAATAGACGAAGAAGTTTGCTACTAACTTGTCATCGATTGTTTGTTTTGATTAATTACTATTCTTTGAAAAAAAACACATGACTATGCAATATTAACTACTATTTATATTTTTAATAATTACATACTATTTAAGGTATTAACAGCGAAGGGACTCGCTATGTTTAGGATGGCCGAGCTGTAAGGTAACAATATTTACTTTTATTCGCAAGTTGCTTATATTCGATTATTATTAGTAATTGCTCGTATTCTACTTATTAAGGGACAGTCAATTGATTATTTTGGCAAGTCACGTGATCTGTGGCGTGACTTGTCTAACGGACCGATTGAGGGGGTAGATTGGCGGGTATAGTCGGCTATATAACAAAGCGACCACCTGAGCATTGATTCGATGGTGAACTGTCAAGCGAGACGCATCTAGTTAGTACCGATTGAGTTATGATTCGAAAGGATTGTGAAATATAGATTAATTTATATGAATAAGAAACAGACATATTGGTGCAAACATGGATGTGACCTGGCGGCCTAATAATACTTTTTATAAAAGGGATAAAATAAAATTAGGAATTACAAAAAACACTGTTATCATTATTTTGACTATAGCGCCCTCTATTAGCTGCATTCGAGATTAACAGGAACACCCTGCGCCATTAAGATTTTGAGTCAACTAATGTAGATGGCCCTATTAATAATTACGTAATGAATAATCCTGGGACGACATATTATGTAAAAAAACTTATGACGGTATAGTTGAAGCCCACAGTGGGCGTCGATGCGGCTCGATTGAAAGTGGTAGTTCTGCCTGAATCCGGAGCATGGCTCTACCGCACTACCATCGTCGCACCTAGGCACGCTCCTAGATAACGATTCCCTTCGTGTAGGCGTAGCACTAAGACTGGGCAGTGCTCTGTATGAACCCCACCAGTGTGTTTGTGGAGCTACAGTGGAAAGAAATGCCCACCATGGGCTGAGCTGCGTTCGCTGTGCTGGCTGATTCCCCAGACATCAGTTTATTAACGACATTATACGTTGCGCACTGGTATCCGTGAATGTGCCTTACGCCTTAGAACCCCAGGGTCTAAATAGGACCATTGGAAAAAGACCAGACGGTTTAACACTGATGATGCAACTTGCGTGAGCACTTTTGCTCCTTCGCACCTCAATCACACGGTGCGCAAAGCGGGAGCCGCTGCCGAAAACGCAGCTAAATTAAAATAAAACACGCTAAGTACTCCAATTAAGAGCCGGCCTACAACTTTGTTCCAGTGGCGGTAGATACTTCTGGCCCTTGGTGCGCCGAAGCCAAGTCCTTTATTAAAAGTCTAAGACGGCGTCTAAGGTACAAAAGTCTAAGTAAAGTAAGTCTAAGGGACCCGAGGTTTTTGACAGGTGTAATGAATCCAAGGCATCCATATAATGCCTATTTCAATGGACGGTAAAGTTGTTCGATATTGTGACATTGCTATTAACTTTGTGTAGGAGTTAATTTCATTTTCAGTTTCGGGAAAATTTATGACTTTACGATTAAGCTTTCATGAAAATTATACTGTAATATTAAAGTTCGAAACTCGCCTGGAAAATATGGAGTATCATAAAATCAATTAGTAGTTATATCTTAATTTTCATAGCTTTGGTTCAGTTCGGGAAGGACAATTTAGTGTTGAAATAAATACTGAAAACTAGCTTTATTTCAAGTGGCTTTTCTAAATAATATGCCTTTTCTTTTAAACATTGAGATAGTAATTCATTTGGAATACAGATAATAGTATTTTCCAATAAATTTTGGATCCTAAAAATCTAACCTCGAATTTATAGATGTTAGTGAATGTAGCAGAAAACAAATGAAAACGTAAAATCTAATTCCTTGATCTAAATAGGCATTAAAAGTAACACGGTTTATAATAAGATCGAATAAAAATAATAGTTATTTGGGAAGATTTGGTTAAGAACAGTATTTTGTCATAAACACGTGAAAATTTACTTCTGAGTAAATAATAAAGGACGAATTATTAATATGAATATCATAAGTAATAATTTTAAAATAATTAATGATTAAATATTTTCATTCGATAAACAATATAGTCCTCTTAGCATTCCTATTGATATTTATTAGAAATATGAGTTTAAATAATTATTGGTAAAAATTGACCATGCGGTTACATTGAATTTGCTTTCGTTTCCTGTAGAAACACTATTGTATGTATATTTCACTATCATATATATATTCCCTATATTTTTAGCATATTTATCCAAATGTAGTTTCTAAGTTTTATTCAGCAATTTACCGGAAAATCCTGAAATCGTAATTATAAATTAATAATTTTACATAAATGCGGGTAGGAATATTCTTGCATAGTGCGAGGATAATCTTAACACACCCGCATATTTGCTTAGATTTTCGCAGGCGATCGAGAAGCGGTGTGCAGACGAGTGAGAAGTTCATACGAATTTGAACCTTGTCTGTTAGACATTTATTTGGTTTTAGTATCTACAGGTTGGATTATCAACCTTATTATTTAGATAACTAGGTTCAATAGCGGAATCGGATGAGTAATCGGTAAGATTTTTAAAGAGATGTCTGGATTAAAGCTACAGAGGGGAATGTAGGTGATTGTGGGAGACAGGGTACGGAAATTATAAAAGCGGGTGGTAAGGTTCGAACTTAACTTAGTCAGAACGAGAATTTCAAGACATCAGCATCTCTCAGCTAGATCGAGGTCTACAACTTAGTCAGAACCAGAATTTCAAGACATCAGCATCTCTCAGCTAGATCGAGGTCTACAACTTAGTCAGAACGAGATTTCAAGACATCAGCATCTCTCAGCCAAGATCGAGGTCTACAACTTTATGTAAGTCCTTTTAAATATTTCACTTTTATCTTAATTGTTTGTCGTGTACTAGCATTTTACAATATAACGGGTTGGCTTAAAGTAATGAGAATTTTCATATTGGAGAATCGAAAAATAAAGTCAATAGCTACAGGTTAATACGTTTTATTTCCATAAACTAGAACATATTCAACATTACAAACAAACATTAAAATACAGGAAAAGTCCCTCCATCTTCAAACTTTCGTAACTTGCTTCTGGCTGTTCCACTCACATCTTGGACATCATACAAATCTTTTTGAAATTTAATATCTACTTATCCAAAATTGTATTTGATTTGTAAATTGGCTTCCTACGCATCACTACTTACCATTCTTTTAAAAATGGCCAAATAATCTCTGATTGTTCGACGTTTAGAGACGTCACACTAGATTAAGCAAACTCTAAGTATGCCAAAAATAGTCAAAATTGTTTAAAAAGCAATCCCATACATTATGTATCAAAAGATGCCAACCCAGCAAAAGTCCCTAAAGCTCGACCAATCGAAGCTTCATGGGATATTTGTAGTAGGTTAGTATAAGGTTACGGGCAGGATGCCAGTTCTCCGAAATCATTAGAATTAAGGTTAAGATGGACAATTAAGAAATGTTGTCCAAGGTATGATGCGTATGGTCAGAAGCACGTTACAAAAGATCGAAGCTGGAGGGCCTTTTTCTATATAGTAGTGATTGTTTGTAATGTCTGATATGTTCTAGTTTCTCGTAAAAAAATCCATTAACCTGTAGCTATTGACTTTATTTTTAAAATTTTCAATGTGAAATTTCTAATTAAGTACTTTAAGCCAACCCGTTATTTACTAGTGAAGCGTTCGAATATTATAATAACGGTCATTACCTTTCTTTAATTAATTGGGTTATTTGGGGATTAATATTACAGGCGTTACGCTTATTTACTTGCAGTGAGTGTTAGAATAATGAGGGATATATTATTAATCCACATTTGTAAATATTTTAGCTGTGTTTGGGTTTAAAATGAAGTAGGGATCTGCGTTAAGTATATTAGGTACTATTTCAACTATTACTGAGTGAGCGAAGCGAAGCACTATTCCGCTGTGCCTAGAGCCTGTATGTCTAAATGAGTACTTAAATATTTTAATTATTTATTGAGTGTGAAATTTAAATACAATCATCGTCTTCTTTCATAAACGATTCTTAAATCGTATGGTCGTTTCGACATAGGATTAACTTCAGAGCAATGATTTAATATTGAGCTTACTGTTGAATGTATAATATTACTTGACTGGGACTTCAAATAATAAAGCTAATAAATAATAGTATTTTGTATTTACGTGGAACTCGTTGTCGTGAGGAAACCATTTAACAATTTAATGCTATTCTACTTATTTCCATTCAATTATATAGGTTGATAGCGTGAATTCTGACCAGACTCTTCATAATATATCGCCTGTGTTTGTTGTTTTAACATTGAACCTTTTATATTTTCTATATACGATTGTGTATATTTATGTGTGCGTATATTATATTTACAATATCTAACTATTTAGGATACGTAATATTTATTCTCCATCGTAGTATATATTTACTGTTGACGTGTCGAATAGGTTCTAGTTTGAGAGTACCAAGCCATATTTTATCTAAGTAGATTTTAATACAGTTTTTCGGGTAACTACGTTCTATCTGTTAACTATTTCTTTCTACTACCTTATAAATATATAGTTTTCATGCAACGTTTAAGATAGGTTCGATTTTTTTAATATTAATTGTCGATGTCGGTTAACTTTTGGCCATGGTTAAACGATATCGTGTAATATGTACTTCCATGTAAATGTAACACTTTAGTAATTATATAAGGGATAAGATCTTTGATAAATATAAAGGGAATAGATATGGTACCAGGCGCACGATCGTGTGCCATCAAATATAGGTTCCGGCACCTAGATTGAATCAGTCGTGTCATGGCCGCCGAAGAGCGTGCTTTCAAGAATAACGACTAAAATACCCGTAAATCATGCCAAATTGTGCCTTTTTTGAATGCTTTAATAGCTCAAAAGATAAAAACAATTCTCACGGAATAACTTTTCATTCGTAAGTACTGTTTTAAATACGCAAACATATTTTTTTATCAAAATTTATCAAAAACATTTTTGTTATTGAGTAAGCGAGACAGTTAAATAGGCAGTACCCACGCGTGAAACACGTATGTCCGAGTGTCATGCCCCTTTGGGTAGCGTTAGCAAATAATATGCTGATAAAAAATAATTTTTATTTCATTCTGTTCTCCTAGTGCTTGAAACCGTTACCAAGCTAAACGTATTTACAAACTATTTATGTATAGAATTGCTATGGTTATGTCATTTTTTTATTACTTATACTTCTAAGCTAGAGCCTGTTGCATGACAATTTGTGAATTGTAATAATTGCTGAATGTAGGGTTCCGTAGTTGCCGTCACAATACACCCAATCAAAATGTATTTTTTTAGGATATTTTACGTCCTTTTAGTATGAAATTACAACTTTTTGAAATACTTAACTCAGAAATCGCTAAAATAACTCAATAGTTTTTCAGTATAGTTTTCATTGAATTTTCTCATATTAAAAAGTTAGAAGGATTTTTGGAGCCATTATATCCGCGAAAGTTTCAATCGGGACGCGATAACCATTTTTTTTAAATTGATTAAATCGCTGCCGTTCCTCAACCCACCAACGGTGAGGCAGCTTAACCACTTGACAAGTTATCGCCAGGGACGAGATGACGAACAAAATTTGATCCTAGCTTACGGTCTATAGAGACTTATTACTAGTTATTACTTACTTATAGGTATTATAAATTATTTTTTCTCATTTACAGATGTTCTGTAAATGAGAAAACATACATACCTATAGTTTTATAGTCTAGACATAAATTTCTATTTACATGTCAAAACCTTTTAAGCAATTATCTTGAATACCAGAGAATAAATACGTTTCTAGAAAATATAATTCGTCAGGTGACAACCAAAACTCAGTAATTGCAATAAAATTATTAAACTAAAATCAACCTTGTTTTGTTACTAATATGGTTCATTACGGCTATAAACTTGTGGTACTAATTAGTAAGTTTTGGGTGTTACCCGATTAATGTAAGCAATTATCTTTAATACCCGAATTACCCGATAATGAAAACGTTTCTAGAAAGTATATTACTTAAATTTCTAACAGTTTTATTGGCTCTTGCTCCTCTAGCCGTGAACACAGTGAATCGTCCTTTTTGTAAAGGGTCGGCAACGCGCATGTGACACCTCTGGAGTTGCAGGCGTCCATAGGCTACGGGTAGTTGCTTACCATCAGGTGGGCCGTATGCTTGTTTGCCACCGTCGTGGTATTAAAGTTTTATTTGCTAACGCTACGTACGAAATTAGGCACCTATCGCTGATTCCCGAGACTTACAACGGGTTCAGGATAAGGGAACCTTTTTAGGGTTCCGTAGTCAACTAGGAACCCTTATAGTTTCGCCATGTCTGCCCGTCCGTCCGTCCGTCCGTCCGCGGATAATCTCAGTGACCGTTAGCACTAGAAAGCTGAAATTTGGTACTAATATGTATATCAATCACGCCGACAAAGTGGTAAAATAAAAAGTGGATTTTTTTATTTTATTAGGGTACCTCCCCTATATGTAAAGTGGGGAGTGATTTTTTTTTCATTTCAACCCTAACGTGTGATATATTGTTGGATAGCTATTTAAAAATGAATAGGGGTTTACTAAAATCATTTTTCGATAATGTAAATACTTTCGGAAATAATCGCTCCAGAAGTAAAAAAATATGCGTCCCCCCCCCTCTAACTTTTGAACCATAAGTTTTAAAAATATGAAAAAAATTTCAAAAGTAGAACTTTATAAAAGCTTTTTAGGAAAATTATTTTAAACTTGATAGGATGAATAGTTTTTGAAAAAAAATTACAAAATAATTTCTGAACTAAGTTTGTAATTTAACCGTATAAGCAGGTGTTTATTGTACCTGTAATTTAATTTCTACAAAACTACAATGAAATGACGTGCTTTCAAATAAAGTAAAAACGGTGAAAATCGGTTCACGCAATAAAGAATTATCACATAAAAATCATCTTCCATACTTTAAGCTCGCGCGCAATAGTTTACTTAATTTGCCGATAGATGTCGCTGTACGTGGAACTCTCATATCATATCCTACATGGCGGTGTTATTAACTCTTAAGTGGGGACACTTACTGTGACGGACGGAAAACTACGGAACCCTACACTGAGCGTGGCCCGACACGCTCTTGTTTACAATTATAACTATGCACAATCAAAGGTCACACCTTTACATTGGTTTTTTTGAATCGTGCGCGAGGTAGGCGATGGAAATTAAAGTACTAGGACCACACGGATCATTCGCAGTTTCTGCGTAGTGCAATATAACCGTCACTTACCATACGCGTCTCTTTTGACAAACCATTATTGCATTAAAAAGAGAAACCTCTAGATCCGTAACACTTACGCGTAATCGTAGATGCCTTTATACTGGTTTTTTGAGACGATCGTTCGTTACCTATTTCGTTGAACACTGGAATATTCGACTAGAGCACCAGAAGTTTAGAACTAGAGATTTATTCATATTTTAAAAATATGTATGCTATTGACTCGACATTTAATTTTCTATCTCGGTCTATCTTGCCCGCTTTCATATTGATGCGACAAGGACTTACTACGATTAATATCAATTCAATATTTTAATTTTGTCAAACCCAAATGGCTCTCTTTTTACTTCTATACGTCATTGTTAGAAATATGACCATCTTGCTTACACTACTGTAAATTATATTAGTTGGTCTCTGTCACACTTTGTGCAATGCGCAGAATATGGAAATCTCGCTTACACGCCCGTGTTAAGTATATTGGTGTATCTCATTTACCCCTGATGCACATGGACATTATAGCATTTATAGCAGTGTGTAAGCATTTACAAGTGTGTGGGTGCCGGAACACATTTCAGTTTTGTCAGCTATGAACGTCAGGTATCTTCCTCTTTTTGCTTTAATCAAAGGATAAGATGCTGGATTTCTAGCGTAGAGATTTATTCCATGTAGAATGCTTATCTGGTGTTTTCTTGGTGGCAACGGGGAACACTATGTGAAGCCCAACGCGCACTGTATCGTATCACCCATGGTTCACTTGAACATATGACGCGCATTACAGCATGTACTTACAGAGGTTTATTGCCATGTAGGTACGCCATTAGCGTACTAGGTGTTCTTAGTAATATCCGGTCTCGTGCAGTGATGACGGGTGAGGGTCTTACACGTCAAGATAACTCAGATTTGCTTATAAACGATGGTAGGTACTTGCTGTTTACTTATTAAATTCTATATACCATATATAGATGTACCGTTGCAATGTAGTCGTTATTCGCATATCTGGTGTGGAGGAATTGGCGGTTATCTGTCAACTATACATATTCATATTGATTTATTTTTGTATTAAACATACATTGTCAAATTACAAATTAGATGGATGTGAATATTTACATTGGATAAAAAACAAGAATAATACTTACATTCAGCAAGTTATAGTGATTTTACAATAAACAAAAATTAACATACATACATTTTAAAGCTCTTCAAGAAGAAATTACATTGACGTATGAAGCGAGACTGTAGGCTACTGGCCCGGTCGCACACTTGGATCATTACAAATGCTCAGAACGCACAAACACTCATCAGGACTGTAGGCCACTGGCCGTGGCCAATATATATTACCAGATCCATTAAGCTTCGAATCGTAGACCACTGGTCGTGATTCCACCGTTGGAAGACGGAACTGTCAAAACTGACATGCCACATATTTTGTACACGCGTACTTCGCCATCAATCACTACGTTGGGAGTCCAGTAAACCTCCTTACATATATTTTGTTGTAAATACAACTATTTAACAAACAACGAAATACCTATTTAATCAATCATAATAATTCTAGTGTAATTTTAATATTCAATATTACTATTTATTAAACAGAACTAAGAATCTTCACAGATGGATCAAAAACCAACAAAGGAACAGGTTGTGGTGTCTTCTCGGAGGACCTGAATATTCACATCTCTAAACCACTCGGAGCACATAACACAGTATTCCAAGCAGAATGTGTGGGAATAATAGAAGCTTGCAATGCAGTGAAACGACGACAGCTAAAACACGAAAACATATGTATACTATTAGACAGCAAGTCAGTACTACAAGCGCTAGGTCGCGATAGAATTACATCTGGACTCATATACGAATGCCATCAAAGCCTCTCAGAGGTATGCGAAGATGGCAATAAGGTGACACTGCAATGGATCAAGGGACACAGTAACTCGAAAGGGAACGATGCTGCGGATGAGCTGGCCCGTAAGGGCTCAGATACACCGGCATATGGACCCGAACCCATCGTACCCTTACCATATTCGCACATAAACAACCAACTTGACCACCACTACAAACAACTACATCAAACATAGGTACTGGAAAGAAATGGACACTTGTAGACAAACCAAAGAAATAGTAACTGAATACAATCAAACCTTTTGAGGACAAGAAGACCCCAGCTACGCAAATTAGTGGGACTGATAACAGAACACAACACACTAAACAAACACCTCTTCACAATAGGTAGGACAGACAGCCCCATGTGCAGAGCATGCATGGAGGCGGATGAAACAACAAAACACATTCTGCTAGATTGCAAACAGGTAGAAGTATACAGAAATAAACACCTAGGGACCCCAGGCACCTTGCGCGAGGCGGCAGGCAACCTGAAAGCTCTGCTGGGCTTCGTTGAGGAGCTGGGGTGGTTGGAATAATAGTGCTACCCCCGTTTCACGCAAAATAGGCACACTGGATGTCGACTTGCGGAAAAACGCCCAGGATAAGTAACTAACTAACTACATTTCAGTGATTTTTGGAATTCTTGTCTGTCTGTCTGTGGATTTGTCCGCGCACTACGTAAAAACTACTGCACAGAATTTTACTAAATTTTGTATAGTAACAGTTTATACCCCGGAGCAACATATAGGGTAGTTTTTATTCTGCTTATTAAAAACATAATTTTCATAAAAAAAGTTCCCAAAAGTGGTCACAGATGGCGCTGTACACAAACATTACTACTATATACTGTATACAAACATTATACGTCTATAGATTAAATTAAGCGATTCGGTCTGTTGCGTTCCGCCGAGGTTTAAACCGTGGATTTTTAAATGCTTTCCCAATTTAAGGATTGCGGGTAAAATACGTTTTAAACGTGCTACTTCGTTTTGGAAATTGTAAGTATTCGGACATATATTGTGATCCATTAATACCTGGAGGTACTGTATTCTCAACGTAAAAATAATCTATTTATCAATACATGAAACTTACTTACAATATACGTAAAAACAAATAAAACAGGTAGTTAAGATTTATCCATTTCGATTTACCCGACAGCAAAAAAATTTCCGTTTATGAGAGCAACATGTTTTATCTCGCTTTAACAGCTGATTGCAATAAAAAGAGTAGTCATGAATCTAGCAATTACGAGCTGCTAGCTGTCACGCTGCTGCTGAAGAAATTCTCGCTGCGACGCTCCAGGCCTGGGCCTACGCGGTACTCGGCCCATGGCTTTCGCAGACATTGCCACTCACCATCGGGCCTCCGGCCCCCAGATTTTCTAAGACTCTTCGCCATTGAGTTTTGTCCCGATTCTGTCATGCGGCCTGCTGCTGCTGAATAAATTCTCGCTAGGACACTCCGGGCTTGGGCCTACTCGGTACTCGGCCTATGGCTGTCGGAGACATCGCCGCTCACCCTCGGGCCTTATGACACTTCACCATTGAGATATGTCCGGTCCCTGTCACGCTGCTGCTGCTGCTGCTGAAGCAATTCTCGCTGCGACGCTCCGGGCCTGGGCCTAAGCGGTACTCGGAAAATGCTTCGTCGGTTGCTCGCTTAGACGCGAGCTTATTCAGGTTTAGGGTGCCCCGGGCTAACGAAGTCGAGTACCTGCCATCAAGTGATCCGATCTGATGCCACTGGTTCACTACAGCGGGGGATTGAGGTGCGCATATAGTCGCCTTCTCCTACCCATCCGTTGTCTTCGGAGCGGATTTGCAAGGGGATTTTCTTCTCGTGCACGCTCCGATGCCTCGTTCTGTGACATGACGTCTTCACAAAAGGTGCCCATTGCTTCCCAGCACCTGTCGCTATCGAGCATTGCATTAATAATATTCATTACAGCGAGACTGTAAAAAGGACTAGACCAAATCGAAATTGAAATTTTTGTTAGTACCCGTGGAGCTGACTTTGAAGTTAGTCAGCTCCACGGGTTTGTACATAACAGAGCAACAGCTATCATTTAGAGAATGACAACAGCTAAATTACATCCCTTTTTTTTTTCAGAGCGAGTGAAAAAGAAACCCTGTGTTACGATTACTACGATTAGTATGGGAGCTCATTACAAATTTAGAAAAATTATGAATAAAAAAAACTACGCATTAATTGAGAAATATTAAATAATGAAGTTTTTATTATTAGTTTGGTGGAATTTAATCCTTAATTACAAACGTATAAGTCAAGATACTGAAGATATACAACTGTCTGTATTTGGAACGTTTGGGCCAGGTAGAGATCAGTTCGGGGCTTAATTTTTATACACGGTGTAACATGAGAAAACCGAATAATTTTAACAGCGTATTCCTGACCATAATTGGAGACTAAAATGTCGTATAAACTTTTCTGGAATTCGCTTAGTTTCAGAGTTACTACCAATTAAATAAAAAAACATTTTTTATTGTCACTCAGTGCAAAACGCTTTTTTGATGGCGATTTCACCCTTTATGGGGTCTAGTCTAGACATTCTTATTGACAGATATCAAAGTGCCAAGGAATACTTTACGTAAACTATTTTTTCGAAAAACAATGTACTAATTTATTTTAATCGACATCTTTACCAATAACATTTATGTTTTTATGTTAAACACAAACACAAAACACACAAAAAAAAGCAAAAAAAAATTTTTTTCTGTCGCGAAATCCAGAAAAGTTTATACGACATTTTAGTCTCCAATTATGATCAGGAATACGCTGTTAAAATTATTCGGTTTCCTCATGTTACACCGTGTATAGTAGGTTAGAGTAGGTCATTTTTGACGAGGCTTGTTGTGGATTTGTTTTTGTATTTTTTGACGAAGCATGTTGTGAATACTTATTTTGACTGTAGCAACTATAACGAAACCAGCGCTGTGGATATGATATGAGGTGTGTGACAATTTTTACTTTGATTTTATAAAATATTTTTTAATACAATTGCTTAAAAAGTTTAGTTTATGTAGTTGCAAATCGTACGTAAAGTTTGATTCTATGCACTAGTGCTAAAAAGTAATCTGATCTGCAAATCGTGCGTAAAGTTTGATTTTACGCACGATTTGTAGATCAGAATTTTAAATAAATGAGTATTATGCGAGACCCGCTTATAAATGACCCACCTGAACTACGCGCGATTGGGCATAAAGGAGTATTATGCGAGACTCAGTAGTATTGCTTGAACAACGCGCGATTGAATGAAGCTGTCTTTCGTACACTGACAGAATGTAAAAGTAATTTTATTTCAGTGTAGTTTTTTCGCAATTGTATTAAAAGCGCTGTTCGACACACGTGCGGAAGTGTCATTTAGCATGAGTACCGAGGCTACTTGACCCGAGCCGGTACTCGTGCTAAATGACATACTTCTCGCACTTGTATCGAAAACTACTATTTTTAGTTACAACTGTTTAAAGCTAATTTTAAACTGTAACTTTGGAATTATTTCCTATCATCGAGCCGATTTTGTACAATCGTGTATCAGAATTAACAAAGTTCTTGCAAGTATAATGAATATTAACATACATATTTTTTACTTTCCCATAACAAGTACCTATAGCTAAAAAACTTTTTAAGTGAAGGTCAATTTGAATGTCATCGGGTGTTTTCAGCCTCTTAAACAAAGTCTATGACTTATTCAATTTTGATGTGAAATAATCAATTTTAGGCTTATAATTAAAAATCTGCGTCAACGAAATTAATGAATGAGCCAATTAAGAAATATTTACGTTTACTTAAAGTGAAAATTCGAAATAGTTTTCTTAAATGTAAATGCTTTCTAATTTGCTTAAGGCAAAATATTAAAATAGTAATACAGGGAGGACAACTAAGATGAATTACATCTTTTTTTCCGCCATTTTATTTATTATTATTCTTTAATTTTTATTTAATGGCTTTTACTCCTCGCCAGTTTTAGCAAGGTGAATAATTCTGCCAATGTCAAAGTGTACTTTTGATTTTAATGAATTTTAATCAAATTTAAGCAACGTTATTCGGTTGAGGTATTGCCGATTGTAAGGTGATAGCCTCCTTACAAACACGTGGGTGGCCGAGACCCCGGATAACCGTTTGTTCAACTAAACGGTGGTTACGCGCGTTTTTAGACTAATTTTTCATTAGCTGCACACTTGTTCGTTAGGTCACCGCACAATAAGCTATCAATATTACACACTGAACTACGTACCTAAATGAGCAAAAAACAAAAACTACTCTAAAGACGGCGAAGCCTTCTTGAGCTTCAAACGAATATCCTCCTTTTCCGCCATTTAATTTTGGCGTCATATATATTTATTTAGTTTAGAATTATCTAAATACTCGTAATAATAGTCTTAATTATACGGCGTTATGGAGTGTCATGGATCCTGGCCCGACCGCGACACGATAATGGAATTAAATGATTGCACAAATCAAAATCTAGTCTATAATACTTAAAAGTAATATAGCATCAAAGACTTCTTAACTATAGATAGGTTATATACCCCCACACAGTAATATATATTAAGGGATTCAATATTAGAGCGTGCACAACGTATTAATAGCTATTATACATTACATCATAGTCCAAAGACTAGCTTTGGTAGGGAATCATACTATGATACGGCTGTTTGTAAAAAATGTTTTTAGATGGCCGAATGTTACAAAGGAGTCAAAGGACATCTTAAGAAATTCAATTTATTATTTAAAGACTACCTAATTCGACAAAAAGGAAAGTAAACTAAAGTTAATTAAATTAAGAAAGTAGTGACTGCCTACGAAGCAGGTCCCGGGTTCAAATCCTGGTCAGGGCATTTATTTGTGTGTTTATCACAAATATTTGTTCCTGAGTTATGGATGTTTTCTATATATTTAAGTATTTATCCATAATTATCTATTATATATATCGTCGTCTAGTACCCATAACACAAGCCTTATTGAGCTTCCGTGGGCCTAGGTCGATTTGTGTAAGATTGTCCTATAATATTTATTTATTTATTTATTTAAGAAACAGCCAGTTTTTTTATAACTGTGCGTAACTTGGTGCGTCGAAATCACACACATCACTGTATTCATTAGCGATCTGACAAAACCTGCCAAGTGGGAAGTTCCTGCCTGCCACAGAGCTTCTGATTAGTGGACACAAGGGGATACGTGGGACGCTATATGGAGCTCTAAATCGTAGGAGACCTAATAATTGTGGGCATTTAATTTTATGGTTTAGTATTTTATGCAGGAATAAAGCATCAAGAAAAGTTCTATGAATCTCAAAGAAGTCCTTTTTAAAATACTGCAGTGTTAGCTTATAAGATTTTTTTGGTTCTAGCAACTAAGTATCGAGACATGTTTATGGAATGCTAAGTGACGTACAAAGCGTTTTTGCACTCGTTCTAGTCTGAAAAAGTGCGTTGCGTAATGAAACGTATACATTAATTACAAAATGAAACGTAATATATACGGGTGTACTAAATAAATTGTTATTAACGGTGCCAAAAATTTAAATGGAATAAAAATTTACATCAAAAATCATGGTGGCTCCACTTCTCAAATCCATCCTTGGGTCCAAGAAATAATCAGGCGGAAGGAAAACCTTTGTTCACGAAAAGCCGTATTTGTCCTTTTTATGTCGTGTGCAAACGGAACTATTGCCTCCATCCGCCAAAAACCGGAGGCGTTCTGAAAGGTAAAGTGGGGAAGAGGGCATAAAAAGTGCCTTAAAAGGGAAACAAAAGGTATGCAGGTCTCTACGGCGACAGATAGTAACCACTCGAGCTGAGAGCGAAATGATGAAATGTGGTCAAATTTATTCAGGCCAAATATATATCTAATGTACTATTTTGCTATACGCTCCATCTAGTCTAGTAGTTCTATTGAGCAAAGCAAAAAGCCGAGACACACGCAAGAATCATTAATGTTACCGAGGATACACTTTAAAGTTGGTGACTGGTGTCATATTTATCTTTATATATTATTATTGATGTCATTCATATTAAACTGTTCGGTATTGCAAAAAATCAATAACTAAATATTTCGTTATAATTAAATGGCTAACATCTAACAAACTACTTCAAAAAGCTATATAATTGAACATACAACTCCTGATATTTGCCCAATTAGTGGCTCAATTAAAAAATATATTAAGCCCAGTATACCTTATCAGTTTTGTTAATAGTTACAGATTAGTCATAGTTAGCTTGAAATTGATTACTTCATTATATATATATTTACCTACATAGTATGTTTGATATGTTTATAAGTACAAGTACACAGACATGACGCTGGGCTCGACTATTATATACGTCTTGTGCGTATTGTGTGTAATCGCAGCCGCCACTCGGAGTAATAAGCCACCATCTTTAGTAAGTGATCACTAAAGTGAAAAAAATATTTGCACTATTTGTTATTGGAAATTAAATGGAAGTATTAATATCGTATTTCTAATTCAAAAAATGAATATCCTGCCCTACATTGTAAATCACTTGATAAAAATATGATATTTGTTCTTAGATTTTTTGATCCGGTTAGTACAAATCATTATTCCCATCCCAAATTGGGATGTGAGGGGGATAATTATCATGCTGATAAAATGTATCTATATGCGCGGGCCTCGGCCTTCAGCCCTCAGGTTCGCTGGACACTTTTACTATTGGGTCGTGTTTAAGCGCCAAATTCCCCCGTCGTGTGACGCTCCGTGCCTTCGGCCCTACGCGGAACTCGGCCTTCGGCCTTCGCTGGCCTCGATGCTCCGCCGTCGAGCCTTCGGCTCTCTGGCTTCGCTTATTAAGACAGTTGCACTGTTGGGTTGAGTTCATGCGTCTTCTGTCCGCATATAATAATACAAAGAAGACGATTTCAATAGAGCGTTTAAAAAATTTCACGATATTGTCTCACTATTTATTAGATTTAAAATTTATATTGTGAAGCTTCTACATGGTAAAAGATATTACAGTATGAATGACTCCTCTCTCAAGATAAAAATACAAATTTAAATTATTTCTTAAGATTATTGTATGCTAGTACTTGTATAGAGTATAAAATTACAAATATCAGAATAAACAACCCACTTTCACCTACCACTTAATGACTCAAATGTACCAACTTATTATTTGCAAATAAATTACATACATATATACAAAGTGACGGATGTGAACATCCCACTAAAATAATATTTAAAATAAACGGTAAATAATTAGCGCGCTCTATAGCAAAGTGTCTCTATTATTTTTAGTTTCCGAGCGAGAGCCAGAAAGTTTTTAAGGTCAAGCGGTAATTGTCTTGAGATTTTTATGCAATATGTATCTAAAACGCTTAAACTCTGTAAGATGTGTATTGGTATATGGACGTTTTGCCTCAAACTTTAGTGATAATTCCACCGCTTTGAAATTTACTTAAACCCTTTCTTTCGTTTTACTTGGTTTCTTCAAAAAAACTGGTTGTATTTTTTTCCATAGGTACCATATATTACAAGTATAAAAAATACAATCAGCGCTTCCATCACATCTTAAGGCTCAAGAAGCACCTTTTTTTCAGACTACAACCAAAAAACCGTACATGAAAGCAAAGGTAAATGATATCTATGAGGGTGGGATGAAAAGTGTCTGACCTAAGACATAATGATGCATTGAAATCGTACACTTTGCCTTACATCAAATCATACCTGATTTGTTTAATGTTGATAGAAAAGATCGTGTTAGACAAGAGCATGGTATAAGAAGACAGATATAGCACTCACTACGTCACAGAAACCAGTTTGATGCTCTTTGGCAACCTTTCTCACCAGCAGGAACACAACACTATGGTTAGGGTCTAGTGCTAATTTGGCTGTGGCTTTCTGTAAGGTGGAGGTACTTCCCCATTCGGACTCTGCTCCAGATTTGAGCGAGATGACATTCGCTGTGCTGAGCCCTACCACACATAGCGAGATGACATTCGCAATACCCTTACCTCTTTTAACAAAAAAATTGTTGAATATTTGTTTCTCGAGAACTATGAGGTGTACAACTCATCCAGAAGCGGCTTGGTAAACTGAGACAATTGCTCTTATTTTCGGGTCCCGGGCGAGTTCTTATCACATAAACACTAAATGACACAATTTGTGCTGAAATCAATTGTCTTACATACTTCAAACTGGGTTCAAAGTGTAGCTATTTTGATATTTTAAATTGAAATTGTTATGGCACAAAAATCCGATAAGAATTCAATTGGGTCAGCCTTTTTTAAGGCTGAGATTGCTGAGTCTGTCTATGGCATTTTGCTGAGAAAAAACTATGTTCTAAGATAAACCCGTTTATTTTAAGCTAATCTTACACCTTATGTTTTAGGCCAGGGAGTTATCATCCAGCCTATGCCATCTAGCTCAAATTATATTCAAGTAGAGAAGCTACATGTCACAGTTTCTTTTATATATTTTTTCATTAATAATATTTTTCATATAAATGAAGCATCATTTTAGCCAACCCTGGTAGCCCATGGTCATTGACCCTGGCCAGCGAGCCAGACATACGAGTAGAATTCTTCGCTCGATCAAGCTCTGAAAATTGACCCCACTTTGTGGGTATGAATATGCCATGATCAGAGGGCGGAATTGCTCATGGCAAAAATCAAACGTCAATAGAGTTGGAACGTTGAATTTTATCGACTTTTTCAGCTATCGATAAGTTCAATCACCTTTTACATTTCTGACTTTAACATTATCCTCTTTGATTAGATTAAAATAAAATTGCATGGCAGTTAACTGCCATTTCTGCCACTAGTCTTTTTGCAACTAATTCACGTTTGTAAAAATTGGTTAATCCAAAACGAAAAACAATTAACAAATGGATGAAGAAGTACCCTTGTCTTACTTAAACGAAAACAACTCAACAATATACTGCTCTAAATGTAAGGTTCACTTAAAGCAACTAAGAAAATATTGAGTTGAAACTCACATAACGAGTAAAACACATTCACCTGAGTTTAAAGAGGTAAAGAACGATAATAGGTTTTTATCTAGATTTGATAATATTTCTCGTTTGTTGCAACATTTCATGTAAAAAAAATCATTAATAATAATCCAAATGTTATTAAGTAATGTTCATATGAAGTCTATTATAGTTTGCTTATGGATTTCAGGTTTAGTTTTGTTAATAAATAAATAAAGATACGCTAGGTAAATATAATTTCAGTTTGTTCGATAGTCGATAAAATTCTACGTTCCAACTCTATTGACGTTTGATTTTTGCTATGAGCAATTCCGCCCTCTGGCCATGATATACCATCAGAGTTCCGAGGTGGGGACCATGACAGCAAGTTTTCTTGTATTAAAGAAAGGTCATCAAGAAATACAAGATGCTATGAATAGAACAGGTAGAATGCTAAACATTTAAAAACAATAAGAAGTAAGCGATTATATTATATTGCTAGTAGCAATCTCTTTTCTGTTTTGATATTTTATTTGCGTGTAATACATAATTAAATAAGTAACTTTAGTTGTACAATTCTACATTAATTTATTAATGTTTATGTAGTTAGTAATATAGGAAAGTTTAAGATTGTTTTTGTATATGGTTCTTGGTTTTCTAAATAAATTTTAAAAAATCTGTTATATTTCTAGCGTCCTGCCAGCAGTGGGGTATATAATTATGACATACCTACTTATTATGTACATGCACCGATCAAATAATACTAGGATACACAATCAGCCCAAAAAAATGGCCGCACAATAGTACCGCAAAACCGACTCGTGCGGTGCTTCCTTTGACAGTCTTACTACGGTATAAGACTGGCCGGTTACAAATTTTCACGAGCCATATTTTCAGTAAATCTTGTTTGGGTCTGTGCCTCCTTTACATTATTGCTCGAAGCCATAAAGCTCTATAAACCTCTGCTCGAAGCGTACATGTTACACATTATTGAGTAAGCTCATTAATACTTGTAGGGGTAACTCTAGAGCGGGTTCCACCTAGGAAATTTACTGATTCTTTTAAAATATTGTGAATGCCGATTTAACCTTATTTTGTGAACAATTCAATCAAGTTAGTAATATGTTTTTATACGAGAGTAAGTTACTTACAAAACGAAAAAACCGAATTTTGGCCCTAAAAGTAAATATTTTCGATTTTGGTTTTGGCTTGCTGTTCTTCCATCCAACAATGTTCAATAAAGGAGATCGTCAATTTTTGTTAGGCGATTTGCCCCAGCTCATGAAGCTGCGTATAATTATGACGTAGGTATCAAAACATTCGCCTTAATTTCTATATCAGGACGGTCATAAAATAATCATGAAAACTAACGGGAAAATTGAGAAATCGGGGATGAAAAAACATGAATGTGATAAAGACAATGTTTAAAAGCGTACATGTTTATGATTTACAGTATAACACAAAATAACTACCGGTTTTTTAAAGAATATCTACAAAATCTGACATGATAATGAAACGAAAATCATAATAAAATAATAAAAAGTCATATTTTGATCCTGCCGTTGATTTCTTGTATTTGGGTAAACAAAGATAATAGCTGTCAAACCATCATTGCTACTATGAACTAAACAATCGTAGAACTTATTACAAAGAGATAAGGTTTAGCTCTGTTAGTGCGCTACTACAAGTATCCATGAAGTTGTCATTTTAAACTGGAGTATACTCTTGGGCCACAAAGTGATGCCGAAAGAGAGAGTAATACAGGGAGCTGCGTATCGTTTTGACTTAGGGAGTTATGACGTCATTAGACAATAATGCCAGCATGACAACAAGTCAAAATGTCAATGTGTGTCAATTTCGTAACGAGTGCGAGTGAGGCACCACCCCCATAAATTATCCCCTCTATCGGGCCGTTTTTTTTCTAATCACCTATGAACGACTGTTTTGCACGGTAAAAAGGTTCATCTGTAGTTAGGGAAAAAGTGCAACAATTACATCCACTTTTTATAAATCCATACGAGTATCAGACATTACTAAATTGAAAAAAAATGCGTTTCGTTATCGTAAGAGCATGATATAATGCCGTCATAACGCCCTTAGTCAAAACGAGACGCAGCTCCCTTTCTTTCGGCCCCACTTTGTGGCCGAAGAGTATAGTCCAGTTTAAAATTATAACTTCATGCGGCAGACTTGGATGACGGTGACGTCATACATTGACAGTGTCAAACTAGAATAATAAACTAGATTAGCAAAGTAAACGTAACTCCTTTCTAAAAATGTCTGTTTCGTCTCAGTCCAGGTAAAGTTAACCTTATGTTAATGCTGTAAAGACGTTAACAACTTATTAAGCACTATTTGGATCGCGGAAGGATCAACGAAATTACTTTTTATTTTGTATTTCTAATTCCCGTTTCATTTTCATGAAATATTTTGTCTAGTTTCGTAATAAAATGGGTATTTGCTTAAAATTGGAGAACAAACCTTATACGAGGCCATTATCGCTAGTGGGCCTGGAATTGACGGTCTCCTTTATGATATGTACCTTGTTGTACCTTGGACGGACAAAAAAAAAATAGAGGTAGATGGAATGTTTTTTTAATGTTTCTGCGTTCATTCTACCACATTGAGTAACATAGAACATGGAATGCTACATCATAAATTGGTACATCATGCATTTAGTAACATCATAAATAATCATAATATCAATCTCCAAAAAATATTATTAAGTACAAGATACTTCTAACAAGTTTCCTTTATTGTATTCATATGTGTATAACCGAACATAACACACACACACACACACACGCACACACACACACATACACGCGCGCGCGCATATACGCGCACTCCAATATCACTTTTTAAATCTTATGAATATTTTGTTTGTGTAGGGAATGAAATCCAACTTCCCCATCAGCACGACGCATACCGCCTGTTTATTGGCAGTTAAGAAAGAACTAAGTGATGTAAGTTTGACAAAACATAATTTCATATTTTCATAGAGGTCTCGGGAACCAATAACTCGGGTTGGGCTCGTAAATGTGAAAAATCGCTTTCTTGTCATGATTCTGAGTCGTGATTGGCTGGAAAAGTAAAAAGTATTAATGCAAGAAATCGAACTTTCCGCACGCTAAACCACTAAGTACTAGAAAGCCCATTTTTTGAGCAACTGTGTTAAAAACGTATTTTTAATTTGGAATACTGACCATGTTGAAGTATAACGATTTTTACAACATTAGCTTTTTTTGCGTGAAACCATTATAACACTGCTATCTTTATATATATTCTACACGTCGACTAAAACTATATTTTTCATATTTCAGTTTGCAGCTATATATTCTGTACTTCGCTTCTTAACCTTTTTAATAAGCCCTAATAAGTAATATTTGTTTTGTTGTCATTATCTCGCAATTGTATGATTTGTATAAACCATATTTTTTTAGTTATAAAATACGTTGTATTAAAAATGTATGATTTCTTACAGGGTCCATCGCATATATTAAACAATTCGGTAATTTGCGATAAATTTAACATAGTTAATTTATTTATGTGTATTTTATTTGCTTAAGAATGATTTATTTTTTATTGTTTATTGTTCATTGCTCAGTGCTCATTGTTCATTGCTCATTGTTCATTGCTCTTTGCTCATTGTTCATTGTTCATTGCTCTTTGCTCATTGTTCATTGATCATTGCTCATTCATCATTGCTCATTATTCATTTTAACTATTTATTACGGGTTGGCGTTGGCACTAATAAACTAGCACGTAATTTCACCCCAAAATAGCAAATCAATATAAATATCCTTAATAAGGATTCTAGACTTCCGCAAAGTTACGCCTGATTCGATAAATTAATGAATCATTATTGTTAAGTGAAACTTCTTATTTTTTTTTGTTAGTTTGGCGTTAGGTAATTACATTGTTATCAACTTATCATTGTAACACAGGTGCATTATCAAATGCGTTTAAAAAAATATTTTCGTGCCTTTCGAGATACTTAGACACGAATAGAATATCATTTATTTCAAACCAGGGTAAAAATACAACATGACGTGTATTTGACATTAATTATGTCGTAATTTATTTGTTTAAATTAATTTAGTATTTAAGTATTATTAAGTACATATTTAATTTATAAAAAATACATGTTTATTTTCCTCTTCTTTTAATGAATACGTGTTTTTTTTACATTCCCAGATTTCACAGAAAGACAAGGACGAAGCCATTGCGGTAGGTACTGTAGCATGACGCTACGTTTACCGTACGACATCTGTCGACTTTCTTCAGAACTTCCGTGTCTAAGGAAGGTCTAAGGCTAGGTCGCGGTTGATATATAAAAAAGCGTACATTGTGATTCACGGCATTACGGGTAGATGGCGCTTATATCAGTCCGCATTTTGTAATACGACTGGCAGTTATAAACTTGAGATAATATTCGCCCTAATTTTGAATATGAATTTTTGAGGTATTCCAGATTGTCAAAAAAAGAAAAGTTGATTTTTGATTGAGTGTGTCAGATGGACGGAGAGATTTTTAAAGAAAAAAACATATTCTGGTTTAGTCTAAGGGTTTTTCTATAATTTGCTTAGTTGCATCGTGTTGAAGTGCGATTTATTTCTCTAGATCTTTGCGTTCAAACATTATATAGCAAGTGCTAATACATTATTGAATTAAATACAAATTCTTCTTAAACCAAATACGTTGCCGGACAAAAAGGCCACCAGTGGGACCGCCTGAGCCGGAAGGACTCCGGAAGGCGCTTGTGGGTGCCGGACCTGCGAGACAATCTGCAACCGCCGCGTGTTCCGCGTGGTTCTTCACCGTCGTCGGAGAATTAGAGCCCGCATCCAGCGGGCTCTCCAAGTGAGAAAGAGGGTTCAGCGAGCTGTTGGGTCCGCCTAAACCAAAGGGGGCGCCTGCCCACGAACTCTATTCAAATTCAGCTACAGTTTTTGACCGTTTCCTGTCTTTCGAGAATATCATTTTATTTACATTTTTTTAAAAACGTTATAAATCCGATTCCTTTTTTTTGTATCCAGTGTTTTTGTGCCATAATAGCTTTTTTTTGTTGTTTTGCTAAAATATTCCCAAAATTCTAATTGCCTCATTTGACGGGCGTACAAAAACCTGGCTCTTTAATTTAGGCTACGCTCAGCCAGAATAAGAATAAGAATAAGAATAAGAATATTTTTATTTGCTATAAACATTACCCGGTACATAACAGGTGATCGTGCATTTAATGGTAGGTTTCATGTTTAACCTTAAATGGCATGCAAACATTCAATACTTATATCTATACTATATACAAGGGGAAACGTATGTACAAGATCTCATGCAGCTACAACATTATTATTTTACATGTCATTATTACTAATTAAATTAAAACATAATATCATTTCATGTCAAGGAATTCATTTAGGCTATAGAAATTATAGTTATTTAGCCATTGGTACAAATGCTTTTTAAATGCTATAATATTCAATGTCTTCATATCGTTAGGTAATTTATTATATATATTTATAGACAATATCAAACAACTTTTTTTTGTTTTGCCGATTCCGGATGTTCATCAGGAAGTAGTCTATCCGGATTACGGCAGGCGCGTGGATGCCTATCACAAGCCTTTTTGAATAAATGTTTGTGTTTGTGAACAAACATGCACATTTCGTATATGTATAGGGACGGAAGTGGTAATAAACCAAGGTTTTTAAACAGAGATCTACAAGGTGCACGCGGTGGCAGTCCTTCTATAGCTCGGATGCTATTTTTTTGTGCAATGAATGCTCTCTTTAAATCTGTGCTATAGCCATTACCCCATATTATTAACCCATAGCGCAAAATTGACTCTACATATGCATGATAGCAGGATCGCGCAGTTTTACTATCAGTTACTCTATAGAGTTGTCTCAGGGCATGCAAATAACTATTGATTCGCTTTGTAACATTATCCAGTTGTAACTTCCAGTTCAAATTCTCGTCTATAATTATACCTAGGAATTTGGTTTCTGTGACATTTACTATACTAGGGATATTCAAATTAACATTTAAATGAGGATGAATTGATTTATTAAATTGTATAAATTTTGATTTGTCTAAATTAATCAATAAATTATTAGAGTGCAGCCAGTCGCTTAATGCGATTATTATATTATTAATGTCTTGTTCGTGGTCATTAACAGAATAAAGGTCCTTACTGGATGTCACAACAATAGAAATGTCGTCAGCAAATAAGACACAACTGTGTTTTGTTATATCAGTAATGTCATTAATGTAGAGCAAGAATAATATCGGTCCTAGATTACTTCCCTGTGGGACTCCGTATTTGTTCTGTCTAAATCCAGATGAGTAGTTAGTCAACTCGTTACTTTCGCTCATTTTAGTGATTTTTACGCATTGTTTTCGATTTTGCAAGTACGATGATATCCATTGCAGTGTTGGCCCTCGAATTCCATTTCTCTCGAGTTTTCTGAGTAATTGGCCATGGGAAACGAAATCGAAGGCTTTAGAGAGGTCGAAAAATAGCCCTGTAGTCCAGCAATAATTATTAAGACCAGACAATATCAACTGAAGTAGTGAAAAAATGGCCAAAGTAGTTGACTTATTTTTTTGAAAGCCAAATTGCTCTTCTTTTATGATATTGTATTTATTACAGAAATCAAGTATCCTTTTAAGCATGCATTTTTCAAAGATTTTTGACAGAATGGGTATTAACGTTATTGGACGATAATTACTCATATCGTCCTTTTTCCCCTTTTTATACAGTGGCTTCACCACTGACATCTTCAGAGCTTCAGGAAAAGTTCCAGATGAAAATGAAAGATTTACTAAATGTGTTAAGATTCCCACTGTTTGACTTATACTTGTCTTCATTATGCTTGTACTGATTCCATCATAACCTTCTGACTTAGTGTTATTTAAAGACATAACTTCGTTCTTGACTTCTATTTCCGAGACTGGTTTCAAGAACATGGAGTTATTTCTAGTATTATTATTAGAATTTACTCTAGACTGGGCGTTTGGTAAATTATAAGTAGATTCTATGTAGTGATTATTAAATGCAGTGGCGATTTCAACTGGATCTGCTATCAGCGTGTTATTATGTATTATATGTTCTAACGTTTCTGGTGGCTTCGAACTAGATATTTGGTTTTTTATTACTAACCATGAAGCTGTACATTTATTAGTGCTTTTTTTATAAAATCAATATTTGCATTTTTTTTTTAACTATGTATACACCGTTTCAATAACTTCGAATATTTCGCGTACAATACCTTATCCCTCACATTTTTATCCTTATAGTACTTATATCTAATCTGCCGTTTCGTTTTACAACTAACCTTTAAACCCTTGGTTACCCAATGAAGTTTGTTATTGTTAGTATTACGCACTTTTATACGTATTGTCGGAAAACAAAGATTATAAAAGAGACAGAATAACTCATGGAAATTATTGAATGCCAAGTTTAGATCAGTTTCCCCGTAGACTTCCGACCAAGACATATTTTGTAAACAATTTTTGAACTTTTTTACGTTATTTATGGTGTAGTCTCTTTTATAGATAACATAGCTAGTAGGGATAGGTGCTACCCTGTTCGTAGGGAAACTTAAGAGTTGTGCCGTATCATGGTCAGAAAGATGAAGTGGGAGCACGGTTGCCTTGGCGTTAGGGATATTACTAAGAAAGTGGTCTATGCAGGAGGACTTCCGAGTAGGTACATTAATATGTAAAGTTAAATTGTAGCTTATCGAGATATCCTGCAGCTCCGTTGCCGTAGAGCTTTTTTTTAGGGTGTTTATATTAAAGTCACCGGTTACTACTACGTGCGTGTTCGTCCTATACTTATTTTGTAACGTATAGAGCAACATATCTAGTTTATTTAAAAATATTCTACGATTTGACGACGGCGTTCTGTATAAACAGACGATGACAAGTTTTTGCTGTGTTAATTCCACGCCAGCGAATCATCTGTCACCATCCATATCACCCGCCTCATTAATCCATTATTTTCCTGTAGCCAAATTACCAGCCGAGTCTTTATTTGTACTTACTAGTTTTGCTAGTACTCCCTCCTTTTTATTTTCCTTTTGTGCGGAAAGTAGACGTTTACGATACTAAGGTAACTATTGAATGTGAAATATCCTTATATAGATACCGTTATCGTCATTTTTATGTGAAGTGCTAATTTTAAATATTCTGATTATTGTAATTTAATTACATTCTAACCACTAAGGAAGTTATTGAATGTGAAATATCTTTATATAGATACCGTTATTGTCATTTTTACGTGAAGTGCTAATTTTAAATAATCTGATTATTGTTGCTAATTTTAAATAGTTTCCTTTATCTTCAAAATTAAACGTGTTAATGCAATTATAGAAGTGTTTTACTGAAGTACTCACACTTGAATCATTTAAAAATAAATATTAAAAGTTACCTATGTACAAAACAAACTACAATTTTATACATATACTTATCATTACAGCTGGTTTGTATGAATCACTTATCTTTAGGGTTTTGTACCCAAAGGTAAAAAAATAAAATAGAAACCATTGATTTGTCATTGTATTCTACTAGATGTGACATCTAAAACAAATTTTGTGCACCACGTGCGATTGACAGAAAAAAAGGAGTAGTATAGACTTGTAGTAATTTTCACTATAACTTTTGGGACAAAGAATTTCTTATCTTTTGTTACTCAATGATAAAAACTGTGTGACGGTACGGAACCGAGGCCCTTGGGACGCGAGTTCGACTCGCGCTGTCTTTTCTTGTTATGCATAAATGTAAGACAAGCATCTCTTTAATAATATGAAAAGCATGTAAATGGTACTCTATGTAAATAGTGGAATCCAATCTATACAGATATATCTACTGATCACTTGCATCATAATATTTTAAAAACAAACTCCAATACTTTTAAATGAAGGGTACCCGGAAAGAACATGTCTAGTCACATTGACAATATTTTGAGTTATAGCGCTTTTAAAATTTGGAACTATTCAATTAACCATATTATTTTCGTAACTAGATGGTTTTTATGAGTTAAGAAGTGGATATATGTTAAAATTTACAGCTGCAGTAACAGAAGTTGTTACTAATAGTTCATTGCAAGCTCTACATTTTGATATAAAAATCTCATTTTACAAAAAAAGTGACTAGACATGTTCTTTCCGTGTACCCTTCAAATGGACTTATCAACTTTTATGTGAATATAGTACGAACTTAGAGACCTTTTTTTCCTGATTTAAGGTTGCCGTGATTGTGACTAAAGTAAGATAAATTTGCAGTTTTTTTTACATAACGACGGACGTCATTTTATTTAAGTTGCTAATAAATAGTTTCCTTAATAGAAATATGATATGATGAGCTTTTAGGGTTCATTATAGAGTAGGATCTATTTCGCCACTGTATATCTTTATCTAATGATGTGACCAGAATGGCTACAGAAACATAGCACCTATGTCTATGATATATAATAATGACAGATGGGTTATGCACGCTCCAAAAGTGAAGCACTTAAAATGAGTGAATTAAAACAATTGTCGCTAGTCGCGCATCGGCAAGCGAGAGACGCGGACGTGCCAATCAGCTCCCATCACCCGCGTAAGAAAGAGACAAACTAATTTTCTTACAATGAGAGTGACAAAGATGAAATGATTGTCAAAATAGATAAAAATAACAGAATCGTTGCTAGGTTATGAAATAACTCTGGAAGTATTTTTTGTGCTTATTTTGTTTGAGTATAACGCAAAGCTTTGATGTACTGCTTACTAATATTTTAAAAGTCAAAGTTTGAATGTATACTCTTGAATGTGTGTTCAGGGTAATTATGTAGGGTTCGAATCGTGGCAATTGTTTATCACGGATATTCCAGAGGTACATATGGATGTTTTCTATGTACCTACTCGTATTGAGTATTTATCTGCATCTATCTATTATACAAGGTGCACTCGGGAAAAAAATTAACCACACATTACTGAGGTCATAAGAAGTAAATAATTTTAAACAAAAAAGAACTTCACTTAGCCTTCACCTTTCCAAGAGAAAATCGAGCTGCTGTAAAAAAAACTTAAATCACAATAGGTGTGCCTATAATAGTTGACGAGTTCCCTCGATTTCTCCAGGATCCCATCATCAGATCCTGCTGTAATTGACCGATTGAATTCATTGCATTGCATTCAGTAGTAGCAATGTAAAGAAAATTGTTCTTGCTAGTCTAAACCTCGCTTTACGCTGACGACGACTCGGACGGCAGCTAGTCATATAAATTGAATAGGTACTTGTTACACTGAATCGTCATCGTATTTAACGGCCTCCTAGCCCCGTCGGTAGTGACCCTGCCTGCGAAGCAGGAGGTCCCGGGTTCGAATCCTGGTCAGGGCATTTGTTTGTGCGTTTACGCACAGTTCCTGAGTTATGGTTGTTTCTATGTATTTATCTATTATATAGCCTTATTAAGCTTACTGTGGGCCTAGGTCGATTTGTGTAGGATTGTCCTATAATATATATATATATATATATATATCATCATCATCATCATATATTTGAGGGCTCTTATCGGTGGAGCAATTTCCATGCCTGCCTGCCTTCTCCTTGACAGCCTGATATGATAAGACGTTTATTTTTTCCTTAATTTGATCCATGTATACATGGATTTCGACGAACTCCTAGTCTAGTCGGCAGTGACTCGTCGTAGTCGGTTTGAATCCTGGTCAGGGCATTTATTTGTGTGTTTATCACGGGTATTTGTTCCTGTGTCCAATCCATCTACATAAAAAATGAAAAACCAGAACGGGATAAAAAACGGGGGAAGAAGCGAGATGGTGCCTTGCCAAATTTTAAGAACTTTCTTGACACGTTTCTCGAATACAACGCACGTATCATGAGAAAAAACTATCCAAATATATTGTCTGAGTATCAGAATAGAACAAGAGCAAAAAAACTACCGCTTGCGCTGCGTATTTATTTTACAATTAGCTGAAGAAATTTTCATAATTTTCTTCATTTCACGACCATCGGTCTATTTCAGCAACTCTCAGTTCGTTTCGCTAAACTTGAAGTGTGTTTAAGTAGCTCAAATTATTTGACGTAAGTTCAAGTAGCCTAAATTATGTTTGTCATGTTGGTACCCAGTTATATCGCTGTTTTTAGCTGTACTCGAAATGAAATTAAAAGTGCTTTCAACCCTTTCAACCCATTGTCAACCAGTTGTCAGTCTATTGTCCACACAAGTGACTTTTCAAGGTACTCTGTGAGACAAATGTTAAACTGAACTTAAACTTTAATGGACGTTTATGTCATATCATAATTATTGTTTGTTATCATGATTGTTTAATATGTCTATATTTCCGGCCGCCTGAAATGATTCCTGAAATAATGATAAATATTGATTATATACAGGAAATACCAAGAATTGTAAGTATTAACTTATCATTAGACACACTGGGCCCCTGGTCGGCCGACATGGAGTGTTTCATGAGGGCCCTGTCGGCACGGCTGGTCGAAACTACAGGGGACAATAGATTTGGCGCGTAGGTACACAGATACGCAAGAGAGGTCTCCCAGCGTAATGGGGACCATGCCTCGGGCGGACGTTTTAGACGGGATATTCTTTTTATAGGTCGATTTATTTTTATACATATTTTTAAAATTTTGTCTGTTAGTATAGTTTTATTTTTTAAGTTTAATTTTAGTTTCAACTAATTTAGTGATATTTAATTTCAAGCCATCAGATATAAATTAAAATTGTGCATCTTATCATTAAAATTTCTGATTGAACGGTAGGGGAGATTATCAAAGAGCAGCGCATACTGTTGTCTGTATCATAAGATTCATAAGGGCTTCTTCTCACCAGAACATGTACATGAACATGGGCGTGCGCGTGCACATGCCCGTCGTCTGCTGAGTTACGCTAAGAGCGGTTTCGCACTACGTCCGATCCGAATCCGATCCGAACCCGTGAAAATATGGTCCGAAGTAGCCGTAGTAACTATTTATATGGTAATTTACGCACTAGATCCGATCTCCGTCATCCGATTTCGGAGTGGGACTAGGTTGATTTGTGTTGTTGATTGTCCGATAACATGTATTTAATTTATAAATGATTATATTTATTTACTGAAAATAGATGTCATATACTTCAGAAAAAGTGACCAAACCTTCCGGTGTCCGAGGCCAGATATCAGTTCAGATCTGGCCTCGGACACCGGAAGGTTTGGTCACTTTTTCTGAAGTATATGACATCTATTTTCAGTTTATATATAGTAGTGTAACTACTTAAAATTGCAAATCAAAAAATATTGAACAAAATAATTTGATTTGCTTCAAGATTTATATTTATTTAATTTATAAATAAATAATATTAATTTATTTATACATTTTATAAATATATAAATATTATGGGACAATCTTTTTTTATGTATCCACACTGAATCGTATCGGTTAATAACTTTTATAACAATTTTTTTCAGGAAGTAATCAAGAAAGCCAAAGGAAATAAAACGGTTAATTATCTAATTTTGAATTTCCTCTGATCACTCTTGACCGGCATTATAAAACTATTTTTTATCAAATTTCGTAGGTGCCTATATAATTCGGTACCTACCTACATCTGAAGTAAAATATACCTTTATGGGATAACTTCTTTGCGCCTCTCTTTCTGTCTTCAAGATTCTTTTTAGGGTTCCGTAGTCAACTAGGAACCCTTATAGTTTCGCCATGTCTGCCCGTCCGTCCGTCCGTCCGTCCGCGGATAATCTCAGTGACCGTTAGCACTAGAAAGCTGAAATTTGGTACTAATATGTATATCAATCACGCCGACAAAGTGGTAAAATAAAAAGTGGATTTTTTTTTATCAGGGTACCTCCCCTATACGTAAAATTGGGGAGTGATTTTTGTTTTCATTTCAACCCTAACGTGTGATATATTGTTGGATAGGTATTTAAAAATGAATAGGAGTTTACTAGAATCATTTTTCGATAATGTAAATATTTTCGGAAATAATCGCTCCAGAATTAAAAAAATATGGGCCCCCCCCCCCTCTAACTTTTGAACCATAAGTTTTAAAAATATGAAAAAAATCTCAAAATTAGAACTTTATAAAAACTTTCTAGAAAAAATATTTTGAACTTGATAGGATGAATAGTTTTTGAAAAAAAAATACAAAATAATTTCTAAACTAAGTTTGTAATTTAACCGTATAAGCAGGTGTTTATTGTACCTGTAATTTCTACAAAATTACAATGAAATGACGTGCTTTCAAATAAAGTAAAAACGGTGAAAATCGGTTCACGCAATAAAGAATTATTCCATAAAAATCATCTTCCATACTTTAAGCTCGCGCGCAATAGTTTACTTAATTTGCCGATAGATGTCGCTGTACGTGGAACTCTCATATCATATCCTACATGGCGGTGTTATTTACTCTTAAGTGGGGACACTTACTGTGACGGACGGAAAACTACGGAACCCTACACTGACCGTGGCCCGACACGCTCTTGGCCGGTTTTTCAAGTTGAAGTTAATATTAATTTAAATGTTTGTTGTTTTAGCTCTTAAAAGATGTTGATGTTTTGATGCAAAAGATTTCATACTGTTATTAGAAATATATACATATGTATATATTTTTGCACAATTTTGTATTTAACCAATATACCCGTGTAATCATAAAATGCATCATCATCCTCTTGCCCTTATCCTATTTACTTGGGGTCGGCGCAGCATGTCTTTTTCTTCCACACATCTCTGTCACCCGTCATCTCATCACTCACATCCTTTATTTTCATATCATCTCTCACACAGTCCATCCACCTTTTTCTAGTTTTGCCTCTTCTCCTACATCCTTCCACATTCATTCTTAATACTTTTCTCGTAACAAGACTTTCATCCCTCCGCATAACATGCCCGTACCACGCTAGGCGATGCATCATTCTCATTTATTAAATAATTAATTTAAAATGTTAGGTTAGTGAAATACTAAGTTACGCTCCTGTCACGCGAGATATATTACGACATACAGTTTTGAAGTCTGTACTGATGCCACATGCGGCAGAAGGTCCCGGGTTCCAATCCTGGTAAGGGCATTTATTTGTGTGTTATGGATGTTTTCTATGTATTTATCTATATATTATATATATCGTCGCCTAGTACCCACAACACAAGCCTTATTGAGTTTACTGTGGAACTAGGCTGATTTGTGTAAGATTGTCCTATATTTTTTATTTATTTATTTAATAAGGTAAACGTTGGGTGCCCGACTCTGTACCTAGGTCCATGTTACGTTTAAACCTAAGTCATAATAAACATGACAGCCGGGTGTCAACTATTAGGCATTAAAAATGTCGAGCAATAGGCGTTTACTTAAGCACAGAAAGGTTAATAAGATGTATCTCATGCTCTGAGTTTTTATTTTGCTCCTAGCCTTATTCACTATTGTACACACTTTCTTAGTTTCTTTCACAGTAGCATTTGATAACATTTGATTTGATTATATATTTAATATATATGTATGTATGTATGAGCCATATAAGTTTATTCGTTTTTTTTTCTTTCTTTTATATGTGTAAGTTTATTAATGTTTGGTTCATTTGCTTTGCAACACCTTCTCTGTAAATTTACAAGGGTTTCCGCTTCCCAAAGGTTGTCTGGAAGAGATCGCTGTTTGTGACTTGTGTATACTTTGTTTCTATAATTTGAGGTGTGCAATAAAGAGTATTTATGTTATGTATATACTTTCTTGTGTTACCGAACCGGCGGTACCGAAACTTAAAATAGTTAAAATCAGGAACAAGTAAATAATTTATGTTCTCACTTGTATAATTGTATATAAAGGAATAACATAAAATTAGAATAGAAAATAAAATAACCAAGAGAAATACTAAAAGTAAATAAAATAAAATGTACGTATATAAATAAGTAAAACAGTAGTATATATTGTTTATGTTAATAAGCATATGTATAGGGTATAGAAATAAGAAGAATATGTAAGTAAATAATAGTCTCTGACCTTACACACGTCAGGGATACCATGTTAACCAATAAAATAAAATAAAAACTTTTTTGTGTTATAGGTAAACAGCCCAACAAGTTTTCTACACAAGAACAACAACAATACAGCTGGGAGCACGGTGCCGCATGGGTTTCGACAATTGAAGAAAACAATGTGCATCTTCAGGCCTCTGAGACAATATTGCGTAGTACAGAAGAAGGAACTAGCGTAAAGCTCGAATTACTGGGGTACTACAAAGAAGACTAAGTAAAGGGTGAGATATAGATGTCTTATTTCATTTAAAAACCCTCCTCTCCACACGCACACATGCACGCGTATACACAGACACGCACACCCACACAACCGCACGCACGTACGCACACACGCACGAAAACTTGAGTAGAATCTGTTTAATTCAATGATAATAGCTGATATAAAGTTCTATATTTATGGAAGTACGCTTAGGTACATTTCCCCTCTGTCAAAAGAATAGGCCGAAAACACATATCCGTTCATAAAATACCTATAGTTCAAAAATCGATTAAGTACATACATTTCAGTCATCGTTCTTAGTGGATGAGAGCTTCGTGAAAATGCCTATATGTGCTGTTTTTGGGTGTAAAAAATGTTCTACCACGTCTAGCTTACAAAAAGATATACAATTTCACATGTAAATATAGTTTTAATTGATTTCAAATAAAAATAAAATTAAAATAAATAAATGTTTATTCACGAAACGGCTTAAATTCGGGCTAAGCTATCTAGGCCCTGAAAAACGGCGGCAAATTTAAAAAATTGAGTATTGCAAATTTTTATGATCTCTCCTATAAACGTATCGTATAAATCGCTCCATATATTAGTTACTTCAGAAAATCAAAATAAGTCCAAAAAGTACATTCTGAAATGGTTACTTTATATTGCATATACGATACGATATCTGATGCCTTTCTTAAGTTCGTTAATTTTGTCTCAAAATCACTTTCTATTCGTTTGATTTTTTAGGGTTCCGTACCTCGAAAGGAAAAAACGGAACCCTTATAGGATCACTTTTTTGTCCGTACGTCCGTCCGTCTGTCAAGACCCATTTTCTCAGGAACTCGTGGAGGTATCAAGCTGAAATTTATATCAAATACTCAGGTCTACTGTCCCTTAGAGCTGTAAATAATAAAACTTCTAAGCAAACGCAATCAAAAGATACAGCCGTTTATGCCGCAAATTTCCGCAAATTTTCGAAAGGGGTCCATGAGGGGTGCATTGCCTAGGGGCCCCTAAATAGTTAATCTGGCACTACCCCTCTAATTTTAAGTTTTTAAGCTATAAATTTATAAAATAATTGCAAATTATATTTTTATCATTAATTTAGTGTTGTCAAATTGAACACGAGTGTTAAAGAAACGTTAAATTTTTCATACTTGTTCCTTAATAACAGTAGTTTACCTTTAGCATTTTGTAGGTTATCCAATGAGTTTTTATAAAACCCAACACATTAAAAATGTGTAGGTACTTAGGTTACTTACTGCGTTGGCGCCGCGACCCAAAGTGGATCTTGGCCTCCGACCATCAACATACACGGTGTAACATGAGAAAACCGAATAATTTTAACAGCGTATTCCTGACCATAATTGGAGACTAAAATGTCGTATAAACTTTTCTGGATTTCGCGAAAAAAAAAATTTTGTTTTTTGCTTTTTTTTGTGTGTTTTGTGTTTGTGTTTAACATAAAAACATAAATGTTATTGGTAAAGATGTCGATTAAAATAAATTAGTACATTTTTTTTCGAAAAAATAGTTTACGTAAAGTATTCCTTGGCACTTTGATATCTGTCAATAAAAGTGTCTAGACTAGACCCCATAAAGGGTGAAATCGCCATCAAAAAAGCGTTTGCACTGAGTGACAATAAAAAATGTTTTTTTATTTAATTGGTAGTAACTCTGAAACTAAGCGAATTCCAGAAAAGTTTATACGACATTTTAGTCTCCAATTATGGTCAGGAATACGCTGTTAAAATTATTCGGTTTTCTCATGTTACACCGTGTATAATATAAAGACGGGTAAATTCAAGCAAAGCTCATGTGAAAACACAACCCATTTTCACGTTTACAAAACTAAAATGACTTGTCTTGTTAACCAATCAAGTACCCAGTTTTAGGGTTCCGTAGTCAAGTAGGAAGGAACCCTTATAGTTTCGCCATCTCCGTCCGTCCGTCTGTCCGCGGTCTAGCTCAGTGACCGTTAGCACTAGAAAGCTGAAATCTGATATGAGTATGTGCAAATAATCACACCGACAAAATGGTAGAATAAAAGCTGGAAAAATATTTTTATTAGGGTACCTCCCTCCCGTACACATTAAGTGGGAGGTGATTTTTTTTTTCGCACCAACCCTATCGCGTTGGGTATCGTTGTATAGGTCTTTCAAAAAGAATACAGGTATTCTACAACCGTTTTTGGATAAAATTAATAGTTTAGTAAATAATAGCTCTGAAAGTTCAAAAAAGGGCATCCCCCCATCTCACTTTTAAACCGTAAGTACAAAAAAAAAAAAAACCATAGTTGTGATGCCCGATAAATACTTTCAACGAAAAGTATATTGAATGAAATCGGTTAAGACGTTTGTGAGTTATCACACTTATCACTCAAAACGCATAGTTAAAGGAACGTCCTTTAACGAACGAAGTCACTTACGAAATGCGGGATAGTAAAATGACGTAAGCGCCGCCAAATATTCCTTAATAACCAACCTTTTGAACGGATGTATTGTAACAGGTATTGAACGATGATTACCCTTTCTTACTTATTATTATTCCAAGCCTCCGACACCAAAGATCGCCAGACTTCTCAGTTCAAAGCCGTCTGTCCAGTCAACGGCAACTTCAACGAACAAGATCATAATTTAGTAATTTTCCTCATGGAATTCCCCGCTACGCTACCTTATAATACCTAAACCAGATTTCCTTGACTTATTTTGCTTAGTTGGTTAGCTAACACAAACGTGTATCGGTACTAAACACAGGTAAGAATTATTGTCGATATATTAGTGTTGATATAATAATGAATGAAAATAATAAGAAACTTATTCTATTTTATTTAAAAAATATATACTTTTCTATTTAGTATACCTACTGTTCAACATGTGTGTCTATGTTATGATTTTATTATAGTGGATTTTATAACTAAAGGCAAAATTAAACTTTTAAAATATGATTGAAGTTTTTATTTTCTAACTGCCCATTTTAGGCGGAGAGCTAGCCACGTCAGACATGACACAATAATGAGAGCAACGAAACCCCTCTAGTCAGTTTGCTATAACTATGTCAAAGAATGCAAACCACTTCAAGAAAACCAATCCTATATTAGAGTTCTGGGTTTGATGCAACATTATGAGATATTCTATAAGTAATTATAATATATAATTGCTAAACCTTTCTGATGGGGCAAAGTAGTCCAAAACGACGTTTAATGTAATTCATAGTTTGTCACCTTACTGCACCATACTGTTTTTGTTTTCGAAAAAATACGCAATGTTTTTTTTTTCTAATGGTTAAATATAGACTCCGTCCTCTAAAAATAAGACATGTCGGCAGTTTATACCTATTTTAGTATTACTTTTTTCCAACTGAAATTTTTTGCTAGTCTGTCACTCTGACCTCCACCCATACCTAGTCGGTTACTAAGTTCTGTTACAAGAGTTTTCACTAAATAAATAGGAATAGGTAGCAAGATTTTAATTATTCACGTACATAATTTAAAAGCTTATTTTATAGTCAATATATTACACTATATTGAATTGAAAATGATTGTCGCAGTTTTTCAGAATTCTTTATAATACTCGGAAAAAGGCGTGAATAATATACGTCAAAATTACGCTCCTTAATCATGTTGATTTTAAATCCTATTTATTTTTAATCACCTTTAAGACGCATCAGTCTTACACAATTCGGTAGCTATATTCATTAGCTTCAATTTGGTATATGTATAGTTCACGTGGGGCTATCCGATAAAATACTAGACTATACGTTGCAAGTCTGCTTGTTCCATAGCAGTCTAAATCTATGTCTTTTGTGAAAAACTTAAAAATAGGCAATATTTCAAATGGGAATATCTGTGGGATAAAATCGCAAGAAAATTAAATGGTGGTCACGCAATTACCTTTAATAAATAGGTTTTTTACAAACAAGCAATGGAACCTTCTAAACAAAGGTGAAATATTTATTTACTACACTAGAAAGCTGAAATCTGATATGAGTATGTGCAAATAATCACACCGACAAAATGGTAGAATAAAAGCTGGAAAAATATTTTTATTAGGGTACCTCCCTCCCGTACACATTAAGTGGGAGGTGATTTTTTTTTTCGCACCAACCCTATCGCGTTGGGTATCGTTGTATAGGTCTTTCAAAAAGAATACAGGTATTCTACAACCGTTTTTGGATAAAATTAATAGTTTAGTAAATAATAGCTCTGAAAGTTCAAAAAAGGGCATCCCCCCATCTCACTTTTAAACCGTAAGTACAAAAAAAAAAAAACCATAGTTGTGATGCCCGATAAATACTTTCAACGAAAAGTATATTGAATGAAATCGGTTAAGACGTTTGTGAGTTATCACACTTATCACTCAAAACGCATAGTTAAAGGAACGTCCTTTAACGAACGAAGTCACTTACGAAATGCGGGATAGTAAAATGACGTAAGCGCCGCCAAATATTCCTTAATAACCAACCTTTTGAACGGATGTATTGTAACAGGTATTGAACGATGATTACCCTTTCTTACTTATTATTATTCCAAGCCTCCGACACCAAAGATCGCCAGACTTCTCAGTTCAAAGCCGTCTGTCCAGTCAACGGCAACTTCAACGAACAAGATCATAATTTAGTAATTTTCCTCATGGAATTCCCCGCTACGCTACCTTATAATACCTAAACCAGATTTCCTTGACTTATTTTGCTTAGTTGGTTAGCTAACACAAACGTGTATCGGTACTAAACACAGGTAAGAATTATTGTCGTTTGTTTATTTTTCAACCGACTTCAAGATTTCTAAGGAGGATGTTATCAATTCGTACACATTAAGTGACCTGATCTTTGTTTTTTTTTGCTATTTTTTTTATGTATGTTTTATGTGTGTGTTTTTACCGATTATTCGAAAACGGCTGAACGGATTTGGTAATTTTTGTTTCAAAGCGTATACTTCACAGTTGATGTCATTGTAACCATGTCAGGGTCTGATGATGGGATCCTGGAGAAATCGAGGGAACTCTTCAACTATTATAGGCACACCTATAGTGATTTGAGTATTATTTACAGCAGCAGCATTTGCTGCTGGAAAGGTGGATGCTAAGTGAAGATATAGAAATTGGAGGCCAATTATAGGTTCTCACAGATAGAAATCTTATAGAAATTAACTTCACTAAATATTAATATACTTAGTATACACACCTATAGTGATTTGAGTATTTTTTACAGCAGCGGCATTTGCTGCTGGAAAGGTGGATGCTAAGTGAAGATATAGAAATTGGAGGCCAATTATAGGTTCTCACAGATAGAAATCTTATAGAAATTAACTTCACTAAATATTAATATACTTAGTGTACAAATATGCGTAGACTTAGCAAGTACATACATCATTAATAGAAAGAAAAACAAACAAATACAAAAAAGAAAAGTAATGAAGACAACAATCATGAAAAATCGTGAAAAACTAATTAG
The DNA here is from genome assembly GCA_947086415.1 of Pammene aurita. Lineage (NCBI taxonomy): Eukaryota > Metazoa > Arthropoda > Insecta > Lepidoptera > Tortricidae > Pammene > Pammene aurita. The sequence continues at coordinate 5,403,437 of OX352314.1, read as the reverse complement.
CATGGGCAAGCTGACTCAAATAATTTACGCGTTAGATTACGCCGTATAGATTGTGTATTTATATTAAACACATCAATATCATGCTCTCTTGACAGCCTGTTAATTGAACTGCCCGCGCGAATCAGGAAGCTAAGATATCATATCATAATATGTTGCACCCCTCATTCAACTGTTTGTTTTGTGTTAATACGGCTTTTATGCACGGTGGTGCGTTGTATACAAGATGTAACAAAAATGCTTTTGATCCTTTTAAGAACATAGGTACGAGTAATTGGTATCGTATTATAATAATGAACAAATTGCGCGAAAAAAATTGGTTTTATATGTAGGGTTAGCCGGCTGAGACTAGGTGCCATAAAAAATTGTTTAATACAATTGCTCAAAAAGTTTAGTTTATGTAGCTGCAAATCGTGCGTAAAGTTTGATTTTATGCACTAGTGCTAAAAAGTAATCTGATCTGCAAATCGTGCGTAAAGTTTGATTTTACGCACGATTTGCAGATCAGAATTTTAAATAAATGAGTATTATGCGAGACCCGCTTATAAATGACCCAACTGAACTACGCGCGATTGGGCATAAAGGAGTATTACGCGAGACCCAATAGTAATACTTGAACAACGCGCGATTAAATGAAGCTGTCATTCGTACACTGACAGAATATAAATGTAATTTTGTTATTTTATTGTAGTTTTTTCGCAATCGTATTAAAAAACGTTGTTCGACACACGTGCGGAAGTGTCATTTTCACTCGTCCCGAGTCTTGACCCTCGCCTCTCGGCTCGGGTCAAGTAACCTCGGTACTCGTGCAAATTGACATACTTCTCGCACTTGTATCGAAAACTACTATATTGCGTCCGAAAATTTTTATCCTACTTTTTCTTAGTCGAAGTACGATACCAATTATGCCCTTAAACGGATCTCCAGTATTTTTACATACTGTATACTTTATAATATAAGTTTTTGTTTATTTATTTATTACTTAATCAAACATAAATCACTATTACAGAATAGGTCTCTAACGCGATGTTAAATGGTAGGCTAAATAACGATATTTATAGCAGATACGTTTTTTTTAATACCACGACGGTGGCAAACAAGCATACGGCCCGCCTGATGGTAAGCAGTTACCGTAGGCCTATGGACGCCTGCAACCCCAGAGGATTCACATGCGCGTTGCCTACCCTTTAGGAGCCTATTCACTCCTTTTTTGCAGAACCTCATACTGTAGCCCGCTGGGAAAACCTCGGCAGGGAGTTCATTCCACAGCCGCAGCGTTCGTGGGAGGAAATTCCTCTTGAACCTTACTGTGCGTGACCCTTTGGGTTCCTTACTTTCTCGTACAACTTCCATTGGTATATTGTGTTCTCTCCGAGATTCGTTTATGGAAGCATCTGTCCTCAAAAATGTTACTTTATATTATGTATATTTCTGTGAAATCTCCTTCATATAAATGAATAAATTAACACAGATACTTATTTGTAAAAGTTAAAAACAATAGTTGTTAATGGTTAACGTATGAAAATATTAAATGATTTAAATGTGACTCTCACAGAAACATAGGAAAATGACGATAAATTTTCGTAGCTTGCAAGAAAACAAGTCTTTTTTTTCATGGGACTGGAGCGGTGGCTGAAGGAGAGGGGTATATAACGAACTCTAATTCAGGTCTTGGTGGGTCTAAATGATCTCCTTCGTCACATAGTGTAGCAATGTTGCGAACGTGATGGGGACTTTTGGACCGGACATGGCATGGAGCGGATTGGCATGGGATTGATCGTCACATCCCGTTTATCTGTGCCTTCATACTATTAATATCATATTATTTATATATAGGTTTTTAATATACATATCACGGTAGTTACCAAATTCGCGAAGCCGTGATGAATATCCTTATTTTTATCCGGTTTCAATAATTTATGACAATTTTGTGCTCATACGTAGCATCTATACTAATATTATAAATGTGAAAGTGTGTCTGTCTGTCTGTTTGTTTGTCCGTCTTTCACGGTCTAACGGGGCGACGAATTGACGTGATTTTTAAACTGGAGGTAGATGAAGGGATGGAGAGTGACATAGGCTACTTTTTGTCTCTTTCTAACCCCCCACTTCCCTAAAATGGGGGGTGGAAGTTTGTATGGAGCATTACGGAGGCCAAAGGGGAACCGTGTTACCCCGAATTTAATGCGAGCGAAGCCGCGGGCGGAAAGCTAGTACATAATAATATGATATTTTTGCCTGACGCTCGTTTATTTGAGTTTATTTGTACGAACACATTTAAAGTCAGTGTCAATAGTAATGTAAAATAATGTGAACAAACCTTCGCAATCACACACTTTTAAAGAAAAATCATTTCTATTGACACTGACCTAAATAGGTAATTTCATATAACTCCTCAAACTAGACAACGTTATAAATAATAAGATTTATTGGTACACAAAAAGAAAATTAGGTATAAAGTACAACGTTTTTTCAGCTACTTTAAAAATTAACTTGTGGTTTGATTTTCAGTGCACATTAAAGTTTATTCGAATACACAATGTATTGCGAAATTGATTGTCTGTAGGGTGACAAGACTGACAAGCAATGCCAATTGGAAGGATTTAACCTACATTGATAATTACTATTTAGTTTGTATGAAAAAGAGACAATCTAAATAGACTCCATATTTTTTTTTAAATTGTTGAACAAAAGTTTTAAAGTTTGAGGAGTACAATCTACGTTTTAATGTTTTGCTCGGGTTACAGGCCACATACTATAGACACGATCCAAGTTCAATACAACTCCAATGCAATTTACAACGCAATACAGCTACGGCATAAACATCTGAATCAGAAATATCAGAATTAGCTTTAGAAATATTCCAACGCAACTCCAATACAACTTCAATATTGGTTGATTATTTGTTGTATGTTGGAGTTATGTTTGAGATAGATTGTGTTCTTAATGTTTTGTTAATGTGTTTTAAAATTAGAACCCGGCACCTTCTTAACGTTCTGACCTTAAGAAGATCAGAACCTTAAGAAGGAAGATGAGGATTATTTGCCAACCTCCGGTACGAAACACGTGGTGTTCCTAGTCCCGACTCGGCCTTGCCCAGTTTTTTTAATATCTTTTACAGGTATCATCATGAAATATTATTTAATACTTCTTCTACCATTGGCCTGCGCCCGAATAAAACACAATGGTATCACAATCAGCATTGAACCTGGACCCACTGAAGCCAACACCACAATCAAATATGAAGGAACTGATGTTAAAGTAATAACAGACAAAGATAAATCTGCATTTAATCTTACTAATGACGTTTTAGAAGAAGCCGTTAAAGTCTACTCAAATGAAAAAGCAACTGATGTATTCCTCAAAAGCCCGACACCGTGGGGAGATCTTTACAAAACTTATAAATGGAGTGAAGTGAAGAGGGAATTCAAGATTAAAGATATAAGGCTGATAAATATAACGCATGAAGAACGCAATATGTCTATTAAAGAATTTAGTAATAATGGGAATGAATCTAAAGAAATAAAAGGAGAGGTGGTTGATGGTTATGATTCATTTATATCTCGACATTATTGGAGTGGGAATGAAAAAGTAAATGCACGTATCATATATAATCTAACAAGACCTTACGATCCCCCATTGCTTTATGCTTATTCGTCAGACGTCGGACAAGATTATTTTGGGAGCGGAGAAAATGTAATATCTATTACAAAAACAAGGGCTAGGTTTACTTTAGAACCGAATCAAACTGCGAAATTTTATGTAAAAGCCATTCGAGTCACAGTCAGGGTCATGGTTGAATACGAAACTAGTTTAACTGGAGACGTCGTTGTTAATTACGAGAATAAACATAAGGATCATCATTTCTGGGCATACAATATTAACGATGTGATGTCTGGATCAAATATGACCAATACTGTGAGAACTAGCGAATATGTCGAAGTATACTATTCAACTAATTATAAAATTCAGATTGTTGATGCAACGACTGGAAAGGTCATCCAATTTACTGAAGGGTTTATTGATTAAGAGTAATCAAATATATAATTATACACATAATAATTATGTCATCGTTTCATTTTCGTTGACAAATTATCATTCAAATCGCTGCTAATATTATAAGTATGAAAGGAACTCTGTTATCACTTGACGCTGCCATTCATCGCTGGACCGTATGAACTGTATGAGATAATAAATAAATACATAAAATAAGCGTTTATTGCTGTTCTACAGTAAAAAATACATGTTTAATAATAATAACTTGTGTTGTGGTCTTGTAACAACAGTTTGTCTTTCGACAAATGCCTCCTCTAAAGATTTCCATCTCTCTGTCTCTTGCTAGTCTGCGCCGTCCATGGCCAGCCACTCTACTGAGGTCGTCTTCCCAAAGCTTCCATTGGCCACCTTGATTTCTTTCGAAACCTACAGGGTACCACTCTATTATTTTCCTTGTTAATTTCTCCGTTTTTTCCCTTAGCACATGCCCTGCCCATTTTTATTTTAATGTTTTCCATACTCTTAAGGCGTTTTAGAAAAATAAGCTACCTGAAGTACTTTCTGCGCAGACAAAATGGTAGGTAGAAACTAGTAGGTATATAATAATGAATGAAAATAATAAGAAACTTATTCTATTTTATTTAAAAAATATATACTTTTCTATTTAGTATACCTACTGTTCAACATGTGTGTCTATGTTATGATTTTATTATAGTGGATTTTATAACTAAAGGCAAAATTAAACTTTTAAAATATGATTGAAGTTTTTATTTTCTAACTGCCCATTTTAGGCGGAGAGCTAGCCACGTCAGACATGACACAATAATGAGAGCAACGAAACCCCTCTAGTCAGTTTGCTATAACTATGTCAAAGAATGCAAACCACTTCAAGAAAACCAATCCTATATTAGAGTTCTGGGTTTGATGCAACATTATGAGATATTCTATAAGTAATTATAATATATAATTGCTAAACCTTTCTGATGGGGCAAAGTAGTCCAAAACGACGTTTAATGTAATTCATAGTTTGTCACCTTACTGCACCATACTGTTTTTGTTTTCGAAAAAATACGCAATGTTTTTTTTTTCTAATGGTTAAATATAGACTCCGTCCTCTAAAAATAAGACATGTCGGCAGTTTATACCTATTTTAGTATTACTTTTTTCCAACTGAAATTTTTTGCTAGTCTGTCACTCTGACCTCCACCCATACCTAGTCGGTTACTAAGTTCTGTTACAAGAGTTTTCACTAAATAAATAGGAATAGGTAGCAAGATTTTAATTATTCACGTACATAATTTAAAAGCTTATTTTATAGTCAATATATTACACTATATTGAATTGAAAATGATTGTCGCAGTTTTTCAGAATTCTTTATAATACTCGGAAAAAGGCGTGAATAATATACGTCAAAATTACGCTCCTTAATCATGTTGATTTTAAATCCTATTTATTTTTAATCACCTTTAAGACGCATCAGTCTTACACAATTCGGTAGCTATATTCATTAGCTTCAATTTGGTATATGTATAGTTCACGTGGGGCTATCCGATAAAATACTAGACTATACGTTGCAAGTCTGCTTGTTCCATAGCAGTCTAAATCTATGTCTTTTGTGAAAAACTTAAAAATAGGCAATATTTCAAATGGGAATATCTGTGGGATAAAATCGCAAGAAAATTAAATGGTGGTCACGCAATTACCTTTAATAAATAGGTTTTTTACAAACAAGCAATGGAACCTTCTAAACAAAGGTGAAATATTTATTTGATGCATTTTGTAAAGTGTAATTTTCTTAAATTTACCGCGTGTTTGCGTCTTCAGGCAATCTTGTGCTTTACAAAGATTTTCAATAAATATCTTATCTTATTTGTGTATTATTATACCATATTATGTTCATTAGAATTAGGCTATTAAATAATTACTTTAGTTTTTGAATTTCAAACTTTATTTTATATTTTATCAGTCAGAAATCTGGTAACAGAACTTAGTAACCAACTAGGTAGCTGCCAGATGCCCGGATCTAGCACTAATAATATTATTGCAATCTCACTAGACGGGTTTCGTTGCTCTCATTGTTGTGTTATATCTGACGTGGCCAGCTCTTAGTCCAATACTCGTCCTGCCAATTTGACCCACTTCCCTACCCATGTTCCTGCTCACTTCCGAATATAATATAAACGGCTGAATATAAACGGGGTATTACATTTATAGAATCAGTGTTACCCTTATCTAAAAATAAAATATGTACTAAAGGTAAACGTCCCAGTGGTCGACACGCTAATGCTCAATAGTTGACACCCTGCTGTCACTTTTATCACATAATAACTAATAGTACTACCGTACAGAAAATTCACTCCTTCACAAAAGTCATATTTAGGTATAAAATTATACCTATACTCGCCGCCTGCAAGCAAAATGAGGGTTTCCGCGATCGAGTTTTTCACTAGATGGCAGCACCGTGGCGACAGGTCTAGCTGTCACAATCCATTTTTAAAAAATCCGCTTTTATTTATTAAAAATAAACACAAACCGAGAATCATGTTACAGGCCTTTATAAAACGACATGCAGAGTCGACCAGAACCTACACGCGATTTTACAACTAATTACCAAGAAGCATAAAGCCTAAAATGGTGTAAACGTACACGTGATACACGAATAAGGTAATTGTAAGAGGAAAATCAGAAGCTTACATTGGATGGTCTTATCTGCCACGTAAATGTCATGACACTTATGTCGTTTCAAGTTAATTCTGCTCGTAGAACGTAATTCGATTGACAATTATTAACTGTCTTGTTTTTTACATCACATTGCACGTAAGAGCAAAAGAGACGCACTAATACGATATTTTATTTAGCGCATTTTGTCCCGGAAAATGTTATTCCGATACAAAATACACGATAATAACAACACAATTTATGCTCCAGTAAATTGTGTTCAGTTTACAGCGAAGCGGGACCTCGAAAGGTGAGTTTATATATTAAAAACCGGCCAAGAGCGTGTCGGGCCACGCTCAGTGTAGGGTTCCGTAGTTTTCCGTCCGTCACAGTAAGCGTCCCCACTTAAGAATTAATAACACCGCCATGTAGGATATGATATGAGAGTTCCACGTACAGCGACATCTATCGGCAAATTAAGTAAACTATTGCGCGCGAGCTTAAAGTATGGAAGATGATTTTTATGGAATAATTCTTTATTGCGTGAACCGATTTTCACCGTTTTTACTTTATTTGAAAGCACGTCATTTCATTGTAATTTTGTAGAAATTACAGGTACAATAAACACCTGCTTATACGGTTAAATTACAAACTTAGTTCAGAAATTATTTTGTAATTTTTTTTCAAAAACTATTCATCCTATCAAGTTCAAAATAATTTTCCTAGAAAGTTTTTATAAAGTTCTACTTTTGAGATTTTTTTCATATTTTTAAAACTTATGGTTCAAAAGTTAGAGGGGGGGGACGCATATTTTTTTACTTCTGGAGCAATTATTTCCGAAAATATTTACAATATCGAAAAATGATTTTAGCAAACCCCTATTCATTTTTAAATACCTATCCAACAATATATCACACGTTAGGGTTGAAATGAAAAAAAAAAATCACTCCTCACTTTACGTATAGGGGAGGTACCCTAATAAATAAATAAAATCCACTTTTTATTTTACCACTTTGTCGGCGTGATTGATATACATATTAGTACCAAATTTCAGCTTTCTAGTGCTAACGGTCACTGAGATTATCCGCGGACGGACGGACGGACGGACGGGCAGACATGGCGAAACTATAAGGGTTCCTAGTTGACTACGGAACCCTAAAAAACCATAAATGATTTCTGCCGTAGTTTTATAATTAAGCCTTAAGTCTTATCAAACATACTGATGATGTAAAGTTTTCAAACATATGTGGCATTCCATACCTGAAGGGCCATCAAGCTCATTCTATTTTTATTTCTTGTGCTAGGTAGATTTAACGTAGATTCAGCTCACAATCGAGCATGCGGGTCTTTTAGGTATGGAACGCCACATATTTTTGTCCATCTATTTTAACTAACTTTTTCCTAGTCAGAATGAACTTTTTTTGCCACTCCAGGATTAATACTGTCAGTTAAATGGCTGACAAGTATATTAAAAAGATATATTCTTACCGGCTTGCCTATTTTGATCACACGTAAAAAAATATTGTACCTACACAACAAGTGACATAATTGGGCTTTTCAATCTCGTACCTTACTTACGCCACTCAGCAAGCTTCATATCCTAAACACGTCGACTGAAAAGCTCTTCATCATGTCACGATTGTATGAAATACTATAATAAAAGACAAATAGGAGGCGTAAACCTACTTCTTTTATATTAATCTGTGTAATAAAATAGTTACAAAAACAGTCACAGTACAGTCAGTTGCAGAGTCAGTTGATCCTCCCTGCAAAGGAACTCTGTATGCAGAGGGGGGGGGGGGGGCGTCAACTAACCCCTGCACCTGTCTGTACCTATTTCATTTATTGAATTCTTAAGACCTTTTTTTTATTTACTTTCATGACATTTATTATTCTGAATATACAGGCTAAGTAGGCCAATCAAATAAGATCCATAATAAGGAATTAATTTTGAGGAATATGACTACTTACGCTACTTACTTACTGGCGATATGACTAGATTTAATAGTGGATTATTGTCGTTTATATTAAATAGCTAACTAATATAGTAGGAATATGAAGTAGTTGGAACATTTTTCTTTTTTTTCAATCGCGATTGTACAACCGAATAGGTTTCCGATTTAATAACTCACGACAAATACAATACAACGGCTGCCCGATACCTGCCGTTTTAGTTATACATATGTAAATCCTGACCAGAAATATATGATCATGCGCCATGTTGCGGAATTTCATTGTAACTAATTTCTTACACTAGCAATAATTTTAATGACAGAATGATATACATGTGTGAGTGCATGTGATAGGCTATCACTGTTTTCATGTGTCATCGAGGCGGTTTACTTGAATAATAATAAATTGTTGAATATTAAATATTAAACGACAATAAATTCCCAAAATTATCCACATTCAAGAGAGAAACATTGTAAATAGTGTATATAATAAACTGCTGTAAATAATACGCTCGGGAAATGAAACTATTTCGCTGTGAAACATTTTCCAATTAACATTAAAGCTGACAGGTAAACAAATCAAGATGTCACTATACCATAGAGAATAATACTCTCTATAACTGTTGACATATAAATGAGAATAATAGCGCCCTCTTGACAATAATCATATATTTTCGGTCAGGCTTTAGTCAGTTCGGAAAGAGAAGTGTAACAAACTCTAAAAAATACGTTTGTTTTAACCATAGTGCATTCCATGATTATGAAGTTTATGTAATTGGGTGCACGCCTGACACAATTGCTTTTTTTTAATTTTATTTCTACTTTTTGAAAACGTGTATGGAGCATGAAGTTAAATACAATCTGGAGGTCATACTTCGACCACAAAGTGAGGCCGAAAGAGAGGGTAATGTGGGGGGGCTGCATCTCATTCTAAGTAGAGTGACCATATGTACTATGATCTATGATGTATGTGGGATTGGGATAGTATGAAGATAAATATAAAATAAAATATGCTTGTCGTCTAGTAAGTATTGTCCAGAAAGAGAAGTCTCATAGTTCATATGGGAACTTATACATTCTACTGACTTGAGGAGCTGGCCACTTCAGATACGTTGGCGCAATAATGAGAGCAGAGAACCCCTCTAATTAGTTTACTATTTTAAACTTATTGCTAGATCCAGGCATCTGGCAGCTATTTATCGGAGGACGTCAGAGTGACAGACCAGCAAAGTATTTCAGTTAAGAGGCCTTATTCCCAAAATGCGCGTATTTTGCGAAATGCATCATTTTCTTCGGAGGTTATAGCGAAAATGCTTTGTGTTTTTAAATTAACTTTTAATGCATATAATAGTCCGTTCCTTTATCTATATATATGTAGATAAAAACTGTCGAAGCCTATCGCTAATATAATAACAAAAAAGTAAAAACATTGCGTATCGCTACGGAAAAAAAACAGTAGGTAGGCGACAAATAATACATTAACGTAACGTCATTTTGCACTATTTCCCCCCAACAGAAACTCCTGAAAATGATATAATCTTATTAATTACATGATACTGCACTGCATCAAACCTAGAACTGTAAGATATTTATTTCTTACAACTCGTTTGCACAACACCGATGAACAATTGCCAGATGTCCGCGTCTTAAAATAGGGGATAGTTAGTGTAGCAAACTAAAACTAAGTAAGTACAGGGGGTTCGTGGCTCTCACTATTGCGTCACATCTGATGTGGACAGTTTTCCGACTTTAATATACTTACTTAAAGGTAAATAAAGAAAACATCAATACATCAAACTGCTCAATGGTTGACTGGAAGAGATCTCTTCCATGTACAAATGTTGTATATTCTTCCTGTTGTATTTTTCTTTGTTGTACAAATGTTGTACAATAAAGTATATTTTAACGGCCTCCTAGCCTAGTCGGTAGTGACCCTGCTTATGAAGCAGGAGGTCCCGGGTTCGAATCCTGGTCAGGGCATTTATTTGTGTGTTTAGCACGGATATTTGTTCCTGATACAAACATTGAAAACATTGAAAAAATAATCAACCCAGCAGGACTTGAACCTGCATCGATACGCCTTGCCGGGGCTCGATCGCTTTACCAATTAAGCTATGGGTCAAGTTACTCGTACTAAGTTGACGAAATTTTCAATGCCTTCAATCATCTTTTTGCATTTATTTTGATCTACTTCGGCTTTACAGCAGCCGTAAGCGACATCTAGGTACTAACTACTAGAGTTAAATACCCTTCCCGCCGACACTATCGCAAGTGTCACAACGGAAATATAGAGGGCGCTGCCATCAACTCATTCACGTTTTTCAATGTTTTCAATGTTTGTATTTGATTTAATAACAATCTATAGTATGAGTGGAATGCCCCACTTTAAAAACATGCAAAAATAATTATGATTTGTTCCTGAGTTATGGATGTTTTCTATGTATTTAAGTATTTACATGTATATATATATTACATATATCGTCGTCTAGTACCCACAACACAAGCCTTATTGAGCTTACTGTGGGACTAGGTTGATTAGTGTAAGATTGTCCCATAATATTTATTTAATATTTATTTATTATACTGCCACTACTACATTTTTTTGTATGGCCTTGTGCCATTAGAACCCTTTCAAAAGGGCCTAAAAAGACCCGCGGGCCACTCCTGTCCTGTGTAAGTAATACTTAGGAACAGACCATGTACTTATGTACATTTTTGTAAAAACAACAAAACCGACCCGCAGCTTGCCGACATCATAGTCACCCTATTGTTTGACAATCTTAACTTATTGTTAAATCGTAAAATTGAATGATTGTGGATTACCGGTGAAAGGAAAGTCTATTTTATTGTAAAGTCTCACCCCTGCACCCTTTTACTTTACGCAACATATCTTGACCATTTTTACTTAAAAATGTTGTTACGAAATGTTGTCGATCTGAGCGGCGTCATTTGAAAAATATCAGTGACGTATTATGTCAGTGATGGGACTGATGGGATGGGGATACCAGACCGTATTTTAAATATTACAAAACTTACTAGTGTCTGCAATATTAATTGCAATTCTTTAATTTAATGAATGAATAATATTTACGTCGTAAAAAAATTCAAAGCAGCTAAAAGGGAACAAAGTATTAATTCAAATCTTGCAATAAATTATTATAAGTAGGAAGTAACTTCTAGTGTCTTACTAAAATAAATAAATAAATAAATAAATATTATAGGACAATCCTACACAAACCGACATAGTCCCACAGTAAGCTCAATAAGGCTTGTGTTGTGGGTACTAGGCGACGATATATATAATAGATAGATATTGATAAATACTTAAATACATAGAAAACATCCATAAGTTATGTTCCTTTTTCGTTGCTGTGTGAGTTTTCCGTGTTATCAATTGTCGTTTTGCCCGCTTTCTTCTGTTGCCACGTTGTATTCTTTTAGTTAAAATCAAAATCAAAAAAATCAAAAATCAAAATATTTTATTGATAACAATAGTTACATGTCACATATAATAACTAACATTTTACATAATTATTTCATAATTTTATTATATCTAATCATATCTCCCGCGTGTCAAACAAAACTTCACATTATAATTTATAGTCTTCTGAGTCGGATGTAAGCCACGATTTTTAGTTAGAGTGTATTGTTTTGTTTTATGCTATGCTATGTTTCACGTGTCTGCCGTTGACGCTGGCGCTAGTGGCTAAGAAATTATAATGTTAGGCCAAGGCATGTCCGTTCAGATACGTGGTCACCAGATTGTTGCGTTGTAGTTATAAGTTAATATTATCTTTGTTTTATTAAGTTTTTAATTTCTACTGTTCTCTTGTTTATTACTGAAGTTTTTTGTCATAGATTGTACTCCTTAGCCACATATGTTTGTTACCTGCCGTGAATTTTTCACCGGATGGTCTTTTCGGAAGATCAGCGCTGGCTAACGCTAGCAACATGCTGAGAAGAGACCATTTCGTGACACATGTCTTATCTTACTCTACAATTATCTGTAATCGATTGTTTTTTTTCTCTAATGTCACGAATAAATATATTTCTATTTCTATTTCTATAACTCAGGTACAAATATCTGTGATAAACACACAAATAAATGCCCTGACCAGGATTCGAACCCGGGACCTCCTGCTTCGTAGGCAGTGTCACTACCGACTGGGCTAGGAGGCCGTTTAAATGTATATAAATAAAACCACATTGGTAAGTTTCATAAGTTGGCAGCATTGTGCGAGTGAGACACCGCCCCCTACATTATGCTCTCTATCGGACCGTTTTTATTACTTTTTACTAGTGACCTATGAACGACTCTTTTGCTCGGTAATAAGGTTCAACTGTGGTTAGGGAAATATAGTAAAAGTACTATCCGGATTGTCTTCTGATCCGTGGTGGAGTAGGTACACCATACTGCCATGTCCTTTTTATACATATCATGTGTTATTTTCAACCCAGATTATTGTTATCATTACCATTGTAGTCATCTTGATCTTCATCGTAATTTTTGTTGTTAAAGTTATAATTTCAATAATTTTCCTGTTTTTTGTAATAATAAGTTAAAAATATAGTTTCTGTATTAATAGCACTTTTTGTCAATTCGGCAGCCGCTTGCAATTCAGATATGTCGTATGCCTGTACATGATATTTCATTTTATCTTTCGATGAATAGTCAGCTACAACGTGTCCCGAAAGCGTGGCTTCATATTCTAACTTTACAACTGTGATACATTTGACAGCTTGAACAAATGGTATATCACCACTTTCTTCTTCTTCTTTGGTAGGAAGAAGTTTACCTAAATAATCAGACCTAGACACGATTTCTGTCCAAGCAGTACTAAACATAAATTTATTTGTAGCTTTGATCTTATACTTTATGTTTTCTTTCACCGACATCATTCCCATTACTTCCCATGCATTATTAATTGTCATATTATTTTTAATATACTCCCAAGATCCCGACGGGATGCATTCATTTGTTATATTTACTAATATTGGTTTAATAGTTCTTATTACCTTGTTCGACTTTACACACGTATATAAACATGGGCTATTAACATCATTATTATTTACAGAAACATAATTTGGTTCAGTATCGTTTGTGTATATAGCCACTGCTTCCTTTAATTGCTTGTCTTCTATGCCAAAGGTTTTTCGTTCTAGTTCCGAAACAACATGTGTAGATTCACCGTAAACATGAACTTGTGGTTGAGCTGTCATTATATCAATGTCTATGATAATTTTACTGTATAATAAGACCGGGAGCAGCAGGAAAACCAGAAAATAGTTTAAAACCATTTTGAGACCTGTAAAGTGAGAGGTACCTTAATTATAACTTTAATAAAATACACATAACGGTCATAATTTTAATAAGATAACGGTAAATCATTTATTTAATATGCGTTTTGGAGAAAAAACTACTCGAAATATTGCTCCGGGTTGTTGTAACTATAGATACAAAATTCGCAGTAGTTTTTGCGTAGTTCGCGTAAAAACAGAATTCTCCTTACCATATATAAGGTGCTAACAAATTAGTCAAGGATATTTTTACCGCTGATAGTACTCGGTTCTCGGAGTATATTTAGTATGAAACATCATAAGTTTTGTTATGTTTTTTTGGAGAAAACTAGGAAACAAATTTCCTACGTTAAAACACCCTGTTAATAAGATAATTAAATGAGACCTCTTTAGACCCGAATCATAATGATATTTAAGAAAAAAAACTTTTGACGTCACATGATTAAACATCTTGACAGGTACATTATAGGGGATGGTTATTTAAAAAATTAATTACTTATCTTTTTTTTTTGTTCGGCAAATGAAAACAAAAAAAAATATATACAAAGGTTCCTTAGTTACAGTTAAAAGTTAATTGTTTTAATTTAATGTATTATCCCTTAAAATATCCGTGACTAATTTGTTAGCACCTTATATACGAGTATATACAGATTGACAGAAACCAGCAATTTGCTTACCTCGTGTCCTGAGCTAGACCTGCCAAAAACTGAATTTGGATTGGAAAACTCTGTCATTAAATAGACCTCATTCATTATATTGAGTCATGTAACGTTATCATTATAATGTTACAATGTATTTTGCGGTAAATTTGACGCATTATGTGCTTTTACTTGCGTCATTGGGTGTCAAACAACTTTTCTCCTAATAGAGAACATGCATGAAAATTTTTTAATTGAATTTGTTCCATAAACACGTTCAACAACCCCAAATTAATATAAATAAGTGGAAATCCGTAATAATTTTTAACAGCTTTTTAAAGATATTGCGGTTTAAAAACTTAAAATTTTAGGCGTTTTTTTTAATACCTCAAATGTATTTTCTAAACTTCAGTTCGATTACTTATGTTCTAACAAGAAAAAAAATGTACAAGAAAAGAAATGTAATGTAAATTCTAACAAGAAAAGAAATGAATAAATGCGTTTAGCTACAACTATATAGCTAAACGCATTTATTCGTGCCTAAAATTACAAAAATCTCCCAAAAACTTGTTCCTTCCAAACAGTTTTCTGCAACTTTGTGGTCGGTGACGTCACAATCCTCACTCTTTTTGTATGGGGCGTTTTGACGCGCGGCGCAGACGCCTAACGTATTTTTACATTTTTGACGTTTCAGGGCTATCATATATAGTACAAGGCCTGCTATTTATATATCCGGAAACCGGGATTACAATCTTCTTAAATAGCATATTTGACCTCCATGGTAAAATTTGAACTTTTTTAAGTACTGGCCGGTATATTTTTTCTTTCTTATTAACGCTCGTGTTTTGTTTTTGACGGGTTTTAAATGTCATCTCGCAGCAAGAATGGAACTCACTCGTGAAAATATTCGTGCTATGATTTATTATGATTTTCGGCGTGGTTTAACGCAACAACAGTGCATAGATCAACTAACTTCAACTTTTGGTGATGAAGCCCCATCTAAAACTACTGTGTATCACTGGTTTAGTGAGTTCAATCGTGGACGTAGTATGCTTACGGACGAAGTTAAGGCAGGTCGCCCGAAATCGGTCGTTGTACAACAAAATATCGAGGCTGTGCGAAAACTTATAATGGACGACCGACATGTTACGTACCGCGAGATAGAGGCGACTCTGGGTATTTCTATGACCAGCATTAATAGCATATTACATAATTATTTGGCTGTAAAAAAAATTTGTTCGCGTTGGATACCCCACAACTTAACAAAAGAGCAAAAAGATGCTCGCGTCGAATGGTGCAATAAAATGTTAAAAAAATATAACCGTGGTGACTCAAAAGCCGTTTATAACATCTATACAGGTGACGAATCCTGGATCTATGCATACGATCCCGAAACGAAGCAACAATCAACGGTATGGGTGTTTCAAAATGAGCCGAACCCTACGAAAGTTACTCGTGCAAAAAGTACATTGAAACAAATGGTGGCCTGCTTCTTCGGTATTAATGGCCATGTAGCTACAGTGCCACTAGAAAACCGTAGAACGGTTAATTCAGAGTGGTACACGACCATTTGTTTACCGGAAGTATTTGAACAAATTCGTAAAACTAACCAGCGACGAAGAATCATTCTTCATCATGACAATGCCAGCTGTCATACGTCACGCGAAACAACTCTATTTTTGGAGGGTCAAAATGTGGAATTAACGGGTCATCCGCCGTACAGCCCTGACTTGGCACCCAACGATTTTTATTTATTTCCAAATATAAAGAATAAATTACGCGGTCAACGATTTTCGACCGCTGAAGATGCTGTCGACGCATTCAAACAACACGTTATGGAGGTACCTCAGGCGGAGTGGCAGAAGTGCTTTAAAAATTGGTTCACGCGAATGCAAAAGTGCATAGATCATCAAGGGGAATACTTTGAAAAACAATAAAACCATTTTCAGCCGTGTACGTTTGTTTGTTTTTTTGTTTCCGGATATATAAGTAGCAACCCTCGTTAGGTTTATTAGAGACATTTGAATCTACAGGGAAATAGAATCGAATGACGTCTTCCAAAAAAATCATTTTTTTTTTATACTACGACGGTGGCAAACAAGCATACGGCCCGCCTGATGGTAAGCAGCTACCGCAACCTATGGACGCCTGTAACTCCACAGGAGTCACATGCGCGTTGCCGACCCTTTGCAAAAAGGAGGATTCACTGCGCTGACGGCCAAAGGAACAAGAGGGTCCCTCATCGTCAACACACTGGGTCCTCTATGAGCTCTTTGGCAACCTTACTCACCAGCAGGAACACAACACTATGAGTAGGGTCTAGTGCTATTTGGCTGTGGTTTTCTGTAAGGTGGAGGTACTTCCCCAGTCGGGCTCTGCTCCGATTTGAGCGAGATGACATTCACTGAACGTGCCCTACCACACTAAGCGAGATGCCATTCGCAGTGCCCATACCTCTCTTTTTGGCATAGTTTAAGGACATACCCAAGTCCGGACGTAGTTTAAGGACATACCCCGGGTCCAATCATGCATATTCCTAATTTCGTTCGTCTAAATTCAACAAAATTCACTACGCATACTTTTTCATTTCATCAAATTTCACTTCGTAAAGTATTGTTAATAAAAACTATTTTATAATAATACTAACTAGTTAACTAAACATAGTTATCCATTTTGTATAATATTGTTGTGTAAAATTATGTTTTGTTAACGATTAGATTGCATAAGTTTATTTACGTTAAATTTCTGCACTAACCTGTTCCAACCAAATCTGTTCGGTTTTGTTGAGGCCGCAGTTCTAAGTTAACCTATTTTTCTGCATTTTGTCGAGGTCGCAGTTCTAACCTAACCTAACGTACTTTATTGGCAGCCGTTTGTTTTTGTCAAGGTCCCAGCTCTAATGGTCTAACCACGGTCTGGCCACGTCAGATATGACATAATAATGAGAGCAATGAAACCCATCTAGTAACATTGCAATACTATCCTTATTGCTAAATCCGGGCATCTGGCAGCTTTTAATGGGTGGATATCAGAGTGGCAGACTCGCAAAGTTTTTGAATTGGAAAAAAGTAATACCAAAATAGGTAAAAACGGCCGAAGTTATCTTATTTATGGAGGACGGGGCCTATATTTTAACATTAGAACAAAAAACAATGCGTAATATTTCTGAAACAGAAACAGTAGGCGACAAGCTATGAATTACATTCTACGTCGTTTTGGACTCCTTTCCCCCATTAGAAACTTTTGGCAATGATATGATCTAATTATCTATATAATTTTTCATAATACTGCATCAAAACCAGAACTCTAGGATTTGTATTCTTAAAGTGGTTTGCATTCTTTGACCTCCACCACTTTACAGCTGCCAGATGTCCGAATCTAGAAATAAGCATAGTATAGAAAACTAACGAGTGGGGTTTCGTCGCTCTCATTATTGTGTCATATCTGATGTGGCTAGCTCTCCGTCTAAGGTCGATGTGGGCAAGTCCGTCAAATACTTTATTTAAAGTTAGGTTTGATCGGATGAAACAAGGTTATAGTTTAATCCAGTATAAACGGCCTAGGCGAAACAGATGATAATTTTTATATTTTATAATGTCGTTAAGACGAATTGGTATAATGAGCAAAAGTTTTGATAAAAAAGATGTTTTTTTTAAAACTCGGCGAGTAGACGGTCTTCCCGTGCGGTGTAAGGTAAGTCCGTCTAGTAGTAATTGCCGCGCTATTTGAAAGCCAATTCGAACTTTAGTAACCTTGTCGATATCTTTACTTAATGCCATTGAAAACTGTATTTTCTGTTCAGGGATATAAAGTTGCAATTCAAATGTATCTAAATTTCCTTTTTTGAAAGGGAAGACCGGCATATGTCTAGGAAATGTGGTCGTAAACTATTTCAAAAGTCCAAAATATGCCCTGTTCTCGATTTGACATCTAATTGCTACGTATAATAAAGTATATTTTACGAAAACAGTTGACAATAGCCGATTGAATATAGAACTAGCATATGACGGAGTTGCCTTGAACCGTTATAGACGGACTTTCCAACTCGTGTACGAGTTTGAAAGTATTTTAAGATTAAATATTTCGAGAGCTGAAATTGTATTAATTATAATGTTTTGGGTAATTTAAATACGTGAAATAAGCACAGTGGTTAATAAATTATTTAGTAACGTATTTCATTGCCAAATGTTCCGACTATTTCTATTTTTTTCTTATTTTTCCCTGAGTCTCGTCGCACTCGCAATTCGAGATCAACACGCAATTTATTTTGAAATTCAATTTCCGTCAATAATTTACGTTCTAGCGACATCTGCTTTAGAGATATAGAACCAAAATGAATTAGCGCTTTACCGACCATGTGCGAAGCAGAATACATGTGCTAAGGAGATATGGCACCTAGACGGGCTTGCCTTATTGACGGACTTGCCCACATCGACCATATAACCTAATCTTACCTGCTTTATTGACAGCTATTTGTTCTACGCAATATTTAATTCCGCAATTTACCGCATTCTTTTTCGAAATCGGCACTACTTAATATGTAGTCTGCGACTGAGTACCAAGCATGAAGTTATGATTTTAAACTTTGCTGCTGCCCTGGGCGAAATTTCCCCCCTCCCCCAGGCACCCTCCAGACAAAAGCCAGACTATAAAAAAAGTTGCGCTATTAGGCCCGAAGCGCCCCTGTGGCCCCGGCGCCCCTCCGCCCACCCTTAAGGCCGGCACTCAGTATATTATACGCTTCGGTCACAAAGTGAATCCGAAAGAGAGGGTTACTTAAAAAAGCTATTTTATTTATTTATTTATTTTTAAGTATTAAAAGAACTGGGTTACTGCGTCGAAAAACATACAATTGGCATAAAACATATGATTATTAGAAACTACCTACATTCATAGAAATGCTCTATTCGTTCCTAGACGCTATAACTAATGCAAAAGCCAAAACGCAACTATCTAGACACACGGCAGTGTGTCCGCCAAGTTCGAGCAAAAAAAAGCTTACACACCGGCCGTGGGTTATATTACACGAACCATTTCGGGCCAATTTCGACCACCCTATAACTCAAAACATATTTTATCTACGCATATGAAATTTCGAGTGTCTGTTGACATCCCCTTAATTGTCTAGAATACAAAATTTCATTATTCTACCTATAGCAGTTCTTGAGATATTGACGTCAGAAAATCGCTATTTTTACTATACACTCACTCACTGACTCATCAAAAACCTAGACCACTTCCAATGGTCGTACTGACTTGAAATTTGGCATGGAGATAGGTCTTAAGGTCAAAGTAAAGGGAAAAATCTGAAAACGGCCAAGTGTGAGTCAGTTTTAAAAATAGCGAAGGTTTAACTTTGTTCTACTATGAAGTCATAATGAAATAAATGGGTCTATCTTCCAATGGTCGTACCGACCTGAAATTTGGCTCGAAGGTTTGTCTTTAGGTCGAAATAAAGTAAAAATCTGAAAACGGCCAAGTGTGAGTCAGTTTCGAAAACAACGAATGTGTAATTTTGTTCTACTATAAGTAGGTATGGTGTGGAAATGAGATAAGACTTATTTAAATTTAGGTACATACCAATTTAAGACAATACATGTTTGTCTTAAAGACAAGAACAATAAAATTGTTCACCACTCTGTGTGTGTCTGTTGCGGGAACCGAACCCACGATTTACGAAATGCAAAGCAGGTCACTAGGTTCACTAGGTGCGCTAAATCAGTCAAACAAAAATGAAAAGACTATTTTTTCTCGCATAGTCTAAATAATTTCTAATTTTACAACTAATAAAATCGCAGATTCAAGAACATGGAAATCATATATACTCTAAGATGGAATTATATATACTACTGCCCATCTCACCCTCCGATACGCCACGGGATGAGATGGGATGGTGCACTTCTAGGGCTACATAATAGGCCACCAATTATAATACCTACTGGTAGGTAGGTATTACCAAGTTATTAATTATCTATGTAGGTAGCGTACTTACAAATAGAATAAAGTACGTTATTGATGTATGTAATTATATGTAAGTAGGTACATTTTATAGGTGTAGGGAGCCAGTTTATTTGTAAAAAACACCTATAAATAAATAGCAAAATAGAATTAGACGCTTAGTATAAAGGGTTATAGTTTAAAGTACATACCTAAGTGGAATGAGACATTTCCTAAAGCAAAAGTGATAAAAAAATAATCAAGAACCTACACCTAACAAAAATAAATGAAATCCCATCAAAAACATAAATGTGAAAGGCTGCCAAGTTCGATACTATGGGAATGCTTCGCCTATAAAAGAAGTGAGATCTGAATAAGTACCAAGTTCCATAAAAATACCTCAAATCATAAATAGTTATAGGAATGCACACTTGATTTCCAGCAGTTTTTAAGGTACATTTTGAATAAGTATCACGTTACATAGAAATACCTAAAATTATAATAGTCAGAGAAACGCACACCGGTTTTTTTAGCAGTTTCCTGATAACATTTATTATTTTCAGTACTTTTTAATGATGTAACTTGGCAAGTTTTAATAGAAAATTATATACTTGACACATTGCAGTCCAAAGGTGTCGATTCATTGCATTGAAAAGGTGTGTGGTGTGTGAAAACTTGCCAAGTAACATCATTAAAAAGTACTGAAAATAATAAATGTTATCAGGAAACTGCTAAAAAAACCGGTAAACCGGTGTGCGTTTCTCTGACTTATAATTTTAGGTATTTCTATGTAACGTTGATACTTATTCAAAATGTACCTTAAAAACTGCTGGAAATCAAGTGTGCATTCCTATAACTATTTATGATTTGAGGTATTTTTATGGAACTTGGTACTTATTCAGATCTCACTTCTTTTATAGGCGAAGCATTCCCATAGTATCGAACTTGGCAGCCTTTCACATTTATGTTTTTGATGGGATTTTTTTTACATGACATATTTATTTTGAATTTAGCTGTGATTGACAGCATAATCCATAGACAGTATAGACCACAACCAGTACTATACTTTACAATTTCTCGGGCCCGATATGTCGGTTAGAGAGATGTAATAAATGATAGGAAACTTAGGGAGTCGAGGGAGTGAAGCAAGGCAAGGTGCAAAACTGATTAGGCCCGAGAAATTGCAAAGTATAATATCGTTTAAAGTCGGTTTTAAATGTTGCTTTATTTAAAAACATATGTTTTAAATACTGGTATTAATTCTTATAAACCGCATGCACACATATGCAATTTAAGAAGGACACACTTTTGTTAAGAAGTTACTAGGCCTTGCCTATGAACGACTATTTTGCTCGGTAAGAAGGTTCAACTGTGGTTAGGGAAATTCCGGATTCTCTACTGGATGCCAATTCTCGGGCCGTTCGAGATGATCTCTATTAGACATATCTCGAAAAAAAATGGCGGATGTCGAACGAAAACTAATTTGCGTATTCTCGAAATCTCACACTCGAGATATGTCTACTCCCAGCGTTCGAGATGCAACGAGTGGTCGTAGCGTTCGAGATGGTGTTATCACAGATTTTTTTGACATTTGATCTGCGATGGCGGGAACATTCGAGAGGTTAGTAGTTGGCCGAAAGTGAAATAAAGCTACGCAAAATAAATATTTTATTAAAATATGCCGCTCTACGCAATGGAGTTAGTTGAAAACGTTATAAACGTCGCCCAAGTTTTGGCGGACGATGCGGAGGTTGCTGTCGGCATGCCCAAACACTGCATTTGAACTGATGGTCCTCATCAGCACCGCAATGTTCTCATCTGACATGGGTGGTGCAGGAGGTCCTCCTCCCGTAGATGCCGCTGAGAAGCGTCATGCAGCCCTTTTTAGGGTTCCGTAGCCAAATGGCAAAAAACGGAACCCTTATGGATTCGTCATGTCTGTCTGTCTGTCTGTCCGTCCGTATGTCACAGCCATTTTACTCTGAAACTATTCGACGTATCTGAATAAAATTTACACATCAGGTGTATTTTGTATGCCGCTACTTAGTTATGTAGTTAAATTTGAAAAAAAAAATGTTTAGGGGGGCGCTTCATAGTTGTAACTAAATTTCAAAAAATGTTTTTTTAACCAAATATCAACATGTGATACATTAATCGATAGGTCTTTAACATTGAGGTTTCTTTGACCATTTTGTGATTAAGTGAATATTTTCTGAAATAATCGCTTCGAAAGTCAGAAAAATTGTGTAGCCCCCCCGGTAACTTTTGAACCGTAAGTTCAAAAAATATGAAAAAATTTGAGGCGATGTGCCTTATCATATACTTTCTACGAAAATTATTTTAAACATTATCGGTTCAGCCATTTTTGAGTTATCTCCAAAAAACTTCTTCCATAGGCATCAGACACGACCTTTTGGTATTAGTTTGGTTTTTATTACAACTCAGTTCTGCACCTTCAATGATTGAAGGTACGGAACCCTCATATGCGTGGTCCGACACGCACTTGACCGGTTTTTTCTTTTGCTCCGGCGGCCTTCATATCTTGCAATGTCTAAAATAAAATATTACTTATTAATATAACATGAACGCATTTTGTTGAAACAGTTGATGCAAGACTGGAAATAATATGTCAAAAAATCTTACCTTACGCCACTCCTTCCACTCCCTCTTAGAGCCGGGTATGCTATTTAGCTCCTCGGCGATAACACCCCACTGTATTTCACCTTCTTTTTAGGGTTCCGTAGCCAAATGGCAAAAAACGGAACCCTTATGGATTCGTCATGTCTGTCTGTCTGTCTGTCCGTCCGTATGTCACAGGCATTTTACTCGGAAACTATATACGACGTATCTGAATAAAATTTACACATAAGGTGTATTTTGTATGCAGCTACTTAATTATGTAGTTAAATTTGAAAAAAAAAAAAATTTTCAGGGGGGCGCTCAAAACATGTAACTAAATTAAAAACAATTTTTTTTACCAAATATCAACATGTGACACATCAATCGATAGGTCTTTCAAAATAACATTGAGGTTCTTTGAGTATTTTGTGATTAAGTGAATATTTTCTGAAATAATCGCTTCGAAAGTCAGAAAAGTTGTGTAGCCCCCCCCCCCCCCCCCGTAACTTTTGAACCGTAAGTTCAAAAAATATGAAAAAATTTGAAGTGATGCGCCTTATCATATACATATATTCTACGAAAATTGTTTTGAACATCATCGGTTCAGCCATTTTTGAGTTACCTCCAAAAAACTTCTTCCATAGGCATTAGATACGACCTTTTGGTATTAGTTTGGTTCTTATTCCATTGAAGGTACCTACGGAACCCTCCTATGCGTGGTCCGACACGCACTTGGCCGGTTTTTTAGAAAAGGAAGCAGTAAACTTGCCCCGCCGCAGTTCCTCATAGGCTTCCACTAGCGCGATAAGACGCACTTTTTAAGCTGCGGAGGGATATGTCCTTTTTTTGCCACTTCCATTTTATTTTCACAAACGAATAAGTAATAAATCAATAAATTAATAACCTAGCAGTAACACTAACTACGTTTTCGTTTCGCAAGCCAAGCTGTCAAATCAAAAAGGCGCGATTTTGCGCTCCATTTATCGTAGGTGTATTAGCGAGCAAACACTTAAATATTTTTGATGTCATTGATGCACTTGAATGTTGATTGATGGTTTTGATGTGTTAACACACCATAACCCATGTATTGTAACATTATATTATTGTAAATTAATAACACTTTTGGTTTTAGTATAAGAAATATTTAATTTAATAGAATGTTTTACACTCGATTTAAAACAAACATAATCGAGAAAAACGGAACGCGTATTGTAATAGACATTGAGATCGCCATTCGAGATTAATGTCTATTGTGCCCCAGAATACGAAATTTTGCATCCTTCGAGATTTTGGTGAGATTTTCAATAGACATTTTACGTCCTTCGAGATCATCTCGAAGAGTGATAATCTCGAACGGCCCGAGAATTGGCCTCGTCCGTGGTACCAAGACGACTTTTACATAGAAGTGCACGTCTTCTTGGAATCATACATATGTACCGGTACAATAGTAAATATTCAGTTTTGCACCTAACGGAATATATTTTATGGCCTTGTCTGACTATCATGTACCCACACGATTTATCATACACATTAACCAATATAGCTCACAACACCAACCATTTCAAAAGTTTCCAATTTCCTCAAGCATATATTTTAGTCATCTAATATAGGTAGGCAATAGTATCTTCTTACACGAAGGCCGCAAAAATGACAATAGTATTTTCCTACACGAAGGCCGCAAAAATATGTGAGACGCTCTTATGACCCTACAAATAAGAGCGTGTCACATATTTTTGCGTATACTACTACACCAAATTAAAACGTTTTTCAATCAAATACAAACACTGAAAACATTGAAAAAATAATCAACCCAGCAGGATTTGAACCTCGCATCGATACGCCTTACATACTATTGTATGAGTGGAATGCCCCACTTTAAAAAAACATGTAAAATAATTATGAGTTGATAGCAGCGCCATCTATTATTTCCGTTGTGACACTTGTAAAAGGGTCGGCGGGAAGGGTATCTAACTCTAGTAGTTAGCACCTAGATGTCGCTTACGGCTGCTATAAAGTCGATGTAAAAATAAATGCAAAAAGATGATTGAAGGCATTGAGAATTTCGTCAACTCAGTAACTGAACCCATAGCTTAATTGGTAAAGCGATCGAGCCCCGGTAAGGCGTATCGATGCGAGGTTCAAATCCTGCTGGGTTGATTATTTTTCAATGTTTTCAGTGTTTGTATTTGATTGAATAACATACTATTGTATGAGTGGAATGCCCCACTTTAAAAGAACATGTAAAATAATTATGAGTTGATAGCAGCGCCATCTATTATTTCCGTTGTGACACTTGTAAAAGGGTCGGCGGGAAGGGTATCTAACTCTAGTAGTTAGCACCTAGATGTCGCTTACGGCTGCTATAAAGTCGATGTAAAAATAAATGCAAAAAGATGATTGAAGGCATTGAGAATTTCGTCAACTCAGTAACTGAACCCATAGCTTAATTGGTAAAGCGATCGAGCCCCGGTAAGGCGTATCGATGCGAGGTTCAAATCCTGCTGGGTTGATTATTTTTTCAATGTTTTCAGTGTTTGTATTTGATTGAATAACATACTATTGTATGAGTGGAATGCCCCACTTTAAAAAAACATGTAAAATAATTATGAGTCGATAGCAGCGCCATCTATTACTTCCGTTGTGACACTTGTAAAAGGGTCGGCGGGAAGGGTATCTAACTCTAGTAGTTAGCACCTAGATGTCGCTTACGGCTGCTATAAAGTCGATGTAAAAATAAAACGTTTTTAATGACTTTATATGGTAACTTATGGATAAGGTAAATTATACGACAAATTAGATGACCTTATATGTATAGCCGTTGCTATCGTAAGTACGTAAGTACCTTAGGCAGCTACTTTAATTAATACTTAGGTATTATTTAATTTAACTAACTAATAAAAACTGCCAAGTTTCGTGTTTAAACTTATATAGATGTCATCTAAATAAGTTTATAATTTATATAGTAGTGTGTCTACTTAAAAATAAACAAATCAAAATATTTATTAAAAAAAATTTGATTTGTTTTTCAGTTGAGTTTAGTTTATACCCAGAACATAGGTTTTTTTAAACTACAGTATTATATATTTTAATGGACTAAGAGCTGGTCACATCAGATATGACACAATAATAACAGCTATGAAATCTGACTGTTAGAATGCTTTACCATTCTTATTGCTAGATCCGGGCATCTGGCAGCTTTTAATGGGTGGAGTTCAGAGAGACAGACCAACAAAGTTTTTCAGTTGGAAAAAAGTAAAACCAAAATAGGTAAAAACTGGCGATGTTGTATCATATATAGAGGACAGGGCCTATATTTTAATATTACAAGAAAAACATTGTGTATTAATAATAATAATAATAATAATAATATTGAAATTTTGCAGTGAAACACTTCTTACTTGCATTAATACGTTTAATTTTGACGACAAAGTAAAAATATTTAATATTAGCAAAAATTATCATTTATTTAAAATTTAGCATTTCACGTAAAAATCACAATAATGGCATCTAAATAAGGGTATTTCACATTCAATAAGTTCCCTAGTGGTCAGAATACAATTAAATTATAATAACAAAAATATTTAAATTTAGCACTTCACTATATTCTTTATTGCACCAAATAAAAAATTACAACAATAAAAAGTTTACACTTAACTTAGGTAGCAACAGGCGGTCTTATCGCTAAAAAGCGATCTCTACCAGACAACCTTTGGGTAGTAGGAGATTTAGAAATAAGAGTTAGGAACATGGTAGTGCACAAATAACAAAAGGGAGAAAAATAACACAAACATCTTAATTTCAAGCTTAAATACACATATAGATACTAAATAAAAATACATACATATACCCACATACATATAATACACATATAAATAAATAACTATATATATATATATAAAAGGCAACCTAAGGGAGCGATAGGTAATCTTGTTTCAACAGATTCTTAAAAATGGTAAGAGACTTAGCACATCTTACATCTACTGGCAAAGCATTCCACAATCGAACGGCCCGAAAGGTAAAAGAGCTTCTGTACAATTTGGTAAAAGATGATGGAGTAGCAAGAATGTGCTTTTGCGACGCTCTGATAGAAGAGAGTCGGTTAAAACGCTCTTTGAGATATTGAGGTGTTGCAGGATTGAATGTTGTATTATTGCGGAAACAAAAACAGTAGGCGACTTTCCCCCAACAGAAACGTCTGGCTATATTATAATCGGATTAATTACATAATTTCCCATAATATTGCATCAAACTCGGAACTATAGGATATGTTTTCTTCAAGTTATTTGTATTCTTTGACCTCCACCACTTTACAGCTGCCAGATTTCCGGATTTACAGGGTGACTGGTATTTCGTCGTATTCCTTCAAGGGGGTTATTCTACAGCTTATTTTCAGTGATTTAAGTCCTGTCAAGCAGGGGTCAAAACTCATTGGTTTTCAAGTTATTCAAGTTTTTTAATTTTTTTAATAAATACTCGCTTTTTGACCTAAAACTAGTATTTTTTTTTAAACTACGTATTTTTCAAATAAAAAAAAAGATTTTCCGAATAGCCAATGAATCACTGATTACGTAAAATAATAAAAAAAGTACAAAACATATCAAAGTTTTGCAAATAAAAGCATCTGAAGTCAGAAGTTTTTGATTTTTTTTTTCAAATCTTGTTACATTTTAAGGCATAACTAAAAAAAAGTAATAACACTTCGCGTACAAATTACAGAATTTATATCCTCAGTTCATATGCTTTCTAAAAAGGTACAATTTATGACATTTTATGCTCATTTTTTACAATTAATAATAATACCAGAGCAGGTACAGGACTTAGCGTACTTTACTTTACTTGTTTGTGTCGTTTTAAACTCGCCGAAGGCATACTTTGTCTCCAGTTTCTTATCTTCTGAGACTTTAAGTTGCCCGGGGTGATACTTTGGTAATTAAGTAGGGGAATAAGAAAAATAGGAAAAATACAGTTTCATTATTAAATAAAATTTAATCTTAAAAAGGAAAAATTCTTGCTCGAACTGTTTGCCCTGCCTGCGTATGCAAGAATGAAGCCTTCTTCGTACTTCAGTGATTGTCACTCGCCTCGAAAGCCCGTCTTTCATCGTCTGTGCAGCTGCTAGGATTTTTTATGTAGAAATAAGCATAATATAGCAAACTAACTAGAGGGGTTTCGTTGTTCTCATTATTGTGTCATATCTGACGTGGTCAGCTCTCCGTCTATAAGACTGTGTGCTTATGACTGCAGGTAGAGTGTGCGGAAAGAGAAGTGTCGTAGAATGTATTAGCTCTAATATAAACCAGGACACTTCTCTTTCGGGACAAACTATATTGACTGTGTTGAGATAAACGTCCGAGTTTTCGTCACTGTCTCAGTACAAACCATCTTTTAACTTAAGTCATGCGCAATAAAGGTAATAGGAAAGTGTCAACAATTGGGCTATAGCGTGTCGAGCCCTATGACGTTTACGTTCCTTAGTTGGTAATAAAATAAACTTAAACATTCTGTTTTTTATACAGGTTTCAACATGACGTGGGCTTACTTTGTATCACTACTGGCTTTAGCCTGTGGTGACTTGATCATCGATATTGACATAGACATGACACTTGACGAAGCAGTAATTGACGTCCGTGGTAATATAGCAGCAAATATCATTTCTGACACAGAGCGAAAAACTTTCGGAATTGAAGATGAGCAATTGAAAAAAGCCGTTGAAATATACACGAAAGACGGAACCAAACCAGACTATGTGTACGTCAAACCTGGAGAAAAGGATCTGTACGCAAATCGTGATTGGTTGAAAGTAAAAAGATACGTTACACCAACATATTTAGATCTCAAGCCAAACATTAGTTGCAAATCCGTTGGAGTAACCCCTAAAAATATGGCAATAAGAACTGATTGGACTATTAAAGGTTATCTGACAGTCACGGATAAGATAAATCATATCGTCTACTTCGATGGAAGCAAGATTCTTAGTACAGAAAATTCCGAATGGGGCAAAAATAATAGTATACAAATACCTATCAAAGTTGAAGCTGATTATAAATATGAAGAGTGTGTTATGAATGTTAAACTAGAATACGAAGCAACTATTGCAGGAGATGTCACTGCTGATTATACGAAGCAAAGAACTACTACAAAGGAAGATAGCCATCATTATTGGGCGTACGATTTGAAAAACGTGCAGAAAGCAGCCAAATTGAAGAACAGTATCGTAACTACTGAAATAATCAATGTCACTTATTTTAAAAAAGAAAAAATATAGGTAACGATTTTCATCGTAACATAAACTATAACAATGAAGTTTATGGAATTCTAATTTTGAAAATATTTTAGGAAACAAAAAATACAAGCGCTTTTTAAATTGAATTATGCTTTTTTATATCAATTATATTTAGTGATAATAAAATCCATTACATGTGTTTACCTACATTCGATTTCATTCTGATTAATTTGTGTTTGTTTTTATCAATTAAATCATATATATGCTTTTAAATATTTTTTATTAACGTTTAATCGTCTTAAACGACTTCATAAAATTAAGAGGTTATATGATTGGATTTTGTATTTTGTAAAGATAATAAATGGTTTCTTGTCATATACCTATACCAAATTTTTTGAAGTTTGCTAAATGTCCCTGCTCTACACTCGCGGCGCGAAGTCGCTCCGTGAATTTACGCAGCGGTTCACGCACAACTGTGTCCACACTCGCTTAGCTTGGCAGTCTTATTCCCGATTTCAACGAAAATGCACGAAGACGTTCCCCACGATGTCTTGTACGCTACTGCGAAAAACTGCGAGTGTAGCTAGCTGCGTTCGTGTTCGCGCGCCGCGTACCCTTTGTCGCGGGCCAAAAACCGACACTGATCGGGGAATGGCGCGAAGCGCGAACGCGAAAGCGTGAACAACATCTAC
The DNA here is from genome assembly GCA_947086415.1 of Pammene aurita. NCBI lineage: Eukaryota > Metazoa > Arthropoda > Insecta > Lepidoptera > Tortricidae > Pammene > Pammene aurita. The sequence goes on along the minus strand of OX352314.1, from coordinate 5,373,427 downwards.
ACTCGCGGTTCGCGGCTTTCACGGGCGTTCGCGCCGCGAGTGTAGAGCGGCCGACCCATTCTTTAAACATGAGTCTAGAGTTACGTTAAGTACCTACTACCTACCTACGCGTATACCTGATATGATGTAATTTAATTTATATATGTCGTACTATAATTAATATTTTATTTTAATTTTTAGTAAAATTTCTTTAGCCATTTCGATGATCGTTAAGAACTAATTTCGTAAAACCATGTAATTTCTCTAATAAATAATCTATATACATAATCCAATCATAATAATCAGTGTATAAATGTAAATAATAATAGGTACAGAATGTGCCTGGCTTCTGGAAAAACCTACATGTATGAGTATTGTGGATAAGGAAATTTTATTATATTGAACTAAGTCGTACGCACAGTAACCGGAAAATGTTTTTTTTTTAACTATAAATAAGTTATAACCTAATGGGCTTCGCTACCTTAAAATTCGTCTGCTACAAAATATTTGTAGCAGATTAGATGGGTTTTCAATTGATATCCCACATGTGACGGTACAATACACAATTTGGGCCCAATTTGGACTGTTCCAAATAAGGGGGAATTAATTTAAATGATGTCATAACTCGCAGACTGTATCTTTCAAGACTATTTGCAAGCAGATTCAGGGACCTAGTACTATGTCTGAGAATATACTAAAAGCCAATGCTGGTAACTGTAGATATTTCAACAGATTTACGCATTCAATGTGGCACTCGATAGAATTAGTGCAATTTTCAATAGTTGTTTCTCGAGAACTATGAGGTCTATGTTTACTTAATTAGATTTACTCTGTTGAAAACATATACTACTTTAGTGTGGTTTTTGCCGTAGCATAAGTATGTTATGGAGAAAAATGTTAGAAACAAAAATTATCGATTTTTTTTAATATACCTTTTTAACACCTTTTTAACAGCAGTCAAAATAATATGTCAAATTATAATAATAGCCAAAATAAACGTTAGGTATGCTTAATATTCTTATGATAAATGAGTAGTATAATAATTAAACGTTATTTTATATGAATGACATTAGTCAAAATAAACATTATAAGTATTACAACAAATGTTGTTAGGATAAATGAGTATTAAGCAAATTAATAGTTATAATATATAAAGTTATGAATTTTGATGTTATGAAAAACATTTACTATGTTTTTCAAACGTATGGTAATTGAAAATATGAATTTTGTTTGTATGAAAAGTAAACCGCATCTGGGCTGACCACATCGGTAGTTAATGCATCGTATACACAGAGACGTGTATTATACGTTGCGTTTTGGTCCTTAACTGCATACGTGTGCTAACTCGGGGCACCAATACTAAAGTGATGTAGCAAAATATTTGATCAACAAAAAAATATATCGATGTTACTGTCAACCTATAAATGATAGTCAAAATAAATAAATATTGTTTATTTTCTTCGAAACAATCGTAGCGGAATATTACATATATAATTACATTACATAAATAAGGTGCTAACAAATTAGTCACGGATATTTTAAGAGATAATACATTACATTAAAACAATTAACTTTTAACTGTAATTAAGGAACCTTTGTATATAATTTTTTTGTTTTCATTTACCGAACAAAAAAAAATATTTTAATTATTTTTTTAAATAACCATATCCCCTATAATATACCTGTCAAGATGTTTAACACTGTCTGTCATGTCACGTCAAAAGTTTTTTTTCTTAATCTGTGCCTCCAGTGTAAAACGATTAAACTCAAAAAATGTAATTTACAGTACGGCTAAAAAACGTTTCAAATCTGTTTTTCTTTGCATTCTTCGTAGATAAATTATGTTTTTGTTTTATAATCAGAAAGTTATAGAAACGAATAACAGCTTAGTACCTAAATTAACCTGAATTTTGTGGAATTAACGGAAATAGAGGCTTTCAAAAAAAACTTTGTTCCTTTTTCACAACAACAATGATTGTGTCAAAGGGTTAAACTGTAGTTTCTATAGTGCTGATAATATATTTTTTTGTATATAGTTGTGTAAAGAAACAATTTTAGGAACTAAATTTTGCGAATCGTCTTGTTTATGGTAACAAAAAACGAATTATAATGAATAATGTCAGTTTATTAGAACAAAGTAAAACGAAAAATATTATATGAATCTTAGTTCATCGTCGTTTGTTCCGTCTTATAAATCGGGACCAGTAGCCAGTACAATGGAATCTGTCTGAAAACTGCAATAGAACGCCTCTGCACAATAAATCATTTAATCAACTCTAAACATACGGATGTGTGTCCGCTAAGTTTGCAGAACAAAAAAGACACTCCGGCAACGAGTTCTAACCCATTTTGCGTTACTTCAATAGCTTTACATTTATTTGACTATAGGTACTCTTGCAATCATGTAGGAACATCTTCTATAGTTACCGAATCCAAAATTTCAATAGAAACCCCATCCTTCCCAAGATTTTCAGCTTCGAAAATTACTATTTTTACCACGGGCTGATTTACGAAACATTTGACCAGGTAAACAATGACTGTGTATTCATTGACTCTATTAACAATTTCTTCCAGTATAAGGATTTTGTCGTTCGCATATCTAAAGTTGTTAAAGATGCAGTGGTTGATATTCACAACAAAGTCAAGCCCAGCTATTCAGCAATAATATTTTCTCCCAGTATAAGTTAAATAGTGTTGGTGACAGTATGCAGTCCTATTTTTATGATCTCAACTTAGTTAATTTTTTTTTCCATTTACAGTCGCTCTTTGGTTCTAATTACCACCTATAGCTCTTCCTAAGTCTTTAGTTCTATCGTGCTAGCAATTTTATACTCCTCAATGGTCTACCCACTTAACGGGTAAAAATATATGAACTTTGATCTGTGTCAGTCACAGTACATTAATAATTAATGATTAGTTTCATTTTGTGTAAAATGATCAATGTCTGGATATACCTCCGAAACTTGATGCGAAACACAAAACTACCTATTACTCGTAGAGGCGCGCAGGACGCGCGATTTTTCAAACCATTTTGTAACGTACGCGCCGCTTTCAAGCCTCCTTCTGCACCTCCGCGTATCTTATTGACTTTGGCCGTTTGATACAACTCAAAACATTTTATTTTTTGACATTAACACTACTTTTCCCAATGCGAACATAAAATAGCATTGCGTAAGTTAGTAAAATTTACTTTATCTCATAATAATGACCTATAAATGAAATTTAAAAGGGATCAATATCAACATTAATCTGTTTTATTTACTCGATTTAGCTAAACTTGATTGTGTAAAATGAACTAAGTAAAATAAGACCACTTTACACATCATCTTATCCCTAAAATTGTTTGTGAATAATAAGCAAACCTAATTTTGACCGCTATTTACATAATACGCCTAGGTGGTATAAGGCGACCTAAGTATACTTTGATTTCTTTACACGGGTATTCATGTCAAAAGTATTTTTTGCGCAAAGATTAAACTGTACTTTAAACATTATTTGTAAAATGATTTTTACTTTCCAATATTCTTATTGAGACTAAGTAAAATTAAATCGTTTTGAACAAAACAGTTGTGAGTTTTAGTATATTTTGCACTAGTTTAACCCTTTGACACAAACGATATCTCAGCAACCAGTTATCGTAGCGCTATGAGAGTCGAAACAAACGATGTAGTACCGTGAAATATACATTATGGTAGAAAAATCCATAATTTGGACAAACTCGACTTTAACCCTTTTACACTGGAGGCACAGACATTAAAACAATTAACTTTTAACTGTAATTAAGGAACCTTTGTATATCATTTTTTGTTTTCATTTACCGAACAAAACAAAATATTTTAATTAATTTTTAAAATAACCATATCCCCTATAATGTACCTGTCAAGATGTTTAACACCGTCTGTCATGTCACGTCAAAAGTTTTTTTTCTTAAATATCATTATGATTCGGGTCTAAAGAGGTCTCATTTAATTATCTTATTAACAGGGTGTTTTTAACGTAAGAAATTTGTTTCCTAGTTTTCTCCTTAAATATACTTACTTAAATATACTCCGAGAACCGAGTACTAACAGCGTTAAAAATATTCGTGACTAATTTGTTAGCACCTTATATATTATTCTTACTCCAGCATATTAATGGCACTGACAGAAAATTGTATTACGAGTATTTTGATTAAAATGACATCCGCATGATTTTATTTTTTGATGCTCAATATTAGACATGATAACAATAATATCGAACCTTTTTATAGCTAGTAATCGAGGATTTTCAATGAGAACATGTATTACTATATATCGACATCTTTTTTATCGATATGAAATCCCTAGAACTTGCCCTGAGTTAGCATAGGTATGCTTATCTGTATGTATTTTAGTGTAGATATATTTTGCATTTTGCGGCCGATCCCTAATATCCTAATAACCAGGTATCGGATAATCGGAATATTACTAACCAAATCCTAATAGCTTTATGTAGGTTAGGCACTTATGATTCAACAGACAATATCAGTATTGTTAAAAAATAAATCGATAAAAGAGTAACCACAACAATATATGGTATTATTTTGATTGTTATAATCAATTATGTTGAAAAATGATGCATAATACTACACATTAAAGGCATTATATACTATTTAAGGAATCGTTTTTATTTATTTTTTATAAATTTTTGATGCGAAGGATTGAAGACTCCTGTTCAATCTCCAGTAAGTAATTTGTTATTTTATTATTGTTTTCTTATTTCACTTTTGGATTGCTTTGATACATATAAAACGACAAAACCGCCTTTTTGTTACCTTATTTTAATATTATATTGTGTAATTAAGTATTTTCTTTGTTTAGGTGTTTTAATTTAGTTGTTGTATTTTAAAATAGTTGCCTATGTTAATAATTAATATATGCGAACTTTATTTCTCTGATAAGTATTTTTAATTATACAGGTACAGAGGGCATTTCAAAAAAGTATCTGTTGAATTGAAATCAAATATCTTACTACTGTATACTAAAGTACTAGGCTTAATTTTTCGCTTTGTTCGTGTTTTTGTACTTGTTGTATATTCCTGCAATTATATTGTTTTTATTTTTACAGTGACCAATATGAATCTTATCCGCTTTATAACGCTGTTGGCATTCGTTTATGGTGATTTAATCGACATCGATAAAATAATACATCCAAACAAAACAAACCTCATTTCAGGCTTAGAGCCCACCAATGATGTTAATATCATCAATGGAGCTGCACTACACAATATAAGTACAATCATACCAACTGTCGACAATACTAATCAAGAACTAGTCCACAACACTTTTGAGAATACTATCAACCAATACGGAACATCAGATCAGCCAGCAAACAAGACAGAAAGAAACAATAAAAACAAATGCAGCAACACCAAGTACACAGAACAGCAAGATTCACCACACAGTACAATACAAATAAGAAACGAGGCAAATAATAATAAGAACCAAATGCAGCCAGAACTGACACACGAGTCTGCAACAACTAGCTCAAGATGCAAACGGAACAGCAGGCAAATAAAACAGCTACCACAGGGAAAGAAAACAGTACCTAACAAACCAAAAAATAAACGCAGTGAGCGAGTACAGCAAAAAGGAACAGCACGGACAAGAACAACTAATAAGAGTGAAATGCAACCGGGACAGCAAAGGCAAGGCTGGAAATATCAAATTATGAAAACTATAAAACACAAGATCTTAAGCAGTAGCGCATCGAATAATAATATGCTTAAACATCCTTTTCTTATTGCTATTGGCAGTTTATTTGTAACAGTGATAGCAAGAACCTACTAGTAATTATTTCCGCTGTCTCTCCGATTCACTTAAACTTTAGACTAGAGCTAGCCCCGGAATATGTGAACAATAAAGAGAGCAACGAAGGGGCTATTATGGGGCTAGCTTTCCGTCTAGATGATACTGAAACCTGGTCCCCTGGGTGAAGATATCAGTTATCTTGATGAATAACATTCTATACACTTGAACCATTCCTTTATGTGAATAGGGGATTATTTAAGCGGGTTGTAAAACTGCACAAACCTTATTCAAAGTCTTTATGTTATCATTATCACTAACGAAATAGCAAATAAAAGAGTTATCACTGAATTGCTTATTCCACTGTTTCCTAGATTTAACACTTTTGGAAGAGCATTAGCTGCTAAATTGTGTTGTAGTTTATTTTCTGTATTCCACATTATATCTTGGTTATTTGTTTCATTTATGACGGAAAAGAGGCATTGATTAACATTATTCGACGCATATGTATTCCCTCCATATAATTTTATAATACAATTAGTGTAAAATTCAACGGTTATCTCTTCACTGAGTCTTACACTATGCGGCATTTTTGCTTCATTCATGATTGTTTTGATATCATAATGGTCATAACCCCAAACGTAAGAACTGTCGAATTTCGCTATAATATTACCGGTTAAAATCGCTATGTAATTTATCTGAATTAAAACAGTAACTTTAGTGGCACCTAAAATTGCTAAAGCATCCTGTTTAGGGCCTAAATGTACAGTAAAATTTGCATTTGCTATAGGAATCATTTGCGTTTCAGAAATATCTCTCCCAAAACTAGATTTAATGTTCCAACTCTTCCCTATGCTTTTAACGTCAATCTTGTGTGTTATCTCTGCGGGAAACACGTCTTTCTGTTTATACACACACGTCACATTATCCTCTACATTTCCCGCAAGTGTTATTAATTGTGATTTCTCAAATGCGTCATGATTGAACGCTTGTAACTTATTTAATATAATCTCCCGTTTTGAAATGTTAAAAACTTTTGTTCCGTTTGGCCTTAGAAGTGCTTTAACTGGCTCTAATTTGTAATTCTTATATATATCATCCTCATTATCAAGAAAAACTTCGGTTTCTAATCCAGTAAGTAAGAACAGGGCTTTCTGTAGCATTTCATCTGTGATGTGGAAGATTTCCTTATGATTTGAGTTTCCTAAATTTGTGGTCTCTGATTGACCGGTGGCTCGCACTGAGATCTGGTTTGAGTGTGATACTTGGATGTCGATCTCTATTTGTCCGTGTATGGTCTTTGATAGGGAACACAGGACAACTGGCAGTAGTATATGTGCGGTGTGCATCTGAAAGTGAGAAAAATATATTAGTTAACATAAATAATAACTGAAAATAGATGTCATATAGGTACTTCAGAAAAAGTGACCAAACCCTCCGGTGTCCGAGGCCAGATTTGAGCTGGCGTCTTCAGCTTTCGCGGCTGAAGATTCATAAATAATAACATTAAGAACGGTCTCTTAGGGCCGATTGCACCAACCGTTTGCTAACGTCAACGTCATCGTAAAAAAAAACTTGTATGAAAAGTTGGACAGTTTTCTATGGGATGACAGCTCCGTCGCCATATTTAACGTTGATGAGTTCGTTAGTTGTGCGTAGTGCAACCTATCCAGTCTAGTTGGTAGTGACCCTGCCTATGAATCAGGAGGTCCCGGGTTCGAAACCTGGTCAGGGCATTTAGTTGTGTTTATCATAGATATTATCTTCCTGAGTTATGGAAGTTTTCTATCTAAGTATTTTCTATATTTATCTATTATTATAATACAAGGTGTAACAAAAATACTTTGGTATCGTATTCTAAAAATATAAAATAAAAATATCGCGGAAAAAAAATAGGTTTTGTATGGAGAGTTGGCTGGCTAGGACGATGTGTACATACAAAAAAAAATATTTTCGGGTCCATAAAAACTCAATACATATACCAATTATGCCCTTAAAGTAGTGCAGTATTTTTCTTACATCCTGTATGTATATCGTCGCCTAGTTCCCGTGGGACACACGTGGTGTACACGTGGGACTAGGTTGATTTGTGTAAGATTTTCCCATATTTTATCTATTTAATATTAATGAAAAAAGAACCGTGTCTACTCAGGCTACTCCTTTACAAGAGCGCATGTCCGAGCTACTGTAAAACAAACCGGCCACGTGCGTGTCGGACCACGCATAATGGAGGGTTCCGTACCTTGAATGGAATAAGAACCAAACTATGTGATACTCTCCATAGTCAAAGAGTGCAAGGAGGAGCTGAATGAGCTAGGAGAATACAGGGAAGTAACGGTGGCATGGGTGCCGGGGCACCAGGGAGTCACAGGAAATGAGAAAGCAGACGAACTGGCTAGGGAAGGAGCTGAGAAGGAATACACAGGTCCAGAACCGGCTCTACCAATGTCAGCAGAAGTGACAAGGGGAGTAATAAATAGAATAAAGGATAGAGAAGCAGATAAGAGGTGGAAGGAAGAAACTGGGTGCAGGCAGTCCAAAATGATGATTGAAGGTATAGACCACAGGAGAGCCAGGTATCTTCTAAAACTAGGTAAGAAAAGTCTGAGAGGGCTGACCGGTATCATCACCGGACACAACACCCTTAACAGACACCTCAAGGTAATAGGCATAAGCAGGGATGCCTCCTGTCCGCACTGCGGCCAGGAGGAAACCAGTAAGCATTTACTAGCGGAATGCGTTATGTACGCGGCAACGCGATATAACGTATTCGGGAAAGATAAGCTAGAAGAATGCGAACTAAAGGGTATCAATCTCAGGGATGTCCTTCTGTTCTGCAGGAAGACAAGAAGACTCGAGGAGACTAGTGTGGGAACGCAGCCGGAACAGTAACCTGCAGCTCCAACTCCAGGGAATTGGGCTGAATGGACGCGAGCAGCGATCGACAGCCCGCCTGAATCCGGCCGGGCGTCCCAACACTACATCTACACCTACATCTACATGTAATACCAAAAGGTCTTATCTGAAGAAGTTTTTTGGAAATTACTCAAAAACGACTGAACCAATAATGTTCAAAACAATTTTCGTAGAAAGTATGTGATAAGGCGCATCTTATCAATTTTTTTCATATTTTTTGGACTTACGGTTCAAAAGTTACAGGGGGGACACAATTTTTATGACTTTCGAAGCGATTATTTTTGAAAATATTAACTTAATATTCAAAAAAACCGGCCAAGTGCGTGTCGGACCACGCATAGGAGGGTTCCGTACCTTCAATGGAATAAGAACCAAACTAATACCAAAAGGTCGTATCTGATGCCTATGGAAGAAGTTTTTTGGAGATAACTCAAAAGTGGCTGAACCGATAATGTTCAAAACAATTTTCGTTGAAAGTATATGATAAGGCAATTCAAATTTTTTCATATTTTTTGAACTTACGGTACAAAAGTTACGGGGGGGGGCTACACAACTTTTCTGACTTTCGAAGCGATTATTTCAGAAAATATTCACTTAATCACAAAATAGTCACAGAAACCTCAATGTTATTTTGAAAGACCTATCGATTGATGTGTCACATGTTGATGTTTGGTTAATTTTATTTTTTTAAATTTAGTCACCTGTATGTAGCGCCCCCCTAAAAATATTTTCTTCCTCAATTTAACTACATAACTAAGTAGCTGCATACAAAATACACCTTATATGTAAATTTTATTCAGATACGTCGTATAGTTTCCGAGTAAAATGCCTGTGACATACGGACGGACAGACAGACAGACAGACAGACATGACGAATCCATAAGGGTTCCGTTTTTTGCCATCTGGCTACGGAACCCTAAAAATGATCGAAGAAACCACAATGTTATTTTTAAAGACCAATCGATTGATGAGCAACATGTTGATATTTGGTAAAAAAAATACGTTTTAAAAATAATTTTTCTGCAACATAACTAAATAGCGGCATACAAAATACACCTTATGTATACATTTTATAGTTTCCGAGTAAAATCGCTGCGTCATACGGACGGACGGACGGACGGACGGATGGACGGCCGGACGGATAGACGGACATTACGAAACTATAAGGGTTCCGCAACCCTAAAAATGCTCAAAGAACTATACCAAAAATAAGAGTCTCATCCAAAAACACTTACCTTTAAAGGACCCCGCAGCAAACATAGGGAAAAAGTGGTTTCAGTCAAATCGCATGAAATTTTAGTATGATGTAGATTCAGGCCTCCTTATTAATTTTTTATAAGGGCTCAACTCCCTCAGAAGTACACTGTCAGAAATAATCAAGTTTATATTATTATTTTTCTATGACGTGTTTCTTAAAATCTATACTTTGAAATGACCCACAATGATACTTACTGGCGTTAAATATGATCTTAATAACGTTTCTGTCACGTTGAAATCGCATTTTGTTAGTTATTTATATTATGCAAAAGCAAAGAGAAAGATTTTACGAAAAATTGGTATGTTACATATGTTTTGTATGAAACAATACTTATTGATTATTTCTGAAAGTATACTTCTGAGTGAGTTGTGCCCTTATAAAAAAATAATCAAGAGACTCGAATCTAAATTGTACTAAAATTTCGTGAGATTTGACTGAAACCACTTTTTCCCTATGTTTGCTGCGGGGTCATTTGGCCTTTTCAAACATTAATCCACACGACACGTTTCACATCATAGTAAAAACACAACTGATCATCGTATTTAAAAATATAACTTTAAAATGCAAAATGTATCATTGACTCGAGAAGCAAAACATACGAAGACACCATTCTTTCGCAACGTCGTATCTCTAAAGCTCATCGATACCGACATACGAATTTTGTACTAATATTTATTTGTTACTTAACAAGTTTTGATTCCCAAACTTTAATTCATGTCCAATTAAATTTGAACCTTAATAAGTCCTAAATAAGCCTCATGTTTCGATGACAGGTTTAAATGTTTTGCCGTATAGAATTTAGAATAACATCGTAACCAGTTCTCAAGGTCGAGTTCGGTAATGTTGATCTCATAGGTAGGGTTTAAAGTAAATGCCAGTCAGTAATAGTACCAGGGTCATTGGTTAATACTTAGATAGGATTACGTCTGCTGCTTTTATTGTTACTTCCAAAAATCACGCACTTGATACAACTATTTAAAAAAAAACCGGCCAAGAGCGTGTCGGGCCACGCTCAGTGTAGGGTTCCGCAGTTTTCCGTCCGTCACAGTAAGTGTCCCCACTTAAGAGTTTTTGAAAGCACGTCATTTCATTGTGATTTTGTAGAAATTACAGGTACAATAAACACAGTTCAGAACAAACTTAGTTCAGAAATTATTTTGTAATTTTTTTTTCAAAAACTATTCAACCTATCAAGTTCAAAATAATTTTCCTAGAAAGTTTTTATAAAGTTCTACTTTTGAGATTTTTTTCATATTTTTAAAACTTATGGTTCAAAAGTTAGAGGGGGGGGGCACATTTTTTTTTACTTCTGGAGCGATTATTTCCGAAAATATTTACATTATCAAAAAATGATTTTAGTAAACCCCTATTGATTTTTAAATACCTATCCAACAATATATCACACGTTAGGGTTGAAATGAAAAAAAAATCACTCTCTACTTTACGTATAGGGGAGGTACAGTCGCCATCAGATATATCGGAGCGGCCAAGGTGATCACAAATATCTGAACAACGCCTCTATTGTCAAGGCGATAAAGTGCATGTTCAGATGTTTATGAGTACCTTAGCTGCTCCGATATATCTGATGGCGACTGTACCCTAATAAAACACTTTTTTCCACTTTTTATTTTACCACTTTGTCGGCGTGATTGATCTACATGTTAGTACCAAATTTCAGCTTTCTAGTCCTAACGGTCACTGAGATTATCCGCGGACGGACGGACGGACGGGCAGACATGGCGAAAGTATAAGGGTTCCTAGTTGACTACGGAACCCTAAAAACGGACTGCAATGGGGGAAGCCGGTGAAGGATTACTGTAGATGCCACTCTTAGATTCCATACAAAGAAATAACTTGCTTAACAAACAAAGCGGAGAGGACAAATCGCCAAACGTGAACTATGCGTCATTGAAGAGTTGCGTTCTGATCATCATCAGCAGTTCCACTTCATCAAATGTCACTTTTTAAAATTAAAATGATCGATTTGTTGATAAAATTCACTATATGTATTTTTTCCTTTTTTTCTTTAATATTGAGATCCCTCGATTCTTCCCGAATCCCATAATCAGAACTGCGTTTTGACAAAAACGGGACCAATCTATATTATATACCGTATGTATCGGAATGAAAGGCAAAGAAAGAGACTCATTAATGTTAAGACCATAAATATGATTATCGTGCCCGGCTTATGCAAATTTAGCATCTTTTAATGGTAGTGAAAAAAATAAAAATAATAAACAATTATTTTATTACCTCCTGTATTATTTATTTTTTCTACTCCTGTACTTTTATCTGTCATTTATACATTCGTTAACACCTTTATAAGAACATAGATAATACACTCGATGAAAAGTCTATCTAGTCTATTCCCCAAAATAACACTTGTTCTATAAAAGCGCCAAAATAGTATCGCGGAATCGCGTGCAAACACGGCTATTAATATAAAATAAATTACTGCCAACCTAAGAAACCTAAATAAACGCAGCGTTTTTAGAAAAAAAAACTTTAAAAAAGAAAAAAATTATAAGAACCACAGACCTACTTCGTAGTATTTTACGTTTCCCGTTCGTTTGTTGGGGCGAATTGCAAACTTTGAAAGTAATTTAGGTATTTTTACTAATCTCTGTAGCTCTTTAATAATTGATCAAATAACGACGGTATTTTTGTTAGTAATGTTAGTATTATTGAAAAATAGTATTTTAAAAGGTATAACTTAAATGATTGTTGATTATGTTGACAAAATAACTGCGATATCCATGAAGATTTCAAATTCGCATTTTATGTAAAAGTAAGTGTATTCGTAGAAAAAGTATTGTATGCAACGTCGTATAAGTAGGTAAAAAAATGTTCGTGGCGTTTTTCTTAACAATTTTCGCCTACGGCTCAAATTGTTACCCACGCCACTCACCTTTTTTGACCCCTCTTATACAACTGTTGCATAAACTACTATAGAGTGTTATCAATGACAACAAATAAAATGAAGTAAATGTCAGCTGATAACGTTAGACAGCTAAAGTTGATTGCACACTCACGTATTAAATGCGATGCAGTTTGATGTGCCGGCCGCCGGTACGTAAATATCTGAGCAAGCGACGACGATTCTTTTCGTGTACTTTTCGCAGCAAATTCGGATTTTGTCGGACACGGTGTCTAATTGTATCAAATGCTTGAATTATCCGTGCTTGCAATTCTTCGCGAGTTCGTGATTCCGTCCATCGGCACCGGCGGGTTATTTCGCAGTCAGATAAGCGTATTGAGGATCACACGGCCGTTGTTGGGTTGTCTTCGTGCGGGAAACCTCTCCGCGTACAGATGAAGAGCGGCATTCCGTTTCCCCTACACTCTCCGTAAAGAAGGATCATATCCACAAGTTCCCCCGCAGAAAAATTTAAAGGCATTATCATTAATTTTTAATTTAAATTTATATTTATTAGATTTTCTTTTTATCTGGCAGACGAATGTCAAACTCTGACTTGAAGTTTAAATTTAAAGGAAAAAGTCCAATTAATTGATTTACCCTGACCTCTTTCAAAATAAAAATAACAAGATGACAAATCTAATGGAATGTCATAATTAATGTCAAAGGATATTACAACGGCCTATTAGGATATTTAAATAACAATTATTTATTGGTTAATAAACTTATTACAACATAATACTTAATAAATCATATAAAATGAAATTAAAACTATACATAAAACTACATTAAAAACAAGAAAAACTATATACCTACCAACCCACAAAGTTACAAAAAGAATACCCCGTCCAGCAGCTCCGATTGTGGCATAGTCCCCATCACGCTAGCGGCGTTCCCCCTTTGTATCGCCAGACTCAGTCGTTGTGACAGGTATGAGCCGGCTCTGGGGTCTCCTGAGGCGTGGATTAACCGGGACGAAAGGGCCTTCATAAATGTCTTCATGTCTGACGACCAGGGACCCAACGTCTCGACTGCAAGCGCCGCAAATTCATAATCATTTAAAAGGGTGGAGTATTTGCGGCGCTTGAGAATTTGAGCCTGATCAGCAGCAGCGCCGGCTAATGAGCGGGTTGCTTGGATGTGGGACATGGCGAATGTATCAACGCACGTAGCGTCCCACACCAAAGCTCTGCCGAGTTTCCACGGCACCAAAGTAACTCCATCCGGACGCTTACCATCGTCTCTTGCCATTCCGGTGGGTTCAAGAGAGGAAGGTACTGAGGCAGTGGCAAGCGCTCGGCGTACCAGGAGTGCGATTTTTGAATCTCACCAAGTGACTAATTCTCACCGATGTGAGTGATTTCCGAAAGTAAATCACTCACATCGGTGAGAATTAGTCACTTGGTGAGATTCAAAAATCGCACTCCAGGTCGTTAATGGTGCTGTGACGGTACATGCGGCCAGCGCTTCTGACACAAGAAAGCCCATGTCGACCCAGCCAATTCACGTCTTTTCCACAGGCGCATGTATGAGGTACGCATATCCTGGCCCCAATTCTCAGGCAGGCTGCTATTCTTAATGTGCTTGCGTCTAAAACTGTGCCGATGTTGCGTGAAGGCAAGGCGTTCAGCCAATGACCTGACTCAGTTGTAGAAACAGCTAGGAGCCTAGCACAATAGTAGTTCATGTCAAAGTGAACTACAATGATATGCAAAATCCCTTTCCTTAAATGATAATTTCAAGAAAAGGTTAGTGTTTCGTATTTATTAGGCTTATCAGTATCTGGTCATAGTTGAAATTGCATTAATCTGATGTGATGTGGATTGGTTTTCATTAGTTTGTTTACGTTTATAAATTGACGTCTTACTGTTTCTACAGGCTGTTACAAGAATTTTTAACCGACTGCAAATAAGAGGACCCAAAGTCATGTTGAGATTGAGCAAAGTTAAAAAAAGCAAATAAAAGTTATTAGTAAGTATTCTGTTAGAACATACTCCACTTTACCATCAACCAGGCTTCAGCTTTGCCTTTCGTTCTGATACAGACTGTATATACTTACAATCAACAAAAAAAGAATTTTCAAAATCGGTTCAGACATGACGGAGTTATGGAGTAACAAAAAACAAACATACAACCGAATTGAGAGCCTCCTTTTAGAATCTTGAAGTCTGTTAAAAACAAATATTAATCAAACATTCCGCACGCTAAACAAGTAGGTACTAAAATAGCTAATTTTTAAGCAACTGTGTTAAAAATAATTTAACTCGGTATAATCCTGGTTCATGTTGAATATTCCGTTTTTAGAATTTGTTTAAAAAATAAAGCACTTAAGGGAAAATAATAAAATAACACAACATACATGTATAGATAGTTTTATTTGCATAACAATATTGCTTTCTTTACATGTTCGTATAACAGATTTCGGGTTCTCATTTTGATCGCCAACGACATCTAAAGTGGCCACAACATACCAACATAGTCGTCTAAAAACATGATATTAATAATTTTGAAGTCGGAATCCTATTTGGAAGTCGGTTGATAAATTATGATTAGGTGGGAAATAGTAGTTCATGTGACTGTTACATAATGAAGGGCATTAAAATACGAGTGTAGTTTTCTCACTTCGTGCGTTTCATAATAATATCACACGAGTGTTTTAATGCCTAATTATGTACAGTTACATACACTGCTTTATCTACACACATATTATAAATTCTCAATGACGTGTTCGGAAACCATTAGAATGACCGCCATTGCACCGCCATGGCCAACTCGATTGTGCCGGCGGTCGGCGGGGACCGGATTTTCATTACGTTACCAAAATCGATGTGGTTATGAATTTTTCATACATTTTTACATTACTGGCACGATAATCTGATGTTACATTACTGGTTGCAATAATGGTGGTTATTATTTACGATTTCCGAAAGCAGAATAGAGGATTTATAATATGAGTGTAGATAAAATTAATTATGATACATCTTTATGCGAAAGGGCACATTTTATCCCACGTACCGTGTTTCTAAGTACCGTTAATAACAGAAGTAGCTACGTCAAATGTACCAATATATTTTGGAAACAATATTACACAGATCTAAATTCTGGTTTAATTACGCTTCCAACAACAGTTTTTTTTCTGGATGTAAATTACTGAGGATATTAAGCCTGACCAGAAATATATGATCATGCGCCATGTTACGGAGCTTCATTGGAACTAATTTCTTACAGTGGCAATAATTTTAATGACAGGATGATATGCATGTGTGCGTGCATGTGATAGGCTGTCACTGTTGTCAGTGTCATTGCAGCGGTTTACTTGAATAATAATCCATGGCAATAAGGGTTTCTGCGATCGAGTTATTCACTAGATGGCAGCACCGTGGCGATAGGTCTAGCTGTCATAATCCACCAATCATGTTTATTTTTTTTTATTGGTGGATTTTGACAGCTGCTGTCAAAAAGTCCTCTAGCCACGGTGCTGCCATCTAGTGAATAACTCGATCGCGAAAACCGCGGAAGATTATTTCACTCGTGTGTAGATAATTTTGCACGCTTCAAGTAACTACTTCTGTTACACATTTAAGGTAGGTTTAACATTACAAATTTTCAGCTAGCATTATAAATAATACAAAAACATTAAATAATTTTAAAGCTATTTATAACTAAAATAATTACATCTAATAGGTAATTATTAAGGCGAAGTATACAGACCAAGTTCAAGTATTTCCCTACGGTTTTACTACAAGTTTAAAACGAAGATAACCTTAAATAATAGTTACACGAAAGTTAATTAATTTCTATTTAACCAAAAATACTACAAACTGGCCTTGGAGTACCTCGCCTTAAGCGGCGTTTATCAAATTATGATTTGTTTAAGTCTGACTACATTACGATCTAATTAAAATAAAAACAGTTGGGAAAGCTTCCATTACGCGCAACACACACTTAGCGGAATTCAGCCAGATTTCAGCGGAATTAGGATTTCCGCGATCGAATTTTTTACTAGATAGCAGCACCGTGGCGAGAGGTCTTTTTGACAGCTGTCAAAATCCACCAATCAAAATAAATATGATTAAGGATAATCGTTTGAGCTTCAAGATGGCTACGTCGTCTTTAGAGTTGTTTTTTGCTCATTTACGTAGTTCAGTGTGTAATATTGATAGCTTATTGTGCGGTGACCTAACGAACAAGTGTGGAGCTAATAAAAAATTTGTCCCAAAACGCGAGTAACCAACCTTTAGTTGAACGAAATAAGTATACAACTCGACATTGGCAGAATTCAGGAGTAAAATCCAGATATATAAAAATAAAAAATAAAATATGATTAAACATGATTGGTGGATTATGACAGCTAGACCTTTCGCCACGGTGCTGCCATCTAGTGAATAACTCGCGAAAACCCTAATTCAGCCTACTAGACAATACTCATCCATGTGTGTGGAAAATTGTCTATGGGCTCCATACAGAAAACCAGAACCCATAGACAATTTTCCTCAAAAAACTGAATATTATTGGCCTATTGAATGAATTTACTCGACAAAACAAGTCACTTGATAACTTCAAGCACTATTCATGGAGATGTGAAATAATTACGTAGAACACTCAGAGATCTAAGGGTTTACACGAACGAGTTTTTCACTATACTCTATGTCTTTAGGTATTTAAATAAAAGTAAACAAACATATTTTACATTTTCGGGTAGTTATAACTTTTATTGGTTAACCAATCAAATACAAAACTGCCTGGATCTGTCACTTAACGACCTGGCTTTAACCAATATTATTTGATCGTGTAATGTTTTCATCTACCCTCAACTGGCTTAAGGAGCCATTTGAGGGTATATCTTATTTACTTTTATTTAAATACCTAAAGATACAGAGTATACCTAAAGATATAGTATGACAGCAGTTGTCAAAATCCAAAAAAAAAAAGAAATTTAAACATGATTGGTGGATGACAGCTGCCATCTGTGGAAATCCTCATTTAAAATGATAAGCCGATGTTCTTATGTTTACTCGCGATTCGCACACACTCGCAACTGGGCGCTGTGCGGTGATTGGCTCAAACCAGAGAAGCGTATGTGTACGTGCGAAACGGCTTATGATGGAATCACAATTTTGTCAAAGCGGTGGGTCATTCGTAATTATCTTATAGGTGCAGTCGCCATCAGATATATCGGAGCGGCGCAAATATCTGAAAACGCCTCTATTGTCAAGGCGATAAAGTGCATGTTCAGATATTTTTGGGTACCTTGGCCGCTCCGATATATCTGATGGCGACTATACATCCATGTTATAATTCTGTACTTTTAACAAAACAGTAATCAGAAAAGTAAAAAAAACAGTAAACAAATACTAAGTAGTATTTGTTTAAAAAAATGTTTCGACAATGCGTTTTAATAAAATATTTACAAATTATGTAATGTATATTACATATTGACGATTAAATCAAGATACAATTGTAATATTTAAAGTAACATAGATCTTAGATTTGTTATAAAAAATGACAATATTTGTACAGCATACAGAGTGTAAATGAAAATTCGGGTCATAGAAGTTCACTTTATGTCTGAATGTCAAACTTTTGAGGATATTATTTTTAAGTCAAATATTTCCTTACAGAAACGGTAAAGAAATGTGTTTTACGCAATTTTTCGTAATATTACATTTTTTAATTTACCAGAAAAGGCCATAATTTCCCGTGGGATTATAGCTTGGGATTCTGCAAAAAAAGTGCACATCTAGCAGGCATGTCTCGAAGTGCAAGCGTCCGTAGGCTGCAGTAACAGCTTTCCGTCAGTCGGGCTTGTTTGCCACCAATTAAACAAGATGTTCAGGGTGTATTTACTGCCCTATAAAGTTTGCCCCATAGAAAAACCCTTACATCTGGGTCGCGTTTTATAAAAGCAATGAAATATAATGCGAGAGTTACTCTGTCTGATACCATTTCACAGTTTTCACGCTTATACCCCTTAACCGATTTAGTTGAAATTAAGTATTGGACGTGGTTCTTAGCTGGCCACGTCAGATATGACACAATAATGAGAGCAACGAAACACGTCTAGTAAGATTGCAGTATCCGTATTCCTAGATCCGGGCACCTGGCAGCTTTTAATGGGTTGAGGTCAGAGTAACAGAATAGCAAAATTTTTCGTAAAAACTGTCGAAGTTGTCTTATTTATAGAGGACGAGGCCTAAGTAGTGTTCATTAGAACAGAAATTAAATTAAAACAGAAACATGAACAGTAGGCGACAAACTATGAATTACATTTATACGTCCTTTTGGACTACTTTCCCCCATCAGAAAGTTTTGGCAATGATATAGTCTAATTATTTAAATAATTTCTCATAATGCTGCCTCAAAACCAGAACTCTAGGATTTGTATGCTTAAAGTATTTGCATTCTTTGACCTCCACCACTTTACAGCTGCCAGATGTCCGGATCAAGAAATAAGCATAGCAAATATAGCAAACAAACGAGAGAGGTTTCGTCACTCTCATTATTGTGTCATATCTGACGTGGCTAGCTCTCCATCTATATGGAGATAGTTTAAGCCCTGGGGAAGGACATACGATTGTTTTTAGTAGCAAGGAAATCATCCGTCAAAGAGGTACGAATTTACACTGCACTGTTAGTTTAATTAAAATATCATTGAAAAAAAAAAATGTCTGCCAATAAAATTGTATCAGGCGTTTTTAATTATCGAACGAGCGGAGCGTAAGCAAAGTGAAGTTCTTACAAACAACATCGGCTACTGGGACGTCTCGGCTTTTCGATGGCTTTTTGATTTGGAGGGTTCGTCCCGCGATAACTTTAGTAACGTTTTTCTGATATTTATAAAATTCGTTGGAGTTGTGGCTGAGATGGATCGATCAAGGGATTATGGAACTAGAAGGCGCGAAAAAAATCATCATATGGGTCTTGTTACATTGGTCATCTCGTTTGCAAGTAAATCATGAGTTATCAGTTCGAGGCGGATAACTAGTTATTTAATATTTCCTTATGCCGTGTGATATTTCTACGCAGACAAACAGAAGCTATTATTGGTAAAACAAAGACCAGCAGCAAAATTTAACTTGCAATATTATAAAACGCGACCCCCTTTGATTACGGAGTCTCCTTAAAGCTTCTCAGTATGACCTACACGGTTGAAATAACACCCTGTATGTTAATTAACCTTTTGAACGCTTTCTCTCTCGCGTCAAGACGTGGCCTACACGCCAATATCTCGACTAGTGAATAACGAATATAAACCTTATCAGTCAGCAGGACAATAGCTTTGATAGCGTCCGCCACAGCCACTTTAGTGGTCGTTGGCGTGGCAGGTACGACCGATTTAGTGGCTCGTGGCGTTCAAAAGGTTAAGCATTAATTAGTTCCAAGCGTCGATACGCTACAATGACTTCTTTCCAGCTGTATACACGAAATAAAAGATTACGTCATCGTCACAAAACCTTGCAAGTTTTCTCACTGTATCCTATAAAAGTTCTCACTGCACGTACATACTATATGAGCCCGTGCCGTTTCTTGTACTCATCGAGGTTGAGGGACCGCTTCGGGCCGCTCTCTTTGACTTTCGCCGTGACGGCCGGCTTGGGGGTCACGTTCGAACTGACTTCTGGAACAAACGGTCAGAGTCAATAACTAAACACGTCATAGCTTGTCGGAATTAGGGTTTCACTCAGATGGCAGCACTGTGGCGAGGTCTAGCTGTCAAAATCCACCAATAAAAAAAAAGATTAAACATGATTGGTGGATTATGACAGCTAGACCTCTCGCCACAGTGCTGCCATCTGGTAAAAAACTCTAAACTCTAAAAAGTGATCCTATAAGGGTATCCGTTTTTTCCTTTTAGGGTAACGAAAGCCGTTTTTTCCTTTTAGGGTAACGAAAGCCGTTTTTTCCTTTTAGGGTAACGAAATCCACTTTTGCCTTTTAGGGTAAAGAATCCGTTTTTCCCTTTTAGGGTAACGAAACCCTAATTCATCAAAAATTTGAATGTGTACTTACTGTTCCCGACTCCGACGGGGAGGTCCAGGTCGATGCTGATGTCAAAGTCGTGGAGCGAGTACATGCTCGCGTTGTCTGTCGAATGAGATTTAGGCTTCTCTGAATCCGGGTTGTGCTGGAAATATAAATAATTAATAAATATTATAGGACAATCTTACACAAACCGACCTAGTCCCACAGTAAGCTCAATAAGGCTTGTGTTGTGGGTACTAGACAACGATATATAATTATAATAGATAGATATAGATAAATACTTAAATATATTGACAACATCCATAACTCAGGTACAAATATCTGTGATAAACACACAAATAAACGCCCTGACCAGGATTCGAACCCGGGACCTCCTGCTTCGTAGACAGGGTCACTACCGACTGGGCTAGGAGGCCGTTAAAGCCGTATATTATTAATTCTAGCCGTATATAATCGAACGAGCGAAATGAGTTCTTACAAACAACTTCTGGCTAGTGGGACGTCTCAGCATTAGGATGGCTTTTTGATTTTGAGAGTTTGTTCCGCGATAACTTTAGTAACGTTTCTCTGATCTTTATGAAATTTGTTGGGGTTGTAGCAGAGATACATAAAATTTGTGAGTTCGTATATGAGCAGGATCGTTCAAGGGGTTGTGGAGCTAGAAGGCAAAAAAAAATCTTCAGAAAGGTCTTGTTATATTGGTCATCTCGTTTGTAAGGAAATCGCGAGTTCTGAGTTCGAGGCGGACTACTAGTTAATTCTAGCCGTATATAATCGAACGAGCGAAGTGAGTTCTTACAAACAACTTCTGGCTAGTGGGACGTCTCAGCATTTCGATGGCTTTTTGATTTTGAGAGTTTGTTCCGCGATAACTTTAGTAACGCTTTTCTGATCTTCATGAAATTTGTTGGGGTTCTAGCAGAGATACATATAATTTGAGAGTTCGCATATGAGCAGGATCGACCAAGGGAACATGGAGCTAGAAGGCACGAAAACCTCCTCATTAGGGTCTAGTTATATTGGTCACTCGTTTGCAAGAAAATCGCGAGTTCTCAGTTCGAGGCGGACTACTAGTAATAATAATCAACAAAAAATTGAGGGAATATCATCAAACGAGCGAAGTGATGTTCCGACACAACGGAACTGTCAGCTGGCTATTGGGACGTCCGTGTATTTCGATGGCTTTTGTATTTTGAGTGTTTGTTCAGCGTTAACTTAGTAACATTTTTCTTATCTTTATGAAATTTGTTGGGGTTGTAGCAGAGCATAGACTAATTAACCCGAGACCCCGCATAGCCGGGCGACCCCCGCTGCCACACTCGAAGTAATTTCACTCTATAGTAAGACACAAATTATTTAAAGTGACAGTAAACTTAGTACGTCTCCATGGCAACCATAAATGTCTGACTCTCTCTTACTCCCCACGGGACAATCGCGCGTTCCCTGTCTAGCATTGCATGTTCCCCTCCAGCAACCTTTCTTTTTGGCAGCTTAGGTTTCAAAGAAATAACGCGCTAAGCGGAGTATAGAGATATCTTGTATATGTAGCAGAGATACAAGTACCAATCCGAAGGTCACGCTCACGACTTCACGAGTCCGAAGTAGTTCGAGCCCCGGCTCGCACCAACGACTTACTCGATAACTTGTAGTCCGCCTCGAACTCAGAACTCGCGATTTACTTGCAAACGAAGTGACCAACATAACAAGACCCTTATGTTGATTTTTTCGCGCCTTCTAGCTCCATGACCCCTTAGTTGATCCTGCTCATATACGAACTCTCAAATTATATGTATATCTGCCACAACCCCAACAAATGTCGCGAAGATCAGAAAAGCGTTACTAAAGTTATCGCGGAACAAACTCTCAAAATCAAAAAGCCATCGAAATGCCGAGACTTCTTAGTAGCCAGAAGTAGTTTGTAAGAACTTGCTTCGCTTACGCGAGCTCGTTCGATTATAACTTGGGTGAAGTTTACCAGACAGGGAGTAGGGAGTCTGCCTGAACGTAATAGCACGTTCGAAACGTAAGCCGAAAAAAATAAATTTTGTAAGTGAAAGCGATGAAGTGAGTAAGTAAAATATCCCAATCTGAAAAGAGGCATTTGTAAAAAGTAATTAGAAAACTATACAATTAAAACTTTTTGCTACCGCAGCCTATGGACACCTGCAATTCCAAAGGAGTCACATGCGCATTGTTGAGCCTTTAGCATCCTGTCAACTCCTTTTTTGAAAGAAATCAAACTGGGAAAACCTCGAAAACCATACAAATGACACTTACTTCTAATCTCTCCCTCTCTTGTCTCTCTCTCGCAGCTTTCTCTTCTTCCTCTCTTTGTTTCAATTCTTCTTCTGCCGCTGCCTCATTTCGCATAAGCTCCTGAAAAGAAAAACAGTTAAAAAAGTGTAAAATTTATCAAAAACATAATAAAAGTAGTAGTAGTAGTAAACACTTTATTGCACAAAATAAGTAGATGACCAACAAAAAATATAGTGATGTGTACCAAGGCGAACTTATCCCTTTAAGGGATCTCTTCCAGCTAACCTTTAAGCGACTGAGAGAAATCGGTCAGACATGGTAGACAATGATTTGTACATTACTTGTACATGACAAACACAAATTGTATTTGTTGAAAAGTTTAAACTCAAATTAAATGTAAAAAAAATTAAGTAAGTAATCTTTTTCATAAATAAATAAGAAAAAACCGTTATTAGTCAAGTACAATGCCATCAGATATATCGGAGTTGCCAAAGTGGTCACAGATATCTTAACGCCTCTATTGTCAAGGCGATAAAGTGCATGCTCAGATATTTTTGAGTACCTTGGCCGCTCCAATATATTTGATAGCGACTATACATACACCTACTAATTACTTCAATTAAATTATAAAACATTTTCAATACAATTAGAGATTCCACTCTTGTTTTATTCGATTATGAAATAAACGAAATTAAACTTTATTTCTAACATTATTGATATCAAATTCAACTGACAATTATTTTTGTATGCTGGGACTCTATTAGTCTACAATTCTAGATTCCATAATAGTGCGTTGTCTGCTTTGCTATGTAACGGGACGTTTTTACATTCAGAATATTAAATAAGTCGAATTAAAAAGTGTAATAAAACATATTAAAAATATTTATAAATGGTTACTCGCGTAATTTAAGCCGCTCGTGAGAATGATTAATTTACGATGATCATTCTCACGAGCGGCCTTCCGCGACGGCAGCTCGCTGGCTACTGAAGTGCCGTCGCGGAAGGCCGCTCGTGAGAATATTCATAGTAAATTGATCGAAACATGTCGAGCAAAAATTTATTTAAATTACGTGAGTATCCCCTCAAATTTTTAATATGTTAGAGTCTCAAGAAAGTTTTATAGTTAAAATGTAATAAAACAATTACTCCATAGGGAGTAAATTTGCTAATACTGAACTAACAAGTTAGTGTTGGAAACCACTGTTACCTGAGCTCTGCCTCCTTGGTGGGACTTGAAGTTCATGACGGGCTTCGTGTGTCGCCTGGTGAAGGGGTCGTCTGTTTTCTTACCTTTCATAGCTTTTACCTATAAATATGTAATAAAACAGGTTTTTAAAGGCGCTTAAATCGTAGGAAAAACGTTTGATTGAATCGATCGAGAATCGATTTTACCAATTTTTAACTCTTTGGTGTTATTTACTCTGTGTGTTACTGGGAGGTACAGGATACATTAGTTATTTATCAATGTTGCAAAGAAAATATTACGAAGAAAAAGGGTTGTTGTCGCTTGAAATCGAATTTTAATACCTACACTGTTTGTATATGTGACATCACAAAGCTTGGAAATACTCTCTTGTCACACTTTGTTGACCTCCGACCTCTTTCATGTCTGACGTAATAAATGGATGGCCCTACTGGCATTACAAACCTCTTTCACTTCTGACTGATGCCACATTCATTTTCCTGTTCCTGTTGTTAATGTACGATATACTCTGTACAGAGGATGTCCAGTTTTGTCAAAATAATCCCCTCTTTAACTCTTGTATTTAATACAAATAAATCTTTAGTGGAGTGGGTACCACAACACGGGCGAGGGGCGAGCAAGCCCAGGCGGAGATGGCGAGATGACCTGGACGCATTTGATAACGACTGGCCTGAAATCGCACGGGAGAAATCGAGGGGGGAGGCCTTTGCCCAGCAATGGGACGCACTATAGGCTATTCATAAAGAGATATTATTAATAAATCTTTAGTAATACTAACCTCGTCCATAATGGCCTTCTCCGCTGATTCCACGTTCATTTTCCTGTTCCTGTTGTTAATGTACGATATACTCTGTATAGAGAATGTCCTAGTTTTTTCCAAACAATCCCCTTTTTAACTCTTCTATTTAATACCAATAAATCTTTAGTAATACTAACCTCGTCCATAATGGCCTTCTCCGCTGATTCCACGTTCATTTTCCTGTTCCTGTTGTTAATGTACGATATACTCTGTATAGAGAATGTCCTAGTTTTGTCCAAACAATCCCCTTTTTAACTCTTCTATTTAATACCAATAAATCTTTAGTAATACTAACCTCTTCCATAATGGCCTTCTCAGCTGATTCCACGTTCATTTTCCTGTTCCTGTTGTTAATGTACGATATACTCTGTATAGAGAATGTCCTAGTTTTGTCCAAACAATCCCCTTTTTAACTCTTCTATTTAATACCAATAAATCTTTAGTAATACTAACCTCTTCCATAATGGCCTTCTCAGCTGATTCCACGTTCATTTTCCTGTTCCTGTTGTTAATGTATGATATACTCTGTATATAGAATGTCCTAGTTTTGTCCAAACAATCCCCTTCTTAACTCTTCTATTTAATACCAATAAATCTTTAGTAATACTAACCTCTTCCATAATGGCCTTCTCAGCTGATTCCACGTTCATTTTCCTGTTCCTGTTGTTAATGTATGATATACTCTGTATAGAGGATGTCCTAGTTTTGTCCAGATGATTTGCTCTCTCTTCCAATTCTTGTATTTTGGCGTTCAAATCGAATACTGTTTCTTCGTCACCCCTATTAAAAAAGTATTTATTTTCGCATTAAAATTAATTAAAAAGGTACATATATTTTTTCCGTTTCCCGTCGATTTTTAAAAGGTGTTTGACAAGCAAGATTTCCGATAACATAGACAGCTCTAGGTTAAAAACTTGGGAGGCTAATATCAGAAATTTATACTTAAACGACAATAGAAAAGTTATATTGAAACAAAAAAATACGTGAGTGTCGTGGAACACTCGGTTGGAACGAAGTTATGTTCCCCATCCTCATACACATACTCATCCTCATCCTTGTACTTATCCTCATACCCATCCTCATTCTCATCCTTATTCTATTACATTTTATTCTCATTCTCATTACATTTTGTTCACATGGCTTGTGACGGGTTTTCGTGACGGTCAAATCTTACTGTTTATTGCATAGCCCCCACCAGCGAACCGTCCGATAAGGAACTTCGTTTCAACTCAAACAAAGCCCATAGAGACCGAGATTCAAATTTAATAATTTTCCAGGCATATTACGACTTATAAGTGTCGATATAATTTCAACCTTAGCATTCGAATTTTTGATTCAAATTAGATTACTTCTATCGCAAAAAGTGACGCGCCTTGAAACTAATACGAGTAAATGATCGTTCACTGCCTTGAAATGAATTACCAAAACGGAGGAGTTTTGACAGCAGCTGTCAAAATCCACCAATCAAAAAAAAGATTAAACATTATGACAGCTAGACCTCTCGCCACGGTGCTGCCATCTAGTCAACTAGGAACCCTTATAGTTTCGCCATGTATGACCGCCCGTCCGTCCGTCCGCGGTTAATCTCAGTGACCGTTAGCACTAGAAAGCTGAAATTTGGTACTAATATGTATATCAATCACGCTGACAAAGTGGTAAAATAAAAAGTGGAAAAAAATGTTTTATTAGGGTACCTCCCCTATACGACTACGTAAGTGGGAAGTGATTTTTTTTTTTTCATTTCAACCCTAACGTGTGATATATTGTTGGATAGGTACTTAAAAATGAATAGGGGTTTAGTAAAATCATTTTTTGATAATATAAATATTTTCGGAAAGAATCGCTCCAGAAGTAAAAAAAATGTGTCCCACCCTCTAACTTTTCGACCATAAGTTTTAAAAATTTGAAAAAAATCTCATAAGTAAAACTTTATAAAAACTTTCTAGGAATTTTTTATTATTATTTAGGTTGAATAGTTTTTGAAAAATAATTTCTGAACTAAGTTTGTAATTTAACCCTATAAGCAGGTGTTTATTGTACCTGTAACTTCTACAAAATCACAATGATATGACGTGCTTTCAAATAAAGTTTTGAAAAAAATTATAAAATAATTTCTGAACTAAGTTTTTAACTCTTAAGTGGGTCCCCACTTAAGAGTTAAAAACTTAGTTCAGAAATTATTTTCTAACCGACTTACTGTGACCGACGGATAACTACGGAACCCTACACTGAGCGTGGCCCGACACGCTCTTGGCCGGTTTATTATAAATATTTATAACAGGGGCACGCACACCGTAGTAGCCGGCGGGCGCGGGCGCGGGCGCAGATCCAAACATGGCGAGCATAAATATACTTACATTACGTGTGTAACGATATAAATATGTTAGTCTCATGAAAGTTTTATAGTTATATGTTTTTTTTAAACCATCAAGCTGGTCAAAATCTTATCATGGTATCGTTGTCTCACCTCAATTGAGCGACGTCTCTTTCCTTCATGAGTTGCGTTTTCTTCATGGCATAGTTTGTGGGATGTGATCTGAACCTGTCCTTTTCTTGTACTATTTTTTCTACGTCTTCTTCCTGAAATTCGTGGTTTTCATTTTCATTTATCCATTTCATAGTTTATATGCTCTTACAAACATGAAAAATCGTCAGCCGGCTGTATCTAGGTGGAAAGACCGTCAGCTGATGCCCTGAAGACCGTATGTTCACGTGACCAGCTGACGGTCTTTTCACTGCGATACAGCCGACTGACGATTTTTTATATTTATAATAGGACATAAACTATCTGACAAAGTTACAATCGGGACGCGACCATTTTTTTTTAAATGTTTAAATCGCTGCCGTTCCTCAACCCACCAACGGAGAGGCAGCTGACCTTCACGAAGCTTTATTACACATCGCCCTTAACCACTTGACAAGTTATCGCCTGGGACGCGATGACCAACGAAATTTGTTCCTGGCTTACGGTCTAAAGTGGCAGAGATTTATAGATAACGCCGTATTAAGC
The DNA here is from genome assembly GCA_947086415.1 of Pammene aurita. Taxonomy (NCBI): domain Eukaryota; kingdom Metazoa; phylum Arthropoda; class Insecta; order Lepidoptera; family Tortricidae; genus Pammene; species Pammene aurita. Next base: position 5,345,340 of record OX352314.1, on the reverse strand, counting down.
GAGAAATCGTATTAAGCGGGTTCTACTGTATTTAGCAGTATATTTCTACAAGACATTTTTACCTTAAATTCATACATGAGCGCTTCTTTAACTTCGACTATCTTATTCCTAACAAAGTCCATGGCGGGTGGTTTTTTGTTCGCGTCCTTTATCGCCTTGTGCCATTTCTGGAACTCGCCGTCCGTGAACTCCTGGAAATTGAGCTCAATTAGAAAGGAATAAGGTTCATTTTAGATTGAATAAAAATCTGAAGTGACAACGGTGTCTTCAGAACCACTACAATAGGCATGATGAATTTTTCTCATGTATGGCATCAATCGATTCGTTGTTGTAAGGATCAAATGTCTATATGGGGCCAATTGCGTTAAAGCAACACAAAAGTCATAAATAAGACTTAAAGTATGAGATTTGCATTTGTTTATCAAAACGCTCCTAACAAAATGACGTGCAAAAGTGACGTCACGATTTAATAGTCGCCCTGTTTAAAGTATGGAAAAATTATGAATTTGCTATTTTTACAGTGCAATATTGCGTTTATGTATATGGTTGCCATACAATTTGTTTTACAGTAAAACGTTAAAAATCGAATGGTATAATTTTTTTGTACTTTAAAATATCGTAAAATTTGGAAATTTTGATCATTTTGCATACATGTCGTCATCCCTATTATATACTGAAAAAGGATATTGATTCATGTAAAATTCAACATATACGGAACACATAACATAACTTCAGAGATGAAGTAAAAAACCGGCTAAGTGCGAGTCGGACTCACGCACGTAGGGTTCCGTACCATTATCTATAAAAACAAATCATGTCTGTTGTAGAGGAACCCCCTTAAAATTAATTTTAGTCTGTTTTTTAGTATTTGTTGTTATAGCGGCAACAGAAATACATCACCTGTGAAAACTTCAACAGTCTAACTATCACGGTTCATAAGATACAGCCTGGTGACAGATAAAAACGGCAAAAAAATCATGTCTATTGTATGGGAACCCCCTGAAATATTTATTTTATTCTGTTTTTTAGTATTTGTTGTTATAGCGGCAACAGAAATACATCATCTGTGAAAACTTCAACAGTCTAACTATCACGGTTCATAAGATACAGCCTGGTGACAGATAAAAACGGCAAAAAAATCATGTCTATTGTATGGGAACCCCCTGAAATATTTATTTTATTCTGTTTTTTAGTATTTGTTGTTATAAAGCTTGAACACAGTAAAATGTGGGCACAAGTAAATGCTTATATATTTTTATTTATACAATATGGAAACTTCTTAGTATTATAAATAAAAACTATTTGATATCCTGAATAAAAACTATTATGACAGCATTCCACTTTGATCATTTGTTTTCACGATGGCGAGCTCTGAACACAAGAAACGTGAAATTATTTTGCGCAAACATACTGAAAATCCTCATTTAAGTTATAGGGCATTAGCAAAACTTTTAAAATTACCGCAATCTTCCGTATGTTTAGTTTTAAAAAGGTTCCGAGAACGATTGACAGTAGATCGCAAGCCGGGAAGTGCAGGTAAGCAAGGCGCAAAGGATAAAAAAAAAGAAGCCCATGTCTTGCGACTTTTTACAGCGAATCCGAAGTTATCGTCCCGTGATGTCGCAAAAAAGGTCAAAATGTCGCAGTCATATGTACAGAAAACTAAGTCAAGAGCTGGATTAAAGTCGTTCAAAGCACAAGCTGCACCCAATCGCGACGCTAAGCAAAATCTGTCTGCAAAACAGAGATCACGAAAGTTGTACGACAATTACTTGACAAAATTTGGATGCGTTGTATTGGATGATGAAACGTACATCAAAGCAGACTTCAAGCAGATACCGGGGCAAGAATTTTATACTTCTAAGAATCGTAAGGATGCCCCAGAAGATTGCAAGATAAAAAAGAGATCGAAGTTTCCAAAAAAATTTCTTTTATGGCAAGCTATTTGTAGTTGTGGTAAAAGAAGTCGTTCATTCGTAACAACAGGCACAGTAAACGGTGAAATCTACAAAAAAGAATGTTTGCAAAAGCGTCTACTGCCCTTTTTACGCAGTCATAGCTCACAGCCATTATTTTGGCCAGACCTTGCGAGCTGTCACTACTCTAAAGCAGTAGTTGAGTGGTATAAACATAACGATGTCGCAGTGGTACCTAAAGAGTGCAATCCTCCAAATTGTCCTGAACTGAGGCCGATTGAAGAATATTGGTCAATTATGAAAGGGATTCTAAAAAAAGGAGGCGGAGAAGTTAAATCGGCAGCTGAATTGCAAAACAAACGGAAATGGGCTTGCAAAAGATATCCTGATAGTGCTGTGCAAGACTTAATGAGCCGGATTCGACGCAAAGCACGCAGTATGGCATATAGAAAGCAAATTTAATAATTGTATATATTTGTAAAAATGGTTATTAGTCTAGTAAATAAATGCAATAAAAATTTCCTTGAAATATGTTCAATAACATTTTTATTTTTGTTACTTTATGTGCCCATGTTTTACTGTGTTCAAGCTTTAGCGGCAACAGAAATACATCACCTGTGAAAATTTCAACTGTCTATCACGGTTTATGAGATACATCCTGGTGGCAGACGGACAGCGGAGTCTTAGTAATAGGGTCCCGACCCTATTACTAAGACTTTGCCACTGTTTGCCCTTTGTGTACGGAACCCTAAAAAACACGAATTCGTAAAAAAGACTAAACTATGAAATTGCATTTTACTTTACCTGATTACTGACGAACTCCAATCGGAATACCCTGTCTTGGGTTCCGTGGCGCAATTTCAGACCCTTGTTTGTTCTTGTGTTTCCTAGATTGTACACTTTCGCCGTCTCATACACGTCTATTATTTCTGCTACCTGAAATTAATTATTTATTTAAATAAAATCAAACGAGACCTTATTTTTTGATCATAATGATATAAACTTTGTACTAAACCATTGATTTATACAAAAAGGGAGATATGGTACCAGGCGCTCGATTCTGTGCGATCAAATATAGTTTCCGGCACCTATATTGAATTAGTCGTGTGGCCGAGTCTCTCAGTCATACTTTGTGCAATGCGCAAAATATGGAGGTCTCCCTTGCATACCCGTGTTAACTATATAGGTTTATCTCTTTTGCCCATTATGCACAAACATTATAGCGGTGTGTAGCATTTTACAAGTGTGTAGGTGCAGGACCGCATTTCAGTTTTGTTTACTATGAACGTCACTCATCTTCCTTTTTGTTTATGTCTATGTACTAAACCTAATTATTTTACTATCGCCAGCAAAAGTCGTAGTAACAAATCTAGTGTGTCAAAATAATTTTGAAATCTTTTGAAATAAATATAATATAACTATTATCTGCCCCGTTTCTCTACTTATAATTATAGTGTAATGTAATATAATGTAAAAACTCTTTATTGTACAAAAACCAGTCAAAAACAATACAATAATAGGAAAACGTAAGTGCAAAGGCGAACTTATCCCTTTAAGGGATCTCTTCCAGTTAACCTTTGAGCAGATAAGAGAAGAAGTGAAAAGAGGTAGACAAATACGGCAACATGTACAACAAGGTACGAGAAAGGTAGATACTATAGATACATATATACAAAAGTTATAGGAAAAGTATATATACAGGGTGTTTGGTAACCGGATGCAAAGCCGAAAGTAGGAGATAGCCTAGGTCATGTAGAACATTTTTAGCCATACTTGTCTTAGACAAATGTTATTAGTTTTTTTTTAATTTAAATTTAAAAATTTGTCGGAGAAAACTGCAAAACTTCAGACTAAATCGATAATTAGTACTTTTTTTACTGCAGGTAGATTTTTTTTTGTTTTATTTCGTATTGTGCAATGTCTATCAAACACTAGAAAAGTGATTTCAAACATCTGTGTCTAAAGAAAACAAGTTGACAGCGATTTAAAATTTTAGTTACATGAAAATGTAAACGATTTAAGTGATTTCAAAGTACGAAAAAAAAAAACTAAAATAGCCACGAATTTTCAAACCATTTTAAAAACATGCTTGGCTTTTACCCTTTTATTTAAGCTATCAAACACGACTGTAGCTACTGTATCCTTGAAAATAAGCCACCTAAACCAACTGGGTAGCTAAAATGTTTCGCTCTACTTGTGATACTTGTGGTAGTTGTGGTGACGAATCTCATTATGATTTTACAATAAAACATTGGTTCTGAATACTAAGTTGGCGTTGACTTGACATTTGACTTGTTTTAAAAGGGTTAAGTGTACTGGACAAAACTACCACATGCAATTTTAACAAACAAAGGCTTGCGGCGGTGAGAGACAAAAGGGACTGATAGCGGCAGGCGGCGGGCGATAAGACAATCATGTCTCAAGCCATTTTATCTTTGAAAATAGGCTACCTGTACTAATAAGAGGGAATGTTTAGGGTAAATTAAAACAAAAGCATAAAAGATAAGTTATTTATTTTTACGATCAACACATTAAAATTACACATCATCGCTCGTTTTCAAAATGTGACCCGCCGTTTCGAATACAAGCACGAGCCCGTCTTCTTACTTCTGTGGTGGTTGTTCCGAATATCATTTCTTCCCTCATCCTTTCGAACGCCGCTTCTATCCTCTCCCTCAGCTCTTCTACGGTATTAATGACCTCTTGTGTGTAGACTAGCTCCTTAGCTCGGCCCCAAACGAAAAAATCCAATGGTGTCAAATCAGGTGACCGAGCGGGCCAAGGGATTCGTCCGCCTCTGCCGATCCAACCGTCCGGGAAACAGTTATCCAGATGCTCCCTTACAGCCAGAGAGTAATGGGCGGGACAACCGTCGTGTTGAAATGTCACTGCACCGGGCAGCTGGTCTTCGTCAATAAGCCTGGGCAAATCGTTTTGTAAAAATTCCAAATAATTTGCCCCATTTAAATTATTTGGCAAAAAATGTGGCCCAATAAGGACTCTGCCGATGATTCCAGCCCACACATTGACGGAAAACCTTCTTTGGAAGGACACTTGCTTTTTCCAATGTGGATTGTTGTTTTTGTCAGCCCATTGGTGTAGGTTATGGAAATTTGTGATCCCCTCCCGGGAAAATTTCGATTCATCGGTCCAAAGAATGCTTCGCAAAAAACGTCGGTCTTCGATATCCGCATTGAGTAAAAATCGGCAGAAGTCCACTCGGCGTGCAGGATCTCCTTCGTCCAAACCTCCGATGCCGCGAAAAGGATATTTTCCCTCACGATTCATTGTGGCCCATACTTTCCATGTGGACAAGTTCAGATTACGAGCTACCACTCTGATGCTCGTATTCGGATCCTCTGCAAATGCCTGTAGAACGTCTTCCTCCACTTCAGGGCGATTACGTCCTGGATTCCCTCCATGTTGCACAGCAATACCATTCTCACGTAGCCTTCGGAATGAATTGTAAAACACGCTCACATTAGGCAATCTCCGGTTTGGAAAACGCTCTTGGTACATCCGTCGGGCCATCGCTCCATTACTGTCAGCTTTGCAGTACATGTAGATAATGTCGGCGTATTCTTCGTTCGTAAACTCCATGTTTACAATGAAGAAGTCGTAATTACATGTGAAGGAGCGCCTACGGCAGCTACAACTTGACACGGTAAATTGAGATGAGAGCGGGAAATTAAACCACAATGAACGTCTAATCGCAACTGAAGTTGTAACTAGACTAAATTACTAGTTTTTGCACAAATACTCATGTAGCTAATCAGTTTATCTTTGTCAATAAAGCACAAAACCGATCATCTTTGTTTAACGCTGCTCACCGCCTGCCGCTATCAGTCTCTTTTGTCTCTCACCGCCGCAAGCCTTTGTTTGTTAAAATTGCATGTGGTAGTTTTGTCCAGTACACTTAACCCTTTTAAAACAAGTCAAATGTCAAGTCAACGCCAACTTAGTATTCAGAACCAATGTTTTATTGTAAAATCATAATGAGATTCGTCACCACAACTACCACAAGTATCACAAGTAGAGTGAAACATTTTAGCTACCCAGTTGGTTTAGGTGGCTTATTTTCAAGGATACAGTAGCTACAGTCGTGTTTGATAGCTTAAATAAAAGGGTAAAAGCCAAGCATGTTTTTAAAATGGTTTGAAAATTCGTGGCTATTTTAGTTTTTTTTTTATCGTACTTTGAAATCACTTAAATCGTTTACATTTTCATGTAACTAAAATTTTAAATCGCTGTCAACTTGTTTTCTTTAGACACAGATGTTTGAAATCACTTCTCTAGTGTTTGATAGACATTGCACAATAAGAAATAAAACAAAAAAAAATCTACCTGCAGTAAAAAAAGTACTAATTATCGATTTAGTCTGAAGTTTTGCAGTTTTCTCCGACAAATCTTAAAATTTAAATTTAAAAAAAACTAATAACATTTGTCTAAGACAAGTATGGCTAAAAATGTTCTACATGACCTAGACTATCTCCTACTTTCGGCTTTGCATCCGGTTACCAAACACCCTGTATATATATTAAACCAGCGAGGAGCGAGGAGACAATCATAATAAAAACACAGACAAGGAACATCTAAGACACATACAGAATAATACAATTGCAACATATCAATCAGAGTCAGTTAACCATAACTTCTTTAGTATATGGGCATTTTCAGAAAAAAGTGAACCATTTACTCTTTTTTGATAAACCTAACAAATGGGTTATTTCTACTCAGAATCACGAGGACTATCGATTTTAATAATAAATATAGTGTCACAATTTTAGTTTGTCAATTTTGTGACGCATCTATGGAGCGTCACAAAATTGACAAATTATTTCTGTATGGAAAATTATGGACTCTTTTTGTCAAAAATGGTACTTCTTTTTTTGAAAACCACCATCATATAATGGACATTTTTATTTTAACTTGTAATTTACAGCACGACTTAAGTCGTGTTTCAGTAACGTCTAACCGTCACATTCCTGACAAAATGTATGGGAGTTGACATAGACCGTCAGTTTTGTGACGATTGCTAACCGGTCGTTAATGGTACACAGTTCCGTGAAAATGGCCTAATACGTCGTTATTTTAATTTAAACACAAATATGATATAAATCTATCAGAAAAAAAACCGCTGACTGCAATATATTAATCTCTAAAGTCTATTTTATTTGTACATTGTCTTAAATTTCAATCGATTAAACGGCATAAGATATTTCGTAAAGCTATGTTGGTTTAGTGTTATCTTTTCAATCAATCGTATTTTGTGTTACATACAACTTTGCATTGAGAAATAGACTCACCCTATATACAGGATTCCCATTGTTGTTCCCGATGCCGATCCTTACGAAACACCCTGTGACCACGCGGGCGAAGAATGGTAGGTGCACTAGTCTTTCTAATTTAAACCTGCCAACAAAATGGATTAGGTTAGCATTATTTAAAAAAAAAATTGAATAACGAAAAAATGTTTTTTTGCCAAGTTTTCAATGCCAACTGTCGATTTCTGTCAAGTAAACCCAATCTCAATGCCCTAGCGATATTTTATCAACTGACTTCAAGGTTCTCAATTCGTCAGGATCTTGTTTTTGCTAAAAAAATATATATATTCGAAGACGGCTGGACCGATTTGGAAAATTCTTTTTTTGTTTGAAAGAGTATACTTGACAGTTGGTCCCATTGTAACCAGGTCAGGATCTGATGATGGGATCTTGAAGACATCGAGGGAACTCTACAAATATTATAGGCACACCTATAGTGATTTCAATATTTTTTACAGTAGCTCGGGCATTTCCTTTTGGAAAAGTGGAGAAGTCTAAGTGAAGTCGGTTCTTATTTGTTTAATATTATAATATAATCAAGTCCTCATTGGCCTCCACACTAATGACATTGTATTTCATTGTCACTGGGCTTTCATAGGTACTTATTTACTTAGACGCTTCAGCTATCTTAGACAAAAAATAGTCTGAAGACGAAAAACCCATATTAAAGCTGATTTTTTTCTATGGGCTACGAAAATTCAGCTAACATACGGGCATTTTTATTTTAACTTGTCTTTAAAGCTCGACTTAAGTCGTGTTTCAGTAACGTCTAACCGTCACATTCCTGACAAAATTGGATTTGACATTGACCGTCAGTTTTGTGACGATTGCTTACCGGCCGTTAATATTACACAGAGTGAAAATAGTAGTTTATGCAACAGTTGTATAAGAGGGGTCAAAAAAGGTGAGTGGCGTGGGTAACAATTTGAGCCGTAGGCGAAAATTGTTAAGAAAAACGCCACGAACATTTTTTTACCTACTTATACGACGTTGCATACAATACTTTTTCTACGAATCTAATTTTAATACTTTTACATCAAATACGAAAACTTCATGGATATCGCAGTTATTTTGTCAACATAATCAACAATCATTTAAGTTTTACCTTTTAAAACACTATTTTTCAATAATACTAACATTACTAACACAAATACACACCGTCGTTAGGTATATGATCAATTACGAGTATTAAAGAGCTACAGAGATTAGTAAAAATGCCGAAATTACTTTCAAAGTTTGCAATTTGCCCCAACAAACGAACGGGAAACGTAAAAAACTACGAAGTAGGTCTGTGGTTCTTTTATTTTTTTCTTTTTTAAAGTTTTTTTTTTCTAAAAACGCTGCGTTTATTTAGGTTTCTTAGGTTGGCAGTAATTTATTTTATATTAATAGTCGTGTTTGCACGCGATTACGCGATACTATTTTGGCGCTTTTATAGAACAAGTGTTATTTTGGGGAATAGACTAGATAGACTTTTCATCGAGTGTATTATCTATGTTCTTATAAAGGTGTTGACGAATGTATAAATGACAGATAAAAGTACAGGAGTAGAAAATAGTAGTTAATAGTACACACAGTGGGGATCAATGTTACTCTGCGTCCGTAGGGAACACCTTAGACAACCCTACACGTGATCCCTGGGTGGTGCTAAAAGAGTAACATACTTGGCAGCTGCACTGTCCCATCTGGACCTCACAGCACTCCCTGGATTTTCCTTATCATCTGCTTTCCCACTACTACTCTACTACCCTAGGGAAGAAATACCTATGTATACCCAGTGACATTTAGCCATACGATAAATAAGAGTGAAAATTCCCATACACAAATTTCCTACTTCAGACTAATTTTTGTCTATGATCGCTGAATTCCGCTGAAGTGTTTTGCGCCTACGGCAGCCTTCACACTGGTGCGCGAGAGAGATAGCGCTCTGCATGTGTGTAGCGCGGTCACACAGCATTTTCAGTATATAATATGAACTTCAGTTCTTTTATATAAGGTGCTAACAAATTAGTCACGGATATTTTAAGAGATAATACATTACATTAAAACAATTAACTTTTAACTATAATTAATGAAACCTGTGTATATATTTTACTTTTAACTATAATTAATGAAACCTGTGTATATATTTTTTTTGTTTTCAATTTACCGAAAAAAAAAAATTATAATTATTTTTTTAAATAACCATCCCCTATAATGTACCTGTCAAGATGTTTAACACTGTCTGTCATGTCACGTCAAAAGTTTTTTTTCTTAAATGTCATTATGATTCGGGTCTAAAGAGGTCTCATTGAATTATTAACAGGGTGTTTTAACGTAGGAAATTTGTTTCCTAGTTTTCTCCAAAACAACATAACAAAACCTATGATGTTTCATACTTAAATATACTCCGAGAGCCGAGTACTATCAGCGGTAAAGAAGGATCCATGATTAATTTGTTAGAACTTTATATAGCACGACGGTGGCAAACAAGCACATGGCCCGACTCATAGTAAGCAGCTACCATTACCACTGACCTGCTTAACCTAAGTTTGTTGATCTGATCCCTGCTGTCTGCATACTTGACCTCCTTGACCTCTTCACGCTCTCTGCGTTCCTTCTTATTATCGGTCTCTTCTCCGGTCGATGATGAACTTGAGGAAACGCTGGACCGACGCCGACCTGGTTGAGTTAATGAAGTACAGGCCCGGATAAGGGATCAGGGTGTTAGGAGCGAGTGAAGCGAGGCCGTTTAGTTACAAGACTGGCAAGTTGTATTCATTATGCAATTGACTACTTTCCTAAAAAAAAAATATTTAGTCCGTCAGTTAGATTATAAAAAAATATTGGACACGTATTTTTTATTTTGTCAATCAAACAAAAATTGGTGAAGATGTAGCCCGTTAAAGTTCTGCGCGACGTCACATTTCAGTACAATATTTAGTATAATGTGACGTCACGCGGAACTTTAACGGGCTATATCTTCAACAATTTTTGTTTGGTTGACAAAATAAAAAATACGTGTCCAATATTTTTTGATAATCTAACTGACGGACTAAATAGAATTATATTTTTTTTACCCAGGAAAGTACCCAATTTAGTGTTGGTAATTTTATTGCGCCCTGGGGAACAATCTTTAATCGTTGTAATTTATCATTGTCGGTTTGCGCAAATAAAACATTGTATCATAATCATATTTTCTAAGGGTTTTCTAGAAAAATATAAAATTTTAATTGTCATAATTCCTCATTCTTTGGGTAAGAAAAGCCACAAATGACAAAGAATAATTTGTGCTGATATTTCAGTTTAACACTTACATGTTTCAAATCTAGTATTTCTGTCGCTCGCTTCGCTCTGCATTCAGCATGCGTCCGTCAATTATATATTTAATTTTGCCAAATGTCAGCGAATTAGGTATTTTTTTGTAGTTTTAGTTTATTTAGCAGGCCTAGTTTATTTAGTTTCTATTGTTTTTATTCTTTATGTGTATTCAATTTTACCTTTGCCCAATAAGGTTACACAACAATGAAAAAAAAAACAAATGTACCAACTGGTTTAATAATATGTGACCGAAAATTGTATGGAAATTTATCACTTCCCAAACTATTGTTCCCATAGTTTCATTTGGCATAATCATCGGATGGCATAATATCGTTTCTCATACCTATTTTCGCATATTTTTATTTAACTAAGCTAAGCTAAGCCAAATGAAAGATCGTTCAAATAAAACTATGCGATACAATGCATTTGGTAAACGCTGGTATACTAACTAAACATTATGCGATAAGTTTTTTGGGAAATGAAATTAGACGAAAGGATTTTCGACGAAATAGCAGTACCATCGCCCACATTGTTAACTGCCCATCAGTGGACCTTATGCCTTTTGTGATAAGGTCCACCGATGTACATACAGTTAAGGGGCGGACAACAGCTAAATTCCCTCCCATCTTTTTCAGCGCGAGTGAAAGAGAAACACTGTGTTACGATTAGTATGGGAGCTCATTGCAAATTTTGCAAAATGATGAATTAAAAAAAAACTACGCATTAATTGAGAAATATAAAAGAACGAAGTTTTTAGTATTAGTGCGGTGGATTTTTGTCCTTAGTTACAGACGTATAAGTCAAGAAACTAAAGACATACGACTGTTTAAAGCAAATTTTAAGATGTAACTTTGGAATTATTTTCTATCGAGCCGATTTCGTCCAATCGTGTATCTGAATCAACGAAGTTCTTCCAAATATAAGGAATAATAACATATATTTTTTTTACTTTCTCAAAACAAGGAGTTATAGGTAAAACACTGTTTGAGTAAAGTCAATTTGAAGGTCATCGGGTGTTGTCAGCCTCTTAAGGGTATTGCTGTTTGTAGGTACCAACTACTTACCTTGTGATTTGTTGTCATCCGAATCTGAGCCCGAATCATCCGAATAGATGTCCGATGCTTTCAATTTGACACTTTGCTTGCTGGAACCGCCTATTAGCTCTTCGTCTGCATCCTGTGAACAAATACGTCAATAAATATTTATTATGATATGATTGTGTTAGAGTTAGTTACTTATAATACAGACTGTAACAAAAAATATCCGGTGACCCGTTAAAGGGCATAATTGGTTATGGTACTGCGACAAAGAAAAAACAGAAGAAAATATTTTTTGACGCGAAAAAAAATTTTTTTTTAATGTGAGACGTCGTTTCAAACTGCCAACCCTCCATACAAAAACAATATTATTTTTCGCGTAGAAAATGTTTTTTCACCTCAGCAGCAGGAACGAGGGTTCTTTGATACCTAAAAACAGTGAGCAAAAATCAATTTTGCTGCGAGCGTGAGACAAAATGACCTTGTTGACCTTGGAATTACAATGTCAATCCGCGCGCGAGGTCTAATACAAATTCGAAATACTCGAAAGCTATTCGTGTTGTCTTTTTCACGTCATTAGTAAATAGAGAGAGAGACAGAAATATTTTAAACGTCATTCAATCAAATTTTATTTAATTTTAATTCGTATTCTGAACTTCCGATTAGACCCCTGAAACAGAGTCAGAACGAAACGTTCCGAAATGCGCAGAAGTACTAATTTGTAAATATAATTTAAACAACGTGGCAATACGGCCAGCCTTCTGGGCACCCTGCCCGTTGACAGTGATCTGGACCAAATTTTTTATCTCTAGTTTTAAGTAGTTTAGAGTGTTTATTATATTTTTATTGTTGTGTTATGTTGAAATAAATCAACAAATTTTAATTTTGAAATGTTTAACCATACAACACCTAAAATAATTTACGTTCTTTATTTCAAGATCAAATAAGTATAAACGGAAAAATTACAAGATTATCATGTGAAAAATATTATTACTTACAACAATCTCTCGTATTGTGATCAAACAGTAGTTACCGAACGCAGATAAAAAAAAGTGTACATAAGTCAAAATGGCGGTATAGATATTTCAAAAATATTTCATTTATTTTGATTATTTTTTGTGTTATTAACTTATAATTGAGGTTTTTGAACTCAAATGTAAGAATATTATTATTATTATTATTTTTTATGAAATAGGAGGCAAACGAGCAGACGAATCGCCTGATGGTAAGCAATTAACGCCGCCCATGGACGCCTGCAACACCAGAGGGGTCACAAGCGCGTTGCCGGCCTTTAAGATGGGAATACGCTCTTTTCTTGAAGGTTAATATTATAATAAATACAAGTGAAAAAAGTGACAAAGAAGGATTAAGCATCACCCAGGTTGTATTTTTCTATGTCTTCTCATTGCTGAGGTGAAAAATAGTGTGTTCAACATGAGAATAAAGTTATTTACATCTTGTGCTTTTGAGTCCCTCTCTACGCTCAAGATTCTATTATAGAACCTTTCGCTTGTTCAGGACTCAAAATTAGCACTCGAAGTAAATACGAACTTTCTTCTCTTGTTGTACAAATATCTATTTTTCACGCTACTGTTCGGAAATGTGACAAAAGATGGTTAAAATCCAAGCTGGAAAGTGAGCATTTGCTGTAGCACCTGAACCACCACTACAGCAATGTTATTGTAGCGATGAAATGTCATTAGTTGGAAAGTAAATTGTCCAGTTATGTCATTGCATTCATTAAAAACATTAAAAGGTATTTTTTTGGCACAACTTTATGTTTAAAAAATAAAATAAGGTTGTATATCGGGCCAACTACCTGTTTAAAAAAAAGAAACGTGAAAACCATTTATTCACCCTTAAGGCGTTTTTACTTTTTTAGCAGTTTGTGGTTTTCTTTCAAAAACGCCTCTAAGTAATGAGTCGGTTTAAATCAAACAACAGAAAAACGCTTCTTGAAAGTGAAAAAAAAAGTAAAAAGGCGGGAATGGAATTCTGAATTGGATATTGTTTCACTGAAAAACTAGAAAATTGTATCAACGCGGTGAAAATGACTTCATCTAGTGAAGAAAATGATTTATTTCCTCACAGTAGTCGTGAAAAGCACTATGTAATATCTCGGCCGAAAGCGCTATAGGTGGACTCGTATCTTCGAGGGCCTCCCCTGGCGGGTCGGCCCTCGAACTAACTCGATCCACCTATAGCTTACTTTCAAGCCTCTACAACAATGTACTATTCTTAGTTCGTAATAAGCATACGGATACTAATTATGCCCTTAAACGGGTCACGAGCATTTTTGTTACATACTGTATATTTCTATAATATTAGCAGTAGGTACTTATTTTTAAACATAGTGGCTAAGGAAGAGCGTTGTCTCTCGACACAGGCATTTTTATGCCGCTCTTACCGGGCGGCTCCATCCCTTTTGTATACCTAATTTATTAAATAAAAAAATATAGAACATGCGTGAAAAATATTTAATTGAATTTGTTCCATAAACACGTTCAACGACCCCAAATTAATCTAAATAAGTGGAAATCCGTAATAATTTTTAACAGTTTTTTTAAAGATATTGCGGTTTAAAAACGTAATATTTTAGGCATTTTTGTATACCTCAAATGTATTTTCGAAACTTCAGTTCGATTACTTATGTTCTAACAAGAAAAAAAAAATATGACAACTATATAGCTAAACACATTTTTTCGTGCCTAAAATTACAAAAATCTTCCAAAAACTTGTTCCTTCCACGCAGTTTTCTGCAACTTTGTGGTCGGTGACGTCACAAACCTCATACTTTTTGTATGGGGCGTTTTGACGCGCGGCGCAGACGCCTAACGTATTCACATTTTTTGACGTTTCAGGGCTATCATAGATAGTAGGTTTATTAGAGACATTTGAATCTGCAGGGAAATAGAATTGAATGACGTCTTCCAAAAAAATCAAGCATGTTCCTAAGTGGTATTTTGTAGTTTAGTATGAGGCAATTTTAATCTTAATTTGTACTTTATAGCTCGACTTAAGTCGTGTTTCAGTAACGTCTAACCGTCACATTCCTGACAAAATTTATGGGATTTGACATTGACGTTCAGTTTTGTGACGATTGCTAACCGGCCGTTAATGGTATAAGGTTGTAAAAATGCCCACTTATAAATGTCCCGCGTGACCTTGGCGTCCCGCTGCGCCATGGCGTCCTGATGGTTCTGCCTATATAGATACACGTGATCCAACTCACGTCGTCCTCCCCCCTGTGCTTGTCCCGGTGCTGGCGCTCGGCCTCGCGGCGCTGGCGGGCGAGGTTGTCCCGCGTGACCTTGGCGTCCCGCTGCGCCATGGCGTCCTGATGGTTCTGCCTATATAGATACACGTGATCCAACTCACGTCGTCCTCCCCCCTGTGCTTGTCCCGGTGCTGGCGCTCGGCCTCGCGGCGCTGGCGGGCGAGGTTGTCCCGCGTGACCTTGGCGTCCCGCTGCGCCATGGCGTCCTGATGGTTCTGCCTATATAGATACACGTGATCCAACTCACGTCGTCCTCCCCCCTGTGCTTGTCCCGGTGCTGGCGCTCGGCCTCGCGGCGCTGGCGGGCGAGGTTGTCCCGCGTGACCTTGGCGTCCCGCTGCGCCATGGCGTCCTGATGGTTCTGCCTATATAGATACACGTGATCCAACTCACGTCGTCCTCCCCCCTGTGCTTGTCCCGGTGCTGGCGCTCGGCCTCGCGGCGCTGGCGGGCGAGGTTGTCCCGCGTGACCTTGGCGTCCCGCTGCGCCATGGCGTCCTGATGGTTCTGCCTATATAGATACACGTGATCCAACTCACGTCGTCCTCCCCCCTGTGCTTGTCCCGGTGCTGGCGCTCGGCCTCGCGGCGCTGGCGGGCGAGGTTGTCCCGCGTGACCTTGGCGTCCCGCTGCGCCATGGCGTCCTGATGGTTCTGCCTATATAGATACACGTGATCCAACTCACGTCGTCCTCCCCCCTGTGCTTGTCCCGGTGCTGGCGCTCGACCTCGCGGCGCTGGCGGGCGAGGTTGTCCCGCGTGACCTTGGCGTCCCGCTGCGCCATGGCGTCCTGATGGTTCTGCCTATATAGATACACGTGATCCAACTCACGTCGTCCTCCCCCCTGTGCTTGTCCCGGTGCTGGCGCTCGGCCTCGCGGCGCTGGCGGGCGAGGTTGTCCCGCGTGACCTTGGCGTCCCGCTGCGCCATGGCGTCCTGATGGTTCTGCCTATATAGATACACGTGATCCAACTCACGTCGTCCTCCCCCCTGTGCTTGTCCCGGTGCTGGCGCTCGGCCTCGCGGCGCTGGCGGGCGAGGTTGTCCCGCGTGACCTTGGCGTCCCGCTGCGCCATGGCGTCCTGATGGTTCTGCCTATATAGATACACGTGATCCAACTCACGTCGTCCTCCCCCCTGTGCTTGTCCCGGTGCTGGCGCTCGGCCTCGCGGCGCTGGCGGGCGAGGTTGTCCCGCGTGACCTTGGCGTCCCGCTGCGCCATGGCGTCCTGATGGTTCTGCCTATATAGATACACGTGATCCAACTCACGTCGTCCTCCCCCCTGTGCTTGTCCCGGTGCTGGCGCTCGGCCTCGCGGCGCTGGCGGGCGAGGTTGTCCCGCGTGACCTTGGCGTCCCGCTGCGCCATGGCGTCCTGATGGTTCTGCCTATATAGATACACGTGATCCAACTCACGTCGTCCTCCCCCCTGTGCTTGTCCCGGTGCTGGCGCTCGGCCTCGCGGCGCTGGCGGGCGAGGTTGTCCCGCGTGACCTTGGCGTCCCGCTGCGCCATGGCGTCCTGATGGTTCTGCCTATATAGATACACGTGATCCAACTCACGTCGTCCTCCCCCCTGTGCTTGTCCCGGTGCTGGCGCTCGGCCTCGCGGCGCTGGCGGGCGAGGTTGTCCCGCGTGACCTTGGCGTCCCGCTGCGCCATGGCGTCCTGATGGTTCTGCCTATATAGATACACGTGATCCAACTCACGTCGTCCTCCCCCCTGTGCTTGTCCCGGTGCTGGCGCTCGGCCTCGCGGCGCTGGCGGGCGAGGTTGTCCCGCGTGACCTTGGCGTCCCGCTGCGCCATGGCGTCCTGATGGTTCTGCCTATATAGATACACGTGATCCAACTCACGTCGTCCTCCCCCCTGTGCTTGTCCCGGTGCTGGCGCTCGGCCTCGCGGCGCTGGCGGGCGAGGTTGTCCCGCGTGACCTTGGCGTCCCGCTGCGCGCGCAGCGCCGCCATGGCGTTCTGTCGCCGGTCGTCCACGTTGCGCTTGCGCTCCGTCTTGGCGCCGAACAGCGGGGAGGCCGAGCGCTCTGATGGTTCTATAAATAAATACAGATTTAATTTTAAACTGAAACATGATAATAACAATAATTTTAAACAAAAAATCGGTTGTCTGTAAAGTCGGTTTACTGACGATAGTTGAACGTGACAACGTCATAAGAAAATACTGATGGAATGGTTGCATTTTTCAAAAGAAAATTTTAATTTCACTGCACTTCATACTTGACGAAAACATGTAAATGTATTATTGTATAGCAGCTGTCCACGCGGAGGCATCGCTCACTCAAGTAGGAGAGAGACAGATGTCGAACGCTGCCGAACGCGAAGGCCGATTGTGCCTCTTTGTCGCTCGTTCCGCGCTCTCGCTTGCACTGGAACGCCTCAGAGCGAGGTAACGCCGCATGAGTCATGTTTTTTCGTGCGTGCAGCCGGCTCCATCGAATTATAAGACGTTGTCACGTCAAAAAGAACCGACTTCACTTAGCCTTCACCTTTCCAAAAGCAAACGCTCGAGCTGCTGTAAAAAATATTCAAATCTTTATACCTATGCCTATAATAGTTGAAGAGTTCCCTCGATTTCTCCAGGATCCCATCATCAGATCTTGACCTGGTTACAACGGGACCAACTGTAAAGTATACGGTGTACCCTGGTTTGTCGACAACCTGTTCATCGAAATTATTTCATCGACAACGATTCATCGAGTTAGTACTAATAATTAGACCCCGTTATCGGAGGTGCAATTTGGTAGCTTGACATTCTTAGGGATAGGTAAAAAATATTTTGAAATAATAGCTGTATGTCGATATTTTCCTTTACCGTAATGAGAGTCTAAGACTTTAATTAAACGTGATTCTTTTGTAAAACATGACTAATTAAAACATATATATTTATTAACATTTTTCATTTTTATAAATAACAATTTTCAATCTTAAATTTTTTGTAGTTCAGGGTATCCTGCGAGAACTGGCTGCATTTTCAATATTATGAAATATTATATACGAATAAAATATGCCCGTAAATAAAGCTAAATAATCAGAAATATTGTTGTGAGATGACATTGACTATCTATTGACGTAAATAATGTATTTTCAGTATAGGGGGCCGGTATTATACCTCTATGGGTAAGGTTTATCTCAAGAGTGTTATGGCACGGCCCTGCAACTCAAAACATTAGAAAAATAAAATAAAAACTTCATCGTTATTGTTCTCCTGATAATGGTTTCTACCTCGATGACAATGATTATCATGGGTGACAAAAACAAAACGTAAAATTTTAGTCTAAAAATGGTATATAAAACTTAAAAGGAAGATTATCGATATCGACATAAATATTTTTACCCATCCCTATAAACGTCGAGCTACCAAATTGCACCTCCGATAACGGGGTCTACTAATAATATTGTTTGCCGTTATTTGATTTCAACTATTATTTATTAAAATTTATCTTGCTACGTAGAAATACTATTCAACGAATATTACTTAATCGCTGATTTGTTTCAAATTATCTTAATTGGCATAACTACAAAACATTGCAACTCATTTCTTCGACTTACTAAATGCGACCCTCAAGGAAACGAACTGTTGCCAGAAGTGGGTAGGTTAAGTTAGAACTGCGAACCCCAAGAAAACGAACTGTTGCCAGAAGTGGGTTAGGGTAGGTTAAAACTGCGAGGTGGCGGTAATGGGACTCCTGATCCTAAACCGGGGCAACGTCAATACGTGTGTGCGGCAGCAAGGAGGATCCATCGTAGATGTCTCCTTGGCGATGCCTGCTGTCGCGGCACGAATGAAGGACTGGCGAGTCCTGACGGAAGTGGAGACCCTCTCGGATCACCTATATATACAAATGGGGGTCTCCCTAACAACAGGAGTCCTGGATAGGGCAGCGAGGGGTGGTGGTCACTGCTTCCCTAGGTGGGCACTGGGAAAGCTAGACAGGGATATGGCTGAAGAAGCGGCTATGGTCGAGGCGTGGGGCGCCCCCCCGGCGGCGGCCGTTGGAGTAGAGGAGAGGGCTACCCAGTTTCGGCGCTCGCTGGCACGCGTATGTACTATGCTATGCCCAGGGCCACCCGCCTCCCTGACAAACGTCAGGTATACTGGTGGTCCCCTGAGGTGGCGGCCCTGCGCACCGCGTGCTGCGGGACCCGCCGGGCATACCAGAGGTGTAGGCGAAGGCGGCACACCCCTGACAAACTTGTGCCCCTCCTCGAAGCCTACCGTGCTGCCAAGTCGGAACTTGTGGCCTGCATTGCTCGGCGGAAGGACGAGGCGTGGAAGGAGTTCTTGGAGACCCTTAACCGGGATCCGTGGGGGCGCCCGTACAAGCTTGTACGTCACAAGCTTAACAGTGCCTCCCCTATGAACTCTCTCGAGCCTGACCTGTTGGAGGCAATAGTTGCAGGCCTCTTCCCGAGAGCCAGGGAGTTCTCCCCCCCCTGTTATGGCTCCACCTGACAGGGATGAGGAAGTTGGTGAAGTCCCCCCCATCACGGAGGTCGAAATGTTTGCGGCCACTGAGCGGTTGCGGGGTAGACGTAAGGCTCCAGGACCGGACGGAGTGCCGGGCAAGGTGCTGCACCTGGCACTCGGCCACCTCGGTGGTCGGCTGAAGGACCTCTTTGAGGATTGTCTCAAGGAGGGCCGCTTCCCGGGATGCTGGAAAGAGGGGCGCCTGTGCCTCCTACGTAAGGAAGGTCGCCCGGCGGACTCACCGGCTGGATACCGCCCGTTGGTGCTTCTGGATGAGGTTGGGAAAACCCTAGAAAAGATCCTAGCCTCCCGCATAAACAGGCACCTGCGGGACGAAGGCCCTGAAGTGTGTGACCGCCAGCACGGATTCAGAGCTGGGCGGTCCACCATCGGGGCGATCAAGGCTCTCCGGGAGTTTGGGACCACGGCAGAGAGTAAAGGAGAGGGAGTCGTTGCGGTGTCTCTGGATATCGCAAACGCGTTCGGCTCCCTCCCCTACGAGGTGATCAATGAGGCACTCCGGTACCACGGAGTGCCTCTATACCTTAGGAGGGTGGTAAGGCACTACCTAACTAATCGGGTAGTGCTTTATGAAACCCAGGGCGTTCGGAAGGAGAGGGCAATGGAGCTCGGAGTTCCACAGGGGTCGGTCTTAGGACCACTACTGTGGAACATCGGCTTCGACTGGGCCATTAGGGGGGCCCAGCTTCCACGCATGGTCACCATTTGTTATGCGGATGACACAATGGTGGCTGTCCGTGGAAAGCAGTTGGAGGAATCCCTAAGAAGGGCAGCCGTGGCCACGGACCTGACGGTGGGCAGGATACAGCGCCTGGGCCTGAAAGTCTCCCTCACTAAGACAGAGGCCACTGTCTTCGGGGGGCGTCAATGGGGGAAATGCGACGGCCGAAGGATCCCCATCTCTGGGGGTGCTGTCCAGGTCAGGGCCCATATTAAATACCTGGGCCTTGTCCTGGACAGAAAGTGGAACTTTGAGGAGCATTTCGCGAGACTTGCTCCTCGGATCGTGGGTGCAGCGGCAGCACTGGGACGACTGATGCCTAACGTGGGCGGACCAAATGCGCCGTGCAGGAAACTGTACGCCGGGGTGGTCCGCTCTATGGGCTTGTACGGGTCGCCCATCTGGGCGGAGAGGCTGACGGGGAAGACCAGGGCCCTTCTCCGTCGACCGCAAAGGGTAGTGATGCTGCGTGCGAGCCGGGCATACAGAACGGTCTCGCACGCGGCAGGTTGTCTCCTTGCCGGCACACCGCCGTGGGAGCTGGATGCTCTGGTGCTGGCAAGGAGATATGAACGGAAAATGGAGGTGAGGGAGCGCAACGACCCCCCGGACCCCGAGGAGGAAAGGCGCACCCGACGGGCTAATGACGCTCACCGGAGGGTACTATGGCGGGAGCAACTAGAGAACTCCCCCTATGGAACGCGCACCATAGGGGCGATCCTCCCGTCACTAAAAAGGTGGCTCGAGCGCAAACATGGGGCCCTGACATACCGACTGACACAGGTATTGTCCGGGCATGGGTGTTTTGGACACTACCTGTGTCGAATAGGCAGAGAAGAGGGGCCCCAGTGGCATGAATGCGGCGACGACGACGACACTGCCCAGCACACCCTAGAGGTGTGCCAAAAATGGGCAGACGAGCGCCGCATTCTGACAGCACATACCGGAGGGAACCTCTCGCTGCACAGCGTTATCACGGTAATGCTGAGTAGCGAGAGGAACTGGGAGGCAGTAGTCTCCTTCTGCGAAACAGTAATGTTGCAGAAGGAGGCTGCGGAACGGGAGCGTGAGGACGCTGCAGATGCGCCACAGCTCCGTCGAAGACGGAGGGGAAGAAGGCGAGCACAATATGTGCGAGACGCCTAACCCCCTGTAGGGTCGGCGGACGGGGATCCGCCATTGGGGCCCTACTTGCGTGAGAGGACGGACTGGCTCTCCTCCTCTCCCCAGGTGTATGCCCTCTAAAAGGGGCGACCGGGGGGGTATCGCGGAGAATGACTGATGGACCCGTGATGCCCCCCACGAACGGTTAGGCGGTTAGCCCGGAGTGTTTTAGTGGGTATTCTCTTCACCTTCTCTTTGATAGAAGAGAGGCAGGAAGAGCGAGTCCCACATACCCCCCGCAAGACCCTTACCCCGGGGCTGGGGGGATGCGTAAAAGCATTTCACTCCTTGTTAAAACTGCGAACTCCAAGAAAACGAACTGTTGTCAGAAGTGGGTTAGCTTAGGTTAAAACTGCGACCCCCAAGAAAACGAACTGTTGCCAGAAGTGGGTTAGGTTAAAACTGCGAACCCCAAGAAAACGAACTGTTGTCAGAAGTGGGTTAGGTTAGGTTAGAACTGCGACCCCCACGAAAACGAACTGTTGCCAGAAGTAGGTTAGGTTAGAACTGCGATCCCAAAGAAAACGAACTATTGCCAGAAGTGGGTTAGGTTAGAACTGCGACCCCCCAAGAAAACGAACTGTTGCCAGAAGTGGGTTAGGTTAGGTTAGAACTGTCAGTAATACATGACATATGTCACGTATGTCAGCGTGGTGAAATAGTCATATTACAATATGGTTAGTAACTACTAAAGTAAAACAATCTCTAGTTGAGTCTAGTTGATATTTGGAATAGAAAACCGCCAAATATTTATTTTAATTGCCCTACCAACATTGAATGCATCAATACTTTATCCGTAAATTTATTCAAATGAATTGGTCGAATACGAAAAAATTATTCGTCGAATAAATACTGTCAAATGATTATTCGAAATTTTTATTCCTCATACGCGAATAAAGTCGTTTATTCTTATTCGTTATTCGTATTCGAATATTTTTTGCCCATCTCCGATCAAATCGATAATTATCAAGACAACTATCATTGATAATTAATTATCCTTTCAAACCCTGTAACAGACTGACTAATAAAATAAACTAAGAAAAAAAATGTTTGGAAGTAAAATAATTATTATTTTATTAACATTACTTATAATTTCCATAGCTATGGAGAGGGCTATGCTCGGAGTTTCTCTACGTGATCGAATCAGAAATGAGGAGATTCGTAGACGAACTAAAGTCACCGACATAGCCCACCGGATTAGCAAGCTGAAGTGGCAATGGGCAGGCCACATTGCACGCAGAGAAGATGGCCGATGGGGCCGAAAAGTGCTCGAGTGGAGACCACGGTCTAGCAAGCGCAGCGTAGGACGTCCATCCACAAGATGGACAGATGATCTTGTCAAGGTCGCCGGAAGACGCTGGATGCGGGTCGCTTCCGACCGGTACGTGTGGAGGTCCAAGGGGGAGGCCTATGTTCAGCAGTGGACGTCTTATGGCTGAGATGATGATGATGATGATGAATTATAATTTCTTACCTGAATCTTTGGGATCGTCCAATATCTCTCCCGGACTGGGCGGCGGAGCCTCTTTTTCTTTCTCTGGTTCTTTTTCTTTCTGTTCCGCTTCGGCTGCAGCTGCAGCAGCTGAAGAAATAGTAAATAAATGACAACCAAATGGTAGAGAATGCCTTTAGGTATTAAGTTCGCCATTTGTACATTTTTATTTTGTGTGCAATAAAGTTAAAATAAATAAATAGATATTTGAGAACTTTGTTATAGATTAATCCAGATTCAAAAAAAATGTCGCGGATAAAAATATGACACCTTTTCATCTTTTCATCTTAAGGTACAAAAGTGTTAACTTTTTTTACTCAAAAATATTGGAACATGCACTTTATCGTCTTGGCAATAGATGCTCAGATATTTGTGACCACCTTGGCCGCCCCGATATAACTGATGGCGAATATAAATATACTAGGCAACGATATACATACTTCGATAACTCACAAACGTCCCTCATGAACAATATTGGTAACAAACAAATGTTCACCAGAATTCCAACCTATGACCTCCAGATTCATAAGCAAAGACATTACCTGACTGAATGCTCCACATATGTTTGGCCTGTTTCTGTTTACTATCTCCTGGCGTCTCGTCTCCTACCCATGTCTCCAGGAACGAGGATCGCTCCGAGGCCGAGACTGAATCACGAGCACAGTGAGTGTTCCACATACCTTTAAAACTGTTTCTGCTCTTGTTTCTGTTTCCTCTGTCTCCTGGAGTCTCGTCTCCGGGAGACGAGGAACGCTTCGAGGCTGGGACTGAATCACGAGCAAAGTGAATGTTCTACATACCTTTAGCCTGTTTCTGCTCTTGTTTCTGTTTCCTCTGTCTCCTGGCGTCTCGTCTCCGGGAGACGAGGATCGCTCCGCGGCTGGGACTGAATCACGAGCACAGTGAGTGTTCCACATACCTTTAGCCTGTTTCTGCTCTTGTTTCTGTTTCCTTTGTCTCCTGCCGTCTCGTCTCCGGGAGACGAGGAGCGCTCCGAAGCTGGGACTGAATCACGAGCACAGTGAATGTTCTACATATCTTTAGCCTGTGTCTGCTCTTGTTTCCGTTTCCTCTGTCTCCTGGCGTCTCGTCTCCGGGAGACGAGGATCGCTCCGAGGCTGGGACTGAATCACGAGCACAGTGAGTGTTCCACATACCTTTAGCTTGTTTCTGCTCTTGTTTCTGTTTCCTCTGTCTCCTGGCGTCTCGTCTCCTGGCTATTTCTCCGGGAGACGAGGAACGCTCCGTGGCCGAGCGGCGGGCGAGGCGCAGTTTACGTTCTATCTCCCATCTAGAACATAGAAGAATAATAAGATTTTTACGTGATACAATACAATCACTTGGCCAACATTTTTGGATGAATAAATTGCGGTTTCTTGGGCGTAATAGACCATATTTTATTTTACAGATCAATGCCTGACAGTTTGAACATCACAAGCTCATCATATAGGTGATCCTTGGTCAACTAATAACACGCTGAGTACAGTCACCAGCAATAGTATCTTCCTACACGAAGGCCGCAAAAATATGTGACTCTCTTATGGCACTACAAATAAGAGCGTGTCACATATTTTTGCGGCCTTCGTGTAGGAAGATACTATTGCCGGTGACTGTACCAGTATTTTTGGCTTCTAGCTTAATGTATTTTCTGTGAGTTTTCTAACACATTACTTCCCCTCTGTCTCTTGCAATATTTCTCTTGGCAAAGTTATTTCCTTTAAGCCTACTAGAGCATATCTTTTTAACCAAAACGAAGATTTCTAGAAAAGTTTTAGCACAATGAGGGTTATTGTGCCTGTGTAGAACAGAAGAAAAATATGAACGATAAAAGAAACAAACCTAGTCTTCATAAGGTCTCTTCGCTCGATACGTTTGAAGATCTCTTGTTCTCTCTCCTTTTCTGACATGGCCGCGAGCCTCGCTCTGTCTTCTTCATCTCCCATCAAGTTTTCATCGTAACTGAGAAAAAAAAAAAGATTATTACGCATTTTCTATAAGGTGGTAAGGTAAAGAAAGTATAATTAGAACATTTGTGTTTTTTACCCGACTACGGTGAAGACATAAGGAAGGGTTATGATTTTAGCAGTCTATGTATGTTTGTATTTACGTATGTTCCACCGTAGCGCCATAACCTATTTATCGGATTTTTATGAATAAGGTGTCAATCGATTCGTGATTATGGCCTGGGTAACATAGGCTGCATTTTTACCGACTTCGACATGCTTTTTTTTCGTAGTTGGGTTAGTTTTTTTGTTTGTAAAATAGATGCCACTTCAGCTTTCATTTGTTCAATACTTCGACGCTAAATTTGCACCGTCTAGATGGTGACAATGTATGGGACCGCCATACTTGAAGTAGCATTTGGTGAGCAAATTTAACGTGGTTGAACTCTTAAGTGTTTTTCCCTCATTTGATAACAACCTTTTGTCAATTTGTGTAAAATATTTATTCATATATTTTTGACTTCACACAGGCAGTGGAAATTATGGTTAAAGTTGATCAGTATGAGTCAGAGAGTTCTAAACCAGGAGAGGCCCTGAGTATCATTTCCCCTCTGTCAAAAGTATTGGCGGAAAATCTAGTACATCTATAAAAACTATTTCAATAATCGATGCCACGCCATTTTCGTCATCGCTGTCGATGGATAACAAGCTCCGTGAAAATGCCCTTATGCGCTGTTTTTGGATGTAAAAAATGTTATATTTCGTCTAGTTTACAAAAAGATGAAATACCATTTCAGATGTAAGTACAGTTTTACTTTATTTACCATTACTTTCGTAATAAAAGATTTAACCTAAATCGAAAATCAAGCTTCGTTTACAGAATCGATTCAAAGACAATCGTTTTCTTTCTGACGGGCAGTAACTATTTGACGTTTGACACTTCTCCATATTTAATGCGCTTAAGGATTGCTGTCTTCTATATTTTGTGTGAAAATACAATCAAAAATGATCCTTGGCTTTTTTGTTTGACATTTCCAAAGACTGCATCCAATAATGAACCATATGTTAACACGTGTACAGTCGACTATCTATTGCTCCATTTAGTGTTATGAAGTATAAAAATAATATGTCAAATATGTTTGGTGTTTTCAAGTTAAAGGTACATCTTTGTCGGTTGTCAATAAAGCGTTGCTGCCATAAAAATTCATTTAGAAATAAACTGTATTAACAACCGACAATGATGTACCTTTGACTAGAAAACTTCACATGCGTGCTACCTCGCCCCCCTCAGATTTTGGCAGACTTTTTTGTTTGGAAAGATGAGGCGAAGCGTACTCCATTTATAGAGCTTTATGGTATGAGTTTAAGTCACTTTGGAATAGTAAAAAAAAATACAACGTCAGTTCCACTTTGAAAGTATTTCCAGTCTACCACTTACCCATCATCGAATTCCTCTTCGGAATCCACGGAATCATTGTCTGACGAGTGTGACGATACTTCACCTACACAAGAAAATAGAAAAAACATGTTTAGCATTCCGTATCTCAAGAGAAGATACTTAATAGGATATAATAAAAGGATGAATACTGGAGATATTTCTGTGAATTGTTGATTTAAAGCAGAGACCGGAACGTTACCAATGAGGAGGTATTTGATAGGGTTGTTTTTAAAACCCCCATCAACTTGGTAACCCCATCAATTGCAGGTGTTGGGCTGGTGCGAAGAAAGAGGATTGAATCTGGATCCGTCGAAAACAACGCTTGTGCTATTCACATGAAACCAATAAGGTTACATGAGGAAGAACTAGAGATGGTGGGTGAGGTAAAATACCTGGGTGAGACCCTTGACAGAACACTCAGGTATAAAACCCACATTAAAGAACAGGCGGCGGAGGCCATTTGAACACTGTACCAATGTAGAAGGGTGGTGGGAAGAAAAAACGGAGTTGAAACCTAGAATGATCAAAAGGATCTATAAGGCAATCATATTAACCAGGGTGCTATATGGGGCGATAGTCTGGTGGCATATTATTATATATTGTTTAATATACTAGCAGCTATGAGCTGATGCGTGTATATCACTACATAGAACCCATATTAAGGAATACCAAAGGACCTGACGAAGGTGCAGTGACTAGCATGCCTAATGATGACGGGGACTATGAGAACAACCCCCACGCACGCAATGTAGGTAATGCTATAAAATGAAGCAAATTCAGATCGAGGTGGACAAAGCCACGGATCAATGGTACGTCAGGATGAAAGTCTTTAATGAATGGAGGAGGAAGAGGAAGCTGCGTGGATAGAATACACGCACTAATACAGAGAGAAGCGCTATCTAGCATGGAAACGCTGATGGTAAACAACAACCTCATAAAGAGGCAGGAGATTTTCGACAAGTACAAAATACATATTGGAGAGAGAGACGACTGGTAAGTGAAGGACGAACACTGCTTCACGGACGGCTTGAGAAAGAGCTTGACACTGCTTGCAGTGGCGAAATAGTCATACCCAAGCTGGGAGAGGTGTCAGTACCAGTTGGCAGGTATGCTAGTGTGTTCCAGGCAGAAGTATGTGCGCACAGATCATTAAGGAAAGTATGAAGCAGACTGGTGTGGTGCTAATATACACAGACAGTTACAGCACTGAAGGCACTAAAGAAGACGTCAGTCACCTCCTTAGTAAAAGATTGTAAGGAGGAGCTGAACAATACCTAAGGGAAGCAATGGTGGCATGGGTATCGGGCCACCAGGGAGTTACAGGAAATAAGAAAGTAGACAAACTGGCTAGGGAAGGAGTAGGGAAGGAATACACAGGTCCGGAACCAGCTGTACCAATGTCAGCGGAAGTGACAAAGGGAGTCATAAACAGACTAAAAGAAAGATGCGGAGAGTGGAAGGAAGAAACTGGCTGTAGGCAGTCCAAAATGATGATCGTAGGTATAGACCACAGAAAAGCCAGGTATCTTCTAAAACTAGGTAAGAAAAGTCTGTGGATGCTGACAGGCGGTCACAACACCCTTAACAGACATATACGTAGGGAGTCTTCCTGTCCACACTGTGGAAAGGAGGAAACCAGTAAGCATGTACTAGTAGAATGCATTATGTACGCGGCAAAGCGATATAAAGTGGCAGTTAGCTAGGAGAAAAAAACAGTTCTAAATAATAAACATTAACGTACCTTCTTCTGGTTCACTATAAACATCTTTCTTCTTCCCGGACCCAGCGCTATCTGTACTCTTTCGGACCTCACTTTTCTTAGGTTCTGGCTTCTTCCGGTTATCATCTGAATGGTCCGTGGAAGCCTTCCGAGAGCTCCGGCCTTTCTTTGAGGAAGATTTACTTTCTGCGTCACTGTCTGAGTCTGAGCTTGATGATGATGATGATTTGGCTAAAAAAGAATACTTGTGTTAGAGATGTAACCATAGTATACAGGATATCTCTATACTCCACTTAGCGCGTTATTTCTTTGAAACCTGCGGGAGGGGAACACGCAATGCTAGCTAGACAGGGAACGCGCGAACAAATGTATTCTGTTTGCCGACGACATCTCGATTATTGTCACAAATAATAAGTTTGAAACTATATTAGATCATGAAATTAATGTAAATAAAACTGTAGCTGCCGTAATTAACTGGATGCAACATAATAATATGCAAGTAAATTTATCTAAGACTAATTATATGAATTTTAATAGCTTAAATTGGACATTGAATATTAATTATAGTGGACACACCTTGGAAAATGCTAATGTTACAAAATTCCTTGGCCTGATTGTTGATACTGATTTGCAGAGCTCGGATTTTTCACGGCAAAACAAAACACTAGCGTAATTTAGCCAGTGCTTGAAATATTATTTTATCGATATCGATAATTCAGAACTAGAAGAAATAAAAGTCACCAAATAAAATTAATATGTAATAAAACTAATAAAAACATTTGTATAAAGTTACTATATATTAGAAGCAGACGCAATTTCTTCTTCAAAATCTACGTCAGTACACACAGCAGCACAAGACATTTTATTTGGGTAATAGTGATAGGAGTAGATGATCATTATCTTTTCAACATTCTCTGGGAGTAAACAGTTGCGTTTATCACTATAAATCCATTTATGTACACTAAATGTACGTTCAACTTCAGTTTTTTGGGAGCAAATTTATAGAATTCATTATCAGTTCGGGTAATATTTTCAGATGTCTCTTAAAATTTCGTAATCAGGATTTCGTTCGAGCACGGCTTCAAATTTACGTATCACTGGTAAAAGTTTACTCCAGTTTACGTAGCAACGAACAGTATCCAGAATGAGGAAGGATTCCGCAATGGATAAAGTCGAACATTGCAATTGTTCTATTGAAGAGGCTATTACTTCGTAGTTGTCGCGAATGAAATTTAACTCCGGTCGTAGTTTGCGTGTTTGAAAACATTTTTTTGCAGCTCTTATAGCTGCCGAGTCATTAGCAAGTATGGAGACGACATCACGTATTTGCTCATAGTATTGAGCGTAATATACCGCAGCAGATATCCAAGTTCCCCATCTGGTGATAATTGGCTCGGGAGGTAGGGGAATGGACGGATATTTTGCCTTACAAAGGCGTACACGCTCTGGAGATTTTAGGAATATCTTTTTGACATTCGATATCAACCCATCCACACCTTTGAAATTATCTCGCACTTCTTCGGCAACCCGGTGCAGACCATGAGCTAAACACGTAATGTGTTTCATACGAGGAAACGTTGCTTTTAAAATACGACCGGCTTTAAGCATATATGCGGCACTATCTGTGCAAAGTAAAAGCAAATTGTTTACGTTATCATTGAAAGAATTTTGAAACAAAAATTTTAATTGGTTTATTATTAGGTTTGCTATTGTTTCCCCATTTACCTTCTCTAAAACCTTCGACCCCAAAAGATAAAATTGCTTAGAACAATTTTTTTGCAAAGACCGAATCACCACGTTTGTCACACATTTTCCCATGAAATCTGGTGTTTCGTCTATAGATATCCACAAATAATTGGTTTTGTTTACCTCTCTTATACCCTGTATAGTTTTTTTGTACACGAGATTTAAATAAATTTTTCGCAGGGTCGATTCGTCCGGTAAAGAAGTCATAGAGCAGTCGCAACATAAATACTTGTTAAAAAAATGACGAAAATTATTGTTGTTGACTGTTGCCCATGGTATGTTGCATGAAATAAGAAAAATAATTAAATCGAAATAAAATTGATGTTTCCTATTTGGTTGCCCCGAACGGTAATTGTGGCGGTTGCTTTTCACATGATTCTCCATATTGCATTTCTTCAGTTTTAGATGCATATCGCACATAGAGCAGTATATAGTGGAGGTCACTTCATTATAGACTAACTCAGGGTGATTTTCAATCCACGTTTTGATCCGATCTTGTACATTACTCATTTTTAGGGTTCCGTAGTCAACTAGGAACCCTTATAGTTTCGCCATGTCTGCCCGTCCGTCCGTCCGTCCGTCCGCGGATAATCTCAGTGACCGTTAGCACTAGAAAGCTGAAATTTGGTACTAATATGTATATCAATCACGCCGACAAAGTGGTAAAATAAAAAGTGAAAATTTTTTTTTTATTAGGGTACCTCCCCTATACGTAAAGTGGGGAGTGATTTTTTTTTTCATTTCAACCCTAACGTGTGATATATTATTGGATAGGTATTTAAAAATGAATTGGGGTTTCCTAAAATCATTTTTCGATAATGTAAATATTTTCGGAAATAATCGCTCCAGAAGTAAAAAAATATGCGTCCCCCCCCCCTCTAACTTTTGAACCATAAGTTTTAAAAATATGAAAAAAATCTCAAAAGTAGAACTTTATAAAAACTTTCTTGGAAAATTATTTTGAACTTGATAGGATGAATAGTTTTTGAAAAAAAAATACAAAATAATTTCTGAACTAAGTTTGTAATTTAACCGTATAAGCAGGTGTTTATTGTACCTGTAATTTCTACAAAATTACAATGAAATGACGTGCTTTCAAATAAAGTAAAAACGGTGAAAATCGGTTCACGCAATAAAGAATTATCCCATAAAAATCATCTTCCATACTTTATGCTCGCGCGCAATAGTTTACTCAATTTGCCGATAGATGTCGCTGTACATGGAACTCTCATATCATATCCTACATGGCGGTGTTATTAACTCTTAAGTGGGGACACTTACTGTGACGGACGGAAAACTACGGAACCCTACAGTGAGCGTGGCCCGACACGCTCTTGGCCGGTTTTTGTATTAATTGATACCTTGCAATATTAAGTTATTATACGTATATCCAACACGTCGGATTCAATGCGTTGCGAAATAAATAATACCTAGATGCAATTTACGTTTTATACGTAATGAAATGACAGTTAAAGTGTGAATGTCATATGTCATGTGAGATGAAATTTGGAGTCGTTTCTATCATTTTAAATAATAGTTACTTCGTTTTAAGTTGTACATGCAGACCTACCTCTTTGTTGCTCGACTATGGCAAAGCTAAAATGAAAAGTTATTTTATTACTTATACAGGATGTCCGGTAATTAATGCACAACCTTCTAACCCCCAGTAGGTCACCTTAGACTGGTCAAAAATATTGATTTTGAGCTCTAGTAAGTCTCCTGTTTTTCGAAATTTTCGCACGTTTGTTAATTTTTAAATTTTGACATTCACACTGATAGGTGTACCATCGAATAAAAAAAGAAAAAATGTACTGAGGCAATACCTGTCATATACTCTAGTAAGACTCGATAGGTGTCGATAAAATAATATTTCAAGCACTGGCTAAATTACGCTAGTGTTTTGTTTTGCCGTGAAAAATCCGAGCTCTGCTGATTTGAAATGGAAGGGACATATCGAACATGTATGTAACAAAATAAATCGATTTGTTTTTGTCATGAACAGACTATGCGCAACGGCTGATCAAAAAACAGCATTGATGGCCTATCACGGCTATGTGGAATCAGTGCTTCGATATGGACTGATCGTGTGGGGAAATGGGGTTGATGTTCAAAGGGCTTTCATCTGCCAAAAATTCGTGCCGTATGTGGAGTGTGCCCGATGACTTCTTGTAAACCTCTTTTCTCTAAACTAAATATTCTCCCTCTGCTGTTTGAAGTATCTAAATTTGTAAAGCTGAATATGAACTTGTTTAAGACAGCAAAAGAAGTATTTCCTAGAAACACTAGGAATACAAACAAGCTTGTTGTACCTAAACAGCAAAGAACTGCTGCTTTTAAGAACAACTGTTACTCAATGGGTGTCACGGTATACAATGGGCTACCACAGCATATAAAAGATCTGCCATATACGAAATTTAAAACAGCGCTTTTTAAATGGCTATTAGAGAAAACGTTTTACTCGATTAATGAATTTATTGCGTATAACAATGTATCAAATTTATATTAGTCAAATTATATTATAGATACCTCCTTTATTACCATGACATTACATACTTAATTATTTTATTATCAATTGCTGGCACTGTATGCTGTGTATATTTATTTTAACTTATTGTGTATTCTATTTAGTTTAATTTAAGTAAATGTAGTTTAGTAATTAATTAAGTTAATTAAGGTAGTCTTATTTAGTACAAATTTAATGTATTATATATAAGGACCTATTTGCATGCTGTCAAAAACAGCTAAAAAGGCTAGAACATGTAACTTTTATAACACCTTTTATGTAAAACCCTTTTTATGTGCAAATAAATGATTATGATTATGATTGTCCCGTGGGGCGTAAGAGAGAGTTAGACATTAATGGTTGCCATGGAGACGTACTAAGTTTACTGTCACTTCCAATAATTAGTGTCTTACTATAGAGTGAAATTACTTCGAGTGTGGCAGCGGGGGTCGGCCAGCTGTGCGGGGTCTTGGGTTAATTAGTCTATGGATTTAACTGACGCATAATGAAGCCTGGAAGTACATAGCTTTTTTCTATACCACAACGGTGTCAAACAAGACTACAGCCCGCCTGATGATGAGGAGCTACCTATGGAAGCCTGCAACTCCAGAGGTGTCACATGCGCATTGTCGATCCTTTAATATAATAGGATTCACTGTGTTGAGCTAATCGGGTTTTTTGCTATGACGCAATAGAACCTCAGGTCTGCTTGGCAGCGTAATGCTAAGAATTAGAATAGGTTTTATAAAGGTAACTGTCAACTGACCTTTCAACCCAGAGTGGAAACTAGGGTGTGTTGGGATTAAATCGGGTTTTCTCACAATGATTATGTTTCCTTGACCAGAAAATGTTTGTTAAATTTATATAGAAAATGTTTGTTAAATTTTTATAAAGTGCATGTGCACCAGAAGGGTTTCACTATGTGTATTGTACCTTTTTTGCTGATGGAAGGGCGCTTATCACCTTATATGTAGGTGCGTTTAAGAATAAAGCCGGGTATTCATTAGGCAACTTTTGTTAATAAACACTGTTTAATGACTGTTTATAAACAGTGTTGCACGATGTTTCATCATCTCTGTAAACATGTTTATAAACAATGTTGCTGTGCTCCCCACTCTAGGTGGAGAGCAAGACGAAACATTCAGTTTATAAACAGATGTCATCGAGTGTGGACGTGTGTGACGCAAGTTTAGAAACGTGGAAATAGTGTGGTCCAACAACCAGATTTCAATTGTTTTGTTTTGCAACAGCTAAACTAGTGTGGACTGCTAAGTTTCAGAAACAGTGTTTACGGTAAACTTGTTGCAAAACATTATGATCAAATTCATAAACAGTTTATTAACAAATGTTGCCAAATGAATGCCCGGCTTAATCATTTCAGTCAAGTGTTGATGATATGCGTACGACATGTCTCAAACCCACCACAGGTACAGCCTTGGTCAGAAGTATTAAGCACCCTTGCGATTTTCATACAAAACTCGAAAGTTTAGACGTTTCTTTTCTTATTTGAAGTTATTTTATCAATTAATTCAAACTGAACAGGCATGTTTTGTTGAAGTTAGTAGTAACTGCATAGAATATTTGCAATTTCTGGCCAAGGCTGTATATGAAGCATGTTGAAAACCCTATTTTATTTTTGTAAAAGTGTATGACAGATAACATTCACGTCTCTGTAGCTGTCAAAGTCGGGAAGGAGAATCTTCTGTGCTTGTACTATTACTTATTCTATGATTGTACTTACAATTTCTTCTGCTGCCGCCTTCATTGTCGGATTCACTGTCCGAGGATTTGCTGTTGAACTTGGCGGGTGGAGACTCTCCCGGCTTCTTTTTCTTCTTTGCCAAGTTTAGGAATTGCTGTTGGTTAGATTAAGATTTTTTTTATCTGAACTCACTTTTTCAAGCATAGGTCTAACTAAACTAGTTTTTGCACTATCATCATCAGGGCCCGGAATTAGGTGAGCTAAAATACCTAAAGTTCGCGAGAGGACATAATATAGAGTGGTTACAACCGGATGAAAATAATATTTTATTTGGATTCCGGGTATTCGATATTCATCCGGGCACTGCAAGTAATAGTCGTAATGATGAAAAATGGTTACATTGCAGCCATAAAGTTAACATTATAATAATAAATCTGAAAATGTGACATATATTTTAAATTAGTAATCTGTATTTTCCTATTCATTATCAATGCTTGTCAGAGTGGCGTATTAGCGTCAAAATAGTGAAAGCTACTAGTACTACTATAGTATATATAGAAAGATAAGGAAACAAGTACTTAGTATTAATCCAAATAAAATATTATTTTCATCCGGTTGTAACCACTCTATATTATGTCCTCTCGCGAACTTTAGGTATTTTAGCTCACCTAATTCCGGGCCCTGATCATCATGCCCCCATGACTACGTCAATTCATGGGATTAGGTTGCCAAGCGGATCTCTGCCTCAAATCAGCCGTGGTAAAAAGCCCGGATAAACGCTAGGAGAATGATGATGATGTGCTGTACTGTAGTCAGATTTGAGAATTTAATATCTGCAACTTGCATTGAATTGTATGTGCTTCAAGCCTGGGTACATTCACCATCAAATATATTGGAGCGGTCAAGGTACACAAAAGTATCTCAACTTAAATAATAATAATAAGACGTTTATTCAATAAGATCGCACAAGTACAAAATAAGGGTACCGTAGATAAAGGCTCAGCCTATGTCTGTGCGAGAGGACTACGCACTAGGGCCCTACCATCGTCAAGCTATGGATGCTGTTATTCTGCCTGGACTTAATCTCTATACAACTATACAATAAAACAGTCACATCACTAAAATTTCAAAAAGGGTGAAAGCCTTACAAAGTTTTTTGAAAACCGCCAGGAACTTGCAACTCATTACTGGTGGTGGCAGATTATTCCAACATTTAGAGGCAGCATAGCGAAAACTGCCTCTTAATCCCTGAAGCTGGACTAGAGGAAGCAATGCAATTTCTTTTTGCTCCCGGGAACCCCGTGCACTTCAGTTACGCTTCCACACTAGTTTGTGCGCACTAAATATGAAGGAGTACTGGATTTTTTCAAGCAATGCAATTTCTTTTTGCTCCCGGGAACCCCGTGCACTTCAGTTACGCTTCCACACTAGTTTGTGCGCACTAAATATGAAGGAGTACTGGATTTTTTCAAGGAAAAGACTAGTGCCGTTAGCTTTAGCATACATCTGTGCAACATGTTTAATTTTTCTGATGCATATCTTGAACATGCAGATTATCGCCTTGACAATAGAGGCATTGTTAAGATATTTGTGACCACCTTGGCCACTATGATATATCTGATTGCAAATGTACACTTAGCCTCTATATTTCATTGCATAAACAATTAAACATGTTGTTTTAATACTTTATGGATAAAATTTATGCCTCTGTGATGCCATTTCTATGTGAAAAATCCCTAATGTAATAAATTAACTGTATATAAATTTGTTTACAGGATAACCTGTCCTGGAATCTATCAATTTAAACCTATAAGTAATAATGACCTAATTGCTTAGTTAAACAGAAATCTTTTAGACGACCTATGCCACAGGATCCACTATTTGCAAAAAGTGAAAGTCTACTTACATAATTGAAGAGTGCAAAATTCTTTTCATCAATGAAAATGGTAAAGTCACATGCATAGTGCAAAAATTACATGTATCTGGCATTTTCTCGGCCTCAATGTGTGTTAGAGGACTTTTAGCAGAGGTTATACGTTGGTATGCGGCATTTTATAACAAACATCGAATGACTCATGCGATTTTGATTCCATTACAACTCGAACAAGACAAAAATAACGATGTTTGCTGCGCCATAACATAACGATGTTTTGATGCCTGTTTCTCTGTTAAACGTTGCAATCCGAGGTATTTTGTAAAAAACTGCTTATTAGACAGATTTAGGCGCATAAGACATTGATCTTGGCCTAAATACGCAGACGAATTATCAGAAGAAAGGCGTCAAATCGTGGATGCCAAGCGTGATCTTATAACCTCCGTACTTGAAAGAAAAACATTACTTACAGAATCCATATCAGACTCGCTGCTGGCGTCCGAATCCAAGAACGGTTTATTCTTCCTTTTAGCCATTGTGTAGCACTTAGCAACTGTGGAATAAAATACTAGAACACGTAAAATTACGCTTTCTTTCTAAATGCCAATTGCCAAGACTGAACTGAAGTTGTTGCGGTTTGGGCGGTTATGCGGTCTACAGATGTAAGCGACTAGTTAAACGATTAGAACGAAATGAAACTATAGTAAGAATGAGAGGTCAGCTCTCAAAATAGTTGTGAAATCAATCTAGTTTGCGCATTCAACAGGCGATCAAGTCACTATTAGGTTTTTGTTTTACGAAATATTTGAATTTATTTCAGGAAATAAATAATTTCTTTATTTACTAATCGAAGCAAGTTCTTACAAACAACTTCAGGCTATCTAGTGGAGTACGGGAACGCCTTTTTAACCTATAAAAATGACATAAATCACAAGTCCGATTTTATTTTGTGACCTGTTAGAATACATTAAGTACTAATATTAAAAAATATTTTCTAACAATTGTTGGCATTGCGCTGGATATGATACATGTATTTGTTTGCTACACATAGAAAGAATAATGTAACTTTTGTTTTTCTCCGCCAGGCTATCGTTTTTAGGGTTCCGTAGTCAACTAGGAACCCTTATAGTTTCGCCATGTCTGCCCGTCCGTCCGTCCGTCCGCGGATAATCTCAGTGACCGTTAGCACTAGAAAGCTGAAATTTGGTACTAATATGTATATCAATCACGCCGACAAAGTGGTAAAATAAAAAGTGGATTTTTTTATTTATTAGGGTACCTCCCCTATACGTAAATCGGGGAGTGATTTTTTTTTTCATTTCAACCCTAACGTGTGACATATTGCTGAATAGGTATTTAAAAATGAATCTGGGATTTGTAAAATCATTTTTTGATAATGTAAATATTTTCGGAAATAATCGCTCCAGAAGTAAAAAAAATGTGTGTCCCCCCCTCTAACTTTTGAACCATAAGTTTTAAAAATTAGAAAAAAATCTCTAAAGTAGAACTTTATAAAAACTTTCTAGGAAAATTATTTTGAACTTGATAGGTTGAATAGATTTGGAAAAAAAAAATTAAAATAATTTCTGAACTAAGTTTGTTTTAACCGTATAAGCAGGTGTTTATTGTACCTGTAGTTTCTACAAAATCACAATCAAATGACGTGCTTTCAAAAACTCTTAAGTGGGGACAGTTACTGTGACGGACAGAAAACTACGGAACCCACACTGAGCGTGGCCCGACACGCTTTTGGCCGGTTTTTTACTATTGCAACATATTTTCACATTTTCGAACGAGCGAAGTGAGTTCTTACAAACAACTTCTGGCTAATGGGACGTCTCAGCATTTCGATGACTTTTTAATTTTGAGGGTTTGTTCCGCGATTAACTTTAGTAACGTTTTTCTTATCTTTATGAAATTTGTTGGGTTTGTAGCAGGGATACATATAATTTGAGAGTTCGTATATGAACACTATCGACCAAGCGGTTGTGGAGCTAGAAGTTGAAAACAATCTTCAGAAGGGTCTTGTTATATTGGTCATCTCATTTGCAACTAAGTCGCAAGTTCTCAGTTCAAAGCGGACTACCAATTATTTCCTATTAGGTAGTGTGTTGATATTATTTCAAATGGACGTGTGTGATCCGTAGGGAAGGCTGGTGAAAACTTAAAATATTTTTTTTTTTTATTTAATTTCGCTAAAATAAATAAAAACTACTTACGTACTACGCCACACAAGTTTAGCTTTTCTAAAAACCATTGTTAAAAATGTCATTGTGGCAACTGCCTTCCTAATAGAAGGTGAAGTTGGGAAAGGGGACACAGAATAATATAATGGTATTTCATACAGAAGGTTATCTTCCATACAAAATCAGTGTCTGACAGAACTTTGACTGATGAACGGTGACACATGACGTCTCCATACAATTTTACCTTTCGACGTTCTGGGGTTGACGAGTACGCAATTAGTACTATTGCTGGACCTGCCCCAATCTACCTCACCTATTATTAATTTTAATACACAACTTGATAAATGTCACATTTATTACCTTATTTGCCCAATCTAATAATTATTTTAATACCAAACTACTCATAAACTACTTAAATATGCTATTTTATCTGTGGGCATGCCGCAAATAAACGAAAAGGATTTTGAGAACCCTAAAAACGTATCCGATAAGTTCCAATGCCGTAGCTGTCACTTCGTTTGGAGTTGGACACCCGGAGGACGTGTTGACGCCATATCGCGGCGAGTGTAGACCGCTTTCGATCGGTAACGCTATGAATGAAATTACTCATAGACAACTAGAATATCATAGAAATTGTTGCCATATAATAAAAATATATGTACGTATTATTTTACCGATTCACTTTAATATTATTGTAAGGGCATCACTATAAAGAAAAAGTTTATCTGTCAGTGGAATTGTCATTGACGTCATTGTGATTATTGTGGAGAGAACTTTGTTGTGCGAATTTCGTGAATTTATTTTGTCCAAACGACAACAAACAGTAACAAAACGGTGTATCCGAACTTATTATGCCTAATGATTTATTAAAACAGCTGGGCGGAAGGAAAGCAATCATGGTTTGTATCTCTAGTCCTACATTTAGGTTACGATTCTAGAATAACCGAGCATGACTTGCAAAAACTTTACAATGACGCGTAGGTATTAGAGGGAATCAGCATTTCCGAGCCCAGAAAACGTCCATAAAGGCATGCTTGTTGTAGTAAATTATTCGTCCTTTGTTGATACTTTGTATACCTACTTAAATAGATTGTTTGTAAACAAAGTTTATCTGTCATTTAAATTATAAAATGCATCATTATTTTGGCTCCGCTCTCTATGTACAACTCCAAGCTGCTGTACTATTTTTCTAAAGGATAGTGGAGATAACTGATAGACCGAATCAGCTTAATACATAAAAAGTTAATTTTCTGCTTTCTCCTAAAAAAGCATTTATTTTTACTAATTTATAGTATTATCATTTGACGGTATAGGTACTTTAAGAAATCTAAATAAGAAATCTGTGGTACACCTTGACCAAACACTTATTAGGTACATCTCCACTAACTCCTTCATCAGATGAGCTTGATGTTAGCAAATTATTGTATAATCATAAACTTATATAGACATCATATACAAAGGAAAAAGTCATCTAGGCCTCCGGTATTAAAATAATTTGATTTGTTCTTTAACTTCTTCAGTTGTATTGTATTATCATATAGATAGAGTGATTCAAGAGGAAGGTTTATATGTATAATACATGCATAATATAGTAGAGAAACACTGATAATTTTAGAGGTTTATAATGTGATGTCGTAAATAAACACATTTTTTTGCGCTTACATTGCAGACGCTGGCTGAACCCTACGAGATAGATCAAAATAATGTACTACAGTATTGTACACCTTAAAAACACAATGTTATATGTCTATCTCTTAGGGATAACCCACAATAACCATTTTTTATCCCGTGGGAAGCTGGGGCAGGTCGCTAGTGTATTATAAAATTAACTGACCCTATTTTTTTTATAAAAAAAAAAGAACTAACCCCCCCTTAATGATGGTGATGTGTTCATAACTTGCAGGCCCCACTGTCTCCGACCCCCTGTGCTGAGATCAGCGATGATGAGCTGGTCTCCATCTCCGTGCGGGACTTAAACAGACAGCTCAAAATGAGGGGTTTAACCAGGGACCAGATAGTCAGGTAATTGATACATGCATAAATTCAGATCCTCTGTTTTATCAAATTCAAAATCGTTTATTTCATGTAGCTTTGACACATATTATGTAAGTAAACATCTTTTTAGGGTTCCGTACCTCAAAAGGAAAAAACGGAACCCTTATAGGATCACTTTGTTGTCCGTCTGTCTGTCTGTCTGTCTGTCTGTCTGTCAAGACCATTTTTCTCAGGAACGCGTGGAGGTATCAAGCTGAAATTTATACCAAATACTCAGGTTTATTGTCTCTTGGAGCTGTGAAAAAATCAAACTTAAAAGCCAACGCAATCAAAAGATACAGTCATTTATGCTGCAAATTTTAGTTTTTCAGCACTCGCAAAACCTACGGGGTACTTCCCGTGAACTCAGAAACTTGAAATTTGGCACGAAGCAACGTCATATAGCATAGACAATGGAAAAATTACAAAAAGTAGACATTTTTAATAAAATCATACAAAAAAACATTTTTTAAAATTTTAAACTTACATTTTTTTTCTCGTAAACGCGTGGAGATATTAAATTGAAATTCATGTCAAATACTCAGGGCTATAGGACCTTTCAGATGTAGCAAAACCAAACTTTTATGTCAACGCAATCAAAAGAAATAGCAATTTAAGTCGCATATTTTCAAACTGAGTACTCGCAAGAAACTCAAAACCTACAGGGTACTTCCCGTAAACTCAGAAACTTGAAACTTGGCACGAAGAAACTTCATATAGTACAGACAAAGGAAAAATTACGAAAAGTAGACATTTTTAGTAAAATCATACAATAAATATTTTTAAAAATTTTAAACTTACTACCTTTTTCCTCGTAAACGCGTAGAGGTATTAAATTGAAATTCATATCAAATACTCAGGTCTATAATACCTTAAAGTTGTAAAGGTTTGTACGGAACCCTCGGTGCGCGAGTCCGACTCGCACTTGGCCGGTTTTTTTTTTATACAATGGATATTAAAATAAGGGTTAGTACCTAATAACTACATGTCTCGCTCACAGA
The DNA here is from genome assembly GCA_947086415.1 of Pammene aurita. Taxonomy (NCBI): domain Eukaryota; kingdom Metazoa; phylum Arthropoda; class Insecta; order Lepidoptera; family Tortricidae; genus Pammene; species Pammene aurita. The sequence goes on along the minus strand of OX352314.1, from coordinate 5,304,460 downwards.
TTAATACGTTTTTCGCTACCACTGTATTGAGTTTTGAGTTTTTATGCCTGAACAAAAAAGTAAAACTTTAGTACATAAAATCCATAAGACCATAAGGCTGTAGATTGTTACTTGTAGCTGTAACCCGTGCTCGAGTATGCAGTCAATGACACTAACCTCACGACATTCACTCCACAATCTGTTTACAAAGCAGTAAAGGCTCCGTTAGACTCGCGCGTTTTGTTATCGGAGCGTGATACGAGTACTAGACGGAGAGCTGGCCACGTCAGATATGACACAATAATGAGAGCGACTAATCCCCTCTCGTTAGTTTGCTATACTATGCTTATTTCTAGATCCGTACATCTTGCAGCTGTAAAGTGGTGGAGGTCAAAGAATGCAAACCACTTTAAGAATACAAATCCTAGAGTTCTGGTTTTGATGCAGTATTATGTACTATTATATTAATAATTAGATCATATCATTGCCAATCCAAAACGACGTATAATGTAATTCATAGTTTGTCGCCTACTGTTTTTGTTTTCGAAATATTACGCAATGTTTTTTGTACTAATGTTAAAATATAGGCCCCGTCCTCTATAAATAAGATAACTTCGGCCGTTTTTACCTATTTTGGTATTACTTTTTTCCAATTCAAAAACTTTGCTAGTCTGTCACTGACATCCACCCATTAAAAGCTGCCAGATGCCCAGATCTAGCAATAAGGATAGTATTGCAATCTTACTAGATGGGTTTCATTGTTCTCATTATTGTGTCATATCTGACGTGGCCAGCTCTTAGACCATAAGAGCTCGTAGCGCGCGCGTTCCGCGCTTGGACGCAGCGCGCCGCGCCGGCGCAGACAGAGACAACAATATATAACTGCCCCTTGAGAGAGTGACGCGCGCGTGTTGTGAGCGCGGCGCCGGCGCCGGCGGGCCGCGAGCGTGATGCGGGGGCGACGCGCGCCGCGCCGGCGCAGACAGAGAGAACAATATATAACTGCCCCTTGAGAGAGCGACGCGCGCGTGTTGTGAGCGCGGCGCCGGCGCCGGCGGGCCGCGAGCGTGATGCGAACGCGACGCGCGCCGCGTGCATCGCGCCCCGCTCCCGCCACGCTACTAAAACGCGCCAGTCTGACGAAGCTTTAAAAGTATCTAGGTATAAAATTCTTCAGTGACAATGTTCCCAATGCTATTTATATTAGTTATTTGTGCAATAAGAGAAGAAAGTTGGTTTTTCTTGCGAGTGATGTTTTTGAGTCCCTAGTAAGCGAAAGATACTATAATTGAGCGCAGCGAGGGACTCAAAAACACGAGATGTAAAATAACTTCTGATGGCTCTCGTGTGACACATACAACTTTTCACCTCAGTAGTGAGAACATATTAAAGGTTAAAAATATGTATTTCGAATTTATAATAGACCCCGAAGTATGAAGTGGCAGTTCATGGCCTTCACTAAATTAAAAAGCTGCTTTGTCTCACTCCCTGGAGTGACGAAAGTGCGACTTTCGTCACTGTTTTTTCGCAGGGAAGTAGGCTTGTTCAAGCTGCTGAGGTGAAAATTATTTTTGTGACAGACTACATAAAATGGTACCATTTAGCGTACGTTTTACAGATTCACTATTGCATTTCAGCAATAAAAGAGTAAGTGCCGGCCGCGAATTGGTACCTTTTGATGTAAACTATCACATTTTTATATGGTTACATTTCAGAATGAAACAGCGTCGTCGAACTTTGAAAAACCGAGGCTACGCGGCCTCGTGTCGCATCAAACGAATCGAGCAGAAAGATGAACTGGAGACCGAGAAAAGTCAGGTAGGCTCCCAAAAAATTACACTTTAACATAATAATGTTTTTCATAAAGATGAAAAAAAAGTTGTCAAAGGACAACAGAGATTTTTTTTTCTTTACTTAATTACAAACTTATTTTAGTCAATGTACAATGAATGTTCAATTTCAGTAGCCTAGTTAAAGTTTTCAACCTCGTTTTCACCCCTTTAAGGGTTTAATTTCCAATATATTATACTATTTTTAGGGTTCCGTACGTCGAAAGAAAAAAACGGAACCCTTATAGGATCACTTTGTTGTCCGTCTGTCTGTCTGTCTGTCTGTCAAGACCATTTTTCTCAGTAACGCGTGGAGGTATCAAGCTGAAATTAATATCAAATATTCAGGTCTATTGTCCCTTGGAGCTATAAAAAAATCAAACTTAAAAGCCAACGCAATCAAAAATGGTTAAGTAATCTCAAGGGTATCAAAACCTAAAGGTACTTCCCGTGAACTCAGTTTTATATCAACGCAATAAAAAGAAACAGCAAATTTAGTAATAAACATACTACAACTTTTGCTTGTTATAGGTTTGTACGGAACCCTCGGTGCGCGAGTCCGACTCGCACTTGGCCGGTTTTTTATACAAGAACTAAGTCGCCATATAGTATGCGAAAATACACTGCACACAAATACAGACTCCTTTCAGTTATATAGCTATACAGCTATATCATCATTAGTTGTTCCCACAGAGCTGAGGATCATGACATCATGTCCTTCTGTTGAAGACCAGGTTCCTCCATAGGGTTCTATATCTCGTTAAGCGCATGGCTTCTTGCAGTTTTAATTGCAAAAAACAAAAATATAAATTTCATAATCCTAATTAGCCTTTATTGCCGAAACTAAAACAGTATTATATTACATTTATAAACAAAGGAGGATGCTCAGATTCATATGGACTCTGGCCTAAAAACCAATAATGACAAGCCATATGTCATTTGAAAGGTTTTTTCATATTCTAAAACTTTTTGTATGGTGGGAAATCTCAAATCGCTGTGTGAAACAAGTTATGGCAAAATAAAAACACCCCCTCAATAAGATTTTTTTTACTTATATATCTAGGGTTTAAGTTCTATACAACGGTTTTTAAACGTTTTTACATAAATACACATAAGCAAACAACTAAATATCGATTGATATACCATAAAACAATGACTACTATTCTTTGAGCAAAAGGTTCATCAATTATGAGCTGTGTTAAGTGCCCAGCTGGAGGAATAAATACTCCGTGTCTTCCTGCGCCAAGGTACCAAACTGATACTACATGTGCACAACTTTTTTCACACAAAGATTTGGGATTACCTGCTATAGTAAAAGTTTTAGAACTTTGAATAAGCTATCCAGTGACATATCGCTTGTCCTTATTGGTCGATAGGCCAATCTGACCACCCTCCTTTACTTAAAAACTAACACATCGGATTGTCCGGATTAGTGTTCAGCGTGTCTTCTAACACATAGCCCTCTCCCAGATGTTTCCATTCCTCTCTTTTAACGGCTTTCCTGGTCCAGGCGGCGCCCCCTATAGACTTGATGTCACCATCCACCTTTTAAACGGTCTACCTCTTTTTCTGTTACCGTCTCGTGGTTGCCAGTCTGTAATTATTTTTTCACCTCAGCAGCAGGAACGAGGGTTCTTTGATACCTAAAAACAGTGAGCAAAACTCAATTTTGCTGCGAGCGTGAGACAAAATTACCTTGTTGACCTTGGAATTACAATGTCAATCCGCGCGCGAGGTCTAATACAAATTCGAAATACTCGGAAGCTATTCGTGTTGTCTTTTTTACGTCATTAGTAAATAGAGAGAGACAGAAATATTTTAAACGTCATTCAATCAAATTTTATTTAAATTTAATTCGTATTCTGAACTTTCGATTCGACCCCTGAAACAAAGTCAGAACGAAACGTTCCGAAATGCGCAGAAGTACTAATTTGTAAATATAATTTAAACAAATTTTAATTTTGAAATGTTTAACCATACAACACCTAAAATAATTTACGTTCTTTATTTCAAGATCAAATAAGTATAAACGGAAAAATTACAAGATTATCATGTGAAAAATATTATTACTTACAACAATCTATCGTATTGTGATCAAACAGTAGTTACCGAACGCAGATAAAAAAAAAGTTGACAAAAGTCAAAATGGCGGTATAGATATTTTAAAAATATTTAATTTATTTTGATTATTTTTTGTGTTATTAACTTATAATTGAGGTTTTTGAACTCAAATGTAAGAATATTATAATAAATGCAAGTGCAAAAAGTGACAAAGGAAGATTAAGCATCACCCAGGTTGTATTTTTCCATGTCTTCTCACTGCTGAGGTGAAAAATAGTGTGTTCAACATGAGAATAAAGTTATTTACATCTTGTGCTTTTGAGTCCTTCTCTACGCTCAAGATTCTAAATTAGAATCACTCGCTACGCTCGTGATTCTATTATAGAATCTTTCGCTTGCTCAGGACTCAAAATTAGCACTCGAAGTAAATATGAACTTTCTTCTCTTGTTGTACAAATATCTATGGTCCATTTTTCCTTACTATCCCGTGTCATATGCCCTGTCCTGACATTTTAACTTTCTTATTTTCTTAATTACGTCTTCTACTTTTGTTTATGATCTTATTGCTTCTGCTCTTTTACGATCTTTTAATGTGATGTTCATCACACTTTTTTCCAAACAAAAATATACACGGTGAATCTGAGTAACCCGAAAGATTTTAACCATAAATTCCTGAGGTCATAAGGAGTAAGTAATAAATGTTATATATGAATATAGGTAAATTTCGCCAAAAATATATATATATATATTTTCTTTTTTTTCGATTTTTTAAATGCTTTTGAACATAAAAACATAAATGTTATTGTTAAAACTGTCGATTAAAATAAATTAGCACATTTTTTTTCGTAAAAAATAGTTTACGTAAAGTAATCCTTGGCACTTTGATATCTGTCAATAAGAATTGTTGCAACTATAGGCACACCCACTACTTCTTTGAAATTCCGTGATGGCCCGTCTTTAGAGCGAGGCCTCCCACGGCCCTAGCCTAGTCACGGTCTAGACTAGACCCCATAAAGGGTGAAATCGCCATCAAAAAAGCGTTTTGCACTGAGTCACAATAAAAAAATTTTTATTATTTAGTTGGTAGTAACTCTGAAACTAGGCCAATTCCAGAAAAGTTTATACGACATTTTAGTCTCCAATTATGATCAGGAATTTATGGTTTAAATCTTTCGGGTTCCTCAGATTCACCGTGTATAATGAACTCTAAAAACTCCTTCTGTTCTCAGGAATGGCACGACATGGAACAGATGCAGGAAGACAACAATCGCATTCGGGATGAAATAGAAGCCCTCCGGAGCAAGTATGATGCCCTCAAACGGTTCGCTGTTATGAAGAACATACCCCTACCTCCCGAACTTGAACTATTGCCTTAAGTACAAATATTTAAATATATTATTAGAGAAAAATAGGTTGTATACAATTTTACTGAGAATTTAGTTAAGTAGGTATCTACTTATATTATTAATTTAAGAAATAAAGAAAGTGATGTCAGTTTTGTGACATACTTTCTCGTACATTTTGTAAGAAAACTTTATTTATTTTATGGCTATTTAATAATTTTTAGAGCTCAAAGAGGACCTAGCCTAGTGTGTTGACGATGAGGGACCTTCTTGTTCCTTTAGCCATCAACACAGTGAATCCTCATTTTTGTAAAGGGTCGGCAACGCGCATGTGACTCCTTTGGAGTTGCAGGCGTCCATAAGTTACGGTAGCTGCTTATTTGCCACCGTCGTGGTATTAAAGAAAAATATTTCTTGTGATTCTATGAAGAAATAATTTAATAAATGTGTTTGCTATTGCAAAATTGACAGATTATTGTAGGCTATACGATTTTTTGTCCCAAATTACAAGAGCCTAGCTATGAGGGTTTTCGCGATTATTGACTAGATGGCAGCACTGTGGCGAGAGGTCTAGCTGTCAGGATCCACAATCATGTTTATTTATTATTTTATTATATGGCTTTTACTCCTCGCCGATTTTGGCGAGGTGAATTCTGCCAATGTCGAGGTGTATACTTATGATTTTATTAATCTTCTAAATATATAAAAGAAGAAACTGACTGACTGACTGGCTGATATATCAACGCACAGCCCAAACCGCTGGTTCTAGAGATTTCAAATTTGGCACGTAGGTTCCATATAAGGTCTAGGGGTGCACTAAGAAAGGATTTTTCAAAATTTACCCCCTAAGGGGGTAAAATGGGGGTCCAAAGTTTGTATGGCGAATCAAGATTTGTTAGATTATTTTATTCGAAACTTCACAGGAGTATTCCTAACGATAAATGAGTAAACACGTGTTTCAGGTTTTTTGAAAATTCAACCCCTAAAAGGGACAAATGTGGTCACAAAGTCTGAAAATCAATATGGGTATCGTATCCTTTTTGAGTACTTATAGTACGCGGGCGAAGCCGGGGGAAAAGGCTAGTTAGTAATATAAATAAAAGCAACGTTGTTCGGTTGAGGCCTTGCTGATTGTAAGGTGATAGCCTCCCTACAAACACGTGGGTGGCCGAGACCCCGGATAACCGTTTGTTCAACTAAAAGGTGGTTACGCGCGTTTTTAGACTAAGAGGCGAGTGGTCTAGCTGTCATTATCCAATCATGTTTTTTTTTATTTTTTTTATTAATGGCTTTTACTCCTCGCCAGTCTTGGCTAGGTGAATTCTGCCAATGTCAAGGTGTACTTATGATTTTATTCAATTTTTATAACATAAAATAAAAGCAACGTTGTTCGGTATAAGGCCTTGTTGATTGTAAGGTGATAGCCTCCCTACAAACACGTGGGTGGCCCAGACCCCGGATAACCGTTTGTTCAACTAAAGGGTGGTTACGCGCGTCTTGAGACTAATTTTTCATTAGCTGCACACTTGTTCGTTAGGTCACCGCACAATAAGCTATCAATATTACACACTACTACGAACTACGTAAATGAGCAAAAAACAAAATACTATTGTAAAGACGGCGCCATCTTGAGCTCAAACGAATATCCTAATCATATTTTTTTTTGATTGGTGGATTTTGACAGCTGCTGTCAAAAAGATCTCTGGTCACGGTGCTGCCATCTAGTAAAAATCTCGATCGCGAAAACCCTCATTGATTTAAAAAAAATGCAATTTTTTATTTAACATACCCAATCACTTCTAACCAAAAGTAAGAAAGTAAGTAAATATTTTTTATTGCACCAAAAATACAAGAATAATAAAAATATTTTTTACAATAAACTTAAAATAAGGTAACAACAGGCGGTCTTATCGCTAAAAAGCGATCTCTCCCAGACAACCGTTGGGTAGCAGGAAATGAAGAATTAATTTAAAATAACAGGTGGTGCAAAAAATTTAAAGTGAAGAGAGCAAATTACACAGCAACACACAAACTCCTACAAATTTAAAAAAAAAATATTAAAAACTAACTAAAAATACATAAATAAAACATAAAAATATCATACTTATACATACATATACAGGGTGGAAAGATAAGTCTGGCCCTGGAGGAAAACTACCTTAAAACGTTGAGATAGCTCAATTCACTGAAAGGAAACATTCTTTAATTTCTTTAAAGGGACATAACTGCATTTACAAATTTTTGGAAAAGAGTACAGTTTTGAAAAAAAGTATTTATTTTGTAATTTTTGCCGTAAATAATTTTTATGACAATTGATGCCAATCGATCCTGTTTCCAACGAGGATAAAAACTTCTAAATACCAACCAAGTTTAGGGCACAAGAGAACCCATAAATAATAATAATAATATTTTTCATACAATTAGTATGGAAAAAAGTGAAAATTAAGAAAAAAACTGTGAATGCAGTTTTAGTTTTTAGGAAAAATAAAAGAATGTTTCCTTTGAGCGAATTGAGCTATCTCAAGGTTTTAAAGTAGTTTCCCTCCAGGGCCCGACTTATCTTTCCACCCTGTACATAAGTTATAATTATAACACATACAATTTGTATAGGTGGCAGAGACAAATAATAGAGTTTCAACTGATTCGCTAGTCTTATATCCACGGGCAAAGCATTCCACAAGCGAACAGCTTGGAAGGTGAAGGAGTTGCTGTAAAATTTCGAGGTGGATGAAGGAAGAGCAAGAATATGAGTCAGAGAACAAAAGTAATAATGATGCTCAGAGTTTGACAGATTAACTAGATGGCGCTTCTAAGACGCCATATGTTTGGTTGTTCGACTTGCCAGGCGTTATCTTTGAACTATATTTGTTTATTTAGGCTTTATTTAATTCAACACATACATTTTTACAATTAAGTTTTCTAATTGTCCTGTATCACTTCGAGTAAAAGCCTCCTCCAATGCGTTCCATTTCACTCTATATTTAGTAATCTCTAGCCATTTTCTTCCTGCAGCGGTTGCTATTTCTGCCCATCTGGCACACGGCTTGCCTCTGGTATCTTTTGACCCCAGTAACTGCTTAATGCACAGAAGAAAGACAGCATAATGTATGGGGCCGTAATGCGCCACCTAGTATGTCTAAAGAGAAATAAGTAAGCTAGTGGTCACTCCATACAAGTGGTTATTAGCCTGAAAGCTTGACAATATGGAGGCTACACGACTAGGGGGCCTGAGGGCGCGGGCGGGGGGGTGGTGGGGGGGGGGGGGGTACACAGCGGCACCACGCGCTCCCGGCCCTCCTCCCTGTCCAGTAGTCACAGTTGATAATAGTACATACAGTACATAAAGGGTCGGCAACGCGCATGTGACTACTTTGGAGTTGCAGGCGTCCATAGGTTACGGTAGCTGCTTACCATCAGGCGGGCCGTATGCTTGTTTGCCACCGTCGTCGTCGTTTGTCGCCGTCTTAACACATGACTGATCTCTTTCTCACTTATGCAAACGTATCGGATACTATGTTATTTTACATGTTTTTTTAAAGTGGGGCATTCCACTCATACAATAGTATGTTATTCAATCAAATACAAACACTGAAAACATTGAAAAAATAATCAACCCAGCAGGATTTGAACCTCGCATCGATACGCCTTACCGGGGCTCGATCGCTTTACCAATTAAGCTATGGGTTCAGTTACTGAGTTGACGAAATTCTCAATGCCTTCAATCATCTTTTTGCATTTATTTTTACATCGACTTTATAGCAGCCGTAAGTGACATCTAGGTGCTAACTACTAGAGTTAGATACCCTTCCCGCCGACCCTTTTACAAGTGTCACAACGGAAATAATAGATGGCGCTGCTATCAACTCATAATTATTTTACATGTTTTTTTAAAGTGGGGCATTCCACTCATACAATAGTATGTTATTCAATCAAATACAAACACTGAAAACATTGAAAAAATAATCAACCCAGCAGGATTTGAACCTCGCATCGATACGCCTTACCGGGGCTCGATCGCTTTACCAATTAAGCTATGGGTTCAGTTACTGAGTTGACGAAATTCTCAATGCCTTCAATCATCTTTTTGCATTTATTTTTACATCGACTTTATAGCAGCCGTAAGCGACATCTAGGTGCTAACTACTAGAGTTAGATACCCTTCCCGCCGACCCTTTTACAAGTTTTACAAGTGTGTTTTTTTTCAATGTTTTCAGTGTTTGTATTTGATTGAATAACATACTATTGTATGAGTGGAATGCCCCACTTTAAAAAAACATGTAAAATAATTATGAGTTGATAGCAGCGCCATCTATTATTTCCGTTGTGACACTTGTAAAAGGGTCGGCGGGAAGGGTATCTAACTCTAGTAGTTAGCACCTAGATGTCGCTTACGGCTGCTATAAAGTCGATGTAAAAATAAATGCAAAAAGATGATTGAAGGCATTGAGAATTTCGTCAACTCAGTAACTGAACCCATAGCTTAATTGGTAAAGCGATCGAGCCCCGGTAAGGCGTATCGATGCGAGGTTCAAATCCTGCTGGGTTGATTATTTTTTCAATGTTTTCAGTGTTTGTATTTGATTGAATAGGATACTATGTTGTCAAACTCAATTTTATTGACAGACACCTTTTGTCTTAGCCGTCACACCTTCATAATGTCCTGCTTTCGGGCTAATAGCACTACAATAGTGGTGATTCGTTTAAGGACATAATTTGGTAACGTATTGAGACAAAGAAAACCGGCCAAGAGCGTGTCGGGCCACGCTCAGTGTAGGGTTCCGTAGTTTTCCGTCCGTCACAGTAAGTGTCCCCACTTAAGAGTATATGAAAGCACGTCATTTCATTGTGATTTTGGAGAAATTACAGGTACAATATACACCTGCTTATACGGTTAAATTACAAACTTAGTTTAGAAATTATTTTGTAATTTTTTTCAAAAACTATTCAACCTATCAAGTTCAAAATAATTTTCCTAGAATGTTTTTATAAAGTTCTACTTTTGAGATTTTTTTCATATTTTAAAAATTTATGGTTCAAAAGTTAGACAGGGGGACACATTTTTTTTACTTCTGGCGCGATTATTTTCGAAAATATTTACATTATCAAAAAATGATTTTACTAAACCCCTATTCATTTTTAAATACCTATCCAACAATATATCACACGTTAGGGTTGAAATGAAAAAAAAAAATCACTCCCTACTTTACGTATACTACTTACGGTACCCTAATAAAACATTTTTTCCACTTTTTATTTTACCACTTTGTCGGCGTGATTGATATACATATTAGTACCAAATTTCAGCTTTCTGATGCTAACGGTCACTGAGATTATCCGCGGACGGACGGACGGACGGACAGACATGGCGAAACTATAAGGGTTCCTAGTTGACTACGGAACACTAAAAACGAGGAGAAAAATATTTTGGACGCGAACAATTTTTTTTTTGTATGGGACCCGTCATTCCAGCCGACTGACCAAAAAAATTTTTTTTTGTGTAAAAATTTTTTTATTTAGTTTTTCATTATTAGAATATGATACCAATTACGCCCTTAAACGGATCATCAGTCATCAGCATTTTTGTTACACATTGTATTGTAAGGCTATCAAACTTGAAGCACGATCATTTCTAAGACAGTGCATCTCTACTAAGTGAAGGGTACACGGAAAGAACATGTCTAGTCACACTGACAACATTTTGAGTTATAGCGCTTTTAAAATTTGGAACGATTCAATTAACCATACTATTTCCGTAACTAGATGGTTTTTATGAGTTAAGAAGTGGATATACGTTAAAATTTACATCTGTAACAGAAGTTGTTACTAATAGTTCATTGCAAGCTGTATATTTTGATATAAAAATATTATTTTACAAAAAAGTGACTGTTCTTTCCGTGTACCCTTCAAGTATTAGATTCACTGTATCTAAATAAACATGTGTTTGGTAATAGACTATCCTTAAAATTAGATTTCCTTTAGCCGTAAATATCATTTAAGTAGAACAATATTGTAGTGATTGTGATTATGTATAGATGTCCTTGATACACTGGTGGTATGTTAGTATCGTAAGTTAGATTAATTACCTAATGTACCTATATTTATATTTATTTAAGATAAAAGATTTAGATTATTTTTTGGTTTTATTTGTAAAATAATGGTTTTTAAGCACCTTTGTAAGTAGGTACTCATATTTTTCATTTTATTAACTCACTGCTAAGCTACGGTCGTAGCGGTACGTTGTAGAACGAAAATATAAATAATAATATAGTAATATGGGTGGTAAAGTACTAACTTTACCACCCATATTACTATATTATATATGAGTACCCATATTACTATATATGAGTACCTATTGAAACAATGGACCAAAATGGACTTTTCCCTTCAAAACTCCAAGACGATCTGTCTCTCTCCAAATAAACAAACTCAATCTTTTTACAATCTCGAATACCTCAAAAATTCAAATTCAAAATTTGCGCGAATATTATCTCAATTTTATAAAAGCCAGTTGTCTATAACAAAATGTGAGTTGATATAAGCGCCATCCAACCGTAATGGCGTGAATCACAATGCACACTTTTTCGCAGGCAAGAGGCAAACTAAATACGGAAGTAGTTCCAAAGAACGTCGACAGATGTAGCGTCATGCTACAGTATGCAATGTCTAAGACAACATGACTATCCCTTCTTTAATGAAACTAGCAAATCGAGCTGTTAAATTGTAGTTCGAATTCTTTATAGCGATTTTCCCAAGCTGATTTTTGTAGGTAGGGTAGGCCTCGGCTAATCGGAGCGCAGGGCGAAACCGATCAGAAGTATTTTTGTTAATTTCGTAAGATCGCGGGTAGCCACAGACAGCCGATCAGCGTCCCGCGTTGGATTTGATCTCACGCTGCATGCTGCGGTGGCGCGATCTCATGAATTTTACAATAATGCTTAACTGATTCGATTTATTGATGTCAATAAATAAGCTAGGAAAAGTTGATATTAGGTAATGTTACTGACAAAGCTCTCTAATTGTGCTTACTTTTAATAACCATAAAAATTTTGGGAAACGGCTAAACCGATTTTGACAAAATTTGACTAAGATCACTAGAAAACCTGGTTTCAAATAAATAGAAAATTGTCAGTTCAAATGTTTTTGCATTACGGAGCCACAGACAGACACACTAACAGCTAACATACCTACTCGTAGCGGTCAAACTTAAAACGGGTACACTACATAATCCCGAAAATTTTTTTACCGATTTTTCAAATCCCGAACTTTAAAATCCCGATTTTTAAATGCACGTCCCATTAAAATTCCGATCGTTAAACTTACGAATAATTAAAGCAAGAATATTTATAATTCCGAATAGCAAAAAACCCGATTTTTTAAATCCCGAACCATATAATACCGAATCTAAAAATCCCGATGCAATAAAACACCGAAAGCAATATTTCCGATTTTTTAAAACATCGAATTCCGAATTGTCATTAACCCGAAGTTATTAATTCCGATTCACCGATTTTTAAAATTCTAATAACGTTATCCTGGATGTTAATATGTGCACCTTTATCAAAGTAGGCACAAATATCATTTGAAAAACTGAAGTTTATTTTTATTTTTTATTTATTAGTTGGTATAGCTAGGACCCGCCAAGATGTCGACGAAGCCCCGCTGCGCTTCTACTTCCGTTCTGAGGGACACAAGGTAACTAACAAACCTACATCGGTAAGGGCAGTGACGTCTTTGTCCGTTTATTTGGTGCCTATAGCTAGAACCCGCTAAGATATCGACAAGTAACGCTATCGCAAATTTCATTATTCCGAATACACAAAAAACCGAAATTCATATTACCGAATCGCCAAAAACCCTATAGGTCTATGGTTTTGACGGAATTAAAAAATTGGGGTTTTTTTTTTCGGGAAATAGACAATCGGAATTTTTAAGATTCGATCGTCTAACAATCGGAATTCTAATATTCGGTAATATTGCATTCGGGATTTTCTACTTTAGTGATTTTAAAAGTAGGACTTTCGACATATCGGACATAAAAATTAGGGATGATAAAAATCAGGATTATGAAAATCGGAAAAATGTTTTTCGGCATTTTTATATGTTCCCACTTAAAACACCTTTCGTTTAGCGTTGGGGGATAAAAATAGACTTAAATTAGTAATTTTAACATTTATCAACCACACGCCAACGCGCATGTGAAACCATTTGCCATCGTCCCATAAACTTGTGTGCTATCAACGGATACTTACTTGTAAAACAATCTTCATCCCTAAAAAGAGAAAAGTAAAAGATTTGAACTAAAACCTCGACCCTATCTAAACCAATTTAATTATAGGCCTCCTTCTAAAGGTCTTCTATATAGAGCACTTTAGGCACTTGGCACTTGTATTAAATATGTATAGTATCTACCTACCTATATTACCTATAACGTCCCCGAACCGGCCCGAGTAACAGAATAAAGGGAATCCAGCCATTTTAGGCGAAGTAAAAGGGTATTGGCCTAATAGTACACGAAGGCCCGACTTATTTTTCGAACAATTAGACAAGCTCCTTGAACTTGTAAGTATAAAGTACAGTAATAAAAATGTAATCATTGGAGGAGACTTAAACATCGACATGCTAAAAACAACAAATCTCTCACAAAACTTATTATATATGTTTAGACACGCTAATTTTCACCAGCAAATAAAAGAACCCACAAGAATATCAACAAATTCAAAAACTTGTATAGATATTTTATTCACGAATTTCGATGTAAAAGACAAGAGTATTGAAATAGTAGAACTTGGATTTTCGGACCATAAAGGCATTTTATTTACAGCACAAAATTTATCGGATAAGGCGAAAACTCAGCGAAGTCAATACTCTTTTGTAAAACGTTGCTATACTGAAAATAACATACATGCGTTTATAACAGAACTTCAAAAAATAGACTTTACATGCATAATTACACCCCAAAATACAACAAATGTAAATTTTGAAGGATTTCACTCAGTTGTAATGAATTTGCTTGACAAATGTATCCCGAAAAAACAAATTAAACCAAAATCTAAACCTAAAAGGCAATGGTAAACCCCGGGTATTAAAATCTCCTGTAAACATAAACGAGAACTTAAAATATTATTGACTCAAACAGGCGACCCAATTCTAAAAATGTTTTTTAAAACATACGATAAGATCTTAAAACAATCAATATACATTTCAAAAAAAATTATGAACATCAACAAAATAAATAAATCCCAAAATAAAATAAAAACAGTATGGCAAATAGTTGGTGAACAAACACATAAACCTAAAGAAAAAAAAACACAAAACTTCAGCCTTAAAATAAATAATAATGTAATAAACAACCCACACGTAGTCACAAATACCTTTAATACATACTTTTCCTCCGTAGGTGCGAACGCTAACAATAGTGAACCGCGCGGCTGCCCCGTCATCAATCCAACTAGCAACACATTCGTCTTATCACCAGTAGATCCCTCTGAAACGCTTAAGTGTATCAAACAGCTAAAAAATAAAACTAGTTATGGATTTGACGAGATACCCCCTTCACTCGTAAAAGCATGCGCTAATGAACTTACAATCCCCCTCACAAACCTAATAAACCAGTCTTTTTCTTCTGGAATATTCCCGCAACGATTGAAAATTTCACTTATAAAGCCAATATTTAAAAAAGGAGACCCTTCTGAGACCCAAAATTACCGTCCGATTGCTCTACTCAGTACATTTTCAAAGATCTATGAAACTATTATGGCTAACCGTCTGACATCTTTCTGTAACAAATTTAATATTTTTGATAAACGACAATTTGGATTCAGAAAACAAAGGTCCACAACACTCACAGTATACAAATTCATTCAAGAAACCTTAAAATTAATAGACAACAAAAAAAATGTGTTTGGGTTGCTCCTGGACATGAGCAAAGCATATGATCGAGTCCGGCACGACATTCTATTAAATAAACTTTATGGAGTAGGAATTCGAGGTGCCGCGTATGAATGGTTTACGTCTTACCTTAAGAACCGCCAACAAATAGTCGAAGTCGAATTCTACGATGACGATTCTAAAAAATTATCAAAAGTCCGATCTTCCACCATAAATATGACATGCTCTATCCCACAGGGAAGCGTATTAGGCTGCATCTTGTTTTTAATATACGTTAACGACTTGCCAAAACTACTTAACTCCATTAACATAAAATCCCTACTCTACGCAGATGATATTTCTATAATATATCCTAGTACAAACACAAATGAAGTTTCGGTCACTTTGAACACTATATTTAATACAACACTACCTTGGCTTCAAGATCACAATTTGAACATAAATCTGAAAAAAACTAATTTAATTCAGTTCAGACCATACCAGAGAACAGCTTTAGAAATCAATTATACCTACCGAAACGACCAGTTACAACTTGCCACCACTTGCTCACTTCTGGGCTTTCATCTTGATGAAAATCTAAACTGGAAAACCCACATTAATAAAATTTGTATTAAATTATCGAGATTTGTTTATGCACTGAGACAAATACTAATAAACACAAACTTAAAGACCGCTATTTGTGCTTACCATGCTTTTGCTCAGTCGTGGCTCCAGTATGGAATAGTTTTATGGGGCAATAGCGTAGATGTTAATGACCTATTTTTGCTCCAGAAAAGATGTATAAGAACTTTGTGTAATCTAGGATATCTAGAAAGCTGTAGACCATATTTCCCAAAATTAAATATACTCACCCTCCCATCCTTATATATATTGGAAACTTGCAAGTTTGTACGAAAGCATCAATATTTATATGATAAACCCAAAACCACCAAATCCCAAACTTACAACTTCCGTAACCGTCATCACGATAAACTCGTCCAAGCAGTTCCCGCTAACCTACACATATTCAACAACGGCCCTTACTCTATGTCAATTAAGATCTATAATAAAATACCTCAGGACATAAAGGACGAAACCAAATATCATAACTTCGTAAATAAACTAAAAAAATATCTACTAACTGAATGCCCATACTCTCTACAAGAGTTCATGGAATATTGTCCATGTCCATTACCATTGTATTGTAAATGTGGTAGAATATAAGATCTCATTCTGTTTGTGATAAATTGTATGTGATAATAATTATGTAAGTAATAGATAATAGAAATACGCTGCTGAAAATTTAATGTCTACGTAGTTTAGTTTATAGTTAATTAGGTAAGTATAAATCTTGCTACGCCCTAGTAGGGTCCATGTCTGTACTGGCTAAACTTTAAGAACATCTTGTAATACCATGGTTGCAAGGAATAAATGATTACTGATGATTACTGATTACTGATTACAAGAGTATTGACAATCAAATTATTTTTGTACGTACCAGGGATGTTATAGAGCTTCGGTTCCGATTCCGTTAAGTCGGAACTTCCGATTGGTTTTTAAACATCCGTTCTAGTTCTGTTACTTTCAAAACAGAAGTTATGTCATAGCAACGCAGCGGGGGGAAATGTGTACATTAAAAACCAAACAGGTGCCGGATTCGTTGGAATATGTCTCAAGCAAATTCTGATATTTCTGATTCAGATGTTTATGCCGTAGCTGTATTGCGTTGTTAATGCATTGGAGTTGTACTGAAGTTGGATCGTGTCTATTCGTGTTTTAAAGTTAGAATACGGCCCCAGGTACCTGTTATTTGCTCATGTCCTCGCTTGCCACGTGCTGTTATCACTCGGGCTCCGATTCGGGTACCGCTTCCGTTTTCGGTTTCGATTCCGTTTCTGGATCCGATAAACTAAATTTAAAACATCTGATTCCGCTTTCGGTTCCGATAAAAATACATCTGTTACAAACTTATATAGATGTCATATACAAAGGAAAAAGTGACCTAGGCCTTGGTGAAGTGAAGTCTAGGCAAATGCAGAAGACGCTGGTTCGATCCCAGCCCTGGGCACCGGAGGCCTGGGTCACTTTTTCCTTTGTATATGACATCTATATTAGTTTATAATTTATAGTAGTGTGTCTACTAAAAATAAACAAGTTAAAATATTTATTAAAATAATTTGATTTGTTCTTCAGTTGTACATCTGTCTTCTTGCGAGTCTCTTAAAGCCAAAGTAAGAGTGTGAGAGCCGATGGATTTTCAAATGTTAGGGAATGTCAGATATGTGCTATGATCGTTATGATCGTATATGGATTTGCTTGTAAAGGCACGCAAACGAATCCGGTCATCGGAGCTGGAGTAAAATTTAGCCGATAATTAACTAAAAGATACCTACACCCTCATATTAGACAGCCCTGTACAAGAGGCGACACCTAGTTCAGCAGTCAAAACTGCACCTGCAATATTTTTGTACAACTTTGTATTTAAAATACTTAGGTCCGGTCCGGTTGGTAAAATTATAAACTGGAATTCACAAAAGAAAAAGAGACTGGAATCGAATCGGCGCCTTAATTTTGCATTCGCGGCATAGTTATTTGATATTGACATAGTGTTCCTACTTTTGAAAGCTTATTTTCAAAATTACAAACATCACAATACAATAAATTACAACGGGGACAATTGCCCCCCTCATCCTCGAATGAATACTACGGGGGCCATAGGTGAGAACCGTAAGGTTTTTTGTGAAGAAAATTGCCCCCCACTGAATGAAATCCTGGATCCGCGCCTGTTCAACTTACTGCCTCCGATGGTGCCGTCGTTCAAATACCAAAAGTTAAGTTCTGAAGACAGCTGGGTGATTATACTGATTATAGAATGAACAGCCAAACTGAAAAGGTACCTAGCGGGTCTCCCTGCTGACACCCGACACAAGAAGGAATTTCAGTACATTTATACATGAGCTTTGAGGCGGATCCGTGTTCCTACTTAAAAATAACATATTAAAATATTTAATGACATCATTTAACTCGTTCTACTCTTTGAAAATTAAACCAACCGGAGTCGCCATTGACAGGCGTTCCCCTGCCGAAAACATATGACCAGTGGTCATACACATGTATGGACTGACGTTTATCTGACGTGGCTATTTGTACGTTACGTACGAATAGTCATACATGTGACGTTCCCCCTCCCCCACAAAAATCGGCAGACTTTTTTTGTATCGGAAATGACAGACATGGCTACTCCATCCGGGTTAAATTCTCGGTTCTACTGGTTAAATTCCGGCCTAAATTAACTTGCGAAACTCAAAACAAAAGAGTACATAATTTAGCCAAATAAACAAATGACAGTTATAAACAAAAAATAGCGGAAACAGAAGGAGCCGTAATAAATAAATAGGGGAAAGAAATAAGTAATTTGTCTTTGCTTGTTCCAGTGCTTGTAAAACGCGAAAACTGCGGACTTAGGAAGTAAGAAATCAGCACGATTGTCCTCCATCATTTCATGACGGTTTCCGCGATCGAGTTTTAAACTAGATGGCAGCACCGTGGCGAGAGGTGTAGCTGTCATAATCCACCAAACATGTTTAATCATATTTTTTTGATTGGTGGATTTTGACAGCTGCTGTCAAAATGACCTTTCGTTACGGTGCTGCCATCTAGTTGCGTTATGTACCTACTTAGATCAGTTACAAATACAAAATACCTACTCATTACTGAACACCTCAAAAAGACAACCAGTATAGAAAATATAGCAAATAAAAATACTCACAACGGTCTTAATACAATGGAAGGCCAATGCTTATGGTTAAATTCAAATTTTCGTGAGACATAGGTACTGACATTATTTAAATTTTACAGCTATCTTGTGTTATCTTGGAGAATTGAACATGAAGACCTATGCTTTCCGAAACATGTCGCGCGTAGTAATTTAATACAAATTTTACGTTAGAATAGCATGCAACTTCGAAACATTGCCGTCTAGGTAGCCTAGGTATATCTAATAAAATCAATTGATAGATCAAATTGCTTGATCAGATTTGCTTTTCATTACCTTTGATTTTGTTAGGTTAGTTTTACCCAACGGTTGACTGGTAGAAAATGCATTATGGTATTAAGTCCGCCTTTTGTACTTTAAGTTTTCTTATGTGCACGTGCAATAAAGGTTAAGAAATAAATAATGCACTATCCCGCACACCTCACTGGCTCCGCAGAAAACCAGCGCCGTTGACAACGGCAACGCTAAGTCGTGCCAACTGCATTGCTGAGTGGAGACCATTTCAGCCTCACTTCTTTTTTATTATGTACTTCTTTAATATTTTTGTAAATGTGCTGATGTGTTGTCTGAATTAATTTTATTATATTCTAATGCGAGGTAATATTATATATGGACTAGCTGGCCACGTCAGATATGACACAATAATGACAGCAACAAAACCCACGGTTAGGCGATTATCACACTGGCACTGCAACCGCATGCGGCGACGGTGTGCAAGCGTGACAGCGCTATACACATGCAGAGAGCTATCTCGCTGACGCACTGGCCGCCATGCGGAGACCGCAGCAGTGTGAAAGCCGCCTTAGATTGCTATACTATCCTTATTGCTAGATCCGGGCATCTGGCAGCTTTTAATGGGTGGAGGTCAGAGTGACAGACTAGCAAAATTTTTTCCCGCCGAAGCCGAAGTTTTCTCAGTATATAGGACAGGGCGAATATTTTAATATTAGATCAACAAACATTAAATATTATTACGGAAACAAAAACAGTAGGCGGCAAACTATGAATTACATTATTCTCCGTTTGGCACTACTTTCCCCCAACAGAAACTTTTGGCAATGAAATAAAATCTAATCTATCTTCTAATCTAAATATATATAACTCAAAGGTGACTGACTGACTGACATAGTTATCTATCAACGCACAGTCCAAACCGCTGGTTCTAGAGATTCCAAATTTGGCACGTAGGTTCCTTATAAGATCTAGGGGTGCACAAAGGAAGGATTTTTCAAAATTCATCCCCTAAGGGGGTGAAATGGGGGTCCAAAGTTTGTATGGGGAAACAAGATTAGTTAGTCTATTTTATTCGAAACTTCACAGAAGTATTCCTAACAATAAATGAGTAAATACGTGTTGCAGGTTTTTTGTTCAACCCCTAAAAGGGGGAAATGTGGTCAAAAAGTCTGAAAATCAACATGGGTATTGTTTCTATGGTTTATCGGGTCGTTGATTACGAAAACAACAACGATTTTAAAATCCGACGTGGCGGATGTGAAATACCATCTCCCCTGTTAGGGTACAATGGGGTTGAAATGTCTAAATATCCATATGGGTGTCGTTTTTGTGATTTTTTGGGACGTTAATTAAGAAAATGGCATCGATTTTGAAATTTAATATTGTGGACATGAAAATTCTTGAAAGTATTTGTGCCACATTGCAATCTTCTTCTAAATATATAAAAGAAAAAACTGACTGACATATCAACGCACAGCCCAAACCGCTGGTTCTAGAGATTCCAAATGTGGTACGTAGGCTCCTTATAAGGCATAGGGATGCACTTAGAAATAATTTTTAAAAATTTACCTCCTAAGGGGGAAATGGGGTTCAAAGTTTGTATGGGAAACGAGATTAGTTCAACTATTTTATTCGAAACTTTACAGGAGTATTCCTAACGATAAATGAGAAAACAAGTGTTTCAGCTTTTTTGAGAATTCAACCCATAAGGGGGAAATGTGGTGACAAAATTTAAATATGTATGGATATTGTTTCTATGGTTTATCGGGTCGCTGATTACGAAATCAACACTTAAGGGGGTGAAATGGGGGTTGATAGTTTGTATGGGGAATTTTTAAACGTTGAACCAATTTAGATGAAGCTTGGTATAGAGATAGTTTGTGTACCGGGAAACGACATGGGACAGTTTTTATCTCGAAAATCAATCTTTAAGGGGGTGAAATGGGGGTTGGAGGTTTGTCTGGAGATTTTTTTACCGCGAACCGATTTAGATAATTTTGTTGTGGATATAGTTTGAGTCCCAGGAAACAATATATAATATTTTTTAAGCCGAAAATCAATCTTATAGGGGTAGAAAACATGTTGGTACTTTGTATGGCGAATTATTAACCGCTGAACAGACGATTGAAATGAAACTTGGTACGTATTATATAGATTGAGTCGCGGTAAACAATATAGGATAGATTTTATCTCGAAAATCAACCCTCTAGGGGGTGAAACGGGGGTTGAAAGTTTGTATGGGACATTAATAACCGTTGAACCTATTTAGATGATTTGGTATGGAGATATTTTGCGTTCTGGGGAAGGATATATAATAGTTGTTATCCCAGAAGTCATTCCTTAAGCGGGTAAAAAGGAGGGTGGATTACTAATTCCACTTAAGAAAAGCTTCTATTCAAGAGTAGAAATCTGTATTAATCATAATCTCTCAGATAGATGTCATATACTTCAGAAAAAGTGAACAAACCCTCCGGTGTCCGAGGCCAGATTTGAACTGGCGTCTTCAGCTTTCGCGGCTGACGTCCTGACCACTAGACCACCCGGTCACGGCGGAACTTGACAAATTTTCTCATGTATATGCAATCTCTGAATTTTGAAAAAAAAAAAAAAAATTGAACAAAATAATTTGATTTGCTTCAATATTCGCTTCTAAATCAGTTCAGCGAAACGCAAGATGATCGCGGACAAACATACATTCCTACATACAAACATACGAGTCTAACTGAGAACCTCCTTTTTTAGTACTTTTAGTACGCGGGCGAAGCCGCGGGAAAAAGCTAGTTATTTATATAATTTGTCATAATCAAACCCAGAACTCTAGGATTTGTTTTCTTGAAGTACATTTGATTCTTTGACCTCCACCGCTTAGACTTACTGACTCGCCATAGTAAATAATCTTCGTAATTTCCTCCAAGTTCACAGTGATCGTGCTCCCTCTGAATACAAGTAACAAATGATTCAAGGCAGTCATTGTGAAAATATTAATTAATTTCGCTAAAATTTGGAGTCGCACGTTTGTTTTGCATTAACTCCCGAACTGAGTTACATTACGGGGTTACATTACAGATTGGAGATTTTTTTGTGGAGCTGTGGATGTGATAACTACTAGACTAAGGGCCTGTTTCACAATCTCCAGATAAACTTATCTGCCAGTTAAAATTATTGCTATCGTTTTCTCCAGTCATATAAAAGAAAAGGACAACAAACATTTATCTGACAGATACGAGTATGCTGTAACTGGAGATTGTGAAACAGGCCATAAATCTGATATTGGAACGAAGTTCCTTATCGGACGGTTCGCGGATCGCTAGGCAAAAAAAAGTCAGGTGACCGTCACGAAAATGCGACACGTCACGAAAACGCGACAAAAAGACATATGATTGAGGAGCATGAGAAATGAAATAAAAGAAAATTATATATAATAGAATAAAGTGAAGTGAAGTGAAAAGTGACTAAGTGAACAGTCCAGAAGTCAAAAAACTCAAAGAGTAAAAAAAGCCAGAAAAACAAAAAGTCAAAAAAGCCGTCAAAAATACAAAATAGTCAAAAACAGTCAAGATGTCAAAAAATTAAAAAAATACAAATAATGGTGCACAAATTTTGGTCTAGATGTCACATCTAGCATCTAGTAGCAATAAAGTCGAAAATTACTAAAAACTCAAAAATAAAATACTCAAACATAACTTCGTTCCAACCGAGTGTTCCACGACACTCACGTAATTTTATGTTTATATTTTTGAACTTTACTCCTGTGTAATAAGATGTAAAAGTGTACCTGCACCTATCTTTGACCTTACATAACTGTAGGTTACTTATTCATAATCGTCTTTCTCTAAAATGTCGCTGATAATCGGTCATCTTTTTCCTTCTTTTTTTTACAATAACAGAATTCAGCTTAAGGCCCTACCTGAATTTTCTTAAGCCACGCCTACCAGTAAAATACATGTTTATTATTCCCGTGCACAAAAGGAGAGGCAACAAGAAAAAAAATCTGCAAGCAGTAAACCAATCTTTGCTCGACAATGTTTTATTAATAACTAGGTAAATAATTATACACTTTAAACACCATATGTAAAGGATATTTTAAAATGATCATTTAACTGAACATCCAAAATCTATTAATATCAAAAAAAATGCATAAATAAACAGCTATTAGTAAAGACATCAAACTTGGAGCCTCAAAAAGTCCTTAGAATGTAGATATACTTGCTCTATTTATACAGTATCTTTAATTAATATTAAAAATCAATTTAAACTTTAAATACATCACACTTTAATTATGACCTCAACTCTTTTATGTCACAGACAATACTGTTACACGTAGCTAGACCTTTCTCTGAAAAAAACTGCAGTACGTATTCATATCTGAAACAAAATACCATCATCAATATCCGCCTATCATACAGGATATACCTAACTACTGTCTGAAATGATACGCGGTAACGCTCACCAATATTACAGTACAGGCCCTGTAGCCACGATGACAATCGTTTGCAGAAAACGAAACGAAACTAGCTCACTCTTCATAAAACGGGTATTAGACATTGCAATTTGTAGGGCCCAACCTGTCAGGTTGGGAGGTGTAATAAGAGTTATGATCCTTAGGGAGCTGAAGGAGGGTAAGAGAGAGGCAGGGTACACAACAGATTGGGCCCTACAAATTGCAATGTCTAATACCGGTTTTACTGCGATAGAGAGGCGGATAGCGTTTGGATTCGTTTTCTGCAAACGATTGTCATCTTGACTACAAGGCCTGTAATGATGTTAAGGTAGTACCTGAATCCTCTTTAACCGGGCCTATCTTTAAGATATATTTATGGATAACGAGCATAGAATAAAAAGGGATTCAAACACTCCTTATAAACAGCTAAAAAAGATAAACATAGTCATATACCAGCTTATTCATATACGTCTGACAAACGACATTACCTCAATTAACAATAATCATTTGTCCTTATCGGGGAATAACTTAAAATTCCGTTGTCACCATGACAGTTGTGTTTGTGAGACGTAGTCAAAACATAACTTAACTAAATGAATAAGCGGGATAGCCTATAATCATTCTTGAAGATATCAAATTCGTATATCGAATATTTAATGAGAAATTTGAAATCAGCGGAGCAAAAAACCACTTAGTCTTCGCCTTAAAAATCCGCAGCTCATAGAGACTAGTGGCGTAGCTATACGGAGGCAAAGCTGGCAAAATTGTCACGGGCCCCTGGCTAGAAACTGACCCCAATTGACTAAAAGGCTGTGAGCATGGTAGCGTCCCTGTGGCCACATTTGATGAAATTGCCACGGGCCATATTTGGTATAGTTACGCCACTAATAGAGGCGCTTACCTGCCAGGGTTCGCCATTGCTTTTGTGAGAATCCAAGAAAAATCCTGAAGGTTGATGTTCTCTGTCAAATAATTGCCCTGAAAGTCATTAAAATCAGTAAGGGTCGGTTGCACCAAGCCGTCTGCCAACATCATCGTCATAGTTAAAATTGGCTTGTATGATTTTTTTTAAAGTTCTCTATGAGATGACACTGCGCCGCTTTAATAATATTATCTTCTATATCTATATTCAAACTATTTTGGCATTAGAACACAACCGATCATATATTTGCGTCTTAGAGGACGCGGACCAGTAAAAAATGGATTAAAATTAACGGTAATACTTCAGGTACCTGCGTCAAATAAGAGCCACCGTCTAACAAGGGCCACTCTTAAAAAAACACACACTTCTAACTGTCGTAATACATTCGGCTTACGCGTGCACTTGATTAAAAATTTGGTCCACACAAGTATACAATTGTGAGTGAAATTCGCTTTTTTGTTAAAACTTGCTGTCGTATTCTTACAATTAGCGTTCTGTGTTACAGAATCAAGGTTAGTTAATTATTTCTATTAATTTTTGTCAAATGAGAAATTTGTGAGGGGCCAAATCCAAGGCGGGTAAATGCGACGGCCCTTTTTAAACTACGAGACAGTCTCATCTATTGAAGTATAATAATAAGTTGAGTATAGTCTGGCAAACCATTTCTGTCAGTAGAAACGCGCGGCAAATTCAAAAGACAACCCTTGTGGCAACCCTTTGTGATGAGACACCGTTTTTCATGACGAACATTTCAATTCACATTGAATTTGTTTCTATTGCATTTCACTCTCTCATCTTAAGGCGCTAGGCGCTGATTGTGGCCGAAAACAGTTACTTTCTAAGGGATATATCTTAATAACGGGTGATCAAAAAAATTTGAAAAAAATATATGTTAATTACCATTTCATGCACAACATTGTCAACGTTTGAATAACTCGTGTAACGTATAGTTTCGCCGTTATTTAAATGTAACTAAATGTCGTTTTACGGTTAATTTTGCTTATATGTACTGAACGGCTCATTCGATTTAAAAAATTGTTGAACTAAAAAATGTGTACTACAAAACACTACAAACTCAACGTAGGATATTTAAATTGATTTGATTTTCTTAAACAACTTGATCATAATTCCACATTTCGTGCGTTGGTAGCTCGAAAACGGCGTTGTCGGCAGTCGTGAGCTAGCGTTGAGACGAGGAGGCTGTGTCGCTCGTCGCTCCGTGCTTCCCTTGTACTACATATACTTATGCTTGGCCCGTGAGCAATAATATCGGACTTACTGTGCCTAAAGACTAAATAACTGCAGAGAGTCCATGCGGTGCGGACATAAGGCGTCTTCTCGGAATCAATAAAGCACAGAGGTTTTATCTTTTCAGATAATGTACTCGTATGCGTGTTCATGTACATTCTTATAAAAAATGCATTTTATTTAGATCATAACAAGTATTAAAAATAAATGAAATAAAAATGGAGAAAAAAAAAATCATGCATCTCATAAAGCTCTTAAAACAAATTTGGTCATGTAAGTATTATGTTTTAGTAGACTAATGCATCACGCAAAATAGGTGTTAGTTGCGGAAATCTGCTAGTAGTTACTACAATACAATAGACTAATAATTTATTTATTTAGGACCGAATTTATTTAAATATATTCATTTAAGTATTTATACCGTCTTATAAACGAATGTATTATGCGTTTTATTTTAAGATTAAACACAATCTTTAATGTTATACTTTAACTAATTTATCAAATCAAGAAATTGCGAAGAAAACTGCAAAGGATTGCATATAAACCGGCCAAGAGCATGTCGGGCTATGCTCAGTGTAGGGTTCCGTAGTTGCCGGCCTGTTACAATACATCCATTCAAAAGGTCGTTTATAAAGGGATATTTTGTGGCACTTACGTTATTTTACTATGCAGCACTTACGTCTTTTAACTATGCATTTTTGAAGCATAACTCAATAACGGCCCAACCGATTTTATTCCATATAGTTTTTATTGAAAATACTTGATAAGTATTTCAATGGCACTCACTTCCAGGAATTTTAAATTTTTTTTGGAGCCACGGTTCAAAAATCAAAGGGCATTATAATTTTTGGAGCTGTTATTTACGAAAGTATACGTTGTATTCAAAAGTTGTTTAAGGCTTATTCTTTTTGAAATACCTATCCAACAATGTGTACCTACTTCATGTGTTTCAAATACTTATTGTGTTACCACTTTGTAGGTGTAATTAAAACACATACTCGTACCAAATTTCAGTGTACTAACTATCACTGAGCAGAGCCTGATCGATTCTAATTAAAAATTGCTGATATTTAAGAGTTCAATGTTCTTACAATGTAATATGTAAGAATAAAGGAAAAAAGCTTTTTTTTATATCACGACGCTGGCAAACAAGCATACGATCCGCCTGATGGAAAGCAGTTATGGAAGCAGTTATAATTCCTATGGACGCCTGCAACCCCAGAGGATTCACATGCGCGTTGCTTACCCTAAAAAAACTTTAGTATGTCGGTGAAATCAAATAAATACAAATTTTATATTAATTATCAATACAAGTAAATAAATAAATTACTACTTAGGGTTAATACTACCTGCCAAATATCTTTAAAAGACCGGCCAAGTGTGTGACCACGCATAATGTAGGGTTCGGTAGAAAGTAGTTTCTTGGAGATCGACTCGAAAACGGCTGAACCGATAATATGTGAAATAATTTTCGTAGAAATTTAGTAGTAAGCCGTATCTTCTCTTTTTCATATTTTTTTGAAATACGGATTAAAAGTTAGATGGGGGAGGGGACTATTATATTTAGATATTCGAAGAGAATGATTTCTGAAAATATTGACTTAATAAAAGAAGATCTTCCATATAAATATATAAGATATTTTTAAAGCCGTATCGATTGATGAACAACATGTTCATATTTACAAAAAAAAATTTTTTGACATTTAGTTTGGCATATGTATGTATGGAATGCCTCCCCTAAAAGTTTTTTTGGCAATTTAGGTATAAAACTAAGTAGCGGCACATGAAACACACCTCTGGATAAAATTTCATTAATATATGTTTTATAATAAAAATGGCTATGACATACGGACAGACGGACATGTTTCAAGAAACTTTTAAGGGATTCGTTTTTGCCATTTTGGAACCCTAAGAACTGTTTGCGCTGTGTTATATTTTAAAGATCTAAATTTCATGGGCTTACAGCTCTCATGACAATTGTATGACGATTTCATGGACAAATGCCGCTCCTTACATGTGCATTTTTAGTATTCGCAACTCGCAACAGGCTTAGTTTTGTTGATAATAAATAAAAGAAAATCCAAATTCACATGAAAACACCGCTTTGATGTGCATTCAGTTTTTTTGCTGTGCTAGTCAGTATTTTTTTATTTTTTTCTGATATGCAGAATATTTTTAATCGTATTTTGTAAATTCATAAATATTTTGCCGCTGTACTTCATATTCAAAATCTGGGTTTTTATTTTTTTACATAAAAATCTACTAATCGAGGTCGTTATTACTTATCTTATTTAATAGGTAAGTAGCATTCCTAAAAATGTCACCACAGTACTTAATCACAGTATTCAAATAACAAAACATCCGCAAAAGGATTATAATTATTATAAAGCTGCCCGCACGCCTCTGGGTAAAGTCATATTCTTTGAACATCGTCCCGGTGCATCGCGGCGGATTTACGCACGATCGCAATGAGAGGGGTAAGCGGATGGCGCGGGTACAGAGCGCCCAAACGCTCAAGGACACTCCGGCGACAATCGTATTAAGCGCGAGTGAGATAGAACTCCTGCAACGTTCCCAATTAAATTTAAATTCATTTTTAAGGCATATGTCAATTGCCTCAACCAGATTATCTGTTGCAGTTGATGACAGATCAGACGAAATACTTATATCCGTCTCCTTTTTACACACCGTAAATGTCACCTAATGAAAGGGGCGGAAATACCAACTAAAATTAAAAACATAAAATTTGATGATCATTGCTGCTTTTTTCACTGATTCTTAGTGTTGTCATACTTTTGTTCGCTGTAAATTGCTACTGCGTTCGTTGGCTGGCCAGACTATATAAATCTTAAGATGTGTTAGCTGTACTTGCATATAGCTGTGAACGGTTCGAATAAACATTTTCTTCGTTAATGGTCCTTATGAAACTCCATTGTTTTAACAAAGCTCTAATAACGGCCCCACTATCAATTGACATTTCATATGTTTATTAAGGTCCAAGAATGTATGTATTTACTTATGTTTTTATTTTTTAGTCATGACAGAATCTTATAGAGTTATAAACGCTCAGTTTGAAAATATAAAAATTGTGTTTGTATTAAATCAGTAAGTACGAGTTTGAAGCAATTTTTGTTACCTTATTTTATTAAGGTTCATTGCTGTTCTTGCTAAGTAATTAAGATTGGTCAAATATATAATTCAATGCCAAGCGATTATTAAACTTAAAAGGAACTTGAAAACTTGATGTTTGTGTTGATTAATGTCTTAGAATTCGAATTAAGTTGTGGTCCTTTTTAGACTACCTATTTTAATAAGGTCTTCCTCTTCTTCTCTTTCCCTCTATTTTTCTTTCTATGATGTTCGTAAGGAACAGGTCGTGTCGTAGCAGATGTCCTATTAATCCCCCTCTTCTGTTTTCTATAGTCTCTGTTATATTTCTTTTTTCTTTAACTCTTTCCAGAACCCTAACATTTGATATTTTTTCTGTTCATTTGAGAATAAATTATTTCAACCAAATAAAAGAAAATGTTCAGGTCGTGTCATACCAGAAGGTTAAAGAGTTGGCAGAGGACCGGATGAGTTGGAGATTGCTCCACCGATAAGAGCACAGCTCTTAAATGTAAAGAACAAGAGAGATTTTAATAAGGACCACAAAGAGGGTTTAAAAAAAGGCTTCTTAATGAAGTAAATTTAACTGTACTTTATCAAATAATTGTACTTTATCAGACGGTCAATAAAGTGAATATTACTATAATAACCCACGTTTTATTCTTGTTTTTCATTTCTAAAAAATATTTAGATTTGTATTAAGGTGGCCTTTATTTGACGCTTACGAAGCCGTCTGCTACTTTACTGTTTTCAGACCTGACCTTTAAAAGTTCCCAAGAAACAAAAAAACCACGTGTAAACGCGTTCTGTATTTTCTGTTTAATAACGAGAGGGGACGTTGTTTCCACTTTTAAAGCAAATCAACATTTACATTTTTAGTCAAAATAAAATAAAGTCTCAGACGTCTGTTTTTGCTAAAAAGACTTTATTACCATTAATTTATGTATAACATTACTTTGAGTTTACTACATTTTCCCACACCTTAAGTATGCACTCCCCCGTAGTATTGTTATTAGTGATATCTGTAGTTAATCTATATATAGGGTGGGGCCTGTAACTAAAGCAAAAAATTAAAACGTAGATTCTAGTCCTCAAACTAGACAACTTTTGTGTAGCAACTTTTTAAAATCATAAAGTTTTTAGATTGTTTCTTTTTCAAACAAAGTAAATAGTATTTTCAATGTACTTAAAACTCCGTCTAATTGACATCGCCTGTCAGTCTAGTCACTCTACAGACATAATCAATTTCATAGTACATTGCGTGTTCGAATTAACTTTAAAATGTAATAAAATTCAAACCGCAAGTTTTTTTTCAAAGTCGTCAAACAAACGTTGCGTAGTTTGAGGAGAAGAATGTACATTTTAATTTTTTGCTTTAGTTACAGGCCCCACCGTGTATATAAACGTAAAAGTCCCGACTGACTGACTGACTGACTCACTTAAATCAACGCCCAGCCCGAACCGTTGAACCTAGAGAGCTCAATTTTTCACAATAAGTAGTTTTTATAACGTTAGTATCCACTAAGAAGGGGTTTTTCAAAATTCATCCCCTAAGGGGGTAAAAAGGGGGTTGAAAGTTTGTATGGGGTTTAAAATTTTGAGTTAGAGATTTGAAACTTCGTACGTTTACTAATAATTAAAAAACAATAAAAGTAATTTCAGCGTTTTTTAAAATTCAAGCTCTAACAGGGTAAAAAAGGGGTTGAAAGTTTGTATAGCTATCAGTATAAATAGATTAAGAAGATGTTTCGGGGATTAACAAAAGTTAGTTATTAAGAAGATAAAATTGGATATGAAACTCTGTATGAGGAACCGGATGCTGTATTATACGCGGACGAAGTCGCGGGCGGAAAGCTAGTTGTAGTAATATTTCTGTTGATATATGTCTCAGTGAGAGCTGTTAAGGGAATAAGTGAATGTTTTTATTGTGTACTAGAAACCTTATGTCTCGCTCACTTATTTCTGTTTGCTTTCCAAATAAATAAAATAAACTAGCTGACGCAGCGAACATCGTACCGCCAACTACCACCGACTTCCATTGACCTCAACTTCACTCCTACCGTCTCCCACCACTCTTCCACCACTCTCAGACTCTCTTCCACCCTTCCCCCACCAACTCCCACTTCAGTTCCACTAACCTAACCCATTCCTACTTACTCCCACGCTAGTCTCACCGTCTTACACCCCACTCCCATTTTCTTCAGCCACTTTTATTGACTGACTTCCTTCACTTCCATAGATTATATCAATTTTTTTTTACCAATATTTTCTGCTATTCGGGGCAGTAATAAATCAAACATCATTAAAATCGATTCTTCCGTTCTTGAGTTACAAAAAGTGTTACCGCACATTAATACATGACTACAAGTAAAATCCTGTACACTTACCGGTGTAATTTTACAGTCATTGGACAACTTCAAATTAACCACCCTGAACAGCTGATAGGTGATGGGGTTGTGGCAATCCACCTTCTCCATCTTGAAGGTCTCAATCTTCTTTGAACCCTTCATTTGATTGATCTTTAAGGTTATCTAAAAAAAGTGCGAACGAAAATTGTAGAATGAACAAAAATAACAAATACGTAGGGTCAGGGAGGGAACAGTCGCTAGGATTTTTTCAACAGGCTGTTGCATGAAAAATATAAATCCCTGAACCAATTGTTGCAAGCACAGAGCACCGTGCATTATTACACTTTCATATGTAGCAAATATATTTGCTGTTACTTTCACCAAAAAAGATATATCCATTCTTTTTTAGAAATTGAGAATCGAGCCGCCGTGTACCGGTTGCTGTACACAGTGACTAGGACCCGCTAGTACACAGTGGTTCTAACAGTACACAGTGGCTCGAGTCACTGTATACTACGCCCTGTAAACAGTAGTTCTAACAGTACACAATTGCTAGGTACGTAGGAATCGAACCTAAATTATATAACAAATAACATTTTTGTTGAATAAAACGGTAATTAGAATAGGTAAGCACAACCCCCGGAATAATCGTTCCTGATTTCATTCTTGATTTAAAATAGGTACCTACCTAAATGTCGCATGATTTATTCACTTTCATTTTATTTAAAAAAAAGAGTGCATGAATTACTTTTAATAATCACAGAATTTTTATTCTTATTCATATTCAAGTAAATTTTAGTCCAACTCTGTAAGGTGCACAGTGGTTCGCGAGCCACCGTGTACTTTTCCAAAACGAACGTCTGTTGACCTTGGCGTCAATTTGTATTTTAGTTCAAATTAAAAACACAAACAAACACCTAGGGCCTTGAATTATCAGCCAATACTAAGTAGATTAGACACACTCTTCGATAATAACATAAGTAATTGAAAATCTCGTACGAGTTAAGAAAAAAGAGGAGTGAAACTGATCTCGAAATGTAATTTTGATAGCATTAAACACAAAAACGCACCATAACACATTCGCATGGTGCCGGAGCGCCTCACTAACTAGTTCGTACGTGGTCGGGTACGGAACGGTTCCGATTGATGTAGAGGACAGACATAAAGCTCTTTCTGTTTCTCGCACAGCACATTCGAGTCACTGTTCCCACCGAGCGACTGTTCCCTCCCTGACCCTACCTACCGTATAGTCCGGTTTAATACAATTTCTCGCGTAATATGCTATTTTATATTAGTCACTGCCCCTGCAACTTGAGGTAACGTAGGTAGACGCGGATCCAGGATTTCATATTAAGGAGGAGGGGGGGGGGGGGCAATAAAACAAATAAAAAACGGTTTACCAGTGAAATTAAATGCCAAAATTTTGCAGACCAGATGTTATAGTGTTTCTGCGTCACAATTAAATGCAACAATAATGCGTTTTAATGCCGCAAGCAAGCGATGTTACATACAGGACTGAAAGGAAAGACAACTTTCTCTCTCACACCGTCGAGTGAAGCGACTGTATGCGTGGCAGCGGGGTTCGCCCGGCTATGCGGCGTCTTGGGTTATTAGTCTATGGAGCCTTCATACGAGGCTCATAGTCAGCGACCCTGTCGCGGGCAATACGTCGATTAACAGACGTGAAAACAGCCCGATTTACTATATTTTGGTTACTTTCATAGTGTTATGTCATGTGGTATTTTGTTTGGGGCAGTGCTTCACAGATTAACTATAGTACAGTTTTTGTTCTGCACAAGAGATCAGACTTTTCTACTACGCATAATATTTTAATTTTATTTCAATTACTGGTTGAGGAGAGCCCATTGCAAAATTTCGTACCGGCTTGATTCCGCAAGGAAATGCACAATGGTTTCCCATAAAAGTGATGCTGTCCGAAGTTGATAGTCTGTCACAGCGGAACTCGTCGAAAGTCAAAAACAGAAAGTCACTTATTTAGTAAATCAGTTCATTACAGGTAATTCACTCGTATTTTTGCTAAATAACCTTACCGTGACAGGACCCGCAGGGCGCAATACAGTGAAGTTAGTTACTATAACTTTTGTATGTTTGTCTATATCTCGTACTCCAGTGTCATAGGTGACTGCTGTCAAATCCAGCTTTTCGCTTGAAGTATCGCATTTGCTGGACGATAGCAGTTTTACTTTGTATTTTTTCTGAAATATTTAGATTTTAGTGATTTTAAAAACAAGAGTTAATCAATAAAAATAATAAACAGTTAAGTAATACAGATAGGTAATCTACGTATATACATTTTGGTTGCAAGTAGAGATGGGTAGGGGGGGGGGGGGGGGGGGTAGAAATACTGAGTATTTACTCAGTATTTATTCGAAGCACCCGGTAAATAAATCGTTAAAAACGATTACTTATAAACAGGGCCCGTAATTTTCATGCCGATGACATCAATTTGACGTCACGCTCCATATAGGATGATCCCAAATAGTTTTATTGTAAATTATTAATCATTAGTCGTCAATCATTTTAATCATGTACAAATGACTTCGATAGTACTCTATTGACACATGGAATAAATAATACCTACTTGATACGTGAAACATAACGTAAATAAAACTATTTGATTTGTTTTTATACATACATTTTATTAAATGGTATTGTTAACAACACATTACAATTGTTATGTAGAAAACAGAATTCCTCTCTACCGTAAAGCACGCCATCCTTCTTGCATTTATTCCCATGCAAAGAACATCTAAGTCATCTTCGCGTTCATACGTAATGCAATATTCATAAAAATCATTAGTGAAATAACCGTTTGATGAGAAATAAACTGTTGTGTTTATTTCTCATCAAACGGCTACCGTTCTAGCGGTCTTACATATGCTTTACACGGTTTAACCGCTTATATCTTCAAATTTAATTAAGATAACGTGACAAGAACGTCATAGAAGCAGTTCTGAACATTTGTTTTGAAATTAAACCAAGCCCTTGGTAAGCAGGTCGAGAAGTATTCACAGAACTGTATCCCAATTGATAAAATATACCTTAATATACTCTCACTCACATGAGGCTTAGACATACAGCCTTGACCAGAAGTGTTGAGCATAGCTCTTTTTTGTTTACAATTTTGATGTTAAGCATTAATTCCCTATCATAACAATGTACTATGACGTAAAATGTTACATTTTATTCTCTAGAAAACTTCACTTAATAACACTTTCAAGGCACCTATAAAATATGAAAAGTGCAGGTCCCAAAAATGCGAATTTAAGTCGGTGCGACAAATTGCAAATATTCTATGCAGTTACTACTAACTTCAACAAAACATGCCTGTTTAGCTTGAATTAATTGATAAAATAACTTCAAAAAAGATAGAAACGGGTCTAAACTTTCGAGTTTTGTATGAAAATCGCAAGGGTGCTCAACACTTCTGGTGAAGGCTGTATATAATACTGTACAAAACCTCGTTTGTAAATAATATCATTAAGTATCTAGTTATTCGTGTAGGTATGTCCCAGGACTTTGATTTGCATACCATTTAGAACCTTGTCACGTGACAATAATCTGAAATCTCTAGCGTCTAGATGTTGATAGTCACTATGACAAAGTATGTAATGTTACACAAATCAATTTCCTAGACTGTTTATAAATCAATATGTAATAAAACCTTTTTAAATGTAATCTTTTTTATTCGTTCTCATTAAAAAAACGTTGTGTCAAAAATGTTACAAGTGCCACTGAGAAATAAAAATACTGATTTCCTAATTGTATTAGTTGTTAAAATCAGAAAAAATGTGTCCATCAATTATACATTTTCTTTTTAGCAGAGAATTTGGAATAATTAACAAAATGTGTGACACAACAAACAAAAATACGATTACAAAACAAAATGATTTTTATGAATATTGCATTACGTATGAACGCGAAGATGACTTAGATTTTCTTTGCATGGGAATTAATGCAAGAAGGATGGCGTGCTTTACGTTAGAGAGGAATTCTGTTTTCTACGTAACAATTGTAATGTGTTGTTAACAATACCATTTAATAAAATGTATGTATAAAAACAAATCATATAGTTTTATTTACGTTTCACGTATCAAATAGGTATTATTTATTCCATGTGTAAATAGAGTACTTTTGAAGTCATTTGTACATGATTAAAATGATTGACGACTAATGATTAATAATTTACTATAAAACTATATGGGATCATCCTATATGAAGCGTGACGTCAAATTGATGTCATCGGCATGAAAATTACGGGCCCTGCTTATAAAATATATAAAAAAGTATGATTTAAGAACTAAATCGTTTTTATTGAATAGTTCTGTGTATTAACAATATTATAAGACGCATAAACAACGCTTAGTTTTTGGAAAAAAAGGTAATTATCAGTGCGCGGCAATGAGGACCGGGATAGAATCCACAGGCACAGAATAACTAATAGTACTACCGTACAGAAAATTCACTCCTTCACAAAAGTCAGATTTAGGTATAAAATTATACCTACACTAGCTGTGCCCGCGGCTCCGCCTGCGTGGAATTCGGTCTGTGTCAGTAAGCGGCTAATTCATCCCTAATTTCTCTCCGGCTACCCTGGAGGCGGAACTTGTAGTAAAGTTGACAGATGACGCTAGAGGACAGTAGTCCTAATAAAATATTTTACAATTATTAATTGTATCATATTAAACTTAATAAAAAATTTACAATTACCACTAAATGAAACTACACTATAAAATGAATAGGTACTTTTTTTATCATATTTTTTTTTGGCATGATTTAAACGACATAGAGTAGTAGGTGTATATCGGATTTACTATTCGGCACTTCCTTTCACTATGCGTTTTGACTGATAATTCATAAACGGCTGAACCGATTTTATTCAATATAGTTTTTATTGAAAGTTCTTATCAGGCCTCACCAAATTTCAGCTTTCTAGTGCGAACGGTAACTGAGCTAGACCGCGGACAGACGGACGGACATGGCGAAACTATAAGGGTTCCTAGTTGACTACGGAACCCTAAAAAGAGATAAATGGTAGTTTATGTAACTGTTACGTAATAAGGCCTAATTATGTACAGAAGCATACACTGCTTTATCTACACACATATTAAAAATCCAGGGGGGGGGGGCGTGCCAGCGGTCGGGGGTAATGAATTTACATACGTTTTTACCACACTGTCACAGATAAATCAAGATATTTATTCTTCAATGTAAGCACATTACAATGCACTAATGAACGTCAGAAAAAAATAAAATACGTGAGTGTCGTGGAACACGCGATTGGCACGAAGTTATGTTATTTGGTTTTTGAATTATTTTTGGAAATTTAATTTGATTTTGTATTTTTTTGAAATTGATGAAATTGTTGAAATTTTGAAATTATGAAATTTTTGAAATTTTTAAAATTTTTAAAATTTTTGTAATTTTTGTAATTTTTGAAATTTTTGAAATTTTTGAAATTTTTGAAATTTTTTGAAAATCTTGCCATTTTTTACTTTTAGGTTCGCGACTTTTTTCAGTTTTTTCACTTTTATCACTTTGTCACTTCTCACTTTAAGTTTTCACTACACTTCACTTCACTTTATTCTATTTTATATATTTTTTATTTCATTCCATTTTACATGTTTCTCAATCGTAAGGGTGTCGCGTTTTCGTGACGTGACGCTTTTTCGTGACGGTCACGTGACTTTTTTTCGCCTAGCCTCCCATCCGCGAACCGTCCGATAAGGAACTTCGTTCCAAAACTACCACCGGTTCTAACCCTACACCTCTGGCCCAAGAAGTATTATGACATTTATGACCGAAAAGAAACTCGGCGGGACTTATTTTTTTTTCAAAACAGTAAGTACCTAATACATTATTAGATCTTAAAGATACAAAATAATGCGTAGTTCTTCAAGAAGACATATCAAAACAGCTTGAGAGACAGATAATGTACCCATTGTTTAATTATCAAAAAAAATCCTAATCTGACTGCTTCACAAAACGTTTGATGTTTTCCTACCTAAACGGTGTCCTATAAATGTTAGATGATTTTGTAGTAGTTTTTTGGTTTGGGCCATGCATCTTTGTCCGTCATATATAGTCCTCGAACCTGGAATAACCCTTTGACATTCATGACATTTTCAAATATTTCTTAAGAGCGGGTAAAGGTAAATTTAAAGCATCGACGGGTAACATGTTATAAATATGAACACCTTGACCAAAAAATTACAAATTATTTCAATACCAAATTTCATCTAAATACGTACAACGGTTATTGGTTGTTTCTTCCCCATGTAAACTTCCACCCCTTTTGCATCCGCTTAAGGGATAATTTCCGAGATAAAACTATTTTATTTCCTTTTCCAGAGCTCAAATTATCTCCATACCAAATTTTATCTAAATCTATTCTGCGGATAATAATTCCCTATATAAATTTCCAACTCCCTTTTCACCCCTTTAGGGTTGATTTTGGGGTAAAAACTATCCTTTGTCCTTTCTCGAGACCCATACTATTTCTATACACAATTCCATCTAAATCAGTTCAGCGGTAAAAAATTCCTCATACCAACTTCCAACCCCCTTTTCACCCCCACAAGGGTTTGAAAACTATCCTATGACGTTTCTCGAGACTCAAATTATCTCCATACTCATTTCTATCTAAATCGTTTCAGCGGTTAAAAATTATCCATACACACTTTCAACCCCATTTTCACCCCCACCAGGGTTGATTTTCGGGATTAAAACTATATATTATCCTTTCCCGGGACTCAAACTATCTCTGTACAAAATTTCATCAAAATCCGTTCAGCCGTTTTCACGTGATGCGCGGTCAAATAAACAGACAAACAGATAAACAGACAAACAGACAAAAATTCTAAAAATTGTTGTAACGTGTTCTGTTATCGATTCTAAGTATCCCCGGCCAACTTTTTTTCGATTATCTTCCATGTACAGACTT
This sequence comes from Pammene aurita, assembly GCA_947086415.1. Classification (NCBI taxonomy): domain Eukaryota; kingdom Metazoa; phylum Arthropoda; class Insecta; order Lepidoptera; family Tortricidae; genus Pammene; species Pammene aurita. The sequence goes on along the minus strand of OX352314.1, from coordinate 5,266,341 downwards.
TCGACCCTCTTCAGCTTTATTATATGTATAGATATACTCCCCGCCTGCAAGCAAAATTGAAACTTATAACCGCGCACGAACCGTGAATCTTCTTTGCGCGCCGCAGTTTTATGACCGAGCTGTGAGCGTCGGCACGGGGTTGGCACTTGACAAGTTTTTGTACCTACGAGTATACCTACAGATTTATTATTTTTAAGATAAATATGCAGGAATTACAAACGTTGGTTCTGTAAACATATTTTTTTTATCAGGCGATAGTAGTATGTCTGATTCTTACGGAAGTAGGTATGCCACAGCCGTATTCCTTTGAAAATATGTCGGTCAGTTCCTAATATTTTTTTCTGGGCATCCAATATTGTATCTTTTACACGGATTAGATCGAGGTTTAGGTTTCGAAGCCATTGTGTATTTTCAATTATGCGCGAGCGCCACGTGACACGACTATCGTTCGAGCCGCACCAGGCGAGAGGCAGCCCACTGCCATACGCCTGCCCGGGAGGCGCGCCGGCCAAATGTACCTAAACTGCGTAGTGACACCCCCCTGCCACAGGTCCGTCATTGGGTTACTGGAATAACGAAATAAGGTAGACGGTATCTCGAACCTTCGGCCATAAGCAAACCTGACAAACAAAAGTGCGTATTTACGTGGCACTTACATCTTTTTATTAAAGGTTTTCAACCGATTTCAAGATTTCGAAGGAGGAGGTTATCAATTAGTTGGGATCTTTGATCTTTGCTGTTTTTAGGGTTCCGTACCTCGAAAGGAAAAAGTGCGAGTCAGACTCGCGCACCGAGGGTTCCGTACAAACCAATAACAAGCAAAAGTTGTAGTATGTTTATTACTAATTTCAATCTAATACCTTTACGCGTTTACGAGGAAAAAGGTAGTAAGTTTAAAATTTAAAAAAATACATTTTTGTATGATTTTACTAAAACGGTCTACTTTTCGTAATTTTTCCTTTGTTTGTGCTATATGAAGTTTCTTCGTGCCAAGTTTCAAGTTTTTGAGTGTACGGGAAGTACCCTTTAGGTTTTGAGTTTCTTGCGAGTACTCAGTTTCAAAATATGCGACTTAAATTGCTATTTGTTTTGATTGCGTTGACATAAAAGTTTGGTTTCAATCAAAAGAAATAGCAATTTAAGTCGCATATTTTGAAACTGAGTACTCGCAAGAAACTCAAAACCTAAAGGGTACTTCCCGTACACTCAAAAACTTGAAACTTGGCACGAAGAAACTTCATATAGCACAAACAAAGGAAAAATTACGAAAAGTAGACCGTTTTAGTAAAATCATACAAAAATGTATTTTTTTATTTTAAACTTACTACCTTTTTCCTCGTAAACGCTTGGAGGTATTGCATTGAAATTCATGTCAAATACTCAAGGCTATAGGACCTTTCAGATGTAGCAAAACCAAACTTTTATGTCAACGCAATCAAAAGAAATAGCAATTTAAGTCGCATATTTTGAAACTGAGTACTCGCAAGAAACTCAAAACCTAAAGGGTACTTCCCGTAAACTCAGAAACTTGAAACTTGGCACGAAGAAACTTCATATAGCACAAACAAAGGAAAAATTACGAAAAGTAGACATTTTTAGTAAAATCATACACAAAATATATTTTTTAATTTTAAACTTACTACCTTTTTCCTCGTAAACGCGTGGAGGTATTAAATTGAAATTCATGTCAAATACTCAAGGCTGTAGGACCTTTCAGATGTAGCAAAACCAAACTTTTATGTTAACGCAATCAAAAGAAATAGCAATTTAAGTCGCATATTTTGAAACTGAGTACTCGCATGTAACTCAAAACCTAAAGGGTACTTCCCGTAAACTCAGAAACTTGAAACTTGGCACGAAGAAACTTCATATAGCACAAACAAAGGAAAAATTATGAAAAGTAGACCGTTTTAGTAAAATCATACAAAAATGTATTTTTTTAAATTTTAAACTTACTACCTTTTTCGTAAACGCGTAAAGGTATTAGATTGAAATTAGTAATAAATATACTACAACTTTTGCTTGTTATGGGTTTGTACGGAACCCTCGGTGCGCGAGTCTAACTCGCACTTGGCCGGTTTTTTTTTTAAATGTATGTTCACCGATTATTCGAAGACGGCTGGACCGATTTTGAAAATTCCTTTTTTGTTTGAAAGAGTTGGAATATTTCACAGTTGGTCCCATTGTAACCAGGTCAGGATCTGATAATGGGATCCTGGAGAAATCGAGGGAACTCTTCAACTATTATAGGTACACCTATAGCGATTTGAGTATCTTTACAGCAGCTCGAGCATTTGCTGTTGGAAAGGTGGATGCTAAGTGAGACGGCTGGACCGATTTGGAAAATTCTTTTTTTTTGTTTGAAAGAGCATACTTCACAGTTGTTCACATTGTAACCAAGTCAGGATCTGATGATGGGATCCTGGAGGAATCGAGGGAACTCTTCAACTATTATAGGCACACCTATAGTGATTTGAGTATTTTTTACATTAGCTAGAGATTTGCTTTTGCTTTTGGAAAGGTGGAGGCTAAGTGAAGTCGGTTCTTTTTTGTTTAAAATTATTTTAATAGTGTTTTCTAGGCCCTTTGGTTCAAAAGTTATAGAGGAATGAACGTTATTTTGACGATTTTTTTCTAAAAGTACCTATTCAGTTTATAAAAAGTTAAGGAATATTCTTTTTTTTTGAAGACCCATTTAATTATTTGCCACATATTGATAGTTTCCAAATTTTTTTCTTTGACAATCATGTATATGTAGAGACTAATAAAAAAACTCTTACGATTTTGATTACATAATCCAGTAGCGACTTACAAAATACGCATATATTTAAAATTTCTGTACCCCTGTTAGCATTCTAAATAGTTTATACCCACCAATTTGGGTGGAAAACGGGTAAACACAGCTTCTTGAGTAAATACTGAGTATTTACCCGTGAGTTTTTACTCACTACCCATCTGTAGTCGCCTAAACTGAACCGTCGAAGGACTTGAAATTTGGACATTTTCTTGGAATATCTCTGCTAAGAAAAGACTTATGAAAGTTCAAGGGAGTTAAAATTGGGTTGATGATTATAAATTAAGGTATAACAACTTGTACTTACTCAGACGAATTACACCCGCATTAATAATATTGTAAAGGAATTTCAACAAGACATGAAGTTGGAAGGTAATTTTGTAAAAGCTTGTCCTAAATCCATCCAATTTAATTTGATTTCTAATTAGAATCGTGACCTATTTCGATCCTACTAGGAGAAATTTGTCCCAATATATTAGGTACCATATATTTTTGTTACCGTCATATTTAAAGATCATGAAACTAAGACCACCTTTTTTTATAGAGATCGAAAGACCTCGTGATTCTGAGAAAAAAATTAAAAAGTAACAAAAAAATACATAGGTATTTAAAAAAAAAATAACGCAGGAGGTAATTAAACTTACCGATTCTATAACACCGATTAGAGGAACTAAAAAAGCAATAATAAAATAAACTTGACGAGTCATCGCGCATCGTCGGTGACAATAACACACGTAATGACGAATAAACGTTTTAGTGCGAAACGATTGGATGTGATATGACCTTAATTACTAAATAATTATTATATTTGGTAAATACACAATACACAACATTATTATTGTAGCGTTACTACCTGTAAATGTATTTTACCAAAACTGTAACAAATAATTATGGCTAATTTTAATTTAACCAGACTATAACCAAAACATATTACAATCGTAATAATAAGTGCTTATCACGATTTGGTAGGCAGATTTAAATAACTTTTAATGTATACATTTTCCCAAAACTTAAAACAAATATATTATAGCGTAATGTGCACAGTTTGTTATTTTATTGTTTATTTTTATTTGTTTTAATTATATTAAAGTTAATTAGAGTGTCGTTGGCGTATGTGTCGCTACTATGACTTATGTAGTTTTAAGTTAGGTTAAGTAGGTCCCAACTAAAAACCAGCGCCACGGCTTGCCGCGGCATTACGCTGAGTAGGGATCCTATTTTACCATCTCATTGTGCCTGTGTTGTTTCTAGGTTTAAGAATGTTTAATTTTGCGGCGTTAAAATAAATGTATTTTCTTTCTTTCTTTTTCTTATTAATCCCAAAATTTTCAGTCAGAGTTATGAAAAACATTACATAATAAAAGAGTAAATTAAAATAAAATTAGTTTTCAACTGAATCTAGTTTTCAACAAAAAAATCAATGAATCAATTACATAAAATGTTCTTCCATGTAACACTTTAGTAATTATTTAAGGTGCTGGACTCCTAGGCTAGGGATTTATTCCATATGCCGTAGAATGCGTGTGCCGTATTCTAATTTAAAAATACACAAACAACACATTAAAACACAATCTATCTCAAACATAACTCCAACACACAACAAATAATCAACCAATATTGAAGTTGTATTGGAGTTGCATCAGAATAATTTTCAAGCAAATTCTGATCAATCAGATATGATTCAGATTTCAGACATTTAGGTGCTAGCTGTACTGCGTTGTTTATAGCATTGGAGTTGTATTGAAGTTGGATCATGTCGAAACGTGTTTTAAAGTTAGAATACGGCCCCGGGTCTGTTATAGTATCTTGGTGGTACCGGGGAACACTATGAGACGGTCAACGCGTATGTATACCCAATGATAGCGGACATATGGGGCGCGAAACAGCATGTATTCTTATTTACAGGAGTTTATTGCCACTATAGGTTCACCATTAGTCTCGAAGTGTCCTTAGCTACCCCCTCTCCTACTGGAATAGTGTGGTGCGGTGCCTTACACATCGGGATTACTGCTCAGATATTGCTTAGTAACGATGATGTTACGCAAGTATTACTTCCTAGATTATATTCCATACGTCATAAACCATTGGTAGGTACTTATTTAATTACTTACTAAATGTACCAGTCGTTTTTGCATATGTGGAGTGGAGGAATTAAAAATATAAATATTTTTGACATAAATCTTGAAGCAAATCAAATTATTTTGTACAATATTTTTTGATTTGCAATTTTTTAAGTAGTTACACTACTATACAGGGTGTAATCGTTAAGTATAGCCAGGCGATTATTCCGTAAATATAAGAGATATTAGAAATTCTCAAACTGATATCGAAAGTGCGTTACCCAATGAGTAAAATTGCATTAATAACTTTTTTGAAATAAAAGTATTATTTATTTATTTTCTTCACTTTCGACATGGCGACAAATATTTTCCCAGTCCTCAGCAGTAATAGTATTCATTCGTTCAGTTGCTAAACTCATAATGCCTTGCATGTTTAATGAAACGTTTCTTTTCGCTACATATCCTTTTACCATGGACCAAATATTTTCGATCGGATTGAATGTCGGGTGATACGGTGGCAATCGTAAAACGGAGTGGCCATGTTCTTTTAAAATTACATCTATGTGGTACTCACGAAACCGCTCTTTATTTTGTTTAATTAAATCATACAAACTGGTTTTGTACATCAACGGGCTATACGAAATGTTGTGTTCTGTCAACCAATCCATCATTTCTTGTTTATGAGAATTTGACGTTGGAGCACGATTCAAAAGTTTGTTGTGATAGAAGGCATTATCTACGATAAGTACGCTATTCGGTTTAAGGTTCGGTATTAATTTTTCTTTTAACCATTTTTCGTAGTTGACAAAGTTCATCTGGTCATGGTAATCTCCCGTTTTTTGGTTTGCCTTAAACATTAACAAAGCGTTGGGAATAAAACCATCTTTTCCTCCTGCGTGCACTATTATTAACCGCTGGCCTGTACTGATTTGTTTTTTTACACCAAATTCTGTTCCATCGGTCCAAGCCTCTCCGGACACATGTGAAGTGTGGATGTAGGTTTCATCAGTATAAACTAGTGGTCTATCTTCAGACCGATATTCCGCAATTTTGGTAAGGTAATTTATTCTTAGCAGTCGTATGTTGTATCTTTCCATTAATATTTTTCGGTTGTCCTCGGTCTTTTTCCATTTAAATCCTAATTTTTGTATTTGTTTTTTAAGGTGGAAATACCAAATTTGTAATCTATATCGGATTTTAACACAGAGTGGAGTGCCTTTAAGGTTTGAAATTGCTTATGGGACAGATGAAAATTGTATATAGTTCTCCGGATGACTTCCTGATCAAAATCGTCTACTGCTGATGACGGACAAGTACGTAACTTTTTATTTCTCGGGGAGGTGAATTTCTTTGTTGTTGCGAATTTCTCACTATTGCTCTCAGACACAATGTTATAAACAGTAGAGAGACAAACACCTGTAGCTTTTTCAACTAACTGGGCAGCGGTGTAAGGGGAATTTAAATTTTTCTTCAGTTCAAGTTCAAAATATTTATAACAGTTAAAAATAATTTGCTTACTTTGACTCCCAATCGGACCAAAATTACTCACTGCCATATTTTTTGAAAATTATGTAACTTACACTTAGTCGTACGGGCTGACACAATATTATTCTGATAATTGTGAGAATACAATAAAATCAGACGTAAAAATATATGCACAACGTAAATAATATTCACAATTTGACACTGACATTATTTTGGTATTTACTTCTTCGATATATAACAAACCTCTTTTTATGCTGATAGTACGAGAAAATAGAAAATTCAAATATAGAATGCCTGTAAACATACAATACTACTACATATGCAATTCCATGCTCTCGTTAATTTATCTATACGTGTAACTACTTGAAAATGATAATTGATTGATATGGAATAAAATAAAACAATTGATGAATCATTTGATAACGGTGAAATGACTAGACCGTACAAACTAGTCTTTCAACGAACGTCGAACTAAATGTATGGTAGGATTTGAAGTTAATGTTTGGGATAGTTCTGATTTTATTAAAAAAAGTTATTAATGTAATTTTACTCATTAGGTGACGCACCTTCGATATCCGTTAGATATTTTCTAATATCTCTTATATTTACGGAGTAATCGTCTGGCTACACTTAACGATTACACCCTGTATATAAAATGAAAATAGATGTCATATACTTCAGAAAAAGTGACCAAACCCTCCGGTGTCCGAGGCCAGATTTGAACTGGCGTCTTCAGCTTTCGCGGCTGACATATTTCTTAACAATAAATCGATGGAATATATAGTAAATGGGGAAGGCCGGTCAAAACTTTTTGTAGAGGGCGCTGTTCCAGATTCCATACAACGAGAGAATGAGACAAAAGATGATTGGTCCTTAACAATGTACGGAAATATATACAGTCAAAGGCTTTTCTTAGGCAAAACTCTTCCCTGTAGCTTTATTCTACATTATTTTAATTAAAGGGTATTTCGACAACCTGCGAGTTTCCCTTGGCTACCAATCCGAGGCAAAACTGAGTCATTTTCGCTAAAATAAGTAAAAACTACTTCCCGTCACACAAATTTCTCTTTTCTAAGGATTATTTTTTCCATCTCTATCTATCAACCTGCTGCATATATTACGTAAGTACATATCTAGTTTGGATCTTGGAGGTCAATGCGATTCCGGCGTCTATGAAGCATTTTTGTCACAAAAGTAAAAAAATAGTCACTATGATCAAGATGAGATAAAAGGATAAAATATATTTATTCTTCAATTTAGGCACATTACAATATTTACAAGGCACTTATGAACGTCAGAGAGAAGAAAAAAACTACCACCGTTTCTAACCCCATACCTCTGACCCGAGAAGTATTATGACCGGCAAGAAACTCGGCGGGACTTATTTTTTCAAAACAGTAATACAGTAATATTATATCTTGAAGATACACAATAATGCGTAGTTCCATAAGATGACATATCAAAACAGCTTGAGAGACATACAATGTACCTATTATTTAATGAAAAAAAAAAAACAAAACCATATCTGACGACTGCTTCACAAAACGTTTGATATGCTTTCCTACCTGAACTGTGTCTTCTAAATTATAGATGATTTTGTAGTAGTTTTGTAGTAACCTAGCTCGTGCAAAACCCTATCAGTACATTAACCATTCAGCGCTAATCACGACACGTTGTCGTCACTCCTCTACGAAGCATTTTCGCACCATAGCGGGAAATTCATGTTATTGGCGTAGCGCTACGCTCGTAGCAAAGCGGTGAATGGGCAGCGTTCGTAACCAGTAGAAGCTAGAGATCCCGGCTACGAATCCCTGTATAGACGGAGAGCTGGCCACGTCAGATATCACACACTAGTTAGTTTGCTATACTTTGCCTATTTCTAAATCCGTAAATCTGGCAGCTGTAAAGTGGAGGAGGTCAAAGAATGCAAAATCCACTTTAAGAATACAAATCCTAGAGTTATGGTTTTGATGCAGTATTATGAGATGCAGTATAATTAGATTATATCATTGCCAAAAAGTTTCTGATTAGGGAAAGTAGTCAAAAACGACGTATAATGTAATTCATAGTTTCTCGCCTACTGTTTCTGTTTCCTAAATAATACGCAATGTTTTTCGTTCTAATGTTAAAATATAGATTCCCTCCTCTATAAATAAGACAACTTCGGCAGTTTTTACTTATTTTGTTAGTACTTTTTTCCAACTGAGAAATTTTGCTAGTCTGTCACTCTGACCTCTACTCATTAAAAGCTGCCAGATGCCCGGATCTAGCAATAAGGATAGTATTGCGATCTTACTATACAGGTTTCGTTGCTCTCATTATTGCGTCATATCTGACGTGGCCAGCTCGGGAATATTCTTTGCTTAAATCTAAGTGTCGTCTACCACCCATAGTACATATAGCATTACTTAAGTTTAGGACAAAAATTGCTGAAAAATAAACCAGTCAAAACTTTAGCTAGAACCCACGTGTCATTGAAACTAAAAATTTAGATACATCGCTAGATCTAGATCAGATCCCTGATCTATTGATCACAGTGCTGTAATCCGTCTGAGTTATGGCTACACCCGGCGCTCGGCGTTACCAATATTGCTGGAACTAGAACCGAAAACGAAAACGCGTGTGTATCTGTGTATTAGAGAGAGATCTTTGCAATTTTAATTGGAATATTATAATTCTGACAATAATTTGACTCGATTGTCGCAGAAAAAGGAACCCAGGGGCGTATTTACCCTAGGGCCGAGCGGGTCATGGCCCAAGGCGGCAGAACGTCAGCGGCGGCGTGAGATATCCTACGCGCTGGGTTCAGGGCGCTGGTCAGTCAGGTACTGGACCATAAGGCCCTTTTGCCCGGGGCGCCATTCAAAATACGCCTCTGCCAAAATCTACCTTTTGAGAAAATTCGTGTTCGTACGGGACAACGGTGGACTTTTCCGTGGAATGATCCTACATCGATTTTATAAGTGCCTACCGTCAAGCGGTGCCTTTTCCTAAAAGGGCACGATTGATGATTGAATGAGTCAATCATAAATCGATACGGACTCATTTAATAAATAGGATCGGTTCTGTCGAAGTATAAAACGTATGATTGTTACGGTTGATGATTAAAGTCTCAATCATTAACAGTTTCTTTAAATATAAATAAATACGTAAACAAACAAACAGATCATCAGAGTGGTCAGTTAACATAAAGTAAAAAAAATGGCCGTTGTTTAAAATGCAAGCCGTAAAACAAAGTGGGATCAAAATACGTGTAGTGTATGTAAATTGCGTCGGAATTATTACCAAAACCGAAATTACGCAGTGGGACGACGCCGGACAAAAACATGCGCGGATTTAAATAAATTTTAATAAAGTGCCAGTATTTTGTAAGAAACATTATTATCTCATGTTGTGGATTCAAAGACAGATTGTTAGGTTAAAAATTTAGTAAATAAGATAGCTGTCATTGCGTTTTAAATCTAATAAGTAGCGGGAATAATGGAAGCATCCTGTTTACAGGCTCAAAGTGCAAAAGTCACACATAAGTTGTTAAATTAATCCACTAAATCATCGACATATAATATCAAGAAGTAAAGTCAAACAATGCTTATGTGAAAATTCAACCCATTTTCAGGTTTCATAATTTCAGCCGAAATATGTCATCTGCTGGACCAAATCCTTCCCTAAGGATCTCCACAACGAACGGTCATTCGCCGCCCTTAACCAGCTTTTTCCCGCGACTAACCAGATCGTCGTCGTCGTCCACCTAGTCTGGTGCCTTCCAACACTGCGTCTTCCAGTACGCGGTCGCCACTCAAGAACCTTTCTGCCCCATCGGCCATCGGTTCTGCGAGCAATGTGGCCCGCCCACTGCCACTTAAGCCTGGCAACTCTCTGAGCTATGTCGACAATCTTGGTTCTCCTGCGGATCTCTTCGTTTCTGATGCGATCACGCAGGGAAACACCAAGCATAGCTCGCTCCATTGCTCTTTAAGTGACCTTAAGCCTTCTTATAAGGCCCATTGTGAGCGACCACGTTTCGGTTCCGTATATCATCACTGGCAACACACACTGGTAAAACCTTCGTCTTAAGACACTGCGATATTTTGGACGAGAAGCTGCTGCGTAGCTTTCCAAACGCTGCCCATCCAAGTTAGATTCGACGAGGGACCTCTTTCTTAAAGTATTACAAAACTAAAATGTTTTATGTCTTGTTAAGGTGACGGGAATTGAGGTGTTTTGTGCAAGTTTTGTGATTAAATCAAAGCACTTGGGAGCCTGGATGTGGATGGTTTTCTCCTGCACTTATATCATATCAACCAAGTAGTAGGGCAGTTACTAGATACCGTGTCGCTATGCGAAAATGGTCTTAGAAGACCTTTCCTAACTTTTTAATTTATTGTTATTAATATATTTTTTTTCGAAAATGTCTAACCTGTCAATGAATAAACAAATAGGAATTTCTCCTTATTCATAATTTATTACCGTAATGAAAAACTATTAATGTAACGAAACAAAAAAATAATTAATGTAATGAAAAACATTCTGTGTAACTTGGAGGTTAATAATATTGAAAACTCGATTGATTAAATCCCTCCAGCTTGACCCTGGTGACCCAATTAGACTCATTTGCACTATTTATTCTAGTTTATAGAACGCTTAATTTCTACTAAATAGTTTCAAACAGCGTTCTATTTTTTCCCAACGTATCGCCTTGGCTGTACTGATACACGGGGTTTTGTTTTTATAACTGGGGATTTTTTATAGGAAAATTTAGATTTACATTTATTTTTATTAGTTTTAATCAGCAGCTGAAGCTCTAAAGCGCCGGAAATATGCTGGTCTCTCAAACAGCCACATGTTTGCGGCGTTTGCAGTGGAGACCTTGGGACCTTGGTGTCAGGATGCCCATGGTTGATTTAAAGATTTAAAGAAGAGGCTCCTCGACGTTACTAGGGACCCTAGGGCTGGCTCATTCCTTGGCCAAAGAATCGGCATTGCCATTCAGCGGGGGAATGTGGCCAGCATTATGGGCACCCTTCCGCAGGGAACAGATCTCGGGGACTTATTTTGTTACTTTTAAGTTCGTTTTTTATTTTGTTTATTTGTTACCTATTTTATAAGTAAGAATTTTAGAGTTTAAGATTGACTCTTTTGTAATAAGGTTCAAATGTGTACATATTTTTGGCTAAATAAAAAGTGTTTTAATTTTTGTTTTAGCTTTATATTTAAGTAGTTCAAGTTTTTAGTGTTCGTCTAACATGAATCGATCGTTTTATTTTAGCCCCATTGTCGTATTGTACCATTTTGCAAACACAATAAAATAGAAGCCTATTGCACCAATGGTAGCCCCGATAGATCGCAGAAACTTCTTACTCTTAGCTCTCGGCGTCTCGACCGATTTATTTGGACGTAATCATTTGTTATCGCTAATATCATATCATATTTCCAGCCCCAGCGTTCATACGATTTTACAGATTTAAAACGTTGATTTTTGATTTTTCACTGCATTGCGGCTGTATTCGACTTATACCAGCGAAAGATAAAAATAGATATGTAACTAAAGAACACATCAAATTATTTAAATAAATAGTTTGATTTGTTTATTTTTTAAATAAACACACTACTAAATATATAAAATATAAACTTATACAAATGTCAGATACAAAGGGAAAAAAAAGTGACTTTGCCAAGCCTTGGCCAAGTGGTTAAGGCGTCTGCCGCGAATGCAGAAGACGATGGACCGATCCCAGCCTTGTGCATGGGCATCGGAGGCCTAGGTCACTTTTTCCTTTGTATATGACATCTACATAAAAGGTATGGAACTTGTATGAATTAGCTGCAAAACGGCCACACATTGTGGTGGCTGTGCAATAGGCATGTTTTTTTTTAATGCACGGTTTTACCGTTTCGTTTTGTTGTGAGGATCAAATGTCTATATGGGGCCAATTGTGTTAAAGCAACACAATAGTAGTAATTAAGCAGCGTTCTATTAAGTAAACTAATTGTTTAAAGCACAGAAAGCTCTGTTCTCCATCTCCTGCTACCCTAAGGTTGTCTGGTAGAGATCGCTTAATAGCGATAAGACCGCCTGTTCTTACCATTATTTACTTTGTTAAATCTGTTTCTGTACTTATTTTTCTTTGTGTGGTGCAATAATAGTAGTTTATGTAACTGTTACGTAATAGGGGTCTTTAAAACATGAGATCACACGAGTGTTTTAAGGCCTAATTACGTACAGTTGCATACACTGCTTTATCTACACCCATATTATTTATCCAAAATGCCGTATTCGGAAACCATAGCATGGCCGCCATTGCACCGCCATGGCCAACTCGATTGTGCCGGCGGTCGCGCGGGCGCGTGTCGGGCTGTCGGCGGATGCGCGGGAGGGTGCAGGTGTACATTATGTTATCAAAACTCATAGCACATCAATAATTGAGCATGAAAAGTTAAAATTATGTTACTGCCACGGATAAAAAGCTTATCATAGTAAAATCGGTCGTGGTAATGCTAGCCATTGCCTACCGTTTTCGAACACGTTTTAGAGAACTTACAATATGAGTGTAGATAAAGAATATTGTTTTGTATTGTATTGTATTGTAAACTAAAAAATGCGATATTATAAGTATACAATTTGCACTTCTCATGTTATACTCCAATGTTATATCTATCTATATATATAAACTAGTATTTTGGGCGGGTGCGCGGGGCCCGTGGGCCCCGCGGTTTTTTTTGTGTTTGCTTTTTGCTTTTGTGTTTTATGTTTTTGTGTTTGTGTATTGAGTTTTGGGTTTCCTTAAAGGCTCCAGGAGGAATTTGTCTTTTGTGACTGTGTTTAGTGTTCCGCGTGCGAGCTCTATCTTCCCGCAGCTCCGCCTCCGGCCTCGCGTGCTGACGCGCCGGTATTGGACGCTTCGGGCCTTCGGCCCTACGCGGAGCTCGGCCTCCGGCCTTCGCGAGTTTTCGAAGCTCACCGTCGGGCCTTCGGCCCGCCGCTTCGCTTATTAAGACAGTTGGGGATAGGTGCTTGACTGAGACTGCCGTAAGTCGGGAAGTTGGGCTTAAACACGAGCCAATAGTAAAAGTGTCCGGCCGCTCACCTTCGGGGCTGCGCCCCTCAGGTTCGCTGGACACTTTTACTATTGGCTCGTGTTTAAGCGCCAACTTCCCCCGGTCGTGTGACGCTCCGTGCCTTCGGCCCTACGCGGAGCTCGGCCTTCGGCCTTCGCTCGCCTCGACGCTTCGCCGTCGAGCCTGCGGCTCTCCGGCTACGCTTATTAAGACAGTTGGACTTTTGGATTGAGTTCATGCGTCCTACACGCAGCTCGGCCTACGGCCTCGCGACTGGGGATTCCAAATGTCCTAAGTCGGGAAGTTGGGCTTAAACACGAGCTAATAGTAAAAGTGTCCGGCCGCTCACCTTCGGGCCTGTGGCCCTCAGGCTCGCTGGACACTTTTACTATTGGCTCGTGTTTAAGCGCCAACTTCCCCCGGTCGTGTGACGCTCCGTGCATTCGGCCCTACGCGGAGCTCGGCCTCCGGCCTTCGCTCGCCTCGACGCTCCGCCGTCGAGCCTTCGGCTCTCCGGCTGCGCTTATTAAGACAGTTGAACTTTTGGGTTGAGTTCATGCGTCCTGCACGCAGCTCGGCCTCCGGCTTCGCCTTAAATGACTTGGGTATGAACGCTTGGTTACTCTAGTTGAAGGCTACGGGCCTTCGGCCCTCCGCCGGGGTCGGCCTACGGCCTCCCAGCCTGAAGCTCGCCCTTCGGGCTCGCTTTTTTTACTCGAAAAATGATTTTGCCTGTGCACGCCGCCAGTTTGGATTTTCCAAAAATTTTTTTTTCTATACTAATCTTGGGCCTCTTAGGTCCCCGCATGCCGAATCTCAGCGCGCTCGGACCATTTTGAAAAAAAAAAAAAAAAAAAGTCGGCCATTTTGAAAATTTTTTTTTACCATTCATCTTCTTTCCAATCCTTCTATGACATTTGGTCGAGAACCCCCCATCCAACTCTTACCGTTTAAAAGTTCCCATACAAACTTTGGGTGACGATTTTGGCCGCCATCTTGGATTTTTATTAAATTTTTTTTGCTCATAACAATCTCGAGGAAAACGTCTTTCGCCGTGCCAAATCTCAGCGCGCTAGGATCAATTTGAAAAATCGATCGAAAAAAAAAATCGAAAAATTAAAAAAAAAAAGTGAGCTCCAAAAACTGCCAGCAGTTCTCTATGACATTTGGTCGAACACCCCCCCTCCAACTCTCACCGTTGAGGCGTGCCGTTGTACATTTTTTCGACCAAAACAGATAGCTCGGAAGCTTTGTCCTGACTGACTGACTGACTGACTGATCCACGCAGAGCCGAAACTACTGAAGCTAGAAAGTTGAAAATTTCAGGTCTGGTTACACTTGTAATGTGTACAAGTAATAAGAAGCGATTTTGAAAAATTCTACCCCTAAGGGGGTAAAAAGGGGGTTGAAAGTTTGTATGGATGGGGTTTAAAATTTAAAGTTAGAGATTTGAAACTTTGTACGGTTACTGATAAAAAAAAATAAAAGTAATTTCAGCGTTTTGTGAAATTCAACCTCTAACGGCGTAAAAAAGAGGTTGAAAGTTCGTATAAAGATTACAATTTTTGTTGTGACAGACTTGAAATTTCGTTTGCAGGCTACTAACTTAAAAGCAAAAAAAACTAACATCAGCGTTTTTCAAAATTCTACCCCAGAAAAGTTGAAACGGGGTTGAAAAGTTTGTATTAAAGCGAGGCCGTAACAACTGAAGCTAGAAAGTTGTAATTCGCAGGTCGGGTTACATTTATAATTTATACAAATAATAAGAAGCGATTATGAAAAATTCATCCCCTAAGGGGGTAAAGAGAGGGTTAAAAGTTTGTATGTATAGGATTTTAAATTTTAAGTTAGAGAATTGAAACTTCGTACGTTCGCTGATATAAAAAAATTAACAAAAGTGATTTAAGCGTTTTAGATAATTCCACCCCTGAGGGGGTTAAATAGGGGTGCAAAGTTTGTATGCGGGAAACTTCTTTCTTTGAGATAGAGACATCAAACTTTGTAGAAATATTACTTATTAGAGTACAAAAAAAAGTACTTTCAGCGGTTAAGATAATTTCACCCCTGAGGGGTTTAAAAAGGGGTGCAAAGTTTGTATTGGGGATATATTTTTTTTTAGCTAGAAACTTTTAACTTTGTAGGAAGATTACTTATTAAAATACAATAAAAGTACTTTCAGCGTTTTGGCAAATTCTACTCCTGAGAGGGTTAAATAGGGGTGCTAACTTTGTATGGCGGAAATTTCTTTTTCTAAACTAGAGACTTTAAACTCTGTGGGAAAATTACTTATTAATACAGAATAAAACTACTTTCAGTGTTTTGGGAAATTCCACTCCTGAGGGAGTTAAATAGGGGTGCTAAGTTTGCATGAGGGAAATTACTTTTTTGAGCTAGAGACTTTTAAATTGTGGGAAGATAACTTATTAAAATACAATAAGAGTCCTTTCAGCGTTATGGAAAATTCTACCCCTGAGGGAGTTAAATAGGGGTGCGAAGGTGCTATTATACGCGGACGAAGTCGTGGGGCGGAAAGCTAGTATTGATCAATAGATAATTGCGTTAAAGCAACACAATAGTAGTAATTAAGCAGCGTTCTATTAGTTAAGTAAACAAAATATCATTTTTAGAGCCGACAAAAACTTAATAACTATTGGTACCCAAACGAACGAATGTAGATGAAGTGAATGAACGCGTTTAAAATTCATGGAAGTAATAATAATAATAATAAGCCCGCAGGGCAGCTTGCGCCCGCAGGGCAGCTTGTGGCGAGCTGTCGGGGAGTGACGACCCCGCGGACCCGAGTGCTCCAGAGAGTCGATCAGGGTCTCCGTCTCCGGCGTGTCTTCGTCGGTCGGAGTGGACCTCAAGGGGACCCGCAGGACTCTCAGCTCTGGCTTGCCTTAATTGGCCGTCCAGAGAGGAGCCGTCAGAGCTATATGCTCGCAGGGTGGAAGTGAAATTTGCATAAGTCGCGAGTTGGTACAGTGGCTGGGCTTCCTACAGTCACTGGCAGAAAGCGGTGTACACCTCTCCACACCCTGAGCCGCTCACACCGATGTTGCTCCTGGTCGTTTTTGCAACGGCAGTTTCAGGGGCCCATCTAGTTGGCGGCGAGTCACCGCCTGCCTCGATAACATGTTATAAAATTGTTATGGCAGGTGTCCGGACCTCTTTACAATAGCCTAATCTTTGACCAGCCAAACTTCAATACCATAGCCCTTTACTCTGTCCATTTTATTTACAATATCTACAACGCCTGCTGGAACCGGTTCACGGGTATCTATTAATGTACCCGTGAATGGGTTCTAGCAGGTGTATAACATAGCAAATTTCTCCAAGGGGCCTCTGCGTGTTGGATCTGTATCCCCACGCAAGCCTATCAAAAGACCGGGATATAAAGGCCCGTGATTCTCAAAGGAGATACAAATAATAATAATAATAATACCTTGGTATGTCACAGTCCTTGGGTATTGAGGATGCGGGTATTAAACAGGCGTTGAAGGAACGCTTCTTCGGACGGCTGACAAAAGTACTCAATAGTCTTTTGTCAGGCGGCAACAAGGTGCGCGCCTTCAACGCCTGGGTGATGCCCCTACTCACATACTCCTTTGGCATACTAAGGTGGACACAGACCGAGCTGGATGCCCTGGATCGGAGGGTCCGTCTATTGCTCACCACACACCGTATGCTTCACCCACGCTCGTCTGTTATGAGATTGTACATCCCACGGAAGTGTGGAGGTCGCGGCTTTTTAAACGCCAAAAATCTCCACAACCGTAAGGTGTACAATCTTAGGAATTATTTTCTTAACAACGAGTGTGGGATACATCGTGATGTGGTGGCAGTAGATAAAGGCCTCACGCCGCTCTCCTTGGCAAACGAGAACTGGCGCAAACATGTGGTGCTAAGCACCGAGGATCGCAAGGCGGTATGGAAGAGCAAGGAGCTACACGGGCGGTTCTACAGGGCCCTCACGGGACCCGACGTAGACCTGCTCGCGTCGGTGAACTGGTTACGATTCGGGGACCTCTTCGGAGAAACCGAAGGTTTTGCCTGTGCAATTACGGACGAAGTTATCATGACGAATAACTACCGGAGGTATATCCTGAAGGATGGTACGGTCGACATTTGTCGGGCATGCCGCCGTCCCGGAGAGTCACTCAGGCATATCATCTCCGGTTGTTCTCATCTTGCTAACGGCGAGTACTTGCACAGACATAACCTCGTAGCTAGGATTATACACCAGCAGCTTGCTCTTCTATACGGTCTTGTGGACCACGAAGTGCCGTACTACAAGTATACACCTGCGCCAGTTCTCGAAAATGGTCGTGCCACGCTCTATTGGGATCGATCTATTATCACGGACAGGACTATTGTAGCCAATAAGCCTGATATCGTGGTAATAGATCGACCGCAACGCCGGGCCATGCTCGTCGACATCACCGTCCCATGTGACGAGAACCTCGTGAAGGCCGAGAAGGACAAGTCCAGCAAGTACCTAGACTTGGCTCACGAGGTAACCGCCATGTGGGAGGTTGATTCGGCGATCATTGTGCCGATAGTTGTTTCTGCGAACGGTCTCATAGCGAAGAGTCTCGACCAACACCTAGAGAGACTTTCGCTACGGGGTTGTGGTTGGATCAAGGGTCAGATTCAGAAGGCGGTTATCCTGGACACGGCGCGCATAGTCCGAAGGTTCCTCTCTCTGCGACCCTGACCACCGGCAGCCTGGGCCTTGCTCCGTTGCCGGCGGCACCCTAGGATAGGTTTTTTACAATGTTTTTATTGTTTTTCTATGTTTTAGATGTATTTTTATATTTTACTTTTATAAAAATATTGTAAAAACCTAATCCTAAGAAGGAAAATAAATAAAGAATAATAATAATAATGATTATGCCCGCGGTGGCAGCATGTGGCGAGCTGACGGCGAGTGGCGATACCGCGGACCCCTATTCCAGAGGGCCCTTTCCATCTGGCCCTCGCCTCCGTGCTTGCTTTAACTGGCCGGCCAGAGTGGACTCGCAAGAGCGGGACCTATGCTCCAGGTTGGAAGTGTAAAATGTCATAACGCCGGCGGCCTTCTGAACGGATTACCGGGATTTGGCTACCGCAGCCTCACCTCTCGACAACCTCACGGCCCACGCACCGGTGTTGCCCTTGAGCCATCTTTGATGTCGCTTTTTACGCCTAATTATTTTTAGTATGCTGTAAGTTAGACAATACATTAATATACAGCTTACTATAGAATTTGTAAACTTGAGTCTCGTCCGCCAACAAACCACACTATGGTTTGGCAGAAGTACTGACGTGAAAAAAAATTGTAAGCCGTTTCGTGAATAAACATTTTTTATTTTTATTTTAGTCAGAAATGAGACTCAAAATCAGACATTCGTACTTGCTGCTCAAAACGCTCCTAATAAGGAGTGGTCCTGAAATAAAGTAGCCGTGTACAATCTTGTGTATTTTTTAATTTAGTGTTAATTTTGAAGCAGTATATTTATTTTATTAATCCGTAGATACAATACTAATAAATATAAATACAATCATAATAAAATATGTGAGCATATATAAGTTTTCGCGTTTTTAATTCAACATACTTTGTAACTTTTTGAACAACATAATTTGACAATCTTCAATCGACATCCGCTACAATGCCATAATTGTATTTCCATTTTCACAACCCGTTTTATGCTTTTCAGAATTTCATCTTACCAAGAAGCTACATTAATTAACTGTATTTTAGCTAGGATAGTCAGGAAGTCTCTCTAATCTAACCTCCGACAAAGATTTTTCTATGGGAGAAAATTTTCTATAAAAAAAGGCTAATACATTTAATTAAAATTTACTGTAACTACCTTAAAATTAAGCCAGATAAAAAAGTTTACTATTGAAGAAAGACAATTTATTAAGGTATAAAATAGCTCATCAAATCAAACTATAAGAAAAAAATATGTTTTTGAGAAACACCTCAAAGATTCTGTTAGAAGACGCTTTTCAAAGAACTATGTGTATGATGAAATACAAAAGGCGAAAACTTCCAAACGCTGTTTCATTTAAAAATTTTATTATAATTATATTTTGTATGATTGTATCTACAGATTATTTAAATATAAACACTGTTTCTAAATCGGCACAAAATAAAAAGATAAATCAGAAAAGGCCCGGCTACTTTTTTCCCGGACCACTCCTTAGAATGATACTAAAGTGTGAATACTGTGACGTCACGCTTCATTAGTCGCCCTTTTTAAAGTATGGGATAATAATGAAATTGCGATTTTGATGGTGAAATATTTCGTTTATGTAGGTATAGAGTTTCCATATAATTTATTTGTCAGTTAAATGTGAGAAATCGGCTGGTAACATTGTGTTTTGGATTTGGTACTTACTTTAAAAATCTTAGGGTTATTTCAATATTTTTTTAAATTCTTATATTATTAAGATGTCTGGCCCATTTTTTGTATCTATTTTACAAAATTCAACATATGTCATCATACCTATTGTTCATAGCCACCGGATCCGTTTAATCTTAGTACAGTCACCGGCAATAGTATCTTCCTACACGAAGGCCGCAAAAATATGTGACACGCTCCTAATGGCCCAACAAATAAGAGCGTGTCAGATATTATTGCGGCCTTCTTGTAGGAAGATACTATTGCCGGTGACTGTACCATTGAGGACAAGGTTTGACGTATGTGGGTCAGGCGAAGTCAAAACACCAGATAACTTGAAATTACTTATATTTTGGAAAACAATTGAAAAAACACCATCACCTTCAAGCACCGAAAACCGTGTCCCGCTTACAACGTTACATTTTAAATCTGTTCGTAGCGTTTATCTGTCTCTTTCGTACTCATGGATACATACGTAATAATATCCCTGTCACACACCGTTCATTCCACAGGTCACTCTCTCACTCACTCACTCACTCACTCGTTCCTTACGTTCCAATCTGCGCATCCTACACGTATAAAGTTTTATATTGACCTTACAATACTTTGAATAACTAATCACCATTGTTTTAAATAGCAGCTATGTTGTAGAAGTCATATAAATTGTTTATCCTCCATCTCGCCCGCCCCTCTCGATCAGTACTCCCGTTAAGAACTTTCGCGTTTTGTACACTTCCATACTAATATACTTACATAATATTATACAACGTGTTCCACCCAAGACTAAAAACCTGAAAACTGTTTGTTCAGAATCGAGAGTGGAATCGATTGCAGCATATGCTTAACATGGGTCAAGGATGATTAAGACATGGATTGACAATGCCCATACAAAATCGCGTTCCTCGAACCTTCAGGCTATACGTCTGTTCGGTACTATGTGCCACAGCGCCATCTGTTAAGTCTGGAGTGGAGTTATTCTGTCAGCGTTAATTGCCGAACAAAATATTAGAAACTAGTATTTATTTATTTAATCTTAACTGCACAAAATAAGATGGTACCAATGGCAGACTTAATGCCAAAAGGCATTCTCTACCAGTCAACCAATGGGCTTAACAGAAAAGTTAAGTAGGAATTTAGTTTTTGTGGTGACCGATAGATGACGCCTGAAATAAGGGAACGCGATTTTGTATAGACATTGTCTATCCATGTCTCTTAATCATCCCTGACATGGGTATACTTTTTCTTTAATTTTCCAATTTTTTACGTGTCGAGTCTAAAAGTTTCGAAGACTACAGTTTACCATTCTATCTAGAGGTTAGTAGATAGAGGTTGAATATCTAATAATGGCTGGCAGCTTTGACAAATTTGTTTTTCCACTGTCAAAGTATGTCATCTTATGTCATGTCATACAAATTGGCAAAGTAGGTTGATAGGTTTATATGACATGACACAAGGGCATTTTATTCGTTTTATTCGATTCATTCGTTTCATTCGTTTCAGTCGTTTCAGTCGTTTCACTCGTTTCACTCGTTTCACTCGTTTCACTCGTTTCATTCGTTTCATTCGTTTCATTCGTTTCATTCGTTTCATTCGTTTCATTCGTTACATTCGTTTCATTCGTTTCCTTCGTTTCATTCGTTTCATTCGTTTCATTCGTTTCATTCGTTTCATTCGTCTCATTCGTCTCATTCGTTTCATTCGTTTCATTCGTTTCATTCGTTTTATTCGTTTTATTCGTTTTATTCGCTTTATTCGCTTTATTCGCTTTATTCGCTTTATTCGCTTTATTCGTTTTAGTCGTTTTATTCGTTTTATTCGTTTTATTCGTTTTATTCGTTTTATTCGTTTTATTCGTTTTATTCGTTTTATTCATTTTATTAGCTTTATTCGCTTTATTCGCTTTATTCGTTTTATTCGTTTTATTCGTTTTATTCGTTTTATTAGTTTTATTCGATTTATTCGATTCATTCGTTTCAGTCGTTTCAGTCGTTTCACTCGTTTCACTCGTTTCATTCGTTTCATTCGTTTCATTCGTTTCATTCGTTTCATTCGTTTCATTCGTTTCATTCGTTTCATTCGTTTCATTCGTTTCATTCGTTTCATTCGTTTCATTCGTCTCATTCGTTTCATTCGTTTCATTCGTTTCATTCGTTTCATTCGTTTTATTCGTTTTATTCGTTTTATTCGCTTTATTCGCTTTATTCGCTTTATTCGCTTTATTCGTTTTAGTCGTTTTATTCGTTTTATTCGTTTTATTCGTTTTATTCGTTTTATTCGTTTTATTCGCTTTATTCGCTTTATTCGTTTTATTCGTTTTATTTGTTTTATTCGTTTTATTCGATTTATTCGTTTCATTCGTTTCAGTCGTTTCAGTCGTTTCACTCGTTTCACTCGTTTCATTCGTTTCAGTCGTTTCACTCGTTTCACTCGTTTCATTCGTTTCATTCGTTTCATTCGTTTCATTCGTTTCCTTCGTTTCATTCGTTTCATTCGTTTCATTCGTTTCATTCGTTTCATTCGTTTCATTCGTTTCATTCGTTTCATTCGTTTCATTCGTTTCATTCGTTTCATTCGTTTCATTCGTTTCATTCGTTTCATTCGTTTCATTCGTTTCATTCGTTTCATTCGTTTCATTCGTTTCATTCGTTTTATTCATTTTATTAGCTTTATTCGCTTTATTCGCTTTATTCGTTTTATTCGTTTTATTCGTTTTATTAGTTTTATTCGATTTATTCGTTTCATTCGTTTCAGTCGTTTCAGTCGTTTCACTCGTTTCACTCGTTTCATTCGTTTCATTCGTTTCATTCGTTTCATTCGTTTCATTCGTTTCATTCGTTTCATTCGTTTCATTCGTTTCATTCGTCTCATTCGTTTCATTCGTTTCATCCGTTTCATTCGTTTCATTCGTTTCATTCGTTTTATTCGTTTTATTCGTTTTATTCGCTTTATTCGCTTTATTCGCTTTATTCGCTTTATTCGTTTTAGTCGTTTTATTCGTTTTATTCGTTTTATTCGTTTTATTCGTTTTATTAGCTTTATTCGCTTTATTCGTTTTATTCGTTTTATTTGTTTTATTCGTTTTATTCGATTTATTCGTTTCATTCGTTTCAGTCGTTTCAGTCGTTTCAGTCGTTTCAGTCGTTTCACTCGTTTCATTCGTTTCAGTCGTTTCACTCGTTTCACTCGTTTCATTCGTTTCATTCGTTTCATTCGTTTCATTCGTTTCATTCGTTTCCTTCGTTTCATTCGTTTCATTCGTTTCATTCGTTTCATTCGTTTCATTCGTTTCATTCGTTTCATTCGTTTCATTCGTTTCATTCGTTTCATTCGTTTCATTCGTTTCATTCGTTTCATTCGTTTCATTCGTTTCATTCGTTTCATTCGTTTCATTCGTTTCATTCGATTCATTCGTTTCATTCTTTTCATTCGTTTCATTCGTTTCATTCGTTTCATTCGTTTCATTCGTTTCATTCGTTTCATTCGTTTCATTCGTTTCATTCGTTTCATTCGTTTCATTCGTTTCATTCGTTTCATTCGTTTCATTCGTTTCATTCGTTTCATTCGTTTCATTCGTTTCATTCGTTTCATTCATTTCATTCGTTTTATTCGTTTTATTCGTTTTATTCGTTTTATTCGCTTTAATCCTTTTATTCGTTTTAATCGCTTTATTCGCTTTATTCGCTTTATTCGTTTTATTCGTTTTATTCGTTTTATTCCATTTATTCGTTTCATTCGTTTCAGTCGTTTCAGTCGTTTCACTCGTTTCATTCGTTTCACTCGTTTCACTCGTTTCACTCGTTTCATTCGTTTCATTCGTTTCATTCGTTTCATTCGTTTCATTCGTTTCATTCCTTTCATTCGTTTCCTTCGTTTCATTCGTTTCATTCGATTCATTCGTTTCATTCGTTTCATTCGTTTCATTCGTCTCATTCGTTTCATTCGTTTCATTCGTTTCATTCGTTTTATTCGTTTTATTCGTTTTATTCGTTTTATTCGCTTTATTCGTTTTATTCGCTTTATTCGCTTTATTCGCTTTATTCGTTTTATTCGTTTTATTCGTTTTATTCGATTTATTCGTTTCATTCGTTTCAGTCGTTTCAGTCGTTTCAGTCGTTTCACTCGTTTCACTCGTTTCACTCGTTTCATTCGTTTCATTCGTTTCATTCGTTGCATTCGTTTCATTCGTTTCATTCGTTTCATTCGTCTCATTCGTTTCATACGTTTCATTCGTTTCATTCGTTTCATTCGTTTCATTCGTTTCATTCGTTTCATTCGTTTCATTCGTTTCACTCGTTTTATTCGTTTTATTCGTTTTATTCGATTCATTCGTTTCATTCGTTTCAGTCGTTTCAGTCGTTTCACTCGTTTCACTCGTTTCACTCGTTTCACTCGTTTCACTCGTTTCATTCGTTTCATTCGTTTCATTAATTTCATTCGTTTCATTCGTTTCATTCGTTTCATTCGTTTCATTCGTTTCATTCGTTTCATTCGTTTCACTCGTTTCATTCGTTTCACTCGTTTCACTCGTTTCATTCGTTTCATTCGTTTTATTCGTTTCATTCGTTTCATTCGTTTCAGTCGTTTCAGTCGTTTCACTCGTTTCATTCGTTTCATTCGTTTCATTCGTTTCATTCGTTTTATTCGTTTCATTCGTTTTATTCGTTTTATTCGCTTTATTCGCTTTATTCGCTTTATTCGTTTCATTCGTTTTATTCGTTTTATTCGTTTTATTCGTTTTATTCGTTTTATTCGTTTTATTCGTTTTATTCGTTTTATTCGTTTTATTCGTTTTATTCGTTTTATTCGATTTATTCGATTTATTCGTTTCATTCGTTTCAGTCGTTTCACTTGTTTCACTCGTTTCATTCGTCTCATTCGTTTCATTCGTTTCATTCGTTTCATTCGTTTCATTCGTTTCATTCGTTTCATTCGTTTCATTCGTTTCATTCGTTTCATTCGTTTCATTCGTTTCATTCGTTTCATTCGTTTCATTCGTTTCATTCGTTTCATTCGTTTTATTCGTTTCATTCGTTTTATTCGTTTTATTCGCTTTATTCGCTTTATTCGCTTTAATCCTTTTATTCGTTTTAATCGCTTTATTCGCTTTATTCGCTTTATTCGTTTCATTCGTTTCATTCGTTTCATTCGTTGCATTCGTTTCATTCGTTTCATTCGTTTCATTCGTCTCATTCGTTTCATTCGTTTCATTCGTTTCATTCGTTTCATTCGTTTCATTCGTTTCATTCGTTTCACTCGTTTTATTCGTTTTATTCGTTTTATTCGATTCATTCGTTTCATTCGTTTCAGTCGTTTCAGTCGTTTCACTCGTTTCACTCGTTTCAGTCGTTTCATTCGTTTCATTCGTTTCATTCGTTTCATTCGTTTCATTCGTTTCATTCGTTTCATTCGTTTCATTCGTTTCATTCGTTTCATTCGTTTCACTCGTTTCATTCGTTTCACTCGTTTCACTCGTTTCATTCGTTTCATTCGTTTTATTCGTTTCATTCGTTTCATTCGTTTCAGTCGTTTCAGTCGTTTCACTCGTTTCATTCGTTTCATTCGTTTCATTCGTTTCATTCGTTTTATTCGTTTCATTCGTTTTATTCGTTTTATTCGCTTTATTCGCTATATTCGCTTTATTCGCTTTATTCGTTTCATTCGTTTTATTCGTTTTATTCGCTTTATTCGCTTTATTCGTTTTATTCGCTTTATTCGTTTTATTTGTTTTATTCGTTTTATTCGTTTTATTCGTTTTATTCGTTTTATTCGTTTTATTCGTTTTATTCGTTTTATTCGTTTTATTCGATTTATTCGATTTATTCGTTTCATTCGTTTCAGTCGTTTCACTTGTTTCACTCGTTTCATTCGTCTCATTCGTTTCATTCGTTTCATTCGTTTCATTCGTTTCATTCGTTTCATTCGTTTCATTCGTTTCATTCGTTTCATTCGTTTCATTTGTTTCATTCGTTTTATTCGTTTTATTCGTTTCATTCGTTTTATTCGTTTTATTCGCTTTATTCGCTTTATTCGTTTTATTCGATTTATTCGTTTCATTCGTTTCAGTCGTTTCAGTCGTTTCACTCGTTTCACTCGTTTCACTCGTTTCATTCGTTTCATTCGTTTCATTCGTTTCATTCGTTTCATTCGTTTCATTCGTTTCATTCGTTTCATTCGTTTCATTCGTTTCATTCGTTTCATTCGTTTCATTCGTTTCATTCGTTTCATTCGTTTCATTCGTTTCATTCGTTTCATTCGTTTCATTCGTTTCATTCGTTTCATTCGTTTCATTCGTTTCATTCGTTTCATTCGTTTCATTCGTTTTATTCGTTTTATTCCTTTTATTCGCTTTATTCGCTTTATTCGTTTTATTCGTTTTATTCGTTTTATTCGTTTTATTCGTTTTATTCGATTTATTCGTTTCATTCGTTTCAGTCGTTTCAGTCGTTTCACTCGTTTCACTCGTTTCATTCGTTTCATTCGTTTCATTCGTTTCATTCGTTTCATTCGTTTCATTCGTTTCATTCGTTTCATTCGTTTCCTTCGTTTCATTCGTTTCATTCGTTTCATTCGTTTTATTCGTTTCATTCGTTTCATTCGTTTCATTCGTTTCATTCGTTTCATTCGTTTTATTCGTTTCATTCGTTTCATTCGTTTCATTCGTTTCATTCGTTTCATTCGTTTTATTCGTTTTATTCGTTTTATTCGTTTTATTCCTTTCATTCGTTTTATTCGCTTTATTCGCTTTATTCGCTTTATTCGTTTTATTCGTTTTATTCGTTTTATTCGATTTATTCGTTTCATTCGTTTCAGTCGTTTCACTCGTTTCACTCGTTTCATTCGTTTCATTCGTTTCATTCGTTTCATTCGTTTCATTCGTTTCATTCGTTTCATTCGTTTCCTTCGTTTCATTCGTTTCATACGTTTCATTCGTTTCATTCGTTTCATTCGTTTCATTCGTTTCATTCGTCTCATTCGTCTCATTCGTTTCATTCGTTTCATTCGTTTTATTCGTTTCATTCGTTTTATTCGCTTTATTCGCTTTATTCGCTTTATTCGCTTTATTCGTTTTAGTCGTTTTATTCGTTTTATTCGTTTTATTCGTTTTATTCGTTTTATTCGTTTTATTCATTTTATTCGTTTTATTCGCTTTATTCGCTTTATTCGCTTTATTCGCTTTATTCGTTTTATTCGTTTTATTCGTTTTATTCGTTTTATTCGATTTATTCGTTTCATTCGTTTCAGTCGTTTCAGTCGTTTCACTCGTTTCATTCGTTTCATTCGTTTCATTCGTTTCATTCGTTTCATTCGTTTCATTCGTTTCATTCGTTTCATTCGTTTGCAACATTGCTACAATGTGCGACCAATGTGTGACCAATGTGAGACCAATGTGATACCAATGTTGAATGAATATCTGTTCGAATAGCAAATGTCAATGTCGTTATAGCGTTGAGTTGAGTTGGGTTGAGTTGGGTTGGAGCTGTGTCTTTCCAGTGTGTGTGTTTATTTTTCGAATCGCGGCCATGTAGAGATGTGACAGCAACGCAACAGATGTAGAGTTAACAATTGAATAGAATTGCACGGAAAACTAAAAATGCAAATATCTTTCGTAATAATTAATCTGATTGAAAAATAAATACTCTAGATTCATTAGCAATAATAAAAATCATTTGGGGTGTCTGGGGTTAGTGGCTCAAGTAACACGTTGTATAGTAGCAGACTTTCAGCAAAGAAAGAAGATTTCTGTCATTAATTCGATAACTTCAGCCTCAGTAAACCAACTATTTCTCTAACCTGAATTCTAACTAAAACAACACTCAAACGTTCTCAGTCCGACGCTTTCTAACCTATTTATTACTAACCGGGGTGTTCACCATTTAATGAACTTAGCCTGTTGGGCAAGCATTGTACAGTATAGTCAGCAACAGAGCTAGCCGAGCTAGATAATTACTCTTTGTAGGGTAGACCGGGGCGAATCGGTTTGTGTGTATGTATATTATTATCCCACCAAAAACATTCTGTAAAAAAACTAGCCAAGTCTCGATGGAGCTGCTTGTTTATCTCTAAAAAGTAATGAAATCTAGACAAAGTCGTGCCAAGTCTAAGGTTCCTTACTGCGATTTCTTTATTATTATAGTTAATGTTGTGTGACTTGGCCGTTAAAGGGTACAAAACCAGGTGCTCCATCCATGACACCATTGCACCAATCTGTCGCCAGAACCGCTACCCATTAACGATGGAAAATTGCCACTTGGGAAACGTTGATTCAATAACTGGTTATTGAATCTGGTGTCTGCTGGAGCACCTGGTTTTGTACCCTTGTGTACCCTTCAACGGCCAAGTCACACAACATTAACTATAATAATAAAGAAATCGCAGTAAGGAACCTTAGACTTGGCACGACTTTGTCTAGATTTCATTACTTTTTAGAGATAAACAAGCAGCTCCATCGAGACTTGGCTAGTTTTTTACAGAATGTTTTTGGTGGAATTTCACTTCTTTTTGTAGAAACGTGGGCCTATTGATTTATTTAGACGACAGCGACAGTCAGCGCCATCTAGCGACGTGTGCGGGTATCACCGCCACTCTTAGTCCAAATTTTGTTTTCTAATCAGGGTCACCAGGTACTCCAGATCTTCGATTATCCTAGTTTTTAAAGTTTTCCCTTTATGTGGCCATTAAACCCTAACTCTGCACCAAATTTCATCTCTCTGAGTTTATGGGAAGTACTAGTTCCATTTTGATGATCATGAGTGAGTGAGTGTCATAAATGCGAAACTTTGCTTTCGCTTAACTTCGGAACTAAATGACCTACAGACTTGAAATTTTGGATTTTAAGTATGTGATTATAGCTTACTGGATGACGAAAATTTCTGCGTTCTGGTCTTATCCAGAGGTTCTCAAATAAGGGCCTGAAAATGCGGCGAAATGGTTCCAGTAAAGGATGGTACGGCAGTGTTTGCTTCGCGCTCGACTTGGCGGGGGCATTGCCGTGCCCCCAGATATCTAATAAACTAAACCTAGAATACTAGAAAAGTACTTATAACTAACAATATTACCTATCTAGCACTAATTGTTATAATAACAACCTGCTAATTAACCTTAGCAAACCTCACGAAATAATAAGCGTAATCAACGAAATGAAAATAATCATCCCTTTTTATAAATAAAGTTAATCGTTCGACTACATACATACAACAACATTACATTACAACTACTCGTAATCCTACTTAGGGATTCTACATTGAACTACCGTTAGTGCCTTCTAACTCTATGCACAACGCCATCTAGAGGTGAATCAAGTCACTAGTGTAGTAACTCTACGCGCTTCTGGATGGCGTTAGTAGTGGTCACTTCTGTTGTGGTATAGTAGTTATTCTACTCGCTTCTAGATGGGGTTAGTAGTGGTCACTTCTTGGTGTTACATATGAGTATTAAAAGCAGAAGGGGAGGCATTCGCCCAGCAGTGGGACGCTATAGGCTGCTAGATTAAATTTCAATTAGAAGATGTGTCCCACTACGCTGGATTTTTGCAATGACAATCGATTTTTTTATGTACCAATAGTAGAAGGGGGCATTACCATATCTCTAATACAGCTGAGACCAGCTGAGGGTTCTTCATCAGATACTTCAGACCTTCGATTTTTGACATCAAATGAAGCGGCCCACCAAGTTGAATATTTTTTGTAAAGGCGGTATAGATATATCTCTAATAGTTTGGTTGTGCTCTTGTGTTTTCTAATCAGGGTCACCAGGTACTCCAGATCTTCGATTATCCTAGTTTTTATAGTTTTCCCTTTATGTGGCCATTAAACCCTAACTTTGTACCAAATTTCAGCTCTCTGAGTTTATAGGAAGTACTAGTTCTATTTTTATGATCATGAGTGAGTGAGTGTCATAAATGCGAAACTTTGCTTTCGCTTAACTTCGGAACTAAATGACCTAGAGACTTGAAATTTTGGATTTTAAGTATGTGATTATAGCTTACTGGATGACGAAAATTTCTGCGTTCTGGTCTTATCCAGAGGTTCTCAAATAGGGGCCTGAAAATGCGGCGAAATGGTTCCAGTAAAGGATGGTACGGCAGTGTTTGCTTCGCGCTCGACTTGGCGGGGGCACTGTCGTGCCCCCAGATATATGTAGTAGTTTTATATGTATCCTAAAATTTCTTTTATATGTATGTATTTTATGTATTCTAGTTTATATATTTTATGTGTATGAATAGGATAACAGAATAACTTTTCGTTATTAATTTCTTTAGATGCACCGCCTACAATCTTTTCTGTTTTGCCCTAAAGGTTGACTGGTAGAGAATGCCTTATGGCATTAAGTCCTCCTTTTGTACGTTAAGTTTCCTTATGTGCAATAAAGTTTAAATAAATAAATAAATAAATCGGGTCGCAGGGCTAAACGGATCAAGTTAAGTATTTTTTCAACACACTTGCTTGTAACGGGGTACTTATTTCACCGTTCTTAGGCTCATAAAAACCTTGGAGACGCGATTGGGTTCGGTTGCGTGCGGAGTACTAAACGTGTTATCGACTACCTACTTCGTATTAAAAAAAAACAGTGATTCACCTCCCGCGCGTTTTTACCCGCTGGCGTCTGGTTGTGCGCCGGTCCCCGTGACACTCGATTCGGACACATAGACGGAGAGCTAGCCACGTTAGATATGACACAATAATGAGAGCAACGAACCCCTCTAGTCAGTTTGCTATACTATGCTTATTTGTAGATCTGGACATCTGGCAGCTGTAAAGTGGTGGAGGTCAAAGAATGCAAACCACTTCAAGGAAACAAATCTGATCTGAAATCGGATCTGGGTATGATGCAATATTATGAGAAATTATATAAATAATTAGATTATACAGGGTGGATAGGTAGGTGGTATCTCTCAATAATATGTATCATTTCTTTGACTTAAATAAATTCATTGAGCGCTTTTGGCTAACCCCGGGGAAGATTTTTTTGCCAAAGAAATGTACTATGAGTCTTTCTGATTTATTGGCCCTTTATATTGAGCCAAATAGAAAGAATAGTGTTATAAGAGGATCTCGGCAGACCCACAGCACCACCTTGTCACATTTAAACTAGATTGTCAGACAGCGGAAAAACATCTTAATATGAATGTTGTTCACCAGAATATTCAGGGTTTTTCCAGCAAGGAGTTAGAGATAGGTTTATTCTTAGATAATAATGATGTACAAGTTATATGTGTATTACAGAACATTGGCTTAAAGAAGAACATTTAATATTTGACTTTGTTAACTTTAAATTAGTCAGTTACTATGCTAGAAAATCTGCCATTCATGGTGGTTCCCTTATTATTGTTAAAAATGGTAAAAATCTAAGATCTAAAGAACAGAAGGATGTTGTAAAATGTTCCATAGAGAGGATTGTAGAAATTTCTTGTGTAGAATTAGACAGTTATATTGTTATTTGTGTATATAGGCCACCAAC
Organism: Pammene aurita; assembly: GCA_947086415.1. Lineage (NCBI taxonomy): Eukaryota > Metazoa > Arthropoda > Insecta > Lepidoptera > Tortricidae > Pammene > Pammene aurita. The sequence goes on along the minus strand of OX352314.1, from coordinate 5,235,100 downwards.
AGCGGCAGCAGCTGATTTCAACAAATTTGAAAATACCATGGAAAATGTGCTGAAATTAGTCACTAATAGCCGAAACTGCCGAAAGCATGTTATACTCGTAGTATGTGGGGATTTTAATGTTAACTTGCTTGAATCGTCTAATAATTCTGTTAAATTGCTATGTTTGTTTAAATCGTTTAATATGCTGCCCTCCTTATGAAGAGTGCAGTAACTCGTATTTTTGTCAAAATTGAGTTAGATACATATCTGGAATCAGGAAGAGGAGCTCTACATTTTCTTCTTTGACATGAAATATAAAAGTTGTCAGGAACCTGACTTTTCATTAACGATAACTGCAGTAACTCAGAATTATGTTTTGAATACAGTTTCCAAATCATAAGTGCAGTAAGTTTAGATACTGCAACAGTTTTTGGAATAGTTTTGTTAAAGTTCAATATTTTTAGTTAAAAGTGCAGTATATATAGTTACTGCACTTAACAGTAGGATAATCCACCTTTGACATTATTGAGCACAATATTCAAAAGTGCAGTAAGTATAGTTACTTCACTTATGATTGTGAGAAACGTTATTTAATATTATTGCTTATTTAATATATGCTTCGAAAATATAATTTCAGCTTTCGTAACATTCTTAATTATATATGCAGTATGTCAAAGTTACTGTACTGAGTCCCCCAGGGTTCTATTCTGGGACCTTTGCTATTTATAATGTTCAGTGCAGATATAATAAAAAAGATTAGGCACTGTAAATACCATTTATACGCAGATGACGTGCAATTATACCTTTCAGCCCGTCCTTGCGACATCACCGAGATGATTAATAAAATAAACGAAGACCTTGAAAGTATCTCCACCTGGGCTGATGATAACGGTTTACTGCTAAATCCTCACAAGTCAAAGTTTATGATATTAGGTACAAAATGTCAAATATCTAAAATCTTAGACATAAACCCACAAGTAACTATTAGAAATTCACTGATAGAACGTGTTGAGGAGGCTAGGAACCTCGGATTAGTGATGGATAGTCAGCTTAGGTTCGAAAAGCACGTGGGAGAGTTGGTGAGATCCTGTTTTTACCGCTTGAAGGTTTTGTACCAAATAAGAAGCTTGTTAAGTGAGAAAGTAAGGGCAATTTTATATGAGTCACTCATCCTCTCCAAATTAAATTACGGGGATATAATTTATGGGCCACGTTTACAAGCGAAAACTCGCCGTCTCATACAGCGAGTCCAAAACGCTTGCTACCGCTTTTCTTATCCAATCCCACCCAGAAGTTACATCACGCCGTACTTAAATAAAGCTTCTATATTGAATATGTCTTCTAGGAGACATTTGCATCTTGCAAGCCTATTGTTTGGTGTTTTAAATGACAAAAAGCCCAGTTACCTTTTCTCAAAAATACAAATTTCATCTTTTCGCAAACGATATGGCACTAGATCTACTCGACGCTGCCTTTTGGAAGTACATCCACACAGAACTGTTGCTTTTACAGGCTGTTTTCGGTATCTCGCAACCAAGTGTTGGAACAATATCCCCCCACCTGTCAGGCGCCTTAAAACAAAGGCAACCTTTAAATACAATTTTAAAAAAGTACTAATAAATAAGCAAATAACAGGTATTCCACACGGATACTTGGTTTCAGATTACCGAATATAGCCTGAATGGAGAATATATGTTTTCTGTTATCTTTTTACACTACCTACACTTACACTACATTACATATCGGTATCAGCATACATCGCATTTTCTTTTTCTTTTTTACACAAGTAGATACATTAAGTTAATCATAGTGAAAATTAAGATATTTATACTTCTATCATACATGTGACGTGGCCTGGGTTCTGGCAGAATACCAGTGCTTTGCCCGTAAGAGTGAAGCGTATTGCTGAGTCAGAACCCTTTTGTATTGCTGCAACGCACACAGAAATCGTTTTTTTTTTTGCTTTTGGTTTCATATGTTTAACTATTTTTATAGCTTCTGTCTTTTAAGGATGTAATTTATGTACCTACCTAACTGTGTGTATATTGTGGCAAGCAAATAAAGAATATATCTATCTATCTATCTACTGCGCTTTTAACTAGGAGAAAGCATCTTTTTTGCATTTCAACTTGGTGGCGGGGAGGGTGCGTGCGGTGGGTACGGTAATAGTAATAGAGGCGGGGAGTCAGTGCGGGGTAAGCCAGGACCACGCATGTTTGGTCTGGATCTTTAAGCGGTAAGGTTGTGTACAATTTTATTATGAAATTAAATACGAGTACATGTCTCTGTGTTCTAGTATTACTCTAGTAGCTAAGGTGGTAAGTAATTCTAACAAATAGGATAAGAGAAGGGTAAGACGTTAGCGAGCTATGTAGTAGAGATTAGCAATAAACTTGAACTCTTATTCATATTCATACTCACTCATTTATTTAAGTGATTTTAATTTTATAAACAAGGTTAAAAACGTTGATGAGCTTATAAATGACCCTTTAATTTTATCTTTGAGTAATTATATAAATATTAAAAATAAGAATAATTACCATTTTTTGTAATATTGATTATATTACGACATTTCATAAAATAAAATTAAATTAGGTCTAACGCAGCGATGTAGTTTGTGCATCAGAGTATAGTTGTTTTTTAAAATAGTTAAAGCTAAGGGTTTTTAAATGTTTAATCTAATAGAAATAACATTTTATTCATAATTTAGATCCGATTTTTAATCACAATTGGTATAGAGGCATTATAGAATCTAGACACGCGGTAGCGTGTCAAGCCAAATTCAAGTTTAACAGAACTGGCGAGCAGCACCGTGTGTAATATTACACGAACCATTTGGAGCCACTTTTTACCCCCTCATAACTCAAAAACTATTTCACATAAACATGTCAAATTAGGCTCATATATTGAAACTTCTGAGATACATATGTTCATAAAATTTCATAAATACACCTCAAACGGTTATTTAGATATTAACGTCCAAAAATCGTCATTTTTATCACGTATTGACCTACAGACCAAAACTCTAACCCTGTTCCAGATGACCTAGAAAGTTCCAATTGGGCATCCAGGTAGGTAGTAGGGTGAATACAAAGAAAAAAATCAGAAACTAGTAAATTTTTATCATTTTATTATATTTTTTCAATTAATTACTAATTAATTGAAAAAAATATTAATTTATTATTAATTATTATTAATTTATTTTCCTTATTATTACTAATTATTATTAATTTATTAGGAACACTTACTTATAGTGCCTGTAATGTAAGAATTAGTAATAATTAATTGATAACAGCTTGTCTTTATGTGGATTTTAAGGTCTTCACGTGAATATATAACGATTCGAGTAGAATTGGTATTCTACCCTTACTTTTTTTTATTTAAACGTATATCAGTTTTAGTACTTATTACATAACTACTTATAAGTTATAATTAAAAGTGTAGTCGGCTTTCGTATTTATTACGTTATTAACTGGGATTTAGTTTTAATTATTATTTCAATATTTAGCGCACATCAATAGTGTAAGATATTCATTACTTATAAATGGTCAATTCATTTGAACATTTCAAAGGTACAAGAAAATATAGAAAATAACACAAAAAAGACTATTATACCTCGTCAATGTAGGAAAATACAGTAGATTAACAAAAACCATTTGGTATTAATTTTATTACGAATAATAACCTACTAATAAATTCTGTACAAAAAGCAATGATATCCCATCAAAAACATAAATGTGAAATGAGAGCCAAGTTCAATATACATATTATATATGCCTTGGTTGTTGACTTTAACGACAAAAGAAGTGAGATCTAAATGGGTGCCAAGTTCAATGGTCAGTCCTGAAATTTGTTTATAACAACGTAAAAAATTATAACAACTCAAAATATATTTCTTCTTGAAACTTACGATAATATATTGAAGTCTAAAGTTAGACTTGGCTAGTTCTCATATTGTTAAGTATCTACTAAAACAGTCATGGATAAGCCCTATTTTCCATGGTTAGTTTCTACCAACAAGCCAAAGTTTAGGAAGAATTAAATAAGAACTTACAACTTTATAACTTGCGAAGGCTATAATATAATTCGTATATGAGAACTAGCCAAGTATTATATTATAGCCTTCGCAAGTTATAAAGCTGTAAGTTCTTATTTAATTATTCCTAAAATTTGGCTTGTTGGTAGAAACTAACCATGGAAAATAGGGCTTATCCATGACTGTTTTAGTAGATACTTAATAATATGAGAACTAGACAAGTCAAACCTTAGGCTACAATATATTATGCTAAGTTTTAAGAAGAACTTATATTTTCAGTTGTTATAATTTTTTATGTTGTTATAAACAAATTTAAGGACTGACCATTGAACTTGGCACCCATTTAGATATCACTTCTTTTGTTGTTGAAGTCAACAACCAAGGCATATAATATGTATATTGAACTTGGCTCTCATTTCACATTTATGTTTTTGATGGGATTAAATAAATGAATGAATGAGTATGAGTATGAATATGAGTTTAATTTTATTGCTAATAGTAATGTTTAAAGATTTTTTTTGGGAATGCAAGACGAAAGTAAACGCCAAGTCAACGACACAACTGATTTATTTAACTGATCATTTTTTTTTTCAATTTTACCGATCGGCATGTTTATTTACAACAACACTGCACGCTTTTACACATATATTACACTAATGTCGACTCCATAGCTCGCTTACGTCTTACCGTGCTATGAATACTCCGATGCCTAGTAATTATAATTAGTTTTTAATAAATATTGTTTAACGTTGTGCTAAGTAAAGTATTTGTTTTGAGAAGTTTTATGTTTTTGTGTCTTTTACTTTATTTTATTTGCATTCATTATTAAAATATTATAGAGAAGTTTCGTTTTATTAAGAGCATGAGTCAATAAACATCATCTTTTCTACAACCGGAGTGAGTTAAATACTTAGTTACTACGTTTTTACTTAGGCTAGCCTAACACTGTATTCAATAAATCTGTAGCGATAACTGCAGTAAGTACTTTTTTTGAATCATAAGTGCAGTAAAACGGTTACTTACTGCAGTTATGGTTAGGGATACTTATGTCAAATCCAATGGTATATCTAACAATTAATGCGTTTTCGTAATTTTTTTATCACTTAAACAATTTTATATGTTTTCAGTAATACATACACATTCTGTAAACAATAACGATCATTTTGATGTAAGATTTATGTCTGTTACTAAGATAGCAACCAATAACCAATCTTTAAACCGCCTTTTTCTCGAAAAGTGGTTTGATCGAGATACTGCACTCTTCATAAGGAGGGCAGCATGTTTAATTTGTTCTTTGAACCCACCCGGGTGGGCGTCACTAGTGCAACATGCCTAGATAATATTTTTTGTAACTGTGATTGTCTGGATAAGCAAATATTTAACTGTTTTAATTCTGATCGCAGCGGTCAAAGGGCATCTTTTATAAAGCCAATTCAGGAAACTCCACAAACTGTAACATATAGACCCATTAATGGTTATCGTTTAGAATTATTCAAAAAAGAAATTCAAAATCATCTGTCAACACTGCCTTATTCACATTTTTATGACTCAAATAATTTTTATGAAGATTTGTTTGGTATGATTTGATTCGTATGAATTTAACAAACATTTCAAATTGAGAACTATTAGTGGGTCAAAGACTAAAGCTAAATCAAAGTTTAGCGAATGGGCTACCGTAGGCATTCATAAAAGTAGAAAGAGGCTTTATGAACTTTATGGAGAGAGAGAACTGAACAAAAATGCAGATTTTCTGGACTATGTTAGGAACTATTCAAAAAATTTCAAGAAAGTGTGTCTGACTGCGAAGGCGACTATACTAGTGCAAAAATCAAAATTTCGGACAACAAGGTAAAAACAGTATGGAATATTATAAATAAGGAAGCTGGTAAATGTAAATCACGCGATTCTCAAGTCAACATTGTCTCAGAGGAACAGCAGGTCTTGTCAAATGACGATATTGTCTCGGCATTCGAAGATTATTTTTCTAACATAGCATTAAATACCACAAAATGTCTAAAATCATCTTCGTCTCAAGCTAATTCCTTACTTTGCACTAATATTAAGAAATGTCAGATGATATTTGAATTTGACCTTGTAGATTCGGAAAAAATTGTAAAAATATTCAAATCTCTGAATTTAAAGAAAACAGAAGACTTATAGGGTACATCAGTTGTAGTCATCAGTCATATCATAGACGTCATAGCGCCTTACTTAGCCTTAATTTATAATAATTCAGTTTCACAAGGCGTTTTTTCCAGATCTTATGAAATGTAGTAAAGTCATACCTCTTTTTAAATCAGGTGATTCTAGTGATCTGAATAACTTCCGGCCGATATCAATACTTCCTGTACTAAGTAAAGTCTTTGAAAAACTAATGTTAAATGATCTACTGGGCCACTTCAACAGACATGGATTGCTTACAAGCAATCAGTTTGGTTTCACAAAGGGTCGTTCCACAACCGACGCTGCTGCGGTACTCATCAAACATATTTTCATTGCCTGGGAAAAACATTACGATGCAATTGGTATATTCTGTGATCTTTCTAAAGCGTTTGATTGTGTAGGTCATACAACCCTCATTCTTAAATTAGAACATTGTTTGGTTGTTGTTGTGGCATTAGGTTTGTCAGAAAATGCCTTGAATCTCATGTCTTCATATCTTAGCAACAGAACACAAACAGTTGTTGTGAATAAAACTCAGTCTAAAGGGACTTTAGTAAAATTAGGAGTGCCACAGGGTTCTATTTTGGGCCCATTCCTGTTCTTGGTTTATATAAATGTTTATATAAACCTTTGTGATATCGTTCTGTTTGCCGATGATACATCTTTAATTTTCAAAGTTGACCGACAATCTACCAATTTTACTGTAATCAATAACACACTAGCTGCTGTACTGAACTGGTTTACTATTAAGAATTTGCTACTTAATGCTAAGAAAACCAAATGTATTAGATTTGTTTTGCCAAACGTTGCACCGGTGGACACTAAGATTCTCCTGAATGGTGAATGTTTAGAGATAGTAGATAAAGCAGTGTTCCTTGGTTCGACGTTGGACAAAAATCTACAATGGAGTCCTCATATAAGAAAACTCGCTCTTCGATTAAGCTCGGTCGCTCATGCCGTTAGGAGAATTAGACAATTAACGAATATTGACACAGCTCGCTTAGTTCATCACAGTTATTTTCATAGTGTAATGTCATATGGTATTCTGGTTTGGGGCAAAGCAGCTGACATACAGACTATATTTGTTTTACAAAAAAGAGCCATCCGCTTTCTTTATAACTTAAAGGCAGGTGCATCAGTTAGAGAACTATTTAAAGAAATGAATATTTTAACTGTTGCTTCCCAATATATCTATGTCAATATTATTTATGTTGTAAAGAAAATACTAATAAATATAATATTTTTTTGTATGTATATACATATATTCAAAAAAATTTCTGACATCCACAGCTATAACACTAGAAATAAAAAAAAGCTTGCTATCAGTAGTATCCGCAAGGCATATAAGTAATTTTTTGGTCAAGGTATTCACATTTATAACAAGTTACCCGTCGATGCTTTAAATTTATCATTTCCCGCTCTTAAGAAATATTTGAAAAAAAAATTTAATGTCAAAGGGTTATTACAGGGTCGAGGACTATATGACGGACAAACATGCATGGCCCAAACCAGAAACTACTACAAAATCATCTAAGATTTAGAGTACACAATTCAGATAGGAAAGCACATCAAACGTTTTGTGAAGAAATCTGATTTGGATTTTATTAATATTATTTTATTTTAATTGAACAATACGTACAGTGTATGTCTCTGAAGCTGTTTTGATATGTCTTCTTATAGAACTACGCATTATTGTGTATCTTTAAGATATAATATTACTGTATTACTGTTTTGAAAAAATAAGTCCCACCGAGTTTCTTGCCGGTCATAAATAATACTTCTCGGGTCAGAGGTGTAGGGTTAGAACCGGTGGTAGTTTTTCTTTTTCTCTCTGACGTTCATAAGTGCATTGTAATGTGCCTAAATTGAAGAATAAATATCTTTTATCTTTTTGGAAAGATAAGTCGGGCCCTGGAGGAAAACTACCTTAAAACGTTGAGATAGCTCAATTCACTGAACATTCTTTAATTTATTTAAAGGGACATAACTGCATTTACAATTTTTTGGAAAATAGTACAGTTTTCAAAAAAAGTATTTATTTTGTAATTTTTGCAATAAATATTTTTTATGACAATTGATGCCAATCGATCCTGTTTCCAACGAGGATAAAAACTTCTAAATACCAACCATGTTTAAGGCACAACAGAACCCATAAATAATAATAATAATATTTTTCATACAATTAGTATGGAAAAAAGAGAAAATTAAGAAAAAAACTGTGAATGTAGTTTTAGTTTTTAGGAAAAATAAAAGAATGTTTCCTTTGAGCGAATTGAGCTATCTCAAGGTTTTAAGGTAGTTTCCCTCCAGGGCCCGACTTATCTTTCCACCCTGTATATCATTGTCAAGGGTTTCTGTTGGAGGAAAGTAGTAACAAACGACGTTTAACCTTGTGAACGCCAAGAGCCACTAAATCGGTCGTGTGCTGTCGAGCCTGCAACCCCAACGGCCACTAAAGTGGCCATGGCGGACGCTGTCAAAGCAATTGTCCTGCTGACAGATAAGTTTTATATTCGTTATTCACTAGTCGAGGTATTGGCGTGTAGGCCACGTCTCGACGCGAGAGGATAAGCGTTCAAAAGGTTAATGTAATTCATAGTTTGTAGCCTACTGTTTTTGCTTCCGTAATAATACGCCATGTTATTTATTCTTCTTCGGCAGTTTTTTTATACCACGACGGTGGCAAACAAGCATACGGTCCGCCTGATGGTAAGCAGCTACCGTAGCCTATGGACTCCTGCAACTCCAGAGGATTCACATGCGCGTTACCTACCCTTTAAGAACCTATACACTCCTTTTTGGAAGAACCTCATACTGTAGCCCGCTGGGAAATCCTCGGGAGGGAGTTCCTCTTAAACCGTACAGTGCGGTCTGTCTACAAGAGAGTTGGACGGTCTTCCTCTTCTATTCCCCATGTCCCTGTTGTGCTTAGCGTGGCGTAGTCCGAGTAGGCAGCCAGGAGACGAGGAGTAGCTCAGTCGCGGTGAGCCAAGTTCATTGCGGAAGCGGCTGCCTCTGTCAGACACTGTTTTAATATGAAAATAGAGTGAATGACAGTTACGTATTGACAAGTCATTAAATGGGGCTTAACCTTTAGTCATACATTGGTTATAGATATTTTTCAAAGAAACCATGCCTCCAAGACCTTCTAGATATAGTCAAGATGACGTATTAAAAGCGATAGACGAAATTTCGAGGGGAATGTCTGTTGCTACAACAGCTAAGAAGTAAGATATTCTCCGAATGACTTTGTTGTACAAAGTGCAAGACGAAAATCCCGTATGAGGCCTAAGAGTTATTTGACGACAAAGCAAGAAAATTCCCTGTTAAATGGATAATTTCATTGTCCAAACCTGGATTTTCCGTTACCATGACCCAGCTTCAAAATAATGTAAAAAAGCTTGTTACGGAGTTACGGATAAAAGCTTCTTTTAATCATAACCGCCCTGGGAGACACTGGTGTGAGTTTTAAAAAGAGATACCCAGAAATTTGCTCAAAATCTGACTGAAAGATTGCTAAACAGTTTTTTTTTTAATACCACGACGGTGGCAAACAAGCATACGGCCCGCCTGATGGTAAGCAGCTACCGTAACCTATGGACGCCTTCAACTCGAAAGGAGTCACATGCGCGTTGCCGACCCTTTACAAAAAGGAGGATTCACTGTGTTGCTGGCTAAAGGAACAAGAAGGTCCCTCATCGTCAACACACTGGGTCCTCTTTGAGCTCTTTGGCAACTTTACTCACCAGCAGGAACACAACACTATGAGTAGGGTCTAGTGCTATTTGGCTGTGGTTTTCTGTAAGGAGGTACTTCCCCAGTCGGGCTCTGCTCCAGATTTGAGCGAGATGACATTCGCTGAACGTGCCCTACCACACTTAGCGAGATGCCATTCGCATTGCCCATACCTCTCTTTTTGGCCTAGTTTAAGGACATACCCAAGTCCGGACGTAGTTTAAGGACATACCCCGGGGCCAATCAGTTGTTAATGAATAACAACTGATTGATTTTAATTTTTTTCTTAAATCTTTAAACATGATGCAACTTGTCACGCACCGGGCATTTTCACTTAACTGTGTATCATTAACGGCCGTTTAGCAATCGTCACAAAACTGACGGTCAATGTCAAGTCCCATACATTTTGTCAGGAACGTGACGGCTAGACGTTACTGAAACACGACTTAAGTGATTTAAAGTACAAGTAAAAATAAAAATGCCCAGTCATAAATGGGTCATTCGGAATTTCGCCAGTTATCCATTGGTACAAATTAAAGATGTCGATGAAAACTGAAATAATTAATAAATGTTATTAATATTTATACAATGTATATTACGGGAGGATTGTTTCATAAATCTGCATAGGGCTTCCATTCCGTTATTAAATAATAACGGAATGACGGATGATTTTTAAGCTTCTCATAAATACGTAATTAAAATTTTGAAATCCGTAATTACGTTATTTTTCACTTTCAGTATCACATACGTTCCGTTGTACATTTTTAGTATTTGTTTTGCTTAAACACGTCCACTTGATGCGCTTTAAACAAATTAGACACTATAGGTACACCTGTAGTCTGTATGTTTAATAGTTAAGAATTTATTTGAGTAAATATCTTAATCTCCTCCTAATAGTGTCATCCATTGGGACAGTCACCTTATCTGTAAAATACGTATTTTTTGAAAAATTCATACAACAAATAAGCGCCTGATTTCAGCCGGCATTGGAGCCAATTGTTTTTTATTGGTCGACAAAAAATCATGAACGCGGGGCTAACGTCACACCGCTACGAACAATATCTTAGAGCCCGCCGCGAATATCGAAAACCCAAATTTATCTGCATCTCTTTACTTTAAGTATACGTAAAGCAAAGTGCGATAGAGATATAACGAGATTTTTACTTTTGATGTTTGCGGTAGGACTCTGGATGCGGGCGACCTGATAGAGACCATGGAATGTGAATAATAAACTTCTGTTACATAAGTAGTTGTGTCATTTATTATTCACGTATGGCGCCATGTCACTGGATATAGATAGGCATTTCTTCTCTCAGGTAGTAGTAGTGGAAAAGCAGATGATGAAAAAAATCCAGTGAGTGTTGCGAGGTCCAGATGGGACAGTGCAGCTGCCAAGTTTGTTACTCTTTTAGCACCACCCAGGGATCACGTGTAGGATTCTCTAAGGTATTTCCTACGGACGCAGAGTAACATTGATCCCCATGTCATATCATGGATTGTATGTAGGTACATTTATTGTGTGTAGTGTGATGGTAGTGGTGATGACTTCACGATAATTAATTAAATAATCAATTATTTCGGGCAAAGCCCATAAAAGTGTTAGTACATACACAAAACTTACAGAACTACTCGTATTGTTAGGCAAAAGTCAGAAACACAAACACGAAGCACAGAAAACAGCACAGAGACATAACCGCATAATAGCACTAGACTAGACCCCACTCATAGTGTTTTGTTGCTGCCGGTAAGGTTATCCGAGAACTTAAAGAGGATGCAGTGTATTGACGATGGGCGACCCTTTTGTCCCTTCAGACCTCAACACAGTCAATCCTCCTTTGTTTTGAAGGGTTGGTAGTTCGCATGAGACGCCCCTAGAGTTGCAGGCGTTCATAGGCTATGGTAGCTGCTTACCATCACGTGGGCCGTATGTTTATTTGCCACTGTCGTGATAACTATAAAAGAAAATCGTCCTTGTTTAGGATTTGTTTACCCATTAAGCGAGCATTGCTCATAGGAAATACTGCGTCACTCATGCTTATCGGATCACATCAGCAAGGACGTGGTTCTGTTTGAGCGTGTCTTAAGGTTTTAATATTTGGCTTGGCATTCAGTTCAAGAATATTACATAGTCTGGCTGGCCAAAAAGTGCAGTAATAAGCTATATTCACCGCTTTTTGTAGGACAGAGACAGTATGATTATCTGTCTATGCTTGAAGTAAAACGGTCCCTGGCCAAGCTATAGTTAGTAATATATTGACGACAGCAGGAAATGACAACGCAATTTCTCAATCATCTACATTCAACGGTGCAATGTAGTCAGCCTTATGGGCACCCTTAATTCTGCAGGCATCGGGTGACTTATAATATAAGATTTTCGGGTAAGTAGGTATCATAAATATATTCAGTTTTTAACAGCCATACATCTCATACGGCCCGCCTGATGATAAGCAGTTACCGTAGCCTATGGACGCCTGCAACCCCAGAGGACTCGCATGAAGAACCTCATACTGTAGCCCGCTGGGAAATTCCTCTTAAACCGTACAGTGCGCGACCCCTTAGGCTCCAGGGTGTGAGGATGAACACCCTGCCGGCTGCGAGCAGTGCAGTAATAAAAGCTGCCGTGGGCATCATTTAATATTAGTCGGCGTTCTAATTAAATAATAATATCACACGATTCTCTTAATGCTGAATTATGTAAAGTTACATACACGCACCGCTTTATCTATTTACAGATATGTTATAACTCCACAATGATGTGTTCGGAAACCATTAGAATGGCCGAAATTAGAATGTAATAAAAGTAACGGTCATCGATAGTGTAATCAGAATCAGAATATCATTTATTTGCCTACTTTGTGTATACATTAATGTCCCTATGGCCGGTGGGCCGTATAGGGGTGAGTCAGCTAACGTATATCCTAGTGGATCTATGTTTGCTGTATTCTATTTAGTCGCAATACATTTTTTTGTAGTGTAAAGTGTATTCATAGTGTAAAGTAAACTTTATGATGCTGCGCCACAGATACAGGTTTCTTAATAAAGGCCATTAGCTTATCGTGTCTGAACAAATTATAATATACATGAATTAAAAAAAACCGGCCAAGTGCGAGTCAGACTTGCGCACCGAGGGTTCCGTACAAACCTGTAGGTATATAGTGGTAGTAACTTTAAAATTATTAATAATAATTTTATTTTATGATGTAACTAAAAAAATACGGTTTTCGCAATTTTTCCTTTATCTGTGCTATAAGACGTTGCTTCGTAACAAATTTCAAGATTCTGAGTTCACGGGAAGAGTACCCTGTAGGTTTTGATTCCCTTGCGAGTTTCGAAAATTTGCGGAAATTAGTGGCTTAAACGGCTGTATCTTTTGATTGCGTTGGCTTAGAAGTTTGATTTTTTCAAACTTCAAGGGACAGTAGACCTGAGTATTTGATATAAATTTCAGCTTGATACCTCCACGCGTTCCTGAGAAAAAGGGTCTTGACAGACGGACGGACGGACGGACGGGCGGACGGGCGGACGGACGGACAACAAAGTGATCCTATAAGGGTTCCGTTTTTTTCTTTTCGAGGTACGGAACCCTAAAAAGGTTACAGTCTCATTTACTTAAATTACGAGTAGTGAGCAAAAATCTGAAAATAATAAAATATACCAGGGCGGTCCCTTAGGTCAACTAGAAGAATGATGTTTGACGTATCCAAAACGTGTAATACGCAACGGTGTAACAGCGTCCGACTTAAAAGGCCCAATTTATCAAACACTGCGCGCGATGAGAGATGCAAATTTAATGTCCATCATACGTCAGAGTACAGACCAATGTGTTCGCAAAAACACGGCACTATATTACTCCCTAAATACAACAAGGGCTCAAGTGCCTTCAATTTCAAGGTCTCTTTGGACCTTTAGATTTGAAGGTGAGATATTATGCGAAGCAAATCAAATTACACCGAATATATCTCCGACGGTAAATTGTTCTGTTGGCAGTTTTGCGACGGTGTGATGGAGGGTGGAAATTTGGCAGTTTGCGAAAGTTTTTTTAACTGAAATTCGGTTAGTAACGTGTAATTTAAAGTGGAGGTAAAAAATATAGTACATTAAAAATAATGCTATCGAAAATGGGGAGCAGATTCAGAAAATAAATTAGTTTCAATGAATAAAAGGGCTGAATAGATATCTCGTGAACTGCTTGTGCCTTTAACCCTTAACTAAGCTCCTATTTTCGTTTTAATTATGTACTTATACTAATTATAGTTGTTTGCGCTCGCAACACTGAAGTGCCCTGTGCCAACCGCAGGGATACTCGACGACCAATGAGGGCTCGCGACGCCAGCGCCGAAGTTTCACGCATACACCACGTCGCCCAGGAAGCGCCGCGGGCACCCTCTCTTGCCTCTAATCCGCCAACGAAACCGCGCGTGTCCGAGACTACATATATATATATTTGTACTTGCATATTTAAGTAAAGAATGGTAAATGTTTGAATTATAGTTTTTATTCTGACAAACATCCCAAACATAATTGGCGACCGTGACAGGACACGCGCGCCATAGGCATTTTATTATATTTTTTAGTGCCGAAGCCGAGAGGTCGGCCATTTTGGAGCGTGGGCTTGGAGCAGACGCCGCCGCAAGACCCGAGCCGAGCAGCTCAACTTTGCCTGCCTTCGCCGCAAGCCCAGATCAACGTGCCCGAAGAGGAGGAACGAAGAGGGACGGCTGCTGCGAGTAGGCGCGCAAGATACGAGGCGCCAAGACTGCAGAGCAGGGCATCGACGGCCGGTAGCGAGGCGGCAGCGCGTGGCAGCTAGCCAAACGAGGAGAGTACCGTGAGAAAGTGCCGCCCCTATTTCTTACCCGCATTCCAATATACTTACCACACTCCTTATACCTAATCTTACCCACATTCCTTAATCTTACCCTTCTAATTTAGTAGCTACCCAATTTGCAATTCCCTTTAAATTCTTATTACAAAAACCCCGTCAAACTTAAATAACCTTTTTATTGCATTGAACTTACGTAACGTACCTAACTTGACAATTTACTTTAAACTTAAACGAATCCCATTCTAACTTAACTTTAATCTGAGTGCCTACTGTGTGCTATTGCTTCATTTTGTTTTACTTTCAGCCAGTGTCTTCAAAGTGAGATGAGTGCGTGACCTTTGACCTTAGTGTGACCTAACCTTACCACGTGTTTGTTACTTACTTATTTTCGTTTCAACGCATTTCAACGTCAACTAAGGCTTTTAGCTAAGCGGTGCAGTGTTCATTTTGTTCCTTTTTTAATTTAAAACTTAATATTTCAAACCTTTGTGAAGCTGCACGTGCCTTGTTATTTCGTGACGAAACCATTTTTGATTTTCTGACCACGCATTCACGCTTAATTCATTTGCATTCAAGATTTCAGTTAAATATTTCATTTGCATTTAAAATTAAATTGCACCTTTTTTTTGTTTCACTTTCGCTGACCTAAACGTCTCTTTATCTTTTAACTTCTCACCCGCTGGCATCTTGGTTTGTGTTCGCATATGCACACTTTCTCTTGCGCAATTTCAGTGGAAAACCTGCCGATTCGTGCACCACGTGTCACGTCTACGCCTGCGAGCACGTGCTGGGCTGCTGCGTGGCGAAGCCGCAAGCTGCGCACCGAGCCTGCACTGCGTAGCTGTTGAAGTTTACAAGGGGCGTGAGCTGTTTTGCCAATTTTATTTACTTACGTGGATAACTCTTTACTTCTTATTAAAATTAATACGATTCTATTTGCTTGACTTCTCTGCTCAATTAAACACAACTCAGCATGTCTGAAGAGACGAAACGAGAAGCTCTTCTAGCGGAGCTGCGTATTAAACGTGGCTCAATAAAAGGACAAGTCTCTAAATTCCGTGGTTATTTAAATACAATCGCAGATGATGAAGTGCTGACCGGTGTTAAATTTAATGAGCTGACTTTAAGATTGAATAAAGTTATTGAGTTATCCACGCGCCTTGACGAGCTGCAAACTTCAATTGAAGTAGCTAATGCTGACAATTTTCACAACGAGCTTAACGAAAGGGATACTAATGAGAGCCACATTAATAAAGCTATAGCTACTGCTCAAACTATACTTGAGCGCTCACAGGCTCAAAAGGCATCAACGGAAGACTCTGTCAAAACCTGCTCATCAGGCGGCTGTCATTCGGAGCACCTCGGTTTCAAGCTTCCTCAAATTAAAATCTCTAAATTTGATGGATCTTACTATAAATGGATGGAATTTAAGGATCTTTATGAATCTTTAATTCATAACAATGAGCATATCAAGCCAATACATAAGTTCCATTATTTAAGCTCATACCTTGAAGGCGAGGCGGCCTGAGTGATAGCAAATTTAGAAGTGTCCGCTGTCAATTATGCTGAAGCCTGGAAGCTGCTGTGTGACAGGTTCAGTAACAAAAGGCAACTAATCACTAACCATTTAAATGCTTTGTTTAATATGGATTCCTTACAGCGAGAGTCTGATAAGGCTCTAAGATTTTTAGGTGATCATGTAACTAAAAATCTTCGGGCGCTGAAAACATTAGGTCAGCCAACGGAGCACTGGGATACCATCTTAGTTCATCTATTAGCAGCAAAGTTAGACTCTAATACTAATGCAAAGTGGGAAGAACATAGAAACACTCTTAAAGAGTGGCCAACGCTTGAAGATTTTAGGGAATTTCTAACAAACCGTGCAGATATCTTAGAAAATCTGTATCGATCTAAAAGAGATAGGCAAGCTAACCACAAGCCAGAGCCTGTGGCTAATAAAACTCCATTTAAACATGATAAAAACATAAAAACCTTCATAATTTCAGAAAAACAAAGTGACAAGGGTCGGCCGTGCTTCGTGTGCCAGTCCGATCATCGAGTATACGACTGCCCTACCTTCAGAAAAATGTCAGTCGACGAGCGCTGGTCGCGGGCTTCTAGTCTAAAGCTGTGCCACGTCTGCCTCCGTCCGGACCACGAGACTCGTCAGTGCAAGCTCAACGGCTGTCGTGTATGTAAGAGACGTCACAATACATATTTACACAATACACAACTAACAAATAAGCTATCTAGCGAGTCAGCCCAGGATCACAGCGTCCAACCTAACGATAGTGATAAGGATGCAGTAGCCTCCTCATCCACTATGCTAACTTCTGACAGTGCCGAGGTGCAAGGCACCTTTACTGCTAATACTGTACTCGCTAGCAGTGAAGCATTGTTATCGACAGCGCTAATTGAAATAATTAATCCTCACAATAATAAGAAAGAAACTGTCAAATGTCTTGTAGATAACTGCTCACAATCTAACTATCTTACTGAATCATTAAGGCAGCGTTTGCAACTTGATATTCAGCCTCTAACTGCCTCAAGTGTTACAGGAATAGGAAATACGCCTCTGACCTACAAACCTGTACGTTGTGCAGCTCAAATCAAATCTAGATTAAGCGACTTTAATGCCATCTCGACTTTCTAGTACTAAATGAAATAACTGATCGCTTTCCAAAGAAATATGTTGACATAAGTCACCTTAACTTACCCGCGTCTACCAGCCTTGCTGACCCAACTTTTAATGTCCCATCACAAATCGATGTTCTTTTGGGAGTCTCCACTTTTTGGGAAATTATAACTGGGATTGCAAACAAACTGCCAAGCAGCAAGTGCACTTACCTTATCCCCTCTAAACTTGGTTGGCTTGTAGCGGGCCCAGTACAAGGAGCCTCCACTCATGTAAATTCAGTAACAACTCGCAGCTATTTTTGTTTGTCTGATCTGTCTGCCCAGATGACTAAGTTTTGGGAGACAGAAGAGCTGCCGTCTGAAGCGGATTTCATATCCGGAAGTGAGCTGGAGTGTCTCCCTATAGAACAACACTTTGTTGAAAATACTTATCGCCAATCTGACGGCAGGTTTGTAGTTCGAGTGCCTCTAAAGGACTCTCCAGACTGCCTAGGCAACACATTTAACATAGCTAAAAAACGCCTACTTAACTTAGAAAAACGTTTCAGCAAACAACCTGATCTTAAAACAATGTATGTTGATTTTATAAACGAATATGAGCGTTTAGGTCATCTATCGGAGTCTAAGCAATGCTACATGGCCAACCACCTTCCTCATCATCCTGTGATGAAGGAGAGTGAGTCTACTCGTCTGAGAGTGGTGTTTAACGCTAGCTGTCCAACCTCGTCTGGTTATTCAATAAATGATATCCAGATAGATGGTAGGTCCAAACATACAAAACTCGCTGTTTGACATATAGCTTAGATTCCGCCAGTATAGGTATGTGCTCTCTGGTGACATAGAAAAACAGTATAGGCAAATTTTAATGAATGAAGCAGACAGAAATTTACAAGTCATTTTGTGGCGCGAAGATGAGCACCTGCCTATACGCTCGCTTACCTTGAACACTGTTACTTATGGCTTCGCCTCGGCAAGCTGGCTAGCGGCTCGCTGCTTGTGGCAGTTGGGAGCTGAGAGCAGGGACCCGCTGGTTACAAATATTATACAGAACAACTTTTATTGTGACGATTTACTAGTGGGCGCTGACTCTGAAACTGAGCTGCTACGCATACAATCTGGCGTCTCACAAGCTTTGGCTGCTGGTTGTTTTAACTTACGTAAATACCGCTCAAATTCAAATGCGTTATTACAGTCTGATCTTATTAATCAAGATGATCATTTAGCTTTGAGTCAATCTTGTCAAACACTTGGACTGGGCTGGCAACCCAGCCAAGATATGTTAAATTTCTCAATTAAAACTGACGACTCTGATGAAAAGGTTACTAAAAGAACGATTTTGTCTAAAACGTTCCAAGTTTTTGATCCTTTAGGCCTATTAAGTCTATGCACCGTTAAGCCTAAAATACTACTTCAGACTTTGTGGAAGGAAGGCAAATCATGGGACGAAACTGTTTCTCCTGAAATACAGCGAATATGGTCGCGGTTTATTAAAAACTTACATCACATTAAAAGTCTAAACATACCTAGGTACGTTTTATGTGAGTCTCCTTCCACAATTGAATTACACTGCTTTTCTGACGCAGCAGAGACTGCGTACGCAGCTTGTGTTTATGTAAAAACCATTTCAGGCTCAGGCGAGCAACAAGTACACTTACTGTGTGCGAGAGACAGAGTAGCTCCTATACGGCGAACCACAATTCCACGATTAGAGTTGGCAGGATGCTTATTAGCAGCCCAGACGTATGCCGCAGTGGTAAGGACCTGGAGACGCCCTGTCTCTCGCACTATATTTTGGACAGACTCTAGCTGCTGTCTAGCATGGCTAAAAACAGATAGTTCTAAGCTCAAGACGTTCGTGGCAAACAGAGTTGCTGCCATAGCTAAACTTGCTCCGGGAGCTGTCTGGAGACATGTGCCTACAAAACAAAATCCAAGCGACCTCGCTACACGTGGCGTCGATCCACAACATGTCTCTGGTGTAGCTCTGTGGTGGCATAGCCCTGAGTTTTTACTGAAACCTGAATCTGAATGGCCAGAATTGACCTCTGAGGCACCGGACGTCTTGCCTGAAATTAAGGTAACGTCTATGCTTACAAGCGTAGACCCTGAACCGCCTGTTATAGATTTTAGTAGATTTTCAAAATATAACAGGTTACTACGTGCTATGGCTTATGTTCGTCGCTTCATAAACAACTGTAAAACTAGGCTGCCTAAATTAACTGGTTCATTATCTGAACAGGAACTTAAAGACTCTTTGCACACATTAGTTAAGATTGCACAACAGCAATCATTTACGTCTGAGCTTGAAGCGATGAACAAAGGTCACAAGTTGAGCCCTAAGTCGCATATTGCTACACTTACTCCTTTCATAGACTCTCAAGGTACTTTGAGAGTCGGGGGGAGACTGGATGCTTCTGATTGTAGTTATGAAAAGAAGCATCCCATGTTATTACGTGCTAAACACCCACTAACCAAACTCATTTTTACACATGAACACAGACGTCTCTTACATGCAGGACCACTGTTGCTGTTATGTTCGGTACGAGATACGATATGGCCGGTCGGGGGCAGGAACCTTGCGAGAAGCACGGCCCACAATTGTGTCACTTGTAGGCGCACCGCCGGTCACATTTTAAAAAATATTATGGGCAACCTGCCCGAACAACGCATAAAGGCTGATTTTCCATTCACGTCAACAGCTGTAGACCTAGCCGGTCCTTATTTAATAACAGATCGCCGAGGACGTGGATGCAAGATCACTAAATGCTATATGTGTCTATTTATATGTCTAAGATATAAATGTGTTCATTTAGAAGCTGTGAGCGACTTGTCTAAAGATGCATTTGTACTTGCACTTCGCAGATTTATCGCCCGGCGCGGTAAGCCTGCGGAGTTGTTCTGTGATAATGGTAGAAATCTAGTAGCTGCAGCTAAAGAGATAAATGACTTTTTTAAATTATATGAGAATGATATATCTGATTTTGCAGCTGGTCAAGGTATAAAATTTAAATTTGCGCCAGCTTATGCTCCTAACTTCAACGGCTATGCAGAGGCCGGTATTAAAAGCGCAAAATTTCATCTCAAACGAATCTTAGGCACTACCCATCTCACCTTTGAGGAACTGGCATCTCTGTTTTGTTCTGTGGAATCTATTTTGAACAGTAGACCTCTCTGTCAGCTCTCCTCCTCCCCTAATGACTTTTACCCCCTCACTCCCGGGCACTTTCTCATTTTTAGGCCGCTGACGTCGCTACCGGCTCCGCCACTTCAAGATCGGAACCCGGACCGCCTGGATCGCTACCTGAGACTCGAACAGCTGCGCCAACACTTCTGGAAGCGCTGGTCGTCGGAGTTCGTGTCCCTACTACAGCAACGATTCAAGTGGCGCGAGAGACAACGTGACCTACAGCTGGGAGAACTCGTACTCATTAAGAAGGAAGGCTTGCCGCCGATGCTTTGGCGCATGGGCAGAGTTGTCAAACTGTACTACGGGAAAGATGGCGTGCCACGAGTTGCAGACATAAATACCGCTAGAGGGCTAGTCAAGCGAGCACTCAACCGAATATGCCCGCTGCCTACGCAGGAAAAGGAAGCCTGAAAGATATTCTTTCAGCGGCCCGGAGTATGTTTGCGCTCGCAACACTGAAGTGCCCTGTGCCAACCGCAGGGATACTCGACGACCAATGAGGGCTCGCGACGCCAGCGCCGAAGTTTCACGCATACACCACGTCGCCCAGGAAGCGCCGCGGGCACCCTCTCTTGCCTCTAATCCGCCAACGAAACCGCGCGTGTCCGAGACTACATATATATATATTTGTACTTGCATATTTAAGTAAAGAATGGTAAATGTTTGAATTATAGTTTTTATTCTGACAAACATCCCAAACAATAGTTTTTATACTTCTTGTAGGTAGAATGTGATAATTTAGAATATTAATAAGTTAATTCATATAATATTATCTTGTGTTGTCGCGATGATTACTTATTATTATTATGGTTGTTGTAAGTAAAATATAATCGCGATTAATTATTTTAATTACAATAACCAGAATAGTTAATTCATATTAATTCAGGTATAAGTGAGTTGGCGTAAGGCTGTAAGTTAACTAAGCTTATATGTAACCTGTTAAAGAATAATTTATTTAAGTTCTACAAATCTGCCATCGATATTGAAGAATGCAGAGACTCTATTTTCCTCATGCGATCTTGATCTTGACTAGGGGTCGTATTCTAACTTTAAAACACGATCAAACTTCAATACAACTCCAATGCATTAACAACGCAATACAGCTACGGCATAAACATCTGAATCAGAAATAGAAGAATTAGCTTGAGAAATATTCCAACGCAACTCCAATACAACTTCAATATTGGTTGATTGTTTGTTGTGTGTTGGAGTTATGTTTGAGATAGGTTGTATTCTTATTGTATTGTTAATGTATATTAACATATTTGCTTGAAAATTATTCCGATATAACGCCAAGACAACTCCAATATTAGTTGATTATTTGATGTGTGTTGGAGTTATGCTGAGGATAAATAAAATTGTTTTTAATATTTTGTTTACGTATTTTGAAGTAAGTTACTTCCACAGTTGCCATTCATGAACTTACGAGATAAAAGCAATAATAAATCTACCGTACCTGTCCTTCCTAAATCCAGAGTAAACTCATCCATATAAAAAAGAGCCCCTATAAAATTTTGATGGCGGTCTATTTCAATTTCGGGGAATCAATTCCTTTTTCATATTGGCTTAATCGGGATATTTAACGGCCTCCTATCCCAGTCGGTAGTGACTCTGCCTACGAAGCAGGAGGTCCCGGGTTCGAATCCTGGTCAGGGCATTTATTTGTGTGTTTATAACAGATATTTATTCCTGAGTTATGGGTGTTTTCTATGTATTTAAGTATTTATCCATATTTATCTATTATATATATCGTCGTCTAATACCCATAACACAAGCCTTATTGAGCTTAGTGGGCCTAGGTCGATTTGTGTAAGATTGTCCTATAATATTTATTTATTTATTTATTATCTACATTTATTCTCGTTACTAGGCTATAATATTGATTTAAGGATGTTAAATCAAAATGAAAAATTAAAATGAAAAATGTTTATTTGGGTAACAAAAAGTATCAGTTACACTTAAGTTTGGAATTTCCTAGTAAGTGAGTATACACCTGTATCAGGAAATCCCGCTCTTCCGTTTTTAGTTTACAATAACTATTTCCTAAATAAACTATTTCGTAATTACACATTTATACAAAATAATATTTATAAAGAGAAGTTTTACTGCAAGTACATTCGTTGTTTATAACTAACTAGCTTTTGCCCGCGGCTTCGCTCGCGTTAAATTCGGGGTAACACGGTTCCCCTTTGCCCTCCGTAATGCTCCATACAAACTTCCACCCCCCATTTTAGGGAAGTGGGGGGTTAGAAACAGACAAAAAGTAGCCTATGTCACTCTCCATCCCTTCAACTATCTCCACTTAAAAAATCACGTCAATTCGTCGCCCCGTTTTGCCGTGAAAGACGGACAAACAAACAAACAAACAAACACACAAACACACACACTTTCCCATTTATAATATTTGTATAGATATAGATATAGAAGTATACATTTTAACATGCAATTAATACGTTCGTGCGTGTATGTATATTTCTTTATATATTTGTATATATACGAACTACTACTTATGTATAGATATAGTACATAATGTATTTCCATCGGGAAAACGCGGGTCTCAATCGGAACACAACGGCACCAGATGTGTCAATCAATTATTGTATAAAATGAATGACATTTTCATATCCATGAATATGGAACTTAAATATTTTGTGTCAAATGTTAAAAAGTAAATTTATAATGTCAAGGTACGAAGCAAATTAAGAGAGCATGATAAATACGAACTTTTCCACTATATCTGTGCTTTTATACGCTTATTTATTCAAATGTTTCATGCTTTCTGTCGGATAGGGCCATACCTTTTGGCCCCGACCACACTATCTGCATGGTTTTGTTTACGGCAAAGTGTAGCACTGTCATCATATTTATTTATTTATCGTATGGCTATATGTCACTGGATATAGACAGGCATTTCTTCCCTGGGGTAGTAGTAGTAGTGGGAAAGCAGATGATAAAGATAATCCAGTGAGTGCTGCGAGGTCCAGATGGGACAGTGCAGCTGCCAAGTTTGTTACTCTTTTAGCACCACCCAGGGATCACGTGTAGGGTTGTCTAAGTTGTTTCCTACGGACGCAGAGTAACATTGACCCTCGCACTGTCATCATAAATTTCACCCTATACTCACTATCTTATTAGTTTAATTGTTATTATTCATATACAATGTAAATTGTGACTGAATAAATGAAATGAAATGAAATGAAATAGGGTGAAATTTATGATGTCTAGTGTCTCAACACTAATTTATTGTAAGTGACAGTAAACTTACTACGTCTCCATGGCAACCATTAATGCCTAACTCTCACTTACGCTACACCCCACGGAACAATGGCGCGTTCCCTGTCTAGCATTGCGTGTTCCCCTCTCGCACCCCTTCTTTTTGGCAGCTTAGGTTTCAAAGAAATAACGCGCTCTGACTCCCCACTCTTTGTTACTTGAAAAATCGGCGCTGAGTAGCGCGGTTTGACTATAGGTAGTTGTTGAGAACTGACATACGCACGGGAGAAGACGTGCGGAGAGCAGGCAGAACGCGACGTCACCACCGCGGACCGCGAGCGACCCGCGGACGACACTCGGCTTAACCTACTCCGTCGGCAATGGACAACACCCGGAATTAGCTTTTTAGGGTTCCGTAGCCAAATGGCAAAAAACGGAACCCTTATGAATTCGTCATGTCTGTCTGTCTGTCCGTCCGTATGTCACAGCCATTTTACTCGGAAACTATACGACGTATCTAAATAAAATTTACACATAAAGTGTATTTTGTATGCCGCTACTTAGTTATGGAGTTAAATTTGAAAAAAAAAAATATTTTTAGGGGGGCGCTCCATAGATGTAACTAAATTTCAAAAAATGTTTTTTAACCAAATATCAACATGTGACACATCAATCGATAGGTCTTTAAAAATAATATTGAGGTTTCTTTGACTATTTTGTGATTAAGTGAATATTTTCTGAAATACTCGCTTCGAAAGTCAGAAAAATAGTGTAGCCCCCCCGGTAACTTTTGAACCGTAAGTCCTAATTGATATGTATGAAAAAATTGGAGGCGATGTACCTTATCATATACTTTCTACGAAAATTATTTGACCATTATCGGTTCAGCCATTTTTGAGTTATCTCCAAAAAACTTCTTCCATAGGCATCAGTTATGACCTTTTGGTATTAGTTTGGTTTTTATTACATTGAAGGTACGGAACCCTCCTATGCGTGGTCCGACACGCACTTGGCCGGTTTTTCATCATTGTTTGGCCAGGATTCCCACTGTAACTGTAAGGCGGAATAAACCAGCCTATTTTGATACAGTCCTCTTTAATTTTAACGTCCCAGTAGGACCGTAACAGTAGTTAAGAACGCAAACTATTGAGTGTTTTAATCAGGTACATTCCGATCCCTTATAAGAGTTATATATATATATATATAACTCAAAGGTGACTGACTGACATAGTGATCTATCAACGCACAGTCCAAACCGCTGGTTCTAGAGATTCTAAATTTGGCACGTAGGTTCCTTATAAGGTCTAGGGGTGCGCTAAGAAAGGATTTTTCAAAATCCATCCCCTAAGGGGGTGAAATGGGGGTCCAAAGTTTGTATGGGGAAACAAGATTAGTTTGTCTATTTTATTCGAAACTTCACAGAAGTATTCCTAACAATAAATGAGTAAATACGTGTTGCAGGTTTTTTGAGAATTCAACCCCTAAAAAGGGGAAATGTGGTCAAAAAGTCTGAAAATCAACATGGGTATTGTTTCTATGGTTTATCGGGTCGTTGATTACGAAAACAACAACGATTTTAAAATCCGACGTGGCGGACGTGAAATACCATCACCCCTGTTTAGGGTACAATGGGGTTGAAATGTCTAAATATCCATATGGGTGTCGTTTTAGTGATTTTTTTGGGACGTTAATTAAGAAAATGGCATCGATTTTGAAATTTAATATTGTGGACATGAAAATTCTTGAAAGTATTTGTGCCAAATTGCAATCTTTTTCTAAATATATAAAAGAAGAAACTGACTGACATATCAACGCACAGGCCAAACCAGGGGGGTTTCACTACGCAGTTTAGGTACATTTGGCCGGCGTGCCTCCCGGGCAGGCGTATGGCCGTGGGCTACCGCTGCACGCTGCCGCTCGGCTCGCACGATAGTCGTGTCACGTGGCGCCTGCGAAATATTGAAAATACACGATAGCTTCGAAACCTAAATCTCGATCTAATCCGTATAAAAGATGTTTTTACGGATGTCTGAATAAACGGAAGAACAAGGAAGCAGAAATAACATTTTTAAATTCCGGACGATATTGAAAGGTCCCGAAGTCCTTACTTAGTAATAGTTAAAATAAACATCCTTAATTTATTGAATATTGGTTGCCCAGAAACAATATTAGGAACTGACCGACATATTTTCAAAGGAATACGGCTGTGGCATACCTACTTCCGTGAGAATCAGACATAATCTCTATAAAAAATTCTATCTCCTGATAAAAATTTCATGTTTACAGAATCAACGTTTGTAATTCCTACATATTTAAATATAATAAATCAGTAGGTATAGGTACAAAAACTTTTCTGGTGACAACCCTCACAGCTCGGTCATAAAACTGCGGCGCGCAAAGAAGATTCACGGTTCGTGCGCGGTTATAAGTTTCAATTTTGCTTGCAGGCGGCGAGTATAGGTATAATTTTATACCTAAATCTGACTTTTGTGAAGGAGTGAATTTTCTGTACGGTAGTACTATTAGTTATTCTGTGCCCAAACCGCTGGTTCTAGAGATTCCAAATGTGGTACGTAGGCTCCTTATACGGCATAGGGATGCACTTAGAAATAATTTTTAAAAATTTACCTCCCAAGGGGGGAAATGGGGTTCAAAGTTTGTATGGGAAACGAGATTAGTTCAACTATTTTATTCGAAACTTTACAGGAGTATTCCTAACGATAAATGAAAAAACAAGTGTTTTAGCTTTTTTGAGAATTCAACCCATAAGGGGGAAATGTGGTGACAAAATGTCGCTGATTACGAAATCAACACTTAAGGGGGTGAAATGGGGGTTGATAGTTTGTATGGGGAATTTTTAAACGTTGAACCAATTTAGATGAAACTTGGTATAGAGATAGTTTGTGTACCGGGAAACGACATGGGACAGTTTTTATCTCGAAAATCAATCTTTAAGGGGGTGAAATGGGGGTTGGAGGTTTGTATGGAGATTTTTTTACCGCGAACCGATTTAGATAATTTTGTTGTGGATATAGTTTGAGTCCCAGGAAACAATATAGAATATTTTTTAAGCCGAAAATCAATCTTAGAGGGGTAGAAAACATGTTGGTAGTTTGTATGGCGAAATATTAACCGCTGAACAGACGATTGAAATGAAACTTGGTACATATTATATAGATTGAGTCGCGGTAAACAATATAGGATAGTTTTTATCTCGAAAATCAACCCTCTAGGGGGTGAAACGGGGGTTGAAAGTTTGTATGGGAAATTAATAACCGTTGAACCTATTTAGATGATTTGGTATGGAGATATTTTGCGTTCTGGGGAAGGATATATAATAGTTTGTATCCCAGAAGTCATTCCTTAAGCGGGTAAAAAGGAGGGTGGATTACTAATTCCACGCCAATGAAGTCGCGGGGAAAAGCTTCTATTCAAGAGTAGAAATCTGTATTAATCATAATCTCTCAGTAGTAAGTCGTTGATGGCGTAACAATTAAACAATTATTGAAATAATTTCTTTAAAATAAAAAACGAGGGAACCGCCGTCTTCAAAACGTGGTATACCGAAACCTCCAGAATGTAACGAATACTTTTCCGAAAACCGCTTCTAAATCAGTCAGCAGAGTCTAACTGAGAACCTCCTTTTTTAGTACTTTTAGTACGCGGGCGAAGCCGCGGGAAAAAGCTAGTTAGTAATATAGATATTGCGCTTTCTCTAAATTGAAATGCAAACACAATAATCCCGAAGTTAAATTTATCGGTTTCAAACTTGCTGCAAGTCTGAAACCGATAAATTGCACTAGACTTAGACTAGTCTAAGTCTAGTGCTATATTGCTGTCTATCAATACAATTTAGGAGTGTTTAAACTTAGCAGTTGGAAGCGAAGATATGCACCGGGAATTATTTGGAAAACATGAAACTCATGGCATTGTAAAAATAAATAATTTTAAACAAAAAAGAACCGACTTCACTTAGCATCCACCTTTCCAACAGCAAATTCTCGACCTGCTGTAAAACATACTCTAATCACTATAGGTGTGCCTATAATAGTTGAAGAGTTCCCTCGATTCCTCCAGGATCCGATCATCAGATCCTGGCCTGGTTACAATGGGACCAACTGTGAAGTACTCTTTCAAACAAAAAATAATTAACCAAATCGGTCCAGCCGTCTTTGAATAATCGATGAACATACATAAAAAAAAATAGCAAAAAAAAAAAAGATCCCGACGAATTGATAACCTCCTCCTTCGAAATCTTGAAGTCGGCTGATAAAATAAGTTTATGTCAAAAAAAATTCATTTTTAATGCAATATTTTCTTGAAAATGTCGTCTATTATTCAACAAGCTGATACCCCAAACACAATGTTCTAGCAGTGCATGAAAACATATAGGGGACCTTTTACGAAAAGCTTTGAACAGCGCTTTACATTTTGAACAAATTAGGTAAAAATTAACAAAGGTCACGGTAAAACTTCAGACTTGTAAAGAGTTGACGTGCCTCGAAACATCTGTTTAAAAAGTTACCAAAGAAACCGTTAAGTTTCGCGGCATTTGAATTCCGACATTCAAATTTGGAACACGACTTTACTTCGTTTGGCTTCGCAGGGAAAGTGAAATTTAACGAACGTCAGAAGAAAGTTTATGTTCTGTTCCTTTAAAGAAAAGGTAGAAAAGACGTTTAATTTTTATACCGCGTGTATCTTTGATAAAACCACAAAAAGAGACGCAGGTTATGTAGTTATAAATCGATATTGCAATAAATATTTAGTTAACTGTTAATTAATATAGAGTAATTAATTAAAAAAAATCGAACAGCAATGTACAGTCAGCTGAAGAGAATAAGACCCCCCCTGCATACAAATTTTGTATGCAGCGGGGGCCTTTTTCGTTGCAGCGGACCGTACCTACTGCGTATACACTAATTGGACACATATCAATTGTGATGTTTTAAAGGCAAAATAATCATGTAGTTAGCGATACATTGCATGCTGACATATTTTATATGCAAAAAAACATGTCGTTAAATAATAATAAAACATATGAATGTATGTTTATTAGGATCTATAACTACCCTTAGCGTATGTGATTATATCAAAAATACACGCTGTATATTCCGACCCAGCACTTATTATACACGGTGTAACATGAGGAAATTGAATAATTTTAACAGCGTATTCCTGATCATAATTGGAGACTAAAATGTCGTATAAACTTTTCTGGTATTCGCCTAGTTTCAGAGTTACTACCAATTAAATAAAAAAACATTTTTTTATTGTGACTCAGTGCAAAACGCTTTTTTGATGGCGATTTCACCCTTTATGGGGTCTAGTCAAGACATTCTTATTGACAGATATCGAAGTGCCAAGTAATACTTTTTTAAACTATTTTTTACAAAAAAAAATTACTAATTTATTTTAATAGACAGTTTTACCAATAACATTTATGTTTTTATGTTTAAAAGCATTAAAAAAATCGAAAAAAAAGCAAAATAAACATTTTTTTTGGCGAAATTGACCTCAATTATTCATATAACATTTATTACTCCTTATGACCTCAGGAATTTGTGG
This sequence comes from Pammene aurita, assembly GCA_947086415.1. NCBI lineage: Eukaryota > Metazoa > Arthropoda > Insecta > Lepidoptera > Tortricidae > Pammene > Pammene aurita. The sequence goes on along the minus strand of OX352314.1, from coordinate 5,205,757 downwards.
TTAAAATCTCTCGCAATGCTCACGAGCACCGAGTATAAAATAAAATATAATAATACGCGTGTAAGTAGATGTAGATACAAAAATAAACACAATAATTATGAGAAAATGTTCACTAAACACAGATTGTTGGCGAATAAATAAATATTTAAGATAATCTTACACAGCTTTCCGCAGTCTCAAATAAAAAGCTTCGCTTCTAAAAATGTTCAAAATGTTAACTGCCATTTATCCTGATAAAAATAAAGATAAAATATATTTATTCTTTGATTAGGCACATTACAATGCACTTATGAACGTCAGAGAAAAAAAAACTACCACCGGTTCTAACCCTACACCTCTGACCCGAGAAGTATTATGACCGGCAAAAAAACTCGGCGGGACTTATTTTTTCAAAACAGTCCTTAATTAGATCTTAAAGATACACTATAATGCGTAGTTCTTCAAGAAGACATATGAAAACAGCTTGAGAGACAGATAATGTACCTATTGTTTAATTATAAAGAAAACCTTCACAAAACGTTTGATATGCTTTCCTACCTGAACTGTGTCCTCTAAATGTTAGATGATTTTGTAGTAGTTTCTGGTTAAAAAAAAGTAATGTCGTGGGTTAATTCAAAGTTGGTATCATATTGTTAAAATCTGAATGCATCTCTTATTTACCTGAATTCACTGTTTATCTGTTTATCATTAAACAGATCTACCGATAATGATTCCTGTCATCATTTCAACGTTTAATCGTTTTTTAAATTATGCGCTTGTTAAAATGATTCGTGTCAAATGTTAATTACGCATTATTTCGCCATCTACCAAAACATTTACCATCTCTATAGAAGTAGCGAGAGGACCTCATAATTACGGTTTTCAGTAAGTAGCATTTAAATTATTTTAAATTAACCGCACTTTATTTTACACGAATACTATAGACAATTACCCAGAAGTTCGATTATGATAGCAGGTATCGTATCGAGTAAACAATACATTAAAAACATAATCTATTTCAAACATGACCACGGAGTAACTCACATGTACAAAAATTCTCCTGCCTCAATTTGACATTTAGCTACAGAAATGAAAACGTTAGCTGCCATGCGCTCTTAAAAAAATAGGGTTTTCAACGCGCTTCATATATTCATGCAGGTTTACCATGAACTGGCTGAAATCACACAATGATGTGTAAAGCCTGACTAGAAATATATGATCATGCGCCATGTTGCGGAATTTCATTGGAACTAATTTCTTACACTGGCAATAATTTTAATGACAGGATGATTATGCATGTGTGAGTGCATGGTAGGCTGTTACTGTCATTGTGGCAGTTTGCTTGAATAAATAATAAAGTGTCGAATATTAATAATAAACGACAAAAAAATCCCAACATTATCCATAGTCAAGAGTGAAACATTGTAAATAGTGTATATAATAAACTGCTGTAAATAATACGCTCGGGAAATGAAACTATTTAGCTGTGAAACATTTTCAAATTAACATCAGAGCTGACAGGTAAACAAATCAAGTTGTCACCATACCATAGAGAATAACACGCTCTATGATTATACTGAACTGTTGCCATATAAATGAAAGTAATAGCGCCCTCTTGACAATAATCATATATTTCTGGTCAGGCTTTACAAAAAGTAGACATCATTGTCGGTTGTCATTAAGGCATTAACCCCCATAAAAATAATTTAGAAATAAACTCTATTAACAACCGACAATATTGATAGCAAGCGGTCTAATACATATTTCATCAAAATCGATTTATCCGTTGCGGGGATTTTCCATTTTTTTTATTTATAGAAAATACCTATGGTTTACCCACCAACATAAAAAAAAAATTTACCGCCTTGCCACCTATTCATGCATCAAAATGTCATTAGTTTTTAAAAATATACCATGACGGTGGCAAACAAGCATACGGGCCACCTAATAATGGGAAGCAGCTATCTTAGCCTATGGACGCCTGCAACTCCAGGTGTCACATGCGCGTTGCCGACCCTTTCATATAAAGGAGGATACACTGTGTTGTCTGCTAAGGGCATATATGAGGGTCCCCCATCGTCAAAACACTGCATCCTCTTTGAGCTCTCTGGCAACCTTCGTGATAATCATAAATTCATCCCGACGAATTGATAACCTCCTCCTTCGAAATCTTGAAGTCGGTTGAAAATGTAAATAACCAAAACAAAAACTTTCATTTCACGTCAAAAAACTCCCCACAAACCCCGTCAGCCGCCGTAAAAAAATGGCCGCCATTTTTACTTTCCAAGCATTACTTACAAAATGCAGGTGTAAGAATTCTTATATAATTTCAAAGTCCACTTAGAAATTCTGAATTGCGGAAACTCCTCAACAATATTCTTTGCATTACAGATTTTTTTATACTCCCTCACTTCAACTTCTTACGCATGTATAATTTATACTCATTTCGGAAACTTTTGTTTTTTTACTAACAATCAAAAGGCAAGTTGAAGCCTTTGCCCTGTTTCTTTTTTTAAGTTCGTTAGGTTGAGCCAATCAAGTACAGGCTGGCTTGATTGTAAGTCTTTGTAAGTTTTTTCCTTTTCGCTTGTTGTTTCGCCTGGAGGCAGGAAATAGTAAAGTTGCAATCAAGGACAGTATAATATCTGGACTGAAATGTCCACTCGTATTCGCTATGTGAATTACTGTGGTGCCATCTCTTGAGCAGAGGATCTATCTTTTTTTTCTTTTTTATGCCCGCTTTTTCTATTTTATGGCTTATACTCCTTGCGCGTATGAAATGTCTCTGGCTGATTCACTATTTTGACAGTTGACCGAGTAAAGGTGACATAGGTGATGTCAAATATTTTGAAATTTGATATTGACAAGAGCCCTTTGCAGTTTAATTTCTTGTCACATTGTGCACTGCGATCGTTTAAGTTATCCCCACCATGCACTTTGCACATAGCGAATACAAAATCGCGTTTCCGTAATTCAGGTAAACGCACTACCGCCATCTATCGCATCCGAACGTAGCAGGTGCCATACATTTTGCTCAGCAATTTGATGCTGCCAAAAGAATTCAACTTCTGTTCGACAGGATACATCGCTGCAGTCGAAAACTACTTCGTTTTTTTATTAGATTAGAAAAATCGTGTGATTGTCGTAGTGCGATTTTTGGAAAACGATTTTAAAATTCGCCATTTTGCATCTTATTAGCTTAGTATGTGTGTGTGTGTGATGTGTGTGTGTGTGTGTGTGTGTGTGTGTGTGTGTGTGTGTGTGTGTGTGTGTGTGTGTGTGTTTGTGTGTGTGTGTGAGTGTGTGTGTGAGTGTGTGTGTATATATAATGGAAAAAAGTAGTCCCACTAAAATGTTTCCTTGATATGGCAAAAAAAAGATACATTGGCGAAATCGACAGTTCTCACTATAAAATATAACGGTTAAACTCACGTCACTTTAGTCACTTCGCGCGACATGTTTCGGAGAGCTTAGGTCTCCATCTTCAAGCACTAAGAGTGCTATTTCGAACCTGCCCGTTGCGGCGTGGCGTTGGTGGCGTTGTTTTATAGTGATGTCTCACGAAAGTTTAAATTTAATAATCGACAGTTCTTTTTCTAATCTGAAATAAAAGCGAGGTATATAACATGGCCTGTATTTTGAATGGACTTAATTTTGTATAGACATTGTTAGTCTGGGAAGAGATGCAGGTAAGACGTCCGACTTTCAATCCGGCGGGGTTCAAACTCCGGCTTAAACCAATGACTTCTTTGAAACTTATGCATGAAATGTCATTTAAGATTTACCAGCTGCTTTTCGGAGAAGGAAAATATCGTGAGAAAATATCGGATCTAATCTTAACGGTGCATAGCTTCTCCTCTGGATTGGAAGGTCAGATGGCAGTCAATTTTGCAAATAACTAGTACCGACGCCTGTATGCCCTGTCCGAACGTTTCAATGAGGGTTTCCGCGATTGAGATTTTCACTAGATGGCAGCACCGTGACGACAGGTCTTTTTGGCAGTAGCTGTCAAAATCCACCAATCAAAAATTATATGGTTAAACATGATTGGTGGATTGTGACAGCTAGACCTGTCGCCACGGTGCTGCCATCTAGTGAAAAACTCGATCGCGGAAACCCTCATTGAACCGTGGCAAAAAGTCAGGAAAAACGTTAGGAGAATAATGATTGACGTCCAGGTATTGTGCGCTCCTTGGCCTCAAGGTAGACAATAGTTAAGTTGAAGTAAAGGATGCTCATCATTATTTCACCTCGCGAAAGTTCGGAACTCGAGTAATAAGATGTGAGTTTGAGTGTTTAGTTTGCAAATTATTTGGAGAGGGTAAACGACCGTTAACTAAATATACAAGATAATGGGGTTGATTACGAAACTAATTTAATACGCAAGTTTGGGGGTTTCGGATACTTATGAAATACCCTTACTTTCAATAACCCACAGCTGCTATGCAAGAATTGGGGAGGTATTATAACTTTAAAATCATATTTTTGTACTCTTTAATTATGAAAATTATCTTTCGACATCAATTCGAATTGTAATTCTGTCAAATAATGTCGTTAAAATGTTATGTTCCTTTACACAAACACAATGGTCTTAGAGCTGGGAACGTCAGAAATGACACAACAATTACCCTTCGCCAAAAAGTGACTGGTAAAATATCAAATGATATTTCGTACATAAGTTAAATACGATAAACTCATTGGTCTCTTCTCAGCATGTTGCTAGCGTTAGCCAGCGCTGATCTTCCGAAAAGACCATCCGGTGAAAAATTCATGGCAGGTAACAAATATTAGCTAAGTAGTACAATCTATGACAAAAAAACATCAGAAATTAACAGAGAACAGTAGAAATTAAACACTAAATAAAAGAAAAATAATAATGACTTATAATTACAACGCAACAATCTGGTGACCACGTATCTGACCGGACATGCCTTGGCCTAACATTATAATTCTTAGCCATTATTTGTTGTTGTATCGGCAACAGAAATATATCATCTGTGAAAATTTCAACTGTCTAACTATCACGGTTCATGATATACAGCCTGGTAACAGACGGACAGCGGAGTTTTAGTAATAGTATTCTTACGCCCAAAGGCATGGAACCCTAAAAAACGAACGTAATAGACAACGGCTTCAAAATACGCACTAATAGACGGGGGCCAAAAAATTTTACCTTACATTAAATCCTACACTTTTGGAAGCTTTTTCTAGTTATTAAGTAGGGTAGTCAGATTCCCACTACACATTTTTCCCCAGTGACGTGATTGTGCATTTCAGGAAATCGAAAACATTCTAGACAACGTCTGGAACACTACATTGACTAAATCCTACACTGGAGATCTAGCACTATTGTATTTGTTTAAATAAGTGATGACTAACTTAAAGATTTCCCGAATTGTTTTTCTGAGCTTTCGTCTATAAGCTTCATAATGTGACATTTTTTCTTTATATTTATAAAAAAGTGACTTAGAAATTCGAACACAATTCGAAAATTTGGTAGTATGGTACTAATACAGATCTAAGTGTTACAGTAATTTTTCACCACGGTGACATGTTTACATCTATTTATTATGACATTTTTTAGTTTTTTTGGCGAATATGATCACTTTATACGAACCTACACTTGTGAATATTTTTTCCTTAAATTGTCTATTTATTTAACATACATAATCAAAAAAATATCGTAAATATACTAAGTGCTTTACGAGCAATCGAAATAAACAACTTATAATTTAAGGTTCATATTTTAAAACTCCCGCCTCCGCGGCAAGGTTACTACGTAGCACAGATTACTTACCTACTTGTATTAGATAGAGCAAATCAGAAGACTCGCAAGTACTACAGGTTGGTAAAGAGATATTTTATTTAAACTTATTTCTATATTTCTGATTTCCGATATTGAAATGTCATTAATGTTTGCCCCAATCAGTCATTTCAGAACAGAGCATATTGTGCAGTAGCAGGTTTGATGGTTAGATAGATGCAATCGAACTGTTATTTTCGTACCTGGGAAGCACACTCCTTGCATTGGACAAACGTCGGTCAATATAAAGGACGATACACCAAGAGAATTTATTTGCTATACTCAAATAAAATATCAACAAAAATCAAGTTTATGAGTTAAATCATTCACATGGATTGTTGTGAATTTTGTATAGGATAGAAGCGAGTGACGCCATTCTCAGCTCTGAATTTAGTGGTCACGTCATGAGAAACTTCGTAATGCGTATAGAACATACTTATTTATTTATTTATCATTCAAAACAGTTACACAGCATTACAGTAAATCCAAGGTACTGCGAACTTCAAATTAAACATATAAAATAACTTAATGCTAGGTCGATTTAGGCTTCATAATGCGTAGTCTTGTGACCAGTAATCTGTTCGCAGACTTCATGTGACTAGCTTGTAAGCTATGAATGAATAGGAGAGCTATACCTGCTATTTATAGCTTCTTTGCTAGGATACCCATCGGATAATACCGTTTGTTTTGATGTTTTCGGTTTATTGCGTTTGTTTTTTTGGTGGTTACGGCGCTGAAAGACTAATAATAAAACCGGCCAAGTGCGTGTCGGACCACGCATAATGGAGGGTTCCGTAGCTTTAATGAAGTGTAATAAATAATGGCTAGCAACGACATATGTAAGCTAGTTAGCTTCAACTGCAAAAGCGTTAAGAGGTCCGTTGACAGTATACGGGAATTATGTCGTTCTTATCACATAATTGCCTTACAGGAAACTTGGCTTTTACCAAATGAGATTTCTTTTTTGGATGGCATAGATACTGATTTTAACTGTACGGGAACCTCGGCTATTGACACTCCGTCGGGAATACTGCGAGGCAGGCCGTATGGAGGAGTCGCACTTCTATGGAGAAAGGGTGCTTTTCAACAAGTCTCTATGATAAAATGTGATAATTCTAGAATTTGTGCTATTAAAGTGTCTACGAATGGCAGGTCGTTTGTAGTGGTAAGCGTATACATGCCCACGGATAAGGCCGAAAACTTGCCAGAATTCACGGATTGCCTCGGTGCGGTAAGTGCTATAATTAGTAGTGAGGACATTGAATCTGCGTACATACTCGGCGACTTCAACGCACATCCGGGAGAACCCTTGTATTCCGAACTGGTTAAGTTTTGTAGTGATGTCGACTGGCAGTGCGCGGATGATAAAGTTAGGCCCACAGTTAGGGTCATATACGTTCGTCAGTGAGGCTCATGGTTCGCGGCGTTGGCTTGACCATTGTGTGGTGTCTAATGCCGCGTTAAGCACTATTACGAATGTATATGTTAAGCATGATGTGTTATGGTCGGACCACTACCCTCTCATTGTTGAATGCGATTTTAGTGTGTTAAATATTAAGTCGTATGCTAAAAATGTTATTGATAAGGCAATTTGGGGTAATAGAAACGCGGAACAAATAAATATGTACACAATGGAATGTCATGAGAGGTTAGGTCGTATAGATTTTCCTGTTTGTTTTCGCGAATGCTGTTTGTCTAATAATATATGTACTGTTAGTGAGCATAAAGTTGAGATTGATATTTTATATACGAATATAATAGAAACCCTGAGACGTTCGGCAACAAATAGTAGTTACTATGTTAGTAAGAAAAATAAAACTGTTTTAGGTTGGAACAGACATGTCCGCGAGGCTCACAGGGAGGCCAAGCGAAAGTTTCAAGCCTGGGTATGGTACAATCGGCCTAAATCGGGTCCAGTGTATGATGCCATGAATGAGAGTCGAAAATTGTTTAAATCCCGCTTGAAGTGGTGCCAGAATAATGAACAGCAAATTAAACTCGATAAAATGGCATCATTACACTCTAAAAAAGACTTTAAGCAGTTTTGGAAGTGTACAAACAAAATAAACACTAAACCTGGGCTTCCCGCGAGCGTTGAGGGTATAAGTGACCCCCAACAGATTGCTGAAATTTTTAAAAAACAGTTTTTGGTGCAATCACCATTGGGACCATCGCGTGAGAGGTTCGAGGCTGAGACCAGAAATGATAGCATCAAAATCGGGACAAATATTACACCTAAAGACGTAGCTACGGCAATTAAAAACATGTCTAGAGGTAAATCCCCGGGTCACGATCTTCAGATCTCTCTTCTTCAGAATTCAGGCCCACACTTACCGCGAGTACTAGCTATGTTGTATACTCTGTTTGGGGCATTCATATTTACCGCCTGACCTAATGAAAACCATTTTTGTGCCGATTGTAAAAAACAAAACTGGAAATACATCGGATAAGGCCAACTACAGACCAATTTCGCTTGCCACCATTATAGCCAAAGTGCTTGACAGTCTGCTAAATACACAGTTAGATAAGTACATACAGCCGCATGATAATCAGTTCGGGTTTAGACCTGGACTCTCGACTGAGAGTGCGATACTGTGTTTAAAGCAGACTGTAAGGTACTACACGGACAGAGACACCCCAGTGTATGCGTGCTTTCTCGACCTATCGAGGGCTTGTGACCTGGTCTGTTATGATATATTATGGAAAAAGTTAATCGATATGGAGGTACCTCCGGAACTAATATCTAATAATATCTATATATTAGGAAAGTAGTCATTTCCGATTAATTCAGGGGTGTAGATTTCGAAAATAAGGACCGTTTTAAAATCAAAGATGGCGGAAACGGAAAATTTTTTCAAAATCGTCATGGTAGTCATTTCCGACTAATTCCGGTGTGCAGATTTCGAAAATAATGTCTATTTAGAAATCCAAGATGGCGGTCAAACACTTTTTTGATAAAAATCGTTATGGTAGTCTTTTTCGATTAATTCAGGGGTGTAGATTTCGAAAATAAGGACCGTTTTAAAATCAAAGATGGCGGAAACGGAAAATTGTGTCAAAATCGTCATGGTAGTAATTTCCAACTAATTCGAAAGTGCAGATTTCGAAAATAATGTCTATTTAGAAATCCAAGATGGCGGTCAAACACTTTATGGTAAAAATCGTTATGGTAGTCATTTCCGATTAATTCAGGGGTGTAGATTTCGAAAATAAGGACCGTTTTAAAATCAAAGATGGCGGAAACGGAAAATTTTGTCAAAATCGTCATGGTAGTAATTTCCGACTAATTCGGGTGTGCAGATTTCGAAAATAATGTCTATATAGAAATCCAAGATGGCGGTCAAACACTTTTTTGATAAAAATCGTTATGGTAGTCTTTTACGATTAATTCAGAGGTGTAGATTTCGGAAAAAAGGACGGTTTTAAAATCAAAGATGGCGGAAACGGAAAATGTGTCAAAATCGTCATGGTAGTCATTTCCGACTAATTCGGGTGTGCATATTTCGAAAATAATGTCTATTTAGAAATCCAAGATGGCGGTCAAACACTTTAAGGTAAAAATCGTTATGGTAGTAATTTCCGATTAATTCAGGGGTATAGATTTCGAAAATAAGGACCGTTTTAAAATCAAAGATGGCGGAAACGGAAAATTTTGTCAAAATCGTCATGGTAGTCATTTTCGACTAATTCGGGTGTGCAGATTTCGAAAATAATGTCTATTTAGAAATCCAAGATGGCGGTCAACCACTTTTTTAGTAAAAATCGTTATGGTAGTATTTTTCGATTCATTCAGGGGTGTAGATTTCGAAAATAAGGACCGTTTTAAAATAAAAGATGGCGGAAACGGAAAATTGTATCCAAATCGTCATGGTAGTCATTTCCAACTAATTCGGGTGTGCAGATTTCGAAAATAATGTCTATTTAGAAATCCAAGATGGCGGTCAAACACTTAATGGTAAAAATCGTTATGGTAGTCATTTCCGATTAATTCAGGTGTGTAGATTTTGAAAATAAGGACCGTTTTAAAATCAAAGATGGCGGAAACGGAAAAGTTTGTCAAAATCGTCATGGTAGTCATTTCCGACTAATTCGGGTGTGCAGATTTCGAAAATAATGTCTATTTAGAAATATAAGATGGCGGTCAAACACTTCTTTGATAAAAATCGTTATGGTAGTCTTTTTCGATTAATTCTGGGGTGTAGATTTCGAAAATAAGTACCGTTTTAAAATCAAAGATGGCGGAAATGGAATTTTTTGTCAAATTCGTCATGGTTGTCGTCTTCTACTAATTCGGGTGTGCAGATTTCGAAAATAATGTCTGTTTTAAAATCCAAGATGGCGATCAAATACTTTTTTGGTTAAAATTCATATGGTAGTCATTTCCGATTACTTGAAGGGTGTAGATTTTGAAAATAAGGACCGTTTTAAAATCAAAGATGGCGGATATGAAAAAAAAAATCAAATTCGTGATGGAAGTCGTTTTCGACTATTTCGGTAACTGTAGATTTCGAAAATAATGTCTATTTTGAAATCCAAGATGGCGATCACACTCTTTACTTGTTATGTTAGCCATTTTCGAATAATTCAGGCGTGTAGATTTCAAAAAAAAAGTCTGTTTCAAAATCCAAGAAATGGTCATTCATTTATAAAAATCGTCGTTATTCAGATATGTAGATTTCAAAAATAAATTCTGTTTTAAAATTAAAGACGGCGGCCATATACCTTTTGTATCCCCGATTGAATCGAAAATGACTACCATAACGATTATCTAGAAAAAAGTGTATGGCCGCCATCTTGGAATTTAAAACAGACCCTTTTCTCGAAATCTAAACACCTGAATCAGTTGAACAAGATTACCATGAAGTTTTTAACAAAAAGGTCATCACTGCTATCTTATATTTGTGTTTATTATCGGAATTTACATTGCCGAATTAATCAATAGCGAGTACTATAACGATTTTTACTAAAATTGTATGACTGCCATCTTGGATTTTTAAACAGACATTATTTTCTAAATCTACACACGTGAATTAGTAAAAATGACTACCATGACGATTTTTACAATAAGTGTCCTTCAACACCCATCTTGGATCTCAAGTCGGTCCTTATATCGAAATCTACACACCTCAATTAATCACAAGCGACTACCTTAAACTTGTTTTAGAAAAAAGTGTACGGCCGCCATCTTGGATTTTAAAACAAACATTATTTTCAAAATCTACACAGTACACACCCAAATGAGACAAAAAAGACTATCATGACGATTTTAATAAAATTGTCCATTTCAGCCAACTTGAATTTTTAAACGGTATCTGTTTTCGAAATTTAAATACCCAAATTAATCTAAAATGACACTCATTCGATTTTCACCAAATAAGTGTGCAAGAGCTATCTTGGATTTAAAAATAGACATTATTTTCGAAATCGGCACACTCGAATTAGTCGAAAACGACTACAATGACGATTTTGACAAAATTATCCATTTCCGCCATCTTGGATTTTAAAACGGTCTTTATTTTCGAAATCTACTTCCCTGGATTAATCTAAAATGACTACCATAACGATTTTTACCAAAAAAGTGTTTGACCGCCATCTTGGATTTCTAAATAGACATTATTTTCGAAATCTGCACACCCGAATTAGTCGGAAATTATTACTATGACGATTTTGACAATTTTTTCCGTTCCCGCCATCTTTGATTTTAAAACGGTCCTTATTTTCGAAATCTACACCCTTGAATTAATCGAAAACGACTAACATGATGATTATTACCAAAAAAGTGTATGACAGCGGTCTTGGATTTTAAAATAGACATCATTTTTTAAATCTGCACACCCTAATTAGTTGAAAATGACTACCATGACGATTTTGACAAAATTTTCCATTTCTGCCATCTTGAATTATAAAACGGTCTTTATTTTCGAAATATACATCCCTGCATTAGTCGAAAATGACTACTATAACGATTTTTACTAAAAATGTGTATGACGGCCATCTTGGATTTTAAAATAGACATTATTTTCGAAATCTGCACACCCGAATTAGTCGGAAATGACTACCATGACGATTTTGAAAAAAAAATTCTTTTCCGCCATCTTTAATTTAAAAACAGACATTATTTTCGAAATCTACACCCCTGAATTAATTGAAAACGACTACCATGACGATTTCTCAGAAAAAAGAGTATATCCGCCATCATGGATTTTAAAACAGACATAATTTTCGAAATTTACATCCACTCATTAGCAGAAAATGACTACCGTGCCGATTTTTCAGAATAAAGTGTATAACCGTCATCTTTTTTTTCCAATTTATTTGGGACAAAAAACAGTAACACACGAGATGGCTATGGCTAATAGTAACAATTCAAAAATTACAAAGTGTGAGACCAACGACAATGTCCACAGATTTGGGATTGATCGTGGATTTTAAAATAGACATAATTTTCAAAATCGACATCCCGTAATTAGCCGAAAATGACTACCATGACGATTTAACAAAAAAGTATATTTCCGCCATCTTGGATTTTAAAACAGACATAATTTTCGACATCTACACCCTGTAAGTAGCCGAAAATGAGTACTATGACGATTTTTCAGAACAAAGTGTATAACCACCATCTTGGATTTTAAAACGGACATAATTTTCTAAATCTACACCCCTTAATTAGCCGAAAAGGACTACCATGACTATTTTTCTGAATAAAGTATATAACCGCCATCTTAGATTTAAAAATAGACATCATTTTCGAAATATACACACCCGAAGTAGTCGAAATTGGCTACCATGACCATTTTACAAAAAAAAAAAACATTTCAGCCATATTGGAATTTAAAACAAACCTAATTTTCGAAATTCGAAATTTATTATACTTTTAATTCGAAAAGTATCTCCAACAGTCCCTACTGATTAAGTGATTACCCGTCTTTAGTGTTAGATGCGTATATTTCCTTTAAACATACTTTAATTAGTAGTATCTTCCATATAAAAGAAAATAAATAGCCTGTGTGTAACTTATGCGTAAAAAGAATTTTACTTGTAATTGAAGTTGAAAACGATCAAGATCGTTCGATCGTCGATCATTGCCAGCGGTCGCGTACTGAGCGCTACCGCCATCTATCGAGTAAGATTTCGTGAAATTGAGGAACGTTCATGGGACTAAGGCCTCTTAAGAATTATATTTTATCAGTGTGATTTAAAAAATAGTGTAATACTAAAAATAAAATGAGCCCATTATTTATTCCACCCTGATTATTACTCCTAAGTAAGCAACTACGCACCATACGCTATGCCCTTCTGCGCTTCTTAGATACCTACACGGTCAATGACCTAAGGTGCACTAATCGTATCGGCCGCCGCACGTCTTATGTGTTGTAGTTTCCGCCCCGCGCCCCGCCCCAATTATGTTTATTTTTTGATTACTAATTTTACAATTCCTGAAAATGCTCACTATATCTACTGGTGAAATTTTGATATTATGTAACATATTATTAAAGCTAAAAGGAACATCAAAATCATGAGTGTAGAATTAATGCGCGTGTTCGAAAATCATTTAAGAAATAGTAATAATACAGTCACCGATGTAAATATTTTTTTAAACGAAGCGTAATAATTGTCTCGACAATATAATGAAAAATCACCATTTGTATAATTAGTGTTTGATTATTAATGAATTTTTTTAAACATTTTTATTATTTCAAATGTATTCTCAACTTGACAGGTGGTGAATATTTCAAATACTGTTTTAAATATTCAGGTAGTCCCTTGGATTAAAAATCTCTAGTGTAGGATTTAATGTTTGTGGTAAATAAACATTAAAATTTTCAAAATTTTTTTTTAAAGAAAGCACAATGTATTTTTTGGGAAAAACTTAATACATCTTTTCAATAAATGTTGTTTTACCAGATCCCAAGGACAAAATAGTGTAGGATTAAATTTGATCTCCTCGAACAACTTAAAGTTTAGTAACGGGACTATAAGCGTGAGACTCCACTTCATGAAGACACTGTAAACGCTAAACGCTGGCATCTGGAACCGCTTGTAGCGTTTTTAGCGGCCAAAGGATGGCCAATGGTTTCACTTGTCACCTACATTTTTTATATTGGAATATAATAGGGAAGAGACTCTGAAGAAGGGACAAGTACCTGGTGACCTTTTCGACGAATTTTATAGTGTTCTAATAATAGGACAAACATGTCACGATATTGTTACAAAAATGGACGGGGTTTCCTTTATTTGAGAGAAAATATTATGTCAATCAAAAGTGTCTTTTAGTTTTTATGTGGGTCAGTGACTCACATATATTATTGTATATGCCGTTTCGTTACTATTGTTACGTTCTATTGTAATACTCCTCTGTATTGTTTCCTTCGTCCGAAATAAATGCTTTTTATTTTCATTTTTATTTGTTAAGTACCAAAAACGAAAGCTTCAAATGTTTGTGATTTACATCGACCAAAACTGTCGATATTTTTGGTTTTATCAAAAATTTACATTTTTTTGTCAAATCAGGATGTTAATCTCTATATACATATAAAATACTCGCGTTACCTAGAGACTTACAGCGATTTATAATTTAAAAAATCTGGCCATGTCGGAATCGGGACTCGGGACACCACGTGTTTCGTTTACAAATAATCCTCATCGTCTGACCTTAAGAAAGTTTCTCTGTTATATGTTAGGCGGTTGTATGAAATTATTTAAATGTGTTCGTATAAACTCAAATATTAAATGTACCTGTACCCGCGGCTTCGCTCGTATGTGTTTCAGTATAGGCTTTATCACTTTTCGTTTCCCCTAAAGTTTCCCAGTCCATTGCTAAAAGTTACGCATTCAAACATGTCACCTTTGGGCGGGAGCACCAGCTTGGGCCCTTTCGGTGCAAAGGCGCACTGTGCGGATCGTCGAAGATCCCAAATTCACGAGCTATCTATCGCTCGTGTCGTCGTTGAACCTTTGAGTCTAAGGAGATACTTTGCCTCCTTATGCGTGTTCTATCGCTTGTACAATGGGTTGTGCTCTGAAGAACTGTTTGATATGATGCCCACGGCAGCTTTTTATCACCGCACCGCTCACCGCCGGCAGTTGTTCGTCCTAGAGCCTAAAGAGTCGTGCACTGTACGGTTTAAGAGGAATTTCCTCTCACGAATATCCTCCACGTTTCTTATACTTACGCTATGCTTACGGCGGATATACTTACGCTGTTATATTTATTTATTTATTTAAACTGTATTGCGTACAACATCAAAATGTACAAATGGCGGACTTAATGCCTAAAGGCATTCGCTACCAGTCAACTATTGGGCTAAACAGAGACAGGCAAAAAGGTGCAGAGAAAAGAAAGAGAATAGTCAGTTAAAATCATATATATGTGTTATAGCTGGTGCAGGTGCTCCTGCCCAAAGCTGACAGCAGTACTCCACGTGGAGACTGACTTGCGACTTGTAAAGAAGCAGTCTCTGCCCCGGAGTGAAGTATCTCCTTATTAAGCACACCTAGCTTTTTGGATACCAGCTTGGCTTTCCCTTCAAGGTGACTACGGAATTGGACGTCACTGGAAATATCGACACCGAGGATCCCAATACTCCCTGACATTGTAAAGGTTGTGCCTTGGAGCTGAAGGGCAGCAGTAAATGGGATATTCTCAGCGGTAAACGGGCAAACTTGTGTCTTTGTGGCATTGAATCGGACTAAGTTGTCCTGACCCCACACCGAGGCTCCAGAAAGAGTATTTTCGATATCGGACACAAGTTTTTCACAACTCTCTACCACAACGGATCGAAGGATATTGGCACGGCCCGTGTAACAGGCATCCCTAGTAACTGTCGTCTGCATAACAATGAATATCGCCGATAGACAGACAAACATATCATTAATATCCAGCAAAAACAGCGTTGGGCATAGCACGGAGCCTTGCGGGACACCATCATTTATGTCCATGCTTTCGGAGCCACTTCTGTTGACTACGGCTCGTATGCTTCTGCCGGACAAAAAGCTGACAACCATCAGCATTGACAGCATTACGCAGTGGTGATAAAGACGCTTGGCAAGTGACCAGAAGGCACGACTCCCGGTGTGGTAGCGTGCTAGCTTCTCACTAATTCTGCCGACGAAGTCGAATTTGGCTCTGACAATGGCTGTTTTCCTGGTCCTCGAGGCAGCATTTAATTTACGTTTCACAACAGATATGTTGGGATCCCTATCAGTAACGGCCTTGGTCCAAGTCCTGTAAGCAACCTGCTTGCGAATTGTAGGTTCTCTACAGGGCCGATTAAACCAAGGTCGTTTCTTTGCTCCTGCAGCTATTACCGAGTTGGGAATGGAGCAATCCATTCCCATCACTATAGTCTCGGCGACCTAGGCTGTACAGGAGTCAGGATCTTCTAATGTGAAACAGAGCTGCCTCCACGGGTACGACGCATAGAATTCACGCAATCCATCCCAATCTGCTGACGTATACTGCCACACGCGTCGCGAGCTAGTTGGACGTGGTGGATCAGGCCGCGCGCAAGGTATACACCAGCGTCCGGACGAGGCAGTGATCGGACAAGCCGAGAAGTGTATTCACTGAGACGGAATACCCGTCCGGACGTGTGGTCAGCAGTAGGTACGGTGCATAATTTTAGTACGAAAAACTGCATTTTAAAATGCGTTTTTTGTCGAAACTAGTGCACGTATAATGAAGTCAAAATCAGTCTGCTATCCTAATTTTTTGAAAGCTCTATTGGTACCCAACACGATTCTTACAAATGAAAAATAATTTTTATTACCCTTTAATCCCCTTAACCTTTCTCTTAAAATAAATATACGCAGTTAAGGCCGCAGTACCTTGTTACAGCCGACATGTTCTATACCTAGTTATTCCAAATTTCATTTTCTACATCAAACTGTTTCCGAGAAAGACGCGTTTTACCAATTTCGAACACCGAAGTGATTCCATAAGTGTTTCGTAAACCGAATTTTCTTACGAAACACTAAAAATTTCTCTAGTCGGTTATTTTTCCTATCCCTAACTCACACTATTCAATACATAACATAGTTAACTGGGAGATACGCACCTGGCAGTAAGCCGGGCTGTTGACATACGTTATTGACAATAAGTTACGCTAGAATCCGAGGAAACTAGCACAGAGTTGTGGAGTAGACATTGTGACCAAATTTTTTAATGAAAAAGCGAGCACTTAAGCGTCTTAAATATTATTCAAATGTGTTCGAGTCTCACGAGAGGTTTGTAGTCAAAACAGCGTCTTTTTAATATTCGTACATCATTGGTAGAGTACGAGTTATTGTTTCATTAGATAACAAACAATGCATATTAAATAATAGGAATCTAATTAATATAATACATAAAATTTTAATGTGTATACCTCTTTAACAGGTTTTATTAAGCGTAGTGCGGGATTTTGTGTAAAAATTGTACCATAATATTTATTAATTTTTTAACCAAAAACCAACTGAGCAATCCGAGAGATGCACGAGTTTCAAAAACAATTTTCACAATTTCACCAGAATTATATCACCATTCACCAGATCGAAATGTATCATGACTACATGAAATCAATTGTATTTAAAATCGTCCAAACAGTATGTCTTCCCAGCTTTTTTCATAGAAAAATACATATAAAGTAACAAATGATTAAGAACCTCCTTCTTTTAATTTGGTTACCAATATATGATTTCAAGCTCACATGGTTATTCACATTATAAATATTATTTGATACGGGATATTTACCATGTATATTTGTGTTTACGAGCACCCGATATTTCGGCGCAGTTGCATGCACCATCATCACGGAGTAACTAACATAAAGACAGTTTCCCACTTGAACGTCCAGGTGTTTATAAAATAGACTGTAGCTGTGGTAGCTCTTACATCGGTCAAACGAAGCGCACAATCTCATGCCGTATAAAGGAACACATCCGAGCGTACAGGAACAATGATCCTCGGAAATTGGCGATCGCGGAACACCTGCTGGAGGCGGGAACAAATCATTGGATTGAGTTACACAACCCTCAGATACTTTCGACCGAAAGGCACTACATACCCAGGATGGTCAAAGAGGCCATTGAAATATTTTAATATAAGAATTTTAACCGGGAAGATGGGTTTCGTCTATCAAGTGTCTGGTATCCAGTGATCCGGAAGTTCTATAATCCAAAATATACTGTTTCGCAAAAAAACGCGTGAGTTGATAGTGTAAGTGTTGTGTGTCGCAATCGTGATCGAGTTACAAGTGAGAACGCGGACAGTAGTAGTAGCAGTGACAATGGACGAAAAAAGCGAACTCGAAAGAGGGTAGATCGCTACGGTGTGTGGGTAGACTACTAAAACTCGCCGCAACGTTAGTTACTCCGTGATGACGGTGCATGCAACTGCGCCGAAATATCGGGTGCTCGTAAACACAAATATACATGGTAAATATCCCGTATCAAATAATATTTATAATGGTTACCAATAATTTACTACAAAATTAATATTTTTAAACTGCTATTCTTAATTGAACATAAAAAATGTTTTTACACCGTCGACTCCACTGTCGGCGATAGCCGGACAGTCACGTCTGGAACGCCAATAAAACGGCTGCAGCGTGTCTCACCGGTTACTTACCGACTGCAAATAAACTGCAGCTTGTCTGAAACTCTAGATACATTTCCAGACAAATGTCATAGTTTACTTGGCGATTCAATATATATTTCAGTTTAGTTTATGTTAAAGGCATAAACATGTATTTTAATTTATGACTGTTATGATTCAATTAACGTAGACAAAATGTGATACACAGTAATACCAGGGGATCAATGTTACTCTGCGTCCGTAGGAAACACCTTAGACAACCCTACACGTGATCCCTGGGTAGTGCTAAAAGAGTAACAAACTTGGCAGCTGCACTGTCCCATCTGAACCTCACAGCACTCACTGGATTTTCCTTATCAACTGCTTTCCCACTACTACTACCCCAGGGAAGAAATGCCCATCTATATCCAATGACATCCATACGATAAATAAATAAAGTAATACCAGGAAAGTTAGACTCAGCATACAAAAATGACATAAAAAGAGAATAATACGACTCCTTTTTCCGAAGAGATCCGAGCTTATTCAGTTATTCTTCTTATTATATGAGATCAATCACAGAGAATCAATGCTCCTATGAATCAAAATAGCCTTCCTATTAGAGTGGTATGGGCACTGCGAATGTCATATCGCTCAAATCTCGAGCAGCCCGACTGATAAACTAAACAAACGGACTGCAATAATAATTTACTTATTTTTTATTTTATTTTATTTTATTTGGGGCATCAACAGCAATACAACAAATAATACAAAACTCAAATAACAGTTTAAGTAAAAAAAAAACTTTTGCGTCGTCGTGAACATAGACAAAAGCATAGAATTTTGAGTGAGCTATTTTTCGTCTAAGTGACGCGGTGAGCTAACGCAGCTTTGCTCCGTTTTAGAACTGCCTGAATTCGGAATTGCATCAGATTTCACTAAAACCACGCACTCTGGTTCGGGTAAGGTTGACTGCCCACTACCTTTACCGCGTTAGCTGACGGACTTAAGTAAGTTTTTTTATACTGTGACGGTAGCAAACAATGTTTACTAATATGTGGCCGAAAATTGTATGACAAATTATCACTTCCCAAACTATTTTTCCAAATTTTTCATTTGACAGAATCGTCAGATGGTAAAACAGTGCATACATAATACGTCGCAAATGATTATTTAGCACGAGTAGATAACCATTAGGTTAATAATAATAGGCCATAAACAATACGAGGGCCGTAATCTAACTGTAATACACGTTTAGACATGACCCAAATTCAACACAACTCCAATACAACTACGCAATACAAGTAGCGCCTAAACGTCTGAATTAGAAATATCAGAATTTGCTTGAAAATTATTCCGATGAAACTCCAATGCAACTTCAATATTGGTTGATTATTTGTTGTATGTATGGAGTTATGTTTGAGATAGTTTTTGTTTTAAATGTATTGTTAATAATGTATTTTAAAGTTAGAATACGACACCATGTCTCGTAGATACCATAAATAGGATACCTTTTTTTTTTATTCGTTCTAAACAATAGATATTGTGCTGAACATAGTAACATGTGAAATAACAAGGAAAAAACTTATCTAAATACGATCGAAACAAACTGGCGATCTACAAATAAATTAAAATTAAAATCAATCTATTAGTGTTATGTCAACTTAATTAAAATAATAAATGTTAATGTAATTATAAATCTTAACCTACCTACATACGTCCGTTACAATTAAAAAAATAGCTGTGAACGACTCTGGCTAACCTTTTCTTGCAGCTTCGTTCGCGTCTATCTTGATATTAAACATCTCTTTTGGATGGGACAAAAAAACTATAAATATGCCAAAAGTCAAATATGATCAATTAGTTTTGCGTCATAGTAAGAGGCAAACCTTAATTCTATAAATCTTACATCCTATCATACACAATATAAATAAAATTGATAGATAGATAGATAGATAGATAGATATAAATTTATTCAATAAAGCACACACTACAGAACATAAAAGACAGAGGTTGAAAAATGTATGCCTAAAGGTAAACACTAGTCTAGTATAAAACATTGGATAAATATTTACGACTAAAACTGTTTGAAATCAGATTTAAAAGCTATAAAATAGCTTTAACTGCAGCTCGCATTCAAAGCGGCGATGGAGAGAGGCCCTAATGTTCTCAGTATAACACCATTACTGGGACCTCTCTTCAGAGCTCAAATGAACAAAATAACAGCAGATGTTTTAGTTGCGATATTCGATTATTGGAAAGAAATATTTTGTAAAGGACTGCAACAGGTATGCTTAAAGTATTTTTATATTAGTAAATGTATTTTGGGTCTCTTTAAAGCGAGAGTAAATAGGTATCTCATAGGTAAGCGTGCTCCACCGTAGACCGCATCATCACTTACCATCAGGTGAGATCGAGGTCAAACGTCTGCCTATTCTCCATAAAAAAAAAAAAGTATTATTTTAACAAATAGCAACATTGAGGTTTGTTTCAAAATTCTTCATTAAATATGTGAATGTTTTCAGAAATAATCGCTCAGAACGTCTTAAAAATTGTGTGTACCCCCCTGTAACTTTTGAACCAGACATCAAAAAATATGAAAAAATTGAGAAGATATAGGTACAACTTTGTATATTCTTTCAACAAAATTTTTTTTTAACATTCTCGGTTAAGCCGTTTTAGAGTTATCTCCGAAAAACTTCTTCCTTAAGCAGATACGGGCTTTTGATATTAGTTTTTCCTTATTCCATTGAAGGAACGGAAGCCTTCAATATGCGTGGTACGACACGCACTTCGGCCGGTTATATTTAGAGCTAATACAATTTCCATGCTTTTGTCAATTACCAATGTCTGGCGCATGCCTAATGACTTGTGGGCTAAGATCGCCACTGAGTGTGAACCCGACAACTCCAATCGAGGATCCGGCAAACCCGAGACGAGCCTGACTCCATATTGAAAAAACCGGCCAAGAGCGTGTCGGGCCACGCTCAGTGTAGGGTTCCGTAGTTTTCCGTCCGTCACAGTAAGTGTGGGGACACGTCATTTCATTGTGATTTTGTAGAAATTACAGGTACAATAAACACCTGCTTATACGGTTAAAACAAACTTAGTTCAGAAATTATTTTGTAATTTTTATTCAAAAACTATTCAACCTATCAAGTTCAAAATAATTTTCCTAGAAAGTTTTTATAAAGTTCTACTTTTGAGATTTTTTTCATATTTTTAAAACTTATGGTTCAAAAGTTAAAGGGGGGGGGGGGGGGGACAGATTTTTTTTACTTCTGGAGCGATTATTTCCGAAAATATTTACATTATCAAAAAATGATTTCAGTAAACCCCTATTCATTTTTAAATACCTATCCAACAATATATCACACGTTAGGGTTGAAATGAAAAAAAAAATCACTCCCCACTTTACGTGTAGGGGAGGTACCCTAATAAAACATCTTTTCCACTTTTTATTTTACCACTTTGTCGGCGTGATTGATATGCATATAGTACCAAATTTCAGCTTTCTAGTGCTACCGGTCACTGAGATTATCCGCGGACGGACGGACGGACGGGCAGACATGGCGGAACTATAAGGGTTCCTAGTTGACTACGGAACCCTAAAAATGGCCAGAGACTGCACAAGACCGGGATGAGTGGAAAGAGTGGGGGGAGGCCTTTGCCCAGCTGTGGGACAGTATGGGCTCACAATAATACCACTTACTGGTTAAATGACTCGTCAACTCATGTCAAGAGTCGTCTCGTATTGTGCGAGTTAAATATGTTTAAATCAAAATACATTATTTGGCCTCCTAGCCTACTGTGTTGTGTCCACTGCGCTATTACCCTCTGATTTATTAGATTCCTATCCATTACTGCTATGGGATCCGCGCGCCAGAATCGAATTAAAAAAACCCACGACTTGTTCAGGAAAAAAAGGAAACGCTTTAGAACGCTACTCCATTTTATTACTCAATTTTGAATAAAAGACAATTTCTGGTCTTATTTGAAGGTTCTGCTTATGAGAGACTGGCTGTAAGATTTATTTTATTTATTTATTTAAGTATACTATTCCATGCCTTTTTAAAACTTTAAATGCAGATTTCATTCTCTGAGATATTAGCCGTATTCGAACTTTAAAATACATTAAAAATACTTCCAACTCAACTATAATCATCAACCAATATTGGAGTTATAACTATTATTTTTAACGGGGTATTTACCTTAGCTACAAATAATACACAAACAAATAATAATTCTAATGTGAATGACCATGTGAGCTTGAAATCAATATTGGAGTTGTAGTGGAGTCGCATCGGAATAATTTTAAAGCAAATTATTACAGACGTTTAAGCTGTAGTGCATAGCAAATGCATTGCTCCGCAATGGGCTTGGATCGCATCTTAACGTGTTATAAAGTTAATACGGCCCATGAACAGTTAATAGTAGTTTATGTTACTGTTATATAATAAGGCCTAATTACGTACAGTTGCATACACTGCTTTATTTACACTACACACATATTATAAATCCTAAATGAAGTGTTCGGAAACCATTAGAATGACCGCCATTGCAATGCCATGACCAACTTGATTGTGCCGGCGGTCGAGCGGGCGCGTGCCGGCGGTCGGAGAAGAGGGCAGATTTTCATTACGTTACCGTAGGTAATGAATTTTTATACGTTTTTACCACCCTGTCACAGATAATACACTGATATTACGTTACTGGTTGCATGAATGGTGGTAATTACATACGGTTTCCGAACGCGGAAAAGAGGATTTATGATATTGGTGTAGATATTTACTTGTAAAAGATATTTTGATTTCCACCAACTTTTATGTTATCTATATCAAGTGACCCGTTTTTATATTCTTGGAGTGTATTGAGATAAAAGTCTGATGTAAGGGCGAGTACAGATGTAGATATTCATTAGGCGAGCACTTAGTATTGTCGGCGTTACTGCCACTGTACTCAAATACTCATTAGTGTGTGGTGCAAGATACTAGCGAAAATTATAATTTTTATTTTTATTTTATTAGCCTGTTTAGTGTCCCACTGCTGGGAAAATCCTCTGTTTTTTGAATCTATTAAAAGACGAAAAGAAAACCGAAAAAGGAAACCGGATCCACAAGTACTTATGCGCTAACAATGAACAATTTTAAAGTCAATGAAATGAAATGAAAATGTTTTATTAAATTCCAGAATCCATATCCATACTAATATTATAAATGGGAAAGTGTATTAGACGGAGAGCTAGCCACGTCATATATGACACAATAATGAGAGCAACGAAACCCCTCTAGTCTGTTTGCTATACTATGCTTATTTCTAGATCCGGACATCTGGCAGCTGTAAAGTGGTGGAGGTTAATGAATGCAAATTACTTGAAGAAAACAAATCCTAGAGTTCTGGGTTTGATGCGATATTGTTGGAAATTATGTAATTGATTAGATTATATCATATCCAGAAGTTTCTGTTGGGGGAAAGTAGTGCCAAATAATGTATAATGCAAATTTTAGTTAGACACCTACTGTTTTCGTTTCCGCAATAATAGGCAATTGTTTTTAATCTAACGTTAAAAAATAGGCCCTGTCCTATATAAATGACAAAACATTGGCAGTTTTTACCAATTTTAGTATAACTTTTTTCCAACTTAAAAACTTTGTTGGTCTGTCACTCTAACCTCCACCCATTAAAAGCTGCCAGATGCCCGGATCTAGCAATAAGGATGGTAAAGCAGTCTAACTAGACATGTTTCATTGCTCTCATTATGGTGTCATATCTGACGTGGCCAGCTCTTAGACCATATGTGTGTGTTTGTTTGTTTGTTTGTCCGTCTTTCACGGCAAAACGGGGCGACGAATTGACGTGATTTTTTAAGTACAGATAGTTGAAGGGATGGAGAGTGACATAGGCTACTTTTTGTCTCTTTCTAACCCCCCACTTCCCTAAAATGGGGGGGTGGAAGTTTGTAAGGAGTATTACGCAATTTTCAAGGTAGAAAGCTAAACATTGGTATGCGGACTATTTGTGTGTGGTTTATTCTGTTCCGAGTTCTCTTCTGTGTTTTAAATCAGGAAAGGGGAACCGTGTTACCCCGAATTTAACGTGAGCGAAGCCGCGGGCAAAAGCTAGTAATTTTCATATGTGTACAAATGTAATTAAACAATTACCAATTTATGCAATTACCTTGCATGTGCCTTTTAAAGTTGAGAAGTTCCCTCAATTCTATTATTTTGCTCATAAGATCAGAACTAAAAATCTAATATGACACAACTTGGAGGTTACTTGTATTGATTCGAACTGATTCGTATCTTCGAGCTTGATTCGAAATAAAATAGCTTTTTTAAAGAAAAGTATACTTGGTATGGCTCCAAAAATCTATAATAAAGTTCCGAAACAAATAAGAAGTATAGAAAATATTATAAGTTTCAAAAGAAAATTATTTGATTTTTTAGTAGATAGTACATATTACTATATTGGCTGAGACCATGGAGGATTTGAGTACGATGCTCGATGACCTCAGTAAAGCCTCCGAGCGAGTTGGTCTAAAGATGAACATGGATAAGACGAAGATCATGTCAAATACCCATGTAGCACCAACTCCCGTTACAATCGGAGACTTTACACTCGAAGTTGTGGACGATTATATATACTTAGGACAGACTGTCCAGTTAGGTAGATCCAACTTCGAGAAAGAGGTCAATCGACGAATCCGACTCGGTTGGGCAGCGTTCGGGAAGCTACGGCACATCTTTTTGTCCAATATTCCGCAGTGTCTCAAGACGAAAGTCTTTGACCAGTGTGTGTTGCTAGTGATGACATATGGAACTGAAACGTGGTCGCTTACAATGGGCCTCATAAGAAGGCTCAAAGTCACCCAAAGGGCAATGGAGAGGGCTATGGTTGGAGTCTCTCTGCATGATCGCATCAGAAATGAGGCCATCTGCAGCAGAACCAAAGTAACCGATATAGCCCTCCGAATCGCTAAACTAAAGTCGCAGTGGGCGGGGCACATTGCTCGTAGAACCGATGGCCGTTGGGGCGGAAAGGTTCTCGAGTGGCGACCACGAACCGGAAGGCGCAGCATGGGTAGACCCCCCGCAAGGTGGACTGATGACCTGGTGAAGGTCGCGGGAGTCCGCTGGATGCGGGTGGCGCAGGACCGGTCATTGTGGCACTCTTTGGGGGAGGCCTATGTTCAGCAGTGGACGTCTTTCGGCTGATATGATAATGATGATGATGAGTACATATTATACTGTTAAGGGTTTTTTGTCAAACTGCAATTAATATTAACATGTAGTTACAGATTTAAAGAAAAAACACTAAAATTTGTATGCCCTGTGGCCCGACATGGTGATGCTACTCTATTTCTGTAAGACCTGTACCTCTGTCTGTACTATATACCCATGTTGTACAAGTAAACTATTTGACTTTGATTTGACTTTGACTTCGAACAAAAAGTTTTGTTTTTGGCAGGTCTGCCCCTATAATTTCGGAATTTTACCTACTTAAAAATATCAAATAATTTAAATGAAGGAATAGCCATAAATTGCCATACTCTTCAACTTTAGCCGAGAACGCGAACAAGTTTAAACATTAGCTCCCTTGAAATTCCGGAAACCTCCGTAAAATTTTGTTTCTTTCTAAGGTCAAGATCTTTTGTAAAGGTCAGGGATAAAAGATTTTCAACGGCATTTTAGATTAACCTTTTCAGTATAAAGCTGCATGATATAACACAGAGAAAAGAGATTTTTTTACTACAACCACATTGTGTGGGATGTCGTTGGATAAAAACAATAAGGGTCTTCTTAAATATTTTTTGGATAAATATAATAGTTTCGTATTTCGAAAGTTGAAAAAAGTGCGTCGCCCCCCTTCCCTTAAACGGATCACCAGTTTTTTGTTACAACATGTATAAAGATTATTATAATTTTTTAGGTAAATAAAAATCGCTCGCTCTTATAACCTGAGACAAACAAACGCATAGACTATTACGCAAACCACCAGGTATTATGCGCGGTACATTTGCTGAGTATTATACTATAATCAGGATGCTGCAATTCCATTGGGAAAAGGAAGGCTACCATTTTTAGAAAAAATATACAGCAATTTTGTACCTATGTACAGCCAAACTCAAATTGTTATGGCATTAAACCTGGAAGAACTCAAGCCCCTAAAGCACAGGTTGTTACCTAGTTTAGGGGTCGAAAGTTTGACCACTCCACACAGACTTGTCTGTACAAAATTCTATTGTGTACCATATTACGTAACATGATGTCTATAAGTACAATAAAGTTATTATCCTATCTTATGTTTAAAAAAAAGGATAAAAATTAAACTTAATTCTGAAAGAAACCGCTTGCTCCTGGGTGTTTTTCGAAAAAAAAAAAGTACAAAAAACTTTTTTATTTGTAATATATAAAAAATACTGACGATTCTGAGTAGGGCGAAAAGTGTAGATAAGGAATCTGAAAAAAACACTCTCATAATTTGAGGCAAATAAACGCATAGGCGATTACGCAAACTGCCAGGTTAAGTATAATACGTGGTCCATTTGTCGAGTATTATACTATAATCGAGCTGCTGCGATATTATTGGTACTAATCCACTTACGTGTACGTATTTACGGTAAAATCTGTGCAATAAAAGTTAAAAGGATGGGTGAAATGCAATAACATAGAGCGAAGGCTAATTATAAATATTATAGGACAATCTTACACAAACCGACCTAATCCCACAGTAAGCTCAATAAGGCTTGTGTTGAGGGTACTTGACGACGATATATATAATCTATAGATATAGATAAATACTTAAATAAGTAGAAAACATCCATAATTCAGGTACAAATATCTGTTTTAACTATAAAACTTTCGTGAGACTCCAACATATTAAAAATATTTATAACGGGTTACTCACGTAATTTAAGTCGATTTTTGCTCGACATGTTTCGGTGTTTCGGTTGGGTATGAAAAACCGGGATGGGCAGGGTTCCGCTATGACGGACCACATATTGGATTCGGATTCGACGCATTATATTAGGTTTGATAAGGTAACCGTACTGGCAAGGGAAAAGTTCCTCGTTCAGCGAAAAATACGGGAAGCTATCCCAAGTAACACATCAAAGCAGTATAACGGCCGTTTTATAGCATATCTGTATGCTTTTAGCATTTTGAGTTCGTTTTATAGTAGCATTATAAACGTTTATAGTGCTGATATAGCTCTTAAATGGGCACAAATTACCCAGCTTGAGATCCTACATAGGTTATTTAAAAGCATTACAGGCGCATTATGTCTGTGCTATTAGCATTATCGTTGTCATGAAAAGTGCCAATCGCATTAAAGAAGCATTAGTATGCTCTATTAAGTTGCCAACCGCATTAAAGAAGCATTAATACGGCCAAAAAACTTGCTAATCGCAGTAAAGAAGCATTAGTACTCTCGATTAACTTGCCAATCGCAATACAAAAGCATTATACTAGCATAAGAGTGTAGTAAAATAAACCTTACGTCAATGCAAAAACGTCTCTAATACCGACGGAACAAATGTTATAATACAATGAACGTTGTGATTTAACTACTTTGTCTCGCAATATAAAATGGACGAAGACGGTACAAAAAACTGAATGAGTGACACGTCATATTTGTTTGCATCGTAACAAAATTTATAAAAGTTTATGACTCTTTTACGTTATTATATCCTTCAAATATTACTGCTCAGTGTAGTTTACTGCAAATGTGTATATAAGTTTAATTAAAAAATTTTCACGCGCCTTTGATTTATTGTGGTTTTGCTATAAAATATTATAAAAAGATATGCGTCAAATAAACAAAACAATTGTGTAATCCTCGTATAGAACGAGTTTTGCATTATTAACATAATAGTGTTGGTTGAGCAGTCTTAAATTAAGTTATTTCATTATTATACTCGTATAGGTATTTTCCTTGTATAAATAGGTCTGCATGATTTTATTTTTAGGTTATAAATTATTTACAAAATGGCGTTGGTCTATATAGACGGAGAGCTAGCCACGTCAGATATGACACAATAATGAGAGCCACCTAACCCCTCTAGTCAGTTTGGTATACTATGCTTATTTCTAGATCTGGACATCTGGCAGCTTTAAATTTTTTTTTTTAATTTCACAATAACAATACAACTAACATTACAGTTTCCCAATGCATTAGTTTAGTAAATTTAACCTAGATACAAATATATATACAGACATTTATACATTTAATTATAACACAGTACAAACAAAGTCAATTTAGTGAAGTCATTCTCTGAACAATGGAATAAATCAATCCGGGTAGCAACCTTATTAAGCGTGCGCAGGGCCCGAGTCCATGGCGCCCATTTCAGCAGGCCAGTGCGCGCGTGCGGCTCGGCTAGCAGTGGCGGCCTGCGCCGGCGCCACACGTACCGTGCTGGAGCATACAGACCCACTGTGGCCAATAACCCCGGGTTACTGATCCTACCTCGCAGGAGTTTAAAAATAAGGGATGATAGGGCTACCTCCCGCCTAACTTCCAACTGGTAATACCCTACCATTCCTAGTACAAACAATGTTGGGTACATAAGTGGGTAAAACGGGTATACGCCGTAAAATTTTAAATATAAAAACCTTGTAAATTTATTTTGAATACGTTCAAGCATAAATTTGTATTTTTTTTCATGCGGATTCCACACACTGGAACTCCCCTCCATATGGCTTTTTACTAGAGCTTCGTACAGTGCACGAATAGCACCTATGTTCGTGAAACCCTGCACCTGCCGCATGACAAAACCCAAGTTTCTGTATGCTTTTTTACACGTCATAACAATATGATCTCTGAAGGAGAGGTCAGCAGTGAAGTGCACGTCCAGATCACGCACTTTTGTAAGGCGTTCCATCGGCGTCCCTTCTACCGTGTATTGTTGATGTATCGGACTGCGCGACCGGCTGAACGATATTGATGAGCACTTTGCGACATTAAAGAAAAGCTTATTTTTATGACTCCATTGCACTACGAGTACTCGATCAATATCCTCCTGCAATGCGACGCAGTCCGATAAATCCTCGATTACACGTACCAGTTTAAAGTCATCGGCAAACAATAAACATTTTGCGTTTCGTACAACACCAGGAAGGTCATTAATCATCAGCACAAATTCCAGTGGACCCAAATTACTGCCTTGACTGACTCCTGACCTGGTGTAGTACGGCTTTGACCTGTTACCGGCACAATCCACGTACTGCTGCCTGTTACGCATATAACTGGCAAAAAATGCTAGCGTCTGCGGCGTACATCCAGCATCTGCCAGCTTCACCAGCAAGATGTCATTGTCCACCATGTCAAATGCTTTTTTAAAATCAAAGTAAGTGACATCAACTTGACCGCCAGCATCTATACTCTAAACAATATGAACTGAACTCATCCACTTAGTGTCTTATCTTTTGTGTGTAAACCGCAGGCGCGCGTGCCACTATGAAAAAAATGGTTTGGCCACATATTAGCGTTTATTGAATTTCTACTATATGAACCACGCAATAAGATTCAATATGAACTAATACGAAAAAAGCTCTAAGTTCTATACGGTTGCACCCAGTACAAGCGATCCAAATGCTCTAGAACCAGCGTAACTAAACACAGAGATCCGAAACAAATGTGCGTAATTGGAGATCGCGCTTGCACTGGTATTCCGAGCGCACGGCTAGTTAGCGATTAGGAGGCAATTGTAATTTTCCCAAACGGGTAGGTAGAACAGGGTTGGATTCTGATTAAAACATTTGGATGGATGTACGATTTACAAATATTTAATATATGAAATATATACATATATAATATATTTGAATAAATATTGGGTATGTTAAAATTATAATCAGACATATAAATAATCAACTATTTTAAAATTGCTTTCTTAACTTTACAGCTTAGACTTACTTTTACCTATAGCAAATTATGTACTGAGATTAACTCAATTCAAATATAAATAATATGAATCTACATTATAGTTGTGCTTTTTATGATAATTCAATAGACACAGCCTGGGGTCGTTAAATCGCAAGGTACTAAATCCAATCGAAAGCAGGGAATATCCGGTAAAACGTAGCCAAGTTGCGTAAAAGAGCACCATGAATCGGGAAATAAAACATGTATTGAGCAAGCGAAAGCCAGTCAAACACTAGACTCAAAACTGTCATAACCAAATGTGTCTCAGAAATTGATAACAGACCAGGTAGATTTTTTTATTGGTATCTCGCTCCCTCTTTCATGATTGAGGTTAGGTATAGGTAAGGGAAAATTACGGTAGATAACATTCAGAAATAAACAGGTACTTATACCACGTGTTTATCAATTACCTTTAAAGTATTTTTATTACTATCACATTGTATAAAATTAAGACAGCAATGTTTAAATAATTTATTATTAAGAGAATATAGAGCCTCAGTTAGAGATATGTTTAAGGACATTAATGTAATGACAGTGCATAGTCAATATATCTATGAAAATATTGTGTATGTACATAGAAACATTGTTAATTTTAGAAAGAACTGTGATATACATAATTTTAATACTAGAAATAAGTATAAACTGGCAGTGCCCACCACTCTAAGGTTTTATAATAACCCAACTAGCAAAACCATGGTCGAGTAAACGTTTCTGCCGCTATATATGCTAATATGATGAAAAGATTAATATGATTATTTGTGTTGACTAATATGTACTATAAATATATATATTTTTATATTCTCTTTATATCTCTCAAATTATGATAAAAAACACAACTATAATGTAGTATCATATTATTTATATTTGAATTGAGTTATTCTCAGTACATAAATTGCTATAGGTTAAAGTAAGTCTAAGCTGTAAAATTAAGAAAGCAATTTTAAAATAGTTGATTATTTATATGTCTGATTATAATTTTAACATACCCAATATTTATTAAAATCTATTATATATGTATAGGTATATATTTCATATATTAAATATTTGTAAATCGTACATCCACCCAAATGTTTTAATCAGAATCCAACCCTGTTTTACCTGCCCGTTCGGGAAAATTACAATTGCCTCCTTATCGCTAACTAGCCGTGCGCTCGGAATACCAGTGCAAGTGCGATCACCAATTACGCACGTTTGTTTCGGATCTCGGTGTCGAGTTACGCTGGTGCTAGAGCATTTGAATCGCTTGTATTGGGTGCAACCGTATAGAACTTAGAGCTTTTTTCGTATTAGTTCATATTGAATATTATTGCGTGGTCCATATAGTAGAAATTCAATAAACGCTAACACGTGGCTAAACCATTTTTTTCATAGTGGCACGCGCCCCTGCGGTTTACACACAAAAGATAAGACATTAAGTGGATGAGTTCAGTTCAAATTGTTCAGAGTATACTACGGGAGCTACCACAGACATGAGGTGCAGCAAGTTACCTGTAGTGCTGCGTCCAGCTCGGAAACCGTGTTGTGCGTCAGACAGCTGGCAACCTATCTGATTTTGGAGAGACCGCTGTATAGCAGATTCGAAAACTTTTGCAGGAGCACACAGTACCGCTACTGGTCTATAATCACTCGCCTTCAAGCCACCACTTCCCTTTGGTACCGGTACCACCCTCGTTAACTTCCACGGGTCTGGAAAAATTGCTAATTTCAAGGACACGTTAAATAAGTGGCACAGTGGTCTAGCTAGTACCGAACGGCAATCCTTCAAGAGGAAAGGAGGAATTCCATCTGGCCCGACCGAGCGTTTCGGCGGAAGCTTCTGCAGTGCGCGGAGTACCTCACCTACACCAAGCTCGCCAATGTGAACGTAGGCACTGTTGGCCGCCGCCGCCGCGCTCGCGGCAACAGGGTCTAGTGTAGACGATGTGGAGCTATAAACAGAGTAAAAATATTTGGCAAATTCTTCGGCGGACTCCTGTTGCGATAGAACTCTTCCTTGGTCAATTAACACATTGTTGTAATTACTCTTTCTTTTCTTTTTTATAAAATTCCAGAAAGATTTTGGATCTTTTGCCATATTGTACTGTAACTGATCTTGGTACATATCGTGAGCAAGAGAAATAGCTGATTTTAACTCCCTACGACAATTTGAAAACTTTATATAATCAGCCTCCAACCTACTCTTTTTATATTGTTTATGCAATGAATGCTTAACCTTAATTATATGTCTTATTTCCACCGTGTACCATTCCGGATATGTATACCGAGGTACAATCGCTTTATTTCTTTTAAGAGGAACACAGTTGTTTAATACTGTATAAAATTTGTCATAAAAATAAGTTATTAACTGCGCAATATCATTAATTTTATAAAGATCAGTCCAGTCTAAACTCGCCAACGACTTATACAAGAGATCGAAATCAGCTTTTGTTAAATTCCACTCTCTGTATTCAGGTATGCCCTTTTGCTGAGAACAACCAGAATAGCCAGTTAATGTGTCAGGCTCAGCGCTCACGGGACCCGACGCGGGCGCTGCGCCGCCACCGCCAGTGCCGCAACCGACGACGCCGCACGCCGCGAGCGGTGGGTGATAAAGGTCAACAGGCTGTACCTCCTCCCCCGCTGCGCTTACCACCACTGGCAACTTCAGTCCGGCACCGCTCAATATTAAATCGAGTTGTCTACCATTACAATTGGGTATTCTATTGTTCTGAGTGAATCCGCCATAAGTCATAAAGTATTCATAATAAGCACGTACATTATCATTAGTAGAAAATAAGTTAAAGTCTCCAAACACAATTAATTTGCCATTATACCTAATCGAGAACTGTTCTATTATACTAAATAATGACATGTATTCATTCTCGCAGGCTCGCGGTGGGATATATAACACAAAACAAGCAAACAAAAACTTATTATATAAATGTACAGTCGCACCAACAAGTTCAAATTGATGGTCATTTATGTTGACGTTATCGCATGACATCTGACGCAGCTCAAATCGCGGTGTGGCCACTAAAAGCGCGCCTCCTTGTTTACGCCCGTCCATTCTATCGCAGCGTACAATACTATATCCCGGTGGTATTAACTCGGAATCCTGAATTGATTCATTACATCCGCTTTCTGTTATTGCCAATAAATCAGACGAAGAAGACAGTAGCAACGTCATAAATTGAGTAGTTTTTGTTCTAATACCCCTCACATTCTGATAGAAAATGTCTATAGGATTAGTCTCTTTTCGTTTTACGGGAATGAAAAAACTGATGCCACGGCTTTACACATATATCTGTAGCCCAATTGGTTGGATCCATAATGCTGTCGGCTAGAGTCGAAGGAACACTCAATTTAAACGACGCGTAGTTACCTTTGGCTTTCAAGGTTTTTACTATGCAATCCTGACCACAAATATTCTTTAGGTGTGCACGAACTTGTTCGGCCGTAGTGCCTAGTTTTAAATAGTAAACGTGAATCAGACACGGTCTTTTCGATGCTTCCAGTAGCGTTGCACCAGGAATCGCAGAACCTCGCGTTACTCCTATAGACTTACGCTGGTGGCGTTCATTTCTCGCCTCAATCGAAGGAGTTTTTTTGTTACTTGCGCCCTTCTGCAATGATGTAGCTTGTGACGGGCTTTCCATACATTGTTCTGTTTGTTTATCTTTATTTTCAATACGTGTAGAAATATTCAGATCAGCAGTTTGT
Organism: Pammene aurita; assembly: GCA_947086415.1. Taxonomy (NCBI): domain Eukaryota; kingdom Metazoa; phylum Arthropoda; class Insecta; order Lepidoptera; family Tortricidae; genus Pammene; species Pammene aurita. The sequence goes on along the minus strand of OX352314.1, from coordinate 5,171,801 downwards.
GCGTTATCAATTAATGGGACACCCTCGCAAGGAGTACTTCCAGCCGTTTTCGTGGCCCTACGCTCGGTGTTTTTTTGCATGCAGAGGGTAGCCGCCGCGGCAGAGTCACTTGCGCTTGCGCCTGCCGTTTCTATCCCAGTCTTTAACGTGGAGGCTTAACTATTGAACTGCTTGCTGTTACACGACTTACTAATACTTTGTATGCTTTTTGCTTCATTTGTTAGGAGTAGGATTGTTTTGAAATATGGACTTTAAATCGTGTATCTGCTCGCTAGTTGCCTGACATACTTGCAAGATGTTTGTAATTATAAAGTGGTGGTCAAAGAATGCAAACCATTTCAAGAAAACAAATCCTAGAGATCTGGGTTTGATGCAATATTATGAGAAACTATACAAATACTATACAATATTAAGAGAAATTATACAAAAGTTTATGTTGGGGGAAAGTAGTGCCAAACGATGTATACTATAGTTCATAGTTTGTCGCCTACTGTTTTTATTTCCGTAATAATAAACAATATTTTTTGGTCTAACGTTTTTTATCGATTTTTGACCAGTTTTGAGTCGATATTCCAACATATTCACGACAGATAGAATTATAAGGCAGATGACTATCGGTTCTTGAATCTTTTATCTACGTTGTGTAGAGCCGGATCTTGAAATAAATGAGCCGTTATTTTTTTATGATATTTTTAAAATATGGTCTAAAAAAACACTTTTATCGATATTCGAATAGTGTAAAGAATCTTACATATACGTTATCTACATAGTAGGGTTCCTCTTTGATGTCTCTAAAAACTGTAGAGAGATTTTAATTTTTAACTAATGAACACAAAATTATGACCATAAATCCACTTTTTTAGCCTAAACCTGTTCGACTTTGATGTCAAATATCTCGAAGACAATGAATATTGAAGTAAATATAGGATACTATATTGTTTAAAGCCGTTACTGATAATATGATAAGTTCTATAAATCATTAGAAAACTAAGGAAATCAGATCTAAGGTCGTTGGCGCCAGGGAGCCTCTTAAAATATAGGCCCTGTCCTATATATAAATATAGGCCTGTGTTTATAACTGAGACAACTTCGGCAGTTTTTACCTAGTTTGGTATTACTATTTTCCAATTAAAATATTTTGCTAGTCAGTCACTGTGACCTCCACCCATTAAAAGCTGCCAGATTCCAGGATCTAGCAATAAGAATAGTATAGCAATCTACCCAGACGGGTTTTGTGGCTCTCATTATTGTGTCATATCTGACGTGGCCTAGCTCTTAGTCCAATAGCAGCTCAGTGACCCTTAAAAAAAGCTTATTAATGCCTACAGAATTACACGTGAATAATTATGCTATTAAACAACATTAAGCATTATATACTACTTAAAATTGCTATTGTAGACCCTAAGGCACTAAAACAGCTAAAAGCTGTATAGGGGCTGTTCATAAATTACGTCATCAATGTTTGATGATTTTTACCCCCCCCCCCCCCCCCCCCCCCAATCATCCAACCCTCCCCATGCCAAATAAAGTGACGTCATTTAAAAAAAATGCGTTCTTAGCTTAATTGTAAAATAAAAAACTATTTCGTAGATAATATTTTATAGCATTAAAAGTTTATAGAAACACGTATTTCATTCCTGTTTTTTACACATTGAAGCACTTTTTAAAGATGCGAGAGATGATGTGATCTTCGGAATGACCGTCCCCCCCCTCCTACGTCATGCTACCATCATCCGATGTCCAGACCCCCCCCATTTGAAATGACGTATTATATGAACAGCCCCTTATAGTGAATTACTCGGTTTTATAATGGTTAATATTATTGCTATTATACAGCATTAGGAATGGATTACCTACTTATAAATGCTATTGTACACCCTAAAGCATTAAGAATAGCTGAAAGCTTCATGCTCTTAAACAGCATTAAGCATTTATTTATGCTATTGTAGAACCTAAGGCACTAAACAACACCGAAGCATTAGTGTAGCAAACCAAAACGCAACTGTATAGCTGAATGCTGTACAGTTGCATTTTGGTTCGCTGCACTAAAACTAATGGCTTTAAAAAAGCATTTACACATGCCATTATACAACCGTTATACAGCTTAAAGCATTATATAATGCTATTGTAGAACCTAAAGCACTTAAGTGCTTTTAAACAGCTGAAAGCTGTACAGTTGCATTGTGGTTTGCTGCACTAAAGCTAAAGGCTTTACAAAAGCATTTAGATATGCCATTATACAACCGTTATACAGCTCAAAGCATCATATAATGCGACAAGTTACTCGGTGAACGTACATAAGACTTTATACGGTCCTTAGGTTCGAAATAAGTTAACTATTCATATGTTATAATGCTTTCTGTGTTACTTGGGATAGAAATAAGTCGTCATTCGAATTTCAATCGGGATGGTGGTTGGTCATTGCCCGCTAGTTGGAAAACGGTTTTCAATACTGCGTCGGTGGACAGTGTGGACGTGCCTTTAGCAAGTGACGTCGTTAGTGTGGTGTGCAAACATTTCGACAATAATGAAGAAGTGAACGAGGGTAGATCTGCCACAACACCGCCGCCGCCGCTGCCGCCTCCCGTCGCCAGCAGCAGGGCTAGATGTGTGCGCCGCAATAAAAATCCGCGGCGGCGGCGCGCCGGGAATTTGGCGGCGTGGCGCAGCCACGCCGGCGTCAAGGTCAGTTTTGGCTACGCTCGCAAGGCTCACGTTTCGCATTCAAAATATGTTAAATATCAAAAACTTTTTAGGAACAAGGAACATATTATTAAAACGATATACATATAATGCCGTTTGCTACAGTCCTGCCTATTTTTCGGAAATCGCTTTAATGTTGATGTTATTCATAATTGTGATAAATTAAGATCCTTTTAAGTCAACTCCATCTAGCCAGTGGCCGAGAGACTGGACTGAATCCATGGTTATACCTCTCCATAAAAAAGGCTCGACGCTAAAATGTGACAACGATAGAACTTAGTCTATTATATCGCATACCAGTAAAGTACTTCTTTACATCATGAATTCGCGATTGAAAAAGTTCCTGGAGCGGCAAATTGCAGAGCAGGCTGGCTTTGTGTCTGGGCGAGGGACACGGGAGCAGATTTTCATCGTTCGCCAGATTATCGAGAGATGTCGTGTATGGAACAAGCCATTATTGAATTAGGACTTCACGTCAACCATGCGAAAACCAAGTTAATGGTCGTACACCGGAAATACTCTCCTCCACGAAGCCTAGAACTGAAAAACCTAGAATGCGTCAGCGCCTTCACCTACCTCGGCTCACTTATATCTAGCGATGGTAGCTGTGAACGTGAAATAATCCGGAGAATTCAAATAGCGAAGGTTGCTATGACTCGGTTAGATAGGATCTGGAGAGATCGCGGCATACAGAGGCAGACTAAGGTTAGACTTATGCGTTCCCTGGTGTTTCCAATTTTCCTATACGGCTCTGAAACTTGAACTATCAAGGCAGATCTGAAAAGCTGTATCGACGCGTTTGAGATGTGGTGTTGGCGACGGCTTTTACGGATACCTTGGACTGCGATGCGCACTAATCAGTCCATACTAGAGGAGCAACGCATAAAATGCCGGTTGTCTACGACGTGCCAGGACCACATACTTCAGACACCTCTCTCAATGCTCCTCGGATAGCCTGGAGAGAATCATCATGACGGGAAAAGTTGAAGGCACAAGATTAAGAGGCCCTCCCCCTGCAAGATCGTGTGCCCAAATCACTGCATCCATGCAATTAAAACTGCAAGAAGCCATGCGCTTAGCGAGGGATATAAGCCTATGGAGGAACCTGGTCTTCAACAGAAGGACATGATCCTCAGCTCTGAGAGAAATACTTGTGATGATGAAGATCCTTTTTTGACTCGCAGTAGGTCCAAACATACCGTTCAGTATTAAGGATCAATCCTGCCACCGAAAACACTTATTTTTTCAGGATAATTGAGTTGGTGGTACAATTTTGATGGCAGATTTATTATTTTCGTTACCAACCTACCTTACCTTGCTGTTACCTTACTAATTAGGCCATCGAGTTCATATTTGTTAGGTGAGCGGTTAATCATACTCATTTATTAATCTCCCGAAAGAGATGGAATTGACCAAACCCTAAATATTTCAATGTGTAGATGTTTACATGGTTTAATTCGTCAATATACGTTGTAAAATTTTCAACTGACTTTACTTCATTGGTAATTGTCATTGGCTAATTTTTGCCGAATTCCGAAATGTTGGCCAACGGCTTGGATTTTGAAATCCGCGGCGGCGGCGGCGGCGTGGGTCCCACGGCGCGGCTACGCCACGCCGGCGCGGCGCACACGTCTAAGCAGGGCACACCGCGCGCAGGCGCGTATTAGCCGTCGCGCTGCCGTCGCGGAAGGCAGCTCGTGAAAATGGTCATCGTAAATTGACCGAAACATGTCGAGCAAAAATCGACTTAAATTACGTGAGTAACCCGTTATAAATATTTTTAATACAAATATCTGTGATAAACACACACATAAATAAATGCCTTGACCAGGATTCGAACCCGCTTCCTGACCTCCTGCTTCGTAGGCAGGGTCACTACCGACTGTGCTAGGAGGCCGTTAAAGCTCTTAATCTATTAAAATGTCCTGTAAATCATGATCATTTGTTTTGTTGACTTTTTCCTAACTCAATGTTACCTGTCCACGCCACACAGCACACCACCATCAAAGCGAACGTAGATCAGTATCGCTGGTAGTGCCAGAAGATGGAGACCCGGGGCCGTGACTTTAAAACACGTATAGACACGATCCAACTTCAATACAACTCCAATGAAACTCCAACTCCAATTCAATACAATACAACTTCAATACAACGCAATACAGCTACGGCATAAACATCTGAATCAGAAATAGCAGAATTTCCTTGAGAAATATTCCAACGCAACTCCAATACAACTTCAATATTGGGTAAATGTTTGTTGTGTGTTGGAGTTATGTCTGAGACAAGTTGTATTTTTATTGTATTGTTAATGTATTTTTAAACTAGAATCCGACACCTAGGGACGTATTTTAACTTGAAAACACATTAAGACACGATCCAACTTCGTAAATCAGAAACAGATGAGAAATATCAGAATTTTCTTTCGATAGTAGAAGTTATATTGGAGTAATATTCCGATGTTACTCCAATACAACTTCAATATTGGTTGATTATTTGTTGTGTGTTGAAGTTACGTTTGAGATAGATTGTGTTTTTAATGTATTGTTAATGTATTTAAAAATTAGAATACGGCACCCTGTAAGAATTTGCTTGAAAATTATTTCGACGTAACTTCAATATTTGGTTGATCATTTGTGTGTTGGAGCATATATAACATATGTTTGAGATATATTGTGTTTTCAACCGACTTCAAGATTTTGAAGGAGGAGGTTATCAATTCGTCGGGATCTTTGTTTTTGCTATTTTTTTTATGTATGTTCACCGATTATTCGAAGATGGCTGGACCGATTTGAAAAATTCTTTTTTTGTTTGAAAGGATCTGATGATGGGATCCTGGAGAAATCGAGCGAACTCTTCAACTATTATAGGCTAGTGATTTATAGTGATTTGAGTATTTTTTACAGCAGCTCGAGTATTTGCTTTTGGAAAGGTGGATGCTACGTGAAGTCGGTTCTTTTTTGTTTAAAATTATTATAATGTACCTATTGTTTATGTATTTTGTAATAAGAAATCATTAGGCTTTAAGAAACTCGTTGCGCGTATTTATGTGAGTAAAACTTTTATATCGTCTACCAACATTATACTAAATCGCAGCCAATGTGTCAAAACGCGCCTAAAAATGTAACGAGCAAAAAAATCACTTGTTACAATTAACATTAATAAAATTAAAATGTCTAGGAGAAAAACAAACTGCGTGATTTCCTCGTGCCAGAAACTATAGCTAGCCACGTCCGATATAACACAATAATGAGAGCGACGAAACTCCTCTCGTTAGTTTGCTATACTATGCTTATTTCTAGATCTGGACATTTGGCAGCTGTGAAATGGTGGAGGTCAAAGAATGCAAACCACTTTAAGAATACAAATCCTAGAGTTCAGGTTTTGATGCAGTATTATGAGAAATTATATAAATAATTAGATAATATCATTGCCAAAACTTTCTGATGGGGGAAAGTAGTCCAAAACGACGTATAAAGTAATTTATAGTTTGTCCCTTACTGTTTCTGTTTCCGAAATTATAAGCAAGATTTTTTGTTCTAATGTTAAAATATAGGCTCCGTCCCTATAAATAACACAACATCGGCAGTTTTTACCTATTTTGGTATGACTTTTTCCAACTGAAAATTTTTGCTAGTCTGTCTCTCTGACCTCCACCCATTCAAAGCTGCCAGATGCCCGGATCCAGTAAGGATAGTATTGCAATCTTACTAGACGGGTTTCATTGCTCTCATTATTGTGTCATATCTGACGTAGCCAGCTCATAGTCCGCTAGAGCTGGACCACAATGGCTCTGCTGGGCAAATTATTTGACAGCAACTTAAGTCAGGACCAGAAAACAGAGATTTTAAACCATGTAGCCACAGCCAGTGGTTGATGCCAAATTTTACATGACCTTTCAATATTTTAGTTAGATTTTTTCCATTTCAATATTTAGCACCGTCAACAGTTTTTCACTACCGTACATATAACGTTTTAGTTTTATATGAGATTTTCTTGAATGAATGAATAATAGGGTTATCTAAAGCATCTTTTATTTTTTCAAGATTCATAATTGTTTATAAGTCATGGAGTTTTCCTTCTGAAACAGGGAATTCCAAAATTAGTTATTTTTTCATTTTGCATTTTTTCGCTTCCGATCGGTATCAAAATTATACCATAAATTTATACAAAAATGATACCAAATTTGGCCTAGCAGCTTAACTAATGTAGATATCAAGATAAAGTTGAGAGCATCCCCCCCCCCCTAAACATTTGCATCAAAAATCTTGGTGGGTCCTTCTCAACACCATCCCTGGATCCTAAGGAATAATCAGGGTGAAGGAAATCCTTTGTCAACGAAAACGCGTATTTGACCTTTTTTATGTCGTGTGCAAACGTAACTATTACAAAAGTACCTGCATGTTTATTTCAGCTAGTTTAGTTTATCGTACGTGTGTCTAAAGGCCATTCGCTATTGTTCTTATTTCTTCGTAGCCTTGCTTGTTATCAGCTGTCCTCAGTTTATTTGTTATCCAGTTAGGTACGCATTTTACAGATTTACAGAATTCGAGGTCTCGCCTACATACTCGTAAGTGTTGTAAAAAGCCTACAAAACACGTATTTAGCGATGATTTACGAGTTTGAATTCTGTTGCCGCAATAGTCATTTATACCTGCACATAATTGGTTAACGTAGGTAGATATTGTATTGAATTGACGTTACAAAAACTGTTTATAATGGGGTATTAAAGGGGAGTTTCCGATATATGGAACGACGGTTGTATTGACGTTAAGAAATTTCTTTTTGATATCGATTTGATAACTTTATTATCAAATTATAAAATCAACATTAGAAAATTATGAAAGTAATAAATAACAATTAGAAAATGTGATCTTAATAATGCGGACGTCACTTTAGAGTTAGACAGTCATCCTGTTCAATATCAAATTAAAATCAAATGAACTACAAAATTATATTCTCTTATAGGCCTCCAGAAGAAACCTTACACGTTTTAGATGTAATATGTACATTTAAGTGTAACATCGTACTACTGACTACCTAATTTGTATTCCAAATGCATTTAAAGAATTTCAACAAACAAAACCATGTGCCGAGTTGGTCATTTGAGCAATGAGGTACAAGGCTTTTGTATCTATGTCATTGACCAAACTAATATTTAGATGTAGCAATTTTTACATGTATTTGCAACGCAAAATAAATAATCAAGTGTCATTAGACGTTTTTATACTTTGCCGTGAACGTGTACAGTCGCCATCAAATATATCGGAGCGGCCAAGGTACTCAAAAATATATGAACATGCACTTTAGTGCCTTGACAATAGAGGCGATGTTCAGATGTTTGTGGCCACCTTGGCCGCTCCGATGTATCTGATGGCGACTATACAATATAACGATGCGTTAACATGCATGGTCTCATTCAATGAGATAGATGCATGCAGCCTGTCAGAGGTGACCGTACATGTGAACACACCACTATCTCGTGATGATAGGGGGCGCGATTCGAAAAATAAACACACACACTGGACAGACACAGCTCCAACCCAACTCAACCCAACTCAACTCAACGCTATAATGACATTGACATTTGCTATTCGAATAGATTTTCATTCAACATTGGTCTCACATTGGTCACAGGGTTCGGACCTCGGAGACCTTACCTAAATTCTCAGTTTTCTTTTAGTTATAATTTTGTAGGTAGTTTTTAGCTTTCATTTTGTAGCTAGTTTTGAAATAGTTTTAGGTCATATTTCCTTATATTTTAACTTTGTTAGTTAAGGTGTATTTTTTTTTGGTTTTAATTAAAAAGACCAATGTGAGACCAATGTTGAATGAAAATCTGTTCAAATAGCAAATGTCAATGTCATTATAGCGTTGAGTTGAGTTGGAATGGAGCTGTGTCTGTCCAGTGTGTGCGTTTGTTTTTCTAATCGCGGCCAGGGTTCCATCCACAGTGAAGTATTTTAACAGCCGTCATTGCCCTGACTGATCTTGCAAAGTTGATTTCAACATTGTAATACACAGCGTACCAGTTGCCATCAAATATATCGGAGCAGCCAAAGTACTCAAAAATATCTGAACATGCACTTTATCGCCTTGACAATAAAGGCGTTGTTCAGATATTTATGACCACCTTGGCCGCTCCGATCTATCTGATGGCGACTGTACATGGCTCTCAAAGGTCGGCAACGCCATTGATTTATTATTGTACCTATTCTAGGCGGCTCCCTTGATGTTGCTTATGTTCATGAGCGACGTTGACCACTTCCCATCAGGCGGTTCGTCTACTCGTTTGCTACATGTTTCATTAAAAAAAAAACAACATAGTTAATTATTTTTTTACTGGTACTGTAACTGGGAAAACACTAGGTTAAAAATAAAAATCATAAGGAAAATGACTCAACGTGAACAGGATAATATGTCAGTTAATAAAGTCCTAAGACCTATTCAATTTAAAATATTATTATACTTATATATTTAAACCGCTAACAATTTATGTATGGTACCTAGGGCCGTATTCTAACTTTAAAACACGTATAGACACGATCCAACTTCAATACAACTCCAATGCATTAACAACGCAATACAGCTACGGCATAAACATCTGAATCAGAAATATCAGAATTAGCTTGAGAAATATTCCAACGCAACTCCAATACAACTTCAATATTGGTTGATTGTTTGTTGTGTGTTGGAGTTATGTTTGAGATAGGTTGTGTCGTTTTTGTATTGTTAATGTATTTTAAAATTAGATCCGGCACCTACAGTCAGTATCAGAAGTAGACAAGTAAGGTGTTTAAAATGACCTTCATGGGTTCATATGTTAACAATAAAATCGTGTCAATTTTTTAGGGTTCCGTACGCAAAGGGTAAAAACGGGACCCTATTACTAAGACTCCGCTGTCCATCTGTCACCAGGCTGTATCTCATGAACCGTGATAGTTAGACAGTTGAACTTTTCACTGATGATGTATTTCTGTTGCCGCTATAACAAAAAATACTAACAAAATAATAAAATAAATATTCAAGATGCTCCCATACAGCAGACATGATTATTTGCCGTTTTTATAGATAATGGTACTTGGCCGGTTTTTTCCTAGCTACTTTTGCTGCTAGTGTACCATTATAACAGTTTTGACCAATCATAAGCCGTATTACTTACTAAGAGATAATTTTAAAGTTTAAGAGGACACATCGGTTGTCATTTTTCCATGAGAACGTTTCGACTGTTTCCGCCGTGATTTATGATTATGACCCTAGAGCAAGATTTTTTAACACCAATTTACACATATTAACAACATACCTAAGCACTTTACAGTTATTTAATATGGCATAAAACGACCTGTTAGTCTAGTAAAGACTGCAAACAGACGGCTAGTGTTTCAATCTGATAACAATATGCAAAACAGTCAGACATAAATGAAATCTTTTCAGTTTCCTAAATTTTATGACAATTGGCTAATAGTTTAGCTCGGCTAAATGTGTGATATTTTTAATGTGTGATATTTATAAAAAAAATATTATACCTATTGTTACCACATTTAATGCAAATAAAGAACATACCGTAGAAATATACAACTTTGCCCGCATTTTTACTTTTTTTTTCAGGTAACCCATATCGTATAACTTATAAATGCCACTCACACGCATTTATTTGTGTGAATGAGCAAACTGCCGTAAAAAGCAGTTAAAGTAATTAAGAAAAAGGGTTTTAGATAGGCGGGACAAAAATAAAATATTTATCAACATTGGCCACTTTTACGCACATCCGCTTAGACAAGAGCAATTCTAAGACGTTAATGCGTCTAATGATAGACCATTTCTAGAGAAGCTGTTTTAACAGCATATCATGGATATGTTTGTTCGACAATAAGATATGGAATTGTGTTATGGGGAAATTCTACCTTAATAAAACAAGTATTCAAAGCTCAGAGGAGCTGCATAAAGGCTATATTTAAAATAAAACGAAGAACTCCTTATCGTCCTTATTTCAAACAGCATAATATACTTGTCGCAGGGAAATGATTAAAACAGAGATTTGAACAAATTTCAAAGGGATATGATCAAATTACGCAGGATGTTAAAATGGAGACTCCATATCATAATTTCCCTAGAAAAAATCAGTAATTTCACCAAATCACTGTGTCGCAGATAGCTTAAAATTACTGTTGTTTTTGTGTAACTAGATCTAAGTTAATCATTTTCTCGATTTATACCAATTTGTTTACTTTTGTAATTTAATAAAGTGTATAAATTCGTGTTTACATGTCTAGTTCTTAAGTACTGATTTATGTCTTAATTTTATTGATATCATGTCATAATACGCAAAATGTCTAGATTATAAGAATTTTGTACTAATGTATGAAGAAATGTCCCATATAAATATCAATTTTCACCCTCCTACCAACATGTAATACTGTAAGCTTATTCGTGAATAAATATCTAATTTACACGGCACATACCAGCCACTAGTACGAGCACGCTAAAAAACCCATAAAAGAGGCCAGCACTCGTACTCGTTGCTCACTTCTACAACTACTCCCAGCGGGGAAACACCTGCAACTACACTGCTCAAATGTTTTACAATTCTAAATAAGTGTTTTTATTCATCTCCCTACATGACCTGGTAAATGGTACAGCGGGTCAGCGCTGCTTGGTTCGACGTGGTAATCCGGTCTGCACACAACACACTGACTCTGTTTAGTGGGAAGACAAAATCGGCCAAAAAACGTGACACGCTTTTTCATTTCATTAGATTTGTTTAGCGATTTGACAAAATCCCTAACCGCTACAGTAAGTTGAAGAAACGAACTCAAAAAGTCGACTAGTTTTATCATTTCGCTAAACAAGTTTAGTGAAATAATAAAGTCTCAACTGGAAGATACTTCCTTGGAGGTACTTCCTTTCGTCATTTCACTAAACCAGTTCAGAGATTTAATCAAATCACCATATACCTATATACCAAATCACTATATACCATATATCTTTCAGTTGAGACTTTATCATTTCACTAAACTTGTTTAGCGAAATGATAAAACTAGTCGACGTTTCATCAACTTACTGTAGCGGTTAGGGATTTTGGCAATATCCTAAACAAATCCACTGAAATGAAAAAGCGTGTCACGTTTTTTGGCTGATTTTGTCTTCCCACTAATTTTTCTAGGGAAATGATGATATGGAGTCTCCATTATTATGATAAAAACGGGACTTAATCGCGTACACTTACTTTTATTATTTTCCTGACGTTTCGAGCGTGCCGTAACGCCCGTGGTCGCAGGCAGACTGGCGAGGAATTGTATCAGCATCTTTTAGCTGCCCGGGTTCGAACTACCCGCACTTGGTCTCGATTATGCACATTCACGCTAGGGTTGTCACTTAGCCTACACACAACACTCACGACATCTGGTGGTTTGGAAATGCAAGTATTTTCACGCTTACATTTGCTGATCACTCGATTCCACGAAGACGAGATCCCCTGTCCCTCGTTCTGGTTGAAATTCTTATGCTTCCTAATTTCAATAGCCTCTCGTAGTTTCCTGCTATAACGAAGACGTTCTGTAGAGAGGACTTTTGGATTATGGAGCTCAATCCAGTGGTTTGGTCCAGATTCTAACAAATGTTCGGCCACAGCAGACTTGTTTATTTGCGGATTTTTGACTGCTGTGATATGTTCCCTGACCCTTTCCGCTATTTTGCGTTTGGTTTCCCCAATATAGGAACTACCACAGCTACAATCAATCTTATAAACACCCGGTGTTTGATAAGGGATAACATCCTTAGCCGACCTTAAATGCCCCGACACCCTGGATAACGGCATGTATACGGTTTGTATAGAGTACTTCCTTAGTACTGTACCTACTTTGTCCGTCACTCCTTTGACATAAGGCAAAAATGCCGGTCGTCTTGCAACATCCGGATGCTTCCTTCCCGGTTTCCGTCTGGGTTGCCTACTGTCCACCCTGTACCCATTCCTCCTAAGGACCTCCTGAATATGTGACATCTCACTCTCTAAAAATTCAGGGTTACAAAGATCATGTGCTCTGTTCCTTAGGGAATTCACTACTGACAGTAGATGGCGAGGGTGATGGTGAGACAGAGCGTTAAGATACCTGTCTGTGTGTGTGGGCTTCCTGTAGACAGTGTGCGCCAGGGATCCATCCATTCGACCTATCACTTTCACGTCCAGAAAAAGCAAACTACGTTCCGATTCCAATTCATAGGTAAACTTTACCTTGGGATGAATGGAATTAAGATACTGGAGCAACTGTTCAACTTCCTGTTTGCCACCCTTTATAATGCAAAACACATCATCGACATATGGCTTCCACAATTTCACTGCCCATGGTTGCAGATCTAAGCTGGCCTCAAAATGCTCCATCCAGATATTTGCTAAAACCGGGGCGACAGGGCTACCCATAGCAACTCCGTCGATCTGGAGGTAATGCGTTCCTCTATACAAAAAGTAGCTTCCTTCCAAACAGTTCCTTAATAACACCATGACTGATCCCAGTATCTCATTGTCCGCAAGCCTTCCCCGAACTACCTCAAGACATTCTCTTACTGGTACATTGGTAAAGAGTGACTCGACATCAAAACTCACCATTATGTCATCTGGTTCCAGCGTTATGTTCTTAAGAATGTCTATAAAGTGACGGGAATCCTTCACAAAGGACGTTGTCTACAACACCGATGCAACGTGCTTGGCCAGATCGTAAGTAGGTGAGGCGATCTGACTTACAATCAGTCGCAAGGGCACGTTTGACTTGTGCACCTTCGGTAATCCATACAACTTCGGGGGTTGCACTATTTTAGGCTTGTATAAGCGGTCATAAACGTCCTCCTGAAATAACTCCTTATAATCCCTAATGACAGACCTAATTCGGCGCGTAACTCTGGCAGTAGGGTCATATGAGACAGGCGTGTACACATTCGTGTCATTTAATAAAAGCCGAATTTTCGCGTCGTAATCCGACGAGTCCATGACCACAGTGGCGTTTCCCTTGTCCGCCTTTAGAACCAGGATATCCTCATTCGCTCTCAGGTTCTTCAGTGCTGATCGCTCTTCTGCAGTAACGTTACTCTTCGGTAGTGTATGGAGGTGGTGTATGGAGTCTCCATTTTAACATCCTGCGTAATTTGATCATATCCCTTAGAGATTTAAGAACAGTTTACAACAACACAACAGATGTCCTCTCATGCTGTGAGATCACAATATAAACATGAATTATGTAGGCCAGGCGTAAACCTAGAGCGGCCCGCGCAAAATTCTTATAGTATGTGCATTGAAATATATAATGACGCCTAAACGTCTGAATCAGAAATATCATATCAGAATTTGTTTGAAAATTATTCCGATGCAACTCCAACAGAACTTCAATATTCACTGATTATTTTTTGTGCGTTGGAGTGATGTTTGAGATAGATTGTGTTTTTAATGTATGTATTATTTATGTATTTTAAAATTAAATTACGGCACCAGAAGTTTGTCTTTCCTCTTAAGGGGTATAGTAATACCTCCAACTGTATCCATCACAATAGTTCTGACCAATTATGGACCGTATTACAATGAGTTAAGGTTCACATATGTTTGTTTTATAACGTGATTAACTGTACAATAGTTAAGTGATGTTTAGTCGGCTGTTGTGTGTGACGTCGATCGTACATTTACCCAGATATTGGTGATAAAGTGATTTAAAGTGTTGGAGTTAAGTGAACGTTACAATAGGTATATATAAAATAACGGTAAGTTTGTAGACAGTTCAATTAATAATGAAATAAAATAACATGAAAATAAAACGAATTTCTGAAGAGAAACGAAATTGGCCGTAGTTATTAAGTATCTAATGTATGCATGTAAATATTGTAAATAAAATACAAAGACTTATTATTATAAGGTTTACCAGAATAGTATCTAAATTTGCATGACTTCATTGGACAAAACATGTGAAACTAAACTTGACATACCACCTATTACCATGTTTTTAGCAAATAAATTTCTGATTCTGGTTCTGATTCTATTTATGTGTAAAACTAGATAACTATTACTATAAAAATAAAATAACTAAAACTAAAAACGTTAGGTACTTAAAAAAATATATATACTTATATTCCTAAACTGATCTTAATTGGTTAATAGCTGTTATTTGTTTTTTTTTGTAGTTTATCAACCGACTTCAAGATTTCGAAGGAGGAGGTTATCAATTCGTCGGGATCTTTGTTTTTGCTATTTTTTATTTTATGTATGTTCACCGATTATTCGAAGACGGTTGGACCGATTTGGAAAATTATTTTTTTGTTTAAAAGAGTATACTTCACAGTTGGTCCCAATGTTACCAGGTCAGGATCTGATGAAGGGATCCTGGAGAAGTCCGAGGGAACTCTTCAACTATTATACTGTGGCTCGGGCATTTACTTTTGGAAAGGTGGAGTCTAAGTGAAGCCGGTTATTTTATGTTTAAAATTATAATATTATAATATTGTATATGCCCGCGATGTTTACCTGTGTATAGAATTAACAGTTCAAAAGTTAGTTCCTCTTCCATTTTTCAATATCATAACGGATTATTTTGGCAACAAAAGCTATCCCATGTTCTATCCATTCGGTCCATGAGGCTCAAAGTAGCTCCATACCTCATTTCATCTAAATCAGTTTAGTGGTTCAGGTGTGATAAGGTAACAGACAGACAGGGTATTTTCGCATTTATAATATTAGAAAGGATATCGGAATAGTAGTAGTAAGGATCATTAAAACATCTATAGCTACAGGCACGATAGTCGTTAATAGATCGCCTTATTACAATAATGTTTTACCGAGGGTTCCGTACAAACCTGTAGGTATATCGGGGTAGTAACATTAAAATTATTAAAAATATTTTTATTATATGATGTAACAAAAAATTTACGGTTTTCGCAATTTTTCCTTTATCTATGCTATAAGACGTTGCTTCATACAAAATTTCAAGATTCTAAGTTCACGGGAAGTACCCTGTAGGTTTTGATTCCCGTGCGAGTTTCAATAATTTGCAGAAATTTGCAGCATAAACGGCTGTATCTTTTGATTGCGTTGGCTTAGAAGTTTGATTTTTTCACAGCTCCAAGGGATAGTAGACCTGAGTATTTGATATAAATTTAAGTTTGATACCTCTACGCGTTCCTGAGAAAAAGGGTCTTGACAGACGGACGGACGGACAAAAAAGTGATCCTATAAGGGTTCCGTTTTTCCTTTCGAGGTACGGAACCCTAAAAAACATAGTTATTAAATTTAATTAGGTTATTTAAATTATTTTAACACTGCACATGGGCAAATTCGATAAGAAATACAGGATGTACTATTTGATAAAAGAATTCAACTGGCCATTCGTTCGTCTAAACTGAATAACGGAAATAGCATGAAAACTTTACTTTTGATATTGGTACTTAGGTTTTTATGTAGTATAATACTTCCGTGTCACTCAGATGTATTAATTTTGACACTAGTCACTAATGTAATATATTTCACCTAAATTACACGAGTGACCTTCAATAAATAAAGGTACGTATGTACTTTATTTTTCTTTATCATTCTTTGTAAATGTTATTTATTCAAAGATGCTATGCTATGGTAATAATTGTGCCAAGTTTTTGCTAAAAAGAGCATCATTATTAATGATACGCATATTTCTTCGAACCAAATATTATATGAATCACAGTACTATTTTTCTTTGAGAGAGATTTATTTTCGCAAACTGGGAGGAGATTTGCGGAATTTAAAATATATTAAAAATAATACATATACAGTGTGGAAATAATAATCTAGGTATAGGTCCTGAAGAGGAACTAGCTTCAATCATTAAAATAGGTTATTTTGCGCATAAGAAAACATTATTTTGTTTTTAAAAGGTAACAAAAGTGCATTCACAGATTTCTCAGTTTAAAAAAACACTTGCTATTTTATTCCACTAGGTAATCCATGCAGTAAATGTTAAAGATGACATTAGGTATTACACTCGTATGTCGTATCTAACTTAGGTAGGTTTTTGTATGACGTAATACTGGTATATAGAGATTGCATCCTCAAATCCAACTTGTGATCCTTTAGGATTATTCTGTCATAACAATTTGCAAAAATAGTAAGTCACAAAGAATATGTATATCCTAAAATATTCTTATTCACTTCTCATGCTCTGAAAATTCGTCTTTATGCTGTGCGTAGGTGACATAAAGTTGCTTTTTATGCTCTAGTGCAAAAAGTTAAATCTTCGTCGAAGATCAAGTCAATCGGTCCAACAGCCACACGACACGAACAACTTTGAATTCATAGAAGAATCTTTTATTTTTCGTTTCGTTAGTAATGTACGACCAAGGCAAGGATATGAACAGCCAAAGTACACAAAAAACTTAATTAATGAAATAAATCTATAAAAATATATTTTTGTTATAACTTGAAGGTGTTTTACAATTAACGATTAATAATTTCCTCGCAATCGAAGTGAAAAATAGAGTGTAAAACTCGTCCAAAAAACCCATTTTACACTCGACTTTATATCAATCCTGCTCGCAAGCTCGCTCGGATGATGGAACGCCTTTCGTAAAATGTTATACCATCACTTGTTATACCATCACTTGTTATACCATCGCCCACACTGTTAATTGACCATCGGTGGACCTTATGCCTTATGTAATAAGGTCCACCAATGTACAGTTAAATGTTGCTGTTTGTACAATCCATACTAATATTATAAATGGGAAAGTGTATGTGTTGTTTGTTTGTTTGTCCGTCTTTCACGGCAAAACGGGGCGACGAATTGATGTGATTTTTTAAGTGGAGATAGTTGAAGGGATGGAGAGTGACATAGGCTACTTTTTGTCTCTTTCTAACCCCCCACTTCCCTAAAATGGGGGGTGGAAGTTTGTATGGTTTGTTACCCCGAATTTAACGCGAGCGAAGCCGCGGGCAAAAGCTAGTCTAATTATAAATCAGCAAATCCTTAAAGCTTTGCTAACCCAATGTCAGTGTCACGTCTATATATACATTAGCAAGTATGTAACATGGATTACACTTATCAGCTACAATACTTATCTGCTTATCTCGTCCATTGAACCTAATAACCCTCGTCTAGATTACAGCAGCTGATAACGTATTGGCCACCATTCATAATTACAGCTGCCAATATAGTAAGGGAGCCCATGACACTGAACCTAGTTCGATAAGTCTCCTAGATGAGATATATATAATTAGACGCGTCTTTAATGGGGGAACACGAAATGCTGATGCTGCAATGCAAAAAAAGTGGTACCCGAATATTTTTTTTGAAAAAAACACATTTAATTCAAACAAAAATAAAAGCTCCCGTCGAAGATCCTCGTAACGGTTCAAAACATGCCAAGTTAAATTTTACCTAAATTACGTGAGTGACCCGGTATAAATATAATGGAATATATCATCAAATAAGTCAAACTTTCATTATAAAAAGAAACCGCACTCAAATTTGGGAACTACGATGCTACAGACATACAGGCACACAGATAAAATCATAAATAAAAAACAAATCATTTTAACATAATATATCTATTTGTAATAACGGGACTTAACCGCGTATATATTTCTAAAAATTACCTTCGACGTTTCGAGGACGACATTGTCCCCGTGGTCCCGAAGAAAGACACGCGGTTAAGTCCAGTTATTACAAATAGATATGTGTAAAAACCGTGAAAGTTTAAATCAGTGTAAATCATTTTAATTTGCATTGAACATGCAACCTTAAAAAGACTGGATAATAAGAGAAAGATGAGCTTAATAAGTCAAACGTCTTTACAAAAAGGTCAAATCGTTCTCAATATCAAATTAAAATCGATTAAACGACTAATCATGTTTGTTCGAATAGGAGTCGGTTTCTAAACATCTGAATAATACTTTACGTTAAACTTGAAATTTACATGCATTCGTTCACCTTTCCCTTATCATCGACAAGTATTATTGCTAGGGTTGTCATCAAATTTTCATGGCTAAGGGCTAGCCAATTTGACGATTCTGCCGACGCACCCCTTCTTTTATAACTCGGTAAAATGCGTACGCATCATACGAGACCTTTATAGAGTAAGAGCTTGTGTCTGATCATGTCGTTGTCTCATCGTTAAAGTATGTGCGGAAAGGGAAATGTTGTAGAATTGTTTTTTTTTGTAACGGCCTTCTAGCCTAGTTGGTAGTGCCCTGCCTACGAAGCAGGAGGTCCCGGGTTCGAATTCTGGTCTGGGCATTTATATGTGCATTTATCACTGATATTTGTTCCTGAGTTATGGATGTTTTCTATATATTTAAGTATTTATCTAAATCTATCTATTATATATATCATCTCCTAGTATCCACAACATAAGCCTTATTGAGCTTACCGTGGAACTAGATTGATTTGTGTAAGATTGTCCCATTAATATTTATTTATGATTTTCCAGTAACAGTTTTTCCTATGATTTTCAATTTGGCTGCCGATCCCATCAAAGATGATCGCTTTGAAAGTCTTTGTTCTGCAAGTCTATGCATAATAGATATTTTTTGTTATGTTAAATACAAATGACAAATAAAAAAACCATAAAAAGACAGTAAGTCTGATAAAACGTTGTATGATTAAATTCATTATACAAATTTATGTTCTTAATGTGAGAATGAACTAAACTTTTTACCATTAAAAATATGGCCCAAAATCTGATATAATTTAGAAGTAGAGTTGTCAAGGGAATATCATTCAAATTACTGTTGAATTTAAAGGCCTTTGTTAACATTACAAATCTAATATTTTGGCAAGACATTTTAAATCTCGAGCTCTCGGCCTACCCGTTTGGCCGTCAATGAGCACAATATAAAGGTGTCCCAGCACAGTGCCCTCTGGGACCGAAATTTTTCGAGTTTCGATTTTCATTTCTCGACCCTCATTAAAGTTAAGTGATTGAGGGCAGGTTCAACCTTAGATATTTACATATACAGGGTGGAATTTTGTAATGCCACCTGAAGGGGAAGTACTCTTTATATTGTAGATAGAAAATTTTACTCAAAGAAAACATTCCTTTATTTTTTTAAAGAAAGAAAACTGCATTCAAAGATTTTTAAAAATTCGCTTGCCGCACCCGGTAATCGAACTGACTAAAATCTCAAAAAGTTGCATCCTGTACTTTTATTGCATCGATCGTTAGGGTCAATTATAAGGATGAAATCTATCTTACAAACTTTATAAATTAAATGAAAGGAAAACAATGAAATCTTAAATTATTAATTCAATGGATCAAGTTAAAGCACTTTTACTCAAAGATCCATCTGTTTACTTATGTTATTAATTAATAATTATCATTGACGTCATTTATCCATTAAAATGACGTATTACTTTTTAGATAAGACGATTGCAATTTGCACGTGTTTGTAATGCAGACTCCTTTCTTAGATGCGACATAACTCCGTGTGTGACGTAGTTTAAATATGGAATGTTACATTTGAAAATAGATTTTCATCTGTTATTCACATTTGATTGTAACAAACAAATCAGTTCATATTTGTTTCACGGTAAAAATGGCTTATCAAGAACAATTTGATTTAATGGAAGCTTATTTTTTAAATAACAAAGATGTGAATCGTGCTCTGCGGTGGTATGGAGAGAAATATCGAGATCGACAGGCACCACCTCGGTTTGTACTGAAAAGAATGGTAGAAAACACGTTATTAAAGGTTACTAGAAATGAATTCCTTAGAAGAATAAATTTGTGTAACCAAAAAGGAGGAGCCCATTTCGAACAATTAATTAGTTAGTTTACCATTTTTTGTAAATAATTAAAATATTTTAAGATTTCATTGTTTTCCTTTCATTTAATTTATGAAGTTTGTTAGAGATATTTCATCCTTATAATTGACCCTAACGATCGATGCAATAAAAGTACAGGGTGCAACTTTTAAGATTTTAGTCGGTTCGATTACCGGGTGCGACAAGCGAATTTTTAAAAATCTTTGAATGCAGTTTTCTTTCTTTTAAAAAATAAAGGAATGTTTTCTTTGAGTAAAATTTTCTATCTACAGTATTAAGAGTACTTCCCCTTCAGGTGGCATTACAAAATTCCACCCTGTATATAATCATTATTTTAATATTTGAATAAGTATTTTTATTAACTTGCATCCAAGTTTTAGAATTTGCAAACCACCTATTTTATTCATCATCTCATCACACTCGTACGCAGTTGAAAGTAGCTTTGTGTATTTAAAACTTAATCACTACATAGTACAAACACTACAAAGTCGCTTTCCGCTGTCTGTCTGTCCTTATGTAGGCTTAGATCTTTAAAACTACGCAACGGATTTTGATGCGGTTTTTTTAATAGATAGAGTGATTCAAGAGAAAGGTTTATGTGTATAATAAATGCAAATTGAAGCAGAGAAACACTGATAATTTTAGAGGTTTCTAATGTGATGTCGTAAATAAACACATTTTCTTGCGCTTACATTGAAAACGCTGGCTGATACGAGATAGATCAAAATAATGTACTACAGTCTACAAAAAAGTCCGCAATGGTATACACGGTTGGGCCTGTAACTAAAGCAAAAAATTAAAATGTACATTCTTCTCCTCAAACTACGCAACGTTTGTTTGACGACTTTGAAAAAAACTTGCGGTTTGAATTTTATTACATTTTAAAATTAATTCGAACACGCAATGTACTATGAAATTGATTATGTCTGTAGAGTGACTAGACTGACAGGCGATGTCAATTAGACGGAGTTTTAAGTACATTGAAAATACTATTTACTTTGTTTGAAAAAATAACAATCTAAAAACTTTATGATTTTAAAAAGTTGCTACACAAAAGTTGTCTAGTTTGAGGACTAGAATCTACGTTTTAATTTTTTGCTTTAGTTACAGGCCCCACCCTATATGTCTATCTGTTAGGGATAACCCACAATAACCATTTTCAATCCCGTGTGAAACCGGCGGTTCGCTAGTTGAAGATAAAATAACACAAAAGAAAACTTAAACACTCTTTTAATATTAAATACTAGCCTTTTCCCGCGGCTTCGCC
This sequence comes from Pammene aurita, assembly GCA_947086415.1. Classification (NCBI taxonomy): domain Eukaryota; kingdom Metazoa; phylum Arthropoda; class Insecta; order Lepidoptera; family Tortricidae; genus Pammene; species Pammene aurita. Next base: position 5,150,072 of record OX352314.1, on the reverse strand, counting down.
CGCGTACTATAAGTACTCAAAAAGGATACGATACACATGTTGATTTTCAGACTTTGTGACCACATTTGCCTCTTTTAGGGCTTGAATTTTCAAAAAACCTGAAACACGTGTTTACTTATTTATTGTTCGAAATACTCCTGTGAAGTTTAGAATAAAATAGTATAACAAATCTTGATTCACCATACAAACTTTGGACCCCCATTTTACCCCCTTAGGGGGTGAATTTTGAAAAATTCTTTCTTAGTGCATCCCTAGACCTTATAAGTAACCTACGTACCAAGTTTGGAATCTCTAGAACCAGCGGTTTGGCTTGGTTATGTCAGTCAGTCAGTCAGTCAGTCAGTCAATCAGTCAGTCAGTCAGTCAGTCAGTTTCTTCTTTTATATATTTAGATTTGTGGTATGTTTTGCCCATTACTACTACTACTAGAAGTACTTTTTATATTCGTGTCTGCCTTATTATCTTATTGACGTATTTTGTAAATTAAATATAAATTGGGATCAATTGAGGCCGTATTTAAATTAACCTAAATTGTTATGGTGCTTATAATACTTATACCCAAATAAAACCCCTTTGTACCTACTTCAAAATGCAATTCAAAGTCCACTGATTTCAACATAGCGGAAATATTTCAAATTCCTCTCCGAGATAAAGGGCTCTAGTGCGAGAGAGTCAGATGTTTTGTTCTATGTAGAGTGAAGGAGAGAACAGAGTAGGGATGCGCGTATTTTCAGTAATATTCCGGTATTTTGAAATTAGTTTTTTGTGCATGCAATAAACTTAAGTAGCTGTTGCATTTCAAATATGGCTATAATTTTCCTTTACGGTACCCTGTTAAGGAAAAATGATGAAACGTTAGTTTGATGATGAAATAGTTGATACAAATACGAATAGTTGAAGTAATAGTTCATGTATATTGCGAGTATTAACATTAATACGGAGAATGCAAAGGAAAAATAATATTATTATTTGAAGAGGGTGACGTAAGTTTAATTCTCCAATCCTTATTTTTCTCGAATTTTTCCATCCTATTTATTGTATATAATATGCTTTAGTTTATTTTGTTGTATATTATATAAGTAGTAGTTTGTAAGCATATATGAGTAAGCTTTTATTTATTGTAAATATGTTTAAAAGTTTGGCTTTAGAACAATTATTCTCTATCAATTAAATGTTCCTCCTGCACCAACTTACAAGTCTCTGTTTGGCCCAATGGTTGACTGGTAGAGAATACCAATTGGCATTAAGTCTGCCATTTGTACATTATCATTTGTTGTGCAATAAAGTTTAAATAAATATATCAAAACATACAATAAATTGGAAACAGATGTCCATTATAAACAAAACAATGAACCATGAAGGACTCTTGAAAACCGCAGGATTCTACCTGCCTCCTCTGGATTACCGGTTCAAGGTTCTAAATTACACAACATTTATATTATGTCGAGTGCAATCGTCCACAATTTCGTGATTTTTAAATACGAGTAGTGTTGAATTAGTATTTAGTTTTACTATTTCTGCTTTTACATTTTCTTCAAACAAGCTTACAGGTTACACGGTGAAACAGCAATAGGCATGGTGATTTTTTTTCATGTATGGTATCAATCGATACGTTTTGTTGTGAGGATCAAATGTCTATATGGGGCCAATTGTGTTAAAGCAACACAAAAGTCAGAAATGAGACTTAAAGTCCGAGATTTGCATTTGTTTCTCAAAACGCTCCTAACAAAATGACGTGCAAAAGTGACGTCACGATCACGTAGTCGCCCTGTTTAAAGTATGGAAAACTATGAAATTGCTATTTTTACAGTGAAATGTAGCGTTTATGTATATGGTTGCCATACAATTTATTTTTCAATAAAATGTTAAAAATCGAATGGTATCATTGCTTTTCTTATTTCGCACTTTAAAAAATCGTAAAATTTAGAAATTTTGCAGCTTGATATCTTTGAGCCATTTCAATAGAATTTATAAATCTTCACTGTAGTTGGATATATTGATAATTTTGCATCCTATCAACTAAATTTTATTGCATAATTAAACATGTGCATCATGCCTATTATCGCAGCTTATAGACTCCTGCTACCCCAGGGGTGTCAAATTAATTGTCATCTTCGTAGTTCGGTTGCCTGATCTTGACCGGCTTGAAATTCTCATACTCATCCTCACTCCAGCCTCACCCCTAGCATATTGTCCTCATCTCAATATTGAGATTAAAAGTGCCGCCTCGCCTGGCACGAGTTATCAGGTAACGTCGGAAGAACGCGAGTAGTGTCGGCAAAAAAAAATTGCTGACGGTGTTAAGAGATGACTGTGATTCAGAAATGCAGCTTTTGCTTCAGAAATTTGTTGAAATGCAATGGTTTCTTTCGATTTTAGGCAAGGTTATGGATTAAAAAAAGTTGTTCACCGGGCATTGGCAATTTCAGGACTTATACGCAATTGAAGTCACGGGTGGAAGCTAGTAATTTATAGTAACATCTATGTTAGTAATTAAGTACCTATATACTGTGATGCCTGTTCCTACAATCTCAATTGGGCGTCAATTTAAAAACACAGGTCAAATTATTGAACACAAATATTATTCGGGGGACCATTTATTTTATACAGATCAACCTAGGCCCAAACTAAACTGCGTGCACTACGTGCTAGGATATTTTATACATAAATAATAAATAAATAAATATTATAGGACAATTTTACACAAACCGACCTAGTCCCACAGTAAGCTCAATAAGACTTGTGTTGTGGGTACTAAGCGACGATATATATAATAAATAGATATAGATAAATACTTAAATACATAGGAAACATCCATAACTCAGGTACAAATATCTGTAATAAACACACAAATAAATGCCCTGACCAGGATTCGAACCCGGGACCTCCTGCTTCGTAGGCAGTGTCACTACCGACTGGGCTAGGAGGCCGTTAAATAGATACATACTTAGATAGATAAAATATAGTACTATAAAAAGGCCGGGAAAGATGGAATTACCGGCCAAGTAGGATAGGAATATGTGCCCAGAAATCCGTTTTAATGCCGAGGTAACTATGTCTGTTTGGATATCGTGTATTGAATTTTGCTACTCGTACATCTTTTCTTTTTAAACATGTCATTGTATTGTTGAACAAAGATACATACCTCGTATGTATATTGAATATACTGTTACCAATATTAAGTTAAGAAAGTGTTCTTTAACTAAATATTGGCAATGTCTCTAATACTCCTTAGAAGTTGTTGAATGTGTGCAGAATGTCCCCATATTAAAATACCGTATTTCAAGTTTAACACATATATTATATTATAAGTTATAACAGTGATAACGTTTTGAAGGTTGCAAATCCCGTTGTAAGCAGCCCGGCTAATCATCTCCGAGTGTCTCCAGACCACGTATTGGCATTGCTGAGCGAGCTCGGGTGACTATCATGCTAGGTTTATTTTAGGTTAAATAGAGGTTTTTTTTATACCACGACGGTGGCAAACAAGCATACGACCCGCCTGATGGTACTGCTACCGTAACCCATGGACGCCTGCAACTCCAAAGAAGTCACATGCGCGTTGCCGACCCTTTACAAAAAGGAGAATTCACTGTGTTGATGGCTACAGGAACAAGAAGGTCCCTCATCGTCAACACACTGGGTCCTCTTTGAGCTCTTAAACGCGCAATGCTAGTTTATGGTTTACCTAGTCGGTTACTAAGTTCTGTTACTAGAATTTTCACTAAATAAATACGAATAGGTAGCATCATTTAAAAGCTTATTTAATAGTCAATAGATTACAATATATTGAATTGAAAATTATTGACGCAGTTTTTCAGAATTCTTTATAACACTCGGAAAAATGCGTGAAAAATATACGTCAAAATTACACTCCTTGTTCATGTTGATTTTAAATCCTATTTATTTTTAATAACGTTTAAGACGCATCAGGCTTGCACAATCCAGTAGCTATATTCTTTAGCTTCAATTTGTATTTGTTTAGTTCACGTGGGTCTATCTGATAAAATACTAGACTATACGTTGCAAGTCCGCTTGTTCCATACCAGTCCAAATCTATGTCTTTTGTACAAAACTTAAAAATAGTCAATGTTTCAAATGGGAATATCTGTGGGATAAAATCGCAAGAAAATTAAATGGTGGTCACGTAATTACCTCTAATATACAGGTTTCTTACAAACAAGCAATGGAACCTTCTAAACAAAGGTGCAATATTTATTTGATGCACTTTTGTAAAATGTAATTTTCTTAAATCGACCGCGTGTTTACGTCTTCAGGCAATCTTGTGCTTTACAAGGATTTTCAATAAATTTCCCATCTGTTTTGTATATTATTATACCGTATTATGTTCATTAGAAATTAGGCTAATAAAAAATACTTAAATTTTTTATTTACAACGTTATTATATATTTCATCAGTCAGAAATCTGGTAACAGAACTTAGTAACCAACTAGGTAGAGATGTCAAATCCATACTATGGTACACGTCTTCTAGACCTCATTTACATGATGGTGATGGTACTGTTAAAAGAAAAAAAAACTGGCAAGTGCGAGTCGGACTCGCGGACGAAGGGTTCCGTACCATTATCTATAAAAACGGCAAAAACATCATGTCTGTTGTATGGGAGTCACCTTAAATATTTATTTTATTCTATTTTTAGTATTTGTTGTTATAGCGGCAACAGAAATACATCATTTGTGAAAATTTCATCTGTCTAACTATCACGGTTGAGATTCAGCCTGGTGACAGACGGACAGCGGAGTCTTATTAGTAATAGGGTCCCGTCTTTACCCTTAGGGTAAGGAACCCTAAAAACACCATTTATAATCTGTGGACTTATAAATGAATAAATAAAATAAAATAAAATATACTTATTCACTTAAGTAATACAAGAAATGACAAAAATTGTGTAGTGAAATGGATGGAGACTCAGCGAGACCGCTGGTTTTCAGTCCTAAACCATGACTTAATTTCTCAATTCCATTCCATTCTTGTATCCTCAATGGCATCGCGTCGCCGATGGGTCAAGCAATAGCCATAGTTCTGATTTGACACCGACGCTTGGAAGACGCTAGTGTGGGAGCTGTCTAATAAGCGATAAAGGGTAATTTTGTAGCATCATTTATTTATTTATTGGAACTAAGGTGCTTATCGAACGGTTCGCAGATGGGGGGGGGGGGGGGCAGGAAAAAAGTCACGTGACCGTCACGAAAACGCGACACAAAGCCATACGATAGAGAAACATGTGAAATGAAATAAAATAGAATTGAATAAAGTGAAGTGAAGTAAAAAGTGAGGAAGTGACAAAGTCAAAAGTCAAAAATCACAAAAAGCAAAAAAGTCAAAAACATTACGAAAGTTAAAAAAATTTAAAAAATTGCAAAAATGACAAAAAAGTCAAAGATTTAATAACATAACTTCTTTCCAACCAAGTGTTTCACGACACTCACGTATTTTTTATTTCAGGGATAACAAATAACTGTACCGAAAATATTACAATTATTGTTACTTAATGTACAATCGACGATATTATCCACTATAATACTGTTGGGAGCTACATGCTGGTAATGAACGTTGTATAATGGCGTTCTTATCACTGTTTTGCCCGAGATGTCAGCTCGTCAGTGTTCTGTAGCATTAGGAATGACGCTAGACGCTGCAGGCGACGTTCACCTGACACAGACACCTTTTTGTGTGAGGACTGTTGAGCTAAGAGCGCTGGAAGGGCCCTTTTTTACGTCGTTACACATTTATAAGATAAGCAATAGGAGAATTTTTTAGGAGTTTCATTGTGGTTAATGCTGATGATATCCATTTAGTAACCCCTAATGGAAAAAGAAGGCAATTTTTTTTCACGTGTATCAAGTTATTCAATATTTTTTTATCGAATTCTTCTTGTCCGCCAATGATAGGGTATTTAACTATGTTTGGACTAAATAGAAGCAGTTATAAATTAAATGTTTAGCTTAAATTGAAACTGGTTACTGGATCTTTGTCTATATTTTCCATACCTCACACTAAATGAGGACCTTGTGATAACCAGCTACTTACTAGGATTTCAGCAAGATGATATTCCTATCTGTCCTCGCCTCCATCACACGCACGGCGGTGGGAAAATGGGAAACGTTAAAAAAATCCCATCTTACCCCGGCAGCAATGAGTTAGGATATATAGTAGAGGTACAGTCTCAAAACGGTTGGGCAAACGTAGCGTGAGACGCCCTCTGGCCAGATGGCAGGATGACTTACATAAGAGGGCCGGCAGCGACTGGATGCGTAAAGCAGCAGACCGGGTTAGTGAATGCTCGCGGTTCTGATCTTGTATGGCGAGAACAGGTAATTCCCGGTTCCGGTACTGGATTTGTATGGAAAACGACTACCGGGAGCAAACCCTAGACCTTGTTCTGTTGGGAGAGGCCTATGTCCAGCAGTGGACGGCAACGGGCAGATGATAATACAATCTCAAACAAGATTTACCGAAAATATGGCTCGTGAAAATTTGTAACCGGCCAGTGTTATACCGTAATAAGACTCAGAGAAACTGCTGTACGAGTCGTTCTTACAGCACTATTGTGGGCCATTTTTAGGGCTGATTGTGTATCCCGTTTTTTATTATATATCGGTGCCCGGGAGGCACAATTTGGAATACATAGTGTACTGCTGCTAACTACTCTAACGAACAAGCGACGCGTGTTTCAGCGTTGTTAATTAATCTAATTAACGTATACATCACTGCGAGTGTTTTTGTTTTTACAAGTAATTAGTTAACAACACGCTAGATAATTGTTTTTTATTCGGGTGGGTTATTGATTTTATACTATAGATGGGTTATAATCTCTAAATAAGCACAAAAATACTTCCAATTTAATTTCATAACCTAGCAATGAATTTGGGAGGTACCCTATGTTATTATCTACTATACATAATTTTATGTCATTTTGTATAGCAACAGTTTATACCCCGGAATAACATTTAGGTAGATTTTCCAAACTACAAGTTTAATATAGGCTTGTCTTTTTTCCACGCGCGTAGCGGGAGCTCGTCGACAAGTCCACATCGCTCGCTTGCGTGACTGTCTGCTTTTAGATCTTCTTTCAGGGCGTGCGTAACGTATCTATAGTTATTATAAATCATAGGAGTATTTAGGTTAGGTTTTATGCCACTGTAGTGCCAAACAGGCAGTGTCTTTTTACAGTCTACTAAACGCGTACGCAAATTGAATAAGAAAATTTTTTTAAATTTGGGTAAGTTTGGCTTATTTTAACCTATAACCACTTGCTCTTTAGACTTCAAGTATGAGATACAAAGTGTTTTAGTATATTTAGAATATGTTACACAGGTTGATAGTAAACGTTGGCTTTGTAAATGTATGCCAAAATGTACCTCCATCCGCGACTTCGTTAGTGTAATAAGTACCTACAATACAGCAGAGGACGGAAAAAACAGGTTACGAGGCCGGATAGGAATACGAGGCCGGGAATCCGTTTTCACGCCGAGGTATGTGTAGTGCGTTTCTAAAATATGCAATGAAATAAGCTTATTATAAATATTTAGCATATTTTAAAAAATCCGTTCGTATTAAAGCATTTAGTCTACTAGTAAACTTCTATTATTATTCTCAATTCAGATACCATCCGTGACCATCCGGTTACGAGAAAAAAAAACTGTTCATAAAACCTGCTGCGATTTTTGACGCCAAGATTACTTTGCAGGCCTAGGCCTGAAAAGTTGTATGAAATCCCATTACGACCCCTTGAGTTGCTACGCTCGAAACATGATACGTCTAAACGGAAGCAACGACCATATTTCATTGCATGTTTGAGAAAAAGTTGATGGAGTTATTGACTCCGTTTTCGCCCCATTAGAGATTACAAATTTAAAGATTGTGTCGTTAACGAGTCTAGCCTATGCGTCGTCCCATGTCTATCAGTCTCTTGCTAACGCCACGTTTTATATATTTATTAAATTAATGTTAACCAAACCATAACATAAACCATAACTTTTCCAAAAAAAAGTCTGCCAAAATCTGAGGGGGGCGAGGTAGCGGCGTTTCACATGTGGCGTTTTTCAATGGTACGTCATAGTCTATTGTTAATAAATTAATTATTTCTAAATTATTTTTTATGGCAATAACGCCTTATTGATAACCGACAATGATGTACCTTTGACTTGAAAATATCACACATATTTGACATATTCTTTTTATACTTCATAACACGAAATGGAGGAATAGATAAAATTCAATTGTTAACGACTTTACAAATGTTAAAATATGCTTCGTTATCGTATGCAGTCCTTGCAAATGTATAACAAAATGACAAGTTATAACTATTATTTGTAACGGGATATTTACCTTGTATATTAGAGATGCAACTGTGCCGAAATATCGGGTGCTCAAAAACTCTAATATATATGGGCCGCGATACGAAAAATAAACACACACACTGGACAGAGACAGCTCCAACCCAACTCAACTCAACGCTATAACGACATTGACATTTGATATTCGAACAGATTTTCATTCAACATTTGTCTCACATTGGTCACACATTGTACCAATGTTGTACCAATGTGAGACCAATGTGTGACCAATGTGTGACCAATGTGAGACCAATGTGAGACCAATGTTGAATGAAAATCTGTTCGAATAGCAAATGTCAATGTCGTTATAGCGTTGATTTGAGTTGGGTTGGAGCTGTGTCTGTCCAGTGTGTGTGTATTTTTCGAATCGCGGCCATGGTAAATACCACGTTACAAATAATAGTTATAATGTGAATGACCATGTGAGCTTGAAATCGTATAAAAAGCCAAGTATCATTTTTGCTTGTATTTTCAAACAAAATATAGAAGACAGCAATCCTTAAGCGCGTTAAATATGGATAAGTGTCAAACGTCAAAATAGTTACTGCTCGTCAGAAAAAAACGGTAGTCTTTGAATCGATTCTGTAAACGAAGCTTAATTTTAGTTTTGAATTAAATCTTTTATCATAAAAGTCTTGATAAATAAAATAAAACTATCTGTAAACTAGACGTAGTAGAACATTTTTAACACCTAAAAACAATACATAAAGGCATATTCACGGAACTCTTTACCCACTAAAAACGATGAACGAAATGCGTGTAATCGATTTTTGAAATAGGTTTTTATAGACGAATATGTATGTTTTGGACACGGGTATGTCCTTAAACTACGCCCAGACACGGGTATGTCCTTAAACTACGCCCGCACACGGGTATGCCCTTAAACTACGTCCAAAAGAGAGGTATGGGTACTTCGAATGTCATCTCGCTATGTGTGGTAGGGCACAGCACAGCGAATATCATCTCGCTCAAATCTGGAGCAGAGCCCGACTGAAGAAGTATCTCCACCTTACAGAAAACCACAGCTAAATATTTACCGACCCTACTCGTAGTGTTGTGTTCCTACTGGTGAGTAAGGTTGCCAAAGAGCTCAAGGAGGACCCAGTGTGTTGACGATTAGGGACCCTCTTGTTCCTTTAGCTGTCAACACAGTGAGTCCTCCTTTTTGTAAAGGGTCGGCAACGCGCATGTGATACCTCTGGAGTTGCAGGCGTCCATAGGTTACGGTAGCTGCTTACCATTAGGCGGGCCGTATGAATATTTGCCACCGTCGTGGTATTAAAAAATATATATATAGGGTGGGGCCTGTAACTAAAGCAAAAAATTAAAACGTAGATTCTAGTCCTCAAACTAGACAACTTTTGTGTAGCAACTTTTTAAAATCATAAAGTTTTTAGATTGTTATTTTTTCAAACAAAGTAAATAGTATTTTCAATGTACTTAAAACTCCGTCTAATTGACATCGCCTGTCTGTCTAGTCACTCTACAGACATAATCAATTTCATAGTACATTGCGTGTTCGATTTAACTTTAAAATGTAATAAAATTCAAACCGCAAGTTTTTTTTCAAAGTCGTCAAACAAACGTTGCGTAGTTTGAGGAGAAGAATGTACATTTTAATTTTTTGCTTTAGTTACAGGCCCCACCGTGTATATGATTTTTCTGCAAATACTTTTGGCAGAGGGGAAATAGACCCAAGGCCTCTCCAATGAATCCAAGAAATAATTTTGAGCAGAAATAGTATCAAATCTACAATACGAGGGTAAACAAATAGGTTTTTTAGAACGCGCCGTTCAAACGACCAGCATAACTGACCTTAAAGATAATAAGCTTTAAGCGTAGCCATAGTTCAATTTTTACCGGTCATACAAAAAGTGCTAGGTGTGTCAAGGATAGCACGGAGTACGACATCGTGCAGTAATGCTAATCATTCATTGTAGTCTATCGACTTCGGTTCGGTTGTAGAGCCTATGTACTCTTTTTGTTAGAAAATAACAATCAAAGCGTTGCGTTGCGTTACTTATTTTGAATTTTAAGCGGGCTGGCGTATATGTTCGTGTTGCGTTCCTGTCTTTCCGCAGTAAAGAAACAGTTGTAAGGGCCTTATCACATTTGAGCGATTTGAAAGTGATTTCGATACAAAACGTACGCGGCGAGCTCGCGGCGTGTTCGCTCCCATACAAAACTCGTTCGCAAATCGCTGTAACACGAACATTTTGACTAGGGAATGGTCCTACTTCTGGTTTTTTATAGCGAGAAATTCTGGTGCTGGATTTTTTGTAGAAAAACGAGTACCGGGAATACCAATATGAACAAATAAAGCTAAGTTTGTTTCCATTGAGCGATAAAGTACTTTGCAACTTATTGCACGTTTAAAAATAAATATTGCTAAAACACACCCTAAAACGCGTAGCACGCTATATAAAACACGTTTTCCTAGAAATCGCACGGTGTAACATAACTGTTATAATTCGCAAAAACTGAATAAATATAATGCAATCTATGTACACTTCAGTAAGTAAATAGTGATTATTACAATAGTGACTGTGTAGTGAGAAGTGAAGTGATCTACACATTGCTTGGAAAAGGTAAGACAGCTGACGAAATATTTATTTTTGTCGTCTCAGTTATTGTCAATCTTCCAAGTACGCGAATGGTTGGTTATGCATATATTTTTATGGCACTAGGTGACCAAACACTGTCAGTAATAATGATTAATGACATTTTCTCAAACATACTCCGAAATGTATACGTTAATGTCTCGAAATGAAGACATGAAGTTGCTCATTTATGGCTCCTTGTTAACTGCCCAAGAAATGGGCAGGCCTAAGGCCAAGAAGTAATGTAGGGAGTTAGTATGAAACGTACATTATTGTCCGCTGCTAACTTTTTAAATTTGCTCACTAATGTTAGACTGACAAAGGAAATATTACATACAGCTAACGACCACTCTCTATGTAAGTATACTTGCGACATTAAAATTAACAAAGAAAAAACAAAATCTATGGTACGGAATTTATAAGCGGTTAAACATGGTGCTCGAATAGGTTTTTCAAATGTCAAGTTAAAAAAATAAAAAAGGCGGCAATTTAAATTTATTTACTTGATTACTTATTAGTTATTTTAATTATAATATTTTCTTACATTGTTTGAGACAAGCACTATACAATCCTTGGTCGGAACAAGGATTGCAGGAGTCGCTTTATCCGGCCTCGTCTACGACTCGGCCGTCTACCGCAATCTCGTCCTTAAATCCCTTACTTCTACCTTCTACCTTACTTCTAGAAAAGGACCCGTCGTCGTACATAAATAATCAAATTATTACTGACAGTGTCTGGACCGCTAATCGTGCTTCTCCGTGAACGTGTCAGTTTTGTGACATAAAAGCACACGAACCTTAAATTTTCGTGTACCCTCGCCTCCTACACATTCGGAGAACGACAACTGTGTCATCATTCGCAAATGATATCGATTAAGAGCTGGCGGCGTCAGATATGACACAATAATGAGAGCAACGAAACCCATCTAGTAAGATTGCAATACTATCCTTATTGCTAGATCCGGGCATCTGGCAGCTTTTAATGGGTGGAGGTCAGAGTGACAGACTAGCAAAGTTTTTGAGTTGTAAAAAGTAATACCAAAATAGGTAAAACTGCCGAAGTTGTCTTATTTATAGAAGACGGGGCCTATATTTTAACTGAGAGCCAGAAACATTGCATATTATTTCGGAAACAGAAACAGTAGGCGAGAAACTATGAATTACATACGTCGTTACTACTTCCCCCATCAGAAAGTTTTGGCAATTATATAATCTAATTATTTATATAATTTCTCATAATACTGCATCAAAACCAGAAGTCTAGGATTTGTATTCTTAAAGTGATTTGTATTCTTCGACCTCAACCACTTTACAGCTGCCAGATGTCCGGATCTAGAAATAAGCACAGTATAGCAAACTAACGAGAGAGGTTTCGTCTATATCTGCAAATGTCCGCCCAAATTCGCGAATCGTTGCGCTATCAGTGACTGGCATATTATATTAGTAAATAAGGCAAAAGTATAGTATCTACTACAATACATAGATAGTTCGTTTACTTTAAAAGTTGCACGAACGTATAATTTGAGAGCTAAATTTGCATGCACAATTATCGTTATAACTTTGTTATCATTCGTTCACAAATAGGGTATTCCGAGTTGGAATCGGGTGACTGGTTGGAATTTCCAACCAGTCACCCGATTGATTATTTTTAATTGGACTCTATTGCCTATTAGGTACTTAATAGAGTGATGGCTGGTAACTAGAGCTAACCAGAATCAAGAGCTTGCGTAACTTTTTATAATCTCGATCATTCAATATCAAATTGAAATCAAACTTATTACAAATTAATGGCACGGCTGTGGGATGAACTCCTTGCTGAGGTTTTCTCGAGACACTACAGTATGGGGGTTCTTCACAAAAGGAATGCCCCTACTGGTTTTGTAGGGGTAAAACGTACGTAACACCTCCTTCCTCGCTTCGCAAGAGTCGCGCTTAAAGGCTTACCACACATTGGGTCAACGTAGTCCAATCTTAGGACGAGTTAGTTAGTTAGTTTAACGTAGGAAATTTGTTTCCTAGTTTTCTCCAAAAAAACATAACAAAACCTATGATGTTTCATATTTAAATATACTCCGAGAGCCGAGTACTATCAGCGGTAAAAATGTCCGTGACTAATTTGTTAGCACCTTATATATCTCGTTCCACATTATAGATTACGTATTGATCCGGTATAAAGTTTATGGTGTTACGCGTGTCAGCGTAAATTATGGACTAAGAGTGTGGCAAATGGACGCCTGCAATTTCAGCCCTGTTAGCTTATGCTAGACGGACAGCTAGCCACTTCAGATATGACACAATAATGAGAGCAACAAAACCCGCCTGATTAGATTGCTATAGTATTTTTATTACTAGATCTAAGCATCTGGCAGCTTTTAATGGGTGGAGGGCACAGTGACAGGCTAGCAAAGTTTTTAAATTGGAAAATAGTAAATCCAAAATAGGTAAAAACTGCCCAAGTTGTCTCGGCTACAAAGGACAGGGCCTATCTTTTAACATTAGAACAAAAAACATTGCGTGTTATCACAAAAACAAAAACACTAGACGACAAACTATGAATTACATTTATACGTCGTTTGACACTACTTTCCCCCAACAGAAAATTTTGCCAATGATATAATAAAATCTAATTATTTATATAATTTCTGATAATATTGCATCAAACCGAGAACTAGTGGTTTTCATTCTTAGAACTCCACCACTTTACAGCTGCCAGATGCCCAGATCTAAAAATAAGCATAGAATAGCAAACTGACTAGAGGGGTTTCTTCGTTCTCATTATTGTGTCATAACTCATATTGCAGACGCCCATTTGCCAAACTGTCATCGCTTTCAAAGAAAAACTAAATTCTTCGAATAGTTTATGTTTCGTAACAATAAAATCTACCAAAAAAGCAACCCTTCCAGTGCCTTTATTACTTGACGCGCAGTAGGTATTCTGGTTGCAAGAATACGTTTTCTTGCGAACGAGCACTGAATACCAACCCGACTTAATCCAGCATTACATTAAATTACATCTTTGCTAAAAACAGGAGAAAGGAAAAATACGAGGGCCATACTAATCATGTATACATGGAGCATTCTTGTATATGACATGGAGATATACAGGATGTAACAAAATACTGGTGATCCTTTTAATGGTATAATTGGTATCGTATTCTAATTATGGAAAACTAAGAAAAATATTTTTTCTCGCGAAAAGTTTTTTCCTACTTTTTAGGGTTCCGTAGCCAAATGGCAAAAAACGGATCCCTTATGGATTCGTCATGTCTGTCTGTCTGTTCGTCCGTATGTCACAGCCATTTTACTCGGAAACTATACGACGTATCTGAATAAAATTTACACATAAGGTGTATTTGTATGCCGCTACTTAGTTATGGAGTTAAATTTGAAAAAAAAATGTTTTTAGGGGGAGCTCCATAGATGTAACTAAATTTCAAAAAATATTTTTAACGAAATATCAACATGTGACACATCAATCGATAGGTCTTTAAAAATAACATTGAGGTTTCTTTGACCGTTTTGTGATTAAGTGAATATTTTCTGAAATAATCACTTCGAAAGTCAGAAAAATTGTGTCCCCCCCTGTAACTTTCGAACCGTAAGTCCAAAAAATATGAAAAAATTTGAGGCGATGCGCCTTATCATATACTTTCTATGAAAATTATTTTGAACATTATCGGTTTAGCCATTTTTGAGTTATCTCCAAAAAACTTCTTCCATAGGCATCAGATACAACCTTTTGGTATTACTCGTAGTTTGGTTCTTATTACATTGAAGGTACGGAACCCTCCTATGCGTGGTCCGACACGCACTTGGCCGGTTTTTCTTACTCGTATCAATACCCCTTAAACGGATCACCAATATTTTTGTTACATGTAGGTTTGACGTGTTGGTAGCCTGGTATTCCTGGTAGTAAAGATGGGGCCAGACGGCAGAGCCGCAGATTCTGCCACGTGACCTTGATTGAAGCGAGTTGTTGAAGCGAGCGTCTACGTGGCTGACAACCAACCAACCGCTTCTACCAACGGTTGGCACGCCTAGCCTGGTGGCTAGGCCTAGCCTGGTGGCTAGGCGTGCTCTGCCTTTAAAGGGCGTTTAAAGGTCATGTAGAATTTGGCATCAACCACTGGCTACATGATTTAAAATCTATGTTTTCTGCCAAGGTCTCGTGGCAGAGGGCTGTGGTTGTATGCCGTCTGGCCTTAACTTAAGACTTTCAATCTAGAGGTCTTGAGACTTGCGAGTTCAAACCGGGGGGTGCCGGTGCAGGTGCTGAGTTTTTCTGAATTTATGTACTTAGTAATATAGACGGAGAGCAAGCCACGTTAGATATGACACAATAATGAGAGCAACGGAACGTCTCAGTTTGATTTACTATGCTTGTTTCTAGATCCGGACATCTGACAGCTGTAAAGTGATATAAGTCAAAGAATGCAAATAATTTGAAGAAAACAAATTTTAGAGTTCTGGGTTTGATGCAATATTATGGGAAATTATGTAGGTAATTAATTAGATTATATCATAAGTTTCTGTTGGGGGAAAGTTTGACAAATGATGTATAATGCAATTTATAGTTAGTCGCCTACTGTTTTTATTTCTGCAATAATACACAATGTTTTTGTTCTAATATTAAAATGCTCTCTATAAATGACACAACTTCGGCAGTTTTTACATATTTTGTTATTACTTTTTTCCAAAAAAATTTTTGTTGGTCTGTCACTCTGACCTCCATGGATCCATTAAAAGCTGCCAGATGTCTGGGTATCTATCTTATAGATCCGGATCTATCAATAAGGATGGTAAAGCAATCTATCTCGTCAGGTTTCATTGCTCTCATTATTGTGTCATATCTGACGTAGCCAGCTCTTAGTCCAATACGAAACGGTCTAAGAGCTGGCCACGTCAGATATGACACAACAATGAAAGCAATAGTGCCCTTGTGGCCTACTTACTGAATAAATGTTTGAGTTAGAGTTTACACATAATACTTATTTAACTACATGAAATATTTAAAAACCTAATTAAAACATGGTTTTCCCTTGCGATTGTCTTATCAACGTCATATAATGACCTCTATTGTTATTAATTTCGCAGAATATTATATTGAGCAAATACTCTAGCATGCGTAACAGTCACGAACTTTAATTTTTGAGTTATATTTACAGTTCAAGCTATTGTCTTTTGTTATAGAAATGAAATGTCCAATATGAAGTGAACTCTAAATCCATCCATACTAATATTATAAATGCGAAAGTGTGTCTGTCTGTCCGTTACCTCTTCACGCTTAAACCGCTTACCCGATTTAGATGAAATTTGGTGTGAAGATAGTTTGAGTCCCGGGGAAGGATATAGGATAGTTTTTATTCCAGAAATCATCCCTTAAGGGGGTGAAAAGGGGGATGGAAGTTCAAAAAAATGCATGTTGCTATTAGGCATGATGACACATGTTGAATTATGCAATAAAATTTAGTTGATAGGATGCAAAATGATCAATATATCCAACTAAAGTGAAAATTTATAAATTCTATTGAATTGGCTCAAAGATATCAAGCTGCAAAATTTCTAAATTTTACGATTTTTTAAAGTGCGAAATAAAAAAAAGCAATGATACCATTCGATTTTTAACATTTTACTGTAAAATAAATTGTATGGCAACCATATACATAAACGCAACATTTCACTGTAAAAATAGCAATTTCATAATTTTTTCATACTTTAAACAGGGCGACTATGTGATCGTGACGTCACTTTTGCACGTCATTTTGTTAGAAGCGTTTTGAGAAATAAATGCAAATCTCGGACTTTAAGCCTCATTTCTGACTTTTGTGTTGCTTTAACGCAATTGGCCCCATATAGACATTTGATCCTCACAACAAAACGAATCGTTTGATACCATACATGAAAAAATTCACCATGCCATTGTTGAGCCATTGACGGTACAAGCCATTATTTTTGTTTAGTTTTCACTTTACACTGGACATTTCAAAGAGTAAGGTCCAGTTTAAAGTGAACCCTATATGTTTCAACAATTATCTGCACTGCCGTGCCCCCGCCAAGTCGAGCAAGTCAAGCTGTTTTCCCGAAGCCAGCATTTAGGCCTTTTTTCACCCCCCTCTAATTCCGTTGTCGATAAAGCTAGAAGTCTGAAATTTTTATGAACAAGAGGCCATAACACAAGGATTATTATATTCCCAATATCATAATTAAATAGGTACTACAAAAAACCGGCCAAGAGCGTGTCGGGCCACGCTCACTGTAGGGTTCCGTAGTTTTCCGTCCGTCACAGTAAGTGTCCCCACTTAAGAGTTAATAACACCGCCATGTAGGATATGATATGAGAGTTCCATGTACAGCGACATCTATCGGCAAATTGAGTAAACTATTGCGCGCGAGCATAAAGTATGGAAGATGGTTTTTATGGGATAATTCTTTATTGCGTGAACCGATTTTCACCGTTTTTACTTTATTTGAAAGCACGTCATTTCATTGTAATTTTGTAGAAATTACAGGTACAATAAACACCTGCTTATACGGTTAAATTACAAACTTAGTTCAGAAATTATTTTGTATTTTTTTTTCAAAAACTATTCATCCTATCAAGTTCAAAATAATTTTCCAAGAAAGTTTTTATAAAGTTCTACTTTTGAGATTTTTTTCATATTTTTAAAACTTATGGTTCAAAAGTTAGAGGGGGGGGGACGGATATTTTTTTACTTCTGGAGCGATGATTTCCGAAAATATTTACATTATCGAAAAATGATTTTAGGAAACCCGAATTCATTTTTAAATACCTATCCAATAATATATCACACGTTAGGGTGGAAATGAAAAAAAAAATCACTCCCCACTTTACGTTTAGGGGAGGTACCCTAATAAAAAAAATTTTTCACTTTTTATTTCACCACTTTGTCGGCGTGATTGATATACATATTAGTACCAAATTTCAGCTTTCTAGTGCTAACGGTCACTGAGATTATCCGCGGACGGACGGACGGACGGACGGGCAGACATGGCGAAACTATAAGGGTTCCTAGTTGACTACGGAACCCTAAAAAGGGATTAGATCCCATCAAAAATATTACATTGTACAAAAATGCCAGTCTTGCAACCCAGTTCTCCTACTGCAAAAACTATTGAGATCTAAATGTAAAACAAGCCGTTGTGCCGGAGTTTACTAACAACGTGATCCTTTGAATATAAGATGTCTATATTTTTATAATAAATATAATGATTTGGCCATCATAAGAAAAATAAAATCTCTGCTCATTGAAGAGTCAAAATATCATAGAGAACTCAATAAAATAGTAACATAAATTAATTATTTGTTTCATGAGCATTACAGCAAAGCAAAAATGATTGCAATTGCTTAAGTACAAGCCGAATTATCGAATTTTAAATTTAACATTAGTTAACGTCAAACCAAAAACTAATTGTCAAACCAATCTAGACGGACCTTTCTCGCTTTCAGAATTCAACCAACCGGAGTCGCCATTGACAGGCGTTCCCCTCTGCCGAAAACATATAACCAGTGGTCATACACATGTATGGGCTGACGTTTATCTGACGTAGCTATTTGTACGTTACGTACGAATAGCCATACATTTGACGTTCCCCTCCCCGCAAAAATCAGCAGACTTTTTTTGTATCGGAAATGGCAGACATGGCTACTCCATCCGGGTTGAATTCTCTAAGTTTTCTCGCGCGCGAAAGCATGTGAGTGGGAATTTTTAGAAGATCCAAGTCTGAAGCGGCATTTCAACGAAACCTACCAAAGCGGCCGTATAATGTCGTGCAGAGTACTCTGCCCCTTAGCGCCATCTAGTAATAGAGAACATGCGTGAAAAATATTTAATTGAATTTGTTGCATAAACACGTTCAACACCCCCAAATTAATATGAATAAGTGGAAATCCGTAGTAATTTTTAACAGTTTTTTAAAGATATTGCGGTTTAAAAACGTAAAATTTTAGGCATTTTTTTATACCTCAAATGTATTTTAGAAACTTCAGTTCGATTAGTTATGTTCTAACAAGAAAAAAAATGTATGACGACTATATGCTAAACGCATTTTTTCGTACCTAAAATTACAAAAATCTTCCAAAAACTTGTTCCATCCAAACAGTTTTCTGCAACTTTGTGGTCGGTGACGTCACAAACCTCACACTTTTTGTATGGGGCGTTTGGACGCGTGGCGCAGACGCCTAACGTTTTTTCATATTTTTGACGTTTCAGGGCTATCATAGATAGTAGGTTTATTAGAGACATTTGAATCTACAGGGAAGTAGAATCGATTGACGTCTTCCAAAAAAATCATGCATGTTCCTAATTGATAGCGTTACTATTATTACGGTATTACTACGGAAACTTTGGGTTGCTCTCGTTCAGGTGGCGCTTCAGAGTTCTTAGACTGCGCCTGTCTCTGCTTTGGGTAATACCTAAATTACCTAATTCGTGTAGGTTAGTAGGCATTTAGGAACAATCATCATCAATCTGCACCTTACTACTTTGTCATAAGGTCCAAAGTATAAACGACGTCGACGGTATCTTTTACCACAATATATCTATATCTAACATTTTATGCCTATCTATTTTATTGCTCGACGAACATGTTTTCAACCGACTTCAAGATTTCGAAGGAGGAGGTTATCAATTCGTCGGGATCTTTGTTTTTTCTTGATTTTTTTTTATGTATGTTCACCTTGTATTGTTTTGTTTCAAAGAGTATATACTTCACAGATGGTCCCATTGTAACCAGGTCAGGATCTGATGATGGGATCCTAGAGAAATCGAGAGGAGAGGGAACTCTTCAACTATTGTAGGCACATCTATAGTGATTTGAGTATTTTTTTACAGCAGCATTTCCTTTTGGAAAGGTGGAGGCTAAGTGAAGTCGGTTCTTTTTTGTTTAAAATAATTTTTATAAAAATATAATGAAATTCGACCAACCTAACTTTGCAACGACTTTGAAAGAGCGTTGGCAAACATGCATACGGCCCGCCTGATGGTAAGCACTAAGCAGTTATCGTAGCCTATGGACGCCTGCAACCTCAGAGGATTCACATGCGCGTTGCCTATCCTTTAAACGTAACGTAAAGTCAAAATATGTAAATAATTATAACGCTATTATGACGACAGTTTTTCAGTTTGTCATTGCAAAATTTGCAAAATCCAGGCAGAGTTAGCGTGATACAGTCAGCATCATATAGTCAGTTGCAGTCTAAGTAGCCAAATATATCGTAACACATCCTTACTGCTATACAAATAAAGATCTGTACCGATATATTTGGCTACTTTGGGTGCTACTAACTATTTGACGCTGACTTTACAACACTAGGGGCCGTATTCTAACTTTAAAACACGTATAGACACGATCCAACTTCAATACAACTCCAATGCATTAACAACGCAATACAGCTACGGCATAAACATCTGAATCAGAAATATCAGAATTTACTTGAGAAATATTCCAACGCAACTCCAATACAACTTCAATATTGGTTGAATGTTTGTTGTGTGTTGGAGTTATGTTTGAAATAGGTTGTATTTTTATTGTATTGTTAATGTATTTTTAAATTAGAATCCGGCACTAGTTTTTTGTTAATAAATATAAATTTCATTATGACCTTGTCTGAAACAACTATAACAGTAGTTGCTAAATAATTAAAAACAATCATTATTAATTGATTGCCTTGAATTAGGTCAACGACTTTGTGACGCTATACTATGAATTATTGTTATCAGGGTTCCGTACTTGAAGACAAACATAACCCTCTAACGGCTTTCGCTATCCGTATGTCAGTTAACTGACCACAATCTTTTAAACCGTGTAGTTTGGCAGGAAGTTACTTTTAAACAGTAATAATTTCTATTACCCCTGTGAAAATATTAAGAAAAAACCGGCCAAGTGAATGTGGGACCACGCATAAGGAGGGAGCACGCATGTGGAATAAGAACCAAACGAATACCAAAAGGTCGTATGTGATGCCTATGGAAGAAGTTTTTTGGAGATAACTTAAAAATAAATGTATGTGATAAGGCGCATCTTCTTTAATTTTTTCATATTTTTTTGACTTACGGTTCAAAAGTTACAGGGGGGCTGTAACTTTTTACAGTTTACCTAATTTTTCTGACTTTCGAAGCGATTACCTATATCTGAAAATATTCACTTAATCACAAAATATTAAAAGAAACCTCGATGTTATTTAAAAAAAAAACCCTATCGATTGATGTGCAACATGTTGACATTTGGTAAAAAAGTTTTTTTTTTAAATTTAGTTACATGTATGGAGCGCCACCCCTAAAAATATTTTTTCTGCAATTTAACTACACAATTAAATAGCGGCATACAAAATACACCTTATGTCTTAATTTCATTAAGATACGTCTTATGGTTTCCGAGTAAAATGGCTGTGACAATACATACGGACGCACGGACGGACAGACGGACATGACGGTTTCGTTTTTGCCATTTTGGATACGGAACACTAAAAGCAATCAAATAAAATTATTAGGGTATACAGATAACAATTGCGATTTTCGGGATTTTCAACCGACTTCAAGATTTCGAAGGAGGAGGTTATCAATTCGTCGGGATCTTTGTTTTTGCTATTTTTTTTTTTTTTTTTTTTTTATGTATGTTCACCGATTATTCGAAGACGGCTGGACCGATTTGGAAAATTCTTTTTTTGTTTGAAAGAGTATACTTCACAGTTGGTCCCATTGTAACCAGGTCAGGATCTGATGATGGGATCCTGGAGAAATCGAGGGAACTCTTCAACTATTATAGGCACACCTGTAGTGATTTGAGTATTTTTTACAGCAGCTCGAGCATTTGGTGTTGGAAAGGTGGATTGCTTAGTGAAGTCGGTTCTTTTTTGTTTAAAATTATTATAAAAATGAATTTGTCGACTACGGCTGGCATAATAATCATAAAAAATGTTATAAAAAAACCAAGTATACAAATAATGTGTTGTGGTGTTTTCCTCGACGGAACTCGTAATTATTTCCGAGCACGAGTAAAATGGCTTTATAATCATTTAAGACCATAAAGCATTTCATAACGACTAAGTACAGGCGACGTCAAAGATATGTATACACCGTTGCACAGGTGAAGTTGCACTGAGTAAGTTTTTTTTATACCACGACGGTGGCAAACAAGCATACGGCCCGCCTGATGGTAAGCAGTTACCGTAGCCTATGGACGCCTGCAACCCCCAGAGGATTCACATGCGCGTTGCCTACCCTTTAAGAACCTGTACACTCCTTTTTTAAGTACCTCATACTGCAGCCCGCTGGGAAAACCTCGACCCGCACGATGAGGGATCCTCTTGATCCTTTAGCCGTGAACACAGTGAATTTTCCTTTTTATAAAGAGAAGGCAACGCCTATGTGACACCTCTGGGGTTGCAGGTGTCCATAGGCTACGGTAGCTGCTTATCATAAGGCGGTCCGTATGCTTGTTAGCCACAGTCGTGGTATAAAAAAAATGTAAGGGACTGTAATTTGATTTAATTTAATTTATTTTTATGTCCATTGTATTTTGTGTTATAGTGGGCGGTGTACGGCTACAATTTCAAAGAAAAACCGCAAATCGATGTACAGTTTATTAGCCATTTGGCACACGCATACTAGAGATCAAAAAAAAATTTTTGTACCCCGCAAAAAAAAAATCCCTTACGAGGGGAGTACTGAGACATATATTTTTTTGTACACATAGAAAAAAAAAATTTTTCAGAAACCTATCGTGTGGAGTATGAAATCTTTAAATTTTAGCCATTTTTTTTTATTATAACATAAATAATTTTTAAAACACACCAAGTTTGGGCTCCTACAGATACGATTTGGCTTATTTTTTTGTTTTATCCATACTAATATTATAAATGGGAAAGTGTGTGTGTTTGTTTGTTTGTCCGTCTTTCACGGCAAAACGGGGCGGCGAATTGACGTGGTTTTTTAAGTGGAGATAGTTGAAGGGATGGAGAGTGACATAGGCTACTTTTTGTCTCTTTCTAACCCCCCACTTCCCTAAAATGGGGGGTTGAAGTTTGTATGGAGCATTACGGGGGGCAAAGGGGAACCGTGTTACCCCGAATTTAACGCGAGCGAAGCCGCGGGCAAAAGCTAGTTTATTATAAAAATACAGACATCCAATATTCAAAGGATCACAATGACATGTTGTTGGTAAACTCCGGCACACCGGCTTGGATTTACATAAGATCTCAATACTTTTTGCAGTAGACCTAAAATAGGTGAAACCTGCCGAACTTTTTTTTATACCACGACGGTGTCAAGCATACGGCCCGTCTGATGGTAAGCAGCTACCGTAACCTATGGACGCCTGCAACTCCAAAGGAGTCACATGCGCGTTGCTGACCCTTTACAAAAAGGACACTGTGTTGATGGCTAAAGGAACAAGGAGGTCCCTCATCGTCAACACACTGGGTCCTCTTTGAGCTCTTTGGCAACCTTACTCACCAGCAGGAACACAAAACTATGAGTAGGGTCTAGTGCTATTTCGCTGTGGTTTTCTGTACGGTACTTCCCCACTCGGTTGTCTTATTTATAAAGGACGGGTCCTATATTTTAACATTAGAATCCAAAACATTTCGTATTATTTTGGAAACAGAAACAGTAGGCGACAAACTATAAATTATATTATACGTCGTTTTGGACTAATTTCCTCTATCAGACAGTTTGGCAATGATATTATCTAATTATTTACATATATAATTTCTCATAATACTGCATCAAAACCAGTACTCTAGTATTTATATTCTTAAAGTGGCTTTTATTTTTTGACCTCCACCACTTTACAGCTGCCAGATGACCGGATCTAGAAATAAGCATAGTAAAGAGGGGTTTCGTCGCTCTCATTATTGTGTCATATCTGACGTGGCTAGCTCTCCGTCTAAAACGCAATAATCTAATTGGACAAATACCGACGCAAAAAAACGCATACCCAATAAAATAACAAAGAAACGTTTGAGCGCATAACCTAAGTAAAAAAGCGATAAACGCGTGAAAAAATGCCTAGGTGGCGCTGCAAGCTTAAAAAAACATTTAATTACTTTATTTTTGGCTATGTTATGGATATGATATCTAAACAGAAGGGCGCCAAAAATAAAAGAAAGCTAGCACTATTTACGATGTCTGGGTTTTTTATTCTCATGACATTGGCGTATTTCCCAGTTCCTTCCCTGCATACGATTAGGTATTTAGTATGACGTCAACTCTCCAACCAATGAGCTCAGTCCAAACTGTATATTTTACCGCCATGTGTTCACTCGACAGGAGGCCCGGCGGGCGATTGACTCTCTTCATATGATTTTTATTTTATCAGTTGTATATCCGTGGTCTGGTGAGTGCGCGCGTCAAGTGATAAAAATAGATAGTGATAAAAGTGATATATGTAATTAATTAGTGACGATGAGTAAGGTTTCAATTCGGGTTCATGGTGCTTTTGTGTGATATTATATATAACATACATATGTTATGAAAAATCATAATTAAAAAAAATATTATTTTTATTGAAAAATATTTTTCCTCTGGTAGTATTTTTTATTGGGTAAGTTATTTTTTTATGTTTGTTTACTTTAAAAAAAATAACACATAGTGTAGTAGTTTAGCTTTTTTCCCTGCTTTGTTAACGTGTTTTTTTTTGCAATTGGCGATCGTGTAATAATTTGGAAAAATTACGGGAAGTGTATTTTTGAATAATACTGATAAATGCATACAAAATTAATATTCAAATATAATCTCTCTTTTGTGAGTTCTCTTTTAAGTATTTATACTTTGTTTAAAGTATTATGTTCCTATTTATTTACTAATGATATGGTAAATTAAGAGACTTAATTTTTGATTACTTTTATTTAGCTTCCCTCATTTATTTGGGTTTAGTTGATTTCGATTTTGCCAGTAAAATTTGAAATACTCTCTACTTAACGATATAAAAGTAAAATTAGCGTCAAAATTCAATTAGTCGTGTTTAATCACTGGCTGCTGCATCACTCTCGTTCCCCATGTTCAGAACGAGATAAAAACAGGGAAAATATATTCGTCTGAATACCGCCATGTGTTGCTACGCAAGACGCCTCAGTTGAAATATAGCACGTATTTACTATCCATATGGCTTTCATTCCCTTATACAAGGTGTAATAAAAATGCTAGTGAGCCGTTTAAGGGCATAATTGGTAACTATTGTATTCTAATTAAAACTAAGAAAAAAAAAAGGTTTTGTATGGACGGTAGGCCGGCAGCGATAAGGTGTCCAAACAATAGATATTTGTACAACAAGAGAAGAAAGTTCGTATTTACTTCGAGTGCTAATTTTGAGTCCTGAGCAAGCGAAAGATTCTATAATATACTCGCTACGCTCGTGATTCTAATTTAGAATCTTGAGCGTAGAGAGGGACTCAAAAACACAAGATGTAAATAACTTTATTCTCATGTTGAACACACTATTTTTCACCTCAGCAATGAGAAGACATAGAAAAATACAACCTGGGTGATAATTAATCCTTCTTTGTCACTTTTTTTACTTGTATTTATTATAATATTCTTACATTTGAGTTCAAAAACCTCAATTATAAGTTAATAACACAAAAAAAAATCAAAATAAATTAAATATTTTTAAAATATCTATACCGCCATTTTGACTTTTGTCAACTTTTTTTTATCTGCGTTCGGTAACTACTGTTTGATCACAATACGAGAGATTGTTGTAAGTAATAATATTTTTCACATGATAATCTTGTAATTTTTCCTTTTATACTTATTTGATCTTGAAATAAAGAACGTAAATTATTTTAGGTGTTGTATGGTTAAACATTTCAAAATTAAAATTTGTTTAAATTATATTTACAAATTAGTACTTCTGCGCATTTCGGAACGTTTCGTTCTGACTCTGTTTCAGGGGTCGAATCGAAAGTTCAGAATACGAATTAAAATTAAATAAAATTTGATTGAATGACGTTTAAAATATTCCTGTCTCTCTCTCTATTTACTAATGACGTGAAAAAGACAGCAAGAATAGCTTCCGAGTATTTCGAATTTGTATTAGATCTCGCGCGCGGATAGACATTGTAATTCCAAGGTCAAAAAGGTCATTTTGTCTCACGCTCGCAGCAAAATTGAGTTTTGCTCACTGTTTTTAGGTATCAAAGAACCCTCGTTCCTGCTGCTGAGGTGAAAAAAAAATTTTTTCGCGTTCAAAAAATTTTTCTCCTGCTTTTTTTTAGCCGCAATACAATACCAATTATGACTTTAAACGGATAACCACTATTTTTGTTACATCCTTTATTAAGAAACAACATCTTCCGTGGGACCTTAGCCAGAGCGGGAGCGCCGGATGCTTTAGAACCGGCCTAGTCTGCGAAGACGGCAAGAGACCCGACGGTATGATCCTCGCGCCATGGAGGATGGGACAGCTGCTGATATGGGACACGACGTGAGTCGAACTGTCCATACTCTGGCACTGTCCCATCTTCATGGTGCCGCATTAAAGACAGGCTCGGCTTTCGACCGAGCTCCTTAAGTGGTCCTTAACAGTGGTTGCATATTTGAACCGTTTGGGGTTGAGACCCTGGGATCCTGGAGGGAAAGCGTCACAGGGTCTTCGAAAAGTGTAGCCGTTAGTTAGTGGTATTGACGCGTGACCAGAGGGCTGGGTAATATCTGGCACAGCGGATCAGCATTTCAATGCTGCCAGCCTTCTGGGCACGCTGCCAACAGACGGCGATTTGGGGAAAATTTTCTATTTATAAGTAGTTTAGTTTAAATTTAAGTTTATTTTTTTATTGTTATTTCTTAATTTTTATTTATTTTAAGGTCTAGTCAGGTTAGGTTGTCTGGAAGAGATATCTCTCTAGCGATAAGACCGCCTGTTAACTGCCTCTATTTTTAATCTGTGTACTGTACTGTTCTATTTTATTCAGGTGTGCGTGTGTTACGTGTCAATTATTGAAATAAAACCTTTGTTTTTTTTTGACGTGATGTCAATTAATTTTTATGAACAACAAGTGTATAATACGTATTTTTACATTGAGTGTAGCATCCTTTATAAATTATCATTATGATTTTGTCGTTAATTAGTAAGTAGGAATTAATAATTTCCTTTTTATTGGATAAAACTTAATGTAAAATATTAAGTACTGAATAATTGGGTCATTCTATTTTAGGGCTATTTCTAAAGTGAACTAATAAAACAAGGTGACTTGGTCATTTCGCAAATGAGATCTATCGAATAAAGTTATTGACTGAAAGGCTGATATCGTTTTTAGGGTTCCGTACCTCGAAAGGAAAAAACGGAACCCTTATAGGATCACTTTGTTGTCCGTCCGTCCGTCCGTCCGTCTATCAAGACACTTTTTCTCAGGAACGCGTCGAGGTATCAAGCTGAAATTTAAGTATATCAAATACTCAGGTCTACTGTCCCTTGGAGCTGTAAAAAAAATCAAATTTCTAAGCCAACGCAATCAAAAGATACAGCCGTTTATGCCACAAATTTCCGCAAATTTTCGAAACTCGCAAGGGAATCAAAACCTACAGCGTACTTCCCGTGAACTCAGAATCTTGAAATTTAGTACGAAGCAACGTCTTATAGCACAGATAAAGAAAAAAATGCGAAAACCGTAAATTTGAACTTTTACTTATAGATTGTTATGAAATCAAATACAAACATTGAAATAAATAAATAAATATTATAGGACAATCTTACACAAACCGACCTAGTCCCACAGTAAGCTCAATAAGGCTTGTGTTGTGGGTACTAGACGACGATATATATAATAGATAGATATAGATAAATACTTAAATACATAGAAAACATCCATAACTCAGGTACAAATATCTGTGATAACCACACAAATAAATGCCCTGACCAGGATTTGAACCCAGGACCTCCTGCTTCGTAAGCAGTGTCACTACGGACTGGGCTAGGAGGCCGTTAAAAACGAAAACATTGAAAAAATAATCAACCCAGCAGGACTTGAACCTTACACACATTACATTTTATATTTTACTTATATACCTACAGGTTTGTACGGAACCCTCGGTGTGCGAGTCCGACTCGCACTTGGCCGGTTTTTTTTGTTTACATTTTTGTTATGTTTACAATTGGTCACACTTTTGGGTTTGTTGTCTTTTGAGCACTCGATGAAATATAATAATATAAGTGATACACTTATAGTAGTTTATGTAACTGTTACGTAATAAGGGTCCTTAAAATACGAGTGTGGTTTTATCCAACGAGCCGCAGGCGAGTTTCATAATAAGATCACACGAGTGTTTTAAGGCCTAATTACGTACAGTTGCATACACTGCTTTATCTACACTCATATTATATATATTAAATTAAGTGCTCGGAAACCATAGAATGACCGCCATTGCACCGCCATGGCCAACTCGATTGTGCCGGCGGTCGGGGAGGCGCGTGTCGGCGGCCGCGCGGGCGCGTGCCGTTGGTCAGGAAGGAGCACAGGATTTACATTATGTTATCAAAACTCATAGCACATCAATATTTGAGCATGTAAAGTTAAAATTACGCTACTGCCACAGATAAAAAGCTTATCATAGTAAAATCGGTTGTGGTAATGCTAGCCATTGCCTACCGTTTTTGAACACGTTTTAGAGGACTTACAGTGTGAGTGTAGATAATAGTAGTTTATGTAACTGTTACGTAATAAGGGTCCTTAAAACATGAGTGTGGTTTTATGAAATGAGCCGCAGGCGAATTTCATAATAAGATCACACGAGTGTTTTAAGGCCTAATTACGTACAGTTGCATACACTGCTTTATCTACACTCATATTATTTATTATAAATGCCGTATTCGGAAATCATAGAATGGCCGCCATTGCACCGCCGTGGCCATCTCGATTGTGTCGGCGTTCGCGCGGGACCAATCGAGTTGGCCATGGCGGTAACATTATGTTATCAAATTCGATGTTCCAAATTTGAAACTCATTGCTTAACAATATTTGAGCATGCAAAGTTAAAATTACGTTACTGCCGCAGATAAGAAACTTATCATAGTTAAATCGTTTGTTGTAATGCTTGTCATTGTCTACGGTTTTTGAACGCATTTTAGAGTACTTACAGTATGAGTGTAGATAAATATATTTTATCTACACTCACATTGTAACACATGTGTACATGCTCAAATATTGTTAAGTTATGAGTTTAAAATTTGGAACATTGATTTTGGTAACTTAATGGAAATCCAGCCCTCCTCCCCGATCACCGGTACAATCCAGTTGGCCATGGCGGTGCAATGGCGGTCATTTTAATGGCTTCCGAACACGTCATTTAGGATTTATAATGTGTGTGTAGATAAAGCAGTCTAGGCAACTGTACGTAATTAGGCCTTAAAAGACTCGAGTGATCTTATTATGAAACTCGCCTGCGGCTTGTTTCATACATAAACCACACTCGTATTTTAAGGATCCTTATTACGTAACAGTTACATTACTATTGCACACTTCAACTATTCGTTTAGCGTTAGCTCGCTACTAGATCTATAGATCTATCTATTGAGGAATTCATAATAGGAATTGTCAAGGTCACTGGCAACCTTTATGTTGCATAACCTTGGAAATTACTTAAGTGTGACCTTCTCTTGTTGTGAAGCGTGCAATTGATGTTACGTAATATATTTTACGTTTGGTTCATAGCACTATTTAATTGAGTAATAAATTGGTAACAAATTAAATGTATTTTATTATCCTACACTTGTGAACAAGTCAAAACCACGTGGTTCTGTCATTTGGCTAATAATGTACAGCCTTTTGTACAATTTTGTGTGTTTTTTTGGTCACATTATTAAAAACATGGATTTAAAATATAAATAGGAATGCTATGTCATGCCAAAACACCACCTTAACAGTAATTGTTGACAGATATGTTATTATAAAAATAGAAAATAAATAAAATCAGTTTTAATAAATATTAATTATTTTTTTCTTTTTTACAGGAACCACAGATGTTTAGAAAACGATGGTACGTGTTCATAGCCGCAGGACTATGTGCGCTATACTTCTACTGTTCCTTGGACAGCTCTCTGCCAAACTTCATCGGAAGTCGGAGGTAAAACTATAAAATAAATAAGTTTTAAAACAAAATAGGCACAAAAATAGGAGAAATCAACGTTCAGTCAAGTTCAAAAATCAAGATGCGATTTATTGTACAAAAATATTTTAAGGTCCTGTACGCATTTTTTTTCCAATTAATTGCATAGATATTATTATTGCAATTATTTATGTAATACGTTGGAACAACATGATCACGTGACACAAGGAACCTGTACTAAGAAAAATAAACTACAAAATGGTTTCTAAATTAATTTTATTTGTATGCTAATTAAAATAAATATTAATATATATTTATTTTCGTGCTTTTTTTTAGATTAGCTTCCTCTTATTTACATCTTCCTATTACGAATGATGATGACGATGGAGAAGAATTGATGGATTCCAACACAAAAAACAGGTCAGGATTTCTTTTATGGTATGCGCCATTTTTCTGCCGGCCCATTTGCCGGTTGACCTTACCCAAAATTTTACTAAATACTTAATAATTTTATTTATACATTAATTTTGTACTGGAAATGGATTACTTTTATCGCTTTTACCTGAGATAAAATACAAAGGAGATCGTCAATTCCAGGCCCACTCGCGATATGGTCTCGTATAAGGTTTGTTCTGCAATTTTAAGCAAATACCCATTTTATTACGAAACTAGACAAAATATTGCATGAAAATGAAACGGGAATTAGAAATACAAAATAAAAAGTAATTTCGTTAATCCTTCCGCGATCCAAATAGTGCTTAATAAGTTGTTAACATCTTTACAGCATTGAAATAAGGTTAACTTTCCCTGGACTGAGACGAAACGGACATTTTCAGAAAGGAGTTACGTTTACTTTGCTGATCTTGTTTATGATTGTAGTTTGACACTGTCAATGTATGACGTCACCGTCATGTCTGTCGCATGAAGTTATAATTTTAAACTGGAGTATACTCTTCGGCCACAAAGTGGTGCAGAAAGAAAAGGTAATATAGGGAGCTGCGTATCGTTTTGACTTAGGGCGTTATGACGACATTATGTCATGCTCTTTCGATAAAGAAACGCATTTTTTTTTCAATTTTATAATGTCTGATACTAGTATGGATTTATAAATAGTGGATGTGATTGTTGCACTTTTTCCCTACCTACAGATGAACCTTATTACGTGCAAAACAGTCGTTCATAGGTGACTAGAAAAAACGGTCCGATAGAGGGGATAATATGGGGGCGACGCCCCACTCGCACTCGTTACAAAATTGACACATATTGACATTTTGACTTGTTGTCATGCTGGCATTATTGTCTAATAACGTCATAACTCCTTGAGTCAAAACGATACGCAGCTCCCTATATTACTCTCTCTCGGCCTCACTTTGTGGCCCAAGAGTATACTCCAGGTTAAAATTATAACTTCATTGATACTATTAGTAGCGCACTAACAGTGCTAAACCTTATCTCTTTGTAATAAGTGCTACGATTGTTTAGTTAATAGTTGCAATGATGGTTTGACAGCCATTATCTTTGTTTACCCAAATCCAAGAAATCAGCGGCATGATCAAAATATGACTTTTTATTATTTTATTATGATTTTCGTTTCATTATCATGTCAGATTTTGTAGATATTCTTTAAAAAATCGGTAGTTATTTTGTGTTATACTGTAAATCATACACATGTAAGCTTTTAAATATTGTCCTGATCATATTCATGTTTTTCATCCCCGATTTCTCAATTTTCCCGTTAGCTTTCATGATTATTTTGTGACCGCCCTGATCTAGAAATTAAGGCGAATGTTTTGATACTTATTTCATAATTATATGCACCTGTATGAGCTGGGGCAAATCGCCTAACAAAAATTGACGATCTCCTTTATCACACGGATCTGGTTTCCACAAGCGGCATCGGTAGATGTTTATTTGCAGTTTTTTAACCCCCGACGCAAAAAGAGAGGGGTGTTATAAGTTTAAATTGTCTGTCGGTGTATCTGTCTGTGGTATCGTAGCTCCCAAACCGATGACCCCATTTTCATTTAGTTTTTTTTGTGTCATAGATAATTTTATCCCGAGAGTTCTAACTACTATTACATGCCACATGTTTCATGAAAATCTGTTCAGCCGTTTGAAGATCATCAGCTCTTTTCTAGTTGATCCGACTAACTTTCTTATGTCCCATCGATTCGGGTACTGTGTTACTTCAATGATATTGAAAGTTAAAAATATGGTACACAAGGTCAACTCTGTCTCTCAAGATGTAGGTAATACCTACTTTAAATAGGACAAAATAAAAGTAATATTAAAATTTTTATAAACCGCCCGAGTCGCGTCGGGGGACCGCTAAATGAGAAAAATCAGGTTGTTTGAATAATACTACATCTTTTTTTTCTCACGGTCCCCCGACGCGACGACGCTTGGAAAATAAAAATATTTGAACTTACATATTATAATATATGTGACGATAATAATTATAAAAGGTTTAAAATATTATTTGTAAGTTTTTAGACTTTAGATTTAGTGTCGGGGGGTTTTTCAAATTTTAAATTTTACTTTTTTTTAAATTTAAGTTGATGATAAAATAATAATTTAATATTTTATTTTGTACAAATAAATGTAAGTACAATATACGTAATTTTCTTTTTTTTCTTTTCAGAACCGCCATTATCGAGTAAGTGATTTTTAATTCATTTTATTACTTACCTAAAATCTATAACAATCACATTCTTACATTAATACAGACCTCTAGTTCAAAGGTCGCTATTGATAACAATTATGCTTATCTACATACAGCGTGGTCAAACATTTTATTCAATAAAATAAACTTACCTACCTTCTGACATAATTGTGTGAGAAACAAAAAATTGTATGAAATATATCATACGCGTTAAGAGTCCGGTAAAGATTTGAAAACAAAAATTGCTAATAATGAAATAACGCACATAAATTTCATTTGATAAGATAGTTTGAAATCTCTTTATTGCAAACCCCGAAAACTAAATTCATGAAGAGCTTGTTTAATGAGGTCGTTTATTTGTGCAAACTTGTCGCTTGTTTTTTTTATGCCCAATATGTTTTATATTATCTGATTACAGCATAAAGCTAAGTTTATTTCTAAATTTAAAATTTTATGAAATATATTAACATATTCCCAAAAATACCACCTCAGCTTCAGAATTTTTTATTAAAATTGCTCTAGTATAGGTAAACATACTCTTGCTTAAAAAATATGTATGAAAATAAAATAAACCGTTCCACTTATTCCTTAAACAACTCATTTCCAACGTATTTATATATTTTTCACCTCACTGACTCGGAAAGCTCTTTTTTATTCTTTAAAAACAGATAGCAAAACTGCATTTTATTCACAAGAGTGCAAAGAATATTTGAAATTCGAACGTGATATTAGTCACTTTTATAAACATAATAACATGTAAAGGCCACTCCAGACAGGACAATCTTCACCCATCTGATTAAATTGTCTGATCAAATCAGGTGCTTATTTATTTTATATTTAATTGTATTCAATTAAAAACATTTAGTGTAAACAATTTCGTTTCATGATTTTACTATAAAACGCTTTAAATCTTTCAAGAAATATTATTTTGATCGATCCATTTTAATTGATGAACTACCTGTCTCAGAATAATTCGAAAATTGTGCATTGTTTTTGTTTTATCTGTGACATGCAACTTTTTAATTTTAAAAAGTTAGTTTTGTTTACTTATATTTTTAAGTTTCAGATTGCGTTTTTTATTATTTATTAATGTAATATCTGCCATCACATTTCAATAAATGTATTTAATCAACGCAAAGACCAGCTGAGATATTTATGTAGGTACTTACGGGTGTAATACATTTTTCGTAATATATGTGAATTTGAGGTTATGTAGAGTTTTGTGTCGAATTATCATTTCAACTTTCTTTCAGTGTAAAATCGCATAATTGAAGCGAAAACTAGTGCTAAATGAAGTCCAAGATAGTTTGTTGCATAGGAGCAAGTGCTGTATATTGTCATAAAGCAATAAAACACTACAATTTAACAGGTTTACGCACCAAGCATCCCGCTACCTACACTACAACAGACTTTTATTAAGCCTTTGAAATGTTTTCCTTTATGTACCTACCTAAGCTATGTATAAAATAAATAAACACCAAGACCTCACGTGCGTTTATTGATTATTCAATTATACAATTCGTACATTAGATTAAATAAGTGCCTACCTAAAATCATAATAAATGAGTAGGAGTATACTGAGTGATATAATATATGTTAATTAACATGACTCTCTTATTCATACAGATAATGAAGCTAATCCTGTTCCATTCTAAACTGAAAAGTTGTATTTTCTGGTACATATAGGTAGTTACTCGTTTCCATCGACTGGCCTTATGATTTTAGCAATCATTGTAAGTATCAATGTTTCATTCATTCCTGAATGTCAACTATTGTATTTTGACCGCATAATCTTCTGTCATTTTTATGTTGTTATTTTAATTTATTCGCACCTTTTTTATTATTAAGTCATAATTATATCTGAATTATCAATTATTTTATTATTCAATGCAGAATTACAATTTTCGAAATGACGTACAAAAGCGCGCGACAGGCGTCCAAAAAATACTAAGTTTTGTTTGATGTATACATTGCTGCTTTTTTATGGAGCAACGCTGCTCTTCGATTCGCTTAGTGTTGCTATATTTTTGTTTGATGTACATTGCTACTGCGTTCGTTGGCTGGCCAGACATATTTTCCTCGCTTTAGTGAGGTGAAAAGATTTGTGATACACACGGCTGCAAAGTTATTTTTACCTCTCGTGTGTTGCAACACTTGCTACGCTCAGGATTCTATTTTTGAACTACTCGATTCGTTCAGGATTCTATTTTCGAACCACTCGCTTCGCTCGCGGTTCAATCATAGAATCCATTCGCTACCTCGCAGTTCAAGCCTAGAATCCATTCGCTAGCTCGTGCTTCAATTCCACACTCGCGGTTAAAATACAACTTTGCACCCTTGTATAACAAATAACTATTATATACTAGTTTAACATCATTTTAATCAATAAAAATCTTACTCTTCACCTCTCCAACCAAAAATCGCGAAACAGCGGTTAGATTAAGGTGAATTATTTATAAATGAAACAAAAAATCTAAAAAGTGTTCCTCTTATGCAGTTTAAAAAGAAACTAACTTTCAATGTATGTATACACACTACTAGCAGTCTTATTGGTTACTGTAAAATAGTATCAAAAAATTGAGCGACATCGAAAATTACTTAACTGGACTCTTAATAACTACTTACGAATATTATCTGTAATTTTTGTTTTTGAATTGGCGTCCTTTTCTATTGGCAATAATAAAATAAAAAGCGGTGACTGTATAAGAGTTCAAAACTCGTTTTTGAATTTGTTCTTGTACAAGGACGCGGGGAACTATATCAGAACTAAGACCACGATTCAATGTGGGAACGACTTTCACTGGTTTAATAGTTGACTGGTTGGTTGATAGTAATTATAGTGTTTACCTACCAGATCTAGAATGCAAACAAACTAGTTTATCGTAATATTTATCTCTCACTTTTGGAGGTCAAACACTGTTAAGCAGTTGCAGTAGTACCTACATATTTATAGACAAGTTTGTAGGTATATTTCGATGTTTGAATCTTTCTCGTTTTATAGTACCTAGTGTTTTGTTATGTTGCTGGATGGCAATACTAATTGGCTGTGCGAAATAGTAGCCAGCCCTCTGGTCACTAGAAGCCTCTATTAGGAACGAACAGATCTTTATATAATCGGCGCGCGCTTGGCCCCTACGGCCAAAAAGTTTCAACGCCAAACGCCGCAAACATGTAGCTATTTCCTAGAGCGACATATTTGCGGCGTTTGAGGTCTTCGACTGAGGATGCCGCAGCACCAGCACTAATTGTGTTGCCTGGAATTTGGGAAGGAGCCAGGGTGTCAACGCAAGTAACGTCCCAAACTAGCGGCCGACCCATACTCCAGGGCACCAGTGTCATGCCGTCGGGCCTCTTGCCGTCGTCCCTTGACAAACCGGTGGTCTGCAGAACTGCCGGCAGTTTGGCACTGACAAAGGCCCTTCGAATGACGTCATTAATGCATACCTTCAGTATATTTACGTCATGCAGCTATGCATACTAATATTTTATGGTGTAGTTGTACAAGAAGTGGACCAAAAAAGGCGAGTAGCGTGGGTAATAAATTGAGATGTAGACGTAGCCGAAGGTGAAACTTGTTAAAAAAAACATATTTTATTTGGGCACCTACGAAATTCAATGATTCAAAAAAAATTTGGATGACCCGAACACACCTTAAATCGCAAAATGCCTTATTTTTAGGTTCTTAGAGAGAAAGTTACGAAAAGCCCTGAAACATGACAAAGGGACGGGCTGCGAGATCCCATACCTGGACCCGTTCTCCAATGACACAGCGTGGACGTACCAGAAGCGAGAACCTCTGAAATGCAAGGGGAAGGAATGGGTCAAATGCTATGTAAGTATTGTTTAAATATCTTCTAAATGCCGGGGGGCCACAGAATCCACAGATAGGCCTTTGTTACTTTTCGTGGGCTAGATTGTTACTACAGTCATTTTACGGGCGGCTAGTATAGGGAATTGGAAATAATTAATAATAGCTAATATTTTTAGTGTAACGGATATATCATGATACAAGTATTTTTTACGCAATAAAATCCTACAAAATATCGTTATTCGCTAACCGCCACAAATATGTACACACATATTACAAGCGTTTTTCTTGTAGGATTTTAATGAATATATCGTTTCTAAATCATTTAAAATGTGTAAGAACAAACTACCAATTATTACTATTTGTTTCTAACGAATTAGGATATATATCGCCCGCGCCGTACATTTTGTTATTTATGTGGTTTTACATGGACACGGTTTGTTGTTTTTCGCCTTAAACAGAAAGAAGACTTAAATATCGCCATATTTACAAATAAAAATAATTGAAATTATTGTAAATAAAAATATACAAATTTTTTATAAATTTTTTTTACCTATTTAACGACTTCCGGGTGAAAAGTTGGTAGGATTTTTGAATATATTAACTATAGATATTCCATAAGAATGAATTATAAAAACAAATCAGGCTATTATAAATTAATGTTTGACGCAACCGTATATTTACTGTACTACTTATGTATGAGATTCAGCCCGATTGACATTGTATGCATTACTAGTTTGGAGTCTCCTGTTCTAAATAAGTAATTTCGTAGTTACTAATCTTATATATCTTATTCTTATAATTTGGAAATTTATGTAGAAGACACAGTTCAGGTAAGAAAGTATATCAAACTTGTATGTAATTCATTTTCAAATAGTCAGATTTGGACTTATCTTTTTTCTTTGGTATTTTTCTTAAACTATATATA
The DNA here is from genome assembly GCA_947086415.1 of Pammene aurita. NCBI lineage: Eukaryota > Metazoa > Arthropoda > Insecta > Lepidoptera > Tortricidae > Pammene > Pammene aurita. Next base: position 5,112,654 of record OX352314.1, on the reverse strand, counting down.
ATTATTTTGATATGTTTTCTTATAGAATAACGCACTTATATGTATTTTTAGTATTGATGTACTGTTGTTTTGAAAAAATAAGTCCCGCCGAGTTTCTTGCCGGACATAATTCTTCTCGGGTCAGAGGTGTAGGGTTAGAACTGGTGTAGTTTGATTTTTTTTTCTCTCTTTTACTTTGACGTGTAAAAGTGCCCTTGTGGCCTACTTACTAAATAAATGTTTGAGTTTGAGTTTGATAACAAACTGAGGCGTCTCGTAATCACCTGTAATAGTAGGTATCTTCCTACATGAAAACCGGAAAATATGTGACACGCTCTTATGGATCTACAAATAAGAACGTGTCACATATTTTTGCGTTCTTCATGTAGGATGATACTATTGCCGGTGACAGTACCATAATGTACCTTACTTAGAATTTTCCCATTTTTCTTTTAATTATGAAATATTTTATTGCCAGTACATAGTGTTTACATTAGTGGTCATATAATAAACAGATGTCCTTATGATAGGTTTGTAATGTGTTTTATTTCTAAACACTGTGGTATCGTTAGCAGACTCTCCTTTAGAGTACCATATTGTTATCAGTTAATTATCAATATAAATTGGGACTCTGATGGCTTAAGAAGTAAAACACTCTTACGGCAGATATGAAGGATACGATGGAAAGATTCGCGCTTGACAATATTAAACCTTATTTTACAAATTTTCAGCATTCAAAATGTCGTGTTGTGGACTCCATAAGAAAGTCCTACACAGACATAAAATGTGAATACAAGGACATACTATACCAAACAGATTTCTCCCACACCTTCGGCAAACCGACCATAATCAAAGATGGCGACGCCTACCAGCTGTCTGCTAGCGACTTCGTCAGTGTTTCCTGCACTGGGAATATACCAAGTATGTAAGTGGTAAATTATGTATTAGTTTTGGAAGCTCTCGGCAGATGGCGCTGTGCTGTTGACTGAGCTTTATGCACCCATAGATTTAAAGAGACGCAGCTCCCTTCAGCGCCATCTCTTTCGGCCTCACTTTGTGAAGAGTATATTGCAGTTTAAAATTATAACTTCATGTCTGCATCGCGCTTTCGAAGAGTGAATATAGATTCTATAAGATATTTTAATATTTGGTGGAATGTGCCTGCCAGATTTGTTTATGTATTATTAATCTGGGGGCACGGCAGTGCCCCCGCCAAGTCGAGCACGGCCGTACCATCCTTTTCCCGAAGCCATTCAGGCTATTTTCGACCCCCCTATAATTAATTCTGTTGTCGATAAAGTTAGAAGGCTGGAATTTCTGTGACCAAGAGGCCATAACACAAGGAAGATATGTCCCCAAAATCATTGAATGTCAACATATACTTTAGGAATTATTGCAAATCAAAATTCCTTAATTTTGTCATTGACTCACTGACTCACTGATCACGATCATCATCATCTAGCAGTCCCACAAGCCCCAAATTTTGAACACTTGTAGTGAAAAGTGTAGCCACTGAAAATTTAAACATGCCGCAGAATCAGTCGGATTCTCTAGTTTTACAAACCGCACAATTAACATTGTAATCCCATATAAATATATGCGGTAGCAAAGTAACTTTTTCTTTTGCTAATATTTTAGCTTTTTAACACTTAATAATTAGATAGGTTAGGTTATGTACTTACAAAAAGGAATGAGATCCCATCAAAAACATTACATGTACCAAAATGCCAGTCTCGCAACGCTATTCTCCTACTGCAAAAAGTATTCAGATCTAATGTAAAACCAAGCCGGTGTGCCGCAGTTTACTAACAACATATCATTGTCATCCTTGGAATATTAGATGTTTCTATTTTTATAATAAATATAATGACTTGGCAATCTTGGCAATATGAGATTTTTGTGTGTGATACCTAGTTATAAGAATTTAAGACATGACATGTAATAAGTTAAATGAAATGTAAAAATTATAGTTATTTAATAGTATAGTTTAAGCAAATTTTATATATAATATAAGTAATTTTAGTTTTAATGCATTTCAAACACAATATTTGTATTGTTTCTTAATAAAAAAGAAATCGCACAGGACAAATAAATCATCTAATAATATTACATAAAATATATAGTATAATATGTACACATTGATAGGCCGAATTGTACTTTACGTATGTTTAGCCGTGCGATGGCCAGGTCATTATATCTAAATATATAAAAGAAGAAACTGACTGACTGACTGACTGACTGACTGACTGACTGACTGACTGACATATCAACGTACAGCCCAAACCGCTGGTTCTAGAGATTCCAAATTTGGCACGTAGGTTCCTTATAAGGTCTAGGGGTGCACTAAGAAAGGATTTTTCAAAATTCACCCCCTAAGGGGGTAAAATGGGGGTCCAAAGTTTGTATGGCGAATCAAGATTTGTTAGGTTATTTTATTCGAAACTTCACAGGAGTATTCCTAACGATAAATGAGTAAACACGTGTTTCAGGTTTTTTGAAAATTAAACCCCTAAAAGGGGCAAATGTGGTCACAAAGTCTGAAAATCAACATGGGTATCGTATCCTTTTTGAGTACTTATAGTACGCGGGCGAAGCCGCGGGAAAAGGCTAGTTTATTATAAAAATATAGACATCTAATATTCAAAGGATAACAATGACATGTTGTTAGTAAACTCCGGCACACCGGCTTGGTTTTACATTAGATTTCAATACTTTTTGCAGTAGGAGAATAGCGTGGCGAGACTGGCATTTTTGTACATGTATTGTTTTTCATAGGATTTATTAGTTACATAATAGGTACAATCGACTACAAAGAGATGTATCCACTTTTTTACCCGATTGCGTTGTAATAAGTTCCAAAAGTAGATATATATAGGAGCGGCCAAAGTGATGAGAAATATATGAAAAACTCCTCTATTGCCAAGGCGATAACGTGCATGTTCCGATATTTTTGAGTACTATGGCCGCTCCGATATATTTGATGGCGACAGTACATACCTAAGTAATTAAGGTCCGCAACTCGGCAAAATAAATAATAAAATCAATTTTGTTTTAGGTGGTTCTGGTTAGGGCTTGCAATCCGAATATTTCGAATAGTAATTTGTATGGAAATTATTCTAAATATTCGTATCGAATAATATTCGAATAATTGCAAGCCTTAGTTCTGGTACGTCGTAATCATGTATTAGTTTAGGAATCTGACCGTAGATGGCGCTATGTTATTCGCTGAATTTTCTGCATCGCGCTATCGAAGAGTAAAAACAATGGAATTATATTAATTAGGTTTATTTTCAGGCCCATAGGTAATCAACTTAAAACTAACATATACAGGATGATTCATGAGACGTGAGCAGGAGCAACCCTACACACTTAGTTAACGATAATGAATCGACCGCCATCATGTTTAAGTGAAACAATAACGCCTTTCAATTTTTTTTAACCTTTTTGTTTTGTAGAAATTTTATTCTCTGTAATCATGGTCACCCCACATAAACAAATCAATAAAGATAAAACCTCTTTGACAATCATGACAGCACTTTGATTATGAAAAATTACAAAAAAAAATTAAGTGAGATACGATGATTCAAAAGTAACCAGACGTCAATTTGACACATATCACAGAAAAACAAGAGAATATCAGTACTCGACGGAGTATTCTAATTGTAGAGTGACCATGCGTGTCGTAAATAATTTCAAACGTTTTATTTTTATTTAAAAAAAATATTTTTGCGCTTATCACACTAATACTGATATCAAACAATAGCTTATTTTTAACTGAATCCGTAGTATTAAGCCTGCTCACGTCTCATGAATCACCCTGTATAATGTAATGTATGTGTATGTATGTATGTATGTTTTATCATTTTGACATGTGATACTGTATTATGTTATAATTATAAGTTTATCCTATGTAAACTAAAACTATTATTTTGGTGACACTACTGACTGGTGATTAAGGATTGTATTAGGTTTTAATGATATGCCCTCCAGATTTGTATACGTATTATTAAATTAATAAAAAAATATTATGGGACAATCTTACACAAATCAACCTAGTCCCACAGTAAGCTCAGTAAGGCTTAATTATTATTCGTTACATGCCACATAATAGGTTGCATTACAATCGCCATCAAACAATGTCTGAATGCACTCAATAATGTTCCAAATTATTGAGTGCCTTGGTCGCTCAGATATATAGATACTGTACATAATATAGGTCCACAATCACGTGATAACAAAATCAATTTTGTTTTTAGGTGGCCCTGGTAAGTCACTTATCTACTTTTTGAGGTAAAAAAATATTCTGAGCTAGATCTTTCATGTGGCTGTGTGTGGCTTATTTCTATTCTAACATAAAAAAATAAACATTTTTAATCCATTATTTAGCTGTAGCATTAAAAATTAATTATAATTTAATTTTATTTGATTTGATATTATTTGATTTAGGGATTTATTGAATATTGTACACTTGGGAAAAAGTTTCAATATAAAGAAATGCTAAGTAAGGTATTAAAAATATAAACTCCCTAGGGAATAAGCTATTACTTATTTTCTATAAATGACACCTGCGCGTCACTGCATGTTTTCTGTTTTGATTGTGACTATGATCGAATGCGGTGAAAATAAATATTTTGATACCTGTGATTATATCATTGATTTATACAAAAAGGCAGATATGGCCAGGCGCTCGACCGTGTGCCATCAAATATAGGGGCCTATATTGAATTAGTCGTGTGGCAGAGTCTCTTAGTCACACTTTGTGCAATGCGCAAAACATGGAGATCTCCCTTGCATACCCGTGTTAACTATATAGGTTTATCTCTTCTGCCCAAGATACATACATTATAGCGGTGTGTAGCATTTTACAAGTGTGTAGGTGCTGGACCACGTTTCAGTTTTATTTACTATGAACGTCACTCATCTTCCTTTTTGTTTATGTCTATAAATAAAATAAATAAATAAATATTATGGGACAATCTTACACAAATCATTGTGTTGTGGGTACTAGACGACGATATATGTAATAGATATATACATATAGATACTTAAATACATAGAAAACATCCATAACTCAGGAACAAATATCCGTGATAAACACACAAATAAATGCCCTGACCAGGATTCGAACCCGGGACCTCCTGCTTCATAGGCAGGGTCACTACCGACGGCTAGGAGGCCGTTATGGATTTTATGAAAGATTTTCTTTAAAATGTGAATCTATTATTCAGCCTAATCAATGCATGGCTATCTGATTAGTACATGCTACTAAAAGTGTGACTGCAAATATGTCTGTTTTATTTGAGGATCAAATGACACTACGAGTATTGTTTCCCAATGCATATTGATAACAGTACACACTGGGAGATAACGTCATCGTAATCATGGTGTTCAGAATGACTTTTACACCACATAGCTACTCTTGTTATAAAACTTAGTTAATTATTATTTTATAAACTTATATAGATGTCATATACAAAGGAAAAAGTGACCTAGGCCTCCGGTGCCCAGGGCTGCAGGGTGCAGGGGCAGGGCTTTGTATATGACATCTATATAAGTTTATAATTTATATAGTAGTGTGTCTACTTAAAATAAACAAATCAAAATATTTATTAAAAACAATTTGATTTGTTCTTCAGTTGAATTATTATTTTGACCAGTAAAATCATGCGACTATATAAGTGTAATGCATGTTTTGTTCAATTAAATGTTATTATGGATCTAATGTTTATTTTTGAAAGTTAATAAAATTGCTTACAGTAAGTACGATAATTTTAAAACTTTGAGGTATTGTTTTTTTACACACAATAAATAGATTAAGGGTTTTTTAGTTCCACTAATTACAATTTGCTTATTTTCTACCTATACATTTAACAAAAAAAATCCCAATATTATTGAATTTCAACTTATGCTTTAAGAATTATTGCAAGTCAAAGTTCCTTAATTTTGGCACTGACTCATTGACTCACACTCATCATATATCTAAGGTACTTCTAGCAGTCCCACAAGCTCCAAATTTTGAACGCTTCTATTGTTTAGGCTATAAAGCCAATGAAAACTACAATATCAGTTAAGTTGTCTAGTTTTACAAACCGCACAAGTACGTCGTTATTTTTTCTGTTAATAAAATTTTAGCTTTTTTACCTACTACCCTAAGTAACCTATAAGTTACTACCTAATTAGGTACCTAATTAAGGTACCCTTCTAGGCTAGTTAATACCCTCGGATATGGGCATGCGTACGAGTTTCTGTATGGAAATGTGCATGAGCATGAATAATAGCGTGATCCTTTGAATACTATGTCTATAATTTTATAATAAATAGAGTGATTTGGCAATCATCATAAATCATCATAATATCACATTATGTAATGCAATGTATACACACTGATGGGCCGGCTTGCATTTTTGTACAATGTTTTTGATGGGATATCTTTTTCAGGAAAACACAAGACAAATGGTCAGGCAACACTCTAGGTTTTCGCCCTATCTCGCCCCCCGCCAAACCGCTGGGGGACCAGATCAATGTGATGATCCTAGGGTTCGACTCCACACCTCGAAGTGGCTTCATCAGACTCATGCCCAAGAGCTGGAAGGTCATAAAAGAGGAGTTAAAAGCTACGGTCATGGAAGGGTAAGATATTGTTATATACATACAATTAGGGCTGCTTCCTTCTGGTTTTGTATTGCGAGAATCGGAAATTGCCGGTTCTGGTACTGGATTTGTATAGAAAACGAGAACTGGGAGCACACACCCTAGGTACCATACAACATGGTTAAATTCACTTAGGGCACATGCCCCGGTTGTGAACACCGTGCCGGTTTTGACGTCAGTCCTAACCATTTTCTTCAAATAGGTGATGAATCTTCTTTTAAAATATTATGAGTTTGATATTGACAAGTAAAAATATAAATTACTAAGCACCACAATAACTTATGTGACTAGGCCCTAAGTCTTTCACAATCTGCAGATAAACTTATCTGCCAGTTAAAATTGTTGCTATCCTTTTCTCCAGTCATATAAAAAAAACGGACAGCAAACATTTATCTGACAGATATGCTTTAACTGGAGATTGTGAAACAGACCATTAGTTTTACATTTACTTTATTTAAGATGGAAACTAATATCTTAAATCTAACATAATCTTAAAAATAATAACATACAGTAACTAGTCAAAAGTTTTACTTTAAATAAAAATCATTTATTGCAGACAACATAGTGGTCCAGATAACAGTTACAATTAAAAATTTCAAATAAAATTATAAATAAATTAAAAGTGAAACATAAATAAAATTTAAATTACAATAACATTATTATCCCCGCCATCTGTATTTCCTGTTAAATACGATCTCGGTATTTTTAAGGCAAGAGTGAATAGGCTATTACTGAACCGGTGAGCTCCATCTTAGGCCCTGTCTTCACTTTCCATCAGGTGAGACTAGGGCCAATCGCTAGTCAGTCCCATAATAAAAAAAAAAAACAAAATATTATTATACTGTGGAAACATGGAGACCACCCCAGTGCCGTGCTGTGGCACATTGTTTAATAAAATAAAATAAAATGAAATATTAATAATAAAATTCAAATCTGATATATATGCTTTCCTAACTGAACTGTGTCCTCTAAATGTTAGATGATTTTGTAGTCGTTTCTGGTTTGGGCCATGCATCTTTGTCCGTCATATAGTCCTCGACCCTGTAATAATCATTTCACATTAGTTTTTTTCAAATATTTCTGATGAGCGGGAAATGATTAATTTAAAGCATCGAAGGGTAACTTGTTATAAATGTGAATACTTGACCAAAAATGACTTATATGCTTTGCGGATACGAATACTTCTGATAGCAAGCTTATTTTTATTTCTAGTGTTATAGCTGTGGATGTCACATTTTTTTTTAATGTATGTATATTCTTTACAACAAAAATAATATTGTCATAGATATATTGGGACTTCAAATAAAGCGTTGAATGCCCTCTGAGTAAAGTTGATTCACAGGCTGCACGTATAAAAGTAATTTTACCTTATTCAGGTACAATATATTGGGGGACGGCACTCCTTTCGCTTTGTTCCCGATATTGACTGGCAAGACAGAGTTGGAACAACCTGACGTACGGAGGAACGCAGGAAACCCGAGGACTATGGACGACTTCCCTTTCATATTTAAGCATTTAAAAGAAGAAGGGTGAGTTCCAGTTATTATGATAATTCCAGTTCCAGTTATTATCCATTCTTTTTGCTTTAGACCAGAAGCAAAAGCAGTTTTGCTTGGAATGATAGAAAATGAGACGCGAAAAACAGATCACGTAATATTTTGATACAACCAAAACACAACAATATATTAGATATATGAAGTGAGTTCATGCACGGCTAGCACGACTTGCAAGAGCGATTTAAGCCGCGAGTAGGGAAAATCTTCCCGCGCCTGTCAAAATTCTTGCTTTCCGGTAGCATAACATGCATCCGCGGCTGCAACTGATGCGAAGAGAACTTAAAGTTGTGCTAAGGATTTTAGTTAAGAGTCGCGAGTCACTGTCATTTTATGACAATGGCATTTGATTGCGACTCTGTCGCCCCTTTCACGCGCAAGTTGTACTACCAACTAGCGACAACGCATGAAGTCGCGCAGACCTGTCTCTTGTCGCGCCAGTCGCGCCTAAGACGTGCTAGCCGTGCTGGTAATATGGCATTTTTATTATTGCCATATTTACAATCGCTTCGTGAATAAGATACTTCTAAAGTGCTGAAATATCGCGAACACATTAAAACCGAACTCAAAAATTTAGTCAAATTTAGTTATATTATAAATTATCAATGAAGATGGTGAGTGTTCTGATCATAATACATACTCGTATGCTTAATATATTTATCTACACTCACATTGTAAGTCTTCTAAAACGTGTTCAAAAACGGTAGGCAATGGCTAGCATTACATCAACCGATTTTACTATGATAAGCTTTTTATCTGTGGCAGTAACCTAATTTGAACTTTACATGCTCATATATTGATACGTTATGAGCTTCAAATTCCGAACATCGAATTTGATAACATAATGTAAATCCTGTTCTCCTTCCCGACCAACGGCACGCGCCCGCACGACTGCCGGTACAATCGAGTTGGCCATGGCGGTGCAATGGCGGTCATTCTATGGTTTCCGAACACTTTATTTAGGATATATACTCGTAATATGAGTGTAGATAAAGCAGTGTATGCAACTGAGCGTAATTAGGCCTTAAAACACTCGTGTGATCTTATTACGTAACAGTTACGTAAACTACTATTATTACATTGAAACAGGAAAATATGTCAAAAATATAATAATTTAATTGAACGGTGTATTTATCGAGCAACATGCGATAAGAGAAGTACAGAATAGGTAAATACAGATACGATTATTGTATGTACATAACTGACTACTCGTTGCTGCACATAAATATGTATATTGCGAAATATAGGGAATTATTAAGGACCATAATTATTACCTGGTATGGTGAATGGGGGAATATATGATATTATTATCCTGGTCTAGCAAGCCAGGGATTTAATAAAGCCCTGTTTTATATCCTTGAAAACTAAGAAAAATATTTGTGTACGAAACGTACTCGGAGATGTGGCCTGGCTGTAGGTACTGGTAGACTGGCGGTAAGACGTCAGACTTAAATCCGGAGGGTTAAAACCCCGCCCGTACCGCTGAATTCTTCGGACAATACAACAACATAAAATACCATTTGATAAATATTTACCAGTCCTTTTTCGGTGTAGGACAACATCGTGAGGAAACCGGACTCAATCCCATCAAGGCTTAGTTTCTCTTTTAAGGTGAGATGGCAGTTGCTTTCGTATAAATGTGTGCCTACACATTCCTGGGATTAGCTTGCCGAGCGGACCCCAGGATCAATAGGGCCGTGGCAAGAAGCCGGGACAAACGCTAAGAGGATGAACCGTAGATGTGTCTTTCAGGTACGACACAGCATACTTCGAGGACATGCCACTCGATGGCACCTTCCAGTTCCGCTTCAACGGCTTTAAGAAGCAACCGGCAGACCACTACATGCGAGCCTTCCGGGCAGCCAACCAGCACCTGTTCAGAGGCTGGAACTATTGCTTTGGAGAGGCCCCGCAGTTTACGATGATGATGAACATGACTGAGCAGGTTAGTTTTCATTAAAAAAGGGGGTAGTAAAATTATTTTCCAGTCTAGTAGTCTAATGCATGCAACTCCAGTAGAATTTTTTTATTTAAAAAAAATTTGTTGACGTAGGTCTAAAAACATAAGCGTAGAGATGTGGATTTTAAGTTGAGTTGAACTGTGGTTTAACTTAACGCTTTGACAGAACGTTGGACGTTACCAGGTTTCACCGCGAAACATGAACGTATTAAGAGCGAAAGAAGAGCAAAATCTTCTTGATTCGATTCACAAATTAGATAGGTACGGAGTAAGAGGTAATGTGTTAAATCTCATTAAATCGTATCTCAAAAATCGTTTGCAGTATACCGAAATATCAAGAATCTCTCTTAAAAGTAAAACTGAACAAGTGTATGTCTCAAATGAATTATTTGTGCAATATGGCGTGCCTCAAGGCAGCGTACTCGGCCCCCTGCTTTTCTTAATATACATAAATGATTTTCCGAGTAACGTTCATCGTCCAATGGTTATGTTTGCTGATGACAGCACTTCAATTATAAATTCTAAAATAATGTTGATTATGAATATGACCAACAGTCCCAGGGAGGTGTCGGGTTCATCGTCCATAAGTCCCTCGTGAACAACGTGGTGAAGATCGAGAGTGTGTCGACTAGGGTGGCGTACCTTGTACTCAGAGTATCCGAGAGGTGCTCGTTGAAGGTCATACAGGTGTATGCGCCGACTTCGGCACACTCCGATGACGAGGTGGACGCTATGTATGAGGATATATCGAAGGCCATGCATAGCTCCAAAACCTACTTCACCGTTGTTATGGGGGACTTCAACGCGAAACTGGGCAAGAGAGATGGTGAAGAGCTGAGAGTGGGGCAATTTGGATTTGGAAGTCGGAACCACCGGGGCCAACTACTGGCTGGCTTCTTGGAGAAGGAGGGACTCTACATGATGAACTCCTTCTTCAAGAAACGTGAGCACAGGAAATGGACCCGAATGAGTCCCGACGGTGCAACTAAAAACGAGATTGACTTCATCATGTCGACGAAGAAGCATATATTCAATGATGTATCTGTGATCAATACGGTTAAAACCGGAAGTGATCACCGTCTGGTGAGAGGCACATTGAATATGTGTTAAGCTAGAGCGCTCTCGACTGATGAAGTCTACGCTCCGTCCAGCAGCACTTCAAATCCAAAACCCTGAGAGCTTCCAGCTGGAACTCCAAAACCGTTTCGATTGTCTAGGCGGCGATGTGGACGAATTTAACGACGGGTTTGTGGAAGCTGTCCATAGTACTGGGTCTAAGTTTTTTAAGGCCCAGCGGAGCAACAGAACGAAAAGGCTCTCTGACTCCACTCAGAAACTCATCGAGGAAAGGAGAGAAATGGTTCTGCAATCCTCAGCAGATGCGTCATTATACCGGCAGCTCAATAAACGGATCTCTAAGTTCCTTACCCGTGATTTGCGCCAATTCAATACAAATCGTATTGAAGAGGCCATTGAACAGAATAAGGGCTCTAAAGTTTTCTCAAGCGATTTGTCTATTGGGCAGAGCCAGCTCGCCAAATTAAAAACTGAGGATGGTAGAATTGTTTCATCCAGACCCGAGCTTCTGGGGTAGATAGAGGACTTTTATGGACAGCTATACACATCAACTAGCAGACCTGAAGTTATAGCCCTTCAGAAGTTGTTCGACACCGTTTTACTAGAAGGGAGAACGCCTAAGGCATGGAACAGAGGTGTGGTGGTATTGTTCTCCAAAAAGGGTGATAATGCGTTACTGAAGAACTACCGACCCATTTCACTTCTGAGCCATGTCTATAAGCTGTTTTCAAGAGTCATTACGAACCGTCTCGCACGCAGGCTAGATGACTTCCAGCCTCCCGAACAAGCCGGTTTCCGAAGAGGCTTTAGTACCGTAGACCACATCCATACGCTCCGTCAGGGTATAGAGAAGACTGAGGAGTATAACCTGCCCCTCTGCTTAGCGTTCGTGGAGTACGAGAAAGCCTTCGACTCGATCGAAACCTGGGCTGTACTACAATCTCTCCAGAGGTGCCAAGTGGACTACCGCTATATCGGAGTGCTGAAGTGTGTGTACGAGAACGTCACTATGTCAGTCCGACTCCAGGACCGGAACTCGAAGCCTATTCCGTTGCAGCGGGGAGTCAGGCAAGGAGATGTTATTTCTCCTAAACTATTTACCGTTGCACTGGAGGATGTTTTCAAGACTCTGGACTGGAGAAGGCTAGGCATCAACATAAACGGCGAGTACATCACTCACCTTCGGTTTGCTGACGACATAGTAGTCTTGGCTGAGACCATGGAGGATTTGAGTACGATGCTCGATGACCTCAGTAAAGCCTCCGAGCGAGTTGGTCTAAAGATGAACATGGATAAGACGAAGATCATGTCAAATACCCATGTAGCACCAACTCCCGTTACAATCGGAGACTTTACACTGGAAGTTGTGGACGATTATATATACTTAGGACATACTGTCCAGTTAGGTAGATCCAACTTCGAGAAAGAGGTCAATCGACGAATCCGACTCGGTTGGGCAGCGTTCGGGAAGCTACGGCACATCTTTTTGTCCAATATTCCGCAGCGTCTCAAGACGAAAGTCTTTGACCAGTGTGTGTTGCCAGTGATGACATATGGTACTGAAACGTGGTCGCTTACAATCGGCCTCATAAGAAAGCTCAAAGTCACCCAAAGAGCAATGGAGAGGGCTGTGGTTGGAGTCTCTCTGCGTGATCGCATCAGAAATGAGGCCATACGCAGCAGAACCAAAGTAACCGATATAGCCCTCCGAATCGCTAAACTAAAGTGGCAGTGGGCGGGGCACATTGCTCGTAGAACCGATGGCCGTTGGGGAGGAAAGGTTCTCGAGTGGCGACCACGAACCGGAAGGCGCAGCGTGGGTAGACCCCCCGCAAGGTGAACTGATGACCTGGTGAAGGTCGCGGGAGTCCGCTGGATGCGGGTGGCGCAGGACCGGTCATTGTGGCACTCTTTGGGGGAGGCCTATGTCCAGCAGTGGACGTCTTTCGGCTGATATGATGATGATGATGATGGTGATGAATATGACATAAATTCAGTAATAAATGAAATGGTAACATGGCTTAATAACAGCAATTTAATAATTAATTTAAATAAAACCAATATTATGAATTTCCACCAAAGGATACCGGTAATGGACATGAATATACATTATAATGACACAAAATTCTTAGGTATTATGATTGACGAGAAGCTTACCTGGAAAGACCATGCAGAACATGTTTGCAAGAAAATAAGTAGGGCATCATTTGCATTACAGAATCTTGCTAAGATAGTAGATAATAAGGCATTGTTAACTGCATATTATGCTCTTGTAGAGTCCGTATTGAGGTATGGAGTTATCTTTTGGGGAAACTCTACCTATAGAAAAGCCGTTTTCATAGCCCAAAAAGACTGCATACGTGCCATCTGTGGGCTTGCTTTTCGGAAAACTTGCGTCCCGCATTTTCAACCGCTAAACATTTTAACGTTTCCGTCTCTATATATTTACGAAGTAGCAACTTTTGTCAAAATGAATCCGCAGATATTCTCAATGGTGTCTCAACGACGCAAGCTTCCTGTACGCCGACAATACCAACACAATATTTGTAATCCAGAACGTAATACGGCTCTATTAGATAAAAGCATCCTGGGAATGGCTACAAAAAGATATAATAAAATCCCAGACCACATACGAATTAAAGAAAAATGTGAATTTAAAAGACATTTGAAAATTTTTCTTATTAGTAAAAATTATTACTCAATTAACGATTTTTTTATTTTTACCTTTATACTGTAACTATTTATGTTTGTTATTTGCAATACGATGTTGAGTTAGTTCTCTGTATATAATCCCTCTAATTTAATAATCTCTTTTGAATTAATTTACGTACTGACCAACTGCATTAGGATTAAGTTAGTTAAGACTCTATAATTTTGTATGCCAATAGGCAAAACACAGAGCTCTTCTGTAAATTAAGACCCTATTTGTAATACCTGTGTTATACAAATAAACATTTCATTTCGTTTCATTTCGCTCTCGATCCGCTCAGGTTTCGCGGTGAAACGAGTAGCGGCATACATATGCGTTTTATGTGCACAATGCATAAATGGTCGCATTGGTCGCACTCTGTGCATTTATTCATCGCAAACGCTGTATGCCAATGAACTGCTTAGGACAGTTTTTCAAAACTACCGTATTGGATTCTTAAAACATGGTATAAAGTATTTTTGCCTGCGTAAACCATATGATTTTACCTCAATTAAATTTAATTGATTCGCAGTTCCTGGACTTAGGTGGAAGACGATTTGTCTTCACATTCATTGCTGATATCACGCACGAGAACTTTAACGACATCCAATACGCCGACGACGACACTGCGGCGTTCTTGAAGCGTATACTCAAACGGACTGAAGATACACTTATAATAGTCATGGGAGACCATGGGCCTAGGTAGGCTATCTCTATTTTTTTACAATGACGCAAACCAGTATTAAGATCTGAATTGATGCGAACATTGCGAGCATACCTGGGCATGTTATGTTTTTAGATTGCGGTTAGGCGTTTGATAGAGTACAACACACACTATTCTAAATGAGAACACTGAGAAGTGGGACTTCATGTTAATGAACTGACAGTCACCAAAGTTGTCTACGTATTGGCAAACTAAAGCAAAAGTACGGGTGGAATCGGGAACTAGAATTGGAAGGAATTATAGAAATCATGCGTCGAGTGAACCGAGGATGCATACTCTCCGCTCTATTATGATATATTTGTATATAGAACCTCTATTCGCGTCAGGCGCTAGGGGGTCTATAACTTTATCGTTTGACGTTTTTGCATTACAGTTTCCCTAATGGATAAATAATAATTATACTAGTTGATCGTTGTTCAGTTTTATTCTCAATAATATTGATATTAAACAGGTTTTTCAAGATGATTTTCACTTCTAATCCTGCTGAGTTCTATAGAAAATCTAATCTAACACAGAAAAAATTAACCTGAGCAAAGTTACCTGAACTGAGCAGACAGATAAACTGTTGTCATAGCTGCAACTTGGATTGAAGCTGTGTGCAGTGGAATTCGATTTCAGGACCGGTGGTCCATTAACCGCCATTTATTTTTTCTCAATTATCTATTTGCAAGATGTGCCAACTTTTGAGTCTTGTTGTATGGTATTTCATTTAAATGTAACAATACTCTTTCCCCAGATACGCAGCAGTCCGGAAACAGCACTCCCTCCGAGGCAAGCTAGACGAGCGACTTCCCCTCCTCGCGATACGTCTCCCGGACCGTCTCACGCGCGCTCGCCCTGACGCACAAAGCGCGCTTGACGCTAACGCGCGGGTGCTGACCACAGCTCATGATTTACATGCGACTATATTAGACGTATTAAATTTGAGGAAGTATTGGAACCCGTATAGAGTGGAGGGAGCGGATTTGAAAAGGGGACTGACTATGCTGGAACCGGTACGTTTTATACAAAATAGAAAGATAGGTTCTGTTTTAGAAAGATATAGAGTATTAAATTTAAACTTTCGTGAGACATACTATCACTATAAAATATAACCGCAACACGTCGCAACGCGCAACGCAACGTGTAACGGCAACGCGTCGTGCAACAGCGCGTTATGGGCCGGTTCAAAATAGCATTCTTAGTGCTTGAAGATGGAGACCTAAGCTCTCCGAAACATATCGCGCGAAGTGACTAAAATGACGTGAGTGTAACCGTTATATTTTATAGTGAGAGATAGAGTATTTTCGCTTCACGTAGAAATTTCCGAAAATATTCCTGACTAGTGTTGTAAGAGTCAGATGCAATATTATTACTGGTACAAGTAAATAATAATAACTATGATAGTGATCATACCCGTAACATCATGCCGTATCAAGAGGTAAAAGAATTAGAAATACGGAGAACAGAAAGGAATGGCGATTATTCCACCGATAAGAGCCAGGCTCTTAATATGATGATGATGATGATAGTGATAGTGAGCCTATTGAAAAACTTGTTAATTCATGAAGAGTTAGCCATTTTGTCGCCTCAATTTGAATGACCTAGGCTACTTGACATAGATACTTCAATGAAGTTTTTATAGCTCTTTATTACCTTTTTAAAGTTACATACCTATATTGGTGCTTATGTCCATGGGCGACGTTGGCCGCTTTCCATCAGGCGGCTCATTTTTAAGGGAATTTTATTGTAAATTGTTGGCCCCAAGACGTATAACGAGTGGTCAGTTTTTGTTAACCTGTGCGTTGGCCACTCCAGATCGTGCTTTCTCTGCTCTTGAAAAGCGATTACTGTTCCAATTTCTCTTAGGGAATTGATGTAAATGTTGCAAAAAAAAATACAAAGAAATACAATTATAATTGTGACAATTTCAGATTCCTAGCAGCCGATCCTGCAGCGAGGCAGGCATCGAGACCCACTGGTGCACATGTCTGGTCTGGCAGAACGTGTCCACCTCCGATCCTCTCTACAACAGGATTGCGGCTGCCTTGATTGATTATATCAACAAGTATACGAAGGATGCCGGGTATGTACATCATCAATCATCATCTTTAACTCGTTTTACAAAATTTAAAGATCGGTCGTGGGTTCGAGTCTCGTGCCTTTTTTTGGTACTTAATGTACGAAATATTAGCTTTTCGATAAAGGGATTCATCGTGAGAAAACTGGACCTAATTCTAACAAGGCCCAGATTCCCCGCTTTCTTAAAACGGGTTTATTACACACGATTTTTTGCAAGTTTGGGAGTTTTTCTCTTTCATATATTTCTTTTATAATTTCTTTTATTTATATATCACTAAGGCTGATTTGCAAAATTTTGGTTGCTATGCCGCTCAATCTAGATTAGGATCTAGATAATTAAAGTTTCATATCGTTTGCTTCCTATATTTAATTTCCTGCCTTTACTCTTTAAACACACTCACGGTTACGGTAACTGCTTACGATCAGTCGAGCCGTTTGTTTGTTTGCCACCATCGTGGTATTAAAAAACAATCATTGAGTAAGAGAAGCAGATATTCCAACTAGGTACTTATTTCAATTACCTACATAAAATGTTCTATTTTGCTTATTGCAAAACTATTTAAAAATACCTAACTGCTGAAGGAGGCTTGTATTTTTCGAGAGCATGTATGTATGTCGATATCTTTGGCATGCCCTACAGCCTATATGGTTTGACGAATTATGATGTGTGAGTGTCATTAGCATTACGCTCATCTCGGCAATAGCAGTGACATGGGGTATATTAACAAAAACAAAAAAAATGTGAAATTACGCGCCAGAAATATGAATCGCTTGCAAATACATACCGCGGTCGGGATTTTTAATCTTTTTAATTCGACTCGTTCTCGTTACCAGACCTCAATGCGCCCCCCGCACCATCGCATCTACGAGTTGGGTGCTCCGACAGCGCGCCAACAACCGACTGCTTTCCTTTGACAAAGCCGTAGACTACGACACGTACTTGGGACGGTTTAGCGCTAAAACCAAAGTGACTATAGAAAACTATCAAATTGGGGTAAGTACGATATGAGGGAATCGCGAATCTCGAAAATCGAAATTTCGCTATCTACGTCTCTTTCACTTGACTTAGCAATATAGAGAGGAGATACCGGTATTTCGAGGTTCACGGTAGGACTTCTGTTTCCATTAGCTATACCATGATGGCAATGTCTGGATCCAGTATAACAACGCGTTCCAGGTGTTGGTGTTGCTGGGGCTGCCTCGCTTCTGCAGCGCATCAGGGATGTTTGCAAACGCACAGATGGACTGTTTATATGCTCCCATGCGTAAGCGTTACACATCCTTGGTGCGCCGGATGCGGGTCACTAACGTAACATAAGTCTTAATAACAATTTGCTAATATGATTGTATTCTGTTCTATTCTAATGCCAACTCTACCAAACCCTGGCCGTTTTCCTCTATCAAATTATATCTACATCTATAGTTAGATTTTTATTGGCCCGTAATATTATGGAACGCCGGGATCGTTATGTACAGTCAACGTCAAATATATGCTTACACTTTTGCATCTTACTCCTGTGAAGTCCTGTTATAAGAATATACGACATACGACGACTGTACTTGCAGCCACGAGACCAATTTACGTAATGCGCCCTGGACAATGTTAGTTTGCGCTAGGTATAATATATTATTAGGAATGGCAATAATGATCACATGTGTGTTATTGCAGATAGAGTCAAACCCAGGGGGCGCAGTGTACGAAGCGTCCTTAACCTACAATATAAAAGACGATAAGTTCGTTGTTCAATCGAGGGATATCTCAAGAGTAAACGCGTAAGTAAAATTATTTCTTGACTATGATAATTATTTGGTTCGGATTAACCTTTCGGAGAACCTTGGCGATGGAGACCTTTTTTAACTAGCATATGGTATCGTAGTGTCCCATTGCTGAGCAAAAGCCTCTCCTATTTAACTCCACGTCTCTCGGTGTTGCGTCTCTTCCAGCCAATGAGAAAAGCATTCCAATCGTTCCGCCATCTCTGTTCGGGTCTGCCCCGTCCACGTTTCTCTTCCGGCATCCATTTGGTGGCTTCCCAACTCTGCTTTATGCATCCCGACTGGAGCAATGGAGACCCAGGCTTTCTTACGATCGGTACAAGAGAGTTGGCTATGTGATGTTTTAACGTTAGTTGAAGCTGAAGTGCGAAGTATTAAAGTATATTAACACTTTTTTGTTCTTCTACAGCTATCGTGGCGAATCTGACTGCATTCTAGAATCTCACCCTCACCTCGCCCCCTACTGCTATTGCATAAGCTGATGAACAACACCATTATATATTTTAAGAAACGCGATACGCAAATTAGCATTTATTTATAAGTTTAACACTTTTCGCACCAGAAACCCGCTAGGCGGGTTGTCCGTGAGTAGCGGATTGCCGCTGCAAAGCGGGAAAGCATGAAATGGGCTATATGCATAAACTAAAGATTAAAGACACAATCTATCTCAAACATAACTTTAACACACATTTAACAATCAACCAATATTGAAGTTATATTAGTGTTGCATCGGAATAATTCTCAAGCAAATTCTGATATTTCTGATTCAGACGTTTAAGCGCTAGCTGCTGTGTTGCGTAGTTCATAAATATCAGAATTTTCTTGAAAATTATTCCGATGCAACTCCAATGCAACTTCAATATTGGTTGATTATTTGTTGTGTGTTGGAGTTATGTTTGAGATAGATTGTGTTTTTAATCTATTGCTTATGTATTTTAAAATTATAATACGGCACCGTGTCTAAACGTGTTTTACTTAAAGTTAGAATACGGCCCCTGTGGTACGGAAATTGTTAAAATGTAGCTTAATATTATTAGAAATCTAACAATGTGGTTCCTCTTGTACTTATTTGATAAGGGTGAGATAAAAAATAACTACTAACGATTTACTATGTGATACCAAAGGGCGTATATACGTATAATATAAATTAGACGTATGTCTACCGTTGAGTTGAGGCAGTTGGTATTAAATTACGTACAACTATCTGTCCGAAAGAGAAGTGTCGTAGTATGTGTGAGCTAATGTACTTATAGCCGCTTTAGTGAGTTCTATCGGATTGCCGTTGCGGTGCGAACGTGTATAGGCGTGACGACTCGGGTCTATAAACATGTTTATAAATATCCTAATTGCTAGATCCGGGCATCTAATAAGCCCAGCAAAATTTTGCTAGAAAAAAGTAATACCAAAATAGGTAAAAACTGCCGAAGTATATATTTTATGAATAGAACAAAACATATTGCGTATTATTGCGGAAACAAAAAAGGAGGCAACAAACTATGAAATTCATTATACGTCTCTCTAGACACTCCTGGCAAATATTATCAAATAAAAATAAATATATTGTTAGTCAGTAAACATAAAAACATAACTGAAATGTCTGTCGGATCCCAAACTAGGCTGGGCCTGTATCTTGGGACACTGGAGTGCTAATTGCAATATTTCATTAAACTCAGAAGTTTAGGATTTGTAATTATGGAGCGATTTGCATTCTTTGTCCTCCACCAATGAATAGCTGCCAGATGCCCGGATCTAGAAATAAGCATAGTATAGCATACTAACTGGAGCGGTTTCGTTGCTCACATTATTTTGTCATACCTGGCGAAGCCAGCTCTCCGTCTATAACTGTGTATGTGTAATTGCTTAATCCATAGTTTTCCTTGTAGTATGTAAGTACTACTCAATAGATAAAGGCAAGTACAATTCTTATTTTCTATTTTCTTTTAATTAAAATTGTTTTTAAGATAGTGATGTATTCTCTAAAGTAGTTAGGATTATTTTATATTCTAATTTATACATTAAATTAATCTATATATGAATAGACAATGTATATTTACAGTTATTTAATAATTTTAAGATGTTATATGAGAAGAAGAAGATAACGTGGGGGATTTTATGAAAATTGGGTATTATTTAGACTCTATTTACGTAGATTATTTACTCGTAAGAACACAACCCAAGTTTTATTAAATAAGCCACTTACCTACCTTAAATTAAATAGTATAAATGCAATCAGTACATTTTTATCATACGAACTATCGGTACGGTATTCACCGATTTACAAATATTAATTCAACCGCTTTTCCTTTCCAAGTATAAATATTGTTAAAACTGTATAAATTTCCCGAAATAATATTACTTAATTCTTGTTTTATGTTTTAGGAAATAAAGGAAATACCTTACAGTTTTTACAATTAATCGGATTAATTGCGTATTAGCACTAATTTTAAACTTATTGTTTAATTTAACATTACCACGGGCGCTGTAAAGAGCTCGGAACGTTGGAAGATTTTAAAAATTAGTGCTAACCCGCGATTAATTCGTTTAATTGTAACAACTTTAATGTATCATCGCGGACAATAGAAGACAATATTATAGGAAATACTTACCTGTTTGTTGATAACGCTTACATAAATAGATTATATGATTATTAAATTTAAACTTTCGTGAGACATACTATTTAACACTATAAAATATAACGGCTGCACTCACGTCACTTTAGTCACTTCGCGCGACATGTTTCGGAGAGCTTAGGTCTCCATCTTCAAGCACTAAGAGTGCTATTGACTAAAGTGACGTGAGTGGTGAGTGCAAAGGTTATCCATACTAATGTTATAAATGGGAAAGTGTATGTGTTTGTTTGTTTGTCCGTCTTTCACGGCAAAACGGGGCGACGAATTGACGTGATTTTTTAAGTGGAGATAGTTGAAGGGATGGAGAGTGACATAGGCTACTTTTTGTCTTTTTCTAACCCCCCACTTCCCTAAAATAGGGGGTGGAAGTTTGTATGGAGCATCCCGGGCGGCAAAGGGGAACCGTGTTACCCCGAATTTAACGCGAGCGAAGCTGCGGGCAAAAACTAGTATTTTATAGATTCTATGATATTTTAAGTAGGGACTATAAAAATGTATAAATATTAAGAACTAAAATATTTATTTATGTGTCATATAATTTGAAAATTGAATCTTGAATATGATATTATTAGTAAAGTACAAGTACAACGTCATGTTTTATATGTACATAAGGATCAATCATAAAGTTATGGTTCCTTAAAATAAAGTTAATATATTTAAACTGCCGAGATATTGTAATGTTATAAAGAGATACATTTTCGTAAATAATTGTTATGAAATTACCTATCCGTGGGTCATCTGGAAGAGATCTTCAGCGATAAGGTCGCCTGTTGTGTAACATCTACTTAATCGCTGAGTCTTTTCGCCCACCTGTACATAATGTGAAACTGTTGAATATTTATGTAAGTATACAAATATTTTTTAATAATGTACTTTTGTACTCGTAAGCATTCTTCTCAGTGCCTTAAGTATTGAAATCGTAAACTTATGTTTAAACGATCTGTTGTAAAAAAATCACTCTTGCATTTGTCTTTGCAATTTTAATAAGTATTGTTACGCTTTTATGAATAATAAATGAAGTTTACAAGTTTTGATTTGTTGTTCCTATTTATTTAAGTTCACTCATTATGTAATATGTTGGTGAAATGCATTTAGGTCAATTTCGCAAAAAAAAAATTGTTGTTTTGCTTTTTTCGATTTTTTAAATGCTTTTGAACATAAATACATAAATGTTATTGGTAAAACTGTCGATTAAAATAAATAACTACATTTTTTTCGTAAAAAATAGTTTACGTAAACGTAAAGTATTCCTTGGCACTTTGATATCTGTCAATAAGAATGTCTAGACTAGACTCCATAAAGGGTGAAATCGCCACCAAAAAGCGTTTTGCACATTTTTTTATTTAATTGGTAGTAACTCTGAAACTAGGCTAATTCCAGAAAGGTTTATAAGACATTTTAGTCTCCAATTATGATCAGGAATGTATGGTTATAATCTGTCGGGTTACTCAGATTCAACATGTATAAGTATGTATGTGCGCAAAATTAAACTTACGAATATACCGTATTTAACGTTATCTAGACACGCGGCAGCGTGTCCAGCCAAGTTCAAAGGAAAAAGGAACTGGCTACGCAGCAACTGTGTGTATATTTACACGAACCATTACGAGCTACATTTGACCCCCCCACTACAACTCCAAACCTAGTTAATCTACATACATGAAATTTGGCACATTTATTAAAATCCTTTAGCTCGCCTAGAACCCAAAATTTCATTAATGTAGCTCAAACGGTTATTGATATATTGACGTTCAAAAACCGGTATTATTATGACTGACTGATTCAACTATAGATCATAAATCTGTAAAAAACCTGACCCACTTCTAGATGACTTACACACTTGATATTTGGCAGCAAGATAGGCTTTTAGGTGTATATAACCAGAAAAATCTGAAACTTGAAAATTATTGAAAAATATATAGTATACATGGTGCGGCGATACACCGGCGAGTGGTTGAGTCGATAGATGGCCCAGTTAAAATTTTCTTGACAGGTTTTACATACTCGTATATGTGTTAATCTTCATTACCAGCCGAAAAAATGACAGTTCCACGACATCCACTTTTCCATCAAGATAAATACAGCACTGCGTCTATTCTGCATTGATTAGGATAACTAGGCTCCCTTGTAGAGCCTGATTACCTAATCAAAGATGGCTCGTTAGTCAATATTGAGCTGTAGTGCTACCTCAAACAGCATGGCTTAGACAATTACTAATTAGATGTTAGATACGAAACACAAGGTTATGGATGTTACAAGGAGGACATAAATTAACTTGGCGACTTGGTGTAAACTGTAAGCTTGTTTGTAATTAAATAAAGAAAAGAAAGAAAAGAAATCTATGTTACAAAAGTGTCCGTCAAAAGGCGATAAACTGATGGCGCCACAATGATATTAAGTTTGATTAAATTAATTTTGAAATAAAATAAAAAAATCCATATATATTTACAAAATAATTATTTGCGGAGAAGAAAAACACTCTGAATATTAATTTTATTTAGAATGTCATATTAGTATTAAATATCGGTAATTCATTTCAAATCAAACCTAGCGCCACCCGGAGATATTTGGAACTATTGTTTAGTGCCTACCGCTGGACACTTTTTCGACCGTTTTCCTATATACAGTAGGGTTTTCTCTCAGTACAAAAGTGAAAAAAATTGTGCGCATCGAGAAAGAGTTGTGAATTTTTGAGCATGGATAGATACTTTGAATACTTTTTAGTATTGGAGGTCCGTAAAATTTTTGGACCTTCACGTCATAATCAGGGGTCCCGTGCAATATGTTATTACTCTCTGGTTAAGGCTGCTAGAATCCCCTAGGGATTGTGTGGTATCATTTCCGTATAAAACAGATATGCAGAATTCATTTTTGAAATTAAAAAAGGAAAAATCCATATTTAAAAAAAAGTTCTGCGAAGAGGAAAAACACTCAAAAAAAATATTATTTTTTAGAACGTTGCATAAGTGATAAATATAATTTATTGTAAATTACAAAAATTTCATAAGGAGGCATATTTAATGCAGTTTTTAAATATATACAATTTTAAGGACTTTACAATACAAAAACTACGTGAAAAAAATCATTCGCGTCGTGGTGTATATGTTTTCTCCATAGTAAGTATCGAAAATCAATGTGAAACGTGAACATCCGTAGCGTATTTAATTGACCTTAAATGTATGTATTGTTTATTATAAGTCACTTTTGCTCAGAACCTTCTACAAAATGCAGAAATGAAAAATAATAATTAAAAACACATTTGTTCCAATTATAACGATTAATACTTAGTTAGTATAAGAAAATGTGTGTCTTTTAATTCTTTTTTTTTTAAATTTTGTAGATTCTGAGCAAAATTGACTAATAATAAGCAATACATATATTTTAAGGTCAATTCGCTACGGATTTTCACGTTTCTTATTGATTTTACATACTTATAATGGAGAAAACATATACACCACCACGCGAATGATTTTTTTTCGCGTAGTTTTTGTGTAGTAAAAAAAATAAAATTGTATATATTTAAAAACTGCATTAAATATGATTCCTTATGATATTTTTTGTATTTAAAAATAAATGATATTTATTTGTTATATACCGTTCTAAAAAATAATATTTTTTTGGTTATTTTTCCTCTCCGCAGAGTTTTTTTTTAGTTTTGATTTTTACTTTTTAATATCAAAAATGAATTCATGCATATCTGTTTTATACGGAAATGATACCACACAAACCCTAGCAGCCTTAACCAGAGAGTAATACCATTTTGCACAGGACCCCTGATTTTGACGGGAAGGTCAAAAAATTTACAGACCTTCCTAAAAAATATTCATCGTGGGACATTCTATGCATGGCCAAAAATTCACAACTTTTCTTGATGCGCACATTTTTTTCAAAAACAAGCTCTGCTAATAAGAGAGACCGATCCTCCTTATACCATCCATACACGAGATGTTCCGATCCCGACTTGACTTGTACATATTTTAAGTCTATTATGCCTATGTTGTGAGGGACAAAATTTATCCCTGTCCAGGTGTTAGTTTTTGCGTAAAATATATATTTTCACTATAAAATTATTTTATATGTTTTCAGTTATAATTTGTAGTGTTACCAAATTAATTGAAATAATTTTACTGGCGTGACTAGCTTGGCAATTGTCAATAAAAACCAATTGTTTTAACAACGTTACACCACTGTTCGTCAACTGCCTTTTGGAAGACTCAAAGTGCATACCATGAAATCCCATTTGTCTTAGAACGCGCGATTCGGATCAGTCGGCCGACTAGTTGAGCTGTTTGTTTACTACATTTTAAGTAGTGTTGTGGGGAAGTTCAGATCACGGAATATTTTTTTTTTTGGTATTCTATGCTTTGAAAGTAATTCATTGATTATATTTGAAATGGAAAGTGATACATTTAATTTTTACATTTATTAGCGATGGTTAGGTTTAAAATAGATAGTTGTATGTGATATTTTGAGATTTATTTTGTTGCCTCGATTGTTCACTCACACACAGTTAAGTACCTCAAGAAATTGTACTACACGTTTATGCTTAGTTTTGTTTTATAAAATACGCGTGATACCTATTTCTTTTTTCTCGAATTTGCAACTAAAAGTAACGATTAGATCAGGGTAAAAAGCACGCATTTAACCACAGAATTAACTGTTACTATTGGCACTCTCACTCTCTGAAATGGATGCCTTTCAAGTTCACTTCTTGGTTGACAATCTACTATTTTAAGGTTTCGTATGGGTTTTATGAATCATTACTACGTAGACTTGTAAGTTCGTATTGGAAGAACGCTTCTAATATTACAATAAATGCAATGTATAGGTGAAGACATTTATATTCTGGTAACCATGTTCGATTTATCGAGTTTTCCGCACTTGAAGAAATCAAACGCCTGTGTGTTTTCACAAGCAATTTGGACCAAAATGACATTTTGTTGGTTAACCAGACAATCGTTTGAGCTCAAGATGGCTGCGGTGTCTCTGAAACAGTTTTTTGTTTATTGCTCATTTACTTAGTTCAATGTGTAATATTGATAGCTTATTGTGCGGTGACCTAACAAACAAGTGTGCAGCTAATAAAAAAATGTCTCAAAACGCGCGTAGCCACAGTTTAGTTGAACAAACGGTTATCCGGGGTCTCGGCTGCCCACGTGTTTGTAGGGAGGCTATCACCTTACAATCAGCAAGGCCTCAACCGAACAACGTTGCTTATTTATATTATTGAAAATTAATGGAATCAAGGGTATACTCGTACACCCCGACATTGACAGAATTCACCTGCGAGGAGTAAAAGCCATAAAAATAAAAGTAAAACACATATCTGCCTTTTAGTTTTTATTCATACCACGTCAGTCTGCCTGCTGGTAAGAGGACATAACAGCCTACGGACGCTGCAACTCCAAAGGTGTTACTTGCGCGTCGTCAACTCTTAATAATCTTGTAAATACACTCCTTTTTTGACGAACCCTATAATGAAGTTCCTCATGGACACCTCGGCAGGGAGCTTCGTAGATTCTTTAACTAAAGCTCCTTCGCATCACTAGTTCTTACCTAGGCAACTAGATTTAGTAGATATTTGATTGTGGGCGGGATGTTTTACCTAAGTTGCGAATTAAGCAAAAGTTTAGACTTGCCGGAATTTCGTACGGCGTAACTTGTCGGAAGTAGTTTCTCGAATTTGGCACGGAGTGGTGTAATGTAAATGTTGAGTTAGTAGGTAACAAGTAATCTAGAGAATCTTGAGGGAATCTATTCTATTCACTTTGAGCGAGCTACAAAGAAATACATAGACAAGTCCTCAGAACCATCGGCCACACTGTTACCTACCCATCGGTGGACTTTATGCCTTTTGTAATAAGGTCCACCGATGTACAGTTAAGAGTGTTGCTGTTGGTACAATCATGACTCCCAAAAATGGTCCTGATATTGCCATGACAGTTAACCTTACCCCTTTCACAGGCTTTGAATATGATCCAATTTGCAGTTTCCTGCCATTAAAAAAAAGTCGTGATGAAATTTTATACGTCACTGCACGGTTAAACTTAATAAACGGCTTGCTGTCATAGCTTGCATGCCCTGTACCGTATTCTAATTTTAAAATTAAATTATATATTATGGGACAATCTTACACAAATCAACCTAGTCCCACAGTAAGCTCAATATATATATTATCTATGTATATATCGTCGCCTAGTACCCACAACACAAGCCTTATCTACACTCGGCAGTGTGTCCGCCAAGTTCGAGCAAAAAAAAGCGACATACCGGCCGTGGGTTATATTACACGAACCATTTCGGGCCAATTTCGACCACCCTATAACTCAAAACATATTTTATCTACGCATATGAAATTTCGAATGTCTGTTGACATCCCCTTAATTGTCTAGAATACAAAATTTCATTATTCTACCTATAGCAGTTCTTGAGATATTGACGTCAGAAAATCTCTATTTTTACTATACACTCACTCACTGACTCACTGACTCATCAAAAACCTAGACCACTTCCAATGGTCGTACTGACTTGAAATTTGGCATGGAGATAGGTCTTAAGGTCAAAGTAAAGGGAAAAATCTGAAAACGGCCAAGTGTGAGTCAGTTTTAAAAATAGCGAAGGTTTAACTTTGTTCTACTATGAAGTCATAATGAACTAAATGGGTCTATCTTCCAATGGTCGTACCGACCTGAAATTTGGCTCGAAGGTTTGTCTTTTCGAAATAAAGTAAAAATCTGAAAACGGCCAAGTGTGAGTCAGTTTCGAAAACAACGAATGTGTAATTTTGTTCTACTATAAGTAGGTATGGTGTGGAAATGAGATAAGACTTATTTAAATTTAGGTACATACCAATTTAAGACAATACATGTTTGTCTTAAAGACAAGAACAATAAAATTGTTCACCACTCTGTGTGTGTCTGTTGCGGGAACCGAACCCCCGATTTACGAAGTGCAAAGCAGGTCACTAGGTACAGTAGGTGCGCTAAATCAGTCAAACAAAAATGAAAATACTATTTTTTCTCGCATAGTCTAAATAATTTCTAATTTTACAACTAATAAAATCGCAGATTCAAGAACATGGAAATCATATAGACTCTAAGATGGAATTATATATACTACTGCCCATCTCACCCTCCGATACGCCACGGGATGAGATGGGATGGTGCACTTCTAGGGCTACATAATAGGCCACCAATTATAATACCTACTGGTAGGTAGGTATTACCAAGTTATTAATTATCTATGTAGGTAGCATACTTACAAACAGAATAAAGTACGTTATTGATGTATGTAATTATATGTAAGTAGGTACATTTTATAGGTGTAGGGAGCCAGTTTATTTGTAAAAATCACCTATAAATAAATAGTAAAATAGAATTAGACGCTTAGTATAAAGGGTTATAGTATAAAGTACATACCTAAGTGGAATGAGACATTTCCTAAAGCAAAAGTGATAAAATAATTTTAATCAAAAAAGAACCGACTTCACTAAGCATCCACCTTTCCAACACCAAATGTTCGATCTGCTGTAAAAAATACTCAAATCAACATAGGTGTGCCTATAATAGTTGAAGAGTTCCCTCGATTTCTCCAGGATCCCATCATCAGATCCTGACATGGTTACAATGGGACCAACTGTGAAGTATACGCTTTCAAACAAAAAAAGAATTTTCCAAATCGGTGAAGCCGTCTTCGAATAATCGGTGAACATACATAAAAAAAAAAAAATATATATATAGCAAAAACAAAGATCCCGACGAATTGATAACCTCCTTCTTCGAAATCTTGAAGTCGGTTGAAAATAATAAAGAACCTACACCTAACAAAAATAAATGAAATCCCATTAAAAACATAAATGTGAAAGGCTGCCAAGTTCGATACTATAGGAATGCTTCGCCTATAAAAGAAGTGAGATCTGAATAAGTACCAAGTTCCATAAAAATACCTCAAATCATAAATAGTTATAGGAATGCACACTTGATTTCCAGCAGTTTTTAAGGTACATTTTGAATTAGTATCACGTTACATAGAAATACCTAAAATTATAATAGTCAGAGAAACGCACACCGGTTTTTTTAGCAGTTTCCTGATAACATTTATTATTTTCAGTACTTTTTAATGATGTAACTTGGCATAGTGACATCTTGATTTGTTTACCTGTCAGCTCTGATGTTAATTTGAAAATGTTTCACGGCGAAAAAGTTTCATTTCCCGAGCGTATTATTTACAGCAGTTTATTATATACACTATTTACAATGTTTCGCTCTTGAATATGGATAATTTTGGGACTTTTTTGTGGTTTATAATTTCATATTAGACACTTTATTATTATTTAAATAAACAGCCTCAATGACACTTGACAACAGTGACAGTCTATCACATGCACTCACACATGCATATCATTCTGTCATTAAAATTATTGCCAGTGTAAGAAATTAGTTCCAATGAAATCCCGCAACATGGCGCATGATCATATATTTCTGGTCAGGCTTTACCAGAGAGTTCTAAACCAGGAGGGGCCTTAGGTATCATTTCACTGTCAAAAGTATTGGCAGGAAAATCTAGTACATCTATAAAAACTATTTCAATAATCGATGTCACGCACTTTCGTCATCGCTGTCGATGGATAACAAGCTCCGTGAAAATGCCCTTATGGGCTGTTTTTGGATGTAAAAAATGTTATATTTCGTCTAGTTTACAAAAAGATGAAATACCATTTCAAATGTAAGTAAAGTTTTACTTTATTTATTATTACTTTCGTAATAAAAGATTTAACGTAAATCGAAAATCAAGCTTCGTTTACAGAATCGATTCAAAGACAATCGTTTTCTTTCTGACGGGCAGTAACTATTTGACGTTTGACATTTCTCCATATTTAACGCGCTTAAGGATTGCTGTCTTCTATATTTTGTTTGAAAATACAATCAAAAATGACCCTTGGCTTTTTTGTTTGACATTTGCAAAGCCTGCATCCAATAATGAACCATATGTTAACGTATGTATAGTCGACTATATATTGCTCCATTTAGTGTTATGAAGTATAAAAAGAATATGTCAAATATGTTTGGTGTTTTCAAGTCAAACGTACATCTTTGTCGGTTGTCAATAAAGCGTTGCTGCCATAAAAATTCATTTAGAAATAAACTGTATTAACAACCGACAATGATGTAACTTTGACTAGAGAACATCACATGCGTGCTACCTCGCCCCCGTCAGATTTTGGCAGACTTTTTTGTTTGGAAAGATGAAGCGAAGTGTACTCCATTTATAGAGCTTTATGGGCTTTACATATGTATATCGCATTTGATAAGATAGTTTGAAGACTTTTTGTTGCAAAAAAATCCTTTTGGTACACGTTTATTATTATTGAATACCCGAAAACTCAATCTAGCAGAGCTTGTTTAGTAAGGACGTAAATTCGTGTAAATTTGTAGCTTGATTTTTTATTATTATTTGTCATGCCCTCCAATATGTTTTATATTACCTGATTAAATCATGAAGCTAAGTTTATTTCTAAATATAAAATTTTATGAAACACTTTAATACATTCCCAAAAATACCACCTAAACATCGGAAATTTTTCGTAAAATTGCTCTAGGTAAACATACTCTTGCTTAAAAAATATGTATAAAAATGAAAAAAAAAATCCACTTATTCCTTAAACGACTCATTTTCCAACGTACTTATGTATTTTACATACTAGTTTAACATCATTTCAATCAATAAAAATCTTGCTCTTTTCACCTCTCCAAGCAAAAATCGCGAAACAGCTTTTAGATTAAGGTGTATGTATACCATCTTTCAATGTATGTATACCAACTAATAGTAGTCTTATTATACGATAAAATAATATCAAAAAGTTGCGCGAAATCGAAAAAAAACTTTACCGGACATCGACTGCATCGATTTTTGGAATAAAAGACTGGTCTTTACTATGTTTATTTTTTTCCTGGTTCTTTTCTCGGTTCGGGTAAGTCTGTCGAGAAATCTGTTAACACAGCTTTGTTTCCTATAAAAAAAATTTTTTTCTTTATGTAAAAAAAAAAAACTAAAAAATAAATAAATGGATCCTTTTATGCTTGGCTATTCTTTACAGGTCACATAACTCAACCGATATATGTGAAATTGTGTGAGAGTGTTTAATAATTACCTATGTAGAGTTTTCAAAATGGCGGGTTTGCTATAAGATACCTAAGTGCCATTGGTTGAAGAGGACTGTGCCTCGGTGCCGGATTCTAATTTTAAAATACATTAACAATACAATAAGAGCACAACCAATCTTAAACATAACTCCAACACACAACAAACAATCAACCAATATTGAAGTTGTATTGGAGTTGCGTTGGAATATTTCTCAAGCTAATTCTGATATTTCTGATTCAGATAATTATGCCGTAGCTGTATTGCGTTGTTAATGCATTCGAGTTGTATTGAACTTGGATCGTGTCTATACGTGTTTTAAAGTTAGAGTACGGCCCCTTGGCTCCTTAACGCACTCAACACACAGTCACAATTGACGCTCGGCACAACTAAACTAAACTATAACACTCTTATAAAACACACATGTTCATTATTACACTTTCGTCCGGTTATATTGATTGTTATCGATCTAATCAATGGGGGATATTTTTATAACTAGCTGACTAAATTGCATTAGCAATTGACAATAGCATTAAGGGACCACCTCAGAGTTAACCCTGCTAATGCGTACGGTAATTTATCTTAATTACCGATAATTTATTAAAATGCGAAAATTATTAGAAGAATTATCAAAGCTTACTTATACTGTGAATAGAATTAGTTTATTCAGTTGTTTTTGAATGCAGAAATAATGCCATTTCGTTTTTATTAAATGGGAGTCCCCATTTAATACAAAACCATACATGATTTTAATTTCTGACGCAGTTATTAAATATAACATAGTCCAGTGGTATGTACATATATTGCATTAGAGCAACCGTGAGTACAGGATAAACCTAATATTTAGAACCATATGAAGAATAAATTTGCCGCAGGCCTAAGTAACGATACTATAGGTAAAAGTAACGTCACTATAAGTAACGTCACTATAAGTAACGTCACTATAAGTATCGTCACTATAAGCAACGTCACTATAAGTAACCTCACTATAAGTAACGTCACTTGGACAGTCAGCATAGTTTTTCACTACGTATTACATCAGCATTACACAGTTATTTCAACGGACATATGTATTTAGAGAGAGGCGAACCCAACCCCTAGAGGTTTGTGTGCAGGGAAATCAACGAAGTCTGTTACTTATAACTAGGTACTAAATTAGTACA
Organism: Pammene aurita; assembly: GCA_947086415.1. NCBI lineage: Eukaryota > Metazoa > Arthropoda > Insecta > Lepidoptera > Tortricidae > Pammene > Pammene aurita. The sequence goes on along the minus strand of OX352314.1, from coordinate 5,080,251 downwards.
ACTGCCCTTAAGTACGTGAATAACTCGTTAAAATTACGGTTATAAAGATTTTTTTTTTTTGTTAAAATTCGTTCATCTGTGGTTGCGTGCATGAATAACAAACAGAAACAAAAAACAAATATTTAAAAAAAAACAAAGGGGTTCACACCGGGAGTGCCGGCAGAAGTGAAAACTTGAATTTATTAACGTTGTATAGAATATATTAGTTAAAGTGGAACCATGCCGCAGGCGGACGTTTTAGACGGGGTATTCTTTTTATAGTTGGAATTTTTATAGGTAGGTTTATTATTATACATATTTTTAAAATTAGTCTGCTCGTATAGTTTTTATTTATTAAGTTTAATTTTGTGCATTAATGATGAAGCAGGATAATATTGTAAAACTACAGCAATAAGTATTGTAAAATAAATTCAACACTACACAAAGTAACATCTATCCTAAATCATAATCTCATAAATATTTACATTTCATCATCATCATCATCATATCAGCCGATAGACGTCCACTGCTGAACATAGGCCTCCCCCAAAGAGTGCCACAATGACCGGTCCTGCGCCACCCGCATCCAGCGGACTCCCGCGACCTTTACCAGGTCATCAGTCCACCTTGTGGGGGGTCTACCGACGCTGCGCCGTCCGGTTTGTGGTCGCCACTAAAGAACCTTTCCGCCCCAACGGCCATCGGTTCCACGTGCAATGTGCCCCGCCCACTGCCACTTCAGTTTAGCAATTCGGAGGGCTACATCGGTTACTTTGGTTCTGCTGCGGATGACCTCATTTCTGATGCGATCACACAGAGAGACTCCAAACATAGCCCTCTCCATTGCCCTTTAGGTGACTTTGAGCCTTCTTATGAGGCCCATAGTAAGCGACCACGTTTCAGTGCCATATGTCATCACTGGAAACACACACTGGTCAAAGACTTTCGTCTTTAGACACTGCGGAATATTGGACGAAAATATGTGCCGTAGCTTCCCGAACGCTGCCCAACCGAGTCGGATTCGTCGATTAACCTCTTTCTCGAAGTTGGATGTACCTAACTGGACAGTCTGTCCTAGGTATAAATAATCGTCCACAACTTCGAGTGTAAAGTCTCTGATTGTAACGGGAGTTGGTGCTACATGGGCATTTGACATGATCTTCGTCTTATCCATGTTCATCTTTAGACCAACTCGCTCGGAGGCTTTACTGAGGTTATCGAGCATTGTACTCAAATCCTCCATGGTCTCAGCCAAGACTACTATATCGTCAGCAAACCGAAGGTGAGTGATGTACTCGCCGTTTATGTTGATGCCTAGCCTTCTCCAGTCCATAGTCTTGAAGACATCCTCCAGTGCAGCGGTAAACAGTTTAGGAGAAATAACATCTCCTTGCCTGACTCTCCGCTGCAACGGAATAGGCTTCGAGTTCTGGTCCTGGAGTCGGACTGACATAGTGGCGTTCTCGTACAAACACTTCAGCACTTCGATATAGCGATAGTCTACTTGGCACCTTTGGAGAGATTGTAGTACAGCCCAGGTATCGATCGAATCGAAGGCTTTCTCGTAGTCCACGAACGCTAAGCAGAGGGGCAGGTTATACTCCTCAGTCTTCTGTATTACCTGACGGAGCGTATGGATGTGTTCTACGGTACTAAAGCCTCTTCAGAAACCGGCTTGTTCGGGAGGCTGGAAGTCATCTAGCCTGCGTGCGAGACGGTTCGTAATGACTCTTGAAAACAGCTTATAGACATGGCTCAGAAGTGAAATGGGTCGGTAGTTCTTCAGTAACGCGTTATCACCCTTTTTGAAGAACAGTACCACCACACCTCTGTTCCATGCCTTAGGCGTTCTCCCTTCCAGTAAAACGGAGTCGAACAACTTCTGAAGGGCCATAGGACCGGTTTACCACCCGCCTTCAGAAGTTCGGCTGTAATTCCGTCTTCACCGGGTGCCTTGTTGTTTTTGAGCTGTTTAAGAGCCATTCTAATCTCGTACAGGCTGATGTCCGGGATATCTTCGGTATAATGTCGGGTCAGTCTAGCTCTGGGGTCTTTCGCCAGACTAACTTCAGGTCTCCTAGTTGATGTGTATAGCTGTCCATAAAAGCCCTCTATCTGACCCAGAAGCTCGGGTCTAGAGGAAACGATTCTACCATCCTCAGTTTTTAATTTGGCGAGCTGGCTCTGCCCAATAGACAGATCTCTTGCGAAAACTTTAGAACCCTTATTCTGCTTGATGGCCTCTTCAATACGATGTGTATTGAATTGGCGCAAATCACGGGTAAGGGACTTAGAGATCCGTTTATTGAGATGCCGGTATAGTGACGCATTGGCTGAAGATTGTAGAACCATTTCTCTCCTTTCCTCGATGAGTCTCTGCGTGGAGTCAGAAAGCCTTTTTGTTCTGTTTTTCCGCTGGGCCTTAAAGAACTTAGACCCAGTGCTATGGACAGCTTCCACAAACCCGTCGTTGAATTCGTCCACATCGCCGCCTAGACAATCGAAACGGCTTTGGAGTTCCAGCTGAAAGCTCTCGGGGTTCTGGATTTGAACTGCTGCCGGACGGAGCGTAGACCAGACGGTGATCACTTCCGGTTTTAACCGTATTGATCACAGAGACATCATTGAATATATGCTTCTTCGTCGACATGATGAAGTCAATCTCGTTTTTAGTTGCACCGTCGGGACTCATCCAGGTCCACTTCCTGTGCTCACGTTTCTTGAAGAAGGAGTTCATCATGTAGAGTCCCTCCTTCTCCAAGAATCCAGCCAGTAGTTGGCCCCGGTGGTTCCGACTTCCAACTCCAAATCACCCCACTCTCAGCTCCTCACCATCTCTTTTGCCCAGTTTCACGTTGAAGTCCCCCATAACAACGGTGAAGTAGGTTTTGGAGCTATGCATGGCTTTCGATATATCCTCATACATAGCCTCCACCTCGTCATCCTCCGTCACACTCCTGTGCCGAAGTCGGCGCATACACCTGTATGACCTTCAACGAGTACCTCTTGGATACTCTGAGTATAAGGTACGGCACCCTAGTCGACACACTCTCGATCTTCACCACGTTGTTTACGAGGGACTTATGGACGATGAACCCGACACCTCCCTGGGACTGTTGGTCGCCCTCCCGGAAATAAAGCAAGTTGCCGGACTTTAGGGTTATCGTTTCCTCCCCCTCTCTTCGGACTTCAGATAACCCTATTACATCCCAACGCAACTTGCTCAATCCTTTCTCCAGTTCCACTATCTTTTCGTCGGTCCGCAGTGTACGCGTGTTATATGTTGCCAGGGCCAGGAATCGTCGGTGGTGGTAGCCGGATCTTTGCCGGAGATTCTTAGCACCCCTGATCCCGCTAGTACCCTGGCCCTGGGACTGTTGGTCGCCCTCCCGGAAATAAAGCAAGTTGCCGGACTTTAGGGTTATCGTTTCCTCCCCCTCTCTTCGGACTTCAGATAACCCTATTACATCCCAACGCAACTTGCTCAATCCTTTCTCCAGTTCCACTATCTTTTCGTCGGTCCGCAGTGTACGCGTGTTATATGTTGCCAGGGCCAGGAATCGTCGGTGGTGGTAGCCGGATCTTTGCCGGAGATTCTTAGCACCCCTGATCCCGCTAGTACCCTGGCCGCTACCATAACCAGGGCACCGGGGGTCGCCGGACACTCGGGGCCGTGGTTTCTGTGTGTATTCCATTGGGGGTGAATGCCATAATCGCCACGCTTGGCATGCGGGTTGGCGATCGCAGTATCTCCACCGTACTCCAAGGATGCTGCTGCCCATCCCCCGGTGGTCTTGGCCGTAGTTTTAGGACATACCCGGGTCCAATATTTACATTTAAATCTTAAAAACTGGTGCAGCGCTGTCGGGAAATCTGCAAGCATCGGAGGGTTGATATTCGTACCGATGACTCTTCAGGCCATTGAAAACGGTTAGTACAAGAAGTCCACAAGTAGTATATAAACACCGAGCGCCGTGGCCGGAAGCATTGTATTCGTGCCATCTCATTTTTCATCGAAAAGTTAAAAAAGTAAGTTGAAAAAAGTAGACATGTATTAAATATACGTAGACCAGATTAAATCAACATTAATATATCTATTATATATATATACTTATTTTATTTCAAATATAGGATTAGAAAAACGAAAGAGTTTTGGTTTCCTTTTTCGGAAATACACCAAACCAAAACAGTGCCTAACAAAAAGTCAGTCAGTATTTGAAGTTTAATAGAAAACAAAGCATATTTTATTTTATATTTATCCCCATATAGCAGAGCTCGAATTTGAAAAAAATGTGCGCATCGAGAAAAAGTTGTGAATTTTCGGCCATGGATATCTTTTAGTAAGTATTGGAGGTATGTAAAATTTTTGTACCTTCACGTCAAAATCAGGGGTCCCGAGCAATATGTTATTATTCTCTGGTTAAGGCTGATAGGGGTTATATGGTATCATTTTCGTATAAAACAGACATGTAGAATTCATTTTTGATAGTAAAAAAGTAAAAATCGAAATTAAAAAAAAAAGCTCTGCGGAGAGGAAAAACACTCAAAAAAATAATATATTTTTTAGAACGTTATATAACTAATAAATATCATTTATTTTTAAATACAAAAAATATCATAAGGAAGCATATTTAATGCAGTTTTTAAATATATACGATTTTACTACACAAAAACTACGCGAAAAAAAATCATTCGCGTCGTGGTGTATATTTTTTCTCCATTATAAGTATGGATAATCAATAAGAAACGTAAACATCCTTAGCGAATTGACCTTAAAATGTATTTATTGCTTATTATTAGTCAATTTTGCTTAGAATACCTTCTACAATGAAAAAAAACAACGGGTTGCGCTCCGGGAGTGCCGGCAGAAGTGAAAACTTGAATATTAACTTTGTGCATTTTTGATATTTTGGAATGGTTAGGGAATAATATTGCACGAATTGCTTTAATTATCAGTATAAACGTACTATCCTTTAAGTGGTAAAATACAATATTCATTTATTGCGCTATCGTACACAAACATGAAAATTTATATTACATTAAAAATTGAACACTTCAGAACTATTACAATTATTTAACATTAAAAAGATAAACTCTCAGAAATATCAACTTCCATTCATAATTTCAACGACTCTTACACCATCATCATTACTAGAACCATCATCGCCAATCTCTAAAACTGCTACGACAGGTTTATGGCAGCTGAAATAAGAAACGAACAATTTTGATTCTAACCTATTTAAATGTGTAATAAATACCGCATCAATAGTAGTTTTGTATCGTAGTGCTAAGATTGCAATTTCGAACGAAACAGCAGGCGCAGGCATACATTTTCGCCGCGCGGTAGAAAGAGAGGGGAATACTTCGTCTCCTACTCCGCACCGGCGGTCTACTGGCTTCAATGACATTGTAACCATTTTTCGATCAGGTCACGTTCCGTCTTACGAATTTTCATGAATTTTATGTTATTTACATTTATTTTTACTAAAAATATCCATTTTTACTTAACTATATTTTATTGAAAAGAAAACTAATTTCTGTAAGAATATATTTTGTCTTGTGTCAAATGCTTTTCTTGCCTTGTCAGTCAGCCGGGTTTTCTTAATTTATTTACTTTCGTCCTTCTTTTGACCAACTAACCTGTCAAATATGCCGGACGTAAACATAGTTCACAATTTCCGAACGCATCCCTCACTGTCAAGTTGTCAACTACTAAAATATGTAATACTAGATGAAAACCCGGCTTCGCTCGGATAAAATAAATAGAGCCTACAACGAACCGCTGCCAAATTAATGCAATTATTATAAATGCTTTACATAATACTAAAGCTAAAATTAAAAAAATATGTCATTATTTACACATATTCAATAAACTCAATATTCAATAAAATAATTTAGCATACTTGATACCAAGCCCGGCTTAGCGCGGGCGTATCATTCCGGCTTTCTAAAGTCCTGGAATCTCGGGGTTGGGAAATATAGGGAAACTGAGATTATCGGGCTTCTAAAACCTCGAATCCCGGTACCTTCAAACTCGGTAGCCGATATCCCGGGTTTTAAATCTTCGAATCCCTGCCTCCGTATTCTGGAATTCCGAATCCCGGAGTTCCTTATATCCACACTATTGGAACCTCTTAAATCCCGGTTTCCCGCAATTCAGGATTCCCAGGATTTCTATAGCCCCGGAATCCTGTACTTCTAAAGTCCTGGCCTCTCCCGGGACCCTAAAACCCCGTTTCGCATTATACGAATTCCTAAAGTCTCAGAATCCCGCAGTTCCTTACATCGGGACTCCCAGCACAAAATCCGGATTTCCCACATTCTCGAAATCCCGGATATAAAGTTCCCAAATCGGGGATATCAAAACTCCGGACTCCCTTGACTCTAAAATCCCGTCGTCCCGCATTTCCGAAATTTTCTAACGACCCGTAATACCGGGCTACCGGCTTATTAAGCCCGGATTTCTAAAGTCCCGGACTCCCAGGATCCTTATATGTTTAACATTCTCGGAGTACTTTAATAGTTTTTAATATCTTATAATCCTGGAATCTAGGACTTAAGAAAACACAGCTTTTGAAAGTCTCTGAATCCCGGATTTCTAAAGTCACGGACTCCCAGGATCCGTAAATCCTGTGCCACATTTCCCGCACGTCCCATAATGTCAGCTTTTTAATGGTCCAGAATCCTGGGGTTCAACATTTTCGGTTTCCCGCATTCCAGGGTTCCATAAACTGCGAATTCTGAGACTCTAAAGCCCCGGTACGACTCACTCCCGGGCTCCCAGGATTTGTCGCGTTCCCGGAATCCCTGGTTTTAATAAGTATCTTGGAATTTTCGAAGCCACATTTTCGAAAGCACATAGTCCCGGAATCTCAGAGTACCTTATATCCTGAATGGCGAGACCCTAATATCATGCAATGTGGGAAGCATTTCCTTAATCCCAGAATTTCTTAATGCTCGGAATCCCGGACTTTCAAAATCCCACAAACAAACAGGACCCCTAAAACCCTGATCTTGTTATCCCTGGTTTTAAATAATTTGGAATCCCGGCCTCGCGCAGTTCAAACATCCTTGTTATTCTGGTATTCTTAAGTTCCGGACTTCCAGGACCCTGGAATTCCGGCGTACCACATTTACAGAATTCCAGCTTTCTAAAATCCCGGAAGCCCGGTGACCCGCATTTCCGGAATCCTGGATTTTTAAAGTCCCAGATATCCCGGGAATCTGAAATCCCGGCGTCCCACATTTTCGAAATCCTTGATTTTCAAAGTACCGAAATCGCGGTTTTCAATGGCCCGGAATTCCGGGGTCCTACCTCGCGCGGGTAACACCTCTATATACTTTCGAAAAAAACGTGGCCCTCCTTTTAGCAGTCGGGTGATACAATTAACAACCACTCAATGTAGTTGAAGTTAATACTTACGGCAGACAGGGACAGCAAACAGTCCATTTATTCACTTTGAAGGCGGGTATTGTGACAAATTGATGGGTATATAGAACGCTTGGAAACCACAAAAGCAGGACACTGCAGACGCGGCTTCAGGCCTTTAACATGTTATTTACATTTATTTTTTAGTAAAAATGGATATTTCAGTGAAAAGAGAACTAATTTCTGTAAGAATATATTTTGTCGTGTGTCAAATGTTTTTTTGCCTTGTCAGTCAGCCGGGTTTTCTTAATTTATTTACTTTCGTTCTCCTTTTGACCAACTAACCTGTCAAATATGCCAGACGTAAACATAGTTCACAATTTCCGAACGCACCCCTCACTGCCAAGTTGTCAACCACTAAAATATGTAATATGGCCGACCATTTGTCATTAAATTAACACTTTTAAATGCAAATACACGACAATCCGAATTTTGCCCATATATGTCTTCGATTCAAAACTGTTATTTTTTTACGCTTTTTCATTTGAGCATAATTTCCAGAGCTCGGATTTTTCACGGCAAAACAAAACACTAGCGTAATTTAGCCAGTGCTTGAAATATTATTTTATCGATATCGATAATTCAGAACTAGAAGAAATAAAAGTCACCAAATAAAATTAATATGTAATAAAACTAATAAAAACATTTGTATAAAGTTACTATATATTAGAAACAGACGCAATTTCTTCTTCAAAATCTACGTCAGTACACACAGCAGCACAAGACATTTTATTTGGGTAATAGTGATAGGAGTAGATGATCATTATCTTTTCAACATTCTCTGGGAGTAAACAGTTGCGTTTATCACTATAAATCCATTTATGTACACTAAATGTACGTTCAACTTCAGTTGACGTCAAGGGAGCAAATTTATAGAATTCATTATCAGTTCGGGTAATATTTTCAGATATGTCTCTTAAAATTTCGTAATCAGGATTTCGTTCGAGCACGGCTTCAAATTTACGCATCACTGGTAAAAGTTTACTCCAGTTTACGTAGCAACGAACAGTATCCAGAATGAGGAAGGATTCCGCAATGGATAAAGTCGAACATTGCAATTGTTCTATTGAAGAGGCTATTACTTCGTAGTTGTCGCGAATGAAATTTAACTCCGGTCGTAGTTTGCGTGTTTGAAAACATTTTTTTGCAGCTCTTATAGCTGCCGAGTCATTAGCAAGTATGGAGACGACATCACGTATTTGCTCATAGTATTGAGCGTAATATACCGCAGCAGATATCCAAGTTCCCCATCTGGTGATAATTGGCTCGGGAGGTAGGGGAATGGACGGATATTTTGCCTTAAAAAGGCGTACACGTTCTGGAAATTTTAGGAATATCTTTTTGACATTCGATATCAACCCATCCACACCTTTGAAATTATCTCGCACTTCTTCGGCAACCCGGTGCAGACCATGAGCTAAACACGTAATGTGTTTCATACGAGGAAACGTTGCTTTTAAAATACGACCGGCTTTAAGCATATATGCGGCACTATCTGTGCAAAGTAAAAGCAAATTGTTTACGTTGTCATTGAAAGAATTTTGAAACAAAAATTTTAATTGGTTTATTATTAGGTTTGCTATTGTTTCCCCATTTACCTTCTCTAAAACCTTCGACCCCAAAAGATAAAATTGCTTAGAACAATTTTTTTGCAAAGACCGAATCACCACGTTTGTCACACATTTTCCCATGAAATCTGGTGTTTCGTCTATAGATATCCACAAATAATTGGTTTTGTTTACCTCTCTTATACCCTGTATAGTTTTTTTGTACACGAGATTTAAATAAATTTTTCGCAGGGTCGATTCGTCCGGTAAAGAAGTCATAGAGCAGTCGCAACATAAATACTTGTTAAAAAAATGACGAAAATTATTGTTGTTGACTGTTGCCCATGGTATGTTGCATGAAATAAGAAAAATAATTAAATCGAAATAAAATTGATGTTTCCTATTTGGTTGCCCCGAACGGTAATTGTGGCGGTTGCTTTTCACATGATTCTCAATATTGCATTTCTTCAGTTTTAGATGCATATCGCACATAGAGCAGTATATAGTGGAGGTCACTTCATTATAGACTAACTCAGGGTGATTTTCAATCCACGTTTTGATCCGATCTTGTACATTACTCATTTTTGTATTAATTGATACCTTGCAATATTAAGTTATTATACGTATATCCAACACGTCTGATTCAATGCGTTGCGAAATAAATAATACCTAGATGCAATTTACGTTTTATACGTAATGAAATGACAGTTAAAGTGTGAATGTCATATGTCATGTGAGATGAAATTTGCAGTCGTTTCTATCATTTTAAATGAGGTGGTATAGTTACTTCGTTCTAAGTTGTACATGCAGACCTACCTCTTTGTTGCTCGACTATGGCAAAGCTAAAATGAAAAGTTATTTTATTACTTATACAGGATGTCCGGTAATTAATGCACAACCTTCTAACCCCCAGTAGGTCACCTTAGACTGGTCAAAAATATTGATTTTGAGCTCTAGTAAGTCTCCTGTTTTTCGAAATTTTCGCACGTTTGTTAGTTTTTAAATTTTGACATTCACACTGATAGGTGTACCATCGAATAAAAAAATAAAAAATGTACTGAGGCAATACCTGTCATATACTCTAGTAAGACTCGATAGGTGTCGATAAAATAATATTTCAAGCACTGGCTAAATTACGCTAGTGTTTTGTTTTGCCGTGAAAAATCCGAGCTCTGATAATTTCATTCGGGTCTACCGTATCCCTCGACGGAATTATTAATATAGATGGCCCACCATTTGTCATTAAATTAACACTTTTAAATGTAAATTACGCGACAATCCGAATTTTGCCCATATATGTCTTCAATTCAAAACTGTTATTTTTTTACGCTTTTTCATTTGAGCATAATTTCATTCGGGTCTACCGCACCCCTCGACGGATTTATTAATATAGATTTATTCGATCAGGTCACGTGTCCGTCTTACGAATTTTCAACCTGACGAATCTGACGGTCACGTGACCCTGACGCGAGTTTAACATTTTTTCCCCATCTCAAAAAGTGCACAGCGCCGCTAAAGAAGTTTTCACTTCAAAAAAATTAATTTAAAAACACATATATCCTTATACTAACTTAATAGTGTGGGAAATCTACCGGGTCGTTGTATGGAGACCTCGCATTAATTCCTCAGTCGATGATTCTTTTGCTAGGATATAGTATAAATTAAAAAATTAAAAATTGTTTATTTCAGACATACGTCCATAAAAGTGTTAGTTGTACAACCTTAAGAGACTATACTAGTGTTACATAAAATAAAATAAAATAAAAAGAAGCAAAAACATAAATCGCAAAAAAAAAAAATTTAGTGATGTTCCTCTGGCAGGAGCAGGTATTATAGTAGTTTATGTAACTGTTACGTAATAAGGGTCCTTAAAACATGAGTGCGGTTTTATGAAACGAGCCGCAGGTGAGTTTCATAATAAGATCACATGAGTGTTTAAGGCCTAATTACGTACAGTTGCATACACTGCTTTATCTACACTCATATTATTTATTCTAAATGCCGTATTCGGAAACCATAGAATGGCCGCCATTGCACCGCCATGGCCTACTCGATTGTGCCGGCGGTCGGGGAGGCGCGTGTTGGCGGCCGCGCGGGAGCGTGCAGGTGTACATTATGTTATCAAAACTCATAACACATCAATAGTTGAGCATGTAAAGTTAAAATTACGTTACTGCCACAGATAAAAAGCTTATCATAGTAAAATCGGTCGTGGTAATGCTAGCCATTGTCTACCGTTTTTGAACACGTTTTAGAGAACTTACAATATGAGTGTAGATAAAATATTTTATTTACTAGCGGGTCCTGCCAATGACCACCTCCACCCAGTACTTGGTAAGCGGGCAGTCCAGGCGCTCCGCCAACCCCCTCAGCATACTGTTGCTGCTGCCACGCACCCGCCTTAGCATCGAGGCGATTCTTTTCCGCCTAATGGCAAAAAAGTCATCTGCCCTCGCCTCGGCAAACATGGCTGACGCACTCCAGTGCTTCGGCAGCCTCAGCAGCATCCTGAAGGTGTTGTTGTACTGCACCCTTAAGGTGTTATAGGACCTCTGCGTAAAGCTTACCCACAGGCTGCACGTGTAAAAAGTTTGACAATATGCTTTAAATAGCGTCAACTTGACTTGATCGTTACAAGGTGCAAAACTGCGGGCAAGCACGTTCCCCCTCATCATTCCCCCTCACTGCCATCGCCCTTCTTTCCCTCTCCAGATCCAGATCGTCTTTTAGTTCCTCAGTTAGCATGTGGCCCAGATTGTTTCACTATTTTTAGGGGTTCGCCCCCCAGCATGATCTTAGGCAAGGTGTTTGGGTTATATTTTTTTGCCTTAAAAATGAGCACCTCGCTTTTACTCGCATTATATTTAAGACCATGCCGTAGAGCGTAGCCCTCGCACTCTCTAAGTAATATCCTACTGGAGTCAACCGACGGTCCCAGCAGGACCATGTCGTCTGCATAGCTTATGTTATTGAAACAGATATCACCTATATGACAGTCGACATGGGTCCTGCTGAGCCGTTCACATATAGGTTAAATAGGATGGGGGATGACAACCCCACCTGCCTTACTCCACATTTCAGCCTATACACATCTGAGTCTACCCCAGCCCATCTTACGCGATTGACCTGACTGTTATACCATCCATACTAATATTATAAATGGGAAAGTGTATGTGTTTGTTTGTTTGTTTGTCCGTCTTTCACGGCAAAACGGGGCGACGAATTGACGTGATTTTTTAAGTGGAGATAGTTGAAGGGATGGAGAGTGACATAGGCCTTACCTTTTGTCTCTTTCTAACCCCCCACTTCCCTAAAATGGGAGGTGGAAGTTTGTATGGAGCATTCCGCAATTTTCAAGGTAGAAAGCTAAAAATTGGTATGCGGACTATTTGTGACTAAAAAACACCGTGTTACCCCGAATTTAACGCGAGCGAAGCCGCGGGCAAAAGCTAGTATTTTAATAAAGCCACGCACTCCCTAGGTAGATCGGTTTTCTGCAGCTTGTCCCACAATATGTCGTACACAACCAGGTCAAACGCTTTGGACAAGTCCAGAAAACACGCATAAATAGGTGTGTGTCTGTCCTTGTAGTACTTGACAGCCTGCTTAACGCAAAATATCGCACTTTCAGTCGACAGACCTGACCTGAAGCCGAACTGAGGGTCGTGAATTTTGATATGTTTACAAAGCTGCGCGTTAATCAAGCTGTCAAGCACTTTCGCTAGTACTGTGGCCAGCGAGATAGGTCTGTAATTCCCCATGTCCGCTAGATCACCCGTCTTGTTTTTGACCAACGGCACTACCACTGTACTTGTAAGTTGCTTGGGCAGATAGGTGTGCCTCATACACAGAGTGAAGAACATTGCCAGCACCCGCGGCAAGTGTACCCCAGCATACTTGAGGTGCTCGATGCTGAGCCTGTCATGTCCCGGTGATTTACCCCTTTGCATGCTTTTAATGATTTTATCAACCTCACTCGCTGTAAAACTCAGGGAGCATTCACCCATGACCGTCTCAGCATCTCCCACCCCCGCCACAGTTGAACTCAGCAAAGGACTTACGGCAAATATCCTGCTGAAATTGTCTGCGATAGCCTTTCTGTCACTCTCCCCCCCCACACTCACAGGGACCCCTGTCTTCGTGTTAAATTTATTTGTGTTTCTCCAGAAAGCTTTAAAGTCCTTAGCTGACCGGTTAGAGGCAAGAAAATCACTCTTAATTTGTTCTTGCCTGTCCTGACACCATTTCAGCTTGGACTTAAAAAGCTTCTTGGCTTCACACATGTCCCAGTAGACACCCTCATTCCGTAAGTTCCTCATGAATGTAGTGTTAATGTATATTTTAGTAACGTGCAAAACCATAAAAGTAAACTTTTTCTTTGAGTTTATTAAAGCAGATAATTAGAAAAGTGTATAGGAAGTTAGAGAGCTTTGAGCGAGAGTAGTTAGAGAAACATTGTTCAGTCAACGTGCTTGCACACGCTGCGCATGGCCCCTCACATCCCCGCTCCCGCATCCCGAGTCCTGCACGTGCGCATTCCACTAACGAGTGAAATATTAGGTATCTTTATTTGTGACATGATTTAACTTTTTAACACGCAGGATATTTTTTTGGATTTTTGTACAGTCGCTAGAAAACTCTTAAAGGAAATATAATTTAAAAAAAGCGAGTAATAAGCAAATTTTTATACTGAAAACGTTTGATGATGAAATTTTGGATTTTTTTGTCATACGTAGAATACATACATTAAATGTCACTTCAGTAAAAACAAAGACGGAGCAAATTTCTGATGTGAGTTACACAAAAAAAATATTTATTATAAAAACATATGTTCTGTTATGGATTTTTTTTGATATTTTTAACATTGGTTACATAGATTGAAAATAGATGTCATATACTTCAGAAAAAGTGACCAAACCCTCCGGTGTCCGAGGCCAGATTTGAACTGGCGTCTTCAGCTTTCGCGGCTGACGTCCTGACCACTAGACCACCCGGTCACGGCGGAACTTGACAAATTTTCTCATGTATATGCAGCCGCGAAAGCTGAAGACGCCAGTTCAAATCTGGCCTCGGACACCGGAGGGTTTGGTCACTTTTTCTGAAGTATATGACATCTATTTTCAATTTATATATAGTAGTGTAACTACTTAAAAATTGCAAATCAAAAAATATTAAAACAAAATAATTTGATTTGCTTCAAGATTCATTGGTTACATACATCAAGTCAATATTTCCAGTGAAATAAAATTAGACTGAGCATTTTTCCAAACGTAAATATAGACGATATAAGAGTTTAGCTAAAAAACCTAAAAAGGACAATTGTTTTTTTTTTGGAAAAAAATATATATGCCATCTACTCCCGACACTTTATCATGCTGTAAAGTTTTTTTGGACTGAGGAGTTAATGCGAGGTCAACCCCTCTATTGCCTGGCCTATAAGTATTAATCGTTACAATTGGAACAAATGTGTTTTTTAATTCTTTTTTTTCATTTCTGCATTTTGTAGAAGGCAAAAGTGACTAATAATAAACAATACATACATTTAAGGTCAATACGCTACGGATGTTCACGTTTCACATTGATTTTCGATATTTACTGTGGAGAAAACATATACACCACGACGCGAATTTTTTTTTTCACGTAGTTTTTATATTGTAAAGGCCTTAAAATTGTATATATTCAAAAGCTGCATTAAATAAGCCTATTTACAACATTTTTTAAATTTACAAATAAATGACATTTATTACTTATACAAAGTTCTAAAAATAATATTTTTTTGAGTGTTTTTCCTCTTTTTAAATATGGATTTTTACTTTTTAAATATCAAGAATGAATTCTGCATATCTGTTTTATACGGAAATGATACCACACAACCCCTAGCAGCCTTAACCATAGAGTAATAACATATTGCACGGGACCCCTAATTTTGACGCGAAGGTCCAAAAATTTTGCGGACCTCCAATACTAAAAAATATTCGTCGTAGGGCACTCTATCCATGCTCAAAAATTCACAACATTTTCTCGACGCGCACAATTTTTTTCACTTTTGTACTGAGAGAAACCCCTACATCCCAATCCCACATACATCATAGTACATATGGTCACTACTTAGAATAAGATTCAGCTCCCTTTATTACATCTTTCGGTCTCACTTTGTGGTCCAAGTATGTCCTCCAGTTTATAACTTTAACTTCACGATTTCGCCATAATTTCGCTGTGATTGACAGCATAATCACAAAAACCAGTACCATACATTGCAATTTATCGGGCCTGATATGTCAGATAGAGAGACGTAATAAACGTTAGGGCACTTAGGGAGTCGAGGGCGTGAAGAGAGGCAGGGTTCACAACAGATTAGGCCCGAGAAATTGCAAATTATAATATCGTTAAAAGTCGGTTCTACATGTTGCTATATTTAAAAATATATGTTTTAAATACTGGTAATAATTGTTTTAAGCCACACGCACACATATTATGCAATTTGAGAAGGACACACTTTTGTTAAGAAGTTACTAGGCCTTTTTTAGAACTCTAGAAAAATTATATGAGCAGTGAACAATAATAAGCATAGAAATCGTACTAGCTATGAAAAATTACCCTACTTTTTGTGGGTATTTCATATGCTTGCTAGGCCATAACCAGGAAAATTTTCCGTTGGTCATCGTGTCCCAAGTGGTTAAGGGCGATATATAATCAAGCTTCGTGATCGTCAGCTGCCGTTCCGTGAGTGGGTTTAGGAACGGCAGCCATTTTCTCACATAATATATGTATATATAAAATGACCATCGCGTCTCAGTTGAAACCGGTTTATATGCTATTACAAATATGAAAAAAAAACATCATTCAGCTGTATAGCACTGAAAAGACCGTAAACTAGTCACATGAATATATGGTATTTTAGGGTATCAGCTGACGGACTTTCTCAATACAGCCGGCTGACGATTTTCCTGATAATAAGAGCATATAAACAAATACTGACGTTCCGCAACCCACCAACGGAGCGACAGCTGACCTACGCGAGTCATCATTAATACTTCGTCCACGACGGTGGCAAACAAATATACGGCCCGCCTGATGGTAAGCAGCTACCGTAGCCTATGGACGCCTGCAACTCCAGAGGTGTCACATGCGCGTTGCCGACCCTTTTATAAAAAGGCGGATTCACTGTGTTGACGGCTAAAGTAACAAGGGGGTCCCTCATCGTCAACACACTGGGTCCTCTTTGAGCTCTTTGGCAACCTTACTCACCAGCAGGAACTCAACACTAAATATGAGTCTGCTGTTGGCTGTGGTTTTCTGTAAGGTGGAGGTACTTCCCCAGTCGGGCTCTGCTCCAGATTTGAGCGAGATGACATTCGCTGTGCTGTGCCCTACCACACATAGCGAGATGTCATTCGCAGTACCCATACCTCTCTTTTGGACGTAATTAAGGACACACCCGTGTCCGGATAAATTATCATCGCCTGGGACGCCTTGCGATTGGTCATGAAATATGTTCTTGGCTTACGTTTCATGCCATCGGAGCCGAGAAATACAAGCTATGACAGTACGAGGGACAGCTGAAAAAAAATCTACCTAACTATGAAACAAAAGACTGTCATATATAGTTTATTTTTATTTTTCAATATAGTCCCCTGCTAGTGAAATGCACTTATTACATTTGTCAAATATTGACATTAACCCATGAAAAAAAAATCTTTCGGCTTCTCATCAAAAAAGTCACTAACTGCAGCCTAACTGTTCATTTCGTCATCGGTAAGAAATCGTCGTCATCGGAGATCTTTTTTGAGGTGTCTAAATAAAAAATAGTCACATGGGGCTAGGTCTGGGCTGTAAGATGGCTGGTTAACGGTATCGAACCCTAATTCGTTCATGGCAAGAGTCGTTGTGCGGGCGGTATGCACAGGTGCGTTATCATGTAAAATCAAGATCCCTTTGCTTAGTTTACCCCTCCTCTTTTCTTTTATGCAGTCTCGTAACTGATGCAGTAAGCTGGAATAATATTCAGCATTCATTGTCATTTTTTTGTAATTTAATCTTTTTTACAGGAACCATAGATGTTTAGAAAACGATGGGACGTGTTCATAGCCGCTGGACTATGTGTGCTACAATTCTATTGCTCCTTGGTTAGCTCTCTGCCAAGCTTCATCGGAAGTCGGAGGTAAAACTATAAAGGAAATAAGTTTTAAAACAAAATAGGCACTAAAAATATTAAGAGATGTCGACGTTGAGTCGAGTTCGAAAATCAAAATGCGATTTATTGTATAAAAATATTTTAAGGTTTAAGGTCCGGACACTTATTTTGTCCAATTAATCGCATCTATATTGCAATTATTTATGTAATACGTTGCAACAACACGTTCACGTGACACAGGGAACCTTTATTTAGAACAATAAACTACAAAATGGTTCCTATAATAATTTGATTTATATGCTAATTAAAATGTTGTTGTTGTTGTTGATCCTAGGGCACCCCGGAGGTGCATAGGGCCTCCACAAGATCCTTCCACGCCTTTCTATCCTGAGCAACCGCTTTGGCCTCTCTCCAGCTCAGTCCTATGGCTCGCAGCTCGCTCTCTATGCTCCGCCGCCAAGTGTGTACGGGGACTACGGGGCGTCCGCCGGCTCGCTTTTTATCTAAAATCAATATTAATATTTATTTATTTTTGTGTTTTTTTTTTAGATTAGCTTCCTCTTATTTCCATCTTCCTATGTCGAACGATGATGATGATGGAGAAGAATTGATGGATTCCAACACAAAAGACAGGTCAGGATTGTTTTTATGGTAGGCGCCATTATTCCGCCGGCCCGTTTGCCGTTTGACTTTACATCAACTTTAACTAAATACTTAATAATTAAATTTATTCATAGACCTTATACCTTTTGTAATAAGGTCCACCGATGTACAGATAGGATTGTTGCTGTTTGTACATATAAGTAATTTTCTTTTTTTTCTTTCCAGAACCGCCATTATCGAGTAAGTGCTTTTTATTTCATTTTATTAATTACATAAAATCTATAACAATTACATTCTTAGTACAGACCTCTAGTTCAAGGACGCTATTGATAACAACTATGCTTATCTACTATGTATATAGCGTGGTCAAGCATTTTCTTCAATAAAATAAACCCACCTACCTTTTGACATAATTGTGTAAAATACAAAAAATAGTATCATACGCGTTAAGAGTCCGGTAAAGATTTGAAAACGAAAATCGCTAATAATGAAATTACGCACATCAATTGCATTTGATAAGATAGTTGAATTCTATTGCAAAAATATACTTTATCTAAACTCATATTGTAAGTTCTCTAAAACGTGTTCGAAAACGGTAGGCAATGGCTAGCATTACCACGACCGATTTTACTATGATAAGCTTTTTATCTGTGGCAGTAACGTAATTTTAACTTTACATGCTCCACTATTGATGTGATATGAGTTTTGATAACATAATGTACACCTGCACCCTCCCGCGCATCCGCCGACAGCCCGACACGGGCCCGCGCGACCGGCGGCACAATCGAGTTGGCCATGGCGGTGTAATGGCGGCCATTCTATGGTTTCCGAATACGGCATTTAGAATAAATAATATGAGTGTAGATAAAGCAGTGTATGCACTCGTGTGATCTTATTATGAAACTCACCTGCGGGTCGTTTCATAAAACCACACTCATGTTTTAAGGACCCTTATTAAGTAACAGTACCTCTACCACGAGTCATTACAGAAAATTCTGAAACCTTTCTGCAGTCGTTAACGAATCAACGGGCTTCGAATAGTTTTCCTTCGGTATCGACAGCAAGAAATTCGAAATCTCTATGCTGACATACATCCGTCTCATAGGTAGAACGAGACGGATGTAGTCAGTGCAGTTTGTTATCGATAGGTTTTATTAAAACGCTACCATAAGACACTAATTTGACATACGTCACCGAAAAATACCGTATCGACTGTAGAAAACTCTTTCACTATCAAATTGTAGGGTGAGATGTCAAAACATGGTGAAAGTGAAAACCAGGAAGGACTGTACAATATGTGACATCGAGTTCAGGCTTCATATTTTTTTTGTAGCTTCTACTCGCCAAAAGACAACTCCTCACCAAATTTTAAGTTGCGGAAACGCTTGGTTTGCGAAATAAAAAATAATCAAAGTTCCATATAAAATCCCGATTTTACACCGCCATGACACAATAATTTGCGTTTCGTTAAACGTGTTGAGAAAAACTAAAACGTGATGATTTGTTTTATGTTCAGTTTTTACATAAATACAGTTTTTTCGACTTATTTGTGTACAATAATAGTTACATGATATTTATTCAACGATTCTTTTAATTTATAAGCATTATTTTGTGGAAATTTGTTGATTAATAATTATCAAAAATGGTACGATTTTACTAAAACGCGTAAAACACGCGGAAACGCTTGGTTTGCGAAATAAAAAATAATCAAAGTTCCATATAAAATCCCGATTTTACACCGCCATGACACAATATTTTGCAGAGGAGAGGGGGGGAGTGTGATAGTGTTAGGTTCTGGCGCTTCGCCGGCCGCTGCCGCGGCACGCTCGCTTCGCTCGCTCGGCTCGCGCGCTGTAGGGTCGCAGTTCTACCTAACACTCCTCCTCGCTTCGCTCGTCGTCGTACCTACACCGACCTGCCTTGAGAGTCTGTCTGAAACTACTTTGAACTAACCTAAAAAGTTCCTACAAAGTGTCATGTCTTATCCCCCGCCCACAGACCCCGCCAATTCTATTTGCGTTTTGTTTTACGCGTTTTAGTAAAATCGTACCATTTTTGATAATTATTAATCAACAAATTTGCACAAAATAATGCTTATAAATTAAAAGAATCGTTGAATAAATATCATGTAACTATTATTGTACACAAATAAGTCGAAAAAACTGTATTTATGTAAAAACTGAACATAAAACAAATCATCACGTTTTAGTTTTTCTCAACACGTTTAACGAAACGCAAATTATTGTGTCATGGCGGTGTAAAATTGGGATTTTATATGGAACTTTGATTATTTTTTATCTCGCCAACCAAGCGTTTCCGCAACTTAAAATTTGGTGAGGAGTTGTCTTTTGGCGAGTAGAAGCTACAAAAAAAATATGAAGCCTGAACTCGATGTCACATATTGTACAGTTGAGCCGCATAATTTGTTAAGAAGACTGCATAGTATGATAGCTGGAACTGGAAAACGAAACGGTAAATTTCAAGCCGATATGAGAAATAGAAATATCCACATCAACACTTCAATAAGAATAATTTTAAAAAAGAAATCTAGACCCAAGAACTGCTGAATATTTGTGAGATTTATGTATTAATAGTCAATTAATCTGATTTTAAATCGACACAAAAATACCAACTCTAACCTAAAATGAATGGTAAGTAGTTGAAATTTGATATGATAGTTATAAACACTTTCATTTTCAATCATAATAATTACAATGAAACTGTGAAAAATAACAAATAATATTGAAACATCTTTTACAGGTTCTTGTGCATCATTCATTTCTGATTGATTGCTGTAGCAGCTAACTTATCACCGGCAAGGCAAACTATTTATCCCAGGAAGGTGTATTATTTTATATTCAAGAAGTAACAACTGCGTTTCAGGCCGGCATCTTCGAATTATTGCATCCAAGTACTAAAGCTTGTCCCAGTAAAAAATGTCGTTAGTTTACGCAGCGTTGGTATATCAGGTTTCAATGAAAATGGTTGTAACTGGCTGGTTATATATTAAATGCATCTCGGTTATTTATTTAATATTAGAAAAAAATCTGTCACAGTCACATTTTCAAAGATCTCGTCTCCACAAGAAAAACTTCATGAGAAAATATTGTACAAATATGTCCAATATTAAGGCATTTTCACGAAAAAAGTGGCAATGGAGCTAAACACGTCTGTTAGAACTGTGCAAAGGGTCCTAAAACAATTCAGAGAGACTGGCGGTATTCGACGGCGTCCTGGAAGTGGTCGGAAGACCGGGTTTGTTAACAAAAATATTGAGAAGAGTATCATAGCTGCTTTGCTGAAAAAACCTACATCATCTGTAAGAGATTTAGCTATAAAGTTTAAAACGTCTAAATCCACTGTGCAACGAGTAAAGAAAAATAATTCTATAAAGACTTTCAAACAAACTAAAGTGCCTAATAGAAATTTGAAACAAGAAACTGACGCTAAAACGAGATCCAGAAAACTGTATTCAAAATTAACGACAAAAAATACTGTATTGTGATGGAGGACGAAACATATTGCAAGCTTAATTTTAAATCACTGCCGGGACATCATTTTTATTCGGGGACCGATAGAAAAACTTTCAAAGACGAGTACAATGTCATAAAAACGGATAAATTTGCGAAGAAGGTTCTTGTGTGGCAAGTGATCTGTTCTTGCGGTAAACGCAGCACTCCATACTTTGCTAAAGGAACTATGAAAGGCGATATATACCTTAAAGAGTGCATGGAAAAGCGATTATTGCCGTTTTTTAAGCGACACAAGAAGCCAGTTCTGTTTTCGCCTGATCTGGCCACGTGCCACTATTTTAAAAATGTGATATAATGATACAAAGCCAATAATGTCGAATTTGTGGAAAAATACCAAAATCCTCCTAACTGTCCTGAATTACGACCTATAGAAAAAAATTGGGCTCGTATGAAGCAGAAGCTCTTAAAACATAAAACTAACGCCACATCAGTTGAAAACTTCAAGCGAAAATGGAATGCAGCTTCAAAACTAATCACAGACTGATGTACAAAACCTGATGGCAGGTATCAAAAGAAAATTACGAAGTTTCTGGATGAATAAACAATAGAACAAAAACATAACAAAAATACGTTTTGTTTACTACATTTCTAATAAACTGTTGTCAAAATTTTGGTAACTTTTTATTGCTTACATTATTTCATACTAACTAATAAACGACATTTTTTTCTGGGACAAGCTTTATAAAATAGTGCTTACTTAAAAGACATCCAGATTTATACAGGGCACTTTGAAATGATAATGTACATAATTATATTAAAGATTTATTTATTGCGAAATAGCCTTTTAAAGTAACATTGTCACAAACTAGAAACTTATAAGTACTACTAACAATTACTCGTACGTGTAACTTATAAATAGAAATAAAACTATCATTATGCAAGAAGCGGCAAAGCCGCAATCCTGCGTTGTTATGTATGAAAACCGGCGGCTTGCTGGAGCATCTTTAGCTTCCCTTGTGCGTTTGTTAGGTCGTGAGGCTCCGTGCCCCTTGCTCCACGGATCGATTGCCTCGACACCAACAATAGTTAGACGAACGACAACTATATGTAATAGTCTTGTAGTGATTTCGGATGTCGGGCGCCGCTCCGGCTTGTTCGCTGGTAAATAAATTAAAGAACTTGGCCAACGTGTCGGCGTCGACGCAGGTGGGATGTGTAACAATAGCGAACTGCCTATACTTTAGAGAATCAACAACATCCTGAAAGGGTACTTATCCTTTTGTGATTATACAATAGACCTAAATAATAAGAAATAAACCTATGATCCACTATGATCTTGATCACTAAAAGTCGAACTGTCATGTTGACAAAATAACCAAATAAATTAAGAATCACCTAACACTACATATGGTCGTAGTTCTAGGACGTTTTAAACTAGTAGTGTTATTTGTACATTTGACATTTCATCAATTTGGTTTTCTTAGGTAATCCTATATCCTACGACGAAATAAATATATGGATGGATGGATGAAGTACTGACAGTTTTCACCCCTTTTCCTAGCTTTGAATATGTATGACGAAATACGTAATTTCCCTGTTTAAAAAAAAGTTGCAATCGGTGAACGTTATGAAAAAATAGTAAAAATAAAGATCCTGACGAATTGAGAACCTCCTCCTTCGAAATCTTGAAGTCGGTTGGTAACATTTTATGCGTTAAAAGTCACGCGCGTTTAAATCAGGTAACAAAAAGTCTTACTGTCATAGCTTGTATTTCAGTAAGCCAGAAACAAATTTCATGACCAATCGCAAGGCGTCCCAGGCGATTATAATTTTTGAAGTGGTTAAGGACGAAGTATAATGATGACTCGCGTAGGTCAGCTGTCGCTCCGTTGGTGGGTTGCGGAATGTCAGTATTTGATGCTCTTATTATCAGGAAAATCGTCAGCCGGCTGATTTGAGATAGCGAAATACCATATATTCATGTGACTAGTTTACGGTTTTTTCAGTGCTATACAGTCGGCTGATGATTTTTATTTTATTTGTAATAGCATATAAATTATCACCTGTTTCAACTGGGACGCGATGGTCATTTTATTTTATATATATTTTATGTGAGAAAATGGCTGCTGTTCCTCAACCCACTCAAGGAACGGCAGCTGACCATCACGAAGCTTGATTATTTACCGCCCTTAACCACTTAAAATTTACCGCTTGGGACACGATGACCAACGGAAATTATTCCTGGTTTACGGCCTAGCAAGCATATTAAACACCCACAAAAAGTATGGTAATTTTTCAGAGCTAGTACGGTTTCTATGCTTATTATTGTTCACTGCTCATATAATTGTCTACAGTTCTAAACCTTCAGATAAAATGTACTTAGGAAGTAAAACCTTTTTAGCTTACCTACAATCTGTTTCGGTTGGTGTGAAGGATGTGACGTTTGTCACGTCACGTCACTTTGTAAAGTATTGAAATCTACACAAACGAAACAAGCAATCGAACTTTCGTGAGCGAATTGCATAAACGATAATTTAACTTATGGTATGGCAGTAATTTTTAGTTCTATAAGTGACCGCTAGAGGCTCTGCACAAATTCTCCATACAAATAATTTACGAATTCGTGAACGAATCTCGAATTGGGCTTATTTGCATGACTCGTGGTAGAGGTACAGTTACATAATAGTAGTTTATGTAACTGTTACGTAATAAGGCCTAATTACGTACAGTTGCATACACTGCTTTATCTACACTCATATTATTTATTATAAATGCCGTATTCGGAAATCATAGAATGGCCGCCATTGCACCGCCGCGGCCATCTCGATTGTGTCGGCGTGGCCAACTCGATTGTGTCGGGGCTCGCGCGGGACCAATCGAGTTGGCCATGGCGGTAACATTATGTTATCAAATTCGATGTTCCAAATTTGAAACTCATTGCTTAACAATATTTGAGCATGCAAAGTTAAAATTACGTTACTGCCGCAGATAAGAAACTTATCATAGTTAAATCGTTTGTTGTAATGCTTGTCATTGTGTACGGTTCAACTACTATTTGGTACACATTTATTATTTTTCTACTCCGGTACTTTTATCTGTCAATTATATGGTCCCGCAAACGAATATAAAAGCATGTCTTATGCAATTTCAAAAAAGTCTATCCAGTCTATTCTTCATAAAGACCCTAGGGTTATTATGCGATATAATGCAACAGAGGTGCCCTGTGAACCCAACAAATGAATATTTTTTTCTACTCCCGTTTATCTATCATTTATACATTCGTCATCATCTATATAAGGACATAGATAATATACTCGAAGAAAAGTCTATTCCCCAAAAAAACAACTTTACTTTTCAATAAAAGCGCCAAAGCAGAATCGCGTGCAGTCACGACTTTAGAAGAAAATAAATTACTGCCAACCTAAGAAACCTTAAAAACGTAGCGTTTTTAGAAAAAAAATTAAAAAAGAAAAAATTAAAAGAACCACAGACATACTTTGTAGTTTTTACGTTTGCCATTCGTTTGTGGTGGCAAACTGCAAACTTTGAAAATAATATATTTTTACAAATCTCTGTCGCTCTTTGATAACTGATTAAATAACGACGGTGTGTATTTGTGTTAGTATTGAAGTACTTGAAATACAGTGTTTTAAAAGGTGAAATTTAAATTATTGTTGATTATTTATGTTGACAAAATAACTGCAATATCCATGAAGTGTTCAATTTTTTTTAAACTATGTGTAGTCGTAAAAAAGTATTGTATGCAACGTCGTATAAGTAGGTCAAAAAATGTTCATGGCGTTTTTCTTAACAATTTTCGCCTCCGGCTGCGCCTACGGCTCAAATTGTTACCCACGCCACTCACCTTTTTTGACCCCTGTTATACAACTGTTGCATAAAATACTAATTTAATACCCGAAAACTCAATTCATGCAGAGCTTGTTTAGTGAGGTCGTTGATTCGTGCAAAGTCGCTTATTATTATTATTATTATTTGTTATGCCCTCCAATATGTTTTATATTATCTAATTAAAGCATAAAGCCAAGTTTATTTTTAAATTTAAAATGTTATGAAATATTATAACATATTCCCAAAAATTTCTTAAAATTGCTCTAGGTAAACATACTCTTGCTTATAAACTGTGTATGAAAATGAAATAAACTGTTCCACTTATTCCTTAAACGACTCATTTTCCAACTGACTTATATATGTTATAAATTAGTTTAACATAACTTTAATCAATAACAATCTTACTCTTTTCACCTCTTGAATCATTTATCGCGAAACAGCTGTTAGATTTAGGTGAATTATTTATAAATGAAACTAAAAATAAAAAAGTGGTCTTCTTATGCAGTTTAAAAAGAAACTATCTTTCAATTTATGTATACACCCTAATAGTAGTCTAACTAGTTACTGTAAAATAGAATCGAAAAGTTGAGCGAAATTGAAAAAAAACTTTACTGGACTCTTAATAAGTACTTACTTACCTGTAATTTTTGAATATGCGTCCTTTTCTATTGTTGATAATAAAATGGTTGGCAATACTATCCTCGTAAGATCTAGGGGAATCTCTAGCGTTTCTTGGAATCTTCTTTTATAAGAGCGGTGACTGTATAATAGCTCAAAACTCGTTTTTGAATTTGTACAAGTACAAGTACGCGGGGACTTATATCAGAACTATAGACCACGATTGTGGGAACGACTTTCACTGGTTTAATAGTTGACTGGCTGGTTGATAGTAATTATAGTGTACACCTACCAGATCTAGAATGCAGACAAACTGGTTTATCGTAATATTTATCGCTCACTTTTGAAGGTCAAACACTGTTAAGTAGTTGCAGTTTAGACAATTTTGGAGGTATATTTCGATGTTTAAATCTTTCTCGTTTTCTAGTACCTAGTGTTTTCTTATGTTGCTGGATGGCAATACTTATTCGCTGAGCGAAATAGTAGCCAACCCTCGGGTCACCAGTAGAGGCGCGCCGACAGAACTTTTCGCTTGGCCCGCACGGCCCCAAAGTTTCAACGTCAAACGCCGCAAATATGTAGCTATTTCCTAGACATAGCGGCATTTGAGGTCTTCGGCGACTTCGGCCGAGGATGCTGCAGCACCAGCACTAATTTTGGTGCTTGGAATATGGGACGGAGCCAGGGTGTCAACGCAAATAACTTCCCTATCTAGCGGCCGACCCATACTCCAGGCTCGTCCCGACTCCGTCGTCCCTGGCCAAACCGCTGGGCTCCAGATCTACCGGCAGTTAGGCACTGACAAGGCCCCTTCGAATGACGTCATTAATGCATACCTTCAGTATATTTACGTCATCTAGCTGCATATTTATATTTAACTAGCTTTTTCCCGCGGCTTCGCCCGCGTACTAAAAGTACTAAAAAAGAAGGTTCTCAGTTAGACTCGTATGTTTGTATGTAGGAATGTATGTTTGTCCGCGATCATCTTGCGTTTCGCTGAACTGATTTAGAAGCGGTTTTCGGAAAAGTATTCGTTACATTCTGGAGGTTTCGGTATACCACGTTTTGAAGACGGCGGTTCCCTCATTTTTTATTTTAAAGAAATTATTGCAATAATTGTTTAATTGTTACGCCATCAACGACTTACTACTGAGAGATTATGATTAATACAGATTTCTACTCTTGAATAGAAGCTTTTCCCCGCGGCTTCATTTGCGTGGAATTAGTAACCCACCCTCCTTTTTACCCGCTTAAGGAATGACTTCTGGGATAACAACTATTATATATCCTTCCCCAGAACGCCAAATATCTCCATACCAAATCATCTAAATAGGTTCAACGGTTATTAATTTCCCATACTAACTTTCAACCCCCGTTTCACCCTCTAGAGGGTTGATTTTTGAGATAAAAAATCGATGCCATTTCCTTAATTAACGTCCCAAAAAAATCACAAAAACGACACCCATATGGATATTTAGACATTTCAACCCCATTGTACCCTAACAGGGGAGATGGTATTTCACGTCCGCCACGTCGGATTTTAAAATCGTTGTTGTTTTCGTAATCAACGACCCGATAAAACATAGAAACAATACCCATGTTGATTTTCAGACTTTTTGACCACATTTCCCCCTTTTAGGGGTTGAATTCTCAAAAAACCTGCAACAAGTATTTACTCATTTATTGTTAGGAATACTTCTGTGAAGTTTCGAATAAAATAGACTAACTAATCTTGTTTCCCCATACAAACTTTGGACCCCCATTTAACCCCCTTAGGGGATGAATTTTGAAAAATCCTTTCTTAGCGCACCCCTAGACCTTATAAGGAACCTAGGTGCCAAATTTAGAATCTCTAGAACCAGCAGTTTGGACTGTGCGTTGATAGATCACTATGTCAGTCAGTCAGTCAGTCACCTTTGAGTTATATATATATACTAGCCTTTTCCCGCGGCTTCGCCCGCGTACTAAAAGTACTCAAAAAGGATTCGATACCCATGCTGATTATCAGACTTTGTGACCACATTTGCCCCTTTTAGGGGTTGAATTTTCAAAAAACCTGGAACACGTGTTTACTCATTTATCGTTAGGAATACTCCTGTGAAGTTTCGAATAAAATAATCTAGCAAATCTTGATTCGCCATACAAACTTTGGACCCCCATTTTACCCCCTTAGGGGGTGAATTTTGAAAAATCCTTTCTTAGTGCACCCCTAGACCCTAAAAGGAACCTACGTGCCAAATTTGGAATCTCTAGACCCAGCGGTTTGGGCTGTGCATTGATATGTCAGTCAGTCAGTGAGTCAGTCAGTCAGTCGGTCAGTCAGTCAGTTTCTTCTTTTATATATTTAGATATAGATGGTGTAGTCGTATAAGAAATGGCCCAAAAAAGGCGAATAGCGTGGGTAACAAATTGAGATGTAGACTTAGTCGAAGGTAAAACTTGTTAAAAAACAGATGAGGAAAAATTTATTTGGGCAAATATGAAATTTAATGATTCTAAAAATTTTTTGTATGACCCAAATACACCTTAAATCGCAAAATACTTTATTTTTAGGTCCTTGGAAAGAAAGTTACGAAAAGCCCTGAAATATGACAAAGCGACGGGCTGCGACATCCCATACCTGGACCCGTTCTCCAATGACATAGCGTGGACGTACCAGAAGCGAGAACCGCTGAAATGCGAGGGGAAGGACTGGGTCAAATGCTATGTATGTATTGTATAAATATCTTCTAAATCAGGGGTCTCCAAACTTTTGCCAGGAGGTCACAGATAGTCCTTTGTTACTTTTCGTGGGCTAGATTGTATGAGATTCAGCCCGATTGACATTGCATGCATTACTAGTTTGGATTCTCCTGTTCTAAATGTAATTTCGTAGTTCTAATCTTATAAAGCCTGCGGAATTTCATTGAAATGGAACTAATTTCTTACACTGGCAATAATTTTAATGACAAAATGATATGCATGTGTGAGTGCATGTGATAGGCTGTCACTGTTGTCAAGTGTCATTGAGACGGTTTACTTGAATAATAATAAAGTATTGAATATCAAATAATAAACGACAAAAATATCCCAAAATTAGCCACATTCAAAACCGAAACATTGTAAATAGTGTATATAATAAACTGCTGTAAATAATACACACGGGAAATGAACCTATTTCGCTGTGAAACATTTTCAAATTAACATCAGAGCTGACAGGTAAACAAATCAAGATGTCACTATTGTCGTCAGCTTCACCATGGTTTTCTGGTATACTGAGCCGATGAGTTTACTGACTAGAGAATACGAATGATAACGGATATGTTAATGGACACGCAGATACTATACGTAGACACGGCCTGGACGTTGATGGTGTGAGCTGACGATATCTCCTTTGATTACTCCTACGGCCTATGAGCCTCTCGTGATTATCCATCTGGTATCTCGGGCTAAATAGTCGCCTCCACCTCCCCTTACAGCGACCCCGTTCCTCACACTATGGTTACCCTGAGTTCATAACCATTGACAACTCACTGGGATCAAAGATCTCTCTGAGCACTGATACACGCTGGTAAATTACACAAGACACATGATCATCATAATAACACAGTAAGAAAGTCCATGAACTGATACGAGTAGATAGATAAATATTAAAGCGCTCACCATTGATTTGTTCGCGCGTAACCTTCTCTCTTCCCGTCGTCCGTGTATCTACCCTACAACCCCCCTCAAAAAATCCGTCCATACTAAAAGCGATATTGAGATCGAACGTGACTGCTACCGCCATCTATCCGAAAAACTGGCAAGCACGAACTGCTTCGCGATATTCGCGACACTCCCGCCCCTTAAGAAAAATAAAATTATAGGAACATTGAAATCAGATCAGTTTAATTAGTATCAGTAAACAATTGAATCAATAAATATGTAATGTGAACTCTATTGTGAATAGCCACAGATAAGCAATGCGCATGTGCGAGCCATAGGACAAGGTATGATGTTTGACCTTAGAAGATTGTATCACTCTTGCGCTTTGCGCCCGGTTAGCTCCAGTGACAGTTTGAGATTTGCGGAGTTAACATTATCATAAAATGGATTCGAAACACCATTTTGTGTCATGAATAGTTGCAATAATTAAAGAAAATGCGGAATGGTAACATATCTTCTTCTTAGTCGTGCACTCTTGGCAGAGTGGTCGTGGTCATGTCTTGGTCGAGTCTTTTGCCACCACTTCCCTGGTGATGCTAAATGCCGTATTCGGAAACCATAGAATGGCCGACATTGCACCGCCATGGCCAACTCGATTGTGCCGGTGGTCGCGCGGGCGCGTGTCGGGCTGTCGGCGGATGCGCGGGAGGGTACATTATGTTACCAAAACTCATAACACATCAATAGTTGAGCGTGTAAAGTTAAAATTACGTTACTGCCACAAATAAAAAGCTTATCATAGT
The DNA here is from genome assembly GCA_947086415.1 of Pammene aurita. Taxonomy (NCBI): domain Eukaryota; kingdom Metazoa; phylum Arthropoda; class Insecta; order Lepidoptera; family Tortricidae; genus Pammene; species Pammene aurita. Next base: position 5,050,192 of record OX352314.1, on the reverse strand, counting down.
AAAATCGGTCGTGGTAATGCTAGCCATTGCCTACCGTTTTCGAATACGTTTTAGAGAACTTACAATATGAGTGTAGATAAAAAAACGTTTAGAGACAAATCCAATGCATTAACTACGCAATACTCGTACAGCTAGCACCTAAACGTTTGAATTAAAAATATCAGATTTTGCTTGAAAATTGTTTCGATGAAACTCCAATAGCTACAACTTAAATAATGTGGTTGATTATTTGTTGCGTGTTGGATTTATATTTAAGATAGATTGTGTTTGTAATATATTGTTTATGTATTTTAAAATTAGAATACAGCACCAGGCATAGGGCAAATGATAATAATAGTTTTGCGAGGTTCCATTACTTAATTAAGCTGATTGAAAATAAAACGGGTTGTTTATGTTTTATCACCAACATACGGCATTTAGATAGAAGGTGATGCGCCATGTAGCTCTATGAAATGTACGATTCAGAGGCGAATTCTACGAAACTCGTGTCATGTTTCTAGGTCCTATTTTCGGTTTAGGCTGAGAGTGGTCTATCAGTTTCAAAGTATCATGACAAAAGTTCCACAAATACTCGTTATTAATATTACTGCTGATTGATTATGATTATCAGATTCGTGATTATTCAGATTATCTCATCGAAATATCTATAAAATTATCGACCTGTGCGTCAACGCTATTAGCACAGATATCTGACAGCTATGATAATTATTTGTCAAATATTCTGACACGGTCGATTCCTATACAAACCATAGACAAGCGCGCCTCTATCCTAAGAGCAACTAACGCACTAAAGAGGTTGGTGCTCTGTGTGAATAACAATGTAGCTGAGCTGTCCATTCTCGAACCTTTTTTCTTGCCCTTTCCGCTGAGAGTAGGGATGGCCTTGTGAAACTGAGACAAGCTATCGCGTCCCTCTGAGACTGGTCTTAGCGAATACCGATGGTTGTGCTGATCTGATCAAAGTAGGATCCCTAGACTGGTCTGAGCGTTCATCAGTGCCTATGTTGAGCTGATTACAAGCAGGACCCGTAAACTGTTCTGAGCGTTTACTGAGGTCTGGGCTGAGCTGAGTAGGATCAAACTGTTCTGAGCGTTTACTAAGGTCTGGGCTGAGCTGAGTAGGATCAAACTGTTCTGAGCGTTCACTGAGGTCTGGGCTGAGCTGAGTAGGATTAAATTGTTCTGAGCGTTTACTGAGGTTATACTGACTGAGGTCTGAGCTGAGCTGAGCAGGATCACCGTCGCGGTTTAGTAAATTAGAAGTAACCTGTGTGGACTGAGTGTTAGGATTCTTCTAAACTAATCGGTACATTTCTAGGATGAACCATTTACTGATGTTAGGATTTATACTTTACGTTAAAACCTGTCCCTTGTACGTCAACATTCATATGACTAAGCAATGTGATGATTCTTAAATTTAATCTTTTATAAGTTAACCAAATTAGCATCTATCAATCATAGTGCTATATCAAATATCAACCCGTTCAGAATATCTAGTTCTTCAAAGAACAATTTTAAGAGGAATTAGTAATACTCAATTAATTACTACTATAACAGCTAGGCTTAGCTTTCAAGGATTCAATGTGCCACAACAAATGTACTTCGGTATTAAACGCGGAACGTTTAAAACTTTAAATGCATTATCCTTTAACTCTTTTGACTTCACAGTTTTTTATGTCTTAATTTCTGGCATAATGTTTTATGTACTTGCTAATGCCAAAATGTACAATGTCCTCTTTTAAATGTACCTATTGTCTGTACTTTAACTACGACTTTATTCTTATTGTACTGGTTCTTACAACTGGATGGCTATCTATATATAATACTGTCGAGATCATCTGTTTGTTACTGGTATGTGCTCGACAGCCCTCCCCAATAAACGAATAAAAAGGGCCGTTTACGTAAATTTCAAGTCATACTCTAATAATTTACAATGATAATGGGAAGGGTTCTGATAGTTGTATATAACCTGGATATAACCTTGACCAAAGTGTTATTGAACTCTGAACTTTAAACAATTAATTTCGATTGTTTTTCAAGCGTGGTATCAAAAACTCGCTTGTTTAACAAAGTTACATCCCCGTAGAGAATCATCCTTCTACATTGTACATACCTACTGCCTGTACTCCGTTTACATATACAATGTGAAGGTATTCAAAGTTCAGTAACTAATTCACGACTTCTTTTAACTCAACAAGCGAAGTACGATCATACCTAGTACCCGTGGGATACCACTAGACTGGGCTGAACAACGTATAGGATCAAAACCTTACATATAATTTAGCAACCATAGCGTCAGTTGAAAAAAGGCGATTTTTTTCAAACACTTTTTGTAGTCAAACACTGTATGTAGTACGTATATCGTAAGCGTGAGCGAGACTATGATATTTGAATTCGTTTTTATGGCCAAGAACTTATCCACCGCTAACAAAGTAGTTTTTCAATTATTTTGGTAGTACTTATTTTGTGACACCATTAAATTATGTGTGCGTTTTTATTATAACTGTGGTCCAATTTATTTCCAATATCAACTATTTATTGACACTAAATTTCATACACATACCGTAAATATCCGTTTGCATGTTGGTATATACACCTACTTATTATTGTACATTTATAGAATCAATCAATATACGTGGGTATTTAGAGTCGCACGGTGTTTTCCTAAAAACACTTTCAAGAATTAAGTTATGATTGATTTTAATAGTATTTAAGTACCTATCCTATATTCATACATTTTCACGCGGCTACCTGCATTATCAGACTATCACACCTTTATGATCATTTTTATTTATTAAACGTTGCTTGCATCTGAGATATATACATCTACCACCGAGTAGGCTTGACGGACTGATTATTATTATTTATAAGCAGGCAGGCAGTTGTACAACTGATTTTGCCTGTATCCAGTTAACACGACAAATGATCAATGGCGAGTAATATATAAGTGCTTATCTAATCTGTTCTTGAATTGGTTGACATTTTGAGCTGATACCACATCCTCTGGTACTTTATTCCAGGCCCATACCACTCGGTTGCTCAGGAAGTGTCTTTATGGGTTACTGTGGGACCTTTGGCTGTCTAATTTCAAGTGATGGCCTCTCAGGCGGGTGTTGTTATTGCGCTTGAACATCTTGTGAAATTCTTTGAGGTCATAGTGCCAGGATAATATATCTATTACCCCCACGAAACCACATTTTAAGTTCAACACCAAGTATATTGAACTAATCCCTTTCGTGCGTGCAATTCCCTTGAATCATCATTGATTATCTAAATACCAAAACCCTGTTCGTTATGATGTTATGAAAATGAAAGGAAAACGTTCGAACATGAGATGTACTTTATAGGCGTTCTAATTACCGGTTACTCAAAATAGTAATATTTTGAAGTGACAGACTAAATCACTACTCGCGTGACCAACTTAGAATGATCTTTGTTAGGATAGATAGTTTCGATAAGTTTCGTACCTACCCTTTTATATTTTGATAGTCTGAGCGTCTTTTCTATGGACTACGGTCATCACCATTAAATAAATTTTATTAACCAACATCCTTACGGCGTTACAAGGTGGTATGCATCCTGGCATATAGTAGGTGGATTTAAAATGTTTTTCTATTATTCAAAGAATTTAACCTACGGTCACACGTTCAAACACAAGACTAGATTTTATTTTATTTCAACGATTTAATTTCAATAGGTATTTTTGTATTATATATGTTTCGAATACCTCTTCTCCCTCTTCTACTCGCGTTGTGGGAAATGGAGACAAGTAACAGTATACATACTATTCATATTTAATTTCTGAATATTACGTGTCAAGGTCAAACCAGATTGTCACAATGACCTGCCCTTTCTGAGTTACGCAGAAAATATAATCTTACTTAATTATAAAATATCTTTCCAGCCAACACTTCACTTCAATATGAAATATGCTTGTTGCTATGATGGGAAATAACGAATCGTCCGTAGTTAAACTCTTGTTATGTATTTGCATTTACACTATCCGCTAAAAATTTGTCTATATCACGGTATTTATTAACTACTTCTTGCTTTCCAAACGTCATTTAAGTACAAACTTAAATATATAACATATTTAGTTTAAGGTTTTCACCGCAAACACATAGTCAAACACGATTGGCAACTCTGTTTAAATGACATACGTTAGCATTATACAAATTTTCACAAAGTGGCCAATTTAAAGCTTATTATTGCTACCCCAAGGTTGTCTGGAAGAGATCGCTCTCTAGCGATAAGACCGCCTGTTGACTGCCTCTACTTTTAATCTGTGTACTGTACTGTTCTATTTTATTGAGGTGTGCAATAAAGAATATTTGTATTTGTATTATTGGTTTAAGCACTCGTACTTGTGCCTCATCATCATCATTTCAGCTGAAAGACGTTCAATGCTGGACAAAAGCCTCCCCAAGGATCTCCACAACGAACGGTCATTCGCCGCCCTTAACCAGCTGTTTCCCGCGACTCTAACCAGATCGTCGGTCCACCTAGTCTGGGGCTTCCCACACTGCGTATTCCGGTACGCGGTTACCACTCAAGAACCTTTCTGCCCCATCGGCCATTGGTTCTGCAAGCAATGTGGCCCGCGGCAACTCTCTGAGATATGTCTGAGCTGTGTGTACTTGTGCCTACATGTAGTCATATACTAACAGTAGGTACCCGAACGATTTTTAGTAAATGTCAAAACACTCTCTGAGCTATGTCTGAGCTGTGTTTACTTGTGCCTACATGTAAATATAGGTACTAACAGTAGGTACCCGAACGATTTTTAGTAAATGTCAAAACACTCGAAACATTGATTATCAGTTACCGAAGTTAATGGTAGTTATTAGGACATCTCTAACCATGTTCTTTTAACTTAAATCGTTTATAACAAAACCAAATGAATCAACAACTGGTTAATATTTAGTTCTAAGTTAAGTTTTCTAAAACCAACGGGAGATAAAGAACAAAGTCTTTAAATTTACCCATATATCATTTCATGCACCTACTCGTATAGGCACGGATCTTACATTGAGATTTAACTTGTGAGCACATTGTAAATGTATCATGAAATATTTTAACTTCTACAAACTTATATTTGCAGATTTATACAAATATGGATAAAATGCTTCAATTACACAAAATCATGGTACAAATTATACCATGTAAAGTACCCCAAATCAAATAGAATGAGAAAGTGGGTAGAACGTAAGATTTGCGTATTTGTTTACGTCGCATTACCTCAACTTATGAGAACCTATTATTCGTCACATTTAATGTTCTTTGTTTAGTTTTAACTTTATTATTTTAAGTAAAGCGTAAATAACATGAGCTACATGCACTGCGTACACTATGTTAAGGGTAATTTCAGTTACATCAAGTCAAGAACTGGACCGTTTCGTAAATACACTGAATTTCGGTTTATGTAAGGTTCCTTGCAATAGGTGCACTGATAAGTAAGACACATGGTGGAATATATGTCCATTTGTACACATGTGGGACATATCTAGCACTCGTATGAGATGAGCGTATTAACCACTAAGTTATGTTACACTACAATAAATATTTCCAAATGATCATTACTCAAATATATTAGTATTCCATAAAGTAAATACGAACTACGAAACTTGAATTTGGAAACCATTGACATAAAAAATATTTTTATTACTCTGTTGTTTTGTTTTATGTCTATCCTTCTTAACTAAGTTTAATTTATCACATGATTATTTCGTGTCAAGGAAACACAACAAAATATAACATCAATGACAACGACTTTTAAGTTTCCAATTAACCATTTGATTCTAAATGCAGGCCTGGATTTCTTTTAGTAAAGGTATTGTTTGGCAATTACCTAACCGGCTCAGAAAGAAGACAATATACTTCTTCTTATGCGTGTTTATGCGTGACGCATCACATTTGTAGTTCAAACCTGATGTATAGCATTTAAGTAAATCATTTGTCGTGCAATGCACTTTATACATACAGTAGGTATCTTCTAAATATATAAAAGAAGAAACTGACTGACTGACTGACTGACTGACTGACTGACTGACTGACTGACTGATTGACTGATTGACTGACTGACTGACTGACTGACATATTAACGCACAGCCCTAACCACTGGTTCTAGAGATTCCAAATTTGGCATGTAGGTTCCTTATAAGGTCTAGGGATGCACTAAGAAAGGATTTTTCAAAATTCACCCCCTAAGGGGGTAAAATGGGGGTCCAAAATTTGTATGGCGAATCAAGATTTGTTAGACTATTTTAATCGAAACTTCACAGGAGCATTCCTAACGATAAATGAGTAAACACATGTTCCAGGTTTTCTGAAAATTCAACCCCCAAAAGGGGCAAATGTGGTCACAAAGTCTGAAAATCAACATGGGTAATTATCCTTTTGAATACTTATAGTACGCGGGCGAAGCCGTGGGAAAAGGCTAGTGTCGAATAAATGGAGAGTCGACGAGACTCGAACTTAACTCAAATTAAACTCTGCTTTATTTATATATTTTTAATACCACGACGGTGGCAACGAAGCATACTGTCCGCCTGATGGTAAGCAGTTACGTACATGTTAAAAGCATAAATACAATTCGATAGGTTTTTGATTAGTTTTTAGCATCATACACTGTAATAAAAAGTAAATGTGCAACTATTTCTCTTAGCATCGTCTCGGTGTTCATAGAGTAAGGTGTTCTAATCTAGGGTCACTAATTCTTATTTTATCGCATCAAAGATGAAGATTACAATTTACAGTAGACACGGAGTTATGACAGATGCGTTATTTATTTTAAATTCATCCGCCTAAATTCAAGACATCCTTTATTTGCCGATATCATTTTCAATGGTGTTAACAACGTATAACGTATCTGATCCCTACAGGAGCACACATACCTACTACGAGGTCAATTTGTACTCTTACGAACAATAATAAAAAGGATTATGAGGCTGATTTCTGTTCACTCATGTACATTTTATAATTATCGTTTTTTCGCAATATTTTCTCACGATTGCGATAATGATTGACGTTTTCCTTGTGATTTGTGCTTATCTTAACTAACAGCGCCCAGTCCAATGAAAGGAAAACGACTCAATATACTTTGCTCAATATACTTTTGAGTTAGCCTTCTCTTCAAACTTAATATTACTAGTTTAACCATAGTAGCGTTCCGTGGATACTTTTAAGGAGTAGCTCATACCGATGACGTTAGTCATTTTTATCTCACAAACTCGAAGCCGTCCTATAATGGTTATTTATCTCCGCCAAAGTAAAATAAATATCTCAGTTTTGCCATAGTAATTTGGTTTATTGTCTTATCATTACTATAAGGCCACGGACTATCTTTGGAATGTTACACCAGAGAAATGGACTTCAAATATTGATAAGATTTGTTTAACGAGCCAACTTCGAAATTATACGTCTGAATTACGCTCAATTTTTTTTTTCGATAACCTTTTATAGCTCAGTTTGAAGCTCAACTCGAACAAGAATGTCTTTAGAGTCACCATGTAATGAGGGTTTCCGCGATTGAGATTTTCACTAGATGGCAGCACCGTGACGACAGGTCTTTATGGCAGTAGCTGTCAAAATCCACCAATCAAAAATTATATGGTTAAACATGATTGGTGGATTGTGACAGCTAGACCTGTCGCCACGGTGCTGCCATCTAGTGAAAAACTCGATCGCGGAAACCCTCATTGCCCGTTGCTTATTTCTCAAAACTAAATTCTAAGGCAATTTGGAAAATATCATTTAAACACGAATAACTCTTCAAAATTTCGTCTTAACTACATGTTTTATTATGTACAAAGTTACTAGAACTATATTTACACTATAACATGAAACATTAATTACGGCCGCTAACTGAGACGACGCTACCATGAATGTTTCCTATAGCCTGAACTTGGGCTGAAGTAAATGCTTGCTTGCTTATTTGACTCTGTTTTGCTTTTAATTTTCTCAACAATCTTAAAACTGAAACTGACCTTTCAGTTGATCCTTTTATGTATTATATTGTGTAGCTATACCCGACAAGTATCAACCAACACAGTGCTACTTTCAATTTAGCTGACTTAAATATGGCACGGATGGATCTAACCAATCCCAGCACATCACCACCATGTCGTCAGCTTCACCATGGTTTTCTGGTATACTGAGCCGATGAGTTTACTGACTAGAGAATACGAATGATGTAAATATGTTAACGGACACGCAGATACTATACGTAGACACGGCCTGGACGTTGATGGTGTGAGCTGACGATATCTCCTTTGATTACTCCTACGGCCTATGAGCCTCTCGTGATTATCCATCTGGTATCTCGGGCTAAATAGTCGCCTCCACCTCCCCTTACAGCGACCCCGTTCCTCACACTATGGTTACCCTGAGTTCATAACCATTGACAACTCACTGGGATCAAAGATCTCTCTGAGCACTGATACACGCTGGTAAATTACACAAGACACATGATCATCATAATAACACAGTAAGAAAGTCCATGAACTGATACGAGTAGATAGATAAATATTAATGCGCTCACCATTGATTTGTTCGCGCGCAACCTTCTCTCCTCCCGTCGTCCGTGTATCTACCCTACAACCCCCCTCAAAAAATCCGTCCATACTAAAAGCGATATTGAGATCGAACGTGACTGCTACCGCCATCTATCCGAAAAACCGGCAAGCACGAACTGCTTCGCGATATTCGCGACAACTATACCATAGAGAATTATACGCTCTATGACTGTTGCCATATAAATGCGAATAATAGCGCCCTCTTGACAATAATCATATATTTCCGGTCAGGCTTTAATAAGCTGAGGTGTCTCGTACAGTCACCGGTAATAGTATCATCCTACATGAAAGACGGAAAATATGTGACGCTCTTATGGATCTACAAATTGTCAGTCACATATTTTTGCGGCCTTCATGTAGGAAGATACTATAGCCGGTGACAGTACCATAATGTGCCTTACTCAGTAAATTTTCCCATTTTTCTTGTTATGTATGTACTACAATGTAAATATTTCATATTTAAAAATATGAAATATTGTATTGCCATAACATAGTGTTTACATTGGTGGTCTTATAATAAACAGGTGTCCTTAAGATAGGTTTGCAAAGTGTTTTATTTCTAAACACTGTGGTATCGTTAACAAACTTCCCTTTGGAGTACCACATTGTTATCAGTGAATTATTATTTATTTATACAACTTGGGACTCTTATGGCTTAAGAAGTAGAACACTCTTACGACAGATATGAATAATGCCATGGAAAGATTATCGCTTAATATTAAACCTTATTTTACATCATTTTCAGCATTCAAAATGTCGTGTCGTAGACTCTATAAGAAAGTACCACACGGACATAAAATGTGAATACAAGGACATAATATACGAAACAGATTTCTCCCACACCTTCGGCAACCCGACCATAATCAAAGATGGCGACGCCTACCAGCTGTCAGCCAGCGACTTCGTCAGTGTTTCCTGCACTGGGTATATACCAATTTTGTAAGTGGTAAATTATGTATTAGTTTCGGAAGCTGTCGGCAGATGGCGCTGTGGTGTTGACTGAGCTGATGCATCCATGGATTTTACGAGACGCAGCTCCCTAACATTACTATCTCTTTCGGCCTCACTTTGTGAAGAGTATATTGCAAGTGAAGAACAAATGAAATTATTTCAATATTTTTTTTGTTTTGTTTATTTTTAAGTAGACACACTACTATATAAATTATAAAATTATAAAGATGTCATATACAAAGGAAAAAGTGACCTAGGTGAAGCGGCAATTACACTGAGTCGTTCGCCGCATTCTGCATGCGGCGAACGCAAAAGTGTAAAGGACACGGTAGTCGGCCGCATTCGGCGAGGGACAGCTGCGTCCGCCTTATTAGGTGACCGAAGTAGTGTAACTACGACATCTGTCGGCCTAATTAGGTCACCTACTGCGGCGAACGCAGATCATTCGATAAAGTAAAACCTGTATGCAAGTGTACTTATAACGTTGGCAATTGGCCACTTATAGAGATGGGTAGGGGTGAGTAAATACTGAGTATTTACTCAGTATTTATCCAAAGCACCCGTAAATACTCGTATTTACTCATTTCGGTGGGTAAACAAAAAAAATTTTGAAAAAAAAAAAAAACTCAAAATGTTGTTTATCCATAATTATTTTACATGTTTTTTTAAAGTGGGGCATTCCACTCATACAATAGTATGTTATTCAATCAAATACAAACACTGAAAACATTGAAAAAATAATCAACCCAGCAGGATTTGAACCTCGCATCGATACGCCTTACCGGGGCTCGATCGCTTTACCAATTAAGCTATGGGTTCAGTTACTGAGTTGACGAAATTCTCAATGCCTTCAATCATCTTTTTGCATTTATTTTTACATCGACTTTATAGCAGCCGTAAGCGACATCTAGGTGCTAACTACTAGAGTTAGATACCCTTCCCGCCGACCCTTTTACAAGTGTCACAACGGAAATTATAGATGGCGCTGCTATCAACTCATAATTATTTTACATGTTTTTTTAAAGTGGGGCATTCCACTCATACAATAGTATGTTATTCAATCAAATACAAACACTGAAAACATTGAAAAAATAATCAACCCAGCAGGATTTGAACCTCGCATCGATACGCCTTACCGGGGCTCGATCGCTTTACCAATTAAGCTATGGGTTCAGTTACTGAGTTGACGAAATTCTCAATGCCTTCAATCATCTTTTTGCATTTATTTTTACATCGACTTTATAGCAGCCGTAAGCGACATCTAGGTGCTAACTACTAGAGTTAGATACCCTTCCCGCCGACCCTTTTACAAGTGTCACAACGGAAATTATAGATGGCGCTGCTATCAACTCATAATTATTTTACATGTTTTTTTAAAGTGGGGCATTCCACTCATACAATAGTATGTTATTCAATCAAATACAAACACTGAAAACATTGAAAAAATAATCAACCCAGCAGGATTTGAACCTCGCATCGATACGCCTTACCGGGGCTCGATCGCTTTACCAATTAAGCTATGGGTTCAGTTACTGAGTTGACGAAATTCTCAATGCCTTCAATCATCTTTTTGCATTTATTTTTACATCGACTTTATAGCAGCCGTAAGCGACATCTAGGTGCTAACTACTAGAGTTAGATACCCTTCCCGCCGACCCTTTTACAAGTGTCACAACGGAAATTATAGATGGCGCTGCTATCAACTCATAATTATTTTACATGTTTTTTTAAAGTGGGGCATTCCACTCATACAATAGTATGTTATTCAATCAAATACAAACACTGAAAACATTGAAAAAATAATCAACCCAGCAGGATTTGAACCTCGCATCGATACGCCTTACCGGAGCTCGATCGCTTTACCAATTAAGCTATGGGTTCAGTTACTGAGTTGACGAAATTCTCAATGCCTTCAATCATCTTTTTGCATTTATTTTTACATCGACTTTATAGCAGCCGTAAGCGACATCTAGGTGCTAACTACTAGAGTTAGATACCCTTCCCGCCGACCCTTTTACAAGTGTCACAACGGAAATTATAGATGGCGCTGCTATCAACTCATAATTATTTTACATGTTTTTTTAAAGTGGGGCATTCCACTCATACAATAGTATGTTATTCAATCAAATACAAACACTGAAAACATTGAAAAAATAATCAACCCAGCAGGATTTGAACCTCGCATCGATACGCCTTACCGGGGCTCGATCGCTTTACCAATTAAGCTATGGGTTCAGTTACTGAGTTGACGAAATTCTCAATGCCTTCAATCATCTTTTTGCATTTATTTTTACATCGACTTTATAGCAGCCGTAAGCGACATCTAGGTGCTAACTACTAGAGTTAGATACCCTTCCCGCCGACCCTTTTACAAGTGTCACAACGGAAATTATAGATGGCGCTGCTATCAACTCATAATTATTTTACATGTTTTTTTAAAGTGGGGCATTCCACTCATACAATAGTATGTTATTCAATCAAATACAAACACTGAAAACATTGAAAAAATAATCAACCCAGCAGGATTTGAACCTCGCATCGATACGCCTTACCGGGGCTCGATCACTTTACCAATTAAGCTATGGGTTCAGTTACTGAGTTGACGAAATTCTCAATGCCTTCAATCATCAAAAATCCAAATCCAAATCCTGCTGGGTTGATTATTTTTTTTTTCAATGTTTTCAGTGTTTGTATTTGATTGAATAACATACTATTGTATGAGTGGAATGCCCCACTTTAAAAAAACATGTAAAATAATTATGAGTTGATAGCAGCGCCATCTATAATTTCCGTTGTGACACTTGTAAAAGGGTCGGCGGGAAGGGTATCTAACTCTAGTAGTTAGCACCTAGATGTCGCTTACGGCTGCTATAAAGTCGATGTAAAAATAAATGCAAAAAGATGATTGAAGGCATTGAGAATTTCGTCAACTCAGTAACTGAACCCATAGCTTAATTGGTAAAGCGATCGAGCCCCGGTAAGGCGTATCGATGCGAGGTTCAAATCCTGCTGGGTTGATTATTTTTTCAATGTTTTCAGTGTTTGTATTTGATTGAATAACATACTATTGTATGAGTGGAATGCCCCACTTTAAAAAAACATGTAAAATAATTATGAGTTGATAGCAGCGCCATCTATAATTTCCGTTGTGACACTTGTAAAAGGGTCGGCGGGAAGGGTATCTAACTCTAGTAGTTAGCACCTAGATGTCGCTTACGGCTGCTATAAAGTCGATGTAAAAATAAATGCAAAAAGATGATTGAAGGCATTGAGAATTTCGTCAACTCAGTAACTGAACCCATAGCTTAATTGGTAAAGCGATCGAGCCCCGGTAAGGCGTATCGATGCGAGGTTCAAATCCTGCTGGGTTGATTATTTTTTCAATGTTTTCAGTGTTTGTATTTGATTGAATAACATACTATTGTATGAGTGGAATGCCCCACTTTAAAAAAACATGTAAAATAATTATGAGTTGATAGCAGCGCCATCTATAATTTCCGTTGTGACACTTGTAAAAGGGTCGGCGGGAAGGGTATCTAACTCTAGTAGTTAGCACCTAGATGTCGCTTACGGCTGCTGTAAAGTCGATGTAAAAATAAATGCAAAAAGATGATTGAAGGCATTGAGAATTTCGTCAACTCAGTAACTGAACCCATAGCTTAATTGGTAAAGCGATCGAGCCCCGGTAAGGCGTATCGATGCGAGGTTCAAATCCTGCTGGGTTGATTATTTTTTCAATGTTTTCAGTGTTTGTATTTGATTGAATAACATACTATTGTATGAGTGGAATGCCCCACTTTAAAAAAACATGTAAAATAATTATGAGTTGATAGCAGCGCCATCTATAATTTCCGTTGTGACACTTGTAAAAGGGTCGGCGGGAAGGGTATCTAACTCTAGTAGTTAGCACCTAGATGTCGCTTACGGCTGCTATAAAGTCGATGTAAAAATAAATGCAAAAAGATGATTGAAGGCATTGAGAATTTCGTCAACTCAGTAACTGAACCCATAGCTTAATTGGTAAAGCGATCGAGCCCCGGTAAGGCGTATCGATGCGAGGTTCAAATCCTGCTGGGTTGATTATTTTTTCAATGTTTTCAGTGTTTGTATTTGATTGAATAACATACTGTTGTTTATCCATCCTATGGAAATATTTAAACTTCTCGTCGCACAGTTCATCACACAAAATTGCTGTTGCTCCATAGACGTTACGCTGGGCATATATCTTCCGAACCCAGTATCTTCGTTTCTTTCGTATTGATTTTAATAATATTTCCTCTATAATATCGCAAACTAATAAACTAGCTTTCCTAAGCACAAGACTACACATCGCGACAGCTCTCATTAGAGGTCTGATGATTTGACTTTTTAGTTCGGCCGCCGCATTCGGCCACCGCAGTCGGCCACCGCATTAGGCGGACAGACTAGTGTAAAGACGACGTTCGTTGAACAAATCCATTTAAAGAGTCGTGCGGCCACCGCAGTAGGCGGACAGACTAATGTGAAGACGACGTTCGTTGGCCTAAGTAGTTTGACACAAGTTCGGCGACCGCATTAGGTGAACGACTCAGTGTAATTGCCGCTTGACTACAAAGAGATGTATCCCCTTTTTTACCATATTGCGTTGTAATAAGGTCATCTCTTTGTAGTTGACTGTACAGTTGCCATCAGATATATAGGAGCGGCCAATGTGGTCAGAAATATATGAACAACGCCCCTATTGCCAAGGCGATAACGTGCATGTTCCGATATTTTTGAGTCCTATGGCCGTTTCGATATATTTCATTACTATGAAATTTACTACTTTACAGTCGACTACAAAGGTATATCCACTTTTGGACCTTATTACAACGCAACAAGGTAAAAAAGTGGATACGTCTCTTTGTAATCGATTGTAGCTATTATATAACTATTACATAAGTAACATAGTACATAAGTAATTACTCGTAAGGTCCGTAACTCGGCAAAATAAATAATAAAATCAACTTTGTTTAGGTGGTTCTGGTAAGTCATAATCATAATCATGTATTAGTTTAGGAATCTGACCGTAGATGGAGCTATGCTATTGACTGAATTTTCTGCATTGCGCTATCATAGAGTGAATGTAATTAAATTAACTAAGTTTATTTTCAGGACCATAGATAATTAACTAAAAGAACATTATTTTGGTGACCCTACTGACTGGTGATTAAATATTTTATGAAGTTTCAATGATATGTCCACCAGATTTGTATATGTATTATTAAATAAATAAATAAATATTATGGGACAATCTTACACAAATCAACCTAGTCCCACAGTAAGCTCAATAGGGCTTATTATTAGTCACATGTCACATAATAGGTTCAATCGTCATCAAATAATGTCTGAATAACTCCTCTTTTCTTTTTTTTAATACCACGACGGTGGCAAACAAGTATACGGCCCGTCTGATGGTAAGCAGCTACCGTAACCTATGGACGCCTGCAACTCCAAAGGAGTTACATGCGCGTTGCCGACCCTTTACAAAAAGGAGAATTCACTGAGTTGATGGCTAAAGGAACAAGAAGGTCCCTCATCGTCAACACACTGGGTCCTCTTTGAGCTCTTTGGCATCCTTACTCACCAGCAGGAACACAACACTATGAGTAAGGTCTAGTGCTATTTGGCAGTGGTTTTCTGTAAGGTGGAGGTACTTCCCCAGTCGGGCTCTGCTCCAGATTTGAGCGAGATGACATTCGCTGAACGTGCCCTACACACTTAGTGAGATGCCATTCGCAGTAACCATACCTCTCTTTTTGGCGTAGTTTAAGGACATACCCAAGTCCGGACGTAGTTTAAGAACATACCCCGGGTCCATAAACCTCCTCTATTGTCCTCTATTGTTAAGTCGATAAAGTACATGTTCAAATACATATTATCGAGTGCCTTAGCCTCAGATATATAGATAGATAGATAGATACTGTCTCTGAAGTTAAGTTTTCTAACGAGACCGCAGTGTTTAGAAATAAAACACTTTGTAAACTTATCATAAGGATACCTGGTTACCTATACTCGTATTTAGCCGTGCGATGGCCGGGTCATTCTATTTATTATAAAAATATAGACATATGATATTCAAAGTATCACAATGACATGTTGTTAGTATTTCCTGTAGGGATTGCGTTCTATGGACACCGGCTTGGTTTTATGCAGGAGAACTGCGTTGCGAGACCGGCATTTTTGTACATGTAATGTTTTTGATGGGATATCTTTTTCAGGAAAACAGAAGACAAATGGTCAGGCAACACTCTAGGTTTTCGCCCTATCTCGCCCCCCGCTAAACCGCTGGGGGACCAGATCAATGTGATGATCCTAGCTTTCGACTCCACATCTCGAAGTGGCTTCATCAGACTCATGCCTAAGAGCTGGAAGGTCATAAAAAAGGAGCTAAAAGCTACGGTCATGAAAGGGTAAGATTGTTAGATACAATTAGGGCTGCCTTCTGGTTTTGTATTGCGAGAATCGGAAATTGCCGGTTCTGGTACTGGATTTGTATAGAAAACGAAAACTGTGAGTACATCCTATACTTCGTTTTTTTGAGACTAGAAATTGAGTAAACATAGAAACAGTAGTTGTTCTAAATGTTCAATTTAAACACACTGCAAGCACACCAAAAAACGATTAGTTAACATGATTAAGAGTTCACATAACAATTTGCAGATTAAATAATACAACAACAATAAAAACACAATTTCGTCTTGATTATCACGTTAGAGACACGTGAAAAACTACAAACTGACCTGACAGTGACGTGGGTCATATGTTCTAAAACGAAAACTTAACGTCTAGTTTTAGTGGAGTACGGGAACGCCTTTTTAACCTATAAAAACCGGCCGTGAGCGTGTCGGGCCACGCTCAGCAGTGGCGTGCACTTCATAAAGACAAAAAGACACTGCCTACCCTACTATAATTCCGATACCCATCCTTTTAGACTAATTAATTTAATTTACACCCGATCGTACTATCAGTAATCTATATAACTTAAAGCATTCTAAAATTTTATTAAGCGCTCCATCTATCGGTTAAACATTGTTATCAATAGTCATCATCTATATAGTATTGCGACGAAGTTTACACCACGCGGCACTAGCGCCGCTGCGTGCCTTGCACGGCAAAGACAGAAAACATTTCCTTCTAAACCTTTCTATGTGTGCGTCTCCGTGAGTCGTAGTTACGCGGTTACAGTGTAGTAGGCCTTCCTATAAATACGAGCACACAATGATACAAGTAACGCACACATTTACACGCAGAAAGACAGTGTCTATCGTGCCACTTGACTCCTAAACGATGACGGCCGAAGGTCTCCGAATAGTTCCGATTCCGATGGTTACGTGACTGTTTCAAAAAGTAGCATTTTTTATGATAATTTAGTGCAAATGCGAGACAATTCTTTTTATTCCTTTTATTCGGGTTTTGCATTTCTTATTAGGCCGCCATTTTTTGTTTGTTTTGGTGAGATAACACGATAACAGCTGCCGGTAAATTGGGATTAATGAAAAAATGGATATTTTAAATTGTGAAAGTTGTACGGTGGGTGTGGGTGTGCAGAATATTAAAAATGATGTTTTTCCAAAGCTTTCTTTTAATTACCAAAAAAAGTGATTAGTGATTGAAAGAAGTGATTGAAAAGGGCCGGTGTACACCGGAATTTCAGTTAACACAAACAAGTGTTTATTGTTTTCAAACATTAAAACAGTATCTTTCCCAACTTTTACGACTCCGTCATTATTAACTGACCTCATTGACCTTGACAACGAAATGAACACCATCACTATGAAACGCATCACATTTTTTTGGTAAGTTACTAGCTCTCTTTTTTGCCTACCCAGTCTCAAATCTCTGTGCACGCTACTGACGCTCAGTGTAGGGTTCCGTAGTTTTCCGTTCGTCACAGTAAGTGTCCCCACTTAAGAGTTAAAATAACACCGCCATGTAGGATATGATATGAGCGTTCCACGTACAGCGACATCTATCGGCAAATTAAGTAAACTATTACACGCGAGCTTAAAGTATGGAAGATGATTTTTATGGGATAATTATTTATTGCGTGAACCGATTTTCACCGCTTTTACTTTATTTGAAAGCACGTCATTTCATTGTGATTTTGTAGAAATTACAGGTACAATAAACATCTGCTTATACGGTTAAATTACAAACTTAGTTCAGAAATTCTTTTGTATTTTTTTTTTCAAAAACTATTCAACCTATCAAGCTCAAAATATTTTTCCTAGAAAGTTTTTATAAAGTTCTACTTTTGAGATTTTTTTCATATTTTTAAAACATATGGTTCAAAAGTTAGAGGGGGGGGGGACACTTTTTTTTTACTTCTGGAGCGATTATTTCCGAAAATACTTACATTATCAAAAAATGATTTTTAGTAAACCCCTATTCATTTTTAAATACCTATCCAGCAATATATCACACGTTAGGGTTGAAATGAAAAAAAAAATCAGTCCCCACTTTACGTATAGGGGAGGTACCCTAATAAAACATTTTTTTCCACTTTTTATTTTACCACTTTGTTGGCGTGATTGATGTACATATTAATACAAAATTTCAGCTTTCTAGTGCTAACGGTCACTGGGATTATCCGCGGACGGACGGACGGACGGGCAGACATGGCGAAACTATAAGGGTTCCTAGTTGACTACGGAACCCTAAAAATGACATAAATCACAAGTCCAATTTTATTTTGTGACCTGTTAGAATACGTTAAGTACTAATAATAAAAAATATTTTCTAACAACTGTTAGCATTGCGCTAGGTATAATACATGTATTTGTTTGCTACACATAGAAAAGATTATGTCAATTTTATTTTTCTCCACCAGGCTAACGCTTTTTACTATTGCAACATAACTTCACATTTTATAACGGTTTTGTCAAGAGCATATGTCGTCTTAGCCATTTCTAATTCGTTTAGAATTCAAGGACACTTATATTTTGACAAATTGTTTTCCATTATGCTCACATAATGTATTGACCAAACTGTTATAAAATGAGAGATGATGTTGAAATAGTTGAATGCAATGGTATGGAAAAGGAAAATATATCTTGTATAATCTTTTCTTGTTGTTATTAACAAATATCTATATAATACCTAGCGCGACGTCAAAAACTGTTAGAAAATATTTTTTACTATAAGCAATCATATCATATTCTCTAACTAAAAAAGAAAATCGCACTTGTATTAGTTTCCATAATGATTTAGTACCATACTTATTGTAGTTCATATTATTAGGTGCAACAATATTGTTTAATAGAATATTTTAACGCCATAGTAAGTTATTTGTAGTTTCGATTTCATCCTAGCTAAGCGATTGCTCATGAAATTCCTATAGGTGCTCGTTATTTATTTACGAAGTTGTATTAGTTACATTAGTGGGTATGCAATACATTTTGTAGCCGATATTTATTGACAATGGTATACATGCTTGTGCACGCAAAGCAGTTTTATTTTGTTGGGGGTCACAGTTCTAACCCAACCTAACCTACTTTCTGATAGCAGTTTTATTTTGTAGGGGGTAACAGTTCTAACCTAACCTAACCTACTTTTTGATAGCAGTTTTATTTTGTCGGGGGTCACAGTTCTAACCTAACCTAACCTAACCTACTTTCTGAAAGCAGTTTTATTTTGTCGGGGGTCACAGTTCTAACCTAACCTAGTTTCTGAAAGCAGTTTTATTTTGTCGGGGGTCACAGTTCTAACCTAACCTACTTTACTAATGACAGTTTGAATGGCAAATGATGTCATGGCATGTGATATTTAGGGATTTCAATGATGATGACGAATGATATTATTGAAAGTGACTTGATGGGAAACAAAGTTTCTAGCACGTGATTAATATTGTAAACAATAAGTATGACACATGAAATTATGAGAAATAACATTATGGTTGTTGACCATGATGACAAATAAAATAATGGCAAATGAAATTCTGACAAGTGGGTGTATCCCGTCCGCGGGGTATGGTCATAATTCCTTATTGACACAAAATGACGGACGTCTGAATAGACAAACACTCCTTAAACTGGCCAAAACCGGGGCATCTGCCCTATTTTCGTAATTAATTTTTTAATCACAATTAGCGTGACGTTAGCAGGCTTGTTTTAGATTGAACCGTCACATTCGTGTCATGCCGGCAAGTAAAATCGCCACCAAATATATCAGAGCGGCCAAGATACGGACAGGGACTAAAAAATATCGGAACATTGACTTTATAACCTTGACAAAAGAGGCGTTGTTCCGTTATGTGTGAACGCCTTGGCCGCTTTATCTGATGGCAACTGTACACTTACTGACTATAAATCCGTAAAAAGACGTCAATCCTAACCATCTTCTTCAAATAGGTACCAGTAATGTACGACCTGGTACGATTTATCAATAGACCAAGTAACAATATTCTTGTTCTAGAATCTTCTTTTAGAATATTAAAAGTTTGATATTGACCCTATAATATAAAAATATAAATTACTATTACAACGGCTTATTAAGATATTTAAATTAGTAAATTGAATTATGTTATTAATTATGATAAATAACAATAAAACATTAATAAATAAACTTAGAAATAACAAAAACAATTAATTAGAAACTAAACTAAATAAGAATTAAATTACCTATGAACTTAAAACTAGCACTATAGAAACTAAAAGTCTAACTCTAAAATTGGCCCCTGTGGCATTGTGCCAAGGACGCTGGCAGCATTTCCCCGCTGTATAGCAACGCTTATGCGTTGAGCGAGGAAGCTGCCAGCTCTCTTGTCCCCAGTGACGTCGACCAACCGCTTGGCGAGGTCGCGGAACAGCTCATGAGCCGTAGGGCCCCACGGACCAAGGGTCTCAACGCCAAAAGCAACAAAGTTGTAGTTGGCGTCGAGACCCCTGTACTTCCGTCTCTTAAGAGCCTCTGCTGCCTCTGCCGCCGCGCCGGCTCTGCTTATAGTCCTGCGAAGGTGAGACGGAGCCAGAGTGTCCACGCAGGTAGCGTCCCACACCAGTATCCGTCCCATCTTCCACGGGATCAGTGACATCCCGTCTGGTCTCTTACCATCGTCTCTGGCGATTCCGACTGGCTCTAGGATCGCCGGTACGTTGACGGTGGCAAGGGACCGTTTGAGGATGTCGTTCAGCGCGGCGTGGCGAGAGAATCGGCCCGCACTTTTTTGGCAAGAAAGTCCGTGGTGCCATAGCTGGTCGACGTCACTGCCACAGTGACATTTGTGCGGAGCACATATCTTGACCCCCAAGCGAAGCCCGACCGCCAGTCGGAGCGTATTGGGTTCCAAGAATGTACCTACGTTAGGCGAGGGATACGCGCTCAGCCAGTGGCCAGCCTCCTTGCATCCGACGGCAGTCAGTCTCGCGCGTTCCGAGCCTGAGCTCTGGTCTATTTAAATTACTTAGCACCATAATTACTTATGTGTCTCTAAGTCAGTTTTACTTTAAATAAAATATGTAAATAAAAATCATTTATTGCAGACAACATAGTAGTCCATATGACAATTTGAATTAAAAATTACAAATAAAATTAAAATTATAAATAAATTAATATTGAAACAATACATAAATAAAATCAAAATTACAATGCTAATCACAAAAACAAAATAATAAATAAAATTACAATGACATTATTATTATTATACTGTAGGAACATGGAGACCATCCCAGTGACGTGCTATGGGGCAATCCAGCCTATTAGCCACTAGACTTAGGATGCTGTTGGTGCTATCACGTACGCGATACTTGATAGAAGCGGCTCACTTTCGCACTATGGCATGAAAGCCATCAATTCGCGAATCGGCTTCACGTATTAAAGTAGTTTTACTTTATTCAGGTACAATATATTGGGGGACGGCACTCCTTACGCTCTGTTCCCGATATTGACTGGCAAGACAGAGTTGGAACAACCTGACGTACGGAGGACTCCACAAAACCCGAGGACTATGGACGACTTCCCTTTCATATTTAAGCATTTAAAAGAAGAAGGGTGAGTTCCTGTTATTATGACAATTCTATTGTATTATCCATTCTTTTTGCTTTAAACCAAAAATAAAAAGCAGTTTTGCTTAGATTTATAGAATCTTTGTAATGAAAATGAGACGCGAAAAACAGATCACGCGATATTTTGATACAACCTAAACACACAAATATAGTTGAAATGAGTTCCTGGTAATATGGCACTTTTATTATTGCCATATTTACAATTGCTTCGTGAATAAGATACTTCTAAAGTGCTGAAATATCGCGAACACATTATAGTGCTCTTCCTTATGGGAATATAGTTCAGAGTTGGATACGGTTAACAACTTTTAGTATGTTGTTTGGCATGACACTGGGACCCCAAAACTGCTGAGAGACGGGGACATAGGTGAATGTCTCCCGCGTAATGACGTCATCAAAATCCGGGACTAACGCTAGGAGGATGAACCATCGATATGTCTTTCAGGTATGAGACAGCATACTTGGAGGACATGCCACTCGATGGCACCTTCCAGTACCGCTTCAACGGCTTTAAGAAGCAACCGGCAGACCACTACATGCGAGCCTTCCGGGCAGCCAACCAGCACCTGCTCAAAGACTGGAACTACTGCTTTGGAGACGCCCCGCAGTTTAGGATGATGATGAACATGACTGACCAGGTTAGTTTTCATTAAAAAAGGTGGTAGTAAAATTACTGTCTAGTCTACTAGAGTAATGCACGCCCCTCCAGTAGAATTTCTTCTCTTAAAAAAATATATTATTGAGGTGTAGAAACATTAGCGGAGAGATGTGGTCATTTAGTTTAAGTTGAACTGTGGTTTAACTACGCTTTCACAGGGCGTTCGACTTTGAACTCACTATTTTCGTTCCCATACATGGTAGGTAACACACTCACTTTTTGATGAAATACCAAAATAAAACGCAGTAATTACAGCTTAGGTGTGTATAATCCCATTACAAACGAAACAATACAAAAATCATAAAGGATCACTATGATACGAACGGATTAAATTTAACGAAACAAGTTTAATTAAAGAAACGCGGTGTGTTCGTTGCAGAGCTAGCTTAGCGTGCGCTCGCCACGATCGTTCGTAACCAGAATGGCGTTCCAGTAGTCGCCCCTCCTTCCATCCACCCGACGGTTGGCCAACCCCACACTTCCGGTTTATTAGGTTAGCCAACCTTACGAATTACCATCGCTAGCTCTGAATCGACCGCACCCAAGCTTGTCGCTTGGCGTTTCTAACGATCACCAGTAGATGGCGTTAAAATCAATTGGCAAGAAATCAACACAGATCCATCTTCAACATAGATGGCGCTACGCCTGAACAGAATATTTTAAATAGTCCTTAAATCTCAAATGTGTGCGCTATTAGCTAACTCGTCGACACGGCCATCTTGACATCTCACACGTCCTCGTGTGACGTACAGTCAAGTGCAAAAATACGTATCGAAAAAATCGTCTCATAAATATGGTACTACGCACTTATTACAACGGAATAAGATACTATGGGACATATTTTTGAGTAAGATGAGTACACCCATATTTTTACACTTGACTGTACCTGAAAAAGAAGAGCAAACTTGCAACAGTAGATATTCTAGGTCTCGGGGAAAATAAAATGGCTGTATCCCCGAGTCTACAGAATTTTCATAAAATCACATTTGGACATGTAAATATAGCTAATTATATAATACACAATTTTACAAACAAACTACAGTTGCTTCTATCTAGCAACTCTTGGACAGCTCTCGAGGATGTCCATTGGTTATCTCCATCTGATAACCAATACACACTCCCTTAGAGCGACCGACCAAAAAAATAGATTAGAATAATTATTGCACCTGGACAATCCTTACAGGCGACCGATGGTTGCCCCTCTAGGAACCCCATGGACAACCCATAAGGACGACCGATATTTGCCTCCAACCGGCTTCTCCTGGATAATCCTTATAAGCGACCGATGGTTACCCCTCTAGGTACCCCCTGGACAACCCATAAAGACGACCGACATTTGCCTCCAACCGGCTTCTCCTGGACAATCCTTATAGGCGACCGATGGTTACCCCTCTAGGTACCCCATGGACGACCTATAAAGACGACCGACAGACAAAAAAATACAACACAGCTAATATTAAGAATCCCATAAATAGTTGCATTCTATACCATTAAAAATACAATTCAATTCAATTCTAAGGATAAGGACAAATAATCTGTTTGTGCATCGGAATCATTGTTATCGTTACTGTCAATGTCATCGTCTTGGACACTATTGTCCGGCATTTTCCGAAGTCTGTCATGCGCGTACTTGTAGGTCCGGTTCGAGCGGTAGGGCTTTTAGGGTGTAACGATCACCTTCCAAAACCTCAATGATTTGAAAGGGACCTTTATATTTCGGATCAAGTTTAGCCTGATTTCGTTCTTCATTTTGTAGGAGAACAAAATCACCAATGGAAAATGGAGTGAATTTTGCTTTTGTTTTGTCGAACCGGGCCTTGTCATAAGTTGAACCTTTCTCTATGTTTTCCATTGCTAGACTCCTTAATTCTTCTATGTCGACTTCAAGTTCCGTCTAATCGGTAGGTATTATAGATAAAGGCCTAGCAACTTTACCTATAAGAAGTTCTAGCGGACTACACTTAGTAACGCGGTTTTGAGTGCAATTTATTGCGAGTTGTATATCGGGTAGGGCATCCATGTAATTTTGCTATTTGGTCCGATATGAGAGGCAGCGGAAACCTGTCGGTTATTGTGATGTCATTTAACTCGCGATAGTCTACGCACATCCTATCGGAGCCGTCTTTCTTTTTAACGAGAAGTATTGGACTACCGAATGGAGAAGCACTGGGTCTGATGATACCTGCATTAAGTAACTCGCTTATTTTATCACGAACTACCTGTCTTTCTTCGGGGCTTAACCGATATGGTCGACGATTAACGGTTTTATGTGGGTCTTTTAGGCGGATCTGCATCGGTTCTGTGTCCGCTCGGGTAGTCGGTACGCCTGTTGTAAAGGAATCTTTAAAAGGTCTTAATGTCTCTATCAACGACTCCCGTTTGTCTAAAGGAACGTCGGTGTTTATGGAATCAAAATCTATGCTGTTAGTTATTGAGACAGAGCGTGACTCTACTACTTTGAACTTAGTAAAATGTAATGTGTCAGATGTCATTTGAACACGTAGGCCTCGCGCTACTACCTCGCGTCCAACCAGTATACTATGATGGAGGTGGGAGTCTGCTAACACGTGAAACAGAATCTCTAAGAAAATATCATCGATTTCAACAACCGCCAGTATCTGTGTAGTGACGTCAGTCTACCCTATACCAGTCATAGTCACAACGTCATGAAGTCGTTTCCCGCTAAACTTGCATGCAACAGATTCTTTGACTAGTGAACATTCAGCTTCCGAGTCATAACAGAATGAAAAAAAAAACCGGCCAAGAGCGTGTCGGGCCACGCTCACTGTAGGGTTCCGTAGTTTTCCGTCCGTCACAGTAAGTGTCCCCACTTAAGAGTTAAAATAACACCGCCATGTAGGATATGATATGAGCGTTCCACGTACAGCGACATCTATCGGCAAATTAAGTAAACTAGCGCGCGAGCATAAAGTATGGAAGATGATTTTTATGGGATAATTCTTTATTGCGTGAACCGATTTTCACCGTTTTTACTTTATTTGAAAGCACGTCATTTCATTGTAATTTTGTAGAAATTACAGGTACAATAAA
This sequence comes from Pammene aurita, assembly GCA_947086415.1. Lineage (NCBI taxonomy): Eukaryota > Metazoa > Arthropoda > Insecta > Lepidoptera > Tortricidae > Pammene > Pammene aurita. The sequence goes on along the minus strand of OX352314.1, from coordinate 5,024,936 downwards.
CACCTGCTTATACGGTTAAATTACAAACTTAGTTCAGAAATTATTTTGTATTTTTTTTTCAAAAACTATTCATCCTATCAAGTTCAAAATAATTTTCCTAGAAAGTTTTTATAAAGTTCTACTTTTGAGATTTTTTTCATATTTTTAAAACTTATGGTTCAAAAGTTAAAGGGGGGGGGGACGCATATTTTTTTACTTCTGGAGCGATTATTTCCGAAAATATTTACATTATCGAAAAATGATTTTGGAAAACCCCTATTCATTTTTAAATAGCTATCCAACAATATATCACACGTTAGGGTTGAAATGAAAAAAAAAAATCACTCCCCACTTTACGTATAGGGGAGGTACCCTAATAAAAAAATAATTTCCACTTTTTATTTTACCACTTTGTCGGCGTGATTGATATACATATTAGTACCAAATTTCAGCTTTCTAGTGCTAACGGTCACTGAGATTATCCGCGGACGGACGGACGGACGGACGGGCAGACATGGCGAAACTATAAGGGTTCCTAGTTGACTACGGAACCCTAAAAATGCTCACCAGAAAGCCGCAGGCGTCCAGTTGGGGCATCAACGACGCATAGGTCCACTCGTTTCTTCTTGATGGCTGTCGGTTCGGTGCTGTTCTCCCCTTGTGCACTCCTCTTCGGACAGCTGCTCGCGTAGTGGCCCTGGTCACGGCACGAGAAGCAGGTGATTGTCCTCTCTGCAGATGGGCCCTGCTTGCTGGCGTCGGCCTTCGGTCGGCTAGCGTCTCTCCTTGGAACTGCACTTGCACTGATTAGACTTGTGGCCCAATTTGTCACAAAAGTAGCACTTGATGTTTGTGTTAGATCCGGCTATGTGACTCTTCTTAGGCTCAGGCTCATCATTGTCATTATTTGACGACGACTTCCGTTTTAGAAACGATACAGCCTTGAGCTCCTGCTGTAGTTGATTACGTGTCTTTATGTCCGTTGTGAATGATAAACGTTGAACACGTGGCTCGAAACGTGATATGTGATTTAAAACTGTAGCGGCTATTTGCTCGGTAGTCAGCCCTTTCCATCTCGATATGAGTGACGACATTACACCGGAGGCGTAAGAAGCAAGACACTCGTTTTCATCTGGCTTTCTCGAATTCAGGTTAATCAGGAAAGCAGCGGCTGTCTCACACGAATCGTACCTTGTAATAAAGAGTTCCTTGAAATCGCTCCATTTCATTCCGGGGTAGGCGACCGTGGCAAGCCAGGTGGAAGCTTGTTTCTTAAGCGCACGACTCAATGCAATCATTAAAGGTTTTCCTTGGCATTGTGGATCATCAATACACATGTCAGCGGTGGATACCCAGGCTAGTGCGTCGACGTCTGGCTTATCATGGTCGAATTCTGGCAACCTAATTTCCTTTGATGTTGACTGTTGCGGCTTATTTAAAGTTTCCAATAAGGCCATAAAGTTTCGATTCTGCTGCTCCACCAATAGCCGCCATTTTTGATCACCACTTCGTCTTGCCGGAAGGCGCGGAGATTGCGGGCGATTGGATCCCACCACTTCTGATGTCGGGTCCTCCTCTAAGTTCTCACTATTTTCGTTTCCATACATGGTAGGTAACACATTCACTTTTCGATGAAATACCAAAATAAAACGCAGTAATTACAGCTTAGGTGTGTATAATCCCATTACAAACGAAACAATACAAAAATCATAAAGGATCACTATGATACGAACGGATTAAATTTAACGAAACAAGTTTAATTAAAGAAACGCGGTGTATTCGTTGCAGAGCTAGCTTAGCGTGTGCTCGCCACGATCGTTCGTAACCAGAATGGCGTTCCGGCAGTCGCCCCCTCCTTACATCCATCGGACGGTTGGCCAACCCCACACTTCCGGTATATTAGGTTAGCCAATCTTACGAATTACTATCGCTAGCTCTGCATCGACCGCACCCAAGCTTGTCGCTTGGCGTTTCTAACGATCACCAGTAGATGGCGTTAAAATCAATTGGCAAAAAATCAACACAGATCGATCTTCAACATAGATGGCGCTACGCCTGAACAGAATATTTTAAATAGTCCTTAAATCTACAATGTGTGCGCTATTAGCTAACTCGTCGACATATATAATAGATAATAGATCATTCGTTTTAATAATACTTAAATCAATCCAACAGTATCCACTGTGTGTATTATTTCAATGAATCAAATGAGTAACACAGTGACAGTGAAAACCAATATCCAAATTGGTCACTTGCATTAAATAAATAGTTTATTTAAGGGACTCCAAAAGAAGCTCCTCGACTCCACTAGGGACCCTAGAGCTGGCTCATTTCTTGCGCAGAGAATCGGCATCACGATTCAGCGAGGAAATGTAGCCAGCATTATGGGCACCCTTCCGCAGGGGGCAGGTCTGGGTGACCTTGTTTGTTAGTTGCAAGTTAGTTTTAATACAAGTATTTAATAGATTCTGTAGAAATTCTTTAAAAAAACCGGTATTTATTTTGTGCTATACTTTAAATTATACATGTACGCTTTAAAATATTGTCCATTCACATTCATGTTTTTTCATCCCGATTTTTCAATTTTCCCGTTACATTTCATGATTATTTTATGACCACCCGGAACTAGAAATAAAAGCGAATATTGTGATCTGGGGCAAATTACCTAACAATAAGGGTTCAAAATAAATCTGAGATTTTCCTCGGGTTGGAAAGCTCGTTCGATATTTAAACTTATAACCTTTCTAGTAAAGTTTAATTTAGTCATCATCATCCTCTTGTCCTTATCCCATTTACTTGGGGTCGGCGCAGCATGTCTTTTTCTTCCACACATCTCTATCACCCGTCATCTCATCACTCACATCCTTTCTTTTCATATCATCTCACACACCACCCTACCTTTTCCACCACATCCACCTTTTCCCAGGTTTGCCTCTTCTCCTACATCCTTCCACATTCATTCTTAATACCTTTCTCGTAACATGACTTTCATCCCTCCGCATAACATGCCCGTACCACGCTAGGCGATTAGCCCTTAATTTGTCAGTTATTAGTGCGAGTTAATTTAAAGTTTAATTTAGTATATACTATTTTTCTCTTATGTTTTTAATATATTAATCATAGGTAATTTACCATTGTAAATTGACTGTAGGTACATATTTAGTCCTATAGTAACCTAAGGTCAGTCTGTGGTCTGAAAACTATTAAGGATAGGTCTTCCCAATAATTATACCGTCATCGCCAGTGTCTGTTTAGTGGACTATTCAGTTCTCAGTAGTCACTGAGAAGCAACAGTTTCTGAAAAAAAGGCGGACCAGAACCGTAATTTTGGTATGAAAATCTGCATTCCGAGAAAGACGCATTTTACCAATTTCGACGACCCAAGTGACCTGTAAGTGTTTCGAACACCAATGTTACGTTACTGTTAATACAATAGGTTTCTTATAGGTTTTTCTGTAATTTATAGGTAAAGAACTATTTACCGTATTTTTTAAAAAATTTTCCACTTAGTAGTTTCGGAGTTAAGGGGGGGGGGGGGGGGGGATGGTCAATTTTCGCCTATTTTCTTCAATAACTTCAAAACTACTTATCCTAAAATTATAAAAAAAAATATAGCACAATATAGTTTGCAAATCTTTTTTTTTCTCTTTTACTGTGTCGCTCATGTTTAAAATTCCTCTTTCTCAAAAGTGGCCCTCATGTTTAAAATTTATTAAATTATGTTATACGTCCGTCTTTGGGTCAACGACTTACATTCGTGTACCAAATTTCAACTCAATCTGTCCAGTAGTTTCGGGGTAAATTGGCTGTGACAGAGGGACGGACAGACAAGCGAGTGATCCGATAAGGGTTCCGTTTTTCCTTTTTGAGGTACGGAACCCTAAAAAGAGCAAAATATTCTTGATTCGCCCTCGATCCGCTCAGGTTTTGCGTTGGAACGAGTGGCGGCATACCGCGGTGTCAATTCCGCTGTGACAATGTGCAAAAGACGTAAATGCAACTGTGCCTTTATTCTTCGCAAAAACAGGGTGCCAATGAACTCCTTGGGACAGTTTTAAAAAACTACCGTATACCATGACGTTATACCATGTTTTAACTTTTAACTTTTAAGAATCCATTCTTAAAAGTTAAAACATGGTATAACGTCTTTATGGCTGCGTAAACCATATGATTTTACCTTAATAATATTAATTCATTCGCAGTTCCTGAAATTAGATGGAAGACGATTTGTCTTCACATTCATTGCTGATATCTCGCATGACAACATTAACGACATTCAGTACGCCGACGACGACACTGCAGCGTTTTTGAAGCGTCTACTCAAACGGACTGAAGATATACTTATAATAGTAATGGGAGACCATGGACCTAGGTAACTAAGCTCTGTATACGTGACCATACAAGCGAACCATAACTGTTATCCCTATTTTTAACCATGACGCAAACTTATATTCTTGATCTGAATCGACGTGTGCGATCGTATGAGTACCTATCTTATATTTTCCGATTGGGGTTAGGCGTTTGATAGGCTACACACTATTTAAAATTTATATAGGACTTCATGCCAAAGATATGATAATCATCAAATATATCTACATATTATCAAGCTAAAGCTAAAGCAGGGGTGGAATCGAGAATAGGAATTGACAGGGATTATAGACATCATGCGTCGAGTGAACCAAGGATGCCTTCTCGCCCCGCTATTATTGAATAATAAACAACCTCTATTCGCGTCACGTTTTGGCATTGCAGTGTCCGAAACGAATATATACTAGTTGATTGGTGTCCAGTTCTATTCTTGATAATTGATATTAAACAGGTTTTTCAAGATGAAAGCCTCATTTCTAATCTTGCTGAGTACTATAGAGAATCTAATCTAACACAAGAGAAATTGACCTGAGCAAACTTACCTGACCTGAGCAGACAAACTGTTGTCATAGATGTAACATGGATTGAAACTGTGTGCAGTGGAATTCGTGTTGGAATTCAGGGGTGGTCCATTAACCACCATATTTTTTCTCTATTGTCTAATTCCAAAATATGCCAACTTTTGAATCGTGTTGTATGGTGTTTAATTAAACTGTAACTCAAAACTTTTTCCCCAGATTTCGGCCAGAGCATTCCCTCCGAGGCAAGCTAGACGAGCGACTTCCCCTCCTCGCGATACGTCTCCCGGACCGTCTCACGCGCGCTCGCCCTGACGCTCAAAGCGCGCTTGACGCTAACGCGCGGGTGCTGACCACAGCTCATGATTTACATGCGACTATATTAGACGTATTAAATTTGAGGAAGTATTGGAACCCGTATAGAGTGAAGGGGGCGGATTTGAAAAGGGGACTGACTATGCTGGAACCGGTACGTTTTATACAAAATAGAAAGAGGTTCTGTATAAGAGAAAGATAGGGTGTTTTCGCTTCACGTAGAAATTTCCGAAAATATTCCAGACTAGTATTGCTGTAGTCAAAGATATGGAAATACAGTGTGATTTAACCTTGGTTTAACAGTAAGAGTCAAATGCAATATTACTCAATAATAATAACTATGATAGTGATAGTAAGCCTATTGAAACAACAGTTGATTCATGAAGAGTTTGCCATTTTGTCGCCTTAATTTGAATGAACTAGATAAGTACCTTGACATAGACACTTCAATGAAGTTTTTTTAGCTCTTTATTACTATTTTAGAGTTACATACCTAAATTGCTCTACGACTCTTACGTGAAGAAACTACAATAATATTGCTTTGCTATTCCGCGGTATAGTAACGTGCTAGTTGAATAGTGATATCCAAATAACAAAAGCAATATTATTTTAGTGATTAATATGGACTTCTGCTAAGTAATGCCTGATTCCGTAAATTTCTTACGCGAAGGCCAAAAACCGTCTCGAGGGTTGAACGTTGTTTCATATACTACATTATCGTAGAATTTTGCTTCAGAGAAAATGTTTCTCATATTATCATTTCATAGAATGATCATTCGAATAAAGTTATATATAAGTTAATATGTCGAATGAAGTCAAGGATAGCTGGAAAGTACTACAAACTCAATGGAACTTTAACGGTTAGTTTGGGGGTATGCCATGAAAACTCTTATAAATTTTCGACCTCGAGGACCTTATTTATGAGAGTCTTCGTGGCATACCCCCAAACTACCCGTTAAAGTTCCATTGAGTTTGTATTACTCTCCAGCTACCCAGATAAGTATCTGGCAACAGTTTGTGTCCGCAGGGGTCGCAGTTCTATCCTAACCTAACCTACTTTTCTGGCAACAGTTTGTTTTTGCGGGGGTCGCAGTTCTAACCTAACCTATGTGCGTAAGTTCTGAAATAATAATATTTGAAAAGAAAATACTCGAACTAAATATTATATTAAGCAGTTCCTATGAAACAACCATCTATGAAATCTGTGTATACGAAATAAGAATACACGAACATAATTGTACTGTTTGATAAGTTTCAAAATTAAAAAAGTTTGATAGTAATACACATTCAACGGAATTTCTGTGAAATATGTTTACCAAGTAAGTCTATGAACCAATAATATTGGAACTTGAAAGCGGCGACTGATGATATATCATCAGATAATCTTGAAAGTATATGAACCAAATAATATATTGAATACTTTTTGAGAAACGAAATTCACTGAAATTTCTGTCTGTGAAATAGGGTGACCCGTCCCGAGCGTTAATTTGTACTAATTTGGTACCAGCGTGGTTACATGACCATGAGAAGGAAGCTCGTAAGTTTGTTGCAGACGCTCGACGCTGAGAGCATGCTTCGAGCGATATCGTACGGAACGTTTCGTCCGTGGCCCTTGGAAAGAACCACTTATGTCTTCTAAGACTGCAACGTGCTTTTAATTACGCACTACTGAGGCCAAAAGTAGAAACATTATACGAGGTTAATATCGGCAAAACATTTTTTGTTTTTTTTTTTTTGACTAAGGGAATATTTTTGTACATAAAAATTAAATGTTATTGGTAAAACTATCGCTTAAATGTTTTTTTTTTCAAAAACTAGTTAACACGTGTAATAATAACTAGACTAGGCCCCATAGTGGCGACATCGCCATCAAAAACGCGTTTTGCACTGAGTAAAAAAATATTTCAAAAATTGGGATTAACTCTGAAATTAGGTGTATTCCGGAAAAGTTTATATGATATCGATAGATTCAACATACATTGTCAAATTACATGAGATCGATGTCAATATTTACATGGATAAAAAAAAATTATAATAATACTTACATTCAGCAAGTTATAGTAATTTTACAATAAACAATATCAACATACATTTTTAAAGCTCTTCAATAAGAAATTCAGTTACAGACTATTAGCCCTTTTGGATTAAGAAGGATTTTAGTTTCAAAATAAACCCACGAGAGGAGCGGGCGTTTCCTATGTTTAAGGGAATTTTATTGTAAATTGTTGGTTCCAAGACGTGTGGTCAACGAGTGGTCAGTTTTTGTTAAACTGCGCGTTGGCCACTCGAGGTCATGCTTTCTCTGTTCTTGAAAGCGATTACTGTTCCAATTTCTCTTAGGAAACTGATCTGAAAATGTTGCAACAAAAATACAAACAAATACAATTATAGTTGTGACAATTTCAGATTCCTAGCAGCCGATCCTGCAGCGAGGCAGGCATCGAGACCCACTGGTGCACATGTCTGGTCTGGCAGAACGTGTCCACCTCCGATCCTTTCTACAACAGGATTGCGGCTGCCTTGATTGATTATATCAACGAGTATACGGAGGATGCCGGGTATGTACATCATCAACCATCGTCAACTCGTTTACAAAAACATGCTTTCAATTAAAGGTCGGTCGTGGGTTCAAGTCTCGTGCCACTTTTTGGTACTTAATATACGAAATATTAGTCGCTTTTCGATGAAGGAATTCATCATGATAAAACTGGACCTAATTCTAACAAGGCTTAGATTCCTCGCTTTCTTAAAAACGGGTTTATGTACAGTCATCATCAGATATATCGGAGCGGCCAAGGTGGCCAGAAATATCTGAACAACACCTGTAAGGTGCATTCGGGTAATTACGAAACATATTTGCACTAGTTGCTGGTATGTACGTTTATTCGTGAATCATCCGGTATAGGTACATTTTTTGAGACCTTTAATGAAAAATGTATTTACTGGATGGACTAATCATGTATTCCTTGTCACGAACTTTCATAAATAACTTTGGATTTATTAGATATATGTGTTACAAATCTGTAATTTATTTTAGTTATAAAGGTGCAATTCCGAATTATCTCGGGTATATCCGAATACAATTAAATTACGTCCTATTTGCTTGAAACATGAAGCACATATATCGCTTTTCAATCAGATTTAGCCTCCCTCTCTTTTTTTTCGATTGTGCCTATAGGAGTACCTAAACAGGTGTTCAACAAACTTTTAGTTCGGAATTATCCGACATGAAGTCAGTGGTTCTCAAACTTTAATGATACAAGTATCACAATAGTAGTTTATGCAACTGTTACGTAATAAGGGTCCTTAAAATACGAGTGTGGTTTTATTAAAAGAGCCGCAGGCGAGTTTCATAATAAGATCACACTAGTGTTTTAAGGCCTAATTACGTACAGTTGCATACACTGCTTTATCTACACACATATTATAAATCCTAAATGACGTGTTTGGAAACCATAAGAATGACCGCCATTGCACCGCCATGGCCAACTCGATTGTGAGGACGGTCGGGGAGGAGGGCTGGATTTTCATTACGTTACCAAAATCGATGTTCCAAATATGAAACTCATAACTTAACAATATTTGAGCATGTAATGTTAAAATTATATTACTGCCACAGATAAAAAACTTATCATAGTAAAATCGGTTGTGGTAATGGTGGCCTTTGTCTACCGTTTTTAGGGTTCCGTAGTCAACTATAGTTACGCCATGTCTGTCCATCCGTCCGTCCGTCCGCGGATAATCTCAGTGACTGTTAGCACTAGAAAGCTAAAATTTGGTACTAATATGTATATCAATCACGCCGACAAAGTGGTAAAATAAAAAGTGTTTTTTTTTTTATTAGGGTACCTCCCCTATACGTAAAGTGGGGAGTGATTTTTTTTATATTTCAACCCTAACGTGTGATATATTGTTGGATAGGTATTTAAAAATGAGTAGGGTTGAAGTAGGCAGAGCGCCGGGATGGGGGTTTGGTGAAGAAACTCGGACTCTTGGTTTCCACGTGTTTAATGTTGTAGGACGTACGTACAATCTCTCCCTATGTCTAAGTTTCTTACGCTATATATATAATTCCAATACGTGTTTAGGAGAGGAAATCCCTTATCAAGTGGAGGCGCAAGATCTAATCGATGTGCTGATCACTCAATATGCACAGACGTGCCCATATGAGTGTCTGCCTATCACACCTCCCCTGAAAAGGTAGGGGTTTCCTCCCCCTGAAAGAGAACACTATTTGTAAAATAACTTAACTCTATTCTTATGTACTAAGTAATCTTTACCATCTTTACTTAATTTTAAATTTGATCCTTGGATATCTTTTATTTTATACGGCCCTAAATACAAATCATTCAATTTACTGTAACATTCATTCTTAAGCAATACTAATTCTCCTATCTTAAAATCGACAACATTAGATTTACAGTCGTATTTTAATTTCATTATATTTTTGCACTGTATCAAATTGTCTCTGGCATCCAAATGTGCTCTTTGCAGTCTATATTTTAGTTCTAACGGATAATTATTATATACATACAGTGGTTCTACTCTGCTGACAAGATTGTTTGGTACGTTACAAGGTTTCCCGAACACTAATTCGTAGGGTGAATATTTTGTACTTGTATTTACCGAAGTATTGTAAGCAAAGCACCAGTACTGTACCCATGAGCTCCAATTTGATGACAAATTCTTGGTTTGTATTCTTAGATAACTGCCTAAATGTTTATGCCAATCCTCTAATGAAGCTATACTTTCATGATGATATGGTGTCGAGTTTACTTTCTCAACTTTCAACAATTTACAAACCTCACTCAAAGTGGAATTTATGAATTCAGTCCCACAATCTGTTGCTATAGTTTGAGGAATATCAAACCTCAAAACAAAATTCTCAACAAATGCTCTAGCTACAGTCTGAGCCTCCTTATTTTCTAATGGATATGCCTCTACATATTTCGACAGTTCACATTGCAAAGTCAAAATATACTTATGCCCTGCGTCATCGACATCCAGTGGTCCGACTATGTCCAAATATACTTTTTCAAAAGATGTTGTAGCTGTGGTGGTTATTACCATATGATCTCGCGTATTCCTGTTACTAAACTTTTGTTTTTGACAGTCCTTACACCGTTTCACATAGTCGTCTATATCTATACGCATGTTCTGCCAATAGTACTTTTTTTTTATACTGTTAACCATCCTCGTACCACCAGCGTGCCCACTAGTCGGTAACATATGGTAGTAATTGAGAATGACTCGAATCATCTCCCGATCGGTTACTCTAGTCTTCCCTTGTATTATACATAACCTTGGTAACTCTCCTTGTCCCGCGCGGAAGACTTCTGTTAATACTTTTACATATTTTTTATTAAGGTCATTTTTTATTAGCACTAACTCTACTAAATTCAAATTTTTGCACAGTGCAACCAAGTCCCGTAACGATACGTCTATGCGTGCCTTCGTTAATAGAGAATCCTGGTTTATGCAAAGTGTAGAGTTCCTATAAACAACATTATCTGAAGTAGAACTGGTATCGGTTCTCTTCGATGCCTTACTCAATTGTGACACCTGCCTAAATTCCTTACTGGAGCATATCTTTAATTCCGTATCTCCTTCCGCCCCTTTTATGATATCTACCACCCTAGGCTGACACAGCTCTAACGACGTACAACCTGAGTCCCGTATTCCGTTCGACACGTTCGCTCCTCGAGTCATTGAACGCGTCACTACCCCAACGAACGCCGAATTCAAAGATTTCAACTCATCCGATGTTATGATGATCCTCGATAAGGCATCTGCTGTAACATTTTCTGAGCCCTTAATGTATTCAATCTCAAAATCATACTCCTCCAAAGTTAACCTAAACTTTGTCAACCTACTACTTGGGTCCGTCATGCTAAATAAATGTACCAAAGGTTTATGGTCTGTTAAAATTTTAAACCTCCTACCGTACAAATAAGGACGAAAATGCCTAATTGACCATACAATGCTCAATAGCTCCTTATGGATAGTAGGATAATTAATTTCTGACTTGTTCAACTGCCTACTTGCGAAAGCTACCGGCTTGTTATTCCCATTCGACAATATCGCCCCTATTGCTACCCCCGACGCATCCGTTTGAAGACGAAACACATTCTCATCTGACATATCTGGATAATCCAAAACGGGGGGAGATGCCAACAAAGTCTTTAATTTCTGAAACGCCTTATCACACTCTACTGACCACTCAAATTCAGCATCTTTTTTACACAACCGGTTTAAAGGATACGCAACCTCTCCGAAATTTCTAATGAACCTTCTATAAAAATTAGCAAAAGCTACAAACCGCCGCACCTCATCCGCATTTTTAGGCACCGGGAACTTTTTTACCACCTCAATTTTACTACTATCCGGCAGGACCCCGCTAGGTGTTATTACATGCCCTAAATAATTTAACTCCTTTTTGAGGAAAACACACTTACACGGATTTAGCTTTAAATTTACTTCCCTAAACCTCTCAAAAACCTTAACTAAGTTAGCGTTATGCTCACGCAGACTTTTCCCGAAAACAATTACGTCATCTAAATACAAAAAACACGCGTCGTAAGTTAATCCTGACAACGCTACAGCCATAAGCCTGGAAAATGCACTAGGACTACTTCGCAACCCCATGGGAAGTCTTTTAAGCATATATTGTTTATCTGTTGTAAAAGCCGTGAACTTTCTGCAATCTGGCGACAAACTCATTTGATAATACCCCGAGCTTAAATCCAAGTGTGAAAAATAAACACAACCCGACAACGAATCCAAAATCTCCTGCATGTTCGGTAAAGGAAACTTCTCATCGACTATTTTCTTATTTAACAATCTATAATCAATGACAATCCGCCACTTCTTTTTACCACTACTGTCTAACTTCTTCGGTAACAGCAATAGAGGGGAAGACCATTCACTTGTACACTCCTCGATAATATCCTCATCCAATAACTTCGCAACTTGTTTTTCCACCTCCTTTTTCTGTGCAAATGGAATCCTATATGGCTTAACATACACAGGAGAAGCATCATTCTTCAATTTAATTTCATAATCGAACAAATTGGAAACTGACAATTTATCCCCCGGCATGTGAAAAATATCTGCATACTTTGCACAAACTCTTTCCAATGTTCCGCTACTGTCGTCATCGAGGTAAGACCGAAGTTTTAATAACCCAAAAAGTTCTTTAACCCTGCTCACTGTCTTTGATTCCTGTGAGTCAAAAGAACACACAAAATAATCCATCAACCTACCGACCTTTGGACAATAACTACTCAACTCTACCTCACTATCCCGTGTATTCAAAAACCGAACTGGAATTCTCCCATTCTCGACCGACACCACTGAGCCGGCTACAAAAACACCAGGAGTAATTTCCTGCGAAGGAATAACACATTCCCCTTGCATATCCGTCGAAACCCACTTAACCATCTCACACCTGCTAGGAATAACTATTGAGCGTACCGTTCCTAGCCCTAACCCACACGACAATTTAATACCCGACATATGCTGCATGCTCAAAATACGTTCCTCATAATTAATATTACACTTATGCCTTATTAAAAAATCCTCACCTAAAATACCGTCGTTCTTACACTTAAGTCCTACAAACACATGAAACCTATGACAAAATCTATAACCCCTTACTAACAACTCTAACTCCACATATCCCAAGGAAACCAAATTCCCACATACACCTCTTATTCTTAACCTATTCGGAATTATATGTAAGCCAAAACCCTCAATACTACTATATTTTATTATCGACACATTAGCCCCGGTATCCACCAGTAACGATAATTCCTTATCTAAACAATTTACAATTACATGATTATTCGCCCCATAAGACAATATTTCCACACATCCACCGTTAGTCTCGAAAAAACTCTGTTTCGTTATGAAGATTATCTGAGTCACTCGCTACATCTGTTGATTGAACAACATTGACATTCCGTGCGTTCGACTCAGCAAAATTGCCCGCTCCGCGCTGACTCGGGAAATTTATCCGACCCCGACCTTGCCCAGCCGTATTGCGACTATAGTTGAGGTGTGCGGAATTATGTTTATAGTTGCTATTATTGACATACGCCGGTCGGTGACCGTAACGCGCCCTATAATTATTACCCGAATAACCCCTATTTTGATTGTAAAACCGCCTGGAGAAGTGTAAACAATTTGCCGCCGGTTTTTGGATCACCTCTGATTCATCCACCGCTACCGTTATCGCTTCCCTAATCGACTCAATAGCCCGGGACGCTATAATTATCCCTATCCTGTCACTGTTTAAGCCTTCCGCAAAACGCCTAATTGCAGTTTTTTCATTTATCGGCCTAAGAATATCGTGCGCTACCGAATTCCCATCTGCCTGAGCTATAGTTAAATTAGTAAATAACTGCTCTATTTCACTCCCGAAAACTTCTATACTCCTATTTCCCTGCGTACACCTTTGTAACTGCGACAGGATGGCAGTATATGATTTTTTAGGTAACAAGTACTTCCTAATATCGCCAACCAAATCCGGCACGGTCGAGTACTCATTTTTAATCTTTAATTTCGCTTTACTCGACAACCGCGTTTTTACAACAAAATTTATTAAAACGGGATGATCTTTTTCCTTCAATGTACTACTATAAAATTGCAATCCATCGATTAATTGGTTAATTTGACCTTCCTCCACATCTACCACAGGCAATAGCGAAAGAGCCGTCTTTAAATCAAAATCCGCCATTTTTGATATTACTTCCGAGGTGACTAGCCTCTGAACTTCCAGAAATAAACACTCAAAATCTTCTGCAGTCTTCAAAGCAATATCGAGATCCACAGCTGCAACATCTTTTTTACATATCTCCTCAATTAATAGATCAAACTTAGTTTTAATATTCCGCGCTAACAATAACTTGTTGTTACCCTGCACAGTCCGACGTGCAACCTTACTTAATTTAACGATACTGTCTCTTACAACCCGTAACTCATCTAATAAACTGACAAGGCTAGCCATAAAATATACACAATAATAAAAATAACACAGTCATAACACTAATAAAAATAATAACTAAAAACACGTCCACACAGCCAATCAAACATCTTCACCCCTAATGGCTCGTCGTGCCGCTTGTTGCTCCCAGCTGCTGTACAGATACGCCCTCAGTCGCTCGCACACCCGGGATAAAGCGTATGCAGTCATATACACCACAACGGCAATCATTAGCACCTCCGTCAACTCCCAGCTCGCCGACGACGCCAGAGATGCGGTATTATTATTAGGCGCGGTCACGATGACATTGTCCTTGGACTGCTGACCTCCCATTTCCAAACAACAGATTAACCAGCTTGCTTCAGTAGTCAATCAGATTTCAAAATTTAACTTACTGATGTCCACGGACCCTTGACACTGCTATCCTCCACCCACGATCGTCTTCCTCAGCTTGCCTCGTTAGGTCCGAACTTCATTCCGCCTTTGTCACACTGTCACGGTCGCCATGAAGTAGGCAGAGCGCCGGGATGGGGGTTTGGTGAAGAAACTCGGACTCTTGGTTTCCACGTGTTTAATGTTGTAGGACGTACGTACAATCTCTCCCTATGTCTAAGTTTCTTACGCTATATATATAATTCCAATACGTGTTTAGGAGAGGAAATCCCTTATCAAGTGGAGGCGCAAGATCTAATCGATGTGCTGATCACTCAATATGCACAGACGTGCCCATATGAGTGTCTGCCTATCACAGGGTTTACTAAAATAATTTTTTGATAATGTATATATTTTCGGAAATAATCGCTCCAGAAGTAAAAAAAAATGTGTGTCCCCCCCCTCTAACTTTTGAACCATAAGTTTTAAAAATATGAAAAAAATCTCAAAAGTAGAACTTTATAAAAACTTTCTAGGAAAATTATTTTGAACTTGATAGGTTGAATAGTTTTTGAAAAATAATTACAAAATAATTTCTGAACTAAGTTTGTAATTTAACCGTATAAGCAGGTGTTTATTGTACCTGTTATTTCTACAAAATCACAATGAAATTACGTGCTTTCAAATAAAGTAAAAACGGTAAAAATCGGTTCACGCAATAAAGAACTATCCCATAAAAATCATCTTCCATACTTTAAGCTCGCGCGCAATAGTTTACTTAATTTGCCGATAGATGTCACTGTACGTGGAACGCTCATATCGTATCCTACATGGCGGTGTTAATTTAACTCTTAAGTGGGGACACTTACTGTGACGGACGGAAAACTACAGAACCCTACACTGAGCGTGGCCCGACACGCTCTTGGCCGGTTTTTCAACATATTTTAGATGACTTACACTGAGTTAGTTAAAGCAATGGTGCGTAGTTTCAGTGACCGCGAGGCAACCGGATGGCTCGCGGTATTTAAGCTCCCGAAGTGATGAGGAGCCGCCCTGTGCAACTCGAACTGACCCAACTTGGACTGGGGCGGAAAGGGGGGGGGGGGGTGAATTTTTTTTAGGCAACTGATTGGAACAGCTGAACTGAAAGAATGTATGCTGGTTAAATAAAAATTTAATGCCATCCCTCCTGGTTGGTCTGGCGCCCTGTACGAGAGCGAAGAAAAAAAATGTCAGGGAACCGCTTGAAAATTAGCATGCTTGTTCTTCATCACATACAGACACCGGAAACATTAGTGAATTTGTGAGTTGACCGATTTCTACTTATGCGTGTGCTACTTTGGAGCACCAGTACTAAAGTGATGTAACAAAATATTCTATTGATTTACTGTCAACATCTAGATTTTAGTCAACATAAATAAATATTATTTATTTTCTTCGTAGCAATCGTAGCGGAATATCACCTCATATATTATTCTTACTCTAGCATATGAATGGTACTGACAGAAAATTGTCTTATTTTTTATTATCTTAAGAGGCTCTATCTTTGTTATAGTTAGTAATCGAGGATTTTCAATTAGCATATGTATTTATAATTATCGATATATTTATTATCGATATCAAATCCCTAGAACTTGGCACGAGTTAGCACAGGTATGCTAATATTTACGAAAATTCATATTCGTAGTATAGTACAATTGATTGTTTGAGAACCATTGGCTAACACTATGGAGTAATAAAGTCGGGTAATTCCGAAACACTATTTGATTCCGAATTCTCCAGTGCGGGTTAATCCGAAAAATTCAATATTTTCAATCTAGAAGGTTTTTAGTCCATTGAATAGTAATTAAAATCGAAAATCTATTAAATACAAAAGGATTAAAACCATTTTCTTACCAAAATTCCGATTTACTGATGTGCGGCTAATTCCGAAAGATCAAAAACGCGGAAAATAGCACTCGCTCACAAAAATGGCGCGCAACTCACGTGATTCCATCGATGGCGTTCTGAGCTGACGGATGCGGGGGGGCAGTTAAATGGGCGTCAAGAGGACTGTTGCTAGCGCGCATTAAAATGCTGCGTTTAGTAGAAATTTGTAGTTTTCGGAATTTCCCGAATTACGAAATTACCGAATGCACCTTATTGTCAAGGCGATAAAGTGCTTGTTCAGATATTGTTGAGTACCCTGGCCGCTCAGATATATTTGATGGCGACTGTACAGTCACCGGCAATAGTATCTTCCTACATAAAGGCCGCAAAAATATGTGACACGCTCGTATTTGTAGGGCCATACGAGCGTGTCTGTACATACAATTTTTTTCAGGTTTGGGAGTTTTGCTCTTTGATATGTTTCTTTTATAATTTCTTTTTTTTTTTATAAAACTAAGCTCTATTTGAAAAATGTAGGTTGCTATGCCGCTCAATCTGGATTAGGATCTCGATAATTAAAGTTTCATATCGTTTGCTTCCTGTATTTAATGTCCTGCCTTAACACTTTAAATGCACTCAGGCGTCCATAGGCTACGGTAACTGCTTACCATAAAAAAAACATAATCTTTGAGCAAGAAAAGCAGATATTTCAACTAGGTAGTTATTTCAATAAAACTTTCTATTGTTCTCATTGCAAAACAATTTAAAAAATCTCCTTTATAACCAACTGCCGAAGGAGGCTTATGTTTTTCAAAAGTATGTACGAGTATGTAATTATGTATGTCCATTTCTTTGGCACGCCCTATGTCGCGAATATCGCGAAGCAGTTTTCAACTAGGTAGTTATTTCAATAAAACTTTCTATGGTTCTCATTGCAAAACAATTTAAAAAATCTCCTTTATACCCAACTGCCGAAGGAGGCTTATGTTTTTCAAAAGGGTACACTACATAATCCCGAAAAACTTATTACCGATTTTTAAAATCCCGAATTTTGAAATGCCCGACCCATTCAAATTCCGATCGTTAAAATTACGAATAATTAAAGCACGAATATTTAAATTTCCGAATAGCAAAAAACCCGATTTTGAAAATCCTGAACCATATAATACCGAATCTAAAGATCCCGATGCAATTAAACACCGAAAGCAATATTTCCGAATTATGAAACATCGAATCCCGAATTGTCATTATCCCAAAGTTATTAATTCCGATTCACCGCTTACCGATTTTTTAAATCCTGAATTTTAAAATCCGAATAACGTTATCCTGAATGATAACAGACTATAATGCACCTATATCGAAGTAGTAATTTAGTATTGCATAACAACTTTAAGCATAAACTAATGTTAGCATAAACTCTATTGGCATTGCCCAGTTCCGCATATGTGCTAGCGGTTCGGGTTGGTTAAGGGTCACAGTTTTACCCCAACCTTACCCACTTTTTGACAGCCGTTTGGGTTGTTTGAGGGTCACAGTTCTAACCTAACCTAACCCACTTTTTGAGCAGCCTTTCGGGTTAATTGAGGGTTACAGCTCTAACCTAACCCACTCTTTGAGCAGCCGTTCGGGTTGTTTGATGGTCACTGTTCTAACCTAACCTAACCCACTCTTTAAGCAGCAGTTTGGGTTGGTTAAGGGTCACGGTTCTAACCTAACTGCACCCACTCTTTGAACAGCCGTTCGGGTTGGTTGGGGAACACAGTTATAACCTAACCTAACCCACTCTTTGAGCAGCGGTTCAAGTTGGATGAGGGTCACAGTACTAACCTAACTAGCCCACTAAAATGTCGACGAGGCCCCGCCGCACGGGGCTTCTATTTCCGCTATGAGGGACACAAGGTAACTAAAAAACGTACATCGGTAAGGGTGTAACATCTTTGTACATTTATTTGGTGTCTATAGCTAGGACCCGCCAAGATGTCGATGAAGCCCCCGCTACGCGGGGCTTCTATTTACGCTCTGAGGGACACAAGGTAACTAACTAACCTACATCGGTAAGGGCAGTGACGTCTTCGGCCGCTTATAACGCAATCGCGAATATCATTATTCCGAATAACAAAAAACCGAAATTCATATTACCGAATCGCTAAAAACGCGATCGGCCAATGGTTTTTCGGAATTAAAACATTCGGGATTATTGTTTTCGGGAAATAGACAATCGGAATTTTTAAGATTTGATCAACTAACAATCGGACTTCTAATATTCGGAAATATTGCATTTGGGATTTTCTACTTTCCTGATTTTAATATTCAGAATTTCAACATATCGGACTTGTGTAAATTCGGGATTATAAAAATCGGTATTATGAAAACCGGAATAATGTTTTTCGGAATTTTTGTATGTTCCCTTTACAAAAGTATGTACGAGTATGTAATTATGTATGTCCATTTCTTTGGCACGCCCTATGTCGCGAATATCGCGAAGCAGTTCGTGCTTGCCGGTTTTTCGGAAAGACGGCGGTGGCAGTCACGTTCGATTTCAATATCGCTTTTAGTATAGACAGATTTTTTATGGGTGGGTTGTAAGGTAGATATACGGACGACGGGAAGAGAGAAGTTTGTGCGCGAACAAATCAATGGTAAGCGCTTTAATATTTATCTTTCTACTCGTATCAGTTCATGGACTTTCTTACTGTGTTATTATGATGATCATGTGTCTCGTGTTTACCAGCGTATCAGTGCTCAGAGAGATCTTTGATTCCAGTGAGTTGTCAATGGTTATGAACTCAGGGTAACCATAGTGTGAGGAACGGGGTCGCTGTAAGGGGAGTTGGAGGCGACTAGGCCCAAGATGGATAATCACGCAAGGCTCATGCCCGTAGTAGTAATCAAAGGAGATATCGTCAGCTCACACCATCAACGTCCAGGCGGTGTCTACGCATAATACCTCTGTGTCCGTTTACATACTTATATCATTCGTATTCTCTAGTCAGTAAATGCATCGGCGTACCGGCTCAGTATACCAGAAAACCATAGTGAAGCTGACGACACCCTACAGCCTACGTGGTTTGAAGAATTATGATGTGTGAGGTGTCATTAGATTCATCGCGATAGTGGCAGTGACATAGGGTATATTAACAACAAAAAAACAAAATGGTAGAACATCGCGCCAAAAATATAAATCGCTTGCAAATCCATACCGCGGTTGGAATTTTTAATCCTTTTAATTCGACTCGTTCTTGTTACCAGACCTCAATGCGCCCCCCGCACCATCGCATCTACGAGTTGGGTGCTCCGACAGCGCGTCAACAACCGACTCCTTTCCTTTGACAAATCCGTAGACTACGACACGTACTTGGTACAGTTTAGCGCTAAAACCAATGTGACTATAGAGAACTATCAAATTGGGGTAAGTACGTGCTGAGGGAATCGCGAATTTCAAAACTCGAAATTTCGCTATCTGCGTTTATTTGACTTAGCAAGAGAGGGAGATAACGATATTTCGAGGTTTGCAGTAAGCTTTCTGTTTCACTTAGCTATATTAGTTATACACCACGGTGTCAATGCCAATTGTGCCGAAACTTGGCTGTTTTCCTCCATCAAATTATATCTACAATCCGACCGATACCGATTATACAAGGTGCCCGCGAGGAAAGGGAAAAAATTTTACCACGCATTCCTGAGACCAAAAGAAGGAAAAAACATTATGTGACTTTAGGTCAATTTCGCCATTAAAATTTTTTTTTTCAATTTTTTGAATGTTTCTTGCACATGAAAAGTAAATGTTATTAACAGGGCCCGTAATTTCATGCCGATGACATCAATTTGACGTCACGCTCCATATAGAATGATCCCAAATAGTTTTATTGTAAATTATTAATCATTATCATTTTAATCATGTACAAATGACTTCGAAAGTACTATATTTACACGTGGAATAAATTATACCTACTTGATACGTGAAACGTAACGTAAATAAAACTATTTGATTTGTTTTTATACATACATTTTATTAAATGGTGTTGTTAACAACACATTACAATTCATTAGAAAACAGAATTCCTCTCTAACGTAAAGCACGCCATCCTTCTTGCATTAATTCCCATGCAAAGAAAATCTAAGTCATCTTCGCGTTCATACGTAATGCAATATTCATAAAAAAAAATTTTTTGTAATCGTTTTTTTGTTTGTTGTGTCACACATTTGGTTAATTATTCCAACTTCTCTGCTAAAATGAAAATGTATATATGATGGACACATTTTTTCTGATTTTAACAACTAATACAATTAGGAAGTCAGTATTTTTATTTCTCAGTGGCACTTGTAACATTTTTGACAGAACGTTTTTTAATGAGAACGAATAAAAAACCGGCCAAGAGCGTGTCGGGCCACGATCAGTGTAGGGTTCCGTAGTTTTCCGTCCGTCACAGTAAGTGTCCGCTCTTAAGAGTTAAAATAACACCGCCATGTAGGATATGATATGAGCGTTCCACGTACAGCGACATCTATCGGCAAATTAAGTAAACTATTGCGCGCGAGCTTAAAGTATGGAAGATGATTTTTATGGGATAATTCTTTATTGCGTGAACCGATTTGCACCGTTTTTACTTTATTTGAAAGCACGTCATTTCATTGTGATTTTGTAGAAATTACAGGTACAATAAACATCTGCTTATACGGTTAAATTCCAAACTTAGTTCAGAAATTATTTTGTAATTTTTTTCAAGAACTATTCAACATATCAAGTTCAAAATAATTTTCCTACAAAGTTTTTATAAAGTTCTACTTTTGATATTTTTTTCATATTTTTGAAACTTATGGTTCAAAAGTTAGAGGGGCGGGGGGGGGCATATTTTTTTTTACTTCTGGAGCGATTATTTCCGAAACTATTTACATTATCAAAAAATGATTTTAGTAAACCCCTATTCATTTTTAAATACCTATCTAACAATATATCACACCTTAGGGTTGAAATGAAAAAAAAAATCACTCCCCACTTTACGTATAGGGGAGGTACTCGTACCCTAAGAAAAAAAAATTTTCACTTTTTATTTCACTACTTTGTCGGCGTGATTGATATACATATTAGTACCAAATTTCAGCTTTCTAGTGCTAACGGTCACTGAGATTATCCGCGGACGGACGGACGGACGGGCAGACATGGCGAAACTATAAGGGTTCCTAGTTGACTACGGAACCCTAAAAAAGGTTACATTTAAAAAGGTTTTATTACATATTGATTTACAAACAGTCAAGGAAATTGATTTGTGTAACATTACGTACTTTGTCATAGTGACAATCAACATCTAGACGCTAGAGATTTCATATTATTGTCGCTGTGATAAGGTTCTAAATGGTATGTAAATCAAAGTCCTGGGTCGTACCTACACAAATAACCAGATACTTAATGATATTATTTACAAACGAGGTTTTGTACGAGGTGTAAGTGCCACTGAGAAATAAAAATACTGATTTCCTAATTGTATTAGTTGTTAAAATCAGAAAAAATGTGTCCATCAATTATACATTTTCTTTTTAGCAGAGAATCTGGAATAATTAACCAAATGTGTGACACAACAAACAAAAATACGATTACAAAACAAAATGATTTTTATGAATATTGCATTACGTATGAACGCGAAGATGACTTAGATTTTCTTTGCATGGGAATTAATGGAAGAAGGATGGCGTGCTTTACGTTAGAGGGGAATTCTGTTTTCTACGTAACAATTGTAATGTGTTGTTAACAATACCATTGAATAAAATGTATGTATAAAAACAAATCAAATAGTTTTATTTACGTTTCACGTATCAAGTAGGTATTATTTATTCCATGTGTAAATAGAGTACTTTTGAAGTCATTTGTACATGATTAAAATGATTGACGACTAATGATTAATAATTTACTATAAAACTATATGGGATCATCCTATATGGAGCGTGACGTCAAATTGATGTCATCGGCATGAAAATTACGGGCCCTGGACTTATTAATAAAATTATCGACTTGAAGAAATTGGTACATTTTTTTTTGGAAAAATTTAGTTTCTGCATAGTTTTCCTTGTCACTTTGATATCTGTCAATAAAGACGTGTAAACTATGCCCAATAGTGGCAACAACGCCATCAGAAAGGCGTTTTGTGCTGAGTTATAATAAAAAGTGTATTTTTTATAAATTGGTATTAACTCTGAAACTAGGCGAATTTCAAAAAAGTTTATATGACATATTTGTCTCTAAATAGGATTTAGAATATACTGTTAAAATCTTTCCCTTTCCTCGTGGGCACCGTGTATATAGGTATGTAGGCCTCATTCAAGATTTTTATTGGCCCGTAATAGTTTGGAGCGCCGGCGTCGTTAGGTATATGTACAGTCAAGTGTAAAAATATGGGTGTACTCATCTTACTCAAAAATATGTCCCATAGTATCTCATTCCGTTGTAATAAGTGCGTAAAAATAAATAAGTACCATATTAATGAGACGATTTTTTCGATACGTATTTTTGCACTTGCCTGTACAGTCAACGTTAAATATATGTTTACACTTTTGCATCTTACTCCTTTGTTATAGGAACGTATAACGACATACGACGACTGTACTTGCAGTCACGCGACCAATTTACGTAGTGCGCCTTCCCTGGACATTGTCAGTTTGCGCTAGGTATAATATATTATTAAGAATTGGCAATAATGATCACGTGTTTGTTATTGCAGATAGAATCAAACCCAGGGGGCGCAATGTACGAAGCGTCCTTAACCTACAATATAAAAGACGATAAGTTCGTTGTTCAATCGAGGGATATCTCAAGAGTAAACGCGTAAGTAAAAATAATTTATAGCCTATGATAATTATTTGGTTCGGATTAACCTTTCGGAGAATCTTGGCGTTGGAGAGCATTTTTAACTAGCCTATGATATCGTAGTGTCCCACTGGTGGGCAAAAGCCTCTTCTATTGATCTCCACGTCTCTTGGTGTTGCGCCTCTTCCAGCCAATCAGAACAGCTGTAATACTTGGGACTGCAACGACTGGAGGGGGTGAACCTATATTTAAATTAAAAAAATGGTTGGTAAATTAATTTACCACAAGCCTCAGAAAAATTATCAAGAACCCCCAATTATCACCTACTACAAAAATATTCAAAAGTGCTCACGGCTTAAATAAGACTCTAATAAGGTCGCGGGTAGGCCTCCCTTGGCCTCCAATTCCAATTGTTCCCCCATCTCTGTTCGGATCTGCCCCGTCCACGTTTCTCTTGCGGCATCCATTTGGTTGCTACCCAACTATGTCTTATGCATCTGGATTGTTGCGATGAAGACCTAGGCTTCCTGATAATCGGTACACGAGTGTTGGCAATGTGATGTTTTAGATTTGACGTTAGTTGAAGCTGAAGTGCGAAGTATTAAAGTATTAACACTTTTTTGTTTTTCAACAGCTATCGTGGCGAATCTGACTGCATTCTACAATCTCACCCTCACCTCGCCCCCTACTGCTATTGCACTTGTAGGCATCTGGATTCTACCTTAAGCTGTTATTGAATTTAATGAAAATAACTTGCTTTGCCAATTTGTAAAATTTGTTTTTTCTGTCAGATTTGCTAACGCAAGCCAATAATGTACGAGAAATATATGTGACTAGCTTTTGTCCGCGGCTTCGCTCGCGTTAAATTCGGGGTAACAAACCATACAAACTTCCACCCCCCATTTTAGGGAAGTGACAAGAAAGAGACAAAAAGTAGCCTATGTCACTCTCCATCCCTTCAACTATCTCAACTTAAAAAATCACGTCAATTTGTTGCCCCGTTTTGCCGTGAAATACGGACAAACAAACAAACACACACATACACTTTTCCATTTATAATATTAGTATGGATATGGATGGAAATGGGAAATAGTACGATGAAAAATCCCGTAATAAGTAGTTCATACTAGCAAAATTTCAACATAGACTACAGTAAATAGGGATATTTTGAAGTCAAAAGTATAATTGTTGGTTGTCAATAAGGCATTACTGCCATAAAAGTTCATCTAGAAATAAACTATTAAAAACCGACAGTGATGTACCTTTGATATGAAAACGTCATAGTTATCGATCTAGTATTCTGTCGTTTCAAAAGCTTTTATTCTAACTGGAGATTGCATGACGAAAATTTTAAAACGTAAAAATTCGTATGGCCTGTGCAGCCTATGCCGTGTCTCTTTCTTTCTTGAGTGATTCTATTGAAAGTAACGGCAGCTGCTTTCAAGAGACAACATCATTATCACTCATTTTAATTAAATAACCCATAAAGAAAGAGACACATCTACAAGAGGTACATACCATACCACATTTTGCATCTTAAGAGCTGATTCCCACTTGTCGGATGTCGGGCCCGGATTTTAATCGGATTTTCCAGTGGTAGAACATTTTATATGAAGCTGTTCACACTAAATCGGTGTCGGACGAGTGTGAATAGCTTCATATAAAATGTTCTGCCACTAGAACGACCGATTAAAATCCGGATCCTACAACCGACAAGTGGGATCCAGCTCTTAAGATGCAAAATGTGGTATGGTATGTGCCTCTTGTAGATGTGTCTGATGTGATTTGAAAATAACCGTCTCACAACCTTAGACGTAAAGAGGCAACTACTTAAAGAGAGACCTAAGCCCTCTTACGTGTACACCTACAACGCAACTGGCCAGCTCTACTGCCACAAGTGCAATATGGTATTTAAGACCAAATTCGGCCTAGCTAGCCATATTAGGGCTCACAATAGTCAACCTCCATAGGGTTTGTATAGGGTCACCGTCGTCGAAATCGATGAGGAGGACTATATTTATATAGTTGTGTCTCTTTCTTTATGGGTTATTTTATTAAAATTAGTGGTAATGGTGTTTTCTCTTGAAAGCAGCTGCTGTTACTTTCAATAGAATCACTCTAAAATGCTCTACATAATATGCAATCTCCAGTTAGAATAAAAACTTCTTGTATAGTCACCGCCAATAGTATCTTCCTACACGAAGGTTGCAAAAATATGTGACACGCTCGTGTTTGTAGGGCCATAAGAGCGTGTCACAAATGTTTGCGGCCTTCGTGCATGAAGATACCGACTGCCGGTATCTTCATACTACGAGATGCCGGTGACTGTACGAACCTAATGGCGGATCTATGGATGGTACAAGAAGGATATAAATCTCTATGTTACAAAAATGTCCGTCAAAAGGCGATAAACTGATGGCGCCACAATGATATTAAATTTGATTAAATTAATTTTGAAATTAAAAAAAATTTAATCCAAAATAATTATTTGCGGAGATGAAAAACACGCTGAATATTAATTTTATTTAGAAAGTCATATAAGTATTAAATGTCGATAATTCATTTCAAGTGTTCTGTATAACCTAGCGCCACCCGGAGATATTTGGAACTATTGTTTAGTGCTTACCGCTGGACACTTTTTCGACCGTTTTCCTATAAGAGAGTTCCATCCTTCCTATACCATCCATAGGCGGATCGTTCAAATATTTTTCCAGTTGTCAAATATTGGGCTACAATATTTTGTATAACTTTGAATGTCTTAGTATGTATTATTTTTTCTTGTTTACTGTGAATTAAAACACAATATTAATATATAAAAAACATAGTTGAGCGGAATCCTCGCGAATCCAACCAGCGTGAAATCCAGCCACAAAGCGGAAATTTGTCTATGGTGGCAATTTTTTTGTATGGAGCAGGGAGCTCATAGACAAAATTCAGCCAGTAGTTGGATTTTTCCGCTTTCCGGCTGAATTTATTCTATGATAGCTGAACTCCGCGCTGAGTTCACATCAAGTGTGATTTGCGCCTAAAAGAGTAATGTAATATTTGACGCGACCACACTGCTCAAACTTATAATAATTTAATTAGGTAATTTTATTACAATTACAACCTTACCATCGAAAACATATTTTTTTATTGTAACGTTATGGAAAAAATATAGACATATTTGGCTGCTTAGTTAGCTGTGATTTTCTGACTGGTGACCTGCAATGACTGCAATGAATGATCTGCAATGTGTAAAGATTTTATTAAAACCGACTGTATAGTTTATGTAACTGTTACGTTTTAAGGCCTAATTACGTACAGTTGCATACACTGCTTTATCTACAGTATCTACACACATATTATTATAAATCCTAAATGATGTGTTCGGAAATCATTAGTATGACCGCCATTGCACCGCCAAGACCGCGATTGTGCCGGTGGTCGGGCGGGCGCGTGCCGGCGGTCGGGGAGGAGGACGGATTCTCATTAAGTTACCGTAGGTAATGAATTTTCATACGTTTTTACCACACTGTCACAGATAATGCACTGATGTTACGGCGTAGTCGGGACTACGCCAAAACAAGGTGTAGTATGAGTAGAATTTAGTAGTGATTATATTGTGCCTAGATTAAGAGATAAATGATAAATTGCTTAATAAACCGCTTATCATTACACACACCGGCTTGTTAATATATTTAACGTCACACCTGGCCATAATGTGAGTTTTACCGCTCGCTACGCTTACGGTAAAACTCGCATTATGGCCAGGTGGGGACGTAAAATTGTGTACTCACCACGGGCAGTAAAAAAGAAAGCCCTCTATCGCATATTTACAACCCTCGCCTGCGGCTCGGGTCCCAAATACCTGCGATTTCGGGCTTTCTTTTTTTTACAGCCCTAGGTAAGTAATGTACTATTATCATGCAGTAATTGGATAAAAAGTTTCAGAAATTAAATGGAGATATATGAATAATTAGAAAGTTCAAAATTCAAAGGTTTTGTTGTATATGAGGATCAGGTTACAAAAAAACAAGTTTTTATCCTTTCCTAAAACATTCTAGCCGAAAATCGAAAACTGTAAACAAATTAAAGGTATTATTATAAGTATTTTTTAGATTTGCATTCCTCCCGCATTTCACAACATACAATAACGTTTTATGGAAAATGCGTCCCCTGAAGTGAATTAACACACTAATTGGGTTGTCCCCTAGAGATAGAATTGTCCTGGGCAAAGTTGTAAAAAATTATACCCAAATGCCTTTATGGCATTGCCCACTACCATCATGAAAATAGAGATATGATGTTAAAGTTTCTTCTACAACGTTTCTGAGCTGCATTATAGTTACAGTTAAAATTACATATTTGTAGGACTTTCCTAGACCGATATACCACCGAAGTATTTGAGGTCCATTTGGTTCACCAAAAAAAATCGCAATTTTGTCAATTTGTCAGATTGATGATGTCATGCAGTCGCGGACCGCGACTCGCGGTATGCTGTCAAAATTGGTATGGCACCTTTAGTTGCAGCCAAGTCTATATAACGATTGTAACCCACCATGTATATGCATAACCCACACTTACTTGCTAGTATCCCAGCCGCCGCCACCCGGTGGTTGTTTCGATACTATATCATCCAAGGATAAATTATGTACTGTGACAATACCCTAAAACATTCAATATTAATTTTATAAAAGCAGGAAAGCTTATCTCAATTAACATTTTTTTATTAGCCTGTATTAGTGTCCCACTGCGTGTGACAACTAAGCTCTTCCTAGCGTTTTCGATACATCTATCGATTTCGAAAGACTGCCTGTTCTCAAAGGACGCTATCTGGTCCAAGTAAACATACTCATCGACATATTGCAAATCCTGCCCATCTACCACTACCCTACGTTTAGTTTTCTCTCTATTCATTGTGAGTGAGAGAATTTACATTAGCCGACATAAATTAATTAAATAATAATTAAATCAAATATGTATTTATTTTTGAAGACAAGACTCATACCAATATTAATATAGGTACAAATAAATACATTAAAATAAAATTAAAATTGGCAATATTATAGAAACGGCTACAATCATGAACTTCTTCATCTTTAGTCCGATTCTGCTGAAAATTGATACCTGAGGACCCGAAAGGCCCCTTAATATGAATCTGCCACCATATTGGATTTCTATAGTTATTATTTGGTTGTGTTAGAAACGGCGTGTATAAGTTTTATTTAATTTTAAACGTACAGGCAACAAACAACAGTTTTTATCGTATTTAAATCGCAACTTCTTCCAAACGAGTCGTGCCACTGGATTGGTACATGTCAGGTTTGCTATCGCGTACCGTAGCTGTTTTTTCTTTTTGACTGTTTGAAATGCTCGAATGGTATTCTGAAAATCAAGATACATGTAGGTATATAAAGAAACTGCTGATTAAAGTGCTGGTTTTAGGGTTCCGTAGCCAAATGGCAAAAAACGGAACCCTTATGGATTCGTCATGTCTGTCTGTCTGTCCTCCGTATGTCACAGCCATTTTACTCGGAAACTATACGACGTATCTGAATAAAATTTACACATAAGGTGTATTTTGTATGCAGCTACATAGTTATGTAGTTAAATTTGAAAAAAAAAATTTTTAGGGGGGCGCTCCATACAGGTAACTAAATTTAAAAAAAATTAACCAAATATCAACATGTGACACATCAATCGATAGGTCTTTCAAAATAACATTGCGGTTTCTTTGACTATTTTGTGATTAAGTGAATATTTTCTGAAATAATCAATTCGAAAGTCAAAAAAGTTGTGTAGCCCCCCCCCGTAACTTTTGAACCGTAAGTTCAAAAAATATGAAAAAATTTGAAGAGATGCGCCTTATCATATACTTTCTACGAAAATTGTTTTGAACATTATCGGTTAAGCCATTTTTGAGTTGTCTCCAAAAAACTTCTTCCATAGGCATCAGATACGACCTTTTGGTATTAGTTTGGTTCTTATTCCATTGAAGGTACGGAACCCTTCTATGCGTGGTCCGACACGCACTTGGCCGGTTTTTTTATTATATGATATAAATATTTATAATCATGTAGCGCAAAACTTTCTTAAAGTATGCATCTTGTTTTATATTAAATTAAATTAAATTAAATCAATTACTAAGTTCATAAAATAATTGACATTAATGAATTACAAATATACAATTTTTTATTTACAAAATTTACACTTTACAAAAATTTACACAAACAGATCGTTCCCAATCGCTCCCGGCATCGCGGCACGAAGGTGCCCATATCACTTGCGGCATTACCACGTTGGATTATTATGGACAGCTTTTGTACCAGGAACGACTCGGAGCTAGGGGCCTCGCCCTTTTGCCGGAATCGACGGCCCAATTCGCGAATGAAACGTTTTAAATTATATTATTCTATTATATTAAAAGTACAGATGAGCACAAAGCAGTAATTATCGAAATAAATGAATCTTTTCTTGGTAGTATAAGAAATTATAAAACGAAAAAAATGATATTTTCAACTTCAGTAAAATGAACTCCAGAGTACCTGTGGAAAATTTCACATTTGGAACCTTTTCGTAGGCACATATCCTGATTTTAGAAATAAAATCGCTTGCTAAGTCATACTTTACTGAACATATTGGTAACGAGACTAAATAATTGTCAACAGTGCAGGTATCACCTTAAAAACTGTCGTCACAAAACTACATACTGACATCGGGTGTCCCTCGCAATCCCTAATAACTTTTGTCCTAAAATCACTTGCCCTAACCGTTTTCTCTTAATTTTCATTAGCCCTAATGATCAATTACCCTAACAGTTACTTGTTATAATAAAATGATTGTCCTAAAGCTCATTTGTGTTAAGAAGTCTTACCAATGATCAAAAATCCTAATTATATTTGACATAACATTCGAAATTCCTAATAACATTAGCCCTAGTGATGAATAATTCTAACAGTTGTCGTCATAATTTAAATGACTGGCCAAAAGTTGATTTGTACTAAACATTTTTACATTTCTGTTCAAAAATAATCCTAATAAACCAAAAAATTCATCCCTAATTCTGTGTAGGTTTTTTAAATTTGTTTTACCACTTTTTTGGCGTGACTAACATAAACACTCATACCAAATTTTAGCTTTCTAGTACTAAAAATCAATGAGCTAAGCTGCGGACGGACAGATGGACGGACATGGCGAAACGGTAAGGGTTACGGAACTCCCCACTCCCTCCCAAAAGTAGGTTAAGTTAGGTTAGAACTGTGATCCCCCACCGAAACGAACTTCTGCTAGAAAAGTAGGTTAGGTTAGAACTGTGACCCAACGGGAACGAACTTCTGCCAGAAAAGTATGTTAGGTTAGAACTACGACCCCCCACCGAATAGAACTTCTGCCAGAACAGTAGGTTAGGTTAGATTAGAACCGCGATCCCCATCGAAACGAACTTCTACCAGAGAAGTAGGAGAGATAAGGTTAGAACCGCGACTCCCTCGGAAACAAACTTCGGTAAGAAAATTAGGGTAGGTTAGATTATAACCGTGACCCCCACGGGAAACGAGCTTCTGTCTGAAAAGTAGATTAGATTACGTTAACAAAAAAAACTAACATGATGTTAGGGCGTATCGATGGCTGTGTGACTCAACCTCGTATATGGAAAAAATCAACTTTAGGAGAACACGTAAAAACTATTTTTTTTCGTTTTATTGTACTGAACAAGTAAAATATTTTTTTAATAATTAGATAACTAATTCGACGATATAATGTATACCAAATTGACAATAGTTAATTTATAAGTATTGAATTCATGTATGACGATTATATGTCTATACGAGTTTGTGTTATACATTTAAGTTACTTTAACATGTTATACGTGTTTGTGCCAAGAGATCTATTAAGTGTATTTTTTTGAAATAAACGACTACCGACCGCTCAAACTTCATATATATACTTAATAAAACAGTAATTTGTAAAGTATATATTTTTTATATAATGTAACAAAACAAAACTGGTCTTATCCTCAAACTAATACTGCGATGACAAAAAAATGCTCTTCTACATATTATTCATTATAATATTTAGCATGATTCTTCGCTCGATGACAAAGGTCTATGGGGATATAGGACTATATGTAAAGTGTTAAAATTAACACACCATTTTACATCATAGGAATAGTTGTAATGTATTGCCATGTATTCCCTTAGTGGCTGGCCATTTATTATTTCTATATCTTCCCCAAACCATTTTACTTCACAGGTCTCCTTTTTTTTGCTATATTTGTTTATTAAAATTTGTTTATGATAAATCACACATGTGAGAGTTGATAAGTCCATGTTCTCTTTTGAACAGTAATCTACAACTGAAACACACATTTTAATTAAATTAATACACTTTTTCAAATTAATATTCTTCTGGCGAGATTTTATGGTAATGACATAAATATGACAGGATTCCTTTTTTACTTTTTTAATATTTATTTTCTTTTAGCTAAGTCAGCTAAAATTCACATGGAAGGTGTCAAAAAACGGATCTTTATGTATCACCATTTTTAGTGATTGCAGATCGTTAAATTTTCGACGCGTTATAGGCAGCTGTGCTTGATACAACTGTCGAATATCATTAGCTGCTGAAACCGTGATTGGGATCATACGCCGGGGAAGAGCCTCCCAGTCATCGTCAAACGATAATTTATATAAAATGCCCTCTCCGGTATATTTCAAGGCATTAGATCATTTACGCACGGGTCACCAGTTCGATTGCCGGGTCGTATAGATTTATAAGTAAGTAAGTAAGTTCTTTATTTGCGTTAAATGTGTGTGTAGTATTTCAAAATTGAATAATTTAAAAAAAAACCTATAGTCTACGTAATTGACAGTGTAAGACTCTCTTATCCTGGATTCTCTTATAAGCTGTACATAGTTACGTACGTTATTTATATTTAACATTAGTGCGGGTACGTAGATTTCTTTGTTCTTTTTTTGCCTTTCAATAGTTGCGTGGACGGAATCTGCTTCCATTTGTGTATGCTTTAACGAGATATTTTTGAAAGATTGTCAAATCATGTAATTTAGCAAAATGTAACAATGAATTGGACAATGTGACGTTCCGATTTTGAGCACAACACCCATCGCTATAAAGGACAATAGGCACGTTCGCATCTAAACAGTGTTTTTCCAAAAAATAGGTAATGAATAAGGATGATGAGTATGATGACCATTGATCGGCATTTATTATTCGTATCAATAGTTGTAGTTACATAAGTATGATAGTATTGGTTACTCTGTTTGCATTGATGATTAAAAAAATTGGTGTCGCAAACTTGTATAATTATTTACGAGGTTGTGTCATAT
Organism: Pammene aurita; assembly: GCA_947086415.1. Classification (NCBI taxonomy): domain Eukaryota; kingdom Metazoa; phylum Arthropoda; class Insecta; order Lepidoptera; family Tortricidae; genus Pammene; species Pammene aurita. The sequence continues at coordinate 4,992,407 of OX352314.1, read as the reverse complement.
CATAAACAAATATTTCAATACCAAATACGTGTTTGGGTTTTGAATAAATAAATACGTAAAAAATCTATTTCATCCTGAATGCTTTTGTCCTAACGTGAATCGTAACATTTTACATAGTTTTGTATAATTATCTAATTTTCGCCAAAATTTCATATACGAGGTTGAGTCACACAGCCATCGATATGAGTGTTAAGGCAAATGATCATTATGACAAATAGTATTAGGGGATACAAAATAAGGGCATATGAGCATATGAAAATGATCATTAGGATAATCGCAAGCATGTCGAGCAATGCTCCGTGTAGAGTTCTGTAGTTGCCGGCCTGTTACAATAAATCCGTTCAAAAGGTAGTTTATTAAGGGATATTTGACGGCGCTTACGTCATTTTACTATGCGGCACCTACCTGCTTTCACTATGCGTTTTTGAGTGATAACTCAAAAACAGCTCAACCGATTTTATTCAATATAGTTTCATTAAAATAACTTATGAGGCGTCACTTCCATGATCTTTTTCAAATTTTTTGGTCCTACGGTTCAAAATTAGATGGGAGGATGCCTTTTTTCGAACTTTCAGAACTAATATTTACGAAACTAATACTAAATTTCAACTTTCTAGAATTAACAGTCACTGAACGCGGTAGACCGCGGGCAGACGGAAAGACAGACGGACGGACGGACGGACGGACATGGCGAAACTATAAGGGCTCCTAGTTCACTATGGAACCCTAAAAAATATCATTAGGAATTTAGGACATTTAATATTAGGGTGTAAAAATATTAGGCGAAATAATATTAGTTCATATAAAATTAGGTGTATTAATCATTAGGACAAACAGGTTATCGCTTAAATGGTATTAGATAATAACATATTAGGGCAAAAAAAACATCGATATAGTATTAGGGCAACCGTCATCAGGACAAAATAAGCATTACACGAAATGATCGTTATGACAAATAACATTAGGGTATACAAAAATAGAACAAAACACTTTAGAGATTCAGATATAGATCCACTGACATCATTACTTGACTGATCATCAGTAGACTTTGTCTCCTCGTCATGAGGCTCAAATCTGATCAGCAATTACACCCGAACGTGAAACATGTAGGCCATTATTTGCAAAGCATGAAATTTTGACACTACCGTGTATGTATATTTTTGAAGCAGCTGTTTTTGTAAAAAAATACCCATATACGAAAAAGCCATATTAAAAAAGCTAAATATGTATATCTCAGGAACACAAGAAACTCTAATAGACTTATAATTGATTTTGTTCCCAGTAGTTCCCTTTTCATGAAAAGTAGTTATTATATGTGTATACGAATATTCAATGCCCTTCCCGATAATGTTAAAGATAAATTTATTTAAAGCATAACTTTATCGTTGGCTAAAAACTAAAATGTTTTACACTACAGATGACCTGTTTTGCATGTTAGATAATATTGTATAGAAGTTAATAGATAGGTATTTGGTTAAGTTTAGTTAAGTGTGCATTTGCATGCTAAACTAGCAAAATATGTTTAAGTACATATATATGTTATCCTTACCATCTCTTTGTACCATATTTTAAGCAAATAAATAATATTTTATTTATTATTTATTATTACAATCGACGATGGTAAATTACATAATAATCATCCGGTAAACTGCGGTCCATTATCGTGCGGTTTGAATTTGTGCATTGACCGGGAAGTCAATGCAAGTGCAAGTCAAAGTCAGAGCACATACAATGCCTACCCAAAATTGCTTTCGCATAATTCATGCATGTTGGCTGTCGCATACAAGACATAAGTTTCAATAATATCAGCTATGCCGACGATATGGTGCTGCTGAGCTCAGTAGGTGGGTGAAGGAAACTAGCATGTTTATGAGCAATATGCTAATGCTCATGGCATTAAATATAACTGTGTTAAACGTGAAATTATGATTTTTAAATCTAATATTAAATGTCCTGAGGACATAATGGTGTGCTCTTAAAACGGGAATCAGTATTTAAATACTTAGGCTATATAATATGTGATGGTATGAATGATGATAAGGATAGCAAAAGGGAGCGAAGGGCACTGGAAACCCAATACAGCAATAAGATTCTTTTAAGTTGCCTGTCTTGAGTATAAGAATGCCTAAAACCTTGGCTACTACTTCGGCAGTGACAAGTGTAGGCAGGTGGGGCATTATGTAATGAGGAAATGCCCTAACTTAAAAAACTAATGCCCTACCTTAAGAACTATAATCGACCGTGACAATAAAGTAAATGCCGTAACCTTGAAATTTCAATGTTTTGCCGGTGGTCGGGGAGCAGGGCATCCGGGTGGGCACCGGCTCAATCCACAATTAACACAGCTAATTACTTTCCACCCTAGGGATCGAAAATAAATTTTCCACCCGGCTATCTACCCAGGAAAATAAAACTTTCCGAACAGGAGAGATGAAAAAGATAGTAACTTACTATTACTGGCAAAGTTTTATCCTCAACAGTGAAGTTAAACTGAAGGATCTGCTTTCTCCTCAGAGTGACGATATTCGAAGAATGCTTTATAGTTTGAGGCGCGTACGCTTTTAGAGGGAGCTCGCAATCTCCTAAAGAAGAGACGTCATAATTCAATTTCTGGAAATAAATATTTGATTTAATCTTTGACATCAAACCTGATAAAGTGTGACCAAGCTTCTAAAGGAGATCGTCAAGTTTTGTTAGGCGGTTTTGCCCCAGATCATAAAGGTGCGTATAATTATGAAATAGATATAAAAATCATTAGCTTTAATTTCTAAATCAGGGTGGTCATAAAATAATCATGAAATGTAACGGGAAAATTGAGAAATCGGGATGTAAAAACAGGAATGTGATAATGACAATATTTTAAAGCGAACATGGTTATGATTTAAAGTATAGCTCAAAATAAATACTGGTTTTTTAAAGAATTTCTACAAAATATGACATGATTATGAAACGGAAATCATAATAAAATAATAAAAATTCATATTTTGATCCTGCCGCTGATTTCTTGTATTTGGTTAAACAAGGATAATGGCTGTCAAACCATCATGGCTACTATTAACTAAACAATCGTAGCACTTATTACAAAGAGATAAGGTTTAGCACTGTTAATGCGCTCCTACTAGTATCCATGAAGTTATAATTTTAAACCGGAGCACACTTTTGCGCCAAAAAGCGAGGCCGAAAGAGAGAGTAATTAGGGAGCCGCGTCCCGCTTCGTCTTAGGGAGTTATGACGTCATTAGACAATAATGCCAGCATGATAACAAGTCAAAACGTCTATGTATGTCAATTTTGTAACGAGTCCGAGTCAAAACACCGCCCCCCCATATTATGCCCTCTATCGGACCGTTTTTTCTAGTCACCTATGAACGACTGTTTTACACGGTAATAAGGTTCATCAGATGAACCTTATAATCTGTGGTTAGGGAAAAAGTGCAACAATTACATCCACTTTTTATAAATCCATGGTAGTATCAGACATTACTTAATAGGAAAATTGACAAAACGAGACGCATCCCCCCCATATCACCAACTCCATCGGCCCCATCTTGTGGCCGAAAAGCACACTCCAGTTTCAAATTATAACTTCATGCGGCAGACACGGATGACGGTGACGTCATACATTAATAGTGTCAAACTATAATCATAAACAAGATTAGCAAAATCTCGGCCCAGGAGAAGTTAATCTTATGTCAATGCTGTAAAGACGTTAACAACTTATTTAGCACTGTTTGGATCGCGGAAGGATCAACGAAATTACTTTTTATTTTTCATTTCTAAATCCCGTTTTATTTTCATGCTATATTTTGTCTACTTTCGTAATAAAACATGTATTTGCTTAAAATTGAAGAACGAACCTTATACGAAACCATATCGCAAGTGGGCCCGGAATTGACGATCTCCTTTGATCAGACAGAATCGAACCCAGATTTATAAATATTGTTGTATTGGAGTAGGATCGGAATCACTTTCAAGCAAATTCTGACACCTATCTCAGATTCAGACGTTTAGGCTCTAGTTTTGCGTAGTTAAAGCATTGAAGTTGGATCGATACGGCCCCATGACTGAACCGAGACGGGTCAGGTCGGTCGTATCCAGGACACGTGGAACAAGAGGGACACTCTAGGCTCATATTAATAAATTAATACCTACTTACTTGGCATATGCTTATACGAGTTACACTACACATTAGCATACAAATAACGCAAAACATATTCGTACCCATGGTTGCCAAACCACTGATGGCACACACAGTGTTTATAAAAAAACGATTTGAGTAAATTATGTCGATAAAATCACATTTGGAATATTCCACTATTTAATGTATTTACTGATGGGGTATTCATTATAAGAAAGAAAAGAAAGAAAGAAAAGCAAGAAAAAACGTTTATTCGTGACGTAATATATGGTACACATGTACTTAGTGATTAAAATTAAATGATTAATTTGTCACGAAATGGTCCCGACTCAGCGTGGTGCTAGCCTGGAGGGCCAGCGCTGGTCTTCCGTCGGGGCCACATGTGGGTGAGGTCACGGAGACAACACATTAAATTATAGTAACAAATAGTAATATTAAAACTAAAAAATTGAAACACGACAGTTATAAAAGAAATACAATTATATGTTTTTAAACATTTTTAGTAGGTAGGTATAATTATGGCCAATACATTTTATACTTAGGATCAATGATATTTACTATGGATGGGTTATTTCATAACCTAGCAACGATTCTGTTATGTTTATCTATTTTGACAATCATTTGTCACTTTGTCACTCTCATTGTTAGAAAATTACAGTTAGTCTCTTTCTCACGCGGGTGACGGGAGCTCATTCGCACGTCCGCATCTCACGCTAGCCGGTGCGCGACTAGCGACAGTTGTTTGAATTCACTCATATTAAGTGCTTCACTTTTGGAGCGTGCATAACCCATCTGTCATTATTATATATAATAGCTTAGGATTGGGAAAATCGTGCCTTTGTTGTACGTTTTTCTTTCACAATAGTGGCTCCAAATCGAGCAAAACAAATAATAAAGACACGGCCGTACTATCCTTTTCCCGAAGCCATTTTCGACCTCCCCCTCCCCTGTTGTGGATAGAGCTAGTAAAGCAGTATTTTTAATTGAGTTAAGTAATTTGTCAATTTTTTATATGACTTTGTAAGAAAGGAGCAGTCGAATTACTTAATAAAAAAAAAAACTTGTTTAGATATTTAAATAGCTAGTATTTAAATAGAGAGAGGAGTTATATGTCAATAGCCAAAGAAATAACAATTTAAAACACGCCGAAGACAGTTCTCTTTATATTGGCTAATAACTAGTGTAGGAATAATGACTAGTCGAGAACTCGATAAAAATACGTACCTATTTTATTATGGGTGTCATTTAATCGATCTGCAGAATATTCCTATTTTGGTTAGCAAAAATATATATTAGGTCAGCAAAATTGGACACTTGGTTAGCAACATACGGTCAGCAAGTATTTCTAAACCAGTTCGCAATTAATATCATACTGAGCTGCTCTAAAATGATTTGGTTGGCAATTTAATTATTTGAGCGGCAGTAAGCTATCCGACTATAATTAGATTTCTTTAAGCTATCAGTGGGTAAGCGAATTATGTCATTTTGGATTACAATTGAACTGATCCGCAAAAATTGGTTCGCTATAAAATCTGTTGATCAGCAAAATGTCTTACCAACCTAACCTACCTTTTGCTGATCAGCTGAGTTTTTGAAACAAATAAAATATACTAGGCATCATTTAATTACTTTCCTTTCATTTTGTCCTTCAAAAAACCTACTGTCCATTCATAAAATGGGCGCAAGTAATTTTTTGCTGGAATTTTGGAGATGAATTAAACAACAAATAGATTCATTTTTATATTTATGAGATCAAAATTAAAATATAAGGTCCATTGAAATAACATACAAACAAACAATCAAATAAACAATTTATAATTATACTTATTGTGTCAAAGTAATGAAAATAAAGAATATTGTATGAAAATAAACCAAGGGGCAGAGTATAGCAAAGGGGGCCAGGCCCTATCCCAGGACTTAAAAAAAAAATCTTTTCTATTTTTCTTCTAATGCGTGGGGGGCTTTCCTATCTCCCCCCCCCCCCCCGTTTTCCTATCTTTGTCTGGTGGGTTGAGGGTCACAGTTCTAACGTAACTTAACCCACTTTATTTGTAGCCGTGCTGGTCGCTTGAGGGTCACAGTTCTAACCTAACCTAACCCACTTTATTTGTAGCCGTTTGGGTCGGTTGAGGGTCACAGTTCTTATTTGTAGCCGTTCGGGTCGGTTGTGGGTCACAATTCAAACCTAACCCACTTTATCTCTTTTATACACCATTATTTTTCACCCCGCAACTCCCCGTTACCTCAAAGAACGTTTTAGTTACTTGCTTTCGGCCAGATCTGCTCAAAAATTGCTACTTAATGTACCGTCTTCTTCTTCTAAATTTTATAACAGTTCTTTTACTTTTCAGGCTGTAAGGCTCTGGAACAATTTACCGTTAGACTTAAGGCGTGCTAAATCTCTTGCTGTGTTTAAGAAACAACTTAAAGAACATTATCTGTCTCTCCCATGATCCGTATAGATACCCTGCAACTCCATTAACCGTTTTAACAACCTGTAGTGTGTGTGGTCCTAGTTTATATTTTCTTATTTTATTATATTTATTAAATATATATGTATGTATGTATGTATGAGCTATGTAAGTTTATTTGTTTTTTATTTATATATTTTTCTTTCTTTTATATGTGTAAGTTCATTAATGTTTGGTTTATTTGCATTGCAACACCTACTTTTCTGTTAATTTACAAAGGTTTCCGCTTCCCAAAGGTTGTCTGGAAGAGATCGCTCTTTAGCGATAAGCCCGCCAATTGTTTTGCCTCTGCTTTTTTGTTTGTGTCTTGTGTATACTTTGTGTCTATTATTTGAGGTGTGCAATAAAGAGTATTTATGTTATGTTATGTTTATTTGTAGCCGTTCGGGGCGGTTGAGGGTCACAGTTCTAACCTAACCTAACCCACTTTATGTGTAGCCGGTTGGGTCGGTTGAGGGTCACAGTTCTTATTTGTAGCCGTTCGGGTCGGTTGTGGGTCACAATTCTAACCTAATCTAACCCACTTTATTTGTAGCCAAAGGAGAATGGGCATTTTGTACCATGAGTGTATACGATTGAGACATATCTCATTTGAAAGGTCTTAACTAGTGCATTATTTAATTGTATGACGCCATCATTGGATAGCGTGCAGGGTCCGAGCTATTTAAAAATAAAGGTTGCGCATATAAACGGTTAATTTATAAAATATCCGGTCTATAACCAGTGATAGCGTATTTTATATGAAAGAATATAAGAAATGCTTCACGCTTATTTACCACCACCATCGGAAAAATACGTACAGGGCTGGAATTAGTAGATGAAACATTTGCTAATATGTAAAAACACCTGTAGCATAGCGAAGCTAACTTGTATACAAAAGGCGTATGTAACAGCTAAAAGGTATTTTTATAAGTTATTTTTCGTAAATGATACTTGCACTCTAACGTATGCAGAGACCAAAATAAAACGGTTTTATGCGTTTATTAACTGTAATTAACGACCGCCTAATTCTTCTATTGAACACTAGATGGAGCTTTGGCAGCAAAATGGACAACTTTTGCCACTGGCGTATACAATTGAACCTTATCTCAAATGAAAGGTCTTAATCATAGCATTAATTAGTTATATGGCACCGAAGGCCGTAGGCTTGGTCAGACACACGCGTTTTGTTAGCGTGGCGGTAGCGGAGCGTGATGGGAGCGCGATGAGAGCGCGACGAAAGCGCGATGAAAGCGTGATGCGAGCGCGATGGACGCGTGATCTGCGCTTGGACGCAGCGCCCCGCCGGCGCGCCGCGCGCTTCCACCAGCTTTGATCGCGCCCGCGCAGTCAGACACAACACAGCGCGGCTAGCGAGCGGACACGATGGAGCGTATGGACATTGAAAAGCTAATCAGTTTAGTTAAAAGTAACGCGTGTATATACGATTAAAAAAATATAAATTACAAAAATATATTGGTAAAAAATCTAGCATGGGAGAAGATAGGCCGGGAATTAAACTTGGATGGTGCGCATAGATATTCTCTTTTTAATTTGTTTATTTTTTAAACTTTTCATTTCACAAAGATGATGGAGGACGGAGGACATTGTTGTAGTCCTCAGCCATGCCTATGAATCATGCCCGCGCGAGCGAGTTATATACCTACGTTTTGCGCCTCCCTCGAGGGAGCTAAACTCAGTGGGCTACCAACGCGCTCACTGAACGCACGTCGTACCGCGCGCGACGCTACTCGGAACTCGGAACAATGTCATCACGAAAAAAAAAAATTATTGCGATGTGGTTGGATGTAAAAATAGCAAAACTAATAAAAACTTATCGTTTTTCGCTTTGCCGACGGATGGGAAAAGGTACATACTTTTTTTTATACCACGGTGGCAAACAAGCATACGGCCCGCCTGATGGTAAGCAGCTACCGTAACCTATGGTCGCCTGCAACTCCAAAAGGGTCACATGCGCGTTGCCGACGCTTTACAAAAAAGGAGGATTCACTTATGTTATAATAATAATAGACATGTTATCTTTATTAATCTCTCAAATAACTATGATGATATTGCTAAAAGGCGATTAGAATAAGATTGATATAGCTGTCAACCCATATTAATTTTGACAGTGTGTGGCAAATCTGTCAAGATTAATCATACTCTCATCGCGGCAACAAAATATCAATCAATATTACTTATGTAACTTTAATTGTTATGCACCATGCGAACCATTTAAACACTGAATCAATGCAAAATACCTATTTCCTTAACTATAAAATATTTCCAAACATAGGCTAGGCGAGCAATTGTGCAGGTGCGCGGGAGGTGCGGGGTGCCGCGCGTTGAAGGTCGCTCCATTGTATTATTGCGTAGGTACGTAAACCGTAGGTATTTGCTTTTTCTATGAGTGATTCATATCTGTTCGTAAGAACTACTATATAATCTGTGCCTCAGCCAAATAGTGATACCTAATCAAAAGCATCATAAGCGCGTGTAGGTATAGCCGGTATAGGATAGGTACTATCGTATGTGTATTTATGTAAGTGTTTTATTCCCTGTGGTGAACAATACGTAATTGTTAAACAATAATAAATATTGTCGCGCCACGAGTCAAGCTCAAGCATCTCGGGAAGCCTTCATGATACGCGAAAAGTTCGTGACTTATTTTAATAATAATTGAAAATTATTTTAAAAAATGTCTCTTTGATTCTGCCACTATCCTCACCCAAATTAATAATTTACATAAACATTTTGATGTCCTATATATTACTTGAAAATTATATTGAATCTGACTACGGAACCCTCAAAATCAATTAAACTGGACCAGTGTCAGGTATGATACATTATACAATAAACCATTTGATATATCTTTAGAAATAAGAGTTTCAATGAAAGCTAATTGATCAAGTGCGCGGGCTGTGAGCGCGGTGCTGGCGGGCCGCGAGCGTGATACTGGCGCGACGCTAGCGTGATGCCGGCGCGATGCGAGCGTGATGCGGGCGCGACGAAAGCGTTTTTCTGGCGCGACGCGAGCTTCCGGCTAGCGTCCGCCGGCGCCGCTCGCATCGCGCTTCGATCGCGCTCCGCTACCGCCACGCTAACAAAACGCGTGTGTCTGGCCAAGCCTTAAGGGTGCACGGAAGCCGGTATTCATTATTTCGTGTCTGCGCTGTGGCCTAGCTGTGGCAAAAACTGGAACTAACTAACCCAAACCAAAAAAGGTTAACTTTTATACACATTTACATAGTTTATTCGCCTGAAATTAATTGTAAAAATAAGTCATTAATTTTTTGTGACTAATTAATGTTAAATGACCGCAATTAACTACTTAAAACCAGTTAATTAAAATTAGTTACTGGCGACATCTTGTATGCAATAGAAGAACCGACTAAGTTTATAATATAGTCTATATAACTACATAAATATTAATAATGCTGGCTCCATATCATTGCTTTTTAACGCTCTAAAATCTGTGGTCTAAGGCTTCACGTCGCGTAGTTATATATAAGTTAGTTTCTGAACGTTGACTATAAACTAGCTGTTCTAGGGGGTTACCTCAAACAACAGAATTTGAATTTGAAGATTCATCTATTTGCCTTTCTCTTGTCCTTTCGCAAATTCGAGCGATGAAGCTATCTCCGCTTCCTTTTTCGACTTAGCGCTGTCAAAAAATAATACTGTTTTTTTTTATCACGACGGTGGCAAACAAGCATACGGCCCATATGATGGTAAGTCGATATACAATATAAGCAGATATACGTTGTCCTGAGTCATGATGGAGTTAGACCGACGCGCCGGCACGTCGTTTTTCATAATGTCATTTGGAATTTTGGAAGCTAGCTCCATCTAGTGACGAGTAGAAAACTTAGAACTTCATTAAGCACAATTAATTAACATACAAAGTCGATATATTTTAGTTCCTGCATGCATTGGAGCTAAAGTATATATTACGGAAAATAGTTTATAAAAATACCTTTGACATGTAATATACGCCTCCCGTATACACATTACCTTGGCTCTAAATCGAGCGATATTCATATCAAGCTTAATTTAAATTAATTAATTCTAGCCCTGTAAGTATTCAAACATAGGGTGTTTTACACAGAATTGAACCATTTCTCATATGCTTTCAGATAAACCATGCTATAACGGATTACATATCGTATCCTTAAAAAAAAATGCTCTTTATATGTTCGCTCTTTTTTGTTAAATATCTCGGTCCCTGCACGATCTCCAACAATGGTGCCATATATAAAATAATCCGGTGATCACGAGCTTTAAAACGAGATACGTCTCAACAGTATACATCCATGGTACACTCCCCATACAAAAATGCCCATTCTCCTTTAATTATAAGATATTTTTTTAAAGTCCCTGGCTCCGTAGTAATTCTATGGCCGAATTTGCAACTTTGGACCGCTTTAGTTCTTAAACGGGCAAGTTAATCCAAAAACTGTAATCAATAAAGAATAACAAAAATACGAAAAAGACATATGCTAATAACCTTAGAATAAAATGCACGCACACGATTGGCTGCTCGTGTCACGTGGACTAATTTCACTCCGGTTACAACTCTGCCGATTTTTCAAATCAAACGCCACCAACTTTATTATATCAGAATACCATTGCTTTTTTTTTTTTTTTTTTTTTATATACCACGACGGTGGCAAACAAGCATACGGCCCGCCTGATGGTAAGCAGCTACCGTAACCTATGGACGCCTGCAACTCCAAAGGAGTCACATGCGCGTTGCCGACCCTTTACAAAAAGGAGGATTCACTGTGTTGACGACTAAAGGAACAAGAATGTCCCTCATCGTCAACACACTGGGTCCTCTTTGAGCTCTTTGGCAACCTTACTCACCAGCAGGAACACAACACTATGAGTAGGGTCTAGTGCTATTTGGCTGTGGTTTTCTGTAAGGTGGAGGTACTTCCCCAGTCGGGCTCTGCTCCAGATTTGAGCGATGACATTCGCTGAACGTGCCCTACCACACTTAGCGAGATGCCATTCGCAGTGCCCATACCTCTCTTTTTGGCGTAGTTTAAGGACATACCCAGGTCCGAATTAAGGACATACCCAGGTCCGGATTAATGTGCCAGGTTAATATGCATACCTTTAATTTAAACTGCTTACAGCCATGATTTTTCTACCCACCAACTTTTTAATCTTGCTGACCGAGTAATTATTTTGCAGCTCAACAATTTATTGAGCAGATAAATTATAACAAAAGCAGATCAATATTGGACATAACGTTGTCCATTTGTGAGTTTTTTGCTGAACAAGAGTTGTAGCTCCATTTTTAATTTTTGCCAGCAAAATTTTTGTATCCTGACCAAATGATTTACTGGCATTTTTTTTTTGCGAATCAGTTTTTAAAACGGCTGATCATTTAATTACTTCCCTTTTATTATTCAACTGTTAAAATATGAAGGTCGCACTTGACTATAGACACGAGGTGTTCTTTCTATCGAGTATGGCAAAAGTAACGTTTGCATTTATCATGTAGATAGAGGGGTCATATTACTATGTTAATCCCGCTAATAAGCATATAGGATGTAATAAAAATTGTGATGGTCTAAAGACATAATTGGTATCGTATAGCGACTAAGAAATAGTACATTATTGTCGAGGAGGTGAAGTAGCACATTGATGGCTGAGTATTACGTTTAAACGGACGACTTTAGGAGTCCGTTTAATTTAATACGAAGCCAGCAATGGCCCTTCGCGCCGAGTCCAATATAGTGCTTTATTCAAAAATAATGCAAAACAGCCAACGTTGATGAACAACAAACAATATTGACATAAATAATATATTCAGGATAACTTCTAGGTTAAAAGAATGACCACTAGCGCGAGCATCGAATTTCGATTCGAATCCTATAATTATCTCTATCTCTATCGCTTCTCATTTTGAGTGAGAGAGACAGATTTATTCGAAACTACTATTTTCTATATTCGCGGTACACGCTCAGCTTTGCCGCCTTCATATCTTTTTATTAAAAAGTTTGAAGTGTATTTTTCTTCTGAATTTACCGTAAGCTATTTGAGATAACTAAAAAGTCGCGGTACCAACATTATAAATAACAAATACCGATGTTGTGTTTTGGCTGTTTAGGACTTATGCCTTTATTTTTGTATGGCTGTTGCACTTTTTAAAAAGTTTGTACCTCGACAATAATGGAATTTGTATGCAACATTTATGTCGCGAAATCGAGCCTGTAATTTCCGTAACTTTTTAATTCTTATTTGACCATAAACTAGGCACTTCGCCGCCTAGTTTTTAACTGTAAAAGTCAACCTTGCCGGACATTTTTGAATAAAAGTGTTTATGTGAGACACGATATCCCAGAAGACCCACCCCTCAATACAAAACCATTTTTTTTGGGTGATTTTTTTTTCTTACTTTTTTATACTTAGAATACGATACTAATTATGCCCTAACACCGATCACCAGCATTGTTGTTATGCTTACCGGTGTTTGTTGTACTTACATGTATTGCAGAAGACCTTTGTTAACTCTAATATTTCAGTGTGACCCGATTTATTTTCCACCCTTAATAATTTATCAATCAAAACTGGTAGGAAACTGCTTTAAATTTTGATAGCCGGAGTAAAAAGATATGATCATCTGTGAGACTCTGCTCGCAATAAATAATTAAAGTATAATCTGCCTAACTAAACTTGTTAGTAGCAGTGGAAGACTTCTTTTGAGTCGATAATATAAAATAAGAAAACGGCAGCATGATTCCCTCTGTTAACACTCTAAGTGAAAAACTCCCTGTTAAAACTATAAATATTAATTAATCGATAATTTTATCGACACAGTCTCATCCCTACTAAGAGCCGCGGGCCACAACACTCGGGATTATGATAGAAAATCTTGCAACAATAAATTGTGGAGCCTCGGCTAGGGTGGGGACATGACAACATATTGGGGGTGCTCCACTTTTGAGGGGTCTGGGAAGATCCATTGCAGCGACAAATGTGGAATTTATTTTTGATATTTGAAATTGAACAACGTTTTCATTGGACTTGACTAACAAGAGCGGAAGGGTAATGTTTTTCGAATATGTGTATGTACTAGTACTTATATACTTAACGCAAAACTGTATTATTTAATATTTGGATGGAGACTGGTAGTATGTAACGATACTTGCGATTTTAATAAATGCTTTCATAATGAATGAATGAATGCTTTATTGCACACCTCAAAAAATTACAGAACAGTAGAAAAATAAAATACATACATACAGAGGCAAACAACAGGAGGTCTTATCGCTAATAAGCGATCTCTTCTAAACAACCTTTGGGTAGCGGAGATATGCAGAAATCTAAATATATAAAAGAGGAAACTGACTGATTGACCGACTGTCTGACTGATTGACTGACTGACTGACTAACTGACTGACTGACTGACATATCAACGCACAGCCCAAACCGCTGATTCTAGAGATTCCAAATTTGGCACGTAGGTTCCTTATAAGGTCTAGGGGATACACTAAGAAAGGATTTTTCAAAATTCACTCCCTAAGGGGGTAAAATGGGGTCCGAAATTTGTATGGCGAATCAAGATTTGTTAGACTATTTTATTCGAAACTTCACAGGAGTATTCTTAGCGATAAATGAGTAAACACGTGTTTCAGGTTTTTTGAAAATTCAACCCCTAAAAGGGGCAAATGTGGTCACAAAGTCTGAAAATCAACATGGGTATCGTATTATTTTTGAGTACTTATAGTACGCGGGCGAAGCCGCGGGAAAAGGCTAGTAGTCAATAGGAGATGCAAAAAACTCGTTATGAAAATACGAACATTGAAATACTAATCAGACATGCAACACATAATATCTTTGTATTAATTTTATTGAGTCCCTGTGCTAGAACTTAAGGGGCTGACAACAGCTAAATTCCCTCCCTATCTTTTTCAGCGCGAGTGAAAGAGAAACACTGTGTTACGATTAGTACGGGAGCTCATTGCAAATTTTGCAAAATGATGAATAAAAAAAAACTACGCATTAATTGAGCAGTGAAACAACGAAGTTTTTAGTATTAGTGTTTATAGGTAACTACTTATACACTAGCACAACTATTTAATCTTAATCGATTTAGCGGTAGCGGTAAAGTGCGTAGATGGTACAGACATACAACAGACAGAAAGCCTTTTTTACTTTTGCTTTTAAAATATATGAACCTTATTTGTATGGGTTTAAGGGCGTGTTGACATATCTTAAACGTTTGTGTGTACAAATATTGCAGAACTGAACTGTAGTAGGAATATCTAAGTCTCACGACGATGTTGAACAGTTGCCACCAAATATACCGAAGGGGCCAAGCTACTCAAAAATATCTGAACACGGACTTTATCGCCTTGACAAAAGTCGTTCTTCAGATATTTGTGACCACTTCGGCTGGTCCGATATATATGATGGCGATTGTACCTGCCAATTAAAAATTTTGTCCGTTCAATTTAATTGTAATCCCATCAAAAACATAAATGTGAAAGGCTGCCAAGTTCGATACTATGGGAATGCTTCGCCTATAAAAGAAGTGAGATCTGAATAAGTACCAAGTTCCATAAAAATACCTCAAATCATAAATAGTTATAGGAATGCACACTTGATTTCCAGCAGTTTTTAAGGTACATTTTGAATAAGTATCACGTTACGAGTACATAGAAATACCTAAAATTATAATAGTCAGAGAAACGCACACCGGTTTTTTTAGCAGTTTCCTGATAACATTTATTATTTTCAGTACTTTTTAATGATGTTACTTGGCAAGTTTTCACACACCACACACCTTTTCAATGCAATGAATCGTCACCTTTGGACTGCAATGTGTCAAGTATATAATTTTCTATTAAAACTTCATTTATTTTTGTTAGGTGTAGGTTCTTTATTATTTTTTTATCACTTTTGCTTTAGGAAATGTCTCATTCCACATAGGTATATACTTTATATTATACCCTTTATACTAAGCGTCTAACCACTCACGTGCCCTGCGCAACTACGGTTGCATTTTGTCAAAACGCAAAGTGCTCTCGCAACACTAGTTGCGAGTTGGAGTACCAACGGTTTTTAAATGATATCTATGTGCAACGTGTGAAGAGCGCTTTTCTGTTGACTTAGTTAGGCAGACGATTAATGTGGCAACATTAAAAAAAATAAAAACCGCAGTCTGTGGAACATTTTTACAAACTTCAGATTATTGTTTTGGTGACTGTCAAAGTTCGGTATGTCAGCGAGGGAGCTAGTCATTAAAAAAATGCCGTCAGTACTCAATTTCGCATATTTTAATTAGCATTGTATATCAAATTATTCCTTGTTTACTGCTTCATACGATAAAGCATATATTTCAATACTAATTTAAATATAATGTGATAAATTCTTGCAACAAATTAAGTCTAGTGATGAAAATTTTGCGTATTTGATTTTGAATCGTACATTTATTATACGATTAAGCCATATTTCTGTCTAGGCTATTAAAATAAGTTAGTTTGTCTATTAACCTAAGCGTTAATCCTCTTTAAATGAGTAATAATGTATGTTTTGAACAGGATTAGGTGAAATAAACTTGTGATGTCCGTAAGTACAACTGTACGCAACAGTAGTTGCTCGAAGCATTTTAACAGATCCTCACAGGGTCCGCGTTTTATGTCATAAGGCATGGTGCACACTGGGTTTTGGTTGCAGATTGATTTAATTTAGCTTAGTGAATTTAGAGTGTTTTTATTTTCATTTGTGGAGGCTATTACTCATTTTTTGATAATTTTTATTTTTTTTTATTAATCGGCGAAGGATGTTTTATCTTCTATCTTTAAGTATATAAAAGAAGAAACTGACTGACTGACTGACTGACATATCAACGCGCAGCCCAAACCGCTGGTTCTTCCAAATTTTGCACGTAGGTTCCTTATAAGGTCTAGGGGTGCACTAAGAAAGGATTTTTCAAAATTAACCCGCTAAGGGGATGAAATGGCGGTTCAAAGTTTGTATGGCGAAACAAGATTAGTTAGACTATTTTATTTGATACTTCACAGGAGTATTCCTAACGATAAATGAGTAAATATGTGTTTCAGGTTTTTTGAAAATTCAACCCCAAAAAGAGGGAAAGGTGGTCACAAAGTCTAAAAATCAACATGGGTATTGTTTCTATGGTTTATCGGGTCGTTGATTACGAAAACAATAACGATTTTAAAATCCAACGTAGCGAACGTGAAATACCATCCGCCATGTTGAGGTGCGATGGGGTTGAAATGTCTAAATATCAATATGGGTGTCGATTTTATGGTATTGTGGGATGTTAATTACGAAAATTGCATCGATTTTGAAATTTAATATTGTGGACATGAAAATTCTTGAAAGTATTTGTACGAAATTGCAATCTAATAACATTAGGTAGCTTTCATCCAGAAAATCAACCCTTAAGGGGGTGAAAAGTGAGTTGGAAGTTTTTATGGCAATTTTTTAACAGGTGAACTTATTTAGATGAAACTTGGTATACAGATAGTTTGAGTCCCGGGAAAGAACATAAAATTGTTAATATCGCGAAATTCAACCCTTAAGGAGTGAAATGGGGGTTGGAGGTTTGTATGGAGAATTTTTAACCGCGAACCGATTTAGATAAAATTTGGTATGGATATAGCTTGAGTCCCGAGAAACAATATAGAAACGTTTTTTTTCCGAAAATCAATCCTAGAGGGGTGTAAAAGGGGTTGATAGTTTATATGGCGAATTATTAACCGCTGAGAAGGCAATTGAGATGAAACTTGGTACAAAGATTTAATATTAGAATTGAATATTATAAATACGAAAGTATGCCTGTCTAACTGTCTGTTACCTTTTCGCGCTTAAGCTGCTGGACCGATTTAGATGAAACTTGGTAAAGAGATAGTTTGAATCCCGGGAAATGACATAGTGTAGTTTTCATCCCGAATATCAACCCATAAGGTGGTTGGAAGTTTGTATGGGAAAAATTTAACCGCAAATCGATTTAGATAAAAGCTGTGGATATAGTTTAAGTCCCGAGAAACAATATAGGGTAGTTTTTATTCCGAAAATTAACCCTACAGGGGTAGAAAAGGGGTTGCTTGTTTGTATGGCGAATTATTAACCGCTGAACAGACGATGGAGATAAAACTTGCTACATAGATAGTTTGAGTCCCGGGAAACAATATAGGATAGGTTTTATACCGAAAATACCGCTTTAGGGGGTGAAACTGTGGGTTGAAAATTTGTATGCGGAATTAATAACCGCTGAGCCTATTTAGAAGATTTGGTATGGAGATAGTTTGAGTTCTGGGGAACGATATATAACAGTTGTTATCCCTGAAGTCATTCCTTAAGCGGGTAAAAAGGAGGCTGTTTTCTAATTCCACGCAGACGAAGTTGCGGGGAAAAGCTTCTATTTAAGAGTAGAAATCTGCATTGATCATAATCTCTTCGTAGTACATAGTAAGTCGTTGCTGGTATAACAATTCAACAATTATTGCAATCATTTATTTGAGAAAAAAAAAATGAACCACCTTCACCAAAACATGATATACCGAAACCTACAGAGTGTAACAAATACTTTTCCGAAAACCGCATATAAATCGGTTCAGCAAGGTACATACAAACATACAAGTCTAACTGAGAACCTCCTTTTATAGTAATTTTAGGACGCCGGCGAAGCCGCGGGAAAAAGCTCGTTATTAATATAAATGGTTCAAATTCACGGTGATGCTGATAGTACAATATATAATATGTATAAGAATAAAATTTTATATGCATAGCTTATTTTTAACAGAAATTTTCATGTTACGTAATATTTTTTTGAACAGCATAATCTTGTAGGTTACGTAAAAAAACCATTAGCTTACTTGTGAATTGTAACTCCGTTCAAAATTATTCAAATCGGTCAGTTAATTCTGGTTTCAGTAATTTACGAGTAGATCTATAATATACTAAAATCTGCCCATACCTACTATAACATACTATGTTAGTCTTTTGTGTGTAGTTTTTGTTAACATACTATGTTAGTGATATAGATCACGACAACCACTGTTATTAAAATATAATTTATTAATTCAGGAATATCAAGTCTGCGGTTCTGCGTGAGTGAGCCGCTGCGCATAATATTTAATTTCGTATTAGCATTTTATACTTAAGTTATAATTATTCATAACTAGCTGACCCGGCGAACTTCGTACCATCAACAATTTTTTTTTAATTTCTCCAATATTTTAATAGCTATTCTGCTTTCGAGGCGAAGATAAATCCAACAAATTAATCATCATTAAAATCGGTCCAGCCGTTCTTGAGTTATAAATGGTGTAACCGACACGACTTTGTTTTACATATAAAGATTGATACAATAAAATGTAAATAATATATAATTTCAATGTTGAAGATGTGATTTCGTTGCTTGTGTATCCCGTCCTTATACCGCCGCCATCTTGAATGCTGGCCGCGCGACGCCCGCCCGGTGACATCTAGTATGACTTTTGACACTCAGCACGTGGGTTTGTTTACTTTTGTAATGAAAAAAACAGTACCTATTTAGTTGGTAATCGTCCTGAAATGTATTTATTTGTAAAGTGTGACATGTGAGTGTATTTATGTTAAGTGTATATGTGGTTTGAAGTGGTGGGAATTGTCGGTAATCGGACGTCAAAAAAGGCACTCGTTACGGTAGGTATATAGGCCTATTTTTTGTTATTGATAATTTGTGACAGAAATTGCTGCGAGTTTGACAAAACTGGCACATGTTATTTAAAGACTAATAGTATCTTTATCTGCGTATGACAATATTTTTGTCCTAATTTGCGTAAATTATTCGTAAAAAAATCATAAACAAACCACGCGGTTTGACGGTCAATTGCGAAACTGACATTTTAGAAATTGCAAATGAAACAAGTTTTATGCAAAATATTTCCCCGCGATCATATACTTTATTTGGTATCAATCGAAGCGTAAACTATTAAAGTTTCAAATAAACATAAAAAATACATACGTTATCGATTTAGATTTTTTTTAATAAATATATTTCTGCCAAAAGTCCCCATTCGAAACTGTATGTCAACTTTGTGATTTTTTTTAAATAATTTTTACTACTATGACCTATCTAATTATTTATATAAACAAAGTATCCGTTTCTTTAGCTTTAAAACGTAAAAAGAATCATTACAAAAAGTTCAGTGAAAGCCAAGCAATCGATTTATTAACAAAACATGACACGGTGCCGCTGGCGCGCGGTAAATCTTGGGCACTTCACAGCACCTTTTTTTGATTCGCGGGCACTCAAGTGGCTAATTCTATTTTACTATTTATTCATAGGTGATTTTTACAAATAAACTGGCTCCCTACACCTATAAAATGTACCTACTTACACATAATTACATACATCAATAACGTACTTTATTCTGTTTGTAAGTACGCTACCTACATAGATAATTAATAACTTGGTAATACCTACCTACCAGTAGGTATTATAATTGGTGGCCTATTATGTAGCCCTAGAAGTGCACCATCCCATCTCATCCCGTGGCGTATCGGAGGGTGAGATGGGCAGTAGTATATATAATTCCATCTTAGAGTATATATGATTTCCATGTTCTTGAATCTGCGATTTTATTAGTTGTAAAATTAGAGATTATTTAGACTATTCGAGAAAAAATTGTCTTTTCATTTTTGTTTGACTGATTTAGCGCACCTAGTGTACCTAGTGACCTGCTTTGTACTTCGTAAATCGTGGGTTCGTTTCCCGCAACAGACACACACAGAGTGGTGAACAATTTTATTGTTCTTGTCTTTAAGACAAACATGTATTGTCTTAAATTGGTATGTATCTAAATTTAAATAAGTCTTATCTCATTTCCACTCCATACCTACTTATAGTAGAACAAAATTACACATTCGTTGTTTTCGAAACTGACTCACACTTGGCCGTTTTCAGATTTTTACTTTATTTCGACCTAAAGACAAACCTTCGAGCCAAATTTCAAGTCGGTACGACCATTGGAAGATATACCCACTTAGTTCATTATGTAGGGGCCAGCTAGCCCTTACACTTGCTTGATGTGGTTGAGTGCGTTGAGATGAAGAAGAAGTTGAGTTCAAGTTACACTAGTTTATTAATTGTATAAATGTCACAGAGTTAGGACTACTATTTAGCCGTTCCTTCTGTTGATGTTAATCGTATGCAAGGTAGGTATGCACTGTCGTCGCTTTTCCTACAATATAGTGCCAAACAGCGGGCTTAAGAAGGCCGCTACGTAAACGGAAAAATGTACAGTAGTGAGACTGTATATGCTGGCGACTTCAGAAGAAGAGAAAGTTAAGATAAAGTCAATAGAAGGAAAGCTATTACAAAATTTACTTAATAAGTTTAAATCAATTAGAGTTCAAAGTTGAACGCCACGTTGTCGTTGGACTCGTTGGTCGCGAGGTGCTGGCTCGGGCGCGGCGCGGTGTTACTCGTCGGTCTGGCTCTAGCTTGCGGCCGGCTTCTTTCCTTTGGCATCGGTTGAAGTTCGATATCCTCGTAGTGTGGCTTCACTGATTGCAGAGAGCATTGTTTTTGATTTCTGATTTTGCATAAGTTAGGATAGCGCCTTCCCACTCCCCAAAGAATGGCAGCAGAGATGGCTATAGCTAGCAGGATGTAGCATATGGCATATTGATGGATGTCATGTATGGTGAGAGCTGTTGGGAAGTTTTGCTCTCTAGTCTTCTCGTACAGTAGTCTTCTGTCGATTTCTTCTGTGTCCCTGTGAAGAGAACGCGCCGCGAGTTCACAAATAAACAGCTATTTCTTAACGTTATAAGCTACTAAAAGCTAGAGCAGCTATTGAAAGCTACTAAACGACGGTACAACTTAGAAAGCTGAAGAAAGCCAAAGTGGCTCTCTATGAAGGAAACCCTCTACCCCGTCTGAAACCCTGTAATACTAAAACTTTCCTTAAGCTCTGATGACTATACATACTTACCTCCTGAAAGGAACACTACAACCCTGCGTTAAATACTATAACCCCAATAATCTAATTTCCTATATAAACATGATTTGTCAGACAATTTCAGCGGTTTTTCCTAACAATGGCTCGTGAAAGTTAGTGGTAGATCCCTAGTTATGTAGTAACCCGATAATTTTTAGGAGACCGATAAAGAGGTTGTTGAAACAAAAACAAGGATATTTATTTTAAACTTTATTTCCTATAAATGGTACTTTACAAGGAAAAGATATTAAGTAAATAGGTATATAAAATTAATTAGTAAATTAATATTATGCGGTTATAAGTTCAAGCTATTGATGCGGGAAGGTTAGTGGTAAAGTTGTAGAATGGTGTCAGGAATCTGTAAAAAAAACGGCTATTCGGTAGTTTCCATATAGACAAAGTCTTCCCAATATTTGCGGTGAAGATTAATGCTAGAAAATTATTTTGTAAAATTTTGTTATTGATGATGAAATTAACTCTTGTCTTATTTGAATATTTTATTTTACTACAAGCAAATATGTTTTTTTTTATTTATCCCCTACGCCCTAAAAGCGACAGTGTTAACGAATACAGACAATAATTATACAATTAAATTATTTTCTTAGAAAAAATATTTATTTATTTTAAACGTAGTTAGGAAGGGAAGCTAATGTGTGATAGGGGTTTCTTTTCCCAAATACACACGCCTGTAGTTCGTGCGGTGAGGAAAACTGTCTCAAATCCTGTCTAATTATTATTATTATTTTGTCTATCAATGACTTTATTAAGTGAAGCTACCAACGTTTCGTAACCTACACTCCAGAGGAAAGAAACGCCAAGAAAACCTCTGAGATGCCTAGCTAATTAATTAAATCAAAATTAAATCTAAAATTCAACCAAAGGGACTGTGGTCATGCCGAAATAAATCATAGAAATATGTCGTGTTAGGCAGTTATGCTAATTCAAACTTCAAGGATAAGCAAATAGTATAGTACGTAGAGTAAGGCATTGTTTCTAACTACCAAACTCTTCATCTAATTATCAAATTTTACAGATGATGTACACTATTGAATTGAAAGCCTGAATTAACTTATGAACTATTTTCGTTCAGTTGTAGTTGATATGGATTCCCACTACTCACTCCAGCACGATTCAATCTCTCAGTTGAATTTCAATACTTTATTATAGTGGCTTTCTCTTTGCCAATAATTGTATTTCCAACAATACAAAAAAATTTATTCATCAATTATCATGAATGGTGATAAGATACAAGTCTCACTATGTCAGAGAACATGTTAAAATTTTCATAATATGTTTTGTTTTACAACACAAGGTTGGTACATAGTCATATGCCTTATTTAAGCTCAAAAGTAATAAATAATTTCAGTTATATAAATGACACTTCATAGAAGGATCTGGGTAGTGGTTATGAAGAATGAACATAATCGTTCAATGGTTAACGTCGGTCACACTGTCATACATAAATAATGTTACAATCACACAAATAATAATTACTTCAGTTCATGTCAATGCTTATATACCAAAGCATATGAACCGTAAGCCTAATAGAGGACACACTCTTTTAAATTCATAAATCAGGTACGTAAAACATGCTAAAAATCGTTCCCAAAGTAGGGTAAACGACTTAATATATACTCAATTAAATTCATATGTCGCAACCGCAAAACGTAAAAATATCACGCATTCCGCAATAAAATTCGCAAACCGTATAAAAATATAACGCATACGCAATATAGGGTAAACGCATCCATCCCTATTTCGTTAAATTCGTAAAATGTTTCCGCATACTCCGATAAATTCCGTACGTATATATATATTGCATATAATAATTCAACCAAATTTCACATAAATTAAATACAAGAATCACAACAATAAGGAAAATGTTCATAATATAACAGTCAATTAAAAGCACTTACTCAACTCCAAGGCCTAAAGAGAATACACAGAAAAGAAATAAATTTTATCATTAAAGTGAATAAATTTTGCCTCACCAAATTAGACTTCTTTACGGCTGGTCCCTTCGCACTAGTCGCTCTAGCCGATGGCAGCCCAGGTCGGTTTGAAGGCAGAAGTTGGAGTCTCGTTGCTCAGGATGTGCTTCTGGCTCACGTTGGCTGCAGAAGTCAATTAGTCCCGTAGTCCCGTAGTCCAAGATAGTAGCACGATGCTTGTAGCTTAGTCGGCGGCAGAAGTCAAAGTCAAAGTGAGTCCCTACAGTACGCCCTTCCCTTATATAGTAATAAAAATTCCGTATCGATTCGTCCAGTAAGATTGCTTGCCGCCTTATTAGTCGAGTTTGGTATGCTTTCGTCTACCATCTGGGACGACAATATTTCTCGGATTTGATCTAATTTGAACCTTATTGATCCTTTAGTTCATACTATTTTAAAGACCAAATTCCTATACTTAAGTGACCTAGTTCGATAATCTCCTATCTCCCATAGGGAATGTTTTTCTTGAATATCTATCCAATTATGCAATTTCCAATGAAAATTTATATGAAAATAGATGAAAACAATAGCCCCGCGTATGATTTAATAAGCCCCTGTAAGTATTTAATATCTATTTTCCCCGTAAAATGCCAATATATCTTTGTATACCAATTTGATTCTTAAGATCCCTACGCTACATACTTCTATAAGAAACAAGTTCCTATGAGCGCCCTACCCTTTTTGGAAAACCTAACCTCTTTGAAAGCGATTTTATTTAATTCAAACAAAAGCAAGTATTTCCTAAGGTGTATTTATATAATTTCTGATGAAGATAATTTTTCTGCATATATTCTCACCAGATCCTATCGGATTTACTTTGTAAAATACCAATATAAATTTTATAAGAAAATTCGCTTCTTGTCCTAATTTTCATCACTTTCCTTTATTTGTTTTGATCAAAATTGAGTTTTCCATACGTTTATAAGCTAAAACTAGCCTAGAATTCCATCAAACATCAGTAATTTTAAAATCCTTACAATCTTTTTACGACAATTTTCGATCATAAAATTTGTCTATTTTAGCGTTTTACCGAATCGAACTCGTTATGTTTTATAAAAACAAAGCTCCCAACTTTATTTATTTCCGTTATTTAACTTCATAATACGAGTTTTTATATAATATTCCCAAAATCGATTTTGGATGAAAAGGTAAGTTCTTAGCTTTTTCACGCTTAATTCGTCCAATTTCGTTAATATACTTGCTGC
This sequence comes from Pammene aurita, assembly GCA_947086415.1. NCBI lineage: Eukaryota > Metazoa > Arthropoda > Insecta > Lepidoptera > Tortricidae > Pammene > Pammene aurita. Next base: position 4,967,649 of record OX352314.1, on the reverse strand, counting down.
AATATAGCTTTAATTACTTTCCCTTTAATTTAAGTATCGATTTCTAACAATACTTAACAAATTAAAAACATAACCTCTCCATTTGGACAAATTTTCAGACAAATCTAAAATATTATTAGATACTACTTTTTGTTATTGAATAAATTATCAATAATACATTTATTCTATACAATAAACTACATTTCATCTCGAAAATTCTATTAAAAGCATCAGTTTTTGGGAGGTTTTTGGTTTAGTGCAATTACAATGATTTCTATACTTAAAGGTACAACTGAAATTATATAGATTTTTAAGTTCTAATAATTTTAGTTCAGGTAATGGTAGTAGCTGGTTCTATGGTTTTATAGTCCTAGTTACGAGGTTTTGATAAGGTATTGTAGTAACTATCGTTGTAGATTTATCTTTTTATTCTGCAATTTTAGTTATGAGGTAATTATAATTATTCATAAATGGGGAATGAAGACAATATTTTGTGTTTAGGGAACATTTTGTTTATGATCACATTTTCTGAATATTTTGGGTAATTAAACAAAACAGTGTGTGTTGACAGTGGGAAGATGTCTTTTAAAGGGATGGATGAGAGGTTAACTGTGTGAGTTATGACATTTTAAGAGGTGATGGTTGAATGTATGATGCAGTATGGATATACGAGAATTTTGCGAGTAAGAATTTTGTTTGATTACACAAAGTTGGAGTGTGGTCAGCGGATATTGATGTTTTTTAAGTTGAGCTTAGGGGGGGGAAGGGGTTCTTGAAGGGATTACAATGATCGTTGTCAAAGGAATCTTGGTGTTAGGTTAATTTTATACATACCAGTTCTAGGTATCTTTCTTTGACAATGAGACACTATACACGTTGCAAAAACTAGTTTCACACACCCTTTTGTTCAGATATAAGGTAGATCAGTGACTGAATGATTTTGAGTATTTCAGAATTGTTATTATTGATCTATTTTTGTTTGAATAGAGGACATCACGCCATAAAAGGTAGTATTAGTTGGTTTGGAGATGGTTGTAGACTGGCTATCGGTACTTGGGGATACTATTGGGGGAAGTTATAAAAGAGTAAAGGGATAGTCGTCCTGACGAAGGCTTCTCTTGTCCCTTCATAAGGCCAGGGCAAAAGTTGGTTCGAGTTTTGTTTGATAATCAAGGGAAGAATCTTGTTTGATACAATACATATGAATGGGCAATGGGAGTTTCTATTAGAGATTGTAAGACCTCACAAACCTTGCACTTCCGTCAGGGCGGAAATTCTGGCTTTTTACCAATTCTGAATCAAGAAACTGAGAAACCACAAGGTCTATGATTATCTTGGAATCAATTGATTACTGCTGAGTAATGGTCACTTTTACATATCACACTATAAAAAAAAAATGTTTGCTTTGTTTGATGATACTGTCAACTTTTTGATTGATGGTTAGTCAAATGGGGTGAAATAACACTGGGAGGGTGAAATATCAATATCTGTGTCTTTATTGGGTTACGATGCAATCTCTGCTTCAAGTACAAATGTCCTTTCCGCGTCAATTCCATCGGAGGGCAGAGCTGTAGAGGTCCATAGGGTCCTCTAAGTATGAAAATTAGCAAAATGACTTTAAAGGCTGATAGAGCTTCATTTGTAAGCTTTTACATGATATTTTCATGAGTAAAGTTCATGAAAAAATGAAAAATAAATGATTCACATAGTATGTATGAGAGTGGAGGCTCACCTTATTACATATTGGTTTTATTTTAGTATGTAAGAAAAGATCAAGTTAATGATCTGACAAAGGAAACTGACTATGGTGACTATGGAAGTATATAAGCATCATTGTGTTTTATTAGCAACCATACATACCTGAACTTTAATGATAAGCTATTATCATTGCTTTCAGCAACTGAGAATATTTGGAAAATATAAAACCTGAAATCTTTACTAGGATTTCTCACAGTTTTCGATAAATTATATTATGTTTAGATATAATTATATTTATATTATTACTTATTTTTGCATTATTGCATAAGCAATTGATACCATAGAGTTTTGCTAAATATTGTTCACCGTTGATTGGCAAGATTTTGAAACATTCATGATCTTGGTCAATTAATTATGTATTTTGCATAGTTGTATTTTAGATAGAAATAATGGTTATTATTATTATTATTTGGGTATTTAAAATGGCATTTTGACCATAAGTGGCATTCATATGTAATTTATATATGCAGCTTGTGTAGATATTTAATGTATGTTTTAGCTTTCACAGGAACAGAGGCTATGAATAACAACTTAACAGGATAAGTATACAACATTTTGGGGAATTATTATCTGAAATATCCGTTTGTACCATTTGCAGTGGACAAACAGTAATTTGGTTACCGCACTAGATTTGTCATAAAGTTTTAGCAATCTTGTGATCGATTCCTTCAATGGGGGATATATTATTAGGTAAAATTAAACTCATAGGATGGCAGGAGGTTGTATATAAAGTATGTTCTAGAAATATTTACTTCATTCTTAAGATATGTGCTAAGTACAAAAATATATGATTTACTAAAGACATTTTATGACATAGTAAAAACTGTTAGTAACATAGACAGGATGTTTTACCCATTTAGAAATTAGTATTTTGATTACAAATTACTTTATCATCAGTTTCTTATGTTTTCATTGTGAGAATACCTAGGGATGGAAATGACCGACAACTGAGAAGATTGTTCGTTAAGTAATGATGAAAATTGATGCTTTTAATAGAATTTTCGAGATGAAATGTAGTTTATTGTATAGAATAAATTTATTATTGATAATTTATTCAATAACAAAAAGTAGTATCTAATAATATTTTAGATTTGTCTGAAAATTTGTCCAAATGGAGAGGTTATGTTTTTAATTTGTTAAGTATTGTTAGAAATCGATACTTAAATTAAAGGGAAAGTAATTAAAGCTATATTGCAGCAAGTACATTAACGAAATTGGACGAATTAAGCGTGAAAAAGCTAAGAACTTACCTTTTCATCCAAAATCGATTTTGGGAATATTATATAAAAACTCGTATTATGAAGTTAAATAACGGAATTAAATAAAGTTGGGAGCTTTGTTTTTATAAAACATAACGAGTTCGATTCGGTAAAACGCTAAAATAGACAAATTTTATGATCGAAAATTGTCGTAAAAAGATTGTAAGTATTTTACGACAATTTTCGATTTTATACTTGCTGCAATATAGCTTTAATTACTTTCCCTTTACGAAATTGGACGAATTAAGCGTGAAAAAGCTAAGAACTTACCTTTTCATCCAAAATCGATTTTGGGAATATTATATAAAAACTCGTATTTTGAAGTTAAATAACGGAAATAAATAAAGTTGGGAGCTTTGTTTTTATAAAACATAACGAGTTCGATTCGGTAAAACGCTAAAATAGACAAATTTTATGATCGAAAATTGTCGTAAAAAGATTGTAAGTATTTTACGACAATTTTCGATTTTATACTTGCTGCAATATAGCTTTAATTACTTTCCCTTTAATTTAAGTATCGATTTCTAACAATACTTAACAAATTAAAAACATAACCTCTCCATTTGGACAAATTTTCAGACAAATCTAAAATATTATTAGATACTACTTTTTGTTATTGAATAAATTATCAATAATACATTTATTCTATACAATAAACTACATTTCATCTCGAAAATTCTATTAAAAGCATCAATTTTCATCATTACTTAACGAACAATCTTCTCAGTTGTCGGTCATTTCCATCCCTAGGTATTCTCACAATGAAAACATAAGAAACTGATGATAAAGTAATTTGTAATCAAAATACTAATTTCTAAATGGGTAAAACATCCTGTCTATGTTACTAACAGTCTTTACTATGTCATAAAATGTCTTTAGTAAATCATATACTGTTGTACTTAGCACATATCTTAAGAATGAAGTAAATATTTCTAGAACATACTTTATATACAACCTCCTGCCATCCTATGAGTTTAATTTTACCTAATAATATATCCCCCATTATAGGAATCGATCACAAGATTGCTAAAACTTTATGACAAATCTAGTGCGGTAACCAAATTACTGTTTGTCCACTGCAAATGGTACAAACGGATATTTCAGATAATAATTCCCCAAAATGTTGTATAGTTATCCTGTTAAGTTGTTATTCATAGCCTCTGTTCCTGTGAAAACTAAAACATACATTAAATATCTACACAAGCTGCATATATAAATTACATATGAATGCCACTTATGGTCAAAATGCCATTTTAAATACCCAAATAATAATAATAATAACCATTATTTCTATCTAAAATACAACTATGCAAAATACATAATTAATTGACCAAGATCATGAATGTTTCAAAATCTTGCCAATCAACGGTGAACAATATTTAGCAAAACTCTATGGTATCAATTGCTTATGCAATAATGCAAAAATAAGTAATAATATAAATATAATTATATCTAAACATAATATAATTTATCGAAAACTGTGAGAAATCCTAGTAAAGATTTCAGGTTTTATATTTTCCAAATATTCTCAGTTGCTGAAAGCAATGATAATAGCTTATCATTAAAGTTCAGGTATGTATGGTTGCTAATAAAACACAATGATGCTTATATACTTCCATAGTCACCATAGTCAGTTTCCTTTGTCAGATCATTAACTTGATCTTTTCTTACATACTAAAATAAAACCAATATGTAATAAGGTGAGCCTCCACTCTCATACATACTATGTGAATCATTTATTTTTCATTTTTTCATGAACTTTACTCATGAAAATATCATGTAAAAGCTTACAAATGAAGCTCTATCAGCCTTTAAAGTCATTTTGCTAATTTTCATACTTAGAGGACCCTATGGACCTCTACAGCTCTGCCCTCCGATGGAATTGACGCGGAAAGGACATTTGTACTTGAAGCAGAGATTGCATCGTAACCCAATAAAGACACAGATATTGATATTTCACCCTCCCAGTGTTATTTCACCCCATTTGACTAACCATCAATCAAAAAGTTGACAGTATCATCAAACAAAGCAAACATTTTTTTTTATAGTGTGATATGTAAAAGTGACCATTACTCAGCAGTAATCAATTGATTCCAAGATAATCATAGACCTTGTGGTTTCTCAGTTTCTTGATTCAGAATTGGTAAAAAGCCAGAATTTACGCCCTGACGGAAGTGCAAGGTTTGTGAGGTCTTACAATCTCTAACAGAAACTCCCATTGCCCATTCATATGTATTGTATCAAACAAGATTCTTCCCTTGATTATCAAACAAAACTCGAACCAACTTTTGCCCTGGCCTTATGAAGGGACAAGAGAAGCCTTCGTCAGGACGACTATCCCTTTACTCTTTTATAACTTCCCCCAATAGTATCCCCAAGTACCGATAGTCAGTCTACAACCATCTCCAAACCAACTAATACTACCTTTTATGGCGTGATGTCCTCTATTCAAACAAAAACAGATCAATAATAACAATTCTGAAATACTCAAAATCATTCAGTCACTGATCTACCTTATATCTGAACAAAAGGGTGTGTGAAACTAGTTTTTGCAACGTGTATAGTGTCTCATTGTCAAAGAAAGATACCTAGAACTGGTATGTATAAAATTAACCTAACACCAAGATTCCTTTGACAACGATCATTGTAATCCCTTCAAGAACCCCTTCCCCCCCCTAAGCTCAACTTAAAAAACATCAATATCCGCTGACCACACTCCAACTTTGTGTAATCAAACAAAATTCTTACTCGCAAAATTCTCGTATATCCATACTGCATCATACATTCAACCATCACCTCTTAAAATGTCATAAATCACACAGTTAACCTCTCATCTCACACACACTGTTTTGTTTAATTACCCAAAATATTCAGAATATGTGATCAAAAACAAAATGTTCCCTAAACACAAAATATTGTCTTCATTCCCCATTTATGAATAATTATAATTACCTCATAACTAAAATTGCAGAATAAAAAGATAAATCTACAACGATAGTTACTACAATACCTTATCAAAACCTCGTAACTAGGACTATAAAACCATAGAACCAGCTACTACCATTACCTGAACTAAAATTATTAGAACTTAAAAATCTATATAATTTCAGTTGTACCTTTAAGTATTGAAATCATTGTAATTGCACTAAACCAAAAACCTCACTTATTTATTAAACCCGCGTAAAAAAACTTAAATTTCCGAAATTTTTACTACTGTGTTGCTTAACTCTACATTTTAGAACAACTCGGTGTACTTGTATTTCCCCAATATCCCTCGTTATCTATTTTCCCCTCTTACTTATTTAAACTACACTCTTTATTTATTTACTTATTTCTACTAGATAAAAAACGTCTAAAACAAGTAATAGCAACGCTAAGTCAAATCCAAGATGTATACCATACCCGCAATGTACTTTCACGTAGATAGGCGCTTACGTAATATCAAAACCCCTAATTCAACGCAATTCTAAATTTGCCTACTTTATTCTAAGAAAAAAAATCATATATATACGTTTGTATACCTGCTCGGAGTATCGACTCGCGTCGCGACATCTATAGTTCGATTTATTTTTATATTATCAAATGTTCCTTTTAACTACTCTACTGACAATATATCGTGATCTCGGAACCGAAAAGTTTACGTATGAAATTGTCTCCTATCCTATAAAATTTACGACAACAAGTCATTCGCCCGTTCCTAGCTCTAACAACGTCATCTAGTGACAAATGAGTGAACTAAAAGCTAATTATAATTATGTGACGGATAAAATCTATAAGGATTCTACAAGAAAACATCGTTCGCTAGTTTACTCTAGTAACAGTGACATCTAGTGACGAGTAGTTGAACTAAAACTGAATAATTATTGTAATATCGAAAAATATAAAAGCATTCTACAAGAAAACATCGTTCGCTAGTTTACGCTAAGAACAGTGACATCTAGTGACACTTTGAAGAGCCTGCTAATTGTTAAAACAAAATTATAATTTTAAAACCATTTGATGTAAGAACATTGTTGGCTAATTCGTAATTGTAACAACGACCCCTTGCGACCCTTACATAAACTATTCCCAAAACATAGTAAAATCTGTAAAAGCAAAATTTTATTTATTTATTTCGAGTCTAAAATTAATAGCATATTGAAGGAAAAAATCTGTAGTTGCCACTATGGCCAACATAACTCACAATTTTTTCTGAATTTGTTGTTGCAAATTTGTTTATGGACCCCCTTTTTTATTCCAATTCTTAACTTGACATAACTACGTATCGTATTCGTAGGTTTAATTAACACAAATACCGTCCTAACTCACGTAAACGCTAAATAAAAGCTGAATGTACGATGAGACGATGACGCTTATATACTTGTCTTAGTTAGCTTCCTAAATGATTTAGTTTCTAAATTTAGTAAAGTCTAACCGCATTTAGCAAATAAATTTACTATGAAAACTAGTTAGGATCCTAATTAGGGTGCTAGTTAGGACACTAAAAAAAGTAAAGTGAAACAGGGCTTTTAAACACTAATGTTATCAGTGACTATCAAAGATTTCTTTATCTGTGGAATGACTTTGTGTATTTTTAAAATAGGATTCTACCATAAACTTATCAATGCTACTATTAAATTGAACCCGAAAGTATATTAGTGTGTGTCTGTTTACAAAACTAGTTTGTTTTAAGTACTGTATGCATTTAAATCTTATTTCTGTTCCAATAAATAAAAAGAAATAAATAAATATATATATTTTTTTTCCCAAGGATTTTACTAATTTACGAACGCGCTTGGTAGTTTTTAATTTAAATGGCAACACCGCTCTGAGCTCACAGCCGTCCCTACCAACCAATCAGAGCCGTTCAAAATTTTCACAAGTATAGCGTGAATATAGCCGTGAATATAGCAATGGCCGACCGGTGTTTTAATGTGACACGTTTCGACTCCGGTTTTCTGATTCCTAATTTCCTTATATGTGTCCGTTTATTAAGTAAAACAATAGCAAAAGTACCTAAGCGAAAGAAGTAAGTGTTAACCGACATAATTATTCAACAGTGGTTTAAGTAGTTTGAATGATGGAGATGTGTTTACGAGTTCAAAATTTTGTTAGTAAATACCGGCGCCATTTTTACTACGTTTAATGAATTTGTATTGTTTCTAGATTATATCTGTTGATGAATATCTACACTCTACACCTATTATGTTATGGATAAAACCAGATTACAATGGGAAACCTACAAATTACTACGCAATAATCAATCAATCAAGGAAGCTGTGCAGTGTTTAAAGAACGTCAAAACTTGTGACGTAAAATGTAGCGGATCAAATGGACTTGAATTACAGTAAAATATCAAGTAAGTACGCATTATTTTGTTTAATAGTGGACTATCTACCCAATTCAGTTTATTTTACAACCGTATCCCTTTTGTTTTTAAATATAATTATATATCTAAAGGTAAACAAGGTTTTGTCCCGTCAAAACTTATATATGATGTTTGTAGGGTAATTGTGCTCCGTTTCGTCCACTTACCGATTTTGCCAGCTTTGTGATGCAAAAAGATTATCTTAAAGTACCCTTACTTAAATGTATTATATTTCATTTTATAGCTTATATAGTCTAGTTTATGTTAATATTACGCGATAATTATCCATACTTGCGAGATTTTGTAAAAAAAATATTATTTGAAAAAGTGGGGTATTCGTTAGTTTTCGTCCAAAAATGTCAGTTTTCCGTCCTGGGCTCTGCTAGTTTTCGTCCACTGAGTAGGATGATTATTTCTGAAAATATCCACTTAATCAAAAAATGATGAAACAAACCTCAATGTTATTTTTAAAGTCCTATCGATTGATGTGCAACATGATGATTTTTGGTAAAAAAAAATTGTTACACGTATGGAAAACCCCTTGTGGCTACCCCCTAAAAAAAATATTTTCAGTAATTTTACTACAATACTAAGTAGGGGTAAACCAAATACACCTTCTGTTATAATTTCATGAATATTAGTTATAGTCTCCAAATAAAAAATGGCCATGGCATACGGACGAACTACGGACATGACGAAACTATAAGGTTTCCGTTTTTGCCATTTTGGCTACGGAATCCTAAAAACTAATGTTAATAAGGATTAACACCGTTTTTCTTTATTTCCGTTAATATTAGCATACAGTTAGGTACGATTAAGGAAACGAAATGGCGTAGTTAGTTTTTATAAATTTGTTTTTTCCATACAAGTATGTATTGTTAAATCGATCACGGTATTATATTTAACTCAACCAAACAATCGAATATTATAACTAAGGCATTTTATCACCAAACAATGATATTGTAGGCCTTTAATGTTAACCACTGTCACTGCTTGTACTATAAAGCCTTGGCCAAACAGCAAGCGTGGCGCAGCGCCGCGGTCGCGCGGCGCGACCTGCCGTGCGACGACATATCGCCTGACTTCGTGTCACTGACTTTGAATAGAACTTCATACGCGGACGTACTGCTGCGGCCTGCGGTCGGGTTCCAACTTGTTTGTACCTTAGCCTTGGCCAAACAGCAAGCGTGGCGCAGCGCCGCGTCTGCGCCGCGTGACGCCGAAGCGATGACTGTTCAAACAGGGCGCGCGCGGATCGCGCCGGCCTCGCGCTCTCAACACGCCCTCATTGCGCGCGCGTGAACACGGCGCGGCCGCGCGCGATGCGGGCGTGACTCGCTCATTCCTTCCGAAGCCAAGATAATTTTTTCGAAGAGAAGATATTTTTTTCTATATCCATAATCACAATCACAGTATATTGCTACGCTCGCACGACGCACCGCGCTGCCTAACGTCCGACTGATGTGACCCAGCGCGGCGCAGCGTGCCGCCGCGCAGCGCTACGCCCGCGCCGCGTGAACGAGGGGGGCCGCGCGGCGCGGGGTGCGACAGAAGCGGGGCGCGGCGCCAGCGGGACGCAGTCTGTTTGACGTCGCTAACCTGTTAACATGTGCCGCGGTCACGCCGCGCGACCGTGGCGCTGCGCCACGCTTGCTGTTTGACCAAGGCTTAATGCAATTGACACGACTAGCGTAGTCAACCGCGCATTGGATCGTTCATTATTGGGTCGTTCCTTAGAGAATTCAACCCGGAGTAGCCATGTCTGCCGTTTTCTTTACAAAGCAAGTCTGCCGATTTTTGCGGGGGAGGGGAACGTCAAGTGTATTCTGTGGCTATTCGTACTTAACGTACAAATAGGTGTAAGCATGACCACTGGTCATATGTTTTCGGCAAAGGGGGAACGCCTGTCAATGGCGACTCCGGTCGGTTGAATTCTCTAAGGGTCGTGCATTACCCGGAAAGGTTTCCGATTGGTTCCGATCAGATCCGAAGGTTATGCGACTATTTAAAAAAGTAGCTTTTTTCATAGTAATCAGATCAAAACACGAGACTTCCATATTTGTTCAAATATTTAACAGCGCATGTTTTTGTTTGTTTGTTTTCGTGTGGTTTTAATTGCCGGTAAATAGATAAAGATGATGTGATAGTGCTTAGTGAAAATAACGGATAATATTCATTGTGAAAGATGTACAGGTGTGTGTGCGTGTGTGTGTGTACGGACGATGGCAATGGCACGATCACAAAGCTTTCTTTTGAAGTGAAATAAGCAGAGCACGCCATAGTATGGAGGTTATAATTGTTATTCTACTACCATTTGGTCACGCTAATGTTAATTATAGTTTTGTCTTCTCACAAATAACTCGTATATTAACGATAACAATGCAACAGAAGAGCTAGTTTTAGTCTTTGCTCAAGTCATTTAAATGTTTTATTTATTACATTTATTTACGTAACATTATATGAGGAATGGACAGAAACTAAAGTGTGTAGGTAATCAAATATAATATTACCATACTACTATATACTATAATATTACGTATTAATTAAGTATTTTGAAGTAAAATAACCATTAGAAATATTTACCTAGCTGTCTAGATTTCCGGGATCAGGTGGTCGCAAAACTGAAATTTATACCAAATTGCTCTGCTAGTTTTGGTCCACAAAGTTTATATATTAATTATATTCTAACACTTTAATCTCCACTTAAAATATTGTACAATTAACTTTAAAATAGATAATTCATGCCAAACATATTTAGTGCAGACACCTACACAAAGAATCAGGTTCAAACGAAACCTAGGCCCTAACTTTAGTCATCCTATTGACTACCCGTTACTTGCAATGCCACGCCATTGCTATGGCCGGAGCATTTCAAACCCCTTAAGAATAATGATTATGAGTTCCCATTTAAAATTAGAATACTTTTTTAGCGATTTACCTATGTACTTGGAAACAATAACAAACTTACTTAGTTTAAAGTAAAACGTTTGGAAAGCAAATAACCATTTAAACTATCTCCATGTTCAGACACTAGTAACGTTTTTATTTTAATCAATTTTCAGAGTTCCGGAACAATTACAAAGCGACTTCAGTCTCATCATCGATTAACGCGGTCCACCTTCCTGTCACCGTGGAAGACAGACTGGAATATCTACACACTATTCCTATTTTAACCTTAGTCTCTTAAGTTAGCCACTAAGTATCATTTATACCACGACGGTGGCAAACAAGCATACGACCCGCCTTATGGTAAGCAATTACCATAGCCTATGGACGCCCGTAACCCCAGAGGATTCACATGCAAGCATTTATAGTACCTATATGCTTTCGAACGTGGCAACTTTTCAAAATAATGATTTTATTTTTATTTTATTAAGTTAATCAGCAATTATGTTTAATGCTAACTGGGTAATGTTGTTTCAATGTGAATACCCTACAAGTAAATAACATCCTTATCATTGCTAAACCCTTTAAATATTTAAACTTTTGTAAGACATGTTAACTTTAAGTACTTGTGGCTGTACTCACTACTTGGCTGGTTTTTAAGTATTACACTAAAACTGCCTACGTCAAATAATGATTTCAATTTGTAAAATTAGCATACATTCCACAAATAAGCCTTTCAAATCACCGAAACATCAAATGCAGTGTGCAAACTATTAAGTTGATAATCTCAAATAATAGCAAAGACAAGGATCCCGACGAATTGAGGAATCCTCTTGTGAAACTTGAATGTCGTTTGATAAGAGATCATTGCTTGGAACTGGTATGTGTAAATAAATATATATCCTAGGTTACCCTACATTGCCTAAGATCTATTCTGTGGCCTAAGTTTATTATCCTGCCATAATATAATACATTTGCTTGATAAAGGTTCTCCAGATGGAGAAGTAAGTGAGATTACTGATAGATGGATTAGATAGATTGCTTAATTATTCGAAAAGTATACATTTATTTATACAGTGCCCTGCAGAACTGTTTTCGTAGTTTGTCTGTAGGTGAGCTAGTTACTAAATAGTTATTCTATTGTTATGCTAATGTTATTTATTGGCACACTTAGCGATATGCTGTTTGTGATACCGGTGTCACTCAAGTGTATCTAGTAGATATTTCTAAAGCTGTTTTTTAAATTTCAATTTGTCCAGCTGGTGTCTTATCTTGTACGGTAGGTTATTTAGATAATACGGTGATCTTTTATTGATGGTTTGGTCACCGAAATAGTTTTCTACTTGTGGCAACTCGTATTTGTCAACAGACACTGATTTTGTGTTATGTGAGTGATCGATCAGTACTAGGCTGCACTATGATCATGTTGATACTACTTTTCTTTTGTTATTATTTATTAAACAAGAAATAAACATGTAGTTTTATTTAACGTGGCACCCTTACTAAATCAACACTACCCTGGTGATCATTTCTTTGCTACTACTTTTAATAAATGAACCTGTCTCTGTTATTATGTATCTACTAATAAACATTGATTTTTCCCTCCTGAAACAGGCTACGTGTTAACTAAAATATACTTTAAGATGATTGGTATTTCATAAAATAGAAATGAATATTAAAATTATGGACCTAGACTGAGTCATATTTTTACCAAAACATTGGTATTTTGAATTTCCCGCCTTTTGAACCACTAGATATTATTAAAAATGTCTCATTGTTTATTGAATGAGAATAATAATACGTTAATTACATAGTGAAATACTAATTATTTTTACAATTTGCAAAATAAAACATTTTTAGAACACATAGAATCGAAACGCAACGCCAGTGACCGTCAGTCCGTAATAATATGGCTGTCAGATATTCAAAACAAAGTTTTCGTGGTTATGTTTTGTTAGTTTTAGTGATTTTAAAACGCGTGAACTGCTTAAAAAGTGTGTGGAAAAGGTGCTTTCGAGCACCAGTGAAGTGATGCAATTATGTTTCAAGTGTATTTCGTGATATACCGTGATTTAATGTGCCTACAAGGTTTACCCGGAATTCGCGCCTAAGGTAACAATATGATTTAAGAATGCTTCCCTCTGCCCTCCGCGTATATATTTTTTATTGTTTCAACAACAATATTAGTCTCCATATCCATTAACACGGTCAGCAACTGAAACCGCTTAAATTATCCAACCAAATCATGTGTAAATACTAATATGTATGATTCTAATCCTGGTCACGGCTATTAACTGAAGAGAACGCGCCGGGCGCTCCTAAATTAAACTTTTACTTCTTTACTCTACAAGCTAGAGCAGCTATTGAAAGCTACTAAACGACGGTACAACTTAGAAAGCTGAAGAAAGACAAAGTGGCTCTCTATGAAGGAAACCCTCTACCCCGTCTGAAACCCTGTAATACTAAAACTTTCCCTAAGCTCTGATGACTATAGATTCTTACTTCCTGAAAGGAACACTACAACCCTGCGTTAAATACCTACTATAACCCCAATAATCTAATTTCCTATATAAACATGATTTGTCAGACAATTTCAGCGGTTTTTCCTAACAATGGCTCGTGAAAGTTAGTGGTAGATCCCTAGTTATGTAGTAACCCGATAATTTTTAGGAGACCGATAAAGAGGTTGTTGAAACAAAAACAAGGATATTTATTTTAAACTTTATTTCCTATAAATGGTACTTTACAAGGAAAAGATATTAAGTAAATAGGTATATAAAATTAATTAGTAAATTAATATTATTCGGTTATAAGTTCAAGCTGTTGATGCGGGAAGGTTAGTGGTAAAGTTGTAGAATGGTGTCAGGAATCTGTAAAAGAAACGGCTATTCGGTAGTTTCCATATAGACAAAGTCTTCCCAATATTTGCGGTGAAGATTAATGCTAGAAAATTATTTTGTAAAATTTTGTTATTGATGATGAAATTAACTCTTGTCTTATTTGAATATTTTATTTTACTACAAGCAAATATGTTTTTTTTTTATTTATCCCCTACGCCCTAAAAGCGACAGTGTTAACGAATACAGACAATAATTATACAATTAAATTATTTTCTTAGAAAAATTATTTATTTATTTTAAACATAGTTAGGAAGGGTAGCTAATGTGTGATAGGGGTTTCTTTTCCCAAATACACACGCCTGTAGTTCGTGCGGTGAGGAAAACTGTCTCAAATCCTGTCTAATTATTATTATTTTTTTTTAAATATATTTTATTAAAAATAAAATATTTTTATTTTGTCTATCAATGACTTTATTAAGTGAAGCTACCAACGTTTCGTAACCTACACTCCAGAGGAAAGAAACGCCAAGAAAACCTCTGAGATGCCTAGCTAATTAATTAAATCAAAATTAAATCTAAAATTCAACCAAAGGGACTGTGGTCATGCCGAAATAAATCATAGAAATATGTCGTGTTAGGCAGTTATGCTAATTCAAACTTCAAGGATAAGCAAATAGTATAGTACGTAGAGTAAGGCATTGTTTCTAACTACCAAACTCTTCATCTAATTATCAAATTTTACAGATGATGTACACTATTGAATTGAAAGCCTGAATTAACTTATGAACTATTTTCGTTCAGTTGTAGTTGATATGGATTCCCACTACTCACTCCAGCACGATTCAATCTCTCAGTTGAATTTCAATACTTTATTACAGTGGCTTTCTCTTTGCCAATAATTGTATTTCCAACAATACAATAATATTTATTCATCAATTATCATGAATGGTGATAAGATACAAGTCTCACTATGTCAGAGAACATGTTAAAATTTTCATAATATGTTTTGTTTTACAACACAAGGTTGGTACATAGTCAGATGCCTTATTTCAGCTCAAAAGTAATAAATAATTTCAGTTATATAAATGACACTTCATAGAAGGATCAGAATGGTTAACGTCGGACACACTGTCATACATAAATAATGTTACAATCACAAAAATAATAATTACTTCAGTTCATGTCAATGCTTATATACCAAAGCATATGAACCGTAAGCCTAATAGAGGACACACTCTTTTAAATTCATAAATCAGGTACGTAAAACATGCTAAAAATCGTTCCCAAAGTAGGGTAAACGACTTAATATATACTCAATTAAATTCATATGTCGCAACCGCAAAACGTAAAAATATCACGCATTCCGCAATAAAATTCGCAAACCGTATAAAAATATAACGCATACGCAATATAGGGTAAACGCATCCATCCCTATTTCGTTAAATTCGTAAAATGTTTCCGCATACTCCGATAAATTCCGTACGTATATATATATTGCATATAATAATTCAACCAATTTTCACATAAATTAAATACAAGAATCACAACAATAAGGAAAATGTTCATAATATAACAGTCAATTAAAAGCACTTACTCAACTCCAAGGCCTAAAGAGAATACACAGAAAAGAAATAAATTTTATCATTAAAGTGAATAAATTTTGCCTCACCAAATTAGACTTCTTTACGGCTGGTCCCTTCCCACTAGTCGCTCTAGCCGATGGCAGCCCAGGTCGGTTTGAAGGCAGAAGTTGGAGTCTCGTTGCTCAGGATGTGCTTCTGGCTCACGTTGGCTGCAGAAGTCAATTAGTCCCGTAGTCCCGTAGTCCAAGATAGTAGCACGATGCTTGTAGCTTAGTCGGCGGCAGAAGACAAAGTCAAAGTGAGTCCCTACAGTACGCCCTTCCCTTATATAGTAATAAAAATTCCGTATCGATTCGTCCAGTAAGATTGCTTGCCGCCTTATTAGTCGAGTTTGGTATGCTTTCGTCTACCATCTGGGACGACAATATTTCTCGGATTTGATCTAATTTGAACCTTATTGATCCTTTAGTTCATACTATTTTAAAGACCAAATTCCTATACTTAAGTGACCTAGTTCGATAATCTCCTATCTCCCATAGGGAATGTTTTTCTTGAATATCTATCCAATTATGCAATTTCCAATGAAAATTTATATGAAAATAGATGAAAACAATAGCCCCGCGTATGATTTAATAAGCCCCTGTAAGTATTTAATATCTATTTTCCCCGTAAAATGCCAATATATCTTTGTATACCAATTTGATTCTTAAGATCCCTACGCTACATACTTCTATAAGAACAAGTTCCTATGAGCGCCCTACCCTTTTTGGAAAACCTAACCTCTAAGAAAGCGATTTTCTTTAATTCAAACAAAAGCAAGTATTTCCTAAGGTGTATTTATATAATTTCTGATGAAGATAATTTTACTGCATATATTCTGACCAGATCCTATCGGATTTACTGCGTATTTACTTTGTAAAATACCAATATAAATTTTATAAGAAAATTCGCTTTTTATCCTAATTTTCATCACTTTCCTTTATTTGTTTTGATCAAAATTGAGTTTTCCATACGTTTATAAGCTAAAACTTGCCTAGAATTCCATCAAACATCAGTAATTTTAAAATCCTTACAATCTTTTTACGACAATTTTCGATCATAAAATTTGTCTATTTTAGCGTTTTACCGAATCGAACTCGTTATGTTTTATAAAAACAAAGCTCCCAACTTTATTTATTTCCGTTATTTAACTTCATAATACGAGTTTTTATATAATATTCCCAAAATCGATTTTGGATGAAAAGGTAAGTTCTTAGCTTTTTCACGCTTAATTCGTTCAATTTCGTTAATATACTTGCTGCAATATAGCTTTAATTACTTTCCCTTTAATTTAAGTATCGATTTCTAACAATACTTAACAAATTAAAAACATAACCTCTCCATTTAGACAAATTTTCAGACAAATCTAAAATATTATTAGATACTACTTTTTGTTATTGAATAAATTATCAATAATACATTTATACTATACAATAAACTACATTTCATCTCGAAAATTCTATTAAAAGCATCAATTTTCATCATTACTTAACGAACAATCTTCTCAGTTGTCGGTCATTTCCATCCCTAGGTATTCTCACAATGAAAACATAAGAAACTGATGATAAAGTAATTTGTAATCAAAATACTAATTTCTAAATGGGTAAAACATCCTGTCTACGTTACTAACAGTTTTTACTATGTCATAAAATGTCTTTAGTAATTTATATATTTTTGTACTTAGCACATATCTTAAGAATGAAGTAAATATTTCTAGAACATACTTTATATACTACCTCCTGCCATCCTATGAGTTTAATTTTACCTAATAATATATCCCCCATTGAAGGAATCGATCACAAGATTGCTAAAACTTTATGACAAATCTAGTGCGGTAACCAAATTACTGTTTGTCCACTGCATATGGTACAAACGGATATTTCAGATAATAATTCCCCAAAATGTTGTATACTTATCCTGTTAAGTTGTTATTCATAGCCTCTGTTCCTGTGAAAACTAAAACATACATTAAATATCTACACAAGCTGCATATATAAATTACATATGAATGCCACTTATGGTCAAAATGCCATTTTAAATACCCAAATAATAATAATAATAACCATTATTTCTATCTAAAATACAACTATGCAAAATACATAATTAATTGACCAAGATCATGAATGTTTCAAAATCTTGCCAATCAACGGTTAACAATATTTAGCAAAACTCTATGGTATCAATTGCTTATGCAATAATGCAAAAATAAGTAATAATATAAATATAATTATATCTAAACATAATATAATTTATCGAAAACTGTGAGAAATCCTAGTAAAGATTTCAGGTTTTATATTTTCCAAATATTCTCAGTTGCTGAAAGCAATGATAATAGCTTATCATTAAAGTTCAGGTATGTATGGTTGCTAATAAAACACAATGATGCTTATATACTTCCATAGTCACCATAGTCAGTTTCCTTTGTCAGATCATTAACTTGATCTTTTCTTACATACTAAAATAAAACCAATATGTAATAAGGTGAGCCTCCACTCTCATACATACTATGTGAATCATTTATTTTTAATTTTTACATGAACTTTACTCATGAAAATATCATGTAAAAGCTTACAAATGAAGCTCTATCAGCCTTTAAAGTCATTTTGCTAATTTTCATACTTAGAGGACCCTATGGACCTCTACAGCTGGGCCCCTATTCGAGATGCCAAACTGTAAGACGTTGCTCTCACAGTTGTCTCACTAGATGATAGAGTGATACACCTAACTGTCAAGCTGTCAGTAGGTCTCGCTAGAGCGTTTTGTCTATGGCCATGGCCACCATTTTAGATATGTTGACAGGACGTAGGGAATCCCATGGCAGAGAGTTTGGTGGTTTTTTTTTAGTAGGTATACGTAGGTATCGAACCATGGATGTATAAGAAGTGGATCTCATTCTTCGGTCACAAAGTGAGGCCGACAGAGAAGCTTATCTAAGGGAGTGTCTCGTTTTGACTAAGGAGGTAATGACGTCAGCAGACAATCAAAATGTGAATATTTGTCAAATGTGACAATTTTGTAACGAGTGCGTGTGAGGTACCGCCCCCCACAATTATGCTCTCTATCGGACCGTTTTTAGGGTTCCGTAGTCAACTAGAAACCCTTATAGTTTCGCCATGTCTGCCCGTCCGTCCGTCCGTCCGTCCGTCCGTCCGTCCGCGGATAATCTCAGTGACCGTTAGCACTAGAAAGCTGAAATTTGGTACTAATATGTATATCAATCACGCCGACAAAGTGGTAAAATAAAAAGTGGATTTTTTTTTAATTAGGGTACCTCCCCTATACGTAAAGTGGGGAGTGATTTTTTTTTTCATTTCAACCCTAACGTGTGATATATTGTTGGATAGGTATTTAAAAATGAACAGGGGTTTACCAGAATAATTTTTCGATAATGTAAATATTTTCGGAAATAATCGCTCCAGAAGTAAAAAAATATGCGTCCCCCCCCCCCCTCTAACTTTTGAACCATAAGTTTTAAAAATATGAAAAAAATCTCAAAAGTAGAACTTTATAAAAACTTTCTAGGAAAATTATTTTGAACTTGATAGGATGAATAGTTTTTGAAAAAAAATTACAAAATTTTTTCTGAACTAAGTTTGTAATTTAACCGTATAAGCAGGTGTTTATTGTACCTGTAATTTCTACAAAATTACAATGAAATTACGTGCTTTCAAATAAAGTAAAAACGGTGAAAATCGGTTCACGCAATAAAGAATTATTCCATAAAAATCATCTTCCATACTTTAAGCTCGCGCGCAATAGTTTACTTAATTTGCCGATAGATGTCGCTGTACGTGAAACTCTCATATCATATCCTACATGGCGGTGTTATTAACTCTTAAGTGGGGACACTTACTGTGACGGACGGAAAACTACGGAACCCTACACTGAGCGTGGCCCGACACGCTCTTGGCCGGTTTTTAGTACTTTTAAGGGTTCCGTAGCCAAAATGGCATAAACGGTACCCTTATAGTTTCGTCATGTCCGTCTGTCTGTCCGTCAGTCCGTCTGTCCGTATTTCACAGCCATTTTACTCGGAAACTATAAGACGAATAAAATAAAAATTAGACATAAGTTGTATTTTTCATGCCGCTATTTAATTATAGTCTGGCAAACCATTTTTTCAGTAGGAAAGCGCGGCAAATTCAAAATACGTACATGTGCCGACCCTTTGTGATGAGACACCGTGTTCGTGACGAAAATTTCAATTCACATATCTTTTACATTGAATTTGTTTCTAGTGCATTTCACTCTCTCGTCTTAAGCGCGAGTGAGATAGAACTCCTGCAACGTTCTACATTGAATTTAAATTCGTTTTTATGGCATATGTCAATTGCCTCCACCAGATTATTTGTTACAGTTGATGACAGATCAGACGAAATATATCCGTTTCCTTTTTACACACCGTAAATGTCACGTAATGAAAGGGGTGGAAATACCAACTAAAATTAAAAACATAGAATTTGATGATCATTGCTGCTTTTTTCACTGATTCTTAGTGTTGTCATACTTTTGGTCGCTGTACATTGCTACTGCGTTCGTTGGCTGGACAGACTATATGTAGTTAAATTGAAGGAGAAAATATTTTTATGGGGGGCGCTCCATGTAACTAAATTACAAAAAACAATTTTTCCCCTGTACATCAATCGATAGGTGTTTAAAAATAACATTGCTGTTTTGTTGAACATTTTGTGATTTAGTAAATATTTTCAGAAATAATCGCATCGAAGGTCAGAAAAATTGAGTGAACCCCCCCCCCCCCCCGTAACGAACCCTAAGTCCATATAATAAACTTAAAAAATTTGAGAAGATTATCTTATTTTTCTATTACATACTTTTTACATAAATTATTTTGAACATTATCAGTTCAGCCATTTTTGAGTTATCTCCAAAAAACTTCTTCCATATGTATCAGATACTACCTTCTGGTATTAGTTTGGTTCTTATTCCATGGAAGGTACGGAACCCTCTATTATGCGTGGTCCGACACGCACTTGGCCGGTTTTATGCTAGTCGCCTATGAACGACTCTTTTACTCGGTTATAATTTTCAACTGTGGCTAGGGCACCGAGTAAACAATAGTACTATACAGAAGTCCCTCTTTGATGTTACGAATCATGTTGTCCCCTTCTTCACGCATGGCAAGTACTCTTTCTCACTTAGGCAAACGTATCGGATACTAGTTGTCAAATTCAATGACAGAAATGCACATCCTTGGTTAGGGACAAGGTTTAAGAAAAAGATCCACTTCATATAAATCCGTGATACGAACACAGATTACACCTTGTTAGCCCGCCCCACTGTAAATTTATCAAAAATCTTATCGGTTGGCTTCCATATAGCGATATAGAGCCCATCTTCGAGATCATGAAAAAATAAGTCTTACTAGGTCTTAAATGGGCGCTAGTATGTATAACACGATGTAAATTGTTCTTGAATAAATATCATATCATATCATATGGCGTCAAGTTGAAAATACAAGAAAATAACGTTAATTAATCAGTGGTTTTACCGCTCCAAATTTGTACTTACGGTAAAGTCTACTTCAAATAACCTACATACCAAATTCCGGTGGGAGCATACAATATAGGCATGGTGAATTTTTTTCATGTATGGTATCAATCGATTCGTTTTGTTGTGGGGATCAAATGTCTATATGGGGCCAATTGCGTTAAAGCAACAGAAAAGTCAGAAATGAGACTTAAAGTCCGAGGTTTGCATTTGTTTCTCAAAACGCTCCAAAATGACGTGCAAAAGTGACGTCACGATCACATAGTTGCCCTGTTTAAAGTATGGAAAAAATATGAAATTGCTATTTTTACAGTGAAATGTTGCGTTTATGTGTATGGTTGCCATACAATTTATTTTACAGTACAATGTTAAAAATAATTTCAATTCACAGTTTCAAAAATCGTAAAATTTTGAAATTTTGCAGCTTGATGATATCTTTGAGCCGCTTCAAAAGAATTTATAAATTTTCACTTTAGTTGGATATATTGATCATTTTGCATCCTATCAACTAAATTTTATTGCATAAATCAATATGTGTCATCATGCCTATTTTAAGATTGGAATCTAATCGCAATTTTTGCATTTGTATTATTTTTGAGCTAACACTCCAAATTTTTTGACCATTAACTAGGCACTTCACCGCCTTATTTTAAATTTTAAACCGTAAAAGTTAACCTTGCGGGACAGTTTTGAAAAAAAAATACTTTAAATAGTTTCAAATATTTATTTAATTGGCACACGCATAACTGGATATCCATGTTTAAGTGGCTTATAGTTTAACATGCCGTTATAAAGTGTATAAACAGGTATATGTTTTTTTTTCCTGTTTTTATTGGTTTTTTTTTTCTCTTGTTTTGATTAAGGTAATCTTACTTTGGGGATGTGATCGTGGCGTCAATGCGCCGTGTCGTCAAATGGTTGCAACGGAAGACCAGCGCTGGCCCTGCCGGCATTTAACGCTGAGTTGCGACGATTTCGTGGCAATTAATGTTTCGGGTTGTATATGTTATTGTTTATTATGTTTTTTGTAATTGTCATGAATAAATCTTTCATTCATTCATTCATTCATTCATGTTTCTAAAAGAATGCTTGAAATGTTGATCGTTATATTTTTTTATTTTTGAAAAAAAAATGGTATTCAATATTTATATGACGCTCTAAATAAATCAATTTTTTTTAACGTCGTAGAACGCATTTTTTTTTATAGAAGTTACAAAAACTATTTAAAACGGGGTATTTACCGTGGGTATTTGTTTTGTCGAGGTTCCGATATATATTATATGTATCGACATGTTAGAAACTAGCAAACGAGGATGGTGGCAGCATTTCTCCGCTGTATCGCAAAACTTATGAGTTGAGCGAGGAAGCTGCCAGCTCTTTGGTCACCAATTGAGTCGACGAGCCTCTTTTTGCGTTCTTTAAAAAGTTACTGAGCACTGGGTCCCGCGCCAAGGGTCTCGACTACGAAAGGTATAAAAATGTTTTATGGGTCTTCAGTTTTTCAGCTTCTTTGGCCACCGCACCTGCATGTTTATTGGTTCCGGTGAAGTGAGAAGCCGCCAGTGTGTCTATGCATATAGCATCCCACAGGCACGCATGTGGCATTTACTTAAGTACCGCAAGAACACCTGTGTGGTGCACAAACACGGACTCAAAGCCAGAATCAGATTTCAATCAATCAGGTGCCGGTCCAGATACTATACGGTTTAAGACATTTATTTCTCAAAAAGATTTACATAAATCACTTACTGAGAAAACAATATTTATCTTAAAGCTAAATGGGTGAGGGTAGAATGCAAAAACTGGTGGACGAGTTAAGAACAAAGGCGCTCGGTAACACCAAGCGCAATGCAACAATGTAATGTTGTGCATAAGGACCAGTTAAACCGAACTACCCGGTGCGTTCACTGGTTAACTTACATATGATTTGTGTGTATTCATTAAGTGCATATTTTGTCGAAAAGCCTTAGAAGACGTTTTTATTTTAGTTTTTAACTTTTTTATGTTATACATTTTTGTACATTTATATATTTTTTCTTTTTCTTTTCTTTAAAGTATTTTAATTATTTAATGTTATTATTATTTGACTTATTTCTATCCAGTAATAATCAGAGCTCGGATTTTTCACGGCAAAACAAAACACTAGCGTAATTTAGCCAGTGCTTGAAATATTATTTTATCGATATCGATAATTCAGAACTAGAAGAAATAAAAGTCACCAAATAAAATTAATATGTAATAAAACTAATAAAAACATTTGTATAAAGTTACTATATATTAGAAACAGACGCAATTTCTTCTTCAAAATCTACGTCAGTACACACAGCAGCACAAGACATTTTATTTGGGTAATAGTGATAGGAGTAGATGATCATTATCTTTTCAACATTCTCTGGGAGTAAACAGTTGCGTTTATCACTATAAATCCATTTATGTACACTAAATGTACGTTCAACTTCAGTTGACGTCAAGGGAGCAAATTTATAGAATTCATTATCAGTTCGGGTAATATTTTCAGATATGTCTCTTAAAATTTCGTAATCAGGATTTCGTTCGAGCACGGCTTCAAATTTACGTATCAGTGGTAAAAGTTTACTCCAGTTTACGTAGCAACGAACAGTATCCAGAATGAGGAAGGATTCCGCAATGGATAAAGTCGAACATTGCAATTGTTCTATTGAAGAGGCTATTACTTCGTAGTTGTCGCGAATGAAATTTAACTCCGGTCGTAGTTTGCGTGTTTGAAAACATTTTTTTGCAGCTCTTATAGCTGCCGAGTCATTAGCAAGTATGGAGACGACATCACGTATTTGCTCATAGTATTGAGCGTAATATACCGCAGCAGATATCCAAGTTCCCCATCTGGTGATAATTGGCTCGGGAGGTAGGGGAATGGACGGATATTTTGCCTTAAAAAGGCGTACACGCTCTGGAGATTTTAGGAATATCTTTTTGACATTCGATATCAACCCATCCACACCTTTGAAATTATCTCGCACTTCTTCGGCAACCCGGTGCAGACCATGAGCTAAACACGTAATGTGTTTCATACGAGGAAACGTTGCTTTTAAAATACGACCGGCTTTAAGCATATATGCGGCATTATCTGTGCAAAGTAAAAGCAAATTGTTTACGTTGTCATTGAAAGAATTTTGAAACAAAAATTTTAATTGGTTTATTATTAGGTTTGCTATTGTTTCCCCATTTACCTTCTCTAAAACCTTCGACCCCAAAAGATAAAATTGCTTAGAACAATTTTTTTGCAAAGACCGAATCACCACGTTTGTCACACATTTTCCCATGAAATCTGGTGTTTCGTCTATAGATATCCACAAATAATTGGTTTTGTTTACCTCTCTTATACCCTGTATAGTTTTTTTGTACACGAGATTTAAATAAATTTTTCGCAGGGTCGATTCGTCCGGTAAAGAAGTCATAGAGCAGTCGCAACATAAATACTTGTTAAAAAAATGACGAAAATTATTGTTGTTGACTGTTGCCCATGGTATGTTGCATGAAATAAGAAAAATAATTAAATCGAAATAAAATTGATGTTTCCTATTTGGTTGCCCCGAACGGTAATTGTGGCGGTTGCTTTTCACATGATTCTCAATATTGCATTTCTTCAGTTTTAGATGCATATCGCACATAGAGCAGTATATAGTGGAGGTCACTTCATTATAGACTAACTCAGGGTGATTTTCAATCCACGTTTTGATCCGATCTTGTACATTACTCATTTTTGTATTAATTGATACCTTGCAATATTAAGTTATTATACGTATATCCAACACGTCGGATTCAATGCGTTGCGAAATAAATAATACCTAGATGCAATTTACGTTTTATACGTAATGAAATGACAGTTAAAGTGTGAATGTCATATGTCATGTGAGATGAAATTTGCAGTCGTTTCTATCATTTTAAATGAGGTGGTATAGTTACTTCGTTCTAAGTTGTACATGCAGACCTACCTCTTTGTTGCTCGACTATGGCAAAGCTAAAATGAAAAGTTATTTTATTACTTATACAGGATGTCCGGTAATTAATGCACAACCTTCTAACCCCCAGTAGGTCACCTTAGACTGGTCAAAAATATTGATTTTGAGCTCTAGTAAGTCTCCTGTTTTTCGAAATTTTCGCACGTTTGTTAGTTTTTAAATTTTGACATTCACACTGATAGGTGTACCATCGAATAAAAAAAGAAAAAATGTACTGAGGCAATACCTGTCATATACTCTAGTAAGACTCGATAGGTGTCGATTTTTTTATTTATTTAATCGTATGGCATTTTGTCAGTCGTTTAGAGTGTAATGTTTAAATTCTGCATCCATTGGATTACGTCGTTGTCGAGGGTAAACAAGTCTGCTGGATCGCCGTCGTATTTAAGGAGTGGACAGTCCCGGACGATGTGCGCGACGTCCTGCTCCGCTGCACCGCACTCGCACTTTGGGGACTCCACCCAGCCGCACTTGTGCAGGAAGGCTCGTGAGCGTCCGCAGCCGGTTCGTAGCCTATTCAGCTGACACCATTCTTTTCTAGGCAGTAAAAAGCCAGGTGGTTTCGCTGTAGGGTTTATAGAAACGCCCAGGCTTTCAGGAGGCTTATCTCTCCACTCCTTTTCCCAGATTGCAGTCGTGTTGAACTGACAGTTGATCAGGTTTCGTGCGGTATGGTATGGAGGGTGCCGAGACTTTAAACGGTTCGGGGGAGGATTTTTAAATTCAGCATGCGCAGGCAAGTTGGGGCAGGCTAAGATCTTCCTCGCCTCACGGACTAGCGCTTGTTGCCTTCTTAGGTGAGGAGGAGCAATATGGCTAAGCGTCGGGAGCCATTGTACGGGGGTACTCTTGATGGTTCCGGAAATACACCGCATGGTTTGATTCAGCTGGACATCCACTCGCTTCACGTGAGCACTGTTTAGCCATACCGGCGCGCAGTATTCAGCTGTAGAGTATACCAAGCTCAGGGCACTAGTGCGAAGAACATCAGCTGCAGCCCCCCACGTGGTACCAGCTAATTTATGCAGGATGTTATTCCGAGTTTGCAGCTTTTTCCCTAATTTGCATATGTGTGGCGCGTAGGTGAGACTGCGGTCAAGTGTCACTCCTAGGTACCTAGGTGTTGGATTGTACTTTAGAGGTTCCCCTCCAAAAAGGATTTTAGGCTCATATTTAGCTTCTTTATTGTGAAGGTGGAAGGTTGTTACCTCAGTTTTACTAGTATTGGGTACCAGGCGCCATTTCTTGAAATACTCATCCAAGCTTACTAGGTCTTTGTTCAGCATTTCTTCGGAGGGATTGAAGCTGTTGTGCTGAGATGTAATAGCAATATCATCAGCGTACATAAACTTCTGGCTTTGTGTTTCCGGCATATCGTGTGTATATAAGTTGAATAGAAGAGGGGCTAACACGGATCCCTGAGGCAGGCCATTGTTTAGCTTTCTGACTGTACTTTGGTGCTCACCGAGATGTACGATAAACTCACGGTTGCTCAGCATGGTGTTGATTAGTGACACTATTTTTCTGGATGGTAACACCATCATGAGCTTATATATCAGCCCCTGCTTCCACACCGTATCGTACGCTGATGACAGATCTATGAGGACCGCCACGGTCTTCAAATTTCTTTGAAACCCAGTTTCGACGTGATTTGTAAGGGAAAGCACTTGGTCTGTGCAATTGCGGCCGCTGCGGAAGCCAGCCTGCTCGACTGGTAAAACTTTATCTAAGTGAGGGTTGATTCGATTGTAAATCAGTCTTTCCATTAGCTTATATACGCAGCTGAGCAGAGCGATGGGTCGATAGCTCTTAGGGTCATCGGCAGACTTGTCTGGCTTCAAAACTGCTATGATTTTCGCCCGGTTAAAGTTACGCGGTAACCTATTGCGATTAAGGATATCTGAGTAAAACCGTGTGAGCCATTCTTTACTCTTTGGACCGAGGTGTTTAAGGAATTCGTTATAGACTCCGTCGAAACCAGCTGCTTTGCCAACAGGCAGGGTTTTTAAGGCTTGGTCCGTTTCATCCTGTGAGAATTCCATAGACATGTTGTCATCAGATTGGAGCGTCGTTTTAAGGTGTTTTGCGTGTTGTTTTATGGTAGTCGTCTCAGCCTTTTTCCCTTTAACTCGAGATACATGTCGGTAACACAGATAGGTGTCGATAAAATAATATTTCAAGCACTGGCTAAATTACGCTAGTGTTTTGTTTTGCCGTGAAAAATCCGAGCTCTGGTAATAATGTCAATATTTCTGTACCCATCCTTTTCTATGTATATGAATGAAGGATGAGCAAGATGAGTAGAGAATTAATGTCATTATTACTGACACTGTCTGGAAAAGCTGTCCACACTGTAAGCCGGTAGCCTGTGCTGCGGCTTAGGAGTGAGTGACTCATAAGAAATTTGGCACAATACGTCTTCCCAGCTCCATTGACAATTTGGATGGGTAAAAACATCCTGACCCGCCAACCACTTCACCAAGCTTTTTTGGCCTCCTCTAAGCCCACAGTTCCATGGTTTGGGGGTGGGGGTCCTGTAAGATTTTAGTGACTTTTTACCTACGAGGCTGGCTGAGCTGTAGACGGAGGAGTGTCTTACAGTTGATGTTATGAAGCCGACTATTTCTTAAAATGGTCTTAAATCCTTATGCGCCCACCGGTATGGTCTTAAATTTGGTATTTTCTTACTAAACGGGTCTTATAGCTTCTGTAAAAATTTCGAGCAGTAAGCTCAAAAATAAATTAAGGCTCAACAAATTGCGATTTCAACTGGTCTTAAAACCTTATACGCCCACCGTAATGGCCTTAAATTTGGTAAGTATGTAGATTTTGTGGGTGGTTAAGTATGTGGGCTTCGCCGTGTGTCAAAATTTAAGCGTAACGATAAATTAACGTATTAGGGTTCCGTAGTCAACTAGGACCCTTATAGTTTCGCCATGTCTGCCCGTCCGTCCGTCCGTCCGTCCGCGGATAATCTCAGTGACCGTTAGCACTAGAAAGCTGAAATTTGGTACTGATATGTATATCAATCACGCCGACAAAGTGATAAAATATAAAGTAGAATTTTTTTTATTAGGGTACCTCCCCTATACGTAAAGTGGGGAGTGATTTTTTTTTTAATTTCAACCCTAACGTGTGATATATTGTTAGATAGGTATTTAAAAATGAATAGGGGTTTACTAAAATAATTTTTTGATAATGTAAATATTTTCGGAAATAATCGCTCCAGAAGTAAAAAAAAATGTGCCCTCTAACTTTTGAACCATAACTTTTAAAAATATAAAAAAAAATTCAAAAGTAGAACTTTATAAAAACTTTCTAGGAAAATTATTTTGAACTTGATAGGTTGAATAGTTTTTGAAAAAAGAAACAAAATAATTTCTGAAATAAGTTTGTTATTTAACCGTATAAGCAGGTGTTTATTGTACCTTTAATTTCTACAAAATAACAATGAAATGACGTGCTTTCAAATAAAGTAAAAACGGAGAAAATCGGTTCACGCAATAAATAATTATCCCATAAAAATCATCTTCCATACTTTAAGCTCGCGCGCAATAGTTTACTTAATTTGCCGATAGATGTCGCTGTACATGGAACGCTCATATCATATCCTACATGGCGGTGTTATTTTAACTCTTAAGTGGGGACACTTACTGTGACGGACGGAAAACTACGGAACCCTACACTGAGCGTGGCCCGACACGCTCTTGGCCGGTTTTTTTTTGTATTTTTAACTTGACGCCACACATACTAGCGCCCATTTACGACCTTTAAGACTTATGTTTTCAATATCTCCGTGATGGGCTCTACAACGCTGTCAACGCTATATGGAAGCCGACCGGTAATTTTAGATTTTTGATAAATTTACAGTATAGCCGGCACCAGTATCTATAATGTTTAAGTAGTGAAGTATCAGATGTCAAACAATCCTTTAAGGCACTGACTACCAGGCTACCGATAGTAATGATGGAGGCGACCTGTAGTAATTGCCCCCACGAAACTTTTGCGCGAAGTTGATTTCTGACTATTCAAACTAGGTAAGATACCTCTAGAAGTATTATATTAAAATTGATATGATTTTAAGACATTTTCACTGAGAGCACATTAATATTTATAATTTTTATGATTATTAATTGTAGGTATTTATTAAAAATATATAACTGTTAAAATATAATATGTTTGGCATTACCTATTTAACCTAAAGTTCAATTAATATGCCATAAAAGAAATGTCGATATCTGGCCGAGGAGCGAATGGATAAACATCAAAAATTGCGATGAGTTATAGGGTTCTTCCACCCTGCTGTTGAGAATATATCTACAGTACCCTGCATTCACTGTGCTCTGCATTATTTTGTGCAATTTGGATGCTATGTTAGAGTAGATTTCCTCAGATTAAGCAAGCCACCAGCAATAAATCTCCTACAACGCCTTGACTGTATGCGGCTGTATAGCCATTCCCCATGTACATGTGCATACTACATACGTAGACACACTGGCGGCTTCTCACCTCACCGGATCCAATAAACATACAGATGCGGTGGCGAAAGCAGCTGAAAAATTGAACACCCTTTAAAAAAATCGATGTTTAAAGAAACAAGTATGTATAGTTTAAAGTGCCATGTGTAACCATATCAATTCATTATATAAGAAATATAATATGATATAATATTGGAATATAACTTACACGTAAGTCAGTCAGATACACAATTACATTTACTTGCAGTAAACGTCAACTTCTTTTTTGAAATGAAGACCAATTGGTTTTCATATCCCGAGTCTCCTAAATAGTAATTCAAAACTTGGGTCTTGTTAGTGGCAATTAGTTATAATCATGAGGATTATGACTAGTACTACTGTGCACTGTATTTATTTACCTGATATGTTTATATTTCCATAACATCCTCAACTCTCAGGATTAGGAATACCTTTGTAATATAAGAGTCTTACATTAAATTAGAATCTATGAAGAATATGTGTAATATTGTTTGAAGTGTCTAAAACCTTAGTTAAGTTAGGAGGCAGTAGTAGGAGCCAAGTTTGAACCCGCGATCCTTAGAGCGTAAGTCGGTCGTCTGGCCGCCAGGCTACCAGAGTTTGTTTTGATAATTACTATACTGTTGCTCCATTTTTAGGGTTCCGTAGTCAACTAGGAACCCTTATAGTTTCGCCATGTCTGCCCGTCCGTCCGTCCGTCCGTCCGTCCGCGGATAATCTCAGTGACCGTTAGCACTAGAAAGCTGAAATTTGGTACTAATATGTATATCAATCACGCCGACAAAGTGGTAAAATAAAAAGTGGAAAAAAATGTTTTATTAGGGTATCTCCCCTATACGTAAAGTGGGGCGTGATTTTTTTTTTCATTTCAACCCTAACGTGTGATATATTGTTGGATAGGTATTTAAAAATGAATAGGGGTTTACTAAAATCATTTTTTGATAATGTAAATATTTTCGGAAATAATCGCTCCAGAAGTAAAAAAAAATGTGTCTCCCCCCTCTAACTTTTGAACCATAAGTTTTAAAAATATGAAAAAAATCTGAAAAGTAGAACTTTATAAAAACTTTCTAGGAAAATTATTTTGAACTCGATAGGTTGAATAGTTTTTGAAAAAATATCACAAAATAATTTCTGAACTAAGTTTGTAATTTAACCGTATAAGCAGATGTTTATTGTACCTGTAGTTTCTACAAAATCACAATGAAATGACGTGCTTTCAAATAAAGTAAAAACGGTGAAAATCGGTTCACGCAATAAAGAATTATCCCATAAAAATCATCTTCCATACTTTAAGCTCGCGCGCAATAGTTTACTTAATTTGCCGATAGATGTCGCTGTACGTAGAACGCTCATATCATATCCTACATGGCGGTGTTATTTTAACTCTTAAGTGGGGACACTTACTGTGACGGACGGAAAACTACGGAACCCTACACTGAGCGTGGCCCGACACGCTCTTGGCCGGTTTTTCTACTATGTTTATCTGCGTGAAGTATCAAATGTCAAACAATCCTTTAAGGGCTTTAAGGCACTGACTACCAGGCTACCGATAGAAATAACGGCCTCCTAGCCCAGTCGGTAGTGACCCTGCCTACGAAGCAGGAGGTCCCGGGTTCGAATCCTGGTCAGGGAATTTGTTTGTGTGTTTATCACAGATATTTGTTCCTGAGTTATGGATGTTTTCTATGTATTTAAGTATTTATCCATATTTATCAAATATATATATATATCGTCTAGTACCCATAACACAAGCCTTACTGATCTTACTGTGGGCCTAGTTCGATTTGTGTAAGATTCATTTATTTCTCGAATTTAATTTCTTTTCTGATGTTTTTGAAATGCCTCAAACTTTCAATAGACGTTGACGTAACAAAGACTGCAGCACTATAAGTAGGTATTAAAACAGACAGAAACATTGCAAAATTAAATAATTATATTATTAGTAGTTAGGTTTTCTTATTAAAATTATTTTCTTGTGTGTGAATGCTTTTTCACCACATCAGCACCACCGCCTATCTTGATTTTTTTAAAGCGTCAGTAAAATTGTTTTTTTTTTCACAAGGGAGAACAGTTATTACTTTACGTTATAGAACGATGATTTTGAACCATAAATATTTGGCAGAATTAATTTGTTTTGTTTAATGTATTTACCTAAGCTTGTATTTTTTTTGCCCCTACATAAGCCTTGACTTTCCTGGAGGTAAATATTCTTTTGTAAATAAGCTACACCCCTGGCTGGTTAATATTTATATGTACGCGCTTAATTCAACGCCGCATTTTATGACCTATATGTATTTTTGCAATAGGGCAGGTGCGTCCATACCATATACTAGTTATGTGCACGCCGTGCACCAGTGAGTGATATTAAGTGCCTGAGGTCCGTGTCCACATCAACCGGGCTGAATTGCGTGCTGCTGTACCGCAGCCTACCAGCGTCCAATTGCTGTGACGCGGAGACAATTAAATATCTCCACCTACCTTAGTGGAAAACTCGGTGAACCCGCTCATTTTCTGGCCTTAAGACTTCATATGCATCGCGCTAAAAGGCCAAGCAAAGCAAGGGCATTTAGTTAACTATTCGTCAGCCCTATGCAGTCAATTCAATTGCAAAGCTACGACCCTCTGGCGTATCTATTATTTACTACGAAAGCGTACTACACCACTACGAAAGCGTACTAACCCACGACATCAGCGCCCATCTGACACCTACAGATAGCCGATCGGCAAGCGGGTCCTCCTGTATGAATAACACGGAAGCCGACCTCAGCTTGCAAACAACGCCCAGTATTAATAATTCTATGGGGCCCCAGCTAACGGACGCCACTGGCCAAAGACTGATCAGGCAAACGCCAGACAAAACCGAACCGTCACCAGTAAAAAGCCAGTAAAAATCTAGGCATAGCAACATGGAACGTTAGGGGCTGCGCCAAGCCGTATGATAAAGTAAATATCGATCAAGAGCTCTCAGAGCGCCAGATTACGATCGCAGGCCTCCAGGAAACCCATCTGGCAAGGGGTTCATTCTTGTCAAAGAACTATGACTGGTTTTTAAGCGGCAGCAAACGCGCGCGAGAAACGAGAGGCGTCGCCATACTCATTAACAAAGCGGCGAGGTACGAAATAATTAACACATATAATAAATATAACAACGTACTTGGCATACACATTAAAATTCAGCTCGGAGATCAAAAGGAGCAGGAGATACTTTTGATTAACACTCACGTACCGTCCGGCTCTATGACATGTTTAGGGATAATAGGGACGATACTAAGACGCGTAACAAAGAAAGTGACTCATATTCTATTAGGAGACTTTAATGCACGCCTTGGTAAAAACGACGTCACTCAAAAATCACCCCATAACAATAAAAAAAACCTAAAACATGAAACCTCTAACTTTAACGGGACACTCTTAATAAACTTCATAGAGCAACACAACCTAGTAATAAAAAGTTCGTGGGGTCGCTCATCAAGCAAGGTAACGGACCGTAGGAACAAAAGTGTCACAAATAGATCACATTATATGTAGCCGATCCAGCCCCATCACATTTTAGTTCATTCAAGGTAACTGGTCAAAAAAGGTTAAATCAGATCACAAGATTATCTGGGGATCCATGAGAATCCAAAGCCCCGCGAAGCACAAAACCCCAAAAGGTAACTCCCAAAACAATGTCTCGCAATTAACAAACAACCTCACCACTCGATTTAATCACAAGGACGTGAATTACGAGGCCCTAAAACACGAAATACACGTAGCACAATTTCAAAAAGAAGTCAATAAAAATCTTCTATACTGCTTAGACTCAACCGCACGTGATAGCGAGAAAACTAATAAGAACCCCACGTGGGACGATCTCAATAAGATCCTAATCAGATCAACGAAAGTCATCCCGCAAGATTCAAGAATAAGATCAGAAGCAAGTAAAATTGCCCAAGAACAATTACAGAGGGCACTCTTTCTCAAAAACAAGTTTCCTGATGTACCCATATATGCCAGTAACCTTAGAGCCGCTCGAAAACTCTTCCGCATTACTGAGGAACCAGACGATGATGAAGAATGCACTCGCTTTTTCAGTTGCTGTGCAATGCTTTTAGCAGCCAGGGATCCCCCTAAACAAAAGATCAGCCAAATTTTAGAGGGGAAAACTATAACAAAAATCATCAAAGTCCGTCGGCTCTCATATTATGGCCATGTGCTCAGACGGGACAAGCCTCATCTACTTCACGCTGCCCTGAACTACAGAGAGTGCGGGAAAAAAGAAGGACGTCCTATATATACGTGGGTAAACTCACTTAATTACGATATTGAAACTACACCAACAGATCCCGCTCCTCCTGGGAACGCCTATCCGCAAACAGAGGTCGCCTAAAGAAAGAAGCGGAAAAAAAAAAATATAAACAGCCGGAAACAGACACCGAATCCGAACCAGAGGAAAAAGACTACGTCACGCAAACTAGAACGGAGAACGTCATAAGAAGAGGGCTTTAAACACCAGAGCAATATTCGCGGAATTTGTAAGGAACAATCCGGGGTGGGAAAGAAAGGAGACCTGGGGAGGGGGGGGACTAAAGCAGTCACAAATTTATTATATATTACTCACCAAGTATAGTATCTATTGTAGCATGACGCTACGTATCGTACGACATCTGTCGACTTTCTTTAGAACTTCTGAACTTCTGTGTCTAAGGCTAGGTCACGGTTGATATATAAAAAAAGCGTACATTGTGATTAACGGCATTACAGGTAGATGGCGCTTATATCAGTCCGTATTTTGTAATACGTCTGGCAGTTATAAAATTGAGATAATACTCGCGCTAATTTTGAATGTGAATTTTTGAGGTATTCCAGATTGTCAAAAAGAAAAAAGTTGATTTTTGATTGAGTCTGTCAGAGCGCCGTGAGATTTTGGAAAGAAAAAGAGATAATCTGGATTTGGTCTGGGGTTTTTGCTATAATTTGCTTAGTTGCATCGTGGTGAAGTGCGATTTATTTCAAACATTATATAGCAAGTGCTATTAATACATTGTTGGAGCAAAAATAAAACCAAAACCATTGCCGGGCAAAAAAGGCCATATAAATTATATAGCAAGTGCTATACACTGGAACCGCCTGATCCGGAAGGATTCCGGAAGGCGCTTGTGGATGCCGGGCCGGCGGGACGGTCTGCAGCTGCCGCGATTTCCGCGGGTTTCTTCGCCACATCATCGGAGAGTTAGAGTCCGCATCCAGCGGGCTCTCCAAGTGAGAAAAGGAGTTCAGCGAGCTATTGGGTCCGCCTAAATCAAAGCGGACACTTGCCCACGAACTCTTTTTAATTTAAAGCAACAGCTTTAGCCATCCTGCTTTCGAGAGTATCAAATTTACCTTTTTGTTAAAAACGTTATAAATCGGATTCCTTTTCTTTGTATCCAGTATTTTTGTGCCATAATAGTTTTTTTGTTGTTTTGCTAAATTCCCCAAATTCCAATTGCCTCGTTTGACGGGCGTATAAAGACCTGGCTCTTTAATTTAGGCTACGTTCAGCCAGCGAATCATCTGTCACCATCCATATCACCCGCCTCATTAACCCATTATTTTCCTGCAGCCAAATTATTACTAGCCGAGTCTTTATTTTTACTTACCGGTTTTGCTAACTATTGAATGTGTAATGTCCTTGTTTAGGTACAGTTGTCTTCATTTTTAAGTGAAGTGCTAATATTAAATATTTTTAATTATTGTAATTTAATTACATTCTGGCCACTAGGGAGGTTGTTGAATGTGAAAGTGAAATAGGTACAGTTGTCTTCATTTTTAAGTGAAGTGCTAAATTTAAATATTTTTGTTATTGTAATTTAATTGCATTCTGACCACTAGGGAACTTATTGAATGTGAAATACCCTTATTTAGATGCCGTTATTGTGATTTTTACGTGAAATGCTAAATTTTAAATAATTGATTATTTTTGCTAATATTAAATATTTTTACTTTGTCGTCAAAATTAAACGTGTTAATGCAATTAAGAAGTGTTTTACTGCAAAATGGCGCCCGATAAGGTAAAGAACTCTGGATTTACTTTTAATAATTGTAATTAAATATTTTTTTTGGATTTGTGAGACGGTGACCGTAGACCGGTCGCGGTTCTATTAACCTTGATTTTGGTTTGTTTCAGCCTGCTGCCTCCTTACGTCCCATCACTAACCCGAATTCCGTCATATTAAAAAATTGCTTTTATTTATGTTAAAAAAAAAACGAATTTATCTGTTGCCCTTTACTTATGCCTTTTTCTCAATTACCCGTAACATATCCCGAATACCTTATTTCATAGTCTGAGTCCTGTAGTTAGAGCCCGTAGACGTTAGGGAATTCGCAGGTAAGTCAGACATAGAATGTATGATTTGCGTTTTGTTATTTTTTTCAGAAACTGAACTTGTTTTTTTTTGAATTCGAACTATAACTTGGCATTTAGACTTCGAGTGTTATTTTCTTTCTTTGACTTAAGCGCTTGGTTTAGACCACGGATATACTCGAACTTCGGATTTTATTTTTTAGGTAGATTAACTTTATTTTTTGTTTGAACTTGCAACGCAAGACAACATTCGACTTTTCGCCATGTTGCACTTAAGTAATGAAGGATCAATTGCTGAGACACCTCATGCGCACTCATCTTTAAACTCGTACGATCCGAGGATTTTAGATCCAATGGCAGACGATGAAGAACAGTTTTTTGATTCTGAACCACGACCCCAGGCGATGCATATGTCCGGACTTCCCCCGCCTTTTCCTTTCAAAGATTATTCAGTTACGAAATGGAACTTGAACTTTTCCGGGGACACTTGTGTTCGCGAATTTTTCTTTCGAATCGAGGAAGAAGGTATGGCGCGTAACGTCAATCCTTCATATGTTGCCAGACGTTTCCATGAATTGTTGTCAGATAGTGCCTTGAAACATTTTAGGGCAATCAGATATCCGGGTCTTACTTACGCGGAATTAAAGTCTGAATTCGTTAAAACCTTCGACGTAGCCGATTTCGATTTCAAGCTTGAGAGCCAACTTCGCGCTTTATCACAGAAGGACAACCAGTCAGTGGTTGATTTTGTTATTCAGGCGCGCGATCTAAACGCAAAGCTTCGTACACCGGTTTCCGAAGACAACCTGTTTAACATTATTAAATATGGAATGAATCCTAGATATCATCCTTGTCTTGCAACTAACGTGGTCAGGGATATTGATGGTTTGTTAGAAGTCGCGAAAAATTTTGAAGCCTTTCAAGGTTCACGTCCAGCACGTTTGGCTATTGCACCGATTAGTGCTCAAGTTGTAGGTCAACCCAGTTCTATAGTGTGTATGAAGTGTGATGCAACTGGTCACAACTATCGTAATTGTCCTAACGTTTCAGGGGCAGTGTGCTTCAAGTGTAAGCGTGTTGGTGCAATCACACGCAATTGTCCTAGTTGTAATTCTGGTCCGTCAAAAAACGAATAAGTGGCGCACTGAGAGGTCCATCGGTGTCGCCCGTTTATATGAATAATTCCCCGGATAATAGACTTTTTATTGATGTTTTAGTTGCTGGCTCTTCGGTAAGAGCTCTTTTAGACTCTGGTGCTCAGGTTTCACTAATTGATATATCCCTCTTATCGGAGCTCGGTATAACATATCACGAGGATATCCGGCCTTATGTTGTCTCCGCCGACAATTCTCCTATTGAAATTCTAGGCGGTTTGGACGTCCCCATTCTTTTTAGTGGCATTCGCGTTCTGCACCCCTGTCTAGTAAGCAGTAATCTTCCTACTGCATTTATTTTAGGAATTAAGTTTTGGAATGCTGTTGGTCTCATTGACATTTTAAAGAAGGCATTCCGTGATGGTTTGTCAGGTAAGCTTTACGTCGCTTCACATCATGTTCCTGTCGCAGTCCCACGAGTAGGTGAGGTTCGCTATGTCCACCCTCGTACGGTGCTTGCACCACTGCAGGAATCAAAACTCCAATGTGTTATTGACGAGTTTGAGGAGATTTCTTCTGATAAAGCTGGATTAGGTTGTACTTCGTGGCTTTCGCATAAGATTGAGACTGTTGGCTCGCCCATCCGTCAACGTTACTATCCCTTATCTCCAGTCAAACTCAAGATTCTCAACGAAGAGATCGACAAGATGTTAGAGTCAGGCGTTATTCGTCCCTCACGATCACCCTGGGCTTCCCCAGTGGTGATGGTTACCAAGAAAGATGGTAGTGTCAGGTTTTGCGTGGACAGTAGGAAGTTGAACAGCGTTACCATCAGTGATTCATACCCTCTCCCGCGCGTCCAGGACATCCTTGATAACCTACGAGGTGCCAAATATCTAACTTCGTTGGATTTTTGGAGCGCCTTTTGGCAAATCCCCTTAGCTGATAAAGCCAGTTGTGAGAAAACGGCCTTTATTGTACCCCAAAGGGGCCTCTTTGAGTTGGTTCGTCTCCCTTTTGGTTTAACCAACGCTGCGTCCGAGATGCAGAGGCTTACTGACATGATTGTCAATTTTGAATATACCCCTGAGTCTGAGGATTTTATCTTCGGCTATGTTGATGATTTGATTTTGGTGTCTCGTGATTTTGACAGTCATATGCGGCTTATTCGTAAGGTTCGTGATAGGTTGAAAGAAGCTGGTCTTACGGTTAATTTAGATAAGTGCGAGTTTTGTAAGTCTGAATTGAAGTATCGGCTCGGCTACATCGTCAATGAGCGTGGTCTTCAAACTGATCCAAAGAAATTAGAAGCTATTAGGGATTACCCTACCCCTTCTTCTGCCAAGTCTCTACGTGCTTTCATTGGTATGTGTTCGTATTATCGCCGTTTCGTGGATGGTTTTTCTTCGATTATTGCTCCTCTGACGGCACTTATCGGTAAGAGAAAGGGACGTGATCCCATCGATTGGAACGATAGTGCTAGTGAAGCTTTTTCTAAATTGAATGATGCCTTGATGAGCGCTCCGTTGATGGCTTGCCCGGATTTTT
Source organism: Pammene aurita (assembly GCA_947086415.1). Lineage (NCBI taxonomy): Eukaryota > Metazoa > Arthropoda > Insecta > Lepidoptera > Tortricidae > Pammene > Pammene aurita. Next base: position 4,928,983 of record OX352314.1, on the reverse strand, counting down.
CGAAACCTTTTATCCTTCAATGTGACGCTAGCCAGGTTGGCTTAGGCTCGGTCCTGGCTCAAGAGTTTGACGGCGTTGAACATCCAATTGCTTATTATTCTCGTTTATTCACTAAAGCTGAACGTGTATACGGGACAACCGAACATGAGCTTCTCGCCGTTGTTGATTCCATAAAGCATTTCCGCGGATATCTCGATGGAATGAGGTTTAAGATCATTACTGACCATATTGCTCTTAAATGGTTGATCACCCTTGATAATCCTACCGGGCGCTTGGCTCGTTGGGCAACTTTGATTTCCCAATATAACTTTGAGATTGAACATAAAAAAGGTGTCCTTAATGTTGTTCCAGACGCCTTGTCCCGCGCTCAAGTTGGGCTTATCTCATTCGCGCGTGGCATGGATCCTTCTGGAGATCCTTGGTATGAACGAATTTACCAGGGAGTTTTGGACAATCCTCAAATGTTTACTGCATTTGCTCTTCGGGATGGTGTCTTAATGCGCAGGGTATCTATCGAAAACCCTTTAGCACCTAATCCATGGCGTATAGTTCTTCCTGCTTCAAGGACTAGAGAGGCGGTTGCTGAAATTCATAATGGATTTCCCAACGTTCATCCTGGTGTTATGAAAACGTATTTAAAAGCTCGTGACTTATACTATTGGCCGAATATGTACCGTGATGTTACAAGGTTCCTTTCCGAATGTCAGATTTGCAAGTCTTATAAAATTGCAAATTCACAACCTCGTGGACTTCGCTTATTTCCTCGTCGTGTTGCGGCTCCAATGGATCTTCTTTCCATTGACTTAATTGGTCCTTTACCGGTTAGCCGCAATGGGTGTCGTTATATTTTGACTTTGGTTGACGTTTTTACCAAATTTGTTTGGTTGGTCCCTTTGAAGTTGGTGAATGCGAGGTCAATATCGATGGCATTAGAGTCGGAGGTTATTTTGCGGTACGGTGTTCCTACTAACATTCTCTGTGACAACGCTACAGTTTTTCTTAGTCGTCAATTTCTGGATTTCCTGGCGAGCTATAATATTCCAGGTCCGTGTTATACCCCATATTATTCGCCACAAGCGAATTTTGTGGACAGATATAACCAGGTCGTGATTACTACTTTGAGCATTTTAGTTGAAAATGACCAACGCAGTTGGTCGGGTCATTTACATCGGGTCGCTCTTTATTTAAACTCTTGTATAAATTTGGCTACTGCTTATACACCGAATTTTTTGATGTACGGCCGCGAGTTGTCAATGATTCGTGAACGTGTTGAGAATCAGGTTGTGGACCAAGATGTGGGACTCAGCCGGATGGAACGCGCTTCGAATCTTCAGACGCTTCGTGAGGTGTACGATAAAGTTTCTGATTCGATGACTTTAGCCTTTCATCGTAACGCCGCCAAGTTCAACACGAACCGTTCTTCGCCAAGAATCGTTGGTGACCAAATCGTTTGGCGCCGGAATTTCCAGCGTGGATCCGCTGATCCTTTTCGAGGCGGTAAATTCGCTCCACGTTTCGTTCGGTGCCGTGTGGTTAGACGGGTGTCTCCACAGGTATATGTACTGGCTGATACCGATTCCGAGCACGTCGGTACCTATCATATTAAAGATATCTTGAAATAGTTTCTTCTTTCGGCCCGTTCAGTATTCTCAAAATTCTAAAATGCGCTTTAGTCCGCCATTCCCTTATCGGTAATCCTTGCTTGATTCGTTTCTTATCGTTTTTTGTTTTCGTTTGAGCGTTTCCTTGCTCCTTTTTCCAGGTTTGACTTTTTTTTACCGTTGGTGCTTAAGGCTTCGTTTATCTTTCCCGGTCTATGATAGCCTGGTTGTATAATTTGATGACTCGATGTGAGGGATTAAGATCTGTGGCCAGGTGCAGTTTCTGTCCAATCCCGGCCGTCACGTCTTGGACCGCGTGACGCGTTGGTTGGCGTTTTGTCATCTTCTTAATCTATTAGATTAGTCTTTAGGGGTAATGTTAATAACTGGTTGGTTTTGTTTTTTTTGTAATTCGTTTAGGGTTCTCTTGTTGTACCTTTTTTAGCCTTAGAATTAAGTTGTGTTTTTTTGTTGCTTGGGGTTAGTTTTCTTGTGTTTTCTTGTGTTGTTGTTTGTTTGTTTCTTTGTTTGGTAGGGAGATGCTGTAGCATGACGCTACGTATCGTACGACATCTGTCGACTTTCTTTAGAACTTCTGAACTTCTGTGTCTAAGGCTAGGTCACGGTTGATATATAAAAAAGCGTACATTGTGATTAACGGCATTACAGGTAGATGGCGCTTATATCAGTCCGTATTTTGTAATACGTCTGGCAGTTATAAAATTGAGATAATACTCGCGCTAATTTTGAATGTGAATTTTTGAGGTATTCCAGATTGTCAAAAAGAAAAAAGTTGATTTTTGATTGAGTCTGTCAGAGCGCCGTGAGATTTTGGAAAGAAAAAGAGATAATCTGGATTTGGTCTGGGGTTTTTGCTATAATTTGCTTAGTTGCATCGTGGTGAAGTGCGATTTATTTCAAACATTATATAGCAAGTGCTATTAATACATTGTTGGAGCAAAAATAAAACCAAAACCATTGCCGGGCAAAAAAGGCCATATAAATTATATAGCAAGTGCTATACACTGGAACCGCCTGATCCGGAAGGATTCCGGAAGGCGCTTGTGGATGTCGGGCCGGCGGGACGGTCTGCAGCTGCCGCGATTTCCGCGGGTTTCTTCGCCACATCATCGGAGAGTTAGAGTCCGCATCCAGCGGGCTCTCCAAGTGAGAAAAGGAGTTCAGCGAGCTATTGGGTCCGCCTAAATCAAAGCGGACACTTGCCCACGAACTCTTTTTAATTTAAAGCAACAGCTTTAGCCATCCTGCTTTCGAGAGTATCAAATTTACCTTTTTGTTAAAAACGTTATAAATCGGATTCCTTTTCTTTGTATCCAGTATTTTTGTGCCATAATAGTTTTTTTGTTGTTTTGCTAAATTCCCCAAATTCCAATTGCCTCGTTTGACGGGCGTATAAAGACCTGGCTCTTTAATTTAGGCTACGTTCAGCCAGCGAATCATCTGTCACCATCCATATCACCCGCCTCATTAACCCATTATTTTCCTGCAGCCAAATTATTACTAGCCGAGTCTTTATTTTTACTTACCGGTTTTGCTAACTATTGAATGTGTAATGTCCTTGTTTAGGTACAGTTGTCTTCATTTTTAAGTGAAGTGCTAATATTAAATAATTTTTAATTATTGTAATTTAATTACATTCTGGCCACTAGGGAGGTTGTTGAATGTGAAAGTGAAATAGGTACAGTTGTCTTCATTTTTAAGTGAAGTGCTAAATTTAAATATTTTTGTTATTGTAATTTAATTGCATTCTGACCACTAGGGAACTTATTGAATGTGAAATACCCTTATTTAGATGCCGTTATTGTGATTTTTACGTGAAATGCTAAATTTTAAATAATTGATTATTTTTGCTAATATTAAATATTTTTACTTTGTCGTCAAAATTAAACGTGTTAATGCAATTAAGAAGTGTTTTACTGCACTATCTACCCCACGCTGGCTTCACGATGCTTGTATTCGGGTCGGCTCCAACCTCCTGTCTCTCCTATCATCCCGACTGCAAACCTACACTCCAGACCTATTTACTCGGTATCCCGGTGTCTTGGGCAGGTTGTTGGTGCATGCGGCAGGGCGGTAGAAGTTGGTGCTTTACTGGTTGAGGGTTCCGAGTACCCGGTCCTATTTAGCATTTGTGGTTTAGTCAGGGTCGTATGATACTAACGCACTCGGCCGGCTCTCTACCGCTTATGCTGAACCAGGAGGGTAATCCGAGCTCCTAATGCCGTTCTGTCTTAACACCTCCTCCCTCTCGTAGTCTCCTCTTCCGAGTCCTTGCAGAAGTACTTCTGGCTGGGATTACCACTCGTATCGTATCGTAAGCTTGTATTTTTTTGCCGTGGCGTGGTGAAAAATGTTGTAATACTCTCGGCAGCAGTTTGTTTGCTTCTAGTGCCCCCCGCAACGCTCAAGATACAACTTTATTAACCATACACTAGTTATAATTTTGTAATCATTCCCTTTTTCGGGTCTCGATATAAACACGTGAGATAGATATCAAGGTTGTATTCTTGATATTATAATTTATTTACACTAAACCTATTCTACATAATATTGGATCTACGTGGTCGGTTTACAAGTCAATATATTGTTTTATTTCTTGTGACAAAAAACATTTATTGGTTACAAGAAATCTTAAAATCATTCATACCAGTCATTTTTATTCAATATGTAATATTTGTCACATATCTTTTACCCAAGCACAGGTTTCGTCATCGTTGTTACACCCAAAAATGCATCGTCAAATCTAAAAAATTGCTTGTAAGCCGTCTATGTAGACTACCCTAATTCTAGCCTAGTATTGTAGCACGAAAATACACGTATGATTTACACACATACTCATACACGTATTTAGTTTCAGAAGACATTCAGAGATGTCGCTTTCAAATGAGTTTTCATAAAATGCTTCAAGGCTCTCTTTACCTACTAGAGGTAAACAAATGCCTTACGTGGGATTCCCATAATTTACTGACGTCAACGTCAAAACAATAAGATGGCGCCCATGCCAATAGAGAAATTCCTCTAGTGAGACCTGTTGATTTTGACGTAGGTGGTTAGATGAATCAACTGTCACAAAAGTGTGATATCATAGTTGTCTCGCATGCGACTGTCAGTTATGCCATGTCGAATAGACTCCCTGGTTTCATGTTCAGCATAGTAGAGATGCGGTATGTTGTGGTAGGTCAGGTTCGCAATCCGATTAATTGATGATGTTATTGAGGGCACGTTGACTTCGTAGTTCATGTGCACCTTGCTGTTGTACTGGTTGAGTGAGTGAATAGTTAGGTATTTCGATTGCATAACGCATCCTTGTGGTAGAGTTACTATTCCCGTGGATGTCATAGTGTGTGACGTCACATCTTCTTCGCATATGGCCCGTAATGTGCAAGTATCGCAGCAAACGGCGAGCCAAGTGTTTGGTGAGTGTAATTCGATCCAGGCGTCTTTACATGACGCGTGCGTGACGTCACATGGTGTAGTCATGCGGTGGCTTATTAGTTTTGCTTCGCATGGGATGTTTTCATTGTGCAGGTTGAATACTGGTAAGTTTTTGTTGCATATAAAGTTGTCGAGCCTCAGTTGGATGCATTGTTGAAGGTCATCTTCCGTAAAAGAGATGTAGGTATTTTTCTGAAAGTTCACGGCGATGTATTTTGCGCTTGTTCGCACCATGACAGGTTTTTGAGCCTTCTTGATAGGTAGCGGTATAGCGCGGTGTAGTGTGTAATCTTCATCAGAAATCAGGGGTATGTGTAGCTCGAATAAGAAGTAGGTATCCGTGACTCGAGCCTTGACATACAGTAGTTTGTACAAGTCCTTAATGTCTTCCCGTATGTTGTTTACAGGTAGCGATATAGGCCTGGGTAGTTTTCCGGCGATAATGTTCATTTGTTCGATTAGGTTGACAGAAGTCACTAGATGGACGTCAATGTGACCCTTATAAACGTCGGTTAAGGTGTTAAAGAGCATTTCTTGCATGTTCTTCAGATTGTTGATAAGTAGGTAAGCTGACAAGGCCGCAGAGTTAAAGTAGTTGGTGGCCATGGCGATTTCCAAGGTAGACTCAATTTTTGCCAAATTTATGTTTGTTTCGTTCATGAAGGCTTCGATGACGCTGAATTGTTGCAGTATGTTGGCTTCATTTTTTTTCAAAACCTTGTTCTGTAGTTCAACTATCGAAGTTTGATTTTTTATGAGTTCGAGTAAGTAGTTTTCGTTGCTGTGTACGGCTTCTATGTCGTTTTTGTATTTGTCAGCGAACCGTTGATCCAGGATTCCGAATAAACTGTTTGCTAAATAGCCAACCCCGTCTACGAGTCCACGTTTCTTCCTTTCAGTTAAATGTTTGTGTGGGGTTAGCAATATAGTGTTGTAATATTGCAAGAGATCTATTTCGTGGTGCAGCTGGTTGAGAGTTGTTTTGCAGTATCTAGGATCCGTCATCTGGCACCAATCTTCCACTCCGCGTAGGTAAGTTTCGATGCGACGAACTCCTTCCCAATAGTTAGTTAAGTTGTAGTACATAAGTAATGTCCATTTATTGTGTATTACTTGTATCTGGCCAATTGTGTCGTAGTATATAGGTCGCTCGGGTTCAATGCTCGTGATATGCGCTGACGTCGGCGCGCCGGTAGCTTGCGACCCTGACATCAGTGCGCACGTGGTTATGAAGGTTGTAAACAATGTAAATAAAAAACATTGCTTGGGAGCTTTAGTTTTTCTAGTGTATCTTGCGGGTTTCTTCGGGTTTGTTTGTTGGACTTCATTATTTTCTTGCGATGATGTGTCTTCGAGTTTAGGTTTCGATAAATTCGATTAACCGGTAATGGTGCAAGTTTGACAATGGGTCGCTTGAGAGTTGCATTTTGAGTTTTTATCGTAGTTACGCGAGTTAAGCCGTCGGCGCCCGGATGGACGGCTGTGACGCGTCCTAAGGCCCATTTGCCTGGCGGCAGGTTGTCCTCCTTCACAAGAACGATGTCGCCCCTTTCAATATTTTTTGTTGGGGTGTTACATTTGCTTCGACGTTGAAGTTGAGTTAGATAGTCAAATGACCAGGTCTTCCAGAATCGCTGTGTCATATGCTCAATAAGTTGCCATCTTCGTCGTAGATCGATGGCTTTAGCGTCACCATGATCCGAGTGCGGCAGTGACAATGTTGCGGAACCGGTCAAAAAATGGCCCGGGGTTAGGCAGTTGTAGTATTCGTCGGGGTCCTCCGTAAGGGGACAAAGAGGTCTACTATTCAAACAAGCCTCGATCCTGGCCAGAAGTGAAGAAAATTGTTCAAAAGTTAGTTTCTGCTCTCCGAGCACTCTTCTTAAGTGATACTTTAGCGACTTTACTGCGGCTTCCCAGATGCCGCCTCCGGTCGGCCACGCAGGAGCGTTGAAATGCCATTCCACTTCCAGTTTCCCAATCTCGTCGAAGAAGCTTGAGTTAGACAGCATTTGCCTAAATTGTTCGAACTCTTGGCGCATGATTTTTGATGCACTAATAAAGTTAGAGCCACAATCTGAGTAAACATGTTTAGGCGTGCCTCGACGGGCACAAAATCGCTCAAAAGCTGCCAAAAATGTTTCAGCGCTCATGTCTGATGTAAGTTCTATGTGCACTGCTTTAGTGGCCAGGCACACAAATATAACTATGTATCCCTTTGAAGTCTTGACACCTCGTCCTTTGTTTATTTTGACTTCTACACTTCCAGTAAAGTCTACGCCAGTATGCGTAAATGGTCTAGATGGGATAGTTCTCTGCGGAGGTAGATCAGCCATTAGTTGATTTGTCTTCGACGGTTTGAAGCGATGGCAGCGTACGCAGCGCTGCAATTGGTCCTTTACCGCCCTATTTCCGCTAATGATCCAGTAGCGCTGCCTTATGTAGTTAAGGGTTAAGCGCGCTCCGCCGTGTAATGTTGCTGTGTGCCCACGATGAATGACGAGATGAGTCATGCGCCCTTTCCTGGGTAGGATAACTGGATTCTTCATTCCCGGGGGCAAGTTAGAGTTGTTTAGTCGTCCGCCAACCCGAATCAATCCCTCTTCGTCCAGGTAAGGCTTCAGTTTGTATATGCAGCTTTGTTTCGATATAGGTTTATTTTTAACCAACAATTTGTATTCGTTATAGAATGCCTCCTTTTGTACGCGTCTGGTTACAAGTTCATTTGCGGCAAGCAATTCATTTGTAGTTAAATAGCTTGAGTCAGCTTTTTGTTTGTGTCGCAAGGTTGCTGTGAATCGCATTATCCACGCGGTGATTCGAATTACTCGTGTTAACGAACTGTGTTTATCAAGTAGCTCGGTTATGAAGTTATTGTCTTGATTTGTAGCTAGGGTTGCCTCTTCGTTTTTTAATGTTCCGACGTTAGTTGTAAAATGGCAAGTTAAGTTTTGAAGTTCATCCTCTTGCTCGGTTTCGGGAAGTGCCGGTCCGTGCCACCAGAGGTAGTTGTTCAGTTTACTCGGGTACATGCCTCTTGAAGCGCAGTCACTTGGATTGTTTTCAGATTTGATATACCGCCACTTGTCGGCTGGTATTATTTGTTTGATTTTCGTAACTCGATTAGCCACGTATTTTTCCCAACGTGACGCATCCCCCTGTATCCACGCTAGAGTTACTTGAGAGTCACAAAATGCTTGTATAGTGACATCGTAGTCTCTGTAGGCTTCTGTCACTTTCTTCATGAGTTGAGATAGTAAAAGAGTTCCGCACAGTTCTAATCTTGGAAGAGTAGTTTTTTGAGATGTAGGGGCAACCCTAGTTTTAGCCGCTAGTAGAGTTGTACGTAGCTTCCCGCTTTCGTCCGGGATGCGAGCGTAGATAACGCAGGCGTAGGCTTTCTCACTTGCGTCAGAGAACCCTAAAATTTCGATTTGCTTGGAGGTCCCGCCGATCCATTTATATAGCTTGACCTGGTTTAGAAGTTGTAGTTCAGTTTTCAGCTTAAGCCATTCTTCTTGTATTTTGTTTGGTAAAATTTGGTCCCATGACATATTGCTGGTCCAAACTTTCTGAAATATTAGCTTAGCTGTCACGGTTACGGGGCTATACCAGCCTAAGGGATCATATAGGCGTGATATTTCTGACAGTAGCGTTCGTTTTGTTAGCTTTGTCGTAGTTTCATTTTGTAGATTCCAGTTAAGTGTAAATGTGTCCGAGGTAGGGTTCCAGCCAAGTCCTAAAGTTTTCATGGAGTCTTCATGCTTGAAGTCAAATATTTGTTTTGAGATTTGATCTTCGTTTAGGGTTTCAAGTAGAGTTTTATCGTTTGCTGTCCATTTCCGTAAGTTCATGCCGCCGCCTTTAAGTAAGTTAATTAATGAGTTTTGTAGCTGCTTCGCTTCCTCAATTGAGTTGCGGCCGCTGATCAGGTCATCGACGAAAAATTGGGTTGTTAGTACTTCGGCTGCTTCGGGGTACTTGTGACCGTCGTCGATAGCTAACTGCTTTAAAGTTCTCATGGCTAGCCAGCCTGCACATTTCTGTCCATAAGTTACTGTGCAAAGTTGATACGCTTGCAGGGTTTCAGAGGGTGAGTTTCGCCATATTATCTTCTGAAGATGTTGTTGATCTTCAGAGACCCAAATACATCTGTACATCATTTGGACATCGGCGCAAAATGCATATTTGTAAGACCTCCACTTCAGTATAAGCGCTTGAATGTCCTTATGTAGGTTAGGACCCTTTTGCTGTAGGCTGTTTAGGCTGTAGCCGCTGCTAGTTTTTTGCGATGCATTGAAAACAACCCTTAGCTTCGTGGTGGTGGCATTTTCCCTTAATATTCCATGATGGGGAAGGTAGCAGTCTTGTTCTGAAGACGAAGCTGACGGCTTCATGTGCTGCAAGTCGAAATACTCCTTTATGAATTCCTTGTACATTGCGGCGAGCCTAGTTTGTTTTTGTAATCTTCGTTCAAGTTGTAAAAACTGAGATATCGCTACTTGTTTGGAATTTCCCAGCTTTTCCTCGTAGTTAGTGTTTAGCGGCATTTTCACGATGTGTTTTCCATCGGAGCCTCGCTGGACAGTTTGTTGGTAGTGGATTTCACATTGATCGTCTTGAGATGTATCCTCGTCGTTCTGAGTGATATCTTCATTTTTCCAAAACTTTGTAAGTTCGTCCATGTTGACTAAAGTTAAGTGGCAGGTAAGTGATAGAGACGCTGTCAGTCTCCCGCTGATAAACCATCCTAGATGGGTCCGCTGTGCAATGGGAGCCTTTCCCTTGCCCTTGAGTACTCCATCCATGATAGCGTCCGCGTAAATGTGTGACCCTAGCAGAAGGTCTATAGGTCGAGATACGTTGTAGGCAGCATCCGCTAGTTGCAAGTTTTGTAAATGCGGCCAGTTTCCTTTCTTGAAAGTAGAGTTGGGCAGGTTTCTAGTTATTTTGTTGACTATAAATACTTTAGTTTGGAATGAATAATCGGAGTGTTGGGACTTGCAAGTAATTGCTGTCTTTCCTTTACAGCTTCGAGTTCCAATTCCAGTTATAATTCCGCTTAACTTCGTTCTAGTTAGTTTCAGTAGTTGTGTGGCGTTTTCAGTTATAAGGTTAAGTTGAGACCCCTGGTCCAGTAATGCTCGAAGCGTTATAAATGTCCCGTCGTGGGATTGAAGTTGAAGCTCAACCGTAGTTAGGAGGACCTCTGGGTCTGGATCATCTGCGGCTATATGATGGCGCGATGGTCCTTGAGATGAAGTTGATGTTGATGGCTTTGACTCGAAGTAATTTTTTCTATAATTAGAAGTTATCTGTTTCTTGTTGTTATTGTGCAATAATGAATGATGTCTCAAATTACATTCCTTGCATGTTTTGCTGGATCTGCATTCCTCGTCCCCGTGACTAAACAAGCAGTTTTTGCAAACCCGTAGTTTCGCAACTGTGTTGTTGCGCTGCAGCGTGTCTAGGTCAACGAACTTCGGGCATTGCATTAGCACGTGTTCCCCGTCGCAAAGTGGACATTGACCGTATGTTGTATGATATACTTTGGAGTTATTCTTGAAATAATTAGAGTTGTTATAGTTGGTTTTCTTGGCTTGATATTCTTTGTTGAAAGTTTTCACGGCTGCTGGTTTTTGCTGGGCGGTGACGTCCTTTTTTGTGCGCTTCATGGTTTCGTAAGCCATGAATTTGCTCTCGAGAAAAAAAAGAAAATCATGTAAGACTGGAATCTCTCGGTGGTCTTGAAGATCCCGTACGTAATCGCTGTGCGTGGTGGAGTCTAATTTCAAAGTCATCAGATGTACAATGACAAGATCCCATGTTGTAGTATCCAAGCCGATATTAGTTAATCCACTCATGCATTCAGTAATGACGTCATGCATTTTTTTCAGGTTGTATGCATCAGGTTGTTGAATTGTAGGTAAGTTGAGTAAGGTATTCATGAATGAAATAAATTGAAGTCGTCGGTTATCGTACCGTTGGTTCAGAATCTCCCAGCATGAATTGTAGTTCTCGGCGTTTATTGTCAAATGTTGAACTAATCTCTCCGCTTCTCCTCGAAGTTTAGTTTTAAGATGTTGCATCTTTTGCGCCTTGTTGATCGTTGGGTTATTGTGAACTGTTTCTATGAAGAGATCTTTGAACGAAATCCATTGGTTGTAGTTTCCTGAGAATTCAGGTATAGAGATGCGCGGCGCAGATTTTTGATAGTGTGAAAGTTGACCATATCTTGCTGTTGAGTTCCTTTCGCATAGAATCGTGCCTATCTTCTATGTTGGCGAACATTTTGTAGTAAGTTTCATGTGTGCCTTTAAGTAAGCCATCTATCTCCCAGTGCAGTTTATCGATGTCTGACCACTTGGATTTTAAAATGTTTAGATTGTCTTCTAACTCCCATTTTTCGTTTTTGGAGGCTGTATCGATCTTTGACATCGCTCGATCGATGGCCTTGAAGTTACATTCTTGTTTGTTCAAAAGTTGAATAACGCCGTCTGTCCCTTCTTCGGTATCTTCTAAGAATCCCGTCAGGTCAAACTTGACTGAGGCCCTCGCTTCGGTTAGATTATGCATTGACCTTAGCATATCCGCCTTAGTGGCCTCGTACATAGTTTTAGTTTTGGAGTGGATATCTTCCAAGAAGTAGTTGATGGTTTTGTCCTCGATTTCCTTTTCAAGGACCTCATGTTGGCTCTCGAAATCAGCCCATAAGGTGTCGAGAGAAGTTAGTCGTTTGTTCAAGTAGTCTTGAGTTTTCCTGGCCGCTGAGTCTTTCTTGTAGTTAACACGCAGAGACTTGATGCTATCAAAGCAGGTTTGTTGAAGTTGAAGTTTGTTCATGATGAGTTAGAAGTTAAAGTTGAAGTTAAAAGTTGTCTTGCAGTTAGTTAGTTAAAGTTAAGTTTGGATGAGTTAAAGTTGTAGTTAAATACCGTAGGTAACGTTGGAAATATTCTCAGTAGTTATCCGACGATATGTAGTGAGTTGTCCCAATCCGTCCTCACCTCCGCTTGCCGTTGCGGTTCCTAGTACGGGCCGAGAAAGTTAGTTGCAGTAATTTTCAAGCTCTCGAACGAATCTTTCAACGAAGCTGAAGACTGTAGTGGCGATGGTTCGTTCCGAAATCCTTGCTGAGCTCGAAGGACACGGAAAGGTTCGAAGGACCATAAAAATGTAGGGGCCAGCTAGCCCTTACACTTGCTTGATGTGGTTGAGTGCGTTGAGATGAAGAAGAAGTTGAGTTCAAGTTACACTAGTTTATTAATTGTATAAATGTCACAGAGTTAGGAATACTATTTAGCCGTTCCTTCTGTTGATGTTAATCGTATGCAAGGTAGGTATGCACTGTCGTCGCTTTTCCTACAATATAGTGCCAAACAGCGGGCTTAAGTAGGCCGCTACGTAAACGGAAAAATGTACAGTAGTGAGACTGTACACATTATGACTTCATAGTAGAACAAAGTTACACCTTCGCTATTTTTAAAACTGACTCACACTTGGCCGTTTTCAGATTTTTCCCTTTACTTTGACCTAAAGACCTATCTCCATGCCAAATTTCAAGTCAGTACGACCATTGGAAGTGGTCTAGGTTTTTGATGAGTCAGTGAGTCAGTGAGTGTATAGTAAAAATAGCGATTTTCTGACGTCAATATCTCAAGAACTGCTATAGGTAGAATAACGAAATTTTGTATTCTAGACAATTAAGGGGATGTCAACAGACACTCGAAATTTCATATGCGTAGATAAAATATGTTTTGAGTTATAGGGTGGTCGAAATTGGCCCGAAATGGTTCGTGTAATATAACCCACGGCCGGTGTGTCGCTTTTTTTGCTCGAACTTGGCGGACACACTGCCGTGTGTCTAGATTTTTTTACAGTTTGGTCATTTTGATTTCCTATCCGTTCTATTGTTGATTGATTTTTTTTTATATACCACGACGGTGGCAAACAAGCACGGCCCGCCTATGGACGCCTGCAACTCCAGAGGAGTCACATGCGCGTTGCCGACCCTTTACAAAAAGGAGGATTCACTGTGTTGACGGCTAAAGGAACTAGAGGGTCCCTTATCGTCAACACACTGCTTCTCTTTGAGCTCTTTGGCAACCTTACTCACCAGCAGGAACACAACAATATGAGTAGGGCCTAGTGCTATTTGGCTGTGGTTTACTGTAAGGTAGAGGTACTTCCCCAGTCGGGCTCTGCTCCAGATTTGAGTGAAACGACATTCGCTGAACGTGCCCTACCACACTTAGCGAGATGCCTTTCGCAGTGCCCATACCTCTCTTTTTGGCATAGTTTAAGGACATAGGTACCCAAGTCGTGACGTAGTTTAAGGACATACCCCGGACATATTTAATTGGGTATCCTATTTTATGTTAAGGGTCTCTAGATCTAGAAGCTTTCTTATGCGTCGGCAAAGACTAGCAAGCTTAGTGAGGGATTGTATAGCATAATGAGCTTAGCTAGAGTTTCTAGTGTATGGTTAAAGTTGTTCAATTCCTAAACAATGCAGTGCAGCCCTTCCGATCCGTACCGCCATTAACTTTGTGTTGCTGGTAAACTTAGGAGTTAGACAATTGCAGAAAACTACGAACATACATAAACTACAGTAAACATTATTTTTTACGGTAGTTTATATAGAATTCATCAAGGTCCATAGGCGGACGCGCGTCATAAAATAAATGTTACATACGGACGCGTAAATAAAATAAATAAATGTTACATATGGACCAATTAAAGGAAGACAATTTGAACATATAAAAAAGTTGACAAACTCACCGATATGTAATAAAATAAGGATACACAATGAGTCCAAAAAAAGGCCCCACGAAAGTGTTGTAAGCACGACTCGTGCAGCACTTTCTCGGTCAGTTTTATAGACCTTAGTTAGTGATAAGACGGGTCGGTTACAAATTTTTTACGAGCCATGTATCCGGTAATATTGTTTGAGACTGGACCTCTAATACCCGTTTTTTCACTCATTGGACAAACTGTATTGCGTTGACAACCCTACACGTGATCCCTGGGTGGTGCTAAAAGAGTCACAAACTTGGCAGCTACACTGTCCCATCTGGACCTCGCAGCACTCACTGGATTTTAATTATCATCTGCTTTCCCATTACTACTACCCTAGGGAAGAAATACCTATCTATATCCAGTGACATGTTGCCATACGATAACAAAAAATTGCGTGACATATCAATTTAAAGCGTTCGGTTTTGAAAATTTCGGTAGTAAGTTATTAAATATGTTCTCAGTTCTTAGCCTTAAACTTTGTACTGCTAAAAAATATATAAACGTATGTCTAAAAGTCGTTACGAAATAGTTCCAAATAGTGGTACAGCAGTCGCGTCTGAAAATATGGATACATTTAATGTGACAAAAATATATAGCCACGAATCTATTACCATGGCGTAAAGTTTGTGATAGTGATGTTTTTTTGCGATCTTCGTAGCATGTGGACGCCTGCGACCTTAGTCATCATAACGATGATGACACATGTCGCATACTTATGTCACCTTTGTGAAACAGGGGCCTGGTAGAAAATATCTGATGGCTTTTATATAAAGTTTAAAATAAATTACATATAACCTGCATAAAAGAGGTATGGGCACTGCGAATGGCATCTCGCTAAGTGTGGCAGAGCACGTTCAGCGAATGTCATCTCGCTCAAATCTGGAGCAGAGCCCGACTGGGGAAGTATCTCCACCTTACAGAAAACTACAGCCAAATAGCACTAGACCCTACTCATAGTGTTGTGTTCCTGCTGGTGAGGTTGCCAAAGAGCTCAAAGAGGACCCAGTGTGTTGACGATGAGGGACCTTCTTGTTCCTTTAGCCATCAACACATTGAATCCTCCTTTTTGTAAAGGGTCGGCCACGAGCATGTGACTCCTTTGGAGTTGCAGGCGTCCACAGGTTTCGGTAGCTGCTTACCATCAGGCGGGCCGTATACTTGTTTGCCACCGTCGTGGTATAAAAATAAAATTTCCTTTGCTGCCTTCTATTTTGGGTTAGTTCAGTGATGACCTGAAAAGTTGTTTCGGTACATCCTGATGGCAGAGTAATGTGTGTTGGGTCTACTGAAAATCTTGATAGCCCGGTGAATTCGTTATGTCTGCCAATGGCGCAGAGTATATGATCAGCTTGTAATGATAATCCTATTATTTGGGATGTCGTTGAATATGGTGGCAACATGCATGTGACACCTCTGGAATTGCAGGCGTCCATTATGCTGGTTTGTCACCGTAGTGGTATAAAAAAAAAGCTTTTTCAATAGGAAAGTAATAAAAATTTAGATAGAACCACTTTCAATTTGTTTTATATTTCACTAGAGCATAAATGAAGCTAAATGCGTAGAGGGAGCTGTAACAGTATTTTTTTATTGCATTATTGAAATACTTACACCATAACACCAATAGCACTAGACTGGCGTGGAGTTTACAAAAAGATGAAATACCATTTCAGATGTAAGTACAGTTTTACTTTATTTATCATTACTTTCGTAATAAAAGATTTATCCTAAATCGAAAAACAAGCTTCGTTTACAGAATCGATTCAAAGACCATCGTTTTCTTTCTAACGGGCAGTAACTATTTGACGTTTAACACTTCTCCATATTTAACGCGCTTAAGGATTGCTGTCTTCGTTATCCGTATTTATTTACCATACAAACAAACGAACAAACAAATAAATATAAAAGCGAGTACAAATAAAGACATAAATACAGACACAATGATGTCTTCTATATTTTGTTTGAAAATACAATCAAAAATGATACTGGCTTTTTTATTTGACATTTGCAAAGACTGCATCCAATAATGAGCCATATGTTAACATTTGTACAGTCGACTATCTATTGCTCCATTTAGTGTTATGAATTATAAAAAGAATATGTCAAATATGTTTGGTGTTTTCAAGTCAAAGGTACATTTTGTCGGTTGTCAATAAAGCGTTGCTGCTAGAAAAAATCATCATTATCATTATATATAATAAAACTAAGTTGAGAAAATGTGCGTGCCGATAAAACTTAAAAAGGAGTCCCAGCACGATAAAGGGACTTATACAGTGTGATAGCCCTTTATTCCCCCTCGAACAAGAAAGTTCCCGTTTTAACCTAAAGGGTGTGTCTTTAAAGATATAAGGGCTTTTCCAACCCTTCAACTCGGAAAGTAAGTGTAGTGGCGCCATCTGTTGTCGAGTAGTTGAACTTAATTCATTGTCCAAAGTGGCGCCATCTGTTGTCGAATAGTTGAATTTCATTCATTGTACACAATATGGACTTAAACGAACGATTATTCCCAAACTTTCTCGAATATCCTAGTGCCAACTTTCTCGAATATCCTAGAGCCTAGCTTTCTGAATATATAAGAGCCCGGTGTCAGCCGCCAGAGTTAGTTTGATTTGAACAGCGAAACAAGCGATTTCGAAACGAAAAAGAAAGAAATTATCTGTGTGTGAGCCTTTATTTTGAAGTATCACGTGTGAGTATTTTTAATAGTGTGTTTAATTAATTCTCGATTTCGAAGCGAAGAAGAAAAAAGTTATCTGTGAGCCTTTATTGTGAAATATCAAATGTGAGTATTTTTAATAGTGTATTTAATTAATTCTAATGGTTTTTTTTTCTTTCTTTTAATTGTAATTTCCTTAACTTTCAAGTAGTCGCGCGGCGTTGAATCGATGCCTTCTATATACTTTCGTAAACAAAATATCGCGCGACCACTTGAAGATTAAATAATTTTTTTTTTCTTTGTCTCAACGTGCTCCACGTTTACGTAACAATATATTTGTCTATAAAATGTTCATTTAATTTATATTTTACAGAATACAATGCCTAGACGTAAAAGAGGTGGAGATCTTGCCAGTTCTGCAGCGAAACGGCGGAAACAAAAAGAAAATCGAAGAAATGAAACGGAAGAAGAGCGCGAAGCACGTTTACAAAATCAACGAACCAGAATGAGCACCCTGAGAAGCGGAAAAAGCGAAGAAAGAAAAGAAAATAAAAGTATTGAAGAATCGAGCATTTTAAAAGATAATCTAATAAAGGAAGCATTCCACTACGAACCGACGAAGAAATATTACGATCATAAATATGTTGTGATCGGAAAAATGAATAACATTTGCCAATTTTGCCACGCGAAAAAATTCAGTAAAGAAACACCAGGTCTCTGTTGCATGAATGGAAAAATTCGATTACCACCACTGGAAGCACCTCCACAGGAATTTCTACATTACATGACCGGGGAAACACCAGAATCAAAACACTTTCTTCAAAATATAAGATCATACAACCCCTGCTTTCAAATGACTTCTTTCGGTGTTACTTCGACTGACACTAATAGAGACAAATTTGAATATGTATTTTCAATTCAAGGGCAAATTTATCACAAAATTGGATCGTTACTACCAATGCCTAACGATGACTATAAATTTCTGCAAGTATATTTCGTCGGAAATGAAGAAAACGAAATTGATCAACGATGTACAAATTTTATTGGATTGAAACGCGAAATAATCCAAGATGTACAGAGGATCTTACACAAATACAATCAACTGATTTACATATTCAAAACAACACTAGACCGCATGATTTCTGATGACCATAAAATTGTAATTCGAGCCGATAAAAGACCACGTGGAGAACACGAACGTAGATTTAATGCACCTCAGATAGATGAAGTCGCCATCGTAATTGTGGACAATGAAAATACAAGCCGTGACATAATTGTACAACGAAGAAGAAAAGGACTACAACGCATTGCAGAGACACACCGTTCATATGATGCTCTTCAATATCCGTTAATATTTCTGCACGGAGAGGATGGTTATCATTTCAATATAAAACAAATTCATCCTAAAACAGGCATAGAAACAAACAAAAAAGTCACTTCCAAGGAGTTCTATGCTTACCGCTTAATGATCAGAGACAATGAAATATACAATCACATTCTCAACACTCGCCGTTTATTCAAACAATTTCTGGTAGATATGTACGCAAAAATAGAAGCAGAACGGATGCTTTACATAAGACTGAATCAGAAGAAACTACGCACAGAAGAATACATCCACCTTCGAGATGCGATCATAAATGACGGCAATATTGACGATATTGGGACAATGGTAATCTTACCCTCATCATACATAGGAAGTCCAAGACATATGCACGAATATACTCAAGATGCCATGACCTACGTAAGAAAATATGGACGACCTGATCTCTTCATAACATTTACATGCAACTCATCATGGCCAGAAATCAAAGAACAACTAAAATACGGACAAACCTCCATGGATCGACACGACATGATAGTCCGAGTTTTTCGACAAAAACAAATAAGATTTATTGAAGTCATCACAAAATACCACATCTTTGGAACCGTTAGATGCTGGATGTATACAATCGAGTGGCAAAAACGAGGATTACCTCACTCACACAATCTCATATGGCTACACGATAAAATTTATCCCACGGATATCGACAAAATCATCCAAGCTGAATTTCCCAATCCACAAAATGATCCGGAACTATACAACATAGTAGTGAAAAACATGATTCACGGACCATGTGGACCATTAAACTTCAATGCGCCATGCATGAGTGATGGAAAATGTACAAAAAAATATCCAAAACCATACTTGGACGATACAAAAACTGAAGATGACGGCTATCCCAAATATAGAAAACGATCACCGAAAAACGGTGGCTTCACAGCAAAAATACGAATACAAGGCAGAGACGAACTAGAAATAGATAATCAATGGGTAGTACCATATAACCCACTACTTTCCAAAATGTTCCAAGCACACATAAACGTTGAATATTGCAATTCAGTAAAATCTATTAAATATATATGTAAGTACGTAAACAAAGGTAGTGATATGGCAGTATTTCAAATAGTCCAAAATAGCGAACAAAATAATAGAAATGATGAAATCCTCATGTACCAAATGGGAAGATACATCAACAGTAACGAAGCAGCGTGGAGGATTTTTAGTTTTCCCATACACGAACGCGAACCAGCTGTGCAACATCTAGCAGTACATTTGGAGAATGGACAGAGAGTTTACTTCACAAAAGACTCGGCTAGAAAAATTGCAAGCGAACCACCTCAGAACACAACATTAACAGCTTTTTTCCAACTTTGCCAAACGGATCCATTCGCAAAGACGTTACTGTATGTCGACGTCCCTATTTATTATACGTGGGACAAAACAAGGAAAATTTTTCAACGACGAAAACAAGGAATGCCAGAAGAGGGTCATCCAGAAATAATGAAAACTAACGCAATAGGTCGAGTATACACTGTACATCCAAACAATGCCGAATGTTTCTGTCTCCGAATGTTGTTACACGAAATACGGGGACCAACAAGTTTCACAGATCTCAGGACTATTGACGGCTACATATGCCAGACTTACAGAGAACCATGTCAACGTTTAGGATTATTGGAAAACGATAACCACTGGGAATTAACACTACAAGAAGCCACACTCACAGCTTCAGCTGAACAAATTCGAGAGTTATTCGCCATAATTCTAACAACATGTAACCCATCAAACCCAAAACAGCTATGGGACTCTTTCAAAAGGAATATGAGTGATGATATATTGTACCAAATCTGACAAGCTAATCCAGAACTGACTATAGAATTCAATGACGACATCTTCAATGAAACACTCATTCGCTTAGAAGATAAATGTTTAGCAATAAATAACCAGACCTTAGTAGAAATTGGAATGCCAGCACCACAAAGAAATACTTTCACTGTGCTAGACTACGAAATTACAAAGGAAAAAAGCTACAACGTCAATGAACTACTTGAATACATTGCTCACAACAAACCACTCCTCAAAGACAATCAAAAAAAAAATTACAACGTTATAATGAACCGAATAAATAACAACACTGGTGGAATTATTTACTTGGACGCACCAGGAGGCACCGGTAAAACGTTTCTAATAAATCTAATACTGGCGGAAATACGTGCTGAAAAACACATCGCACTGGCACTAGCATCATCCGGCATTGCAGCCACACTTATGGAAGGAGGACGAACTGCCCATTCTGCCTTACAACTACCGTTGAATATAGCCGAACAACAATTCCCGGTATGTAAAATCTCAGGAACATCTGGACGGGGTCAACTTCTAAAACATGCTAAAATTATCTTCTGGGATGAATGCACCATGGCCCATAAAAAATCACTAGAAGCCATGGACAGAACATTACAAGAATTGCGAAAAAACTCTGAAATGATGGGAGGAGCTCTACTCATACTCTCAGGAGATTTTCGACAAACACTTCCAGTTATTCCCAAATCAACACCAGCAGACGAGATCAATGCATGCTTAAAAAAGTCACATCTCTGGCCGCAAGTACAAATACTGCAATTAACAAAAAACATGAGGGTTGAATTATCAAAAGATTAAACAACAGCACATTTTGCTAAAATACTTTTACAAATAGGCGAAGGTACATATCCTACTGACCAAACGACCGGCCTCATTGAACTCAATAGTGATTTCTGTAACATAGCCACTACTGAAAACGAACTAATCGACAAAATTTATCCAAATATTATTCAGAACTATACCAACGTAGAGTGGTTATTTCAAAGAGCAATTTTGGCCACTAAAAATAATATTGTTGACGATATCAATTTTAATATTCTAAAGAAAATACCTGGTGGTGGTGAAGAGAAAGTATATAAATCGATCGACACGATGGTATCCATTGAAGAAAGTGTCAACTTTCCTACTGAATTTCTAAACTCTTTACAAGTACCAGGAATGCCATTACACTGCCTTCGTCTGAAAATTGGATCTCCAATCATACTACTCAGAAATCTCAACTCCCCAAAACTATGTAATGGAACGAGGATGATCGTAAAACAGCTATCGAATAATGTCATTGAAGCTGAACTTATTTCTGGAAAGAACAAAGGACACACAGTATGTAAATACTGTGTCTAGTACCTAGAATACCACTGATCTCTTCTGAATTGCCATTTCAATTTAAAAGATTGCAGTTTCCAATTAAATTAGCCTTTAGTTTTACAATTAACAAAGCGCAAGGGCAAACTTTGAAATATTGTGGCATCAACCTCAAAGAATCCTGCTTCTCTCACGGTCAGCTATATGTAGCTTGCTCAAGAGTAGGAAGTTCGAAAAATGTATATATATATATATACCCCGGACAATAAAATGAAAAATGTTGTTTATAAACAAGTAGTGTAAATAATGAGAAAATGTAAATACATGTAAATATAGAAAATGTTTTCAAAATATATTTTTTACTTTTTACGTCATAGTATGTTTTTTTATTTCATCTACCACGTAATCTCATATCAACTCCCGAGCGAAGCCGGGTATCATAGCTAGTTTAGAAATAAACTGTATTAACAACCGACAACGATGTACCTTTGATTGAAAACATCACGTGCGTGCTACCTCGCCCCCCTCAGATTTTGGCAGACTTTTTTGTTTGGAAAGATGAGGCGAAGCGTACTCCATTTATAGAGCTTTATGGGTATTTACCATGTGTATTTGTTTTTTCGAGTGTCCGATATTTTGGCACAGTTACATGCGCCAGCCCATTATCACGAAGTACAGTCGCCATCAGATATATCGGAGCGGCCAAGGTGGTCACAAATATCTGATATATTTGATGGCGACTGTACCTGAAGTTTCTGCGAGTGTTAGTTGTGGTCTACCCACACACCATAGCGATATAAAGCCTGACCAGAAATATATGTTAATTGTTAAGAGGGCGCTATTACTCTCATTTATATGGCAACAGTTCAGTATATTCAGATCGTATTATTCTCTACTAGCCTTTTCCCGCGGCTTCGCCCGCGTACTATAAGTACTCAAAAATGATACGATACCCATGTTGATTTTCAGACTTCGTGACTACATTTGCCCCTTTGAGGGGTTGAATTAAAAAAAACCTGAAACACGTGTTTACTCATTTATCGTTAGGAATACTCCTGTGAAGTTTCGAATAAAATAGTCTAACAAATTCGCCATACAAACTTTGGACCCCCATTTTACCCCCTTAGGGGGTGAATTTTGAAAAATCGTTTCTTAGTGCATCCTTAGACCCTATAAGGAACCTACGTGCCAAATTTGGAATCTCTATAACCAGCGGTTTGGGCTGTGCGTTGATATGTCAGTCAGTCAGTCAATCAGTCAGTCAGTCAGTCAGTTTCTTCTTTTATATATTTAGATGGTATGGTGGCATCTTGATTTGTTTACCAGCTCTGATGTTAATTTGAAAAAGTTTTACTCGTACTGCGAAATAGTTTTATTTCCCGAACGTATGATTTACAACAATTTATTAGGTATACACTATTTACAATGTTTCGCTCTAGACTATGGATAATTTTGGGAATTTGTTGTCGTTTGTTATTTAATATTCAACACTTTATTATTATTCAAGTAAACGACCTGAATGCTTGGAAGAATAATAAGTAAGGAAGCGTAATTAACGCTCAAAATGTGCTCCACTTTCCTGGTGCCAAAGTCGGAGGAGCTTGTGACAGCGGTGCCCTAATGTCATGTCAAACATTTTGAAATTGTCATGTCGTCAAAATATTAGTTTTTTCGGCCCATGATATTTCGATAATATATCGGTATTAAAATACCGGCTTGTGCCGTGCATTGGTGCAGGAGCCACACAGGCGCCAAAGATGGTGATATTTCTTTTCATCGGTAAGTAAATCACGCATAGATATTCTCATACATCTGGACTTGGTCGATGTTATGCAATATATTTTTTGGAAAAGTAAACATAACTCATTTGAGGAAAAGTATAATGAATGTTCATTTATAAGTAATGCCTAGTAGTAATAGCAGTTAGGTTTCCGTTGTTAACAAAGAATCTTTTCAGTTTGTTTTTTTCGATATACAGTATGGGTCCATGGAATAAATCTTTATCAATATTAACTACTTTGATAATATTGAAATGTCTCCCTTGTACTCATATATTGGGAATATGAGATAAACAATCTGAATATGCCACCTCAGTCGGTTTCACTTACCTACTAAATATAATTTAACTTCTGTTATAATGATGACTTCAATCTTCAAGTATGTGTATGTTTAAAGTTTTTTTTTTCAAATCACTAATATTAAGTAAAGTCAACGAAATCGACAGAACGAAACCCTTCGAATTAGTACCTACCATAGTTACTCTGGTAAAATCATACCATTCTGGCCGTGCCATTTCTAGTACAACTGACTAATAGGTATGACTCTTATTTTTCATTAATAATGAATGCTATATAATGCTTCATAGCATAGTCTTTAATTATCAAATCTAGAGCAGAGCCCGACTGGGGAACTACCTCTACCTTACAGAAAACCACAGCCAATTAGCACTACACCCTACTCATAGTGTTATGTTCCTGCCGGTGAGTAAGGTTGCCAGAGAGCTCAGAGGATGCAGTATGTTGACGACGGGGGATCCTCTTGTCCCTTTAGCTGTCAACACAATGAATCCTCTTTTTTATGAAAGCGTCGGCAACGCACATGAGACATCTCTGGAGTTACAGGCGTCCATAGGCTACGGTAGCTGCTTACTATCAGGTGAGCCAAATACCTGTTTGCTACCGTTGTAGTGTAAAAAAATGGATACAAAATGTAAATTTATCTTTGTATTTGCCTAAGCCTGCTAAAAAAAATAGTACACATAACGAACTACTTAATGTCGATATGTGTATATAGCTATTTACTATTATTATAGTGCATAAAATATTCTCTTTAAATATGGGACGAATTTATAAATAAATTATTTCGGTTGTTATTCTATGTAACGTCAATTTCAAATTATAAAACTGAATTGATTTGGAAACATAAGTTTTATTATAATTATTAAAATACACAATTATCACTATAAAAGATGTAACGATAGATAGACACAATAAATTTGTCAATAAAATGAATAATTGCCATTACGTTTAGTATTCATAAGAACATACTTATAATATAAATAAATATATTTCTTTTAGGAAATAGTTATAGTTTCTTAATTAAAATAGGCAAGAAATAAATAATAAAGCTATTTCATTAATCAAAAGGGTATTTATTGTTATAAAGTAAATATACTCTTATCATTTTAATTTACTTTTAATGACAATTAAAGTATTGCAATTGATTGTGAACAAACACTTATATATTTTTATATACATAGTTTATTTTTTAAATGCAACTCAAATAATTTCAAAATGTACACAATATAGTCAAACAATCAGATTAAGGTACTTAGCTCTGTTCGTGTCGCTGGTAGCACAACAAGTGACTGCTCCTCAGTGAGCAGTCCCTTTTATACCTGGCTCCAGCAAGTGCCGCAGGTGGCCTGATCGACCCGTTTTATTCGCTTACCCACATTCATAAAATGATTAGTGATTGAGTCAAGTAAATACCTTAAAATGTTACAAATATTAGATGAAATAATCTTAAATCCAACAAACTTATCCGTTATTTTTTTAGTTCTAAAAAACGAGGAAGCAAAGAGAATTTTAACTATTTATATTGAAGGTATGCTATTATTTTCTAGTCTGGTCATAAATAAAGTAAAAAAAATCGTTTTTTTTTGCCATAATCAACCTTAATTGCTTAACAATATGTTGCTTGAGACCAAGAGGGTCTCCCTAATGTAACGGATTTATAAAATTGTAAAGACGTTCAAAATCTTTACTATTTTATGTTAATTTATGCTTATTTTGTAGTATGTAAGTCCCTATATTGTAATTAAGCACTTTGATTAAATAAATGAAAGATGAATGGCTTTCATATTATTCCTTATTCCAAGAACAATTAAATTTACGTATATTAAATAAGTAATGAAAAATGCACTAAAAATAAATTGTTAATTGATTTCATTATTATTTATCATGTGAACACATCCACGTCAAGCTTAGGCGTATTTATTATACGTTAACTTGACATTTCAGTTATTTCATTTGAGTATCTCCTGTCCAATTAAACTTCATTGTCAAATTGATTTTGACCACTCACAACACGGCAACTTTTCTTATTGGTGAAATGGCATGAAACCTTTGCGGAATTAAGGTTAACACAAAAAAATATGCTTAAAGAATGAGTACTTGATTGGTTAATAAGACATAAGACATTTTAGTTTTGTAAACGTGTAAATGGGTCGTGTTTTCACATGAACTTTGCTTGCCTTTACTCGTCTTGATATTATATGTCGATACCTGAATGGCACTGACAACAGTCACAGGCTAGCACATGCACTCACACATGCATATCATTATGTCATTAAAATTATTGCCAGTGTAAGAAATTAGTTGTAATGAAATTCCGCAACATGGCGCATGATCAATGATCATATATTTCTGGTCAGGCTTTACCATCTTTCGAGTTCGCTTTTTACGTCCGCTGTCACTGTTACTACTACCGTCCGCATTCTCACTTGGAACCCGATCACGGTTACGACACACTACACTACAGTATCAACTCGCGCGGTTTTTTCCGAAACAGTCTGTTTTTAATTTTGAGAACTTACGAATCACTGGATGTCAGACGCTTGACAAATGAAAGATTCTTATATTTAAGAATTTCGATGGCCTCCTTAAGCATCCTGGGTATGTAGTCCCGTACCCAGGATGCTTAAGGAGGTTTCAGTTGAGAGTATCTGAGGGTTGTGCAACTCAATCCAATGGTTAGTTCCCGCCTCCAGCAGATGTTCCGCGATTGCCAACTTCCAATGGTCTAAGAGCTGGCCACGTCAGATGTGACACAATAATGAGAGCAATGAAACCTGTCTAGTTAGACTGCTTTACCATCCCTATTGCTAGATCCGGGCATCTGGCAGCTTTTAATGGGTGGATGTCAGAGTGACAGACCAACAAAGTTTTTAAGTTTGAAAAAAGTAATAGCAAAATAGGTAAGAAAAGCCAAAGTTGTGTAATTTATAGAGGACAGGGCCTATATTTTAACATTAGATTAAAAACCATTGTCTAATATTGCGAAAACAAAAACAGTAGGTGACTAACTAAAAATTGCATTTTACATCATTTGGCACTACTTTTCTCCAACAGAACCTTCTGGATATGATATAACCTAATTAATTACATAATATTCCATAATATTTCATTAAACCCAGAACTCTAGGATTTGTTTTCTTCAAGTTATTTGCATTCTTTGACCTCCACCACTTTACAGCTGCCAGATGTCCGGATCTAGAAATAAGCATAGTATAGCAAACTAACTACATGGGTTTCGTTGCTCTCATTATTGTGTCATATCTGACGTGGCCAGCTCTCCGTCTACAAAGTCCATTGTTCCTGAACGCTCGTTTGTGCTCCTTTATCCGGCTGAGAGAGTGCGCTTCGTTTGACCTATGTAAGAGCTACCACAGCTGCAATCTATTTTGTAAACACCTGGATGTTCAAGCAGAATACTGTACTTCGGCGTACGTAAATGTTACGACAGTTTTCTCCAGGGCGTGAAGATTGTTTTCAGTACGCTGGTTGTCGTTCCACTCTATAATTCAGGTGTTAGGCATATAAGTGCGTCGAGGTGGCAAAATCCGCCCATTGTACCATTTTTCTGTAGATCGCCCCTTAAACGTGTCAGTTTATTGCCTAAATATACCTCGTCGCATAAGTTCTATGCACGGTGAGGGAGTGCCGTTACTACAGAGTACAGTTGGCGTGGGTGGTGATGCGAGTAAGCATGCAGGTAGCGATCAGTGTAAGTCGGCTTTCTACAAACCGAGTGATTAAGGAAGACATCGTCCCGCACTCCGACTCCAATATTTAGCAACATTTTATCAATTTCCGTACCACAGTATTCTAACTTTAAGTAAAACAAGTTTA
Organism: Pammene aurita; assembly: GCA_947086415.1. Classification (NCBI taxonomy): domain Eukaryota; kingdom Metazoa; phylum Arthropoda; class Insecta; order Lepidoptera; family Tortricidae; genus Pammene; species Pammene aurita. The sequence continues at coordinate 4,902,079 of OX352314.1, read as the reverse complement.
GACACGGTGCCGTACTCTAATTTTAAAATACATAAGAAATACATTAAAAACACAATCTATCTCAAACATAATTCTAACACACAACAAATAATCAACCAATATTGAAGTTGTATTGGATTTGCATCGGAATAAATTTCAATTTATTTTTTTAATGTGTTGCGGAAAGTGTTAAACTTAAAATAAATGCTAATTTGCGTTTCTTAAAAAAATATATTTGCGTTGTTCATCAGTTTATGCAATAGCAGTAGGGGGCGAGGTGAGGGTGAGATTGTAGAATGCAGTCAGATTCGCCACGATAGCTGTTGAAGAACAAAAAAGTGTTAATACTTTAATACTTCGCACTTCAGCTTCAACTAACGTCAAATGTACAACATCTCATAGCCAACTCTCGTGTACCGATTATCAGGAAGCTTATGTCTTCATCCCACCAGTCCAGATGCAGTTGGGTAGCCACCAAATGCCGCAAAAGAAACTTGAACGGAGCAGACTCGATCAGAGATGGCAAAACTATAGGAATGATTTTCTCATTGACTGGAAGAGGCGCAACACCGAGAGACGTGGAGAGATGAGATAGGCTTTTTCCCAGTACTGGAACATTTTGATATCATAAGCTAGTCAAAAAAAAGTCTCCATCGCCAAGATTTTCCGAAAGGGTAATCCGAACCAAATAATTATCATAGTCAAGAAATTATTTTTTCAACACACCTGCTCGTAACGAGGTTCTTATTTCACCGCTTTTATGCTTATAATCCTAGATATTAAACACGCGTGCATTTCACAATAATTATCGAACTAGTGCAATAATTTAATAATCCGATCAAGTGACGTTTGTACTCTAGTACTAAGTTGTATGTACGCAGTCGACGCGTTGTAATTTAGTCGGGTATTACCTTTACTTTTTTTTAACTCTTTAGGAGTTTACATTCTAAAAAAGTTAAAAAATGTAAATATATTAAAAATATACACATTTACGATACAATACAAATTAGGTATACAATCCTGATTGTGAAAAAAAAATCATTTCAACTTATTATATTACTCGTAATACACAACAAATTATGTTTTAAACACGAATTGTCTGTTTCACAATTGGCTGTTTGTCAGAATACGTCCGCGCCTTTGCCTCAAGCTGCACGCACTACCAAAAAAGAAAATTGCGCGCCATGTAAAAGTTAAACTCAAATCATTGTTTATTTGTTAGATTTTTCTCGTTGTGTTTTATTAATTTCAATAAATTATATTTTAAGTGAATAAGAAGACAACTTTACCGTTAATTTAACCTCTGGATATATTTCAAATTTGTGATACATACTAGTAAAATGTTATCATAAAAATCTAGTGAGCAATACGTAAGAAAAAAATACTATTATTTATTGCACAATAAATGTGAAGTCTTTAATTTTATGAAATGATTTGAAAAAGAGTTCCAGATAGTCAATAGCATCACAAAAAGGTTAGATAATTTTAATTATCTTAGGTTCGTTAGTACGAGTACCTCTATCCTGTAAACATTCTGCCAATTCATGTATTTATCAAAAGTTATTAATTACATTATTCTGTTATTTCCTCGCAAGTGTGTTGAAAAATGTCGTATGAAACGCGTGTGCTTGCTCATTACATAGCTCAGCTTCCTTAGCGTACTCACGTGCGTTCGTGCGCATAATATCGCGTCGTATGTAATGATCAACTTAGCACACTTGTATCATAATGTACTATTACTTACGCGTTTACTCTTGAGATATCCCTCGATTGAACAACGAACTTATCGTCTTCTGCATTGTAGATTAAGGATGCTTCATACTTTGCGCCCCCTGGGTTTGACTCCATCTGCAATAACAAACATGTGATCATTATTACCAATCCTAATAATAATTATACCTAGCGCAAACTGACAATGTCCAGGGACGGCGCACTACGTAAATTGGTCGCGTGGCTGCAAGTACAGTCGTCGTATGTCGTACTTACATTCTTATAACAGGCAAAGGTGCAAAAGTGTTAACATATATTTGACGTTGACTGTACAATGACGACGCCGGCGTTCCATAATATGTATTACGGGCCAATAAAAATGTAACTACATACAGGTTAGTCAAAAAAGAGCTATATTCCCGTTGGCTGTAAGGTTTTGGGACCAAACCAATCCTCCCTAGATAATAATACGTATATAACTATTTATAAAACAAAAGTTCTAAAATTAAGTCTAAACTTAAAAAATAAATATATAAATAAAATCGACCCTCAAAACCTTGGCTCCTCGGTAAGGTGCCCATCACACAGGCAGCATTCCCGCGTTGAATCGCTATAGCGAGTCTTTGTGCGAGAAAGCTGCCTGCGCGAGGGTCACCTGTAGCCTCCCTCAATCTTTTGCCCAGTTCCCGTGTGGAGCCCGCGCGCACCCCTGCCCCACGGACCTAGTGTCTCGACGCCAAAAGCTACAAACTCGTAATTGGCGTCGAGACAGCTATATATAAGAATAGAATAAGAATAAGTTTATTGCAAAAATAAAAGATTACAGGATATGTCAGGGGTCTCCGCACTAGGCTTCGCCTGTATCGCGGTGAACCAGTTACAGTTAAACTTAAGAACTAAGTTACAAAATCAAATAAAACACAATTTTTCACATTTTAAACTTTAGGTTAGATACATAGGTAGTTGTTTAGTTATTGATATACCTATATTTGACCATGACAGTCAAACATAAAGGTAATTAGGTAAATCGTGACAAATACAATAAAATAAAAAACTTAAAACTAACATTTTTTTAACATTTATTTATTTACCTTGATGCGCTCTCGCGCGTCCGCCGCCGTTCCGGCTTGTCGGCTGGTGCGTGAGATGTAGGACGCCACCAGCGTATCAGCGCATGTGGCGTCCCACACCAGCGCACGGCCTCTATTCCAGGGGATTAACGACATCCCGTCGGGGCGCCTGCCATCGTCCCGCACGATCTGGGGTTCCAGGGCTGCGGGGACGTTGGCACTGACGAGCGCCCTTCTGAGGATGTCGTTCAGAGCGGCATGGCGAGACAAGCGGCCGGCGCCCGAGGAGCACGAGAGGCCATGGTGGCCAAGTGTGTCTACCGGAGCTCCACAGGCAACACAGCTGTGTTCCGTGCGGATTTCGACCCCGAGACGGAGACATTCGGCTACACGGAGTGTGCTTGGGTCGATGAAAGTACCCGCGTTGGGCGAAGGATAGGCATGGAGCCAGTGCCCTGACTCCGGTTTGGAGGCTCCTAAAATTCTAGCAAGGTCTTTACCTGACGATGTGGCAACCAGTGATTTTACTATGGCGGCGGAAGCTATTGTATCCCATGCTCTTTGGTATTTGGGCTTCGCGGGTAAATTTTGACCCGGCATAGCTAGCCAGGCATTCGTGGCCCCACCCAAGCACGCGATCTCACAGTTTGTAGCCGTAGAGGCTTTAAGGATATTTCCTGTGAGATCAGACGTGCTATGGACAGAGGATAAGAATGCCGGCAGAGCAACGCTTGAAATATTTCGAGTTCCCAAGCCGCCGAACCTTACCGGTAAAGCAGGCCTGGGTCTATGCCTGCTCGTTAAAATGGACGTTAAGAATGGCTTCAATTTGCGATTTTAGAATTAGTTCTATGGGAATAATCAAATTGGGAAATTTCCAGATGGGACAACAGCGCAATAGATAAGGAAGTAAATTTCGGTACAAGCAAACAGAATTTTAGGATAAATAGAGCACAGTGACTGTTGATTTTGACAAGGCGGTCCGAAAGATTATTGAATATAGATATTTACTTATTAAGGAGAGGAGGGATGGCTTCGTAAAAGATAGGCGAACCAAGCAGAAACAGGCTGTCTTTAGACAAAATTTTGATATTCAAGGCGACATTGTTAAAATTTTGAGTGATTTGAGAAACCAGTGGGGCCATCTTATAAGAAATTTATTAAAATTTAAGTCTAGTCCTTTGTCCCTGAACCGAGTTTTGACTTTGACTAGATCCGCTAAGACAGTCTGCCAATTTCCACTGATTGTCCCATCATCAAGGTACCAAATGTTTAATTTTGAATTTAGGTTATAAATAATCTAATTAATTGCCAAACTAAATATTGTTGGGCCAAGAGGATCACCCTGCTGACAACCTACGGCCGAAAGGATCTCATTATCTTTGTGCAATAATTTTGAAGGAGTGTGATAGCACTGGAGAAGAAAATTATAGGTTTCCGGTATATGGATTTTGATTTCGTTCAGCAGGGTGTCCCTAGTGACAGAGTTAAAAGCATTCTTATCCATCTTTAAGAGCACTTCACAGGCGTCATCTTTTGCAAATGTACGTACAGCATGAACCGCCGCCTCGCAGCCTCCGCGAGTATCAAACCCAACCTGTCGGTCGGTTCGGTTCAAACAATTTCTGAAGTTTAGGACGCGTACTCCGAACGCAGACCTTTGCAGCCAAACGTCGAAAGGTCGATACACCCGCGTCCTTCTTTGTAAGGGCAATAAGGTTGGCCCCATAAAGGACCGGCGTAACGTCTTGGCAAATATCTCCTAACAGCATAAGGTTCACGAGTTTTGTGAGGCTCGCGGACAAATGTTCACCAGCAACACCTGTGTTACGACTGGTTAGGTCCATAAGGTGCTGTAGGGAGATGCCGTCCAACCCAGATGCCGATCCCTTTGGGAATGACGCGAGTGCCGCCATAACGGCTCCCTCTGTGACGTGCAGACAGGCCGAAGGGTCTGATGGAGGATCTACAAAAGCAGGGGCGGAAGGGCCTGTCGGATGTTTGGCTTGCAACACAGTCGCTGTCTCTGGGGTGTCGGGCGCAAGGGTGTCGCTGGAGAAGAGGAGTCGCGAGGCTCCTTTAAGGTCACCGTCGTATAACTTCTCTTCAACCTTTCTAAACAAATTATATTTGTTACTTTGGCCACGAGTTGATCTAGTTGCTTGTGGCAATCTAGGCGTAAGGATATTTTTTTTATTTTTTTTAGTAAGTGAAATAATGTCGTTGCCATCCTCGGGTACATGCATAATTTTGAAAGAAAACGTCAGTAAATTTTGCCAAGACACCAAATCATTGTTAGTTACACAAGTTTCTATAGCAGCGGTCAGCGCTTCAGCCACTGGGGACCGGGCACCACGCGGTATGCGTTTTACTAATGGTGTCGAATGTTTCAACTGGCCGAGAAGAGTTTGCAGTGGAAAAGTAGGAAAAGATTTAGATGAGGCGTTTTTGTTCTGGGAACTCAAAATTGATGGAGCAAGGCACACACGGACGTGGTGGATGCGTGATTGGTGTATAATGTAAACCTTTTGTAGTTTGAAAACTCTTTTTACATACACAGCAATCCATTGGTGAACGATTCTGGCAACGGGATGGGTCAATATTAAAACTAAATACCTACTTAACAAATAAATTACTATAAAACAGTAAGTTAGTTACTTTAACTAGATAACGCTACTTATGTACCTAAATATCAGTATACCACATTGTAGGCAGTCTTAGCTCAGTAGAATGTTTCACGCATCGACATACACTTATTATTCTTTCACTTCCAAAGCAGCCCTTAGCTTGCAAAACTTAGTAAAAATAGTGGAAGGTTAAGATGCCTTGGCAATGCACAAAACCACGCACGGTGAGTAATAAATAGCACGGTAGAAATCACAATCACAAATGCGAACAACAATTATTGTGTTGTTAAACGACGGTTAAACGTAAACATGCATTTTGATATTTTTATGTTGTATGTTGACATCTTGTCATGTCATGCATGTCACCCGGGGCGCGATTCGAAAAATAAACGTACACATTGGACAGACACAGCTCCAACCCAACTCAACCCAACTCAACTCAACGCTATACCGACATTGACATTTGCTATTCGAACAGATTTTCATTCAACATTGGTCTCACATTGGTCACACATTGGTCTCACATTGGTACAACATTGGTACAATGTGCGTTTAATTTTCGAATCGCGCCCCCGGCCGTGCTACGGCGCTCCTTCTTGGCAGGGTCTGCGGCCTGTGGTGCAGTGTCCGTGAAGAAATAACATCGGATAATGTGTCTATTAATTGTTTACTTGGAATGATTCAAAATATCTGTAGGTATAATGGTATAATAGATTAAAAAAATATTTTCGGAAAATTTTGATTTCAATAGGTGCGTGTTATTCGGTTGCTGGGTTACGCTTCTGGCACAGAGTACCTTCTTATATACTGAAATAGAGAACAAACTCTGGGGCTCTGGCGGGTAACTGAGTCGCTACCGCCATCTGTTATCGGGAGTTGTAATTTTTTTTAATAGGGTTGCCACAGAGTACCTTCTTATAGGGTTGCTTTATGCAGTACTTTTGTTCAAATTTAAAATTAATAACCGGAAATCTTTAAGTATGCATTGGCATACTGAAAGACTTTCTATTTTCAATTTTAAATACCTTATATTTATGTATAAGCATACTCTATATAAAATATTACAAGCAGTCGCAGTTTCTGTACACTTTTTACAAATTAAAGGAAAATGTCATTTAATGTTAAATTCTTGTTTCAAAATAACGAAACGCTAAAAACACATGAAATCATTTTTTAATTTAAAAATGCTAGTGTAAAGTAACGCCGACCGTACCTATAGGTATATTTAAATAAATAAATGAAACACAGTTGATTTGTAACTTCCATAATATTCTCGAGTTAATAACCTAAGTTTACAACTATTTTATCTAAAATGACTAACTCCATCCATTTTTAACCCCATCGTATAACCCCATTCGATGTTATTTTGAATTTACTATTAAGTAAATATACATTTCAACAGACCTAATCAACCATAAACAAACACAAAATAAATAATGTTTTAAATAAAACAAGTCCAATCTTTCAGCTACATGAACAGTACAAATAGTAGGGTTTTCCCTCAGTACAAAAGTGAAAAAAAATGTGCGATACGAGCAGGCTTGCGGCCGCGCGCGTCTTGTCGGCGGTTCTGCCCGCGGCTGACGGCAGCGTCACACGACGCATGTAGACACTAAACTGATCTCTTGGTCATCTCCTCTTGGAGACTAGGCGAGCGGAGTCGGAAGGCGGCGGCCGCTGGCAGCTACAAGAAGCGCCGCGCGGCCCTGGCGGCCGGCGGCCGGCGGCGGCCTACGCTACTGGCCGCTGCCATTCCAATAAGAATCGGCCCTAAAGATAGATTGGCGAAATAGACTGTTATTTTTCTAATCTGAAAAAACGAGGTAGGGTAATTGTGCTAGTTTCCCGTCCAGGTCCAGTTTACCGTCCACTTTATTAAACTACTGCAAATAAATGGGAACAACTTTTTAAGGTCAACATTGTTTATGTTTATAGTTTATGCTTTAGTAGATTTTTTACTTTTAAGCTTTTATTTTGGGAATAACTTGAAGATAAACATATAAATAAGTATGGACGGAAAAGTGACAAGAGTGGACGAAAACTAGCACAATCACCCTATAGACATTCAGACTGCGGCTATGTTAAGGGGAAAATTACCGCCGACGCAAAAATAGAAGTGTTATTTGTGGTGGGCTTTTATAATTTTTCATTTAATTTACTTGTAAAAATAGGTACAATCTTGATTACATAATATAAACCATACTTATGGTTTTATATGGAAGCTCATGCATTATACGACACAATACGACACTTTTCTTCCCGCACAGACTTTACCAAAATTGTGTCTAGATTTTGGAGTGATATAGGCGAGGTTTAGATTGTATACATACCGTCCTGTGGTGTGCATCCGGGTACACAACACTTTTTATCAGACATTTCCGAATTTCAAAATAAAGTTGTCCTTTGTTCATAATTTTGTCCAAAAAGCGTTTAAATGACCGTGGCGGCGTCCATTTGACTTACGGCCATTCAGCGACGAATTTCTGCGGCTGCGCGATAAGTAGTGTTGCCAAAAGAAAAAATATATATAATTTCCAAAGCAGCGTATTATTTGCTAATTTAAGTTATTTATATTGAGCAAATTATTTCCTGTTACGACAAAATAATTACAACATAATTAAATTTTTACAACGTCATGATTGTAGCGCTTATCGCGTCATCTGTAATCGAAAGTAAAGAAGTTTTTAGTAATAATGCTGTCAAATTTGGAATAACTTAAAACTATGATTTTACTTATTCATAACTTCATACATAACTTGGCATGGTTATACTGTTGACATTACCATGTCCGTAGTACTAAGATTATTCGCCCTGGCTTCTGGGTTCCAAATCCATCTAGGGAGGATTGGTTGGGTCCCAAAACCTACAGCCAACCATAGACATAAACAAAAAGGAAGATGAGTGACGTTCATAGCAAACAAAACTGAAATGTGGTCCAGCACCTACACACTTGTAAAATGCCACACACCGCTATAATGTATGTGCATCATAGGCAAAAGAGATAAAACTATATAGTTAACACAGGTATGCAAGGGAGACCTCCATATTTTGCGCGTTGCACAAAGTTTGACTGAGAGAATCTGCCACACGACTAATTCAACATAGGTTCCGGAACCTATATTTGATGGCACACAATCGAGCGCCTGGTACCATATCTCCCTTTTTGTATAAATCAATGTAGCCAACAGGAATATAGTTCTTTTTGGCCACGCTGTATATGTAGATTGTAGATATAATTTGATAGAGGAAAACGGCCAGGTTTCGGCACAATTGGCATTGACACCGTGGTGTATAACTAATATAGCTAAGGGAAAAAGAAGGCCTACCGCGAACATTGAAATATCGTTATCTCCCTCTCTATAGCACTTGCTAAGTCAAGTGAAAGAGACGCAGATAGCGAAATTTCGATTTTCGAGATTCGCGATTCCCTCAGCTCGTACTTACCCCAATCTGATAGTTCTCTATAGTCACATTGGTTTTAGCGTTAAACAGTCCCAAGTACGTGTCGTTGTCTACGGCTTTGTCAAAGGAAAGCAGTTGGTTGTTGGCGCGCTGTCGGAGCACCCAACTCGTAGATGCGATGGTGCGAGGGGCGCATTGAGGTCTGGTAACAAGAACGAGTCAAATATTGTCTTCGGTTGCCGCGATAGTTATTCATGAAATAAAACCCGACCCGTTGACCACGAACGCTGTAAAGTGTTTGAAACGTCGGGATGTAATTTAAACTCAATACACGCGATAAAATCCGTTTTTAATTGTTTTATTTCATGAAGAACGAGTCAAATAAAAAAGATTAAAAATCCCGACCGGGGTATGGATTTGCAAGCGATTTATACTTTTGGCGCGTTAAATATTACACAATTTTTTTTGAAGTGAAAACTTCTTTAGCGGCGCTGTGCACTTTTTGTGATGGGGAAAAAATGTTAAACTCGCGTCAGGGTCACGTGACCGACAGATTCGACAGAGTCACGTGACCGACAGATTCGACAGGTTCAGTGTTGCCAATTTAGCACTTTTGGGGCTAAATTTAGCACTATTTAGACTGACTTAGCCCTATTTTTTTGCATTTAGCACTTAGCACTATTTTTAAGCACTTTTAGGAAATTCCGATTTTATAAAAAATAATTTTCTAAAAGTTGATAAATTTTATTTGTAGTCTGTCAAACCAAAATTGTCAGTAGTAGTAGCACAGAATAATATAATAGTATTATATAAAGATGCTTATCTTCCCTATAAAATCAGTATTTGACAGAACTTTGAAATATGAACGGTGACACATGCGGTCTTCATACAATTTTGCCTTCGACTTTATAGGGTTGACAAGTCAAGTATGGAATTAATAATAATAATAATAATAAATACTCTTTATTGCACACCTCATACAGTTACAAGCACAAATTTTACAATTAGATAAATTTAGGTAGAGGTAACAACAGGCGGTCTTATCGCTAATGAGCGATTTCTTCCAGACAACCTTTGGGTAGTGGAGACTAGAGAAAAACAATAAGCAGTAGGTGGTGCATAGAAACAAAAGAGACGAAATAGATAACACAGCACATTCATATGAATATACATACTTAAATAAATACAAAATAAACATACATATACGTACATATATATATATATAATACACAGAGTAAGAAACAACAGTGTCAACTTAAAAACCTAAGGAAGAGATAAATAGTATTCCTTAAGTTGCGATTTAAAGCTACCAATAGATTGCGCGCGTTTTATGTTGAGAGGGAGAGAATTCCACAAACGAACGGCCTGGAACGTAAATGAGCAATTATAAAATTTGGAAGATGAAGATGGCACTTTTAGGAGCAATTTTTGAGGCCCTTTTTAGGCACAGGGTACACGAGGGCAGTCTTCCATGAAGACGGCACTTGCCGTTTGTGGTAAGAGAGTGCGAAAAGGCGCGTTAGCACGGGACACAACTCAGGAGCACACCGTTTGAGCACAACTGCTGGTATGCCGTCTGGCCCGCTCGACTTGTGAACGTTTAATGATAGCAGCTCCCGCCGGACATCACTTTGCTTGATGCAAATTTCCGGCATCAAGGATACGCACTGCGGGATGGTAGGCGGTACGGTGCTGCCATCATCGTTCAGGGTCGAGTTCGAGGCGAAGAGAGTACCAAGAAGATCGGCTTTCTCTTTTGCGCTATGGGCCAGATTACCATCAGCATTACGCAGTGGTGGTAAAGACGACCGACAAAAGTTTCCCTCGGCAGCTTTGGCAAGTGACCAGAAGGCACGACTCCCGGTGGGGTAGCCTGCTAGCTTCTCACCAATTCTGCCGACGAAGTCGAATTTGGCTCTGGCAACGGCTGTTTTACTGGTCCTCGAGGCAGCGTTTAATTTGCATTTCACATCCGATACGTTGGGATCCTTATTAGTAACGGCCTTGGTCCAAGCCCTGTAAGCAGCCTGCTTGCGAATCGTAGCTTCTCTACAGGGCCGATTAAACCAAGGTCGTTTCTTTGCTCCTGCAGCAATCACCGAGTTGGGAATGAAGCAATCCATTCCCACCAGTATAGTCTCGGCGACTTTAGCTGTACAGGAGTCAGGATCTTCTGATGTGAAACAGAGCTGCCTCCACGGGTACGATGCGTAGAATTCACGCAATACATCCCAATCTGCTGACGTATACTGCCACACGCGTCGCGAGCTAGTTGGCCGTGGTGGATCAGGCCGCGCGCAAGGTGCCAGCGTCCGGACGAGGCAGTGATCGGACGAGCCGAGAGGTGCATTCACTGAAACGGACTATCCGTCCGGACGTGTGGTCAGCAGGAGGTCCAGTAAAGAGCTTGTATGGTCCTCGATGTCTGGTATTCTCGTAGGAGAACGTAACAATTGCGAGAGACCATAGGCCAGAGAAAATTCGTAAGCAGACCTCCCCGCATAGTCGGTGGACCGAGAATCAAGCCACTCAATGTGGTGGGCATTAAAATCTCCCAAAATCACCAGTTCAGCGGATGGGTACTGCTCGAGAACTCTGTCGGTCGTCACTTGAAGGTGCTCGAAGAGCCGTTTCGTGTCCGTGTCTCCGCTGTGAGACCTGTAAAGGCACGCGTAGACGCGGGTGTGGCCGCCGAAGTCCACACGCACCCACAGCACTGACAGGTCCCTGTCTTCATAGGCATGGAGGCGGCGACAACAGACATCCCGCCGAGCGTACATACATACCCCGGCGCGCCTCACAAACCTGTGTTCGAGCATATAGCCGGGGTATAACAGATATGATGTATCTGCCGGGCAGGATATCTGCGTCTCCGTTAGGAACAGAAGGGTCGGCTGCGCAGACTCGAGGTGGTGGTGTACTGCGTTCAGGTTTGAATGCAGTCCCCTGATGTTGCAGAAATCCACTTTTGTGGAAGGGGACTCCGCTGTAGAACTGTTCCTTCTTTGTTTTCTTGCCATTTTTTTTTTGAGGAGTGTGTGGGAAATAAAGGAGGATTCACTGTGTCGACGACTAAAAGGACAAGCGGACGAAACAAACCGACCGAGGAACGATATGGGAGGTGCAATTTGCAGGCGCGGCGTACGGAAGGGCCCCTGGTCCCCCCGTGTTGCAGTAGCCGGGTCCACTCCGGTCTCCTACACCGGCACGACTACTACACCAGGGATTTTTCGCAGGTTGGCGGTTCAGCCTCCCAGGGTGGAGATTAAGTGACCCCTGGGTTCGGGAACCCTACTGACCTGCGGGCGGCCAGCGGACAACCGTTTCACCGGGTCTCCCTGATCGCCGCACCTGCACTCTGCGCCCACAAAGACCAAAGGCCGTATTATTGGTTCCGTGGGCCCCCCGTCGTCAACACAATGTATCCTCTTTGAGCTCACTGGCGACCTTACTCACCGGCAGGAACACATTTAATGTATCGTTGAAATATTGAATTAAGCAAAATGAGAAAACAAAGTTGGTAAATATAAACTGGACAATTTATTTTTTTATTTTTAACTGCATTCAACGCCATCTAGTCAGAGTGTACATTAAGTACCATAAAGTGGCACGAGACTCGAACCCACGATCGATCTTTAAATTGAAAGCATGTTTTTGTAAACGAGATGACGATGATGGTGTACAAACCCGGCATCCTTCGTATACTTGTTGATATAATCAATCAAGGCAGTTGCAATCCTGTTGTAGAGAGGATCGGAGATGGACAGGTTCTGCCAGACCAGACATGTGCACCAGTGGGTCTCGATGCCTGCCTCGCTGCAGGATCGGCTGCTAGGAATCTGAAATTGTCACAATTATAATTGTATTTCTTTGGATAAAGACTTGAACATTTTCTTGTCAGCCATTAAAACAGATAAATATATATATATATATAGTCCTCCTCATCGATTTCGATGACGGCGACCCTAATGCAAACCCTATGGAGGTTGACTATTATGAGCCCTAATATGGCTAGCTAGGCCGAACTTAGCCTTAAATAGTGCAATGGTGGTTCCTATAAACTTTTCTGAAACACGCCTAATTTCAGAGTTAATACCATTTTTTTTCTAAGTGCAAAACGCGTTTTTGATGGCAATAACGTCACTATGGGTCCTAGTCTAATTATTATTACATGTGTACACTAGTTTTGCAAAAAAAAAACATTTAAGTGATAGTTTTATCAAGAACATTAGATTTTTATGTACAAAAATATATTACCCTCGTATAATGTTTCTATTTTTGGCCTCAGGAGTGCGTGGTTAAAAGCACATTGTATATACCTAGAGGTGGGGTAGGGGTGAGTAAATACAGAGTATTTACTCAGTATTTATCCAAAGCACCCCGTAAATACTCGCATTTACTCATTTCGGCGAGTAAAAACTATTACTAATATAATATTTAAGAAAGTCAGATTAGAGCAATAAATTGTTTTTTATTGAATATTTCTAGGGTGTATAAATAATAGACTAGACATCAAACAACAAACAAAACTGCCCTTTTAATTAATATAGCAATTCCGAACACCCATAATTTATAAAATACAATAGCCGAAAAACTTACTAAATATACTGATTTGAAAGATGAAATAACTATAATCTGGAAGCTTAACGTCACCATAGTACCTATTGTTTTGTCTACTACAGGTGTCATCCCCCAACAGCCCACCTCAATCAGCCACAGCTGTCAGCTACAGACCTTAATAAAAACCCTGGCGTTGTCACTATCTTCATATCTAGTAATGCAGAAAGCAATATCTTAAACACGTGCCAAATAGTCAGAAAGTTTCTCCAAACCGACACGCAACTACCAAACACAAATAATCAACTTTCATCTGTTACATTACCATAGTCCGGATTAACCAGCTACCAAGACGTAAACGACCATATTGAGTAAAATGCACTTGCATTTCATTACACCAGTGTTTCCTGAAATACTGAGAAAAACAAAGAACCAAAAAATAATAATAATAAAATACTTTATTGTGCACCAAAATAAAACACATATCCTCTATAATAAAACCGGCCAAGAGCGTGTCGGGCCACGCTCAGTGTAGGGTTCCGTAGTTTTCCGTCCGTCACAGTAAGTGTCCCCACTTAATAGTTGTTGAAAGCACCTCATTTCATTGTGATTTTGTAGAAATTACAGGTACAATAAACACCTGCTAATACGGTTTAATTACAAACTTAGTTCAGAAATTATTTTGTATTTTTTTTTCAAAAACTATTCAACCTATCAAGTTCAAAATAATTTTCCTAGAAAGTTTTTATAAAATTCTACTTTTGAGATTTTTTTCATATTTTTGAAACCTATGGTTCTAAAGTTAGAGGGGGGGGGGACACATTTTTTTTACTTCTGGAGGCGATTATTTTCGAAAATATTTACTATTCATTTTTAAATACCTAGCCAACAATATATCACACTTTTTAGGGTTGAAATGAAAAAAAAATCAGTCCCCACTTTACGTATATGGGAGGTACCCTAATAAAACATTTTTTTCGACTTTTTATTTTACCACTTTGTCGGCGTGATTGATATACATATTATTACCAAATTTCAGCTTTCTAGTGCTAACGGTCACTGAGATTATTCGCGGACGGACGGACGGACGGACAGACATGGCGAAACTATAAGGGTTCCTAGTTGACTACGGAACCCTAAAAACGGAAAAACAGAACGGGATAAAAAACGAGGGATGAAGCGAGATGGCGCCTTACCAAATTTTAAGAACTTCCTTGACACGTTTCTCGAATACAACGCACGCATCAATAGAAAAGACTATGCAAATCTATTGTCTATATGAGAATAGAACAAAAGCATAAAAACTACGGCTTGCGCTGCGTATTTATTTTACAATTAGCTAAAAAAAATTTCATATATTTCTTCATTTCTCGAAAATCGGTCATTTTCGGCAACTCTCGGTTCGTTTCGCTAAACTTGAATTAAGTTTAAGTAGCCCAAATTATTTGACATGAGTTCAAGTAGCATAAATTATGTTTGTCATGTTGGTATCCAGTTATATCGTAGTTTTTTACTCAAAGTGAAATTAAAAGTGCTTTCTATTCAACTGAAGAACAAATCAAATTATTTTTAATTAAGGAAGGAGGTGGATAGAGGAACGTCTAGTGTAATTGGAAGCACATTGGAACGGTAATCTAAACACGTGGGTTCGAATCCCGTGATGTGAGTTCTTTGCAGTTCAATGTTTCATTGTAATAGTTATTTGTTTCCAATTTGTAGTATTTTCCACTAAATTTAAAAGCAAATACACATCAAAATATTAAATTGATAATATAAAAGTTATTTTAAATCAGCTTGCAAGATTTGTCCTGAACAAATAGACAAACTAACTTACGTAGAATACTAACATTGTAAGTAATATGCTGGTAGAAAAACTTGATATTTAATCACAATTTAATATTATAATTTTATCAATAGCCAAACCTTATACTTGGTAAAGAAACAAAAATATATAACTAACCTACGCTCAATGTTTCTCTGCGTCCGTAGGAAACACCTTAGACAAAAAGGTGCTAAAAGAGTTACAAACTTGGCAGCTCTACTGTCCTACCTGGACCTCGCAGCACTCACTGGATTTTCTTCATCATCTGCTTTCCCACTACCCTAGGGAAGAAATGCCTATCTATATCCAGTGACATGTAGGCATTCGATAAATAAATCTACGATAAAATGTGACATTTTCAAGTCAAAGGTACATCATTATCGGTTGTCAATAAGGCGTTACCATAAAAAAATCATTTTGAAATTAACTCTTAACAACCGACAATGATGTACCTTTGACTTGAAAACGACACAAATATCGATACTTAAGTATATTATTATCAACGCGTTCCTCGCACTGTGTACGTTTACTTAAAGATGACATTATCTCGTTCACGGACAGTTTGTCTGCGTCTGTGTTTATACTTGTGTGAGTATATTTTATGCTAGTGTTTGATAATTTTATCGTGTGCGTGTGTAGCGACGTCAATGGAAAATGCATTAGTGTTAACAGTATTTGTGTGCGTTTCCTCGTCCCCCGCGCCGAAATTGGCAGACGTTTTCTGATAGAAATTAGCGCGCGTCTCGCATCCGGTTGGTTTAATTATCAAAGATTTTAATTAATGAAACGCCTGTCTCAGAATGATTCGAAAATTGTGCATTGTTTTTGTTTTATCTGTGGCATGTAACTTTTTAATTTTAATAAGTTAGTTTTGTTTACTTATATTTTTAAGTTTCAGATTGCGTTTTTGATTATTTATTAATGTAATGTCTGCCATCACCTTTCAATAAATGTATTAAATTAACGCAAAGACCAGCTGAGATATTTATGTAAGTACTTACGACAGGTGTAATACTTAATAAATTTTTCGTGATATATGTGACTTAAGGTTATGTAGAGTTTTGTATCGAATTATCATATTAAAGTTCTTTCTTTCAGTGTTAAATCGAATAATTGAAGCGAAAACTAGTGCTAAAGGAAGTCCAAGATCCTTTGTTGCATAGGAGCAAGTGCTGCATATTATCACAAAGCAAGAAAACAGTACAATTTAACAGGTTTAAGCACCAAGCATCCCGCTACCTACAGCACACTTTACCTACCTAAGCTATGTATAAAATAAATAAACACCAAAACCTCGTGAGTGCGTTTATTGATTAATCAATTATTCAATTCGTACATTAGATTAAATAAGTGCCTACCTAAAATAGTCGTCAAAAGAAATGATAAAAGGAAATAGGAGTAGGAGTATACTGAGTGATATAATATATGTAAATTAACATGACTCTCTTATTCATACAGACAATGAAGCTAATCCTGTTCCATTCTAAACGGAAAAGTTTTATTTTCTGGTAGATATAGGTAGTTACTAGTTTCCTTCGACTGGCCTCATGATTTTAGCAATCATTGTAAGTATCAATGTTTCATTCCTTCCTGGATTTCAACTATTGTATTTTGACCGCATAATCTTTTATGTCATTTTTATGTTGTTATCTTAATTTCTTCGCACCTTCTTTCTCATTGTAAAGTCATAAATATATCAGAACTAGCTTTTGCCCGCGGTTTCGCCCGCGTACTAAAAGTACTAAAAAAGAGTCACATTTTGACCCGTATGTTTGTATGTACGTACGTAGATATGTATGTTTGCCCGCGACTATCTCGCGTTTGGCTTAACCAATTTAGACGGGGTTTTCGGAAAATTATTTGTTACAACCTGGCGGTTTCGGTATACGATGTTTTGGTGAAGGCGGTTCCCTTATTTTTTAAACAAATGATTACAATAAATGTTGAACTGTTACGCCGGCAACGACTTACTACTACTAAGAGATTATGATTGATGCAGATTTCTACTCTTGAATAGAAGCTTTTCTCTGCGACTTCGTCCGCGTGGAATCAGTAATCAACCCCCTTTTTACCCGCTTAAGGAATTACTTCTCGGATAACATCTATTATATATCCTTCCCCAGAACTCAAAATATATCCATACCAAATTTTATGTAAGTCGGTTCGCGGTTAAAAGTTTTCCATACAAAACTCCAACCCCCATTTCACCCTCTTAAATGTTCATTTTTGGAATAAAAACCCATCATAATCCTTTCACGGGACTCAAACTATCTCTATACTAAGTTTAATCATAATCGGTCCAGCTGTTATAAATTCCCCATACAAATCTCCAATCCCCATTTTACCCCCTTAACCTTAAGGGTGAATTATCGGGATAAAAACTATGTCATATCTGTTCCCGGGACTTAAGCTATCTCTATACCAAGTTTCATCTAAATCGGTTCAACGTTTAGAAATTCCGCATGCAAACTTTTAACCCCCGTTTCACCCCTTTAAGTGTTGATTTTAGGAATAAAAACTATCCTAATCCTTTCCCGATACTCAAACTCAAACTATCTCTATATTAAGTTTCATCTAAATGGGTTCAGTGCTTAATAATTCCTCAATCAAACCTCCAACGCCCATTTCACCCCTTAACCTTATTGATTTTCGGGATAAAAACTGTCCTATGTCGTTTCCCTAGACTCAAACTATTTCTATACCAAGTTTCATCTAAAACGGTTCAAATTTTAAAAATTCCCCATACGAACTTTCAAGTAATTTTTCACCCCCTTGAAGGTTGATTTTCTAGATAAAAACTACCCTATGTCATTTTGGGCTATGCTTTGATATGTCAGTCATATTTAGATTAGATTGCAATCTGGCAGACAAACACATTCAAGACTTTTCATGTCCACAATATTAAATTTCAAAATCGATTCCATTTTCGTAATTAACGTCCCAAAAAACCATAAAATGACACCCATATTGATATTTAGACATTTTAACCCCAGCGCACCCCAACAGGGGCTATGGTATTTCATGTCCGCCACGTTGGATTTTAAAATCGTTGTATCAGCGACCCGAAAAACCATAGAAACAATACCCATGTTGATTTCAGATTTTGTGACCACATTTCCCCCTTTTAGGGGTTGAATTTCTAAAAAACCTAAAATACTTGTTTAATTATTTATCGTTAGGAATACTTCTTTATCTACACTCATACTGTAAGTACTCTTAAATGCGTTCAAAAACCGTAGACAATGACAAGCATTACAACAAACGATTTAACTATGATAAGTTTCTTATCTGCGGCAGTAACGTAATTTTAACTTTGCATGCTCAAATATTGTTAAGCAATGAGTTTCAAATTTGGAACATCGAATTTGATAACATAATGTTACCGCCATGGCCAACTCGATTGGTCCCGCGCGAGCGCCGGCACAATCGAGTTGGCCATGACGGTACAATGGCGGTCATTATATGGTTTCCGAACACTTAATTTAATATATATAATATGAGTGTAGATAAAGCAGTGTATGCAACTGTACGTAATTAGGCCTTAAAACACTCGTGTGATCTTATTATGAAATTCGCCTGCGGCTCATTTCATAAAACCACACTCATGTTTTAAGAACCCTTATTACGTAACAGTTACATAAACTACTAGTGAAGTTTCGAATAAAATAGTAATCTTGTTTCGCCATACAAACTTTGGACCCCTTTTCATCCCCTTAGGGGGTGAAATTTAAAAAATCCTTTCTTAGTGCACCCCTAGACATTATAAGGAATCTACGTGCCAAATTTGGAATCTCTAGAATCAGCGGTTTGAGCTGTGCGTTGATATGGTTTTAAACGTCCTGTCGCATTGTGCGCAGAAAAGCTGCCCCTGATTGTTGAAAGTATATACATAGGTCGGTCTAGGCCGAGACTTCCTAAAAGGGCGCTTCTGGTCTAAATGTTCAAGTCGGGCTTCTTCAAAGGTGGCCACACATAGTCTAACCCTTTTGCGCCATTCCGTTCTAGTCGACGCAAGCTCCTCCCAGTAGCCAGGTGAGATGTCGCAGGCCTTGAGATGCCGTTTTAAAACATCCTTGTATCGCAGAAACTGACCCCCCTGTTTACGCTTGCCATCCACGAGCCCAGAATACAGCACGGATTTAGGGAGACTGCAATCTTCCATGCAACTCACATGGCCGCACCATCTCAACTGACTTTTTATTAACAATGCCTCCATATTAGACATATTAGAACGACGCAGCACCTCCGTATTAGTCACACGATCCTGCCACCTAATGTGAAGTATGCAGCGTAGACACCGCATGTGAACGGTATCGAGCTTTCTGATGTGTCCCTTGTACAGGCACCAGGACTCAGCAGCATACGTTAGAATTGGGAGCACCATAGCCTTGTGCGGTCTGCTGCAGAGAAAAAGGCCCACGCTGCATACAAAGTTTGTATGCAGCGGGGGGTCTTTTTCTCTGCAGCTGACTGACACACATAAAGCCACACACACACACACACACACACACACACACACACACACAAAGCACACAGAAAGCTTTGTTTGAATTTTAAGGTCGTGTGACTTCCATACACGCTGGTTTACTTTACCGAATGTGGCTGCAGCTTTGGCTGTACGTTGTGGGTTCTTTGAGGCAAGGCTATTGTCATTCCGGATCTGGCTGCCCAGGTACTTAAAGCTAGTAACTTCCTTCAGCGCTGAAACACCCAAGGTAATTGGAATGGAAACCAAACTGCAACCTCTGCGTTGTTGTCTCAGGAACTGAGTTTTCGTTACGCTTATTACCAGACCAAATCTGTCTCACGAGTCACTTGGAGATATAATGGAACTTTGAAGTTCGTCTAAGGTGTTAGCCATCAGGCACACGTCATCGGCATAGAGGACATCCAGTATGGGCACTAGACGAACTTTCCGTTTTGCTCTGAAACGATCAAACACACCCTTATCTGCTCGCACGTTGAGCTGAATAGGTACGCTGCCACGACTAAGGGCGTCCTTCATTACCGCGGAAAAATACAAGGCAAACAAAGTTGGAGCCGTAACACAACCCTGCTTAACACCACTTGTCACTGAGAAAGAGTCCGAAAAATTGCTGTCATGCTGAACCTTAGCTGTCATATTGACATGGAACTGCTTTATTAGGTTAACTAGCTTTGCTGGACAACCACTTTTGTGCAGAATCAACCAGAGGGCCGTACGTGAAACTCGGTCGTAAGCCTTTTCGAGATCAACAAAACACATTCACAGAGAACGGTTTTGCTCTACACATTTCTCTTGGATCTGTTTAACAACGAAAATAGCATCAACCTTACTTTGTGATGCCTGAAACCACATTGGCTCTCTGGAAGAATGTGTTCTGCTAGGGTGCTCAAGCGGGTGTTAATTATGTGTGATAGTACTTTACCAGCAGTGGAAAGAAGGGATATTCCTCTATATGAGCTGCAGTCAGCTACATCACCTTTGCCTTTATAGAGTTTGCATATGGTGGCATCTTTCCACTCCTGTGGCACAATCTTCAAAAATTAGTTCAAAGAGCCTGGTCAGAATATTAGGTCCGCCATACTTGTAAACCTCTGACGGTAGATCGTCCACCCCGGGTGTTTTAGCGTTCTTCAGTTTACTTACGGCTATAGTGAATTCTGTAAAAGTAGGCGGACCAGCAAGATATCGGAGCAGAAGAGAGTAGGCTGTGACATTCACTGGCAGGCTTATAAGGGCATTTATATAATCAAGGTCCACTCTTTGTGCTACAGGATTTAGGACTTCGTTGAAGTGTTCCGCCCAGCAAGCAAGCACTTCACCTTGATTCGTAAGACGAAAATCCCGACTACGTGAGTAGATTGGGGCGGTTTTCTTAGTTTGTGGGCCACAGATCGCCTGAATACCCTCAAAAAACTTGCAGGTTTGATTTGAATCAGCAAAGTGTTGTAATTATTCAGCTTTATTTCGCCACTAGCGGTCTTTTAGTTTGCGAACTTTTGCCTTAAATTGTCAGTGTATAGATTTATGATCGGCGTCACGCTGACGCAAAGCACGTCGGTGATCTTCAGCAAGTTTTTGGATGTCCCCCTCAGAAGCGTCGAACCAGTCTTGGTTTTTCTTCGGTGGGTTTCCTAAAGTACCCTTAGCGCTTTCTTTAAGTTTGGCTGAGAGAACCGTCCATGCATCATCAACCGTGCCATCATTAAAATTTGACAAAGTGCCGAAGTCGTCATCCTAGGTCCTCTGCAGCTCTTTTGAGTAGATCAGTCTAGAGTAAGCAAGTTTTTGAGTTTTATGCGTTGCTCGTCGTGATGCTTTAAGTTTTATCCGCAGTTTAGATCTTATTAGTCTGTGATCAGTCCAGCCCTGTGCTCCTCGCATGGCGCTGGTGATAAGAACGTCGCTGAGATCTGCTTTACGAACAATAACATAGTTTAAAAGATGCCAGTGCTTGGATCTGGGGTGCATCCACGAGGTCTTGTATTTTTCTGGCAAAAGAAAGTAAGAGTTGGTCAAGCAAAGATTGAATTCTGCACACAAAATGAGAAGATCTAAGCCATTGGAATTACAATTACCAACTCCATGCCGTCCAAGAACACCTTGCCAAGCCTTATAATCCATACCAACGCGTGCATTAAAGTCACCCAGTAAGATTAACTTATTCTTGGGAGGGACACCTTCATGTACGTGGCGCAACTCATGGTAAAAACAGGCTTTATTCTCATCCGGAGATGGCAGAGTAGGTGCATACATACTTTTAAAGTGAATGTGTTTAACAGGAGTTAAAGGAAACCGCAAGGTAATGATACAGTCGTTTATACTTTTTGGCAAATCTTGCATGGAGCGAGCAATGCTATGTTTTATAGCAAAACCCACACCATTTGCAGCTTTAACGTTTGCAGGTTTCCCACTCCAGTAAAATGTGTAGCCACCGAGCTGTTCACACAGTTCTCCACTATCACTTAGATGAGTCTCACATATAGCCGCGATATCGACGCTGTACCGGGGCAGTTCCCTGGCAATGACTGCAGTTTTTCTCTATGGGCACAGGTTTCGTTCATTGTCTTTCAAAGTGCGGACGTTCCGTGTTGCTATTGTTAAGTTTTTTAATGTTTTCTCTTTCTGATTTCGACCGCGTGAAGTTGATGCACAAGTGGCCGCAGTTTGCCACTTTGTATAAAAGTGAGACGGACTATGTTTAGGCCACCTTTTCTAGGCCCCTCCCTGGATTAGGGAAAGCAGAGTGATCCTAAATAGGGCTGCTTTGTCGTCAGACGTGCTGCCGGACTTAATCTCCCGTCTTCGTCGAGTCTAAGGAACGACCACTCTCGTCTGACCGCCTACGTGCAGAGTGCCAACTAAGGCCTAGACCCATCAAAGTCCAAGACCCCACCACCAACACTCCATCGCTGCAGGGCTTTTATCTCAGAGTCCATTATCTTTGCAAGGGTCATCTACGCGTGACGTGACACATCTCTCGTTCCTAGCCCTCTGGTATCAGTGGATCGGGTAACCAATACGACTGATGAAGGCAAAAAATGTAGTAACTAGGCAACGGGATTTTATTTAGACCTGTCACGGTAGGATCCCTTAGTCGGCTTTTACGACACCCAAGGAAGAAATGGGTTGGTGCTATTCTTAACCGGCAACCACACGGTTCACCTGATGTGATTCGAGTATGTTCAGCAATAAGTTAGACAGGAAGGAGACTCGGTATCGGTACTCGTACGGTAGGACAAGTCGTCCATTTTAAACAGACAGGGAGAGACTCGGTGCAGAACTCGCAGGGTATGACGGGGTCTTCCATCACGGCGGCGGTGCGGGGGCGCGAGGGGCGCGGCAGGCGCGAGGAGCGGGGGCGGGAGGACTTCTTCGGCCAGTACTGCGTCAGGTCGGGACGGCAGCCGGTCTGGTGCAACACGAGGTCGTCGGCCGGTATAGGGACGCCGCAGAACTCGCACGGGAGCCGAAGTTCGCCATCGACATCGCCGGAGTCGCCGGACTCGGTTGGCGGGCTCGGCGGGCTCAGTCGGTTGCTGTCGATGTTAGTACTGTTGGTACTATTTGAAGAGTTGTATAGTGCTGTCACCTCGTTGAGCCCGCGCCGTAGCTCCCGCAACGAAGACTTGATCTCGCTGAAGCGGTCTCCACCAGCGGAGCGCCCCGCAGACGTGGCGCCCCCCGTGGGGACGGAGCCCCGGGTTCCGGGCGACGTGGCCCCATTCGCATGCCGGTCCGCTCCTAGTTGGAGTTCTTGAAACCTGTCCATAAATTTCTAAGTGATCATGGGCCTCAGATGACTTAGATCGTCCATTCTCTGGCCATCAGACCCCAGCCTGTGTCCTTTGGGCTCCATGGCTTGCAACACACGACCCCGTAACTTGTGGCTGTAGTCTTCTTCCACCTCTCGGTTGTGAAGGGCGTCCATTTTGCGAAGTGTGTCTAGCTTTGCTGCTGGCGATAGAACGGGCGGGAGGCCGACGGACAGATTGTAAGCTGCTCCTGCCGCTTGCGCACCTCGTCCTGCGCTCGCTTTTGAGCACTCCAGTACGCGTCTGCGGGGTGGGGTGGGGGGGGAGGGGGGGGGGAGGCGCGGGCCGCTTCTTCACGGCCCTACGAGATGGTAGTTCTTTATGGACCTTCTCTCTTGGTTCCACACTAGTATTAATCTGCGGCTATGTCAAGGTACCTTGTCTAGTTCATTCAAATTGAGGCGATAAAAAAGCAAACTCCTCAAATCATTGTTTCAAGAGGCTCACTATCACTATCATAGTTAATATTATTTATCTACACTCGCATTGTAAGTCATCTAAAACGTGTTCAAAAACGGTAGGCAATGGCTAGCATTACCACAACCGATTTTAATATGATAAGCTTTTTATCTGTGACAGTAACGTAATTTTAACTTTACATGCTCAAACATTGATGTGTTATGAGTTTTGATAACATAATGTACACCTGCACGCGCCCGCGCGGCCGCCGACACGGTCCCCCCCGACCGCCGGCACTCTCCCTCCCGACCGCCGGCACAATCGAGTTGGCCATGGCGGTGCGATGGCGGCCATTCTATGGTTTCCGAACACGGCAATTAGTATAAATAATATGAGTGTAGATAAAGCAGAGTATGCAACTGTACGTAATTAGGCCTTAAAACACTCGTGTGATCTTATTATGAAACTCACCTGCGGCTTGTTTCATAAAACCACACTCGTATTTTAAGGACCCTTATTACGTAACAGTTACATAAACTACTATTACTTATACGAGTAGTAATATTTCACCGGACTCTTACTGTTAAGACAAGGTAAAGCACACTGTACTTCTATATCTTTGACTACAGCAATACTAGTCAGGAAAATTTTCGCAAATTTCTACGTGAAGCGAAAATACTCAATCTCTTTCTAATACAGAACCTATCTCTCTATTTTATACTAGCTGTGCCCGCGGCTCCGCCCGCGTGGAATTCGGTCTTCGTCAGTAAGCGGCTAATTCACCCCTAATTTCTCTCCCTCCTCCTGGAGGCGGAACTTGAAGGTAGGAAGTAAAGTTGACAGATGGATACACTAGAAGACAGTAGTCCAGATAAAATATTTTACAATTATCACTAAATAAAACTGCACTTCAGAATCAATAGTTTTTTTTTGTCCTTATTAAATTTTTTGACATGATTTAAACGACATAGAATAGTAGGTGTATATTGGACGATACAGACCCACTTTTGTATTTATAAATACGTCCTTGACTGTACCTATTCATATCATGTCCATGGCAAATATCTATCCAAATGGATCCTCCAGTCAAATCAGTCTAAGTATATATAATCCAAAAAAATAGTCATCCAAAATAATGTCTAGTGTAGGACCCAAAACTTTGATAATTAAACCAACCGGATGCGAGACGCGCACTAATTTATATCAGAAAAAGTCTGCCAATTTCGGCGCGGGGGACGAGGAAACGCACACAAATACTGTTAACACTAATGCATTTTCCATTGACGTCGCTACACACGCACACGATAAAATTATCAAACACTAGCATAAAATATACTCACGCAAGTAAAAATACAGACACAGACAACCTGTCCGTGAACGAGATAATGTCATCTTTAAGTAAACGTAGACAGTGCGAGGAACGCGTCGATAATAATATACTTAAGTATCGTGACGTTTTCAAGTCAAAGGTACATCATTGTCGGTTGTTAATAGAGTTAATTTCTAAATGTTTTTTCTATGGTAACGCCTTATTGACAACCGATAATGATGTACCTTTGACTTGAAAATGTCACATTTTATCGTAGATTTATTTATCGAATGCCTACATGTCACTGGATATAGAGAGGCATTTCTTCCCTAGGGTAGTGGGAAAGCAGATGATGAAGAAAATCCAGTGAGTGCTGCTAGGTCCAGGTAGAACAGTAGAGCTGCCAAGTTTGTAACTCTTTTAGCACCACCCAGGGATTACGTGTAGGGTTGTCTAAGGTGTTTCCTACGGACGCAGAGAAACATTGATCGTAGGTTAGTTATATATTTTTGTTTCTTTACCAAGTATAAGGTTTAGCTATTGATAAAATTATAATGTTAAGTTGTGATTCAATATCAAGTTTTTCTACCAGCATATTACTTACAATGTTAGTATTCTACGTAAGTTAGTTTGTCTATTTGTTCAGGAAAAATGTTGCAAGCTGATTTAGAATAAATTTTATATTATCAATTTAATATTTTGATGTGTATTTGCTTTTATATTTAGTGGAAAATGAAACAATGAACTACAAAGAACTCTGAAACATCACGGGATTCGATCCCACGTGTTTAGATTACCGTTTCAATGTGCTTCCAATTACACTAGACGTTTCTCTACTACCTCTGTTAATTTTTCACTGTAATGAACAATGATGAATCAGTCACTATCGACATCGTGATGTTCCAGAGTCCTTCGCTGTTGATATTTTGATTGTAATGGGCATCTGTTTCCAATTTGTGTTTCTATTTCTATTATCTCTTCTTCATTTTCTATTATAAATAAACATTATAACATGTAACGTTATACGCACATATTTTATAAAAATACAAACTTAAACCTACATATCTACTTACTACTACTACTTACCTAATAAAAATAATATTTACAACTTAGAACTATATTACATACTAGTTTTACGTTAATACTATCTTAAATAAATAATAAATAGGATTACAAAATCATCAACACGCTGATCGTTTTAAACATATCGCGCCGCCGTGATAACATTCACTCGTTCTAATGTTCTTACCTGGCGCATTCGCGAATATATGAACGAATGCATCTGATCTTGCGCTGTGTCATTGCATGCAGCCGCTCGCTCGTTGATTAAGCATACTCCATACGCATACTCTATAGCACGTTGTCGAAGCAAGTAAAACCATTCCTGAGTGACTCTCAACACGGTTTTAGAGCGAAGCGGTCTGTGGACACTAACCTCTTGACCTTGGTTGGCAGTATCTCAGAACACCTCGATATGGGCATTCAGGTGGACGTCTTGTATTTTGATTTTCGGAAAGCCTTCGATTGTGTGGATAATGATGTTCTGCTGCGCAAGCTAGACGCTATTGGGTTCAGTCCACATTTGCTTACCTTCTTTGCCAGTTATCTACGCGATCGACTGCAATACGTCCAGCATGGCCACTTCACACAAAAAGTAGCTTATGTCACTCTCCATCCCTTCAACTATCTCTACTTAAAAAATCACGTCAATTCGTCGCCCCGTTTTGCCGTGAAAGACGGACAAACAAACAAACACACACATACACTTTCCCATTTATAATATTAGTATGGATGACTTGCACTCGGCTGTTCGTAACGCTCGTTGTCTCTTCTACGCCGACGATCTTAAGTTGATCTATGGGGTGGAGATGGGGGCGGATTGTCAGTCGCTGCAGGAGGATATTACATCTCTGTTTCGATGGAGTCTTGACAACAAATTGAGTTTCAATACGGCTAAATGTCAAGTGTGTAGTTTTAGTCGGGCTTTCCTTCCTATCCACGCTCAATACTTTCTTGGACCTGAGCCAGAGATTGCAAGAGTTGTCTCAGTGAAGGATCTTGGCGTTTTATTCGACACACGGCTAACATTTCATGACCACATCAAAGAACTTGCCACTAGTAGCTTCCATAGATTAGGTTTCGTTACTCGTAACGTCAGAGATTTCCATGACCCTTGTACCATAAAAGTACTGTACAATGCTTTGGTTAGAAGCAAGCTGGAGGCATCAGCGTTAGTCTGGAACCCTTACGAGTCAACTTATATCCTACTCTTGGAAAAGGTCCAAAAGACGTTCTTAAGAATGTATTATAAAAAAGATGTACGGATACTATCCGTTCTTGTATCCAACTAAATTTATTTTAGGAACCCTGGGATTCAATTCCTTAAAAGTGAGGCGCAGCTTGAGCCTACTACTTTTTGCGTGTCGGGTTCTTCGAGGGGACTCTGATTGTCTTGAACTGGTAGGGAGTTTTGTAAGACTTTTTGTGCCTGATATTAACAAAAATATTACCCTCAGGCCGCGTGTGCACCCCCTGTTGGCAGTGCCAATGGCACGTACGGTTGCACATAAGAACTCTCCGATACTTCGTGCACTGGACCTACTGAATGCGCTCCTGGTATCAGCACCAGAGTGTGATCTGGTGGCGTGGCGATGGGCGAATGTGTGTCATGAGTGTTTGAGATTTTGCGAGCTGATGGATAATAGGCAGTCAAGTGTGTTAGTATGATAATTTTGACTAACTAATAGTAGATATCTATGTAGTTTCGCAGTGTATTAGTGATAAGACTGTAATGCTGTCTAAACTTAAATAAACAATAAACAAACAATTAAGCCCTTGAAATTGAGTAGAACGCACGTCGCTTAATAATACCGATCTCTGATACGGAGAGATATTTAATCGTAATCGATCTTTTAACTTCGTTCCTACGTGATCCTCAATAAATATAAAAGCACTGTAGTGTTAAATAATGTGTATAAGTGTACCCCAAACTGGGGTCCAAAGTCCAGAGTGACATTTTGTGGCTCGCTGCTTGCCGCCAACCTCTTGCAACGCTTTTGAGCCGGTTGCGCTGAACTAAGCGCCGATGAGAAAACGCCGCGCCTATCAACTTGGCACTTTCAGGGGAGTACCTCGGCTGCAGGAGAATTGTAGAATCCGGTCTTAGTTGTATTTAGCACGATACCACGCATTTTACCACTTTACCAACTGAACTGGTCCGAAAATAAATATTTTTAACTGACCGTTTTTCTGCCTCCATATTTATAACTTCCCCATACCCAGAGGGACATATAGGAGGGTAGAACGCTCAAGGCGGGACAAACATACTGCTAATGTTAATATCGATATTTATTTTTGCACTGTCCCATCACTAAAACTTACCTGTTAGGTACAGTGATACCAGAGTCAGAAATTAAAAGTGCCTGTTTAAGGGGATAAGTGTGTATAACGTACCTTATAATAAATAAAGTATAATCCATACAAAATTAAAATGCTACATAAAATGTAAAATAAAGGAACGAATTAATTTCTAAACAGGAATATCGTTATTTCAAGCATCTACAAGTATAGTTCACTTAAGGGCGCCACATATTAGAGCGGAATTCAGTGCGAATTTCATCACACTAGCTGAAATTTATCTATTAAAACGGAAATTTGTTAATGGTAGCTGTATTTTTGAGACCATAGACAAATTTCAGCTATTGTGCCGTACTACAAGTACTGATAGTGTCAGTTTTTTGAGTTCCAAACCACCTTACTGCCCTGCCTTTGGCGGTCCTCGACGACATATATAATTTAAAAAGCTATGCGTGTGAATGAGTTTTACCTATGAAGTACTGACGTTTATCTTTTCATTTTTGTTATTGATTAAAAAATAATATGTAATTTGAATAATTTAAAAGTCGATTAAAATATGTTTAGAAACAATTTAATAACACACACACAGACACACTACTTTTTTAACAGAGCAATGCTTTACAATTATGGCTGTATGGCCTAAAGCAGATGTAGTACCATTAAGTGGCAACACTTTTTTATTGACAATATTTTTTAGTTTTTTGCTAATTTCGTGCACTATTTGATGATATTGAAAAGATCTAAATAAATATATTTCCTTACGTTATAAGCTACAAGTAGAAGCTATTGGAAGCTACAAAGGAAGGTACCACTTTTACTGAAAACTTAAAAAGCTGAAGAAGGCTTAGAAAGCCAAAGTGGCTCTCTACGATGGAAACCCTCTACCCCTACCGAAACCCCGTAGTACTAAAACCCCTGACTACTTTAATTTTCCCTCAGCTCTGATGACTATACATACTTACCTCCTGAAAGGAACACTACAACCCTGCGTTAAGTACTACAACCCCAATAATCTAAGTTCCTGTATGAACATGATTTGTCAGACAATCTCAGCAGTTTTTCCTAACAATGGCTCGTGAAAGTTTAGTGATAGATCCCTAGTTATGTAGTAACCCGATAATTTTTAGGAGACCGATAAGGAGGTTGTTAAAACAAAAACAAGGATATTTAGTTTAAACTTTATTTCCTACAAATGGTACTTTACAAGGAAACGACATTAAGTAAATAGGTATATAAAATTAATTAGTACATTAAATATTCGGTTATAAATTCAAGTTATTGATGTGAGGCTTTAGTGGTAAAGCTGTAGTATGGTGTCAGGATATCTGTAAAAGAAAAGGCTATTCGGTAGTTTCCATATAGACAAAAGTCTTTCCAATATTTGCGGTAAATATTAATGCTAGAAAATTAATTTGTAAAATTTTGTTATTGACGGTGTAATGATCTCTTGTCTTATTTGAATATTTTTTAACTACAAGCAAATATGGTTTTTTTTATTTAACCCCTACGCCTACAAGCGCTAATGTTAACGAATCCAGGCAATAACAACTTTTTAAATTAGTTGTTTATCTGATTATTTTGATTAGATATAATTTTGCAAGTATTTAAACAAAAGTTAGGATGGGTAGCTGATGTGTGAAAGGTTTTTCCTTATCTACACGCCTGTAATCCGTGCGGTGGGGATTATTAGCTCTTAATCTATCTTAATTTATTTTAATTTTATTTCTTTTCTTTTTCTCTACTAATAACAACTAGTGATGCTACCAACGTTTCGTAACCTACACACCAGAGGAAAGAAACGCCAAGAAAACCTCTGAGATGCCTAGCTATTTAATTAACCCCAAAATTCAACCAAAGTGACTGTAGTCATGCCGAAATAAATCATAGAAATATGTCGTGTTAGGCAGTTATGCTAATTCAAACTTCAAGGATAAGCAAATAGTATTGTACGTAGAGTGAGGCATTGTTTCTAACTACCAAACTCTTCATCCAATTATCAAATTTTACGGATGATGTACACTATTGAAATGATAGTCTGAATTAACTTATGAACTATTTTCGTTCAGTTGTAGTTGATATGGATTCCCATAACTCACTCCAGCACGACTCAATCTCTCAGTTGAATTTCAATACTTTATTGTAGTGGTTTTCTCTTTGCCAATTATTGTATTTCCAACAATATAATAATTGTACGCAGAACTAGCCCAGTCGCCGCGGTAGGCCGGTTAGGTACATCTCATACTTCTCTGGTAGCAGTCGAGTCGCTCCGGCACGGTGCTGTAGAGAGTTTCCAAGGGGACACCATCATCTGTCTCGTAGATGAGTACGCCGCCTCGCCTGCTGCGGTAACGACGGATGGGTTTCGAAGAGAAACAACGGGCACTCTTTACACGTATATTTCTCTTGCCTTAACCTAGATTACACTTTACACTTAAATTACGCCATGTTTATTTTAACAAAGGCTCGCGCACCGCGACAATGACAGCACGTCTAACCACTACGACGGCTAGCTGAACAGAGAGCAATCTCAGCCTGAGCGAACGAACAGAAGATCGTGCGCATTCACTCTATTAGACTTGAATACATTTGAACTAGATGGCGCTGATTTGCGTGAACATTCCTTCCCGGCCCAGGGAAAAGGTGAGCTGAAGACTTGAAGTTTACATCGCTACGATCTAGCATAAACAAGAAATATGAAAACAAACAATTATTAACACTAATAAATGATACATGAGTTGTCTACAGCATAAGTAATCTGTGACCATCCAGTGCACTTGCACTCAATAACATTCCAGATAATATCAAAATGAATCATGAAAGTGTAAAAACAACAGAGGTAAGCTACTTACTAAGTTAGTTACATGGTTTCCCGAGGAAACAGTGGTACATAGTTCAGGATAATTAGTACTAATTGCTACAATTTAAACCAAGATTTATAATTGTTAACTTACAAGAGCTGCTCAAATAATTAAAGCTCCATAGGTAATTTACATAATTTGACAACGGGGCGTACAAGTTCGCCTATCTGGGTTTTCAGCTTTACAGACCTGACGACTCCGTCGGAGCCTTTGAAAACTTGAATGACCCTACCTCGACGCCATTGTAGAGGCGGGGAATTTTCATCCTTTATCAAGACTAAATCGTTTAATGCTACATTAGGTACATGTCTGTTCCATTTGTTACGGGCTTGCAAATTATTTAAATATTCTAAGTGGTACCTAGCCCAAAACTTTTGAGTTACAGCCTGAATAAATTGAAAATGCGACAGCCGTGATATATTCGTGTCCTTCCAGGAAGGTTCAGGTAATGACACCAAAGGTTGACCTATCAAAAAATGACCTGGGCTGAGAACTTCCAGGTCACAAGGATCCTCTGACATTGGAACCAGCGCTCTAGAGTTGAGGATAGCTTCCGCCCTGCAGAATACCGTCTGCAGACCTTCAAAGGTCAGGATACGGTCCCCAATCTCTCGTTTAAGCAGGTTCTTGCTACTCTTGACCGCTGCCTCCACTAGGCCAGACATGTGAGGGGCGCCGGGAGGATTGAACTCCCAGCGGACGCCTTGGCGACGAAACTCATCCTCTAGAATGGTTTCGTTGTCAAGCAATAACTGGTTAACCTCTCGGAGGTATAAGCTAGCAGATTTAAAATTGGTACCTTGGTCACTCCGGACGAGGGCGGGCAGCCCACGTCGACTCACAAACCGTGTGAACGCAGCGATGAAAGCCTCGGTGCTCAGCGACGAGACGACCTCGAGGTGTACCGCCTTGGTAGACATACAAAAACACACAGGTAAGCTTTAACAGATTTAGCATTTCTGAGCTGGCTACTTTTAACCAAGTAGGGGCCAGCGAAATCCGTCGCTACGCCGGAAAATGGACGCGTCGCCGTGACGCGGTCCGCGGGCAGATCAGCCATGAAAGGCGCCTGATCTGTCGCGTTGAATCTGAAACATGACATACAACCCCTGATGACACGTGACACCTGACGCCGTGCTGACGGAATCCAGTATCGTTGTCTAAGTATATTAATCAGGGCACTTGTCGAAGCATGACAATAGATCCGGTGATAGTGCTCCATCAATAATTGCGACCATCGATGGTCCTTAGGTATAAGCATTGGGTGCTTTGCGTCATAACGTAAGCTTGAATTACGTAGTCTGCCTCCGACTCGAATAAAATGATTATCGTCCACGAAGACGCTCAACTTCTGAAGTGATTTGCATACCAACTTTCCTTTTTTCAGTAAGATGACTTCATCTTGGTATGCATTCAACTGAACCTTTTTGACCCAGTGATCCGTTGCTGCACGATTTTCCTCGATAGTAAGGTTCTGTTTTAGATTTCATTGCTGCTTCGGCAAACGAATATTCCTGCAAAATCTCAAAACGTACGACGTCACGTTTAGGAGTTTACTATACGAGCTGACTCTCGACAGTAATAAGTCCTCCCATGTCTGCTCGTCATTGGCGACATGAACCAGCTGCTTGAACCCTGGCAGCTCCGGTGACATGGTGACCGGCATCGTCGGCCACTGTGACTCCTCCTTGAGTAGCCACTCCGGCGACCACCACAACTTGCATTTGAGGAGCCCCTTCGCGGTAGCACCTCGGGACGCGACGTCGGCCGGGTTGGACTCACCTCGGACATAGCGCCATGTCATTGGTCGCTTCGACTGCTGAATATCCTGTACTCTGTTACATTCAAATGTCTGGAGCAGATGTGGTTTTGTGTTAAGCCAACACAACGTGATTTTGCTATCAGACCACGCATTTATGCTATCAATCTCGATTTCGTCTTCATAGGCCGCTGCGACATGATTTAGGAGTTTACAAACCATATGAGCTGCATTCAACTCATTCTTCGGAATGGTTTGTTTGACTTTCTTCGACGCCACTCGGGTCTTAGCTAGGACTTACCGTACCATGACGTTTCCAGACGTGTCCTCGTATACACGCACGCTCCATAGCCCTGCTCCGAGGCATCCCCAAACCCGTGGAGTGAGTAGGAGGCAGATCCTGGTAACGCGACGCAACGAGGGATCTGTAATTGAGACAAATGGTTTTAATCCTGAACCAACTCGTTCCACTGAACCTCCTGAGTGTCCAGGAACGGTTCATCCCACGTCATTCCATCGGTAAACAATGACTGCATGAACAGCTTGAATCTGTAAACAATCGGTGCGCAGTACCCGCACGGATCATAAAGCCTAGCTATAGTACTTAAAACGCTTCGCTTCGTTACCGCCTGCCCCAACGGTACATTGACCTGATACGACATGGTGTCGTGCACCGGGTTCCACTGTATTTCCAATACCTTTATGAGGCTCCTGTCTTCAGCGTCGAATTGATAAGGCAGCTCACAATACTCCTGTGGTAGGTCCCGGAGTAACTCGTGACAGTTAGACGACCATTTCCTGAGCTCGTAGCCGGCACTGCTCATGAGTTCTATGAGCTCCGATTGAAGCTGCCGAGCCTCTGTAATGGAGTTTGCTCCAACCAAAAGGTCGTCAACGTAGCTCTGACGTCGTATGACGTCTGCAGCTGGAGACCCTGGATGCTGAGCTTGCCAATCCGCGGCTAGCTGCAACAGCGTCCGTATTGCGACAAAAGGGCTTGACCGTAGTCCGTAGGTATTAGTATTCAACTCGTAAACCTGTATGTCCTGCGACGGGTCCTCACGCCACAGGATCAGCTGATAGCGCCTATCACTGGGGTGTATCTACGTCTGCCGGAACATCATCCGGATTTCGGCCGTGAACACGAACTGGTGCCGTCTGAAATTCAACAATATCTTTGTAATATCATTCTGAAGAGGCTTGCCTGAATGCAGGCATTCATTAAGAGCTATGCCATTGCTACTCTTCGATGCTCCATTAAAGACGACCCGAAGCTTATTGGAATCTTTTTTGAAAATCGCATGATGCGGAACACAGTAGTGCTCCGAGTCAAACTGGTAACTGGATTTAGACATGTGTCCTAGAGACTCATATTCCCGCATAAACTCCTTATATTTCTCAGCCAAGACTGGATTCTTGGCTAGCTTCGCCTCTAACGAATGAAGCCTGCGTACAGCAATGGCTCTGGTCTCGCCTAGCGTGGTTCTGTCTGACAAGAAGGGCAGCCGCACCATGTATTTCCCGTCAGGCATACGTTTAGTAGTAGAAGTATACAACCTTTCACATTCCAAATGTTCCGGATGATCTGGTGGGTCTTCTGGAGGCTGCTCCACCTTCCAGAACTTCTCCAGCACCTCTTCAAGCTTGGTAGCGTGCACGCCGTAGTCTTCCACGGATGTTCCTCTCGACTGCTGCGCCGAGGTGTCAGCAGGGTGTGTCCAGATGGCTCCCATGAGGACATCTCCAAACCAGGTACCGTAGGCCTCCACTCCTGTAATGTTCGTGAGCATCTTTGAACCAGTGAACATATAATTAAGCACATCCAGACCGAAAATGATGTCTACATCTTGAGATTTGTCAAAATCTGGATCGGCCAGGCTGAGTTTAGACGCATCTAAGTGGGCCTTTAAATAATGGTTACAGGCCGGAATATTTCCGGTAACGGTATACATGGCGGTTGCCACAACGCTAATTATAGGGACTAATTTTCCTACTGGCTTAAATACTATTTTAGCAATGGTACCGGGTACCTTGACCTGTTGGTTTCCGATCCCAACGATATTATTTCCTACATACTGCTGATGCAATCCTATTTCATCTGCAAATGATTTCTTAACTATCGAACACCCGGCTCCGGTGTCTAACAGTGCCCTTGCCATAATATAATTGCCTTGGCCTGACCTTACCATGACAACAGCAGTAGGGCTGACCCGGATCGATGGCATCATCATCCGAGGTTCTCGTGGTTCATCAGCAGTAGCCTTATTTCAAGAACGGCGCTCAGGGCTGCCTCGAGTGCCGAAACGTAGGCTGTGGAAAGACTCCTGCGCCTGGCGGGCCCTCGTTCCCACCGGAGGGCGCGGGATGTGACCAGCAGTCATCAATTGAGCTGGCTGGACGTGCTGTGGAGGAGGCGACCTAGTCTCTTCTCTCCACATTGGCGGGCTCGTGCGAGGTTGTTGAGCTCGCTGCGCCCAAGATCCTTGTGGCGGGGTCGACACCCTGTGTCGTGGTGGGGACCTACGCTGTGGTGGTGTACTTACCCTTCTGGTGGGTGGGACCGGGGTTCGCTCATGCACCCTGTGCACCGCTTCCGCGGCTTCCGCTTCCTCCCTGCACAGCAACGGGCTATGCGACCCTGACTGGCACGCACCGCACCAATTACGAGCCATACACTCTCTCGCGTAATGAGAGCGAAGGCATTTAAAACATGCACCATTCTTCCTGACCCAGGTTTTCCTCTCCGAAACAGCCAGACTTGCGAAAAATGGACATTTGTATATAGAGTGTGCACTACTGGAACAGTACGTGCACAGCCCTTTAGACCGATTCACCTGATCAGCTTCTTCCAGCTCCGCAGCTAGGTCACGTGGAGGGGACGCTCTGCCGCGTCTTCCCTTGGTCGGTGACAGCCGTCCCACCGGTGCTCTTCCCGCTGCCGCAGTGGGAACCGCCTGCTGCACCCGACACTGCTCATCCAGCAGCGCCAGCAGCTGATTGAGCGTTGGCAGGACTTGAGGATCCGTGCCACAGCGTTCCTCAAATAGGGTTCTGATGCGAATAGGCAGCTTCTGTAACATCATGTAAACAACTAAATACGACCACTCAGAAACCGGCTGCTTCAACTTTTCTAGGGCCTGAATCGACTCGCGCAGAGGATCATAAAACTGTGTTCGCAAATTTATATTCGGGCCCCCGACATTGGGCAGATTGACTATCCGCGCAATGAAGGTGTCCACAAGCTGTCGGGAGTTATGGTACCTTTTCTTAAGAAGATCCAATACTACAGAGTAGCTGGCTCCATCCACAGGTAAGTGTTGTACTACCATCAAGGCCTCCGCATGCAATGACGTTCGGAGGTAGTAGTGTTTCTCGGCATCAGACAATGGACCTGCATCCACTAATGCCATAAAAAGGTCATAGAATGACATCCATTCTGTCATATCCCCGCCATATGTTGGCAGTTGTACCAAAGGCAACTTAACCTTACTGTGATACTTAGCTGCACCAGCTGTCTGTTCTAACTCCTCACCTGATGCCTCATCCAGTTGGATAAGAAGTCGGTTGATCTCGGCGAACTGCTCCTGGTACTTGAGACGTTCCGCCTCTGTTAGTTCCGTATCGCTTGTCAATACCGCCTCATAGGCCGTGATATATGTTTTATATACCTGATCAAAATGCCGCTTGGCCACCGCTGTCGCTGAAGACCCGGACCTGGTAGCCACCGTGCCAGCGTAATCAATAAGCATTTGATACCTCGTACCCAACTGTACCTTAGCTTTGAGTGGCATGTTGTGAATAGATATTAACTTACCTGGTAAAACACAAATACTTCACCGCGCCGCGCGTATTTTCAATAAATCACCTATTTGTGAGTATTTACTAACCAATATCAAGATATATTCTATCCAATCAATCTAATCCTAAGTATTTTTCATGCAATATTAGTTGAGAAATCTATCACAAATAGCACACAACACAACTTGACTTTTGACACTGACGTTTGTCAAATGAAGTATGTCATAGATAATAAAGTCTCTAAGGTTGTCGCCACGACGCCCGACGTCGTTCCGGATCGACGCTACACGTTCCTACCATTCAGTTCGTTCACTCAGCACAAAACCGGTAAACGTCAACCGGATGTAGCACTTCACTATGGCGACCTCCAAATGTCCCCACAATGACACGTTTCACGTTGATCGAAATGTTTATGACGTAATCGCGCACTGAATTTACACAATGAGTGTAAACAACTGCAAATTCCACTCGACGAATCCTTGATTGCCGTGGCGCGATTCTTGGCCCTGGATTGCTTCAATCTTGCCCCAATCACGGGATTTTATTTTATATTTTCCCAAATCACGGGTTTTGCTATTCGTGCGGTTGTTCCCTCTCATGGGTCACACCAAAATGTACGCAGAACTAGCCCAGTCGCCGCGGTAGGCCGGTTAGGTACATCTCATACTTCTCTGGTAGCAGTCGAGTCGCTCCGGCACGGTGCTGTAGAGAGTTTCCAAGGGGCCACCATCATCTGTCTCGTAGATGAGTACGCCGCCTCGCCTGCTGCGGTAACGACGGATGGGTTTCGAAGAGAAACAACGGGCACTCTTTACATGTATATTTCTCTTGCCTTAACCTAGATTACACTTTACACTTAAATTACG
Organism: Pammene aurita; assembly: GCA_947086415.1. NCBI lineage: Eukaryota > Metazoa > Arthropoda > Insecta > Lepidoptera > Tortricidae > Pammene > Pammene aurita. The sequence goes on along the minus strand of OX352314.1, from coordinate 4,864,268 downwards.
TCATGTTTATTTTAACAAAGGCTCGCGCACCGCGACAATGACAGCACGTCTAACCACTACGACGGCTAGCTGAACAGAGAGCAATCTCAGCCTGAGCGAACGAACAGAAGATCGTGCGCATTCACTCTATTAGACTTGAATACATTTGAACTAGATGGCGCTGATTTGCGTGAACAATAATATTTATTGATTAATTATTGTGAATGGTGATAAAATAAAAGTCTCACTATATTAGAGAACAGTTAAAATTTTCATAATATTTTTGTTTTATAACTCTATGTTGGTACAAAAGTTAGATGCCTTATTTCAGCTCAAAAGTAATAAATAATTTCAGTTATATAAATAACACTTCATAGAAGGATCAAGGTAGTGGTTATGAAGAATGAACATAATCGTTCAATGGTTAATGTCGGTTACACTGTCATACATAAATAATGTTACAATCACACAAATAATAATTACTTCAGTTCAAGTCATTACTTATATGTATACCAAAGCATATGAACCGTAAGTATATAGAGTACGCACTCCTTTAAATTCATAACTCAGGTACGTAAAACACGCTAAAAATCATTCCCAAAATAGGGTAAACGCCTTAATGTATACTCAATTTAATTCATATGCCGCAACCGCAAAACATAAAAATCTAACGCATTCCGCAATAAAATTCGCAAAACGTATAAAATTATAACGCCTACGACATATAGGATATAGGATAAACGCATCCACAAAACGTATAGAAATGTAACGCATTCCGCAACCGTATAAAAATATAACGCATACGCAAAATAGGATAAACACATCCATACCTATTTCGTAAAATGTTTCCGCATACTCCGTTAAATTCCGTACGCATATATATTACATATAATAATCCAACCAAATTTCACATAAATTAAATACACGAACCACAGTAATAAAAGGTAAAATGTTCATAATATAACAGTCAATTAGAAGCACTTACTCGAGAGGCACATTGAATATATGTGTTAAGCTAGAGCGCTCTCGACTGATGAAGTCTACGCTCCGTCCAGCAGCACTTCAAATCCAAAACCCTGAGAACTTCCAGCTGGAACTCCAAAACCGTTTCGATTGTCTAGGCGGCGATGTGGACGAATTCAACGACGGGTTTGTGGAAGCTGTCCATAGCACTGGGTCTAAGTATTTTAAGGCCCAGCGGAGCAACAGAATCAAAAGGCTCTCTGACTCCACTCAGAAGCTCATCGAGGAAAGGAGAGAAATGGTTCTACAATCCTCAGCAGATGCGTCATTATACCGGCAGCTCAATAAACGGATTTCTAAGTCCCTTACGTATTGAAGAGGGCATTGAGCAGAATAAGGGCTCTAAAGTTTTCGCAGGAGATCTGTCTATTGGGCAGAGCCAGCTCGCCAAATTAAAAACTGAGGATGGTAGAATCGTTTCATACAGACGCGAGCTTCTGGGGGAGATGGAGGACTTTTATGGACAGCTATACACATCAACTAGCAGACCTGAAGTTGATCTGGCGTAAGACCCTAGAGCTAGACTGACCCGACATTATACCGAAGACATCCCGGACATCAGCCTGTACGAGATTAGAATGGCTCTTAAACAGCTCAAGAACAATAAGGCTCCTGGTGAAGACGGAATTACAGCCGAACTTCTGAAGGCGGGTGGTAAACCGGTCCTTATGGCCCTTCAGAAGTTCTTCGACTCCGTTTTACTAGAAGGGAGAACGCCTAAGGCATGGAACAGAGGTGTGGTGGTATTGTTCTTCAAAAAGGGCGATAACGCGTTACTGAAGAACTACCGACCCATTTCACTTCTGAGCCATGTCTATAAGCTATTTTCAAGAGTCATTACGAACCGTCTCGTACGCAGGCTAGATGACTTCCAGTCTCCCGAACAAGCCGGTTTCCGAAGAGGCTTTAGTACCATAGACCACATCCATACGCTCCGTCAGGTTATACAGAAGACTGAGGAGTATAACCTGCCCCTCTGCTTAGCGTTCGTGGACTACGAGAAAGCCTTCGACTCGATCGAAACCTGGGCTGTACTACAATCTCTCCAGAGGTGCCAAGTGGACTATCGCTATATCGAAGTGCTGAAGTGTTTGTACGAGAACGCCACTATGTCAGTCCGACTCCAGGACCAGAACTCGAAGCCTATTCCGTTGCAGCGGGGAGTCAGGCAGGGAGATGTTATTTCTCCTAAACTGTTTACCGCTGCACTGGAGGATGTTTTCAAGACTCTGGACTGGAGAAGGCTAGGCATCAACATAAACGGCGAGTACATCATTCACCTTCGGTTTGCTGACGATATAGAAATAGAAATAGAAATATATTTATTCGTGACATTACAGAAAAAAACAAATAAATTACAGATAATTGTAGAGTAAGACAAGTGTCACGAAATGGCCTCTTCTCAGCATGTTGCTAGCGTTAGCCAGCGCTGATCTTCCGAAAAGACCATCCGGTGAAAAATTCACGGCAGGTAACAAACATACGAGTATGTAGTACAGTCTGAGTAGTACAATCTATGACAAAAAACATCAGTAATAAACAAGAGAAAAGTAGAAATTAAAAACGTAATAAAATAAAAATAAGATTAACTTATAACTACAACGCAACAATCTGGTGACCACGTATCTGACCGGACATACCTTGGCCTAACATTATAATTTCTTAGCCACTATAGCGCCAGCGTCAACGGCAGACACGTGAAACATAGCATAGCACAAAAAAAAACAATGCACTCTAACTAAAAATCTTGGCTTACATCCGACTCTCCTAACTAAAAGAATCAGAAATGAGGCCATCCGCAGCAGAACCAAAGTAACCGATATAGCCCTCCGAATCGCTAAACTAAGTGGCAGTGGGCGGGGCACATTGCTCGTAGAACCGATGGCCGTTGGGGCGGAAAGGTTCTCGAGTGGCGACCACGAACCGGAAGGCGCAGCGTGGGTAGACCCCCCGCAAGGTGGACTGATGACCTGGTGAAGGTCGCGGGAGTCCGCTGGATGCGGGTGGCGCAGGACCGGTCATTGTGGCACTCTTTGGGGGAGGCATATGTTCAGCAGTGGACGTCTTTCGGCTGATATGATGATGATGATGATGATGACTCAACTCCAAGGCCTAAAGAGAATACACAGAAAAGAAATAAATTTTATCATTAAAGTGAATAAATTTTGCCTCACCAAATTAGACTTCTTTTGCTGGTCCTATTCTACTAGCAGCTTTGTCCGATGGCAGCTCAGGTCAGGGTCTCGGGATGGTAGCACGGTGCTTGTAGCTCTATTCAGCGGCAGAAGTCAGGTCCCGTTGCTCAGGATGGTGCTTGTGGCTCACGACGGCGGCAGAGTCAAGTCGTCCCGTAGTCCCGTAGGTAGAAGGCAAGGTGCTCGCAGATCTGGTCGGAGTCAAAGTGATTCCCTATGGTACGCTCTCCCCTTATATAGCATTAAAATTACGTATATAAACGCTATCTACCCTCGTGACGTCAGAGAGGTTCGAAACGTCCGCCTTGTGGTAGTTTGGGTAGATTGATTTAAGCCAATTTGAACCTTATTGATACTTTATTTCATACTATTTTAAAGACCAAATTCCTATAATAACCAAATTTTAAAGACCTAGTTCGAAAATCTCCTATCTCCATAGAGAATGTTTTTCTTGAATATTTATCCAAATTATGCAATTTCCAATGAAAATGTATATGAAAATAGATGAAAACATTAGCCTCGCGTATGATTTAATAAGCCCCTGTAAGTATTAATGTCTATTTTCCCCGTAAAATGCCAATATATCTTTGTATACCAATTTGATTCTTAAGTAGGGATCTTAAGATACTTCTATAAGAATCAAGTTCCTATGAGCGCCCTACCTTTTTTGGAAAACCTAACCTCTAAGAAAAAGATTTTCTTAAATTCAAACAAAGTAAGTATTTCCTAAGCTGAATTTATATAATTTATGATGAAGATATTTTTTCTGTATATATTATGACAAGATCCTATCGGATTTACTGCGTATTTACTCTGTAAAATACCAATATAACTTTAATAAGGAAATTCGCTTTTTATCCTAATTTTCATCACTTTCCTTTATTTGTTTTGTCAAAATTGTGTTTATCACACGTTTATAAGCTAAACCTAGCCTAGAATTCCATCAAACATCAGTAATTTTAAAATCCTTACAATCTTTTTACGACAATTTTCGATCATAAAATTTGTCTATATTAGCGCTTTTATGTTTTATAAAAACAAAGCTCCCACCTTTATTTATTTCCGTTATTTAACTTCATAATACGAGTTTTTACATAATATCGATTAAATCTACATAATATCCAAAAATCGATTTTTGACGAAAAGTAAGTTATTAGTTTTTTTTGCGCTTAATTCGTTCAATTTCGTTAATATACTTGCTGCAATATAACTTTAATTACTTTTCCTTTATTTTAAGTATCGATTTATAACAATAATTAACAAATTGAAAACATAACCTCTCCTTTGGACAAATTTTCAGACAAATCTAAAATATTATTAGGTACTACTTTTTGTTATCGAATAAATTATCAATAATACATTTATTCTATACAATAAACTACATTTCATCTCGAAAATCCTATTAAAAGTATCAAAATTCATCATTACTTAACGAACAATATTCTCAGTTGTCGGTCATTCCCTTCCCTAGGTATACTCACAATGAGAATAATATGAAATTATAAGAACCTGATGATAAAGTAATTTGTAATCGAAATACTAATTTCTAAATAACTTATAATGGGTAAAGATCCTGTCTATGTTACTAACAGTTTGTACTATGTCATAAAATGTCTTTAGTAAATCATATATTTTTGTACTTAGCACATATCTTAAGAATGAAGTAAATATTTCTAGAACATACTTTATATACAACCTCCTGCTATTCTATGAGTTTTATTTTACCTAATAATACATCCCTTATTGAAGGAATCCATCACAAGATTGCTAAAACTTTATGACAAATCTAGTGCGGTAACCAAATTACTGTTTGTCCACTGCAAATAGTACAAATGGATATTTCAGACAATGATTCCCCAAAATGTTGCATACTTATCCTGTTAAGATGTTATTCATAGCTACTGTTCCTGTGAAAACTAAAACATACATTAAATATCTACACAAGCTGCATATATAAATTATATATGTATACCACTTATGGTCATAATACCATTTGAAATACCCAAATAATAATAATAATAACCATTATTTCTATCTAAAATACAACTAGTTATATAAAATAAATAATTAATCGACCAAGATCATGAATGTTTCAAAATCTTGCCAATCAACCGTGAACAATATTTAGCAAAACTCTATGGTATCAATTGCTTATGCAATAATGCAAAAATAAGTAATAATATAAATTTAATTATATCTAAACATAATATAATTTATCGAAAACTGTGAGAAATCCTAGTAAACATTTCAAGTTTTATATTTTCCAAATATCTTAATTTCCTGAAAGCAATGATAATAGCTTCCCATTAAAGTTCAGGTATGTATGAATGCTAATAAAACACATGTTGCTTATATACCTCCATATATTTTATTTCCTTTGTCAGATCATTAACTTGATCTTTTCTTACATACTAAAATAAAACCAATATGTAATAAGATGAACCTCCTCGCTCATACATACTATGTGAATCATTTGTTTTCATTTTTTTCATGAACTTTACTCATGAAAATATCATGTAAAAGCTTACAAATGAAGCTCTATCAGCCTTTAAAGTCATTTTCCTAATTTTTATACTTAGAGGACCCTATGGACCTCTACAATATTTAGACGTAATTATACTTACTGATGAAAAGAAACGTTATCCTTCTGTAAACTAGATACTTAATTCAGATCTTTTCTTACATGAAAACACGCAGCAATTCGGCAGTTTTACCTCAGATCGTTCCGCGCTGACTGACATTAATTAAATGGCGTTTGACGCGCGACAACTTGTTTTATATAACCGCTATGACCAGTGGTCTTGTACTTTTGGCAGAGGGGGACGCCTGACAATTACTACTCCATTGGTTTATTTCTCTGAGACCCAAAATTTACACCATACTCCCTTCGGGGGTCATGTCCAATGTAATCCCCCCACCCCCCACCCCATCGGACCGATCGGCCCGCACCTGGGTAAGAAATATACACATAAAATCCATACTTCATATCATAACCTAACTACTTATTAACGAATATACTAACAACGAATTTAGGTCTAATATTAGTTAGAAGACTTAGAAGTAAGATTAGAGAAAAGGAGAATAGATATCAAAATCGTGAGGCTGAGTATTTACATGCACTGTGCAATGTGTGGCAATTAATTTATTGTCGTTTAATATTGTTGTACGTATATCCAATAGTTCATTTAAGTTTGCTTCCTTAGTGGATTATTCATGTCACAACGTATTAATTTCAGCGCCATCTGTTAGTTAAGCAGGGTACTCGTTAGTTTTAGGACATATTTGGAAAAAAATTTGCACCTCCTTCCTAAGTAGCGCCATAAGATTCAGGTGCAAAATTAACTCAATCGAGTGTAGTGGCTACCCCCCTTTTTAACCGACTTCAAGATTTCAAAAGAGGAGGTTCTCAATTCGGCGTGTATGTTTTTTTTTATGTTTGTTACTCCATAACTCCGTCATGTCTGAACCGATTTTCAAAATTCTTTTTTTGATTGTAAGTATATATATGTCGCAGGGAAATGATTAAAACAGAGATTTGAACAAATCTCTAAGGGATATGATCAAATTACGCAGGATGTTAAAATGGAGACTCCATATCATCATTTCCCTAGAAAAATTCAGTAATTTCACCAAATCACTGGATTTTCACAAATAGCGCACCTTCCAATTATGTCTTTCCACTAAACAGAGTCAGTGATTTGGTGAAATGACTGAAGTTTTCTAGGGAAATGATAATATGGATTCTCCATCTTAACATCCTGCGTGATTTGATCATATCCCTTAGAGAATTGTTAAAATCTCTGATTTAATATCTGTTTCACTTTATCTAGTCAGAGATTTGATAAAATCGCTTAACTGTTAAGTAAACATTGTATTCGTTACTTCCTTTCGTCATTTCACTAAACCAGTTCAGAGATTTAATCAAATCACTATATACCATCTTCCAGTTGAGACTTTATCATTTCACTAAACTTGTTTAGCGAAATGATAAAACTAGTCGACTTTTTGAGTTCGTTTCATCAACTTACTGTAGCGGTTAGGTATTTTGTCAAATTCCTAAACAAATCTAGTGAAATGAAAAAGCGTGTCGCGTTTTTTGGCCGATTTTGTCTTCCCACTAAACAGACTTCCCACTAAAACACAGTTCTGATGATGGGATCTATGAGGAATCGAGGGAACTCCTCAAATCTTAAAGGCATACATATAGTGATTTTTATCTTTTTATCAACAAATCCATCATTCTCATTCAAAACAGTGACATTTATTGAAGTAGAACTGCTGATGACGATCAGAACGGAACTCTTCAACGACGCATAGTTCACGTTTGGCGATTTGTCCTCTTCGCTGTGTTTGTTTAGCAAGTTTAATTGTCAGGACAAATTTTCGTCAAGCTCAAGTTCTGATCATGGGATCCATGAATAATCGAGGGAACTCCTCAAATCTTAAGGGCTTACACATAGTAACTTTTGTATTTTTATCAACAAATCAAGCATTTTCATTCAAAAGAGTGACATTTGATGAAGTGGAACTGCTGATGATAATCAGAACGGAACTCTTCAACGACGCATAGTTCGACGCGATTTGTCCTCTCCGCTTCGTTTGTTAAGCAAGTTATTTCATTGTATGGAATCTAAGTGCACCATCTACAATAATCCTATCCGGAACTTACGTCCTTTGACTATGCGTTTTTGACTGACAACTCAAAAACAGCTGAACCGATTTTATACAATATAGTTTTTATTGAAAGTACCTTTCAGGCTTCACTTCCATTACTTATATTTTATTTTTTGGACCTACGGTTCAAAAGTAAGATGGGAGGGCGCCCTTTTTTAAAGATGAAACTATCCTTTGTCCTTTCTCGAGACCAAATTTCCATCTAAATCACTTCAGCGGTAAAACATTCCTCATACCAACTTCCAACCCCCTTTTCACCCCCAAAAGGGTTTGAAAACTATCCAATGACGTTTGTCGGGACTCCAATTATCTCCATACTAATTTCTATCTAAATCGTTTCAGCGGTAAAAAATTCTCGATACAAACTTTCAACCCCGTTTTCACCCCTACCCGGGTTGATTTTCGGGATTAAAACTATACATCATCCTTTCCCGGGACTCTAACTATCTCTATACAAAATTTCATCAAAATCCGTTTAGCCGTTTTTACGTGATGCGCGGTCAAATAAACAGACAAACAGATAAACAGACAAAAATTCTAAAAATTGTTGGAACGTGTTCTGTTATCGATTCAAAGTATCCCCAGCCAACTTTTTTTCGATTATCTTCCATGTACAGACTTTCGACCCTCATTAGCTTTATTATATGTATAGATAGATAAAACGTACCAGTTCCAGCATAGTCAGTCCCCTTTTCAAATCCGCCCCCTCCACTCTATACGGGTTCCAATACTTCTTCAAATTTAATACGTCTAATATAGTCGCATGTAAATCATGAGCTGTGGTCAGCACCCGCGCGTTTGCATCAAGCGCGCTTTGTGCGTCAGGGCGAGCGCGCGTGAGACGGTCCGGGAGACGTATCGCGAGGAGGGGAAGTCGCTCGTCTAGCTTGCCTCGGAGGGAGTGCAGTGCCCGAACTGCTGCGTATCTGGGGGAAAAGTATTGACTTACAGTTTAATTAAACACTATACAACAAGACTCAAAAGTTAGAATATCTTGGAATTAGACAATAGAGAAAAAATAAATGGTGGTTAATGGACCACCCCTGAAAACGAATTCCACTGCACACAGTATCAATACAAGTTGCAGCTATGACAACAGTTTGTCTGTTTGTCTGCTCAAGTCAGGTAAGTCAGCTCAGGTCAATTTCTCCTGTGTTAGATTAGATTTTCGATACAACTCAGCAGGATTAGAAATGAATGAGGCCTTCATCTTGAAAAACCTGTTTAATATCAATTATCAAGAATAAAACTATACAACTGAACAACAATCAACTAGTATATATTCGTTTTGGACACTGCAATGCCAAAACGTGACACGAATAGAGGTTCTTTATTATTCAATAATAGCAGGGCGAGAAGGCATCCTTGGTTCACTCGACACATGATGTCCATAATCTCTGTCAATTCCTATTCTCGATTTCACCCCTGCTTTAGCTTTAGCTGGGTAATATGTACACTTAGGTGCAAAACTGTCCCTATAAGAGCATCTTAGTAGAATGTGGAGAAGTTGATGTCGATCAAGGTGAGGGGCACATGATTAATACAAATTAGCGTAACATATGATGTCCTTGGCATTTACGGTTTTTTGTAATTTAGAATCGAAAAGTAGAAAGAAACGCATTTTTATTTTTTCCAATATTTTTATTTCCGCCTATGAAAACTCCGAATAGGGAACCATACATAATTAAGAAATTCTGCCTCTATAAATTCATCATAAAATTGTTTTAATGGGGCATATTTTTCAAGTTACTTTTAGGTGACTTATAGTTCGGTGCAAAAGTGTTCCATTAAAAACAGCCATAGAAAGTGTATGTTAGTTCAATATTAAAGATGACTGTTACTCTGCCATAACTACAAAACTATGTTCATGATTCAAACAGTTGTACTTCATTTTATAGAGGCTGAATTTCTTAATTATGTATGGTTCCCTATTTGGAGTTTCCATAGGAGGAACTAGAAATATTCGAAAAAATAAAAATGTGTTTTATTCTACTTTCCGATTCTACATTACAAAATAACCGTAAATTCTAAGTATATCATATGTAAGGCCGATTTGTAGAAAATTTAAAAAGAGTACTGTTATGTATTAATCATATGCCCCTCTCCTTGATCGACATCAACTTCTCCACATTCTGCTAAGATGCTACTTTTGTATATAGTACTCGTACGATCGCACACGTCTATTCAGATCAAGAATATAAGTTTGCGTCATAGTTAAAAATAGGGATAACATTTATGGTTACTATAAGTATACAGAGCTTAGTTACCTAGGTCCATGGTCTCCCATTACTATTATAAGTGTATCTTTAGTCCGTTTGAGTAGACGCTTCAAAAATGCCGCAGTGTCGTAGTCAGCATACTGAATTTCGTTAATGTTTTCATGCGTGATATCAGCAATGAATGTGAAGACAAATCGTCTTCCATCTAATTCCAGGAACTGCAAATCAATTAATTTTATTATGGTAAAATCATGTTTTAACAATAAGAATCCAATACGGTAGTTTTGAAAAACCGTCTCAAGGAGTTCATTGGAATACTGCGTTTGCGAAGAATAAAGGGCACATAGTGCGAACATTTACGACTTTTGCACATCTCCGCAGCGGAATTGACACTGCGGTATGCCGCCACTCATTCCAACGCGAAACCTGAGGGGATCGAAGGCGATTCAAGAAGATATTGCTCTTTTTTCTCTTTTAATACGGACGTAACGTAACGTAACCTGAACAGGTTTAGCGGTGAAACCTGGTAACGTCGAATGCCCTGTGAAAGCGTAGTAAAACCACAGTTCAACTAAACTTAAAGACTATTCCCCTTATTCATAAACAGCCACTAAAGTTGAGAGATCGCTGATAAACATTTGTCCCTTTCCCTCGTATAGGTTGGACGGAAAGGGACATACGATTATCAGAGGCCTCTTAACTAGGGGGTACATCTCTCCACTAATGTTTTTATACCCACATCAAATATATATATTTTTTTTAAGATAAGAAATTCTACTGGAGGGGCGTGCATTAGACGAGTAGACTGGAAAATAATGTTACTACCACTTTTTTAATGAAAACTAACCTGTTCAGTCATGTTCATCATCATCGTAAACTGCGGGGCGTCTCCAAAGCAGTAGTTCCAGCTTACGAACAGGTGCTGGTTGGGTGCCCAGAAGGCTTGCATGTAGTGGTCTGCCGGTTGCTTCTTAAAGCCGTTGAAGCGGCGCTGGAAGGTGCCAGCGAGTGGCATGTCCTCCAAGTATGCTGTCTCATACCTGAAAGACATATCTACGGTTCATCCTCCAAGCGTTGGTCCCGGATTTTGATGACTTCATTACGCGGGAGACATTCACCTATATCCCCGGTTCTCGGCAGTTTTGGGGTCCCAGTGTCACGCCAAACAACATACTGAAAGTTGGTAGCCGTATCCAACTCTGAACTATATTCCCATAAGGGAGAGCACTATAATGTGTTCGCGATATTTCAGCACTTTAGAAGTATTCACGAAGCCATTGTAAACATGGCAATAATAAAAGTTGCATATTACCAGGAACTCATTTCAACTATATTTGTGTGTTTTGGTTGTATCAAAATATCGCGTGATCTATTTTTCGCGTCTCATTTTCATTACAAAGATTCTATCATTCTAAGCAAAATTGCTTTTTATTTTTGGTCTAAAGCAAAAAGAATGGATAACACAATAGAATTGTCATAATAACTGGAACTCACCCTTCTTCTTTTAAATGCTTAAATATGAAAGGGAAGTCGTCCAAAGTCCTTCGGGTTCCTGCTTTCCTCCGTACGTCAGGTTGTTCCAACTCTGTCTTGCCAGTCAATATCGGGAACAGAGCATAAGTAGTGCCGTCCCCCAATATATTGTACCTGAATAAAGTAAAACTACTTTTATACGTGCAGCCTGGGGGTCAACTTTACTGGCAGTCAACGCTTTACGCGTTCAGTATAATATTCTTCTGGTATGTTTGCGGATTCGCGAATTTATGGCTTTCATGTCATAATGCGAAAGCGAGCCGCTTCCATCAAGTACCGTCATCCTAAATCTAGTGGCTAATAACTGGATTACCCCATAGCACGGCACTGGGATGGTATTCATGTTCCCACAGTATAATAATAATATTGTTATCATATCATCCGAAAGACGTCCACTGCTGAACATAGTCCTCTCCCAAAGAGTGTCACAATGAATGGTCCTGCGACTCCCGCGCCCTTTACCAGGTCATCAGTCCACCTTGTGAGGGGTCTACCTACGCTGCGAATTCCGGTTCGCGGTCACCACTCGAGAACCTTTCCGCCCCAATATGTTGATGCCTAGCCTTCTCCAGTCCAGAGTCTTAAAAACATCCTCCAGAGCAGCGGTAAACAGGTTAGGAGGAATAACATCTACTTGCCTGACTCCCCGCTGCAACGAGTTCTGGCTGTGGCTTCGAGTTCTGGTCCTGGAGTCGGACTGACATAGCGGGGTTCACGTACAAACACTTCAGCACTTCGATATAGCTATAGTCCACTTGGCACCTCTGGAGAGATTGTAGTACAGACCAGATTTCGATCGAGTCGAAGGCTTTCTCGGAGTCCACGAACGCTAAGCAGAGAGGCATGTGGTCTACTGTACTAAAGCCTCTTCGGAAACCGGCTTGTTCGGGAGGCTTAGTCATCTAGCCTGCGTGCGAGACGGTTCGTAATGACTCTTGAAAACAGCTGATAGACATGTCTCAGAAGTGAAATGTAGAGCCCCTCCTCCAAGAAGCCAGCCAGTAGTTGGCCCCGGTGGTTTCGACTTCCAAATCCAAATCGCCCCAATCTCAACTCTTCATCATTTCTCTTGCCCAGTTTCGCGTTAAAGTCCCCCATAACAACGGTGAAGTAGGTTTTGGAGCTATGCATAGCCTTCGATATATACTCATACATAGACTCCACCTCGTCATCGGAGTGTGCCAAAGTTGGTGCATACACCTGTATGACCTACAACGAGTACCTCTTGGATACTCTGAGTATAAGGTACGCCACCCTAGTCGACACACTCTCGATCTTCACCAAAGAAGATTCTAAACCAAGAATACTGTTACTTGCAAGAGTATTGATAAAGCCTTGTATTTAAGTACCAGGTCGTACATCACTGTACCTATTTGAAGGAGATGGTTAGGATTAACGTTTATTTACGGATTTGTAGTCAGTAAGTGTACAGTTTCCATCAGATAAAGCGGCCAAGGCGTTCACACATATCGGAACAACGCCTCTTTTGTCAAGGTTAATGTTCCGATATTTTTGAGTCCCTGTCCGTACCTTGGCCGCTCCGATATATTTGGTGGCGATTGTACTCGCCGGCATGACACGAATTTGACGACTAAAACAAGCCTGCTAACGTCACGCTAATTGTAATTACAGAATTACAGAAGTAATTACTAAAATAGGGCAGATGTCCCGGTTTTGGCCTTTTTTAAGGAGTGTTTATCTAATCAGACGTCCGTCATTTTGTATTAATAAGGAATTATGACGATACCCCGCGGACAGACCATGGATGTACTATATAGGGGATCGGACATATGTAAATCAAAACACATAAAAATATATTCGCCTCGTTTTAACTCAGCGCCATATTCATAAGCAAAAAGAGATGACGAGTATATACGTAAAAACCCAATGCGGCCGAAAAATCCGCCATATTGAGAGCTCTGGATGTCAAAACCTATACTATACAGTACAAACAGCAACACGCTTAACTGTACATCGGTGAACCTTATTACAAAAGCCATAAGGTCCACCGATAGGCGGTTAACAGTGTAGGCGAGGGTACCTCAAAATCAACACTCGCTTTTCGTTGATATGTCATATCCCCTATATTTATTTCAATGGGACAGACGGGGGCAATTTAGGTTTGACTATAGAGAAAAGGCAAATTAAAGTTGAAAATCAAGCAGATACGTCTGCAAATTAAATAAATAATAAGTTAAATAATAATGCAGACTCTGCTTGATTTTTACTCCTTTGCACTATCGTCAAACCTAAATTGCCCCCGTCTGTCCGGGGTATGATTATGACACTCTCTATGTACTGAATCATTAAAAATATATATCTATATTTTTATGAATCTACGCTGTTAAGATTCTGAGATTAGATCTACTTTTTTCCTTAATGAAATGTCAGGAGCCTTTTTTGGCCATTTTTTTTTTCATGGCTCCTGACAACAGAATTACAATTGATACATGGCAGACGATAGTGCTATCTGTGCTGTCATCTGTGCTTTACTCTTATATATTTACTGTAAACAATAGACTTGTAAACTTGTCCATACTTTTGCTCGGTGCAATGCACCTAACACGTTTTAAGCTTCGTGCGGCGCATGCGTCTAGTCAGCAAAAGACGCATTGCCCCTATAATTTAGAATTCAGTTAGTTTTAGTTCAGTGTACTTTTGAGATCCATCGCGACCGGGTACACTCGATTAACATTGCACATTTTCAACATGTTATTAACATTATTTTATAACATTTTACAACATTAAAACTCTACGGACGTTTTTACATTCAAGCGAACCCGCACCCCGAATATTGGTGCTTCGAACAGTGGACCTCGCGCGCTATAAGATTAATTTCGAGTAGTGAGTGAGGTGATTGACTTGGTGAACATTTGTGGGTGAGCTGTGGCTGAAGGAGAGACGCAGAAAATAACAACAACAAGTAACAGCGAGACGAGGCAGCAGTGTTCGGTAACGACGTACCTACGCAGAAGACTCTCAAGTGATCTGATGAAAGATCTTTCCTATTTTATTAACAAAACATCAAGATGGCGAGCGCAAGGGGAAATTCAGCGCACCATTGAATCTATGCTAAAGTTAGTAAACTTTAAGAAAGATAGTACAGAAAGGAAGACGAAGCCCGAGTATTTTAAGAAGCGTTTAGACCAATTGAGTGTCTTGTGGCAGGAATTTTGATTTAATCATGAACAGATAGGAATGGTCGCGAGTCAGTCTCATCCCTACTTCACGAACCGTACTTATGATAGTGCGAAACAGATTTATTTGATGCTTAATGCTTTGAACGCGGGTTATCAGGTGGTCACGGCAGAATCTTGGACCGCAGAAGATGTATACGATAAAAAAGAACAAGCTCAGAGAGGTGGAATCCCTAAAGAAGATGAAAGGTTACGAGAGCCTCTAGGAACAGGACTAGAAGCTCATTCCGGCAATCAACAATTTAAAACGAATGCGGGAACATTCAGTAAACATGACAAAATGTATGGTAAACAATTAGCTAACATTAAGGCTTTCGTTAGAACAGTAAAGAGTATAGAGGTCAACATGCTAACAGATAAGTGGGAGCTAAAAGATGCACTTAAATCCTTAAAAGCTGACCTGACAGATCTTAACCACGAATTTCTAAGACCAAAAGAAGGAAAAAATATTATGTGACTTTAGGTCAATTTCGCCAAAAAAAAATTTTTTTTCCTTTTTTTTTCACTTTTTTAATGTTTATTGTACATGAAAAGCAAATGTTATTAATAAAATTGTCGTCTAAACAACCATTGGTCCATTTTTTTTTGTAAAAATATAGTTTCTGCAAAGTTTTCTTTGTCACTTTGATATCTGTCAATAAGGACGTGTAAACTATGTCCAATAGTGGCAACAATTAGTATTAACTCTGAAACTAGGCGTATTTCAGAAAAGTTTATAGGACATTTTAGTATCTAAATATGATCAGGAATACACAGTTAAAATCTGTATAGTTATATGGGCCCACGGTGTATACACTTCACTGGGAGTTAGAGAGTGAGGGCACTGAAACAATCGTGGAATACGAGAAGAAACATTCAACAATTTGAAGAAAGAAATAAACAAGAAGATTTAGTCAGTGGCACACCGTGAAAAATCTACACCTAAGTTAGATATAACAACTTTCTATGTGAACTATAAGACTTGGGATTCATTTAAAGACTAATTTTGTGAAGCTATTCATAACAACACTGCTTTATGTAACGCTCAGAAGATGCAAATTTTAAAATTAAAAGTAAAAGAAGAAGCAGAGAGACTCATCCAACATTTGCAGATAATAAAGTTCTGACAACTACTTGGTTTGCTTGGATATATTAAACAACCGATATAATCATTCTAAACTAATATTCACTTCCCACAAGAATATATTACTAAGCCTACCTACTATGCAACAACAATCCGTGACAGAATTAAGAGGACGTAGTACAAAATCAGCAAAAACAGCAGTCACCGTTTTGGTTCCTGAGTTCACCACAATTATTTACCAAAATCTATAATTTATATGTTATTATAACAACAAAGAGTGTGTTTACAATTGAAAGTAATAAGTACTCGATTATCATTTGTAGTTAACTCAATACAACGAAGTAAAGTTGTACAAAATCTAAGAAAAACGTTTGTGCGGCTTAGGAAAAACATGAAATAAAAATACATCAATATAATAATGCGATCATTATAATATTTTAAAGCCAGATAAATGCACTAGAGAATAAAGGGTTACTCAAATTTTTCTTATAAAAATAACAAAGAAATTCAATTATAAATATAACCTTTCGTGAAATTCCCATACATTCGCCACATCAGTCAAATTATCTTTGTGACTCAGATACGGGGCCCGTCGTAGGCGGACGTGCTGCTGAAATTCACACTTTGACATTTCATTTTGACAATTATTTTGACAGAAAATCATATAAGTACACGAAAAAGGATACCAGTAGCCAGAATGTATTCAAAATGAATAGGGAAAACAAACAGAGACCGTGTGTCATATTAAATTATATTTTTTGATGTTTATATGTCGTAATACTAGAAAAATACGACTAACGATTTCATAAAAGAAACGTTTCTACCGAATCCTCATAATTCGTTTCTTGCAAAGCTATTTAATGCGAAAAGAGGTTTAGGATTTTTTTAATTACGGAGTTTTTATTTAATATTATTGCGACATTAAAAAAATGTATACGAACGTCAATAAACTTGATTGACAATTTTCTTAGTAAGTACTCAAATCTTATTAACAAATTATTTTACGGACAGGATGAAAGAAAAAGACAGCAAACATTTATCTGACAGATATGCTCGAAATTTGTATGAGATATATTTCCACAATATATGAAAATCGTGGAACCTATTTCTTGTTGGCCGTTTGTGATGTTATGAGATAAAGAAGACCAAGAAATTAAAATAATGACTAGATAAATAAGATCAAGAAATTAAAATAATGACTAGGCCAGCAGAGCTCTCGAGTTTTTGCACACAACATACGTGCATGCGTAATGAAGAACGTCTCTGTCTGCAGCATATACAAATCGAGAGGCGCATGAATCGGTTGTCGTTCCTATATGGTACGAGTAGGACCCCAGAGGTACAGATGGACTTCATGAACTCACGCCACGCTTCTCGATCATCAGGAGCGCTCGTAACATCACCCTAGGTCGTCTGAACGGCTTCTTCTCAACTGAGCGCCACCGTGAGTGCACGGGACGACCAGATCTACGTTCGCCTCCTGGTGGGACCCAGTTGAGAGCGGTGTACGTGATAGTTTTCATCCCGGCGGATTGTGTGTCTGAACTATCTCCGTTATCGCATAGCGATTTCACTTTGCATGAATCTATCACCTTTATACAAATGTATCTATTTATAAAATAAACCAATAAACATTGTTGTTTTCTGATTTTAACTTACACCATTTATCCGGGACTTTTTAGTCATAGCTGGGAAGAAGAAAGTAACGTCGCGTTCGAAACCTCAGGCGAAATAATAAAAGTAAGTGTACAAAAATTCAGTTTTTATTCCATCAGTATTCTGTGCAAATTAACTTATTTACTGGACTGAACCAGAGTTGGGCAAAAATTATCTATTGGGAAGATAACTAAATCATCTTTTATTTCAAATAACTAAATAATCCGTCATTTGTTATTTTGAATTTATCTAGATCAGTTTCATTTTTATCTAGATAATTATCTTCAAATAAATTTATTTCAAATAATTATCTAGATAAGAAATTATCTAAATAACGCCAATCTCTGGACTGAACGAAGCATGTAGTGTACAGTCGCCATCATATATATCGGAGCGGCCAAGGTGGTCACAAATATCTGAACGACACCCCTTTGTCAAGGCGATTAAGTGCATGTTTAGATATTTTGGAGTACCTTTGCCGCTCCGATATATTTGGTGGCAACTGTACCAAAATTTTAAAAGGCAACCAGCCATACTGTAAATTTATCAAAAATATTACCGGTTGGCTTCTTTATGGCTTTGCAGAGTCCATCTCGGTGATCATGAAAACGGGCCTTAAATGGGCACTAGCAGTGTTGTACAATTCTCGGGAATATTCACCTCGAGGGAACATTGGGGAATTTTGAAATTGTTGTATAAACACATATTGTATTTTCAAGGAATAGGTTAAACGAAGACCACAAAACTTACCAGTACATTAAACACAGTACCTCCACCGGAAAACTAAATTCCCAATATTGCCAAGTAATTACTCAATTTGGTTTAGGGAATCCATACTTAATTTTATAATTGCGAAAGTGTGTTTGTCTACCTGTCTGTTACTTCTTCACGCTGACACCGCTTAACCGATTTAGATACAATTTGGTAAGTATGAAGATAGTTTGAGTCCTAGGGAACGACATATCGATAATCCTCCATATCGACAAATCGTAAGTCCTTTACGACAATTGAACCTTTGGGTTCAATTGTCGTAAAGCACAAAATGCTGGTTTTCAGGGAACGCAAAAAACAGAGATTTTTTTTAAATGTCGGCAATATTTTTTTTGTTTATTGAGCTACATCTTTGATGTGTATTAATTTAATTTATTTATTCCATCATATGTAAGTTTACAGTACTGAACCAAAACACTTACACATTACAATACGTTACATTATATTATACATAGACTTATACATTTACAATATCCTATATATATTTTTTTTGGTACCATGTGCGTAAACTTTATTACGTTAAATAATACAATATATATAATATAAAAAGTAACAACATAAGAAGAAGAGGAATCTAGTGTTCTATGGTGGGTATTCCACAGCCGTCTTCGCATCCAAATCTTTCTATTCTTCTTCTCGTTCCACTAATTCTCATAGAGACCGCTCTGATGATTGATATTTGTATTTTGACTTTGATCCAGCTTATTATTTGTGAGTATGGTTTCGACCATTTTTCACTTAGCTTTAGACATGTTTTCTTTATAAAGGATTCGTATTCTATTCCAACAATGCCATCGCAGGAGACCACAAGGGGAGTAAATGAGGCTCTAAGATCTTCCGCAGCTAGATCGTATTTGCGATGTTTTTCACGAGCGTGTATTTGGGCGATTGTGGGCCATGTGAGTAGACCATACGAAGCGGCGTCGGCATTTACGATGCGAATGTCAAAGAACGTCTTCCTCGCTGGCTCCCACACAGTTTCCATTAGTAAGTCGCTTATTAGCCCTGGTTGATCTAGGGTTGCGGCTCGCATTATTGGCTCAGTGGTAGTCGAACACCATGCTAGTTCCGCCCAGTTTTTGATGTCGTCTCTGTGTTGGTCTTGGCCTCTTTTTATGAGCCCTCCTCTCTTGCAATTAAGTGCGTGGTTGAGGTTGAAACTATTTTCTCCACAACCATCGCAAGTTGGTGACAGGTTAGAGGGTTCATGCCCGTATCTGATCGCAAGGCCATCACGAAACTGCGTTGCTGTTAGGTCGGTATCATCAGCTTTGGTCGGTATTATTGTTAGCCACTGTGATGTTTTTTTTTCAATCGCCCTTTGAATGCTTTTTTGTTTCTTTGTTGTCAGCTTACTTAGGATTGATTCTAATTTATGTTGTTAATTTTTTTCTCGTTTTTTTCTTTCTTCGTATAGAACTTTATATACATGTTTTTGGTGTTCGACTATGTTAATTTCTTCCCCGGTTCGAATTGCTTTTATTAATATTTCGTTTGCATTTTATCATATTTCATGTGCGGTTTTTGCTTGTTTTGTGGGATCATTAATTGCAAGGCCTCCCAGCCTTGCTGGAAGTGCAAAGAGTTCGTGTTCTATGGATGTTATTTCTCTGCCCAGTATTGAGGGTGTTAAGTGAGTCTTGATTGCGTTCTTTAGGTCATTGTAGTCTTCGTCTGTTCCATCGGTTACTCTTTGTAGGTATTGCCATTCATACTGCAGTGATTTAGTAAATGCAGTATGGACAGCTTGAGGATATTTTTCACTGGCTTTTGTGATTTTAGGGATGCAGTCTGTCCAATTTTTCACTTTTTAGGGTTCCGTAGCCAAATGGCAAAAAACGGAACCCTTATGGATTCGTCATGTCTGTCTGTCTGTCTGTCTGTCTGTCTATCCGTCCGTATGTCACAGGCATTTTACTCGGAAACTATACGACGTATCTGAATAAAATTTACACATAAGGTGTATTTTGTATGCAGCTACTTAGTTGTGTAGTTAAATTTGAAAAAAAAAAATGTTTAGGGGGCGCTCCATACAAGTAACTAAATAAAAATAAAAAAAATTACCAAATATCAACATGTGACACATCAATCGATAGGTCTTTCAAAATAACATTGAGGTTTTTTTGACTATTTTGTGATTAAGTGAATATTTTCTGAAATAATCGCTTCGAAAGTCAGAAAAGTTGTGTAGCCCCCCCGTAACTTTTGAACCGTAAATTCAAAAAATATGAAAAAAATTGAAGAGATGCGCCTTATCATCAAAGCCCGGATGACGGGAGCAAATATGCACTTTTTTCTAGTGCTTAATTAAATATCGACTATTCTATCGACATCCATGCCTACGAACAATTTTTGAATCAGAAATTTATTGATCATAAGTTATGAGAAAAGTATCTATTTAAAAGAACTGTCACTCTTATTTTATTATTACGATCATTCCCATGAGTATGATAATAATTATAGTATGTAATTAGTTAAATGAAATAATATATAATTTAAGCTTACCTCGGTACCTGATGTAATATTGTGTAACAACCTGACATGTAAGATAATGAGTTTGATCAATACATTTCTGATTCAAAAATTGTTGGTATGAATGTCGATAGAATAGTCGATATTTATGTAAGCACTAGTAAAAGTGCATTTTTGCTCCCGTCATCCGGGCTTTGCTTATCATATACTTTCAACGAAAATTGTTTTGAACATTATCGGTTCAGCCATTTTTGAGTTATCTCCAAAAAACTTCTTCCATAGGCATCAGATACGACCTTTTGGTATTAGTTTGGTTCTTATTCCATTGAAGGTACGGAACCCTCCTATGCGTGGTCCGACACGCACTTGGCCGGTTTTTGTAGTATATAGTCGGTTTTATAGTTTATGGGTCCAATAAAGCTTCCCAAAAACCGTTGTGATTTTACAATTTTGATTCCCAATTTATCGAATTTTTGTTTGGCGATTTCTGTGAGGCCTTCTTTTACTATTAGATAACTCTTTGTTGGCTCAGGGAAATAGCCGTATCTGGGTCCTTCTTTCATTAAGGGTGAACCATTCTAGTATTTCATCAAATTTGCCTAAGCATGCTGAGTCGTCTGCATACCCGTTCTGAATGTATTTATTCTTGTTTTTGTATGATTTTATTAGTGGTAATATTCCAATCGCATACATTTGCATTGCTAATGGGTCGCCTTGGGTTGTTCCTTCTTTACTTAATATATATTTATTAGTATTTCTAAATGATATGACTGCATGTCCTCTGTAGGTATTAAAGAGGAATCTCGAGCATCGGGGCCACAGAAGTCTGGCATTCCATAATGCTAATGAACGATTACCTATATTTATTATATTATCAATTATCACAGATGTCAAAATTAGAGAAAAGCATTGAGTATCATATATTTGTCAATTTAAGTACTAATATTGTGTCATAAAATAAAGTAACAATAAAACATTAATTTCAATTCAACCTCTACTGCAATTGTCAAGACACAGCCTAACATGCCCCATAAAAATACTGTCATTGAATACATCTGCATCTGGATCCAGTGCGTATAAATTGTTGAATAGTTGCAGTGCTCTGTTAGTCCCAGCCTTTTGCTCGACTTCAGACAAATTTCAGTAACATGTTGCCGGAAGTTTAGTTGTCTATCGAGCGTTAGTCCCAGGTCGCGCATCTCAGTGACGCGCTCCAATAAGAATAAGAATAAGTTTATTGCAAAAATAAAAGATTACAGGATATGTCAGGGGTCTCCGCACTAGGCTTCGCCTGTATCGCGGTGAACCAGTTACAGTTAAACTTAAGAACTAAGTTACAAAATCAAATAAAACACAATTTTTCACATTTTAAACTTTAGGTTAGATACATAGGTAGTTGTTTAGCTATTGATATATTTGACCATGACAGTCAAACATTAGGTAAATCGTGACAAATACAACAAAGTAAAAAACTTAAAACTAAGTAAGAAAACATTCATTTTGAATGTAGATGAAACTAACTTATTTTATCTAAAATATCTTCTGTCTCACAAAAATTAAGCGAGTTAAGAAATTTAAATAAGAGTTTCTTTGCTTCAGTGGTGGTGCAGTCTTTAAGGTTACAATATTTAAGCATAGCGTTGTATGTTGTAACTTTGATGCGATCCCCAAAACGTTTCCCAAAGGCGGAACGAACTTCCGGAATCGGTAGGTTGAAAATGCGTTTTTTAGTTAGCGAGTTATAGAAAGGCATTAATTTAGAGGTTTTGTGTGTATGTACTGATATTTTGTGTAAGAATAGCTGACGGACGGTTAAGACGTGAGCTTGTGCGTATAGGTCAGCGGTTGCAAATCGAAACGGTTTTTTGAGCATCACTTTTAAAACTGAGCGTTGAGCCCTTTCGATTTCCAGCATATAAGTTTTTGCCGCACTTCCCCAGACTATGATGCAGTAACTGATTACAGACTGACAGAGTGTGACATAAACCATTTTTAGTAGTGAAAAATCGGCTGAGTTACGGAGTTTTTTTAAAATAAACATGGACTTTCTAATTCTCGCGGAGAGTGTGTGAATGTGGTGTTTGAAGTTTAGGTTTTCATCTACTAAAAGACCAAGATATTTTATAACATTAGCATTCTGAATGGAATTACAGCTACATGAGTTAGTAGTAGGGAAGTGTGCATGAATGGATTTTTATGATAGGAGTGGAAAGAGGTTTCGAAACTGAGGTTTTATGAAAACATAGAAATTTAGTTTTGTTATAGTTTAGGGTTAGAAGGTTAGAGCGAAACCAGTCTGCTGCAATTTTCATGCCCTTTTCTGTGGTAGCTATAGTGTCCTCCCAACATATGCCATTAAAAAGTATAACTGTATCGTCTGCATAGCAAAGAATTTCGGAATTAGGATTTTTTGAGATTTAGGACATCATTAATGTATATTGTGAACAGAGTGGGACCAAGAATACTTCCTTGAGGAACGCCGAAGTTAATATTTTCCGTAGAGCTTTTACAGGAACCTACTCTAACAAGTTGCTTTCTCCCTGACAAGTAACTTGCGAACCAAGACAGTGGAACTCCATGAATGCCCAAATTTTTAAGTTTCCGGAGCCAGATCCAGGAAGACGCCAATGCATTTAAGATTATTGTCTAAGAATGATGATATAAGGTTTATAAGAGTTGAGGTGGCGTCTTCCGTGGATTTGTTCCGCCTAAACCCGAACTGTCGATCCGATAAGAAGTTGTAGTTTTCTAGATATTTAACTAAGCGAATATTAACCAACTTTTCTAAAATTTTTGAGAAAGTACTGAGTAGCGATATTGGCCTGTAGTTACTGGGAATATCTTTTGGTCCTTCTTTATGAATAGGAGTAACGGATGCTGTTTTCCATTGATCTGGAAAATAACCAGAACCAAGGCTTAAATTTAAGATGTGGGTTAGGGGCACTATAATATTATTTTTAACATATTTTAAGAGACTGTTCGGAATCTCGTCTAGGCCTGGAGCACTGTCCACTTTTAGCTGCGTGAAAATGCCTTCAATTTCATTACAATCCGTCGGGTGCATAAAGAAAGATTTGGTCGTGCTAACGCGAAGTTGAAGATTATTGGCTAAGTCTAATTCTGAGTTCCCGAATTGTGAAATGATATTAGTAGCTAGGGTTTGACCCACTGATGAAAAAAATGTGTTGCAGTTATTAAGAGACTCCTCGGGATTACGTGTAGAAATGAGTTCTGTAGCTAGAGTGTTTTGTTTTTTTGAGTTACAAATTGTTTTTAGCAATGGGATACCATGCAATGTGTAAGACGCACTTATCGGTTTGCGAATTCTATTTAAAGTGATTGTTTTGCATTTTGAGATATTAAACTGTAATTTATTTGCGATACTCCATTCAGCCACCGCATGTATATCCCGCTTCAGCGAGTCACAGTCACTTATTTCGCCGAAAAAGTCCCAGAAAAAGTTTGAGGTCGTCTGCAAACAGCAAACACTTCGTCTTGCTAACAAACTTCGGCAGGTCATTTACCATTAATATAAATTGTGTTGGGCCAAGAGTGCTCCCTTGGCTCACTCCGGACCGGGTGTAGAACGGCTCTGATTGACATCCCGCTATTTTTACAACCTGACAACGATCCTTCCTATCCTTTTAAAATCAAAAAACGCGGCGCGTCAACCTGACGACCAGCGTCCATCTCCCTTGTGGTATAATCCACGAAAACTGCATGGTTGGTGGAAGTCGAGCGTCCTCGACGGCTTCCGTGCTGTTCATCAGCAAGCTGGGAGGCAATTTGATATCTGATTCGATAATCTATAATCGACTCAAAAAGCTTTCCAAAGACAGATAGGACCGCTATCGGTATATATGTTTCCACTTCCGCACCTAACTCACTCTTAGGTACAGGAGTGACTCTGGACTTTTTCCATTGGGCAGGATAAACTGCATATTTCAATGCTAGATTGTAAATGTGTAAAAGTGGATCCTCTAAGGCGGCTATGCAATCTTTAGCTAGATACGAAGGAATGGCATCTAGGCCTGCCGAACTGCGTGATTTTAGCCGCTTAGCAGATCTACGTAGCTCTGCCGCATCCACACTATATATAGTGACGAGTGCTGCCTGAGACCCTGTACTACTACCTACATGCATCGCATCCTCTACATCAAGTCGCGGCTCTTCATTTTGGAACACCGAGCTGAAGTATTCAGCAAAGGCATTTGCGGCACTTTGCCCCGACACAGTCTCACCTTTATATGTTAATTCGACGGACTGCCTTGTATTCTTCCGCTTGCTTTTTACATAATCCCAGAAACTCGAAGGGTCATCAGTTATGTTTTTCTCAAGCTTCTGGAGGTGGTTCCGGTGAGCTTGGTCTATAAGGAATTTGACACGTCCCCTATAATAGCGGTACAGCTCTCGGTTGAAGTCTAGCCCCGTCTCTTTAAACTTCTTAAAATGGAAGTATTTGTCTTTTATATTACGAATGATTTCCGACGTGTACCAAGATAAGTAAACATACCGTTTACAAGCTGACTGCTTTTTCAACGGAACACTGTTACTAATACATTAATTTAATTTTGCATAAAACATTTCAGTAGCAGCAAAAACGTATTTAAAACTAAACTCAAAAAGTTGCTACTAAATACCTCAACTCAAAACGTACCTACCTCAACGAAAAAATAATGAAATAAAATATAAAACAATCCCAATCTTGGGCAACTAGTTTTTATATTAGGAGATAAGGAAAACAATACAAACCTACATACATACATATTACTTATATAATACTTAGAATAAGTCATAATCTCATAATCAAAAATACTTACAGAAATAAGTTCTTAAGATAAGATCGGGTACACAAAAACTGTTAGTGAGTGCAACAATTCGCCGATAAACGTTATGTTTGGCGAAACTTAATATAAATGTATATTGTACCAATTTTGTTGATAAAAAAAAAAGCTGTACCCACACATTGTACGTTCAGTACCTCAGTCCAGTCAATATTTGCTATGCAAGAGTACAGTGCACTACAATTCCACGATGGATTCGTGAGGACACTCACCTGTATAGGTGGAGACGACAAGTGTTCGTACTTACCTCGGCGCAGCGCTAATGTTACTTCAAGTGGCGGATGGTGAGCGTCTGGAGAAACCAGGGCTTCTATTTCCCCCGTCACATTTACACTATGCGGTCCAAGCCCACTTATCACCAGGTCCAAGATTCCCCCATGGTCGTTAGTTATGCTGTTGTGTTGATATAGATTTCCAAATTCCATAAACGACCGAAACTGTGCACTACATGAATTTAAATTAAGGTATTATTATAATATCTAAATCAAAAAATCTACAAATGATGTTTTCCAGACAATTTTAAACCTTCAAATATTGTTCATCTTTATAGCTTGGAGGCAAATATACTACAGAACATATAAATTTTAGATTCTTCCATTCCATAACACTTGTTATCAACTCCAAATTGTCTGTCTGACCGTCGACATTTGTGACTAAGCGTACTGAATAGCAGTCCCGGACAGCAAGCAGAACCCCTCCCCACCCGACGTCGTTAGCACGATCGCGCCTGAGAACAACATATCCAGTAGAAAAAAGTTCAGCATCGCTAACGGAGCTAGTCAGAAATGTCTCGGTTTAGGCTATTATGTCTGAAGGGCATGCAAGTATATTACTATAAAAAGTACTGGTTCTAGAGCGTAAACCTCGCACGTTCTGATACAATATGGATACATGTTTTATATTTAAACGTTTATTTGTCTTTACCGTTGTATCGAAAGTTGCGAAAGCTATTTAGCCATGTCTTAATACAGATATTCCTGGCCCAGTTGTCAGTCTTCATGACTCGTTCAGCTAGTTTCAATGGCACCCCTAGCTCTTCAACTGTGCAATCATTGCCTTCGCAGATGTTGACTAGATGCCTATGCACCTGCTCCCGGGTAGTGCCCAGTTTTACGTAGCATAGGTCCCACCCACCCACGGCTCAGCAGCCTCCAGCGAGCATGTTGTTCCTGGAACAGCTGTCTTACGTCGGAATTCATTTCATCATTCATTCTGCACGTATCTTCGATGTTGATTTTAACACAACTTAATATATTTTTCGTACCTATAGGTAGCAGTTTCATCGAATGCTGTGAAAACATATCCCATGTCAGGTTTAAATTTGAGATTTGGTCATAGAAATATGCACATTTAGCGTTTTGTAGGGATTGGTTAAGGCAAGTATTAAACAATTGTATTCTATAATTAAACTGCGGAGCTCCACAGATGTACGTCGATGTGCAGACTATGTATTACGTTTGTATGTATTAAAGTCTCTACAGTAGATTTAATTTCATTTACTAGTTTCATGTGCTCAAAGTCCTCACTTATTATGAAGTCTCGCTCTCCGATTATGGTGTGGGAAATCTACCGGGTCTTTGTATGGGGACCTCGCATTAATTCCTCAGTCGATGATTCTTTTGCTGGGATGTAGTATAGGTCATAACAAATACAAAACACTATTTTTCCAAAAAAAAAGTATGTCAGTTTTGGTATTTTTACAAAAATGTACAAAAAGCTTAATAGTTTGCACTGGAATTTTCCTCAGGGTATATTTTTTTCGCTAAACAAATTATTTTGATTACTGACAGATACTGTCAAAAGTTCAAAAAACAAATTCAAATAAAACTGTCACTTTTATTCAAAAATAATTGGTTACACTCACCATTTTGTTTCGAAAATTTCTCAGTCAGGTTTGTGGGGGTCATGTTAATCTTATTTTAGCATAATATTTACGAATATCCAAAAAAAAAAATACAGTGTATTTCATAAACTTAATGGAAAATTCCTCGCTGGAAATTTCAGCCTGGGTTCGTTTTTTATTCACGTTAATTCATCAGCCAAAATCGAGATTTCCAAAAAATAATCCACATACAATACGTCAAATCTCGAAATGAAAAAATTGACTAGCCTTTTAAAGCAAGTGAGCACGCAGTAATATGTCGTCGTGCTTCAGCTATAGAGTCCAGTTTAGCATGCGCGGCTACGACTCAGCTATGCTTGCGTCATAGTGAAAAAAGTGGAGTAAGTTACTTCAATTATATAATTGTCTATTTTCATATTTGTACTTAACTAGTATCATTATTCATTATAATTTTAATAAATATTTTGATGGCGTATTATTAATTAAGCAATTTAGTATTTAATTAAAGCACCAGAGTTTTTACTGCCTTACTAAATAGAACACCATCACCACTACTCGCCAACAGATGACGCTTGTATTGTCATAATGGGCACAATGCAGCCGCATGCACCGATACAACTACGCTTCGACACTAGTCACGCCGCCTACCAACAGATGGCGCATTGATCGAGTTATATAGATGCCGCTAACGTTTGTTCAACGCAGAAACATGACCCTCGGTGCATTGCCGAGGACTTTTTGAGAAACGCGGTAGGTTCTCAAGGTACGCACGCTATATGCCTCAACCAAGTTTGAGCATTTTAGTGTTGTGTCACTAAGCTACTAGACCAGTAATTTGTCCTAAGGGCACACCCTTAGGACAAATTACTGGCCTGGTACGCATCTACCCAGCTGGGTAGTACTTGGCAAGTAATCACTAGAGAGAAGAGAGTATATGTAAATCTCTAAAGCAATAAATTGTATCCCATCAAAAACATTACATGTACAAGAATGCTAGTCTTGCAACGCAGTTCTCCTACTTCAAAAAGTAATGAGATCTAATGTAAAACCAAGCCGGCGTGCCGGAGTTTACTAACAACATGTCATTGTGATCCTTTAAATATTAGATGCTTATATTTTTATAGTAAAAAGAATGACCTGGCCATAGCACGGCTAAACATACGTATAGCACAAGCTGGCCTATTCATGTGTACATATTATGTTATGCCTATAATGTAATATTATTAGATTATTTATTTGTCCTGTGCGATGGCCAAGTAATTATATTTTTTACAAAAATATAGACATGTAACTTTCAAAAAATCACAATGACATGTTGTTAGTAAACTCCGGCACACCGGCTTGGTTTTACATTAGATCTCAATACTTTTTAAGTAGGAGAACTGCATTGCGAGACTGGCATTTTTGTACATGTAATGTTTTTGATCGGATCTCATTTCTTTTTGTAAGTATCTAACCTATACTATCTAATTATATAGTGTAAAAATAAGGTAAAATTTTAGCAACAGAAAAAAAACTTTGCTTTTGCATATATTTATATGGGATTACAATGTTAACTGTGCGGTTTGTAAAACTATAGACCCCGACTGGATTTTACCCGACAAATTTGGAGCTTGTGGGACTGCTAGAAGTACCTTAGATATACGATGATCGTAATCAGTGAGTCAGTGACAAAATTAAGGAACTTTGACTTGCAATAGTTTTTAAAGTGTATGTTGAAATTCAATGATATTGGGAATATCCTTGTGTCACAGAAATTTCAGCCTTCTGGCTTTATCGATAACAGAATTAGAGGGGGGTCGAAAATGGCCTGAATGGCTTCGGGCAAAGGATGGTTTCCCCCAAACCCGCAATACAAAGAGGCGATAAGTTGAGACAGATGTAGGCTAAGCCGGGCTGGGCTAGAAGTTGCCGTTTAAGATTGTGGCAAGTGCAAAACTTTTACACGAGCCCTATGTCCCTAATGAAGGACAACACTAACAAATTTTCGTCACCACAGTTACAATAGTGGCCAATTGAATAAACCTTTTTGTAAAAAAAATTTTTTTTTAACTAACTAAGCCAGTTCGTTGACTAAATCGTTCATAACCCTATGCTACAGTTAACGTACATAAATTCAGCCAAGTGCGAGTCGGACTCGCGCATGAAGGGTTCCGTACCATTATAATAATAATAATAATAAAACCGCGGGGGCAGCTTGTGGCGAGCTGACGTGACGGTGAGTGGCGACACCGCGGACCCCTATTCCAGAGGGCCCTTTCCATTTGGCCTTCGCCACTGTGCTTGCCTTAACTGGCCGGCCAGAGTGGAGTCGCAAGAGCGGGACCTATGCTCCAGGTTGGAAGTGTAAAATGTCATAACGCCGGCGGCCTGCTGAACGGATTACCGGGATATGGCTACCGCAGACTCACCTCTCGACAACCTCACAGCCCACGCACCGGTGTTGCCCTTGAGCCATCTTTGATGTCGCTTTTTACGGGGGCCCATCTTGCGGCGGGCGAGTCACCGTCTGCCGGAAATAAAATTGGATACCGTTTTATTAGGCAGGCGTCCGGTTCTTCATCCAATAGCCCAGTAGTTAGTCCATACTTTTCACCCAATAGCCTAGTACATTTTAGACTCCATTAAGAGGCCTTATTCCCAAAACGCTTGAATTTCACGAAATGCGTCATTTTCTTCGAAGGCTATGGCGAAAAATCTTAGTTTTTTTAAATCAACTATTGATGCAATATAATAGTTCATTTCTTTATTAAGACGGCCATCGGAGCAAAAATTACATTTTTAAAATAAAAATATAAAAAAAAATTGGTTGTCTTTGAATACCTTTCCGGATTTTCCAGTTAGATGTAACGTTTATTTCCAAACTACGCAAAAAAGGGTAACAATTCTTATTCTATTTGAATAAAATTCAATTGAGTATATCATGTCTGAGACGGCTATCGAAATAAAAATCGAAGATTCATCTTGGATAATAGACAAATTACCTTCTGATTATATGCCAGTTTTTTGATGAAAACACGGTTACATTTAATTTTTTTCACGAAAACCCTAAAAAGATAAAAGATATTCTTCAATTTAGGCACATTACAATGCACTTATGAACGTCAGAGAGAAAAAAAAAACTACCTCCGGTTCTAACCCTACACCTCTGCCCCGAGAAGAATTATTTATGACCGGCAAGAAACTCGGCGGGACTTATTTTTCCAAAACAGTAATACCGTAATATTACATCTTAAAGATACACAATAATGCGTAGTTCTATAAGAAGGCATATCAAAACAGCTTGAGAGACATACAATGTACGTATTGTTTAATTAAAATAAAATAATAATAATAAAATCCAAATCTGATTGCTTCACAAAACTTTTGATATGCTTTCCTATCTGAACTGTGTCCTCTAAATGTTAGATGATTTTGTAGTATTTTCTAGTTTGGGCCATGCATCTTTATCCGTCATATAGTCCTCGACCCTGTAATAACCCTTTGACATTAAACTTTTTTTCAAATATTTCTTAAGAGCGGGAAATGATAAATTTAAAGCATCGACGGGTAACTTGTTATAAATGTGAATACCTTGACCAAAAAATGACTTATATGCTTTGCGGATACGACTACTTCTGATAACAAGCTTGTTTTTATTTCTAGTGTTATAGCTGTGGATGTCAGAAATTTTTTTGAATGTATGTATGTTCTTTACAACAAAAATAATATTGTCATAGATATATTAGGAAGCAACAGTTAAAATATTAATTTCTTTAAATAGTTCTCTAACTGATGCACCTGCCTTTAAGTAATACAGAAAGCGGATGGCTCTTTTTTGTAAAACAAATATAGTCTGTATGTCAGCTGCTTTGCCCCAAACCAGAATACCATATGACATTACACTATGAAAATAACTGTGATAAACTAACCGAGCTGTGTCAATATTCGTTAATTGTCTAATTCTCCTAACGGCATGAGCGGCCGAGCTTAATCGAAGAGCGAGTTTTCTTATATGA
The DNA here is from genome assembly GCA_947086415.1 of Pammene aurita. Classification (NCBI taxonomy): domain Eukaryota; kingdom Metazoa; phylum Arthropoda; class Insecta; order Lepidoptera; family Tortricidae; genus Pammene; species Pammene aurita. Next base: position 4,832,801 of record OX352314.1, on the reverse strand, counting down.
GGACTCCATTGTAGATTTTTGTCCAACGTCGAACCAAGGAACACTGCTTTATCTACTATCTCTAAACATTCACCATTCAGGAGAATCTTAGTGTCCACCAGTGCAACGTTTGGCAAAACAAATCTAATACATTTGGTTTTCTTAGCATTAAGTAGCAAATTGTTAATAGTAAACCAGTTCAGTACAGCAGCTAGTGTGTTATTGATTACAGTAAAATCGGTAGATTGCCGGTCAACTTCGAAAATTAAAGATGTATCATCGGCAAACAGAACGATATCACAAAGGTTTTACACAAGGTAAATCATTTATATAAACCAAAAACAGGAATGGGCCCAAAATAGAGCCCTGTGGCACTCCTAATTTTACTGAAGTCCCTTTAGACTGGGTTTTATTTACAACAACTATTTGCTTTCTGTTGCTAAGATATGAAGACATGAGATTCAAGGCATTTTCTGACAAACCATAATGTTCTAGTTTAAGAATGAGGGTTGTATGATCTACACAATCAAACGCTTTAGAAAGATCACAGAATATACCAATTGCATCGTAATGTTTTTCCCAGGCAATGAAAATATGTTTGAATATTTAGCCCTAAAAATATTACCATAACAAAGTTAGACTATATTTCTATCACGATAAAAAAATATCATTCCTATAGTGGTCAATTTCAAAATAGTATGAATTTTTAAAAATGACCTATAAATCACACTTCACAGGACACTTTTTGTAAGAATCGTATTTTTGGGTACTTAATAATAATAAATATGGTTCTAAAGCATTTTTTCGTATTACTAATACTTCAAACTATCTTATAAATAGCATTTTATGCGGTTCTTTCCATTAATACAGTTTTTCGACCTTTTAGGGAATAAGGAGCCTTAACTCTCAATAGTCTTTACATCATGGCGGGTGCTGTCTCTGCGTGCGTCCCATGACACGGGTAGGGGCAGCATCAGCTTAGTGTACCCCTCACTTTTTATTAAATTGTCGAAAGGGCCTCTGCGCGTTGGCTTCGGCTCCGCATATGCCTCCCAAAGGTTCGGAATACAATTGTTCCGTGGTCGGGAAAGACATACAAATAATAATAATAAATATTCTTTATTGTACACCACATGAAAAAAGAAAAGTTTACAGTGATACAGTGATAAAAGCTAGGCTAGACTTTATTATCTATAAAAACGGCAAAAAAATCATGTCTGTTGTATTGGGACCCCCTTAAATATTTATTTTATTCGTTTTTTGTAGTATTTGTTGTTATAGCGGCAACAGAAATACATCATCTGTGAAATTTTCAACGAAGTATCACGGTTCACAAGATATAGCCTGGTGACAGACGGACGGACGGACGGACGGACAGCGGAGTCTTAGTAATAGGGTCCCGTTATACCCTTTGGGTAGGGAACCCTAAAAAAATATTGAGTTCTTGAAAAATAGTATTCGTAGCGTCAAGATCAGGTCTCTTTAAAATCCATGGTCTCGTCTCGTTCAAATACGTTTTTTCTCTTGCTCTAACAAGTCCATCAATTCCTCTATAAGGAGTGGTATTAGCAAGTTTATATGTTATCGATGTAATTTTTGCGATTCATAATTGGGTAAGCTCACCTTCCGTGCACTTCGTTACTGAACACGCTGACTGACTCGCCACAAAATTCAAAAATCGCGTGTTAAGTCACTGGGCCTTTTTTTATCTCTCTGCCGAGTAGAATTTTGCTCTCTCGCCACTGTACTCGGTAGGTGTAACCAGGGCATAAGATTATAGTTTTCTAATATTTTTTTTTTCAGTAACATAATACAATTGTGCAAGTGCATATAAATTTTATATACGCCAAAAGCACTAGTCGAGTCAAGCTGGAGACAAGAGGAAAACAAATAAGGATAGAGAGGGGGGTCCGGCAAGGAGATCCTTTATCACCCAAAATCTTTATTGCTGTCCTGGAAATCATATTTCAGAATCTCAAATGGGAATCAAAAGGCATTAACCTGGAGGGCCAGATCATAAACCATTTGAGATTTGCAGACGACATAGTCATAGTAGCCGAAACTGCAACAGAACTAAGAGACCTTATAAACCAGCTAGATGAAGAAAGCACCAAAGCAGGCTTACAAATGAACACAAATAAAACCAAAATAATGACAAACAGCAAACAAATACAAATAAATACCAACGGCAACAACATAGACTATGTAGACCAATATATATATCTAGGAAAGCAACTGTCCTTCACAAAAACAAACAACGAAGAAGAGGTAGAAAGGAGAGCTAACATAACCTGGAGGAAATTCTGGTCACTGCAAGAAATCCTAAAAGGCAAATATAGCTTAAACCTAAAAAAGATAGTGGCAGATACATGCCTTCTACCGAGTCTGCTCTATGGGTGCCAAACATGGACTTTCACAGATAAAGTAAAGAGAAAGATAAGAACCACCCAAAGAGCCATAGAAAGGAGCATGCTCAACATAAAAAAGGTGCAAAAAATAAAGAGTATGTCCATAAGAGAAAAAACGAAGTTACAAGACGCACTAACTCAAGCCCTCAAATTAAAATGGCGATGGGCAGGACATATCGCACGGTATAAAGACAATAGATGGACAATATTGGCAACGAAATGGAAAGGCCCTATAGGCAAAAGGAAAGTGGGAAATCCATATAAATGATGGCTAGATGATATTAAAGAAACTGCAGGGAAAGACTGGCTAAACAAAGCGGAAGACAGGCAAAAATGGAGAGAGTTGGAGGAGGCCTACACTCGAAGAGGGGTCCAAATTAAATAAATAAATAGTTAATAAAAATAACACTAACAACTAGCTATAAGAAACATACTAATCAATACGCAAAAACTTCTAATGTAAAAATGTGTAATTTGGAAATAAAGGCTTTTTTATTTTTTATTTATTTATTTTATATAAATTTTAAAGTAAGATGACTAAGATTCGTGTTAAAACGTATCGTATATATATGACGGTTCCTAGGATGAAATGGTCACAGTATTAAAAAAAATATGAAAAGTGGAAACGGATGGCTAAAAAATTAATTGTATTGCACTAGCAATAACCAGACATCAGAGTTACGGAAAATATTACCTAATGAAAATACCATCTCAACGAATAGAACCTTTTTGTCATGGAGTGGTGATATAATTGAAAATTATGTTTTGTTACAAATATGTCATATGTTGTACTCGGAATAAAATATTGTGTGACAACCCTATGATTCAATTTCATTAAATATGCACCACTGATAACGGAGTCTGCATATGACACTTCTACACAAGACGCATGCATTTTAAAAATGTATCAAATATATTACAACCGGCGTACTTTTTTATTTACACTGTGACTAGGCGTTTAGCACCACTACAAATTATATCAATTAAGATAAAATTACTAACAGTATGGTGCATTAATGTAGTGTTAATGTATATTTTAGTAACGTGCAAAACCATAAAAGTAAACTGATTCTTTGAGTTTATTAAAGAAGATCATTAAAAAAGTGTAGGTATAGGAAGTTAGAGAGCTTTGAGCGAGAGTAGTTAGAGAAACACTGTTCAGTCAATGTGCTTGCACACGCTGCGCATGGCCCCCCGCAACCTCGCTCCCGCGTCCCCGCGTCCTGCACGTGCGCATTCCACTAACGAGTGAAATATTAGGAATCTTTATTTGTGACATGATTCAACTTTTTAATACGCAGGATATTTACAGTCGAAAGAAAAGTCTTAAAGGAAATATAATTTTAAAAAAATTGACGGATCAATATTCTACTGCGAGTAATAAGCAAATTTTTATATTGAAAAAGTTTGATGATTTTTTATAAAAAAATATGTTCTGTTATGGATTTTTTTTTTGAAACTTTTATCATTGGTTACATACTTCAAGTAAATATTTCTAGTGAAATAAAGTTAGACTGAGCAGTTTTCCAAACGTATAATAGTATAATACGAATATAGACGATATAAGAGTTTAGCTAAAAAAACCTATTGTTTTTTTTTTGGAAAAATAATTATATACCATCTACTCCTGACACTTTATGTTTACGCAGATCAGCGACCTCTAGCTGAAATGCATTCAAATCGAACCAATGAACGAATGAATGCAATGAAAGAATCGAATCAATGAAATGAGCGGGTGGCTCTTTAGTGGAGTACGGGAACGGTAAAATTGCCCTAAAAAAAACATAACTCACAAGTCCGATTTTTTTTGGTATCAGCAAGAGTACACTGAGCACTAATGGCGAAAACTTTTTTCTAACTGTTTTTGAGGTCGCTGTAGGTATTAAAAATAAATTTGTTAGCGACATTTATAAGTTTAACAAAAGATAATTCGAGTGGTATTTCTTTTCATTAGATTATCGTATTTAACTATATGAATGTCCCCTAACATTTACTAACAGATTTATCGATAGCCGTTTTTAAAACAAATAAAAAATATATACTTCCTCCAAAAGATAATTAAAGTGATATATGGCAACTGAAATATATTAAAAACTATCGAAGGCAAGTAATGGGTTTGATTTATAACACATAATCAATCGCTTGAATTTTAATGAACAATTGAATTTTAAAAGCGTTCTTATAGGCATAAAAGAAATCTCAAAATTTTCAAGTCAACGCGTGGTGTTCATTATCATTTTACTAAAACTTGCATCAAAATTATAACAAATCCATCAATCGCTCCCAGTTTTTTTTACTTATCAGTTCTTAACTTAATTCAAACGCGCAGAGATTATGGCAGCCGTCATGGCGCTAGCGGCGGGACCAATCATTACGCGCACGCGACGTTGCCTGTTCGCCGTGCACCGTTGCCCGCCCGCTGCGCTGTTTCCATGGTAAACCAGTAGGTACGCGAATATTGTATCCGGACGTTTGGTTTAGTTTAGGGCACAGAGTAAATAATAGTACTGCCCAGAATGCGAAAAGTTTTGAGCTTTGATAACGATTTAATTTTTTAGTTGGAGAGTATAATATAAAGGTATTTCAACAGGTCAGTGAGTTATTTCATTTTTATTCGTAAAAAGGCATTCCCGTATGTACCTACTAGTCTATTGTTACTTCTTCTTTCATGACACGTTCTTTTTTTCTCTTATGCATGTACTCGAGTATGATGTCAAACTGGTTGAGTAACACATTGCTGGCTTAGGTATAAAATGTAAAAAACTGGTATTTTTGAAGTTGCTATATTTCAATCCCTCTGAGTTATAAGTGACTTTGAAACTATATATTTACATTTATAATGATTTGGTGAAACCAAATAAGAATGGGAAGGAAAAAAACAGTCAATACACCTAATAGCAGAATAAAACATTCACACCTGCTCCCATATGGCTTTTTATGTGCGAGGAGATGGAAAGTTTCTTTGCCCCTTCCTATATTCATATGGAGGGAAATATTCCCATCGGTTCCCAGCGGGCACAGATGGAAATAGGTGTATTTTCATCCGTTCCTGGCGGGTACAGACGTCGAACGAGAGGAGTCATTCGCATGTGCGCTGGCCTTGATGAAGGTCATGCGCGGTGGGGACAGATAATAAATCTAATACAGGAATAAAAAATTCCCACCTGCTCCCACAAGACTATTCATGTGGGAGTATATGGAAAGTTTATATTGCCTCCTACTATTTTTACATGAAGGGAACTATTCCCATCGGTCCCTAGCGGGCTCATGTGGGAATAGCTACCTATGTTCTCATCCGTTCCCGGCGGGTACTGACGTCGAACGAGAGGAGTTGTTCCCATCTCATCTATGCCCGCCTTGGTCATGCGAGGCCGGGGCAGATGGGAATACATCTAATAGCGGAATAAAACATTTTCACCTGCTCCCATATGGCTTTTTATGTGCGAGGAGATGGAAAGTTTTTTTTACCCCTTCCTATATACATATGGAGGGAAATATTTCCATCGGTTCCCAGCGGGCACAGATGGAAACATGATTATGTAACATTTTAAACAAAGATATTAGTTAAAGTCATGGCGCGTAGTAATGGTGTCCGAGAGGTAACCAGATGGCCTGCGGTATTTGAGCTCCCGAAGTGTTGTGGAACCGCCCTGTGCAACCCGAACTGACCCAACTTGTACTTTGTTCCCCCCCCCCTCTTATTTTTTCCCGGTTTCCAACACTGACGGATTGATCGACTGACCAGGCCAGGGTGAATGGCAATTTGCATGCTCGGTCTTCATCACACGAATACACTGGAAATTAAAAAAAAGTCAAAGTGGGGTTAGTTCGGGTTGCACAGTCCCACAACACGTCGGGAGCTCAAATACCGCAAGCCACCCGGTTGCCTCGCGAACACTGCAACTACGCGTCATTGCTCTGAATATATCAGTAAACGAATAACAGCCATCTATATTCATTAGTATGATTTAGTAAGTATTTATAAGTATTTATCTATTATACAACGTGTTATACCCAAGACTAGAAACCTAAAAAACTGTTTGTGCAGAATCTAGAGTGGAATCGATTGCAGTATATCTTAACATGGGTATACTTTTTCTTTAATTTTCCAATTTTATACGCGTTGAGTCTAAAAGTTTCTAATACTACAATTTACTATTTTATCGAGAGGTTAGGAGATAGAGGTTGAGTATTTAATAAAGGCTGGCAGCTTTGACAAACTTGTTTTTTCACTGTACATAGTGTCATATGGGTTGTAATTGTCAAAGTATATCATCTTATGTCATGTCATACAAATTGACAAAGCAGGTTGATAGGTTGACATGACATGACACATGTAGAGATGTGACAACAATGCAACTAATGTATAGTTAACTATTGAATAGAATTACAAGGAAAACGAAACATACGAATATCTTTCAAAATAAGTAAATGGTTGAAAAATAAATACTCGAGATTAATTAGCAATAATAAAAATCATTTTGGGGGTCTGGGGTTTTTAGTGGCTCAAGTAACACGTTGTATATACTCGTATCGTCGCCTAGTAACTACAACTACAACATAAGTCTTATTGAGTAAGCTGTGGTACTAGGTTGATTTGTGTAAGGTTGTCCCATAATATTTATTATTTACTGCTAGAACAAGTTTTGTGACATCTAAACTAAGAGTGTATTTCCATTTTTCCACACCACATGTGACGAACCGATAGGAATACAGCGTATAAGGGTATCAATAAACGATAAGTCTTTCATATTGATTTATTTTACTAGTCAATACACTACTGGAATACTTTATGTAACATCTAAACAAAGACATTAGTTAATAAACGATAACACCTTTTCATATGTATTTGTTTGATTTAGTCAATTTACAACTGGTACAAGTTATGTGATAAAGTAGTGTCAAGATCATTTTGAATCCCTTTTCCGTTTACCTATTTCTGCTGCGGACTGTACAAATTATGTAACATCTTAAGTAACGGCATCAATAAATAACAGTCTTTCATATTTATTTATTTTAATTTACTCTTACACCCAACTATTTCGTACATTAGTCCCTGGACTACTAGTTAAAGCAATGACGCGTAATTTCAGTGACCGCGAGGCAACCGAATGGCTCGCGGTATTTAAGCTCCTGAAGTGATAAGGAACCGCCCTGTGCAACCCGAACTGACCCAACTTGGACTGGAGCTGAAATAGAGGGGGGGTGCAAAAAATTTTTTTTATCAAGAGGCAACCAAATGAAACGGCGGTTGCCTGAAAGAATGTACGCTGGTTATATAACAAAATTTTATTGCCATGCCTCCTGGTTGGACTGGTTCCCTGTACGAGAGCGAAGAAAAAAATTTAAAAAAAATTGTCAGACAACCGCTTGAAAATTAGCATGCTTGTTCTTCATCGCATACAAATACCGGAAACAAATTGCCATCCACCCAGGCCGGGCAGGTATCGAACCATCAGAGTTGGAAGTCGGACGCAAGGTGAATTTTTCGATCGGTGGAGGAGAACTTAGGAAAAACGCACTTACAATCATTGAAATCGGATGGAATTTGTTTTATGAGTTTTGTATGATGTGGAAAACGGTATGCCCAAATGCCATCCCTCTCCTATGAAACTTCATCCCTCTCCAACCAGGAGGGATGGCATTAAAATTTTTTTATATAACCAGGGTACATTCTTTCAGGCAACCGCTGTTTCAATCGGTTGCCTCGCGATAAAAAAAAAAAATTGCACCCCCCCTCTATTTTCGCTCCAGTCCAAGTTGGGTCAGTTCGGGTTGCACAGGGCGGTTCCTCATCACTTCAGGAGCTTAAATACCGCGAGCTATCCGGTTGCCTCGAGGTCACTGAAACTACGCGTCATTGCTCTGAATATACTGTGATGAAAGAAATTTTGCTTTATATAATAATTTCCTATAAATTCTAATGATTTGTTTAGTTTTATTTAGCATGCAAATTTTAATGTTAGAATTAGTCAATTTAATTTAGTTTTTTCTATTGTTTTAATTTTGCAAGTGACTGTTTTATATTGCATTATCATTGTAACCTACCATCTGTGGAAGAGCAGTATCTCTTGATGCAAGTATCAAAAATATTTATATTAACGAGATACTAGCTCAGCTACCGTAAGTTACACAATAAATTATCTTATTTATTATTTTTAACGAAACAAACCACTCGAAGTTATGTAATATCTAAAGGAAGACATTAGTTAATGAACGATAACAACTTTTCATATTTATTTGTTTGACCAAGTCATTTACAACTGGCGTAGTCAGTAGCAGAAGTAGCTTAGTGGGTGAGGTGTTCAAAATTACGTTCACTCACTCTTATTCTCTTAACAATAAAGTAGTGTCCAGAAATTTTTGAACACCTCCCCGCTAAGCTACTTCTGCTGCTGACTGTACAAATTAAGGAATATCTTAAGTAGCGGCATCAATTAACGATTACAGTCTTTCATATTTATTTAGTTGAACGAGTCAATCCACTGGAATAAGTTATTTAATTTAAACATCTAACCAAAGACATTCATTAATAAACGATAACAGCGTTTCAATGTAACTTTTCCCATCTGTGCCCACCGTGGACCGAAGGGAACAGTTTGTTTTCCATCTGTGCCTAACCCACGTGACCACAGGCAGAGACAGGTGAGAATATACTTAACAAAAACATCAACACTACTGGGATAAGTAATGTAATATTCATATCGTATATCAAAGCTATTTGAAGCCCCAACACCAAAGACAGCTATTTGAATTCGGTACAAAACATATGTAAAATTCAATAATTGACCACAAAATGCACTTATCTTCGACATTTTGTTTTGTTTGAGAGGATCATCGCCATCGCAGTTGAGCGGTGAGAGTTAAACACAAACAAAGACAGTGACACGGCGCATCGTGATTGGTGGACCCGCTCGCGCTGCCTGCGCACAAGACTCCCGCGCAAATCTCCATGCGTTCAAATTACGAATTGAACTGATAAGTTCATAAAACTTACAGCGATTGATAAATTCGTTATTTCTCTTTAATAAACATTACTATAATAATAATAAACTAAACACGCTGACTTGAAAATTTCGGATATTTCTTTTATGGTCAAAACGACGCTTTTAAAATTCAAATGCTGTAATAAAATCAATCTATTGATGAATCTATTATAAATTAAACATGATAGTTACTTTACATAGCTTTCAATACATTGCACTTGTTGGATTTAAGATTATTTCATCTAATATTTGTAACATTTTAAGGTATTTACTTGACTTAATCACTAATCATTTTATGAATGTGGGTAAGCGAATAAAACGGGTCGATCAGGCCACCTGCGGCACTTGCTGGAGCCAGGTATAAAAGGGACCGCTCACTGAGGAGCACTCACTTGTTGTGCTACCAGCGACACGAACAGAGCTAAGTACCTTAATCTGATTGTTTGACTATATTGTGTACATTTTGAAATTATTTGAGTTGCATTTAAAAAATAAACTATGTATATAAAAATATATAAGTGTTTGTTCACAATCAATTGCAATACTTTAATTGTCATTAAAAGTAAATTAAAATGATAAGAGTATATTTACTTTATAACAATAAATACCCTTTAGATTAATGAAATAGCTTTATTATTTATTTCTTGCCTATTTTAATTAAGAAACTATAACTATTTCCTAAAAAAAATATATTTATTTATATTATAAGTATGTACTTATGAATACTAAACGTAATGGCAATTATTCATTTTATTGACAAATTTATTGTGTCTATCTATCGTTACATCTTTTATAGTGATAATTGTGTATTTTAATAATTAAAATAAAACTTATGTTTCCATATCAATTCAGTTTTATAATTTGAAATTGACGTTACATAGAATAACAACCGAAATAATTTATTTATAAATTCGTCCCATATTTAAAGAGAATATTTTATGCACTATAATAATAGTAAATAGCTATATACACATATCGACATTAAGTTCAGAAGTGGGATTCGAACCCACGCCCACATTTTAACCCAACAAAACAAACATGATAAAAGAAAAACAAACAAAGTACAAAGGCGAACTTATCCCTTTAAGGAATCTCTTCCAGTTAACCTTTGAGCAATTGAGAGAAAAGTATAACATAGACAAACACTACTTACTAGTGTACTTACGGAAACAAATATCTAAAAAAGAAGAGATAATATCTACTTAACCTAAGGTATAATAAATACACATATAATACATAATCAAATATATATACATATTCATAAAAAAACTATATGTACTGAGTATTCAAGGTATTTGCATATTTAGGATTGGTTATAGTACTTTATCCGGTTTTTAGTTCAACTCCAGTATTATCTGCCAAGCCGCTCTTGATTTATTTTCTCCAGATGCATTTTTATAGTCATTCTGAGCTTTTTGGGCTAGCTTTACTATCTTTTTTTATATCTAACAGTGTAATTTAACGAGAGGCCCTTATTTGCTACATTTATTGAACACACACCACAGTCAAACCGTGAAAACTGTTTTGTGGGACCATTTATTTGTGTAAGCTGTATCTTTTTCATGTTATTAAATAAATAAAAAAAAAATAAAAAAAAATAAAAAATAATCTATATTACAAATACAAATACTCTTTATTGAACAACTCAAAAAGAAAACCAGTACAGAAAATGCATAAAGTCAGAATAGAGGTAAACAACAGGCGGTCTTATCGCCAAAAAGCGATTTCTCCCAGACAACCTTTAGGTAGTGGAATTGTGTTAAATAAACTAAGTAGGTGTTGCAAACAGTGAAGAAAAGCCGAAAAAAAAAACTTGCTATCACAAAACAATATCCTAATAAATAAATAAATAAATAAATAACCATATTAAGATACAATACACTTAAACAAAATAAATTTATGAATATATATATACTTATATAGTGCCGGCTGTAAAGAGAAAGCCATATATATTATATTACCATAAGAGTTGCTGCTGTTTTTCACTACAAGCTTTTGTACTTCGTGAATCCAATTTACTTTATTGTTACTCCTTTTGGTAATCATCTTCAGAACAAAGCATAAGAAACTGGAGAATGTCAAAAAGCTATTGTATCCACTATAGGGAAGATGCAGCTATAATATTTACCACTATTTTGTGATCAAAGTATTGAAGAAACAAAGTATTGAGAATTTCGTCAACTCAGTAACTGAACCCATAGCTTAATTGGTAAAGCGATCGAGCTCCGGTAAGGCGTATCGATGCGAGGTTCAAATCCTGCTGGATTGATTATTTTTTCAATGTTTTCAGTGTTTGTATTTGATTGAATAACATACTATTGTATGAGTGGAATGCCCCACTTTAAAAACCATGTAAAATAATTATAGATTAGATAGATTAGATAGATTTATTCATTTCTTATAGAAAATCACACAGTATTTTACATCATAAAATAATATTGATTCACTAAAAGATCGTCACTTAAAATACAATAAAATAATAATCAATCAAAAAAAATGTACAGAAAAAGAAAATGTCATTAGTAAAATATAAAGAATGTCAACAGGGATTTTGTTTATGCATACATGTCTAGAGACCCTAGGTAGTGGTATACATATAAATATTATAAAATAAAAGAAAAATGTCAAAACCTAAAACAAAGTCAATCAATTAAAAAAAATAACAATATAAACAAAAATATTACGTAAAAATACTCTATAAAAATAATTAACATTTTGCAGTTCTTTTAAATTCTGCAGTGAATTCTTCGACAGAATATAAATTCCTAGACAATAAAAGTTCCTTTAGTCGGTGTTCAAATTTATTATCGGAAGTTTCATTTCTGAGAGTTGCGGGTAGACTTTCATAAAATTCCGGGCCTATTACACGCGGGCACTTGTCAAGTAATGCAAGTCGATGCTGGACGGGCTGTAGTCGCCCGGTCTGGCGGGTTATTCTGCCGGGCATATTTATACGCTGAAATGAATTTATATTTCGACGCGTGAACATTATAATCTCATAGACATACAGTGAGTAATGTGTCAGTATTTTGTATTTTTTGAATAACTCTCGACATGGGTACCTTATGTGTACACCAGCTAATGTTCGTACGGCTCGTTTTTGTAATAAAAACACTCTTTTCGAGTCTGTCGAGTTCCCATACAAAATAATACCGTATGACATCAGCGAAAAAAAATATGCGTAGTAAATTTGAAGCAGTGCGTCACTAGATAAAATCGGTTTTAATTTGATTAACGCAAAAATAGCACTGCCCAGCTTGGCACAAAGATTTTTAACGTGCTCTTTCCAGTTCAGGTTAACGTCAATTGTAAATCCAAGGAACTGGCATGAAACACAGCTCGGCATCGGACTCTGAATTAGCGGGATGTCTGTGTTCTCTCCGGCTGAGAACAACATTACGTTGGACTTCGTGACGTTGAGGATGAGCCCGTTCGCCGAGAACCACTCGTGAAGTTGGTTGCATGTCTGCGTTATTTTTTGTTCGAGCTGTGAGTACGTAGGTGCATTTACTATTACAGTGGTGTCATCGGCAAACAGTACTGCCACCCCTTCAGAAATGGTAGCAGGAAGGTCGTTTATGAATATCAAGAAAAGGGTATTCCCGAGCGACGAACCCTGTGGTATTCCTAGCTCAAGAGAACCTACCCCAGACTTCATACTTTTACCTTCAATTTTTACCTCCACCGTTTGCTGCCTATTCTTAAGAAACGATGCGAATAGTTTTTGAACGTTGTTTTTGATTCCATACCACCCTATCTTTTTTATCAAGAGTTCATGACTAATCACATCGAACGCTTTAGATAAGTCACAGAATACCCCTGCTACTTTATTTTTTATATCCAACGCTGTTGATATACAATCGTGAATCTGTAACGCAGCTGTAGTGGTGGACCTATTTTTTCTATACGCAAATTGTCTGTCTGTTAGTAAGTCATTTGTCTCGACATGTTGCATTAGGGATTGTGATAATATAGATTCGATTAATTTTGAAATATTTGGTACAATCGTGATCGGTCTATAATTGTCAACGGCACACTTTTCTCCCTTACCCTTATAAACTGGACACACTCGGGTACTCTTCAGAACATCGGGGTATATACCGCATGTAAACATAGTGTTTATCAATTTTACTAATAAACCCGCGATGACCGGCCAGACACACTCGAGTATGTTCAGAGACATGTCATAAATGTCTACGGTAGCACGACTTTTTAGCATCGATTTCAAAGTACGGTTTAAACCTGTAAGTGTAACCGTTGGCAAAAACTAGACCGGGTACGTCGGTATTTTTTAAATAACGATCTAGGTACAGTGCTGAGTCCACTTTTTTGTCATTGTTTAATTTGTACTTTTTGGCTATTGTAAGAAAATGCTGGTTTAGGTGATCTGGTATTTTGCGTGGAGGTACTTCAGTTCCGTATTCATCCTGTAGTGACATTTGATGTTGTAAGGGTTTTTTGGATATTTCGTTATTGACCACACGCCACATTTCCTTTGAATGGTTTTTACTACTTATTATACGGTTGGCATAATAATCTCGGCGGGCAGATAAGGATTCAGATTTAATTCGGTCTGCTTGGTGTTTAATGCGTTCCGCGAGGTGTGTAAGGTCAGGATATTGGCGTTTAATTTCTGTCAGGTCATTATAGTTTTTTACAAGTTGTGAGAGCGTATCTGATAACCATGGTACTTGTTTATTTTTTTTCACCGGTATGTTTTTTATAGGAAAGTGGATGTCAATATAATACTTCAATACGTTAAATAATTTGTTAAATTTATAGTCAATGGAAATCGCGTCGTCAAATACAAAATTCCAATTATAATTTTCAATAGCAATATAGAATGATATTAATGACTGGTCAGGAAATAGTCTTTTTTGAATGAATGAGTTTGGTTTAATACGTTGACGCGGTTTAGAGATAGGGAACGTAAACATCTGTGCATTGTGGTCACTGATTAGGGTATCTAGAGACTTACTCTCGATATCGCCCCACTCCTGCGGCACGAGCCCGCAGTCTATACAGGTTTCGCTGTGCGCGGACACACGGGTCGGAAACTCGACACAGTTTCTACACATATAAATTTGTAGTATTTCATCTACCCGCCGCCTCGAAGTGTTGTCCGACATAAAATCGACATTTTGATCACCGACCAAAATGAAACGTTTATTCTCTCTTGTTAATTTATCTAATAATAATTCTAAATTATTTAAGAATATGTCAAAGTCACCATTTCCAGTGCGGTATAAAACAATAACAATTAAACTTATGTTACAAATTTCAATTGCAGTAAATTCAAAATGAAATTCAATGGCTAGTTTCTGTAAATCATTTCGTTGGCGATATGCAATATCGGCCCGTGTGTACATCGCCACGCCGCCATGCTGGATATTCGAGCGACAGTAACTATTTGCCAACTGATAACCACTTAACCTCACTTGTTCTATTTCGTATTTTTTGCAACAAGTTTCACTGCAGGCGAATATGTCGGGTTCTTCTGAGTGAAGTAGCAAGTCTAAGAGTCCAGTTTTACCGCAGATTGACCTGACGTTTTGGTGGAGGATTTTAAAACTCGAAGATTGTGCTAGCGTGGTGGTCGATCGCCGGTGCTCACTTGGAAGTTTTTTGGCTCGACTGTATTGAAATGCCTGATGGATACGCCAGCCGGCCAGTGTTTGTGACTACGCACTACACCTACTTTGTTTGCTGATACATCGACCTTGAAAGACGAGTAGTGGCCTCTCGTGACCTTCAGCTTTTCGCATGCATGTACTTGGACGCCCATGTCAGTTTGAATGTGATGAACAACTTCGTCACAGGTGGTGTCTGCATTCAGGTTGTAGATGTGCAAGCTAACGGATCGTGGTGCAGCCGCCCGAAGGCTGCCCCTGCTCTGCTCCGCTGAGGCCCTAATTGGTATTGGAGGTGCTGGAGGGACACACGCAGGCGGTATCAGTGAGGTGCAGGCAGCAGCGGGAGTAGCTGGCACGACAGATAACGGCTTCTTCGATAATATTAAAGGATTATGTCAAGTTTTCCATAAAATAAACTAAGGTTTCTAAAACTAAGTGTTCTGTATACATGAGCAATAACAGTTTTTTTTGGGCAGTCAGTTCTATGGCACTACACTCAAAACTTCCTTCAATGTTTTTTTTTGTGGTGTCTGGTAATTCCTTGAATTCATGATTCCTTTTCCGTTTTTCTGATAGGAAATCTCTATGGAAATAATAATATTTTTAGTAAAACTCAATCTTTCTAGCTTAGCCGTGTTGGATATAGATATATGTATGTTATTAGTATATATGCATGACAAAAAAGAAAACATTCATGTCTAGCTATGGCTTAGCTATATCTACAAATGTGATAAAAAAATGTTAATGATAAAAAAAGAAATGTGTGTAATAAATTTAAGAAGATAATGTAATAATGCTGGTCTGTCAATAGAATAACCAATAAAGCTGTTGCGGTCAATTGTCTGTTCTTTGCCCTTAACTTCACGGGCGACAGGTGAAGGGGCTTAGATGGGGACAATCGGCTACTAAAAAAAAAAAGGAATACTGTCGAGGTCGATTGTCTGTTCTTTGCCCTTAACTTCACGGGCGACAGGTGAAGGGGCTTAGATGGGGACAATCGACTACTAAACAAAAAAAAGGAATACTGTCGAGGTCGATTGTCTGTTCTTTGCCCTTAACTTCACGGGCGACAGGTGAAGGGGCTTAGATGGGGACAATCGGCTACTAAAAAAAAAAAAAAAAAATTATTATGTAATGTTGGTCGGTCGATTGTCTGTTCTTTTCCCTTAACTTCACGGGCAACAGGTGAAGGGGTTTAGATGGGGACAATCGGCTACGGAATAAAAAAAAAATATGTGATCTAATATAAGTAAATTAAATTAGCATTTTAAAGGGAATGTAAAGTAATGTTATAGATTTGTACTTCGAGATCGAAGTACTTGTCAGTATGGCCGTGTTGGATTTAAGATAATTTCATCTAATATTTGTAACATTTTAAGGTATTTACTTGACTCAATCACTAATCATTTTATGAATGTGGGTAAGCGAATAAAACGGGTCGATCAGGCCACCTGCGGCACTTGCTGGAGCCAGGTATAAAAGGGACCGCTCACTGAGGAGCACTCACTTGTTGTGCTACCAGCGACACGAACAGAGCTAAGTACCTTAATCTGATTGTTTGACTATATTGTGTACATTTTGAAATTATTTGAGTTGCATTTAAAAAATAAACTATGTATATAAAAATATATAAGTGTTTGTTCACAATCAATTGCAATACTTTAATTGTCATTAAAAGTAAATTAAAATGATAAGAGTATATTTACTTTATAACAATAAATACCCTTTAGATTAATGAAATAGCTTTATTATTTATTTCTTGCCTATTTTAATTAAGAAACTATAACTATTTCCTAAAAGAAATATATTTATTTATATTATAAGTATGTACTTATGAATACTAAACGTAATGGCAATTATTCATTTTATTGACAAATTTATTGTGTCTATCTATCGTTACATCTTTTATAGTGATAATTGTGTATTTTAATAATTAAAATAAAACTTATGTTTCCAAATCAATTCAGTTTTATAATTTGAAATTGACGTTACATATAATAACAACCGAAATAATTTATTTATAAATTCGTCCCATATTTAAAGAGAATATTTTATGCACTATAATAATAGTAAATAGCTATATACACATATCGACATTAAGTTCAGAAGTGGGATTCGAACCCACGCCCACATTTTAACCCAACAAAACAAACATGATAAAAGAAAAACAAACAAAGTACAAAGGCGAACTTATCCCTTTAAGGAATCTCTTCCAGTTAACCTTTGAGCAATTGAGAGAAAAGTATAACATAGACAAACACTACTTAGTGTACTTACGGAAACAAATATCTAAAAAAGAAGAGATAATATCTACTTAACCTAAGGTATAATAAATACACATATAATACATAATCAAATATATATACATATTCATAAAAAACTATATGTACTGAGTATTCAAGGTATTTGCATATTTAGGATTGGTTATAGTACTTTATCCGGTTTTTAGTTCAACTCCAGTATTATCTGCCAAGCCGCTCTTGATTTATTTTCTCCAGATGCATTTTTATAGTCATTCTGAGCTTTTTGGGCTAGCTTTACTATCTTTTTTTATATCTAACAGTGTAATTTAACGAGAGGCCCTTATTTGCTACATTTATTGAACACACACCACAGTCAAACCGTGAAAACTGTTTTGTGGGACCATTTATTTGTGTAAGCTGTATCTTTTTCATGTTATTAAATAAATAAAAAAAAATAAAAAAAATAAAAAAATAATCTATATTACAAATACAAATACTCTTTATTGAACAACTCAAAAAGAAAACCAGTACAGAAAATGCATAAAGTCAGAATAGAGGTAAACAACAGGCGGTCTTATCGCCAAAAAGCGATTTCTCCCAGACAACCTTTAGGTAGTGGAATTGTGTTAAATAAACTAAGTAGGTGTTGCAAACAGTGAAGAAAAGCCGAAAAAAAAACTTGCTATCACAAAACAATATCCTAATAAATAAATAAATAAATAAATAACCATATTAAGATACAATACACTTAAACAAAATAAATTTATGAATATATATATACTTATATAGTGCCGGCTGTAAAGAGAAAGCCATATATATTATATTACCATAAGAGTTGCTGCTGTTTTTCACTACAAGCTTTTGTACTTCGTGACATCCAATTTACTTTATTGTTACTCCTTTTGGTAATCATCTTCAGAACAAAGCATAAGAAACTGGAGAATGTCAAAAAGCTATTGTATCCACTATAGGGAAGATGCAGCTATAATATTTACCACTATTTTGTGATCAAAGTATTGAAGAAACAAAGTATTGAGAATTTCGTCAACTCAGTAACTGAACCCATAGCTTAATTGGTAAAGCGATCGAGCCCCGGTAAGGCGTATCGATGCGAGGTTCAAATCCTGCTGGGTTGATTATTTTTTCAATGTTTTCAGTGTTTGTATTTGATTGAATAACATACTATTGTATGAGTGGAATGCCCCACTTTAAAAACCATGTAAAATAATTATTAAAGGATTATGTCAAGTTTTCCATAAAATAAACTAAGGTTTCTAAAACTAGGTGTTCTGTGTACATGAGCAATAACAGTTTTTTTTGGGCAGTCAGTTCTATGGCACTACACTCAAAACTTCCTTCAATGTTTTTTTTTTTGTGGTGTCTGGTAATTCCTTGAATTCATGATTCCTTTTCCGTTTTTCTGATAGGAAATCTCTATGGAAATAATAATATTTTTAGTAAAACTCAATCTTTCTAGCTTAGCCGTGTTGGATATAGATATATGTATGTTATTAGTATATATGCATGACAAAAAAGAAAACATTCATGTCAAGCTATGGCTTAGCTATATCTACAAATGTGATAAAAAAATGTTAATGATAAAAAAAGAAATGTGTGTAATAAATTTAAGAAGATAATGTAATAATGCTGGTCTGTCAATAGAATAACCAATAAAGCTGTTGCGGTCAATTGTCTGTTCTTTGCCCTTAACTTCACGGGCGACAGGTGAAGGGGCTTAGATGGGGACAATCGGCTACTAAAAAAAAAGGAATACTGTCGAGGTCGATTGTCTGTTCTTTGCCCTTAACTTCACGGGCGACAGGTGAAGGGGCTTAGATGGGGACAATCGACTACTAAACAAAAAAAAAGGAATACTGTCGAGGTCGATTGTCTGTTCTTTGCCCTTAACTTCACGGGCGACAGGTGAAGGGGCTTAGATGGGGACAATCGACTACTAAACAAAAAAAAGGAATACTGTCGAGGTCGATTGTCTGTTCTTTGCCCTTAACTTCACGGGCGACAGGTGAAGGGGCTTAGATGGGGACAATCGGCTACTAAAAAAAAAAAAAAAAAAATTTTATGTAATGTTGGTCGGTCGATTGTCTGTTCTTTTCCCTTAACTTCACGGGCAACAGGTGAAGGGGTTTAGATGGGGACAATCGGCTACGGAATAAAAAAAAAATATGTGATCTAATATAAGTAAATTAAATTAGCATTTTAAAGGGAATGTAAAGTAATGTTATAGATTTGTACTTCGAGATCGAAGTACTTGTCAGTATGGCCGTGTTGGATTTAAGATAATTTCATCTAATATTTGTAACATTTTAAGGTATTTACTTGACTCAATCACTAATCATTTTATGAATGTGGGTAAGCGAATAAAACGGGTCGATCAGGCCACCTGCGGCACTTGCTGGAGCCAGGTATAAAAGGGACCGCTCACTGAGGAGCACTCACTTGTTGTGCTACCAGCGACACGAACAGAGCTAAGTACCTTAATCTGATTGTTTGACTATATTGTGTACATTTTGAAATTATTTGAGTTGCATTTAAAAAATAAACTATGTATATAAAAATATATAAGTGTTTGTTCACAATCAATTGCAATACTTTAATTGTCATTAAAAGTAAATTAAAATGATAAGAGTATATTTACTTTATAACAATAAATACCCTTTAGATTAATGAAATAGCTTTATTATTTATTTCTTGCCTATTTTAATTAAGAAACTATAACTATTTCCTAAAAGAAATATATTTATTTATATTATAAGTATGTACTTATGAATACTAAACGTAATGGCAATTATTCATTTTATTGACAAATTTATTGTGTCTATCTATCGTTACATCTTTTATAGTGATAATTGTGTATTTTA
Source organism: Pammene aurita (assembly GCA_947086415.1). Taxonomy (NCBI): domain Eukaryota; kingdom Metazoa; phylum Arthropoda; class Insecta; order Lepidoptera; family Tortricidae; genus Pammene; species Pammene aurita. Next base: position 4,812,673 of record OX352314.1, on the reverse strand, counting down.
ATAATTATAATAAAACTTATGTTTCCAAATCAATTCAGTTTTATAATTTGAAATTGACGTTACATAGAATAACAACCGAAATAATTTATTTATAAATTCGTCCCATATTTAAAGAGAATATTTTATGCACTATAATAATAGTAAATAGCTATATACACATATCGACATTAAGTCACTCATCATAAAACACTTGAAAAATGTTTTTGTGGAAATATGTTTTTTTTTTACGTTTTACATTATACTGAATTAAGCTGTTGAAGAATACGTTATTAAATGACAGCCGATGTTCAAACAGTCAAATACTATTATGTCATGAAGAAAAATGCCATTTGTATAATCTTACCTTGAATTAAGAAGGCCTGTTAACATATATCTACTTTATACCTAAATCTACACCAAAACCCGATATATTTTTTTATAAGGAGTAGTTCTCACAGTATTCTAACAGACTACAAAAAATTGGCCACTTGTGAGTTATCGAAGCTGATTTTGTTCGCGTACCCTACTACTTATTCCGTTCACTCCGCGAGTCATCGCTCTGTTCATCCACCAGCCGTCTCGGATGGACGTGCTGTCATAAAAGCCTAGCGCTTAGATTTCTTTAGCCGAGGTCGCCGCCGACCCTCGAAGACCTATCGAGGTGTAATCCGCGTCGCGAGCGGAAAATCTAATGCGCCGTGCGCGAACATTTTGTTAATTGTCAAACCAGTTGTATGTTAGGTTAAGTCGAGTGAAATATACGTGTAAAGTGTGCCCGTTGTTTCTCTTCGAACAACCCATCCGCCATTACCACAGCAGGCGTGGCGGCGTATCCGTCAACGAAAAGGACGGTGGTGGCCCAAGGAACCTCTCTGCAGCATCGCGCCGGGGCGTCTAGGCTAGTTCTGCGTACATTGTGGTGTGACCCATGAGAGGGAACAATCGCACGATAATAACAAAACCCGTGATTTGGGAAAATATAAAATAAAATCCCGTGATTGGGGCAAGATTGTAGCAATCCAAGGACAAGAATCGCGCCACGTCAATCAAGGATTCGTCGAGTGGAATTTGCAGTCGTTAGCATTCATTTGTGTGAATTCGGTGCGCGATTGCGAATAAATTCAGTGCGCGATTACGTAATAAACATTCCGAGCAACGTGAAACGTGTCATTATGGGGACATTTGGAGGTCACCATAGTGAGGTACTACATCCGGTTGACGTTTACCGGTTTCGTTGCTGAGTCAACTGAACGTCGTGGCAGCCATCTTAGAGACTTTATTGTCTGTGACATTGAGCTTCACTTGACAAACGTCAGTGCCAAACGTCAAGTTGTGTTGTGACAGATTTCGATTTTGTCAACTAACATTACCTGAAATTACTTAGGATTAGCTTAAATTGGTTAGAATATAGCTTAAAATTGGTTAGTAAATACTCACAAATAGGTGATTAATTGAAAATACGCGTGGCGCTGTGAAATATTTGTGTTTTACCAGGTAAGTTAATATCTATTGACAACATGTCGCTCAAGGCTAAAGTACAGTTGAGAACGAGGTATCAAATGCTTATTGATTACGCTGGCACGGTGGCTGCCAGGTCCGGGTCTTCAGCGACAGCGGTAGCTAAGTGGCATTTTGATCAGGTATATAAAACATATATCACGGCCTATGAGGCGGTGCTGACAAGCGATACGGAACTAACAGAGGCGGAACGTCTCAAGTACCAGGAGCAGTTCGCCGAGATCAACCGACTTCTTATCCAACTGGATGAGGCATCAGGGGAGGAGTCAGGACAGACAGCTGGTGCAGCTAAGTATCACAGTAAGGTTAAGTTGCCTTTGGTACAACTGCCAACATATGGCGGGGATATGACAGAATGAATGTCATTCTATGACTGAAAATAGATGTCATATACTTCAGAAAAACTGACCAAACCCTCCGGTGTCCGAGGCCACCGCCTCTCTCTGGCCTCGGATTCCGGAGGGTTTGGTCAGTTTTTCTGAAGTATATGACATCTATTTTCAGTTTATATATAGTAGTGTAACTACTTAAAAAATTGCAAATCAAAAAAATATTGAACAAAATAATTTGATTTGCTTCAAGAGTCATTCTATGACCTTTTTATGGCATTAGTGGACGCAGGTCCACTGTCTGATGCCGAGAAACACTATTACCTCCGAACGTCGTTGCATGCGGAGGCGTTGACGGTAGTACAACACTTACCTGTGCATGGCGCAAGCTACTCGGTGGCATTGGATCTTCTTAAAAAAAGGTACCACAACTCCCGACAGCTTGTGGACACCTTCATTGCGCGGATAGTCAATCTGCCCAATGTCGGGGGCCCGAATATGAATTTACGAACACAGTTTTATGATCCGCTACGCGAGTCGATTCAGGTCCTAGAAAAGTTGAAGCAGCCGGTTTCTGAGTGGTCGTATTTAGTTGTTTACATGATGTTACAGAAGCTGCCTATTCGCATCAGAACCCTATTTGAGGAACGCTGTGGCACGGATCCTCAAGTCCTGCCAACGCTCAATCAGCTGCTGGCGCTGCTGGATGAGCAGTGTCAGATGCAGCAGGCGGTCCCCACTGCGGCAGCGGGAAGAGCACCGGTGGGACGGCAGTCACCGACCAAGGGAAGACGCGGCAGAGCGTCCCCTCCACGTGTCCTAGCTGCGGAGCTGGAAGAAGCTGATCAGGTGAACCGGTCTAAAGGGCTGTGCACATACTGTTCCAGTAGTACACACTCTATATACAAATGTCCATTCTTCGCAAGTCTGGCTGTTTCGGAGAGGAAAACCTGTGTCAGGAAGAATGGTGCATGTTTTAAATGTCTTCGCTCTCATTGCGCGAGAGTGTGTATGGCTCGTAATTGGTGCGGTGCGTGCCAATCAGGGTCGCATAGCCCGTCGCTGTTCAGGGAGGGAGCGGAAGCCGCTGAACAGGTGCACAGGGTCCATGAGCGAACCCTGGTCCCACCCACCAGAAGGTTAAGTACACCACCACAGCGTAGGTCCCCGCCGCAAACCAGGGCGTCGACCCCGCCACAAGATTCTTGGGCACAGCGAGCTCAACAACCCCGTACGAGCCCACCAAGGTGGAGAGAAGAGACTAGGTCGCCTCCTCCACAACAGATCCAGCCAGCTCAATTGATGATTGCTGGTCACATCCCGCGCCCTCCGGTAGGAACGAGAGCACGCCAGGCGCAGGAGTCTTTCCACAGCCTACGTTTCGGCACTCGAGGCAGCCCTGAGCGCCGTTCTTGAAATAAGGCTACTGCTGATGTACCACAAGAACCTCGGATGATGATGCCATCGATCCGGGTCAGCCCTACTGCTATTGTTATGGTAAGGTCAGGCCAAGGCATTTATATTTTGGCAAGGGCACTGTTAGACACCGGAGCAGGGTGTTCGATAGTTAAGAAATCATTTGCAGATGAAATAGGATGGCATCAGCAGTATGTAGGAAATAATATTGTTGGAATCAGAAACCAACAGGTCAAGGTACCCGGTACCATGGCTAAATTAGTATTTAAGCCAGTAGGAAAATTAGTCCCTATAATTGGACCCGGAGTATGTCCTAAAACTACGGCCAAGACCACCGGGGGATGGGCAGCAGCATCCTCGGAGTGCGGTGGAGATACTGCGATCGCCAACCCGCATGCCAAGCGTGGCGATTACGGCATTCACCCCCCATGGAAAGAAGACAAAAACCACGGTCTCGAGTGTCCGGCGACCCCCGGTGCCCTGGTTATGGTAGCGGCCAGGGTACTAGCGGGGTCAGGGGTGCTAAGAATCTCCAGCAAAGATCCGGCTACCACCACCGACGACTTCTGGCCCTGGCAACATATAACACGCGTACACTGCGGACCGACGAAAAAATAGTAGAACTGGAGGAAGGATTGAGCAAGTTGCGTTGGGATGTCATAGGGTTATCTGAAGCCCGAAGAGAGGGGGAGGAAACGATAATCCTAAAGTCCGGCAACTTGCTTTATTTCCGGGAGGGCAACCAACAGTCCCAGGGAGGTGTCGGGTTCATCGTCCATAAGTCCCTTGTGAACAACGTGGTGAAAATCGAGAGTGTGTCGACTAGGGTGGCGTGCGTACCTTTTACTCAGAGTATCCAAGAGGTACTCGTTGAAGGTCATACAGGTGTATGCGCCGACTTCGGCACACTCCGATGACGTATATGTATGAGGATATATCGAAGGCCATGCATAGCTCCAAAACCTACTTCACCGTTGTTATGGGGGACTTCAACGCGAAACTGGGCAAGAGAGATGGTGAAGAGCTGAGAGTGGGGCAATTTGGATTTGGAAGTCGGAACCACCGGGGTCAACTACTGGCTGGCTTCTTGGAGAAGGAGGAACTCTACATGATGAACTCCTTCTTCAAGAAACGTGAGCACAGGAAGTGGACCTGGATGAGTCCCGACGGTGCAACTAAAAACGAGATTGACTTCATCATGTCAACGAAGACGCATATATTCAATGATGTCTCTGTGATCAATACGGTTATAACCGGAAGTGATCACCGTCTGGTGAGAGGCACATTGAATATATGCGTTAAGCTAGAGCGCTTTCGACTGATGAAGTCTACGCTCCGTCCAGCAGCACTTCAAATCCAAAACCCTGAGAGCTTCCAGCTGGAACTCCAAAACCGTTTCGATTGTCTAGGCGGCGATGTGGACGAATTCAACAACGGGCTTGTGGAAGCTGTCCATAGCACTGGGTCTAAGTTTTTTAAGGCCCAGCGGAGCAACAGAACCAAAAGGCTCTGTGACTCCACTCAGAAACTCATCGAGGAAAGGAGAGAAATGGTTCTGCAATCCTCAGGAGATGCGTCATTATACCGGCAGCTCAATAAACGGATCTCTAAGTCCCTTACCCGTGATTTGCTCCAGTTCAATACAAATCGTATTGAAGAGGCCATTGAGCAGAATAAGGGCTCTAAAGTTTTCGCAAGGGATCTGTCTATTGGGCAGAGCCAGCTCGCCAAATTAAAAACTGAGGATGGTAGAATCGTTTCATCCAGACCCGAGCTTCTGGGGGAGATAGAGGACTCTTATGGACAGCTGTACACATCAACTAGCAGACCTGAAGTTGATCTGGCAGAAGACCCTAGAGCTAGACTGACCCGACATTATACCGAAGACATCCCGGACATCAGCCTGTACGAGATTAGAATGGCTCTTAAACAGCTCAAAAACAATAAGGCACCTGGTGAAGATGGAATTACAGCCGAACTTCTGAAGGCGGGTGGTAAACCGGTCCTTAAGGCCCTTCAGAAGTTGTTCGACTCCGTTTTACTAGAAGGGAGAACGCCTAAGGCATGGAACAGAGGTGTGGTGGTATTGTTCTTCAAAAAGGGCGATAACGCGTTACTGAAGAACTACCGACCCATTTTACTTCTGAGCCATGTCTATAAGCTGTTTTCAAGAGTCATTACGAACCGTCTCGCACGCAGGCTAGATGACTTCCAGCCTCCCGAACAAGCCGGTTTCCGAAGAGGCTTTAGTACCGTAGACCACATCCATACGCTCCGTCAGGTTATACAGAAGACTGTTGAGTATAACCCGGCCCTCTGCTTAGCGTTCGTGGACTACGAGAAAGCCTTCGACTCGATCGAAACCTGGGCTGTACCACAATCTCTCCAGAGGTGCCAAGTGGACTATCGCTATATCGATGTGCTGAAGTGTTTGTACGAGAACGCCACTATGTCAGTCCGACTCCAGGACCAGAACTCGAAGCCTATTTCGTTGCAGCGGGGAGTCAGGCAAGGAGATGATATTTCTCCTAAACTGTTTACCGCTGCACTGGAGGATGTTTCCAAGACTCTGGACTGGAGAAGGCTAGGCATCAACATAAACGGCGAGTACATCATTCACCTTCGGTTTGCTGACGACATAGTAGTCTTGGCTGAGACCATGGAGGATTTGAGTACGATGCTCGATGACCTCAGTAAAGCCTCCCAGCGAGTTGGTCTAAAGATGAACATGGATAAGACGAAGATCATGTCAAATACCCATGTAGCACCAACTTCCGTTAAAATCGGAGACTTTACACTCGAAGTTGTGGACGATTATATATACTTAGGACAGACTGTACAGTTAGGTAGATCCAACTTCGGGAAAGAGGTCAATCGACGAATCCGACTCGGTTGGGTAGCGTTCGGGAAGCTACGGCACATCTTTTTGTCCAATATTCCGCAGCGTCTCAAGACGAAAGTCTTTGACCAGTGTGTGTTGCCAGTGATGACATATAGAACTGAAACGTGGTCGCTTACAATGGGCCTCATAAGAAGGCTCAAAGTCACCCAAAGGGCAAAGGAGAGGGCTATGGTTGGAGTCTCTCTGCGTGATCGCATCAGAAATGAGGCCATCCGCAGCAGAACCGAAGTAACCGATATAGCCCTCCGAATCGCTAAACTAAAGTGGCAGTGGGCGGGGCACATTGCTCGTAGAACCGATGGCCGTTGGGGCGGAAAGGTTCTCGAGTGGCGACCACGAACCGGAAGGCGCAGCGTGGGTAGACCCCTCGCAAGGTGGACTGATGACCTGGTGAAGGTCGCGGGAGTCCGCTGGATGCGGGTGGCGCAGGACCGGTCATTGTGGCACTCTTTGGGGGAGGCCTATGTTCAGCAGTGGACGTCTTTCGGCTAATATGATGAATTAGCGTTGTTGCAACAGTCATGTATACAGTTACAGGAAATATTCCGGCCTGTAACCATTACCTAAAGGACCCGTGACTAGACGCGTCTAAATTCAGTCTGGCCGATCCAGATTTTGACAAATTATTATCATTTTATTTATTGGAAAACCAACAGCACATACAACATTTTGACAACAGATATAGAAATTGGAGGCCAATTATAGGTTCTCACAGATAGATACCTTATAGAAATTAACTTCACTAAATATTAATAAAGTGTACAAATATGCGAAGACTTAGCAAGTACATACATCATTAATAGCAAGAAAAACAAACAATTACAAAATAAAATAAAAAGTAAGGAAGACAACAATCATGAAAAATCGTGAAAAACTAATTAGCATGGGTAATCTCACTCAAAGAATTTACGCGTTAGAGTACTCCGTATAGATTGTGTATTTATATTAAACACATCAATATCGTGCTCTCTTGACAGCTTGTTAATTGAACTACCCGCGCGAATCAGGAAGCTGTTACGTCTATAATTTGAGGATGCAAAGGGAACAGAAATAGGGGGATAATACCTTTTAACCCTCATGGGAGAATTGAATTTAATACTACTAAGCAGTTCTGGACAGTCAATGCTGCCATTAGTAATTTTTTAACCAACATGTCAAATAAAGGAGAGTAATGGTTTATAAGTAAAAAAAAAGATTTAAAAAAATGTTTATTATATAAACAAAAAACGTATCTCTTTTCGCTTATCAGTATTTTCGTAATTGAGATCAAATCAACCTTTGGCTTCTACACATAATTACCTTTTCAAAGTGAGACCGTACAACCGTACAATGATTGCCTTCTAAGGGTCCCTTGTTCATACCACGTACCTACTATTACTACTGGGTACATCTACATATATCTTTAGGGCACAGCTTACTAACTTTCCTCCAAATCGCTAATCCCATTTCCGAAAAACCATACATAAGAAAATATGTACATTTGGAAACAAATTTGACAACCCTAGGGGTAGGCGAAGTTCGGTAATAAGATGGCCGCCAAATACCCTCTCCAATGTTTTATCCAATTGTGACTTGTAAACGTAAGCTAGCCATTAAATAATAGTTACATATTAAAAATAAATAGTTACAGGATATAATCATGTAAAAAGTTAAACATTAGCTGGCCTTTATCACTGTTTAAAACTGAAGTTAAAACACTGGCTTAAAAAAACGTGTGGTCGGTGTCGCGCAAAAACCTCACTGAATGTCAACTATATGAAGTTAGCCACAGATCGTTCGAAGAATGTTGACACCCGTAAAAAATACTTTGTATTTAGTAGTTTTGTGTAAGGCTTGCACTAGAAACATTTGGTTAAAGTCAATTTATGTAAAAATAGGCGAACATAGGTAGCACAGGCGAAGATACGCAACACGACGGTAAAGCTTAATTAATACTAAATATAAATATGTAATCCCCACTAGATAATTCCTTATTGCTTTCAGAAACTCCAAAAAAATCATAGAAGTGGTAATATTTCCTGAATACGTGCCTTTGTAAACTTTCATGTAATATTAAACGTTATATCTCTTCCGACTGATAATTTTAAGACCAAAAATATCCTTAAAAAATTATTCTGAGATCAGAATAATTTCTCAGATGAGAAATTTGCAATTTAGTAGTTAAACTATTTTTTTTTAAATAAAAATCCAAAGGTATGCGGAATTAATTCTTAACTAGAGATCTTCTTTATACCATATTTAGTCGAGATCATTAATTTGAATAACGTTAATGAAAGGAATTAGAATTTAAAGCAATTTAAATATTTGTGTTAGGGCTGCTACTTGGTAAAGTGCCCGATTCATCTAACATAGCAAAGTACCACCAGTTATTATTACAAAAACCGGCCAAGAGCGTATCGGGCCACGCTCAGTGTAGGGTTCCGTAGTTTTCTGTCCGTCACAGTAAGTGTCCCCACTTAAGAGTTTTTGAAAACACGTCATTTCATTGTGATTTTGTAGAAATTACAGGTACAATAAACACCTGCTTATACGGTTAAAACAAACTTAGTTCAGAAATTATTTTGTAATTTTTTTTTAAAAACTATTCAACCTATCAAGTTCAAAAAAAAATTCCTAGAAAGTTTTTATAAAGTTCTACTTTTGAGATTTTTTTCATATTTTTAAAACTTATGGTTCAAAAGTTAGAGGGGGGGGGGACAATTTTTTTTTTACTTTTGGAGCGATTATTTCCGAAAATATTTACATTACCAAAAAATGATTTTAGTAAACCCCTATTCATTTTTAAAAACCTATCGAACAATATATCACACGTTAGGGTTAAAATGAAAAAAAAATCCCTCCCCACTTTACGTATAGGGGAGGTACCCTAATAAAACATTTTTTTTCACTTTTTATTTTACCACTTTGTGATTGATATACATACTAGTAAGGCATGTTCACGTTATAAAGTAGCCATATGAAAACGTAAATAAATCGTTTACTTCTAACGCTACACATAACAAGAACAGGTTATTATATAAGAAAACATTCAAAAAATTTAATACAATGCATTTTTTTGCGGAATCCTCAAGAACTGGAGAATTGTTTTACTTTCTTTCGAACGCCTGCCATTAGAGTAGTTATTGACGTGTTAGTGAACTGACATATTCTTTTGAAGTCAGCATCACTGTCCGCTACTGGACCTTTCTTGAGCAGGTATCGCTTGATGTTCGCCCAATACCTTTCTATCGGGCGAAGTTCTGGGAAATTTGGCGGGTTCATGTTTTTCGCCACATAAATAACATTCTGATTATCGAGCAAATTTAAGGTTGTTTGAGCGTAATGAGCTAAAGCTAAATCAGGCCAAAATATAGGGGGACGTTCATGTTTCCTATATAAGGGCAAAATTCGCTTCGTATTACACTCTTGTCGGTAGACATCTCCGTTGATTGTGCCAGTAGTAAAAAAGCTCGAACTCTTCAGCCCGCATGAGCAAATAGCTTGCCATACCATGATTTTAGGGGCGAATTTTTCAAAAGCAATGGACTTATGCTCTTCCTAAACATCCCGGCCAGCCACACACGTATAAAATTGAGGCCCCGGTAAAGTTCTCATGTCTTTTTTTATATATGATTCGTGATACATTAATATGCATTGGTCGCGATTTTGATTGAAAAACTTGCTCAAAGTTTTAGCACGACATTTTGCTCTTTCGATCTGACCAGGGGTCCTTTTCGGGATTTTTTGTGTCTTTCTGGTCACAAGATTATTTCTCTGCTTAGCGTTTTGTACATTTACAACCGATGTCTTTACCTTTTTGGCGATATCTCGAACAGAGGCCGATGGATTATGGCGGAACGAGGAAGCTATTGCGGTGTCCAATTTAGGCTTCACGCAGCCTTTTTTTCGACCGCGACCTGGTAGATCATGTAGAGTATGAAATTGCCCAAATTTACTGATCACTTTTCGCACACCGTCCTTAGATATTTTATATCGTTTTGCTAATTGACGCATCGAGACACCCTTTTCGGTGCAATAGGCGACAATAATTAATTTACGAATATTTTCATTTATTCTCGGTATTTTGATTATATTTACTCAATGACATCTATTTTATACTTTTTTATAACTTGATTATATATTTTTTGGAATGTCACGTACTAGCATTGCAAAAAGTTTCTATATTCCTGTGAAGACTTAGTTCTAGGTGGCTACTTTATTACGTGAACAAGCCTTACCAAATTTCAGCTTTCTAGTGCTAACGGTCACTGAGATTATCCGCGGACGGACGGACGGACGGGCAGACATGGCGAAACTATAAGCACGCTACGCGTACGGTAAAACTCGCATTATGGCTAGGTGGAGACGTAAAATTGTGTACTCACCACGGGCAGTAAAAAAGAAAGCCCTCTATCGCATATTTACAACCCTCGCCTGCGGCTCAGGTCACAAATACCTGCGTTTTCGGGCTTTCTTTCTTTTACAGTCCTTGGTAAGTAATGTACTATTTTTAAGACAAGCTTTTATCGCCGACTATACTTTTCTTTCAACAGTCGTCTCGTCTACTACTCATCGAGACGATTCTAACAAACCTCTAAGCACAATGAATGCATTGTTTTAAATAACCTAGTCCTTATGGCTACCTCCAGATCTCCATCATCAGACCAGCTCGATGGTACCAAAACATTGTAATGTCATCTGAGTTAAGTAGCTACACTATATTTCAGCTCAATTGGGCAGCAGGAAATGGGTCAAATTGAAGCACCGTGAAGTCCTCGATCTATACGTATGGTGTCCAATCACAGACTACCTACTAACCTACTAATAATAACCTATGATATATAATAATGACAGATGGGTTATGCACGCTCCAAAAGTGAAGCACTTAACATGAGTGAATTCAAACAACTGTCGCTAGTCACGCTCCGGCAAGCGAGAGATGCGGACGTGTCAATGAGCTCCCGTCACCCGCGTGGGAAAGAGACAAACTGTAATTTTCTAACAATGAGAGTGACAAAGATGTAATGATTGTCAAAATAGATAAACATAAAAGAATCGTTGTTAGGTTATGGCATAACTCTGGAAGTATTTTTTGTGCTAATTTTGTTAGAGTATAACCCATCCATAGTAAATATCATTGATAATAACCAGTTGGATGACCGGAGCATAGTTAGGTAATTTTACATTAATTACTGTTATTCGATTTCTGTTTTATTAAACTAAATGTCGTGTGACAACCCTAAAGATCAGAATTATCAGAAAAATATAGAACTTTAATAACTTCCAAATCCAGAGACGATAATTAATGAATTTTTGATATCATTTTTTAAGTAAGAAAAAGAATATTGTTTTCTTGAAACTAACTTCGCTTACAGTATCAAAAGGTATAATAAGACAGATATTTAGTTTTTTTATACAAAGTACAATATATTTGTTATTTAAGGATTAGGAACATTGCTATTTGGAACTTAAATACTGTGTAACAATATACTGACGATAAGCAGTAAAGTTCAAGCCAATAATTAAAGCATTTGAAGAAAATTAAGAATTTCACTTTTAGAAAAAAATTAAAGTCGGCACATTAATATCTTAAAAAGTATCATTAAATTGCATAGACAGACCTTGCTATTTCGTCGAACACCTCTAAAGCTATCTATTAATGCCATAAACTGCCTCCGGTTAATGGCATGTCCGATTTTGATGTAAAATTTCACACTGTGCGTGTGTACTGTGACCGGTAACTATATGCCCCAAATTTGGAGTAAAATAATCTAAGCCTGTTACTTACACCCTGAATTTGGAGTAAAATAATCTGGGACCGTCACTTACGACCCCATCACTTTTAAATTATGATAAATTCCATGGGCGTAAAGGACATTCATAGCGTTTTGAGCAGCTGTAAAGGACATCTAAATTCTAAAGTATTTAGTTTATGGGTAGGATTGCTCATTCAGATTAGAGATACCAACAATCTGAGTACTTTTCTAATGACGAAGACTTGTATTTGTTGGCTCCGCAAATATTTTGTTAATAGTGATAAAATAGTGACTGTTGCAATGCACTGTGATACGAATTTTATAGTGAAACACGCTACGCAAACTTGTGAAAATATGAACAAAAAGTGGACTATTTCTTAAGTAATCAGTGAATAACAATTGTGATATCCGTTGAGTTGCTTCAAATGTTACGCAAATTCAAATGTTAATGTGACACTGCGAGTGTATTACGCTTAAATGCAAAAGCCAATCAGCGGGCGGCTTGTAACAGTTTGCAACCTTTACCGACTGTATATCATTAGAAGTCTAATTTCGCACTCTACGTCACAAGCATCCGTAGTGCATTGCGAAAACATCTCGGGAAAGAATACGTAGCACAGAACTACGTAGTACGTAGAATACAACCCCTGATGACACGGGACACCTGACGCCGTGCTGACGGAATCCAGTATCGTTGTCTAAGTATATTAATCAGGGCACTTGTCGAAGCATGACAATAGATCCGGTGATAGTGCTCCATCAATAATTGTGACCATCGGTGGTCCTTAGGTATAAGCATTGGGTGCTTTGCGTCATAACGTTAGCTTCAGATACGTAGTCTGCCTCCGACTCGAATAAAATGATTGTCGTCCACGAAGACGCTCAATTTCTGAAGTGATTTGCATACCAGCTTTCCTTTTTTCAGTAAGATGACTTCATCTTGATATGCATCCAACTGAACCTTCTTGATCCAGTGATCCGTCGCTGCAATTTTCCTCTATAGTAAGGTTCCGTTTCAGATTTTGTTGCTGCTTCGGCAAGCGAATATTCCTGCAAAATTTCAAAACGTACGACGTCACGTTTATGAGTTTACTATACGAGCTGACTCTTGACAGTAATAAGTCTTCCCAAGTCTGCTCTTCATTGGCGATATGAACCAGCTGCTTGAACTCTGGCAGCTCCGGTGACATGGTGACCGACATCGTTGGCCACTGTGACTCCTCCTTGAGTAGCCATTCCGGCGACCACCACAACTTGCATTTGATGAACCCCTTCGCTGTAGCACCTCGAGACGCGACGTCGGTCGGGTTGGACTCACCTCGAACATAGCGCCATGTCATTGGTCGCTTCGACTGTTGAATATCCTGTACTCTGTTACATTCAAATGTCTGGAGCAGATGTGGTTTCGTGTTAAGCCAACACAACGTGATTTTGCTATCAGACCACGCATTTATGCTATCAATCTCGATTTCGTCTTCATAGGCCGCTGCGACATGATTTAGGAGTTTACAAACCATATGAGCTGCGTTCAACTCATTCTTCGGAATGGATTGTTTGACTTTCTTGGAGGCCACTCGTGTCTTAGCTAGGACTAACCGTACCATGACGTTTCCAGGCGTGTCCTCTGTCCGAAGGTACACGCACGCTCCATAGCCCTGCTCCGAGGCATCTCCAAACCCGTGGAGTGAGTAAGAGGCAGATCCTGGTAACGCGACGCAACGAGGCATCTGTAATTGAGACAAATGGTTTAAATCCTGAACCAACTCGTTCCACTGAACCTCCTGAGTATCCAGGAGCGGTTCATCCCACGTCATTCCATCGGAAAATAATGACTGCATGAACAGCTTGAATCTATAGACAATCGGTGCGCAGTAGACATGTGCGCCGCGCCGCCGCGCCGCCGCCGCCGACAATTTTTCCACGCCGCCGCCGCCGATGATTTTGACCGGCGTAGAATCGGCGTGGCAATTTTTAAGTCTTTATCTTGTTTTAATGCCCGGAAATGGTAGTGAGTGGCTAGTATACTACTTCTTTTAAAATAACGCTTTTCCTTCTTTACTTATTCCTTGCCGGTGTACCAACTAACGTTATTTTTGCTGTCGTTTCGATGACATCGTAAGATTTACGTCGAGGACTTATCGATAATTTATGACAACGTCTGGTTTTTAAATGATAGGTTTATATTTTTATATAATTTGTTTTTCCGGCTTTTGAATAGAAATCATTTTGATTTACTTTGAATTTACCCTAAAATAAGAGTGAAGTAACAAATTTTACGTCACACCTGGCCATAATGTGAGTTTTACCGCTCGCTACGCTTACGGTAAAACTCGCATTATGGCCAGGTGGGGACGTAAAATTGTGTACTCACCACGGGCAGTAAAAAAGAAAGCCCTCTATCGCATATTTACAACCCTCGCCTGCGGCTCGGGTCCCAAATACCTGCGATTTCCGGCTTTCTTTTTTTTACAGCCCTAGGTAAGTAATGTACTATTTATTTTTTGTCTGACTCCAAAAAGCTGCAGGGTCTCATTTATTGTTTTCATTTCGCGAAGACGACTGGGTTAGTTTTTTGTTTAAATGGCCCATATTCATTACGTCAAGTTTGATTTGGGGATCGAGAAAGAGATATATTTACGTTAATGTTAAGCATAGTTATGTAACGTTACACATGTAGTAAATTTTAATTTACGTGCTTTTATCGCACATTTTCGCTCTGCTAGCGACACTTAATAATTAATAGTAAAGTGGAACTGCGAATATCACTATACAATGATGTCAACTTAAACTATTTGGAAAAGATGGAATTTTGTTTTAAAGTTCATCATTATATATTTAAGAGCTAGGCTCTTGTCGGTGGAGCAATTTCCATGCCTGTCTGTCATTTGCCTTCTCTTTTACAGCCTGATACGACACGACGTTTATTTTTTCCTTTACTTGATCCATGTATGTTCTCCTTGGCTTTCCTGCCTTCCTTTCTGCTTTAACTCTATCTTCTATGATATTTCTTATAAACTCGTCGTGTCGTAGCAGGTGTCCAAGCATCTTCCCTCTTCTGTTATCTATGGTTCTCAACAGACTTCTCTTTTCTTTTACTATACTTAAAACTTACTGTTATAAAGTTACTCGTTCTTTTTATCCGATGCTACTGACGTGCGTTAGGCGCATGGATTTATCGTGGTTCATCGATGTTCATCAGCACTCATGTGTTTGCTATTAACATAGAATATAACTTCACAAGCCGCTTGCAGCGGGGATGATTGGATGAAATAAATAACACAAACAATTGTAAAAACTGAATTCTGTTAGTTAATCAAGGAATCTAATTCATAATTATTTTTTCATTTTTTTAGAGTGATGCATTGCATTTCTTCATCTTAGTTACTAGACCCAAAGCTGAATTGGGAACATCCGTGAAAAATATTTAGTTGAATTTGTTCAATAAACATGTTCAACAACAACACCAAATTTGTTTAAAATAGTGGAAATCCGTAATAATTTTCTATTATTTTTGTAAAGATATTCCGGTTTAAAAACGTTAAATTTGAGCCAAATATATTTTCAAAACCTCAATTCGATTACTTGTGTTCTTACAATAAAAAAAGTATAACAACTGTATAGTTAAAAACGCATTGTTTCGTACCCAAAAGTAACAAAAATATTCCAAAAACTTATTCCTTCCAAACAGTTCCCCGCAACTTTGGGGCCGGTGATGCGTCATAAACCTCACGTTTTTTGTATGGGGCGTTTGACGCGCGGCGCAGATGCCTACCATATTTTTGCATTTTTGACGTTTCAAGGCTACAATAGATAGTAGGTTTATTAGAGACATTTGAATCTAACGGGAAATAGAATCCAATGACGTCGTCCCAAAAATCATGTATGTTGCGAATCAGTAAAGCGATCAAGCCTTGGCAAGGCGTATTTAATGTCGGTTCAAGCCCAACTGGGTTTGATTATTTTTAAATTTTCGTATTTGATTTAATAACAAACTAGAATCCAATCCATTCATCGAAGAACGATAAAATAAAGTGTAGATTTTATTTCGTTAGCAAATTCGGGCTACCGCGAGCATGTTTGTCTTTTAGAACTTAGATTCAACATTTTCTCTCACAAATTACAAATTGTAAATCAGTCTGTTCTGCACCTGTTAACGTCGGGGCTTTTTGTATTATCATCGTAGTTGATTTTCAGGCAAGTGGTGTGGCCAGTTCTACATAGATAAAACATTAAGTACGGAGCTATAAATGTGGACCATAACTAGTCCATCTTTTGGAAAATTCTTTAAAATCAAGTCTTTGATTTAAAATGTGCAATGTTTGCGAGACAATCATACGTTTTCAAAGTTTTGGGGTGTTTTATTAAAGCAGTTTATCCTTATAAATACTCAGTAGGCTTCAATTTATAAGATAATTAGTCAAATTCCCCAGGCATATTAAAAATATGTACCACGCCGATTTCACGCCGATCACGCCGCCGCCGCCGATCAAAAAACACAAGAAGGGCAAGAAGGCTTGACAAGAAGGGCAGCCGCACCATGTATTAATCGTCAGGCATACGTTTAGTAGAGGAAGTACACTATTGATCAACAGATGGAGAGAGCTACACGCTCCGTCAGCTACACCGACAAGAGTTTGACTCTTAAATTGGATGGATGAAGATCAATATTTTCTCTACAGTATAAGCCGAAACGATCTAGATCAGCTTAAACTAAAGCAACATCATGGTCAGATTTAATCTTTGCAAAAATTTTCATATCATCAGCGAAAGAGAGCAGTCTAGAAAACTTAAAGCATATATAGATATCATCAATGAAGATATTAAAGAGCAGAGGACCGAGCAAAGATCCCTGTGGGACACCGCTTGGAACTTTAACCCAACTAGAAACATAATTACTTGTAACAACAGCTTGAGATCGGTTATCAATATATGATGTGAACCACCTCAACAGGTCACCATTTATCCCTAAGCGTTGGAGTTTTATAATAAGCAACTTATGGTCAATGCGATCGAAGGCCTTACTGTAGTCCGTGTAAATGACATCTACCTGATCACCGCTATCCATTGCCTGAGTAATAAAATCATTTAACAACACTAGGTTGGACACAGTGGATTTCCGTTGCATAAAGCCATGTTGAGTATGGTTAAAAGAATGCTTAATAGCATCATATACTTGTACATATACAATTTTTCCGAAAACTTTAGATAAAATACATAGTTTAGACACAGGTCTGTAATTAGTTATTTCTGCGCGAGACCCTTTTTTATGAACGGGAGTAATAAACGCACTTGTCCATATATTCGGAACGACACACTCATTAAGAGATCGCTTAAACAATAGTTCAATAGGCTGCAATAGGCCCTTCTAAATCTCAAGATGTAGACATCATTTTCGGCCTAGATGTGCTAAATTATATGTTCACTGGTTCAAAGATGCTCACAAACATTACAGGAGTGGAGGCCTACAGTACCTGGTTTCGAGATGTCCTCATTGGAACCATCTGGACACACCCTGCTGACACCTCGGCGCAACAGTCGAGAGGGACGTCCGTGGAAGACTATGGCGTGCACGCTACCAAGCTTGAAGAGGTGCTGGAGAAGTTCTGGAAGGTAGAGCAGCCTCCAGAAGACCCACCGAATCATCCGGAACATTTGGAATGTGAAAGGTTGTGTACTTCCTCTACTAAACGTATGCCTGACGATTAATACATGGTGCGGCTGCCCTTCTTGTCAAGCCTTCTTGCCCTTCTTGTGTTTTTTGACCGGCGGCGGCGGCGTGATCGGCGTGAAATCGGCGTGGTACATATTTTTAATATGCCTGGGGAATTTGACTAATTATCTTATAAATTGAAGCCTACTGAGTATTTATAAGGATAAACTGCTTTAATAAAACACCCCAAAACTTTGAAAACGTATGATTGTCTCGCAAACATTGCACATTTTAAATCAAAGACTTGATTTTAAAGAATTTTCCAAAAGATGGACTAGTTATGGTCCACATTTATAGCTCCGTACTTAATGTTTTATCTATGTAGAACTGGCCACACCACTTGCCTGAAAATCAACTACGATGATAATACAAAAAGCCCCGACGTTAACAGGTGCAGAACAGACTGATTTACAATTTGTAATTTGTGAGAGAAAATGTTGAATCTAAGTTCTAAAAGACAAACATGCTCGCGGTAGCCCGAATTTGCTAACGAAATAAAATCTACACTTTATTTTATCGTTCTTCGATGAATGGATTGGATTCTAGTTTGTTATTAAATCAAATACGAAAATTTAAAAATAATCAAACCCAGTTGGGCTTGAACCGACATTAAATACGCCTTGCCAAGGCTTGATCGCTTTACTGATTCGCAACATACATGATTTTTGGGACGACGTCATTGGATTCTATTTCCCGTTAGATTCAAATGTCTCTAATAAACCTACTATCTATTGTAGCCTTGAAACGTCAAAAATGCAAAAATATGGTAGGCATCTGCGCCGCGCGTCAAACGCCCCATACAAAAAACGTGAGGTTTATGACGCATCACCGGCCCCAAAGTTGCGGGGAACTGTTTGGAAGGAATAAGTTTTTGGAATATTTTTGTTACTTTTGGGTACGAAACAATGCGTTTTTAACTATACAGTTGTTATACTTTTTTTTATTGTAAGAACACAAGTAATCGAATTGAGGTTTTGAAAATATATTTGGCTCAAATTTAACGTTTTTAAACCGGAATATCTTTACAAAAATAATAGAAAATTATTACGGATTTCCACTATTTTAAACAAATTTGGTGTTGTTGTTGAACATGTTTATTGAACAAATTCAACTAAATATTTTTCACGGATGTTCCCAATTCAGCTTTGGGTCTAGTAACTAAGATGAAGAAATGCAATGCATCACTCTAATAAAATGAAAAAATAATTATGAATTAGATTCCTTGATTAACTAACAGAATTCAGTTTTTACAATTGTTTGTGTTATTTATTTCATCCAATCATCCCCGCTGCAAGCGGCTTGTGAAGTTATATTCTATGTTAATAGCAAACACATGAGTGCTGATGAACATCGATGAACCACGATAAATCCATGCGCCTAACGCACGTCAGTAGCATCGGATAAAAAGAACGAGTAACTTTATAACAGTAAGTTTTAAGTATAGTAAAAGAAAAGAGAAGTCTGTTGAGAACCATAGATAACAGAAGAGGGAAGATGCTTGGACACCTGCTACGACACGACGAGTTTATAAGAAATATCATAGAAGGTAGAGTTAAAGCAGAAGGAAGGCAGGAAAGCCAAGGAGAACATACATGGATCAAGTAAAGGAAAAAATAAACGTCGTGTCGTATCAGGCTGTAAAAGAGAAGGCAAATGACAGACAGGCATGGAAATTGCTCCACCGACAAGAGCCTAGCTCTTAAATATAATGATGAACTTTAAAACAAAATTCCATCTTTTCCAAATAGTTTAAGTTGACATCATTGTATAGTGATATTCGCAGTTCCACTTTACTATTAATTATTAAGTGTCGCTAGCAGAGCGAAAATGTGCGATAAAAGCACGTAAATTAAAATTTAC
Organism: Pammene aurita; assembly: GCA_947086415.1. Classification (NCBI taxonomy): domain Eukaryota; kingdom Metazoa; phylum Arthropoda; class Insecta; order Lepidoptera; family Tortricidae; genus Pammene; species Pammene aurita. The sequence goes on along the minus strand of OX352314.1, from coordinate 4,793,224 downwards.
TACATGTGTAACGTTACATAACTATGCTTAACATTAACGTAAATATATCTCTTTCTCGATCCCCAAATCAAACTTGACGTAATGAATATGGGCCATTTAAACAAAAAACTAACCCAGTCGTCTTCGCGAAATGAAAACAACAAATGAGACCCTGCAGCTTTTTGGAGTCAGACAAAAAATAAAAATTTGTTACTTCACTCTTATTTTAGGGTAAATTCAAAGTAAATCAAAATGATTTCTATTCAAAAGCCGGGAAAACAAATTATATAAAAATATAAACCTATCATTTAAAAACCAGACGTTGTCATAAATTATCGATAAGTCCTCGACGTAAATCTTACGATGTCATCGACACGACAGCAAAAATAACGTTAGTTGGTACACCGGCAAGGAATAAGTAAAGAAGGAAAAGCGTTATTTTAAAAGAAGTAGTATACTAGCCACTCACTACCATTTCCGGGCATTAAAACAAGATAAAGACTTAAAAATTGCCACGCCGATTCTACGCCGGTCAAAATCATCGGCGGCGGCGGCGTGGAAAAATTGTCGGCGGCGGCGGCGCGGCGGCGCAGCGCACATGTCTACTGCGCACCGATTGTCTATAGATTCAAGTTGTTCATGCAGTCATTATTTTCCGATGGAATGACGTGGGATGAACCGCTCCTGGATACTCAGGAGGTTCAGTGGAACGAGTTGGTTCAGGATTTAAACCATTTGTCTCAATTACAGATGCCTCGTTGCGTCGCGTTACCAGGATCTGCCTCTTACTCACTCCACGGGTTTGGAGATGCCTCGGAGCAGGGCTCAAACAAACCATTCCGAAGAATGAGTTGAACGCAGCTCATATGGTTTGTAAACTCCTAAATCATGTCGCAGCGGCCTATGAAGACGAAATCGAGATTGATAGCATAAATGCGTGGTCTGATAGCAAAATCACGTTGTGTTGGCTTAACACGAAACCACATCTGCTCCAGACATTTGAATGTAACAGAGTACAGGATATTCAACAGTCGAAGCGACCAATGACATGGCGCTATGTCCGAGGTGAGTCCAACCCGGCCGACGTCGCGTCTCGAGGTGCTACAGCGAAGGGGTTCATCAAATGCAAGTTGTGGTGGTCGCCGGAATGGCTACTCAAGGAGGAGTCACAGTGGCCAACGATGTCGGTCACCATGTCACCGGAGCTGCCAGGGTTCAAGCAGCTGGTTCATATCGCCAATGAAGAGCAGACTTGGGAAGACTTATTACTGTCAAGAGTCAGCTCGTATAGTAAACTCATAAACGTGACGTCGTACGTTTTGAAATTTTGCAGGAATATTCGCTTGCCGAAGCAGCAACAAAATCTGAAACGGAACCTTACTATAGAGGAAAATTGCAGCGACGGATCACTGGATCAAGAAGGTTCAGTTGGATGCATATCAAGATGAAGTCATCTTACTGAAAAAAGGAAAGCTGGTATGCAAATCACTTCAGAAATTGAGCGTCTTCGTGGACGACAATCATTTTATTCGAGTCGGAGGCAGACTACGTATCTGAAGCTTACGTTATGACGCAAAGCACCCAATGCTTATACCTAAGGACCACCGATGGTCACAATTATTGATGGAGCACTATCACCGGATCTATTGTCATGCTTCGACAAGTGCCCTGATTAATATACTTAGACAACGATACTGGATTCCGTCAGCACGGCGTCAGGTGTCCCGTGTCATCAGGGGTTGTATTCTACGTACTACGTAGTTCTGTGCTACGTATTCTTTCCCGAGATGTTTTCGCAATGCACTACGGATGCTTGTGACGTAGAGTGCGAAATTAGACTTCTAATGATATACAGTCGGTAAAGGTTGCAAACTGTTACAAGCCGCCCGCTGATTGGCTTTTGCATTTAAGCGTAATACACTCGCAGTGTCACATTGACATTTGAATTTGCGTAACATTTGAAGCAACTCAACGGATATCACAATTGTTATTCACTGATTACTTAAGAAATAGTCCACTTTTTGTTCATATTTTCACAAGTTTGCGTAGCACAGGTGTTTCACTATAAAATTCGTATCACAGTGCATTGCAACAGTCACTATTTTATCACTATTAACAAAATATTTGCGGAGCCAACAAATACAAGTCTTCGTCATTAGAAAAGTACTCAGATTGTTGGTATCTCTAATCTGAATGAGCAATCCTACCCATAAACTAAATACTTTAGAATTTAGATGTCCTTTACAGCTGCTCAAAACGCTATGAATGTCCTTTACGCCCATGGAATTTATCATAATTTAAAAGTGATGGGGTCGTAAGTGACGGTCCCAGATTATTTTACTCCAAATTTGGGGCATATAGTTACCGGTCACAGTACACACGCACAGTGTGAAATTTTACATCAAAATCGGACATGCCATTAACCGGAGGCAGTTTATGGCATTAATAGATAGCTTTAGAGGTGTTCGACGAAATAGCAAGGTCTGTCTATGCAATTTAATGATACTTTTTAAGATATTAATGTGCCGACTTTAATTTTTTTCTAAAAGTGAAATTCTTAATTTTCTTCAAATGCTTTAATTATTGGCTTGAACTTTACTGCTTATCGTCAGTATATTGTTACACAGTATTTAAGTTCCAAATAGCAATGTTCCTAATCCTTAAATAACAAAGATATTGTACTTTGTATAAAAAAACTAAATATCTGTCTTATTATACCTTTTGATACTGTAAGCGAAGTTAGTTTCAAGAAAACAATATTCTTTTTCTTACTTAAAAAATGATATCAAAAATTCATTAATTATCGTCTCTGGATTTGGAAGTTATTAAAGTTCTATATTTTTCTGATAATTCTGATCTTTAGGGTTGTCACACGACATTTAGTTTAATAAAACAGAAATCGAATAACAGTAATTAATGTAAAATTACCTAACTATGCTCCGGTCATCCAACTGGTTATTATCAATGATATTTACTATGGATGGGTTATACTCTAACAAAATTAGCACAAAAAATACTTCCAGAGTTATGCCATAACCTAACAACGATTCTTTTATGTTTATCTATTTTGACAATCATTACATCTTTGTCACTCTCATTGTTAGAAAATTACAGTTTGTCTCTTTCCCACGCGGGTGACGGGAGCTCATTGACACGTCCGCATCTCTCGCTTGCCGGAGCGTGACTAGCGACAGTTGTTTGAATTCACTCATGTTAAGTGCTTCACTTTTGGAGCGTGCATAACCCATCTGTCATTATTATATATCATAGGTTATTATTAGTAGGTTAGTAGGTAGTCTGTGATTGGACACCATACGTATAGATCGAGGACTTCACGGTGCTTCAATTTGACCCATTTCCTGCTGCCCAATTGAGCTGAAATATAGTGTAGCTACTTAACTCAGATGACATTACAATGTTTTGGTACCATCGAGCTGGTCTGACGATGGAGATCTGGAGGTAGCCATAAGGACTAGGTTATTTAAAACAATGCATTCATTGTGCTTAGAGGTTTGTTAGAATCGTCTCGATGAGTAGTAGACGAGACGACTGTTGAAAGAAAAGTATAGTCGGCGATAAAAGCTTGTCTTAAAAATAGTACATTACTTACCAAGGACTGTAAAAGAAAGAAAGCCCGAAATCGCAGGTATTTGTGACCTGATCCGCAGGCGAGGGTTGTAAATATGCGATAGAGGGCTTTCTTTTTTACTGCCCGTGGTGAGTACACAATTTTACGTCTCCACCCAGCCATAATGCGAGTTTTACCGTACGCGTAGCGTGCTTATAGTTTCGCCATATCTGCCCGTCCGTCCGTCCGTCCGCGGATAATCTCAGTGACCGTTAGCACTAGAAAGCTGAAATTTGGTAAGGCTTGTTCACGTAATAAAGTAGCCACCTAGAACTAAGTCTTCACAGGAATATAGAAACTTTTTGCAATGCTAGTACGTGACATTCCAAAAAATATATAATCAAGTTATAAAAAAGTATAAAATAGATGTCATTGAGTAAATATAATCAAAATACCGAGAATAAATGAAAATATTCGTAAATTAATTATTGTCGCCTATTGCACCGAAAAGGGTGTCTCGATGCTTCAATTAGCAAAACGATATAAAATATCTAAGGACGGTGTGCGAAAAGTGATCAGTAAATTTGGGCAATTTCATACTCTACATGATCTACCCGGTCGCGGTCGAAAAAAAGGCTGCGTGAAGCCTAAATTGGACACCGCAATAGCTTCCTCGTTCCGCCATAATCCATCGGCCTCTGTTCGAGATATCGCCAAAAAGGTAAAGACATCGGTTGTAAATGTACAAAACGCTAAGCAGAGAAATAATCTTGTGACCAGAAAGACACAAAAAATCCCGAAAAGGACCCCTGGTCAGATCGAAAGAGCAAAATGTCGTGCTAAAACTTTGAGCAAGTTTTTCAATCAAAATCGCGACCAATGCATATTAATGTATCACGAATTATATATAAAAAAAGACATGAGAACTTTACCGGGGCCTCAATTTTATACGTGTGTGGCTGGCCGGGATGTTTAGGAAGAGCATAAGTCCATTGCTTTTGAAAAATTCGCCCCTAAAATCATGGTATGGCAAGCTATTTGCTCATGCGGGCTGAAGAGTTCGAGCTTTTTTACTACTGGCACAATCAACGGAGATGTCTACCGACAAGAGTGTAATACGAAGCGAATTTTGCCCTTATATAGGAAACATGAACGTCCCCCTATATTTTGGCCTGATTTAGCTTTAGCTCATTACGCTCAAACAACCTTAAATTTGCTCGATAATCAGAATGTTATTTATGTGGCGAAAAACATGAACCCGCCAAATTTCCCAGAACTTCGCCCGATAGAAAGGTATTGGGCGAACATCAAGCGATACCTGCTCAAGAAAGGTCCAGTAGCGGACAGTGATGCTGACTTCAAAAGAATATGTCAGTTCACTAACACGTCAATAACTACTCTAATGGCAGGCGTTCGAAAGAAAGTAAAACAATTCTCCAGTTCTTGAGGATTCCGCAAAAAAATGCATTGTATTAAATTTTTTGAATGTTTTCTTATATAATAACCTGTTCTTGTTATGTGTAGCGTTAGAAGTAAACGATTTATTTACGTTTTCATATGGCTACTTTATAACGTGAACATGCCTTACTAGTATGTATATCAATCACAAAGTGGTAAAATAAAAAGTGAAAAAAAATGTTTTATTAGGGTACCTCCCCTATACGTAAAGTGGGGACGGATTTTTTTTTCATTTTAACCCTAACGTGTGATATATTGTTCGATAGGTTTTTAAAAATGAATAGGGGTTTACTAAAATCATTTTTTGGTAATGTAAATATTTTCGGAAATAATCGCTCCAAAAGTAAAAAAAAAATTGTCCCCCCCCCCTCTAACTTTTGAACCATAAGTTTTAAAAATATGAAAAAAATCTCAAAAGTAGAACTTTATAAAAACTTTCTAGGAATTTTTTGTGAACTTGATAGGTTGAATAGTTTTAAAAAAAAAATTACAAAATAATTTCTGAACTAAGTTTGTTTAAACCGTATAAGCAGGTGTTTATTGTACCTGTAATTTCTACAAAATCACAATGAAATGACGTGTTTTCAAAAACTCTTAAGTGGGGACACTTACTGTGACGGACAGAAAACTACGGAACCCTACACTGAGCGTGGCCCGATACGCTCTTGGCCGGTTTTTGTAATAATAACTGGTGGTACTTTGCTATGTTAGATGAATCGGGCACTTTACCAAGTAGCAGCCCTAACACAAATATTTAAATTGCTTTAAATTCTAATTCCTTTCATTAACGTTATTCAAATTAATGATCTCGACTAAATATGGTATAAAGAAGATCTCTAGTTAAGAATTAATTCCGCATACCTTTGGATTTTTATTAAAAAAAAATAGTTTAACTACTAAATTGCAAATTTCTCATCTGAGAAATTATTCTGATCTCAGAATAATTTTTTAAGGATATTTTTGGTCTTAAAATTATCAGTCGGAAGAGATATAACGTTTAATATTACATGAAAGTTTACAAAGGCACGTATTCAGGAAATATTACCACTTCTATGATTTTTTTGGAGTTTCTGAAAGCAATAAGGAATTATCTAGTGGGGATTACATATTTATATTTAGTATTAATTAAGCTTTACCGTCGTGTTGCGTATCTTCGCCTGTGCTACCTATGTTCGCCTATTTTTACATAAATTGACTTTAACCAAATGTTTCTAGTGCAAGCCTTACACAAAACTACTAAATACAAAGTATTTTTTACGGGTGTCAACATTCTTCGAACGATCTGTGGCTAACTTCATATAGTTGACATTCAGTGAGGTTTTTGCGCGACACCGACCACACGTTTTTTTAAGCCAGTGTTTTAACTTCAGTTTTAAACAGTGATAAAGGCCAGGTAATGTTAAACTTTTTACATGATTATATCCTGTAACTATTTATTTTTAATATGTAACTATTATTTAATGGCTAGCTTACGTTTAGAAGTCACAATTGGATAAAACATTGGAGAGGGTATTTGGCGGCCATCTTGTTACCGAACTTCGCCTACCCCTAGGGTTGTCAAATTTGTTTCCAAATGTACATATTTTCTTATGTATGGTTTTTCGGAAATGGGATTAGCGATTTGGAGGAAAGTTAGTAAGCTGTGCCCTAAAGATATATGTAGATGTACCCAGTAGTAATAGTAGGTACGTGGTATGAACAAGGGACCCTTAGAAGGCAATCATTGTACGGTTGTACGGTCTCACTTTGAAAAGGTAATCATGTGTAGAAGCCAAAGGTTGATTTGATCTCAATTACGAAAATACTGATAAGCGAAAAGAGATACGTTTTTTGTTTATATAATAAACATTTTTTTAAATCTTTTTTTTTACTTATAAACCATTACTCTCCTTTATTTGACATGTTGGTTAATTTTTGGCAGCCCTAGCATCATTTTAGAAAATGTGTGTAAACAACTTCAGACTGTTGCCAATCTTCGCCTACTACACATTTTTTTTAAAATGTGCCTAGTCTGGTGTAGTTAAGGTTCATATTATATTAACACGTTCCAGGGAGATAAGACTTGACAGGTCCCAGGAAAGTTTATAATTAGCGGTAAGGCATGCCATAGGCGAAGATTGGAGAAAACATCCAAACTTCGCCTATTGCCTTCGGGGCCATTTATTGCCAAGTTACCCAATGAAATTCAAAGCTTTAATGGTATATACTGATAGTCAGGAGTACTAAAATACGTTTTTTGGCCATAAAGGACTAAAATGCTTTCAAATTTGATTTGCTTTGGTTGGACCCGGGGTATGTCCTTAAACTACGTCCGGACCTGGGTATGTCCTTAAACTACGTCCGGACCTGGGTATGTCCTTAAACTACGCCAAAAAGAGAGGTATGGGCACTGTGAACGGCATCTCGCTAAGTGTGGTAGGGCACGTTCAGCGAATGTCATCGCTCAAATCTGGAGCAGAGCCCGGCTGGGGAAGTACCTCCACCTTACAGAAAACCACAGCCAAATAGCACTAGACCCTACTCATAGTGTTGTGTTCCTGCTGGTGAGTAAGGTTGCCAAAGAGCTCAAAGAGGACCCAGTGTGTTAACGATGAGGGACCTTCTTGTTCCTTTAGTCGTCAACACAGTGAATCCTCCTTTTTGTAAAGGGTCGGCAACGCGCATGTGACTCCTTTGGAGTAGCAGGCGTCCATAGGTTACGGTAGCTGCTTACCATCAGGCGGGCCGTATGCTTGTTTGCCACCGTCGTGGTATAAAAAAAAAAAAATTTGAAAGATTTTTTGGGAAATGTGTCAAAATCCAGGCGAAGATACGGAACTCGACGGTATATTACGCCATTATTTAACCCATGTCCGATTTTCATGTAAAATTCCACACTGTGACACGTTACCTGTATTCAGCTTAGTTTACCGTTAGGAAGTCTGAAAGATGTATAAAGACGTGGTTTATCCGGCTAAGTATATCCAAATTACATTTATACTATAGAAAACACAAAATATAATATTTTAATCAGTTATGCAATAGAAATGAATTACTCGCTCAAAAACTAGCTAATATATTCCGCGAACGAAGATAAAGTAAATGTCCCAGTGTTTAAAGGAGATCGTCAATTTTTGTTAGGCGATTTGCCCCAGATCATAAAGGTGCGTATAATTATGGAATAGATATCAAAACATTCGCTATAATTTCTAGATCAGGGTGGTCATAAAATAATCATGAAACGGGAAAATTGAGAAATCGGGATGAAAAAACATAAATGTGATAAGGACAATATTTTAAAGCGTACATGTTTATGAATTAAAGTATAGCACAAAATAAACACCGGTTTTTTAAAGAATTTCTACAAAATCTGACATGATAATGAAACAGAAATCATAATAAAATATTAAAAAGTCATAATTTGATCCTGCCGCTGGTTTCTTGTATTTGGGTAAACAAGGATAATGGCTGTCAAACCATCATTGCTACTATTAACTAAACAATCGTAGCACTTATTACAAAGAGATAAGGTTTAGCACCGTTAGTGCGCTACTACTAGTATCCATGAAGTTATAATTTTAAACCGGAGTACACTCTTGGGCCAAAAAGCGAGGCCTAAAGAGAGAGTAATTTAAGGAGCCGCGTCCCGCTTCGACTTAGGGAGTTAGAATGCCAGCATGACAAGAAGTCAAAATGTCAATGTGTGTCATATTATGCCCTCTATCGGGCCGTTTTTTCTAGTCACCTATGAACGACTGTTTTACACGGTAATAAGGTTCATCAGATGAACCTTATAATCTGTGGTTAGGGAAAAAGTGCAACAATTACATCCACTTTTTATAAATCCATGGTAGTATCAGACATTACTTATTAGAAAAATAGTCAAAACGAGACGCATCCCCCTATACCACCAACTCCTTCGGTCCCACCTTGTGGCCGAAGAGCACACTCCAGTTTCAAATTATAACTTCATGCGGCAGACATGGATGACGGTTACGTCATACATTAATAGTGTCAAACTATTATCATAAACAAGATTAGCAAAATAAACGTAACTTCTTACTGAAAATGTCCGTTTCGTCTCGGCCCAGGAGAAGTTAACCTTATGTCAATGCTGTAAAGACGTTAACAACTTATTCAGCACTATTTGGATCGCGGAAGGATCAACGAAATTACTTTTTATTTTGCATTTCTAATTCCCGTTTTATTTTCATGCAATGTTTTGTCTAGTTTCGTAAGAAAATGGGTATTTGCTTAAAATTGAAGAACAAACCTTATACGAGACCATTATCGCAAGTGGGCCCGGAATTGACGATCTCCTCTGTAACAATTGTTGACACCCTCGGCCTTAAATCAAAAGAAGGGAAGTACCAAATCGGCTAACGATGGACTATTAAGATATCAAGAATTAGGATGTTTACTTAGTGAGTAAAATACTATAAATATAATTTTAATAATATCGTTTCAAAATTTCAAGATATCTTATTGTAAAATACGATACAACAAGATTTTTATTTGAAAGTAACTATTAATTCTTCTTTAGTTAGTAATTTCTGTGTCTCACTACACGAGTCTCAAGTGAAAAGAGGGTTAACTTTATAGTGCTGGAGCCCGTCTAACTGGAAATTTATCAAAATCCTAACCAATTTTCTTCCATATAGCGTTGTAGAGCCCATCTCGGAGATCATGAAAACATAAGTCTTAAAGGTCCTTAATGGCCATAAGTATGTATGGCGTCAAGTTGAAAATATAATATGGCCTAAATTTATCAACGAGCCTACCGCTCCAAATTTTGACACATGATTTAGCCCACGTCAAATAACCTACATATTTTAAGACCATTCTGGTGGGCGCATAAGATTGTAAGACCAGTTGAAGTTGCAATTTTTTGGCCTAAATTTATCAACGAGCCTACCGCTCCAAATTTTAACAGTAGTTAAAGGACCCATTCAACACACCAAATCCCAATTTTAAGACGATTCTGGTAAGGCACATAAGATTTTAAGACCATTTTAAGAAATAGTCGACTTCATAGAAAAAATTGCAAATTACTATAAATTCCTTAAAAAATATATTTAGCTGGCACAAACACAACTGCATATTCATGCATATTCACAACATTATCTTAAAAACTAAACAATTGACAATTTTTATTAAGATTAACACAACAATTACATTTTTCAAATAAATAATTACTTATAAATTATAAACTATTGTCATCAAGAAATTCCTGAACTGAGTAATAACACTTATCAATTAATAAATTCTCTAGCTTACGTTTAAATACTGCGTTCTGGGATTCTAGTTTAATTGAATTTGGAATTTTATTAGTAGTATGCATTGACAATGGGGCCCATTTCTATACATTTTTAGGTTAATCTTCGAAAGCAATAGTTTATTTCTGTATTTCGCTCTAGTGTTTTCCCTGTCTTTCTTTTGTTTGAACAAGTGTGGGTTTTCTCGAACAAAAAGGGCAGCTTGTAATATATAGATACAAGGGAGGGTTAACAGTCTGTATTTAATAAAGTATGGGCGGTGACTATTTGAGATATTAATATTGGCTAGGGTACGTAGACAATCTTTTTGCATCAGAAACACTTGTTCGGCATCGGTGCTATCCCCCCACAGCAGCACCGCATAGCGGAGCCATGAATACGCATATGCGTAGTATGCAGATAGCGCACATTTGAAATTTGTGTTTGTTATTAGAACATTGAGCGCATATGAGAATCTAGACAGTTTTATTATAATTTTACGAACGTGTGGTTTCCAGAGTCTAATGTGATACCTAATAAAATCAAATTCCGTAACTTCGTCTATCTTACAAAGGTTGTTTTTGTACAGGTTTGAATTGCATGACTTTTGTTTTATTTAAATAAATTTCCAAGTTATGGTCACTAAGCCAGTTTTTTACAGTTACAAAAATATTTTTAAGGTGATAATTACACTTTGAACTATTATTGCAATTAAATAAAATGGAAACATCATCGGCAAACATAACGCAAGTAGTATTTGTGTCTAGGCTTTTAGGTAAGTCATTTATATATGCTAGAAATAGAAGACAACCACAGACACTACCCTGGGGGATGGAGCAAGATGTATCTCGCATTTCAGATGTAACGGCCTTGACATATCCGGATTCCTTATCGTAATGTTCTATTTGTACGTATTGTTTACGATTCTCGAGGTATGATTTAAACCAAGTATGGGCGTGACCGCGTATTCCCATGCCATATAGTTTACTAAGTAATATTTCGTGATATACTTTTTCATACGCTTTTGTCATATCTAACAATAACCCTACGCTATATAACTTATTGTTTATATTATCTAGTATGTTTTGTGCGTATCGATAGACTGCTAGGGACGTTGAGTGATGTTTTCTAAATCTGTATTAGTTTTTATCTAGGATTTTATATTTTTCGAAATAAGTATACACTCGATTTACCATACATTTTTCGAAAACTTTTGATATGGATGGTAAAAGAGCTATTGGTCGATATTGGTTCGGATTTTCTACGTCGCCGCCTGGTTTCAAGATAGGTTTAATTTTTGCGATTTTAAGTAATTCTGGGAATTTTCCTTCGGTTAATGATTGATTGACCAATCGCGTCAATGGGGGTGTTAACTCATTCGAACATATTTTTATCAAGACAGGTGGTATTTCATCATTACCGAAACTATATTTGTTTTTAAGTTTCTTTATTACTTTTCTTATTTCGTCTTCCGTAACCGGCCGAATGAATATCGAGTTGTCTGCGCAGGTATGCACGCTGCGCGCGCGCGCCGGGATAGCTCCGGTTCCAAAGTTCGCCTCGCCTACCGACGCGAAGTGTTCATTAAACACGTTTGTTACTTGCTCCGATGATGTTACGATAGCATCTGCTATTTTTAATGACATATTTTTGTAGGCGCGTTCTTTTTGTTTCTTCGTTATATTATTTATTAGGGTCCAGATAGTTTTCATTTTATTCTTAGATTTTTTCATAGTTCTGGCGTAATTTATTTTTTTAGCTATTTTAATACTTCGCTTAAGAACTTTTCCATAGCATTTAAAGTGGTTATGGATTACCTCGTTTTTACTTTTATTTACAATTATTCTAAGTTGTCTTATATGCTTGCAGGATCGACGTAGACCTTTTGTAAGCCATGATTTTGGTCGGTTTGACGTTTTAAGCTTAAAACGCTGTTGGGGCATGTGTTTATTTAATAACTTTCGCAGTTTACTATCGAATAAATTATAATTTACATTAATATTGTTTTTAAATGAAAATATTTGATTCCAATTAATATCTTGTAATGATATCCTAAAAGATGTCATATTTTTTTCGCTAAATATTACTTTTGTTACGTAAATTTGATTTTGATTTAGTTTCATTGTTGCGGTCTCGCTTTGGACTTTATACAAGACGCTTTTATGGTCTGATATTCCGTGGTCCGTTACTTCAATATTATGGTTCTTAGTATTTGTGAATACCAGATCTATACAGGAACTAGAGTTATTACTTTCTCTAGTGGGTTTATTTACAATTTGTATTAAATTATGGCTTAACATTAAATCCAAAATTGAAAATAGATGTCATATACTTCAGAAAAAGTGACCAAACCCTCCGGTGTCCGAGGCCAGATTTGAACTGGCGTCTTCAGCTTTCGCGGCTGACGTCCTGACCACTAGACCACCCGGTCACAGCGGAACTTGACAAATTTTCTCATGTATATGCAATCTCTGAATTTGAAACGGCTAGGCGCCGTTGACCATACTCTAAGGGCATGCGCAGTACGTGCTTGCACCTCCTATCCGAATCTCTTACGTGATTCTGGTATAGCGAGAGAGATGGTGCGGAGGGTTTGGTCACTTTTTCTGAAGTATATGACATCTATTTTCAATTTATATATAGTAGTGTAACTACTTAAAAATTGCAAATCAAAAAATATTGAACAAAATAATTTGATTTGCTTCAAGATTCATTAAATCCAAAAGTTTCTTCTTGCTGATTGTATTTATAAACATATTAATATTAAAATCACCGACTAAAAGTACCCTTTTTTTCTGTTCTTTTTGTCTAATTTTTATAAGTATATAATTTAGATAATCGAAAAATATATGGATGTCTCTGTCTGGTCTATATATATTTATAATTACCATATTTTGTGCAGGGATTTCTATACCGCAACACTCAACTATACACTCTCGCGACATTTCTGCAATATACGGTATTTCCACATAGTCAATTTGTTTTTGCGTTAGTATAGCTACACCGCCTCCTTGACGATGCTGGCGGTAGTAGGCTGCTGCAAAGTCATACCCTCCAATCGTTATCGATTCTTTCTGAATTGACGAGATCCAAGTTTCTCATAAACAAGCTACTGGGATATTTTTTTCATGTAAGAATGATTCTAGAATATCGGATTTGTTTTTTAGGCTTTGCATATTTTGGATCAAAATTTCAAATTCATGTGCGAAAGGAATTACTTGCGTTGCTATTATTTGTGTCTAGTTGGGACGGCGAATCCAACGTACTAGGTGTGTTTTTTATGGTTTCAGGATCATGTATGACGGTAGACTTTTCAGGTTGAGTCGTGTTTTGCTGGTGTAGAATAATTTCCCTCCCATTTATGTAAAGCCTGTTTTATTCCTTATTACTGCATAATGACCTTCCCGGTGAGCCTTTTCGAGTTCACTTTTTAGCTTTTTCCTGTGTTCCAGTGATTTGCTATCCATAAAAATTGAGACAGCATATCCCGTATTTTTGAAGAGGTGAGCATTTTCAAGTACATACGTTGTCATTCGTTTGCTTAGTAGCTCTATCTCTATTGGGCGACGATAGCCTCTCTTTCCTATCCGGGAAACTCCTTCTATAAAGCCATTTATATTTATGCCTAGAATTTCGTAAAACATGTTATCAATCCGGTTACACAAGTCCGCCTCAGTTTCATATTGATGTTCATCCAGACCGAAGAGAACAATTTTATTTTTATTTTTCTCGTTGCTTTCATTAATTATGGCGGGGGGTTGCGTAGATTTCTTTAATGCGTTAAGTTCATTTCGTAGTTCTTGATTTTCTCGTTGTAGTTGCTCTATTATTGTATTTATTTTTTCAAGCTCCGTGTTTAGGGTTTGTTGTTGTGTAGTTATGGTGTTTATTTTGGTTTCGGTATCTTGCCTCAATTTATCGACAATGTTATTTATTGTTATTTGAAAGGTTTTTTTGATTTCCTCAAATATGGTTTTATTATTTCTTTCTAGTTTAGAATCGAGTAATTTACTTATTTCGCCTAGTGTGATGTGCTGCTGGTCCTTTGCTAGGGTCTGGGTACTGGGAGTACCTGTGTTGATCCTATTCTTAGCCGCTTCATGCTCAAGCTCTAGTGTAGAGTTCTCTTCGAGGTTTAGAAGTTCGTCGACCGACATTATGGTGTCGTTTAGCTGCGGCAATGCTTCAGGTCGAGCAGGTGTACTATCGTCTGTTTTCCGGCGTGTGATTCCACTGTTACTTGTAGGGCAGCGCCAAGAGCTCTTTAAATCATGTGCGTGTTCCCTATAATAGGCAGATGTCATATATACGCACTTGTAGTGATACAGTTCTTTGCATGCTATACATGTTAGTCCTTCTAATCGGTTTATCCGATCGTGGCAGATCAAGCAAATCATTTTTTCCCGAAACGAATCCTTCACTAGTCTAAGTTTTAATGTTTGGCTTGTGTCCTTTGCACCTGCGTCAGTGTCCGCTTCGATCGTGTGGCAGCGACTCCGTTGGCAGTATGCGTATGCGGCGCGAACAGGTTACTGATGGTGATGACTCATCGCAGTACGTATTTCGAGAGACGTTGAATTAAGATTTTTAAAATGATTTTGGTCATAACTTTTGTTCTATTTATTATTTTTAAGAACTGTTTTTTACATTATATTCTTTGGTTCACTGGCTTTTAAATAAGATATTGTGTAGTCACGGCACTTACATTTTCACTCGTGCAAATTTAATAATGACGGAGACATGTAAAAACACGACTTCTTTTCGCTGGCGCGTACCGCGTCTAAATCATGCGTCAAAATTTGGAGCGGTAGGCTCGTTGATAAATTTAGGCCAAAAAATTGTATTTTCAACTTGACGCCATACATACTTATGGCCATTTAAGACCTTTAAGACTTATGTTTTCATGATCTCCGAGATGGGCTCTACAACGCTATATGGAAGAAAATTGGTTAGGATTTTGATAAATTTCCAGTTACGCGGGCTCCAGCACTACATGGACATACTATCCAGAGACCTGACTGATAATGTATGGGACCCTTTATATTTATTTAATGTCCACACTTTTACATTTGTCTATGGTCATAAGTGCTTGTTACACTTGTCCTAGTTAGCTTCCTAAATGAGTTAGTTTCTAAATTTACTCAGGTGTAACCGCATTTAGCAAGTAGTTTCCTAAAAAGTAACCTAGTTAGGAAGCTAGGATGGTCACTGACGAACTTATTGAGTTAGCATCCTAATTAGGACGGAAGAAAGTAAAGTGTAACAGCGTTTAGTCGCCAGTTGACCTAAATGTCATAGATTTTTTATCTGCTCCTTTTCTAAAACTTTAATCGCAGACTGATTCCGTTTATTGTGAATTTAAGATCATAGTTAGGATGCTAGTTAGGACAAGTGTGACTGGGTGATATATTTACGAAACTAATTAGGATGCTAGTTAGGACACTAAAAAAAGTAAAGTATAAATGGCCTTTAAAAGCGCTGTCTTTATTGTCTCTGCCTCTTTTCTCGTTGCAACTGACTGATGGCCACCACGCATAATGTAAGCATTATTTTATATTAATAAATATAGTTGAAGATCTCCAGTTCTTACTTTAACCACACCACCACCACTGCCGGACCTCGTCACTGACATAGTAATAATAATACCAAGATTGAACGGGACGGTCTTATTTAACTTTTAATAGGTATGAAAGAGAACGCGCTCTTATCGTTGCTCCTTGTCATAGTATCACATTGTGATTATTGCTTAATTCCAAAAGGCCCTACGTACAATATAATTATTAGTCCGCCACCGCTTTTTGAAGCGGAACAAAAACCGACTAAATTATGTACGCTGGTTACGGTATGCTGTCAGCCATTTTGAAACATGTTTTAAAATTAGTCGCGTTGCGTGTATTCTGTTCTTCTTGGGGGACGCGTGACAAAAAGGGACTTAATCACGTACACTTACTTTTATTATTTTCTTGATGTTTCGAGCGTGTGGTAACTCTCGTGGTCGCAGGTAGATTGGCGAGGAAATGTATCAGCATCTCCTAGATATGCGGGTTTTCGGAAATACCCGATTTGGTCTCGATTATGCACATTCGCGCTAGGGTTGTCACTTTGCCTACACACAACACTCACGACTTGCGATGGTTTGGAAATGTATGAGTATTTTCACGCTCATTTGCTGATCACTGGACGTAAAAGAGATCCCCTGTCCCTCGTTCTGGTTGACATTCATATACTTCCTAATTTCAATAGCCTCTCGTAGTTTCCTGCTATAACGAAGACGTTCTGTGGAGAGGACTTTTCGATTACAGAGCTCAATCACTTGGTCCAGATTCTAACAAATGTTCGGCTACAGCAGACTCGAAACGTCAGGAAAATAGACCTAGGAATAGGATAGGTGTTTTTGGACCCGGGGTATGTCCTTAAACTACGTCCGGACCTGGGTATGTCCTTAAACTACGCCAAAAAGAGAGGTATGGGCACTGCGAATGGCATCTCACTAAGTGTGGTAGGGCACGTTCAGCGAATGTCATCGCTCAAATCTGGAGCAGAGCCCGACTGGGGAAGTACCTCCACCTTACAGAAAACCACAGCCAAATAGCACTAGACCCTACTCATAGTGTTGTGTTCCTGCTGGTGAGTAAGGTTGCCAAAGAGCTCAAAGAGGAACCAGTGTGTTGACGATGAGGGATCTTCTTTTTCTTTTAGTCGTCAACACAGTGAATCCTCCTTTTTGTAAAGGGTCGGCAACACGCATGTTACTCCTTTGGAGTTGCAGGCGTCCATAGGTTACGGTAGCTGCTTACCATCAGGCGGGCCGAATGCTTGTTTGCCACCGTCGTGGTATAAAAAAAAAAAAAAAAAATGTAAGCAGCGCCGACCCGAGCCCTCGATCAGGGTAGAGTGAAATCGGATTTTGGCGCCCTTCGTTAGTAATGAAAATGAAATAACAATGTGCTTGAAAATCAACATTTATACCACACAATCACAGCCATTTAACGCTTTCGCAACTGGGCAAAATTTTGAACCATACCCCAGAAACCGACAGAACCCGCCAGGCGGGCTACGACGTGCAACGCAATGCCGCACGCCGCGTGCCTGGCATCTGAGCAAACATTACGAGTACGCCTACCAGGCGGGTTCTCGGTAGCCAAAGTGTTAAAAACATTTTGTAAAATTACATCAATTAAAAAATGTACATCAAGTTTCTTGAACATTAATACTTAGTTTAATAGGTATTCAACAATAGGAACAAACTTTGTTGAAGCGCATTAGAGTCTGTTTTATCTAAGTGAAGGCTGTGTTTCCACCAGACGTGAGCGAGGATTTATCAGGCTTTATTTCGCGCCTTTCAAGATCAAAAGCAGCGATTTAAAAAATCAATAATAAATGCGAAAGTGTGTCTGTCTGTCTGTTACCTCTTCACGCTTAAACCGCTGAACCGATTTAGATAAAATTCTGATATAGCGAATGGGTCCTTTAACTACTGTCAAAATTTGGAGCGGTAGGATCGTTGATAAATTTAGGCCAAAAAATTTCAACTTCAACTGGTCTTAAAATCTTATGCGCCCACCAGAATGGTCTTAAAATTGGTACGTGGGTTATTTGAGATGAGCTAAACCGTTTGTAAATATTTGGAATGGTAAGATTTAAAATAAATTTAGGTCATTATTTCTCAGTCAGTAATATAATCTCAGTGCACCTAACTTGACGCTTATCAGTTTAGAGTTATGAGCGACTGTTAGAAAATGCATATAGGCATTACGTCTGGCTTTTCAAATCATATTTTGTTCCATAAAGTTTAAAATGAATAATAATTTTAGTGTTTTAAGACCCCCGTAACTAAAGTACTGCTATGACGAATTTCTCCAATTTTCGACTCATTGCGAAATACTTTTACGGCATTTTTAATTACGAGGCACTTAAATATGAATATGCAGTTGTGTTTGTGCCAGCAAAATATTTTTTTTAACGAATTTATAGTCTATGTTTTCTATGAAATCGACTATTTCTTAAAATGGTCTTAAAATCTTATGTGCCTTACCAGAATCGTCTTAAAATTGGGATTTGGTGTGTTGAATGGGTCCTTTAACTACTGTAAAAATTTGGAGCGGTAGGCTCGTTGATAAATTTAGGCCAAAAATTTGTAACTTCAACTGGTCTTAAAATCTTATGCGCCCACCAGAATGGTCTTAAAATTGGTATGTAGGTTATTTGACGTGGGCTAAATTATGTATCAAAATTTGGAGCGGTAGGCTCGTTGATAAATTTAGGCCAAAAAATTGTATTTTCAACTTGACGCCATACATACTTATGGCCATTTAAGACCTTTAAGACTTATGTTTTCATGATCTCCGAGATGGGCTCTACAACGCTATATGGAAGAAAATTAGGATTTTGATAAATTTCCATTTAGGCGGGCTCCAGCACTATTAGCTGAGGCGCAGAATACTTCTTTCCTATCGTTTAAGGCCCAATAATTTTTAATTTCACATAACTAAAAATGTAGCCTGCTTACTGTTATTATTCATTTACATAATATTATTCGAATAATTTATAATATTACATGTCATTTCAATTATAATTATAGAATGTTAAACAATTAAATGAATAAATAAAAAACCGAATCTATCATAAAGTATTAATTGCCACTTCGCCTTGTCCCAATACGTTTCAAACTTGACACGTTACGTTTTGGACCCGGGTACGTCCTGACACTACTTGCGTCTAAAAATGGGGCATGGGCACTGCGAATGTCGTCTCGCTCAAATCTGGAGAAGAGCCCGACTGGGGAAAAACCTCAGCTAAGTAGCACTGCACTAGACCCTACTGTAGGGTTGTGTTCCTGCCGATGAGTAAGGTCGCCAACTCGCCAGAGAGCTCTAAATAGATGCTATGTGGGGCGGCGCTAGTGAGCAAAGTGAAATTGAACTCGTCTATATTTAAAAATGGAAATTAAATAGAAAACAGTTATAAGTCTGTACTAAAATTGTTAAATGTGATAGCTCAGACTACTATCCACCTTAAAATCTAAAAGTGGACGTGACCTAAAGTGAATAAATCAACATATTTTTAAAAAATTGTTAAACTTTGTAACTGACGGTGCAAATAATTATTTTACGTTTTTTTAAAGTGGGGCATTCCACTCATACAATAGTATGTTATTCAATCAAATACAAACACTGAAAACATTGAAAAAATAATCAACCCAGCAGGATTTGAACCTCGCATCGATACGCCTAACCGGGGCTCGATCGCTTTACCAATTAAGCTATGGGTTCAGTTACTAGTTTTTTTTTTTTTTCAATGTTTTCAGTGTTTGTATTTGATTGACGGTGCAAAATTGAATGTGATAAGTGAACGGTTAATTAAACTCTAACAGGAAAATCCTAACTACAAGAGGACTTTAAAGGTATCGCCTGCTATGCTATAGTGACTTTTCAAACTCGTTTTCGCAGAAAACGGTGTTAAATACAACGAAAATTCCCAGTTTGTTTTGAACGCCATCTAGCGCATATACGCTAAACTGGCATAGCAAATACAATACTCAAGCCGCACTCACAAGAGCGAGCGAGACCTCATAAGATAAACGTTATTGCATATGCACAATAGCCGATCGATACTCTACCTACGTAATAGAAAGAGATAAACATAGAATTCTCCCTAACTAATCCAGTTTAACCAACCAGCGTGCAACGAAGCTCCACCCACCGCCAAAACTACTTAGCTGTTAAAATAGGCCTAGATTAAACTCCTCTAGTTCACAAAAATATTGAGTCCGATACAGTAAAATGAACTGCTTCGTGTGTCATCTCCCTATCGATCGACTAGAAGAATTATCATACGTGACCTGCAAAGGCTCTTATCACTATAAATGTTATAATATAACCACAGCTGAATTTATGACCAAAAATTACGCAACTAAGCAAACATTCCGTTGTCAATCGTGTATTAACGTAACATCACGTCGTAAAAACAACGACACACCTGCGTGCAGCTATCTGAATCAGAGCTCCATATCGCCAGATGAAACAGATATGTCACTCGACAACATAACAATTCACGATGAATCAAGCTTCAGCCAACACATTGATATTACAACCATATCCCAACAACACGAACAAAGTCAGCAATGTATCACACTGGACCAAATAAGCACATTACTGGACTCTAAACTCCAAAACAATAACACAACCATAATTAAAGACCTAAAAACACTGATTCAAGCAGAGATAGGTTCAGCGATATCTGGAATTAAGCGTGAATTTACTCAGAAACACACATTCTTAACATCTGAGCAAGAAGTTTTGACCCAACGGTTAAATTAAACCACAATCAAAATAGCGAAGTTACACAAGGAAAACGAGAAAATTAATACAGAGTTACAAGCACTGAAGTCACGGTACGGTTCGTTAGATAATATCCGAGATACAGAACACAAACAAAACCTAAAAAGTTTTATACTATATGGCCTAGATGAATATTACGATGAACAAGAGTCCGACCTGTACCCACGGTTAAGTAATATGTTTTATGACTTCCTAGATGTGGACATAAACGGATTCATCGAAAGTGTAAGACGAATTGGTAAAAACGGAAAACGACGCCCACTTGAAATCGAGCTCATAAGTAAGCGAATGAAAAACTACGTACTTGAAAATTCCCGGTGCTTCAGGAACACTGGGTACGCCGTCGCTGAAGTTTTAGATAGCGAATCCCTTGTAACAAGACGAACGCTGAAAGAACGTCTCAAAAAAGCCAGGGAATGTGGAAAACATGCCGTCATACGGAATAACCGACTGTTCATCAACGGACAGGAATACCTTCCGACTTCTAGTACACCACAACAGCCGCAACCCGGTGCTCCGCGCCCTAGTGAAACCGAAATGACCCCGCGAGTAAATGCTAGCACTGAACCTGACTCAGGGAACGACGAGGCGACTATCCACCGGCAAGACTGTACGCAGTCACCTGAAGTTAGAAGAGATAATTTACCTAGCACCGTGCTTCCTATACGAAATAGTTTCTTTCGAGACTAATAGCTGTCACCTCAAAAACGGAAACGTATCCAAACATAAAAAGCAGCTAATTCTGTGCCATCAAAATATTAGGAGCCTAACGAACAAGACGAAACAATTTGAGATATTACTTTGTAACGAATTACGGTGTGATATTCTATGTTTAACTGAACATTGGTTAAAATCTAACGAAATTACATACATAGCATTTGATACTTTTCAACTAGCCTGTAGCTTCTGTAGACAAACAATGGAACACGGTGGCTCAGCCATATAAATATGTCAAAGATAATATTAAATACCTAGAAACTTTGATTATTAAACCAACCGGATGCGAGACGCGCACTAATTTATATCACAAAAAGTCTGCCAATTTCGGCGCGGGGGACGAGGAAACGCACACAAATACTGTTAACACTAATGCATTTTCCATTGACATCGCTACACACGCACACGATAAAATTATCAAACACTAGCAAAAAATATACTCACACAAGTACAAACACAGACACAGACAACTTGTCCGTGAACGAGATAATGTCATCTTTAAGTAAACGTATACAGTGCGAGGAACGCGTCGATAATAATATACTTAAGTATCGATATTTGTGACGTTTTCAAGTCAAAAGTACATCATTGTCGGTTGTTAATAGAGTTAAATTTTAAATGATTTTTTTATGGTAACGCCTTATTGACAACCGATAATGATGTACCTTTGACTTGAAAATGTCACATTTTATCGTAGATTTATTTATCGTATGCCTACATGTCACTGGATATAGAAAGGCATTTCTTCCCTAGGGTAGTGGGAAAGCAGATGAAGAAAATCCAGTGAGTGCTGCGAGGTCCAGGTAGGACAGTAGAGCTGCCAAGTTTGTAACTCTTTTAGCACCAACCAGGGATCACGTGACTGTAGGGTTGTCTAAGGTGTTTCCTATGGACGCAGAGAAACATTGATCGTAGGTTAGTTATATATTTTTGTTTCTTTACCACGTATAAGGTTTAGCTATTGATAAAATTATAATGTTAAGTTGTGATTAAATATCAAGTTTTTCTACCAACATATTACTTACAATGTTAGTATTCTACGTAAGTTAGTTTGCCTATTTGTTCAGGACAAATCTTGCAAGCTGAATTAGAATAACTTTTATATTATCAATTTAATATTTTGATGTGTATTTGCTTTTATATTTAGTGGAAAATACTACAAATTGGAAACAAATAACTATTACAATGAAACAATGAACTGCGAAGAACTCTGGAACATCACGGAATTCGAACCCACGTGTTTAGATTTCATTTCATTTCATTTCATTTCTTTATTGCCATAAATTGTATGTATACATAAGAAGTGAAGTATATGTTGATTTGTCTCAATACAATTTTACCAGATCGGTGTAGCATTATTACAGTCCTAATATATATATATTTACAATAACTATTAAACTAGAGCACGCAATTACATTTGACTATTTTGGGTCTTACTATAATACTCATTGAGGCTATAAGGACACAATTCAATAAGAAATTTTTTTAGGCTGCTAATAAATTTTGTAGACGATAGAGACTTAATTTAAGTATGGGCAAGGCGTTATAAACTATTGCCGCAATATGCCTATGGCATTTGAAAAACATTGCTGTATGCCAAGCAGGAGCCTCAACGTCATGTGCAAACAAATCATTAAGCCTTGCACTAGAAAATTTTTTTTTCGGAAATCGATCTGGATATCGCCGTACAAACTTGCAAAGCTCCATTATGTACAGTGCTGACAAAGTAGGTAACCTCAACTGCTTGAATGATTCTCTGCACGAGCCCAGTCTAGACTTAATCCCATTTAAAATGCGTACGCAATCTTTCTGTAAAATAAATAATTTATTTACGTCCACACAACTACCCCATATTGCCAATCCGAAAATAATGTTGGACTGAAAAAAAGCGTAATATGATTGTAAAACAGCCTTTTTTGTAGAAATTCTTCGCAATCCTCGAAGCGCATAAATAAAACTGCTAAGCTTTTTACACAGACTATCCACATGCATTCTCCAATTTAAATTTTCATCTACCCAAACTCCTAAAAATTTAGTTTCATGAACAACAGAAACAGCTGTGTTGTTCAAACGAATATCCAGGTTTACCGGATCAGTTCTTGTATTTCTAAAATGCACTATTTTCGTCTTATCTATGTTTGTAGATAAATTGATAGAATTAAACCAGTCAATAATTATTGCCAAAGATTCTTTAATTTTAGCACCCAGGTTTTCCACTTCGTTTCTTTCAAACTTATACAGTACACAAACATCATCTGCGAACATTATAACGCGTCTAGATGAGACGTTTGGAAGAAAGTTAACATAAAGTAAGAATAGAATAGGGCCCAGTATACTCCCTTGGGGGACCCCAAAAAAGGATTGCGTGGTATTTGTTTTTAAATCTACCATAGTGTGACTACTATGTTCTAACGAAGGTACTGTAACATATTGTTCACGTTGGGTGAGATAACATTCGAACCAACTATTAATAATTCCCCTAATACCGTAGCGATATAAAATGTCAAGCAATCTTTTATAGTCCACATGATCAAACGCTTTAGAAAGATCGATAAAGACAGCAATTACATTTTCCTCTTGGTTTAGTGATTCAAAGATATAGCTTGTCAATTCGAATATTGCGTCAGTGGTAGAGACTCCTCTTTGAAAGCCAAATTGTTCCTTGGCTATGATTTTGTTTAAAGTTAAATAGCTATAAAGGCGGTTTGCCATTACTTTCTCATATACTTTAGAGAATATTGGTAACAAGGATATCAGTCGATAATTATTTGCACAAAGTTTGTCTCCTTCTTTGTATAAAGGTTTAACAATTGCTTTCTTTAGCATGGCTGGAAACCTACCCTCGGAAATAGAAAGGTTAATGAGATAAACAAGAGGCTCCAATATATAATCAGCGATATGTTTTATAACAGATGACGAAATTCCATCATAACCAGAGGATTTTTTGTTTTTGAGTCCGTTTATAATTTTTTTAAGTTCGTTACTATCAACTGGTTTAACAAACATTGTGCTATCTACATGCGGAGGTAGTATCATTTTCGCGGAATGTGATTTAGTGCTATTATTACTTACAGATTTAAAGTATGTAGTTATTAAATAAATCAGGAACTTCATTTATAGATTTCGCTGTATTTACTCCATCAGACAATCCCACTAGATCAGCGTGATCATTCCGTTTAGAGCCCTTTATATGTTCGTTAATAAGTTTCCAAGTAGCTTGAATTTTATTGTTTGAGTTAAGAATTTTCTTTTCTGTATGGATTTTCTGGGCAAAAGAAATTGTGTTTTTTAGCACGTTACAGTAGGATTTATAATAGTTGCTTAGTTGTAAGTCTGGGTTTTTCTTTATTTGAACGAATAAATCACGCTTAACTTTGCATGACTTCCTTATCCCTTCAGTAAGCCATCCTTTGTTTACTGTATCACTCCTATTAGACTTAATTTTCGTTATGGGAACACATTTATTAAAATGAAACATAAACATTTCATAGAAAGTATTAAATCCTAAATCCGCATCATTTAAATAAATAGGATGCCAGGAGGTGTTTTTTAAGGCTGAAGCCAGGCTATTTAAATTTGTTTCACTTAGATTTCTGCACCACCTATAGGTAACATCACTATTTGTCGGCAAAGTAATTGGAAGACTAGCAAATTGCAAAGTATGGTCCGAGATAGCCAGATCTATAACTGTTACATTTTCAAGTTCTATATTACTTATAATATTATCAATGCAGCTACTACACGTAGGTGTAATTCTAGTTGGCTGTTTTACAAAACATTTAAGATTATAGGTATTTAACATATACTCAAAATCCCGAGCTTCCGCACTATTATTCAAAATATTTATATTAAAATCACTACCAACAATAAGGCTACATTTGTCAAAATAAGTTAGCAAATTGTCTAAATTATTGATAAAGTTGTCTTTTTTTATAGTTCTAGGGCGGTACACACATAAAACGACGGTGTTGTCAAGTTTTACACCACACACTTCAAATTCGCCTGAGATTGACAGATCTTTTATATATGATAAATCTTGGAATACAATATTATCTCTAAGAAATATACACGTACCACCACTACTTTTTTTGGTAAGTCTGCAAAAACTACTGGCAAGAGAAAAGCCCGTAAATTTTAAAAGTTTTAACTCTGTCGATTTCCTATGATGCTCAGTAATTAATAATATGTCGACTTCCTTGCCTTGTTTAGATGAGAGCCGTATTTCCAATTGAGGCACTTTAGTGGCATTAAGACTTTGTATATTTATATGGGCAACTATTCTATTCGGAGAGGCTAGATTGTTTTAGATTACCGTTCCAATGTGCTTCCAATTACACTAGACGTTCCTCTATCCACATCAGTGAATTTTTCACTGTAATGAACAATGATTAATCAGTCACTAGCGACATCGTGATGTTCCAGAGTCCTTAGCAGTTGATATTTTGATTGTAATGGGCATCTGTTTCCAATTTGTGTTTCTATTTCTATTATCTCTTCTTCATTTTCTATTATAAATAAAAAGTATATCATACTGCTAATGTTAATATCGACATTTATTTTTGTGCTGTCCCATCACTAAAACTTATCTGTTAGGTATAGTGATACCAGAATCGGAAATTAAAAGTGCCTATTTAAGGGGATAAGTGCGTATGACGTACCTTATAATAAATCAAGTATAATCCATACAAAATTAAAATGCTACATAAAATGTATGGTGAAAATAAAGGAACTAATTAATTTCTAAACAGGAATATCGTTATTTCAAGCATCTACTATTTCACACATTAGAGCGGAATTCAGTGCGGAATTCATCACACTAGCTGAAATTTGTCTATTAAAACGGAAATTTGTTTATGGTAGCTGTATTTTTGAGACCATAGACAAATTTCAATAATTTAAAAGTCGATTAAATTATGTTTAGAAACCATTTAATAACAACACACACACACACAGACACACTGCTTTTTTAACAGAGCAATGCTTTACAATTATGGCTGTATGCCGAATGGATCTCTACCTAACCCACGGAGTATCCTTTAAGTGTATTGCCAATGACAATGAATGACATAATGGCGTATGTATTTCTGCCGCACTGGAGTCGATTACTCTTGTTTGCAATATTTCACTTACCTCCCTCGATGTAATCGTGTTCATAATTGCATACCCAATTTATGAATGAATTCATTGATAAATTGGGTATGCAATTATGAACGCGATGGTACAATGTACTATGAAGAGTCAAGTTTAAAAATTACCCTAAAGCAGATGTAGTACCATTAAGTGGCAACACTTTTTGATTGACAATATTTTTTAGTTTTTTGCTAATTTCGTGCACTATTTGATGATATTTAGACGTAATTATACTTAGAGATGAAAAGAAACGTTATCCTTCTGTAAACTAGATAATTCAGATCTTTTCTTACATGAAAACACGCAGCAATTCGGCATTTTTACCTCAGATCGTTCCGCGCTGACTGACTTTCATTGAATGGCGTTTGACGCGCGACAACTAGTTTTATATAACCGCTACGACCAGTGGTCTTCTAGTTTTGACAGAGGGGGACGCCTGACAATTACCACTCCATTGGTTTAATTCTCTGAGCCTAGAAAGGACCGATTTATGTAATATATCAGAAGAACATGTCTTAGAAATATCAGCAATTGAACTGCCTAAGTATAATTCAATAATTATATGTATCTATCGATCAAATTTGACGACCTTTGAGCGATTTATTGTATGCTTTGAGAAACTATTAGATAAACTGGCATCGGAAAATAAACAAATATTAATAATGGGCGACTTTAATGTCGATTACATAGTTGACACCGCGCAGAAACGCGCTTTGGTAGACTTGATTATGTTTTTCGACTTCAAACAATTAGTCACCTATCCTACTCGCGTCTCAGGACCCTCTAGTACATGTTTAGACCATATTTATACAAATAACTTAATAGACTCGCAATATATACAAACACACTCGGTTGAAACTCACCTGTCTGACCACTATGCACAAAAAATCACAATCACTCACGAGAACATAAATAACTCTTCACCTTATACACGTCAATTTCCACACCATAAAATAAAGTCTTTTCAAGAACATTTACACTCAATAGACTGGCATAATATAAAATTGAACGCAAATAACGACCCAATTACTCTATTAACGTCACTAATCAATATATTTAATAACACCTCACATATCTTCTTCCCATACCGCCCGATTCGCCATACAAACACATATAACTGTCCATGGCTCACAAATGACCTGATTATGCAAAAGCAATTGCTGATACAGCTAATTGATATCTCTAAAAGAAATCCTAACAATAACGAATTACTTTATCGAATACTGTCACTATCTTTAAAGTTTGAACAAAGTCTGAGTAACACTCAACGCGAATATTATACGAACAAGCTTTCACAAAGCAATAACCCCCATAAAACTATGTGGCAAATAGTAAACAACGTCTCTGGACGCACGTCAGCCAAGCGTCAGTGCAACTTAGATTTATTGAAAGATACCCACGGTGAACAATATACTTCGCGGAACCGGGTTAGCAAACGACATAAACAACTTTTTCTTATCAGCCGCTAGTACCACAGGTGCACCAACGGCCCGCCCGGAACTAGCTAAATTACTTTTATGCAACTCGTCTAGTCCTAGTCCCGTAACAATTAAATAAACCCTTTTCAGCCATGATGAATTATACAAAATAATAACACAGCAAGTAGCAACCAAAAACACTTGTGATATCTATGATACATCAACTATGCTACTCAAAATTGGACTACCGTTAATAATCGATCAGCTAACGTTCATTTTTAATAAATTAATAAAATCAGGATTATACCCCAGTGCACTGAAAAAGGTCAAAGTCGTACCTGTATACAAGGGCAAAGGTCAAAAAGATGATCTTAAAAACTACAGGCCCATAAGTATTATTCCCACAATAGCCAAAGTGTTCGAAGCTGGGATTAGTAATAGGTTGTATTCATTTCTAGAGCGATTCAACCTCCTTCACGATAAACAATACGCATATCGGCGTAACCGCTCATGCGTGGCAGTTATTCGCGAAACAATAAATAAAATAATGCAAGCCAAAGAAAAATATTCACACGTAGCCATTCTTCTCTGCGACATGACGCGGGCTTTTAACTTCTGTGACCACTCTGTTCTAGCCACTAAATTCGAGCACCTTGGACTGCGTGGTCCTACCTTAAAACTCATGATAGACTACTTGAAAAATAGGCAACAGTCAGTACTCCTAAATAACGGGTTTGTAAGATCACGCGAAGGCGGTGTGGACATTGGGGTACCCCAGGGATCTTCGCTCGCTAATCTATGCTTCCTTATTCAAGTTAACGATTTACCGAACGTTGTAGATAGAAACATGTATATTTTCGCTGACGACGCATGTGATATCCTAATTGCTGAAGATGTTGACAGTTTAGAAAAACTGATTTCTAGCGATGCTCATAAACTACTTAATTGGTTCTCTGTCAACGGGTTAGTTCTGAACGTCACGAAAACTCAGGTACTCCATTTTCACTTAGGCGACCCCCCCCCCCCCCCCCAAGGCCCCTCGCTGTCAAAGTAAATAATACAGTTCTCCCACAGGCAAAAAATGCCCCGTTCTTAGGAGTAACACTCGACTCTGCACTGAAATGGGACACTCAAATTGATAACGTCTGCAAAAAGTTGGCAGGGGTCTGTTTCGGCCTAAAACGACTATCTTTCATACTCCCGCAGGCACAGGTACGAAACTGTTATTTTGCACTATTTCACTCAACTTTAAACTATAGCCTAGAGTTCTGGGGACTTGCCGCCGACTGGCGCCGTGCGTTCGTACTGCAACGGCGAGCAGTCCGGATAATAGCATGTGTTCCTCCCGATTCACCAGCAGTTCGACAGCTCTTCGTATCCTTACGGATTATGACGATCCCGTCTCAATTTATATTTAATATAATAAAGTTTGTTAGGACCAACTTGACTTATTTTCCCTTAAGACCGGGCAACCTACGAAACCTAAGAGATAGGAAACGAGGAATACTAGCAACGACTAGTTGCAGACTAACCAAGTCTACCAAAATAACTTATGTAATCGGACCAAAATTGTATAATGCCATCCCAAAGTATATACAAACCCTAGAAAATAATAACTCATTTTTTAAGGAATTAAAAAAATGGCTAATTGAAAATGCTTTCTTTGACCTTACAGAATTATGTGACATAAAATTATCTTAATTATAAATGTGTAGCTCTATTGTAATCAGAATTGACATCGTTTGACTTTTGTTATAAATTGCGAATTAGTATTATATAATAGCTCACTAGTATTAATTTTAGTATAAATTTTAGTTTTATTTTTTCTTTTGACGTGTATCTGTGCATTTACGAAATAAATGAATATGAATATTGACGACGGGGGAGCCTTTTTTCTCTCTAGCCTTCAACCCAGTGTATTCTTTTCTAAAGGATAAATATTCTTCATCCGTTTCTTGAAGCTTTTACTTTTTATTGAAAAGATAACGTAGTGTACCCCGAATGAAAATGGCGTAGGATAGTAGCTTGATCGCAATGCTTTTTTAGGTCTTATACTTAGCCGATGAAATTGGTAATCGTTCGGTGTAACTAGATCAATAGTCAATTTTAAATTTATATTTAAATTATAACTGATGTTTATGTAATGAATTACAGCAATACAATATTGATTATACATTTATAAATTTTTGATGGCGTCCATGTCACATTTTAACAACTCTGATTATTTATTTTTCTCAAACATGCTCGGAAATGTTCCTGTTACGTTAGTAATTAGAGACCAGTAGACCACTATTCCAAGGCAGGTTCAGCGCGACGTACGTAAAGGATTTTCATACAACATTAAATCACTCAGCCAGTAACTGAAGCACTAAACAAGTAATTTTATGTTTGAGAAAAGCACTATACATGCTTCGACCGTAATCAGCTTACTTGGCTTCGTATTGTAGCCGTCCTCGTCTTCGACTCGGACGGCTACTAAATACTCAGCCAGGAAAGCTTACTTACTGGTCTCTGCAGTAATGTACTATTTAAACGATTATTAGATTCATAACACATTCAATTTAACTTCTCTCTTTACAATACAATTAAAAAACAAACAAAAATTACACTCAGTGTCCTTAATATGATATATAATAATATTAATAATAAAAACATGTCCTTTATAGCCCACGAAACCTAAATGTATTCATAGTAAGTGACCTTTACACCGTTAGTTTACATTGAAACTGAGCGTAAATGTTTACTAATTTGAAGGTCAAACATTACATTTTGGTATCAAAGGTCACTTGGAACAATTTTTTGACATTATAGAGCTTTACATCCATGTTAATTCTTTTAATTGTAGAATTTAGAGCTTTTTTATAGCAGTAAACCACACAAAATATTAGAAAAGTCCTTTACAACCATGTCCACTTCATTATATTAATAATCATTATGGTAAAATCATTTTTAGAGCAGGGGCCCATTTCTCGAAAGCTTGTAACTTGTAATACAAGCGGAAGTCCCTTTCTAGCAAAAGATGTCGAAAAGTGACATCCGCTTGTATTACAAGTTACAAGCTTTTGAGAAACGGGCCCCAGGTCGTAAAGGACAAATGTAATAAACTATGTCCTTTACGCCCATCTAGACCATACGATTTGGAAAATAAGCAAGATGAAATGAAGGCTTAAAGGACGGAAAATGAGATGAAAGTCACTTATTACAATATTTATACTTAGCGACTTCCTTTACCATTATATCTTAAAACTAGTAAGAACTAAGAACAGAGTTCAGCTTTCCTGGTAGCTTTAAGAAGTATGGCAGCCAGAAAGGGAGCCCCAAAACATTTATACTCCGACCAGGGTACCAATTTTATAGGCTCGAACAACATTCTGAAACAACAGTGGAAGGAGATTCAAAACAAAATCGTCGACAATTTCTTGGCTGAAGTCGCTGATATGGAAATCGAGTGGCATTTTAATGCTCCCGTTTGGCCCAGTGCGGGCGGACTCTGGAAAAGAGCCGTCAGAAGCTTAAAATACCATTTAAAACGCGTAGTGGGTGGACAAAACTTACATATGAGGAGTATGCCACGATTCTGGCCGAATTGGAGAGCGAATAGACAACAATGATGACCTGAATACGCTGACTTCAGCCCACTTCTTACAAGGACGAGCAGGAGTGACTATAATAGAAACATACGAAGACGCACGCACAAGATGGAATTTAACACAAAAAATATTCAGTGATATTTTGAAAAGATGGAAAACAGTGTACTTAAGCCAATTAACAGCAAGACAGAAATGGTGTGAGCCCAAGAAAAACAGAAATAGGGGACATAGTGGCTACACATGAAGATAACTTACCAGCAGGGAAATGGGCACTAGGACGAGTTATCGACGTGGACGCGGCCGGCGGACGACTGAGAGCAGCCGCCCCCTCCCGCGCCCCGCGCTCCGATCCGTATGTAAACGCGCGCGCACCGTACATCAGAACAGTGGTTAGGACAAACAAGGAGAAGTTAAGACGGCAAGAGACGATGGCGCTACGCATCCTCACCAAGGCGCCGAAACACAAGAGGAACGCCACCATCGCCGAAGAACTACAGTGGGAGGGTCTGGAGCAGTTCGTAGTCAGACTCGCGCGGGTTATGTTTGACCGCGCGACAACTCTAGCTACGAACACCTCCAGAACATCGCGCCCCACTACATCAGGCCTCCCGAGCGCAGGGCCCGGGCCCTACGACGGGCCCTACTTCACCTCGGATAGCAGCAGGCGCCAGCACCGTGGCTGGGCCATCGGGCCCGCCGCGGGCACCGCCGCCGCGGCCGGGCCATGGGGCCCGCCGCGGCTCGCCGGGACTAGAAGCAGATGACATCACCGCGGCTGGGCCATCGGGCCCGCCGCGGCCACACCAGACGTCAAGTCGTCCCCAAAATGACGACGAGCGACCATCCCACCGCAGTGGGATGGGATGCGACATGACACAGGAGTCATAGCAGCGGCACTCCAACCCCTGCCCCCATCATAAGAGGAGCAGCGGACGATACCACAACAAACAGAACAGTGGTTCTCACCACCTTCCGCCGTGAGGATCGCTGCGCCCTGGTAGTGCCGGCCCGTTTACAGACGAGTAGGCACACCGGTCCCCCGCTCACCTCCCCCCTTCCGTGATACCGCTCCCTAGAGTGCCGGCCCGTTTATAGACGAGTAGGCACCTAGGATACGCGGCCGTATTCCTTGAAGTAGAAGCCAGAGTGCCGGCCCGTTTATAGACGAGTAGGCACCTGGACTCCCGGTCCTACATCCCCCTCGCCCTTGCGACCGCCGCAAGGGTTGGGGTTTACCTACTAGCTCCGCGTGACACACGCCGCGTTAGAGTAGGGATCCGCGACTATCCCGAGTCGCTCCCGCGCCGCACTTAGCCTAGGATACCTAGCTATAGATAGTTAAGAGTCAATTATAAATAAACCGACATAAAAGCCCGCTGAGTTGTAATCTGTACTTTATCCGTGTTTCTCTTAATCGCCCTGCAACCCCTCTCTCGTTTGAGCTAACTAGGAAACCCGAGGTCCCTTCAGGACTAAGGGAGTTGTATGAGGTTACGCCCACCCCGGTGCGCGTGACCCCATCACAGTCTCATTAGAACGGCGCTGTCTCATCGAG
The DNA here is from genome assembly GCA_947086415.1 of Pammene aurita. Lineage (NCBI taxonomy): Eukaryota > Metazoa > Arthropoda > Insecta > Lepidoptera > Tortricidae > Pammene > Pammene aurita. The sequence continues at coordinate 4,760,235 of OX352314.1, read as the reverse complement.
GCAGCTCTTTTAGACGGTCTACCCATTATTAATTATGTACTAACACTAAAAAGTACAAAATAAACCAAACTTTTTAACAAAAAATAAAACCGACTTCAAAAAAACCCGCACAAAAAGATTTACAAAAAAAAACATAAAAAAAGGGTTTAGAAACAAAATAAAACCTGCCCTAATCAAAAACACACAAAATAGCACCTGCCCTAAACACTAAAAAAAACAAAATATATTTTCAATCTTGAAGCAAATCAAATTATTTTGTTCAATATTTTTTGATTTGCAATTTTTAAGTAGTTACACTACTATATATAAACTGAAAATAGATGTCATATACTTCAGAAAAAGTGACCAAACCCTCCGGTGTCCGAGGCCAGATTTGAACTGGCGTCTTCAGCTTTCGCGGCTGACGTCCTGACCACTAGACCACCCGGTCACGGCGGAACTTGACAAATTTTCTCATGTATATGCAATCTTTGAATTTGAAACGGCTAGGCGCCGTTGACCATACTCTAAGGGCATGCGCAGTACGTGCTTGCACCTCCTATCCGAATCTCTTACGTGATTCTGGTATAGCGAGAGAGATGGTGCTGCCATCTATGAATCTTGAAGCAAATCAAATTATTTTGTTCAATATTTTTTGATTTGCAATTTTTAAGTAGTTACACTACTATATATAAACTGAAAATAGATGTCATATACTTCAGAAAAAGTGACCAAACCCTCCGGTGTCCGAGGCCAGATTTGAACTGGCGTCTTCAGCTTTCGCGGCTGACGTCCTGACCACTAGACCACCCGGTCACGGCGGAACTTGACAAATTTTCTCATGTATATGCAATCTTTGAATTTGAAACGGCTAGGCGCCGTTGACCATACTCTAAGATCATACTTTAATTTGATTTGCTTCAAGATTCATAGATGGCAGCACCATCTCTCTCGCTATACCAGAATCACGTAAGAGATTCGGATAGGAGGTGCAAGCACGTACTGCGCATGCCCTTAGAGTATGGTCAACGGCGCCTAGCCGTTTCAAATTCAAAGATTGCATATACATGAGAAAATTTGTCAAGTTCCGCCGTGACCGGGTGGTCTAGTGGTCAGGACGTCAGCCGCGAAAGCTGAAGACGCCAGTTCAAATCTGGCCTCGGACACCGGAGGGTTTGGTCACTTTTTCTGAAGTATATGACATCTATTTTCAGTTTATATATAGTAGTGTAACTACTTAAAAATTGCAAATCAAAAAATATTGAACAAAATAATTTGATTTGCTTCAAGATTCATAGATGGCAGCACCATCTCTCTCGCTATACCAGAATCACGTAAGAAATTCGGATAGGAGGTGCAAGCACGTACTGCGCATGCCCTTAGAGTATGGTCAACGGCGCCTAGCCGTTTCAAATTCAAAGATTGCATATACATGAGAAAATTTGTCAAGTTCCGCCGTGACCGGGTGGTCTAGTGGTCAGGACGTCAGCCGCGAAAGCTGAAGACGCCAGTTCAAATCTGGCCTCGGACACCGGAGGGTTTGGTCACTTTTTCTGAAGTATATGACATCTATTTTCAAAATATATTTTCACACAAAATATTTTGTTTGGAGACTCCAAACATAAATAATGATTGTAAAAATGTAAATACGTGTAAAATTGTAATACTTTCGTCTAAGCAGTCGGAACTGTTATGTAAATATTGTAAATATCTCTTAAAGGTTGTATATTATGTTATTGTTTATTATGTTTTTTGTAATTGTCATGAATAAATCTTTCATTCATTCATTCATTTCATAGGTAAATAATAATTTAGCGTGTAGGTACAAAATATTTGACGTGAAAAATATTATTGATGAAAAAGCAGTCTGCAGTTAAGCCCTAATATGTTAATATTGTAAATATATAACATAGGTATAGATTCAAATTAGCGTAGCTTAAATATTTTGTGTGAAAAAAATATTATTTATTAATTTATTTTATTGGTATTCAGGACAACAACAGCCATAGATACAATTATGATTAATAGTAGTTACATAGAAAAAATAATAGTTTAAAAAACTAAAAAAACACGCTTTTAGCACGCACTAAAAATTACAAAATAATTCGAACATTTAGTTTGATGACTCAAGAGCTTTCCCTTTGCCAAATCTTCATTAGATCGCAGGTAAACATAAACAATTTCAGTTCGTGATGTACGATAAATAATTACCTATGCGAAATGGTTATAAGTAGGTAATCATCTATAATGAATATTTACTATGATTTATTATGAAAGAAAGCGTGGAGCGTTTATGTAATCTTTACTCTTTTTGGACAGAACGCTCCACGCTTTCTTTCATAATAAATCATAGTAAATATTCAATAAAGATGATTACCTACTTATAACCATTTCGCATAGGTAATTATTTATCGTTCATCACGAACTGAAATTGTTTATGTTTACCTGCGATCTAATGAAGATTTGGCAAAGGGAAAACTCTTGAGGCATCAAACTAAATATCCGAATTATTTTGTAACTTTTAGTGTGTGCTAAAAGCGTGTTTTTTAGTTTTTTAAACTATTATGTTTATTTTATACTTTTTAGTCTTCTTATTATTTTTCGTATCCCATTCAGCAAACCCTTTCATTTAATACCCATATCATGGGGGTGCATTTCAAATAGCCAATCCGCCATCTTGGATGTCCGCTATGTTGGATTTAAGTCACGTGACTATTTTTTTCGTATTCCTGACAGCAAACCCTTTCATTTGATACCCATATCATGGGGGTGCATTTCAAATAGCCTGTCCGCCATCTTGGACGTCCGCCATATTGAATTTAAGTCACATTACTATTTTTTTCGTTTTCCTGACAGCAAACCCTTTCATTTGATACCCATATCATGGGGGTGGATTTCAAACATCCAGTCCGCCATCTTGGGGAGGCCGCCATATTGGATTTGTAATGACGTTTCTTAGCTAGTCATGTATTGTCATCAGAACTCAGAGCGTGTGCAAAATTTCATCCTAATCGAAGACCGGAAAGTGGGTCAAATTAAGATTCCAAGATTTTCTTACATACATAACTCTTCTGTGGAGATTGGATGGCTATAGGTACTTAGGTTGCGTTAAATATGAATACGTGTCGTTAGTTTGAGCTCTTTATTGAGACTGATTAACCTACTCTCTTATGCCCACTACATCACCGGGCTAATAAAAGAAAAAAAAATTTATGCAAAATATTTTTTTTTTCATAAGTAGAAGTAATGTAACATAGTTAACAATAAAAAAAAAATTTGTAAGGTAAACATTAATATAATTTTAATGCATATTATTGTATGCTCATATTTATCGAAGAAAAGAAAAACATTACGTAATAAACAGTTTTACACGATTTTTATGAATAGTTTCATTTTTTCCCTTATTTTCTATTATAATATTCGTTCCACAATCGCTTATAACTTTAAATGGACCTTTATACAATTTGTCCAATTTTTTCCCAGTTTCGTTTTTTATCAAAACTAAATCATCCTTCTTGTAGACAAAAGGAACAATTTTTCGATCATACAAATTCTTATTTGTTAACTTACTTCTAAACAAATGCTCTCTCGCATCCTTATGAGCTAACTGTAATCTATGCCTTAATTCTAACATATTTATTAGGATTATACAATGGATCCAAAGTATTACTTAAATTACTAGGTACTTGACATTGTTTTCCGAAAACAAGTTCAAATGGCGTGTATTTTGTAGAACTATATACCGTGGTGTTGTAGGCAAAACACCAAAACGGTAGCCAGTGACTCCACGTATTTAGACGCTCGTCACAATAAATTCGTAAAAATGCCGCTAAATGCTTATGCATATTTTCTATAGCTCCAAGAGATTGATGGTGGTAAGCAGTCGAATGCAATTTGTTAATATTTAAAAGTTTACATACCTCGCTAAATGTTGACGATGTGAACTCTGTCCCCTTATCGGTGGCAATGACCTTCGGTATACCATACCTTAGTATGAAATTGTTGACTAAGGCTCGCGCCACGCTGACTGTGTCCTTGTTCCGTAGCGGGTACGCTTCGATATACTTACTGAGTTCACACTGTATAGTTAAGATGTAGGAGTAACCTTCAACATCTGTTTCTAAAGGTCCTACGATGTCGAGAAATATTTTCTCCAAGGCCGTTGTGGCTGTTGTCGTTATTTCCATAGGTTCCCTATTTTCTCGCGAATATTTCATAAATTGACATTTACTACATTTACGTACAAAATTCTTAACATCATGTTCTAACTTTGGCCAAAAGTATTTACATTTAATGTTATTTATCATTCGTCGTATGCCAGCATGCCCACTGGTCGGCAATAGATGGTAGTCATTTAATATTATTGTTTTTTCTTTTTCATCAAAAATTCTCTTAACATTTCTGAGAATGCTAATGCGTGGTCCGGACCACTTATCATTACTCATTATTTCTTCACTAAGATTCTTTAAGAATAACGCGTTATTTTGTGTCTTAATGACATATATTTCTGTTATATTTATCTTTTTACAAAAATCACTTAGTTTATTCGCAAAATCGGCTCGCGTATAATGCGACATATAGCTAAGGTTTATGTATATAATTGACTTTTCTTCAATTAACGAAAAACATTCTTGCTCCATTGTAATTAGATTTTTCTCTCTTAACTCGTCTAAATTCGAACTTTTAATGAATTGCAATTCAACGGAATTACTCGGTTTTCTTAATATTTCCAAAATTTGAGGTTGATCAGGCCTCGAATCCTTGGGAATATTAAGATTCGTAGTATTTCCGAAATCCAAACTCTGCTGTAAAGCTTTTCTACTTTGCGCTCTAGTTGAAACCAAAACTTGCTCTCCTATATTTTTTAATTCGTCCGAAGTGATGGTCACCCTACTCAACGCGTCCGCGACGACGTTATCTCTGCCTTTAACGTATACAACTTTATAGTCGTACTCTTCGAGTTGTAATCTGAATTTAATTAAACGACTTGATGGGTCCTTCATGCTAAACAAATATAATAGTGGCTTATGGTCAGTCATTATAGTAAAACTTTTTCCGTATAAATAGGGTCTGAAGTATCTGACACTCCATGTCACAGATAATAATTCTTTCTGAATTGTTGGATAATTTAACTCGGCCTTATTTAATGTTCTACTAGCGTATGCTACGGGTCTCATGTCCTTATTACATAAACATGAGCCTATCGCTTTCCCGGAAGCGTCCGTTTGTAAGAAAAATTCGTTTTCGTCAGAAAAATCTGGATACTGTAAAATTGGGAGAAATTAGCTTTTCCTTTAAATTTATAAATGCTTGTTTACATTCTTCTGTCCACTGAAATGTAACATTTTTTCTACTTAACTTATTCAAGGGTAATGAAATATCTGCAAAATTCGGTATAAATTTCCTGTAATAGTTACAAAAAGCAACAAAACGTCTAACTTCTTCAGTTGTTTTAGGTTCCGGATAATCTTTTAATACTCTCGTTTTCTCAGGGTCAGGCAAAACTCCTTCGGCCGACACTACATGGCCTAAATAAAGCAATTGTTTTTTAAGAAATTCACATTTTTGGGGATTGACCTTTAAATTTACCTTTCGTAATCGTTCTAACACGTCAGTTAAGTGTTTGTTATGTTGTTCCATGTTTCTCCCAAAAACTACAAGGTCATCCATATAAATAAAGCATTTTTCGTACGAGAGACCTGACATGGCAATTGACATGACACGTGAAAATGCGCTAGGAGATATTTTTAATCCCATGGGGAGCCTCTTCATACGAAATTGTCCTTGGCTACTTGAAAACGACGTAATATTTCTGCTATCTTTGTCTAAAGCTGTCTGGTAGTATGATTGCTGTAGGTCTAAGTGACTGAAGTATATAGCTCCAGACAACGAGTCTAAAATCTCATTAATGTTAGGTAGTGGAAACTTATCATCCTGAATTACGTTATTTACTCTTCGGTAGTCTATAACTAACCTCCATTTTTTTGTGTTATTGTCAGATTTTTTGGGTACTAAAAGTATTGGGCTATTCCAGTCACTATTTGTGGGTTCTATAATGTCGTCTTCTAATATATTTTTTATCTGTCTGCTAATTTCTGGTTTCATGGTTTCTGGTAAACGGTATGGTTTTACATAAACTGGTTTTGTATTAGGTTTTACGCTAATTTTCTGACTCAATATGTTTGTTGTGCCTAACTTGTCACCATCTAAATAAAAAACGTCCGCATACTTCACACATATGGACTCAATAAGTTTTCTGTCAAATTTATTTAAATGATTTAATTTTAATGTTTCTAATAAACGCGTCACCCGTTCTACTCCATTGTCGTACTTGTTAAAATAACATATGTCATATTCCTTTAAAGATGTCAATTCTGGTATAAAAATAGGTAGTTTAATGTCCTTATCGCTCGTGTTTAATATTCTAATCGGTATTCTATTATTTTTAACTTTTCCTATCGTTCCTGCTAAAAAAAACATTTTCTTTCAATTCGCATGAATTTACGACATATTCATTTCCTATTTGAAATGATGAATTTAATTTCATAAAATGCAAAGTCTCACTTCTCGCTGGTAGTGATAAATGTGTATCAGTATCATTATTTCCATGAATTGGCAACACACAAGCTTGGTCGCCGTAATACAACGTCAACAAGTTCGTCCGTAAGTCGATATCTGCACCGTGAGTTCTCAAGAAATCTAAGCCAATAAGCCCGTCTGCATGACATGGCATTTCATTTAATACGTGGAACTTATGTGTGAATGCTATCTGGTTACAATTCTCTAGTGATACATATGCTATGTTATTGCAAGTGATTCCACCGCCAACACCTTTTATAACTGAATCTCTCTTTTGTAATAAGTTACTTGGAACTTTATCTAAATGAATTAGTGAACAAGTTGCGCCTGTATCGATAATAAAAGATAGGTCTTGCCCATTGACTCGAAAAATTACGTAATCTAATCCTTCACACGTAAATACGTAGTTTATGCCTTCACATATTAACACTTTAGGGACGAAAAAACTCTGAAAGATTGGGTTGTTCGTCACTCACCTGGTTTCCAGATGTCGTAGCAGCGTAGATCGCGCTATGTTGGTGCCCGCGACCTCCTCGGGCACTACGGCTGTTACGCGGGAAATTCCGCGTTGCTCGCCCTCTGGTTTGGTAACTGTTGCTACCCCTATACCTGTTAAAGGTATTGGGTGCCCAGTTGTTGGTACGGTGATACTGGTTATTGAAACCACGGCTATTCCATCGGCCGCGATACTGCTGATTATAGTATCCGCGACTGTTCCGTCCACTTACTTGAAATCCTCTCCTGTTGCCTCTCATGTGCATAACCACGGGGGTTGGCTGGCTGCTGTCCTCATCCTTGGCCGCTTGCACTGCTTCCTTCAACTCCTTGTAATTTCTAGCTGGAATTATAGTTCCTAACCTTCTGTTGCGCAAACCGTCTGCAAACTTTTTAATAGCTAAGTTTTCGTTTATTGGTCTCAAGATTTCGCATGCCTGTTGATTATTGTCCGCTTGCGCAATCGTGAGATTAGTAAACAACTCTTCAATCTTATCGGCATAGTCCGCAACAGATAGGTTATTTTGTGTAACGCTATTTAATTGCACTAACAATGAATTTGCTGATTTTTTTGGTAGTAAATATTTCTTTATGTCAGCGATTAATGCTGAAACAGTATCATAATTTTGATTTAATTTAATTTTTGCGTTCCTGGTCAATTTCGTTTTTTAAACAAACGAAATCAGCAATTTCTTGTTATCTGCTTCTTTCAATATGCTATCCATCATCTCAATACCTTCAATTATTCTCTCTACCGTATCATCTTTGCCATCATATAAGGGAATCCAGTGATCCCACTTCCTTTAAGTCGAATTTTTCTGCCATTTTAACTTGTTTCTGGACTTCACTAGAATTACTGATACTATATTCTAATATTCTATTATAAATCTTATCTATTTTGTTGCAAATTACTTCAAGTACGTAATCGGAAAATTCTTCTGTATAAGTACTGCTAGAACTAGACTCAATTAACTGTATATAATGCGAATATATTTCTTTCGCCTCGCTTATTTTATTAATCCCGACTTTCTGTAGACTACGTTCGGGTCCTAGCTTACGTAACTCTACTTGAAGTTTTACTAATTTGCTTAATACATTATTAAGTTGTAATTCCATAAGTGGAACACTAAAATAGCATATTTAAAACTAGGTAGTATGTTATAGTAGAAGTAACTATTCGCGCATAAAAAAAAAGTAAAAAAAAAAATATAAGAGAAAGAGCACTTTACTTGTATACCGTTCACTTCACACACATTTCTTCATCACCATCGTTGCCACGTTCAGCGCCATCCTCTCGTACCTGGTTCCGGCGTCCCGAAAGCCTTACACGAATTCGTCGTACCATATCATTACGTATTTCTCGTTGAATCCATTTGTGGTGGCACTGTTTGTACTTGAATAGTGCATAAATTATTATCCCCAGTGCAACGATAATCAAAATACATTTCACCAATATGTTGTTTATTCGGAGATGCTCGGTGTGCTCGCTAATACCCTGGCCTTCATTGGAGCCTGCAGCGTTCTGTGTAATTATGACTTCCTTCTCCTCTTGTTTGGAATACGATTTGCCCATTGTAATTCCAAAAAGTCACCGTCCAGCACAGGTCGTCGAGTGTGTATATTTTTTTGTTTTATTGTCCAACACTTCACTGGTTCACAGCGCAGAAAATGATACAGTTCGAAGGTATATACAGTTAAAAATTGGCTTGAATCGAATAACGCGGAGCAGATAAGTTGTTACGTCGTAATAAAAGTCATACGAGTATAACCACTGGCTAACACTTCACATAGAGTCTGAATTGCTGATGTCGTGGAATGCGCCCGGGCCGCTCGGCGGCCGGCGCGACTAGCAAGGTCGCCATGTGGAGATTGGATGGCTATAGGTACTTAGGTTGCGTTTAATATGAATACGTGTCGTTAGTTTGAGCTCTTTATTGAGACTGATTAACCTACTCTCTTATGCCCACTACAGTTAGTTACAATTGAAGCTAGTAAAAGCGTGTTAAAAAGGCCAATAACAGTCATCCGTTACTTTACAATATCTAAGTTGCACAACAGAAAACAAAAAAAATGTGAAATTAATATTATTGTTTTCACAAATGCCCGATACAATAGTACCAAAATGTAGTAACTGTTTTGGAGTATTACAGGAGTAGAAAAATTAAAACGGCTTTCGATCTATTAATACGTGTAATGTCTTACTTGACACATACAGAAGAGAGATACAAAAGCGCCTGACAGATTCACGTAGCAATCTTCCATAGGCTATAGAGTGAGTCGGTGAAATTTAAACATGCCGGCGGGGTTGAAAGGAAACCTTCCGAGAAGAATCAGTAGCCACAGGAAGCGGACAAATCTTGCTGAAAGCTCGTCGAACGACTCCTCCAGCCGTCTTCACATCAGCCACTCGGGATATTCCATCCTGTCCAGAGTGAATGGCTACTATGCGTCCGAGTTTCCATTTCAACGGAGGAAGATTGTCCTCCTTCAGAACAACGAGGGCATTTTTTTTGAGAGAATCATGGTTGAGTCTCCACTTGATTCGGTGTTGCAGTTCTGGGACGTATTCTTTAGTCCACCGAGTCCAGAAATGCTGGCGAAGCTGTTCAATTCGGTGGAATCGGGATAGATGCTGGTACGTGTGGTCCTGCAGATCCTGCACCGGTAGTGAGGTAAGCGAGCGTCCAACAAGAAAATGTCCAGGGGTAAGCGCTGAGAAATCGTCCGGGTGCGATGACAGAGGTGTGAGCGGTCGAGAATTCAAAAGTGCTTCAATATTTATGAGGGTAGAATTAAGCTGTTCATAAGTTAGATTACAATTTCCCAACACTCGTTGCAAATGAAATTTGACAGAACACCAGCCTCCCAAAGACCCCCGAAGTGAGGTGTATAAGCAGGCAGAAAATGAAACCGAGTTCGTTAACTAGCCAATGTCTCAGCCAAAGAGTTGCAATTTTCTTTTAGAAACTTCGTGATTTCATTACAAGCTCCGACAAACGCAGTACTGTTATCGGAATAAACATTGGCTGACCCCTTCGAGAGATGAAGCGAGACAGTGCTAATAAGTAAGTTTTACTAGTTAAATCTCCCACCAATTCTAAATGTATCGCCTTGGTTGTGAAGCATATAAAAATGGCAACATAAACTTTAACTAATACACAACCACGACCTTGACGGCTGGCTGCCATGAGTGGACCTGCGTAGTTCACGCCCACATTCTGTTATTGTGGACAGTTCCAACGTTTCTAATAAATCAGAACGATTTCGCATGAATGTTAAAAACGCTTCGAGAGTAATTGGCTTATCTTTATCTAAGAGACCTTTGTACTCTTCCTATTCCCGATGCGACTTGGCGTCTAACTTATGTGACACAATATAAATAAGTAACGTATCCCATTGTTTTACGGGTTCGCCGAGTGTTTCTAAGGCAAGCAAGTTCTTGTTTAATTGGTCGATCATACGTTTTAAGGCAAATGAAGACTCCTTGGTAATTGTTTCGATGTTAAAGATTGCTGAAACATGATTTTGCAGCAATAAACGTTTATTATCGAAACGATCACACAGGAGTTTCCATGCAGTTTGATAATTTTTTGAACAGAATTCGACTGATTTAACAACTACTGCTGCTGAACCCTCCAATGACGATCTCAAATAGTGAAACTTATTAATTTCGTCAATTTCATAATTTTAATGAATTAGGTTTAGGAATGTGTCGTGAAACTCGAGCCGATTTTCATATGAACCTGAGAATTTTGGCAACTGTATGACGGGAAGTTTAACCAGTTTATGATTGCTAGCACTGGAAATACTAGCACGTTCGCTACCCACGTCTTCTTGCTTTTTATGGAATGAAATTAAAATATCTTGTGCTTTAGCAAGTGCACTGAAGTACTGGGTTCTGGGAACTCAGTTCGCTCAGATAACTGGAGATCAATGCTTGTAGATAAACATTCCAACTCTAACTGCACTTCATCGTACTCACTAAATACCTTTTCCATTCTACTTATTCGCAACTGCAACTCATTGGCGGCAACAGAGGGTAAGTGAAGTACTTACTAAAGAATTCACGTAGTTCGAAAAGTTAGTTAGTTTGCCTTTATAACTGCCACGTCTTTTGATTAAATCCTTTTCTTCGGTCATTTTGAGAGGCGTGTGTAAACAACTGAAATGTTATACAATGCAAGATTAACTTAAATGTATAAGAAATGTATGGATGTACAGTTTGTTAACTACCTAAGTTTATTTATGCCTAATCAACAGCTAATTAAGTGTAACTTTATTTAATTTACTTAATTTAAAGTTTAAACACTGATAATTGCAAATGAATGTAATGTTTTGCAACGCATAAATGATTAAATTAGCTGTGAAAGCTATTGTTTCAAATAACACCTGTGTCTTAACGTCGACATAAATAATGATTGACTAAATTCACAGTTCGTACATTAAATAAGAAGTTAATTAAATGCCTAGGCAAATATCAGTAAGGAACTAATACTAAATTAACTAACTACGAAATAAAATGAAAGTGAACTAGTAATCTGACGGGATAAAGGTTAACCTAACGGTTAGGTACGTGGCTAAGTTAAACAATTGAAATGGTACTAACCGTTTTAAATCGTATCCTTACACTTCATTATTACCTGTATGACGAGTGATGGATGAAAATTAAGAATACTGAAAGCTTAACACTGTCTTCAAGTCCAGAAATCCCACATGAACACGATCTCAGCAACCTCTTTTCCATGTAAGCGTGATCCTTTGTTCTAGTTGGACGAATTTCTTAATTTCTTCACTCGTCAGCTCCTTTTATTAATTATTTAAGGATTATGGGCTGTAAATCTTCAGTCCGGTTCGCTCCAGGACCATGTTTTGGAGTATTACAGGAGTAGAAAAATTAAAACAGCTTTCGATCTAATAATACGTGTAATGTCTAACTTGACACATACAGAAGAGAGATACAAAAGCGCCTGACAGATTCGCGTAGCAATCTTCCATAGGCTATAGAGTGAGTCGGTGAAATTTAAACAGTAACAAAATGCTTTTGTTAAAAACGTATTTAAATACAAAATAGAAAATAGGTATTTTGAATTTTGTATTTGCATTTTAAATACAAGTATTTCAAATAAGTCACATCTCTGCTAATAATGCTATTCTATATTTTTACTTTTATATCAGTTGGAAATTGCGTAAAAATGACACCTGTCAATGAGGGCCAAGGATTGTACTCCGACAAGCTTGGAACTATGCAACTAGTTAGAGATGAAAGGAATAAACTAACTAGTAGCGTACTACGACATGAGCCCACACTGGGAAGGAGTATCAGCATACAAAAAATACAACGAACAATTAGAAACTATTTGTAAACAAGTTAGAAGCCTTTCACACTGTGACGTCATCCTTTTACAATTACAACATTCATACGACGAACTGCAACATTACAATAAAGTACTATCCCGACATGAGCTGAAACAACAAACACGCAAGAAACGGGGATTAATGAACGGTGTCGGAAACAGCGAATACTTCATTCGGAGTTTTAGACGATCGGTTCGCTCAACAATACTGGACAGCTTTGCAATTCAAAAGCATATAAAAAAGGAAAGCAAAGTTGATTGCCCCAGAAATTGACCCAATTAACCATGTTATAAACATCACGGTCGAAAAATTTGCAAACAACAGCTTTCATTTGTAAGAAGAATGTAAATGTAAAATCATAAAAGAAAAATACAAAAGCGCTAAAAGAAAGTCAACTTCCTGACGATACGATTAACAGCTATTCTGTACACTATATAGCCATATACTGCCTCTTGGTAGCAACTAAAGCTATAATAATCTTACTTGTATGCCGCAAAACACGTTGTCAGTAGCAACTTTTAAGAACCTGGACAACCCAAGCAAACACAGAGAGCACAACAGCTCGGAACAACAACATCGCAAGACCCCGTGCAAACCCGCCGCGCCGCCGCCGCCGCGCCGCCGCCGCCGCCACTCCGAGTGGTCGCGAGCGAGGCCTTTACGCCGAACACGCGATGCAGACTACTACGACGCACCAGCATCATCTATATCTATCTTCTATCTTCTATACATATAATAAAGCTGAAGAGGGTCGAAAGTCTGTACATGGAATATATTCGAAAAAAAGTTGGCTGGGGACTTACTTGGACTACTTAGAATCGATAACAGAACACGTTCCAACCATTTTTAGAATTTTTGTCTGTTTGTCTGTTTGTCTGTTTATCTGTTTGTCTGTTTATTTGACCGCGCATCACGTGAAAACGGCTGAACAGATTTTGATGAAATTTTGTATATAGTTTGAGTCCCAGGAAAGGATAATAGATAGTTTTAATCCCGAAAATCAACCCTGATGGGGGTGAAAAGGGAGTTGAAAGTTTGTATGGAGAATTTTTTTTCCCAATATGTCCTAAGACTAACGAGTACCTTGCTTAACTAACAGATGGCGCTGAAATTAATACGTTGTGACATGAATAATCCACTTAGGAAGGATTTTGACAAATTAACTCTAAGTTTACAAGTGGGGGTACGGATATCAACAAAAAATAATTATTGACTTAATTGTACACCAAAATTAAACGACAATAAATTAATTTCCACACATTGCACAGTGCATGTTAATAGTCAGCCTCACGATTTTGATATCTATTCTCCTTTTCTCTAATCTTACTTTTAAGTCTTCTAACTAATATTAGACCTAAGTTCGTTGTTAGTATATTTTCGTTAATAAGTAGTTAGGTTATGATACAGATACAGATATTTTATTGGTAAAATTAAAATTTTACAGGTCATGAGTAGGTATACATTTTTTAAGTACCCTCCTTAAATACTAATTAATTTGATACATACAATGTTGTTATTGTTTAGGTATTAAAATGTTGATTACATGTCAAAGTCAAATTATAAAGTTACAATTAGACATACATTTAGGATAGCTATTTGGTAGATAGGTACTAAATTAACATTTTTTAAGGATCCTTAGTAACCATAAACTCATTTACATTGAAACAGGCTAAAATATATGATATGAAGTATGATTTTTATGTGTATACTAGCTTTTGCCCGCGGCTTCGCTCGCGTTAAATTCGGAGTAACACGGTTCCCCTTTCCTGATTTAAAACACAGAAGAGAATTTGGAACGGAATATTATTAAAATTTCACCCCCTCCTTTAAGGGGTTGGGTGCAGATTTCCAAAAAAAATTGATGCACGATTTTTTTGTTAGTCACAAATAGTCTGCATACCAATTTTTAGCTTACTACCTTGAAAATTGCGAAATGCTCCATATAAATTTCCACCCCCCATTTTAGGGAAGTGGGGGGTTAGAAAGAGACAAAAAGTAGCCTATGTCACTCTCCATCCCTTCAACTATCTCCACTTAAAAAATCACGTCAATTCGTCGCCCCGTTTTGCCGTTAAAGACGGACAAACAAACACGCAAACACACACACACACTTTCCCATTTATAATTTTTATGTATTAATATTTCTTACCCTGGCGCATGGGGAATTTACATGGGGAATTTCAAAAATTCCAAAAATTAAAACCACAAAAATTACGAATAAGTCAAAAATGAAATAACATATCTTCGTTCCAACCGAGTGTTCCACGACACTTACGTATTTTTCACATGGACTCCCCCCCCCCAAGTACACCTCAAATAGAAAAAATCATTACTGATGCACCGAAAAAATCATTTTTGCATTTGTGACCCCCTCCCCCAAATTTCAACCGCGCTACAACCGCGCCTGGTCTTACCTTTCATGCTTAGACTGATTTGACGGGAGGATCGATTTGGATGATATTTGCCGTGGACATGAACGTATAAATACAAAAGTGGTACTGTATCGCCCGATATACACCTACTACTCTGTCGTTTCAATCATGCCAAAAAAATTATAAGGACAAAAAAAGTATCTAGACACGCGGCAGCGTGTCAAGCCAAGTTCAAGCGAAGGAACTGGCTAGCCAGCGCCAAGTGTATATTTACACGAACCACTTGGTGCCACTTTTGACCCTTCTATAACTCAAAACCTCTTTAACGTAAACACATAAAACTACGTGTGTTTAATTATATCCATAAGGACATCTAGAAGCCCAAATTTCATGAAGCTAGCTCAAACGGTTATAAAGGTATGAAGGTCAAAAAGTCGTTATTTTAGCACTGACTGACTGACATATAGTACCTAAACCTAACCTACTTCCAGATGACCTAGAAGGATGAAATTTGGAATCCAGCTCGGTAATTGTGTGTAAGCGTAGGAAAAAATCTAAACATAAAAAAAAAGTTAAAAAATAGGGGGGGTCCCCATACAAAAAAAAAATTGTATCGTCGGAACCGTTATAAGCAGATATTTGAAACTATCCCAATATATGTATTATTATATTTGCTATATAACAGAAATATAAAAATAAAGTTAAGTCAAAAAATAAGTGGCCCCCATACAAAAAACTTGTAATACACGCTAAACGACCGGCCAACGGTGTGTCGTCGGCGGCGCGCTGCACCACATAATTATACACAACAGAAATAAAGAGAATGTAGACAATGGCATAAAAAAGAAAACCATGCAGCGTAAACGCAAGAAAAAAACATTAAATCTCAATACCTGCCTAGTTTCCTTTACAAAAAGTAATGATATCCCACCAAAAACATAAATGTAAAAAAAGAGAGCCAAGTTCAATACAAAAATTATGCTTGGCTGTGGGCTTCGCCGCAAAAAGAATGGAGATCTAAATGAGTGCCAAGTTCTATGCAAAATCCAAATATGTATTTATAGGCACAAAATTATGAACAAGTATTAAACTCTATTTCTTTGCTTTATTGGATACCTATAACAATTGCTGTTATTTAAAAATGTGAGATCTTAAAGTAGGTTAGATTTGAATTGGCCAGTTTTTATCAGAATTAAATATATATATATATGTTGAATAACTCTATAAAATGACTGATGTAATGAGCCCACAGCCAAGCATAATTTTTGTATTGAACTTGGCTCTCTTTTTTTACATTTATGTTTTTGGTGGGATTGATTTTTGAGTAGTTTCATTTAGTGGTAATTGTAAAATATTTTATCAGTACTACTGTCCTCTAGCGTATCCATCTGTCAACTTTACTACAAGTTCCGCCTCCCCCTGGAGAAAAATATTTTTGCGGGAGAGAAATTAGGGGTGAATTAGCTGCTTACTGACACAGACCGAATTCCACGCGGGCGGAGCCGCGGGCACAGCTATTAACAATAAGTGAAGTGCAAGTGCGCGAAAAGTGGAAGAGTGTAACAAACATGAAAACATTGAACTGAAACAAGTGGACAGAAGCTGCTCGCCAGTGTTCAGACAGACATCGTAAAAAAAAAAATACTTAGATGTAAAAATATTGTTGATCATCTTGTATCATTTATCTTAGCAATTCGTGTCATCGCGTCGTATGCCCCCGCCAAAATGTTCGGTGCAATGCACATAACATGTTTAAAGCCTCGTGCGGCGCGTGCGTCTAGTCAGCAAAAAACTCATTACCCCAATATTTTAGAATTAATTTAGTTTTTCAGTGTACTTTTGGGATCCATCGCGACCGGGTACACTTGATTCACATTTAACTGTCTCAAAATTTTATTAACATTATTTTATAACATTTTACAACACATTAACATTAACATTTTAAAGATTTTTCTACTACTTTCCGGACGTTTTTACATTCAAGCAAACCCGCACCCCGAATAACTTTAATAAAGTAGAAAAATGGCCACAAACCGGGCATGTGCCCTAAGTGAATTTAACCATGTTGTACCTAGGATGTACTCACAGTTCGCGTTTTCTATACAAATCCAGTACCAGAACCGGCAATTTCCGATTCTCGCAACACAAACCCAGAAGGCAGCAGCCCTAATTGTATCTAACAATCTTACCCTTTCATGACCGTAGCTTTTAGCTCCTCTTTTATGACCTTCCAGCTCTTGGGCATGAGTCTGATGAAGCCACTTCGAGATGTGGAGTCGAACCCTAGGATCATCACATTGATCTGGTCCCCCAGCGGTTTGGCGGGGGGCGAGATAGGGCGAATACCTAGAGTGTTGCCTGACCATTTGTTTTGTGTTTTCCTGAAAAAGATATCCCATCAAAAACATTACATGTACAAAAATGCTAGTCTCGCAAAAGTTCTCCTACTGCAAAAAATATTAACATCTAATGTAAACAGTTTGGTTTATTTCCATGTTCTTGACATACGTCGCACCCGCACCATTGATGTTTCAGTGTTTGGCCTAAAGGTGGACTGGTAGAGAATGCCTTACGGCATTAAGTCCGCCTTTTGTAACCGTATATTTGTTACTGTGCAATAAAGTTTCAATAAATAAATAAAACCAAGCCGGTGTCCGTAGAACTCAATCCACGCAGGAGTTTACTAACAACATGTCATTGTGATCCTTTAAATATCGTATGTCTATATTTTTATAATAAAATAAATGACCTGTACCTCTACCACGAGTCATGTAGAAAATTCTGAATATTTTTCTATAGGCGTTAACGAATAATCGGGCTTCGAATCGTTTTCCTTCGGTATCGACAGCAAGAAATTCGAAATCTCTATGCTGACATACATCCGTCTCATAGGTAGAACGAGACGGATGTAGTCAGTACAGATTGTTATCGATAGGTTTTATTAAAACGCTACCATAAGACACTAACTTGACATACGTCACCGAAAAATACCGTATCGACTGTAGAAAACTCTTTCACTATCAAATTATAAGGTGAGATGTCAAAACATGGTGAAAGTGAAAACCATTCGTATTTATTGTGTTATATTTATATATTATTAGTTGACGAAATAATATCGACAAAGCCTTATATTAAGCATAATTTGTTAATAAGACTGCATAGTATGATGACTGGAACTGGAAAACGAAATGGTAAATTTCAAGCCGATATGAGAAATAGAAAGATCCACATCAACACTTCAATAAGAATAATTTTAAAAAAGAAATCTAGGCCCAAGAACTGCTGAATGTTTGTGAGATTTATGTATATTCAATTAATCTGTTTTTAATTCGACACAAAAATACCAACTCTAACCTAAAATGAATGGTAAGTAGTTGAAATTTGATATGATAGTTGTAAGTGTTATAACCACTTTAATTTTTAACCGACTTCAAGATTTGAAAAGAGGAGGTTCTCAATTCGGCGTGTATGTTTTTTTTTTTTTTTTTTTTTTTTTTTTTTTTTATGTTTGTTACTCCATAACTCCGTCATGTCTGAACCGATTTTGAAAATTCTTTTTTTGATTGTAAGTATATATATACAGATTGGTCCCGTTTTTGTCAAAACGCAGTTCTGATGATGGGATCCATGAGGAATCGAGGGAACTCCTCAAATCTTAAAGGCATACATATAGTGATTTTTATATTTTTATCAACAAAACCATCATTTTCATTCAAAACAGTGACATTGGATGAAGTAGAACTGCTGATGATGATCAGAACGGAACTCTTCAACGACGCATAGTTCACGTTTGGCGATTCGTCCTCTTCGCTGTGTTTGTTTAGCAAGTTTAATTGTCAGAACAAATGTTCGTCCAGCTCAAGTTCTGATGATGGGATCCATGAAGAATCGAGGGAACTCCTCAAATCTTAAGGGCTTACACATAGTGACTTTTGTATTTTTATCAACAAATCAAGCATTTTCATTCAAAAGAGTGACATTTGATGAAGTGGAACTGCTGATGATGATCAGAACGGAACTCTTCAACGACGCATAGTTCACGTTTGGCGATTGGTCCTCTCCGCTGCGTTTTTTAAGCAAGTTATTTCATTGTATGGAATCTAAGTGCACCATCTATCTACAATAATCCTTCACCGGCTACCCCCATTGAAGTCGGTTTTTTTTTCTTAAAAATTATCAATCATAATAATTACAATGAAACTGTGAAAAATAACAATTAATATTGAAACATCTTTTACAGGTTTTTGTGCATCATTCATTTATGATTGTTTGCTACACATGGCTGTAGCCGATAACTTATCACTGGCAAGGCAAACTATTTATCCCAGGAAGGTGTATTATTTTATATTCAGAAGTAACAACTGCGTTACAAGCCGGAGTCTACGAATCTTTGCATCCAAGTTCTATAAAATAGTGCTAACTTAAAAAACATCCAGATTTATACAGGGCACTTTGAAATAATAATGTACATAATTATATTAAAGATTTATTTATTGCGAAATATCCTTTTAAAGTAACATTGTCACAAACTAGAAACTCATAAGTACTACTAACAATTACTCGTACATGTAACTTATAAATAAAACCATAATTATGCAAGAAGCGGCAAAGCCGCAATCCTGCGTTGTGTTATGTATGAAAACCGGCGGCTTGCTGCAGCATCGTTAGCTTCCCTTGTGCGTTTGTTAGGTCGTGAGGCTGCCCATGTGCCCCTTGCTTCAGGGATCGATTGCCTCGACACCAACAATAGTTAGACGAACGACAACTACATTTAATAGTCTTGTAGTGATTTCGGATGTCGGGCGCCGCTCCAGCTTGTTTGCTGGTAAATAAAGGACTTCGCCAACGTGTCGGCGTCGACGGAGGTGGGATGTGTTTTAGAGAATCAACAACATCCTGAAAGGGTACTTATCCTTTTGTGATTATACAATAGACCTAAATAATAAGAAATAAACCTATGATCCACTATGATCTCTAAAAGTCGAACTGTCATGTTGACAAAATAACCAAATAAATTAAGAATCGCCTAACACTACATATGGTCGTAGTTCTAGGACGTTTTAAACTAGTAGTGTTATTTGTACATTTGACATTTCATCAATTTGGTTTTCTTATGTAATCCTATATCCTACGACGAAATAAATTTTGCTGCAACGCACACTACCATTCTTACTACCTCATCTCATGTTTTGTTACATTTTATTTTTACTTTTTCAAATGATTCTTTGTGTTATTGTTGTACTTTGCTGTTGTGTGTTGCAGAATTCAAATAAATCTTTTATCTATCTTATCTATCTATCTATCTATCTATCTATAAATATATGGATGGATGGATGAAGTACTGACAGTTTTCACCCCTTTTCCTAGCTTTGAATATGTATGACGAAAAACGTAATTTCCCTGTTTAAAAAAAAGTTGCAATCGGTGATGATTATGAAAAAATAGTAAAAATAAAGATCCTGACGAATTGAGAACCTCCTCCTTCGAAATCTTGAAGTCGGTTGATAACATTTTATGCGTTAAAAGTCACGCGCGTTTAAGGCTCCTTATTCCCTAAAAGGTCGAAAAACTATATTAATGAAAAAAGCCGCATAAAATGCTATCTATAAGATAGTTTGAAGTATTAGTAATACAAATAATTTTAAACAAAAAAGAACCGACTTCACTAAGCATCCACCTTTCCAACACCAAATGCTCGATCTGCTGTAAAAAATACTCAAATCACCATAGGTGTGCCTATAATAGTTGAAGAGTTCCCTCGATTTCTCCAGGATCCCATCATGAGATCCTGACATGGTTACAATGGGACCAACTGTGAAGTATACGCTTTCAAACAAAAAAAGAATTTTCCAAATCGGTCCAGCCATCTTCGAATAATCGGTGAACATACATAAAAAAAATGCAAAAACAAAGATCCCGACGAATTGATAACCTCCTCCTTCGAAATCTTGAAGTCGGTTGAAAAATACTTTTGAACCATACTTATTATTATTAAGAACCCAAAAATACGATTTTTACAGAAAGTGTCCTGTGAAGTGTGATTTATAGGTCATTTTTAAAAATTCATACTTAATTTAAACGTACCACTATAGTAATGATATTTTTTATCGTGATAGAAATATAGTTTAACTTTCCTCTGGTAATCTTTTTAGGGCAAAATATTTATAGACTTTTCGTGGAAAAAATTAAATGTAAACGTGTTTCCACAAAAAACTGGCATATAATTAGGAGGTATTTTGTCTATTATCCAAGATGAATCTTCGATATTTATTTCCATGGCCGTCTCAGACATGATATACTCAATTGAATTTTATTCAAGTTGAATAAAAATTGTTACCCTTTTTTGCGTTATTTGGAAATGAACGGTACATCTAACTGGAAAATCCGGAAAGGCCTTCCAAGACGACCAATTTTTTTCATGTTTTACTCGTTAAAATGTAATATTTGCTCCGATTGCCGTCTAGATAAAGAAATGAACTATTATATGCATCAATAGTTGATCTAAAAAAACTAAGTACTTTAGCCATAGCCTTCGAAGAAAATGAAGCATTTTAAGAAATTCGCGCGTTTTGGGAATAAGGCCTCTTAAATCAGGTAAAAAAAGGCTTACTGTCATAGCTTGTATTTCCCGGCTCCGCTGGCATGAACCGTAAGCCAGAAACAAAGTGGTTAAGGACGAAGTATAATGATGACTCGCGTAGGTCAGCTGTTTTGATGCTCTTATTATCAGGAAAATCGTCAGCCGGCTGATTTGAGGTAGAAAAACCGTCTGCTGATACCCTAAATACCATATATTCATGTAACTAGTTTACGGTTTTTTCAGTGCTATACAGCCGTCTGATGATTTTTATTTTATTTGTAATAGCATATACTAGTAAATTTCCTGTTTCAACTGGGACGTGATGGTCATTTTATTTTATATATATTTTATATGAGAAAATGGCTGCTGTTCCTCAACCCACTCAAGGAACGGCAGCTGACCATCACGAAGCTTGATTATTTACCGCCCTTAACCACTTAAAATTTACCGCTTGGGACACGATCGCCAACGGAAATTATTCCTGGTTTACGGCCTAGCAAGCATATTAAACACCCACAAAAAGTATGGTAATTTTTCAGAGCTAGTACGGTGTCTATGCTTATTATTGTTCACTGCTGATATAATTGTCTACAGTTCTAAACTATTTCTAAACCTTCAGATAAAATGTACTTAGGAAGTAAAACCTTTTTGGCTTACCTACAATCTGTTTCGGTTGGTGTGAAGGATGTGACGTTTGTCACGTCACGTCACTTTCTACAGTATTGAAATCTACGACACGAAACAAGCAATCGAACTGTCGTGAGCGAATTGCATAAACGATAATTTAACTTATGGTATGGCAGTAATTTTTAGTTCTATAAGTGACCGCTAGAGGCTCTGCACAAATTCTCCGTACAAATAATTTACGAATTCGTGAACGAATCTCGAATTGGGCTTATTTGCATGACTCGTGGTAGAGGTACTGACCATCGCACGGCTAAATATAGGTATAGCACAAACCGGCCTATCAATATATACACATTGCATTACATAATGTGATGTCATTAGATGATTTATTGTCCTGTGCGATTGCCAAGACATTCTATTTATTATAAAAATATAGACATCTAATGTTCAAAGGATCACGCTATCATTCATGCACATTTCCATACCTATTCTTACACTAGAATTCGTACGCATGCCCATATCCAAGGGTATTACCTAGTCTAGAAGGTACCTTACTAGGGTTCCTAGCCTATACTATCTAATTAGTGTAAAAAAGCTAAAATTTTATTAACAGAAAAAATAACAACATACTTGTGCGGTTTGTAAAACTAGACAACCCGATTGATATTGCGATATATTCAGGTTTTCAGTGGCTTCATAGCCTAAATATTGGAACTGTTCTAAATTTGGAGCTTGTGGGACTGCTAGAAGTACTTTAGATACACGATGATCGTGAATCAGTGAATCAGTGCGTCAGTGAGTCAGTGACAATTAAGCAACTTTGACTATGGCTTCGGGAAAAGGATGCGCTGGCATGGTCGTGCTTTTAATACAATTACGAGTAAAAGAGGACACAACAGTAATACAATTAAAATATGACAGGAAGTGACACAACAGTGACAATAGGGATGTTAAATATTTTAAAAATTTTGTTAAATGAATAGGTATAAAACAAGCAACCCCCCTCAGTTCCAAGGCCCTTACAATGTCAGGGAGTATTGGGATCCTCGGTGTCGACATTTCCAGTGACGTCCAATTCCGTAGTCACCTTAAGACGATTGTCGCCGGAGTGGCCTTGAGCGTTTGGGCGCTCTCTACCCGCGCCACCCGCGTACCTCTCTCATTGCGATTCAAAGAATATGACTTTACTCAGAGGCGCGCGGGCAGCTTTATAATAATTATAATCCTTTTGTGGGTGTTTTGTGATTTGAATACTGTGATTAAGTACTACGGTGACATTTTTAGGAATGCTACTTACCTATTAAATAAGATAAGTAATAACGATCTCGATTAGTAGATTTTTATGTAAAAAAATAAAAACCTAGATTTTGAATTTGAAGTACAGTGAGCGGCAAAATATTTATGAATTTACGAAATATGGTTAAAAATATTCCGCATATCAGAAAAAAAATAAAACATACTGACTAGTACGGCAATTTTATTTTATGGAGGATAGGCAGGCGTTTGACCACGATCTCACCTGGTGGTAAGTGATGATGCGGTCTATGGTGGAGCAACGGAATGCACATCAAAGCGGTGTTTTCATGTGAATTTGTATTTTTTTTGCTGTGTGAGCTTAATAGATGGTTATTTTTTGTTGCGATTTTAAATATTAACCGTAAAAATTCACTTAATTACGATAAATTAACAAAAGATACGATACGATAAATTAAAAAATTGCGAGTTGCGAATAGTAAAAATGCACATGTAAGGAGCGGCATTTGTGCACGAAATCGTCATACAATTGTCATGAGAGCTGTAAGCCCATTAAATTTAGATCTTTAAAATATAACACAGCGCAAACACTTCTTAGGGTTCCATAGTCAAAATGGCAAAAACGGAACCCTTAATAGTTTTTCGAAACATGTCCGTCCGTATATCACAGCCATTTTTATTATAAAACATATATTACTTAAATTTTATCCAGAGGTGTGTTTGTACCGCTACTTAGTTTTCTAGTTAGTTGGCTAGATTGCTAAAAAAACTTTTAGGGGAGGCACTCCATACATACATATGCCAAACTAAATGTCAAAAATATATGAACATGTTGTACGATACGGCTTTCAAAATATCTTATATATATACACGGTGCTCGCGAGGAAACCGCATAATTTTAACAGCGTTATCCCGACCTTATTTAGATACTAAAATGTCAAATAAACTTTTCTGAAATTCATCTTGTTTCGGGGTTATAACCAATTAAAAAATAAAATATTTTGATTATAACTCAGGACTGAACGCTTTCTTAACGGCAATTTCACCACTATGGAACTCAATATAGGCATCCCTGTTGACAGACATCAAAGTGACAGGAAACACTTTGCTTTAACTTTGATTTTAAGAAAAAAAAAAGTAGTTTTATTTGTTTTTAGGCATAGTTTTGTCATTAACATTTATTTTCAATTTAAGAATACGTTCAGAAAACACGAAAAAAAACAAAAAAATTTTTTTTTGGCGGAATTGTCCAAAAGTCATAGGATATTTGTTACTTCTTTTGGCCTCAGGAGTACGCTGTTAAAATTATGCGGTTTATATATATTACTAGCTGTGCCCGCGGCTCCACCCGCGTGGAATTCGGTCTTTGTCAGTAAGCGACTAAATCACCCCTAATTTCTCTCCCTCCCCCTGGAGGCGGAACTTGATGGTCTTGAAGTAAAGATGACAGTTGGATACGCTAGAGGACACTGAGGACAGTAGTCCAGATAAAATATTTTACAATTACCACTAAATAAAACTACACTCCAAAATCAATAGCTTTTTCCGTCCTCATGAAAATTTTTTGACATGATTTAAACGATATAGAATAGTAGGTGTATATCGGACGATACAGTACCACTTTTGTATTTATACGTCCTTGACTGTACCCATTGATATCATGTCAATGGCAATTAAATATCATACAAATCGATCCTCCAGTCAAATCAGTCTAAGAATGAAAAGGTAAGAACAGGCACGGTTGCAGCCTGAAATTTGGGGGTGGGGTAACTATGAAATTGGGGGATCACTAATGCGGAAATGATTTTTTGAGGGGGTCAGTAATGATTAGAAATATACACATAAAAATCCATACTTCATATTATAACCTAACAACTTATTAACGTAAGATTAGAGAAAAGGAGAATAGATATAAAATCGTGAGGCTGAGTATTTACATGCACTGTGCAATGTGTGGCAATTGGTTTATTGTCGTTTAATTTTGTTGTACTATTAAGTCAATAATTAATTTAAATTTGTTGATATCCGTGGCCCCACTTCTAAACTTAGAGTTAATTTGGCAAAATCCTTCCTAAGTGGATTATTCATGTCACAATTCATTAATTTCAGCGCCACCTGTTAGTTAAGCAGGGTATTCGTTAGTCTTAGGACATATTACTACAGTACGCGAACAGTTTTGAGCTTCGATAACTCACAAGTGCGATTTTATTTTTTAGTTAGATAAAATAATATGATTACTTACAGTAAAAAAAAATATTCTAACAGGTTTTGACGTCGCGCTAGGTATTATATAGATATTTGTTAATAACAACAAAAAGAGATTATACTATATAAATTTTCCTTTACCATACTATTGCATTCAACTATTTCAACATCATCTGTCATTTTATAACAATTTGGTCAATAGATTACCGAGCATAATCGAAAACAATTTGTCAAAATATAAGTGACCTTGAATTCTAGACGAATTACAAATGTCTAAGACGACATATGCTCTTGACAAAACCGTCATCAAATGTGAAGTTATATAGCAATAATTAAAAGCGATAGCCTGGTGGAGAAAAAACAAACTTACATAATCGTTTCTTTGTGTAGCAAACAAATACATGTATTATTCCTAGCGCAATTCTAACAATTGTTAGAAAATATTTTTCATTATTAGTACTTAACGTATTCTAACAGGTCACAAAATAAAATTGGACTTGTGATTTATGTCATTTTTAGGGTTCCGTAGCCAAATGGCAAGAACGGAACCCTTATGGATTCGTCATGTCTGTCTGTCTGTCTGTCCGTCCGTATGTCACAGGCATTTTACTCGGAAACTATATGACGTATCTGAATAAAATTTACACATAAGGTGTATTTTGTATGCAGCTACTTAGTTATGTAGTAAAATTTGAAAAAAAAAATTTTTAGGGGGGCGCTCCATAACTAAATTTAAAAAAAAATTAACCAAATATCAACATGTGACACATCAATCGATAGGCCTTTCAAAATAACATTGAGGTTTCTTTAACTATTTTGTGATTAAGTGAATATTTTCTGAAATAATCGCTTCGAAAGTCAGAAAAGTTGTGTAGCCCCCCCCCGTAACTTTTGAACCGTAAGTTCAAAAAATATATAAAAAATTGAAGAGATGCGCCTTATGACACTTTCTACTAAAATTGTTTTGAACATTATCGGTTCAGCCATTTCTGAGTTATCTCCAAAAAACTTCTTCCATAGGCATCAGATACGACCTCTTGGTATTAGTTTGGCAATCGAGTGTAGTGGCTATCCCCCTTTTAGAGGTTTAAGTTTTATAGCCTAACTATACCTGGCCGGGGATTTTCATGACAATTGGAAATAGTAATCCTTAAGGGGTGACTTCTGGGATAACAATGCAAAAAAAAACCGGCCAAGAGCATGTCGAGCCATGTTCAGTTTAGGGTTCCGTAATTGCCGCCCTATTAAAAAACATCCGTTCAAAAGGTCGCTTATTAAGGGATATTTGGCGGCGCTTCCGTCATAAAGTAATAATTGCGTTTTGGGTTATTTGTTTGGCGTTGTAATTCTACTATCCGGCACTTACGTCCTTTCACTATGCGTTTTTGACTGACAACTCAAAAACAGCTGAACCGATTTTATTAAATATATAGTTTTTATTAAAAGTTGAAATGTACAAAGGCTTCACTTCCATTATTTTTTTCAAATTTTTTGGACCTACGGTTCAAAAGTAAGATGGGGGGAGGGCTTTTTTGAAGATAAAATTATCTTTTGTCCTTTCTAGACCCATACTATCTCTATACCGAATTTCCTCTAAATCAGTTCAGCGGTAAAAAATTCCTCATACCAACTTCCAACCCCTTTTTCACCCCCACAAGGGTTTGAAAACTATCCTATGACGTTTCTCGGGACTCAACTTATCCCCATACTAATTTCTATCTAAATCGTTTCAGCGGTTAAAAATTCTCCATACAAACTTTCAACCACCTTTTCACCCCCAGCAGGGTTGATTTTCGGGATTAAAACTATCTATTATCCTTTCCCGGGACTCAAACTATCTCCATACAAAATTTCATCAAAATCCGTTCAGCCGTTTTCACGTGATGCGCGGTCAAATAAACAGACAAACAGATAAACAGACAAACAGATAAACAGACAAACAGACAAACAGATAAACAGACAAAAATTCTAAAAATTGTTGGAACGTGTTCTGTTATCGATTCTAAGTATCCCCAGCCAACTTTTTTTCGATTATCTTCCATGTACAGACTTTCGACCCTCTTCAGCTTTATTATATGTATAGATATATACACCGTGGGCCCTTATAACTAGAAAGATTTTAAAAGTGTATTCCTGATCATATTTAGATCCTAAAATGTCCTATAAACTTTTCTGGAATACGCCTAGTTTCAGAGTTAATACCAATTTTTAAAGACTAAACTGTCGAAGAATAGAATAGAATATTATTTCCCCGTTATAAGGAAACAAGATAATGCTACGTTTTTTCGTGCCCAAATGGAATAAAAAACCATTAAACTATTCCGCAAACAGCGATGGAAATGGCCTAAACCAACACGTAAATTTTATAGTACTCCATCAAAACATTGCAAGCGTGTTACAAAAACGTGAATTATTAGACTTAACCATGGATGAACTGCGACAAGAAGGAAGAGATCCTGATGTTATTTGTTTCTCGGAAACATTCGTTAAAAAAGGCTCTGAATCGAATATTAAAATTTAGGGGTATAAACTAGCTTCTTTTTTTTCAAGGGATAAAAGTAGAGGGGTTATTTGCATGATGACTAAAATAGGGTTGGAATTTTGGGAATTAACGTCGATAAATAAACATGCCCGTCCAAAGGTTTTTGAGTGCTGTGCAGTTGAAATAACACACAGCAAATTGATAATAATTACCATGTATCGTACGCCAAATTCTGACGCTAATGTATTCTTAAATGAACTTGACGAAATCTTAAGTCACATAAGCAATAAAAAGGAAAAAAAGATAATTCTGGCTGGTGAATTTAACATAAACATACTTGTACACAATAAAATCACTAGCTATCTAAAAGATCTTGTTAAATGCCATAACCTAATAATTCACAATTATAAACCTACTCGATTAAACTCATGTATAGACCACGTCATTAGCAATATTGAGGACGCCCAGGGTCAACTTCTTCCGTTGGGTCTTTCAGATCATGAGACAGCTCAGATACTTAATATCCCAGTTATGAATAAACACTTACGATCAACTGTAACATACATAATAAATACGCAGAGATTATAGCCCAAGTAACGTACGTAAATACCGTGAATGCCTAAAAGCTTTAACTTTTTCTGAAACATACCTCGCGTCGGATATGAATGAGGCCTTCAGGTCATTTCATGATTTAATTTGTTTATTTTATGATCTATGTTTTCCATCCATAAGGTGTATTCATATTCATATTCATTTATTTATTGCACTCATGGTAGATATGATGTTACAATTATTGAGGTGGTACACATGAACCCTGCAAGGGCATCGCCATATTAAATATATACTAAACTATATACTTATAGCTAGATCGTATGTAGTCTCAGTAAATCGTAAAACACAGAAATGGATGCAACACAAACAAAGGGGCTGAAACTAAGCTGTAAAAATAAACTTGCTCTACGATTTAAACACTACAAAGAAAAAACTTCAGAAAGTAGATGTAAATACAAAGTATATTCAAAAATGCTATTTAATTGCATAAATACTTCCCAAAGGCTACACAATTACAAATGTATACAAAATTCTACTAGTAGGAGTAAGGCATGTTGGGATATTATCAAAGACCACCCGGATCAGCACCTTACGAATGAAATCAATAAGGATGGTACTGTGATCGAAAACTTGACTCAAATAGCACATGAATTTAATAGCTACTTAATTCAACGTACAAGTATTAATACAAGCTCAACCATAAAAAACACAAATTCTAAATTGATCAAAAACACCATATTTCTTACTCCTGTAAGCCACAACGAAGTCAAAAACATTATACAAGCACTAAAAAACACTAATTCCACGGGTTATGACGGATTATCTACTAAAATTCTGAAATTATGTATTGACGAGCTAGTACCAGTTTTAACTCATCTAATTAATTTATCTTTCGAGGCGGGATGCTTTCCGGATGCTTTGAAATTGACAATAGTCACACCACTATTTAAAAAGGGAGACAAATCTTTAATTTGTAACTATCGGCCGATAACGCTTATACCGGTCATATCTAAGATATTCGAAAAAGCCATGCATAAAAGGATCATGTCGTTTTTAGAGAAATATCAGATTTTAAAAAGAGAACAAAATGGATTCCAAAAAAATAAAAGTACGACCCTTGCGACTTTTAACCTTATAAACAGTGTCATTAGAAATATTGACAGGAAGAAACCGACAGTTGTAGTGTTCTTCGACATGTCAATGGCATTTGATTTCGTGTCACATGAGCTACTAATAAATAAGCTCCAAAATATTGGGATAAGAGGGCCAGCTTTGAAATGGCTAAAGTCATATTTAAGAAACCGACAGCAATGTGTTGAGATAATAAATATTATAGGACAATCTTACACAAACCGACCTAGTCCCACGGTAAGCTCAATAAGGCTTGTGTTGTGGGTACTAGACGACGATATATATAATAGATAGATATAGATAAATACTTAAATACATAGAAAACATCCATAACTCAGGTACAAATATCTGTGATAAACACACAAATAAATGCCCTGACCAGGATTCGTAACCGGGACCTCCTGCTTCGTAGGCAGTGTCACTACCAACTTGGCTAGGAGGCCGTTATTTAAGAAACTCTGTAAGCTCTACTACAATTAGTCATAGGTTTTCGTACATGGAAATCAGCCAGGGAGTGCCGCAGGGTAGTGTACTAGGACCACTCCTTTTTCTGCTATATGTCAGTGACCTACCAGATATAACTACACATCAATGCAGATGACATATCAATTCTAGTGACATGTAATGATGAAATGAAATACAATAATGACATTAATAATACTATACAATCTATAATCAAATGGCTTGAATTCAATAATTTATCTGTAAATCTTAATAAAACTCAACTTATCCAATTCCGTAGTGTAAGAAACAATGGAAAAATATTAGATGTCCGATATAATAACACAAAAATTAAGGAAGTTGATACTGTAAAATTCTTAGGAATCACCTTGGACATGAATTGTGGTTGGAAAAACCACATAGACACAGTGTGTGATAGGCTCTTAAAATTTACATATGTGCTCAAACGACTTCGCAACATATCTGGTTGGAACACCTTACTGATGGCATATCACGGATATGTTGCGTCTCAATTAAGATATGGACTTCTTGTATGGGGTAATTCCAGTGACGCGGCTAGGGCTTTCATAGCGCAAAAGAAATGTTTAAGGGCAATGTGTGGGAAACCCTAACGTGAATCATGTAGGCCATTATTTACAAAGCATGACGTTTTGACATTACCGTGTATGTATATTTTTGAAGCAGCTGTATTTGTAAAAAAATACCCATATCTATTCAAAAAAGTTAAAGATGTATATCTCAGGAACACAAGAAACCCTAATAGACTTGTAATTGATTTTGTTCCCAGTAGTTCCCTTTTCATGAAAAGTAGTTGTTATATGTGTATATGAATATTCAATGCCCTTCCCGATAATGTTAAATCAATCAATCAATCATTTATTTCCAAGAATATGGTACAAGGTTGGTTAGTAAAAAGTGTTAGATCAACATAATCTGCCGGCATGCATCGGCGTAGAAATATTTACATGAGGAGTCAGCATAAAATTAACAGTACTATTATTATCATGAAAAAAATTCTACTATAGAATAAAAACATTTATCGAGTAACCAATTAAACATTTTTTTTTTCAAAAAGACATGTCGGTAGAGTTTTAATGCCGTCTGGCACTCTATTAAATATTGTTATAGCCATATGGTATGAATTCTTCTTGGACATTTTCGTGAAGTGGATTCCTGCTAGGCCTTTCTTTATTTATCACTACATCGTGAAGTGGAAAAAAGGTATGGGTATTTTTTAACAAACTTGTTAATTTCTATTATGTATAGACAAGGTAGTGGTAGGATTTTCAGTTCTTTAAATATTGGTTTACAATGAGCGAGATATTCACTGCCATATACAGCTCTGACACATTTTTTTGAGTCAAAAATGCTCTTAGACTGTCAGTGCTATTGCCCCAGAGGATAAGCCCATATCGTAAAACTGAACCGACATAACCATGATAGGCAGACATTGCAGCCTCTCTTGATACTACTGATCTAAGTCGCCGCAACGCAAAAACAAATCTGTCTAATCTAGAACATACATTCTCAACATGTGCTCTCCAATCTAAATGTTCATCAAAAGTAATACCGAGGAACGTGGCTGAGGTAACAAGTTCCACATACGAATCATCGTAATGGACCTTAAGGCTAATCGTGGATGGATTACAAGTTTTAAAGCTAATCATTTAGTTTTGGCTAAATTTAATTTAAGACAGTTTTCTTCCAACCATCTCGCTGTCCTTTGTAGTTCACTAACGGCTTCATTCTCTAAGTCATTACTATTACTAGATTTTATAATTAGTATAACGTCATCTGCAAACATAATACATGTGTGTTTAAGTTTGATTGGCAAGTCATTAATATACGTCAAAAATAACAGTGGACCAAGAACGCTTCCCTGGGGGACACCACAATTATTAGTTTTTGACGAAAACGACGTAAAGATCTCCCTCTTAATTTATTTAAAGCACAACTTTATCGTTGGCTAAAAACTAAAATGTTTTACACTACAGATGACCTGTTTTGCATGTTAGATAATATAGTATAGAAGTTAATAGATAGGTATTTGGTTAGGTTTAGTTAAGTGTACATTTGCATGCTAAACTAGCAAAATATGTTTAAGTACAGATATATGTTATCCTTACCATCTCTTTGTACCATAATTTAAGCAAATAAAGAATATTTTAATATTATTATTATTTTTTTATATTATTAAAGGCGCGCTGTGCGGATCGTCGACGATCCTAAACTCACGAGCGATATTGAACCTTTGAGTCTAAGGAGAGACTTTGCCTCCTTATGTGTGTCCTATCGCTTGTTCAATGGGTTGTGCTCTGAAGAACTGTTTGATATGATGCCCACGGCAGCTTTTTATCGCCGCATCGCTCGCCACCGGCAGGGTGTTCAGCCCCACACCCTGGAGCCCAATAGGTCGCGCACAGTACGCTTTGAGAGGAATTTCCTCCCACGAACGCTGCGGCTGTGGAATGAACTCCCTGCCGAGGTTTTTCCAGTGGGCTACAGTATGAGGTTCTTCAAAAAAGGAGTGTATAGGTTCCTAAAGGGTAGGTAATCATGCAAAGCATATATGTTTTTTGTCAAATCTAAATTCATTATACCCGAATTGATCGATAGTTATACCTGACAACGCCTAGTAGTATTTTATGATGAGTAATAGAACATTGATTTTGTGTGTGAGACTTACTACTTTCACCCCCTCTATAAGCGCTCTAGCGGTGAATTCAACTTTTGAATATCTTTTAAAAGAATCATTAGAAGATGACAAAACTGTGGTAGAGACTTCATTTCCTTATCTCGAAGCACAAAACTTTGAAGCTACTCGTAATAAATAAAATTCTTATGATATAAGAAAATATATACTTTTTAACCCCCTGTATCTTTATATCTGTAAGACTTATAGGTGTATTGTGTACGAGTATGTAAATATTGTAGACAATTTTATCTTCTTCATACGTTCCATAGACATTTTAGTCAAACCCTGAATCACCTCCGACAAATACAATAAACATTGCACGGATTGGTTGCCTTGTTATTTAGAATATGTAGGCACCCTGCGATACCTACGAATTTAGGAATCCTAAGTAGGTTTTATTTATACCTCGACGGTGGCAAACGCGAAGGTTCAAAAACAGACTTTTGGCACTTTTAAACCAAGATGGCGGCCGCCCCCCCCCTCAAGGTCTCAAATCTAGTATTTTAATAACCACCCTATAGCCTACCAATAACCGTTAAAACATTTTCTACTTCACCTTTTGTAAGGCAAATGCTCCAATGATTGCGCTATACTATCTTATGCAAAAATGTAATTTTTTTTACCTCAAAAAGTAAATAAATGACCAGGGCCACCTCAAAACAAAATAAATTTTCTTATTACGGGATTGCGAACCCATATTATGTACAGTTTCTATATATATCAGCGGCCAAGGCACTCAATAATATTGGAACATGCACGTTATCCCTTTGGCAATAGAGGCATTGTTCATATATTTCTGACCACCTTGGCCGCTCCTATATATCTGCTGGTAACTGTACTGTCGACTACAAAGAGATATATCCACTTTTGGACCTTATTACAACGCAATACCTAAGTTAAAGTGGATACATCTCTTTGTAGTCGATTGTACCTATTACGTAACGAATAAAATAATACATAAACAAATCTGGCAGGAACATTCCACCAAACAATAAAATATCTATATTAGTCTTAGGGCTTACGGCAATATTTACATCGGAAGCTGCATTTTGTGCAGAAAGCAAGCCGCTTTACCCAGTGATACTACGCAAGGCACCAATACGAATGATTTCATTCGAGGAAATGAAAATTTCATTCACTGGAATTCAAGATGGCGAACCTTTTCCAAAATGGCGGCCGCATAATTAAAAAAAATATAGACTCAAAACGGCTGCACCGATTTTAGTGATTGGTGTGTCCATCAATTCTTATTGAAACTTCTAATCATAAAAAAACATAATATGTCATAAATTAAAGATGGCGGCCGAATATTAAGAATTACAAGAATACACATTACAAAAAGCGCGCGAATGCCGGCGACAGTGAAGCGAATCTGGCATTCGCTTGTAGCGATATAGCAAATGTTTTAATTGTATTAAATTAACCCGGTACGTAGATATAATATTACCACAAAAGAGTTCCGTGATAGTAAATTTAGTTAAAAATTTTTTTCTTAGTAGTAAAAATAATAACTAAATATCCTACGATATGGTCAAATATATTTTATTTAAATAAAACCTGATAATAGTACATACTTATGTAGGTACAAAATAAAAATCTTGACAACCCTTTGAGTAATAGTTTTTAACTATACGCATTGCAAAAGAAGCGCGTGTTTTTGAAAGCCTTCATTGCACGTGATGCGATGCATCGTACAATCAAAATGAGTGCAGTGATTTCAATGATGTGTGTGAAGGGATAAGTTCGGCTTTGTACTTTGTTTATTTTCTTTGATACAAACATACATATGACACATGTATGTTGTGATGTCATTGTCATGACATGACGTCTGTGAAAACAGGCTAAGTGCGAGTTGGACTCGCGCATAGAGGCCAAACCCTAGTAAGGTAAATGTACGTTTCCACGAACGCTTAAGACCTGGATGTACGTTTCATTTTTTAATAAGATCTGGCATTTTCATACGATTATTGTCAATACTACAATGGTAACTTGGATAAATTTGTAATCGTTTTATTGCACTTAGAAATTATTTGTATGGTTGGAATCATTAAAAAAATATTTTTAAAGTTTTTTAGACCGCTTTTTTGATTTGTACCATTAAGCGAACTAAGAAACGTGATTTGCATATAATACCGAATCCGGTGACCACTTTACCGAACTAGAAGAAAAATGTATGGAAATATGGTGATGAGCGATTCTCAAACTTTTATCTCACTGTTTAGATAATAGTATCTAGCATCTAGCTGCGCTCAATTTGCGTCTCCAGACATTACTGAAATACTTCATACAAAACAAAAAGAACATTTTTTTTATAATTAGTTAAAATACCTAATCATTTATTTTTTGACAAAACAACTTCAACATAAAAATATTATATTTTTCTGGAGTACTCAACTATATATTTATTCTATAATATTTAAAAATTCATTGACTAACAAAATATAAATTAACATCATTATCGTTTTTTGCGAAAATACTAAATATACTATTGTGAAACGTAATAGAAGTTTTTTTGAATATGAATTTTAAAGTTTAATTTTATTTAAAAATATACAAAACACAATTTAATATTTAATCTTATTAATATAAAATGTTTCTTCATACAAACCGGCCCATCATAAGCAGTCCCAGAAACATGTTTAAATGTTTAGAAGCGCTGGCCTTTATAAAAAGGCAGAAAAAATAATACATTTGAATGTCGACCTAGCTGTGAGAGAAATAAGGATGCTATTCTAATGTCTATTGAATAGAAACGAGGCCACGGCAGATTAGAATTCGGTAGCTGAGACTATGGGCACGATTTACCGAACGCGCGTTCGGTAAATAAACCATGGAAAACATGTGGAACCTAATAGGCGAACAAATTTTCAAAATAGGACCTGAATTACAACAATTGTGTTATAATCACAAATCTAACATTGAAACAAATAATTAAAAGGATTACAAATCCGTTTATGTATTTGGTTTTTACTAATATTGTCATAAAATAACTATAAACTTTTATTAAAAATAGCTTTGCCAAAAGGCTTATTTTGAACTCAAAAAGTCGCAAAACTACAAGATTTTAAACGCGGATTTACTATAGTATTTGCTGTCTACAGATGTTCGGTAAATGCTCATAAAATTACAAATACTTTTCATTATTTGAAAAGTCTAAAAGTTTATAATAATAGTTTATAATAAACCAGTAAAAAAATAATTTCAAAAACATACGCTTTTCCTGATTCCGTACGCTGTTCGGTTGAACCATCTAGTCAAAAAGTTAGGTCACATATCACCGGATTCACATTTAACTTTAATTCTGAGAATACTACTGCACTATATGCACTTAAAATACTAAAATACATAAGCTTATTAAATAACAACACTCTAAATCCACAATTTGGAACCCACATTTAGTTTTAAACGTTTCTATGATCTTAAGAAGTGTACGCGATTTCTTAACGATTTTGTTAAAGGCGCCCATACAAAGTGGCACTCGACCGACTAGATCCGTTGTCATGTCGCAACTGAGCCCCAAAATGGCCGTCTCTGACGCGTATTCGCAGGGGTAGGTATTTAGCTCACAGGAAAAAATATCACAGCGTAGTATCTGCTGTACGTATTCGACTTATAGCTTAAAATGGAATATATTCGGCGAAACAGCACGTTCGCTGAAGCGTACATTTACCTTATGCGCCAGTCCAACTCGCACTCTTACCGCTACTAGACACTCAACTGTTTATTTGTTTTGGTCAACATACTAAAATGTCATTCTGAATCAACGTTTTCAGTATTTGTATACATTATGTAGTTTTTATCTGGCTTATAATTTTCCGGGTATCTAAAACATGAATCGGCAACTTTTCTAAGGCATATAATATAAATTGGCCGTGAATTAATAATATTTTCCTCGGTTGCCGCGATAGTTATTCATGAAATAAAACAATTAAAAACGGATTTTATCGCGTGTACTGAGCTTAAATTACATCCCGACGTTTCGAACACTTTACAGCGTTCTTGGTCAACGGGTCGACCCGTTGACCACGAACGCTGTAAAATGACCCTACGGTCATTGTTAGTTACCATCAGGCGGGCCGTATGCTTGTTTGCCACGGTCGTGGTATAAAAAAATGTCTGCGGGACCAGTATGCATATTGGTTAGGTAACCCGGTTGGCGGACACATGTCGGCTTACTGACACCCTGTAGTGAATTTTGTTTTTCACTTCGTGTTTCACATTATTTAAAAAACTAACCCTTTACTGCATACCCAGCCATTTCTGGCCGTAATAGCTTTCAACTTTATTGGTAGTGTGTAAATTAAAGGGCTTGATTTGAGAATGTAATTTTTATTTTGTTGTCATAAATATCTTGTGGTGTTGTCATAAACCATTTGTATGTTTTATTGTCCCATAGTTATTTAATGAAATGATATTGGGTATTTAAAAAAACAAGATACGCATAGTAAGACAACTATAATGAAAAATTATTACGATCAATCTTCGGATTTTCTTGTTACTTTCCATTGAGTTACAATATAGGTAGAAGTACCATCTTAAACAAGATTATCTGAAAATATTGCTCGTGAATTTTTTTCATAAGACTGTTTTATACCTTAGACCTTTTTGTTTGACCTTAGAGTATGGTCAACGGCGCCTAGCCGTTTCAAATTCAGAGATTGCATATACATGAGAAAATTTGTCAAGTTCCGCCGTGACCGGGTGGTCTAGTGGTCAGGACGTCAGCCGCGAAAGCTGAAGACGCCAGTTCAAATCTGACCTTGAACACCGGAGGGTTTGGTCACTTTTTCTGAAGTATATGACATCTATCTTTTCAGTTTATATATAGTAGTGTAACTACTTAAAAAAAAAAAAATTGCTAATCAAAAAATATTGAACAAAATAATTTGATTTGCTTCAAGATTCAAGACTGTTTTGTCTTAGACCGTAATAAGACTGTCGAAGAAACTGCTGTACGAGTCCTTCTTACAGTACTATGGCTGGACTATTGTTTTGGGCTGATTGTGTATGTGTAGCCCTTTCTTTATTACATATCGATGTTACTTTCATTATCTCTTTCGATAAGATCATAATTAGAATGAATCCATAGCTATAAGATATTTCTTTATCAAATATATTTAGAAACATCTTCTCGTGTCTGGAACACGTAATTTTAATCCGTCCTGACCTGAAAAATAACAATAAAATCCGGAACACTTTTATTTAGTGTACACCCAGATTAAAAATTGCATGGATAATTCACAAATTAATTAATTCATGTGTTCATGTAATTTTGAATCTCACTGTACACCTACGAAAGTATTTCTTGGCCGTAATATGTTTCGTATACTACTTTAATTACTCCTTAAAGTATGATTTCTTAGTACTCCAGCATGTTGATAAGGGTGGTTACCCTGAGGAAGACCTTCTTCTTCTTGCAACAGCATTGTTCATCGTTTATACAAACAATCAACCCATAAAGGAGAACTAACGTCACTTCCACTATGCCGACGGCCTGGCCCTAACATCATAGGAAACATCTTTCGAGGAAGTAAAGAGTGGAGAAGGTCTGGCGTCCCGTTCCACGTACTACCAGGAGATAATTATCAACCCAGACCCAACCCAGCTTAATCACAGGTAGGGTAGCATATGTGGATTGAAATAAGGATCAAAATGGCATTAAAAACCAAAAATCGTCAAAATTCACATAGCTACTTTTGAACGCACAGCGACGATATAGTTAAATTGCAGAAGAAAATATTTTGGTCGATGGGGCGCTCCATACGTGTAACTAAATTAAAAAAAAGTTATTACTGAATGTCAACATGTTGCTCATCAATCAATGGTTCTTTAAAAATAACATCGAGGTATCTATGAACATTTTGTGATCAAGTGACGTGAATATTTTCAGAAATAATCGCTGCGAAAGAAAGAAAAAATTGTGTCTCCCTGTAACTCTTGAACCGTAACTCCAAAAAATATGAAAACATTTGAGAAGATGCTCCTTATTAAATACTTTCTACGAAAATTATTTTGAACATTATCAGTTCAGGCATTTTTGAGTTATCTCCAAAAAACTTCTACCATAGGCATCAGATGCGACCTTTTGGTATTAGATTGGTTCTTATTCCATTGAAGGTACGGAATCCTCCATTATGCGTGGTCCGACACGCACTTGACCGGTTTTTCAATAAAACATCTTACTTTATTTTATGAAAACGGGTAGCAACGTAAACATCTAACCATCGGCTAATTAACGATCCATTTCTACTCTGTCTGTCTACTTGGCACCTCTGGAGAGATTGTAGTACAGCCCAGGTTTCGATCGAGTCGAAGGCTTTCTCGTAGTCCACGAACGTTAAGAAGAAGGGCAGGTTATACTCCTCATTCTTCTGTATAACCTGACGGAGCGTATGGATGTGGTCTACGGTACTAAAGCCTCTTCGGAAACTGGGTTCGGGAGGCTGGAAGTCATCTAGCCTGCGTGCGAGACAGTTCGTAATGACTCTTGAAAACAGCTTATAGACATGGCTCGGAAGTGAAATGGGTCGGTAGTTCTACAGTAACGCGTTATCATCCTTTTTGAAGAACAGTGCCACCACACCTTTGTTCCATGCCTTAGGCGTTCTCCCTTCCAGTAAAACGGAGTCGAACAACTTCGGAAGGGTCATAAGGACCGGTTTAC
The DNA here is from genome assembly GCA_947086415.1 of Pammene aurita. Taxonomy (NCBI): domain Eukaryota; kingdom Metazoa; phylum Arthropoda; class Insecta; order Lepidoptera; family Tortricidae; genus Pammene; species Pammene aurita. The sequence goes on along the minus strand of OX352314.1, from coordinate 4,720,803 downwards.
CACCCACCATCAAAAGTTCCGTTGTAATTCCGTCTTCACCAGGTGCCTTGTTATTTTTGAGCCAAGCGTACAGGCTGATGTCCGGGATGTCTTCGGTATAATGTCGGGTTAGTCTAGCTCTGGGGTCTTCCGCCAGATCAACTTCAGGTCTGCTAGTTGATGTGCATAGCTGTCCATAAAAGTCCTCTATCTCCCCCAGAAGCTCGGGTCTGGATGAAACGATTCTACCATCCTCAGATTTTAATTTGGCAAGCTGGCTCTGCCCAATAGACAGATCTCTTGCGAAAACTTTAGAGCCCTTCTGCTCAATGGCCTCTTCAATACGATTTGTATTGAATTGGCGCAAATTACGGGTAAGGGACTTGGAGATCCGTTTATTGAGCTGCCGGTATACTGACGCATCTGCTGAGGATTGCAGAACCATTTCTCACCTTTCCTCGATGAGTTTCTGAGTGGAGTCAGAGAGCCTTTTGGTTCTGTTAGTCCGCTGGGCCTTAAAAAACTTAGACCCAGTGCTATGGACAGCTTCCACAAACCCGTCGCTGAATTCGTCCACATCGCCGCCTAGACAATCGAAACGGTTTTGGAGTTACAGCTGTAAGCTCTCAGGGTTTTGGATTTGAAGTGCTGCTGGACGGAGCGTAGACTTCATCAGTCGAGAGCGCTCTAGCTTAACACATATATTCAATGTGCCTCTCACCAGACGGTGATCACTTCCGGTTTTAACCGTATTGATCACAGAGACATCATTGAATATATGCTTCTTCGTCGACATGATGAAGTCAATCTCGTTTTTAGTTGCACCGTCGGGACTCATCCAGGTCCACTTCCTGTGCTCACGTTTCTTGAAGAAGGAGTTCATCATGTAGAGTCACTCCTTATCCAAGAAGCCAGCCAGTAGTTGGCCCCGGTGATTCCGACTTCCAAATCCAAATTGTCCCACTCTCAGCTCTTCACCATCTCTCTTGCACAGTTTTGCGTTGAAGTCCCCCATAACAACGGTGAAGTAGGTTTTGGAGCTATGCATGGCCTTTGATATATCCTCATACATAGCCCCCACCTCGTCATACACCTGTATGACCTTCAATGAGTATCTCTTGGATACTCTGAGTATAAGGTACGCCACCTTAGTCGACACACTCTCGATCTTCACCACGTTGTTCACGAGGGACTTATGGACGATGAACCCGACACCTCCCTGGGACTGTTGGTCGCCCTCCCGGAAATAAAGCAAATTGCCGGACTTTAGGATTATCGTTTCCTCCCCCTCTCTTCGGACTTCAGATAACCCTATGACATCCCAACGCAACTTGCTCAATCCTTCCTCCAGTTCCACTATCTTTTCGTCGGTCCGCAGTGCACGCGTGTTATAAGTTGCCAGGGCCAGAAGTCGTCGGTGGTGGTAGCCGGATCTTTGCCGGAGATTATTAGCACCCCTGACCCCGCTAGTACCCTGGCCGCTACCATAACCAGGGCACCGGGGGTCGCCGGACACTCGTGGCCGTGGTTTTCGTGTGCTTTCTATGGGGGGTGAATTCCGTAATCGTCACGCTTGGCATGCGGATTGGCGATCACAGTATCTCCACCGCACTCCGAGGATGCTGCTGCCCATCCCCCGGTGGTCTTGGCCGTAGCTTTAGGACATACTCCGGGTCCTGTTTGAATATGTAATTCACTTTAATTGCTTCCTTAATATTTTAAAAGTACCTTATTTTTAATTTATTTATCGTTTTCGATTAAAAAAGGCTTCTTAAAATGCTTGCCAGTTATAAATTCAGTTTTCAGTATAATTATTTGATACCTACGAGTACCTATAGTTAAACAATGGCTATTAAGACAACAGCCCATATTGAGATAATGTACGGCCCCAAATTAGACGCCACCCTATTAATTTTGGTACCCATTTTTATTTTTTATAGCTACCCAAATTCAATTATTTAGCAGCCTGTTTAAATACATGCCTTTTTATTTTACAGAAATTTCAAATTGCTAGCTATTTTAGATTTTTGAGATAGGCTCCCGTAACAGAAAGAAAACTTAGATGACCCCCATTTTTAGGGTTCCGTACCTCAAAAGGAAAAAACGGAACCCTTATAGCAGGGGTTTTCAAAGTGGGGGGCGCGCCCGCCTAGGGGGGCGCGACCACATTCTGAGGGGGGCGCGGTGCCTCGGGAAATTTGAACAGGGCTAGCTAGACCATTTACTTCCGTTTCGAAGCCAGGGGGGCGTGGGAATTTCATTTTAGGCAGCAGGGGGGCGTGACTGAAAAAAGTTTGGGAACCCCTGCCTTATAGGATCACTTTGTTTTCCGTCTGTCTGTCTGTCTGTCAAGACCATTTTTCTCAGGAACGCGTGGAGGTATCAAGTTGAAATTTATACCAAATACTCAGGTCTATTGTCCCTTGGAGCTGTGAAAAAATCAAACTCAAAAGCCAACGCAATCAAGATACAGTCGTTTATGCTGCAAATTTTAGTTTTTCGGCACTCGCAAAACCTACGGGGTACTTCCCGTGAACTCAGAAACTTGAAATTTGGCACGAAGCAACGTCATATAGCATAGACAGTGGAAAAATTACAAAAAGTAGACATTTTTAATAAAATCATACGATAAAACATTTTTTTAAATTTTAAACTTACTACCTTTTTTCTCGTAAACGCGTAGAGGTATTAAATTGAAATTCATATCAAGTACTCAGGTCATACCTTTAAGTTGTAAAGGTTTGTACGGAACCCTCGGTGCGCGAGTCCAACTCGCACTTGGCCGGTTTTTTTATTTTTAAACGTAAAAAAAACAGTAATAAACAGCTTCCGTTGCATACGCTGCATTGCACTCTGCATGGTAGACCCACCCATCGACACGTACAGCGCATTGTTTTGCAGCCTTTTTTGCAGTCGCAATGGTCCAAGTCAACCGATCCTTCGTATCTTCTGACCAAAAAGGATTCGCAACGAGGAACTGTGGGCCCAGTGTAGATAAATTCCGATTGGGCAATAAATCGCAAAGCGAAAGTTGAGATGCATCTGTCACACAATCCGCCGGGGCGATGATAATATCGCGTGCAATGCTCTCAACTGAAAACCCCCAGGAGGCGAACGTAGATCAGGTTGTCCCGTGCACTCGTGGAGGCGATCTGTTAAGAACGAGCTGAATGTCGTTCAGATGAGTTGGAGTGACGTTAGAGTATTGCTGGGGATTGAGAGACGTAGCGTGAACTCATAAAGGTCCTCTATACCTCTGAGATACCATAGGAACAACAACAACAATAGTCCAAGTATGAGAACTCACGTCATATCTCCCTGGCTTCAGACCACTGCGATACCCAGCTATCATTAAACGTCTTCCAACCCCAAGAGAATGGCAATGGCACAGAGGCATCATCAAGAACAAGGACATTGCCCCATGATATATACGACACGGAGCGCATGTTTTTGTAACGCTGCCGATGTTGGTGGGATGTTGGTTACCAATATATTTTTGGTAGCAAATAGTTCCTGCATACAAACTTTGTATGCAGCGTGGACCATTTTCTCTGCAGCTAATCGTACCAAATTGACCGATGAACGTGTTTGTGAAGCATATAGTTAGCAGGTAAACTTTTCCAGCATAGCCATTATTCCTTCAGGCAGACTTTCTAATGGCTGCGATATTTCTTTCAAAGCTTGTGTAACTTCAGGGTTCAACCACGTTTTGAAGCATGACTTCTCGTCCTTTTGTACAGAAATAAGAAGTAGCACACCCTGTAAAGGCGTGAAAACCACGAAGAGCAGTCGATCTGACTAGATTGTCAGAAAGGAAAAAGAGATTTTTAGTGTATGTATTTTGACATTATACTTACATCAGCGTGTTCAGTCCATGCAAATAGGACCCATAACCGAAGCTGATGCTGTTTTAACTTGCTTCGACATACCTACAACATAAACAACTGCAAACAAATTGTTAACCATGCCGTAACAATATGAAGATAACCTCGATTTAATATCAGTTTTCTACAAATTTTCAACTTATCTTACTAATTTACTAACTATCACGGAACTCTTTTGTGGTAATATTATAGCTACGTATAGGATTAATTTAATACAATTAAAACATTTGCTATGTCGCTACAAGCGAATGCTAGATTTAAAGAAGTTCAATCATTTTGGTTGGCGGGCGGACCGATTCACTGTCGCCGCGCCGGCATTCGCGCGCTTTTTGTAATGCGTGTAGTTCAAAAAATATTCGACGGATCGTCAAGCAGTTTGTTTTATTTTGTAGATAATATTATTAGGTTTTATTTAATTAAAAAAATATGTGACCATGTCATAGGATATTTAGTTGTTATTTTTGCTAGAATGAAAAAAAAAATTGGGAAAATTACACAATATTCTTAATATTCGGCCGCCATCTTTAATTTATTAAATTGTATGTTTATTTTCTGATTAGAAGTTTCAATACGAATTGATTGACACCTCTATCACTAAAATCAGTGCAGCCGTTTTGAGTCTATATTTTTTTTAAATTACGTGGCCGCCATTTTGGAAAAGGTCTGCCATCTTGAATTCCAGTGAATGAAATTTTCATTTCCTCGAATGAAGTCATTCGTATTTGTCCCTAGCAAGGATGATATAGACATGGAAGGACAATATCCATACAGAATCGCGTTCATTTATTTCAGGTTAAAGCACTAGTGTCATCTATCGGTCACAACAGACACTAAATCCTAGTTTCTAATACTTTGTTCGTCGCTTAGCGCGGACAGAATAACTCGACTCCAGACTCGACAGATGGCGCTGTGGCACTTCGTACCGAAAACAGACGTATAGCCTGAAGGTTCAAGGAACGCGATTTTGTATATGCATCAAGGATGATTAAGACATGGATTGACAATGCCTATACAAAATCACGTTCAGGCTATACGTCTGTTTTCGGTACTAAGTGCTACAGCGCCATCTGTCGAGTCTGGAGTCAAGTTATTCTGTCAGCGTTAAGCGATGAACAAAGTATTAGAAACTAGGATTTAGAGTCTGGTGTGACCGCTAGATGACGCTAGTGCTTTAACCTGAAATAGGAACACGATTTTGTATGGATATTGTCCATCCATGTCTATATCATCCTTAGTCCTTAGTATCACTGTGTAAAGCGGCTTGCTTTCTGCATAAAATGCAGTTTCATTTTGCTAAGCCCTATGCGCAGAGAGCGAAACTTTGGTGCTGATAGACGTATGACGTCAAGTTAAATACAGAGTGTTGTTATCCAGATTATAGATACTTAATCAAATAACAACTTATTAGCCTCTTTAGTTTACTGATATTGAAACTTGAGTTGAGAGTTTTTATACGTACTGGCCACGTATAAAAATATAACTAACTGTCTTTTTCATTTTAAAAACAAGTTTGTTGGAAATGACAACCAATTTCTGTTTACTTATTTTTTAATAGTATATTTTGAAGTCGCTATGGAGTCTATGCAGCCGTATTTGCAGAAATTTCCTTTTCTGATTGTAAAAAATGAAAAAACATTTGCTCCAAGTGTGGTTATAGGAATTATGACCGGTGCAACGCCAATTTTGTTAACTGGCGAGAGGTTCAAGAATTATTTTGCCCTGAATGTACGTGTGAAATGTATACATCTAAATAATAAGAAAAAATTTCGTCATACCCAATAAAAAATGTAACTCGTATCGTTTTTAATGTTTACATTACTTTTTGTGTAAATTACCAAGCATTTTTATAAATAAACAATTATATCTATATTATCATTAATAAGAATCATTGAGGTGTTACAATGTAGTTTTAAAGAAACATTCTATATGCGACTTAAGCCTTTATAAGGCAGAGGGAATATATTTCCCACCATTATTTGAACTTTATTTCAAATTTCGCCTAATTTCTGACACTCTTTTGCCTTATAAAGGGTTAACGTCATAATGACGTCACCAGCCCCAGAGTTTCGCTTTCTGCCTTTGACTATATCTATATTTAATAGAATCTATATTCACTCTTGGAAAGCGCAATGAAGACATGAAGTTATAATTTTAAACTGCAATATACTTAATATTGTCTTCGGTTGCCGCGATAGTTATTCATGAAATAAAACAATTAAAATCTTATTAGTCTTTGTTTCAGAGAGCCCAGAGGATATGTGATGAGCAGCACCTGGCGGCGGAACTCCGGCATGCCAAGGATGCACTTCAAGCGAACGGGCTCAAGATTCCACGGCTCAATCAGAAAGCTCGGATGAAGATTCCTACAGTTGAGCGCCGGCCTGCCGTCTTGCCTTTTGTCCGAGGAGTCACTGACAGGATTGGCAACATCTTGAAACGTGCTTCTATAAAAACTTACTTTAAGCCAATGAAGAAGATGTCACAGTTCCTGAGGTCAGTGAAGTCGGCTACTCCTCTACAGAGTGCAGGGGTCTACAGGCTGGAATGTGAATGTGGTCTATCATATGTAGGCCAGACTAAGCGGAGCATCTCTACTCGGGTAAAGGAACATATAGCCGATGTAAAGCACCGTCGACCAAGGTCAGCAGTCTGTGAGCATGTCATGGATAGACCCAACCACTCAGTTAAATTTGACAAACCGCAAGTCCTCGTCAAGGAGAAAAGATACATTCCCCGGATGTTGCGAGAGGCAATCGAGATTAAAAAATATCCAAATTTCAACAGAGAGGATGGTTTTTCGGTACCACCAGCTTGGGATCCAGTTATTCATTTGGTTAAGGAGCAAGCTAGACATAGGACTGTGAGACCATAATGGTGGACAGTGTGGACACTAATAATAATTTAATGCTAATTTTAAAAAATTAAAAATAAAAATGAAAATAATAATTAATAATAATAAAATAATTTGTTTAATAATTTGTTTTGTAATAAAAAAATAATTTGTTTTTATAAAGGCCCCTCCGGCATGTGCAAACACAAAATTTGTTTAATATTTAATATGTGGGTAGGTTTGCATATTGAGATAGTTTTTGAACGGAGGTAATTGTACATTTTTCCTCAGTCGACCCGTTGACCACGAACGCTGTAAAGTGTTTGAAACGTCGGGATGTAATTTAACTCAATACACGCGATAAAATCCGTTTTTAATTGTTTTATTTCATGAATAACTATCGCGGCAACCGAAGACAATATTATGTACACCAGTACGGACTGGAAGTTGCAACCAGAATTCGGCGACGTGAAGACCTGGCGAATAAGCTCGCGCGCTCTCGTTGTTCTTTAAATTTCCTTAAGAGATGCCGGGACGAAGATCTTATTCCTACATGCGTGAAGATAGCTCCAAAAAATGACATTATGGGCAGTGAACGCATACTTCGCCAAGCAAGCAGGAAATTACTGTGCAAACTCATCCACAATAACCGTTATACGGCTTACAAACTTGAGCAACAGATTAAGGACAGTACCGGTGAGTTACAAATAACATTGACCAGTAGAGATTTTGATGAAGTCGTTGAACTAGGCAATAAACGTTACGCATTCACGTATGAACAGTGCAGAAAGCGACAGGTTGCTAAGTTTGACAGATTAAAATCGAAGCGCAGTGATAACGGATTGCTTGAGAATAATCACCGCGGGAACGGAACGTCGCTGTCAGTGTCAAACCGGTCTGTTGTAAACATGTCAAGTAAACAGTTGACAGATTCGCAGCATTTGGTCTTGCAGAAAGGATTAAATTATGTTGTGGCACCACGGAAGATTCCTTTTGAAGACATTATTGTCAGTGTAGAAGATTGTCTGGTGAAAAATCAGGTGAAAAAGGAAGATTCGGAGGCTATACGCCAAGATGTCTCGTCATTATTGCGAAGGGCAAAGCCGCCGAAAACAAACTTACCTAAGGAAGAGATAAGGGCCTTGAGGACCTTGCGTGAAGATCCAGACCTTACCATACTTCGAGCTGATAAGGGTAATACGACGGTTGTACTTGACACCACCGATTACAACCAGAAAATTGAGAATCTGTTGGCGGACAGCACAACCTATAAACATGTCAAAAAAGATCCTACTGCGAAAGTCTTAAAATGTACTAAAGACCTAATTGGTGAATACTGCGAATCCCTTAATCTAGATGTTGCAGGTTTGGTTCCTGATTGCCCGGTGCCTCCTAAATTGTATGGGTTACCGAAGATACACAAGGCGGGTGCCCCGCTACGTCCAATAGTGAGTCAAATTGATGCTCCAACTTACAAATTGGCTCAATACTTAGCAGGAGTCCTTTCATCTTTACGGGGTAATACTAGAACACATACAAAGGATTCTTACCATTTCATCAGTGACATTAAAGACCTTACATTAACTGATGACGAGATCATGGTCAGTTTCGATGTCCAGTCACTCTTTACGAGTCTACCGGTACAAGACTGCATTGAAATTGTGAAGAAGAGGTTGCGTGAGCAGAACATGTCTGAAGAATATGCTAAGCTCTTGGAACACTGCCTTACATCAGGATATCTACTATGGAACAATGAATTCTTCCTGCAAGTCGACGGTGTAGCCATGGGGTCCCCGGTATCTCCAGTAGTCGCTGACATCTTTATGGAGGACTTTGAGGAGAGGGCGCTCTCATTGGCTCCCGTGCAGCCGAAGATTTTCAAAAGATACGTAGATGATACTTTTACTATATTACCTAAAAATAGTGTTTCAGTTTTCCTTGACCACCTCAATTCCATTCATAGTAAGATTAAGTTTACCATGGAATTGGAAAATAATTGTTCACTGCCTTTCTTAGATGTACTAGTATTGAGAAACCCCGATAATACCTTAGGCCGCACTGTATATAGGAAACCTACACATACAAATAGATATTTGAATGGTAGATCACACCACCACCCCAGTCAGCTAGCTACTGTAGGCAAGTCTTTGTTTCAGAGAGCCCAGAGGATATGTGATGAGCAGCACCTGGCGGCGGAACTCCGGCATGCCAAGGATGCACTTCAAGCGAACGGGCTCAAGATTCTCGGATGAAGATTCCTACAGTTGAGCGCCGGCCTGCCGTCTTGCCTTTTGTCCGAGGAGTCACTGACAGGATTGGCAACATCTTGAAACGTGCTTCTATAAAAACTTACTTTAAGCCAATGAAGAAGATGTCACAGTTCCTGAGGTCAGTGAAGTCGGCTACTCCTCTACAGAGTGCAGGGGTCTACAGGCTGGAATGTGAATGTGGTCTATCATATGTAGGCCAGACTAAGCGGAGCATCTCTACTCGGGTAAAGGAACATATAGCCGATGTAAAGCACCGTCGACCAAGGTCAGCAGTCTGTGAGCATGTCATGGATAGACCCAACCACTCAGTTAAATTTGACAAACCGCAAGTCCTCGTCAAGGAGAAAAGATACATTCCCCGGATGTTGCGAGAGGCAATCGAGATTAAAAAATATCCAAATTTCAACAGAGAGGATGGTTTTTCGGTACCACCAGCTTGGGATCCAGTTATTCATTTGGTTAAGGAGCAAGCTAGACATAGGACTGTGAGACCATAATGGTGGACAGTGTGGACACTAATAATAATTTAATACTAATTTTAAAAAATTAAAAATAAAAATGAAAATAATAATTAATAATAATAAAATAATTTGTTTAATAATTTGTTTTGTAATAAAAAAATAATTTGTTTTTATAAAGGCCCCTCCGGCATGTGCAAACACAAAATTTGTTTAATATTTAATATGTGGGTAGGTTTGCATATTGAGATAGTTTTTGAACGGAGGTAATTGTACATTTTTCCTCAGTCGACCCGTTGACCACGAACGTTGTAAAGTGTTTGAAACGTCGGGATGTAATTTAACTCAATACACGCGATAAAATCCGTTTTTAATTGTTTTATTTCATGAATAACTATCGCGGCAACCGAAGACAATATTATGTACGGACTGGAAGTTGCAACCAGAATTCGGCGACGTGAAGACCTGGCGAATAAGCTCGCGCGCTCTCGTTGTTCTTTAAATTTCCTTAAGAGATGCCGGGACGAAGATCTTATTCCTACATGCGTGAAGATAGCTCCAAAAAATGACATTATGGGCAGTGAACGCATACTTCGCCAAGCAAGCAGGAAATTACTGTGCAAACTCATCCACAATAACCGTTATACGGCTTACAAACTTGAGCAACAGATTAAGGACAGTACCGGTGAGTTACAAATAACATTGACCAGTAGAGATTTTGATGAAGTCGTTGAACTAGGCAATAAACGTTACGCATTCACGTATGAACAGTGCAGAAAGCGACAGGTTGCTAAGTTTGACAGATTAAAATCGAAGCGCAGTGATAACGGATTGCTTGAGAATAATCACCGCGGGAACGGAACGTCGCTGTCAGTGTCAAACCGGTCTGTTGTAAACATGTCAAGTAAACAGTTGACAGATTCGCAGCATTTGGTCTTGCAGAAAGGATTAAATTATGTTGTGGCACCACGGAAGATTCCTTTTGAAGACATTATTGTCAGTGTAGAAGATTGTCTGGTGAAAAATCAGGTGAAAAAGGAAGATTCGGAGGCTATACGCCAAGATGTCTCGTCATTATTGCGAAGGGCAAAGCCGCCGAAAACAAACTTACCTAAGGAAGAGATAAGGGCCTTGAGGACCTTGCGTGAAGATCCAGACCTTACCATACTTCGAGCTGATAAGGGTAATGCGACGGTTGTACTTGACACCACCGATTACAACCAGAAAATTGAGAATCTGTTGGCGGACAGCACAACCTATAAACATGTCAAAAAAGATCCTACTGCGAAAGTCTTAAAATGTACTAAAGACCTAATTGGTGAATACTGCGAATCCCTTAATCTAGATGTTGCAGGTTTGGTTCCTGATTGCCCGGTGCCTCCTAAATTGTATGGGTTACCGAAGATACACAAGGCGGGTGCCCCGCTACGTCCAATAGTGAGTCAAATTGATGCTCCAACTTACAAATTGGCTCAATACTTAGCAGGAGTCCTTTCATCTTTACGGGGTAATACTAGAACACATACAAAGGATTCTTACCATTTCATCAGTGACATTAAAGACCTTACATTAACTGATGACGAGATCATGGTCAGTTTCGATGTCCAGTCACTCTTTACGAGTCTACCGGTACAAGACTGCATTGAAATTGTGAAGAAGAGGTTGCGTGAGCAGAACATGTCTGAAGAATATGCTAAGCTCTTGGAACACTGCCTTACATCAGGATATCTACTATGGAACAATGAATTCTTCCTGCAAGTCGACGGTGTAGCCATGGGGTCCCCGGTATCTCCAGTAGTCGCTGACATCTTTATGGAGGACTTTGAGGAGAGGGCGCTCTCATTGGCTCCCGTGCAGCCGAAGATTTTCAAAAGATACGTAGATGATACTTTTACTATATTACCTAAAAATAGTGTTTCAGTTTTCCTTGACCACCTCAATTCCATTCATAGTAAGATTAAGTTTACCATGGAATTGGAAAATAATTGTTCACTGCCTTTCTTAGATGTACTAGTATTGAGAAACCCCGATAATACCTTAGGCCGCACTGTATATAGGAAACCTACACATACAAATAGATATTTGAATGGTAGATCACACCACCACCCCAGTCAGCTAGCTACTGTAGGCAAGTCTTTGTTTCAGAGAGCCCAGAGGATATGTGATGAGCAGCACCTGGCGGCGGAACTCCGGCATGCCAAGGATGCACTTCAAGCGAACGGGCTCAAGATTCCACGGCTCAATCAGAAAGCTCGGATGAAGATTCCTACAGTTGAGCGCCGGCCTGCCGTCTTGCCTTTTGTCCGAGGAGTCACTGACAGGATTGGCAACATCTTGAAACGTGCTTCTATAAAAACTTACTTTAAGCCAATGAAGAAGATGTCACAGTTCCTGAGGTCAGTGAAGTCGGCTACTCCTCTACAGAGTGCAGGGGTCTACAGGCTGGAATGTGAATGTGGTCTATCATATGTAGGCCAGACTAAGCGGAGCATCTCTACTCGGGTAAAGGAACATATAGCCGATGTAAAGCACCGTCGACCAAGGTCAGCAGTCTGTGAGCATGTCATGGATAGACCCAACCACTCAGTTAAATTTGACAAACCGCAAGTCCTCGTCAAGGAGAAAAGATACATTCCCCGGATGTTGCGAGAGGCAATCGAGATTAAAAAATATCCAAATTTCAACAGAGAGGATGGTTTTTCGGTACCACCAGCTTGGGATCCAGTTATTCATTTGGTTAAGGAGCAAGCTAGACATAGGACTGTGAGACCATAATGGTGGACAGTGTGGACACTAATAATAATTTAATACTAATTTTAAAAAATTAAAAATAAAAATGAAAATAATAATTAATAATAATAAAATAATTTGTTTAATAATTTGTTTTGTAATAAAAAAATAATTTGTTTTTATAAAGGCCCCTCCGGCATGTGCAAACACAAAATTTGTTTAATATTTAATATGTGGGTAGGTTTGCATATTGAGATAGTTTTTGAACGGAGGTAATTGTACATTTTTCCTCAGTCGACCCGTTGACCACGAACGCTGTAAAGTGTTTGAAACGTCGGGATGTAATTTAACTCAATACACGCGATAAAATCCGTTTTTAATTGTTTTATTTCATGCAATATACTTCTTCACAAAGTGAGGCCGAAAGAGATGGTAATGTAGGGAGCTGCGTCTCGTTAAATCTATGGATACAGAAAGCTAAGTCAACACAGCACAGCGCCGTCTGCCGAACAGCTTCCGAAACAATACATAATTAACCACTTACTTACATACTTGGTATATTCCCAGTGCAGGAAACACTGACGAAGTCGCTGGCTGACAGCTGGTAGGCGTCGCCATCTTTGATTATGGTCGGTTTGCCATGGGTGTGGGAGAAATCGGTTTGGTATATTATGTCCTTGTATTCACATTTTATGTCCGTGTGGGACTTTCTTATGGAGTCCACGACACGACATTTTGAATGCTGAAAATAATGCAAAATAAGGTTTAAAATTATCAAGCGCGAATTTTTTCATCGAATACTTCATAGTTATCGATCGTAAGAGTGTTCAACTTCTGAAGCCATCCTACTCCCGAGTTGTATCGATAATTCACTGATAACACATTGGTACTCCAAAGGGAAGTGTGCTAACGATACTACAGTGTTTAGAAATAAAACAGTGCAAATCTATCATAAGGACACCTGTTTAGTATAAGACCACCAATGTAAACACTATGTTCTGGCAATAAAATATTTAATATATTTATATTTTTTATACGTATGGTAATTTTAACCGTTTACTTGCAGTGCAACGGGAAATTCAGGCCACTTAAACCCGATGTTTTGAAAATATAGTCTTGTAATTTATCGGCAATATAAAAAATTTCGTGTTGTTTTTTGAAATACGTGAAACTGAAATCTATTCATGAATCAAATTGAAATATGCACATAACAAACCAATGTACAGACAAAGTTAAGACATGGGCAATGACAATTACTAATGAAATTTGATTTTTTCTACCTAAAAAAAATTGTCTCCTAAGATAAGTACAATTAGGTAAATGCTTTACATAGGGATTGTAAGTTGTCACATAAATGTATTATTGCTATTAGTAACAAAGCATTATGAACTTCATTTAGCATCATTGATGACTCGGCTATCTTACAAGTCGTTACTTAATTACAGAATTAAGTTAATTAGAAGAGCCTTAGTGTCCACCAACATCCCGTGCGTGCTAGAACCACCAGGCCTCTGTCGTACTGATGGCAAAAGGCCGGACGGACTAACGCTGGTGCCGTGGCAGAAGGTTAAGTGCCTCCTTTGGGACGCCACGTGCGTCAGCACTTTAGCCGCCTCACACCTCGGGCGAACGGTTCAAACGTTTGGGGCTGCAGCGGAGTTAGCGGCGGTTAGAAAGCGGGGCCCCTTGAGCCCAATTATTATTTCGTGCCTCTCGCGTTTGAGATAGCAGGGTGCTGGGGGTCGGAGGCTCTAACTTTTATAAAGGAATTGGGGCGCCGTATTAGGGAGAGGAGCTCTGAGGCTCGCGCGAGTTCTTACCTGGTGCAAAGGTTGGCCATCGCCATCCAACGTGGTAACGCGGCAAGTGTGATGGGCACCTTTGCGCCCGGGACAACTCGCGGGGGTTTATTTGACGATACTAAAACTTAATTTTAAATTTTAATTGGACTGTGTTAGTGTGACCTACTTAAATTGTGATCGTTTTTTAGTGTTTCGTACCAATACTTGGTTTACGAAACACTTATGGGATCACTCCGGTCGCTGAAATCGGTAAAACGCGTCTTTCTCGGAAACGGTTTAAGGTAGAAAGCTGAAATTTGGAATAGGTATAGAAAATGGCGGCTGTAACAAGGTACCGAGGCTTTAACTGTTTAAATTTAATTTTATGAAGAAGTTTAGGGGGATTAAGTGAATTTTATTTTTCATTTGTAAGAAACGTGTGGGGTACCAATAGAAAGCCTGCAAAAAGTTAGGACAGCTGACTGATTTTGACTTCATTTTACGAGCAGTAGTTTTGGTAAAAAACGCATTTGAAAATGCAGTTTCATACAAAAATTACGGCTCTGTCCCCGCGTTTTTTTCAGAAACTATAGATAACTAGGAACTGAGAACTGAATAGTCCACTAAACAGACCCTGCAGATGACGGCATAATTATTTGGTAGATACGTACCTACAGTCAATTTACAGTGGTAATATCCTATGATTTATACATTAAAAGCATAAGAGAAAAATAGTACATACAAAATTAAACTTTACTCAACGGTTATAAGTGTAAATATCGAACGAGCCTTCCTACCCAAGGAATATTATTTTGAAGTTTGTGGGAACGATTTTAAATATAGAACTCCATACTTCTCTGCTGTTTTCTTGTTTTTATCAGATAGGAGATAACAAGTTTAAATTTCGAACAGTCCTTCAAAGCAACGCACGACGTCGGGTGACAAACAAATTCTTTAATTACCTACTACCATAAGTTTATAGCCGTAATGAACCGTATTGGTAACAAAACAAGGCGGATTTTAGTCTACTTATTTTTTTGCAATTTGTGAGATTTAGTTGTCACCTGACAGTATAGAGAATTCAACCAACCAGAGTCGCCATTGATAGGCGTTACCCCCTGCCGAAAACATATGATCACTATGATCAGTGATCATATACTTGTATGAACTGACGTTATCTGACGTAGCGATTTGTACGTTACGTACGAATAGCCAAACATTTGACGTTCCCCTCCCCCACAATCTGCAGACTTTTTTGTATAGAAAATGACAGACATGGCTACTCCATCCGGATTGAATTCTCTAAGAGTTTACTTCATGTCTATCCGGAAAGAGGAGTGTAGTAGTATGTATGAGCTCCAGTACAAACCACTACACTTCTCTTTCCGAACAGAATTTAGTAAGACTCATTATTTAATATTTGAGTTTATAAGACCACATTTAAATAATTTGATACAACCGCCTAACATCTCATAATGTATCCATTCTATACACATAATAAAGCAAAGGAGGGTAGAAATCTGTTCATTGAAGATATTAGCAAAAATATTAATAAGTCGCTCTTAAAATCGATAACAGATCAGTATTCGACGATTTTCAGAACTTTTGTCTGTTTGTCTGTTTTTATATTACCAGTTGGCATAAAAACGGCTGAACTGATTTCTATAAATAATATAGATTTTATGGTTTTAGCGGGTAGAATATAGTATAGTAAATGCAATTATTATAACGCTGAGTTCAAGTCACAAATTGATATTTGTTTATTTGGAGACATTATACATAAATAATGTGATAGGTTTTTTGATATTCTTAATAAAAAAGTATTTAAACATGGTAAATACGAAACCCTAAAAACGGAAATCGAAAAAATGCCCAGAGCTAAATGCAGGATTGTCTTACTAACTAAGACGTCACTGAGCAGCAGTTATCTTACAACAAAGTTCGTAGTTTAGGCACAAAAAAAACCACGTGATAGGTGGCAAAAAAGGGGCTACAGCAAAGAAAAGACTCACTAAACGAATTATTTTCATACCATAAATGGTTAGGTTAAATGTTTAAGACGGGAGCAAAACGAGTATCAATAAAGTTAACTGCGTGGTAAATGAAAGTGGGGGGCACCAAGAAAAAACACACTGAACGATATTAATTCATACCAAAAATGGTTAGGTTGAATGTTTAAGACGGGAGAAAAAGAATGTTGACAGAGATTATTACATGCCAGGAGGTAAAAGGGGAGCTCGGGGGGTGGAGCCCCCCGCACAAAGAAAAGACTCGCCAATAGATTTGTATTCATACCATAAATGGTTAGGTTAAATGTTGAAGACAGGAGCAAACGAGTATCGATAAAGTTAACTGAGTGACAAGTGTAAGAGGGGGGCTCGAACAAAAGACACGCTGAACGATATTCATTCATAGCAAAAATGGTTAGGTTGAATGTTTAAGATGAGAGAAAAAGAATGTTGACAGAGTTTCCTAGGCTAGAAGACGCTGGTTCGATCCCAGCCCTGGGCACCGGAGGCCTAGGTCAATTTTTCCTTTGTATATGACATCTATATAAGTTCATGATTTATATAGTAGTGTGTCTACTTAATATAAACAAATCAAAATATTAATTAAAAATAATTTGATTTGTTCTTTAGTTGCTATCAATTCATACCAAAAATGGTTAAGTTGAATATTTAAGACGGGAGAAAAAGAATATTGACAGAGTTTACTACATGTCAGGAGGTAAAAGGGGGGCTCGGGAGGCGGAGCCCCCGCACAAAGAATATTCACACTAATCGATCTCTATTCATACCATAAATGGTTAGGTTAAATGTTGGAGACAGGAGCAAAACGAGTACCGATAAAGTTAACTAAGGGACAAGTGTAAGAGGGGGGCTCGCACAAACAAAAAATACACTGAACGATATTAATTCATAGCAAAAAAGGTTAGGTTGGATGTTTAAGACGAGAGAAAAATAATGTTGACAGAGTTTACTAGGCTAGAAGATGCTGGTTCGATCCCAGCCATGGGCACCGGAGGCCTAGGTCACTTTTTCCTTTGTTTATGACATCTATATAAGTTTATGGTTTATATAGTAGTGTATCTACTTAAAATAACAAATCAAAATATTTATTAATAATAATTTGATTTGTTCTTTTGTTGCTATTAATTCATACCAAAAATGGTTAGGTTGAATGTTTAAGACGGGAGAAAAAGAATATTGACAGAGTTTACTACATGTCAGGAGGTAAAAGGGGGGCTCGGGGGGCGGAGCCCCCCGCACAAAGAAAAGACACACTAATTGATTCACATTCATACCATAAATGGTTAGGTTAAATGTTTAAGACGGGAGCAAAACGAGTATCGATAAAGTTAACTGAGTGATAATTGCAAGAAGGGGGCTCGGGGGCGGAGCCCCCGCACAAAGAAAAAATACACTAAGCGATATTAATTCATACCAAAAATGGTTAGGTTGAATGTTTGAGACGGGAGAAAAAGAATGTTGACAGAATTTACTACATGCCAGGAGGTAAAAGGGGGGCTCGGGGGGCGGAGCCCCCCGCACAAAGAAATGACACACTAATCGATTTGTATTCATGCCATAAATGGTTAGGTTAAATGTTTAAGATAGGAGCAAAATGAGTATCGATAAAGTTAACTGAGTGACAAGTGTAAGATGGGGGCTCGGGGGCGGAGCCCCTCCGCATAAATAAAATACACAGTAAACCATTTATATTCCTACGCACGCGAGCGAAGCCTCGGATACAGCTAGTATAACATAAAAACCCTCTTAAGGTCACACGGTGAGGATTATTTGTTAACCTTGTGGTACGAAACACTTGGTGTCCCGAGTTCCGACTCGGACTTGGCCAGTTTTTTTAATTACTTTGGACATGTGATATTTTGTGATATTGTGAATAAAAATTTACTTTTACCTTCATAGGAATGAATTAATGTATGATTTGTAGAAGAGCACCTATCTTAATCATCAGCCGTGTTTACGCAAGGATACAAACTTCGTACCTTTTATGGCTGCACCTACCCATATCGTAAACACATTAACAATATTGTATGTAGACCGTTAGAAGGTATTCGAGAAAGCCGTAATTTAGTAATAACCACCCATATTTTTTTTACAACTTTTTAAAAAGCTGCTAAAGTGACACCAACACATTTAGTACCTATCCACTAGATTGGAGAAAACAAATCAAGCTATAAGTGAGTGAGTGTTAGGTATAAATAAACGTTATTATATTTTATCGTTTGGAAAGTTTATGTAGATATATATAGATCTACATACAGAATGATTCACAAACTTTTCCGACTCTATAGGCATTAGTCAATACTACTAATACTAAATTTATTTATTTATTTTAAACTTTATTTCACATTTTATTGAAAGAACAATGGGAAAATTTACTGAGTAATAATGGTACGAGACGCCTCAGCTTATTATAAGATTAATAACTACGAAATTACTCATTTAGAACAGGAGACTCCAAACTAGTAATGCAATGTCAATCGGGCTGGTGAAAAAAGCTGAATCTCATACAATCTAGCCCACGAAAAGTAACAAAGGCCTATCTGTGGCCCCCTGGTAAAAAGTTTGGAGACCCCTGATTAAGAACATATTTATACAATACTTACATAGCATTTGACCCAGTCCTTCCCCTTGCATTTCAACGGTTCTAGCTTCTGGTACGTCCAGGCTATGTCATTGGAAAACGGATCTAGGTACGGGATCTCGCAGCCCGTCCCTTTGTCATATTTCAGGGCTTCTCGCAGTTTTCTCTCCGAGATTCTGAAATATGGAATTTTGCGATTTAAGGGATATTCGGATAATCCGATAATTATTAGAATCATTAACTTTCGTAGTTGCCCGAATATTTTTTTCTCGTCTGTTTTTTTAACAAGTTTCACCTTCGGGTACGTCTAAATCTCAGTTTGTTACCCACGCTTCTTGTCTTTTTTAGCCCACTTCTTATATAACTACACCATAAAATATGAATATGCAGCTAGATGACGTAAATATACTGAAGGTATGCATTAATGACGTCATTCGAAGGGCCCTTGTCAGTGCCAAACTGCCGGCAGTTCTGGAGCCCAGCGGTTTGGCCAGGGACGACAGCAAGAGGCCCGACGGCATGACACTGGTGCCCTGGAGTATGAGTCGTCCGTTAGTTTGGGGCTTCTTCCCATATTCCAGGCACCAAAATAAGTGCTGGTGCTGCGGCATCCTCGGTCAAAGACCTCAAACGGCGCAAATATGTCGCTCTAGGGAATATGTAGCTACATGTCTGCGGCGTTTGGCGTTGAAACTTTGGGGCCATGCGGGCCAAGCGCGCGCCGACTATATAAAGATCTGTCGGCGCGCCTAATGGAGGCTTCTGGTGTCACAGCGAATAACTATTGCTATCCAACAACATAACAAAACACTAGTTAGTATTTTTATACTAACTCATTCCATCATCATCATCTTTCTCATTTTTGAGAAAGATTTAAATATTGAAATATATCTACAAACTTGTGCTTGACCTTCAAAAGTTAGAGATAAATATTACGAAAAATAAGTTTGTTTGCATTCTAGATCGTGTAGATGTACACTATAATTACAATTAACCAGCCAATCAACTATTAAACAAGAGAAAGGCGTTCCCACATTGAATCGTGGTATATATAGGTAGATCTGATATGGGGACTTCCAGATCCCTATCGTACTTGTAGAAGATTAGTGTGTATATATTGAAAGATAGTTTATTTTTAAACTGCATAAGAGAAACACTTTCTGATTTTTTGTCTCATTCATAAATAATTCACTTTAATCTAACAGCTGTTTCGCGATTTTTGTTTGAAGAGGTGAATAGAGTAAGCTTTTTACTGATTAAAATGGTGCTAAACTAGTATATAACATATATACATACGTCGGAAAATGAGTAGTTTAAGGAATAAGTAAAACATTATATTTAATTTTCATACATATTTTATAAGCAAGATTATGTTTACCTAGAGCAATTTTAAGAAAGATTGCCAAGTTTAGGTAGTATTATTGGAAATATTTTAAAGTATTTCATAAAAAAATAAATTTAGAAATAAACTTAGCTTTTTGCTTTAATCAAATAATATAAAACATTTTGGAAGGCATAAAAAAATAATAATAAATCAAGCGACAAGCTCTGCATGAATTGAGTTTTTGGGTATTAAATAATAAAACATGTGTACCAAAAGTAGTTTTTTGCAATAAAAAGACTTCAAACGATCTTATTCTTTGCACTACCTTTCTTACCTTCAAACTATCTTATCTTAAAATAATTCTTCATTTCCTGCTACCCAAAGGTTGTCTTGGAGAGATCGCTTTTTAGCGATAAGACCGCCTGTTGTTACCGTATTTTAAGTTTATTGTAAACAAAATATTTTATAATTTTTGTGCTTTTGGTGCAATGAAGAACATTTACTTACTTGCTAACTTATTTATATTCGCGTTATTTCATTATTAGCGATTTTCGATTTCAAATCTTTATCGGGCTCTTAAAGCGTATGATATATTTCATACAATTTTTTGTTTCTTACACAATTATGTTAAGGTAAGCAAGTTATTTTAAGTAAGTGAGGTAGGCAAGTTTATTTTCACACCACCTGGTCGTATACGGGCTTTTTCTTCCCTGCTAGGAGGGAACAAAGTGGCACTTTTCTGTTCTAGGACATTCGTTTTTTTTTTTCAGCCAGACCGTCATCACAATCAAATTTCTTATTAAATTAATAGATTCATTATAATCAAGAAGCACACTAAGCACATATAAAGTCAGAATAAATATGATTCAACAACTCATAATTATTTTACATGTTTTTTTTTTTTGTTTTTTTTTTAAAGTGGGGCATTCCACTCATACAATAGTATGTTATTCAATCAAATACAAACACTGAAAACATTGAAAAAATAATCAACCCAGCAGGATTTGAACTCGCATCGATACGCCTAACCGGGGCTCGATCGCTTTACCAATTAAGCTATGGGTTCAGTTACTGAGTTGACGAAATTCTCAATGCCTTCAATCATCTTTTTGCATTTTATTTTTACATCGACTTTATAGCAGCCGTAAGCGACATCTAGGTGCTAACTACTAGAGTTAGATACCCTTCCCGCCGACCCTTTTACAAGTGTCACAACGGAAATAATAGATGGCGCTGCTATCAACTCATAATTATTTTACGTTTTTTTTTTTTTTTTTTTAAAGTGGGGCATTCCACTCATACAATAGTATGTTATTCAATCAAATACAAACACTGAAAACATTGAAAAAATAATCAACCCAGCAGGATTTGAACTCGCATCGATACGCCTAACCGGGGCTCGATCGCTTTACCAATTAAGCTATGGGTTCAGTTACTGAGTTGACGAAATTCTCAATGCCTTCAATCATCTTTTTGCATTTTATTTTTACATCGACTTTATAGCAGCCGTAAGCGACATCTAGGTGCTAACTACTAGAGTTAGATACCCTTCCCGCCGACCCTTTTACAAGTGTCACAACGGAAATAATAGATGGCGCTGCTATCAACTCATAATTATTTTACATGTTTTTTTTTTTTTTTTTTAAAGTGGGGCATTCCACTCATACAATAGTATGTTATTCAATCAAATACAAACACTGAAAACATTGAAAAAATAATCAACCCAGCAGGATTTGAACTCGCATCTAAAAATCTAAAAACATGTAAAATAATTATGAGTTGATAGCAGCGCCATCTATTATTTCCGTTGTGACAATTGTAAAAGGGTCGGCGGGAAGGGTATCTAACTCTAGTAGTTAGCACCTAGATGTCGCTTACGGCTGCTATAAAGTCGATGTAAAAATAAAATGCAAAAAGATGATTGAAGGCATTGAGAATTTCGTCAACTCAGTAACTGAACCCATAGCTTAATTGGTAAAGCGATCGAGCCCCGGTTAGGCGTATAGATGCGAGTTCAAATCCTGCTGGGTTGATTATTTTTTCAATGTTTTCAGTGTTTGTATTTGATTGAATAACATACTATTGTATGAGTGGAATGCCCCACTTTAAAAAAAAAAAAAAAAACATGTAAAATAATTATGAGTTGATAGCAGCGCCATCTATTATTTCCGTTGTGACACTTGTAAAAGGGTCGGCGGGAAGGGTATCTAACTCTAGTAGTTAGCACCTAGATGTCGCTTACGGCTGCTATAAAGTCGATGTAAAAATAAAATGCAAAAAGATGATTGAAGGCATTGAGAATTTCGTCAACTCAGTAACTGAACCCATAGCTTAATTGGTAAAGCGATCGAGCCCCGGTTAGGCGTATCGATGCGAGTTCAAATCCTGCTGGGTTGATTATTTTTTCAATGTTTTCAGTGTTTGTATTTGATTGAATAACATACTATTGTATGAGTGGAATGCCCCACTTTAAAAAAAAAAAAAAAACATGTAAAATAATTATGAGTTGATAGCAGCGCCATCTATTATTTCCGTTGTGACACTTGTAAAAGGGTCGGCGGGAAGGGTATCTAACTCTAGTAGTTAGCACCTAGATGTCGCTTACGGCTGCTATAAAGTCGATGTAAAAATAAAATGCAAAAAGATGATTGAAGGCATTGAGAATTTCGTCAACTCAGTAACTGAACCCATAGCTTAATTGGTAAAGCGATCGAGCCACGGTTAGGCGTATCGATGCGAGTTCAAATCCTGCTGGGTTGATTATTTTTTCAATGTTTTCAGTGTTTGTATTTGATTGAATAACATACTATTGTATGAGTGGAATGCCCCACTTTAAAAAAAAAAAAAAAAAACATGTAAAATAATTATGAGTTGATAGCAGCGCCATCTATTATTTCCGTTGTGACACTTGTAAAAGGGTCGGCGGGAAGGGTATCTAACTCTAGTAGTTAGCACCTAGATGTCGCTTACGGCTGCTATAAAGTCGATGTAAAAATAAAATGAAAAAAGATGATTGAAGGCATTGAGAATTTCGTCAACTCAGTAACTGAACCCATAGCTTAATTGGTAAAGCGATCGAGCCC
Organism: Pammene aurita; assembly: GCA_947086415.1. Lineage (NCBI taxonomy): Eukaryota > Metazoa > Arthropoda > Insecta > Lepidoptera > Tortricidae > Pammene > Pammene aurita. The sequence goes on along the minus strand of OX352314.1, from coordinate 4,697,853 downwards.
CGGTTAGGCGTATCGATGCGAGTTCAAATCCTGCTGGGTTGATTATTTTTTCAATGTTTTCAGTGTTTGTATTTGATTGAATAACATACTATTGTATGAGTGGAATGCCCCACTTAAAAAAAAAAAAAAAAACATGTAAAATAATTATGAGTTGATAGCAGCGCCATCTATTATTTCCGTTGTGACACTTGTAAAAGGGTCGGCGGGAAGGGTATCTAACTCTAGTAGTTAGCACCTAGATGTCGCTTACGGCTGCTATAAAGTCGATGTAAAAATAAAATGCAAAAAGATGATTGAAGGCATTGAGAATTTCGTCAACTCAGTAACTGAACCCATAGCTTAATTGGTAAAGCGATCGAGCCCCGGTTAGGCGTATCGATGCGAGTTCAAATCCTGCTGGGTTGATTATTTTTTCAATGTTTTCAGTATTTGTATTTGATTGAATAACATACTATGATTCAACAATAAAAAAAAAAATCCCCTAAGGTGGTGTGAAAAGCAGTATGTGTCACATAGGAGCAAAACTATTTTCAACTTGGGCGTTAACACTTGAATCCCTCACTACGCTCAGGAGTCTACTTTAGAATCCCTCGCTACGCTCGGGATTCTATTATAGACTCCATCGCTTCGTTTGGGAATCAATATACGCCCTCGCCGTAAATATTTCATTTTGCTCCCTTGTTACACAATCTACTATTTATTGAAGAAACAACTTGACCACGCTGTATGTAGATAAGCATTGTTATCATTAGCTTCCTTGAACAGGTTTGTACTAAGAATGTAATTGTTGTAGATTTTATGTAAGAATAAAATAAAATAGAAGCTTCACTTAACTTACTCGATAATGGCGTTTCTGAAAAAAAAAAAAAAACAAATTACTTATATTAACATTTATTTGTACACAATAAAATCAACTTTAATCTAAAAAAAACTATGCAATTAGACATCTACCAATGCCGCTTGTGGAAACCGCATCGGTGTGATAAATTTGTATTTTATCTCAGGTTAAAGTAATCCATTTCCATTACAAAAGTAATGAATAAATACAATTATTAAGTATTTAGTTAAATTTTAGGTAAGGTCAACCGGTAAATGGGACCGGCGGAATAATGGCGCCTACCATAAAAACAATCCTGACCTGTTTGTTGTGTTGGAATCCATCAATTCTTTCCCATATCCATCATCATTCGAAATAGGAATATGTAAATAGGAGGAAGCTAATCTAAAAACAACACAAAAATATATAAATATTTATGTTTATTTAAATGAGCATATAAATAAAATTATTTTAGGAACCATTTTGTAGTTTATTGTTCTAAATAAAGGTTCTTCGTGTCAACGTGAATGTGTTGTTCCAAAGTATTAAATAAATTATTGCAATATCGATGTGATTAATTGGAAAAATAATTGTGAACAGGACCTTAAAAACCTTTAAATATTTTTATTCAATAAATCGCACCTTGATTTTCGAACTCGACTTAACGTCGATATCACGTAATATTTGTTGTGCCTATTTTGTTTTAAAACTTATTTCTTTTATAGTTTTACCTCATATATCCCGTAAAGTTTGACAGAGAGCTGTACAAGGAGCAGTAGAAGTATAGCGCACATAGTCCTGCGGATATTAACACGTACCATCGTTTTCTGTGGTTACTGTAAAAAAGAAAAATATTTTTTAACTTAAAATTTTATTAAAACAAATTTTATTTATTTTCTAGTTGTAATATTTGTCAACAATTACTATTAGGGTAGTGTTTTTATGGCGGCATTTAATATTTGTATATTTATTGGCCAAGATAGCGTTCCTATTTATATTTTAAATCCATGTTTTTAATAATGTAAACAAAAAAAAACCCACATAAATTGTACGAAAGGCATTATCCGAATGGCAGAGCCACGTAGTTTTGCTTGTTTACAAGTGCAGGGTAAAAAAAATACTTTTAATTTGTTACTAATTTATTTACTCAATTACATTGTGCTAAAAACCAAACGTCAAATATATTAAATAACATCAATTGCACATGTCACAGCAAGAGAAGGTTACACTTAAGTAGTTTCCAAGGTTATTTTACACAAAGGTTGAAAGAAGAAGAAGGTTGCCATTGGTCTTGACAATTCCTATTAGAGATTTCTAAGCAAGGAGAGGCCTTAAACCCGCTCCACACTCTCGACAAAACTACACGAGGCGATTTTGCCGAGACACGGTCTGGAGACAACACGAATATACGCGAGACAATACGAACATAGACGAATACTCACTCTACACTATCGTATTCGGCAAGTCTCGTGTAGTTTTGTCGAGAGTGTGGAGCGGGCTTTATATACTTACTTCACTCATTGATCAAAACGCAAGGGCGATTGCCTTCTGTAATTTGTTTGAAATTGCAAGCAAATATGATACTTCGCTACATTTGTATGTACTTCATAATGAGTTCATACGATAATGAACCATGTGTTAACATTATAAAGTCGACTATCTACCTATTGGTCTAGTGTTTTGAAGTTTGCATGGTCATAATATTTCCGTCATATCTAGTGCCGTGAAGACACATCTTATCGATATATTGCGATATTTCATTTAATCAATACAGAAATCCAAAACTATATCAATTTGTGTCTAGTTCTAGTGGGATATGAAGGAGGTAATGGCAAAAATGACAGATTTGTGAAATGAATAGTTTGTGAATCGTTGTTTGTTAAGTGACTATTTGCGAAATGTTGTTTACCAAATGATGATAAACCCATGCATTCATTAGGCTAAATTAGCTCACCAAACGAAGATGCTTAACTGCCTGATAGGGGAAATAATTCGTGTATGGCTGAATTTTAGTGTAGTTGTAGATAAAGCCTGTCTACAGCATTACTGCCCCAGTCTGCATCAACAAACGCAGTAAGCTTTGAATCTTGATCACTACTATACCTGAGGCAATAGTGCTTTGTTTTCTTAAGGTAACGTAGAACACGCTTGTCATGAGCCCAGTGTTCCCTACTATTAAACTGACTCAGGTACCCTACACTAAAAGCAATATTAGGTCGCGTCAAAACAGCTAGGTAATTCAGTATCACAACACTCACATTTTTCTAAGTTCAATCGTTCCTCCATAGGAGTCTGAGCAGCGTTACAGTCTGTCATATTGAAATTATGCAAAAACTTGTTTACATAGTCCTCCTGGTCTAAAGTTATTACATTATTTTCTTAATCAACACAAAAATTCATACCTAAACACTGTTTGACCTGGCCAAGATAAAGATCTTTTTTTAAAGGAATTTGAAATGTGAAGACAGCACCTGTTTCAAGTTTTTGATCATTTTTGATGAACATTATTAGAAAGCACAAAGAAATCGTCTACATATAGAGCAACTACAGTCAGACCGTTATTGCTTTTCACATACAAGCATGGTTCAAGCTTAGATCTAGTGTAACCATACTCAGTTCACAAAGCTCTATTAGCAATAACGTTGACCTTAATCAACTCAACCTGCACTTCTCATCTTCTGCTACGTTCTCTGGTCCAGTCAAAAGGGATACTCTTGACTCTCTTTCCAATACCCCACCCTTAAATATCCACCTTTCTCTCTTGTTTCATTTACTGACAGTGATGTTAAGAAGAACGTTATAGAAATCTCTTCGAATGCCGTCGGTGTTGACAACCTCAGCCGAAACATGATCCTCCCTCTTATTGACATCTAGTTCCTATAAAAAAAAATTATGGTATGGCTACATGTCACTGGATATAGATAGGCATTTATTCCCTGGGGTAGTAGTGGGAAAGCAGATGATAAAGAAAATCCAGTGAGTGCTGCGAGGTCCAGATGGGACAGTGCAGCTGCCAAGTTTGTTACTCTTTTAGCAAAATATGGATCGCAATCATGGTCTGAAATAAACAATTTTTTTTAGCACCACCCAGGGATCACGTGTAGGGTTGTCTAAGGTGTTTCCTACGGACGTAGAGTAACATTGATCCCCCTGTAATCCATGTAGTTCCTGTAATCACGTGTATCCTTAACTACTCCATCTCTTCACATGTTTTCCCGTTATTTTGAAAAGATGCCAACGTTATTCCTTTGCCCAAAAAGTCCATTACCGCCTCCTTCTCAGACTACCGTCTAATATCCATTCTTCCTTTCCTCTCTAAAGTTCTTGAGCGTCTTGTACACCAACAGTTGACTTCTTTCTTAAACAGGCATGAGCTCATGAACCCTTTTCAGTCCGTGCAGGTCATAGCAAAACCATCGCCCTTGTAAAAATTACCGATGACATCCGGGCAGGCATGGATAATCGCAAGTTCACGGTTTTATCACTGTTGGATTTCAGCAATTCTTTTAATTCGGTTGACTTCGATGTTTTACTAGGCATATTACGTTCTCTTAATGTATCTCCTGCAGTAATTGATTGGTTCCGTAGTAACTTAGTAGGGCGTCGGCAGCGTATAAAGGTGCATTCCTTCCGATCTTCGTTGTGCAACACGCAAACTCATACTCAAACATTTATTCAGTAAGTAGGCCACAAGGGAAATTTTACACGTTAAAGTAAAAGAGAGAAAAAAACAAACTACACCGGTTCTAACCCTACACCTCTGACCCGAGAAGAATTATGTCCGGCAAGAAACTCGGCGGGACATATTTTTTCAAAACAACAGTACATCAAAACTAAAAAATACATATAAATGCGTTGTTCTATAAGAAAACATATCAAACCAAGGTTAGATTAACCAACAATATTTAGGTTATAGTTTAAGAAAAATACCAAAGAAAAAAGATGAGTCCAAATCTGACTATTTGAAAATGAATTACATACAAGTTTGATACACTTTCTTACCTGAACTGTGTCATCGCCTCTCTCAACCTTTCTTCGGGAAAGTGGCGACCCGATCAACGACGCCACCATAAGCAGAGCCTTTTAAGCGAGCATGACATGTTCAAGTTGGCGGGCTTTATTAATTAATAAAAACTAGCAACGTTTAGTCTGGTGAGAAACAATATTCTCAAGTACAATAATATTGCTTTGCTATTATTGTATTTGATATTATGGACTTCCGCAAAGTAACGCCTGATTCCATTAATTAAACAATATTCTGTGCTCGTATTTTACATGCGTGAACTAAATTACAATATAAAAGTGACAGAGATGTACATGTCTCTAAGCGTCAGGATCATTAAATATATATCTATAGATATAAATATTTGCGAATGCAAGACTTAGAGATGTATAACGTCTTTAAGTGTCCAAATACTAAATAAAAACAAAAAAATAAAAACGAAGAACAGGTAATACTGGACACTAGTAAAGCTGATTTCTCAATTTGTATTGTACTAACCATATCAAGCTACAGGCTTAAAGGCATCGTTATCCTCAATGAATTCCTTTAAAGTATAGTACTCTCTTCTCAACAAATAGCACTTAACATAAGACTTGTATTTATTTAGTGGCAAATTCACTACATCAGCGGGGACTTTGTTATAAAAACGTGTACAGTTCCCAGCAAAAGACGTACGAACCTTACCGAGGCGGTGGCCAGGCTCAGCAATCTTATCTTTATCAGGGTTGGGCAAAATACTGGGTTCATTGTATTTGAAATACAAAATACAAACTACTTTGGCGACAGGTATTTGAAATACGAAATACAAAATACAGTTTTCAAAATGATGTTTTTCAAATACAAAATACATTTTATGAAATACTTTTTAGGCGCGACATACATTTAGCGGAATTCAGCCCAGAACTCCCTACCTACTCATCACAGCTCCATCGTGTTTGGGCTCATTAGACTTACCTTGACGAGCACTTCCGCTTGAGATGAGGTTCAGGGATCATGATGGAGTCAGAAGTTGGTCACCACAACTCCTTATCTACTTGTCACAACTTCATCGTATTTGGACTCCCTATCCACTCATCACAACTCCATAGTGTTTGGGCTCAATAAACTTACCTTGATGAGTGCTCTCTTGAGATGAGTTCCAGGGTCTCATCAGGAGTTGGTCACCAGAACTCCTTATCTACTTGTGACAACTTCATCGTGTTTGGGCTCATTAGACTTACTTTGACGAGCACTTCTACTTGAGATGAGGTCCAGGGTCTCATGATGGAGACAGGAGTCGGTCACCAGCACTACCTATCTACTCATCACAACTTCATCGTGTTTGGGCTCATTAGACTTACCTTGACGAGCACTTCCGCTTGAGATGAGGTCCAGGGTCTCACGACAGAGTCAGAAGTCGGTCACCAGCACTCCTGCCGTCCTCAGACTAAAAGGCCGTTAAAGTCACTTATGACCTTTTTGAGTTAACATCATAGCGCGATACAACGACATATTCTCGATCGACCTATCTAGGTTTCAAGGCCATATCTTTAAAAACAGCTGAGATACAACATGCCATTTAGCGGCTAAATACACAATTTTGAAACTATTGCTAGCAAAAAGGCAGTTTTATCATAGAAACTTAGTTTAAAGGCAGTTAAAGCTCTGTAACCGCCTTCATCTCATTGACACATGATATGCAGTACAAGTCTTAAAGGCAGTCATTTTAATTTACATGAGTGAAAAGCGGCTACTCGACTTTAACCGCTTTCTAGTCTACAAAAAATATATTTCCTATTGAAGTGTAAGCATAACTAAAAGGCATTCAATCTATACTTACATAACTAAAAAGCAGCTAAAGTCGGTTAGCCGCCTTATAACTTAGCATAGCAAGGATTGCCATCATTGCATGCATAGCCATCATTACTAAATAGTGGCAACTGGCCATTCCATGGTAATAAGGCGGCAACTTGAACCTCACTTGAGGACACAAATTTAGTAATCAAGGTTCGGATAATCTACTGTAATTAGTTTTTTATTTGATGGTTTATTTTAAACATATTCAAAATGATATGATATTCATTCTGTTACAGTTCCACTCTCATTTAAATTTGTTTTAAGCCAAGAATATCGTATAAACATTTTTGTACAAGCAATACCAACTAAGGTGAATCTTGTGCGTATTTGCTCTACGAGTAGAATTGTATCGACCCAACATGAATAGCAACAGTTGGATTTTTTTTATCTAGTACTTATTTATCAAAACTATAGACAAAATAATTCTTGGTTGTCATAAATTGCTATTAAACCCACATGTTTGTTGAATAAATCCGTAAGTATTTTCAAGGTTACATATTATGAATTGACGGGCACTTCGACACTATTTTTTGCGCAATTGCGCATGTTGATTTTTGTATGTAAGCGGCAGCTTTTTTTTGTATGTTTGTGGTGGGCTATCGAAAGGAATCTAAGAATACTAACTCTTGAGTAAACAAGAGGTAGTACGTTATCGAATAAAAATATGTACCTGTATCCTGTCTATCTGCGTGGGTATTATAATTTGTCTTTCTGTCTATGCAGCATGCTCCTAGCTCCCTACCAAATAAATAAATTTGAGTGCGGTTTTAGCAACGGAAGACAGCGGTATATGCCGAGATGGTGGATTAGAACTTCGTTAATGGTTTATACAGTTTTTAGAATTTGGTATGTTACCTATCGAAAAAGGCCCCAATGTCAAAAATCAATTTATTATCCTTTTTCGTCGGTTTGTTTGTATGTCATCGACTTACAAAATGTGTACCAAATTTCACTCAGTCGGTTCTGTACTGTTGTAGCTAACTGTCTGTGTCTGTGACAGAACAGAAGTAATAAGTGTTCTTGTTTCTGCCTTTTGCGGTACCCAACTCTAAAAATACGCTACTTCTCTAGACTTGCGACTTTTATTTAATTCTTCTAAAGATCGATTTTGCCTCATGCGTTCGCGATTTAGATAGTTAATAATAATTTTAGACAAAAAAGGACCGACATCACTTAGCCTCATTTATCCAAAAGCAAATGCCAGAGCTACTGTAAATACATAAATACACAAATCACTATAAGCGTGCCTATAATATTTGAAGAGTTCCTTCGATTTCTTCCGGATCCCATCACCAGATCCTGACTTGATGATAATGGGACCAATTGTCAAGTATAATCTTTCCACCAAAAAATAAGAACCTTCTAAATTGATAGCTAGCTATCTACGAATAATCGGTGAAGTAGTACATAAAAAAATTACAAAAAATAAACAAAGATCCCGACCAATTGAGAACGTCGTGAGTCGGTTGAAAATAATTTGACATGTAAACAGTTTATTTTTAAGACCTTGGACATTAATCATTTTTGTTTTTGTGCTATCTAAAATTTACAAATTAAGTAGTATGTAAAATAAATAATATCTTACCAAGTCAATCATCTAAATACTGTTAGTTGATGAAACTGCTCTTTAAAATACATATTAAAGAAGATCGCATAGCTACGTTAGTTGAGATGTGGTCTATTTTCAACCGACTTCAAGATTTCGAAGGAGGTCCTCCTCCTTTATCAATTCGTCGGGATCTTTGTTTTTTTTTGCTATTTTTTTTAACATGTTCACTGATTATTCAAAGACGGCTGGACCGATTCGGAAAATTATTTTTTTGGTTGAAAGAGTATACTTCACAGTTAGTCCCATTGTAACTAGGTCAGGATCTGGGATCCTGGAGAAATCGAGGGAGCTCTTCAACTACATATTATAGGCACACCTAAATATAGTGATTTGAGTATTTTTTACAGCAGCTCGAGCATAAAGGTGGATGCTAAGTGAATTCGGTTTTTTTTTGTTTAAAATAATTTATATCTATAGTGGATATTTAAGTATTTCTGTTGCCTCTCTTTTATTATAGAATTTTACAATCGTTTGGCAAGTTTTAGTGTTATTGTAATAAGTTTTTGTTCCTTTATCTTTCTGTTTACCACAGCAGATTCTTAAATAACACAGCAACTTTAAGTGAAATGTGGTCTCTTCTTTTAATAACTGTTTATTTTAGAATTTTCTAATTGTGTGGTAAGTTTTGGTTTTATTGTAATACGTTTTAATGTTTATAACTTTCTCATAACTGTGATTATTAATTAATAATGAAGATCCCATGTAGAGCTTGCTTCTCCGGTATTTTTTGTATGGCCAATTCCGGAATTTTGGAGCTCGCGTTTTGAATTGCAAGCCCTGATCGCATAGCGACTTTAGTTGAGACTGGTCTTTATCTGTTTACTACACCAGGAACCGATTGCACCATATCATGTTTTTAAATTTTTCACCTTCAACAATTTTGGGAATATTTTGCTTATACTATTGAACCTTCATTCCATACGAAAAAAGCAGTAAGTTTAAGATGTTTTGTGATTAGCGGCTTTTTAGTCTAACAAAGGTATAAAAAAATATTTGTTATATACAAATGAAACTGCTATTACTAAACTAAAAGGCGTTTAAACACCTTTAACCGCCTTTTAACTATGATTTTATCTTTAACTTCGTATTACTAGTACAACCCATTCTACGCTTATGTAAATTACTAGGTTAGAAGGCAGCTAAACATACTTTAGCCGCCATTTAGTTAGTTATTTTAAATATTAATGTTCATCCATTACATAACAAAAAAGGAAAATTGATGATTTTAGCCGTTGAAAATAACTTTAAAATAAATCAAATATAAAGTTGCTGTTATTGAGTACTATAGAAATTACAAAAAATAAAATTGATACGTCCCACCATTGTCTAAAGAGATGGTTTTGCACGTTTTTTGCTGATAACTCAAAATGACACTCCTGCGTTTAGCCGCCTTTTAGTTTGAGGACGGCAGACTCCCTATCTACTCATCACAACTTCATCGTGTTTGGGCTCATTAGACTTACCTTGATGTGCACTTCCGCTTGAGATAAAATCCGGGGTCTTGTGATGGACTCTGGAGTTAAATTTTCGAAATCTACACCCCCTAATTAGCCGAAAATGACTACATGACGATTTTTCAGAAAAAGAGTATATTCGCCATCTTATATTTTAAAACAGACATAATTTACCACGAACGCTGCGGCTGTCGAATGACCTTCCTGTCGAGGTTGAGGTTCTTCAAAAACGGAGTGTATAGGTTCCTAAAGGGAAGGCAACGCGCATGTGAATCCTCTAGGGTTGCAGGCGTCCATAGGCTACGGTAACTGCTTACTATCAGGAGGGCCGTATGCTTATTTGCCACCGTCGTGGTATTAAAAATAAATGAAATTTACACACTCGAAATAGTCGTAAAGGACTACCATGACAATGAATACGAGTACATAAAAGTGTATTTCCACCATTTTTAATTTTAAAACAAACATAATTTTTGAAAACTACACCCCTAATTAACCGAAAACGACTACCATGACAATTTTTCAGAATAAAGTGTATTACCGCCATCTTGGGTTTTATAACAAACATAATATTCGAAATCTACACCCCCTAATTAGCCGAACACGACCCATTACGATTTTTCAGAATAAAGTATATAACCGCCATCTTGGATTTTAAAACAGACATCATTTTTGAAATCTACACACCCTAAATAGTTAAAAATGGCTACCATGACCATTTATACGAAAAAGTGTATTTCCGCCATCTTGGAATTTAAAACAAACCTCCTTCCTCCTAGCGTTTGTCCCAGCTTTTTGCTCTATTGAGCCTGGGGTCCGCTCAGAAACCTAATCCCAGGTATTGGCATAGGCACTAGTTTTTAAAACAAAATCTGTGCATATTTTTGCATTGACACTTATACTCAGTGTTGCCACAGGCCTAATGGCCAACTAACTATGGTTAAAAATCGGTCCATATTATGATTATGGAATTAAGATAATGTATTTTATGTTAATGTATTTTAAAGCTTAAAGTATTTGAAATAAAAATACTTAATACATGTACGTGTAGTATTTAAAATACAAAATACAAATACTTTTCGAAGACAGTATTTGAAATACAAATACAAAATACGTATTTGTATTTCAAATACATGTATTTGAAATACTGCCCAACCCTGATCTTTATTTCTAGTGTTATAGTTATGGATATCACTGTTGAGCTTGAATTCATGGATGTTTTTCCGCACATACATAATGTTTTCAAGTATGTATTGAGATGATACGTTAAGAATATTTGCCTCTTCAAATTTTCCTCTTACGGATGCTCGACCGCGCATTTTATAAATGCCACGTGCAGCTCGTTTTTGTAGCACAAATATGGTCCCAATATCAGCCGCTTTACCCCACACCAGAATTCCATACGACATAACACTGTGAAAGTAACTGAAGTATACCAGCCTGGCAGTTTCACTGTTTGTTAGATGGCTGATTCGCCTCACGGCATAGACTGCAGAGCTAAGTTTCCCAGCTAGGGTGGCTATATCTGGATGCCATTGTAATTTCGAGTCTAAAGTGACTCCTAAGAAAACAGTTTGATTTTCGAATTCCATTGTTTCATCATTTATTATAATCTTGCTGCTGTTAATCTGCTTGATGTTGGGAAGTGTAAATTTGATGCACTTCGTTTTCTGGCGTTCAAAAGTAGGTTATTAGCTGTAAACCAATTTACTACTGTGGAGAGTGCACTGTTAATACTATCGAAGCTGTTTTCTTATCTGTCCACTTTAAATATCAGAGATGTGTCATCAGCGAATAACACTATATCATGTTTATAACGGAAATTCCAGGTGACGAACACACCGAACGGGAAAACTTCGAAACAAGTTACTTCGGCACCAAGCACGCCGCGGCTGGTGCTGCCTCTGCGGCGCCTGAGGACAATCTGGTAACGGGTTTTAACGTCGTTACTGCATTCACAGGTGGGCCAAATCCAAATATTAAATTACCTACTATTCATTTACCTACTTTTTCTGGGCGCTATCAGGACTGGTTAGAATATCACGATACGTATAAATCTCTTATACACGATAACGCATCAATTCAAACTATTCACAAATTTCATTATCTGCGAAGTTCATTGAAAGACGTTGCTTCACTCGTAATCAAATCACTAGAATTCTCGTCTAGCAACTATCAAGTCACGTGGGATACTTTGTGAACGCTACAGTAACGATAGAATATTAGTAAATAACCATTTAGATGCATTGTTTAACATCAACCCTGTGCTACAAGAATCCTCAAGGGCCTTACAAAGCATAATAGACTCAATTAATAAAAATCTAAGGGCCTTGAAGACTGAATCTCCCCACGGAGCACTGGGACATTCTCATTATCCACGTGGTAACTAGTAAATTAGATGCTGCCACACTTCGCGATTGGGAGACTGAACGAAATGATATTAAAAATTTACCTACATTAACGGAATTCACCACTTTCTTACGAAACCGCGCAGATTTACTAGAAACCACGGAGGAAGCACAAACTCTAAATAAACCACGTCGGCACAGCGATATCACGCACAATCGTACTAAAACATTTCTTGTAAATCATGATCACAACCAGACTCAGTGCAAATATCAATGTCCTGTTTGCAAAAATAACCACTCAATTTATCAGTGCATCAAATTCAAAACAATGCCAGTTGAATCTAGAATTACTAAAGTCAAACAATTGAATCTTTGCACGAATTGTCTGCGTTCTGGTCATGAGGAGCAACGCTGCAGGCTGAGCTCATGCCGGCTTTGCACACAAAGACACAATACCATGCTACACACTAATAATCAACCTAAAGAAGATTCTCAGCCTAGCATTTCTAAAACTTCGATTGATTGTGTAGTATCACCAAACCAAAAGGAGCAGACAATAGCTAAACCACAAATTACTAACAGTGTCGCCTTGAGCTCCACGTACAGTAGTCGTAACAATCGTCACGTACCCTTAGCCACTGCTGTCATTAACTTCAACACACACGAAGTTAGGGTTCTTTTGGATAATGGAAGTATATCTAGTTTCATAACTAAAGAACTTCAAACAAAACTGAAACTGCCCACGCGTCCAGAATACGTATCTTTTACAGGGTTAGAAAAGAAAAGGTCCAATTTCACTGAACATTGTGATATAACCATTAAATCACGTTTACACGATTATACAATAGACGTTTATACAATTGTCTCGTTGTGCAAGAAATCACTGATATGATTCCATTCACCAAAATAAACTGTGACTCGTTCACTATCCCCCCTTACATCCACCTAGCGGACCCGAACTTCTACGAGCCATCCGAGGTGCAGATGGTGCTGGGTTCAGACCTCTTTTGGGAGGTACTTACATTCAAATCAAATATATCGTATTAAAAAGTATTATTAACATAGCAACAAATTTTTACAAAAAACTCTACGACTGCGAGAACAGACATGTTACAATAACTAAAGAAATTACAACATCTAATGACGTGCTGCCGTTTCTGCCAAGTGAAATACGTCACGCGATTGAAGGATTAAAATCAATGAAAAGCCCCGGACGAGACGGCATAACCAACGATGTCATCAAAGCAATACAAGAGCCACTGACGCCAGTCCTGACAAAACTGTTTAACTTAATCCTCAATAAAGAAAAAAATCCCCGAAGACTGGGAAACATCAGTAATATCACTACTATACTCTCTGTCTATATACACGCACATACATACACACATACACATACGCACTGACACACATCAAAGTGCACTCCTGTACAGATAAGCTAGTTTTATATTTTGTTTAAAAAGTTCAATCTTTCCTTTGCTTATGCTCATGGCACTTATTATTTCCACTTGTTATTGCGTGTTAGTTATATTTTTGTGGTCATCTATTATTGGCTTTTTCTCTGTTATTTAAGTTTTGTATTATTTGTTTATAAAATAAAATAAAAATAAAATACAAGAAAGGTGACCCGTTAAATATAAATAATTACCGCCCTATAAGTTTATTGCAGACTCTATACAAACTCTTTACCAATATAATTCATAACAGAATAAAACAGCAGCTAGAGTCTCAACAACCTGTCGATCAAGCTGGCTTTAGACGAAACTTCTCCACGGTGGACCACATTTTTACGTTGCAAGTGATTTCAAACTACAGAGAATACGGTAAAAAGCTCTACATAGCCTTCGTCGACTACTCGAAAGCATTCGACTCCATTTCGCATCAATCACTTTGGATAGCGCTAAGAGAGCAAGGAATACACTGTAAATACATAAATATGCTGCAAGAAATTTACAAGAACAGTAAAGCGGTGGTCAAATTGGAAAGAGAGGGCAGTGAAATAGAGATAAAATTTCACGAATCTTGAATAAATAAAAGGGGTGCTTTAGAGAGTCCTATTATTTGTTCAATTTGGACGGTGGTCGTTCAGGGAAGTGGCCGTAGATGACCGGATCCTTTATATTCTATCGTAAGTGTATATATTTTTAATATATTTACTTTTTTTCTTACTTTTTTAGAATGCAAACTCCAAAAGAGTAAAAAAAGTAAAGGTAATATCCGACTACATTACAACGATTCGTCTGCGTACATACAACTTGGTACTAAAGTACAAACGTCACTTGATCGGATTATTAAATTATTGCACTAGTTCGATAATTATTGTGAAATGCACGCGTGTTTATAATTTTTTTTTTTAGAACACAAACAGTCTTAATAATAAACAACATATGTCATACATAATGTACAAGAACAAAGTGAGGGTACAAATAAACAACAAAAGTAGGTAGACTAGGTAGTTACATAGAATAGTAACATCAACACTATACTTACAAAAATAATTTAATTTAGCTACTATAAAGCTTGTCCCAGAAAAAAATGTCGTTTATTAGTTAGTATGAAATAATGTAAGCAATAAAAAGTTACCAAATTTTTGACAACAGTTTATTAGAAATGTAGTAAACAAAACGTATTTTTGTTATGCTTTTGTTCTATTGTTTATTCATCCAGAAACTTCGTCATTTTCTTTTGATACCTGCCATCAGGTTTTGTACATCAGTGTCTGTGATTAGTTTTGAAGCTGCATTCCATTTTCGCTTGAAGTTTTCAACTGATGTGGCGTTAGTTTTATGTTTTAAGAGCTTCTGCTTCCTACGAGCCCAATATTTTTCTATAGGTCGTACTTCAGGACAGTTAGGAGGATTTTGGTATTTTTTCCACAAATTCGACATTATTGGCTTTGTACCATTTTATCACATTTTTAAAATAGTGGCACGTGGCCAGATCAGGCCAAACCAGAACTGGCTTCTTGTGTCGCTTAAAAAACGGCAATAATCGCTTTTCCATGCACTCTTTAAGGTATATATCGCCTTTCATAGTTCCTTTAGCAAAGTATGGAGTGCTGCGTTTGCCGCAAGAACAGATCGCTTGCCACACAAGAACCTTCTTCGCAAATTTATCCGTTTTTATGACATTGTACTCGTCATTGATAGTTTTTCTATCGGTCCCCGAATAAAAATGATGTCCCGGCAGTGATTTAAAATCAAGCTTGCAATATGTTTCGTCGTCCATCACAATACAGTATTTTTTTGTCGTTAATTTTGAATACAGTTTTCTGGATCTCGTTTTAGCGTCAGTTTCTTGTTTCGAATTTCTATTAGGCACTTTAGTTTGTTTGAAAGTCTTTATAGAATTATTTTTCTTTACTCGTTGCACAGTGGATTTAGACGTTTTAAACTTTTTAGCTAAATCTCTTACAGATGATGTAGGTTTTTTCAGCAAAGCAGCTATGATACTCTTCTAACTAATGAGTAAAATAATAATTTATAAGTTTTAGGCCGTTTGTACGGTTGCCCAATCCGAAGGATCATCCCTAACTTTTTTTAAGCACGCTTACATATATTATCTATGTGTAGGTTATAAATAGTTTAATTGTGAGTCCAAGGTAACACCCAAGTCCCTAATGGATGATACCCGTGCTATGATGTTACCTGAAAATGTGTAGTTAAAAAATATGGATTGAGTTTCCGATTAAAACTAATAATAAAACATTTTTCCGTGTTTAAGAATAGGTGATTGTTTGTGCAATATTGGAAAAAGTTATCTAAATCTTGTTGTAATGAAAAGCAGTCAGCTTCCGATGATACTGCTCTAAAAAAAATATCTAGGATTATGAGCATAAAAGCGGAGGAATAAGAACCTCGTTATGAGCAACTGTGTTGAAAAATATATTATTAAATATCGATCATCCACCGACAAGATACTAGCTCATAAGCTACACGAGGAAAAAATGTTTTTCGACATTTAGTTAAAGATTGTTTTTGTATAGGCACTGGGAATGTCATCTCGCTTTTATAAGGCACAGCTTAGCGAATATCATCTCTCTCAAATCGGGAGCAGAGCCAAACTGCAGAAGTACCTCCACCTTACAGAAAACCACAGCCAAATAGCACTAGACCCTATTCATAGTGTTGTGTTCCTGCGTCTGAGTAAGTTTGCCAAAGAGCTCAAAGAGGACCCAGTGTGTTGACAACGTGGGACCCTAGTGTTCGTTTAGCCGTCAACATAGTGAATTATTCTTTTTGTAAAGGGTTGGCAACGCGTATGTGACACCTTTGGAGTTGCACAGTAGCTGCTTACCACCAGGTGGGCTGTATGCTTGTTTGCCACCGTCGTGATATAAAAAGTTTATTTGTCTACGCTGACCATTGGTTTTAAAAGTAATAAATAAAACACCCAGATTGCACGCTGCGTTGATAACACTATTGTAGCAGGGATGTCAGACCAGACGTCAGAAAGATTTACGACAACCAAACAATAGAAGTTTTAAACTAGCGTCGAATACATTTAGCTGTTTGAAAACAATTGTATGACTGCATGTGACAATCCTGTAGAATCATATGAATTAAAAACAGGATGAAACAATTAGTATCATAATTTCAAGTAATTTGGGCATTCATCCGGATTCTAGTGCCATCCTTTCTTTTTAAAGGTCCCAGGATCTTACTAAAAACCTTTCTCTCCGCTACCAAGAAAGTCATCCCTTGGTAGCGGAGAGAGAGGTTTTTCATTCCGTTCCGTTCTGGTGCGGTCGTCTCTCTTGACATGGCCCAGGATCTTGCGAAATACTGTCGGGGAGTATTTTATTATTTATCGTATGGCTACATGTCACTGGACATAGCTATAGGCATTTGTTCCGTGGGGTAGTAGTAGTGGGAAAGCAGATGATGAAGAAAATCCAGTGAGTGCTGCGAGGTCCAGATGGGACAGTGCAGCTGCCAAGTTTGTTACTCTTTTAGCACCACCCAGGGATCACGTGTAGGGTTGTCTAAGGTGTTTCCTACGGACGCAGAGTAACATTGATCCCCGGTCGGGGAGTCAATGAATAAGTACGCGATAGCGGATATATTTGTTTATTTATCGAGATACAAATGTCGACTAGCTGTTTAGAACCCTTTGGGACTCTCTCTCAAGAATCCCGATCGTCTGACAAAGAGTGTAGGAATTCCTAATTTTAAAATAACACCGTGCCAGACAGTTTTCGAGAAGAGAGGTTGTAAAGGTAGTAAACCTTTACAATACTTTTCTTTCCGCTACCAAGAAATGACTTTCTTCTTCCGTTCCGTGCTGGTTCCGTCTCTCTTGACAGGTCACAGGATCTTACGAAATACCTTTCTCTCCATTATCAAGAGATGACTTTCTTCTTCCGTTGTACGTGACCAGGCATATTAATTTAAATGTTCTAGAGTTTATACGGAACCTTTTTAATCAAGTAGTAGCAGTTGTAGTAGTAGTAAACACTTTATTGCACAAAACAAGTACATGACCAACAAAAATATAGAGTGTGTAAAAAGGCGAACTTATCCAAAGTCAAGTTTCAACGTTATGTGTAGTGCAGTCGATTAAAACCGTATTTGTAACTTTGTCAACTTGTAGTCCTTTTTAACCGACTTCAAGATTTGAAAAGAGGAGGTTCTCAATTCGGCGTGTATGTTTTTTTTTATTTTTTTTATTTTTTATGTTTGTTACTCCATAACTCCGTCATGTCTGAACCGATTTTGAAAATTCTTTTTTTGATTGTAAGTATATATATACAGATTGGTCCCGTTTTTGTCAAAACGCAGTTCTGATGATGGGATCCATGAGGAATCGAGGGAACTCCTCAAATCTTAAAGGCATACATATAGTGATTTTTATATTTTTATCAACAAAACCATCATTTTCATTCAAAACAGTGACATTGGATGAAGTAGAACTGCTGATGATGATCAGAACGGAACTCTTCAACGACGCATAGTTCACGTTTGGCGATTCGTCCTCTTCGCTGTGTTTGTTTAGCAAGTTTAATTGTCAGAACAAATGTTCGTCCAGCTCAAGTTCTGATGATGGGATCCATGAAGAATCGAGGGAACTCCTCAAATCTTAAGGGCTTACACATAGTGACTTTTGTATTTTTATCAACAAATCAAGCATTTTCATTCAAAAGAGTGACATTTGATGAAGTGGAACTGCTGATGATGAACAGAACGGAACTCTTCAACGACGCATAGTTCATGTTTGGCGATTCTTCCTCTTCGCTATGTTTGTTAAGCAAGTTAGATTGTCAGGACCAATTTTCGTCAAGCTCAAGTTCTGATGATGAGTTCCACGAGGAATCGAGGGAATTCCTCAAATCTTAAAGGCATACATAAAGTGACTTTTGTATTTTTATCAACAAATCAAGCATTTTCATTCAAAAGAGTGACATTTGATGAAGTGGAACTGTTGATGATAATCAGAACGGAACTCTTCAACGACGCATAGTTCACGTTTGGCGATTGGTCCTCTCCGCTGCGTTTTTTAAGCAAGTTATTTCATTGTATGGAATCTAAGTGCACCATCTATCTACAATAATCCTTCACCGGCTACCCCCATTGAAGTCGGTTTTTTTTTCTTAAAAATTATTAATTACATTGCGCCAAAGTCGGAAATCACAGAAACATCGGAATGTAACTTTTACTGGATACGACCGAAATCTATTACAGCATATTGCGGAACGTAACCTTTTCCCCTTGTTATAAGGCTTTCTTTCCCATGTTATTGCTAAGGCGAAGATTATTTTTTCAAGAGAACGATAGATGTTTCTTTTTGCTCGCTATAATACTAAAAAGTACTTGCAATCGTTAATGTGAATGGTGAAATATGGGCTTTCATATCAGCGCTGGAGAGTGCCGGGGATTTAAAGTGTTGCAAGGTACAAACATAATTTTTTAGTAGAGACAATAATATTTTTAATTCATGCCTTTTCAAATTCTCATTCCATGAGCAACAATTTTTAAATAATTAAACTGTACGTAATAAAAAAATCTTCATTTACACCAATAAATGGCATAGATATTCCTAAAGGTGGTTGGTTAAAAAAATGTGTAAGTACTTACTTTACGAAATAAAAAACATATACAAATATAAAATATATGTAGAAACAGATTTAGTGATGGTACGGTCGAAATTTAAAAAATATTTATCCACACGTCGTTGTACATGCTTAAACACTTTTACAGAATACAACGGGAGCCTTATAGAAACATTTTAGACCACATATCAAAACTCACATTTCGTACTAAAATATAAGAAAACGACACGAAATGTGGAAAAGCTTTCAAGTGAATTGAGAGATAATATAAAGGTGTCTAATAGACGGAGAGCTAGCCACGCGAGATATGACATAATAATTAGAGCAACGAAACCCCCCCCCAGTTTGCTATACGATGCTTATTTCAAGATCTGAATATCTGGCAGCTGTAAAGTGGTGGATGTCAAAGAATGCAAAGCACTGCAAGGAAACCAAACCTAGAGTTTTGGGTTTGATGCAATATTATGAGAAAGAGTGCGCCAAAGTTCACATAAAATTTTAATTTCGATTATTGGAAGTCCGAAAATGGTGTTTATATTTTTTTTTATCATAATGATCTTTTTTTTATATTATAAGTATTCTTTGTTCATAACTATCATTACTCCGAGTTATTCAAGTTTATAATGTAAATCAATAGAAATATCTATTATACTAATATTCACTTTCATATACTTTGTCAATATAACGTTTTCAAATATTTATTTTAAACTGTACCAGCTTTTACATCTAAACTGTTTATTTATAAATACAAATGTCACCTTATAAATGCGTACATGTGATAAATATCTTGTGTCTTTGATATGCTGGTCCTTGGTTTGGGGTTAAAATAATAACATTACATTGCAATTACTTTATCTATTAGCAGAAATTATGTTGTTGTACATAAAAATTAATAGATGTTGTGTTGATAATACATTAGAGATGATTTGTTGGCAATCAAAATCACATGTTGTAATTCAGCGCATACATTGATAACCGATATAATTTATTGCACATACGTAAATATACAATCAATATCAACTAATATTAGCGGCGATTGCTTTCAAAAAATCCGTTTTATCAGTATATTTTTCTTTATTATTTATTACTACGCATACAACACGTTTTGCAGAACACTACTTTGGCCGATTTTGGTTTAGCATCATTTTATTCAATTCAATTCAATTCATTTATTAATTTTAAGATAACAGTGATCTCATTTTTGTTAGTAGCACTTAAAAACTATGTTAAAACGTAAAAACTAAGACTCGAGCCATCATCATTACAAATTTTCACATACTGTTTCCGACCGCTAAGATAACTGTGAAACCATTTCAATGACAGATTGTCAAATCCGTAGAATGCCATTTTTGCTAGTAGGAGAGAGGTGTCGATAGTGTCAAATGCGCGGGAAAAATCGAGCAAGACCAGCAATGTACCCTCACCAACATCTTGTGCAGCTTAAATATCATCTACTACATCTTTGAACGCGGTTGCAGTACTTCGAGACTTTCTAAAACCTGATTGTTTATTTGGCAGGATTTTGTTTGCCTCCAGATACTCAGTTAATTGCATGCAAACTATCTTCTCCATTATTTTTGACACAACAGGTAGTATGCTAATGGGGCGAAGATCTTTGTAGTCGTTGGGATTTTGGGTTTTAGGAATTGGTTTAACAACTGCCATTTTCCACTGCTCAGTAAATATACCAGTTTGCAAGGAACTATTTACTATAGTAGTGATTGCTGCTAGCGAGTCAGGTAAAGTAAGAGAGATCATTCTGATAAATATTAAGACCATCATCACCTTGTGAATTTGTTTTAATGGCTTTAATTATGTTAAATACTAGTGTTTCACTCACAGGCTTCAGTCTAAAAACATGCGTGTCGAATCTGTGAAACTCATAATAAGTCAAAAGGGACATCTTAACTACATTACTACATGGAAGGTTTAGAAAGTGCTCGTTAATTTTTTCAGGGGTATTTAGAAAGGAAGGCAAATGTGAGTCATTTTTTTTTAAATTAACAACATTTTGTTTAATATTTTTCCATAATTTGCGAGGATTCTTCATAAGATTAATATTACGATTAAAATATGCAGTTTTTTCCCTATGCATTGCGACGTTCACTATGTGTTTTAAATCTTTGTAGTATTTTTTATGAGACTCTAGCTGTGTCAGCCTGCTTCTAGAGTGCGCTTCATCTCGTAATTTCATCATCTCCTTAACAGTGAAAGTGATCCAGGGATAAGAGTTATCTTTAAAATAAGTTCGCCTGACAGGAGCATGAACATCAAATAATAGAAGTAGATGCGCATTGAAAGCCTCAACCATTTCAGACACATTACCAGTCATGACACTATCTAATACCTGAGCCATATGAACGATATCCTGGTTGAAATTCGCCTCTACAATATCCTTGAGCGGTCTATAAGTTATTAATCTGCGGGGATTTTTTTGTTTCCTTATGTTTATTTCACAGGTCAGGAACGCATGGCTACTAAGAGTGGGGATGTAATTTATGGATACGTTAGTAACGCGCATGTTAGAGCAGATTACATCAATTAAAGTTTCGCTATGCTCCGTAAAGTGCGTTGGTTGACATATTGTGTTAGATTTAAACAGGTTAAGAATTCTAGCTATATTCTTTGAGTTACATGCCTGAGTATCTAAGAGATTAATATTAAAATCCCCTATCAAAATAAGATTGTCAAATTGTCCAAATGATGTGATAGTTTCCGTAAGGGCGTCAATAAAGATGTCAGGGTTGAACCACGGTGGCCGGTAGGCAGTACCGATCGCAAGTTTTGTACCATTAATATTGATACCAAGCCACATTTGTTCTACAGACTGCGCGGGAGGGTGTGGTAGAAGGCGAATTTTAAGTCCGCATCTGATGTAAATCCAAGCCCATCACCGCGACCGCGAACGTCCGCGGGTCGCGGAATGTGGTGCAGACGGTAGCCAGTAGGGGCGGGGGCGCGTGCTTCCTGACCAGCACGCAGCCAGGTCTCACAGATAGCCATAATATCGACTTTATATCGCGTTAAAGCTACGAGGAACTCGTCATGCCGTGAACCGAGTGATCCCGGATTTAGCAAACCAATCGTGACATTTTTGCTTTTTAAAAATTCAATTTTATAAGAGAAAGTAATTTGGATAAATTTGCTGTTATTTAGATACTCACAAAGTATTGTGGCATGTCGCCAGTCAAAACAAAACAATATTTTATAAATACAGTTAAATTGTGTGTAATTTGGTTTTGTTGTGTACATTGTTACATAAGACTTATATAAATCAGCGTAAAATACAATTTCAGGTGATGACAAACAACATAAGCCCACCGGTGCAAGGATACAAAAAATATCATGAAAAATGTGTGTAATTAGATAACAAACTGCGGTAGAAGTTTAAATAGACTACAATCTGGCAAGCAGTAATAAATACAGAAGAATACAATGTGTAGTAAAAGTGATTTGAAAACATTCGAAATAGGGTATTATGACTATTATGAGACATGTATGCTATTCCGAGATCGCATAATTTATTCTTGTTAAGCAAGCTGACAAAACAAATCAAGGCGCATAAATAATGGTAATTTTTTTTTATCGTACTTAATTGATGGACACAGTAACTAATTTAATCATAATAGGACAACATACATGGTCCGTGATCATCCTAAGAATGCTGTTTGTGCTCTCCCGGGTTCTATGCAGCAGAGAAGCCGCTTTTTTGCGCATAATCGCTGCAAAGCCGTCGCGTCGGTTCGTGCCTCCGCGAAAATGAGGGAAGTGCTGCAGAACCTGGGTAGCCCAACCAGCACTCTGAAGGCGTTGTTGTACACTACTTTTAGAGCGTTGTATGATTTTTGGGTATAGCTAACCCTCAGGCTGCCCGAGTAAAAAGATGAACAAAATGCCTTAAACAACGTTATTTTGACCGCCCTTGAACACCTAGCAAACCTGCGAGCCAGCATATTTGCCCTTACACACAACGCTCGCCTCTCTCTCTCTCTATGTTCTCATCGTCCTTTAAGTCATCGGTAACAATATGCCCCAGATACTTAAACTTATTGACTCTCAGGAGAGCAGTCCCGTTGAGTCGAACAGGGGGAACATATGAGGGGCACTTGTTACCAGATTTGAATACCATTATCTCGCTCTTTTTACCATTGTAAAGCAAACCGTGTAAGGAAGCATAGGATTCGCATATAGCTACAAGTTGACGCAGCGCGCCCACCGAGGTAGCAAGTAGCACCATGTCGTCCGCGTAACTGATGTTATTTAGGCACACGCCATCAACATGGCAGCCGATATGAGTGCTACTCAGCTGCCCGACGAGCGCGTCCACATAAAGATTAAAAAGTAAGGATGAGCTTAACCCACCTTGGCGTACACCACATTCCAGCCTATATGGTTCCGTAACCTCACCCGCCCACCTCACACGGTTCTCTTGATTGAGATACCAATATCTAAGAAGTTGAATGAACTCTTTTTTGTACCATAATAATCCTGTAGCATACTATTACAATAGCATAATTATTTTCTGCTAGCAGAAAGTGGGTTAGGTAAATTTTACGCGGAAGAATATAAGTCCCACCAAATTTAGATTTATTTAGGTTAGGTTAGAACTACGACCCCCGCGGAAACAACTGTCGCCAGCAAAGTGGGTTAGGTTAGGTTAGAACTGCGACCCCCGTGAAAATAATCTGTTGCCAGAAAAGTGGGTTAGGTTAGGTTAGAACTGCGACCCCCGCGGAAACAAACTGTTGCCACAAAAGTGGGTTAGGTAAGGTTAGGTAAAAGTATTTATGGCGGCCGCAACGGGCCATTGCTCTTAGGGTGGCTCGAGCATACCGCGATAACTCGCATTACATATTCGGACTGCCAATATGCGCATACTTTATATGTTATGCTTTTAAATAGTTATACAATATAAGTTTATAATTAATTAGTGATTTGGGGGACATCTGGGGTCTGGGTAGTTAAATTAGGTTTTTAGTTAAGTTATTGGTGATATTTGTCTGCCTTGTAAATTTAGATAATTAAAATGTATGGATTATAAGTTAGCTTTAAGTTGGTACGAGTATCTAGTTGTAATTATTTAGTATATATTGTATTGTTAATGTTTTGACATGTAATGCTGTGTGATGTTTATCAAAATAAATATTAATTAGTTTATTTAAAACATCGTTATGAGTCGTGATTAAGAGTTGGAAAAGATATTATGTTTTTAAAAAATCCGACTACATATAATTATTAACAATGTTGTTAGTAAATCTTGAAGCAAATCAAATTATTTTGTTCAATATTTTTTGATTTGCAATTTTTTAAGTAGTTACACTAGTGTAACTACTTAAAAAATTGCACTATATATACACTGAAAATAGATGTCATATACTTCAGGAAAAACCACTAACCGATTCAAGACCTTACGCTCGTGTCAAAATAAATAACTCCGAACTTTACGGTCTCCTGGATTCCGGCGCCGCTGTGACACTTTTCGGCACCTCTATTTACAAAAAAATCCTTGAGGATGGTTTCCAGTTACATAGAGATGATACGATTTCTGTTACTGTCGCGGGCGATCGTGTAATGTTCAGCATTGGCTACATTAACTTACCAATACAATTCGAGGATGATTTTCACATTATTAAAACTTATGTTGTGCCGGACGTCAATATTGATTTCGTCTTAGGTTTTGATTTTTGGCTCGCGTTTAACTTTTTTGCAAAACACTTAAAGAGCATTACCTTCTCTAATGTTTCGTTAGGGATCGCTAGTGTTAGTGAAGTTCGTCCTGTTTCCATACAAGCATATGATCACCTAAGTGAATCAGAAAGGTCTGTGGCAGATGATGTAATTTCACAATTTAGTGACATCTCTTTTAAACAACGTGGTTTGGGTGAAACTTCGGTAGTGACTCATCGCATAGATACCGGCGACGCTAGTCCAGTTCTACAGAGATACTACAGGTTGTCCCCGGAAAAACAACGGATCTTAGCCGAGCAGGTTGACGAGATGTTGGCTTTGAATGTAATTGAGCCTTGTGAGAGTGCTTGGTCTTCACCTGTTCTTATCGTTACCAAAAAGAACGGTCAACCACGTTTCTGTCTTGACAGCCGCAAACTTAATTCCGTCACGAAGCGTGATGCCTATAGTATTCCTTATATTTCCGAAATTTTGGATAGTCTTCGTGATGCCCGATATCTTACTAGCATAGACCTATCCAAGGCCTTTTGGCAGATCCCGATTGCTGAAGAGGACCGCGATAAGACATTGTTTTTCGTCGCAACGTGGGGCAACGTGGTGACCGGGTGGTCTAGTGGTTAGGACGTCAGCCGCGAAAGCTGAAGACGCCAGTTCAAATCTGGCCTCGGACACCGGAGGGTTTGGTCACTTTTTCTAAAGTATATGACATCTATTTTCAATGTTGTTAGTAGTTAAAATAAGTATTTAAAAAAAATTTATAGCCAAAAAAATTATGACAAATGATCATTCTGATTACAAAGCGGTATTATTAAAAATAATATGCCAAATAATTTTATGTGAGCCCTATGAGAAATTATATAAATAATTAGATTATGTAATTTCCAAAAGTTTCTGTTGGGGGAAAGTCGTGCCAAACTACGTATAATGTAATTCATAGTTTGTCGCCTACTATTTTTTTTTCGTAATACTAATAATACATAATGTTTTTTGTTCTAATGTTAAAATACTAGCTTTTTCGCGCAGCTTCGCCCGCGTACTAAAAGTACTAAAAAAGGAGTTGTTCTCAGTTTAACCCGTATGTTTGTATGTACGTACGTAGGTATATGTATGTTTGTCCGCGATTAGCTCGCGTTTGGCTTACCCGTTTTTGGTAATACAATTTTCTATTTAAAAAAAAATGCGTATCTGTCACTCTGACCTCCACCTATTAAAAGCCGCCTTCTTCAAAGGAGAGCGTCAATTCTGGGCCACCTGATATAAACCGTATACAGTTGGTACTGCAATGTAAAATAAATACTCATTTTATTACTAAAGTAGACAAATTATTGCAAAAAAATGAAACGGGAATTAGAAATACTAAATAAATAAACATTATGTTGATTTTTCCGCGATTAAAATACAGCAAGACAAGTCGTTAACATCCTTATGGCATTGACATAAAGTTTAACTTCACCCTAGCCTGAAACGGGATTGTTTTTTGATTTGACACTGTCAATGTCTACCGTTACATAATCTGCGTTTTGATACTGTTCGGTAAGTTAGAACATTGTAATATTAAAATAGTATCTAAGCCTACGAATACGGAAGTTTAAATTAGAAATCGACTGTATTAAAACGCCCACAGATTGAAAATGCGTATTTTTGCATTTTTGATCGGAGTTTGAATATTAAAAGTGGGTTTCATAATGGCATAATATCATGCTCCTTCGATAACGAAACGCATCTTTTTTTCAATTTTGTAATGTCAGATACTAGTGCTATCGCAATTAATGGTGGTGAACCTTATCCCTTCGCAATAGGTGTTAGGAATGTTCAGTTAATAGTATCAGCGATGGTTTGACAGCCGTCGTTGTTTACCGAAATACAGGAACTATAAATACGATCAAAATATGACTTTATATTATTTCATCATGATTCCCGTTTTGTTTTCAAGTCCGCTTTTGTACATTATCTTTAAAAAATCGGTACTATTTTTACATTAATACATAAATCATAGGCAAGCACGCTTTCAAATATTGTCCTTGTCAGATTCAAGTTTTAAATGCATGATTTTTCAGTTTTCCCATTAGTGGTCGCAATATTTTTACCACCATCCTGATCTAGAAATTATGACGATTCTTTAAAGGTAAGAACCATTCCTAAACGGTTCTAAATAATCTGGGCCAGATCACCTAACAAAAATTGACGATCTCCTTTGTCAAAGCTGCCAGCCATTATTAAATATTCAACCTATATCTCCTAACCTCTCAAAAGATTGGTAAACTGTAGTATTAGGAATTTATATTCTGAAATATACATTATTGTATTGTATTAGAAACTTTTAGATTCGACACGTAAAAAATTGGAAAATTAACGAAAAAGTATACCCATGTCAAGATATACTGCAATCGATTTGAATCTCGATTCTCAATAAACAGTTTTCAGGTTTTTAGTCTTGGAAGTAACACGTCGTCTATGGGCATTTTCACTTAACTGTGTAAGTAGCAATTGGCTACTTTCCTAAAAAAATATATTTAGTCCGTGAATTAGATTATCAAAAAATATTGGACACGTATTTTTTATTTTGTCAATCAAACAAAAATTGGTGAAGATATAGCCCGTTAAAGTTTCGCGTGACGTCACATTTCAGTACAATTTTTAGTATAATATGACGTCACGCGGAACTTTAACGGGCTATATCTTCACCAATTTTTGTTTGATTGTCAAAATGAAAAATACGTGTACAATATTTTTTGTTAATCTAACTGACGGACTAAATAGTATTATATTTTTTTTACCCAGGAAAGTACCCAATTGTCACAAAACTGACGGTCAATTTCAAATCTCATACATTTTGTCAGGAATGTGACGGTTAGACGTTACTGAAACACGACTTAAGTCGTGCTTTACAGTACAAGTTAAAATAAAAATGAAATGAAAATGAAATAAAATAAATATATTGCTGTTTATGATCCAAACATGCCACCACAGTGCCGTCAAAAAGCATAACAGTACGAAAAATACATTGCGAACAATTCCGAGTTTTTGAAACACTCTGAAATATGGCTCAGAAATTTCAGGTACCCGCCTATTAAAAAGTTTGTCTAAAGCGGTACCACTGGTTTTGGATTTTTTTCATCGAGTTGAGGCATTTAGTTTTTCCTATCTCATTAATTGTGCAGCACAACTAATGAGATACAGCACAGTTTATCAAAACTTGTGTTACATAGTGATCTAACGCATTGGTTACAAAATAAACGCTCTTAAATACGACGTTGGGAAACTAGCATATGGCCCGCCAGGTGGTATGCAGCTACCGTAGCCTATGAATGCCTGTAACTCCAGAGCTTGCAGAGGTGTAACATGCATCCCTCCACCATCGACGGCCTTCTAGCCTAGTCGGTAGTGACCCTGCTTATGAAGCAGGAGGTCCCGGGTTCGAATCCTGGTCAGGGCATTTATTTGTGTGTTAATCAATTTGTTCCTGAGTTATGGATGTTTTCTATGTATTTAAGTATTTATCTATTATATATATCGTCGTCTAGTACCCACAACACAAGTCTTATTGAGCTTACTTTCATTTATCGTATGGCTACGTCACTGGACATAGATAGGCATTTATTCCCCGGGGTAGTAGTAGTGGGAAAGCAGACGATGAAGTAAATCCAGTGAGTGCTGCGAGGTCCAGATGGGACAGTGCAGCTGCCAAGTTTGTTACTCTTTTAGCACCACCCAGGGATCACGTGTAGGGTTGTCTAAGGTGTTTCCAACGGACGCAGAGTAACATTGATCCCCCTTGATGAAGCTTACTGTGGGACTAAATAGGTTGATTTGTGTAAGATTGTCCCATAATATTTATTTATTTATCTATGCGTTGCCGACCGTTTAATATAAAGGGCTAAATGCTAAAGAGTGTTATAATTTTATAATGTTTTTATTTTATTTAGTCTTATGACATGAGCTTGCTTTTAGTTTTGTAAAATACGTAGTAATGATTGCTAAAATCGTAACTTTTCTCGTGGTTAGGTAAAACTCGAACCATTATCACTTTGTGAAATAGAAGGTCAGTAGTAACACCGAAGACCCCATTTAAATCCAGACAAAGCATTTACGCTTAGTTTTTATGCATAGCCTGTATGTTTGTTTGTTCATTTAGTTTTATTTATCTAACTTTATGATCGAAGGATTTTTTATGTATGTATATTCGATGCGAAATATTTCTATAGGTAGTACCTTCTAAATAGGAGAAGATATAGAGCATAAAACAAACAGAATAAAAATGTCTACACAATATCGCATTCCTCCGATTCCTCTTAAATTCAGGCTATCGCTAGTTGTTGCTAGATTCAAAAATCCACCACAGTTTTTGTTGTCTGTTTCATACATAGAGATCAGCAGACGAGCGTCAGTGTACCATCGCCCACACTGTTAGTTAGGCCCATCGGTGAACGTTATGCCTTCTGTAATAAGGTCCATTGATGTACAGTTAAGAGTGTTGCTGTTTGTAGGACGCAATCGAAATTTTGCTAACAAATGCTAACAACAACAACCTCAACGCCACACACAATCAACGCACTTATCAATCTTGGAAGAATAATAAGTAAGGTAGCGTTATCACCGCTCAAAACCTGCTCCAAAATAGTGGTGGCAAATTTATTTTTATTATTATTGAATTTATTTTATATTTAAGTTTCGTGTACAAATTTACATAAGCGCCATGAAACCCTATCGGGTTTGTACCGACACCTCATCCGCGGAAATAAATCATACATTCGTAACACAAGTTGACACTATAAAAATTAATAGTAGATTGTACAGTCACCGGCAATAGTATCTTCCTACACGAAGGCCGCAAAAATATGTGACACGCTCTTATCATCCTACAAATAAGCATATTTTTGCGGCCTTCGTGTAGGAAGATACTATTGCCGGTGACTGTACAACAAGTGCATAAAACGCACGATTTTACGCGAGGCGTTTATCCATCCGAGCGAGCTTGCGAGCGAGGATTGATATAAAGTCGAGTGTAAAATGGGTTTTATGGACGAGGGTTACACTCTAATTTTCTCTTCGATTGCGAGGAAAATATTTATCGTTATGGGGCTGACAACAGCTAAATTCCGTCCTTATATTTTTCAGCGCGAGTGAAAGAGAAACACTGTGTTACGGTTAGGGGAGCTTATTGCAAATTTAGCAAAATGATGAATTAAAAAAAAACGAATTAATTGAGAAATATAAAACAACGAAGTTTTTAGTATTATTGCGGTGGAATTTTGTCCTTAGTGACAGACGTATAAGTCAAGAAACTGAACTGAACGGAACATACGACTGTTTAAAGCAAATTTTATAAGATGTAACTTTGGAATTATTTTCTATCGAGCCAATTTCGTCCAATCGTGTATCGGAATCAACGACGTTTTTCCAAATATAACGAATAATAACATATACATATTTTTTTTACTTTGTCAAAACAAGGAGTTATAGCTAAAACACTGTTTGAGTAAACTCAATTTGAAGGTCATCGGGTGTTGTCGGCCTCTTAATCATGGAACTATTTCAAGTTATAACAAAAATATTACAATGAAAATAAATGTGGTTCACAATGGTGGCAATAAGAACAAATAACCAATTACTTCCTTAAACGGGTCACCCGATTTTTTTTTATACGGTTTCAAAAGCAGACTAGAGGATTTTTGATATAGGTGTAGTTAAAAACTTTTTTTATACTAACCAAGTCGGATTTAAAAAGGAAACAAGAAATAAGCTTTTTTCTGCATTACCGCTGGCCGGTGGAACCAGTGAATAATTCAGCGGGTAACCGTCCGTCGGTAATTAATGGTTTAACCAGCCTCGGCCGGGAAAATTGCGCGTTTAATAGAGACAGGAACAATGAATAGAAATGGGGTTGGTGACTGATAGACGTATTTTCTTATTTGCTAATGATATTTGTCTAGTTTTGAGTTTATGGTTTCAGACATTTATTATCATAAGAATATACACTATGAAATGAAAAATGAAAATATTTTATTTTACTATTAAATTACTACTAATAATTACTAAGTAGGGACTTCCTGTTAAGTATACAATACCTTACAATTGTATGTGTGTGTGTGTGTGTGTGTTTGTGTAAGTGTATGAGTTTCAAAAAATTACACTAGCTTGTTCATATTCTTATATTATTATTTTTATATAGGTATAATGGAAGTACGTATACATTAAGTTAGATACATTAGTTCTTGTTTAGACAAAGCCGTGCGATGTAAAAATCGTACATAGGTTACTAAGTACTAAAAGTGGGTTTCTTGATGATCTTACAATATTTTTTGTAAAGTTACTTTGAGGACGTTCGTATTATTAATAAAAATAATTTTAAACAAAAAAGAACCGACTTCACTTAGCATCCACCTTTCCAACAGCAAATGCTCGAGCTGCTGTAAAAAATACTCAAATCACTATAGGTGTGCCTATAATAGTTGAAGAGTTCCTTCGATTTCTCCAGGATCCCATCATCAGATCCTGACCTGGTTACAATGGGACCAACTGTAAAGTATACTCTTTCAAACAAAAAAAGAATTTTCCAAATCGGTCCAGCCGTCTTCGAATAATCGGTGAGCATACATAAAAAAAAAAAAAAAAAAAAATATAGCAAAAACAAAGATCCCGACGAATTGATAACCTCCTCCTTCGAAATCTTGAAGTCGATTGATTATATTGATTTGCTATTTCGCGGTAGAATAACGTGCTATGTAGCCGATTAGTGCCAACCCCAAAACAGTGAATCATCTTTTATATTAAAGGGTGGACAACGCGCGTGTGTCACCTCTGGTGTTGCAGGCGTCCATAGGCTACGGTAGCTACTTACCATCAGTCTGGCCGTACGCTTGTTTGCCAACGTCGTGTGTAAAAAAATGGCCAGGTGCGAGTCGGACTCGCACACGAATGGTTCCGTACCATTATCTATAAAAAGGGCAACAGAAATACATCATCTGTGAAAATTTCAACCGTCTATATCACGGTTCATGAGATACAGCCTGGCGACAGACGGGCAGATGGACGGATGGACGGACAGCGGGGTCTTACTAATAAATTAAATAAAATTAACGCAAAAAATACACCAGTATAACGGTTTTTAGCGTTCCGTACCCAAAGGGTAAAACGAGACCCTATAGGGTCATACGGAACCCTAAAACCGTTATACTGGTGTATTTTTTGCATGCGTTACTTTTATTTAATTTCATTTCATTTCTTTATGGCTAACCATGGTTACACCATAAGGTTAACATGTTTTAAGTGCATGCATGGTTACCCTGTCAGGGTATAGCAACATAGTTTATACTCTTAAAACTAATGAAAATACGTACTAAGTTAAACATATAATGTTAATTTGCATGCATTAATGTCAATTGACATTCTTGTCAAGATAACAAAGTGTAGCATGTCTGTAGCATGTGTGTAGGTATAGATTTGGTCTAAGAGCTGGCCAAGTCAGATAGTCAGATATGACACAATAATGACAGCACTGAAAACTATCTAGTAAGATTGCAATACTATCCTTATTGCTAGATCCGGGCATCTGGCACCTTTTATTGGGTGGATGTCACAGTGACAGACTAGCAAAGTTTTGGAATTGGAAAAAAGTAATACCAAAATAGGTAAAAACGGCCGAAGTTGTCTAATTTATAGAGGACGTGGCCATTATTTTTTATTTCGATTTCGATTATTTCGGAAACAGAAACAGTAGACGACAAACTATGAATTACATTACAGTCGTCGAATGAATTACGTTACAGTATATGTCGTTTTGGACTACTTTCCACCATCAGAAAGTTCTGGCAATGATATAATCTAATTATTTATATAATTTTTATAATACTGCATCAAAACCAGAACTCTTGGATTTGCTTTCTTTATGTAGTTTGCATTTTTTGACCTCCACCACTTTACAGCTGCCAGATGTCCAGATCTAGAGATAAACATAGTATAGCAAACTGACTAGAGGGGTTTCCTTGCTGTCATTATTGTTTCATATCTGACGTGGCTAGCTCTCCGTCTAAGATAACAAAGTCACTTTACAATCAACAAGGCCTTAACCGAACAACGCTGCTTTTATTTTATTTTACAAAAATTTATAAAATCATAAGTGTGCCTTGACATTGGCAGAATTCACCTCGCTAAAATAGGCGAGGAGTAAAAGCCATTATTAAAAAAAAAGATAGCAAAGTGCAGCATGTGTGTGGTATAGATAGTTTATCGTGTGGACACCTCGCCTTCTTCGCTTCTACTGCAGCTAAAAAAAACCGGCCAAGTGCGTGTCGGACCACGCATAGGAGGGTTCCGTACCTTCAATGGAATAAGAACCAAACTAATACCAAAAGGTCGTATCTGATGCCTATGGAAGAAGTTTTTTGGACATAACTCAAAAATGGCTAAACCGATAATGTTCAAAATAATTTTCGTAGAAAGTATATGATAAGGCGCATCTCCTCAATTTTTTTCATATTTTTTTTGGACTTACGGTTCAAAAGTTACAGGGGGGGCTACACAATTTTTCTGACTTTCGAAGCGATTATTTCAAAAAATACTCACTTAATCACAAAATGATCAAAAAAACCTCAATATTATTTTTAAAGACCTATCAATTGATGTGTCACATGTTGATATTTGGTAAAAACAATTTTTTTGAAATTTAGTGTGTTTGTATGGATGGTCCTTAAAATATTTTTTTTTTCCAAATTTAAATACATAACTAAGTAGCGGCATACCTTATGTGTAAATTTTATCCCACCAAAAACATTCTGTAAAAAACTAGCCAAGTCTCGATGGAGCTGCTTGTTTACCCAGTCTCTCGACTGACTCGGCTATTCTTAGCCTGAAACATACTGTTGATTATTATATAAAAAATAATACAACAGTATACGCTTGTTTTCTGGATCTGAGCCGGGCTTTTGACCTTGTTAATTATAAATTACTGTGGGGTAAGATGCGCGGCTCAGGTGTACCGGGGGAGCTGGTGCGAGTGTTCGAGCACTGGTACGGAAATCTAATAAACTGTGTGAGGTGGGGCGACACGACTTCTAAGTCTTATAGATTAGATTGCGGGGTGCGCCAAGGAGGGCTGACTTCGCTGGACCTCTTCAATCTGTACATGAACGACTTGATGGTGAGGCTAAGGAACACCAAAATTGGTTGTCACATAGGTGGTGTGTGTGTGAACAGTCTCAGCTATGCTGACGACATGGTGCTCCTTAGCCCCTCCATCAAGGGTCTAAGAAAGCTGTTATCAGTGTGTGAAAAATATGTCAATTCTCACGGATTGATTTATAATGTAGTTAAAACAGAGATGATGGTTTTCAAGGCAGGAAGAGGTCCGGACAATGTGCCGGAAGTTAAATTGAATGGTGAAAAGGTTCGAATAGTGCAACAGTTCAAATATCTTGGCCACATACTTACCGATGACATGACAGACGACAAAGACATGGAGCGAGAACGAAGAGCTCTAGCGGTGAGAGGCAATATGATAGCCCGAAGGTTTGCTGGGTGTAGCGGGAGAGTCAAGTTGACGTTATTTAACGCCTACTGTCTCTCTTTCTACACCTGTCAACTGTGGGTGAGGTACAGCAGAAGAGCGTACAGTGCCATCAGGGTTCAGTATAATAACATATTCCGAACCTTGATGCGACTGCCGCGGTTCTGCAGTGCCTCGACGATGTTTGCCGAAGCCAGAGTTCCCGACTTCTATGCTGTTGTGCGGGCGCGCATCGCCTCCTTCTGGGAGAGATTGAGTCGCTCGGGTAACAGCATCCTGGCTGCTGTATACCGTGACATGAATAGCCCTATTTTTAGGAGCTGGCTATCTGCTCACCAGAGTGAGAATCGCAAATGAGTGTCAACATACTTTTGTAAGTTGTCACTTTATAGTTTTAATTAGTATTAGGTATATAATGAGTATAATGACTGATGACTACGATTTTACGTCGTAATTTGTAAAGTTAATTCTAAGTTAGTATTTATAGTGTAATTGCTTTTTACTTTATTTTATTTTACTTTACTTTTAACTATACTTCTTTGTTAAATTATGGGTGTCCTGCCTGCAAAATAAAACTTTATTTATTTTTATTATTTTATTTATCTCTAAAAAGTAATGAAATCTAGACAAAGTCGTGCCAAGTCTAAGGTTCCTTACTGCGATTTCTTTATTATTATAGTTAATGTTGTGTGACTTGGCCGTTGAAGGGTACAAAACCAGGTGCTCCATACATGACACCATTGCACCAATCTGTCGCCAGAACCGCTACCCATTAACGATGTAAAATTGCCACTTGGGAAACGTTGATTCAATAACTGGTTATTGAATCTGGTGTCTGCTGGAGCACCTGGTTTTGTACCCTTGTGTACCCTTCAACGGCCAAGTCACACAACATTAACTATAATAATAAAGAAATCGCAGTAAGGAACCTTAGACTTGGCACGACTTTGTCTAGATTTCATTACTTTTTAGAGATAAACAAGCAGCTCCATCGAGACTTGGCTAGTTTTTTACAGAATGTTTTTGGTGGGATTTCACTTCTTTTTGTAGAAACGTGGGCCTATTGATTTATTTAGACGACAGCAACAGTCAGCGCCATCTAGCGACGTGTGCGGGTATCACCGCCACTCTTAGTCCAAATTTTGTTTTCTAATCAGGGTCACCAGGTACTCCAGATCTTCGATTATCCTACTTTTTATAGTTTTCCCTTTATGTGGCCATTAAACCCTAACTCTGTACCAAATTTCAGCTCTCTGAGTTTATGGGAAGTACTAGTTCTATTTTTATGATCATGAGTGAGTGAGTGTCATAAATGCGACACTTTGCTTTCGCTTAGCTTCGGAACTAAATGACCTACAGACTTGAAATTTTGGATTTTAAGTATGTGATTATAGCTTACTGGATGACGAAAATTTCTGCGTTCTGGTCTTATCCAGAGGTTCTCAAATAGGGGCCTGAAAATGCGGCGAAATGGTTCCAGTAAAGGATGGTACGGCAGTGTTTGCTTCGCGCTCGACTTGGCGGCATTTGCAGATTCAGATATGTCGTATAATTTCCGAATGAAATGGCTGTGACATACGGACGGACAGACAGACAGACATGACGAATCCATAAGGGTTCCGTTTTTTGCCATTTGGCTACGGAACCCTAAAAACCAATATAACAATATAATATGACAAATATAACAATATTTACATACCCGCCGTCCTACAATATTCATTATTAATGTCAACTCTCCGACGACACGTCATACCGTACAGTATCGAGATTAAAGCCACGCGTGGCTTCACTCGGCTTATGGTTCAAGTTATAGGCTTATAGCATAGACATATATAATTTTAAACAAAAAAGAACCGACCTCACTTAGTATCCACCTTTCCAACAGCAAATGCTCGAGCTGCTGTAAAAACTATTCAAATCACTATAATAGGTGTGCATATAATAGTTGAAGAGTTCCCTCGATTTCTACAGGATCCCATCATCAGATCCTGACCTGTGGAACAACTGTGAAGTATTAAAATATTGAAGTATTATACTCTTTCAGACAAAAAAAGAATTTTCCAAATCGGTCCAGCCGTCTACAAATAATTGGTCAACATACATTTAAAAAATGGCAAAAAAAAACAAATCACAATTTTGTCTTCACGGCACCGCGTCTTCTTATTTTATATGTCTTCTTATTTTGATGTACTATTTTATATGTCTATACATAATATGGTTTTCAATCTGTAAAAAAACGACAAAACTTGTTTGACCTCCACATTGAAAATGGGGTCTCATTCAATATCTTAGTACTTTATGGTTGAGGCTGTTAGGGGTTGTGTATAAAACAGACGTTAAGAGTTCATGTTTGATATCAAATAAGTATGAGATATTCGACATTGAAAAAAAATACATGTGACGATGAAAAACACGCACGAACTAATAAAAAGCCTGATTTCAATTTTTTATTTTTTTATGGAGGTTAGGCAGACGTTTGACCGCAACCTCACCTGATGGTAAGTGATGATGCGGTCTACGGTGGAACACGCTTACCTATAAGATACCTATTTACTCTCGCTCTGAAGAGACCCAAATTGTACTCAAGTGGAAACACAGACTCTGGCAGGCCGTTCCACTCCTTGGCAGTTCGCATAAGGAATGTCGAAGCAAAACGCTTCTTGCGTATATGTGGTAAGTATTTACCATGAAGCGATGCCGGAGTGCCGAATGTCTGGTAGTCCGATGGTAAAATGGGGACGATGGAATAAGGTTGTGCAGTTCCTCGGCACACTCTCCGAAATGTATCCTATAAAAGATGGATAGGCTGGCAACCTTGCGACGATGCTCCAGACTTTGAAGTCGAGCATTCGTCAGCTCGTCATCATTGATGATTCTCTTGGCCCTCCTCTCGACTGATTCGAGCGCCGCAAGCGGGTATTAAAATGAAAAAAGTTATTTAATTTGGCCTAAGAACTATTTTTGAGCTACGGCGCTATAGACAGACATTATATAGAGGTAAAACGTAACACTCCTCTTTTTGCGGTGGTTAAAATATTATCTGGCCGAATGGTGTCGTGTTTCGGCAGTTCCGGGGCATTCTACTGAACCATACATCAGATCAGTCGACGCAACGGAGCCACGCAGTTACGTCGCCTAAACAGGCTATTTTTCTGTATATTTTTGTAGTTCACAGTGCCTTGGTTTTATTACGGTAATGCTGTGTAACTTATTTGAGTCATAAAATAAAAATAAATTAATCATTTTGATCTCATGTTTCCATCAAAAGTAAAACCTTCGTTAAAATATTAGGTTAAGTACTAAATGCTATAAATCCTTATTTTTTTTGTTTTTACCCGTACCAAAGCAGCACAACGCGAAATTATTTAACAGAGCGTGGCAGGAAAAATCGCTTCCGCTTTTGACTTACGAGTACTACCCTTAACACGGGGACAGGGCGAACAAACAGATTTTCACATAAAAAGCATTGATTAACTTCTGACCTGGCTTCCAGCTTTATAAATAATGTGTATATAAAATGTATTAATGTATGCGTGTATGGTAATCCCTGCAGATTATTTGTAATGATTGTAACATGTATGAAGGTAGACGTATGTAACTCGTAACGTTATTGTTTGGGTTTTTCTGTTTTATGTGTTTTTTAAGACTGACACTTAAATTGAAAAGAGTGTACAGTCTAGGAATTTTATGATGATGCTATGCCTGGCCAAATTTAAGGTTTATCATGAATTGGGGAATCGATAACCAAAGTTTAGACATTGTATTTAAACTTATAGACGGAGAGCTAGCCACGTCAGATATGACACAATAATGAGAGCGACGAAACCCCTCTCGTTAGTTTGATATACTATGCTTATTTCTAGATATGGACATCTGGCAGCTGTAAAGTGGTGGAGGTCAAATAAACCACTTTAAGAGTACAAATCCTAGAGTTCTGGTTTTGATGCAGTTTTATGAAAACTTATATAATTATATCATATCATTTCCATGGGGGAAAGAAGTCTAAAACGACGTTTAATGTAATTCATAGTTTGTCGCCTACTGTTCCTCTTTCCGAAATATAACGCAATGTTTTATGTTCAAATGTTAAAATATAGGCCCGTCCTCTATAAGTGAGATTACTTCGGCCGTTTCTACCTATTTTGATATTACTTTTTTCCAATTCAAAAACTTTGCTAGTCTGTCACTATGACATCCACCCATTAAAAGCTGCCAGATGCCCGGATCTATCAATAAGGATAGTATTGCAATCTTACTAAATGGGTTTCATTGCTCTCATTATTGTGTCATATCTGACGTGGCCAGCTCTTAGACCATTAGAGCCATTTTAAGACTATTGTTATTACATGTGGCTGTACTCACTTGTGTTTAGTCACTACGGCGACATGTTTCGGAGAGCTTAGGTCTCCATCCTCAAGCATTAAGGTGCTAGGCGAACCGATCCGCGACCCGTTGTTGCGGGGCCGCGCCATCGACTGCCGGTGGTTTAAACACAAAAGCTGCATGAAGTGATAATAAAATTTTGATAGACATCTTACAAATACGAGTAGCGCCATTACTTTTTTTTTATACTACGACGGTGGCAAACATGCATATGGCCTGCCTGATGGTAAGCAGGTTTTGTAGCCTATGGGCGCCTGCAACTCCAGAGGAGCAACATGCGCGTTGCCGACCCTTGACAAAAAGGAGGATCAGGGCAAAAGGAACAAGAGGGTCCTTCATCGTCAACACACCGGGTCCTCTTTGAGCTCTTTGATTACTTTGATTGATGTTGATTACGCATATAAATTACCAAATTTGAGGCATATCATGATGTACTGCTATTTACAGGATGTTTATACAGGCTGTTTTATTCAGGACGACATATATATATGATGTTTTTTTCAATAACTAGCCATGTTGTGAGAGGTGATTAGGTAAGTCATATTAAAAAACTTTTTCTGTGGGATTAACCTCGAAATCCCAAAAAAAATAGCGACGTCGCTTCCCCGTAGAAAACGTCGACATCTGATTGGCCGAAATGTATCAAACAGCCAAAAATATTTTTGTGATTTCGGAGTTGGTCCTATAGTAAAAGTGGTTTAGTATAGTCTACCAAAACATGTCACACAATATGTCTAGTTATTAAAATAATTTTAAACAAAAAAGAACCGACTTCACTTAGCATCCACCTTTCCAACAGCAAATGCTCGAGCTGCTGTAAAAAATACTCAAATCACTATAAGTGTGCCTATAATAGTTGAAGAGTTCCCTCGATTTCTCCAGGATCCCGTCATCAGACGAATTGATAACATCTTCGGTTGAAAACATCGTGTATACACGGGAATTCGTGCATTTTATCGTAAATATCAAAATTACTTTTCATTAAACAACATATTCAACAAACACGTTTTGTTTTATATTTTGTATTAAATTTAAACGCATTAGTTTGTTCTGTATTTAAATATGCAAAAATTTATCGTATAGCGAAACTAAGTTAAATTAAATTTCTACACGTGTCCAAACTGTATAAATCGTTGGCCTGTATATACATAAGGAACACGGGATAATAATTATAGAATAGCGAAAATTTTCTCTAGAAGGTAATAAAGACTGTGTACGATAAAATCCGGCCATGCATGATCTGGTATATCTTTTTTTCGGTACCACATATTCAAGCATTTCTTTTATTTTAATAATCTGGAATTATAGTAATATACACTAAAAATAGAATCATATTACAATTGTATGGGCTTGTGTGAGTTTTTGCCAAATACATTCCATCATATCTTGAATTTTCTGTCCAGCATTTTTTGATAATCTTCACTCACTTCCTGCTACAATGCCACAATTGTATTTATATTTTCACAAGCTGTTTTATGCTCATTAGAATGTTATCTTACAAAAAAAATACGATTTGAAACTCTTTTCTACTTGAGGCAGTCAGGAAAACTTTCTGCTCCAAGCACTAAAAGTAGTTTTTATATGGGAGGCATATTTTTGTAAAAAAGTCAAGCACACCAAAGCTAGAACACCTCAGAACTATTTACATCTAAGTACAATTAGAAAAATGTAAGCTATTATGAAAAGATAATGTAATAAGGTATAATTTGGTTTATCTAATAAAAAATAAAAAACTATTTTTCACAGGAAAATTTGGTAAACACTGTCAGAACACCGTGGACAAAAAAATATAGGCACTGTGGAATATATAGTGATCAAAGTCACAGATAACGTAACGTTATATTATGTTTGTAATTTTATTATGTAGCTTGATGACCACAAATTATTTAAAAGAAGTGTTGCTTGAATATGTGGTACCGAAAAAAAGATATACCAGATCATGCATGGCCGGATTTTATCGTACACAGTCTTTATACACGGTGGGGCCTGTAACTAAAGCAAAAAATTAAAATGTACATTCTTCTCCTCAAACTACGCAACGT
This sequence comes from Pammene aurita, assembly GCA_947086415.1. Classification (NCBI taxonomy): domain Eukaryota; kingdom Metazoa; phylum Arthropoda; class Insecta; order Lepidoptera; family Tortricidae; genus Pammene; species Pammene aurita. Next base: position 4,657,123 of record OX352314.1, on the reverse strand, counting down.
TTGTTTGACGACTTTGAAAAAAAACTTGCGGTTTGAATTTTATTACATTTTAAAGTTAAATCGAACACGCAATGTACTATGAAATTGATTATGTCTGTAGAGTGACTAGACTGACAGGCGATGTCAATTAGACGGAGTTTTAAGTACATTGAAAATACTATTTACTTTGTTTGAAAAAATAACAATCTAAAAACTTTATGATTTTAAAAAGTTGCTACACAAAAGTTGTCTAGTTTGAGGACTAGAATCTACGTTTTAATTTTTTGCTTTAGTTACAGGCCCCACCCTATATATGTATAACTCAAAGGTGACTGACTGACTGACTGACTGACATAGTGATCTATCAACGCACAGTCCAAACCGCTGGTTCTAGAGATTCCAAATTTGGCACGTAGGTTCCTTATAAGGTCTAGGGGTACGCTAAGAAAGGATTTTTCAAAATTCATCCCCTAAGGGGGTGAAATGGGGTCCAAAGTTTGTATGGGGAAACAAGATTAGTTAGTCTATTTTATTCGAAACTTCACAGAAGTATTCCCAACAATAAATGAGTAAATACGTGTTGCAGGTTTTTTGAGAATTCAACCCCTAAAAGGGGGAAATGTGTTCGAAAAGTCTGAAAATCAACATGGGTATTGTTTCTATGGTTTATCGGGTCGTTGATACAACAACGATTTTAAAATCCGACGTGGCGGACGAAATACCATCTCCCCTGTTAGGGTACGATAGGGTTGAAATGTCTAAATATTCATATGGGTGTCGTTTTTGTGATTTTTTTGGGACGTTAATTAAGAAAATGGCATCGATTTTGAAATTTAATATTGTGGACACGAAAATTCTTGAAAGTATTTATGCCAATATCTTCTTCTAAATATATAAAAGAAAAAACTGACTGACATATCAACGCACAGCCCAAACCGCTGGTTCTAGAGATTCCAAATGTGGTACGTAGGCTCCTTATAAGGCATAGGGATGCATTTAGAAATAATTTTTAAAAATTTACCTCCTAAGGGGGGAAATGGGGTTCAAAGTTTGTATGGGAAACGAAATTAGTTCAACTATTTTATTCGAAACTTTACAAGAGTATTCCTAACGATAAATGAGAAAACAAGTGTTTCAGCTTTTTTGAGAATTCAACCCATAAGGGGGAAATGTGGTGACAAAATTTAAATATCAACATGGGTATTGTTTCTATGGTTTATCGGGTCGCTGATTACGAAATCGACACTTAAGGGAATGAAATGGGGGTTGATAGTTTGTATGGGGAATTTTTAAACGTTGAACCAATTTAGATGAAACTTGGTATCGAGATAGTTTGTGTACCGGGAAACAACATGGGACAGTTTTTATCTCGAAAATCAATCTTTAAGGGGGTGAAATGGGGGTTGGAGGTTTGTATGGAGATTTTTTTTACCGCGAACCGATTTAGATAATTTTGTTGTGGATATAGTGTCTTTTTTTTTTTTTTTTTTTATACCACGACGGTGGCAAACAAGCATACGGCCCGCCTGGTGGTAAGCAGTTACCGTAGCCTATGGACGTCTGCAACCCCAGAGGATTTACATGCGCGTTGCCTACCCTTTAGGAACCTATACACTCCTTTTTTGAAGAACCTCATACTGTAGCCCACTGGGAAAACCTCGGCAGGGAGTTCATTCCACAGCCGCAGCGTTCGTGGGAGGAAATTCCTCTTAAATCGTACTGTGCGCGACCCATTGGGCTCCAGGGTGTGGGGATGAACACCCTGCCGGCGGCGAGCGGTGCGGTGATAAAAAGCTGCCGTGGGCATCATATCAAACAGTTCTTCAGAGCACAACCCATTGTACAAGCGATAGAACACGCATAAGGAGGCAAAGTCCCTCCTAAGACTCAAAGGTTCAATATCGCTCGTGAGTTTGGGATCGTCGACGATCCGCACAGCGCGCCTTTGCACCGAGTCAAAGGGCCCAAGCTGGTATCCAGGTGCTCCCGCCCAAAGGTGACAACAGTACTCCATGTGGGGTCTGACTTGCGACTTGTATAGGAGCAGTCTCTGCCCCGGAGTGAAGTATCGCCTCGCTCTATTGAGCACACCGAGCTTTTTGGATGCCAGCTTGGCCTTCGCTTCAAGGTGACTACGGAATTGGACGTCACTGGAAATGTCCACACCGAGGATCCCAATACTCCCTGACATTGTAAGGGTTGTGCCTTGGAACTGAGGGGCCACAGTAAATGGGGTTTTCTTAGCGGTGAACGCGCAAACTTGTGTCTTTGTGGGGTTGAATCTGACTAAGTTGTCCTGACCCCACACCGAGACTCCAGAAAGAGTATTCTCGATATCGGACACAAGTTTTTCACGACTCTCTACCACAACGGATCGAGGGATATTGGCACGGCCCGTGTAACAAGCATCCCCAGTACTGTCGTCCGCATAACAATGAATGTCGCCGATAGACAACATATCATTGATATGCAGCAAAAACAGCGTTGGGGATAGCACGGAGCCTTGCGGGACACCAGCGTTAATGCCCATGCTTTCGGAGCAACTTCCGTCGACTACGGCTCGTATGCTCCTGCCGGACAAAAAGCTGGCAACCCATCTGCACAATCCCTCGGGCAGGCCTTACGGCAACCTTACGGCGGCCTTATTTTTTTTTGGGATTTCGAGGTTAATCCCACAGAAAAAGTTTTTTAATATGAGATACTTCACTCCGGGGCAGAGACTGCTTCTTTACAAGTCGCAAGTCAGACCCCACATGGAGTACTGCTGTCACCTTTGGGCGGGAGCACCTGGATACCAGCTTGGGCCCTTTGACTCGGTACAAAGGCGCGCTGTGCGGATCGTCGACGATCCCAAACTCGCGAGTGATATTGAACCTTTGAGTCTAAGGAGAGACTTTGCCTCCTTATGTGTGTTCTATCGCTTGTACAATGGGTTGTGCTCCGAAGAACTGTTTGATATGATGCCCACGGCAGCTTTTTATCACCGCACCGCTCGCCGCCGGCAGGGTGTTCATCCTCACACCCTGGAGCCCAAAGGGTCGCGCACAGTACGGTTCAAGAGGAATTTCCTCCCACGAACGCTGCGGCTGTGGAATGAACTCCCTGCCGAGGTTTTCCCAGCGGGCTACAGTATGAGGTTCTTCAAAAAAGGAGTGAATAGGTACCTAAAGGGTAGGCAACGCGCATGTGAATCCTCTGGGGTTGCAGGCGTCCATAGGCTACGGTAACTGCTTACCATCAGGTGGGCCGTATGCTTGTTTGCCACCGTCGTAGTATAAAAAAAAAAAAAAAAAAACTTACCTAATCACCTCTCACAACATGGCTAGTTATTGAAAAAAACATCATATATATATGTCGTCCTGAATAAAACAGCCTGTATAAACATCCTGTAAATAGCAGTATATCATGATATGCCTCAAATTTGGTCATTTATATGCGTAATCAACATCAATCAAAGTAATCAAAGAGCTCAAAGAGGACCCGGTGTGTTGACGATGAAGGACCCTCTTGTTCCTTTAGCCCTAATCCTCCTTTTTGTAAAGGGTCGGCAACGCGCATGTTGCTCCTCTGTAGTTGCAGGCGCCCATAGGCTACAAAACCTGCTTACCATCAGGCAGGCCATATGCATGTTTGCCACCGTCGTAGTATAAAAAAAAAGTAATGGCGCTACTCGTATTTGTAAGATGTCTATCAAAACTTTATTATCACTTCATGCGGCTTTTGTGTTTAAACCACCGGCAGTCGATGGCGCGGCCCCGCAACAACGGGTCGCGGATCGGTTCGCCTAGCACCTTAATGCTTGAGGATGGAGACCTAAGCTCTCCGAAACATGTCGCCGTAGTGACTAAACACAAGTGAGTACAGCCACATGTAATAACAATAGTCTTAAAATGGCTCTAATGGTCTAAGAGCTGGCCACGTCAGATATGACACAATAATGAGAGCAATGAAACCCATTTAGTAAGATTGCAATACTATCCTTATTCATAGATCCGGGCATCTGGCAGCTTTTAATGGGTGGATGTCATAGTGACAGACTAGCAAAGTTTTTGAATTGGAAAAAAGTAATATCAAAATAGGTAGAAACGGCCGAAGTAATCTCACTTATAGAGGACGGGCCTATATTTTAACATTTGAACATAAAACATTGCGTTATATTTCTGAAAGAGAAACAGTAGGCGACAAACTATGAATTACATTATACGTCGTTTTAGACTACTTTCCCCCATGGAAATGATATGATATAATTATATAAGTTTTCATAAAACTGCATCAAAACCAGAACTCTAGGATTTGTACTCTTAAAGTGGTTTATTTGACCTCCACCACTTTACAGCTGCCAGATGTCCATATCTAGAAATAAGCATAGTATAGCAAACTAACGAGAGGGGTTTCGTCGCTCTCATTATTGTGTCATATCTGACGTGGCTAGCTCTCCGTCTATAAGTTTAAATACAATGTCTAAACTTTGGTTATCGATTCCCCAATTCATGATAAACCTTAAATTTGGCCAGGCATAGCATCATCATAAAATTCCTAGACTGTACACTCTTTTCAATTTAAGTGTCAGTCTTAAAAAACACATAAAACAGAAAAACCCAAACAATAACGTTACGAGTTACATACGTCTACCTTCATACATGTTACAATCATTACAAATAATCTGCAGGGATTACCATACACGCATACATTAATACATTTTATATACACATTATTTATAAAGCTGGAAGCCAGGTCAGAAGTTAATCAATGCTTTTTATGTGAAAATCTGTTTGTTCGCCCTGTCCCCGTGTTAAGGGTAGTACTCGTAAGTCAAAAGCGGAAGCGATTTTTCCTGCCACGCTCTGTTAAATAATTTCGCGTTGTGCTGCTTTGGTACGGGTAAAAACAAAAAAAAATAAGGATTTATAGCATTTAGTACTTAACCTAATATTTTAACGAAGGTTTTACTTTTGATGGAAACATGAGATCAAAATGATTAATTTATTTTTATTTTATGACTCAAATAAGTTACACAGCATTACCGTAATAAAACCAAGGCACTGTGAACTACAAAAATATACAGAAAAATAGCCTGTTTAGGCGACGTAACTGCGTGGCTCCGTTGCGTCGACTGATCTGATGTATGGTTCGGTAGAATGCCCCGGAACTGCCGAAACACGACACCATTCGGCCAGATAATATTTTAACCACCGCAAAAAGAGGAGTGTTACGTTTTACCTCTATATAATGTCTGTCTATAGCGCCGTAGCTCAAAAATAGTTCTTAGGCCAAATTAAATAACTTTTTTTCATTTTAATACCAGCTTGAGGCGCTCGAATCAGTCGAGAGGAGGGCCAAGAGAATCATCAATGATGACGAGCTGACGAATGCTCGACTTCAAAGTCTGGAGCATCGTCGCAAGGTTGCCAGCCTATCCATCTTTTATAGGATACATTTCGGAGAGTGTGCCGAGGAACTGCACAACCTTATTCCATCGTCCCCATTTTACCATCGGACTACCAGACATTCGGCACTCCGGCATCGCTTCATGGTAAATACTTACCACATATACGCAAGAAGCGTTTTGCTTCGACATTCCTTATGCGAACTGCCAAGGAGTGGAACGGCCTGCCAGAGTCTGTGTTTCCACTTGAGTACAATTTGGGTCTCTTCAGAGCGAGAGTAAATAGGTATCTTATAGGTAAGCGTGTTCCACCGTAGACCGCATCATCACTTACCATCAGGTGAGGTTGCGGTCAAACGTCTGCCTAACCTCCATAAAAAAATAAAAAATTGAAATCAGGTTTTTTATTAGTTCGTGCGTGTTTTTCATCGTCACATGTATTTTTTTTTCAATGTCGAATATCTCATACTTATTTGATATCAAACATGAACTCTTAACGTCTGTTTTATACACAACCCCTAACAGCCTCAACCATAAAGTACTAAGATATTGAATGAGACCCCATTTTCAATGTGGAGGTCAAACAAGTTTTGTCGTTTTTTTACAGATTGAAAACCATATTATGTATAGACATATAAAATAGTACATCAAAATAAGAAGACATATAAAATAAGAAGACGCGGTGCCGTGAAGACAAAATTGTGATTTGTTTTTTTTTTGCCATTTTTTAAATGTATGTTGACCAATTATTTGTAGACGGCTGGACCGATTTGGAAAATTCTTTTTTTGTCTGAAAGAGTATAATACTTCAATATTTTAATACTTCACAGTTGTTCCACAGGTCAGGATCTGATGATCTGATGATCAGGATCCTGTAGAAATCGAGGGAACTCTTCAACTATTATATGCACACCTATTATAGTGATTTGAATATTTTTTACAGCAGCTCGAGCATTTGCTGTTGGAAAGGTGGATACTAAGTGAGGTCGGTTCTTTTTTGTTTAAAATTATATATGTCTATGCTATAAGCCTATAACTTGAACCATAAGCCGAGTGAAGCCACGCGTGGCTTTAATCTCGATACTGTACGGTATGACGTGTCGTCGGAGAGTTGACATTAATAATGAATATTGTAGGACGGCGGGTATGTAAATATTGTTATACTTGTCATATTATATTGTTATATTGGTTTTTAGGGTTCCGTAGCCAAATGGCAAAAAACGGAACCCTTATGGATTCGTCATGTCTGTCTGTCTGTCCGTCCGTATGTCACAGCCATTTCATTCGGAAATTATACGACATATCTGAATCTGCAAATGCCGCCAAGTCGAGCGCGAAGCAAACACTGCCGTACCATCCTTTACTGGAACCATTTCGCCGCATTTTCAGGCCCCTATTTGAGAACCTCTGGATAAGACCAGAACGCAGAAATTTTCGTCATCCAGTAAGCTATAAACGCATACTTAAAATCCAAAATTTCAAGTCTGTAGGTCATTTAGTTCCGATGCTAAGCGAAAGCAAAGTGTCGCATTTATGACACTCACTCACTCATGATCATAAAAATAGAACTAGTACTTCCCATAAACTCAGAGAGCTGAAATTTGGTACAGAGTTAGGGTTTAATGGCCACATAAAGGGAAAACTATAAAAAGTAGGATAATCGAAGATCTGGAGTACCTGGTGACCCTGATTAGAAAACAAAATTTGGACTAAGAGTGGCGGTGATACCCGCACACGTCGCTAGATGGCGCTGACTGTTGCTGTCGTCTAAATAAATCAATAGGCCCACGTTTCTACAAAAAGAAGTGAAATCCCACCAAAAACATTCTGTAAAAAACTAGCCAAGTCTCGATGGAGCTGCTTGTTTATCTCTAAAAAGTAATGAAATCTAGACAAAGTCGTGCCAAGTCTAAGGTTCCTTACTGCGATTTCTTTATTATTATAGTTAATGTTGTGTGACTTGGCCGTTGAAGGGTACACAAGGGTACAAAACCAGGTGCTCCAGCAGACACCAGATTCAATAACCAGTTATTGAATCAACGTTTCCCAAGTGGCAATTTTACATCGTTAATGGGTAGCGGTTCTGGCGACAGATTGGTGCAATGGTGTCATGTATGGAGCACCTGGTTTTGTACCCTTCAACGGCCAAGTCACACAACATTAACTATAATAATAAAGAAATCGCAGTAAGGAACCTTAGACTTGGCACGACTTTGTCTAGATTTCATTACTTTTTAGAGATAAATAAAATAATAAAAATAAATAAAGTTTTATTTTGCAGGCAGGACACCCATAATTTAACAAAGAAGTATAGTTAAAAGTAAAGTAAAATAAAATAAAGTAAAAAGCAATTACACTATAAATACTAACTTAGAATTAACTTTACAAATTACGACGTAAAATCGTAGTCATCAGTCATTATACTCATTATATACCTAATACTAATTAAAACTATAAAGTGACAACTTACAAAAGTATGTTGACACTCATTTGCGATTCTCACTCTGGTGAGCAGATAGCCAGCTCCTAAAAATAGGGCTATTCATGTCACGGTATACAGCAGCCAGGATGCTGTTACCCGAGCGACTCAATCTCTCCCAGAAGGAGGCGATGCGCGCCCGCACAACAGCATAGAAGTCGGGAACTCTGGCTTCGGCAAACATCGTCGAGGCACTGCAGAACCGCGGCAGTCGCATCAAGGTTCGGAATATGTTATTATACTGAACCCTGATGGCACTGTACGCTCTTCTGCTGTACCTCACCCACAGTTGACAGGTGTAGAAAGAGAGACAGTAGGCGTTAAATAACGTCAACTTGACTCTCCCGCTACACCCAGCAAACCTTCGGGCTATCATATTGCCTCTCACCGCTAGAGCTCTTCGTTCTCGCTCCATGTCTTTGTCGTCTGTCATGTCGTCGGTAAGTATGTGGCCAAGATATTTGAACTGTTGCACTATTCGAACCTTTTCACCATTCAATTTAACTTCCGGCACATTGTCCGGATCTCTTCCTGCCTTGAAAACCATCATCTCTGTTTTAGCTACATTATAAATCAGTCCGTGAGAATTGACATATTTTTCACACACTGATAACAGCTTTCTTAGACCCTTGATGGAGGGGCTAAGGAGCACCATGTCGTCAGCATAGCTGAGACTGTTCACACACACACCACCTATGTGACAACCAATTTTGGTGTTCCTTAGCCTCACCATCAAGTCGTTCATGTACAGATTGAAGAGGTCCGGCGAAGTCAGCCCTCCTTGGCGCACCCCGCAATCTAATCTATAAGACTTAGAAGTCGTGTCGCCCCACCTCACACAGTTTATTTGATTTCCGTACCAGTGCTCGAACACTCGCACCAGCTCCCCCGGTACACCTGAGCCGCGCATCTTACCCCACAGTAATTTATAATTAACAAGGTCAAAAGCCCGGCTCAGATCCAGAAAACAAGCGTATACTGTTGTATTATTTTTTATATAATAATCAACAGTATGTTTCAGGCTAAGAATAGCCGAGTCAGTCGAGAGACTGGGTAAACAAGCAGCTCCATCGAGACTTGGCTAGTTTTTTACAGAATGTTTTTGGTGGGATAAAATTTACACATAAGGTATGCCGCTACTTAGTTATGTATTTAAATTTGGAAAAAAAAATATTTTAAGGGGGGGCGCTCCATACAAACACACTAAATTTCAAAAAAATTATTTTTACCAAATATCAACATGTGACACATCAATTGATAGGTCTTTAAAAATAATATTGAAGTTTTTTTGATCATTTTGTGATTAAGTGAGTATTTTTTGAAATAATCGCTTCGAAAGTCAGAAAAATTGTGTAGCCCCCCCTGTAACTTTTGAACCGTAAGTCCAAAAAAAATATGAAAAAAATTGAGGAGATGCGCCTTATCATATACTTTCTACGAAAATTATTTTGAACATTATCGGTTTAGCCATTTTTGAGTTATGTCCAAAAAACTTCTTTTGGTATTAGTTTGGTTCTTATTCCATTGAAGGTACAGAACCCTCCTATGCGTGGTCCGACACGCACTTGGCCGGTTTTTTTTAGCTGCAGTAGAAGCGAAGAAGGCGAGGTGTCCACACGATAAACTATCTATACCACACACATGCTGCACTTTGCTATCTTTTTTTTTAATAATGGCTTTTACTCCTCGCCTATTTTAGCGAGGTGAATTCTGCCAATGTCAAGGTACACTTATGATTTTATAAATTTTTGTAAAATAAAATAAAAGCAGCGTTGTTCGGTTAAGGCCTTGTTGATTGTAAAGTGACTTTGTTATCTTAGACGGAGAGCTAGCCACGTCAGATATGAAACAATAATGAGAGCAAGGAAACCCCTCTAGTCAGTTTGCTATACTATGTTTATCTCTAGATCTGGACATCTGGCAGCTGTAAAGTGGTGGAGGTCAAAAAATGCAAACTACATAAAGAAAGCAAATCCAAGAGTTCTGGTTTTGATGCAGTATTATAAAAATTATATAAATAATTAGATTATATCATTGCCAGAACTTTCTGATGGTGGAAAGTAGTCCAAAACGACATATACTGTAACGTAATTCATTCGACGACTGTAATGTAATTCATAGTTTGTCGTCTACTGTTTCTGTTTCCGAAATAATCGAAATCGAAATAAAAAATAATGGCCACGTCCTCTATAAATTAGACAACTTCGGCCGTTTTTACCTATTTTGGTATTACTTTTTTCCAATTCCAAAACTTTGCTAGTCTGTCACTGTGACATCCACCCAATAAAAGGTGCCAGATGCCCGGATCTAGCAATAAGGATAGTATTGCAATCTTACTAGATAGTTTTCAGTGCTGTCATTATTGTGTCATATCTGACTATCTGACTTGGCCAGCTCTTAGACCAAATCTATACCTACACACATGCTACAGACATGCTACACTTTGTTATCTTGACAAGAATGTCAATTGACATTAATGCATGCAAATTAACATTATATGTTTAACTTAGTACGTATTTTCATTAGTTTTAAGAGTATAAACTATGTTGCTATACCCTGACAGGGTAACCATGCATGCACTTAAAACATGTTAACCTTATGGTGTAACCATGGTTAGCCATAAAGAAATGAAATGAAATTAAATAAAAGTAACGCATGCAAAAAATACACCAGTATAACGGTTTTAGGGTTCCGTATGACCCTATAGGGTCTCGTTTTACCCTTTGGGTACGGAACGCTAAAAACCGTTATACTGGTGTATTTTTTGCGTTAATTTTATTTAATTTATTAGTAAGACCCCGCTGTCCGTCCATCCGTCCATCTGCCCGTCTGTCGCCAGGCTGTATCTCATGAACCGTGATATAGACGGTTGAAATTTTCACAGATGATGTATTTCTGTTGCCCTTTTTATAGATAATGGTACAGAACCATTCGTGTGCGAGTCCGACTCGCACCTGGCCATTTTTTTACACACGACGTTGGCAAACAAGCGTACGGCCAGACTGATGGTAAGTAGCTACCGTAGCCTATGGACGCCTGCAACACCAGAGGTGACACACGCGCGTTGTTGACCCTTTAATATAAAAGATGATTCACTGTTTTGGGGTTGGCACTAATCGGCTACATAGCACGTTATTCTACCGCGAAATAGCAAATCAATATAATCAATCGACTTCAAGATTTCGAAGGAGGAGGTTATCAATTCGTCGGGATCTTTGTTTTTGCTATTTTTTTTTTTTTTTTTTTATGTATGCTCACCGATTATTCGAAGACGGCTGGACCGATTTGGAAAATTCTTTTTTTGGTTGAAAGAGTATACTTCACAGTTGGTCCCATTGTAACCAGGTCAGGATCTGATGATGGGATCCTGGAGAAATCGAAGGAACTCTTCAACTATTATAGGCACACCTATAGTGATTTGAGTATTTTTTACAGCAGCTCGAGCATTTGCTGTTGGAAAGGTGGATGCTAAGTGAAGTCGGTTCTTTTTTGTTTAAAATTATTTTTATTAATAATACGAACGTCCTCAAAGTAACTTTACAAAAAATATTGTAAGATCATCAAGAAACCCACTTTTAGTACTTAGTAACCTATGTACGATTTTTACATCGCACGGCTTTGTCTAAACAAGAACATGTCGTCGAACATATTGACGACGTCTCCCTCCAAAAATTTCAAACTTCGATTCGTCAGAAAATAAAACTTTAGACCACTGTTCAGACGTCCAGTTTTTGTGTTTCTGGGCCCATTTCAACCTCTTAACTTTATTCTGACTACGTAACAAGGGTTTTTTGGCAGCAATACGACTTTTTAGACCATAGTTTCGCAGACGCCGTTGCACTGTCGAAACCGATACTCGCTGTTCTCGGGTGGCGTTGAGTTCTTCGCAAATTTCTGGAGCAGTTAGAGTACGTTGGCGTTTGCTCTTCACGCAAATAAATTGGTCTTCGCTTTTAGACGTGACTTTTGGCCTACCTGATCGAGATCGACTGCAATTAAGACCGGTTTTTTGTTTTCGTTTCAAAGTACTCACGACAGCGGTTTGAGAAACCTTCATTTTTTCAGCGATTTTCCGCGTCGTGTAGCCCTCATTTGACAGAGTTACAATAACAGCACGAGTTTCGACACTAAAATCGGCTTTGCGACCCATTTTAAATGATTTTTAACTTCACGAAATCTCATAGGAAATACGGAACAAAAATATTAAATGGATCAAATTTTCCGAATAACATAAAACGATTCCTCCAAGAGGTATTTTTATTGTTATTTGGTAGTCGTGGAAACAATTAAACGTTTGAAATTCAAAACATATTCTATATTTGAACATAATTAAATATGATAACCTTATTTCGCAGAGTGAACTTAAACTTTTGACCGGTACTGTAGGTGTGGACACGTGTGGACAGATGGATTTCACTCTATCCACTAGCGATACAAGTGTGACATCCACGTCTCACAGTTTGGCATGTCGAATCGAGCCCTGGTTGTGGTAGATTATTTGTTGTGTTTTGGAGTAATGTTTGATATACGAGTAGATTATGTTTTAATGTATTGTTTATGTATTTTAAAATTAGAATACGGCAGTGTCTTGGGCAGGTCACGCCGTAAACGGTTATTTAATATTCGGAAACGCGTTTGCTTGTGTTTGTTCTCGTTGATTGTGTGCGCGTTCAGACGTGCGCGCCGCAGTAAATGTCGGGATAACAGTAAGTTATACCCAAACCTGGAGGTGGAAGTTAATCCTTATTTTAAAACATCTTAAAAATTAACTACTTTTGTTATTGTATTATCCTACCTAAAGACTAATAGTTCAAATCACGAGCGAGAAACCAATTGATGGGCATTTTCACTTAACTGTGTACCATTAACGGCCGGTTAGCAATCGTCACAAAACTGACGGTCAATGTCAAATCCCATACATTTTGTCAGGAATGTGACGGTTAGACGTTACTGAAACATGACTTAAGTCGTGCTTTAAGGTACAAGTTAAAATAAAAATGCCCTGATGCGACGGGCGGTGCTTGTCGCGCGAGCCTATGAGAGATCGTTTCAGATCCAGATGACCATTTCATGTCAAAATATTAGAATTACAGGTAAAAAGTAGAAAAAGAAAACTAACAACCACACAACATAATACTTTAGTAGCCCAAACATGTTCCCGACTCAGCATGGTGCTAACTTGGCTAGCCTAACGCTGGTATTCCGTCGGGGCCATAAATGAGTAAAAGCACGGAGTGCGACACGATATTTAAGATCAGAATACCGTTCCGATAACCGTTTCGTTCGTTTTCATTAAACCGCCTACTACTCAGATAGAATTAGCGGAAAAATCATAAAAAGTACAGTCAATTCCTATTGGACGGGAAATTTTTTTTTGTATAGATCAAAGTGTCAGGAATTGATACCAATAAAATTTATAAGTGAATATTGGGCGCTAAGGTGCCAAAAAAAATGGTCAAAATGGTAAAAACCAGTTTTTTGCTTCTAGATGAAAAACTACAGCTCGGACAAAAAAAAGTCAAATGTAACAAATGTGCACAATAAAAAACCAAAGAGAATGAGCCCCAAAAGAGCAAAATCGGTCCAGAACATCGTCCGCAATTTGCAAAAAAACACGTTTTTTTTGCAAATATCGTAAATTCAATAACTCGCGTTACAGAAATGATGGAGATCTTAAATTTAAATATGATATCAGAATTGTTGTCCTCTAACTACAGTTTCATTTTCAGATGAAAATGTTATAAACTTTTTGCAAACAGTCGACTTTTGCAAAAAGTGACCTTTTTTAAATCGACTGAGAGGGTATTTTATTATTCGACAAACGTTATAATTTCGGTTTCTATGCATTAAGGAGAAGTTGAACTACAAATTCCTAAATTTACAGATCAACTGACAAAGAATAAAGTTGTTTAAATAATCTATGAAGTTCAGGCACTTTTTGCGCGCGCGGCGGCGGTGCACAATGGCCCAAACGTCCGATCTAGCTGATCAAAATTATTTCACACTCATAGGCTAAAATTTACTATTTTTATTATTATTTTGCTATAATTAATGTGAAAAAAGAATATCCAGTGTAATTTGACCTTTTTATAAGAAGAATTACTAGGGCAGAAGAGGTCAGCTAAACTTCGTTGTACAATTTTAAGAGAAATGAAGCATTATTGCAAATGACACCTAAAAAAATAATAATTAAACTTAAACTACAATGAAGCATTTTATTTCTGCTTTTCTTATTTTTTTAGGTGCCATTTGCAATAATGCTTCATTTCTCTTAAAATAATCAACCAAGTTTAGCTGTCCTCTTCTGCCCTAGTAATTCTTCTTATTAAAGGGTCAAATTACACTGGTTATTCTTTTTTCACATTAATTATAGCAAAATAATAATAAAAATAGTAAATTTTAGCCTATGAGTGTAAAATAATTTTGTCCAGCTAGATCGGGCGTTTGGGCCATAGTGCGCCGACGCCGAGCGCGCAAAAAGTGCCTGAACATCATAGATTATTTAAACAACTTTATTCTTTGTCAAATGATCTGTTAATTTGGAAATTTGTAGTACAACTCCTCCTTAATGCACAGGAACTGAAATTATAACGTTTTTAGAAAATTTAAATACCCTCTCAGTCGATTTAAAAAAAGGTCACTTTTAGCAAAAGTCGACGGTTTGCAAAAAGTTTACATTTTCATTTGAACATTTAACTGTAGTTAGAGGACCAGAAAACTGACATCATATTCAAATTTCAGCTCTCCATCACTTCCGGAACGCGAGTTATTGAACTTAAAATATTTGCAAAAAAAACGTGTTTTTTTGCGAATTGCGGACGATCCTCTGGACCGATTTTGCTCTATCTGGGCTCATTCTCTTTGTTTTTTTTATTGTGCATATTTGTTACATTTAACTTTTTTTTTGCCCGAGCTGTAGTTTTTCCTCTAGAAGCGAAAAACTGGTTTTTACCATTTTTACCATTTTTTTTGGCACTGTAGCGCCCAATATTCACTTATAAATTTTGTTGGTATCAATTCCTGACACTTTGATCTATACAAAAAAAAATTTTCCCTTCCAATAGGAATTGCCTGGGCCAGAAAGCTTATTCTATCTGAGTATACCTACACTCGAATCGAAATCGATGCTAGGTAGAATGACACCTGTGTCTGTGTCTGTCTGCTCAGGATAGATAACGATAATTCAGGATAAATACGCCCAATAAACTATATGCTGGGATCGTTATTTAGAGACCGGCGAATGAGATTAGTAAAACCAACTAACCCGAAGGCCACTGAGAAAACTCTCAAGCGCCATTCGTGTGAACAAATATATGAGTTTCTTTGCGACAGCCACGTAACTGCGTCCAGGCGATATTTAATTATATGAGCGATGCAAACAAATCATAATGGTCATATTTTTGGTAAAGAAATATCGTTCAGCGCTGGTAGCATGAGTGAATTTTGTAGATGTAGAGCCTCATTTACTCCCCTTGTGGTCTCCTGCGATGGCATTGTTGGAATAGAATACGAATCCTTTATAACGAAAACATGTCTAAAGCTAAGTGAAAAATGGTCGAAACCATACTCACAAATAATAAGCTGGATCAAAGTCAAAATACAAATATCAATCATCAGAGCGGTCTCTATGAGAATTAGAGGAACGAGAAGAAGAATAGAAAGATTTGGATGCGAAGACGGCTGTGGAATACCCACCATAGAACGCTAGATTCCTCTTCTTCTTATGTTGTTGTTCTTCTTCTTATGGTATTTTTTATATTATATTGTATTATTTAACGTAATAAAAATTTTACACACACAATTTTGCGGCTGAAAGATGGATATAGTTCAAAATGTCGCTGATAGTATATACACGACTCGATCTCTCGATCGGTCACTACCTATATCATTGATCTACCCATTTGAACTCAGTTTAACTTGTACGAGGGTTGTACAAAAATCTCTTTTATGCCCGTTGTACGTAAAAGCGCCCTTAGCCCTGCTTTACAAGCTAGACGCCGACAGCGTCAAAGTCCGTGCTAAATCGCTCGGAGCGTTATTTCGTGAACCAGGTATTACTGTTTTTACCGCGTATACTGTGTCGAAACGCAATATGCGGGCGACGTGGAGCAACTACGGGATTTTTTGCTTTGTGTTTTTTACGGTAACTCGACAATGGGGGATACAAATATGTTGATATAGGAGGCTGTTTAAACCAATTATGGACGGGAAAATGTTTTTTAAGTTAAACAAATGGAAATCGCAGCCTATGGATATATGAGACAGCATGTTCTTGGAAGGGAGTATTAGCAAAGGCCGGGAAATGAACGATTACGGGCCATAGGCCGAAGGTATAGATATACAAAATCAAGATAGAAATACGAGGCAGAGAACCCGTTTTCACGCCGAGGTATGTTTTATACCACGACGGTGGCAAACAAGCATACGGCTCGCCTGATGGTTAGCAGTTAAGTACCGTAACCTATAGACGCCTGCCACTCCAGCCCAGAGGATACCTATGGTGCTTTTCTCAACCATGCAATGAAATAAAGAAACTTATGATAACTATACGTTCCGTTCATAAGGCATTAGTCTACTCGTAAAGGTTATATTATAATTCTCACCTCAGATACGATAACCAGCCTGTCACGAGAAAAAAAATATATGTTATTTACCATTTCATGTACAACATTGTCAACGTTTGAATAACTCATGTAACGTATAGTTTCTCCGTTATGTAAATGTAACGAAAAGTCGTTTTACGGTTAATTTTGCTTATATCTACTGAACGGCTCATTCGATTTAAAATATTGTTGAACTAAAAAATATGTACTACAGAACACTACAAACTCAACGTAGGATATTCAAATTGATTAAATTTTCTTAAACAACTTGATCATAATTCCACATTTCGTGCGTTATTAGCTCGAAAACGGCGTTGCTGGCAGTCGTGAGCTAGCTTTGAGACGAGGAGGCTGTGTCGCTCGTCGCTCCGTGCTTCCCTTGTACTACATATACTTGTGCTTGGCCCGTTAGCAATAATATCGGACTTACTGTGCCTAAAGACTAAATAACTGCAGAGGGTTCATACGGTGCGGATATAACGTGTCTTCCCGGAATCAATAATGTATAGACGTGTTATCTTTTAAGATAATGTACTCGTATGCATGTTGTAACGAGCTCCGGCTGAGAAGCCCTAGCCTAGCTTAATCTACCTTATCGCCAGTTACCTCAGGTCCTTATAGTGAGTCTTCTCGAATCGGCCAGTGATCGTCTATTCCTCTACGTTGTGTTTGAAATAACCAGGTTCAGCACAGAGAAAGCTCGCCCGTGCTCCTCCCGTCCCTCATCATGCTTCCTCATCGACCTCCTGTTTTTTAAAGATTGTATGACAAACGGCCATTAAGTACCCCTAGACCTATATGGGAATATTTTCATGAAGATTGTCTTTGAACGGTGTCAGTTAGTCCGAGTAAGTATAGAACAATGAGCTTAAAGTAGGGAGGGTACGTTTAGTGTATCGAATTGTCCTTTCTCAGTCCTTTTAGCTATTTGTATGTCATAAACCCTAGAATTGATGGGCCCATTAGAAGAATACCTACCTTGTAGCTGTGAAGTGCTGTCATTATTAAATAGGT
The DNA here is from genome assembly GCA_947086415.1 of Pammene aurita. Lineage (NCBI taxonomy): Eukaryota > Metazoa > Arthropoda > Insecta > Lepidoptera > Tortricidae > Pammene > Pammene aurita. Next base: position 4,639,662 of record OX352314.1, on the reverse strand, counting down.
ATATATAGGTCTCATTTAAGTATCATCTTTATATTACCGCTGTCTATATATACTTGCCTAGTTACAAAGTCAGAAATACCGGTTTCGCAGAAAGTCCACTCTAGCACTCAAAGGTTAGTAAGGAATGTAGTTAGGGACACAGGGAGGGCCTTTAACATTAGATACACACAAACACATCAAATAAAATAACTTTGGTAAATCGGGACATTATATAGTATTTAAAAGATTAATAAAAATAGGAATGGAGGTACTTAACTTATAAAAGCTGGAGTAATCATTTATGTTCATTTTCTATACGTTATGATACTCGTACGCATTAGCTCTGCTTTACACATTTAAATACACTTATAAAAATACATTTCATTGCATTCGTGATGTTGACAGTTATTTCAAGCAAATTCCAATGTCAGTGATTTTATATTTGAAATTCGGAGAGTATTTATTCTTCTAAGGCATAGACAACAGTAGAAGTAAAAAGGCTGATATACACTATATAACCAAGCAGCTTGGGTTCCTAAAAATAGAAAGTAAACCTAAAATATAATTTAACAATTATAATTATTTGAACGGGTACGGACGGCCCGTTACACACTACCCCCAAAATTTGCGAACATAGACACATCTGGGTCATGGAAAGCAAAATTTCAATAACTATACAATTTTAAAGTACTTATGAAGAAAAGAAAAAGCTTTATGAATTCATCAGACACACGGTGTATACTAAGTAGTTTTTTTTCTATATACTTTTAAGAAAAAAAAAGTTTTATGAATTCATCGGACACACGGTGTATACTACCCCCCCAAATTTGCATGGACGCAATCAAGTAATGAAAGCAAATATAAAACTAAATAAAACATAACCGATTGATTGAGGAAGAGAAAAAGAGAAAAAGGCTTATGCTACTACCACACTACCCCCAAATTTTTCGAACATAGACACATATGACAAAGTGTCTCATGGAAGTTAAATTTTTAAACATAAATAGATTGGTAGCATAAGATTTTGTAAAAACAATAAATTTTTAATGAGAGATCTAAGTTCATTGGGATCTTTCCATTTAGCGTAGACTTTTTTTTTATAATCCTCTTATGTGGTGTGTATTTTAACCAAACCAAGAGTGCTGGCGTATATAAAGTCAAGTTTCCAAGTTCTCATATGTATGGCATGAACTTTTACAAGCCTCCACAGATAATCCTCACTCAAGCAAAGGAATCCCGGGTTGTGAATCCAGAATCAACTCTAGCCGTATATGCAAGGACACTTCCGACCTCATCCTGCTTTGCTTATCGGATAGGGAAAGGAAATCAATGCAGCCCTTGTAAAGTGAGACTTCTCCAGGGTGGGTTCCTACCGTTAAATGTTCAATTACCAACACTAAAACCTAGGTTTCACTAGAATACGGACCACTCTCAGCCGGGAGTATGTTCGACAATTACATGGTGTCTTCATTAGGCTATCTTAGCCATGTCATCTAGTCTTGACCAGATGTCATAAAACAATAGCTATTAGGCCTTATTATTTATTAGCCTTTATAAGCTTTATTGAGCTTATATTGATGGTTGACCAATTTGTGACCGACCCATAATTTTTAAATATTACTTATTTAATATTCATATTTGTGATATTATTTAAAACAATTTAAGTTCTTCCTACTTTAATTGACATCACGTAATTGTTGATGTGTAGATTTAACAGGGGGGCATCACACACCTGCTGGTAGTGTTAGCTTCTTGTGGAGTAGAACCCACTTTGGATAACAGTTACGGAAAACTGCAACCTGTCAGCTTGAGATGACACTAACTAATAGCAATATCCAAAATGTTCCTTGTACCGTAAAGTGTAATAGTGAGATGACAATGAACTTTAATGTTTATATCTTAAGTCCAATTCCATTGTAGAGGCTCTACACACTGTCAGGTCTCGGTCGTAGTCGGTGACACCACTGGTATTATGACGCTCTCTCACAGTCAGTTATAACTTATAAATGTTATTTTACATTAACTGTCTTTGTTATACAATGTTTTATAACCGCTGTGTAAGTGCTCCACCACACCAGTTAGTCTCTCTCAGTTTTAATTCATGCATCACACAATCATCATTCCTCACCATATTCATCACTCGCTCATACATTCGTCCCAAACAATGGAACAACACGTCTCGATATAAACTTCGTAAAATAGGCCCTAGCGAAACCCAATTAAAATTGTAAAAAAAAGACTTAATTTTTTTTACAAATTCTATTTAGTGTAATTAATTTGTACAAAACCCCAACTTTGTTAATACTAATAACGTATTATTACGCATTTAAAAATAATTTAATTTCAAAATAATTTTATTTTATTTTATTTCTGGAGACTTGTTTTCTACTATTTTTCAAGCTTACCGTAGGCGTAGAATGCCCATGAAAGCTTATTATTCCTTATTCCTAGCATGAAGGTTTAGAAATTGTTTTAAAATGCTGAGAAAGTTCTATGTTCCTATGACATGAGTCGATCGGACACACCAATTTGTCATTAAAATGAAAATATGCTTATATTCGTTTAAGTTATAATACCTCAATTTATTTATTTATTATTTATTTAAACTTTATTGCACATAAAATATACAAATGGCGGACTTAATGCCTTAAGGCATTCTCTACCAGTCAACCACTTCAATTGCCATTCTTCTAAAATATAAATAAATATACATAATAAGTATATATGTATAATATATAACTATATACCACACACACCTTTTTGTATGAATATGGTAAGTATCAGAATTCTGTTTTAGTAATTCTTAATACATATACCACAGACACCTTTTTGTATGAGTGTGGTAATGAGATTTTTTTTCTCATTCTTAAAATATGCACAGACACCATTTATTGTATGAATGTGATAAGTATAAGAATAAGAACCCTTCTGGTTCTAATAATGTGCACAGACACCATTTATTGTATGAATGTGATTAAAATCATTATTTATTATTTATGATTCATAGATGGAATAAATAAAATATATACGTAATACTCGTACCTAGCCTAATTAAATTTGGTTGGTGAAAGGATATGGCTCTGCTTTGCTTCGCCAAATATCTATAGGTTATCTACATGCTAAAATTAAATAAAAGGGCATTTTTTTAGTAGGTCGTGTCGTAGAAGTACGATCAGCATAAAGAGACTTGTAAGCGTAAAATATAAGTATTATTATTTAGAGACATGATTCATTTTGGTTAGGCAGGTAGATATGTACCTAGTTTATTCAATATATTCATATGATGTCTTTTTACAGATTAAAGAAGGGAATATTTTGCAAGTGACCTACCAGAATACCTAGACCTTGAAAACCATTGGATTGAACCTCCCCAAATTACCGGCGTCAAAATAGAGTTGAAGTAAAACAACTGTAGAATGTACCTGCGTATTAGCTACCTATTAAATTACATGATAAAACCATTTTATTTTGCTTGATTTAGTAGTTAAAAATTAGAAGTAGTTAACGTTTAGGCTCTGACCTAGGTAATCAGAATTTAGTGAAATATCTGCCAACAAAATTGTTCTTAAGTCTTTACAGAACAGAACAAGTCATCGGTCTCTAGCAAAAATTACGGCATCAGTAGACTGGCCTTAAAGACAGATATAAGTACTAAATCTTAAATGAAATTAGTGCATTTGAATGACCTATCCTATGGCAACCGTAATAATGATTACTGAACTGACAGCTTTGCATAAAAACAATATATATCTACTATGTAATTACTATATTAAATACTGACCCAGGTCATTCTACTGTAAACTAAAAGCTTTCTATAGTTAATAAGTACTACTAGAGCAATAAGGCAAAGTCTATTATAAGAAGCACAGCATACAAAATAAGCAATCAGTTCAAAAAAATGCCAGATTGTCGTGGAACACTCGGTTGGTACGAAACTTCGTACAACCAACAAAACACAACTATGTAAACATAACTATGTTATTTAATTTTTGACCTATTCGTATTTTTTGTGGTTGTAATGTTTTTTTTTGGCATTTTAAAATTAGTTTTTTTTTTTAATATTAAAAAAATATTTTTTTTTTCGAAATTTTGATTTTTTTTTCAAGTTTTTGATTTTTTTTGTATTTTTTGATTATTTTGATTTTTTAGATTTAATTTTTTTTTCCTTTGATTTTTTTTTTTTTTTTTTTTTAGATTTTTTGTTTTTTTTTTAATTTTTTAGATTTTTTAGTTTTTTTTTAGTTTTTTTGTTTTGTTATATTTTGTTATCTTTTGTAATTTTTTGTAATTTTTTGTTATTTTTGTTTTTATTAATTTTTTTTTTTAATTTTTTTTTTTTAGATTTTTTTTTATTATTTTTTTAATTTTGTAGATTTTTTAATTTTTTAGATTTTTTAAAATTCTTTTTTATTTTTTTGAATTTTTACGAATTTTTTTTTTTTTTTTTTTTGTGAAAATGAGAATTGACAAAGTGTCACTTTTCACTACACTTCACTTCAATTTATTATATTTTTTAATATATTTATTTTTTTAATTCATTTCATTTTACATGTTTCTCAATCGTATGGCTTTGTGTCGGATACTCGACCTTTTTTTCGCCTAGCCCCATCCTCGAACCGTCCGATAAGGAACGTCCTTCCAAAAGGTTGGCCTAAATTTTGAAGGAATAAATGAACTTTAAACACTTCTCACATGTTATAGAGTATACTCGGTGGAAGTCCACGAGGGCCCTTTACGAATTTGAATTTGAATAGTGAAAAAATAGTGAATTTAGTTTTATTTTTTTTAAATTATTTTTAATTATGATTCTAACTATTACAAATGTACTCAAACGATCCAATACTTCCGGGAAGATCCGTTGTCACCTGTATATCTGCCTCAGCAAACTTCATGATTTCAAGTTTATCATAGCCAACCCGCAATAATGAATTTGGCGTGTGTTTTTTTATACCTTGACGTTGGAAAACAAGCACACGGCCGCCCCGATGGCAAGCAGATACCGTAGCCCATGGACGCCTACAAACCCAGAGGACTTAAATGCGCGTTGTCTACCCTTTAAGAACCTATACACTCCTTTTTTGAGGAACCTCATAAGAAGAAATTGACATATTTAAAACACATACATATTAAGTTTTATAGTTAAGAAATTGACAATTTACGATATCTTAGTTTGACTTTAGAGCAGCCTGTATGTTATTTAAAAGTCATGAGAATATACATACAGCCTCATTGAACAGTATGAAACCTTCTTTACCCTATTTGGTCATCTTTTTTATTCATGACACTTATTACAAATTTAACAAATGTCTTATGTGACAAATTGTGTGATGGCAACTGCCAACATCAACACTCTCACATACAAGCATATTGCGTTGCTCTGACGTGTCACTAATATGTTTCTGTCAAAAATTGTTACAATTGTTCCGTCCACTAACTAAGGTCACACTGTATATACTAAATTTATATATGAAGTTTTTTTTATTATTATATCTCGTAGGTTTTAAGCATTTTAAGGACAGGAGAGGCACGAAACAAGCTTTCCACTATGCTATCCACTTCAACAACAACAAACTGTGGCCTAAAGCCACTTTTTTGACTCACACAGGTAAATACAAGGAACTGGCGATAAAAACATCATAGGTACGCTGAATATGGAACACATGCAGGTCACGGCAATCAAACTGTAACTAGCTCTAAGAACTGAAGGGCCTAGCCTAGCTTAATCTAACTTATCGCCAGTTACCTCAGGTCCTTATAGTGAGTCTTCTCGAATCGGCCAGTGATCGTCTATTCCTCTACGTTGTGTTTGAAATAACCAGGTTCAGCACAGAGAAAGCTCGCCCGTGCTCCTCCCGTCCCTCATCATGCTTCCTCATCGACCTCCTGTTTTTTAAAGATTGTATGACAAACGGCCATTAAGTACCCCTAGACCTATATGGGAATATTTTCATGAAGATTGTCTTTGAACGGTGTCAGTTAGTCCGAGTAAGTATAGAACAATGAGCTTAAAGTAGGGAGGGTACGTTTAGTGTATCGAATTGTCCTTTCTCAGTCCTTTTAGCTATTTGTATGTCATAAACCCTAGAATTGATGGGCCCATTAGAAGAATACCTACCTTGTAGCTGTGAAGTGCTGTCATTATTAAATAGGTATATATAGGTCTCATTTAAGTATCATCTTTATATTACCGCTGTCTATATATACTTGCCTAGTTACAAAGTCAGAAATACCGGTTTCGCAGAAAGTCCACTCTAGCACTCAAAGGTTAGTAAGGAATGTAGTTAGGGACACAGGGAGGGCCTTTAACATTAGATACACACAAACACATCAAATAAAATAACTTTGGTAAATCGGGACATTATATAGTATTTAAAAGATTAATAAAAATAGGAATGGAGGTACTTAACTTATAAAAGCTGGAGTAATCATTTATGTTCATTTTCTATACGTTATGATACTCGTACGCATTAGCTCTGCTTTACACATTTAAATACACTTATAAAAATACATTTCATTGCATTCGTGATGTTGACAGTTATTTCAAGCAAATTCCAATGTCAGTGATTTTATATTTGAAATTCGGAGAGTATTTATTCTTCTAAGGCATAGACAACAGTAGAAGTAAAAAGGCTGATATACACTATATAACCAAGCAGCTTGGGTTCCTAAAAATAGAAAGTAAACCTAAAATATAATTTAACAATTATAATTATTTGAACGGGTACGGACGGCCCGTTACAATGTTTATGTACGTTCGTATAAAAAGTGTATTTTATTTAGATTATAATACAAGTAAAAAACAAATGAAATAAAACAAAAATCATGAATCTCACATTGCTCTGAAAACAAATTTGGTCATGCAAGTAAACTAAAATTATTATGTTTTAGTAAACGCATGCATCACGCAAAATAGGCATTAGTCGTCGAGTTGCGGAAATCTGATAGTACTGCAATACAATAGACTAATAATTAATTTAATAAAAAACTCCAAAGAACCGAATTTATTTAAACATATTTATTTAAGAATACCGTGTTCTAAACGAATGTAATATGCGTTTTATTTTAAGATTAAAAACAATCTTTAATGTTATACTTTATACTAATTTCTCAAATCTAGAAATTGCGAAGTAAACTGCAAAGGATTGCAGATAAACCGGCCAAGAGAATATCGGGCTATGCTCAGTGTAGGGATCAGTAGTTGCCGGTCTGTTACAATACATCCATTCAAAAGGTAGTCTATAAAGAAATATTTTGTAGCACTTACGTTATTTTACTATAGGCATAACTCAAAATCGGCTCAATTGATTTTATTCCATATAGTTTTTATTGAAAATACGTGATAAGTATTTCAATGGCCTCACTTCCAGGAATTTTCCCAATTTTTTTGGACCCACGGTTCAAAAATCAAAGAGCATTTTAACTTTCGAAGCTATTATTTACGAAAGTATTCGTTTCATCCAAAAGTTGTTTAAGGCATATTCTTCTTGAAAGACCTATCCAACAATGGGTTTCAGATACTTATTGTTTTACCACTTTGTAGACGTAATTAAAACACATAATTACTCATACCAAATTTCAGTCTACTAACTATCACTGAGCAAAGCCTGATTGAGAATCTAATAAAAAATTGCTGATATTTAAGAGTTCAATGTTTGTAAGAATAAAGGAAAAAAGATTTTTTTTATACCACGACGCTGGCAAACAAGCATACGACCCGCCTGATTGAAAGCAGTTATAAAGCCTATGGACGCCTGCAACCCCAGAAGATTCACATGCGCGTTGACTACCCTAAAATAAACTTTACTATGTCGGTGAAATGCAAATAAATACAAATTTTATATTAATTATCAACACAAGTGAATAAATAAATTACTACTAAGGGTTAATACTACCTATCAAATATCTTTAAAAGACCGGCCAAGTTTGTATCGGACCATGTATAATGTAGGGTTCCGTAGAAAGTAGATTCTTGGAGATAACTCAAAAACGGATGAACCGATAATATGTGAAATAATTTTCGTAGAAAATTAAGAACTAATCCTTCTTGGTATTTTTTCATATTTTTTAGACTTACGGATTAAAAGTTAATTGGGGGCATATTATATTTAGACTTTCGAAGCAATTATTTCTGAAAATATTGACTTAATAAAAAAGTTTTAAAAATACTCTATATACTGGGTGTTGCCTGTAACATGAGCAATAAATTAAAACGTAGATTCTACTCCTCAAAGTAAACAACCTTTGTTCAGCGACTTTGAAAAATAACTTGTGGTCTGATTTTTAGTACACTTTAAAGTTTATTCGAACACGCAATGTATTGCGAAATTGATTATGTCTGTAAGGTGACAAAACTGACAAGCACGGAGTATATGGAGACGGTATCAGCCGTAGTTTGTTCCAAAACCAGCGTAGCCGGCATTTACACGCACACATTCTCATTAAAGTACGCACGAGGTGATACACACAAAGAAATGTCAGTCTCTCATTCGCTGTGTTGATGTGTGCGTACACTCGAAAATACGTAACCACTACAATTGCCTCGTAGGCTCCGCCTACATTAGGGATGTGGCCCTTCGATATATATATTTTATCGATATCGATTATCGATAATTAACTCCATAATACCACGCCACACCTCATATTAATAAAACAATGTCGATTTTTATTAATAGCTGGATAAAACTTTACCCTAATTAGAGTTCATCCATTAATTACGTCAGATTTCAAGGAGGACGGAGGGATCAACAAAGTGTGACGAGTTCTGATAAGGGGAAGGGGGAGTTTTATTTCTTGTGACGTCACAAATACAAATATCGTGTAAATATATACACATAAGTAGTACAGTACTGTGTACACTTTTTTGAAGGAAAGGAACTCTTTATGTCTTCTAGTCTGATATTCAAACACTTTGGATTATTATTTTTCTTGCTTTGATTTCATTTAATATATTATTTAAAATGGGAAAATAAAGAAATAGTAATTTTAGTAGTAGGACAGAAAGTTACACCTTAAACAATGTGTTCGAAATTATCGATAATAAATAACGGGCCGCACTCTCGTGGCGGCAGGCGCGCGGTAGCCATGTTGCCCAGCAACGTGGCTGCCGATCGTGTGACGAGACTGACGAGCGACGTTCGTATTTCCAAATACATTGCGCGTCACTCGCGTAATCCTGCGACCGCCAGCAATAGCCAGCGAGCAATTGATATGAATACTGTTGTACCATCAGATAATGGGTGAATGTCGTAATAAAAGCCAAAAATTTTTGGAAAAAATGTGAAATACTCGGTTTTTATACTTACCGGTGGAAAGTAACTACTCCAGGGGCCTCTTTTAATTCGTTGCTTCGTACACGACACGACAGAATTGTACAACACGGCATTTTTACATGTTTTTTGGCACTAAATTCGTCACACGTGGTCGAACGACGACTGAACCGCGCGGCATGAGGTTTCGACAAGTTTATGCGCATTTGATCATAAACCATGTAACGCGCGCCCGGCCCAGTACCGCGTCCATTAGTACCTAGTAGTATTAGTATCTAGTCCGTGCTGACAAGCAATGTCAATGAGAAGGATTTTAACGTACATTGAAAATACTATTTAGTTTGTTTAAAAAAGAGACAATCTAAAGACTACATATTTTTTTAAAGTTGTTGAACAAAAGTTGTAGTTGTAGAATCTATGTTTTAATTTATTGCTTGTGTTATAAGATTTTAAAGCCGTATCGTACAACATGTTCATATTTACAAAAAAAAATATTTTTGACATTTAGTTTGGCATTGTATGTATGGAGTGCCTCACCTAAAAGATTTTTTTAGCAATTTAGCCAGAAAACTAAGTAGCGGCACATGAAACACACCTCTAGATAAAATTTCAGTAATATATGTTTTATAATAAAAATGGCTGTGACATACGGACGGACAGACGGACATGTTTCAAAAAACTTTTAAGGGTTCCGTTTTTTCCATTTTGGCTATGGAACCCTAAGAAGTGTTTGCGCTGTGTTATATTTTAAAGATCTAAATTTAATGGGCTTACAGCTCTCATTTATATGACGATTTCGTGCACAAATACCGCTCCTTACATGTGCATTTTTACTATTCGCAACTCGCAACAGGCTTAGTTTTGTTAATTTATCGTAATTAAGTGAATTTTTACGGTTATTATTTAAAATCGCAATAAAAAAATAACCATCTATTAAGCTCACTTGCACAGCAAAAAAAACCAAATTCACATGAAAACACCGCTTTGATGTGCATTCAGTTTTTTTTGCTGTACTAGTCAGTATTTTTTTTATTTTTTCTGATATGCGGAATATTTTTAACCATATTTCGTAAATTCATACATATTTTGCCGCTCACTGTACTTCAAATTCAAAATCTAGGTTTTCATTTTTTTACATAAAAATCTACTAATCGAGATCGTTATTACTTATCTTATTTAGTAGCATTCCTAAAAAATGTCACCGTAGTACTGAATCACAGTATTCAAATCACAAAACATCCACAAAAGGATTAGGTATGATTATTATAAATCTGTCCGCGCGCCTCTGAGTAAAGTCATATTCTTTGAACATTATTGCGATGCATCGCGGCGGATTTACGCACGATCGCAATGAGAAGGGTGGCGCGGGTAGAGAGCGCCCAAACGCTCAAGGACACTCCGGCGACAATCGTCTTAACCCTTTATAAGGCCCCAGTTATACAGATATGCTACGTGAAAGTTAAATACACTACCATGTTTGTAATGCACTGGGGAACACATCTACGGCAAAAAAAAAACGAAATCATTAAGAAAAACATGTGGTCAATATATGCACTCAGCCTGTTAGTGCACTTGAGTTTTCAGATGATCTGTTTCCAATACACTTATTCATTGACATTGACATAACAAACATAAGGTGCTCTGTACAGACTGGCGTTTAATTGACTACATACGGTACTCGAATATTATTGTGTATCTTGTAGTGGGTAGGATTAATATACGAATATCACTGAAAAAATTATAACCTGTGGCCCGTTTCACGATACAATTTACAATCGGAAGTCTCTTTCTATCAAGGAGTTAGAAAGAGACTTCCGCTTGTAAATTGTGTTCCGTCAGGTCTATAGATATTAATTAGCATGTAACCTTTTATAATTTTATTAATCTTAAGTGGCAAATGATACACTTTCCTGACACTACAAACAACGTTAGTACAGTTATTGCAATTCACGATGGATAGTGGATTTATCAAAATAAGACCTTGTCATCATACCAATAAGAGTCTCGCCACTCGCCATCGTGAATTGCAAGAGCTATAATTCAAATTATTATATACAGCGACGTGTATATTTTTAATAGTATAATGTAAACAATTGTAATGGTTCAGGTTCTTGAGTTCGATTAAAACGATTGGTAACAGTTAACGTTCACACTATATTTAAAACGGTTAGAAGCTTAATACTATAGAAGCTTAATAATACTTAATAGAGAGAAAGTAAAAATAATACAATATTGGATATGTATGGAAAGCCAATGTGCACAGCTCGGAGCTCGCCTTAAAAATTCGAGTTACACATAAATGAAAACAAACAAAACTTAATTTCAAACAATACAAAGGAAAAAGAAAAATAATACAAAAAGTTTCCCTTGGGCGGGGTACGAACTCGGTTCGCTTGCTTGGCAGCCGAACGTGCTAGCCTCGAGACCAAATCGTCTTGTGAGAACTGTAGCGAAATGACGGAACGTATGTGACTACGGCGTTGTTTCGGGATTTCCTAAGATTTCCGTATTTGATCCCGACAGGAAGGGCGTTCCCATATGCTGCGAACAAATTGTCGCACAATGAATATGTGTGGCACTTTTCTAACAAAAATCATTCCAAGATCAAGAATGTCATCGTCAAAGCTAACTGATCAGCCGGTTACACTTACCCCGTGACTTTCAGGCACTAACACGCACAAGTATCACAACAAACTCTGATCAAAACTTTTATGGCGTATCATGGCCGCAAACTATAAATATTTTTTATCAATCGCCGTCTTGTAATCGACGTATTATTTTCGTCCGTCTTTTCTCTTTTTCTCCGCGGTAGATCGTGTTTTTTCGCGACACCCTCAATTTCAAAATTTAAGCTGGCGGTGTCAGTTGTCAACTATATGCCCACCCGCTCACAAGTAGTCTACGACTAGTTGCGATAGATGGCGTAACTATGCAGTATCCAGTGATTGTTGACGCTAATACTTGCCGAGATGTGTGTATTGCGCATGCATCACATATCCCCTCTCCTCTGAAGAATCCGACTGGATTCAACCAATACGTTTTAAATCGCTAGCGTGCCAGGTCCCCAAGTCTTTCCCTTTAAGGCCCTGGAGCCTATAGACGTCGTTGGAAACCTTATTCGCTATAATGGCTTTTTCAAATTTCGGTGCTAACTTGCCCATGAAGCTTTTGTCCGCACATGAAAGATGTTTAGTGCGCTTCAACACGAGATCACCTTCTTTATAGTCACACGCTCGTCGCCGAAGGTTGTAACGCTTGGCGTTGGCCTCAAAAGATTTCCTCATTTTCTCGCGAACGTCGACATATATCTCATTACGTAGATTTATATTTCTCTGAAGTCGTTCCTGGTTAATAGTAATATGATCGTTAGCCTCAAAACTATAGGCTTTCGGCCCTTGTATGGCCGTCTCACGACCAAAAAAAAGATAGGCCGGAGTTCTTTCAGTCACTTCGTGTACTGAAGTGTTTACTGCGTGGGCAATGTGAGATATATACTTGTCCCATTCTCTGTGATTACCTTCTACATACGAGGCAATTGCTACTCCAATTACTTTATTAACACGTTCAGTTGGATTGGCTTGTGGGTGGTAATACGGAGTATACCAAAGCTTTGCTCCATAACTGGATACTAGGTCTTTGAATTCGTTTGACACGAACTGTTTCCAATTGTCACAAATTATCACAGTAGGAACTCCGTACACTAAGAATATCTTTTCTTCTAAGATTCGCGAAATTGTTGATGACTTTCCATTTCTTAACGGGAACAGAAAACAAAATTTGCTAAACCAGCATGTAATGACCAAAAGCATAGTATTGCCGCACTTTGACCTTGGGAAGGGACCCATCAGGTCCATGGAGACCATTTGGAAAGGTTCCGTAACTTCTCGCTGCTTGCCCATTAAACCAGACGGTTTCAACTGGGAATACTTGTACTTTGCGCACACCTCACATTTCCGTACATGACTTTTTACATCTTTGATCAGCGTCGGCCAGAAGTAGTGTTGCCTGACTCGATTTACAGACTTTTTAACACCCAAATGTCCTGCAGTTGGATCATCATGACATTCTCTCATGACCTGATCTCTAAGTTTCTCTGGTATGACAAGCTTCCAATCGTAATTTTCATCTGGGAATTGTTTTAGTTTGAGGCATCTCCATAGCTGTCCTTGGTTCAACTCCCACTCTGGATCATTAGTCCCCGCTGTCACTTTGGCCTCTTCCGACATGTACCAGTCATCTTTATCTTCTGGCGTAACTTCCAGAAGGTCAATATCCTCCGTAATAGCTCTCGACAAGGCATCAGGCACGGTATTAAACTTCCCTTTGCGGTGGACAATTTCGTAATCAAATTGTTGTAACCGCATGGCCCATCTTGCTAGTCGACCGTGAGGGTCCTTATTACGATGCAGCCACTGGAGAGCGCTATGGTCCGAGATGACCTTGAAATGACTGCCTTCTATATAAGGACGAAACTGTTCAACAGCATGAAGGACACTTAGCAATTCTCGCTCGGATGCTGAATACCTACATTCTCTTTCCGTCAGTTTTCGACTAGTATAAGCTACCGGAGTTTCCATGCCCTCAATCTCTTGAACTAATACTCCCCCGGTACCCCTATTGGAAGCATCACACTGAACTGAAAAAGGTTTTGTGAAGTCTGGTACCCTTAGCACTGGCGCAGAGGTGAGAGCCGTTTTCAGATTAAGGAATGCCTGTTGCGCTTCAACGTTCCAAAGAATCTGCTTTCCCTTCTTCCCTCCTTTCGTCAAGTCATGCAGCGGGGCCGCCACGATGGCGAAATTTGGGACGAAGCGCCGGTACCAGCTGGCCAAGCCAATGAAGCGTTTCAACTCCGAGTAATTAGTGGGTCGTGGATAATCCAGAATGGCTCTAACTTTGTCAGGATCTGTTCTAAGCCCCTCTTTATCGACGATGTACCCTAAGTACTTCAGGGACGATCTCGCGAAAGCGCATTTATCGAGATTTACATTCAGGCCTGCCTCTTTCAGTTTATCCTTTACAAATGCCAGTGACGATAAATGCTCTTCGAAATCTTACAAATCACTATGTCGTCCAAATAGGTAAAAATTTTACCTTCATATTCGGGTGGAAATAGCCGATCCATCAAACGCTGTTGAGTTTGAGACGCGTTGCAGGCCCCAAAAGGCATGACCTTGAATTGGTAAAGACCCTTACCCGCGAGACCAAATGCAGTTTTTTCTTTACTAGATTCTTCTAAGGGTATCTGCCAAAAGGCCGAACGTAAATCGATAGTTGACAAAAACTGCGCGTTCTTTAAGCTGTCCAAGATGGTTGTTACCCTCGGCAACGGGTAAGAGTCTTTTACTGTCACTTTATTCAATTGACGGCTGTCAAGACACAACCGATTTTTACCCGATGCCTTTTTTACTAACAGAACGGGAGAACGCCAAGAGCTGAAAGAAGGTTCAATTATGTCATTATCCAGCATGTCTTGAATCTCCTTCTCCAGTTCCCTCATTAGGGGTGGAGCGAAAGGATACTGTCGCTGGCTGGTTGGTAAGCTATCTCCTGTGTCAATCCTATGACTAATAAGCGATGTCCTCCCTAATCCCTTTCCTATGTCCCTACCCATTTTTTCCAGCAGAATGCCTAGACGTTCTTTTTGGCTGTTACTTAACTCCTCTCGCGCAACCACTGAGCTGACTGCAGCTATCTCCGATATTTCCGTAGCCAACTTCTTTTCCGCCACTGTCAACCCAAAGGCGTCCCAAAAGCTAATACCTAACAAGATTTCATGTTTTGCACGCTCCATGACATAAAAGGGCACCACCCTGAATTCTCCTCTAAACTGTATCGGCAGGTGGATTACAGTATCAAGCGTAAGAATGGAATTATCAGCTATAGATATATCCTGCGCCGCCACTTTCTGTAGTGTCAAGCCTAAACCTGCGATTTTCGCACCAAAGTTTCGAGAGATTACCGAAATTGAAGCTCCACAGTCTAGGAGAGCCAGGAATTGCTGGTTCAAGATTCTTATATCTGCGTAGTACCGTCTATCCCTATCACTGCGCTGTATGTTGCAAACTTCTCCAGTCTCAAAGTATCTAGACACCGTATTCAGCCATTGCTGCCAGTCATCCGGTACAGAATGACTCAAATTTTCGGGGTCGAATCGGCAGGCATCGACTCCGACTGACCGTTTCCCTCATTCGCTTTGCTGCAAGGACACTTCTGTACAGTGTTTCCAAAGCGACCGCATTTATAGCAGAAGAGCCGCTGCCTCGGTAAGTTGCAATCCCTAAACCTGTGACCTGGACTCCTGCAATTCCAGCACTTGGACTGCACAGACCCACCGACCACTTTATTATCTATGGCTGCTATGTCCTTGTGCTCCTGTTGTGTGGCGCTCAAGGTTCCCCTGTACGCTAAATCACGCTCTAAAGACAAGTTATTCATGGTTGGCTCCTTGAACCCTTCACAACGAATCTTCGTCCGTTCAATTACCCTCAGTACGGATGTCAATTCAGCTACCGAATCAAAAGTGTCACGGCAAATTTCCTTCTGGTAGTAAGGCTGCAGGTTCTTCCTTAATATCATCAACTTTTGCGATTCTGTAAGCGGCGCGGGTAAACGGTTGAACATATTCTGCATGATCGATAAGTATATCACAACCCTCTCCTGCTTGCTCTGAGTACGCCGCTTAATTTCCTCCAAGAGCTCATCTTGATAATTTGGTGCCTGGAAAGTATCAACCAGGAGGTCTAATAGCTCCGACCAATTAGATACTACGCCTCTGTTAGCTCTAAACCATATGAGAGCCTCGTCTTCAAACAGATCTACGGCATAACGAAATAAATCGTCGTCGTCAGCATTACGAGCCTCCTTGAGCTCCGCAACTCTCTCCAGAAATGCATTGATGCTCACAGTGCCCCTACCACTAAATTTGACCCCCCAATCCTTAATCGGGACTAACTTCCTCCTTTGAAATTCAGGATCGAACGTCGACGACCTCTGTAACCCCTGCGGAACAGAAGAAACCTTCGGAATTACACCCCGACTTCCCAATCGTATTTCCTTATGAGACTCGCCCTTGTCAAAGCTGTCACGGTTTGCTATGGCTGCCGGCGCGGGACAAGGATTGGTGCCCGGTGGAACCGATGCGTCACCTACATTGTACTGAAGACCTTCCATTACTTTTAGACCCCCCTTACTAGAGGTCTGTCCTAAACCTAAACATCCTAATATCTTCACCGCTTCTTCTCCCAATGATCTGTGTAACATGGCCTTGTCCTGCTCCGAGACGACGGCCTCGTCTTCTGCCTCCTCCTCCTTCACAAGCTCTAATGACCCTCTAACTTCATCAATATCCTCGAGCAATGCCAAATGACTTTCCGTGTCAGCTTCAACTGAAGGTACAATCAACTTTGCGCGGTTAGCCAGATGTGTCAACCGAGACCGTATCCGCCTGATCAGTGCAACATCTGGACTATCTGACAAATCCGAGATAAGTGTTTTTAGTGACGACAACTTGTTCCTGCAAAAGAGAATTTCCTTACCTGGTTCTTCGACGCAACCAGCGGGAGCTTTTATAGCGGTAGAAGATTCCCCGGATGCCTCCCGCTTTAACATTACCCGCAGAAATTTACGCATAGTCGGCACATTCTCACAATCCGACACGCCCCGGCATGCCAACTCAAACTCCAGCTCATCTTTATGCAGGGCGTTAACGTCCATTATCTCCAACTATAACTCCCTAACTTAAGACTAACAAAATGAAATCAGTTACAAAACTTTAATACACGTTTATTGCCAACTGTCACCAAGGTCTGCTCTAAACAACCGAACACCTGTTAGGCGCCAATGTAATGATTCAGGTTCTTGAGTTCGATTAAAACGATTGGTAACAGTTAACGTTCACACTATATTTAAAACGGTTAGAAGCTTAATACTATAGAAGCTTAATAATACTTAATAGAGAGAAAGTAAAAATAATACAATATTGGATATGTATGGAAAGCCAATGTGCACAGCTCGGAGCTCGCCTTAAAAATTTGAGTTACACATAAATGAAAACAAAAAAAACTTAATTTCAAACAATACAAAGGAAAAAGAAAAATAATACAAAAAGTTTCCCTTGGGCGGGGTACGAACTCGGTTCGCTTGCTTGACAGCCGAACGTGCTAGCCTCGAGACCAAATCGTCTTGTGAGAACTGTAGCGAAATGACGGAACGTATGTGACTACGGCGTTGTTTCGGGATTTCCTAAGATTTCCGTATTTGATCCCGACAGGAAGGGCGTTCCCATATGCTGCGAACAAATTGTCGCACAATGAATATGTGTGGCACTTTTCTAACAAAAATCATTCCAAGATCAAGAATGTCATCGTCAAAGCTAACTGATCAGCCGGTTACACTTACCCCGTGACTTTCAGGCACTAACACGCACAAGTATCACAACAAACTCTGATCAAAACTTTTATGGCGTATCATGGCCGCAAACTATAAATATTTTTTATCAATCGCCGTCTTGTAATCGACGTAGTATCATTTTCGTCCGTCTTTTCTCTTTTTCTCCGCGGTAGATCGTGTTTTTTCGCGACACCCTCAATTTCAAAATTTAAGCTGGCGGTGTCAGTTGTCAACTATATGCCCACCCGCTCACAAGTAGTCTACGACTAGTTGCAATAGATGGCGTAACTATGCAGTATCCAGTGATTGTTGAAGCTAATACTTGCCGAGATGTGTGTATTGCGCATGCATCACACAATGACGATAGCTTGCTTCCCTCGACAGGCATAGTGCATAAATTGACCACATATTATAGATTATTTAATTACACTAAAATTAACTACTGACCGAAAAAGTATGAATGAGGAAAGAAAGCCTGATATATTCGCTATATAATACCATTAAAGTTAAATAAAAAAGAGGATGTTCTTCTCCGTAAATGTTT
Source organism: Pammene aurita (assembly GCA_947086415.1). NCBI lineage: Eukaryota > Metazoa > Arthropoda > Insecta > Lepidoptera > Tortricidae > Pammene > Pammene aurita. The sequence continues at coordinate 4,621,482 of OX352314.1, read as the reverse complement.
ATTAACTAAGTGGTTTCCAAATCGTCTCTGCCTTATAAAGGGTTAATAAATTATATTTTGGTGCATTTTGCTACTGTTTTTAACTTAACAGGAAGAATAATCAGAACCCAAGTAACAAGATACTGATTGGTTATATCGATAACGTAACGCATTATTAATTAATAGCAGAGTAATTACCACGAGAATTCCTGTGCATTAATAATTACAAATTTATCAGCGATTCATTGTTTACATCGCTTATTTGTAGCTGCAATTATTGGTGAGTATGGTAAACTTAATTATTGAATGAAATATATTAATTGGTACTGCTATGAACCATTATTATGGAGTAAGAGCTGCCTACGTTAGATATGATCCCACCAAAAACATAAATGTAAAAAAGGAGAGCCATGTTCAATACAAAAATTATGCTTAGCTGTGGGCTTCGCCGCAAAAAGAATGGAGATCTAAATGAGTGCCAGGTTCTATGCAAAATCCAAATATGTATTTATAATAGGAACAAAATAACATTATGAACAAGTATTAAACTCTATTTCTTTGCTTTATTTGATACCTATAACAATTGGTGTTGTTTTAAAAATAAAAAATAATAATTAATAATAATAAAAATATTTTGTTTAATAATTTGTTTTGTAATAATAAATAATTTGTTTTTTATAAAGGCCTCTCTGGCATGTGCAAACACAAAATTTGTTTAATATTTAATATGTGGGTAGGTTTGCATATTGTGATAGTTTTTGAACGGAGGTAATTGTATATTTTTCCTCAGTCGACCCGTTGACCACAAACGCTGTAAAGTGTTCGAAACGTCGGGATGTAATTTAAGCTCAGTACACGCGATAAAATCCGTTTTTAATTGTTTTATTTCATGAATAACTATCGCGGCAACCGAAGACCCAGGTAGCAAACTGACGTCAGCGACGCACAAGCGACGTCATTTTTAGGTCATATTAAGGTCTGTCATTTATTCGCTGAAAACGTACGTTATAGTGACGTCAATTTAAGGTCAGGTTAAAAAGTGGACGTCGTACTAACGTCAATTAAGGGTCATCATCTGGACGTACCATATTCACCGCAAAGTGGGCGTCTTAATAACGTCAATTTTTGGTCAGCATCTGGACGTACCGTATTCGTCGCAAAGTTGACGTCTTAATAACGTCAATTTTGGGTCAGCATCTGGACGTACCGTATTCGTCGCAAAGTGGACGTCTTAATAACGTCCATTTTAGGTAAGCATCTGGCCGTACCGTATTCGTCGCAAAGTGGACGTCTTAATAACGTCCATTTTAGGTCAGCATCTGGACGTACCGTATTCATCGCAAAGTGGACGTCTTAATAACGTCAATTTTAGGTCAGCACCTGGACGTACCGTATTCGTCGCAACGTGGGCGTCTTAATAACGTCAATTGAGGGTCAGCATCTGGACGTACCATATTTACCGCAAAATGAACGTCTCAATAACGTCAGTTTAAGGTCATCACCTGTACTATGTACGATGTACAGTAAGACGTACAGTATCCGTCGGCAACGAGAAGTTTTGCTAATCTAAATTTTTGGGATCACTATTAACGGTTAGATGTTTGTGACACGTAAACTATTTCAACAGGAAGTTTTATGTGGCAGTTAATTTATATGCTAGTAAGTTATCCTATACTTTACTCAGGCTTTATAAATCTTCTTTCGTCGTAAATCTGTCCATTATCATAGCGAATGCTAAGAGAAAATACTAATTAATACATTATAACAAGACTTTATGTAGCCAGTAAGCCAGTACTTATGCATAGGAATTTGAAATTTGAACAGTTTCATATTAGTCGTTAGAGTCTGTCCGAAAGAGAAGTGTCATAGAATGTATGAGCTCCCATATAAACCACGATACATCTATTTCCAGACAAACTCTATAAGTATCCGACCTACTACCGACTTAAAAATAAAGCTTAAATATATATAACGCGTTTCGTTTCTTGATATCAATAAAATTTGTCAATCTTGTAATGTAAGACATTCATGAAGTAAAAAAAACATTTACGTCTTTTTAGTTAACTTCAAAGTTAATACTTATATAAAGTCATTTATTACAGATTTTTTTAATGTTATTAAACATCAAAACAAACTAAGCAATGTGATTTTTAAAAACATAAGAAATTGGAACGGAACGAAATTCTGTCATTTTGATTGAAGTGACGCTTTGAGTGACGTTGTTTTCCCTCCTTTTTTCTTTGCCTTGCTGCCCGTACTACTTGCCAATAAAAACTTTCAACAAGAACAAAAATGTACTCAGTGATACAGTTTAGTGTAGAAGACGGCGTAAACAATCAGTAGTTCACGCCAAAGTGTTGTGAAGTCTTTTGCCCACCCGTTAAGGGAACTAAAGCGTTTGAAAAGGTTTTGGCTGATGTCAAGACACCACATGAAAAATGGAAATTATACAGTGTTCAAAGAGTTTTTTGTGATACTGGTACGTATATTTTAATAGTTTTTTTACAAACCACTTTGGCTATGAAAACTAACGAAACAGTTTCGTTTCCTGGTTTCTGGATGCAATATTTCCTGATTTATTCTTCTTCTTCAGCGAGTAAGAATGCGCACACTGTTGGGCATACACGTCTCCAGTTTGATTTCCTGATTTACCGAGAGCTTACTGATGTTGGTGAAAGTTTTCTGTTACTGTGTGACTACTACCTAATATGGGTAATTTTTAAAACTGCTTGGACAAATGTGATAACCTACTAATCAAAGTGGTTGACTGTACAACTTCAGGTTGTTCCAACTAATGAAACTCCATCCTATATTTTTACTAATAACGTGATAACCTTGTTTTAATTGAGTGAGGGATGCATTATGCTGTGTTCATTTATTATGTTTGCATGTTTGTATTTTTTTATTTCATTTGCATGTACCTAAAGATGGCATTGAGAAAGCAAAAAAAACTGGTTGATGAGGATACATCAGAACCAGGTCTTAAACGGAAAAGGGCCAAAAGATATGTTTCTAGCAGCGACGAAGATAATGACAATCCCACCACCATTGAAAAAAAGACCTTTGAGAAAATACAAAAATTTCAAGCCGTTGGCAGTGTAGGCTTGGGAGATTATAGAGGTGAGTTTTATAGTCAACAGCTGTTATGAAGTAAATCCTGACACATTGCACAACTACTTGTTGCACATGTCAGAATAATAAAGCATAGCATTTCATTCCTAAGATTTATAAGATATCTGTAGTTATTTTTAGTTCATTAACATATTTGCCGCATTCTCATATTCAAAGAACTTTCAGCCAGAGCCCTGTTTGAATATTTTAATGTACTTATTTTTATACCATGGTTCCCTTGGAAATATGATATTATATACAAAGAATATTAAAAGTTCACCTTATATAGGTTAAACCTAAACAATATAGGTTATTTTGTAGAATGCATATTTTACTAGTCATTTTATACAAATATATGATGAATACTGCAATGAAATACTTTGAATTACAATAGGAGACTCAGCATATTACTAAAAAAGCTCCAATAAAAAAATTAAGTTGACTGTATATTTAAAAAAGAAACTTCTATGAAAAAACCATTATGTTAATTATTCTCATCACTCTCCCAAAAGGCTACTACTAGGCTACCTAAGTAGTGAGGTGGAAATCACTTACAAATATAAAAAAAAGTTCTATTGTAAAACATGTAGGTGTTATATTGTTGGCCGGTACTCAATGTAACCTTGGTGACAGTGGAATAATATGGTACCATCAAGCTGATCTGATGATGGAGCTGGGATGTAGATACCAGAACATACCTAATGATGAAAAGTGCTTGCTTGGTCGAGTTTCGGCTCATTTGTTTTGTTGTTTAGAATACTTTCTGACAGTACAAGAATAGGTAACATCAAGTACAGTCGGCTAAATATCTTGTGTTAAAAATGTAATTTTTTAGAAAAACATATTTTGATCAATATAGCTAGCTGTACAGTCAACGGCAATAGTATCTTCCTATACAAAGGCCACAAAAATATGTGACTTTGTAGGGTCATAAGTGTGTCACATATTTTTGCGGCCTTCGTGTAGGGAGATACTATTGCCGGTGACTGTACCTAACTGCTAACTCTGTTATACATATAGAAGTTTGTCTTGTAGCCAACCTTGTCTTTTTCTTAGAACCCTGTTTGGGTATGGATTGTATGGAGAGACAGATGGAATTTTTTTCCTTGTGTGGTTCCAGGCAACTTACATAAGAAAGAAGGAAGAAACAGCTTGAAGCAGGTGGTGCAAGTTATAGTTGTTTAGTAGTAATAAAAATACATAAAATAACAATATCTACACACTTAAAACATTGTATGAAGAAAGTTATTTCAAATCTTCACTTTTTTCACATTTGGTCTGATCAACAAATAATTTGCTATTTTACAATTATACATTCTCTTGTTTGTTACAGGTTTCATACGTGAAAACTTGGAGGCAGGGATATTTCCAGCAAAGTGTCTCGGTTGATGAAATTTTGTTTTACACAGTAGTAACAGTAAAACTTCTATGGAAAGAGATCCAACAAAAAGCCTTTTTGCCAACTGCGCCTGCGAGTATGTATCGTAGGTATTCAGCTTGTGACAAGTGCATAGAGGCAGGTGAATGAATATCGCGGCCGCGTGATCTATTAAAATGCGTCAGCGCCCACAAGGACCAATGAATCATTTCGTTCGCAGCTTGATGAAGACTATCATGTTGGAGAGTTACCACTTTTACGGTTCCCTATAGATTTCAGAGAACTTGGTATAGATTTGGCTCAGGAAATACTACAGATTTTTATAAATCATTCAAAATCGGTTTATGGATTACATTTTTTGGTATGCCCCCTAGCCTGTCCGTGGCTTTGACCTACATGAATACGGCTGACCGCATGCTCTCTTGCTCAGTTTGGTCCCCTTCTCTCTTACTAATGCTATTAAGATAGAGAGGAGTAGGACCAATGTGAGCGAGCGAACACGCGGTCAGCTGCCTTCATTAAGGAAGTGTTGCCACCACTTTTACCTACTTCTTCAAAGTTTTAATCTATCTACTTAAAATTGACATGCTTACGGTTGTGTTTTTTTTTAGTTTAGTTGTCCGATAGTGGGCATTAGAGATATAAATGTTATTTTAAGTCATGGCCTCATACATATTAAAACAAAAATTACCTAATTATACTTGTTTTTTTAGTAATAGAAATAAGGTAAACAATGTTGTACCTAGACTAACTAGACAAGTCAAACCTTAGGCTTCAATATATTATAGTAAGTTTTAAGAAGAAATTATATTTTGAGTTGTTACATTTTTTTATGTTGTTATAAACAAATTTCAGGACTGACAATTGAACTTGGCACCCATTTAGATCTCACTTCTTTTGTCGTTGAAGTCAACAACCAAGGCATATATAACTTGGCTCTCATTTCACATTTATGTTTTTGATGGGATTATTGTTATGGGGCTATTGGTTCCCACTGTCCATTAATGCCTCTAATATAAATTGTACTACTTACATAGCGTTTTTTAGTTTCATCCATAAGTCCTAGAGTTTGTTCAGGGTACGTAGACAAGATGCCTGCTATGCTAAGCGCTAAACTCTTTTCTACTCTTACGCGTAAGAATTTGGAGTCTTGTCTAGGGCGCCTGGCCAATAAGTTAGAACCGTCTTAGAACTTAAATCTAGCACGTCGTTAGTTCACTCAACAGCCAGGTCGGTTCTATTTTTGAACAGACTACCCACCCATCCTAGCTACGAGGAGCATATTGCCGTGCTTACGATATCAGCAGTGTGTTTTGAGAGATGTTATTTAAATTTATATAATACCCGCCTTAATAAAACTGAAAATCGCTAACTTCTACTGCTGATATCGTGAACACAGCAGCATAATGCAGCCCCCCTAGGTCCTGACCTGTGCCTATGTCCTAGTAACGCCACAATCAATCCTGTGTGTGACGTTATTCGAACATACTGGCTGCCCTAATATGTACGGCCCAGAAACGTCCGTATGAATTCAGCATATGACGTCACTCCAACGTCAGTGGCTGCCCTAATATTTACGGCCCAGTAACGTCCCTATGAATTCAGTATATGACGTCTCTCTACCGTCAGTGGCTAACCTAATATGTACGGCCCAGTAACGTCCCTATGCATTCAGTATATGACGTCTCTGTAACGTCTGTAAACAGACGTCTTGAGGCTGTGACAAATTGACGTCATCTGCTGGGACCCCCCGACGTCGAGACATGACGTCTCTTACGTCGAGCAGTACCGTAAACGGACGACATAATGACGTATAAATGCTACCTGGGGACAATATTAATTGCAGTTATTTAAAAATGTGAGATCTCAAAGTACGTTAGATTTGACTTGGCCAGCAAATATCGTGCTTGTAACGGTTCCAACGATACAATTAAAAAATAAATTGTATGGGGACCCCCCTATTTTTAAACTTTTTTTTATTTTTAGATCTTTTCCTACGCTTACACACAATTACCGAGCTGGATTCCAAATTTCATCCTTCTAGGTCATCTGGAAGTAGGTTAGATTTAGGTACTATATGTCAGTCAGTCAGTCAGTGCTAAAATTTACGACTTTTTGACCTTCATATCTTTATAACCGTTTGAGCTAGCTTCATGAAATTTGGGCTTCTAGATGTCCTTATGGATATAATTAAACACACGTGGTTTTATGTGTTTACGTTAAAGAGGTTTTGAGTTATAGAAGGGTCAAAAGTGGCACCAAGTGGTTCGTGTAATATACACTCGGCGCTGGCTAGCCAGTTCCTTTGCTTGAACTTGGCTTGACACGCTGCCGCGTGTCTAGATACAATAATGAGAGCAACAAAATCCGTCTGGTTATATCGCTATACTATCCATATTTCTAGATCTGGGCATCTGGCAGCTTTTAGTGTGTGGAAGTCAGAGTAACAGACTAGCAAATTTTGTTAATTGGAAAATAGTAATACCCAAATAGGTAAGAACTGCCGAAGTTGTCTCAGTTATAAAGAACAGACCCTATATTTTAAAATTAGATCAAAAAACATTGCAGAAACGACTACTATTATTTTAGTAACGACAAACTATGAATTACATTATACGTCGTTTGGCACTTTCCCCCACCAGCATCTAATCACTACATAGTATAAAACAAAGTCGCTTTCCGCTATCTGTCCCTATGTATGCTTAGATCTTTAAAACTACGCAACGGATTTTGATGCGGTTTATTTTAATAAAAATAAATTTTCAAGAGGAAGGTTTATTTGTATAATACATGCGTAATATATTAGGGAAACACTGATAAAGGTTTCTAATGTGATGTCGTGAATAAACACATTTTTTTGCACTTACATTGCAAACGCTGGCTGAACCCTACGAGATAGATCAAAATAATGTACTACAGTGTTCTACACCTTAAAAAGGTCTACAAAAAAGTCCGTGATGGTATATGTCTATCTCGTAGGGATAACCTACAATAACCATTTTTTTATTCCGTGCGAAGCCGGGGCGGGTCGCTAGTTATCTATATAATTTCTCATAATATTGCATCAAACGCAGAACTCTAGGATGTGGTTTCTTGAAGTGGTTTACATACTTTGACCTCCACCACTTTACAGCTGTAGATCTAGAAATAAGCATAATATAGCAAACTGACTAGTGGTGTTTTGTTGCTGTCATTATTGTGTCATCATGGGTTATATCAATGATATTTAAAAACTAGAGATATCTTTTTCTTTTTTTTTTACTTTTTTTTTAACTTAGGACAAATCAGGTCTAAGCCGAACTTCGAGAATCGAAATTTCGATATCAGCGTCTCTTCCTCGCAATAGCGTGTGTGATAGAGAGGGATATAACAAAATTTCGTTTTTGACGTTAGACCCGCAGCACTGTTATGTTGGTCCTTGTACGAAATCTGTATATCTCTTTTACTCTAGTCGTTAAAATATAAGCTTGTCTTTTTCTAAACTAGCGCGATTGGTGGGAGCTTCTTAGTGCGTCTAAATCATTTATTTTTGTTACTAGGGTGCGGGAAAAGAGACATTCGCCAATAGGCGTTATTAATTTTGGAGCGTCTATAACCTATCCTTAGTTATACATCATTGGGTCTCAGAGTTGAAAAAACCGGCCAAGTGCGCGTCGGGCCACACATAATGGAGGGCTTTGTACTTTAAATGGAATTAGAACCTCAATATTATTTTGAAACACCTATCGATTGATGTGCAACATGTTGATTTCGAAAAGAAAATTGTGAAATTTGGACGGACGGATTTGGATGGACGCCCCCCTTAAAAATATTTTTTTTTGCAATTTTACTTCATAACTAAGTAGCGGCATACAATATACAGGGTGTTTGGTAACCGGATGCAAAGCCGAAAGTAGGAGATAGTCTAGGTCATGTAGAACATTTTTAGCCATACTTGTCTTAGACAAATGTTATTAGTTTTTTTTTAATTTAAATTTTAAGATTTGTCGGAGAAAACTGCAAAACTTCAGACTAAATCGATAATTAGTACTTTTTTTACTGCAGGTAGATTTTTTTTTGTTTTATTTCGTATTGTGCAATGTCTATCAAACACTAGAAAAGTGATTTCAAACATCTGTGTCTAAAGAAAACAGGTTGACAGCGATTTAAAATTTTAGTTACATGAAAATGTAAACGATTTAAGTGATTTCAAAGTACGAAAAAAAAAAACTAAAATAGCCACGAATTTTCAAACCATTTTAAAAACATGCTTGGCTTTTACCCTTTTATTTAAGCTATCAAACACGACTGTAGCTACTGTATCCTTGAAAATAAGCCACCTAAACCAACTGGGTAGCTAAAATGTTTCACTCTACTTGTGATACTTGTGGTAGTTGTGGTGACGAATCTCATTATGATTTTACAATAAAACATTGGTTCTGAATACTAAGTTGGCGTTGACTTGACATTTGACTTGTTTTAAAAGGGTTAAGTGTACTGGACAAAACTACCACATGCAATTTTAACAAACAAAGGCTTGCGGCGGTGAGAGACAAAAGGGACTGATAGCGGCAGGCGGCGGGCGATAAGACAATCATGTCTCAAGCCATTTTATCTTTGAAAATAGGCTACCTGTACTAATAAGAGGGAATGTTTAGGGTAAATTAAAACAAAAGCATAAAAGATAAGTTATTTATTTTTACGATCAACACATTAAAATTACACATCATCGCTCGTTTTCAAAATGTGACCCGCCGTTTCGAATACAAGCACGAGCCCGTCTTCTTACTTCTGTGGTGGTTGTTCCGAATATCATTTCTTCCCTCATCCTTTCGAACGCCGCTTCAATCCTCTCCCTCAGCTCTTCTACGGTATTAATGACCTCTTGTGTGTAGACTAGCTCCTTAGCTCGGCCCCAAACGAAAAAATCCAATGGTGTCAAATCAGGTGACCGAGCGGGCCAAGGGATTCGTCCGCCTCTGCCGATCCAACCGTCCGGGAAACAGTTATCCAGATGCTCCCTTACAGCCAGAGAGTAATGGGCGGGACAACCGTCGTGTTGAAATGTCACTGCACCGGGCAGCTGGTCTTCGTCAATAAGCCTGGGCAAATCGTTTTGTAAAAATTCCAAATAATTTGCCCCATTTAAATTATTTGGCAAAAAATGTGGCCCAATAAGGACTCTGTCGATGATTCCAGCCCACACATTGACGGAAAACTTTCTTTGGAAGGACACTTGCTTTTTCCAATGTGGATTGTTGTTTTTGTCAGCCCATTGGTGTAGGTTATGGAAATTTGTGATCCCCTCCCGGGAAAATTTCGATTCATCGGTCCAAAGAATGCTTCGCAAAAAACGTCGGTCTTCGATATCCGCATTGAGTAAAAATCGGCAGAAGTCCACTCGGCGTGCAGGATCTCCTTCGTCCAAACCTTGATCTCCGATGCCGCGAAAAGGATATTTTCCCTCACGATTCATTGTGGCCCATACTTTCCATGTGGACAAGTTCAGATTACGAGCTACCACTCTGATGCTCGTATTCGGATCCTCTGCAAATGCCTGTAGAACGTCTTCCTCCACTTCAGGGCGATTACGTCCTGGATTCCCTCCACGTTGCATAGCAATACCATTCTCACGTAGCCTTCGGAATGAATTGTAAAACACTCTCACATTAGGCAATCTCCGGTTTGGAAAACGCTCTTGGTACATCCGTCGGGCCATCGCTCCATTACTGTCAGCTTTGCAGTACATGTAGATAATGTCGGCGTATTCTTCGTTCGTAAACTCCATGTTTACAATGAAGAAGTCGTAATTACACGTGAAGGAGCGCCTACGGCAGCTACAACTTGACACGGTAAATTGAGATGAGAGCGGGAAATTAAACCACAATGAACGTCTAATCGCAACTGAAGTTGTAACTAGACTAAATTACTAGTTTTTGCACAAATACTCATGTAGCTAATCAGTTTATCTTTGTCAATAAAGCACAAAACCGATCATCTTTGTTTAACGCCGCTCACCGCCTGCCGCTGTCAGTCTCTTTTGTCTCTCACCGCCGCAAGCCTTTGTTTGTTAAAATTGCATGTGGTAGTTTTGTCCAGTACACTTAACCCTTTTAAAACAAGTCAAATGTCAAGTCAACGCCAACTTAGTATTCAGAACCAATGTTTTATTGTAAAATCATAATGAGATTCGTCACCACAACTACCACAAGTATCACAAGTAGAGTGAAACATTTTAGCTACCCAGTTGGTTTAGGTGGCTTATTTTCAAGGATACAGTAGCTACAGTCGTGTTTGATAGCTTAAATAAAAGGGTAAAAGCCAAGCATGTTTTTAAAATGGTTTGAAAATTCGTGGCTATTTTAGTTTTTTTTTTTCGTACTTTGAAATCACTTAAATCGTTTACATTTTCATGTAACTAAAATTTTAAATCGCTGTCAACTTGTTTTCTTTAGACACAGATGTTTGAAATCACTTTTCTAGTGTTTGATAGACATTGCACAATAAGAAATAAAACAAAAAAAAATCTACCTGCAGTAAAAAAAGTACTAATTATCGATTTAGTCTGAAGTTTTGCAGTTTTCTCCGACAAATTTTTAAATTTAAATTAAAAAAAAAACTAATAACATTTGTCTAAGACAAGTATGGCTAAAAATGTTCTACATGACCTAGGCTATCTCCTACTTTCGGCTTTGCATCCGGTTACCAAACACCCTGTATACATTATGTCTCAATTTTATTAAGATACGTCTTATAGTTTCCGAGAAAATGGCTGTGACATACGGACGGATAGACGGATGGACGAACATGACGAAACTATCAGGGCTGGCTACTGGCTTTTGATTATAATTTATTCATTCGGGACATGATACCATAGACAGACATAAAGATTACAGACACACAGACAAACTAAAGATACACACATAAATATTTGACACCCTTTTTCCCCGGGGCTTAAAAATACCTACAACCATTTTTGTTCATCAAAAACCCTGAAAATACATACAATAGATAACAGTATAATGTGAGGGTGCAGAAAAAATAGTATACAATTACTCACCGTCCAGAAACGACCCGAGGCGATAGCGTGAGAGATATACAGGGTGTAGCGGGGACTACTTTATAATAATAGATGTGAATGTGAAAGTTTTGATGTTTGTAATTCACAAACCACTAGTCAACTTTAGGTGAAGGGGTATTGGGAAGGGAACAAAGTTTTGTTATTTCAAATAAAATGTGTGTTATAATCATATACATAAACAAAAAGAAAGATGAGTGGGGTTCATAGTAAACAAAACTGAAATGTGGTTCTGCCTGCAAATTTGACAGCCGAGCGTAGAATGAGGTTTTCCGGAATCGATTTTTTCACCAGGCATGTCATAATCTACCAATCATGTTTAATCTTTTTTTTATTGGTATTTTGACACCTGCTGTACCTTTTGCACGTGCACTCTGGTGAATAAGTCAATGCCGGCTACCCTATTAGTATTAAGGCGCTAGGCGCTGAATGTGGCCGAAAACTGTTACTTTCTAAGGGATATATCTCAATAAAGAGTCATTCAAAAAATTTGAAAAAAATATATGTTAATTACCATTTCATGTACAACATTCAATGTTTGAATAACTCGTGTAACGTATAGTTTCTCCGTTATTTAAATGTAACGGAATGTCGTTTTACGGTTAATTTTGCTTATATCTACTGAACGCCTTATTCGATTTAAAATATTGTTGAACTAAAAAATGTGTACTACAGAACACTACAAACTCAACGTAGGATATTTAAATTGATTAAATTTTCTTAAACAACTTGATCATAATTCCACATTTCGTGCGTTGGTAGCTCGAAAACGGCGTTGCTGGCAGTCGTGAGCTAGCTTTGAGACGAGGAGGCTGTGTCGCTCGTCGCTCCGTGCTTTCCTTGTACTACAATGGCGTTCATAATTGCATGGACACCACTAGGTCGACTTTCGTATGCGGCCGCTTGCGCTCTGATTGTATGGGTTGTTTAAATGCCAAACTAGATGGCGCTGCTAGCGAAATGCATTAAGTAAAATAAAAATTTGGTCAATATTATTTACAAAATTATATTACTTAATAAATCATTAAGAGGAAATCTGTAGTAACTTAATGTAATTTTATGTAGTGTCGACCAGTCGCACAACTTTTATAATTACCTAGTTTAAGGTAGTTTTGACTTCTTAGCTTAGCATTCATAGGTCAATAAAAATCGATGGCTCGGTCAGGCGGCAGCAGCGGCAGTTAGCTTAGTGTAGTGCTACCTACCCTTTTTTACCGGAGATTTAATCTGGCACAATATGGCGATTCAGTTGAATGCCTATATGCTTGTGTAATTTTCTTGAAAAAGCATATGCGAAGCTGAAATTGGTAAAGGCCTGTTGTGCCGGTTGGCAATATATGACGATTGCCTTGTCGACAACCTGCATAATGGGCCCCTTCTAGATTTACTTCCACATTTAATTAGATTGTGTTTATTAAGGAATGAACGTTAAAGGAATTGAAACATTTAAAAAATAAATAACTTTTTCCTTCATTTATATATTACTTACAGCCAATCTTAATCTTAATGAAATAAATTATTATTTTAAAAATATTTCACTCGATGAATACCCTTAAAATGTTCCAGCAAGTTGAACTTTAATGCACATTAGGTTGAAAGAATTAGCTTAGCTTAGTTAGCTAATTGACACCGTAAACTAGAAAAAAATACTGTTATGTAAAACAACCTTTTAACAGAATTAGCTACATAAATTAGGCCGTAAACTAGAATGAAACAAAACTGTTAGTGCTACAACAAGGCAATTACCTTACATTTTATTGAGGTTTAAGCTTAAGTAACATTTCCGAAAACGGAAAAGGATTGAAGCTTCACCACTATAAAATCAGTAGGTTACCTATTAGCTACCATAATAGAGGATCGGACTGTAAACAAAAGTAACCATTCATACTTATTAGCAATAGCAACTGAAACAAAAAAACGGAAATTCAGTGAACATAGATTACACAATTATTATGACTTTGGTTTCGACAACAATTTATTGAAAATATGACTGAATCGATACTTATTTACGGATAATCAGGATCGGCATCAATATATACCAATAAGTATATATGAATAAAAAGCCACACACCAATCCGAGAATCCGATCCTCTACCTATATCTTATTTTATAAACCAGCCGAGGCCGCGAATATGTTATAATACCTACTTAAGTTTTGCATTGATAATAACTACTTGCTTATCTATAGGTAACATACACCACAGAACTTCACTGCAATTTTCAAGGACAAATTTTCAGTAGGTAATTAATATAGGTAGTCAACATATTAGGTATATGTATACGTTTGAATTTTTACCGTTTTCTCACATTATTAAGCATTGTTTATTTATCTTATTTATTAATACTACCTAAGGTCAGTATCAATAGAAGAGTAAAATGAAGTAAACCAATGGCTGAATTTCTAAGCAAAACAAGAATTTAACACATGACAGAATATTATTAAAGAACCCCGTTTTCACTGAAATATAAGTAATTACCGGACATTTTTACTAAAAAATAATGTAAAGATTACGTTTAAAGTGCGTAAGTGCGAAGCAATGAAGGTAAATGTATTTGTTTACATTATTTTACTTTTCTATTGACACCGAACTTACTTACCTACTTTAACTAGCGTTTCGGTAAAAGGCCACCTCAATATAACATAGATTTATCAAATCAATAAAATACTTTTACGTTGAAATTAAGCACTAAACCCGGTTCACCAAATGTATTGTTTTGTTTTATGATTGCCCTAATATTTAGTAAAGCCTCCTCCGTTATCAATAACTGCTTGTAAGCGGGAAGGCATCAATGAAATAAGATTTTGACAGAAATCTGAACCACGAACACTATCTATATATATGTGGTCTTAGAGGCTTTCAAAGATAACCTATGAAAAAAAAATATTTTCGCACATTTAAAAAAAAAATTGTTAATTTAGTTTTATCTTTTTACAGGTGAACCCAGTGCTTCGGGGAGAAAAGTATTTGCTCGAAAATATATTTTTGAGCAAATACAAGAGCAAAATTTGCCAAGTTTAAGTGAAAAGTGCGGTTATTATGAAAATTATCTTGTGCTTACCTACGGAACATCGGAAGAGCTCAAAAAATATATAAAACATGAATTTTCTTATGTGAAATCACAAATAAAACAAAGGTGGTTGAAAGCAAACAAAACAATAGATAAGTTTTTAAAATTGAATGAGTCTTGGTTGGAAGGAACTTTTGAGATTCCAGTGGCATCCTCTAACACGTCAGGACGACCGTGTAAATCCTTTGGGGAATTAAGTGAGCGAAGCAAGAGAAGGAAAACCGAAAAAATTCGAGCTGCCCTACCTGATGAAATTATTGTTCATGCAGCACAATCGGTTCTTCAAACTAGTGGCAAAAGAGATGCCTCAAAAGTGCTTAAGGATATTACTAATACTCCAGAATGTGCTAGTAAATACAAAAGATCATCCAGCGTTAATGAAATAATCGCTCCACTGACACCACAAGAAGCTCTACAAATGTATGTAGATGCTGACCTCAGCAGGCATCAATACGAAATAATAAGGTCAACAAACAAAAAACACTTCCCCCGTTATGATCTTTTGCTGAAAGCAAAACAAGAGTGCTACACGCCAAAAGAATCCCTACGGGTAACAGCTACCTGCGCAGAAACTAATATACAATCCCTGATGGATTTGACCGCCACTCGCTTATCAATGTTTTTGGAAGAAGTGCTGATAACGCTTAATGACCACGAGAGAAAGTCATTAAAGTTAATTTGTAAATGGGGTTGTGATGGGTCTCAACAATCGAAATTCAAGCAACAATTTGATAATGAGAGTAATTCTGATGGAAATATATTTATGAGTTCTTTTGTGCCTTTACAGATCGTTTGCGGAGAAGAAGGCAAAAAAGTGGTTTGGAATAATCCGACACCGTCTTCGACACGATTTTGTCGTCCAATCAGATTTCGTTACGTAAAAGAATCAACAGATGTTACAAAAGAAGAAATTGATTATGTGCAGAATTCTGCTGCGCACCTAAATGATTCTAAAGTGACCTTGCATGAAAATGAATTTTTGTTTGGGTATATTTTTAAAATGACCATGGTTGACGGAAAGGTCTGTAATGCTGCAACAGATACAAAATCCACGAGCAAGTGTTATATATGTGGTGCTAATCAAACGAAGGATTTTAATGATCTCAACAAGAAAAATGAGGAGAGTCCGGAAGCTTTGGATTTTGGATTATCAGTCTTACATGCTAGAATCCGTTTTATGGAAAGCATCCTGCATTTAGCGTACAGATTACCTACAAAGAAATACAGACAGAGAAAAACACAAGAAGAAAAACTTATGGAAGAAGAGAGAAAAAAGGATATCCAAGAGAGATTCAAAACTGAGACAGGATTGCTGATTGATATGCCGAAGGCTAACTTTGGCAACACCAATGACGGCAACACCAGTAGGAGATTTTTTGATAATCCGGAATTGGCGGCTGATATCACAAAAGTCAGCTACGACTTGATTTTTAGGCTGAAAGTTATTTCAGAGGTACCTAATAACTAGTGGTCATAGAATAAATATTGCTAAATTCGACGAATACGCTTATGATACAGCAACATTATATAAGAATTTGTATGGAGAATGGCATCCTATGACTCCAACCATGCATAAAATTTTGATCCATGGGGGACGCGTAATAGAAAACGCTCTATTACCCATTGGCCAGTTGTCGGAAGAAGCAGCAGAAGCCCGAAATAAACATTTTAGGGCATACCGACAAAATTTTGCAAGGAAATTTTCAAGAGAACAATGTAATTTTGACGTTTTTACTAGACTTTTACTAACATCCGATCCACTCATCAGCAGTATGAGACCAAAAAAGCAATCGCCTTGCAACAAAGCCTTTCTTCCTGAGACAATCGAGCTTTTGTTGCCTGCCGAACCATATATACCAGTGTAGATTTGTGTGTATTTTAATTATGTATTAAATACATTTAAAATATTTTTTTTCATAATTTTTTTTTAATATTTTTTTATATATATATTTTTTTTGTTTTTAATTGACAGAATACAATTGATTTTAGTATAAAACAACGTTTTTACATTTTTTATCCCATTTTGTACCGAATTATACCCTAAAATAATTTTGGCCGCCTAAATCGGTCATATCTACGCACCGTCCAGTTGTCACTATTCGCGCGGCTTGATATTTTCTGACAAGTTCTCCCGGACCGGCTGTAGTCATCCGGCGTGTCTGCGATGCGAGTCCCTCGTTATGAAGGGCACGACGATCCGTGAGCGCGCTTATGCCAAATAAATCCGCTTAGTGCCTTGTCGGCCTAAAGCCATATTCCTCATATTCCCGTACCAACAACTGACTTTGCTGTGTCAATGAGGCGTGGTCTACCAGTTTTATGCTGGTGTAACAAAGATATTTGGAATCTTCCTACCCATAAAGTAACAGTTTTCCTCTGAAACAATAAAAAAAATTTAAATCATAATTTACGTACCTATAATAAATATACGTAGACATTTTTAATGAGGAAAAGAAGTAAAAAAACTACGTACGTTTACACCGGTTTCTCTAGCTATCTCTGATATATTATAGCCTTCATTATGCAATTCAATTATTCGCGATCTTAATAACAAGTCAATATTGCTTCGAGAACTCATTTTGTTTGAATAATTGATAATATAAACTAAGCAATGAATTCAGACGTATAACGCAACGAACAATAGAAGAAGAAATCGGCCAGGTTATAGAAAAACATTTAGTATGGTATTTAGAAAACTTAGATCTACCCTCTTTCATTTACTTGACATATTACTAACAAAAATAAAGCGTGTCGCAAATTAACAGTACCCAAGTTTTGGTATGCAAATTTGACGTTTGTTTCATTCTAATAAAACTCTAATTCCATTGGCATGTTTTACGGATTTAGTTCAATAATGACGAGCTTGATATGCTTGGTCTCAACTAGTAATGAATTTCACCGGCATTATTAATAGTGCTTTGGTCCAGTGGCTGGCGCATGCGAGTTGAACACAAGAGTGTCCGGGTTCAAACCCCGCCAATAATTAAGAGATTTTGTGTTTTTTAATGTCTTGGAATGAAAGGGCACTCCGTGACGCCATCCAATACGGTAAATACAGAGAATTCCGATGTGGATTCTGAATAGCTGGATGGACGATTGAAATGAAATCACAGTGGGAGAAAAAAAACAAGAATTGTTCTCAACTTCCAAAACCGATTAATAATGTATCGTTGAAATATTGAATAAAGCAAAATGGGCAAACGAAGTTTGTAAATATAAACTGGAAAATATTTTTTTTTATTTTTAACTGCATTCAACGCCATCTAGTAACAGCTTACTGTACTAGTAAGATTTACAGATAGGTGAAATAGCCTTATTACACAAAGAACGCATAGATGGCGTCTAATTTAGCTTCAAACGATTCTGTTGCTGAATTGGGTATGCACTTTTGAACGCGAGTGTACATATACTTGTGATTGGCCAGTGAGCAATAATATCAGACTTACTGTGCCTAAAGACTAAATAACTGCAGAGGGTTCATGCGATGCGGACATAAGACCGGAATCTATAAAGAATAGACGTTTTATCTTTTAAGATAATGTTCTCGTATGCATGTTCATGTACGTTCGTATAAAAAGTGTATTTTATTTAGATTATAATACAAGTAAAAAACAAATAAAATTAAAATGGAGGAAAAAACAAAAATCATGAATCTCATAATTCTCTGAAAACAAATTTGGTCATGTAGGTAAACTACAATTATTATGTTATAGTAGACTAATGCATCACGCAAAATAGGCGTTAGTCGTCGAGTTGTGGAAATTGCTAGTACTTCAATACAATAGACTAATAATCAATTTAATAAAAACTCTTAAGCACCGAATTTATTTAAACATATTTATTTATCTACACTCACATTGTAAGCCCTCTAAA
The DNA here is from genome assembly GCA_947086415.1 of Pammene aurita. Taxonomy (NCBI): domain Eukaryota; kingdom Metazoa; phylum Arthropoda; class Insecta; order Lepidoptera; family Tortricidae; genus Pammene; species Pammene aurita. Next base: position 4,603,015 of record OX352314.1, on the reverse strand, counting down.
ACGTGTTCAAAAACGGTAGGCAATGGCTAGCATTACCACAACCGATTTTACTATGATAAGCTTTTTATGTGTGGCAGTAACGTAATTTTAACTTTACATGCTCAACTATTGATGTGTTATGTATGAGTTTTGATAACATAATGTACACCTGCACGCTCCCGCGCGGCCGCTGACAGCCCAACACGCGCCTCCAAGACCGCCGGCACAATCAAGTTGGCCATGGTGGTGCAATGGCGGCCATTCTATATGTATGGTTTCGGAATACGGCATTTAGGATAAATAATATGAATGTAGATAAAGCAGTGTATGCAACTGTACGTAATTAGGCCTTATTACGTAACAGTTACATAAACTACTATTAAGAGTACCGTGTTCTAAACGAATGTAATATGCGTTTTTTTTTTAGAGATTAAACACAATTTTTAATGTTATACTTTATACTAATTTATCAAATCAAGAAATTGCGAAGTAAACTGCAAAGGATTGCATATAAACCGGCCAAGAGAATGTCGCGCTATGCTCAGTGTAAGGATCCGTAGTTGCCGGCCTGTTACAATACATCCATTCAAAAGGTAGTTTATAAAGAGTTGTTTTGTGGCACTTACGTTACTTTACTATAGGCATCACCTAAAAACGGCTCAACCGATTTTATTCCATATAGTTTTTATTGAAAATACGTGATAAGTATTTCAATGGCCTCACTTCCAGGAATTTTTCCAAATTTTTTGGACCCACGGTTCAAAAATCAAAGAGGATGTTTTACTTTCGAAGCTATTATTTACGAAAGTATTCGTTTTATCCAAAAGTTGTTTAAGGCTTATTCTTCTTGAAAGACCTATCCAACAATGTGTTTCAGATACTTATTGTTTTACCACTTTGTAGGCGTAATTAAAACACATACTCATACCAAATTTCAGTGTACTAACTATCACTGAGCAAAGCCTGATTGAGATTCTAATAAAAAATGGCTGATATTTAAGAGTTCCATGTATGTAAGAATAAAGGAAAAAAAGCTTTTTCTTTTATACCACGACGCTGGCAAACAAGCATATGACCCACCTGATGGAAAGCAGTTATAAAGCCTATGGACGCCTGCAACCCCAAAAGATTCACATGCGCGTTGACTACCCTAAAAAAATCTTTACTATGTCGGTGAAATAAATACAAATTTTATATTAATTATCAACACAAAGTAAATAAATATATTACTAGTAAGGGTTAATACTACCTATCAAATATCTTTAAAGGACCGGCCAAGTTTGTATCGGACCACGCATATTGTAGGGTTCCGTAGAAAGTAGTTTCTTGGAGATAACTGAAAAACGGATCAACCGATAATATGTGAAATAATTATCGTACAAATTAATTACTAAGCCTTCTTGGTTTTTTTCATATTTTTTAGACTTACGGATTAAGCCTATTATATTTAGACTTTCGAACAAATATTTCTGAAAATATTGACTCAATAAAACAGTTTTAAAAATCCTCTACATATATAAAATATTTTTAAAACCGTATCGTACAACATGTTCATATTTACAAAAAATATATTTTTGACATTTAGTTTGGCATATGTATGTATGGAGTGCCTCCCATAAAAGTTTTTTAGCAATTTAGCCAGAAAACTAAGTAGCGGCACATGAAACACACCTCTAGATAAAATTTCAGAAATATATGTTTTATAATAAAAATGTCTTTGACTTACGGACGGACAGACGGACATGTTTCAAAAAACTTTTAAGGGTTCCGTTTTTGCCATTTTGGCTATGGAACCCTAAGAAGTGTTTGCGCTGTGTTATATTTTAAAGATCTAAATTTAATGGGCTTACAGCACTCATGAAAATTGTATGACGATTTCGTGCACAAATGCCGCTCCTTTACTATTCGCAACTCGGAACAGGCTTAGTTTTGTTAATTTTTCGTAATTAGGTGAATTTTTACTGTTAATATTTAAAATTGCAACAAAAAAATAACCATCTATTAAGCTCACTTGCACAGCAAAATAATCCAAATTCACATGAAAACACCGCTTTGATGTGCATTCAGTTTTTTTTGCTGTAATAGTCAGTATTTTTTTATTTTTTCTGATATGCGGAATATTTTTAACCATATTTCGTAAATTCGTAAATATTTTGCCGCTCACTGTTCTTTAAATTCAAAATCTAGGTTTTTATTTTTTTCATAAAATCTACTAATCGAGATCGTTATTACTTATCTTAAATAAAAATGTCAGCGTAGTACTTAATCACAGTATTCAAATCACAAAACATCCGCAAAAGGATTATAATTATTATAAAGCTGCCCGCGCGCCTCTGAGTAAAGTCATATTCTTTGAACATTGTTGCGGTGCATCGCGGTGGATTTACGCAAGATCGAAATGAGAGGGGTACGCGGGTGGCGCGGGTAGAGAGCGCCCAAACGCTCAAGGACACTCCGGCGACAATCGTCTTAAGGTAATCTGGGGGCACGGAAGTGCCCCCGCCAAGTCGAGCAAAACAAACATTTATTTTTACAAAACCCCAAAACAAAATGTACACGCACACATTCAACTATAAACATCGATTATTACACTTCTGTAGTAAAGTCCTCCGTCCCTCTCTTTTCACGCCCATAAAGGATAAACTACTGAGATTAAAAATTTATCTTGGTCCCTCCTCGGGACTCAATATTTCCGATTTTTTTTTTGTTTATGAATATTATAGGACAATCTTACACAAATCGACCTAGACCCACAGTAAGCTCAATGAGGCTTGTGTTATGGGTATAGACTACGATATACTAGACGACGATATATATAATAGATAAATATGCATAAATACATAGAAAACACCCATAACTCAGGAACAAATATCTGTGACAAACACACAAATAAATGCCCTGACCAGGATTCGAACCCGGGACCTCCTGCTTCGTAGGCAGGGTCACCACCGACTGGGCTAGGAGGCCGTTACCGATTTCATCAACGGTTTAAGCGTGAAGGGATAACAGACAGACATACTTACTTCCGCAGTCATAATATTCGTTTAGCAAGAAAGCGCTGGTGGCCTGACGGTAAGACGTCAGATCGACAGATGATTTATTTTGATATTTAATGTAATGTAATGTAAAAACTCTTTATCTACACTCATATTGTAAGTTCTCTAAAACGTGTTTGAAAACGGTAGGCAATGGCTAGCATTACCACGACCGATTTTACTATGATAAGCTTTTTATCTGTGGCAGTAACGTAATTTTAACTTTACATGCTCAACTATTGATGTGTTATGTATGAGTTTTGATAACATAATGTACACCTGCACGCTCCCGCCCGGCCGCCGACAGCCCAACACGCGCCCGCGCGACCGCCGGCACAATCGAGTTGGCCATGGCGGTGCAATGCCGGCCATTCTATGGTTTCCGAATACGGCATTTAGGGTAAATAATATGAGTGTAGATAAAGCAGTGTATGCAACTGTACGTAATTAGGCCTTAAAACACTCGTGTGATCTTATTATGAAACTCACTTGCGGCTCGTTTCATAAAACCACACTCATGTTTTAAGGACCCTTATTACGTAACAGTTACATAATAGTAGTTTATGTAACTGTTACGTAATAAGATCACACGAGTGTTTTAAGGCCTAATTACGTACAGTTGCATACACTGCTTTATCTACACTCATATTATTTACCCTAAATGCCGTATTCGGAAACCATAGAATGGCCGCCAAAAATGGCATAGGAAAAGCATAAACTAGTCGCTTTCCGGTGAAGGAAAACATCGTCAGGAAACCGGACATATCGGTCTAGTTTTGTCAACCATCACGGTCTAGTTTCCCCTCTGGTTTGGAAGGTCAGATGGCAGTCGCTGTCGTAAAAACTAGTTTTTATATTAATAATTTATTTACCAGACAAACAAACGAACAAACAAATAAATATAAAAGCGAGTACAAATAAAGACATAAATACACATAAGAAATATCAGTCTATGTGGGGCAGGGCGGCACCGTCGTCAAAACCGAGCCATCTTGGTTTAAATTTGTGGCGTGTGCCACGAATACACATGCTTGTGGCGCGTATAATGGCGACGCTTATTCGGGCTCTAAGCCATCCTAGGACAGTACTCAGGGATCTGTTCCAACGGTCGGCAATGGCTTCTCCCATGTGTTTTATGAAGGATGACATTTGGGGAGCGAAGACGCCATCTACTGAGGTTACTATTGGTGTGAAGGTAGCGTGTTGTATTTCACAGGCTATTGCGTATTTTCTCTTCTTTTCATCTTCGGCTGACTTTAAAACAGATGCTACGGGTCGCGAGACGTAAGAAGGAGCGTCGGTGTCAACGACACGGATATCAAACAACGCCTCCCTCTGAGCATCCCACACGCCGCGGCAGGATAAGTCTGCTCGCAGTCCGCCTTCGGTTTCAGAAATTAGTGGTTCTTTTGTTACATTGCCCCACGCCTGTTGACAAAGTTCGCAGAAAAGGTCTCTGATTTCGTTGTGGCATCTCGTTATTAGGCCACCTGTTTTACAACAGAGTGCGTGATCAATGTCGAAGTTGTCATTTCCACAGCCGTCGCAAGATTGTGGCTTGGAGATCGGTATGCGGTGGTAGCGTATAAAGGAGATAGGTCAAAGTGATCTTTTCTTGTAGGAATCACGGACAGCCAGTTAGATGACTTTGTTTTCATTTTCGCTGCGATGGATCTTTCAATTGCCCTTCTCTTGTTGGGAGTAAATTTTGCCAGGGTTGATTCCAAAAAATTGTCATCAAGGACTTCTTTTTCTTTGCGACCTTCTTTCCGTGCATCTTTTAAGTATGTAGTGTGTTGAGATAAGTCGATGTCTTTTTTCTCTGTTAAAGCGATAGTCAATGCAGTACAACCTTTCCTAGAGATGTCGTAGTTTAAGTTGGTAGAATTGAAAGGGTTAGAGATTGCAATGCCACCTTTATTCACGGGTAAAGAAAAAAGGTCGGCTTCTATTGAAGATACGTCACCACCGAACAGTGTTGGTAAGAAGATCGTGCGTATTGCTTGCGTTAGTGGTTCAAAGTATTCATTTGAATTTTTTAGCACACGTAGAAGAAAGGCCCATTGAAATTGTACAGCTTTGGTGAGGGTGGTATAGGCAGCTTGGGGTGAGTCTTTGCAAATTAGCGATATTTTTTCAATAGTGGAAATAAATTTGGTTATTTTATTTTTAATGAAGTCTTCTTTTCCTTCACCTATGTAGCTTCCTAGATAACGAGAACCAGTTACAATGGTTACGTTGGTGTCCTTGAAGATTCGGTCAGAAATATTTTTGTCATCCTCTGATACTATGAGCAGAGTTTTTTTGGCTTCTGGGTAGTATCCAAAGGACGGACCTATTAAGTTGATTTTGTCCCACCAATTACGGATACTTTTCAAATCGCCTTGGGCTGAGGAATCATCTGCATACCAGGATTGTATTGTGTTCTTTTCTTCTTTCATTTTGTTTATTATTGGTATAGTTGCAAGGGCATAGAGTGGCATTGCTAGCGGGTCTCCCTGAGTAACACCTTCTTTGCTACATAACCTCATGTCGGAGTCACGGATGACAAGTTCTGCGTGGCCGTTATAAGTGTTATATAGAAAGCGAGCGCAATGTGGCCAATATATTCTGGCTTGCCAAAGTGCTAATTGTCTATTAACGGAGTTGAATGCGTTGTCTGCGTCAACAAGAAGCATTCCCCAATTTGAGCTAGGAAGACATTTATTTTGAAAAATATCGTTCATGGCATGTATTCCGCCTTCAATGCCGCTACTAAGGCCACTGCAGAGTTGTGATTGGCCGCATGCTTCAGTTACTTCGGAGCCGGTGGCTAATATCATGCATTTGGATATGATTCTCCGCAGGCATTCACCTATGCCAATCGGTCTTACACCTGGACATTTGTCTAGGGCTACAAGGCGGCTTGACATCAGTGCTTGTATCTGATTCCATGGAACATATTCGTTATTAAGTTTCATAGTTAGTTCGGTGATGGACTTCCTTAAATGTAAGCTCGCTTCCCCGAATCTTAAGAGGAAATCTTTCCAATTTTCAGAGGTTGTACCTGTAGGGCCGCCGCCGCCATGTAGTTTTCTAGCCACCTGCTCAACATGGTTGCTTGTTATGTCAACTTCTAGTAGTGGGGGTATATTGGGGAGATCTTCGGGCAGGGTAAAAAGGTCAGGATTTGGCGTTTTAGGAGGTGGGTGTTTTTCTTTTAGGGCATCACCTACGGTTTTCCCGGTGTCATCGATTTCGTCATTCGTGTTGAGAATTTTGCTAGAATCTTTCGTCAGCAACCAGTTTAGAGCTTCACGTATTTTTCCTCTTAAGATTAGGCGTGTGAAAGTTTGCGTTATGTTGTCATTGTTTCTTTCGGTTTCTAAAATTACAAAGAGAGATGTTTGATTTTATTGCCTCGGTTATCAAAATGTCTATATGATCATCTGACCACAACTTTAAGCGGCGATCGATAAGTCGACTTATATCTTTCGCTTGTTTAACATTTTTATCTCTTTGTAACAGGATGGCGGTGAATATTAGTAATCGTTCGGACGGATATTGGGATTTTGTTAGCATATCGACTTCATCGGCAAGCGTGTGAATGAATTTCCTGCTTGTGGTATTGGAGGAGGGCAGATCATAAATTTTGCCTTGTAGGGTACATACTTTATTCCAACGTGTGCCAAATGCCGGCCATCGAACCTGTATTGTTGAGGAATGGTGACCCAAAAGCTTCTTCTAGGGGGGATGCTTGAACTGAGCGTTGTGGTGGTGGTTGCGAAGTAGAGTGTTCACTGCCGTGAGCGGCACGTATGTGACGTTGCAGACCTTTCCTTTTATAGGGTTTCGAGCAGATTAAGCATGATACTATGTCTGTGTTTTCATCTTGACTTAGTGGGATGTTAGGTGTAATGTCCATCGTACCCACTTTATTTTTGCACGTTCATCATGATTATGAAGATAAGTAGGTATATAAATATTAGAAATAACGAACACTGATTTAATAAAAATAGCTCAAATAACGATATGTAAACACTTCATTCCAAAATTTTTACATATAAAATGTCAAATATGGCAATGTCAAAAATTTTCTTATTTTATTATTTAGTTTTCTGGTTTTATATTAGGCAAACACTTTCACTGGATAATTAGGTAACGTCTATTAATTTGGATAGCGTAATTGTCCGAACTTTTAAATAATTAATTTATAATTCAATAAACAATTAGCTACAGCAACTGACGCTGACACTGACGTTATAGTGTAGTAAAAACTAGTGCCTACGCCAATTCCTGGGATTAGTTTGCCGAGCGGACCCCAAGCTCAATAGAGCATAAAGCTGGCACAAACGCTAGGAGGAAGAAAAATATTCGTTTCAGGTCATTTCAGAGGATACTTTGTCAAATAATTACAATATTCAGAACAAGGTCAGCACAAACACTAAATTCTAGTTTCTAATATTTTGTTCGGCGCTTAACGCTGACAGAATAACTCCACTCCAGACTCGACAGATGGCGCTGTGGCACTTAGTACCGAAAACAGACGTATAACCTGAAGGTTCGAGGAAGACGATTTTGTATGCTATAGGCATTGTCAATCCATGTCTTAATCATCCTTGGTAGTGACACTGCCTACGAAGCAAGAGGTCCTGGGTTAGAATCCTGGTCAGGGCATTTATTTGTGTGTTTATCATGGATATTTGTTCCTGAGTTATGGATGTTTTCTATGTACCAATGTGTGACCAATGTGAGACCAATGTGTGACCAATGTGAGACCAATGTTGAATGAAATTCTGTTCGAATAGCAAATGTCAATGTCGTTATAGCGTTGAGTTGAGTTGGGTAGAGTTGGGTTGGAGCTGTGTCTGTCCAGTGTGTGTGTTTATTTTTCGAATCGCGGCCTAGTAAGATTCCTACATCTTAAAAAATACCACTTTAACAATTAGCCTAATCGATAATGGACGGCAAGAGATAGAATCCTAGTAAGGGAATTAAATTGTGTGTTTATCACGAAAAGTTGTTTCTGTGTTATGTATGTTTTATACATATATGTATGTAGTTATCTATAAAAGTATATATGTTGCTATGGAATAAAATAAATGCATTATTTGTATGCTTAATTAGGGGCTAAGTCGATCCGTGTAAGGAATATTACTTCGCATCCAAATACCTATCTAACTTTTCTTACTCCAAATACATATTTATTTTTAGTTTATTAGTAGCCAAGACACTTTATTTTGGAATTATAGAATATACTAGGGAAATATAAATATACTACCCATTTATAAGTTAATCGGTTATATCTATACAAATATGAAAATATTTAGTCCTGATACCTATTCATATCGAAATAGTAGGGCCGATCCCTTAATATCCCATAACCGAAACCGAACCGCGTTTACGCTTCAAAAAACTAGGACCACCTTCAAAATCGGTTTATTGCCACCCCCCACCCCCTTACACTAAAGGAGGGGGAGGGGGTACAGGTGAGAACTAATATCGCAGGCACGGATTTTAATTACGTACACTCCAAACAATGGAACAGGGTTGATGTGGAGAGGACTTGGAATAAGTTGTGTTAAAATGACATTAAGTTTTAGTTATTGTCATTTTCATTGACAATGTCCTAGGCGGTTGTAGTCTGGTTGTATTTAATAGGCTTCGTAGATATTAACGGACGGATTTATGAATGCCTGATGATAATGACTTTTACTAAACAGTACTCTATCTTACCTGCATCATGGAAGCGATATTATTATCACGTTTTGGACCTAAAACGACAAACAAAAGTGCCTGAGTCAAAATTAAATCTATTTTAGTAAAAAAAAAAGAATTAAGATTAAAATATCCTGTTATTATATTTATAACACTTTCCTTGCCACAGTTTGCTACGCTCGTAGTCGAATCTACAGTTTCCCTCGTATGTAGAGAAAAGCAACAGCGAAAAGAGAGCACTCATGGCCGGTTCTTGGCACTTAATGTGTCCCAATGTAATATTGTTTTGTTAAGACAGTGCAGATATTTATTGCACTTTAAAATGCTATTGTAGCTCTAAATTGAGCTCGTAGCGAACCCAACACACATTTTTCTGCGTTTGTCTTTTTATCATAGCATTTATTTTATCAGTACGACTCCACTGCCGCTCCTGTCCCGAACAGATATCTCCTATTGAGTGCCAGCTATAATTCCGCTGAAAATTCAACCGTTCCAATAAAACTGAGTCGATTTTATTGGCCCGCCGCCAAGACTTTACATAGGTCCTAATAGCCGTCCGACGGCCTATTGTGTGCGACTAATGAGTTTTGCACAATGAAAGGTTTTCATTCGATAATGGGTGCACGTGATGTATGGGTGTCTTTGCCAGCTTTGTTATACAATGAGGTCTTGCGTCCAGAAGGGTTTTGGTACTGATTTGGGTACAGTCACCGGCAATAGTATATTCCTCCACGAAGGCCGGCAAAAATCTGACACGCTCTTATTTTTAGGGCCATAAGAGCGTGTCACATATTTTTGCGGCCTTCGTGTAGCAAGATACTATTGCCGGTGACTGTACCATGCTTATGTTGGAGCTGTTCGAATTTTGATCACTCTCATTTGTGGGCAACATCGCACTGGAAATATATCCAATTGCTAAAATTATACCCAATTTCAGTGGTTTGGTGAAAATGAGCTCTTGTTACCCATCTTCCCAAAGAAACAACACGGGCCGTATTCTAACTTTAAAACACGTATAGACTAATATATACACGATCCAACTTCAATACAACTCCAATATGAACTACGCAACACAGCTAGCGCCTAAACGTCTGTATCAGAAATATCAGACTTTGCTTGGAAATTATTGCGATGACACTCCAATAAAATTTCAATATTGGTTAATTATTTGTTGTGTGTTGGAGTTATGTTTGTGTGTGAGATATATTGTGTTTGTAATGTGTTGTTAATGTATTTTAAAATTAGAATATGCCACCAGTTGTTTGACGGCCTCCTAGCCTAGTCGGTAGTAACACTGCCTACGAAGCAGGAGGTCCCGGGTTCGAATCCTGGTCAGGGCATTTATTTGTGTGTTTATCAAAGATATTTGTTCCTGAGTTATGGATGTTTTCTATGTATTTAAGTATTTATCCCTATTTATCTATTATATATATCGTCGTCTAGTACCCATAACACAAGCCTTATTGAGCTTACCGTGGGCCTAGGTCGAGTTGTGTAAGATTGTCCTATAATATTTATTTATTTATTTAGTTGTGGTTTTCTAACGTATGTCTGATTCTTTGACAAGCCCAGGGCCGCGATTCGAAAAATAAACACAAACACTGGACAGACACAGCTCCAACCCAACTCAACTCAACGCTATAACGACATTGACATTTGCTATTCGAACATATTTTCATTCAACATTGGTCTCACATTGGTCACACATTGGTACAACATTGGTCACACATTGTACCAATGTTGTACCAATGTGTGACCAATGTGAGACCAATGTTGAATGAAAATCTGTTCGAATAGCAAATGTCAATGTCGTTATAGCATTGAGTTGAGTTGGGTTGAGTTGGGTTGGAGCTGTGTCTGTCCAGTGTGTGTATTTATTTTTCGAATTGCGGCCCAGGGATCGTATAGCGGTATTATTGTTATACAAATATACTGGTATTCAATTACGGTATCTTGGTTGTTAATTTGTATTTTTTAATGTTGCATAAATAATCTGAAAAAGTATTATACTTACCTCAATTACTTTTGAGAATATTAAATAAATATTGCGAAAGCAAGAACGCAATTTCAATTTTTAATAAGTCCTTGCTATAGTCTTCATCAATCGACGGATATTTTTTTCTTTTTCTATGTGCCGTGTTTGAGATAGTTACCTAATTGACCGGGTGTGAACCGTAATACAACGAGATAAAGGTTTTTTCTATTATATTTAAAATACATATGTATATCATTAATTAACTAACCTACGCGTTCTAATTATAAACACGGTTAAGCCCCGTTTGAACCTATAGAAACAAATGAATCCGTTTTCAAATTGTTATATTTGAGCACTCATTATCATTGAGATTTTAAACTTCGACTCCGGCTCAAGGGTCAATGCACTCAACATCAACACTCCAGATTCAGCTGACGCATTAGCAATTCTAACTCAAAATGAAACAAGTTGTACAACGGGCATGTTTGAGCTTGTTCTGCCGCTATTAACAAGTTGCCTCTAATGCAGGTCGTTAAAACAGTTCGCAGGCCGGGAATTCACATTACTGGCGCGAGTGCCGACAAGTCGAGCTTTATCGCTGACCAACTTTATGAGGTTGGAGGTGCCGTATTCAAATTTTAAAATACATAAATACATTATAAAACAAAATATCCAAACATAACTCCAACACACAATAAATAATCAACCAATATTGAAGTTGTATTGGAGTTTCATCGGAATAATTTTAAAGCAAATTCTTATATGTTGCTATACCCTTGCAGGGTTCATGTTGATACCGAAACTAGCCTTTAAGATCCTTTGTACACATGAAACGCAATAAAGAATATGAATATGAATATGAATATATATTCTTGATTCTGACGTTTGGGCGCTGCTGTATTGCATAGTTAATGCATTGACTTTTGAAGTTCGATCGTGTTTAAAAGTTAGATAACGGCCCCGGGTCTATAATACCCTTTCTAAAAGAGTCCTGGGTCCGCCATAGTACCGCTCTTGCCCCTAACAAATTTACAAAATCTGGTCTCATCCGGAGGAAAGCATGAAACTTTGCATTCACATAGCTTATATAGGTACGGAAAAGAAGAGGAAACAGGTCGTCAAGTAATTTATTCCCCCCCAACCCTCAACCCTTACGTTTGTATCCCGATTTGTAGTTTTTTAGACTTTTTATGAAGACGGCAGAACTTACAACAAAACTACCAATTAACAAAACATTTTCCATTAAATTCTCTACAATAATTATCGAGGAAATATATTGAGAGGCCTTATAGTTTTCAAATTATGAGTTGCGAAAATTGTGGCGAGATGTATTTTCTGCCATATAATATAACACAGTACGAACCGTATGTGCGACGTAGGAGACACTGGGCAATCCTAAATTGGTTTAGAAGTAAAGTTAATGGCTAAAGACCAACTTTTGGTGCTCTTTTATGGACATAGCCCGTCCATAGCCAATATTTTTCCATTAAATGCCTTTCTTGCTACCTTGCTGTATGTGTATGTTTTCCTAGTCACCCATCATATTTTGTACAACGGTGTAACATTGCTCGTCTTAATCTGCGCAACACATAAATTGAAAATTATAAGTGCTACGTTTACCGATCTTATTAAAAAAATATCTTCATTGTAGGTCATGTGGTAACTTTTACCGTTTTTATAAAAAATATGAAAGACTGCAGAAAATTGGGACACAAAAGTAGGGGGAGGGGGGAAACACCTACTGAACGACCTGTTTCCACTTAATTTGTTTTTATTATTATTCTATTATAAGCTACGAGTATGTAAATTTTCATGCTTTCTTTCGGATGGGACCAAAGGCTAAGTTTTATTAATTTGGACCCTATCAACCCTCTTGCACCATCAGTGTTTTGTTTCTGCCATCAAAGTCTATACTTCATATTTATAATGTTTTGTATTCTATTTTATTATATTCTATTCTAATTTATTCTATTCTTTTCTATATTTCCACTTTTTTGGACACTTTGTGTCGGTACACCTCTGGAACGACTCTTAGGGAACGGAAAAGTTGAAGTCACAGAAAGCTCTCTCTGGCAACCTGACTCACCGACAGGAACACAACACTATGTGTAGGAGCTAATGCAATTTAGCTGGCAAGAGTGCTGTTAAAATGGTTACTTTAAGCAAACAACTCTACCTCGCTCTAAAGCGATCGGAACAACAATGCTGTTTCGGACATGGTTTGGAGTAAAGTGCCTCTGATAATACTTAGCGGCACGATTGTTTGTTCCACTTTTAGAGTCATGTACACAAGCTGCAGTAATAGAATTTACATGCAACTCTATGAGAACACAAAGATTTAGAATTTTCTGCCATTATTAGCCTAATCATGGTAGGTCTTCCACATATACGCACGAAGCGATTCGCTCCAACATTCCTTATGCCTGCCAAGGCGTGGAACGGCCTGCCCGAGTCTGTGTTTCCACTGAAGTACAATTTGGGTCTGTTCAAAGAGAGAGTAAATTGGTATTTCATAGGTAAGTGTGCTCCTCCGTAGACCGCATCATCACTTCATCACTTACCATCAGGTGAGATCGTGGTCAAACGCCTGCCTATCCTCCATAAAAATCATTATTTTAACTTCAGTCGGATCCGAGTACATCCTTACACTACTAAAAGAGAGGTAATGGGCACGGCGAATATCATTTCGTACAAAATTAAATCTGGAGCCCGACTGTGGAAGTATCACTACCTTACAGAAAACTGCAGCCAAATAGTACTCTAGTGAGTAGAGAGGATCTACCCTACTCATAGCGCTGTGTTCCTGCTGGTGAGTAAGGTTGCCAGAGCTCATACATCTAGCTCATACAGGATGTGTTGACGACGGGGGACCTTCTTGTCCCTTTAGTTATCACCACAGCCAACATAAACGTTATATGTATTACAGTATGAATCCCACAAGGTAACTAGCGTGGTCTGATTATAATAAGCCTCCCTTAATAGACACTGTATCACTTTGTTTGTCAACCTTCAGACAAATATTAAAAAAATAAAGCTTAGCTATATATATCAAGCCATACCTATTCACAAGAACTACAGCAGCGCGAGAATCGCCTCGTAAACCCGCGGGGAGCCGCACATATCAAATTCTGACTGGTCGTGGAAGGTTCGCATTATGGGCCGGCACGAGAATGTACATTTTATGGCTAGTGTGTCTAGCAATACTTTAGTCGGTAGTGACCCTGCCTATGAAGCAGGAGGTACGGGTTCAAATCCTGGTCAGGGCATTTATTTGTGTGTTTATCATGGGTATTTGTTCCTGAGTTATGGAGTTTTTCTATGTATTAAGTATTTATCTATATTTATATATTATACTAGCTGTGCCCGCGGCTCCGCTCGCGTGGAATTCGGTTTGTGTCAGTAAGCGGTTAATTCACCCCTAATTTTTCTCCCGCTACCCTGGAGGCGGAACTTGAAGTAAAGTTGACAGATGGATACGCTAGAGGACAGTAGTCCTAATAAAATATTTTACAATTACCACTAAATTAAACTACACTCAAAAATTAATACTTACTTTTTTTTATCCTATTATTTTTTTTTGGCATGATTTAAACGACATAGAGTGGTAGGTGTATATCGGACGACACAGGACCACTTTTGTATTTATAGTTTTATACGTTCATGTCCACGGCAAATATCATCCAAATCGAGCCTCCCGTCAAATCAGTCTAAGCATGAAGGGTAAGAACAGGCGCGGTTGAAATAGGGGGGAGGTCACAAATGCAGAAATGATTTTTTTCTATTTGTGGTGCACTTGGAAGGGGGGGGGGGGGGGGTCCATGACCCATGCAAATTTAATCATGAAGGGGTGATTTCCGGGATAACAATGCAAAAAAAAACCGGCCAAGAGCATGTCGGGCGATGCTCAGTGTAGATTTTCGACAGTTTCGTAGATGCCGCCCTGTTTTTCATAACCGTATTTTCGTACGTTTTTACCACAATGTCACAGATAATGCCTATACACTGATGTTACGTTACTGGTTGCAATAATGGTGGTAATTACATACGGTTCCGCGGAATAGAGGATTTATGATATTGGTGTATCAAGATATTTATTCTTCAATGTAAGCACATTGCTGACATTACAATGCACTAATGAACGTCAGAGAAAAATAAAATTCGTGAGTGTCGTGGAACACACGTGGGTTGCAACGAAATTATGTTATTAAATTTTATTTAAATTTTGTGGTTATAATTTTTTTTGTATTTTTTGGAAATTTTTGTAATTTTAGAAATTTGGATATTTTGGCATTTTTGACATTTTCGACATTTTTTACTTTTAGGTTCTCGACTTTTTCCACTTTTATCACTTTGTCACTTCTCACTTTCACTTTTCACTACACATCACATCACTTCACTTTTTTCTATTTTATGTATTTTTTATTTCATTCCATTTTACATTTCCTCAATCGTATGGGTGTCGCGTTTTCGTGACGTGACGCTTTTTCGTGACGGTCACGTGACTTTTTTTCGCCTAGCCCCCCATCAGCGAACCGTCCGATAAGGAACTTCGTTCCAAAACTACCACCGGTTCTAACCCCACACCTCTGGCTCAAGAAGTATTATGACCGAAAAGAAACTCGACGAGACTTATTTTTTTCAAAACAGTAATACATTATTAGATCTTAAAGATACAAAATGCGTAGTTCTTCAAGAAGACATATCAAAACCGCTTGAGAGACAGATAATGTACCTATTGTTTAATTATAAAGAAAAATAAATCCTAATCTGACTGCTTCACAAAACGTTTGATATGTTTTCCTACCTAAACGGTGTTCTATAAATGTTAGATGATTTTGTAGTAGTTTTATGGTTTGGGCCATATATCTTTGTCCGTCATATATAGTCCTCGAACCTGCAATAACCCTTTGACATTCATGACATTTTCAAATATTTCTTAACAGCGGGTAAAGGTAAATTTAAAGCCTCGACGGGTAACATGTTATAAATATGAACACCTTGACCTAAAAGTTACAAATTATCTCAATACCAAATTTCATCTAAATATTTAGCCGCAAATTTTTTATTTATCTAAATATTCACGGCGTACAGCGGTTATTGGTTGTTTCTTCCTCATGTAAACTTCCACCCCTTTTGCATCCGCTTAAGGGATAATTTCCGAGATAAAACTATTTTATTTCCTTTTCCAGAGCTCAAATTATCTCCATACCAAATTTTATCTAAATCGATTCTGTGCTTACTAATTTTCCATACAAATCTCCAACTCCCTTTTCACCTGTAATATGGCAATTAGCCACTTTTAGTGTTTAGCAGTAACACTCTGGTTTACTGCAATATAACGCATATTGCTTGTGTCAGCGACAACCTATGTGTATAAATAGGTTGGCATTCATTAATAAAGATGAATTCTATACTCGACTACCATGTAAGGTGTTTCAATACTACGCCGTCTCCTTGACTCTGCCCGTCCGTCCATCAAGCAACCTTCAATCTGTTACCAGCATCAATCTCTTTTCATTATTACATGGCGACCGTGACAGGACTGACGAAGAATCTTCTGATCCAGCACCAGCATTAGTACCAGGCACCTTAATAATATATGGTGACCTACACTAAAATGAAGAATTGAAGATACCACGGAACAACAGCACATACGAAAATGAAGAAAGAAAATTAATGCAAGATTAACGCAAGGAAGATTGAAGTTGAAGAACTCGTTTTCAAGAAAGAAAAAGATGACATAAATTGAAGATCGAATACCAAAAAAAAAAAATTATGAAGATAAAAGAAGAAAGAAAAATATGGTCCAAATTTTTAAATAAATTAAGATGACTACAACAACGAAGAAAGAAGAGCGTTGTCCAGGGTTTCCCGGCTCGCAAATCCAGTGGAGTCCAGGGTTATCCCGGCCCATTATCATCATCGAGAGCAGTAGCAGCCTTGATGCCATGTGCAGCATCAGCAAGCGCCAGCGCAACATGGAGGTGTCAGCGTGCCAGCCGGCGTCTCACCGCCGCTACCGCCAGAGGACACCGACAAACCAGCACGATGTACGAGGTAGAGGATGGCGACGGCTATTACCGAACTTGTAATTATTATCTTTTGGTTGTATTTTTAAATTCTTGTACGTAATTACTAAGAATAACATAACGTAAGGTTGTCGCATAAAATAAAACCAACATTATTTTATTAAAATTCAGAATAATTTTTTAGCTGTAAAAATTATTGTGAATTTAATAGCTGTATCCATATATATTTTTTTTATAAAGTAATATAAAAGTAAAAACTAGTGAAAATAATGAAGTCATATTTTAAATTGCTATTCTTAGTGTCGAATGTAGTCCTACATTTTAAATTTCGTAATCCGATCGCACGCGCCGTCTAGTTGCGCGCGCGTCAGCAAAAAATATCTAGGTCGCGAGGCTTCGCCGCGAATTTACATTATTTTAATAAGCGATGAATGAAATTTGATACCATCGCATACAATTTAATGATTAACAACTCAATTCAATAAAATTATTTAGTTGTTTCTTAGTAATGATTGATAATTTAGCTACGTGTCGGACTGATCACCTGACATACTGCGAAAGTTTTAATTTATTACTTGTTTTCATTTGTAATTAAAAAAAAAATGATAATTAATTTTTCTTTTGATATCTTACAGTACGGTACAAGTTAAGAATTTAGGAGTATAGGTACATTTGTATAATGTGACCTTAGAGCTAGAACACTAGTCCTTCGATTTGATCATGGTGCGAGTTACCGTATCCTCCGTGAAAGTTGTAGGAGACTTATTATGTATTTGTGTCTCTAGGTACAGGCAGAGCCGAAGAGCCTGGCCTGATATGCCGATATTAATTATAGGGTGACCATGCCCTTGGGTAGCCAATCCCATGTGTTTGAGGTTAACGGTACGCACGGATGCGTAGCCCATTGTTTTTTTTTATAGGGTGACCATGCCCTGGGTAACCATTCCCATTTATTTTATCAGGAGTAGGAACTCCGTCTTAATACGGCATTAGTTATTTTTACGCAATTATTGAGAAGTACTGATACTATGTAAAGTAAAAATAAATGTTTTTACACTGTCGAGTAATATAAAAAATAATAGTACAGGTTACAAAAATGAAGATTTTTTTTATTTTGATAGTATTGACTATTTTACTGCTGAAAGAATTTAATTGTTTGATATTTTATTGCAGATATTTTGAAAATGGTAAATAATTATCATTTTAATTTATTTAGCTTAGCAAGCTACCTTTGAAAATATAAAGTATATTTAAAGGACTTCGACACTAGGATACTCAAAGAATATTTTTTTGTTTTTTGATCGAATTTGTCAAATGTTGATAAATTATGTGTATTGATTTTATTTTTCTATAAATTTCAGAAAAAAATGTTAACAAGTAACATGCGTTTAATTTTTTTCTTCTGCCACCCCGGCGGTGAAGGGACTTTCGGGGGAGGTGTAATATGGCAATTAGCCACTTTTAGTGTTTAGCAGTAACACTCTGGTTTACTGCAACATAACGCATATTGCTTGTGTCAGCGACAACCTATGTGTATAAATAGGTAGGCATTCATTAATAAAGATGAACTCTATACTCGACTACCATGTAAGGTGTTTCAATACTACGCCGTCTCCCTGACTCTGCCCGTCCGTCCATCAAGCAACCTTCAATCTGTTACCAGTATCTATCTCTTTTCATTATTACAACCCCTTTAGGGTTGATTTTCGGGGTGAAAACTATCCTTTGTCCTTTCTTGAGACCCATACCAAATTTCATCTTTATCAGTTCAGCGGTAAAAATTCTCCATACAAATTTTCAACCCCCCTTTCACCCCCTCCAGGGTTGATTTTCGGGATGAAAACTATTCTTCGTGCTTTCCCAGGACTCAAACTATCTCTACACAAAATTTCATCAAAATCCGTTCAGCCGTTTTCACGTGATGCGCGGTCAAATAAACAGACAAACAGATAAACAGACAAAAATTCTAAAAATTGTTGGAATGTCTGTTATCGATTCTAAGTATCCCCAGCCAACTTTTTTTCGAATATATTCCATGAACAGTCTTTCGACCCTCTTCAGCTTTATTCTATGTATAGATAGTTTTTATTGAAAGTACCTTTCAGGCTTCACTTCCATTATTTTTTTCAAATTTTTTGGACCCACGGTTCTAAATTCAGATGGGGGGGGGGGGTTGAAGATGAAACTATCGTTTGTCCTTTCTCGAGACCCATACTATCTCTATACCAATTTTCATCTAAATCAGTTCAGCGGTAAAAAATTCCTCATAACAACTTCCAACCCTCTTTTCACCCCCACAAGGGTTTGAAAACTATCCTATGACGTTTCTCGAGACTGAAATTATCTCCATACTCATTTCTATCTAAATCGTTTCAGCGGTTAAAAATTGTCCATACAAACTTTAAACCCCATTTTCACACCCACCAGGGTTGATTTTCGGGATTAAAACTATATATTACCCTTTCCCGGGACTCAAACTATCTCTATACAAAATTTCATCAAAATCCGTTCAGCCGTTTTCACGTGATGCGCGGTCAAATAAACAGACAAACAGATAAAAGGACAAAAATTCTAAAAATTGTTGGAACGTGTTCTGTTATCAATTCTAAGTATCCCCAGCCAACTTTTTTTCGATTATCTTCCATGTACAGACTTTCGACCCTCTTCAGCTTTATTATATGTATAGATAGATATATCGTCGCCTAATACCCTTGTTAAGCTTACTGTGAGACTAGGTTGATTTGTGTAAGATTGTCCCATAATATTTATTTATTTATTATATTACTAGCTGTGCCCGCGGCTCCGCCCGCGTGGAATTCGGTCTGTGTCAGTAAGCGGCTAATTCACCCCTAATTTCTCTCCCGCTATCCTGGAGGCGGAACGTGAAGTAAAGTTGATAGATGGATAGGCTAGAGGACAGTAGTCCTAATATTTTTTTTACAATTACCACTAAATGAAACTACACTCAAAAATCAATGCATTTTTTTGTCGTTATAATTTTTTTTTGCCATTATTTAAACGACATAGAGTAGCAGGTGTATATCGGACGATACAGTACCACTTTCGTATTTATACGTTCATGTCAACGGCAAATATCATCGAAATCGATCCTCCCGTCAAATCAGTCTAAGTATGAAAGGTAAGAACAGGCGCGGTTGCAGCGCGGTTTGAAGTGTACTAAGCGAGTGTAGTGGCTACCCCCCCCCCCCTTTTAGACGTTGAATTTTTATAGGCTACGTATAACCTGGCTGGGGCTTTTCTTGAATTGGAATTAGTAATCCTTAAGGGGTAATTTCTGGGATAACAATGCAAAAAAAACCGGCCAAGAGTATGTCGGGCGATGCTCAGTGTAGAGTTTCGTAGTTATATGCGTTTTTGACTGATAATTCAGAAACGGCTGAACCGATTTTATTCAATATAGTTTTTATTGAAAGTTCTTATCAGACCTCACTTCCATTATTGTTTTATATTTTTTTGGACCCACGGTTCAAAAGTTAGATGGAGGAGACGCCCTTTTTTGAACTTTCAGATCTAATATTTACGAAACTATCAGTTTCATCCAAAAAATGTCTTAGAAGACCTCTATTCTTTTTGAAAGACCTATTCAATAATACCCAACACGATAGGGTTGGAGCGAAAAAAAATTCACCCCCCATTTTATGTGTAGGTACCCTAATAAAAATATTTTTTTTAGTTATTATTCTATTACTTTGGCGGCGTGATTAATGCACACACTGATACCAAATTTCAACTTTCTAGTGCAAACGGTCACTCAGCTAGACCGCGGATAGACGGACAGACAGACGGACGGACATGGCGAAACTATAAGGGTTCCTAGGTGACTACGGAACCCTAAAAAGAGATAAATAGTAGTTTATGTAACTGTTACCGGCGTGCCGGCGGCCGGGGAGGAGGGTGGATTTTACTTACCGTAGGTAATAATAATAAAAAATTGAAATTTTTGAAATTTTGATATTTTTGTAATATTTGACATTTTCGAAATTTTTCTCTTCACTTTATTCTATTTTATGTTTTTTTTTTATTTCATTCCATTTTACATGTTTCTCAATCGTATGGGTGTCGCATTATCGTGACACCCCCCCCCCCCCCCCCCAAACCGCGAACCGTCCGATAAGGAACTTCGTTCCAAAACTACCACCGGTTCTGGTCCGAGAAGTATTATGACCGAAAAGAAATTCGACGGGACTTATTTTTTTTTCATAACAGTAATACATTATTAGATCTTAAAGATACAAAATAATGCGTAATTCTTCAAGAAGACAAACCAAAACAGCTTGAGAGACAGATAATGTACCTATTGTTTAATTATAAAGAAAAATAAATCCTAATCTGACTGCTTCACAAACCGTTTGATATGTTTTCCTACCTAAACGGTGTCCTATAAATGTTAGATGATTTTGTAGTAGTTTTTGGTTTGAGCCTTGCATCTTTGTCCGTCATATACCTATAGTCATCAAACCTACAATAACCCTTTGACATTAATGACATTTTCAAATATTTCTTAAGAGCGGGTAAAGTTAAATTTTAAAGCATCGACGGGTAACTTGTTATAAATATGAACACCTTGACCAAAAAATTACAAACTATTTCAATACCAAATTTCGTCTAAATACGTACAGCGGTTATTGGTTGCTTCTTCCCCATGTAAACTTCCACCCCTTTTGCATCCGATTAATTATTGGGATGATACAATATTGTCATAATGGCCCACGAGGTCAACTTTTTTTATTCAAAATTAGATCTTGTTCCAGAAGATGAAATTTTAAAATATGATGTACTATTTTTAGAACATTGGGTCACTATTCCACTTGTATTTCAATACCAAATTTCATCTAAATACGTACAGCGGTTATTGGTTGTTTCTTCCCCATGTAAACTTCCACCCCTTTTGCATCCGCTTAAGGTATAATTTCTGAGATAAAACTATTTTATTTCCTTTTCCAGAGCTCAAATTATTTCCATACCAAATTTTATCTAAATCAATTCTGCGGTTAATAATTCCCTATACAAATTTCTAACTCCCTTTTCACCCCTTTAGGGTTGATTTTCGGGGTGAAAACTATCCTTTGTCCTTTCTTGAGACCCATACTCTCTCTATACCAAATTTCATCTTTATCAGTTCAGCGGTAAAAAAATCCTCGTACCATCTTTCAACCCCCTTTACACCCCCACAAGGGTTAATTATCGGGATGAAAACTATTCTGTCGTTTCTCGGGACTCAAATTATCTCCATACTAATTTCTATTAAAAATTCTCCATACAAACTTTCAACCCCTTTTTCACCCACTCCAGGGTTGATTTTCGGGATGAAAACTATTTATTATCCTTTCCCGGGACTCAAACTATCTCTATACAAAATTTCATCAAAATCCGTTCAGCCGTTTTCACGTGATGCGCGGTCAAATAAACAGACAAACAGATAAACAGACAAACAGACAAAAATTCTAAAAATTGTTGGAACGTGTTCTGTTAGCGATTCTAAGTATCCCCAGCCAACTTTTTTTCGAATATATTCCATGTACAGACTTTCGACCCTCTTCAGCTTTATTATATGTATAGATTTTGTATCTCCTTCTCCTTATCTCATTATTTTTGTACGTCCAAGTCTTTGTCGATGTAATCGATGTTATCTCAGTTACACTTTCCATGAATCAAGTTTAGTAATAATAGTTATTGCTACACATTGATTAATTTTAAACTATAGTGAGTCATACTGACACCGATACGACGAGCATGACCTACGGCACTTTACCACGCACGTTGATTGATTGATTGATTTATTCGAAAAGTATACATTCCTTTACAGTGCTTGGTCAGAGCTTTCTACAACGTGCCAGCACACTCAAGTCTGAAGACGAATGCCCAACGCATTTAGGCTAAGTTTCTACCAGAGATGAGCAAGGATTCGTTGAGAGGAATGTGTTTGTTAAGAACCAATAGAACTTATAGTTACGTATCCTCGTACAGCGCAGCTCTGGGATTAGTAACAAACACATTCCTCGCCTCATCTTCGCTCATCTCTGGTTAAGTTCAATTCAATGCAATTTCATTTATTTCAGATAAAAATTATCCATATTACAATTAACACAAGAATTAACTAATAACTAATTAAAATTACATTACAAAAAAAAAATATTACATAAAAACAAATTACAAAATCAATTATTATAACATACTTATACAACTATACAAGTCAGTCAGACGCCCTGTGCAGTTTATCCCAGTGGAGCTGAAAGGGTCCGTCTAGGCGCGCTGCCACCGTCTGAAGGAGGCTGTTCGGGCTGCCGCGCAGGCGCCTCAACAGGGACGCGACGCGCTTGCGCACAATGGCATGAAAGCCGTCCGTGCGCCTCTCAGCAAACATCCCCGATGCACTGCAATGGCGCGGCAGCCCCAACAACATCCTAAAACTATTGTTATATTGGACGCGTAGGGCGCTAAGGGTTCTTTGTGTATAGTTGATCCATAGGCTGCAGGTGTAGAACGATTGACAAAACGCCTTAAAAAGGGTTACTTTTGCTTCCTTAGTACACCTTGCAAACCTACGGATCAACATGTTGCTCCTTACAGCGAGCGCCCTACGCTCCCTCTCTATATCCTTGTTGTCGCTCAAACTCTCCGTGACCCAGTGTCCAAGGTATTTAAATTCTTTTACTATGCTTAAGGGTGTGTCATATAATTTAACAGGCGGTACGCATGGGTAATGTTTGGTACCCACCTAAACCACAAGCATAACGCTTTTAGAAGTGTTGTAAATAAGACCATGTGATTTTGCATACTGTTCACAGACACTGAGCAACTTATTGAGAGCATTGACCGATGGAGCCAGCAACACCATATCGTCTGCATAACTAATGTTATTCACAAATGTGCCATCTACTGAACAGCCGACCATTATGCCGCTGAGCTCCTTAATCAACCTGTCAATATACAAACTGAAGAGCCTGGGCGACGACAAGCCCCCCTGTCTTACACCGCACTCTAACTTGTATGAAACCGACAGCGAGTTAGCCCACCTGACAACATTTGTTTGATGGCTGTACCAGAACATGTACAGTTCAATTAACTCACCGGGTAGGCTCGTATCCTCATATAGTTTCTGCCAAAGTTTATCATAGCACACCAAATCGAAAGCCTCTGACAGATCAAGAAAACAAGCATACACAGGTGTTTTCCTGTCTGTGTAGTACCGCACAGTGTGTTTCAGACAAAGAACTGCCGTCTCTGTGGAAAGGCCGGACCTAAACCCGAACTGTGCATCATGCAGAGTTAAATGTCTTTCCAGTTCCTCATCCAACACACCGTCCAGTACCTTTGCCACAACTGTGGCCAACGAAATGGGTCTATAATTATTTATGCTAGCTGCGTCTCCCGTTCGGTTTTTAGCTATAGGCACTACCACGGTTTTCATCATGTCGTCAGGTAGATATGTATGGCTCATGCACAAGGTGAAAAGCATTGCTAGCACCCTCGGCAGTTGATCTCCAGCGTTCTGTAAATGCTCTATGCTCAGAGAATCGTGCCCCGGAGACTTACCGCGCCGCATGCCCTTCACCACTGCTGCCACATCCTCCGCTGTAATTTTCACACAAAGACCTTCCGACGCATGATCCACGCTTTGCATCTTACACCCGTCGCCTAAAACGCAATCTTAACCCATTTAGCGCTAATCACGACACGTTGTCATCACGCCTCTACGAAGCACTTTCGCTACGTAGTGGGAAACCCATGTTACCAGCTACGGCGTAGCGCTACGCGGAAACATCTCTCACATTTATAAGCTACTAGCTGTGCCCGCGGCTCCGCCCGCGTGGAATTCGGTCTGTGTCAGTAAGCGGCTAATTCACCCCTAATTTCTCTCCCGCTACCCTGGAGGCGGAACTTGAAGTAAAGTTGACAGATGACGCTAGAGGACAGTAGTCCTAATAAAATATTTTACAATTACCACTAAATGAAGTACACTCAAAAATGAATACTTTTTTTATCATATTATTTTTTTTGGCATGATTTAAACGACATAGAGTAGTAGGTGTATATCGGACGATACAGGACCACTTTTGTATTTATACGTTCATGTCCACGGCAAATATCATCCAAATCGATCCTCCCGTCAAATCAGTCTAAGCATGAAAGGTAAGAACAGGCGCGGTTGAAATTGAGGGGGGGGGGGGTCTCAAATGCAGAAATGTTTTTTTCTATTTGAGATGCACTTGGAGCGGGGAGGGGGTCCATGACCCATGCAAATTTAACTCAATCGAGTGTAGCGGCTACCCCCCCCCCCCCCCCTTCCTTTTAGACGTTGAATTTGAGCATGATGAGATGAGAACCGGCCAAGAGCATGTCGGGCGATGCTCAGTGTAGAGTTTCGTAGAGGCCGCCCTGTTACAAAACATCCGTTCAAAAGGTCGTTTATTAAGGGATATTTGGCGGCGCTTACGTCATTTTACTATTCGGCACTTCCTTTCACTATGCGTTTTTGACTGATAATTCAAAAACGGCTGAACCGATTTTATTCAATATAGTTTTTATTGAGAGTTCTTATCAGGCCTCACCAAATTTCAGCTTTCTAGTGCGAACGGTAACTGAGCTATACCGCGGACAGACGGACGGACATGGCGAAACTATAAGGGTTCCTAGTTGACTACGGAAATAGTAGTTTTGTAACTGTTACGTAATAAGGCCTAATTATGTACAGAAGCATACACTGCTTTACCTACACACATTAAAAATCCAGGGGGTTTGTGCCGGCGGTCGGGGGTAATGAATTTTCATACGTTTTACCACACTGTCACAGATAATCAAAATATTTATTTATCAATGTAAGCACATTATGACATTACACTGCACTAATTAACGTCAGAGAAAAATAAAATACGTGAGTGTCGTCGAACACGCGATTGGAACGAAGTTATGTTATTTAATTTTAAATTTTTTTGGATTTCTTTTTTTTTTTTTTAAATTGTTGAAATTTATAAAAGTATTGAAATTTTTAATTTTTTTGAAATTTTTGAAGTTTTTGAAGTTTTGAAAGTTTTTGAAGTTTTTGAAATTTTTGAAATTCATGAAATTTTTTGAAAATTTTGCCATTGTTTAGTTTTAGGTTCCCGACTTTTTTCAGTTTTTTCACTTTTATCACTTTGTCACTTCTCACTTTAACTTTTCACTACACTTCAACTCAGTTCACTTTATTCTATTTTATATATTTTTTATTTCATTCCATTTTACATGTTTCTCAATCGTATGGGTGTCGCGTTTTCGTGACGTGACGCTTTTTCGTGACTTTTTTCGCCTAGCCTCCCATCCGCGAACCGTCCGATAAGGAACTTCGTTCCAAAACTACCACCGGTTCTAACCCTACATACACCTCTGGCCCAAGAAGTATTATGACATTTATGACCGAAAAGAAACTCGACGGGACTTATTTTTTTCAAAACAGTAAGTAATACATTATTAGATCTTAAAGATACAAAATAATGCGTAGTTCTTCAAGAAGACATATCAAAACAGCTTGATAGACAGATAATGTACCCATTGTTTAATTATAAAGAAAAATAAATCCTAATCTGACTGCTTCACAAAACGTATAATATGTTTATCTACACTCATATTGTAAGTTCTCTAAAACGTGTTCGAAAACGGTAGGCAATGGCTACCATTACCATGACCGATTTTACTATGATAAGCTTTTTATCCGTAGCAGTAACGTAATTTTAACTTTTCATGCTCAATTATTGATGTGCTATGAGTTTTGATAACATAATGTACACCTGCACCCTCCCGGGGATCCGCCGACAGCCCGACACGCGCCCGCGCGACCGCCGGCACACGAGAGTTGGCCATGGTGGCGGTGCGATGGTGGCCGTTCTATGGTTTCCAAATAAGGCATTTAGAATAAATAATATGAGTGTAGATAAAGCAGTGTATGCAACTGTACGTAATTAGGCCTTAAAACACTCGTGTGATCTTATTATGAAATTCGCCTGCGGCTCATTTCATAAAACCACACTCATGTTTTAAGGACCCTTATTACGTAACAGTTACATAAACTACTATTTCCTACCTAAACGGTGTCCTATAAATGTTAGATGATTTTGTAGTAGTTTTTTGGTTTGGGCCATGCATCTTTGTCTGTCAATATAGTCCTCGAACCTGGAATAACCCTTTGACATTCATGACATTTTCAAATATTTCTTAAGAGCGGGTAAAGGTAAATTTAAAGCACCGACGGGTAACATGTTATAAATATGAACACCTTGACCAAAAAATTACAAATTATTTCAATACCAAATTTCATCTAAATACGTACAGCGGTTATTGGTTGTTTCTTCCCCATGTAAACTTTTTGCATCCGCTTAAGGGATAATTTCCGAGATAAAACTATTTCATTTCCTTTTCCAGAGCTCAAATTATCTCCATACCAAATTTTATCTAAATCGATTCTGCGGTTAATAATTCCCTAATTTCCCTATACAAATTTCCAACTCCCTTTTCACCCCTTTAGGGTTGATTTTGAGGTAAAAACTATCCTTTGTCCTTTCTCGAGACCCATACTATCTCTATACACATTTCCATCTAAATCAGTTCAGCGGTAAAAAATTCCTCATACGTTACCCCTCTACCCTCGTATACCCTCTTTTCACCCCCACAAGGGTTTGAAAACTATCCTATGACGTTTCTCGAGACTCAAATTATCTTCATACTCATTTCTATCTAAATCGTTTCAGCGGTTAAAAATTCTCCATACAAACTTTCAACCCCATTTTCACCCCCACCAGGGTTGATTTTCGGGATTAAAACTATATATTATCCTTACCCGGGACTCAAACTATCTCTATACAAAATTTCATCAAAATCCGTTCAGCCGTTTTCACGTGATGCGCGGTCAAATAGATAAACAGATAAACAGACAAACAGACAAACAGACAAAAATTCTAAAAATTGTTGTAACGTGTTCTGTTATCGGTTCTAAGTATCCCCAGCCAACTTTTTTTCGATTATCTTCCATGTACAGACTTTCGACCCTCTTCAGCTTTATTATATGTATAGATTATTTGCTGAAAAAAATCACACATTCAGCCATTGAGTAACAGGAGATGACATCCCTAAGATATTTTTGTCACAAAAGTTGTAGTGAAAATAACTACAAGTCTATACTACTCTTTGATTCAGTCATAGCTGTCAACCGCTAAACATGGCGCATTAGATTTGTTCCAGATGTCACATCTAGTAGAGTACATAATAAATCAATGCATTCAGGGGCCGTATTCTAACTTTCAAATACGTTTTAGACACGATCTAACTTCAATACAACTCCAATGCATTAAGTATGCAATACAGCTAACGCCTAAGTGTACGTTTCCACCAGAGATGAGCGAGGATGCGTTGCGAGGAATGTGTTTGTTAAAAATCAATCCTAGTGCTGCGCTGTGCGAGGATAAACAAATGAATTGATTCTATTGGTGCTTAACAAACACATTCCTCGTAAAGGATCTTCGCTCATCTCTGGAGGAAACGTAGCCTTAACGTCTGAATCAGAAATATCAGAATTTGCTTGAAAATTATTCCGATGCAACTCCAATACACCTTCAATATTGGTTGATTATGTTTGAGATAGGTTGTATTTTTAATGTATTATTTATGCATTTTAAAATTAGCATAAGTCAGTGTTGTAAATCTTAAAACAAAACAAGCAATGGAAACAGACCGCACCCTTGTCGAAAATAAAAAAGGGCACCCGCGTAGTTTTTATGTAAAGTTTTACTCTGAACCATCAGCGGACATAAACTGGGCTACCCTTAAATGATCAGGACTTGCTTCTAGGAAGGGATAGGCCGAGTTGTTTTACTATACCGAGCACGTGGTGTTTTGTAGTTGTTGTTCGATTTTGTAGTTGTCAAAATCAACTCTAAAGCTGCGTTTTCACCTAGTGCTCAGAGCAAACATTTTGCTCTGAGCACTAGGTAGGTTATTTTTGATGGAGTCGGTGAGAGCGCCGTGAGATTTTGAAAGAAAAAGAGATAATCTGGATTTGTTCTGGTCTTTTTTGCCATAATTTGCTTAGCTGCATCGTGATAAAGTGCGATTTATTTCAAGCATTGTATGGCAAGTGCTATTGTTGCATTGTTGGAGCAGAAATAAAACCGAAACCCTTGCCGGGCGAAGAGGCCCAATATAAATTATTTAGCAAGTGCTATACCCTGAAACCGCCTGATTCCGGAAGGCCCTTGTGGATGCCGGGCCGGCGGGACAGTCTGCAGCTGCCGCGATCTCCGCGGGTTTCTTCGCCACATCATCGGAGAGTTAGAGTCCGCATCCAGCGGGCTCTCGCAAGTGAGAAAAGGAGTTCAGCGAGCTATTGGGTCCGCCGTATCAAAGCGGACACTGGCCCACGAACTCTTTTTTAATTTAAGCAACAGCTTTTGCATCCTGCTTTCGAGAACATCAAATTATTTATATTTTTGTTAAAAAAACGTTACAAATCGGATTCCTTTTTTGTATCCAGTATTTTTGTGCCATAATAGTTTTTTTTGTTGTTTTGCTAAATTTCCCAAATTCCAATTGCCTCGTTTGACGGGCGTATAAAGACCTGGCTCTTTAATTTAGGCTACGTTCAACGAGTCCCTAACGTCTACGGGCTCTAACTACAGGACTCAGACTATGAAATAAGGTATTCGGGATATGTTACGGGTAATTGAGAAAAAGGCATAAGTAAAGGGCAACAGATAAATTCGTTTTTTTTTAACATAAATAAAAGCAATTTTTTATATGACGGAATTCGGGTTAGTGATGGACGTAAGGAGGCAGCAGGCTGAAACAAACCAAAATCAAGGTTAATAGAACCGCGACCGGTCTACGGTCACCGTCTCACATTATGCAATCACTCACTCATCACTCATCACTCACTTGAAAACGCAGCTTTAGGCTTCCGCCAGTTCAGTAAATTTATAGCATGTTGTACGCCGTACGATCTACCGTACAACAGGCCTCTAGGCCTTGCTTTTTGTAGGGAGATAGCAGACAGCTTAGCACAACATGCGTTGTCGCGCGCGACTTCATACTTCGAGTCGTGCCTGAAGTATGGAGAGTCGCGCGACAATGTAAGTCATGCTAAAGGGGCTGCTCCCGACAAACAACACGTGGCGGCCGTGGCCGGGATAACCGATGTCTGACCCAAACAGTGGTTACACGCGTTTTGAGACTAATTCTTCATTTGCTGCTTGTTCGTTAGATCACCGCACAATAAGCTATATTACACACTGAACAACGACAATGAACAAAAAACAATTCTTAAAACACAGGCGCCATGTTGGCGTCTTAAGCAGCCGTCTTTCAAAGTTACATCTAAAAAAATTGTAGGTAATTCTGACAATCAATGTCTAAAACGACTACTAATATTACTAAGCCGCGATGAAAATACATTTGAAATTGCTGTCAATCCATACTGATTTTGACGTGAGTATAATGGTAGATCTGTCAACTCTTTCTAATCGCGCTTCAGTAATTACCTAAAACGGTTTTCATATCGTATTCATATTAATAAATCTCATCTTATTATCTGGTTGACATGGACTTGATAACTAATTGATATCAATAAAAGAATCTGAATAAGTTGAATCTTCTCATACCAAGGTCAAAGTTTATGATATCCCTGTCAAGATTTTCTCGAGACACTACGGCATGGAGTTATTCAAATTAGGGTTACAGCTTTTTAGGGTTCCGTAGTCAACTAGGAACCCTTATAGTTTCGCCATGTCTGCCCGTCCGTCCGTCCGTCCGCGGATAATCTCAGTGACCGTTAGCACTAGAAAGCTGAAATTCGGTACTAATATGTATATCAATCACGCAAAGTGGTAAAATAAAAAGTGGAAAAAAATGTTTTATTAGGGTACCTCCCCTATACGTAAAGTGGGGAGTGATTTTTTTTTCATTTCAACCCTAACGTGTGATATATTGTTGGATAGGTATTTAAAAATGAATAGGGGTTTACTAAAATCATTTTTGGTAAATATTTTCGGAAATAATCGCTCCAGAAGTTAAAAAAAATGTGTCCCCCCCCCCCTAACTTTTGAACCATAAGTTTTAAAAATATAAAAAATATCTCAAAAGTAGAACTCTATGAAAACTTTCTAGGAAAATTATTTTGAACTTGATAGGTTGAATAGTTTTTGAAAAAAAATTACAAAATTATTTCTGAACTAAGTTTGTAATTTAACCGTATAAGCAGGTGTTTATTGTTCCTGTAATTTCTACAAAATCACAATAAAATGACGTGCTTTCAAATAAAGTAAAAACGGTGAAAATGGGTTCACGCAATAAAGAATTATCCCATAAAAATCATCTTCCATACTTTAAGCTCGCGCGCAATAGTTTACTTAATTTGCCGATAGATGTCGCTGTACGTGGAACGCTCATATCATATCCTACATGGCGGTGTTATTTTAACTCTTAAGTGGGGACACTTACCGTGACGGACGGAAAACTACGGAACCCTACACTGAGCGTGGCCCGACATGCTCTTGGCCGGTTTTACATAATTGCCGTATCCTTCCGCAATCTATTCTATAAATAAAAACACGACATAAGTCCTTTTAGATTATTGTAGAGCTAATGTCTCAGAAACTAAAGATATAATACGTACAGTCACGTAAAATATGGTGCTGTTTTCGAGTTTTAAAATACATAAACAATATATTAAGAGAGGTATGGGCACTGCGAATGGCACCTCGCTAAGTGTGGTAGGGCACATTCAGCGAATGTCATCGCTCAAATCTGGAGCAGAGCCCGATTGGGGAAGTACCTCCACCTTACAGAAAACCACAGCCAAATAGCACTAGACCCTACTCATAGTGTTGTGTTCCTGCTGGTGAGTAAGGTTGCCAAAGAGCTCAAAGAGGACCCAGTGTGTTGACGATGAGGGACCTTCTTGTTCCTTTAGTCGTCAACACAGTGAATCCTCCTTTTTGTAAAGGGTCGGCAACGCGCATGTGACTCCTTTGGAGTTGCAGGCGTCCATAGGTTACGGTAGCTGCTTACCATCAGGCGGGCCGTATGCTTGTTTGCCACCGTCGTGGTATAAAAAAAAAATATATATATAAAAACATAATCTGTCTCAAACATAACTCCAACACACAACACATAATCAACCAATATTGAAGTTGTATTGGAATTGCATCGGAATAATTTTCAAGCATATTCTGATATTTCTGATTCAAACGTTCAGTTAGGCGCCAGCTGTATTTGTGTAGTTAACACATTCATTGCCACCCAGCCAAATGAAACAAGACATCCGCGCCGAGCCTCAAAATTTTCGTCATAGAAAGCTGCAGTACCAAGATCCCGACTATCGGGTCGTCCGGCCTGGGAACGAAATCATAAAATACCCGATAGTATCCCGGTTTTCGGCACTGAATGTGTTAATGCATTGGTCTTGTATTGAAGTTGGATCGTATCTAAACGTGTTTTAAAGTTAGAATACGGCCCATGGATACATTTAATGTGACAAAAATGTAGCCACGACTCTATTACCAAAGCGTAAAGTCTCGGATACATGTTTTTGTCACATTAAGTGTATTCATATTTTCAGACGTGACCGTACATCACTCTCTTCTAGATTATTTTCACTTCAAAATTCCTTTTAACCCTTCACTATTTTCGCTTCAAGCCATCAGTTAAACAATACCTATATAATGTTTGTAACATCTTGACTGATTACAAACTAAAAGTTTACAACTAAGAGCAATCAAAATGAATCACTTTTCTTTTATGGTGTTGTTTTTACGTGTTTTTTTGTACAATAAAGTGTTTATACATACATACATACATACATACATACATACAAATGACCTATTAACCATATAAAGTGAATAAATAGCATACGTAAACAATACATTAAAAACAAAACCTCTCTCAAACATAACTCCAACACACAACAAATAATCAACCAGTATTTAAGTTGTATTGGAGTTGCATTGGAATAATTTTCAAGCAAATTCTGATATTCCTGATTCAGACGTTTAGGCGCTGGCTGTATTGCGTCGTTAATGCATTGGAGTTGTATTGAAGTTGAATCGTGTCTAAACGTGTTTTAAAGTTAGGATACGGCCCCAGGAGGATGATGATTATTTCAGTGTATTTAAGTGTATCTTATGATAGATTGCCGCTGCAATTAAGAACGTTTCGAAAGTTTAAAAATTCCCGACTGAGATCGTTAATCTTACATCCAGCACGAGATAAATAACATTCGTTTCGTTTACATTGCTCCTTAATTTATTTCTTGCTTAAAGATGCTAGCTTGACTTCTTTAAGCAGAAAATTTGTTAAGTTATATACTGTGTATCTTAACCTTTGCATTTTAAAATACATAGACAATACATTAAAACACAGTTTATCTCAAACATCAACAACACAAAACAAATAATCAACCAATATTGTATTGGAGTTGCATCGAAATAATTTTCAAGCAAATTGTGATATTTCTGAATCAGACGTTTAAGCGCTTAGCTGTATTGCGTTGTTAATGCATTGGAGTTGCATTGAAGATGAATCGTATCTCAACGTGTTTTAAAGTTAGAATACGGCCGTTGTAGAAGGAAATATTTTAAATAATTCAAAAATAAATAAACTTGCGTCGTCCGTGGGAAGTCGTTAAGAGGTTAAAACACTCTCTTTCATCCCCTCAGGGTTTAGATTGCCAAAAATACTATCTTAGTAAAGCATCATGACATTAACAGATCTATACGTTCTGAGGTGATCGGGAAAAAACTAGTAATACGACTTAAATGGAGTTGGGCAAACAACAAAGAACAACACACAACGAGTCGAAGATGAACGTTGGTCGTGAACGTGAAAGCATAAGCACAGGCCGTCAAATGGTACCTCTAGATCTAGACTAGACTATCACATTTCATGCCTGTAACTTCAACGGTTTATGCTGTGCTTAGGCTATTGAGAATTTGGAAAAAATAAGTATTAATAAAAAACATATATTTTTATTTACAATAATATTTATTACCTTTATTAAAAATTAGATCACATGTCACAATCTTAATATTAAACTACTTTTACAAATAATTCCACCTATTATTTAGTCATAGCCGCTCCTTGTCGCTTCCGGTCCAAAGGTTTCCTGGACCCGGGGTATGTCCTTAAACTACGTCCGGACTTTGGTATGTCCTTAAACTATGCCAAAAAGAGAGGTATGGGCACTGCGAATGGCATCTCGCTTAGTGTGGTAGGGCACGTTCAGTGAATGTCATCTCGCTCAAATCTGGAGCAGAGCCCGACTGGGGAAGTACCTCCACCTTACAGAAAACCACAGCCAAATAGCACTAGACCCTACTCTTAGTGTTGTGTTCCTGCTGGTGAGTAAGGTTGCCAAAGAGCTCAAAGAGAACCCACTGTGTTGACGATGAGGGACCCTCTTGTTCCTTTAGCCGTCAACACAGTGAATCCTCCTTTTTGTAAAGGGTCGGCAACGCGCATGTGACTCCTGTGGAGTTACAGGCGTCCATAGGTTACGGTAGCTGCTTACCATCAGGCAGGCCGTATGCTTGTTTGCCACCGTCGTAGTATTAAAAAAAAAAAATGTGCCCATAATGCTCGCGGCGTTACCACACTGGATGGCCATGGACAGTCTTTGCACCAGAAACGATTCAAAGCGGGGGTCCTCTATTAATTAATAAAAAAAATCTTAATATATTTTTAGCGTTCCGTAGTCAACTAGGAACCCTTATAGTTTCGCTATGTCCGTTTGTGTGTCTGTCCGTGGCCTACCTCAGTGATCGTTAATACTAGAAAGCTGAAATTTCTGTATTAGTACTTATGTGTGACAAAGTGGTAACACAAAATCCGACAAATTATTATTTTTAGGGGATTTTTTTTTCACTCCAACCCTATCGTGTGGGGTGTTTTTTTTTCTATTCAAAAACATTTTTTGGATAAAACTGATAGTTTCGTACATAATGCTCTGAAAGTTAAAAAAAAGGCGACCCCCATCTAACTTTTGAACCGTGGGTCCAAAAAAATGGAAAAATGTGTTGGAAATGAGGCCTGATAAGTACTTTCAATAAATACTATATTTAATAAAATCGGTTCAACCGTTTTTGAGTCAAAAACGCATAGTGAAAGGACGTAAGTACCTGATAGTAAAATGACTCAAGCTCCGCCAAATATCCCTTAATAAACGACCTTTTGAACTGCTATATTGTAACACAGGCCGGCAACTACGGAACCCTATACTGAGCATGGCCTGACCTGCTCCTGTCGTTTTTTATGTTTAGTTAATACATTTTATAACAAAATCTATTACCAAATTTAGAAAATATGTAATTTAAAAAGCAAGTTTCCCTTCCCGTCGTAACACACGTTTCACTAAGAATCCAGCAAGATAACATTCCCAAGAAATTAAACAATTGATGACCCTCAAGTATTCCTCGGTATTTTAAATATAACGTTCAATGTATATAATCCATTCGCTCTATTCATTCCAGACTACAACAGATCTATTGTGTAATTCTTAAAAGGAGCGCTCCGATACAAGGGTATTCGCAATGGTGGCGAGCGTGGGTGTTTCCACTTAAATAAATGTTTGGTGTTTATTTGTACGTACCGACATACGTGGAGCGGTATTCTAGCTTAAAAATAACTATCATATATTGTTACCAGGTGCCGTATAATTCTAATATTATTTAAAATACCTACGGTGTACTGCTTTTCAGCGAAAATCCTTTTGCTTATAATTATTTCTGCGTGTTTTTAAAGTAGGGCATTCCACTCATATAATAGATTGTTATTAAATCAAATACAAACACTGAAAACATTGAAAAATTGTTGCCGGGGATCAATCTAATCCTTTTGCTTATTTTATTTTCCAAATAACTTACCGCATAACTTTTATTTAGCATACCAACGTTTACCAAATGAATTGTTTCGCATAGTTTTATTTGAGAGAATTTTTATTTGGCATAGGTTAGGTTAGTATGGCAAATAAAAATATGCAAAAAATAGGTATGCGAAACGATATTATGCCATCTGGTAATTCTGCCAAATGAAACTGTGAAAAAAATAGTTTTGGGAAGAATAGTCTAGGAAGTTATAATTTGCCATACAATTTTTAGCCACTTATTAGTAAGCAATACATACACAATACATTAATAATACAATCTACGAGTATCTCAAACTCACAACGAATAATCAACCAATATTAAAGTTGTACCTACTTATATTTTAGTTGCATCGAATTAATTTTGAAGCAAATTCTGATATATCTTAAGTTGTATGTTTAAATAATTCTACTTATAAGCGACTTGGTGTAATTGGTGTAAATTGTAAGCTTGTTTGTGATAAAATCAATAAAATAATAATTCAGGCGTTTAGGCGCTATAGTAGTTTATGTAACTGTTACGTAATAAGGGTTCTTAAAACATGAGTGTGGTTTTATGAAATGAGCCGCAGGCGAATTTCATAATAAGATCACACGAGTGATTTAAGGCCTAATTACGTACAGTTGCATACACTGCTTTATCTACACTCATATTATATATATTAAATTAATTGTTCGGAAACCATAGAATGACCGCCATTGTACCGTCATGGCCTACTCGATTGTGCCGGCGCTCGCGCGGGACCAATCGAGTTGGCCATGGCGGTAACATTATGTTATCAAATTCGATGTTCCAAATTTGAAACTCATTGCTTAACAATATTTGAGCATGCATAGTCAAAATTACGTTACTGCCGCAGATAAGAAACTTATCATAGTTAAATCGTTTGTTGTAATGCTTGTCATTGTCTACGGTTTTTGAACGCATTTTAGAGTACTTACAGTATGAGTGTAGATAAACTGTATTATGTTGTTAAAGCATTGTTGTTTTATTGAAGTTGGATCGTGTAATTCGTGTATAATGTACTATTAAAGTTATAATATGGCCCAGCAGTTCACACAGCACGAACTGTGGCGATGCCTATGGGCTGTCTGGGCATTCTACCACAGCACTACCGCTCGCCGTTGAAATGGCGAAAACCCTTACACCCTGGAACCCACATGGTCAGGCACTGTACGGTTTGTGAACGCCCTGATTGTGGCCTTATGGTGTTCCATACAATCTGCTTTGAAAAACTCCATACTGTTGTTCCTCAAAAAAGAGTAACAAAAATATTGATTATCCCAGCCGGCCGACATACAAAACCTAATTTTTATTTTGCGCGAAACAATTTTTTTCTTAAAGGAGGATGCCCAGATTCATATGGACTCTGGCCTAAAAACCAATAATGACAAGCCATATGTCATTTGAAAGGTTTTTCATATTCTAAAATGTTTTGTATGGCGGGAAATCTTAAATCGATGTGTGAAACAAGGTAAGGCAAAATAAAAACAGGTTTAAGTTCTATACAACGGTTTTTAAACGTTTTTACATAAATACACATAAGAAAACAACTAAATATCGATTGATATACCATAAAACAATTACTACTATTCTTTAAGCAAAAGGTTCATCAATTATGAGCTGTGTTAAGTGCCCAGCTGGAGGAATAAATACTCCGTGTCTTCCTGCGCCAAGGTACCAAACTGATACTACATGTGCACAACTTTTTTCACACAAAGATTTGGGATTACCTGCTATAGTAAAAGTTTTAGAACTATGAATAAGCTATCCAGTGACATATCGCTTGTCCTTATTGGTCAATAGGCCAATCTGACCACCCTCCTTTTCATAATTATTTTTTTTACATCAGCATTTTTATTTCATCAGCATTTTTTTTACATCTTATATATGGAACACCTCTGGAGTTGTAGGCGTCCTTAGGTGCCCGCTTCCATCGGGCGGGCTGTATGCTCGTTTCCGCTGACGTGATAGGGAATTTTTCTTTTCAGTGACGCCTTCAAATATTTATATGTTGATGTTGTAGCGTCTTAAATAAATGTATTTTCTTCTTTTTCGCCTTTTATATAAACCCCGTGCATTATGTACTATCTGGTTTATAATTGCATACCCAATTTATAAATTAGTTCATTGATAAATGGGGTATGCAATTACGAGTATGAACCCAATGGTAAATGTGCTAGTAGGTCGCTAAGCTATGAGAATCACAACCTGAACTGTTCAGTTAGTAATTCATTTGCTATGAGTATCAAGTTTCACTATTACTGAAGTACTAGTAGAGTAGGAATATAGGCAAAAATAATAAAAACATAACAAAAAACCGGAGGTAAATAAAAATGTAACTAAAAGTAAGTTATATGTATAGAAATAGGCTTTCATGTTTCTAAAACACGTATATGTTTTTTGCATTAACTATTTGATTTGTAAAAAAAATAGTACATCCTTTAACTTTTAAGCCGGGTAAAAAAACAAACTAATATTATTTTAGCACATGACAAGCAAATTTCTATAACCTAAAATCTACTTCACATTTTAACCTAAAACTCGTCAATATTCTTAATCACGAAACCGCGTCAACCAATATCCGTGTTTCATCCGGATCCACCGGCCGATACCCGGTCAAGCCGGGCATGTGTTGGTAAAGGTCAGGGGTCACCCGTATATAGATGTTTGAAAACTGGAAAGTGCTAAATATAAACTAAGGTCGGTGTCAATAGAAAGGCAAAATAATGTAAACATTTTCTTTGTAATGAAGCACTTTTACAGAAGGATTATGGTTTTATTGTTCACTAGCGACCAAAAAATTATTATTGTGGGCTATCCATTAGAGATAATAGACATATACCATCATTGAATTTTTAGTAGACCTTTTTAAGGTGTACAATAGTGTAATACATTATTCTGATCTATCTCGTAGGGTTCAGCCAGCGTTTGCAATGTAAGCGCAAAAAATGTGTTTATTTACGACATCACATTAGAAACCTCTAGAATTATCAGTGTTTCTCTACTATATTATGCATGTATTATACATATAAACCTTCCTCTTGAATCACTCTATATCTATTAAAAAAAACCGCATCAAAATCCGTTGCGCAGTTTCAAAGATCTAAGCATACATAGGGACAGACAGCGGAAAGCGACTTTGTTTTATAAATATTATGTAGTGATCATGTATCCATGAATACTTTTAAACCTATTATTTATACTAATTTTTAGTAAAAATATCCGTTGATTATTTATATTTCAGTGAAAACGGATTTCTTTAGTAACATTTTGTCATGTGTCAAATCTCTTGCTAATCAAATGTCAATGCTCTTTTTGCCTAGTAATTCAGCCATATTTGTATACCTTATTATACTTTCCTATTGACTGACCTTATAAATATCCGTGTTTCACTCCATTCCACCGACCGATACCCGGTGAAGCCAGTCATTTATTCATAAATGTCATAGGTCAGCCGTGCATGTATCCATGAGAACTAGAAAGTGATTTCACTCAAAGCACTGCTTTGGCCTACTCGGTTGTACATGAACGTATGAGAACATGAAAGTTTCGATAAAATTATTGGTAAAATTGCGCTTTCCAGTATTCGTATTCGTAATTCCATGTTCGAAGGTCGAGTGCTCGTTGAATATGCTGTTTTTACATAATTTTCTGCACCATTTTTGCGACAATGTTTCGGGTTTCAAATCCAATTTAGATATCGTTTCATCGCTATGAAAAATATTTTTCCCATCTCTTCGTGTGAAACACATTTACTTTCGTGTGGATATTAATGTATTTTAGTAAATGTATAGGTTCTAACTGCGTAACTAATCCTGCATAAAAATATTTTTTTATTTTCGATAGTCTTTTTCGTTTAGTATTGTTAAAATCGTCTTGACGAGTAGTACCAACTAGTTGATTGTCTTATAGAAATACTTTCGAGCGCTCGAGTTCAAAGAAATTAATCGCACAGAAGAGTTTGTTGCCATTATTATTGCATGCAATTAATAGTTTGAATAATCGTAATCGTAAATTCCTATCGCTGTTAATTTTAAAACATCATTTCACCATTTTATTTAGAGTCATTGTATTAAAAGGTCAGCTTAAGCGCTCGAGTCACAAATATCGCTCCCACAGGATTATGAATGCTTGCGTTTTAACTTCTTAGCCCAGTCTGTAGTGACCCTGCCTTGGTCAGGGCCTTTATTTGTGTGTTTATCACAGATATTTGTATGTGAGTTATAGATGTTTTCTATGTATTTAAGTATTTGGCTATATTTAATTATTATTATATCGTCGTCAAGTACCCATAAATACACATAAAACACAAGCCTTATTGAGCTTACTACGCTTATTAGGTTGATTTGTGTAACATTTTCCTATAAATTTTATTTATTTATTTTGTAAGTAATACTAATATTTATTTCTACTTAAAACCTTATGAACCCTAATATGAACTGGTAATTTCAAAACCAAAGGTAACATTAGTAGAATAAAACATCAACGATCGACGTATAATCCTGTACCGGGATAAAATCTGGGTATATCATTACTAATTCAATAGACTTCTGTAGCCTTATTTTGGAATGCAGATATCGTAAAATACTTTATCTACACTCATATTGTAAGTTCTCTAAAACGTGTTCGAAAACGGTAGGCAATGGCTAGCATTACCACGACCGATTTTACTATGATAAGCTTTTTATCCGTGGCAGTAACGTAATTTTAACTTTTCATGCTCAATTATATAATTATATTGATGTGCTATGAGTTTTGATAACATAATGTACACCTGCACCCTCCCGCGCATCCGCCGACAGCCCGACACGCGCCCGCGCGACCGCCGGCACAATCGAGTTGGCCATGGCGGTGCAATGGCGGCCATTCTATGGTTTCCGAATACGGCATTTTGGATAAATAATATGAGTGCAGATAAAGCAGTGTATGCAATTGTACGTAATTAGGCCTTAAAACACTCGTGTGAACTTATTATGAAACTCACCTGCGGCTCGTTTCATAAAACCACACTCATGTTTTAAGGACCCTTATTACGTAACAGTTACATAAACTACTATACGAGGTTGATAAAGTATTACTTTTTTGTACATAAATATACTACATAGGTACTAAATTATATGAAAGCGCATAGCACTTATTCTCAGCACAAAGTGACCCCTAGATTGATGTGATTTGTAAAATCTATTCTGGGGTTGCGACCTTTTATACCATATATTTCCCCACATCTATTTTTTTAATGAAAAACAAATTTTAAACATATTTAATTAACAAACACTAAATAAATTATTTATATTATAATAATAAATTAGCATATTTTTATTTCAATTAAGAGTGCTGGTAGCCGGGCGGTAAGACTTCCGACTTTCAATCCGGAGGTCTCGGGTTCAAACCCCGGCTCGTACCACTGAGTTTTTCGGAACTTATGTACGGGAATATCATTCGATATTTACCAGTCGCTTTTCGGTGAAGGAAAACATCGTAAGGAAACCAAACCTAGTCTCGATAAGGCCTAGTTTCCCCTCTGGGTTGAAAGGGCAGATGGCAGTCCCTTTCGTAAAAATACCTACGCCAATTCATGGGATTAGGTTGTCAAGCGGACCCCAAACCGGGACAAACGCTAGGAAGATGATGATTTTTATTACAATTAAATCATACTGATTGCAGCTTTAAAACGATATTTTTGGAACGAACCGTAACCTGATTAGGTACCGGATGAAAACCGGGTATAGCATTATTAATTCAATACACTATTCTGATTACTCACGGTAGCTTATACTGTATATCCGGATATACAGGGTGTATGTCGGCTAATATACATTTTATATGCCATGGCGTGAGAGCAATTTACCCCGGTTTATCCGCCTAAGTATAAACATTTGGTGCAAGTTACAGGCGGATTATAATACAGGTTAAAAATAGCAGTTTGTCTTAAAGGCAGCTTAGGACCACCAACAATTTTACACAAAATGGAATGTTAATTAGTTTCCAAAGTTATAAATAACGAACGTTTAACGTTGAACGGCCTCCTAGCCCAGTCGGTAGTGACCCTGCCTACGAAGCAGGAGGTCCCGGGTTCGAATCCTGGTCAGGGCATTTATTTGTGTGTTTATCACAGATATTTGTTCCTGAGTTATGGATGTGTTCTATGTATTTAAGTATTTATCCATATTTATCTACATATTATATATAGGAACAAATATATATCGTCGTCTAGTACCCATAACACAAGCCTTATTGAGCTTACTGTGGGCCTAGGTCGATTTGTGTTAGATTGTCCTATAATATTTATTTATTAAAAAAAAAATAAGATAAACTTGTTCCTTTAGCCGTCAACATAGTGAGTCCTCCTTTTCGTAAAGGGTCGGAAACGCGCATGGTACACCTCTGGAGTTGCAGGCGTTCATAGGCTACGGTAGCTGCTTACCACTAGGCGGGCCGTATGCTTGTTTGCCACCGTCGTGGTATTAAAAAAATTAATAAATAGGAAATGAAAATAAACAAGACGTTTAGATCTTGATTGTCAAATTAACATGCGCAGGATTGTAATAAACAGTAAGTAATCGATGACATGGTGATGGTTACGGTGGTTCAATTTTTTTTTGATACGATATGTCCATAGTTATTTTATTCCCATTTATGTTTTTTTTTGCATTAATAAACATCTTCATTTCATTTCAATTTAAATGTCATCATCAAATTATATACATATTTTTTTTATATATATAATTTGATTTTAATATCGTTTGCTCCTTCTAACTTAAAATAGCTGCGTCTCAATTATGGCCCATAGTGTAAAGTAGCCATAAGAATTAGCATAGGCATAGCCCTGGGCACCATCTGGTGCCTCCCTAAGTGACCTAGGGATCTCCCTAGGTCACTTTTTTCTTTGTATACGACATTTATATAAGTTTATAATTTACATAATAGTGCGTCTACTTAAAAATACCCAAATCAAAATATTTATTAAAATAATTTGATTTGTTATTCAGTTGTAATTGGCATAGGCAACATTTTTTTATGAAAACGACTACCTCACCTCCCGACCCAGAGCAACGTTCAAAAATCCAAAAATTAAAACCTTCGCACCGCTTATAACTCGTAGCCCGGAAAGAGTTGACCCCGCCGACCCAGATGAGCAAGCCTTCTTATTAAAACTTGTGCTCTTTCGCTTTAGATATTCCAACAAACGAACACACACGTTGTTCGCGATATTGAGAGTTTGCAGTTTGTGAAGCCGCATTTTGCTGGGGATTTTATGAGAATAAGCAAAGTTTGTGTGGAACAGGCGTGGTTAAAAATGATATTAATAAACTACAATATGCACTACAACAGTTTCAACTTAGATTTCACAACAATACTAATGGGAACAGAATCTTCATCCCTAAAAATTACCTAAATTTTTTCCAAAATAATGCAGGCGGGATGGCACCTAAAAATAATAACCTTCCTGTAGCATTGTTAGATTTACCAACAAAGAAATTTAAAACACAACTCGTCAAATGGTTAAGTGGAAAAAACTTTTACTCAATAAATGAGTTTTTTAGTGTCATGCCTATGGTAAGATTAGTTTTAAGGTAAATATTTGCATGCCTACTTCTACATATAAGGTAACAAACATTATTGGAACTTATTTGTAACGCTACAACCACTTGTACCTAATGTTTAGCAAATAAATTATTTTTATTCTTATTCTTACAATAGGTACAGTTCCAGCAGGCTTATGATGGATTTGTAATTATCTTCTTCTTGTGCCATATCCTATCGGATGTCGGCGATCATCATGCGAAAGTTTTCTCTGTTCTTCCTCGATCTGGAGAGAGAGACGGCGTCTTTGTTACCGTACCGGTCCAGTCCCTAAGGTTTTTACTCCACGTTGTTCTTCTTTACTTCTTTTACCTTCTATGGCACCCTCAATTATGTTTCGTATGATATCATATTTCTTATTTGTGTCAATGTGGCTAAAGTATGCCGTTGTAATTATCACGAATGACAATAACTGTTCAAAATGGCTATTTCGGAGAACTTTTCGCCTAATTTTATTTCCCAAGCAGCTTATCCCGCAGCGTTCAGTTTGTATATTTTTTTTCCAAATTTATCGTTTTGTATACTTTTATTACCATGAAATTTCATTTGGCATAGGTTAGGTTAGTATGTGTGCTAAATAATAATATTATTATACGAAATCATATTATGCCATTTACGCACAACAAATAATCAACCAATATTGAAGTTGTATTGGTGTTGTATCGGAATAATTTTAAAGCAAATTCTGGTATTTCTGATTCAGACGTTTAGGCGCTCGCTGCATTGCGTAGTTTATGCGTTGGAGTTGTATTGAAGTTTAGTTAGATCGTTTCATTACGGGTTTAAAAGTTAGAATACGGCCCCAGTAAGTATAATGTAGGCTTTTAATTCGGATCGAACAGAAGATTACAATATTCACTTGAAAATCAACTTGAATGTCGCATAAAATTAAAAGAACATTATGTTCCGAACTAACCGCCATGAAAACTAAACCTCTAAAAACATACATCAGCTTAATACCCGTATCTCGGCCCTGCGGGCGGCTAATCCGGTTTATACCAGTATGATCCGGTTCCCAACCGGTTACCAGGGTTCTTTGTGGTTTTAAAAGGGAATTCTCTGAATGGATTTTGAACACGATTAAGAAACACATAGTATATACATATTTATTAGCGCTGTTGACCTAGCGGTAAGTCGCGTGAGTTTCAATCTGAAGGTAGTGGGTTCCAACTAGGGTTGCAAATAGAAAAAAAACAAAATGTTTTTTTTTCAAATTTATGAAAAAAAACATGAAAAAAAACCTGGCACCATTGTTTTTTTTCTAAATAAGGTTTTTTTTCAGATGAACAAATATTACGACAAACACGGTTTTTCGTGATTTATTCATATAAGTAACTTAAAACTAAGTACATTAAAGTAGGTATGTCTGTTATGTAACTAAACTATTCTCAGTAAATACAAAAAAAACTTTGAACTTATTCACTAGAACTATCAGCAGCATAGTACCACTACATATTTCATTAATATAAGTTTAATAAAACCAGAAATTAAAGTTTTTA
Source organism: Pammene aurita (assembly GCA_947086415.1). NCBI lineage: Eukaryota > Metazoa > Arthropoda > Insecta > Lepidoptera > Tortricidae > Pammene > Pammene aurita. The sequence goes on along the minus strand of OX352314.1, from coordinate 4,558,312 downwards.
AATTAAATTAGTTTAATAGTTAACATAAAGTCTAAAACAACCGTATAAGAGTATTAACTGTCTTGCAAATTTTGAGATTTTGTACTTTTGAAAAAAAACATATTCCAGAAAAAAAACTGTTCTTTTTCACGGTTTTTTTTTCAAGTTTTTTTTCAAGACAGAAAAAAAACCGTTTTTTTGCAACCCTAGTTCCAACCCCGGCCCGTACTAAGTTTCTTATGTGCGAAATATCATTTGTTATGTATTTAAACAGTCACTTTTCGGTAAAGGTAAATTTAAATTTGTTACTGCACGCCCTGGATGTAATCTTCGCACTTCTCGCAGCCTTAAGCTCGCTATTTCCTTTCATCACACCGGTTTCATAAACAATTCCTTCACTCTCCAGGCAATACGCCTTTGGAATGACCTTCCGATTGACATCAGAAAAGCTCAGAGTAAGTTCACTTTCAAGCGCATGCATTATCGTCATGATGTTTCATTGTAAGTACACTTATATAACAATATGTATGTAAGTTTAAGATGCAATATTTTCATTTATGCTTTAATTTGAAAGAAATACACGTAGAATAGACCAGAGGTGTATTAAAAAATTAAAATACTATAATAGTAAACTTTATAGTAAAAAATTGCTCTTACAAACTGACAATTTAAATTTTCGCGCCTAAACGGAGCTACCAGTCCCTGTGACGTCACTCATGTGTGTCAGTGTCACTCGCCATAGTCGTGATATTTGTTCATCCTTGGTTCTATGGATGGTAGAAGGTAAGGATGACAATCTCAATGACGTAAAAGTATCCATCTAAAGGTGTTAAATTCCGCTATATGAGATTGTCATCTTTTACTATACCATCCATAGTTGTCAAAACAGGAGTGACGTCACCAGACGATGATTGGTGGATTAAAATACGTTCCGTTTCATATTACCTAAAATCGTAATTATTGTTTGAAATTAGTATAAATTAAAGTAAAAACGTTTTAATACATTAGCTATTATTTTACGTTTTTTACCATTTTGATTACATAAATAATGGTAAATATTATAGCTGCATCTTCCCTTAGATAACACGATTATTTTATAAATGTAGACTAACATTATGTAAAACTAAATTTTGATAATCTGTAGTTAAAAATAAACCGTAAATTATGAATAATTACAAAAATCTCCCACTGCTCATCTAATCCATCATGTCATAAACATCTTCAAGAGACAAAGAGCCAAGTAAAATCCAAGACAAGTCCCTATTAACTAACTACATAAATAACTGGGACCCACAAAAGACCCAAACAATGGCCGGATTAAACGATTATCGACCTTATGGTGCAAAGAATAAGGCGCCGCTGCAAATGACTGGTTTGAAGAAATATGGGCGCTTTAGAAAGCACGGATTGAGGAATATTTTTGGAGGAGGTAATTACAATATTTTTTCTTTCTCATGCGTGTGATATTTGTCTGGCGCCCGTTATGGTAATTTGAAGTTCTTTTCTGATTTTCTATCCTACTTTCTTCTTTCTACATTTTGTACGATCGTAGCGCTGCTAGTAATGCAACCGGTAAATATCTTGGTAAAAAGGTAGATATACAATATTAATCGGTTTGCATTAATTAAATGTTGCGTTGTAGTGGATTACGTGGGTTTTCCGAAGCGACCTCCTAGCCTAGTCGGTATTAACTCTGTCTATGAAGGAAGTTCCGGGCTCGAATCTTGATTGAGCATTTATTTGTGTGGTCATCACTGACATTTGTTCTTGAGCTTTCAGAGTATTTGATTATTTATCTATATTACATATATCTTACTTACCGTCGTATATTACCGGAAATTCAAACATTATTGAGCTTTTTTTTTCATTTATTAAGGAGCTTTTGATTATTGAGCTTACTGTGGGACGTATTCTAACTTTAAAACACGTTTAGACACGATCTAACTTCAATACAACTCCAATGCATTAACTTACGCAATACAGCTAGCGCGTAAACGTCTGAATCAGAAATACCAGAATTTGCTTGAACATAATTACGATGTAAGTCCAATATAACCTCAATATTGGTTGAATATTTCTTGTATGTTGCAGTTATGCTTGAGACAGATTGTGTTTTTAATGTATTTTAATAATTAGAATACAGCACTAGGTCGTTGTGTAAGTGTCTCTTATTTATTTATTTATTGAAAATGCTGCGTAAACGTCTAACGACGATGTGTCGTGATGAGCGCTGAATGGTTGTATTCCTATCTGTTCCCGCCTCGGTCGCGTGCGGTATAGCGATGGCGAGGTCAAATAGGAATATTCCTCAAAATCTATTCCCGTCAGTCCTCATCGGGCACAGACGGGAATACACCGATGAATGAGTTAATGATGTTGATGAGTTAAGTGCCTCATCCAAACCGTAGATTCTTGACGCGAGGCGAGTAATTGCTCGTTTCTCGCCCCCTAATTGTGGATCGTGAACCACCATAAATCGGTACACGGATTTTTGGCGCTCAAAATATTATGTCCTAAAGCCGTCGAGAAAAAATATACGATAAGAAAAAAAAATTTTTCTTCAGTCGCTCCTCTAAATGGGAATGTTAAACAGCCTAGTTGGTGACTAAATACGCCACGAAGCTTGCTTACTAGGTCCTGGGTTTAAATATAGATAAGTAGCTCCACCTTACAGAAAACCAAAGCCAAATAGCACTAGACCCTACTTATAGTGTTGTGTTCCTGCTGGTGAGTAAATTCGCCAAAGAGCTCAAAGAGGACCCAGTGTGTTGACGATTGTTCCTTTAGCCGTCAACACAGTGAGTCCTCCTTTTTGTAAAGGGTAGGCAACGCGCATGTGCCACCTCTGGAGTTGTAGGCGTCCATAGGTTACGGTAGCTGCTTACCATCAGCCGGGCCGTATGCTTGTTTGCCTCCGTCGTATTATTAAAAAAAATTCAAGAAGTCACAAACTTTTCCTTACTGTCTCATTTTCATTTAACATCCTGTATAGGTACTTAGTTAAGGTTAGTGACATTCTATGTAGTCAACTCTGGGCCTACTTTGATAGATTTCTCTTTTGTTAATCATGTTCCTAAAGTCTTAGTTAGGCAATGATAAAAAGCCTAGTGGGAAAAAACGGATACTAGTTACTTTGGCGTAAGTAAGTTTTTTATTATGAAGTGACAGGCGAATTACCCCAGTCACACCAGATAGAAAGTGAAGACAAAGCTTAAGATGGAGCTTACCGGTTCATTAATAGCGGTTTTCAAAATGTATGGATAATATCCATTTCTCTATCCTACTAAACATTTACTGGGAGTTCTAGGATTCTCTGGAGGTAAGGCGTAGTGTTGTGCTTGTAGAATCTTGCGTGTTGAGTTAACCGAGCAAGTAATAATAGTATGTTTATTGTATACTAGAATCACTTAAGTACTTTTTTTTATATTATTTAAATTCAAAGTTTATTTCTAACTGTTGATGATGGATTATTATAATTTGGAAATTTATGTAGAAGACACAGTTCAGGTAAGAAAGTATATCAAACTTGTATGTAATTTATTTTCAATAGTCAGATTTGGACTCATCTTTTTTCTTTGGTATTTTTCTTAAACTATAACCTATTGTTGGTTAATCTAACCTTGGTTTGATATGTTTTCTTATAGAACAACGCACTTATATGTATTGTTTAGTTTTGATGTACTGTTGTTTTGAAAAAATAAGTCCCGCCGAGTTTCTTGCCGGACATAATTCTTCTCGGGTCAGAGGTGTAGGGTTAGAACCGGTGTAGTTTGATTTTTTTCTCTCTCTTTTACTTTGACGTGTAAAAGTGCCCTTGTGGCCTACTTACTGAATAAATGTTTGAGTTTGAGTTTGAGTTTGAGTTTGAATGCGTCTGTTCATCCCTGCACCCACGAGATAGTTTCGGCCTCGTGACTGTCACCTAGCGGAGCCCGACTGTGTGTGTGTCACGCAGGCAGTCTCCGTTGGTTCGTGCTTTACATTGCACTTCCCGCATCAGCTGTATGTGACGTGTTTGCGAGTAAAAAGTTGGTCTCATCGGAAGATCAGACAGCTGGGCAGGAAGGAGCGCTGACAACTGCCAGCTTCATGCTGAGATGAGGCTATTTCGTGGCACTTTCTCGTTTTATGTCTTGTTTCCTTTTATTTATTTTATATGTTATTGTTTACGAATAAACTATTTATATTTCTAAATAGATGGGTGGTATAGTGCACGGCGAACGTCTGAGGTTCCGCGAGATGATGACGGATGTTCGGCCCTCCACTGTGACTGTTTGACGTACTGTGTCATGTATGTGTTTTACTTTTGAGTTCTTTGTTTTAGTTTCCTGTAGTGTACTGTAGGAATTTTCTATTAATATAACAAAAAAAATTGGTTGTTTGTAAAGTAGGTTTACGATCGAGATGTTTACGTGATAACGTCTAACCGCTCGTGAGGATTCCGCGTGACAAGTTTCACGGAATGACTGGCAGCGCTCGAGATGAGACGGGAGATCGGTCCGTCTCTCTCTCGTTATACCTGCGATCGCGCTCGTGAGGTTTTGGTGTGACACAAGTTTCTGAACATGTCACCCGACTAAAACGATTTTAAAGACGTTATCACGTCAAAATAGATTATTAACTCTTGTTTTAAAGAGACCGAGATCGTATCAACTATAAATGGTTATTTAAAGTATCCATTGCGCTTTAAATCCCGTTCGACAAATATTTAATTTAAATACCTCTCCAATAGCCATATTAAGTTCACAAACGAGCTTAACGCACACGTAATATAAACTGACATTGTAGAACTGACCTGTACGGCTATCGGTCCAAACAGGTTAAAATCATCAACGGGGCGATATTGGATGAGCGTTGAATCCGCTTATGTGTCGTTCTGTTGCGCAGGACATACGAAACTATATTGCGGGCAGTTTTTATTAGATTTAGATTTATAAACTATTTTTTTTATACCACGACGGTGGCAAACAAGCATACGGCCCGCCTGATGGTAAGCAGTTACCGTAGCCTATGGATGCCTGCAACCCCAGAGGATTCACATGCACTTTAAGAACCTATACACTCCTTTTTGAACAACCTCATACTGTAGCCCGCTGGGAAAACCTCGGCAGGGATTTCATTCCACAGCCGCAGCGTTCGTGGGAGGAAATTCCTCTTAAACCTTATTGTGCGCGACCCGTTGGGTTCCAGGGTATGAGAATGAACACCCTTCTGGCGGCGGGCGGTGCGGTGCGGTGATAAAAAGCTGCCGTGGGCATCATATCAAACAGTCAAACTAATAAGAGTAATTCATTATTTAACTACGAACGGGACTTAATCAAAGTAATTTTATTATTTTTCCTTACGTTTCGAGCTTGAAGTTACACTATCCTGATTGCAGGCCGACTGGCAAGGAATTATATCAGCATCTTCTAGCTGCGCGAGTTTTCCGAAATACCCGCACTTAGGCTTGTGGCACAAAGGCCCGCACCACAACGGTGGCAAACAAGCATACGGCCCGCCTGATGGTAAGCAGCTACCGTAGCCTATGGACGCCTGCAACTCCGGAGGTGCCACATGCGCGTTGCCGACCCTTTACAAATAGGAGGATTCACTGTGTTGACGGCATCGGCACAACACCGTGAATCCAGTACCAGTGAGTGAGTTGTGTGTACTTAGGAACAATCTTACTCAAATCGACCTAGTCCCACGGTAAGCTCAATAAGGCTTTTGTTGTGGGAACTACACTCGCGATCAAAAAAATCGACTCAAGCAACATTTTTTACTTTTGGTCGTATTTCCGGAAAGCGGGAAATATTTTAATAAAACTTTGAATGCAATTTTATTACGAATTTATTCAGCTACAAAAAACAGTAAAAGACATCGATCTCAGTTGCGTAGTTTTTAGGTTATCGCAGTTTTTGTACAAAATGGCATTTTACATGGTTATGATATGCACGAGTTGTGCCCTCTTGAGACCAATAAAAACCGGTGTAACCGGTTATTTGTTATCATTCGCTTATCAGAAGTTGACCAGTGCACATCTCCTCGCAATCTTACACCGGAATCACCTTCGAAAAATGGATACCACCGAAGCTGAAGCCACCGAAGTCGTCACCTTGGTGAATCGAGGATTCTCGCAGCGTTCTGTTGCTGAGCAGCTGAATTTAAGCCAGTCTGCTGTCTCCAGAGTTTATCGTCGGTTTTGTCGGTTTGGAACCTTGAAACGGAAACAAGGATCTGGCCGTCAGCGGTGCACATCGGAGAGGGATGACCGCTTCATCGCCACCTCCAGTCTTCGTAATCGCCACCGTACCGCTGTTGCCATCCAGCAAGACCTGATGCGGAACCGGGTTGTGCCTGTTAGCACCTCAACAGTTCGGCGGAGACTCAAGGAAGCCAACCTTACCCCAAGAAGACCTGCTACTGGGCCCAAACTGACTCAGAGGCATCGGGACGCTCGGAAGGAATTCGTGGCGACCTACGAAAATTGGACCTACGACCAATGGAGCCGCGTACTCTTCAGCGACGAGTGCAGAGTGTGTCTCCATGGCAGCGACAGAAGAGGACGGGTGTACCGAAGACCTGGAGAGAGGTTCGCCCAGTGTTGCTTCGCTGAAACAGTCGCCTACGGTGGAGGTTCCGTCATGATGTGGGCGGGGATTTCCATGGAGGGGCGGACCGAGCTGGTTTTTGTTGATGGCGGGGGTCGAGGCGGTGGTTTGAATGCAGACAGGTACATCACCGACATCCTGCAAGACCATGTCGTCCCCTACGCCGGGTTCTTTGACGAGGGGTTCCATTTCATGCAAGACAACGCCCCTTGTCATACCGCCCGCGTCACAAAGGAGTACCTTGACGCAGTTGGCATCCCGACTCTGAAGTGGCCACCTCTGAGTCCTGATTTAAATCCTATCGAGCACTTATGGGATTACCTGAAACGCAAGGTTCGAGCTCGCAATCCTGCTCCGGAGACAATTTTGGCCCTGAAAGAAGCTTTGGTCGAAGAGTGGGAAGCATGCCCCCAGGATACCATCAGGAAGCTGATAAGGTCAATGAAGAGACGCATGGCATGTGTGAAAAAGGTTTTTCGTGGTAACACCAGGTATTAAAGATAAAAATAAATTGTTATTCGTTCATGAAAATGTTTTTTCTTTCGTTGTTAAGGTCATTTTTGCACCCAAATTTTACACCTCCTTGGTATGCTAGCTTGTTTTTCATGAACTGAAATTTTTCGCCTGAAAAACATGCTCGTATTGAAAGCTGATACTGTTAGCTCTAAAATGGTACCGTTGATTTTTTGATCTCATGATTGGTTCCTGAGATATTAAACGATGAAACTAAAAATTAGTTTGAGTCGATTTTTTTGATCGTGAGTGTAGTAGACGACGATATATTATGTATAATATATAGATATAGATAAATTTGTTACACCTTGGATATTTAATTTCCTCCTCGTATAGAATAACAGTGACTTTCTCGGATCCAATTGTGCGGATACGAGATGGGTATACTGTTCCTTAGAGGTGACCAAATGCACCTTAGTATTTACAAACTTCGTCGAGTGCCATCGGGACCAGGGTAGGCTAGAGGTAAGTTGTCTGCTACGAATGCAGAACACGCTAGTTCGATTCCAGTCCTGGGCCCTGAAAGCCTTGGTACTTTCTAGGGTAAAGTTATTTATAATTTTAGGCAACGTTTAAGGTAATTAGATAATCAGGCTATTTTTAACACGACATAAAAAAACTGGCCTAGTTCGTGTCGGACCACGCATAATGGAGGATACCGTACCTTCAACGGAATAAGAAAAAATTTTTATCAAAAGGTCGTATCTGCCTATGGAAGAGGTTCTTTGGAGATAACTCGAAAACGCTTTAACCGTTAATATTCAAAATAATTTTCATTGAAAGAATAGGCAAAGAGTTATCTTAAAATATTTTTTCATAATTTTTGAATCTCCGGTTCAAAAGTTACATGATTATTTGTGAAAATATTCACTAAATCAAAAATGCTCACAGAAACCTTAATGTTATTTTTAGAAACCTACCTATTAATGTGCAACATGATATATTTCATGAAAAAGTTTTTTTAGAAAAATAGTTACATGTATGGAGTGCACCCCTAAATTTTTTTAGCTGTATTACTACAAAACTAACAGCGACATATAAAATATACCTTATAATATTTTTTTAAAGAGACGTCTCATAGTTTCTGAGTAAAATTGCCTGTGACATACGAACGGACAGACGGAAATGACGAAACTACAAGGGTTCCATTTTTGCCAATTTAGCTACGGAATTCTCCTAAAAACGCAGCGTTTTTTTTTCGTAGCATCTGCCGTATGTTTGTCAGAATGACGTATCGCCCGGCCGGCAACCCGTAAATTCGGCCGACGCCCCGGCCGAATGAGCCGTAACTGTAATTTACGGCGATACACGATCCACCTTTACGTGCTAGTGCGTAACTAGACTGTCGCTAATGAAGATCTTTAACTGTGTGGTTATTTATATATAAATTTGGAGATACAGTAAAACCTCCATAAGTTAAACGACCAGGGGAAATGAGAAATAAAAGATAAAAAAGATAATAAAAAAAGAAGAAAAAGATAAAGGATATTCATTGGAGGGTCGTATTTTGACTTACTGAGGCTAGTTATGTGCTTGTTTATGGGTATTAGTGATTATTATATAATGCATATTTATTAGGTAAAAGCATATACTAAATATCTCTATACTTCGCTTAGCGCGTTATTTCTTTGAAACCAAAGCTGCCAAAACCGAGGGGTGCGGGAGGGGAACCGAGCGATTGCAGGCAATGCTAGACAGGGAACGCGCGATTGTTCCGTGGTGCATAAGAGAGAGACAAACATTAATGGCTGCCATGGTAACACACTTGTTTACTGTCACATCCAATAATTACAATTATATTTAGAGTCTGTCCGGAAAGACAAGTGTCGTGGAATGTATGAGCTTCCTTATAAACGACGACACTTCTCTTTCCGGACAAATTTTAATAGGTAATCGAACGAGCGAAGTGCGTTCTTACAAACAACTTCGGCTACTGGGACGTTTCAGCATTTCGATGGCTTTTTGATTTTGAGAGTTTGTTCCGCGATAACTTTAGTAACGTTTTTCTGATCTTTATGAAATTTGTTGGGGTTGTAGCAGCGATCAATATAATTTGAGAGTTCGTATATGAGCAGGATCGGTTAATGGGTTATGGAGCTAGAAGGCGCGAAAAAATCATCACATGGGTCTTGTCGAACGAGCGAAGTGAGTTCTTACAAACAACTTCTGGCTAGTGGGACGTCTCGGCATTTCGATGGCTTTTTGATTTTGAGAGTTTGTTCCGCGATAACTTTAGTAACGCTTTTCTGATCTTCATGAAATTTGTTGGGGTTGTAGCAAAGATATATATAATTTGAGAGTTCGTATATGAGCAGGATCGACCAAGGGGTCATGGAGCTAGAAGGCGCGAAAAAATCATCTCATGGGTCTTGTTATATTGGTCATGTCGTTTGCAAGGAAATCGCGAGTTCTGAGTTCGAGGCGGACTACTAGTTAAGATAAAAAACGGTTTACCAGTGAAATTAAATGCCAAAATTTTGCAGACCAGATTTTATAGTGTTTCTGCGTCACAATTAAATGCAACAATAATGCGTTTTAATGCCGCAAGCAAGCGATGTTACATACAGGACTGAAAGGAAACACAACTTTCTCTCTCACACCGTCGAGTGAAGCGACTGTATGCGTGGCAGCGGGGTTCGCCCGGCTATGCGGCGTCTTGGGTTATTAGTCTGTGGGTAAAAGTAAAAGGACTAGGTATAATCTAAATGTGAGTTTCAAATGATACACCACTTTTTTTATGTAACTTTTATTTAATTAGTAGTCCGTCTCGAACTGAGAACTCGCGATTTACTTGCAAACAAACCTACCAATATAACAAGACCCGTGTGATGATTTTTTCGCGCCTTCTATCTCCGTAACCCGTTGACCGATCCTGCCCATATCCGAACTCACAAATTGTATTGATCTCGGCTACAACCCCAACAAATTTCATAAATATCTGAAAAACGATACTAAAGTTATCGCGGAACAAACTCTCAAAATCAAAAAGCAATTGAAATGCCGAGACGTCCCAGTAGCCAGAAGTTGTTTGTAAGAACTTCACTTCGCTTACGCTTCGCTCGTTCGATTAAGAGTACTTTTTTCTTAGAGAATTGAACCCGAACGGAGTAGCCATGTTTGTCATTTTCTATACATAAAAAGTCTGCCGATTTTTGCGGGGGAGGGGAACGTCAAATGTATGGATATTCGTACGTAACGTACAAATAGCCACGTCAGATAAACGTCAGTCCATACATGTGTATGACCACTGGTCATATGTTTTCGGCAGAAGAGAACGCCTGTCAATGGCGACTCCGGTTGGTTGAATTCTCTAAGACTTTTTTGTTTTTAACAATTTAAACTTTCATAGTCAATTTTAATTCGATGTTAAACAAAAACCGGCCAAGAGCGTGTCGGGCCACGCTCAGTGTAGGGTTCCGCAGTTTTGCGTCCGTCACTGTGTCACAGTGTCCCCACTTAAGAGTTAAAATAACACCGCCATGTAGGATATGATATGAGCGTTCCACGTACAGCGACATCTATCGGCAAATTAAGTAAACTATTACGCACGAGCTTAAAGTATAGAATATGATTTTTATGGGATAAATCTTTATTGCGTGAACCGATTTTCACCGTTTTTACTTTATTTGAAAGCACGTCATTTCATTGTGATTTTGTAGAAATTACAGGCACAATAAACACCTGCTTATACGGTTAAATTACAAACTTAGTTCAGAAATTATTTTGTAATTTTTTTTCAAAAACTATTCAACCTATCAAGTTCAAAATAATTTTCCTAGAAAGTTTTTATAAAGTTCTACTTTTGAGATTTTTTCATATTTTTAAAACTTATGGTTAAAAAGTTAGAGGGGGGGGGACACATTTTTTAACTTCTGGAGCGATTATTTCCGAAAATATTTACATTAGTAAAAAATGATTTCATTAAACCCCTATTTATTTTTAAATACCTATCCAATAATATATCACACATTAGGGTGGAAATAAAAAAAATCTCTCCCCACTTTACGTATAGGGGAGGTACCCTAATAAAACATTTTTTCCCACTTTTTATTTTACCACTTTGTCGGCGTGATTGATATACATATTAGTACCAAATTTCAGCTTTCTAGTATTACTAACGGCCACTGAGATTATCCGCGGACGGACGGACGGACGGACAGACATGGCGAAACTATAAGGGTTCCTAGTTGACTACGGAACCCTAAAAAATGGATACCGTCTTCTATGTTATTGTTATATCAAAGAACTAGGAGATATAGAACCAAAGGAACAAAAATTGCTTAAACTTTAGACTAAAGGAATTTATAGACAATAAATAGGTTTAGAGTCGATTAGCCATTGTGTCAAAAAATGATGATGATGATGATGATGATGATGATGACATCCTGTTGTCCCTCATCAGGAACATAAGGCTCTCAGAGAGGATTTTCATTGGTTACGGTCCACACATGAAAGGAATAAAACGGAATTTCTTTCAGGACCATTTTGTTCCGAACATTTTTTAATTACCCTGCAGATGGTGAAAATGAGTCAACACAAAAAATCTTTAAGAGGTCATGAAGACAGTAACTTTAAGTTGCAGAGGTTCAATACTAAAAGAAATTTTAACTTATAGTGGCGAGAAGTTTAAGTAATAGAAGTTATTTGCTCTGAGGGGAAGGGAAAAGAGATTTTGTTAAGTTACAGAGGTTTTTAACTTATCAAGGTTTAAGTTATCGAGGTTCTACTGTCTTTATAAAGTTAGAAATAATGTTAATCTTTAAATAAATAAAGATCATTCTAACTTTTTGTCTGTAGGTATAAAAAAATGAACGATATTAATTTTCAAGTCCGCAGACCTAGCCTAACTGATATTTAAAACAGAGCGCGGTTTTTAAAAGTCGTTAAAACTGTTTGAAATTCGAAACTCCGTATTCGAATAACAAATCGCCGCCACAAAGGCTCGGGCGAAAAATTAAAACTGTAAGTTTTTTTTAAGTTTTTTTTTTGTTTTCAGAGGGTTCTGTTGATGAGACAATAATGTTGTTCCTTATATTATGCAGGAGCGCCGGTACCGTCAACTGCTACAACTTTGCCTACGATCAGGGGGGTTCCACTATGTCTCTCCCTGTACCCGTTTTTCCCGATGCGTTTACCGTATTTGAGGGCTAATGAGGGAAGGGTTGGCACATCGCTTATCACCTTATTATCATTTCAGCCAGTGTTTATGACATCCAGTGTCTAAAACCTTCACGGATATATGAAGCCCGATGGAAGCCCTATTTTATTTATTAAGAGCGCTTGACAGCTAACGTTTTTACCTCTAGTAGCTAAATGTCAAATTCAAGAAGGAGAATATTTTATTTTGTGTTACGATGCTCAACTTTGCCTGGCTCGAAAAACGTGGTTTTCTTCACCAGACAGCTATTTATATCTTATTCCTGAGATGGCCGCCTTTCACCTATCTCAGGCATAAATGCTATAAATAACTGTTTTGATGAAGAAAACCATGATTTTCAAGCCATGCAAAGTTGTGCATCGTAGGCAAAGTTGTAGCAGTTGACGGTAAGGCGTCCAACTTTCAATCCGGAGGTCTCGGGTCAAACCACGGCTCGTACCCACCTATTTTTGCGACCTTTTGTACGAAATATCATTTGATATTTACCAGTTGCTTTTTTGGCGAAGGAAAACATCGCGAGGAAACCGGATCTAATTTCAATAAAGCCTGGTTTCTCCTCTAGGTTGGAAGGTCAGATGGCAGTCCAAAAACCGCAAATGAGTGATAGTAAATATAATTATGCCTTAAACAGTAATTGTACAAAAATTGGCCTAAGCAAAGAAAAATCTTCAATTAAAATTCCGTCTCACAAAATTACGAGCAATTTACACATTTTTCCACCGAACCCTACATTATTCAAAAATGGAATTTAAATGTAAACACTCTTACACCTGTGTAAGAGTTGTGAAATAACGTTTTCCGTTAGAATTGCAAATATAAATTGTCGCTGTTAAATACGAGCACACCTATTTACAGTCTTATATGCGCTAAGAATACTTTCAAAAATTACCAAAGTATGGGTCTACGTGTATAATATTGTCCATAACATAATTCATATGGACTTCCAAATTCAAATATTTAAATTTAAAAATCAATATTTAGCTGTATCAAATAAACTGACCAGCTACTTTCAACCTGTCCAATTAGGATTTGGTTCGAAAGGTGGTTGTGAGGCGGCGGTGCATGGGTTACGCACTTTCATTAATGCAAAAAATTGTGAGGTGCTGGTAAAAGTGGATGTAAGAAATGCTTTCAATTCAATCGACCGAGGCACCCTTTTGGCCCAAGTTAGACAACGAATACCGGAGATTTTTAACTTTGTTTGGCAATGTTACAGCACAAAATAAAAATTACAGTTTAAAAATCATTCCCTTCTCTCATCTGTTGGTTGTCAACAAGGAGACCCTTTAGGCCCGGCTCTTTTCAGTCTAGCTATCCAACCTATAATCTAAATTCTAAATTCAAGTTTTAATGTCTGGTATTTAGACGACGGCACCCTGGGCGGTGATGTTGACGTGGTTCTAAACGATCTGCAAGTCCTTACTCAAAAATTTGCTAATATAGGCCTTTAGTTTAATTTCGCAAAATGAGAGTTATTCTTTCCAGACTCATCTATTGAGAAGGACCTTGCGTTATCTCGTTTCCATAAAATAGCACCAAACATCAAAACAATAGACAACTCATCTCTTCAACTCCTAGGGTCACCTGTTTTAGACGAATCTTTTCCTGACTTTGTTAATGAAAACTGTCAAAAATTTTGTACTTTTCAGATCGCTTGCACCAAATCAATACTCATATGGCCTACACAATTATAAAATACTGCCTTTTCATCCCAAAATTTACCTATGCACTCCGTTGCAGTCATCTTTGGATGTATCCCGGCCTTTTGGAGAAACTCGACAACATAATCAAGGCCACTCTTTCATCTATCATCAACATCGATCTAGATAACAAACAGTGGTCCCAAGCCTCCCTTCCTATCAGGCATGGAGGTATTGGCATCCGGAAAATTTCGATCATCTCTCTACCCGCATTCATTTCATCAATACATAGTACTCACAATTTAGTTGCCAAAATTTTAAAAAACCCACCTAACCTCAAAATTTATTTTTTAACGGACGCGATAGATTTTTGCTCTGATATGCCCACGGTTCCCCATTTGCAGCGAAAATGGGACGAGCCGCTCTGCGTGCTGGTACGGGATCACCTGCACGAAACGTTTACCAGCTCCGTCGAGCGTGCCCGTTTCATTGCTTGTTCAAGATGGGAATCAGGGGCCTGGTTACAAGCTTTGCCCTCCAAAAATCAGGCACGCTACTGAGCAACGAGACGTTTAGGCTATCCATGTCTCTACGCCTTGGTGCAGTCTGTGTTGCCCCACATCAATGTCACTGTGGTGCCAACGTCACTGGTAAAGGCCTGTACGGGCTATCTTGTTACAGAAGCGCTGGCCGCATCGCCCGGCACGCCAGTATTAACGATATCCTACTTCGGGCCTTTTCCAGTGCTGGAGCACCAGCAGTGCTAGAACCCACTGGCCTAGCTAGGGACGACGGCAAGCGGCCGGATGGCATGACCCTCGTTCCTTGGAGGTTGGGACGGCCACTAGTCTGGGATGCCACATGTGTGGACACTCTTGCGCCGTCCCACCTCCGAGGAACCTCGGTCAGTGCTGGAGCGGCTGCCGAAGCGGCCGAGCAACTCAAACGGCGCAAATATGCAGCCATCGATTCTGGCTGCATGTTTGAACCGTTCGGAGTTGAAACCCTCGGGCCTTGGGGACCCGGAGCACATCAAATGTTTAGGGAGCTTGCTAGGCGGCTCATAGACGCCACGGGTGACCAGAGCGCTGGGTCTTTCCTTGCCCAGCGAATTGGTATCGCCATCCAGTTCGGCAATGCCACTAGCCTTCTGGGCACCCTACCATGCGGTGCTGAGCTAGCTCCCATTTTTTATCTGTAAATATCTGTATATAGCTAGTTCGATATTTTTAGTTCTAATTTAGTTTATTTCTATTTTTGTACTGCATTTTATTTGTTTCTTTTTAATAAACCTATCATGTTTTAAGGTATATATATTAATCTATGGGCATCTAGTTGATTAGTAATAAAATCATTTCGTTAGTAGGTATATTGTCCAACGCGAGAGGTCAAAGGATATTGACATCTCTAACATTTGTCCTTAGAAAAGCTAAATTTGTATGGCACGAAGTAGTTTTTAGTTATTTTCGCGAAAATGACTCAATGTTTTGTCTCGAATTGCTACGAAATTTAAATCCACCGGTTTCTGAAATACACTAAAATTAAAATGCTGTAGATTAACACCATAGGGAAGGTTTTTGCCTAAAAAAAGCTTTTTGACTGCATACTAGTTAAGGAGTCAGGACCATTCAATTCATAGTCTGTCTCTTTTTTTCATTGTATGTGTCTCTTTCTCTTATTGTATGGAATCTGGAACAGCGCCCTCTACAAAAAGTTTTCACCGGCCTTCCCCATTTGCAAAGAAAAAATAAAGGTTTAAAGACAAAAAAGTTAAATAAGGTAACAAAAAGTTCACATTCAGTCATTCAGCGGCATTTAAGCCATAGAGCTATGGCTTAGCTTGCTGGCACGTTTGTATTTTTTCTTATGTAAACTCCTGTTTGAAAAAAAATATACATGTATATATGGTTCAAGCTAAATAAATCCATTTAAAAAAACATCCGCTGCATCTGTGTGTAATATATGGCATGTTTTTTAACTAGTGTAATGAAAATATGTATCTAGCATTTATTTGTATTTATAAAAGAGCGGCCAATGTGTTAACAAATATAACGGAACTCGCTTATTGTCAAGATGTTGAACAGCACGTTCAGATATTTTTGATTACCGTGGCTGCTCTGATGTTGTTGTTATTATATGGTAGCATTTCGAGGATTCATTTAAAAACAATGATTTTCTTATTTTGTGTTTCAGGGTAAACGGAGAATGGAAGTTTGGTGAAAACATCGGGGCATTCAGATTTAAAATATTCTTTATTGACATAATAGTACTCTCTTTACATGAGTTATACTCATGGCTGTTTCACGAAAATATCAGCGTGTGTGTAAAACAAACGTTTGAGCTCCCTTGTAATGTTCACGAATCTGGTGGCGTATTCTAATTTTAAAATAAATAAACAGTATATTAAAAACACAATCTATCTCAAACATAACTCCAATACACAACAAAATCCAATATTGAAGTTGTATTCGAGTTGCATCTGATCGTGATCCCTGGGTGGTGCTTTGCAGCTGCAGTATCCCATCTGGACTTCGCAGCCCTCACTAGATTTTCTTCATCATCTGCTTTCCCACTACTACTATCCCAGGGAAGAAATGCATATATATATATCCAGTGACATGTAGCCATACGACGCAAGACTTCGCTGCCTTGGTCATGTACATCACTTGGACCCTGAGAGACTACCACGCCAAGTTATGCTGAGTCAGATAGCGAACGTAAAAAGACCTGTTGGCCGTCCAACTCTAAGGTTTAAAGACTCGTGCAAGCGGGACATGGATAGTTTTGGCATTCGGATTGACGGTTGAGAGAAACGCGCTGAGATGAGACCCGAATGGCGTCACAAAATAAAAGTCGGAACTTCAAAGCATGACGATGACTAGCCAGTCATCCAGCCGGAGAACCTTAAGCAGAAAAGTCTTCGTCGTGCTCTACCACCTCCTGCGGACTCGCGTTTTGTGTGCGATCGATGTGGCAAGAAATGCCGTGCTGCTATAGGACTCTATAGCCATCAACGGAGATGCGGGAACCCGTAAACCTACAAGCGCCGCAACAAACATCTACAATAGATGCTGTGGCCAATGATGATGTAGCCATACGATAAATAAATAAAATCTGAATAATTTTCAAGCTAATTCTGATATTTCTGATATTTTTTTCGTGAACGGTTCATGAGAGTAAAAATAACAATACAAAATAACTATAGCTCACTCTGTATCAGGTTTATTTTTCTACTAAGCTTCTAAGTGTAGTCAAAATGTTTTATATTTCAAAAGTGCTGAATTAGAAGTATTTTTTTACGAGTCATTATTTGTATTGGACGCCAAATCTCTATATTTGGATGATATCCTCACGACAATAATTCCGAAGAAATTATGAATTCCATCCACTTAAAAGTGACACCGAGAACACAACAGATTGTTTAACAGATTTTAAAAGTCGGAATACCACTCTTGGTTTGAAAATGAAAAGGCAATCAGTAGTTTAGTTAAGGGCTTGGCGCGGTCTAAGAATTTTCTAGAAAAGTTTTGAAAAAAAAAGGAAAGTTTGTAATTGGATTAGTATGCGTTTTTTTTCTTTCTGTTTTACTTGGTTCTTTACAAAGATACATGGACTATTGAAGTGAGAAAGTATTTTTCTCGGAGAAACTAATTTGAGAAGAAGTGAAGTTAAAGGATAATTTTTAAATCACGAATGACTGAAAATATTATAGCTTATGCAACTAACGAAATTCTGAAGTTTTAATATTTTCTTATGTTTTATATACAGAAAAAAAACTACTGCCTCAGTCGAAAGTCGAACTCGCGACCATACCTATATACTAGGATGCCGCTGCTAAGCTTCCATGTGGATTAATCTTTAATTTGTATTTTTTCATGTCCCCTGTATTTCAAACAAATCATGGTTAGTTAGCGTTAGCGTGTTTTAAACGTCTTTGCTTCATACAGTTTTTTTATGCATTAAGAATAACGATAATATTACTCACAAATTATCAAAACCATGTTCTCGAACTTATAATAAATGCCATAACCTGTGTATTCTTAAATAACATTTAGCTTTTTTTTTGTTAGCCTAAAATAGTGTCCCAGCACTGCTGGGTAAATGCCTCTTCCGCTGATTTCAATAACATTTAGCTTATAATATCTTATTTCAGGGGCCGTATTATAATTTATAACATTAAAACACGTTTAGATACGAGCTAGCACCTAAACGCCTGAATGAGAAATATCAGAATTAGTTTGATAATTATCCCAGTGCAACTCTAAAACAACTTCAATATTAGTTGATTATTTGTTGTGTGTTGGAGTCATGTTTGAGTTAGATTATGTTTTTAATGTATTGTTCATGTATTTTAAAATTAGAATATGGTACAGGTTTAAAGATGTGTGTGTGTGTTAGCTCACAAAATTAACAGCTTTTAACGTTAAATTTTACAATGTTACAGGGTTCGAACCTGGCTCCTCTGGATTATCGACTCCTCATCCTTCTCTCAATCCTCTAGATTTTGAGAATGTTACAATAAATAATAATAAATAAATATTATGGGGCAATCTTACACAAATCAACTTTGTGTTGTGGGTACTAGGCGACGGTATATATAATAAATAAATTACAGATGGATACTTTAAAACATATAAAACATCCATAACTCAGGAATAAATAAATAAATGAATAAATAAATAAATCCGTGATAAACACACAAATAAATGCCCTGACCAGACTTCGAACCCGGGACCTTCTGCTTCATAGGCAGGGTCACTACCGACTAAGCTAGGAGGCCGTTGTAGTCACTTTTAAACTGAATTTGGAGTATAGTCAGGTTTCGATGCAAAACTAGAGGAACCAACAGTAATACTAGAAGAGAATCGCATAACATTCGGAAACCCGTTTCAGGCTAAATCGTTGTCATTTTGAATGAAACCGACGCATTTCTAGCAACTCTAATTTTGGCTTTAATTACCGCTTTAGCTCGATCTTTCCTGTTGGAAAGCTTTTCTGTAATTTTTCACTTGTTATTACTATATTAGTATATTTGTAACTTGTATTTAGTCTTTAGAAATAAAGGAAAAGTAGAAAATCCACTGCTTCAGGCGACACACGAACTCGCGAGTCTACGATACTTGCCTATCGCTCTGACCAACTGAGACTTACCTGATGGCTGCAAATTTCTGCACTATATTCCTTTAGGCGTCTTAGAGGGAAGCCTAAAAAATCAGCCTTTCTAATTATTGTGGTGTCGTTAGCAGACGCTCTGCATGATACAAAATTAATTGTTAGGGGTTGTATTTAGTATGTTTAATGGATGTAAAGAATATTTTAATAATCGTTATGTTATTTTATTAACAGAACAAAACGCTCTTCTAATGCAGTATTCTAAATTAGTTATTTTAAAAACAAAATTTCCATGGAAAATACTTTTTCTAATAATAATTTTTTTACAAATCTAGTTGATTAGGTATGCGTCAAAAAATACTTGTAAGAGATGCAGCAAGGGGAGACATCCAACAAACTAATTCAATAAAGTAAATCCAAGTAAAAAACCCCACGCGAAAATTCGTATTGACGTCCTCACTAACTTTTCTATAGTTCAAGAACCCCAAAACTCAAACAAAACCTCGCAATTAAACTGATTGACACAACCAATCTCAAGTACAAAACGAATTTCATTAAAAACTTTTTCATGAATCCTTTTAAAACGCATCTAAAAGCCACTAGAAACTCCATTTTACATTCACAAATTGGACGCCGCAAAATAGAGTTACTGTCACAAAGTCGCAAAAAAAATGCAGTCTCATTCCAAAATGAACTTAAACACACATGATATAAAGTGGTTTTTACAGTGTACATTTTTGTTAAAGTGAACTTAAGGGGGTAAGCAGTAGAAATGTAACTTGTCGCGGCAAAACGAGACGGTGTAAGACGAAAAGGTGTATTTTAGAATTATTCGTATTCCCGGGAGAACGTAAGACGGATCCATTTTTACATAATGGCTATTAAATCTCATTTGTTCGAACACGTGTCTATTGTGTAAGAGTAAAAAGAAGTGAGTTAATACTCAAGAAGTGAGATCTCCAATGAGATGTAATGTAAGTATTACCGTTTGAACTACAAGCTGTGTCAAACATTCTGATGATCCGTTTAAGGGTCTAATAAAATTGGTATCGTATTCAAAATATATGAAAAACTAAGCATTACGCGCGGAAAAAAATTTGGATTAATATATCCTGCTGTATTCTTTCCTACTTATGACTTTAGTTTAAATATACTCAATGTACTGGAACAGTGAGGAACAACCGATAATCTACCTTAATTTAATTTTTTTTTCAATGTTTTGGCTATGATATATAATAATGATAGATGGGTTATGCACGCTCCAAAAGTGAAGCACTTAATATTAGTGATTTCAAACAATTGACGCTAGTCGCGCACCGGCCAGCGTGAGACGCGGACGTGCCAATGAGCTCCCGCCACCCGCATTAGAAAGAGACAAACTGTAATTTTCTAACAGTGAGAGTGACAAAGATGTAATGATTGTAAAAATAGATAAACATAACACATTCGTTGCTAGGTTATGAAATAACTCTGGAAGTATTTTTTCTGCTCATTTTGATAGAGTATAACCCATCCATAGTAAATATCATTGTGTTTTGGCGAATTGAAAAAGTTTGTCCGTAGACATTACCTGAGACTATTGGGGACGGCCATTAATTACACCAGTACTTCATTGGCAATTAAACTAACGCAGAATGTATTGCTCCAAAAATCCTAGCCCCATTTTAAACCACGGAATAAATCAGGGCAGTCCGCGTCTAATATATTCGGCATCGGCCGGCAATAAATTGTGCTAAATTATCACTCCTAGGATAAGCGCTCTTGGGCTGATAAAGGTTATAACCTAGTAAAGGGATTTTAGATTGATAGATAGATGTATATACACTTTATTTGCTTGCCACAATATACACTGCACACAGGTAGGTACATAATTTACATATTTAAAACTGAAGAACAAATGAAATTATTTTTAATAAATATTCTGCCGCGAATGCAGAAGACGCTGGTTCGATCCCAGCCCTGGGCACCTGAGGCCTTGGTCACTTTTTCCTTTAAATATGTCATATATATAAGTTTACATCTTTAAAAAGAAAGAAGCTAGGAAAATAGTTAAACATATGAAACAGAAGGAAAAAGGAACGATTTCTATGTGCGTTGCAGCAATACAAAAGGGTTCTGACTCAGCAATACGCGTTACTCTTTCGGGCGAAGCACTGGTATTCTGCCAGAACCCAGGCCACGTCACATGCATGATTAATGCATAAATATCCTGATTTTCACTATGATTGACTTAATGTATCTACTTGTCTAAAAAGAAAAAGAAAATGCGTTGTATGCTGATACCGATATGTAATGTAGTGTAAGTGTAGTGTAGGTAGTGTAAGAAGATAACAGAAAATGTTTTCGGAATCTATGTATATTCCCCAATTTTAGGTCATTGGGCTGTTTTGTCAGCACTTGAACATTAACATATGATTTCTTGAATATATAGCCATGATAGCAATGCTTAATCTGAAGCTTTAAGAAGAAACATCAGTGGTAATTTTTCCATAAAAACTTTATATTTTTATATTTTTGTTTTACCGAGAGTTAGAGCTTTTTATTAAAGCCTCGGCATCAACTGGCAATAAATTTTGCTCCATTATAACTCCTAGAATAAATGCAACGGCGCTGACTTGCTAGAAGTATTGTGAGGTCATTGGGCTGTTTAGTCAGCTCTTGGATATTGGCCATGGAGGATCAAAATATAAAACGGAAGACCAGCATTAATAGCAAAGCTTTAATTTCGGACTTTAAGGCTGTCCTTACAATAGATGCAGAAATAAGTACAAGTGTTAACGCTGATGTCGTTTGTATCCCTTAACAAGTTTGAGATGTCACCTCATTAATCATGAAACTAAACATGGGCATTTTTATTTTAACTTGTACTTTAGAGCACGACTTAAGTCGTGTTTCAGTAACATCTAACCGTCACATTCCTGACAAAATGTAAGGGTTTGACATTGACCGTCAGTTTTGTGACGATTGCTAACCGGCCGTAATGGTACACAGTTAGGTGAAAATGCTCACATATCGATGCTAACGTCACTGGTGAAAATATTCTATTTAGTAGGGACCATAGGGGTAGGGAATAAACCCAACAAAATGGTGATCTACTCTTAAATTCGTGTCACCTCATTAATCATGAAACTAAACATGGCCATTTTTATTTTAACTTGTACTTTAGAGCACGACTTAAGTCGTGTTTCAGTAACGTCTTACCGTCACATTCCTGACAAAATGTAAGGGTTTGACATTGACCGTCAGTTTTGTGACGATTGCTAACCGGCCGTAATGGTACACAATTAGGTGAAAATGCTCACATATCGATGCTAACATCACTGGTGAAAATATTCTATTTAGTAGGGACCACAGGGATAGGGAATAAACCCAACAAAATGGTGATCTACTCTTAAATTCGTGTCACCTCATTGATCATGAAACTAAACATGGGCATTTTTATTTTAACTTGTACTTTAGAGCACGACTTAAGTCGTGTTTCAGTAACATCTAACCGTCACATTCCTGACAAAATGTAAGGGTTTGACATTGACCGTCAGTTTTGTGACGATTGCTAACCGGCCGTTATTGGTACACAGTTAGGTGAAAATGCTCACATATCGATGCTAACGTCACTGGTGAAAATATTCTATTTAGTAGGGACCACAGGGATAGGGAATAAACCCAACACAATGGTGATCTACTCTTAAATTCGTGTCACCTCATTAATCATGAAACTAAACATGGGCATTTTTATTTTAACTTGTACTTTAGAGCACGACTTAAGTCGTGTTTCAGTAACATCTAACCGTCACATTCCTGACAAAATGTAAGGGTTTGACATTGACCGTCAGTTTTGTGACGATTGCTAACCGGCCGTAATGGTACACAGTTAGGTGAAAATGCTCACATATCGATGCTAACGTCACTGGTGAAAATATTCTATTTAGTGGGGACCACAGGGATAGGGAATAAACCCAACAAAATGGTGATCTACTCTTAAATTCGTGTCACCTCATTAATCATGAAACTAAACATGGGCATTTTTATTTTAACTTGTACTTTAGAGCACGACTTAAGTCGTGTTTCAGTAACATCTAACCGTCACATTCCTGGCAAAATGTAAGGGTTTGACATTGACCGTCAGTTTTGTGACGATTGCTAACCGGCCGTAATGGTACACAGTTAGGTGAAAATGCTCACATATCGATGCTAACATCACTGGTGAAAATATTCTATTTAGTAGGGACCATAGGGATAGGGAATAAACCCAACAAAATGGTGATCTACTCTTAAATTCGTGTCACCTCATTAATCATGAAACTAAACATGGGCATTTTTATTTTAACTTGTACTTTAGAGCACGACTTAAGTCGTGTTTCAGTAACATCTAACCGTCACATTCCTGACAAAATGTAAGGGTTTGACATTGACCGTCAGTTTTGTGACGATTGCTAACCGGCCGTAATGGTACACAGTTAGGTGAAAATGCTCACATATCGATGCTAACATCACTCGTGAAAATATTCTGTTTAGTAGGGACCCCAGGGATAGGGAATAAACCCAACAAAATGGTGATCTACTCTTAAATTCGTGTCACCTCATTAATCATGAAACTAAACATGGGCATTTTTATTTTAACTTGTACTTTAGAGCACGACTTAAGTCGTGTTTCAGTAACATCTAACCGTCACATTCCTGACAAAATGTAAGGGTTTGACATTGACCGTCAGTTTTGTGACGATTGCTAACCGGCCGTTAATGGTACACAGTTGTCCAGCGTGGAGGTAATGGCGGCCAAAATGAAAGCTAGGAGATTAGGTACATACTTATATTTAATGTGAACTGAATGATGGTTGGAGAAAAGTGGCTCTATACAATTCCAGATTCCTCTTTATATAGTCGAGGTGCCGCGACACGCTGCGGAAGGTTAGGAACTATTAGGTACATTAAGTTTACTAGACTAACTTAAGCTAGCTATTGGTTGCTTATATTAATACAGAGTAAGCTCGGTAGATGGCATTCATTTTATAACAATGTAGTGTCCTCTTTGTGCCATAGATGGCGTCTAGGTATTTGATCTTATCTGGTATTAAAATAGGCTAAATATATTGCTTGTTAAGATAGCTCTTAACATTTTGCCGCCCCTTGAAATATCTAATGTTTTTATAACATAACAGTAGGTATTTCAAGGTGTAGGCTTATTTTCCTATCAGTAAGGATGGGCAGAGTTCTTTGTTATAGAACTAGGTTGAAATTAGAGCTGTGCCCATTCTTATATTTAAATGAAACAACGAACCGAATGATTTTATTTCAAATAGGTACGAGTATTCTATTCTAATTACTAATTACACACTATAAGTAGTACTTATAAGTTAGGTATAGATATTAACTTAATTATATTAAAACCGGAACGAATTTTTGTATTTTATTTTTTACATAGGTTAGTAGGTATACAGGTATCTACTATATAACGTGGCCCGATGTAGGTAATGGGCAAATGTTATTGAACGCGCGTTGAATGTCGCCTCTGGCGGTCCGGATGATGGCTACCCTGGTGACGCCGTCTCGGCCCGGCTGCGTCGCGACGATCTTGCCCAGCCTCCACCGGCAGGGCGGCAGGCGCTCCTCTCGCACCAGGACGACGGTGCCGACCGCGAGGCTTTGGCCTCGCGCGCTCCTCCACTTCGTGCGTTCGTGCAGCGTCCCGATGTAGTCACGTGACCAGCGCCGCCAGAAGTCCTGGGTGATTTGTTGCAAAAGTTGATAGTGAGTTAATCGATTTCTTGGTACATGGTTATAGTCGTCGTCGGGAAGTGCGTTTGGCGCTCTTCCAATTAGAAAGTGAGCTGCGTGAGGACAGAATAGTCAGGATTAGAAGTAGGTAAGGTCTAGAGTTTACCATATATTCCACCTGATTTAAAATTGTCAAAAAGGATTCATAAGTTAACAAAGACAAGCCTAGCACTCTTTTTAAATGATATTTAGTAAGTTTTATACTAGATTCCCATAATGCCCCCATGTGAGGTGTATAGACAGGATTGAAACTCCATTTTATGCCCTCGTCAGCACAATGAGATATCAGTTCGCTCGAGCTATCCTGTAGGTATTTTTGTAAATCTTTCATTTCGTTATTAGCCCCATGAAAAGTGGTTGAATTGTCACTCACCAACTCCTTCGGTTTACCTCTCCTGGCGGTGAATCGTCGCAGCGCCGCCAGGAAGTTGGCTGACTCCAGCCCTGTAATTAATTCGAGATGAATTGCCTTCGTTGCAAAACAAATAAATAATGCTATATAGCACTTATAGACCTTGTAACCACGTCCTGTCCTATCCCTAATATTATAAGGACCTCCATAGTCTATACCAGTGATAGTAAACGGGGGGGAAGGGTTTACCCTCGAGGGGGGTAAGTTTCCCATTACAGGGTCGGTAGTCTTTGGATTCGCTCTAAAACACGGTATACATTTGTTTACAATTTTAGATGCTAACATTCGACCCTTAGTTGGCCAGATGCGCTCGCGAACAATAGCAAGTAATAACTGAGGGCCAGCGTGAAGAGTGCGTTTGTGTGCGTTTTCCATTAATAGTTTGGTAAGCGTGTGTTCGTGACTTAGTATTAGAGGGTGTTTTTTATCATATGCATATTGTGAAAGACCAATTCGTCCGCCTACGCGAATGAGTCCGTCATTCATGAATGGATGTAACGACAATATTTTTGATTTATTAAGAATCGGTTTGTTGTTTTGCAACAATTTATATTCGTGTGGGAATGATTCCATTTGAGCATGTTTTATTAATGTTAGGTCAGATTTTTTCAATTCGTCTACGGACAGTGGTCCTGATAGTTTTTTATTCAGGTTCATTGTTCGTGTTTTATTTATTGCGTTATGTATAAATCGAAATATGTATGCTAATACATGAATAAGTGTTTTATCGCTCGACCACCTGTGGAAAAGATATTGTATTGTGTCGTTGGACTCGGTGTTAATGGCCAAGCTGACTGTTGCATCGACGTCACCCTCTGCCTCGGGTACGTGATCCAGTGACTTAGCACATTGGGTTGGCCATGAGTCAGAACTTTGGCTCAACCATGACGGCCCCTGCCACCATAACTGATTGGTCTCCATCTGGCCTGGTGCTACCCCTCTCGACAAAAGGTCGGCAGGGTTATCCTCTGAGCGGACCCAGTACCAATCGTGCTTGTTTGTAAGTGACAATATTTTTGTTACTCTGTTACTAACAAAACAAGTTAATTTAAGATTACTATTTTTTATCAAACACAAATTTATTTTTGAATCAGACCACAGGGTGATTCCGGAAATGTCACATTTTAATGCCCGTTTCACTTTGTCTACATGTGTTGCTAGAAGTAAGCTTGAACAAAGTTCTAAATTTGGAATTGTTTGGGATTTTATTGGGGCAATTTTTGATTTTTAGTAAAGTAGGTGAACTCGAATGTTTCCTACCCTATCACTCGAGCGTATATAAATGGCAGCGCCATAGGCTTTAATACTACTGTCACAAAACCCATGAATTTGTAACGTCACATAGTTAGGTATAACTGTACATCTCGAAATCTTTAATTGGTTTAATAGGAACAAAGTCTCGATAAAACGTGTTCCACTCTTGGGTCAAATCGTGTGTTAATTCGGCATCCCAATCTAAATTAGCTTTAAATAATTTTTGGATAAATAATTTAGCTACTACAATTACTGGTCCCGTCAAGCCTAGGGGGTCGAAAAGGGACGAAATTATCCCTAGTACCTTTCTTTTGGTGATTGGGTGTGAAATTTGGTTTTCTTTTATAGTGTACATGAGCTCGTCGGAGTCACTGGACCACGCTAAACCAAGGATCTTATGTGTTTTATCTCCAAACTCGGTTGTAGATGTGTTTTGGTGTGTGTGTGTTTCACTCACCCTTTTTATGATGGTTTCGGAGTTGGACTTCCATTTTCGCAGCGTGAAGTTGGCTCCCTGCAGGATCTCGTTAACCTGTGTTGCAGTTTTGGCTACCTGGTTCTCGTCGTCTCCGCCCGCATTAAAATCATCGATGTAGAACTGGTTCGCTATGGCCTCTGCTGCTGCTGGAAATGTGTGTTGATATTCGTTTGACAATTGTAACAAACATCTGGTCGCAATGTGTGGTGCTGATTTTAAGCCGAAACTTAATGTAGTCAGCATAAAAACTTGGAGTCGTTGGTGTGTATTTTCTCGCCAAAATATGCATTGTAGGTATTGTTGATTCGGTTTCAAATAAATGCACCTGTACATTTTTTGTATGTCAGCGTTAATAACAAATCTGTACTTTCGGAATCGTAGAAGTATGTTAATGAGTTCGTCCTGTATTATTGAGCCTTTGTATTGTATATCATTTAAAGAAACGCCGTTATCGGTCCGGCAAGATGCGTCGAAAACGATTCGAATGGGGGTGGAGGGGGAATCTCGAAAAACTGCTTGGTGGGGTAAAAAATTACATGGACCATCATAATTATCTTGTAATTCAATCATATGGCCCGCTTGTTCGAACTCGCGCATAAAATTCACATATTTATCTTTAAAATCAGGGTTCCGGTGAAACTTGGTCTCTAAAGTTTTGAACCTTTTATATGCTATGTGTCTAGATTGACCAAGTTTGGTAGGTGATTGCTTCAATGGAAGTTCAATCTCGAAATTACCCTCAGAGTTGTGAGTATGAGTTTCCAAAAATATCTCCTCAGATTGTTTTTCATCATAAGGTAAATTTGGTGCGGAACCCTTCTCTATTTCCCAAAACTTTTTTAATTGATTTTCAACTGTAACTTTACATTGGATAGCAGACTTGTTAATTTTTTTATGTACGGGACCCGTTACCAACCATCCCAATCGCGAGCGTCTTAAAACTGGTAATCCGGGCCCGAGCGAGTATTTACCTACAAGAAGTAAATCAAAGAATATTTCCCCTCCGATAAGCAAATCTATATCTTGAACTAAGTTAAATTCGTCGTCAGCTAATTTATAACGCGGCGGAATGTGCCAACGTTGCACATTTGGTATCTCATTCTCAATGTTAGTTTTACAAACAGTAGGCGCAATAAAACAGGACAATTGAGTTGTAAAGGTTCTGTCTAAGGAATGCAGTGTTATTTCACATGATTCTAGGACATTAGAAACGTTTTCATTGAAACCTATGACATTAAGGACATGTTGTTCCTTGTCTAGTTGCAACTTGTCGATCGCGTTTTGAGTAATGAAATTCTCTTGTGAACCATTGTCTAAAAATGCTTTCATTTTATGCACATTGTTGTACTTATCCCTAATAAGCACTTGGGCTGTAGTAAGGAAAACCGACCTATTTCGCGGATTGTTTGTTTGTTTCGATATTTGAGTGTTATGAGACAAGGTAGTTTCGATTTGACTAGAACTCGGTTGTTCGTCGGTTAATGTTGAAATTGGTAATCGCGCTGACGCGGGGTTGCTACCTACATAAGTATTGGTATGTTTGTGTAGCATCGTATGATGCTTGCCCTTGCATAATCGACACGTACTGGCCCTGCAGTTAGCTAAGATATGCTTCGCGGACAAACAATTAAAGCACAATCGTAGTTTATTTACGGCTCGAATGCGCGCAATAACATCTAATGCACTGAACTTTGGACATTGGTTAATATAATGCGTACCTGAACAATACGGACACTGGTTAGGTTTAAATTGTTTGGAGGTTACCTTGATAGGTTCGGACGTGGTTACCATGGACTTCTTGGAAGTGGTGCTCGCGTCCGACGGCACTGCTGGGCTGGTCGCTTCCAGCCGATCAGCTCGGTTCTTCAGGAAGTTTTTGAAATCCTGCAAAGAAGGCAATTTTCTCAAATCGATACTATTCTCCCATTTTGATTGCAATCGACTGTCTAATTTTTTTACTAGTACATGAATTATCGCGAGATCCCAATTTTCGGTAGGCACATTTAATGAACGTAAAGATCTCAAATGTTTGGAAATATTGTCGCACAGACCTCTAAGACCCGAAGGAGTTGACGGTACCGGTTCCACGTCGAACAAGGCTCGCATGTGGTTGGAAACTAGACGTTTTGGATTATTGTAACGTTCACAAAGCATCTGCCACGCAAGCGTGTACCCTTCCTCGGAGAAATCGAGCGAACTGATTACCTCAAGTGCGCCGTCTCGTAAACAACTGCGTAGGTATTTATATTTTACGATTGACGCCAAGCTACCTTGATTGACTAGGGCATCAAACGTGTCTCGGAACTGCAACCACTGAGTGAGGTCTCCATCGAAGCTAGGGAGGCTAATTTCGGGATATTTTATCGACTCACCGAGGGGCTGCTGCTGCGGGGCCTGAGAACTATGGTCGTTTGAAATAGGCACCTCGTCTTTTTTCGTCAGCAGCTTGCCCTTTGCGCTAAGTCGGTAAAATGTGTTCTCGAAAGACTCACGTTCGGCCTCTTGGGCCTCGATGTCACCTTCCTCGCTGCACAGTGTCTCGATCCGGTCCTGTATCTCAGAGAAATCTTGGTATAACTCAGGTAATTGATCCAATCTTAAGCTTATGTCTACAATTATTTCGGCTGTTAATGCACTTGAATCGATTTTTTCTATGAATTTCTTAAATACAGTTAATTTTCGCTTATAAATTCCTCGTTTACATTTTAACTGCCTAATTTCTAGTTCCTCTACGGTTCTTTTGGAATTTTTTGCCTCGTCACCCATCGTTACAATGGTTACAATTTACAATTGGTAGGGAGATTTGGATAAATAGGTTAGGAATTGCCAGCTCACTTGCCTTCTCGATTGAAGCTCGTGCGCGTGGTGAAACTTGGTGATTGCCCTCGCTTGGGCGCTCCTTCTGCTTCTCGTGTGGTACCACCCACGTGGTCCCGTTGGTAGTTCGGTCTTCGCTCCTTGCTGCGGTGCCACCCACGTGGGCCCGTTTCGGTGGCTCGGTCGGCGCCTTCCGCTCGGCGGTTCAGGCTGCTCGATCGAGTGGTGTGGTCGCCTAGTCACCTCTTCAGCTTCTTCAGGTCGATGGAGCCCCACGCGCTTGTTACGTGGTAGCGTTGCTCTCTCAGCCTAAATAAGGATACGCGGCGATTCCTCAACGTACCAGCTTGCAAATTAAACTGAATTTACTCGTGATTCGCATTACTGTCCTGAGATTAACCGCGATTTAAACTCGGGGTCACCATTATGTCCAGCGTGGAGGTAATGGCGTCCAAAATGAAAGCTAGGAGATTAGGTACATACTTATATTTAATGTGAACTGAATGATGGTTGGAGAAAAGTGGCTCTATACAATTCTAGATTCCTCTTTATATAGTCGAGGTGCAGCGACACGCTGCGGAAGGTTAGGAACTATTAGGTACATTAAGTTTACTAGACTAACTTAAGCTAGCTATTGGTTGCTTATATTAATACAGAGTAAGCTCGGTAGATGGCACTCATTTTATAACAATGTAGTGTCCTCTTTGTGCCATAGAGGGCGTCTAGGTATTTGATCTTATCTGGTATTAAAATAGGCTAAATATATTGCTTGTTAAGATAGCTCTTAACAACAGTTAGGTGAAAATGCTCACATATCGATGCTAACATCACTGGTGAAAATATTCTATTTAGTAGGGACCACAGGGATAGGGAATAAACCCAACAAAATGGTGATCTACTCTTAAATTCGTGTCACCTCATTAATCATGAAACTAAACATAGGCATTTTTATTTTAACTTGTACTTTAGAGCACGACTTAAGTCGTGTTTCAGTAACATCTAGCCGTCACATTCCTGACAAAATGTAAGGGTTTGACATTGACCGTCAGTTTTGTGACGATTGCTAACCGGCCGTTAATGGTACACAGTTAGGTGAAAATGCTCACATATCGATGCTAACATCACTGGTGAAAATATTCTATTTAGTAGGGACCACAGGGATAGGGAATAAACCCAAAAAAATGGTGATCTACTCTTAAATTCGTGTCACCTCATTAATCATGAAACTAAACATGGGCATTTTTATTTTAGCTTGTACTTTAGAGCTCGACTTAAGTCGTGTTTCAGTAACATCTAGCCGTCACATTCCTGACAAAATGTAAGGGTTTGACATTGACCGTCAGTTTTGTGACGATTGCTAACCGGCCGTAATGGTACACAGTTAGGTGAAAATGCTCACATATCGATGCTAACATCACTGGTGAAAATATTCTATTTAGTAGGGACCACAAGGATAGGGAATAAACCCAACAAAATGGTGATCTACTCTTAAATTCGCGTCACCTCATTAATCATGTAACTAAACATGGGCATTTTTATTTTAACTTGTACTTTAGAGCACGACTTAATTCGTGTTTCAGTAACATCTAACCGTCACATTCCTGGCAAAATGTAAGGGTTTGACATTGACCGTCAGTTTTGTGACGATTGCTAACCGGCCGTTAATGGTACACAGTTAGGTGAAAATGCTCACATATCGATGCTAACATCACTGGTGAAAATATTCTATTTAGTAGGGACCACAGGGATAGGGAATAAACCCAACAAAATGGTGATCTACTCTTAAATTCGTGTCACCTCATTAATCATGAAACTAAACATGGGCATTTTTATTTTAACTTGTACTTTAGAGCACGACTTAAGTCGTGTTTCAGTAACATCTAACCGTCACATTCCTGACAAAATGTAAGGGTTTGACATTGACCGTCAGTTTTGTGACGATTGCTAACCGGCCGTAATGGTACACAGTTAGGTGAAAATGCTCACATATCGATGCTAACATCACTGGTGAAAATATTCTATTTAGTAGGGACCCCAGGGATAGGGAAAAAACCCAACAAAATGGTGATCTACTCTTAAATTCTTGGGGGTAGTCACTTCCAGGAACCACCTGTATTCTTAAGAACTACTTACTAAAAAAGATTTTGGCTTTTTTGTCACGGTAGGACAGTTAGCACAAGTGTGCAGCGACCTGGGGCCGTATTCTAACTTTAAAACACGTTTAGACGCGATCCCACTTCAATACAACTGCATTAACTACGCCATACAGCTTAGCGCCTAAACGTCTGAATCAGAAGTATCATAATTTAAAATATTATTCCGACGCAACTCCAATACAGCTTCAATATTGGTTGATTATTTGTAGTTTGTTGGAGTTATGTTGGTGATAGATTGTGTTTTTGTATTTTAAAATTAGAATACGGCACAGTATCTCGTGGTTGAGATACTAACCGTCCGTTACGTCTTCGTAACTGTATTCATCAGCTGTATGCGTCAATAGCTGGTTGGTTCGAAATTCAAAATTCAAATACTTATTATTATGCAAGTAGGCCTCAAGGGTGCTTTGACTATTTCACATTTCAATAGAATATTACAGAGGTATAATTCAGTAACGTAATAACTATTATGTAACTGTTACGTTTTAAGGCCTAATTACGTACAGTTGCATACACTGCTTCATCTACACACATATTATAAATCCTAAATGACGTGTTCGGAAACCATTAGAATGACCGGCATTGCATCGCCATGACCAACTGGATTGTGGCGGCGGTCGGGAAGGAGGGAGCATTTTCATTACGTTACCGTTATATCGATGTAGTCATGAATTTTCATGCTAGTGGAGTACGGGAACGCCTTTTTAACCTATAAAAATGACATAAATCACAAGTCCGATTTTATTTTGTGACCTACTAAAACATAAACTTATATAGATGTCATACACAAAGGAAAAAGTGACCTTGGCCTCCGGTGCCCAGGGCTGGGATCGAACCAGCGTCTTCTGCATTCGCGGCAGACGCCTTTACCACTTGGCCACTCGGGTCACAGCTGCACCGGTCGAATTTTCCCGTGTATATGCAATCTTTGTAAATCCTCAGGCGCATTTTAGCCAATCAAAAATATTTATAAAAAAAAAATTGATTTGTTCTTCAGTTGTTACGTTAAGTACTAATAATAAAAAATATTTTCTAACAATTGTTAGCATTGCGCTAGGTATAATACATGTATTTGTTTGCTACACATAAAAAGATTACGTAAGTTTTATTTTTCACCACCAGGCTATCGCTTTTTACTATTGCAACATAACTTCACATTTATAACGGTTTTGTCAAGAGCATATGTCGTCTTAACCATTTGTAATTCGTTTAGAATTCAAGGTCACTTATATTTTGACAAATTGTTTTCGATTATGCTCACATAATCTATTGACCAAACTGTTATAAAATGACATGATGTTGAAATAGTTGTATGCAATAGTATGGTGAAGGAAAGTATATCTTGTTTAATATTTTCTTGTTGTTATTAACAAATATCTATATAATACGTAGCGCGACGTCAAAAACTGTTGGAAAATATTTTTTACTATAAGTAATCATATCATATTCTCTAACTAAAAAAGAAAATCGCACTTGTGAGTTATCGAAGCTCAAAACTGTTCGCGTACTGTACTATACGTTATTACCACACTGTTACAGATAATATGTTACGTTATTGGTTGCATTGCAATAATGGTGGTAATTACATACGCGGTGGTTTCCGAACGCAGAATATAGGATTTATGATATAATGGGTGTAGATAATAGTAGTTTATGTAACTGTTACGTAATAAGTAAGTGTGGTTTTATGAAACGAGCCGATCACACGAGTGTTTAAGGCCTAATTACGTACAGTTGCATACACTGCTTTATCTACACGCATTACAGATAATACACTGACGTTACGTTACTGGTTGCAATAATGGTGGTAATTACATACGGTTTCCGAACGCAGAATAGAGGATTTATGATATGGGTGTAG
The DNA here is from genome assembly GCA_947086415.1 of Pammene aurita. Classification (NCBI taxonomy): domain Eukaryota; kingdom Metazoa; phylum Arthropoda; class Insecta; order Lepidoptera; family Tortricidae; genus Pammene; species Pammene aurita. Next base: position 4,524,564 of record OX352314.1, on the reverse strand, counting down.
ATAAATATAAATACAACAGCCAATACATACATCGAAATAATAATATTTTATTAGTAGGTAAGGCAAAATCGCTTACCCGGTTCTGATTGGCTAGCGGCGGTGGTGGGCGTAATTCTTTGCGATAAGCCGGGATTTAATCGTTAATTTGGACTTATAGGTGATTATATGGTTTTGTTAGCAGCTTGATGGGTTTACGATATACTGGGCCGCTTGCCAGGGTTTCAGTTCACGGTTCGCATAAGGTCTGCTATTCCACTCGCAATGTTAAATTTATTTTGTACTTATTAAAAAGACTAGCAATGACTGCTAATTATACCTACGACATATTTTGAAAAAAAATAAACAAATAAGCGCGCAGTATCACCGAGTAAATAATAGTATAAGTACTATAAAGAGGGTAAGGCCAAGTTGGCCTCAAAAAAGCTCGGTGTGCTCAACAGATCGAGGCAGTATTTCACTCCGGCCCACCGCCTCCAGCTTTACAAGGCACAAGTACGCCCACATATGGAATACTGTTCTCATCTGTTGGCGGGAGCGCCCCAGTACCAACTTCTCCTTCTTGACCGCATCCAACGGAGAACGACTCGAATTGTCGGCTGCCGGGATCTTACGGATAGGCTTGACTCCTTGGCGCTCCGTAGAGATGTAGCCTCGCTCTGCATCTTCTATCGCCTCTATCACGGAGAGTGCTCCGAGGAATTGTTCGGATTAATCCCTGCCGCCTCTTTCCGCCATCGTCCTACGCGACAGCATTACCATCATCACCACTTAGATGGTTGGCTGTCCTCAACTGTGCGTTTCTCGAGAAACTTCCTGCCTCGCACAACAAAACTGTGGAATGAACTGTCGTCTGCGGTATTTCCGGACCGATACGACCTTCAAACCTTCAAGAAAAGAGCGTATTCCCATCTTAAAGGCCGGCAACGCGCTTGTGACCCCTCTGGTGTTGCAGGCGTCCATGGGCGGCGTTAATTGCTTACCAGCCTCCTATTTCATAAAAAAAAAGGTCACTCTTACGTTACGAATCATGTTGTCCCTTCTTAACGCATGACAAGTTCTTTTTTTTACTTAACGTATCGGATACGTCGTGTCAAACTCAATTTTTTTGACAAAGATTCACACCCTTGGTAGTATTCCAGAGTCATGAGTTCAAGTCTCGCCTGAGTCATTACAGTTATCCATTTTTCCTATCTTTCTCAACATAAGGCACCCGAAACATTTTAGTTTTTTTATTGTAATGTTTTTTAAATTTCTATTTTACGTCTTTTTTACTTCATTGTGCCGGATTCGAATCCATACTAATATTATAAATGGGTAAGTGTATGTGTGTGTTTGTTTGTTTGTTTGTTTGTCCGTCTTTCACGGCAAAACGGGGCGACGAATTGACGTGATTTTTTAATTGGAGATAGTTGAAGGGATGGAGAGTGACATAGGCTACTTTTCATCTCTTTCTAACCCCCCAATTTCCTAAAATGGGGGGGGGGGGTGGAAGTTTGTATGGAGCATTCCGCAATTTTCAAGGTAGAAAGCTAAAAATTGGTATGCGGACTATTTGTGACTATCAAAAAAATGGTGCATATAAAGACAAATAATATCGTCTACAGTAGCGTATTAAAATAATATGCTGTTCCGAGTTCTCTTCTGTGTTTTAAATCAGGAAAGGGGAACTGTGTTACCCCGAATTTAACGCGAGCGAAGTCACGGGCAAAAGCTAGTTTTAAAATATATTAACTATACAATAACAATACAACCTATCTCAAACATAATTACAACACCCCACAAACAAATCAACCAATATTGAAGTTGTATTGGAGTTGCGTTGGAATATTTCTCAAGCAAATTCTAATATTTCTGATTCAGATGTTTATGCCGTAGCTGTATTGCGTTGTTAATGCATTGGAGTTGTATTGAAGTTGGATCTTGTCTATACGTGTTTTAAAGTAAGAATACCATTGTCTTTGCTGTAATTTATTCGAATTTAATTATTTGTCACTGATTCCGACTAACAATTTGTCTTAAATATATCTTTGTGTAACTTAATGAACACACAAGTTTCAATTCCTTAACCGCCTCGCTTTGAGAACAGCCAACAATTCGAGCCAGACCGACCTCAAAGCTACGAGCAGATACGTTTGTAGGAATTCTGGGAATTATTCATAGTTAAACTTAGCGGACTTTCCTGGGCTGTAGTTTGGGAGCCCACACGAGGTAAATAGTTTTAAATTTTATCTTCACTTGATTTTTTTTTAAATTATTGGTATTGTACTACTTACCTATATTTAATTAGTAATTAGTGCTTTAAAATGAAGATTTTCCAAAACATGCCACTTGTAGTGATTTAAGATATGACTACAAAATACAAGATGTTGTAAATTTATTTAAAAGTAATTCTTTTATTACCAGATTTTTTTGTCGTTGAACTTCGTTTTTCTCTTCATTGAAACTTCAGATTATTTAAAAAAAACATGCTCGAAATCACCGATAAAATAAATAAATAAATAAATAATAATAGGACAATCTTACACAAATCGACCTAGACAGTAAGCTCAATAAGGCTTGTGTTATGGGTACTAGACGACGATATACATGTTTTTTTATTTGCCAGTTGAAAATAATTGTTGCCAGCGATCAAAACGTTTATGACAGCAGTCTGAAGAAAAGGCACGCTTTTCGCATGTTGGGTAACGATACCTAGCAACTAGTAATTCAAATTTTTGCCGTGATCCGCTGATTATTCTCAGTAAAAGTAAAATCAACAATTATAAACCTTAATGAGCAATCATAAAGTGCATTCTTAATTTTGTGCTGTACAGTGGCATATAAAATATTATGTTGAATGCTCCGATGGCCTACTTATTTACTTGTGGTGATTTCCGTAATATCCGTCAAAGGATGCGTTGACGCATTTATCGGTAACACCCGCTATTTACTCACGTTGATACTTTGAGGAAAAATATTTAAAACCACTAGAGTTGTATTTACCAAAATTAGTAATAAAAAAATACACTCGCATACAAATTACATGACAATATATAGGTAACTTCAAGAATGTGCGTTTTACGACTTAAATTTTCTTTACATATATTTTACTTGTATGTGACCGAGCCCTAACGCCGAAAGCGCGAAACAAACAAGTGTATTCGTCATCAAAGAAGTCTAATAATAACAAGTTTTTTCTGTGCCTCAATGCCTCAAACACATTTCCGTCATTAGCAATATGTATATAACAGATAAATATGAATAAATACTTAAATACATAGAAAACACCCATAACTCAGGAACAAATATCTGTGATAAACACACAAACTAAAATACCCTGACCAGGATTCGAACCCAGGACCTCCTGCTTCGTAGGAGGCCGTTAAAATAATACTAGGTATACATAATCAGCCCAAAAAAATGGCCCCACTATACCTAGTACTGACTCGTGCGGTATATTCTTTGACAGTCTTGTTACGGTATAAGACTGGCCGGTTACAAATTTTCACGAGCCATATTTTCAGTATTTTTTTTTAAGTCTGTACCTACTTTGTTGCTCGAAGCTCTAAAGGAGATCGTCAATTTTTGTTAGGTGATCTGACCCAGATTATTTAGGACCATTTAGGAATGGTTCTTACCTTTGAAGAATCGTCATAATTTCTAGATCAGGATGGTGGTAAAAATATTGCGAAATCTAATGGGAAAATTGGAAAATCATGCATTTAAAACTTGAATCTGACAAGGACAATATTTGAAAGCTTGCTTGCCTATGATTTATATATTAATGTAAAAAAAGTACCGTTTTTTAAAGATAATGTACAAAAGCGGACTTGAAAACAAAACGGGAATTATGATGAAATAATAAAAAGTCATATTTTGATCGTATTTATAGTTCCTGTATTTCGGTAAACAAAGACGGCTGTCAAACCATCGTTGATACTATTAACTGAACATTCCTAACACCTACATATTGCGAAGGGATAAGGTTTACCACCGTTAAGTGCGATAGCACTAGTATCTGACATTGCAAAATTGAAAAAAACCGTCCAAGAGCGTGTCGGGCCACGCTCACTGTAGGGTTCCGTAGTAGTTTTCCGTCCGTCACAGTAAGTGTCCCCACTTAAGAGTTAATAACACCGCCATGTAGGATATGATATGAGAGTTCCACGTACAGCGACATCTATCGGCAAATTAAGTAAACTATTGCGCGCGAGCATAAAGTATGGAAGATGATTTTTATGGGATAATTCTTTATTGCGTGAACCGATTTTCACCGTTTTTACTTTATTTGAAAGCACGTCATTTCATTGTAATTTTGTATAAATTACAGGTACAATAAACACTTGCTTATACGGTTGAATTACAAACTTAGTTCAGAAATTATTTTGTATTTTTTTTTTCAAAAACTATTCATCCTATCAAGTTCAAAATAATTTTGCTAGAAAGTTTTTATAAAGTTCTACTTTTGAGATTTTTTTCATATTTTTAAAACTTATGGTTCAAAAGTTAGAGGGGGGGGGGGGACGCATATATTTTTACTTCTGGAGCGATTATTTCCGAAAATATTTACATTATCGAAAAATGATTATAGGAAACCCCTATTCATTTTTAAATACCTATCCAATAATATATCACACGTTAGGGTTGAAATGAAAAAAAAAAATTAACTCCCCACTTTACGTATGGGGGAGGTACCCTAATAAAAAAAAAAACTCCACTTTTTATTTTACCACTTTGTCGGCGTGATTGATATACATATTAGTACCAAATTTCAGCTTTCTAGTGCTAACGGTCACTGAGATTATCCGCGGACGGACGGACGGACGGACGGACGGGCAGACATGGCGAAACTATAAGGGTTCCTAGTTGACTACGGAACCCTAAAAAGATGCGTTTCGGTATCGAAGGAGCATGATATTATGCCATTATGAAACCCACTTTTAATATTCAAACTCCGATCAAAAATGCAAAAATACGCATGTTCAATCTTTAGGCGTTTTAATACAGTCGATTTATAATTTAAACTTTCGTATTCGTAGGCGTAGATACTATTTTAATATTACAATGTTCTAACTTACCGAACAGTATCAAAACGCAGATTATGTAACGGTATACATTGACAGTGTCAAACCAAAAAACAATCACGTTTCAGGCCAGGGTGAAGTTAAACTTTATGTCAATGCCATTAGGACGTTAACGACTTGTCTTGCTGTATTTTAATCGCGGAAAAATCAACATAATGTTTATTTGTTTAGTATTTCTAATTCCCGTTTCATTTTTTTGCAATATTTTGTCTACTTTAGTAATAAAATGACTATTTATTTTACATTGTAGTACAAACTGTATACGGTTTATATCAGGTGGCCCAGAATTGACGATCTCCTTTAATTTTCCTTCAACTTGCGTCTGACAATCTCAAGATGATGCGACTATTCTATATGCATATATCTACATACTAATACAAGTGTAATTAAAATAAAACAGGTACCTAGATGTCAAATATTTACATGAAACATAAATTAGTTAAAAGTGTTAGTTACAAACAGAGTTCTGCGGTTATGAGGGATACTAGCGATAGTTGAAGGTCATCCGTGCAATGGCCATCTATGGTAAATTGTGAACGAAAAAATATTTTATCGAAAGAACATCTTATGAAACTCAACTAAATTTTCGCTTCAATAAAAATTTGATTTCGTTAGCAGACTCTCGCTTCGTAGGTATTTATTAAAATTAATTTAAGACCCCACTCAACTGTCAAAAATGGACGCAAAATTCAGGTTTCAGTGAGTACAGCTATATTAAAAAGGAATTCTAAGAAATCTGACAAAAAAACTGCCTATAATTATATTGAGATGAACCAAGTTAGTCTTCTCATACGTAAAATTTAAATTTATAAAATAATATATCTACCACTATAAAATATAACGGTTGCACTGACGTCACTTTAGTCACTTCACGCGACATGTTTGAGAGCCTAGGTCTCCATCCTCAACCACTAAGAATTTGGCACACTAATACTGAAGAGACTTATAATTTATAATTTAATTCCGAGATTAATTCCCTAATGAGATAAAATGAGCGGTTAAAATAAGAGCTAATGTAAGTTTTATTATCTTTTACGCGGACCGAATGATGGCTAAAAACTAAATACTTATAGGTAAGTTAAACAAAATGTTTACAAAACTATACAACGAGTTTTTTTTTGCTTTAGTTTAAGCATATGTACGTACGATTAGCATAAGTACGATTAAGTAAACGATTTTTTTTTTATGCTAAGTGTAATTGTTATAAGTGTTATAACGGTCACTGATGTAACTACAGTAAGTATTAGGGTATTATGATTAACTCAACTAAACAATTGAAAATTATGACATGTCAATGTAATTTTGAACATTAATACTCCGAAATACAAAGGTATATTTTATTGATGCATTCATCATCATCATCATTCCCTCCTCGACGTATCCGGCGACAGCGACTCCGTCAATTATTCGTTCCCGGATTATGGAAGGCTCGGGTATGACTTGCAAAGCCAAACTTCGTCTTTATGACGCCGTCACACGAGGCGCAGTGAAGGTGACCAGCTAGGTTGTACGTGTATACGTAAGAGGGCTTTGGGCGAGTCTTTCTTATACGAGTATGCCGTCTAGCATCCAGGTCTTCTAAACGCTGGTGTTCATATTGGTCCACTTTTTTAAGAACAGTAGATCGCCATTCCAACCGCAGCAGCGCCATCTTTTCCCAACGTTCAAACGTTATACGGTAAGGTGGCGCTTAAGAACATTTTTGTGCCGCAGGCACTGTCCCCCCTGCTTCCGCTTCCCGCATGAAAGCTCAGCATAGAACACTGCTTTCGGCAATCAACTGTTGTCCATGCGTACGACGTGGCCACACCATCTTAGCTGGTGTTTCGTGATAAGTCCCTCAATACCAGGTAGCTTGACGCGACGTAGCACTTCTGTGTTCGGTACTCTATCCTGCCACTTTATGCGCAGAATTAAACGAAGGCAGCGCAGATGGAAGGAGTCCAATTTTTTGAATAAAACACACATCGGATTTATTGCGGTGTCTCTGAGTACAAAAATAATTAAATGGAGGTTTACACAATCATAAAGATAAAATTAACAATCGATTATTTCGGAACAGCTAAATAGGACACTGGTGTCTTTGAAAAATATACTTAATTTAAACTCAAGAATACCCTTGCAATTAAAGCAAAAAAAAAGCTGTATAAAAAAAATATCCATCATGACTCCCGGTCTAAATCAAAATATTGCATATCTTAAACGGTTTTAAAATTCAAATTCATACTGGTCCGTACTTTTGAGCCGAGGCTGCAATTGCCACGCTCCGGACTTTTGACTTACAGTTTAACATGATACTTGGTTTAACTTGAAACCTGATTTTCAACTTTTCGTTTACTCTGTCAGGATTAAGTCTTCGTCTTCGAATTTAATAAATCTGGATAATCCAAGGTTTATGCTGTTAGACTTATCTACGTTTCTTTACAGTTATATTGCAGGTAAAAATGTTCAGTTCAAAATTTTTATATAATTATAGGTAGGTTATAGAGCACTGGTAGCCTGGCGATAAGACGTCCGACTTTCAATCGGTCTCGGGTTCAAACCCTGACTCGTACCACTAAGTTTTTCGGAACAGTACGGAATATCAAATGAATATCATTTCGTGTTAATAATTGATTTTTCATATAAGTGAAGTTGTAATATCTTCTTTTTGAGAACTAAAAAAAACTCTTAAACCCGATACTTACCAGTCGCTTTTCGGTGAAGGGAAACTTCGGTAGCAAACCAGACCTAATCCCGATAAGGCCTAGTTTCCCCTCTGGGTTGAAAAGTCAGATGGCAGTCGCTTTCGTAGTGTTTACGCCAATTCATGGAATTAGGTTGTCAAGTGGACCCCAAGCCGTGACAAACGCTAGGAGAAAGAAAATGTAGTAGTCTTAGGTTTATCCTGAGAAAATCTGACTTACACATAGTAACCCGTTAGTGAATACATTTATAACTGTTGCAATTTCCCCACGAGATAGGCCTTCTATTGTAGGTACATGTCATGGATAAGGCATTTTTTATTTTAATTTATATTATAGGACAATCTTACACGAATCGACCTAGGCCCACAGTAAGCAGTAATTAACGTATTTTTTGACAAATAAACAATTTTAATTTAATTAATTTTTATTTTAATACTAGCTTTTGCCCGCGGCTTCGCTCGCGTTAAATTCGGGGTAACGCGGTTCTCCTTTGCCCCCCGGAATGCTCCATGCAAACTTCCACCCCCCATTTTAGGGAAGTGGGGGGTTAGAAAGAGACAAAAAGTAGCCTATGTCACTCTCCATCCCTTTAACTATCTCCACTTAAAAAATCACGTCAATTCGTCGCCCCGTTTTGCCGTGAAAGACGGACAAACAAACAAACAAACAAACACATACACTTTCCCATTTATAATACTAGTATGGATTATCTACATTTTCCTTCCACCATTTCCTCCATCTTTCTAAGGTGTGGTTAGTGAAATTCATAACATAGAAGCAGCACAACTTTAAGCCTTCGAGTAATCGCTGAAAATACATAAAAAAGTAACATAAAAATCTCAATATATTGTGAACCTCCTACAAAATTTTGAAGTCAGTTAACAATATAATTACGAGGTTAAACGCGCTAACTAACGCGCAGATGGTGCTGCAATCGATTAAGAAAAACGTCTCTTTGGATCCGACAAATGGTAAAAAAGTCCGTAAATGTATGCGTGCTGAAAGAAAGTAGGAAAGTAAGGAATATAACTACAAGATCCGTAAGTACATTGAATAATTTTAGACAAAGAAGAAGAAAGAACCAACTTCAATTAGACTCCACATTTCCACAAGAAAATGCCCGAGCTAGCGTAAAATATACATAAATCGCTATAGGTGCAGGTCATTATGTTTATCTCCATTGTACCCGTTTTTCCCGATGCGCTTACCGCACTGCGAGGGCTAATGAGGGAAGGGTTGGCACATAGCTTATCACCTTATGGGTGCATTCGAGAATATGTGACATTTTCAAGTCATAGGTACATCATTGTCGTTTGTTAATAGAGTTTAATTCTAAATTATTTATTATGACAGCCTTAATGACAATGACAATGATGTGTACTTTTGATTGAAATTTTTTCCAAATCGGTCCTGCCATCTTCGAATAATCGTTGAACATATATAAACAAAAACCGGCCAAGAGCGTGTCGAGCCACGCTCAGTGTAGGGTTCCGTAGTTTTCCGTCCGTCACAGTAAGTGTCCCCACTTACACCGTACAGAGTTAATAACACCGCCATGTAGGATATGATACGAGAGTTCCACGTACAGCGACATCTATCGGCAAATTAAGTAAACTATTGCGCGCGAGCTTAAAGTATGGAAGATGATTTTTATGGAATAATTCTTTATTGCGTGAACCGATTTTCACCGTTTTTACTTTATTTGAAAGCACGTCATTTCATTGTAATTTTGTAGAAATTACAGGTACAATAAACACCTGCTTATACGGTTAAATTACAAACTTAGTTCAGAAATTATTTTGTAATTTTTTTTCAAAAACTATTCATCCTATCAAGTTCAAAATAATTTTCCTAGAAAGTTTTTATAAAGTTCTACTTTTAAAATTTTTTTCATATTTTTAAAACTTACGGTTCAAAAGTTAGAGGGGAGGGGAGATTTTTTTACTTCTGGAGCGATTATTTCCGAAAATATTTATATTATCGAAAAATGATTTTAGTAAACCCCCATTCATTTTTAAATACCTATCCAACAATATATCACACGTTAGGGTTGAAATGAAAAAAAAAAATCACTCCCCACTTTACGTATATTACGTATATAACCCTAATAAAAAAAAAAATTCCACTTTTTATTTTACCACTTTGTCGGCGTGATTGATATACATATTAGTACCAAATTTCAGCTTTCTAGTGCTAACGGTCACTGAGATTATCCGCGGACGGACGGACGGACGGACGGACGGACGGGCAGACATGGCGAAACTATAAGGGTTCCTAGTTGACTACGGAACCCTAAAAAGGCAACAAAGATCCCAACGAATTGAGAGCCTCCTTCGATATCTTGAAGTCGGTTGAAAAGTAGTTTTAATTTGGACTTTATTGTGCGGGAATACGGTAAACAATTGTGTAATTTCATGTGTGTTATACGTCGTGGAGCAGATATTATGTCCTTCAGCTACACCTAGTGATGGGCACCTTGTAAAGAAGAAACGTAAGTGAAAGTAAGTTACTGTAAGCAACCGTAAGTTTCTCATGAAACTTGATTTTTTTGCAAATTGTACCTCAAGCAAACACTAAAATTAAGCTCAAACACAACAAAAACACAAAATGTAAACAAATAGAATATTAAAAATAGATACCATATAGGATGATGAGTCAATAATTATATGAAACTACTGAAAATAGATGTCATATACTTCAGAAAAAGTGACCAAACCCTCCGGTGTCCGAGGCCAGATTTGAACTGGCGTCTTCAGCTTTCGCGGCTGACGTCCTGACCACTAGACCACCCGGTCACGGCGGAACTTGACAAATTTTCTCATGTATATGCAATCTCTGAATTTGAAACGGCTAGGCGCCGTTGACCATACTCTAAGGGCATGCGCATTACGTGCTTGCACCTCCTATCCGAATCTCTTACGTGATTCTGGTATAGCGAGAGAGATGGTGCTGCCATCTATGAATCTTGAAGCAAATCAAATTATTTTGTTTAATATTTTTTGATTTGCAATTTTTAAGTAGTTACACTACTATATATAAACTGAAAATAGATGTCATATACTTCAGAAAAAGTGACCAAACCCTCCGGTGTCCGAGGCCAGATTTGAACTGGCGTCTTCAGCTTTCGCGGCTGACGTCCTGACCACTAGACCACCCGGTCACGGCGGAACTTGACAAATTTTCTCATGTATATGCAATCTCTGAATTTGAAACGGCTAGGCGCCGTTGACCATACTCTAAGGGCATGCGCATTACGTGCTTGCACCTCCTATCCGAATCTCTTACGTGATTCTGGTATAGCGAGAGAGATGGTGCTGCCATCTATGAATCTTGAAGCAAATCAAATTATTTTGTTTAATATTTTTTGATTTGCAATTTTTAAGTAGTTACACTACTATATATAAACTGAAAATAGATGTCATATACTTCAGAAAAAGTGACCAAACCCTCCGGTGTCCGAGGCCAGATTTGAACTGGCGTCTTCAGCTTTCGCGGCTGACGTCCTGACCACTAGACTATGACACTAGACATATGAAACTATTTAATTAATTGATTCACTCATGTATTGAAAAAACAACAATGAATGTTAAAAAAAGCACAAATGACTTAATTGCCATTAATTTATGGCACTTTGGACAATTGTAAATTCACTGTGATTAATGAAACTACAAAGGAAAAGAAATGTTTTTATTTTTACATTTTTATTAGACGAGTAGGTAATACAATATAAGTAGGCATCGCGAGGAATACAACTACTATTTAAGTAACTTACAGAAGTTGAAATATTTCAGAAGACAATATGATAATTTGAAATGTTTCAAAAACGGCCCATCCCTACTTGCAACTCGTCAATTAATACTTACAGAACTCGTATCCATCACAGATTTGGAACAATGTTTTTCGTGTTTCCCTCTTTATATATTGTTTGTTGTTATCATTCGTCATGTTGCACGTTTTAAACGTAAAGAGTGATTTAAACCTTGTTGAAAACGAACCAAAATGATTGAAAGAGCAACCACGAATGGCGTTCGGATTTTAAAATCGCAATGGTTATGATATATATGGTTTTGACGATCGCTTATTGGTGAAAAACAAAAGCAGTTCACGTTCGAAAGTGATTTGAAGTTAGAATTAGCCTAGGTAGTAGGTATATCATTTTCAGCCATATCTGCGAAACTGCATACCTATAAGTGAAACTGCGAAAAAAGTTTAGTCATATCCATATCATATAAATTCGGGGTATTAAGTATGTACTTCTTTCCATATAATTTATATCTCTATCCGAAGCCAACACCTACTTGAGTACAGTAAGTACTTATAGTAAAATGTGACAGTCAACACGAAAAGGTACCATTCGGCGGCCGGCGCTTACGCTATTATGGCTCGAATATAATACTGAATCTGTACAACATACGACGTAAGCGCCTTCCGCCAAATTGTATCTAGACACAATAGTTATTTATTATACAAGGGGGCAAAGATGATGTTTAACCTCTCGTGCTTTTTTTACCGAGACCCGAGCCAGCGAAAGATTGCAAAATTGAGCCACGAGCGTAGTGAGTGGTTCAAAAAAAGGAATCTTGAGCGTACGAGAGCCTCAAGGCAAGAGAGGTTGAACAAACTTTGCTGCCGAAAATAATACAAAATTTTTCACCAAACCACTACAGGAAAAATATAAGATATAAAATAAAAAAAATCTAAACCAAATGAATTATTTCAGAACCATCTCTTTAAAGTCCATTCTGCCAGATAACGTGAAAAAACAAGTCAAAACTTGTACCAAATTACTTTCCTCACGTGTGAATAAAATGCATTTTTTCCCACCGCTTTCAAGGGAGCGTTTCCGAGGTGGAATGGTGAAAATAGTTTACTATTACGCATGGGAAAGACACGATTCTCATGCAATAACTAAGCACTTTGTAAGCCATCAGGCTGCGTTTCCACCAGAGATGAGCGAGAATCTGTTGGGAGGAATGAGTTTTTAACAACCAATAGAATCACTTCATTTACCAATTCACGCACATCGCAGCTCTAGGATTGGTTCTTAACAAACACATTCCTCTCAACGCACTCATATCTGCATGCCTAGCATAACTTGACGTTTGACGCGACAGTTCATACTTCAAGCGCGACTCGAAGTATGGAGTGACAGGCGACAACGTAAGATATGATAGTCTGCCTGGTGGAAACGAAGCCTAGCATCAGCTATTTATAATACTACAATTAATTTTAAAGGAATCCGTAGTCAAAGCGTAGGTTCCGTAGTGCCAAAGGTATCCAACTGTACGAAGTGACAGCTACGGCCCTGGAACCCATCGAATACGTTTTAGAGGTTGTCAAAATTCCCTTTGTTTCTTACGGTACGACTACAGAAAATGTAAGTAGTTTATAGTAGAAATTTAGTACTAAAATAATAGTTAGATTAGACAAATTAAGTAATAAATCGGACACTTATCTAGTTTTGTATTAAACTTACTAATGGATTAAGTTGAGGCAGATTGGGGCAGGTCCAGAAATCAAGCTAGTCGCGTAATGGTCAACCCTAGAAAGTCGAAAGGCAAAATTGAATGGAGATATCATGTGTGTGATTTTGTAGGGAAGATAACCTTCTGTGTGAAATACTATTATATTATTATTCTGTGGCATTGCCTACGATAATGATAATCAAAGGTAAAAGTCGGTGGTGCGGGCTATTAATTAATATATATTTAAAGAAACATTTTAAACGTGTTTTGAAATTATGATTAGTCTCAACAAAATGGTAATTTTAATTATAATTGTCACGTTTATAATCTATGTAGGTACTAAGTAATTTTCGGCCATAGCTACCATACTGAAGTTACTGAAAAGCTTTGAACCAACAACGAAATTACGATTTGTTTTTTCAGAATACGGGCCGTATTCTAACTTTAAAACACGTTTAGGTACGATCCAACTTCAATACAACTCCAATGCATTAACTACGCAATACAGGCTAGCGCCTAAACGTCTGATTTAGAAATATCAGAATTAGCTTGACGATTATTCCGACGCAACTCAAAACTTCAATATTAGTTGATTATTTGTTGTGTGTTAGAGTTAACTATGTTGAAGATGTATTGTGTTTTTAATGTCTTGTTTATGTATTTTTACCAAAAAAATATTACTTACTAAAAACAGTCCAATCTGCATGCATTAACAATAGAGCTTATACTAGTTATAACACAAAAATGTAATTCAAAGGAATCCGTAGTAAAAGTGAAACTTCGTAGAGGTTCCGTAGCACTGCCTTCGAAAATTTCCATTGAAGGCAAAATTCGGTGGTGCGGGTTTATAGGTATATAAGATACTTTTTTTTAGAAAAAATAATAATAAAAAGGCGACGTTTAATCAGATACCTACACCTGTTAGATTTACCAAGTTTTTAAATATAGGTTATATGATTATCTATAAAACTTTGACACCTAATTTTGGTTTCTTATGTCTAATGTGGGTCTTATCAAACATTCGGAATCGGAATATTGAACTTGAATTTTAACTATTATGATTTTGAATACAAGTAGTGTCTGTTTTAACTATTAAAGAATGAGGATGTCATGTTTTAGGTGTCATAAAGTTAATTTATATTATTAATCTATATGACTGAATAAAATATGAAAACTTCTATAAAATATACATATAAAATATTTTCCTTGAGAAGTCCATTCATATAAATAGCTAGGTAACGTAAGCAAAGCTAGTTTTAGCCAACAAAACATTTTGCCAATTTAACTTTACTCGAAAACGCATGCACAAAAGTGATCGAAAACTCGACTCTAGATCATATTATTATAATTTTGCATAAACGATCTTTCCGCCCCGTACGTCCAATATAGAGGATTGAGATCCGCCGATATTTCAACGGACCCCGACCCGCTGAAATGTGGCAGGGTCAGCAGAAAAGCTTGTTATTTCGTATGATAATGCGGGGTTTGGTGGGATTAGATTTGGGGGCAAGGTTGAGTCGTTTTGCTAACTCTGTTTTCCATTTACAATACAAATAGTTTAACTTGTATGTACAGGATGTAACAAAAATAGTGGTAATCCGTTAAAGGGCATAATTGGGTTCGTATTGCGATCAAGAAAAAGGAGAAAAAAAATTTTAACGCAAAAAATTTTTTTTTCACGTGAAAATTTTTTTCTCATCATCATCAATTATTTAAGAGCTGGGCTCTTGTCGGTGGAGCAATTTCCATGTATGTCTGTCCATTGCCTTCTCCTTGACAGCCTGATACGACACGACGTTTATTTTTTCCTTGACTTGATCCATGTATGCAATTCTTGGCTTCCCTGGTTTCCTCTTTGCTTCAACTCTCCCTTCTAGAATGTTTTTAATAAATTCGTCATGTCGTAGCAGGTGTCCAAGCATCCTTCCTCTCCTATTTTCTATGGTTCTCAACAAACTTCTTTTTTCTTTTATTCTACATAGAACATCTTCATTGGTCATCTTCTCCTTCCAGCTGATCTTCTCCATGCGACGCCAGCACCACATCTCAAACGCCTCTCATACTTTTTCAAAATTAGAATACGATACCAATTATGGCCTTAAACGGATCACCAGCATTTTTGTTACACTCTGTATAAATAGTTTTAATGATTGTGTTAAAAATCTAGTATATAATAATGACAGATAGGTTATGTACGCTCCAATAGTTCTTGTTCCTTTAGTCGTCAACACAGTGAATCCTCCTTTTTGTAAAGGGTCGGCAACGCGCATGTGACGCCTTTGGAGTTGCAGGCGTCCATAGGTTACGGTAGCTGCTTACCATCAGGCGGGCCGTATGCTTGTTTGCCACCGTCGTGGTATAAAATAAAAAAAATAGTGAAGTACTTATAATGAGTAAATTCAAACAATTGTCGCTAGTTGCGCACTGGCCAGCGTGAGATGCAGACATGTCAATGAGCTCCCGTTAACCGCGTGAGAAAGAGACAAACTGTAATTTTCTAACAATGAGGGTGACAAAGATGTAATGATTGTCAAAATAGATAAACATAACAGAATCGTTGCTAGGTTATGAAATAACTCTATAAGTATTTTTCTGCTCATTTTGTCAGAGTATCCCCCATAGTCAATATAATTGGTAATACGTGGGGCACTAGGAAAGTTGTGAGATACTTCAAATTTAAAAAAGGAACGGCACTGGTTTATACTTTTTTTTAAAGATTATTTGTTCAGCATTCAAACACAGACAACCATTTGATGAATCATTTCCAAATTTAAAAAATACGGTTATTTTTTAATTCAATTCCGCGGTAATTTTTCGTCAACCATGGATTTTTCGCGAGAACATTTCCGTGCGATGATTTTGTACGACTATAAGTTTGGGTTGAATGAAAGTGAGTGCAGAGAGCGATTAGTTTCAGCATTTGGGGACTGTGCACCGTCGCGTGCAACAGTTTTCAGATGGTTTACCCAATTCAAACGTGGAGACTTCTCCTTGAATAAGGATGAAGGAAGTGGTCGTCCAGCTACTTCAGTTACAGAAGAAAACATCTTAGCTGTAAAAAAAATTATAAAGGAAGATCCAAAAGTGACTTATAAACAAATAGAAGAGGTTCTGAAGATTTCATCGCCGGCCATTAATGATATTTTACACAACCTTCTTGGTGTCAGAAAACTATGTTCACGATGGGTGCCTCACGCATTGAATGAAGAACAAAAAGGAGCTCGCGTCACCTGGTGCAAATATATGCTCATAAAATTTAACCAGGGTGAGGGACGGACCATCTTTAATATTATTACTGGATATGAGAGTTGGATTTACCAATACGATCCACCAACTAAGCGGCAATCGACAGTTTGGGTGTTTCCTGACGATGAACCTCCAACAAAGGTGAAACGCGGGCGAAGTGTCGGAAAAAAAATGGTGGCCACATTTTTTTCCGCAAGTGGTCATGTAGCTACAATTTCTTTGGATGACTAAAAGACTGTGAATTCTCAGTGGTATACTGAAGTGTGCTTACTGGCTGTGTTTAAAAATTTGACTGAAAAACGACCTAAATCTGGTTTGAGGGGGCAATTTCTGCATCATGACAATGCGTCTCCACACAAGGCCATTCTCACCAAAGACTTTTTGAAGCGTACGGATATCGAAGAGTTGTGTCATCCTCCATATAGCCTCGATTTAGCTCCTTGCGATTTTATTCTCTTCCCGAAAATCAAACTCGGACTTCGTGACACGCGATTCAATAGTCCTGAGGATGCTCGGAATGCCTACTTGCAGGCCGTAGAAGACCTTCCTAAAGAAGAGTACCGGGAATGCTACAAATCATGGTTTAAGCGGATGAACCGTTGCATAGAAGCTAACGGAGAGTAATTTGAGAAACTGTAATAAAAAATATTTCAATAGCTTTAGTAGTTTTTTTGTATCTCAAAACTTTCGTAGTGACCTAAGGTAACCCGGGTTTTGGACCCGGGTATATCCTTAAACTACGCCTGGACACGGGTATGTCCTTAAACTACTGCTGGTGAGTAAAGTTGTCAAAGAGCTCAAAGAGGACCCAGTGTATTGACGATTAGGGACCCTCTTGTTCCTTTAGCCGTCAAAACAGTGAATCCTCCTTTTTGTAAAGGGTCGGCAACGCGCATGTGACACCTCTGGAGTTGCAGGCGTCTATAGCTGCTTACCATCAGGCGGGCCGTATGCTTTTTTGCCACCGTAGTGGTATAAAAAAAGAGATTTGTGATATTAATTACTAGCAAGATAGTTTAAAATTTATAAATCACAGAAAAGCATACATTCAGCCAGAACCAACAAATACTTGTACTCCTTGTTATTTTACCCGCGTGCGTTTCGGAGGAAAAACTAACCTAAATGTTGCTCCAAACTATTAACTATGAGGACCGTGCGCGTTGGAGGGTGTGCCATCATCAGAATGGCCACGCTCTGCCCCGCCCCGAACGGAATTACCTCACCCCGCGGCGGCTGATTAGTAGAGAACTAGTAGGCTAATCCGTCAGGTTGGCAGCGCATCGATAAAAAGCAAAATGTCGGTGTATAGTCAAACGTCATTACGACAGCGGAAACGGCGCCTTACGCGCACACATTCAAGCGTGTACAGATGTGCCGTGCACACAAAGGCGCTCAAACGAGTTTTGTAGTATGACGTGTCCGCCCTGTGATTCCGTGCCAATAGAAAGTGCTGCCTCCAACATTTGATTCACGTATCCTTGAACGTACAAATGCCTGCCATCTGGTGGACTAATTTACTGAAATTTCATGAAATTCTGATGTGCAAAATTGGAATTGTGATGTGATTGAAATTGTGATGTGTGTGTGTGTGTGTGTGTGTGTGTGTGTGTGTGTGTGTGTGTGTGTGTGTGTGTGTGTGTGTGAAATTATGATGTATGTGTAGTTTTTGCGTAGTTAACGAACAAACGGATTTCTCCTTACGCGTTCATTGTATTTATATGGACCTATAAAATATTATTTGTAAAGGTGTTTTCATGTTTATTTGGGCACAAACGGTACATAGTGCTTACAGGTTGAAATAAAAATACTAATAGCAAAATTAGTACCGTGCGACTAAGAAAAACTACGAGAAAAAAAAATACGAAAAATATTTTTTTGTATGGGGTTTTCGTCCCAGTCGGCCAACCTTCCATACAAAAAGAAAAATTTTCGCGTAATTTTTTTTTTTACTTTTTCATTATTGAAATACAATACTTATTACACTTTTATTGATCACAAGCATTTTAGTGACACCTTGTAGCTACAAAACATTTACATAGACCAATGCAGTTGTCATTAATTGCTGAATCATTTAAGACAAACAATTACGCGATGACTTATTTAAAAATTATACATAGTATAAAACAAAGTCGCTTTCCGCTGTCTGTCCCTATGTACGCTTATATCTTTAAAACTACGCAACGGATTTTGATGCGGTTTTTTTAATAGAGAGTGATTCAAGATTAAGGTTTCTATGTATAATACATGCATAATTAATTATGCAGTACGCGGTAGAGAAACACTGATAATTTTAGAGGTCAATGTCTAATGTCATGTCGTAAATAATTAATGAACACATTTTTTTGCGCTTACATTGCAAACGCTGGATGAACCCTACGAGATAGATCAAAATAATGTACTACAGTATTGTACACCTAAAAAAGGTCTACAAAAAACTTCCGTTTATCTCTTTCTCCAACAATAAACGTTTTTTTATCCCGTGCGAGGTCGGGGCGGGACGCTAGTTATTTATAAAATGTGCATATATGTAAATAACAAAATTACAAGGAACGTACTTCAAGTAAATTCTTCGTCAGAGTAATAAAAAAACTACGTTTGTAATGTAGAAAAGTGGTTGCTAAACCACACATAAAGTGTCACTTTCTGAGCTGTATTGTAAAAAAGGTTTTTGCTGGCCGTACGGTAAAGCATAGTTTAGATTCCCGCAAGTTTATGTGAAACAATATGAGCGGGTCAACTTCTTACAGAGATGCTTGCGATGAACGAAATATTCATGCCACAGAACAAAACAGCTAGTACGTTGATGATTAAAGGCATTGAAAATTTCGTCAACTAGTTACTTGGACCCATAGCTTCATTGGTAAAGCGATCGAGCCTCGGCAAGGCGTATCGATGCAGGTTCAAGTCCTGCTGGGTTGATTATTTTTTCAATGTTTTCAATGAATGAGACTGAGAATTTGTTTATTACCTATTAATGGTTACGTCTTTTCGTTCCCATAGGATTGTGTCAGCTAACTTATGTCTAAAAGATCTGTGTAAGCTGAAGGTGTTATATCACAGTTGTTATGGATGTTAATATTATGTATTTTATTATTATGTTATATTACATTACATTTATTTAATTCGGAGGGGACGGGGAGCCGCCGCCCCTAGAGACCAGCGTCTCATGTCTTTATTTGGAGTATAAATAGGTGATTTCGCCTATTCTATTATTTGTTAAGAGTGGGTTAAATTCACCATGAGCCAGGTAGGCGTCGCCAGGGGTGACTAGGTCTGTATTTGATTTAATAACAAACTATTATATGAGTGGAATGCCCCACTTTAAAAACATGCAAAAATAAGTAGTACGTTTACGTCTCAGAATCTATAGCAAGAATTAAACATTGTGAAAGCTGTAAACTTATAATAGATGTCATACAGGATGTATCATAAATAGTGGTTATCTGTTTAAGGGCATAATTGCTATCGTATTGCTACTAAGAAAAAAGAATTTTATCTACACTCATATTGTAAGTTCTCTAAAACGTGTTCGAAAACGGTAGGCAATGGCTAGCATTACCACGACCGATTTTACTATGATAAGCTTTTTATCCGTAGCAGTAACGTAATTTTAACTTTTCATGCTCAATTATTGATGTGCTATGAGTTTTGATAACATAATGTCCACCTGCACCCTCCCGGGGATCCGCCGACAGCCCGACACGCGCCCGCACGACCGCCGGCACACGAGAGTTGGCCATGGTGGCGGTGCAATGGCGGCCATTCCATGGTTTCCAAATAAGGCATTTAGAATAAATAATATGAGTGTAGATAAAGCAGTGTATGCAACTGTACGTAATTAGGCCTTAAAACACTCGTGTGATCTTATTATGAAATTCGCCTGCGGCTCATTTCATAAAACCACACTCATGTTTTAAGGACCCTTATTACATAAACTACTATTTTTGGACACGAAATAATTTTTCTTTTGTATGGGACACGTCATCCCAGCCGGCCGACCCTCCATACAAAAATTTTTTTTCCCGTGAAATTTTTTATTTTTCTTATTTTTTAGTAATTATAATACCCAATTATTTACATCTTGTATACTAAAGAAAAAATTACCTAGGCCTCCGTTGCCCAGCATATGACATCTATATAAGTTTATAATTTATATAGTAGTGTGCCTACTTAAAAGAAAAAAAATCTAAATATTTATTAAAAATAATCTGATTTGTTCTTCAGTTATTTGAAAGCTGTTGTTGCTTTATACGTCAAAATCAGGGACCCGCCCACCCCTTCCCAGAAAAAAGCCTTTGAAGGGCTAGTCGTTCGTTTAACAGCCCAAATCACTTGCTGTCCGATATCGATTGAATACCCATTCATTTTACTTAGCCGTATGAAGGGGTTTCCCTTACGAGACTACCTCTACTGATAGAAAAACCCTTTCGAAAGGCTATTTTTAAGCGCTTGGAAAAGGTATCTGATATTCGTTAAGGGAACCGCTTACCCGTATTTAAAGCGCTTTAAGGTGATACATGACTGAGGTTGTGCTCAGCAGATTTAAATTTTTTCGAAACATATTTGAAATATAAGTTTGATACTTTCAAGAATGATTTACGACTATATGACCGAGGGATTTGTGGGAGGAAAACACGATTGGCTACAATTTCCTCGAGAGTTTTATTATTCAAAGTCAGGTCTTATTTTAACCTAAAACTGATTTTATTGCTCAATTATAAAGACAATAAGGATAAAATTGTATTAACTAGTTCTTTAGGATTGTAGGATGAAAATTTAATTCGTTGCTTACTTTCACCTTGAGATGGCATAAAGTGATATGACGCTTACGAAATTTCATAAACGCGCTTCCAGAGTTCCAGACTAGCCCTCGCTCCTTCCAGGCGCCACGAATTACCTTGGCGCTATCCTTTGCTACGTTTGATCAGTCTGTAAGCCGCCACGGCCAACGATGGGTTATTGTTTGTCGGCGTCAGCGCTTATTATTACAAAAATATATAATAAATAAATAAATAAAGTGCTTTTAATTATTTATTACACTTTATTTGCAGATCTGTTTACAACAACGTTTTTAGCGTTGATCAAACCTGTATCTCCATACAAAAATACTCGTATAATATGTAGTTAACTTTTAGAGTAGTCGTTTGAACTACAGAATAAACAACAGTAAGTTCACTCCAACTATACTTGCGCGCTGGGCGAGACACGCCGGTTTTGTACCTACTTATATTATAACATAGAACATGCGAATCATGCGATAAACTATTAAAAGATACTTAAGTTAATAATATTATTATTATTGCAAGATAATCAATTGCGTAAACAATAGATTTTTTTTTTTACCTTATGGAGTTTGTCCAAATAAAGAAGTGTCGTGGTTTATATGGGAGCTCATACATTCTACGATACTTCTCTTTCCGGACAGATTCTACCTCAGTGTAAACAGCTTCTATATAGTACAGTGAACGTATTTCGGCCTTTTCCGGGGCAACCTTAGGAGCCACGTCAGAAATGACACAATAATGAGAGCAACGAAACTCCTCTAGTCAGTTTGCTATATACTATGCTTATTTCTAGATCTGGACACCTGGCAGCTGTAAAGTGGTGGAGGTCAAAGAAAGCAAACCACTTCAAGAAAACCAATCCTAGAGTTCTGAGTTTCATGCAATATTATGAGAAATTATATAAATAATTAGATTATATCATTGCCAAAAGTTTCTGTTGTAGGAAGTAGTGCCAAACGACGTATAATGTAATTCATAGTTTGTCGCCTACCGTTTTTGTTTCCGTGATAATACGCAATGTTTTTTATGCTAATGTTAAAATATAGGCCTTGTCCTTTATAACTGAGACAAATTCGGCAGTTTTTACCTATTTTGGTATTACTATTTTCTCTGACCTCCACCAATTAAAAGCACCCAGATGCCCGGATCTAGCAATAAGGATAGTATAGCAATCTAACCAGTTGCTCTCATTATTGTGTCATATCTGACGTGACCAGCTCTTAGTCCAAAAGGGAGCGGAGGAGAAAACATGTGCAATTTTCATACAAATTGCGCAGCATATTTTAAGGGGTGTCAAACAGGGACTGAAAGGCTACCTTTATAAACGGTTTTTACAGAGTCTTTTTAAGGCAGTTTAACTCTTTTTTCTCAAAAATCGTCATGGTAGAGTCCTTTTCAGCTAATTAGGGAGTGTAGATTTCGAAAATTTTGTCTGTTTTTAAATCCAAGATGGCGGATACACTCTGTTTTCTCAAAAACCGTTATGGTGTCGTTTTCGACTAATTAGGGGATACAGATTTCGAAAATGATGTGTGTCTAAAATCCAAGATCGCTGTTGTACACTTCTTTATGAAAAATCGTCATGGTAGTAATTTCCGGCTAATTAGGGCGTGAAGATTTCTTAACTTATGTCTGTTTTAAAATCTAAGATATAATACTATACGCGGTAATACACTCTTTTCTGAAACCTACATACTACCTACTGGATCTCAGGATTGGAGAAACATAGAGTCATGCAGTTTTGGCTCAAATCGCTCGACGTAATGAGCAGTTGAAAACATAGTCACTCTAAAGACCTCAATCTTTTTACATTTCACTATAATAGTTATTGTAGCGTCATTAAACCAAAGTTTAGGTAGGTATATTTCACATTTATCTACAATATTTAGTACAGCGCCATCTATTTAACTTAAGTTACCTACTTCCTTTTGTGTCAGTTGAGATTTAATAATTTTTTAACCGGGTTAGTTCAATGGCAAAGAAGTTATAATATCGAACCTATTTTGTCAACTTAATGACCTGGTTTAGACATTTCATCTAATCGCTAAACCAGTTTAGTGAAATGACAAATCTAGTTTTACTCATTCATTTTACTCAGATTTAGTTAGATTACTAGAGAAATGATGGAATGGGTAAGCCATTTTGTCATCCTGCGCGATTTTATCATATCTCTTAGCCATTTTAATTTAAATTGCAGTTTGAATTCCGAATATAATCCGTTTTAAGTTGTTCGGGTTGGTTGAGGGTCACAGTTCTAACCTAACCTAGCCCACTCTTTGAGCAGCCGTTCGGATTCATTGAGGGTTAGAGCTCTAACCTTACTTAACTCACTTTTTAGCAGGTTCTTGATAGATTGTGGACATATAAATACTAAGTAAAGCTTAAAATTCAGGTAGGAGAATCTGCTGTACTTGTACTATTAATTATTCTGTACTATAACCGCCATCTTCATTCGCCCTGCGCTATCATACTATCATCATATCATACGGCCTACGAAACGCTCTCTTCACCATCTTAAGGAATTTTGACTTCCTCAACATGATCAACATGGTTCAGGTTGCGACAGGGGAGAGCAAAATGGTGGTGCGTGTCGAGGGGGAACTTACTGACGATTTCACAGTAGTGACGGGGGACTCAAGCAGGGCGATGCCTTGTCACCTATGCTCTTCAACTTAGTCTTAGAATATGTCCTAAGGAAAGTTTTAACACTAGAGGGATGGCTAGAACTGAGTTGAAGGCACAAGATGATAGGATACGCAGATGATCTGGCCATCTATAGACCAGGTGCGGGAGTCCGTAAGGGTCCTTGCAGATCGAAGATCGGCCTAAGGATATCCCACGAAAAAACAGAGGAGTATCTCCACATGAAACGATACAAAAACACTCGTATTCAACCGTAGTACCTGCATATCGGAGATACTACTTACAGAGGCATGGAGAAATTCAGGTACTTAGGCTGCACCATCACAAATATAAAAACTCGCAGCGAAGAAATCAAAATCCGAGTGCAATACACCTTGCGATGCAGTGCTGCCCTTCACAAAGTGTTAGCGTTTAAACTGCTGACCAGATCCGCTAAAATCCGTATTTATAAAACCATTAGGCTAATCCTTATGCACGGTTGTGAGGCATGGACACTGATACTTGGAGAGGAGAATATGCTGCTAGTTGCAGAAAGAAAGATACTTCGCAAGATCCTCGGGCCGAAACAACGACTGGATGGAAGCTGGAAAGTTCTAAAGAACGCGGAAATAGAAGACCTGGTGGCTGAACCTAATATTATAGGAGAGACCAAAGCTCACAAACTTCGCTGGCTTGGCCACCTCGAGAGGATGGGGGAAGATTGGAAAGTGAAAAACGCATTCCATGGTTGTCCGGAAGGGCGACGCCCTGTTGGACGACCACGGTATCGCTGGAAAGACATGATCGAGGCGGATCTGAGCGAACTCCGAATCTGAAATTGGCAAGAGCTAGCGCAGGATCGAGGAAAGTGGCACACCCTCGTATCGGAGGCCAAGATTCACTTTGGGTCGCTGAGCCAACGGAGTGAGTAAGTAAGTAGTAAGTACAACCGCCATCTTGGATTTTAAAACAGATCATTTTCGAAATCTACACCCCCGAATTAACCGGCAACGATAGATAGATCTGGGCATCTGGCAGCTTTTAATGGTTGGAGGTCAGAGTGATTCACCAACAAAAATTTTCTGTTGGAAAAAAGTAATACCAAAATAGGTAAAAACTGCCCAAGTTTTCTCATTTATAGAGGACAGAACGACAAACGACCAACTATGAATGATAAAGGGCGGTGAAAACTTTTTGTAGAGGGCGCTGTTCCGGATTCCATACAACTGCATACAGTGAGAGAAGATGAATGGTCCTTAACAATGTACTGAAACTATATACAGTCAAAAGGCTTTTCTTAGGGGAAATCTTCCCTGTCGCTTTATTCTACAGCATTTTAATTTTAGAGTATTTTGGAAACTTTAGAATTTCACTTAGGGACCAATTCGAGATGAAACAGTTAGTAATTTTCGCTAAAATAAATAAAAACTACTTCCCACCATACAAATTTTGCTTTTCTAAGGACCATTGTTGGAAATTTCATTTTGACAGTTCCCCATTATATATGATATGGCGTCGTTTGGCACTATTTTTTCCAACAAAAACTTTAGGCAATGATATAATCTAATTATTTGCATAATTTATTATCATATAGAATTAAAAAAAATATATTAAACTTAGAACGCTAGGATTTGTCTTTTTGAAGTGGTTTACATTCTTTGACCTCTACCAATGAACAGCTGCCAGATGTCCGGAGCTAGAAAAAAGCATAGGATAGCAAACTAACTAGGTTTCGTGTCTCTCATTATTGTGTCATATCTGACGTAGCCAGCTCTCCGTCGTATTTATTGATAACTATCATTAATGTTTATTTAAAAACGTGTATATACGATCATATAATATACGAGTATAATAGTGCATACACGCTTTTGTACGATATGATGTACATGTTCGAGTGAATCTGGCTCATCGTCGTTTTGTCGTTTGTTCCAAGTGAACTATCTTTGAGCCTTTAGTCTGAGCGAACTACCACATGACCGCGTTCGCAAGGAGGCGGGACTACGCGATGATTAATCCACCCATAATCGAGGTACATGTATTTTCTGGTACTCGTCTAAAAAGCCAAATGAATGGGTTTTGAGAGGCAACTGCTTTGAAAAGCAAAGCCTTACGAAAACCCTTCAATTCAATGTTGACACCGTGGTGTTCGCGAAAGAAATGGCACAAATAATGAATATTCACATCGATACTTCGTAAGAACTATTATATAATCTGTGCCGATACATAAACAAAAAAAATACAGTTCCAAACTTCCCAAAAGGATGCGTCGCACGCGCTCCAAATTCTTCCGCCCCTTCGCCACACAAAAGGTAACCGTATTACAATGCAATAAGGTACTTCTTAACCGCAAGCAGCGGCAACTTGGCGGCTTTGTCAAAGGCGCCGCCGCTTTGACACCGCGCTAGAAATACGGTCGTCTAACGTAAATTTACAATTTTGCTCTTATTGTCATTAGGAAAAGGATAAAAATTGCATGAGCGTAGAAAGGGAAACCCCTTCAAGAGCTACCAACGCTACCCTTTCGAAAGGCTTTTTTAAGCGCTTGAGAAGGTATCTGATATTCGTTAGGGGAACTGCTTACCCGTATTTAAAGCGCTTTAAATAGCTAAATGAATGGGCATTGAGAAGCAACGGCTTTGGCGAGCAAAGCCTTACGAAAAACCCTTTCAAAAACCCTCGAAGGGGATACCCTATTTATAGCGCTTTAATAGCCAAATGAATGGGCCTTACGAAAAACCCTTTCAAAAACCCTCGAAGGGGATACCGGGCGAGTCCCTGGTCAAAATAGATATTTTACAGAAAAAAAAATCCAAAACAAATCTATAGTTTAGTCGGAGTTTCTTACTTAGATCACAGAGAGAATCATACTGCCTTTTTTCTTACGCAAGTCCTATTAACCAAAGAAAAAGAAGGAGAAATCTCTTTTCTTTTACTGCTGCTGACAACTCTTCTTCCTCCTAGCGTTTGTCCCAGATTCTTGATATATTGAGCCTGGAGTCCGCTTGGCAACCTAATCCTAGGAATTATCGTAGGCACTAGTTTTTACAAGAGCGACTGCCATCTGACTGACCTTCCAACCCATAGGGGAAACCGGGCCGTGTTGGGATTAGACCCGGTTTCCTCACGATGTTTTCCTTCACCAACAAGCGAATGGTAAGCATCCAATGATATTTCGTACATAAGTTTCGAAAAACTCAGTGGTACGAGCCGGGGTTTGAACCCGAGACCTTCGGATTGAAAGTCTGACATCTTACCGCCAGGCAACAGCTTTTAGCAATAAGACCGCCTGTTGTTGCCGAATTTTAAGTTTTATGTATGAACTGTGTGCAAGAAAGATTATTTAAGTCTGGTTTGCAAGAATATAGTGCGCTTTAATTATTAAAATTTGACAAGTCTATGATGAAACTCCCCATTCCGGCTCCTACCTAGTCCAACAAAATTTGCAGTTTGCTATCCAGCGCGGCAATGCTGCTAGCATTTTTGGGACGTTTGGACTGGGTGAAGGTCGTAGTGGGATGTAGTTTAAGGTGTCTTATAGTATTTTTAGCGTATATCTTTTATCCTGGTATCTCTATGTGGCCGCTACAAACAACGAAATGGCTAGGCCCCACTGGAGAAATACAACAAGGACGGCCAAAGAAAAGATGGGTCGATGATACAGTCAAAATAACTGGGTAAAACTGGATGAACACCGCTCAAGATAGACAAAAATGGATTAATATGGAGAGGGCTTTCACCCTATACGGGCCATACAATAAACTGTCTATTACAATACAGGATCAAGATTGTAAATATATAATTGTATGGATAAATAAAGCTATAATAATAATAATAAATAAAGGTTGAACACGCCAAAACTTGGGCACGCAAAATTTGTTTTTAAACCAGTTTGAAAATAAATAACTACATTATGAATACCACATTTAATGACAAATTAAATGAATTCTAAAATCACATTTTTAATTTTAATTAATGTTTACACAGTAAGCCATAGATCGAACTTTTCTACGCACACGGCTCATAAGACTTTGCACCATCTCTTTAGAAAAGATTTTTGTCGCCCAGGTCCATATTTTTTGTAGCTCAGGGACCGATTTTACTTCTCCGCCTTTCTTTTTTAGAATTCCTTTCATAATACTCCAGTACTCTTCAACAGGCCGCAGTTCCGGACTATTTGGCGGATTGCATATTTTGGGTACCACCATTATCCTGTTAGCGTTGTACCATTCCATAACTGATTTTGCGTATTAGCAACTGGCTAGATCTGGCCAAAACAGCGGTGGTGAGGCATGCTGTCTTATAAAAGGCAGCAAACTCTTCTGTAAACAATATTTCTGATAAATATCGCCGTTTATTGTCCCGGTGGTGATAAACGAGCGACTTCTTTTACCACAGCTACATATTGCCTGCCAAAGAAGGTATTTTTTTGGAAATTGCCCTTATTTTTTTAATTCAAAATCTTCAGGATTATCTGTTCGAGATTTGCTAGTATAAAACTCTTGACCAGGTATTTGTTTACAATCCAATTTTATATACGTCTCGTCGTCCATCACCGCGCATTTAAATTTTGTAAGAAAATCTTCATAGAGTAGTCGCGACCGTATCTTTGCGGATAAGTTCTGTTTTGAGTCTCTATCTGGTGCGGCCTAGACTTTATAACTCCTCAGTTCTGCCATCTGTTTCACTTTTTGGACATAGGACTAAGACATTTTCACTTTTTTAGCAACATCACGAGATGAAATCGTATGATTTGAGGCAAAAATCTTTAAAATACTTTTTCCTGTTTCTTATTCTTGAATCCCTGCAACCCACCACTTCCTGGCTTTCTATCTATTGTCAAGCGTTCACGGAAACTTTTTAATACGTGACCAACGGTAGATTGTGGATATTTCAGCCTTTTCGCGATATCTATGTAGCTTAACATGGGATTTTTTACATGTTCGTGCAAAATGCGTTCACGTTTTTGATATTGTACGCTCGACATTTTGCCAACGAATAAATAAAAGAAAATAAAACTATCATCATTTTATAGCCCAGTTCCTTGTGAGAAAATTGTTGTTTCAAAAGTTTAAATATCTCCATTTTTCGAATAACTATAGCTATTTTTATATGCCCAGGTTTTGGCGTGTTCAACCTTTAGTATTTGTAGGTTGTTTATTTCGTAAGTATATAATAAGTTAGTTGACATGTCTTTTAAAATAATGACTAGTTTTAATATTTGTTGAAATAAATTAGTATTTATGAACCAACTCAACTAAAAGTAAATAAATTCAATTTGCGATAGAATCGTCAAATGTTTGCTAAAATATTTTATATAAGTAAAACTTTGTACAATTTGATTGAGTACCTACGCTGATTACTTCTGTGCCGGGTCTTGTATCGTCGAAGGGTAAACACGATTGAGGTCCCGATCTCTGATTCCTTTCAGATGCTCCTCGGTAAACGGATTATAAACATTTCTAAAGAAAATACTCACAAAGGGAGCTCAGAATGTTGGGGGAAACTGTTAGAATAGATGATCTATAAGTATTTTATCATTAGTTATTTCAAAAATGTAAGTACCATCATCTTAGCTTAGCGAGCACAAAGATGTTCCTGGAGTTGCTGGCGTCCATAGGCTACGGTTTTCGCTTACCATCAGGCAGACTGTAGATACCTATGTTTAATTCACACGCCCTACTGCTAGAAGCAAAACTTATCTTTGCCAAATTATGTTCGTAGGTACTAAAATTTATAAAAATATAGGTACTTAGTCATAGTCATTTATTTATAATATTTTAAATATTACATATCAAGTTACATTACATTGGTACTCATTGATTATTTTATTATTTTATATTTTATTATTATTTAGATATTAAATTAAGTGATTTCCTAATTACTTATACATACCGGGTGTTTTTTACGGACCAGATTGTGCAAGGTGCAGGTAAGCCATACAGAACAATTTCTATGGGTTCGTTTTACAGGTTTTCTAGGTACTCAAAGCTTAAAAAGTTTAAACCTCAGCAGCAGGAGCGAGGGTTCTTGATTTATAAAAACAGTGAGCAAAACTCAATTTTGCTGCGAGCGTGAGACAAAATGACCTTGAAGTGACCTTGGAATTACAGTGTCATTCCGCGCGCTAGGTCGAATACAAATTCGAAATACTCGGAGTCTATTCGCGTTGTCTTTTTCACATCGTTAGTAAATAGAGAGAGCCAGAAATATTTTAAATGTCACTCTATTTTTAATTTGTATTATAAACTTTCGATATCAGTCAATCTAATTTTATTTTATCTTAATTTGTATTATGAACTTTCGATATCAGACAACTGAAACAGAGTCAGAACGAAACGTTCTGAAACGCACACAAGTACTAATTTGTAAATATAGTTTATACAATTTTTTTTTAAATTTTTAACGATACAACACTTAAAATAATTTACGTTCTTTATTTCAAAATAAAATAAGTAAAAACGGAAAAATTACAAGATTATCATGTGAAAAATCGTCGGTGAGATTGCCAATTCCGTTATGTGCATTTTATCAAAAAAATTTTTTCACAAATTTGGAACCGAAATTGAATTCTGCATCTAACGCAAAGACCCATATATGTAAATTCAACTTGGATCAGCTTTTGACAATTCACGTTTGTGATTGTACCTTAAAAAATAAACACTCATGTGTAAAAAAGCACATACGTAATTTGGTTGTCTCTAAACTTCAACTGACTTGGTAACTATCGCTGCACATACGTGATTTTTTTGTCGTAATGTGACGGTAGATAATATCTACCGTCACATTACGACATTGATATTATCAACAACTTACTCAGTACAACTGTGAACTTAGCGCAAAAAACGTCTTTTCTCCAAACAATTTTGGATAACGGTAAGTAAAACCATTTACTACTATCACTAGTAATACTCTTAAAGTCAATTTACCTGTCATCTGCTCATGTATACACTATTCATGTTATTTTGGTGCAATAATGTTTAAATAGTAAGTTAACAATTAACTTTGCAATATGTGGGTACGTAACCTACCTTTAATTCTGTTTATATAGAAACATTGACATTATTTATTTATAGAAATATATTAATAATTAACGTTCTATACGTTATTAAGCAACCATTTTGTAATATTTTGGATAGATAGATTTAGACAGATACATTTATTTATTTCATAATATAAATTGACATTATAGATTAAACGATATCAATCTTCATGCATTTATATTATGATCGTCAAGTGGAAAATACATTTTAGTTTGAAAAGAGAACAATACTTTAGTCTAATAAATATGGTTCTAGCATAATTATCCATTAAGTTTAGACACAAATGATCTACATGTATATATATAATATGTACGCTTAGACAACCTTTAACTGCATCTTGGCCAATTAAATAATTGGGTTATTTTTTTGTTTTAAATTCAACATTTTGTTTGCAGGTTAGTCACAGATATAAAATAAATAGAAATTATGTCTAAAAAGGGTAAACACTGGCGGTCTAAGTTGCTGATTGATCTTAGCACAGGACAAATAAGTAGCCACGCACCTGATTCACATTTCTCTTCTGATACCTTCATACCAAATTCATATAGTCCAAGAGACAGTCGACCAATTCACTGCCACAACACAAGTACTCGCAGTCCCCCAAGGCTCGTGCCGACTATTGAAAGTGATTCCTATCACCACACAAGTCAAAATGATCAACGTGACCGGGTTTCGCTAAATTCCACTGTGATAAATACCTGTCTTGAAGAATTATGCAACAATAGCTTTGATCCGCATTTTTCTTTCGATGGGATACAAGATCCGCCATCATTTATGATAGCTAGTCCATCTGAAGATGTTGTTGAGACTGAACAGCCTAATCATAACAATGATTTGCCATCTCTTAGTACTTCTTCTTCGCACTGCAACTTGGTGCTAGATGAACAAACGGGGTCTGTTTGCACTTTCCACTGCTACCGATGAAATTGATAATGCAGAGATGACTTATCTTGACGAAGTAACTGGTGAACTACGAGAAGTGGAACACCAAGACAAATCAATTGACGATGACAATGACTCTGAAGTTTATAACAAGAGAAAAAGTCGGGATTTCAATAAAATCCAGAGGCTAAACGGGAAGAAGTACACCGGTAGAAAAAGAGTAAATGACGAGAATGGACACTGTAGTTATGAATTTGTTGAGAAAGCCAAGAGATTCAAGAAAGAAAAACCTTGTCCCCATGATGCTATAGTAAAAACAGATAGAAGTTTTCTTTGTGGTGAAGTTTCGGAGAATCAACGGGAGAATATTTTTGAATACTTTTGGAGCTTAGATTCGTGGAATGGCAAAAAAGCTTACATAAAAAATTTGGTAACAGTACGGCCTATAATACGACGAAGGAAAGATTCAAAAGACACGACTGCAAAAGAAATAGGGTATGATTACAAATTACCAAACGAGAAAAATGAGTTAATCAGGGTCTGTAAGAAGTTCTTTATCAGTACTTTGGAT
This sequence comes from Pammene aurita, assembly GCA_947086415.1. Taxonomy (NCBI): domain Eukaryota; kingdom Metazoa; phylum Arthropoda; class Insecta; order Lepidoptera; family Tortricidae; genus Pammene; species Pammene aurita. The sequence continues at coordinate 4,492,204 of OX352314.1, read as the reverse complement.
ATTAATTACGACACTTTATCTGACTGGACGAAGTCGTTAAACTCGGGACATTTAAAGAACGCAAATGATACAACAGGACAAATCAGAGAGGAAGACAATGTACCCGAAATACAGTTGTTGAACCCTAAATCACGTGTGGTAAAAGAATGGTTGGATTTGCTACCTAAAGTGCCCAGCCACTATTGTAGAAGGTCATCTAAGCGAGTGTATGTTGAAAGTACCTTTCACAGCAAATCACATCTTTACCGTGTTTACAAGAAATGGTGCCTTCAACACGGGAAATCTCCAGCACATCGTACTCTCTTCTCAAAAGTTCTCAAGTTAGAAAGGATCTCAATTTACAAACCCAGAAAGGATCAATGTGACACTTGTGTTTCTTTCAAAGAGAACAATATTACTGAGGAAGAATATAAATTACACATTGACAAAAAAGAGGAAGCCTATGCTGCCAAGAGGCTAGCCCTGGGTATGTGCTCTTCAGAAGTTCTTGTTGTTACGATGGATGTACAAGGAGTGTTATTGTGTCCCAAGTTAAAAGTATCGGTTCAGTATTACAAACAAAAACTACAACTTCACAATTTCAGCATCTACTGTAATAATGACAAAAATGTCCAGTTATATGTTTGGCATGAGGGTGACGGCGGAGTCACTGCAAATGAATTCACTTCTTGTCTGATATATTTTCTTAAAAAGAAAATCCCCCAAGGCTACAACAAAATTATTCTTATATCGGATGGATGCTCATACCAGAACAGAAACAAAATACTGTCATCAGCTCTATTGAACTTGTCAATTGAAACAAACGTCGAACTAGAACAAATTATTCTCGAAAAAGGACATACTATGATGGAAGTCGACAGTGTACATTCTACGTTAGAAGGTCTCTTTAAGGCTCCTATTTACACGGCTAATGATTACTTGAATATAATGAGACATGCCCGGCCTTCAAGACCATATGATGTCCATCACTTAGATTACACATTTTTTAAAAACTATGAAAAAATATGCCAATTTTCATCAATCAGGCCAGGCAAAAAAGTTGGGGATCCAACGGTAACAGACATAAGAGGCCTTCTATACAAAAATGGCTCAATTTATTATAAATTACGTCATACTGAAGAATGGAGCCCACTACCTCAGCGTCAACACATAAACTCTAATACACTTTCAAAGCTATACAACTCCCCGCAAAAAATCGAGAAGAGCAAGTTTGACAGCTTGCAATCTTTGAAAAGATACATGCATAGGGACCATCATTATTTTTACGATAATCTTCATCACGACTGACTAAATATAACCATTGCTTAATTTTTCAGGTTGTTTTTATACTAAACTAGTAAGGCAGTAAACTAGTAGGTATACTAAACCAGTTATTTCATTGTTCCTTAAGAAAAAAAGCTCGAATGTGTGTTGTTTATACGTATGTTAACTGATTTTGGTGATTATTCATAGTTACGTTTCTTCTGTTCCCCAATAGGTACTTATTTTGAAGATTATTTTTGAAAAAAGTAATAAAATTTAAGACGATTTTATTTGTTTTATTTCGAAAGAACACATAACGGAACCTGGCATTCCGAACATGAACTAAAAATTAATATCCCTATGTGCATAAGTTACACATACGTATATTGTGAGAGCAAAACCAAATTCCATATGTGCACAAATATAAGAAAAAAAATTATATATTTTTTTTAAATAAACGAATATTTTATTAAACACAGACAATATAATTCTTGGATTTTTAGACATTACTTAAATACTTATTCATGAAATTATTTGAGGCCGTTAGTATGTTAAACGTTTTTTTATCTCTCCTGTAAAGTTGCTAAAATTCACATAACGGAATTGGCAATCTCACCGACGAAATATTATTACTTACAACAATCTCTCGTATTGTGATCAAACAGTACTTACCGAACGCAAATAAAAAAAAGTTTACAAAAGTCAACACGGCGGTATAGATATTTCAATAATATTTAATTTATTCTGATATTTTTTTGTATCAATAACTTATATTGAGGTTTTTGAACTTAAATGTAAGAATATTATGATAAATAAGAGTGAATAAAGTGACGAAGAAGGGTTAAGCATCACTCAGGTTGTATTTTTCCATGTCTTCTCATTGCTGAGGTGAAAAATAGTGTGATTAACACGAGAATAAAGATATTTACATCTCGTGCTTTTGAGTCCCTCTCTACGCTAAAGATTCTAAATTAGAATTATTATAGAATCTTCCGCTTGCTCAGGAGTCAAATTTAGCACTCGAAGTAAATATTACCAAGGTGGTGCTTCGGGTATGTTCGCCGAGGCGCGCATGGACGGTTTTCAGGCCATCTTGCGTAAAAAAATCGCGTCGATGATGTGCCGATGCCGGCATAGTCCCAATAGCATCTTGAGTGTGATTGTCGATAAGTACTACTGCAAGATCCAGTCGCATTGGATCGGGCAAATAATGGCATTTGCTAAATTTAGATCAAAATAGATGACGGCATACCTATGTTGGTCTAAATAAAGTAATATGTTGTAGATATTAAAATGTATTTTTATGTAGTGTAGTTAGTAATGTAAATAAATGGAATGTAGTTACTAAACCTAGTCGCTAAGGATTAGTTTTTTTATGTTAAATAACAACATGTATGAGTCACAGTTACTCGAAATAAATGCATTCATTCATTCAAATATGAACTTACTTCTCTTGTTGTACAAATATCTATTTTGAAATCCGAAGTATGTTTCTAAACACAGAATGGCACTATTACAGGCAGTTAACTACCTGGTTGACAATGCATCCAGTAAAAAGTTTTCTTGTTATCGCAAGGCGGTGTTTTCGATGGTACGTTCGATACAGCCATTAACATATCAATATGTATTCCAACTCCATTCGGTGCGACGCAATTTATAAGAAGAAGCGGGCGCAATTTATTTTCTTAATATTTTGTTTACACCATAGACATATAAAATAAGAAGAGGTAACGCCGTGAAGACAAAACTGTGATTCCATAATAAGCCGATTTCTTCGTGTTTACGCGCGACACGCACACATATACAACTCTTGGACGAGCGGTGATTGGTTCAAATGTCAAAAGTGGCTGTGTGTGCACGAGACGGCGGCTTATTATGGAATCACAATTTTATCTTCTTGGGATTACGTCTCCTTATTTTATATGTCTATAGTTTACACTATTTGTTTAACTGCGCAACGTTTAATTTAAGTAAAGGATGACGCACGCTGTTCCGTTTCGCGTCCTACACGACACTTCCGATAGTGCTTCCGACAATTCATCTTGTATAATATTAATAATAACATATTATATTAAAATGATGGGAGAATCGTACACAAATCAACCAAGTGCCACAGTAGGCTCAATAAAGCTTGTTCTGTGGGTACTAGGTGACGATATATATAATAGATACATACATATAAATACTAATTTTTATTTTTTTTATGAAACTTAGTAGCAAACGCCTGATGGGAAGCGGTCAGCGTCGCCCATGAACATAAGCAACATCAGGAAGCGCCTATGCGTTGCCGACCTTGAGAGCCCTGTACGCCCGCTTCTTGAAGAACCCCATGTCAAAGCGCAATGGAAACACCTCGGGAGGCAGCTCATTCCACATTCCACACGTTCTAGGCAGAAACGAACGAGATGCCCGTTTATTTTTGGTATACCATGTGTCTAGAAAATGAGGATAAACTTTGTTCCTTTGGCGGGAGGTGCGATGGTAGAAACGTGACGATGGCACCAGTTCAAAAAGTTCTTCAGAACATTCCCCGTTGTACAGACGGTAGAACACACACAGAGAGCCAACATCTCTCCGGAGACTAAGTGGATCTAAGCCGTCAGTAAGATCGGGATCGTCAACAATACGAACTGCCCGACGTTGGATGGAGTCAAGTGGGAGAAGCTGGTATTAAATATACATAACTCAGGAACAAATATCCGTGATAAAAACATAAATAAATTCCCTGACCAGGATTCGAATCCGGGACCTCCTGATTCATAGGCAGGGTCACTACCGTCTAGGCTAGGGTGCCATTGTATAGAAAACGTCACGTGATCTCCGAGGATCACGTGACAATTTGAAAACAAAATGGAGTGTTGGAAGTGTCGTTTAAGATGCGGGACGAAAGAGCGTGCATCATCCTTAAGGGTTTATCAATAATTATTAACTTTAAAGATAAAAGATAGCTTGAATCCCGGAGTGGTAAGTAAATATTTCATCCAAAGCGAAATTTTCTATTTCGCCTTTGCTTATTTTTACCTCTATACGTTAAGATGAATATTTATACTTCTTGTTTCCCATTAAGGTTTCCTTAATATTTATTTAACATATAAGTATTCTTTTATATTCTGTATAAAATATTTAAGAACATAATAAATTGTTGCATTTACATTTTGTAAAACATTCCCAGCATTCTGGAACTGCCTAGTGCCTTTCGAAATTGCGATAAAACTTCCGTTTAATTTTGGGCTTCAATTTTAATTAACAGTGTTAGTAAAAGAAAAAAACAATAATCATAGTCTTCGTAATTTTTTCCAGTATCTAATCACATGTCGGATCTTAGTCGAAAAAAAATTCTCCGAAAGATACCCAAGATACGGCGTGTTCGGCGCGAGCGTCAAGAGATATCGCTTGGAGCGTATTTTGTATGTCCTTAAAGTATGCCAGAAAGAGAGGTATGGGCACTGCGAATGGCATCTCGCTTAGTGTGGTAGGGCACGTTCAGTGAATGTCATCTCGCTCAAATCTGGAGCAGAGCCCGACTGGGGAAGTACCTCCACCTTACAGAAAACCACAGCCAAATAGCACTAGACCCTACTCATAGTGTTGTGTTCCTGCTGGTGAGTAAGGTTGCCAAAGAGATCAAAGAGGACCCAGTGTGTTGACGATGAGGGACCCTCTTGTTCCTTTAGCCGTCAACACAGTGAATCCTCCTTTTTGTAAAGGGTCGGCAACGCGCATGTGACTCCTGTCGAGTTACAGGCGTCCATAGGTTACGGTAGCTGCTTACCATCAGGCATGCCGTATGCTTGTTTGCCACCGTCGTAGTATAAAAAAAAAAAATTTTGTGTGCGTAGCCTTAAGTTAGGGCCAGACGGCAGATAGCCGCAGATTCTGCCACGTGACCTTGGTTGTAGCGAGTTGTTGAAGGGAGCGTCTACATGACTGACAACAATCGCCCAACTTCAGTGTTTTCGAAGCGTCTGTGCTGAGCAAACGTGCACGGAACACCTACGGAGATGCCATGTGGCTCCTTTTTTTACTGAAATTCCAAAAGGTTCAATTGAGGTAAAAATCATACGTTTTATTTGCAGTAAACTTAGACAGCATACAAAAGCAGAAACGACAAATTAAATTTTTAACATAATATTACGTACATTTTACCGTGTGCGTGCGCGCCGCGTCTGCACTCGGTGCGTGCGGCGGCGCGACTGTTGTTCGCGTGGCTAGACGGTTACCAATCAACCGCTCCTGCCAATGTTGGCAGAGCACGCCTAGTGTATGTCGTGTGGCCCTAACTTTAGAATACTTACCAACTTTCCGCTACCTCCCATGCTTCAAACCTCGCCGCTACGCAAACTAGTCTGAGTTTGACGTTTGGCCCTGTATTTAGCATATTAGGTTTAGATTTAGACTGCAACCGAATATTAACTGCAGCCAACGTCTCTGTTACGAAGTGACGTATAACATAACGTGTTTGATGGCGTGTAAGCCCTTTTTGTACGTGTGTTGATGGTAGAGGTGAATTTGTATGCAATTGCACGGTCCAAAATTTCCTTCTACAAATTTAGGGTTTTAGTTTCATGCAATGAAAAGTTAAATGACTGTTTAAGGGCTGACAACAGTTAAATTCCCTCCCTATCTTTTTCAGCGCGAGTGAAAGAGAAGCACTGTTGCTGTTTCTGTTTGTGGAGACAGGTCTGTTTAGGCAAACTGGGGCAACACATTTACGTAACTTTTTATTGATCATATTTAATTTTAGTTTAATTGGCTTTAGACACAACATTCGGTGCTTGATTATCCATATTTTTTATTATTATATAGAATATATACATCAAGACACTTGGAGACCTTATACATCTCTAAGGATAATTTAGAAATAGTATGTTTATTGTATGCTAGAATCACTTACTTTTTTATTATTTAAATTCAAAATTATTTTGTTTCTAACTGTTGATGATGGATTATTATAATTTGGAAACTTATTTAGAAGACACAGTTCAGGTAAGAAAGTATATCAAACTTGTATGTAATTCATTTTCAATAGTCAGATTTGGACTCATCTTTTTTCTTTGGTATTTTTCTTAAACTATAAATAACCTATTGTTGGTTAATCTAACCTTGGTTTGATATGTTTTCTGTTAGAACAACGCACTTATATGTATTGTTTAGTTTTGATGTACTGTTGTTTTGAAAAAATAAGTCCCGCCGAGTTTCTTGCCGGACATAATTCTTCTCGGGTCAGAGGTGTAGGGTTAGAACCGATGTAGTTTGTTTTTTTTTTCTCACTTTTACTTTGACGTGTAAAAGTGCCCTTGTGGCCTACTTACTGAATGAATGTTTGAGTTTGTTTGAGTTTGAGTTGAGTTTGCACTGTTACGATTAGTATGGGAGCTCTTTGCTTATTTTACAAAACAAAATACATTATTAATAAAATAACTTTTGGGTCGGCAACGCTCATGTGACTCCTTTGGAGTTGCAGGCGTCCATAAGTTACGGTAGCTGCTTACCATCAGGCGAGCCGTATGCTTGTTTGCCACCGTCGTGGTAATAAAATAAAAAAAACACTATCTTAAGCCTAGTCGCAAAGTCTCCCTCGCGTTGTCTCTGGCGCAAAGATGCAAAATGATGAATAAAAAAAACTACGCTTTAATTGAGAAATATAAAATAACGAAGTTTTTAGTATTAGTATGGTGGAATTTTGCCCTTAGTCACAGACGTATAAGTCAAGAAACTAAAGACATACAACTGTTTAAAGCAAATTTTAAGATGTAACTTTGGAATTATTTTCTATCGAGCCGATTTCGTCCAATCGTGGATCGGAATTAACGAAGTTCTTCCAAATATTACGAATAATAACGTATATATGTTTTACTTTCTCAAAACAAGTAGCCTTTTATCATAGCACCGCTCGCCGCCGACAGGGTGTTCATCCTCACACCCTGGAGCCTAAGGGGTCGCGCACTGTACGGTTTAAGAGGAATTTCCTCCCACGAACGCTGCGGCTGTGGAATGAAATCCCTGCCGAGGTTCTCCCAGCGGGCTACAGTATGAGGTTCTTCAAAAAAGGAGTGTATAGGTTCTTAAAGGGTAGGCAACGCGCATGTGAATCCTCTGGGGTTGCAGGCGTCCATAGGCTACGATAACTGCTTACCATCAGGCGGGCCGTATGCCTGTTTGCCACCGTCGTGGTATTAAAAAAAAGTAGGTAAAGCTAAAAAATTGTTAGTCAATTTGAAGGTCATCGGGTGTTGTCAGCCTCTTAATCACACTTGCTCAAAAAGCGCAGATTTCTACACCTGTATATCGAAAGTAATAGTATTTAATAGCTTATTCTTTAGGGAATTAGACGGCTTTCACACTGCTGCGGTTACCGCACGCGGCGCCGGTGCGCGAGCGAAATAGCGTTCTGCATGTGTATAGCGCTGTCACGCTTGCACACCGTCGCCGCATCCGGTTGCGGTGCCAGTGTGATCGCATTATAAACTTTTTGTTACATTACCTGTATTTTTTTTGTTTCATAATTTTATTTTTTCTTTGCAAGTTTAATTAAAACATTGTAAGTAAATAAATATTATTTATTGCACCAAAATACAAGAATAATAAAAATATTTTTAATGAGGATGCTAAGAAAATTTTCAAAGTCGATTTATAAAAGCCCTTCAATGCTTGCTAATTTTGTTTGTATTTGAACAAGTTTTTCTTTTCGTGACTTTAAAGTAAGAATAATTTCCTACATTTCCTCAGATACCACGAAGTGGATTGGCAGAACATAGTTGACGTCTCACCTCGAGCTGAAATCGACATCTTGAATTTGATGTGGCGTTCAACATGACATAACACTAGTTACTGCGATACTACGGCAACACCAATGCCAGTGATACCAACACAATTATTTAACGATAGAATAACGGTAACGATATAATACACAGGAGGACAGTTATCGTTGTCACAGTCGATTTTTTGGAACTTACTCGTACGAGTATAACGAGCGAGCTTCCAACAGCGCGCGTTTCTTAATTCGAAACTTGAACGCTCAAACGCGCGCTGTTGTGAGCTCGCAAAATAGTTTCCTAAAGGGTAGGCAACGCGCATGTGAATCCTCTGGGGTTGCAGGCTTCCATAGGCTACGGTAACTGCTTACCATCAGCCGGGCCGTATGCTTGTTTGCCACCGTCGTGGTATAAAAAACAAAAAAAAAGTTATAAGTTCCGAGATATCGACGAAGTGAGACTCTCCTTTGTCACAACTGACGTCAGTCTCCCGTATACTGTTTTTTTTTCAGGTAAGAAAAATCGTGCGTTAATTGTCGTATTGCGATTTTTTGGAAAAACGATTTTTAAATTTGCTATTTTGCATCATATTCGGCCTACCATTAATAATGGAAAAAAGTAGTTTCATTCAAATTTTTCACTGATATGTCAAAAAAAAGATTGGCAAAATCGACCGTTATTTTTTCTACTCTGAAAAAAAAAACAAGATATAGATATAGTGAACAGCAGAAATAGCTTAGCAGGCGATGTATTCGAAATTATCTGAACACAATAAACATACCTGTGAAACTGCATTATTAATTATTGTTGTATCTACTTAACTTTACGAAAGGTACTTTTTATTAAATTTAAAACTATACTTCGTCTATACGAAGGGCACTTTTTATACACACACTTTTATTGAGCTATTCTGTAACGCATATTTTGTTGCTGATTCTAATCTTGTAGGTTTCGAACTGAACACTTTTCTGAGTCAGTTCTAGCTTAAATTTAGTATTTTCAACCGACTTCAAGATTTCGAAGGAGGTTCTGAATTCATCGGAATCTTTGTATTTGCGATATTTTTTTACGTATGTTCACCGATTATTCGAAGACGGCTGTACCGATTTATAAAAGTCCTTCATAGTTGGTCCTATTGTCACCAGGTCAGGATCTGATGATAGGATCTTGGAGAAATCGAGTGAACTCTTCACATATTATAGGCACACCTACTCGCATGTATTTTTTACAGTAGCTCGGGTATTTGCTTTTGGAATGGTGGAGGCTAAGTGACGTCGGTTCTTGTTTGTTTAAAATTATTTACGTAATATTTTTAATGCACTCTGATAGTTACCTTTTTAGGGTTCCGTAGCCAAATGGCAAAAAACGGAACCCTTATGGATTCGTCATGTCTGTCTGTCTGTCTGTCCGTCCGTATGTCACAGCCATTTTACTCGGAAACTATATGACGTATCTGAAAAAAATTTACACATAAAGTGTATTTTGTATGCCGCTACTTAGTTATGGAGTTAAAGGGTCTGGTCGGACCGCCATAGCAAAATCGCTCCTGGCTGGATTTGAGATATTGTTATGCACGATTATTCGTTTTAATAATATATATACTTTTGGTGAATATTATGCCTTAAATGATTATACCGTTTGCGAAAAAATTTAAAAAAAGAAATTCAGTTTTTTTTTTTTTCTTTAAGACCACGTATCCGATTGACTTGTTCTTTGGATGATTTATAGATATATCAGGGATACATCAAATAAAAAAAAAATAACTTCCTGACTTTTTTTAAGTACATATATTTTTGAGTTTAAGTTTTTAAAAAAAAATTATACTACATATTAGTTAGTGACACTCACCATATTTTCATATAATATCCGCATTTTTATACTCTATTATATATATTTTTATTAAAAAATATTGGTTTGGATCAACAACTTAAAACACTTTTTTTCATAAACAGGGTGGACCAAATTTAACCTTAGTATTGCGTAACACCCGAAGTGGCCCTTTTTTCCTCAATTGACACTGGTTATTATTAAAAAAAAAAACCGGCCAAGTGCGAGTCGGACTCGCGCACCGAGGGTTCCGTACAAACCTGTAGGTATATGGGGGTGGTAACTTTAAAATATTTTTATTATATGATGTAACTAAAAAATTACCTTTATCTGTGCTTTAAGACTTTGCTTCGTACCAAATTTCAAGATTCTGAGTTTTGATTCCCTTGCGAGCGAAAATTTGCGGAAATCTGCGGCATAAACGGCTGTATCTTTTGATTGCGTTGGCTTAGAAGTCTGATTTTTTCACAGCTCCAAGGGACAGTAGACCTGAGTATTTGATATAAATTTCAGCTTGATAACTCCACGCGTTCCTGAGAAAAATGGTCTTGACAGACAGACAGACAGACGGACAACAAAGTGATCCTATAAGGGTTCCGTTTTTTCCTTTCGAGGTACGGAACCCTAAAAAAACATAAATTAAGAATGATTTTTTTTTAATTTTCTTGCAGTGGTGGGGAATCGAAGCAGACATATATAGCAAAAAAACTAAGTTCAGGTTTTTGGTACATACGTTCAAATCTAATCTGCTTCTTCCTTCTTCAGGGAGTTATTTTTTTTAAATTTGATGTATCCCTAATATTAGAGAATGCTGACTCCAAACACGACTAAAACAAAAAAATAGCTTGGCTAAAACTATACTTAAGCTGGATAAATATACATTAAGTTTTAATAGAGTTAAGAACTGGTTCGTTAAAAGTTTTACCACACTACCAATACAAATCACTATTAAAAAGTAACAAAGCTAGTAAGTATATGGAAGCTCTTCAGTATTTTTTTTGCTCAAACTAATACTGAGTACTGGAGAAAGAATTAAGAGAATGTAAAGTTACATACGTATAATTGTTAAATGAGCAGATTAGATTTGAACGTATGTACCATAAAACTGAACTTAGTTTTTTTGCTATATATGTCTGCTTCGATTCCCCACCAGTGCAAGAAAATAAAAATAAAATCATTCTTAATTTATGTTTTTTTTTTAATAATAACAAATTTCAATTGAGGAATAAAGGGCCACTTCCGGTGTTACGCAATACTAAGGTTAAATTTAGTCCCCCCTGTTTATGAAAAAAAATTTTTTTTAAGTTGTTGATCCACACCAATATTTTTGATAAAAATATATATATAATAGAGTATAAAAATGCGGATATTATATGAAAATATGGTGGGTGTCGCTAACTCATATGTAGTAAAAATTTTTTTTTTTAAACTTAAACTCAAAAAATTATGTACTTAAAATAAAGTCAGGATATTATTTTTATTTATTTTGATGTATCCCTAATATATCTATAAAATTTCCAAAGTACAAGTCAACCGGATATGTGGTGTTAAAGAAATAAAATAAACACTAAATTTCTTTTTTTTTTTTTATTTCGCAAACGGTAATCATTTAAGGCATAATATTCACCAAAAGTATATGTATTAATAAAACGAATAATCATGCACACCAATATCTCAAATCCAGCCAGGGGCGATTTTGCTATGGCGGTCCGGCCAGACCCTTTGAATAAAAAAATGTTTTTAGGGGGTCGCTCCATAGATGTAACTAAATTAAAAAAAAAACAAATATCAACATATGACACATCAATCGATAGGTCTTAAAAAATAATATTGAGGTTTCTTTGACCATTTTGTGATTAAGTGAATATTTTCTGAAATAATCGCTTCGAAAGTCAGAAAAATTGTGTGTCCCCCCCTGTAACTTTTGAACCGTAAGTCCAAAAGATAAGAAAAAATTTGAGGCGATGTGCCTTATCATATACTTTCCATGAAAATTATTTTGAACATTATCGGTTTAGTCATTTTTGAGTTATCTCCAAAAAACTTCTTCCGTAGGCATCAGATACGCCCTTTTGGTATTAGTTTGGTTCTTATTACATTGAAGGTACGGAACCCTCCTGTGCGTGGTCCGACACGCACTTGGCTGTTTTTTTTATTTATTGAATTAGCAAAAGTAATTACAATATTATACAAGATCCATCATTAGCAAACCCTTCGAAAGTTTTGTGTGCAAATGGGGAGTTAAAAAAACTATTATAATATTTTTAATTAATACTAGATCTTACATAATCATTATGATTCCTAATAAATGAAGCTTAACTCGCTAGAATTTAACAAATACATTTTAAGGAACTCATCGAGAAAAGAACGCAATTATGTTGAGTAGAGTTCATTAGAAAGGTCTCGAAGAAGAATTAATACAGGAAAGAATAGGAGGTATTGTAAGCAAGAAATGTGGCAGTTGCTTATTGAATATTAACCTGTGCAAATGCGGGTCTCAGTTATAATTTACTGTATTAACATAAATATCATCTTTCTTTGAAAATAATAGGTTATCACTGCAAAAGTCTGCACATGAAGTTGGAAATTAATTTCTCTTTCGCTTCGCACGCCCGGATCGCTTGAAGGCACAATTATCGATCTCTGCTAGCTATCTAGTGTATCTAAACTAGTTCTGTGAAAGACAATGCCTTCGAATTTTGATAATTAAACAACGCTATTATTTTAAAAACAAAGCTATGAATATTTGTTTACTACCATGTCTCACTTACGCTTGCCAAACTTGCTCCTTAACAAAGAAAAACATGCACAAAATCAGAACATGCTAAAGAAGCATAGACAGAAGCTACATGGGGCTGAATTTAAAAGATAGAGTAAGACAAAAAGAGAGGTATGGGCACTGCGAATGGCATCTCGCTAAGTGTGGTAGGGCACGTTCAGCGAATGTCATCGCTCAAATCTGGAGCAGAGCCCGACTGGGGAAGTACCTCCACCTTACAGAAAACCACAGCCAAATAGCACTAGACCCTACTCATAGTGTTGTGTTCCTGCTGGTGAGTAAGGTTGCCAAAGAGCTCAAAGAGGACCCAGTGTGTTGACGATGAGGGACATTCTTGTTCCTTTAGTCGTCAACACAGTGAATCCTCCTTTTTGTAAAGGGTCGGCAACGCGCATGTGACTCCTTTGGAGTTGCAGGCGTCCATAGGTTACGGTAGCTGCTTACCATCAGGCGGGCCGTATGCTTGTTTGCCACCGTCGTGGTATAAAAAAAAAAAAAAAAGACATTCGAAAATAAGGCAATAAACAAAAGCAACAGACGTTAGAGAACAAATTTTTAAACTGAAATGGCGATGGGCAGGACACCTTCAAAGAAACAAAGACGATTGATGGTCAAAAATTGCATTGCATTGCAGCATCAGCATTTCGTGTTCGCCCATTAAAGATGCGTCTAATTATATATATCTCATCTAGGAGATATAATAATGTAAGGAATGAAATAATGCTTTTTTTATTTAACTAGCTATGATACCCGGCTTCGCTCGGGAGTTGATATGAGATTACGTGGTAGATGAAATAAAAAAACATACTATGACGTAAAAAGTAAAAAATATATTTTGAAAACATTTTCTATATTTACATGTATTTACATTTTCTCATTATTTACACTACTTGTTTATAAACAACATTTTTCATTTTATTGTCCGGGGTATATATATATAAATTTTTCGAACTTCCTACTCTTGAGCAAGCTACATATATTTTATTGTCCGGGGTATATATATATAAATTTTTCGAACTTCCTACTCTTGAGCAAGCTACATATAGCTGACCGTGAGAGAAGCAGGATTCTTTGAGGTTGATGCCACAATATTTCAAAGTTTGCCCTTGCGCTTTGTTAATTGTAAAACTAAAGGCTAATTTAATTGGAAACTGCAATCTTTTAAATTGAAATGGCAATTCAGAAGAGATCAGTGGTATTCTAGGTATAAATACTGTGTGTCCTTTGTTCTTTCCAGAAATAAGTTCAGCTTCAATGACATTATTCGATAGCTGTTTTACGATCATCCTCGTTCCATTACATAGTTTTGGGGAGTTGAGATTTCTGAGTAGTATGATTGGAGATCCAATTTTCAGACGAAGGCAGTGTAATGGCATTCCCGGTACTTGTAAAGAGTTTAGAAATTCAGTAGGAAAGTTGACACTTTCTTCAATGGATACCATCGTGTCGATCGAATTATATACTTTCTCTTCACCAGGTATTTTCTTTAGAATATTAAAATTGATATCGTCAACAATATTATTTTTAGTGGCCAAAATTGCTCTTTGAAATAACCACTCTACGTTGGTATAGTTCTGAATAATATTTGGATAAATTTTGTCGATTAGTTCGTTTTCAGTAGTGGCTATGTTACAGAAATCACTATTGAGTTCAATGAGGACGGTCGTTTGGTCAGTAGGATATGTACCTTCGCCTATTTGTAAAAGTATTTTAGCAAAATGTGCTGTTGTTTCATCTTTTGATAATTCAACCCTCATGTTTTTTGTTAATTGCAGTATTTGTACTTGCAGCCAGAGATGTGACTTTTTTAAGCATGCATTGATCTCGTCTGCTGGTGTTGATTTGGGAATAACTGGAAGTGTTTGTCGAAAATCTCCTGAGAGTATGAGTAGAGCTCCTCCCATCATTTCAGAGTTTTTTCGCAATTCTTGTAATGTTCTGTCCATGGCTTCTAGTGATTTTTTATGGGCCATGGTGCATTCATCCCAGAAGATAATTTTAGCATGTTTTAGAAGTTGACCCCGTCCAGATGTTCCTGAGATTTTACATACCGGGAATTGTTGTTCGGCTATATTCAACGGTAGTTGTAAGGCAGAATGGGCAGTTCGTCCTCCTTCCATAAGTGTGGCTGCAATGCCGGATGATGCTATTTCCGCCAGTATTAGATTTATTAGAAACGTTTTACCGGTGCCTCCTGGTGCGTCCAAGTAAATAATTCCACCAGTGTTGTTATTTATTCGGTTCATTATAACGTTGGAAATTTTTTTTGATTGTCATTGAGGAGTGGTTTGTTGTGAGCAATGTATTCAAGTAGTTCATTGACGTTGTAGCTTTTTTCCTTTGTAATTTCGTAGTTTAGCACACTGAAAGTATTTCTTTGTGGTGCTGGCATTCCAATTTCTACTAAGGTCTGGTTATTTATTGCTAAACATTTATCTTCTAAGCGAATGAGTGTTTCATTGAAGATATCGTCATTGAATTCTATAGTCAGTTCTGGATTAGCTTGTCGGATTTGGTACAATATATCATCACTCATATTCCTTTTGAAAGAGTCCCATAGCTGTTTCGGGTTTGATGGGTTACATGTTGTTAGAATTATGGCGAATAACTCTCGAATTTGTTCAGCTGAAGCTGTGAGTGTGGCTTCTTGTAGTGTTAATTCCCAGTGGTTATCGTTTTCCAATAATCCTAAACGTTGACATGCTTCTCTGTAAGTCTGGCATATGTAGCCGTCAATAGTCCTGAGATCTGTGAAACTTGTTGGTCCCCGTATTTCGTGTAACAACATTCGGAGATAGAAACATTCGGCATTGTTTGATTGTACAGTGTATACTCGACCTATTGCGTTAGTTTTCATTATTTCTGGATGACCCTCTTCTGGCATTCCTTGTTTTCGTCGTTGAAAAATTTTCCTTGTTTTGTCCCACGTATAATAAATAGGGACGTCGACATACAGTAACGTCTTTGCGAATGGATCCGTTTGGCAAAGTTGGAAAAAAGCTGTTAATGTTGTGTTCTGAGGTGGTTCGCTTGCAATTTTTCTAGCCGAGTCTTTTGTGAAGTAAACTCTCTGTCCATTCTCCAAATGTACTGCTAGATGTTGCACAGCTGGTTCGCGTTCGTGTATGGGAAAACTAAAAATCCTCCACGCTGCTTCGTTACTGTTGATGTATCTTCCCATTTGGTACATGAGGATTTCATCATTTCTATTATTTTGTTCGCTATTTTGGACTATTTGAAATACTGCCATATCACTACCTTTGTTTACGTACTTACATATATATTTAATAGATTTTACTGAATTGCAATATTCAACGTTTATGTGTGCTTGGAACATTTTGGAAAGTAGTGGGTTATATGGTACTACCCATTGATTATCTATTTCCAGTTCGTCTCTGCCTTGTATTCGTATTTTTGCTGTGAAGCCACCGTTTTTCGGTGATCGTCTTCTATATTTGGGATAGCCGTCATCTTCAGTTTTTGTATCGTCCAAGTATGGTTTTGGATATTTTTTTGTACATTTTCCATCACTCATGCATGGCGCATTGAAGTTTAATGGTCCACATGGTCCGTGAATCATGTTTTTCACTAATATGTTGTATAGTTCCGGATCATTTTGTGGATTGGGAAATTCAGCTTGGATGATTTTGTCGATATCCGTGGGATAAATTTTATCGTGTAGCCATATGAGATTGTGTGAGTGAGGTAATCCTCGTTTTTGCCACTCGATTGTATACATCCAGCATCTAACGGTTCCAAAGATGTGGTATTTTGTGATGACTTCAATAAATCTTATTTGTTTTTGTCGAAAAACTCGGGCTATCATGTCGTGTCGATCCATGGAGGTTTGTCCGTATTTTAGTTGTTCTTTGATTTCTGGCCATGATGAGTTGCATGTAAATGTTATGAAGAGATCAGGTCGTCCATATTTCCTTACGTAGGTCATGGCATCTTGAGTATATTCGTGCATATGTCTTGGACTTCCTATGTATGATGAGGGTAAGATTACCATTGTTCCAATATCGTCAATATTGCCGTCATTTATGATCGCATCTCGAAGGTGGATGTATTCTTCTGTGCGTAGTTTCTTCTGATTCAGTCTTATGTAAAGCATCCGTTCTGCTTCTATTTTTGCGCACATATCTACCAGAAATTGTTGGAATAAACGGCGAGTGTTGAGAATGTGATTGTATATTTCATTGTCTCTGATCATTAAGCGGTAAGCATAGAACTCCTTGGAAGTGACTTTTTTGTTTGTTTCTATGCCAGTTTTAGGATGAATTTGTTTTATATTGAAATGATAACCATCCTCTCCGTGCAGAAATATTAACGGATATTGAAGAGCATCATATGAACGGTGTGTCTCTGCAATGCGTTGTAGTCCTTTTCTTGTTCGTTGTACAATTATGTCACGGCTTGTATTTTCATTGTCCACAATTACGATGGCGACTTCATCTATCTGAGGTGCATTAAATCTACGTTCGTGTTCTCCACGTGGTCTTTTATCGGCTCGAATTACAATTTTATAGTCATCAGAAATCATGCGGTCTAGTGTTGTTTTGAATATGTAAATCAGTTGATTGTATTTGTGTAAGATCCTCTGTACATCTTGGATTATTTCGCGTTTCAATCCAATAAAATTTGTACATCGTTGATCAATTTCATTTTCTTCATTTCCGATGAAATATACTTGCAGAAATTTATAGTCATCGTTAGGCATTGGTAGTAACGATCCAATTTTGTGATAAATTTGCCCTTGAATTGAAAATACATATTCAAATTTGTCTCTATTAGTGTCAGTCGAAGTAACACCGAAAGAAGTCATTTGAAAGCAGGAGTTGTATGATCTTATATTTTGAAGAAAGTGTTTTGATTCTGGTGTTTCCCCGGTCATGTAATGTAGAAATTCCTGTGGAGGTGCTTCCAGTGGTGGTAATCGAATTTTTCCATTCATGCAACAGAGACCTGGTGTTTCTTTACTGAATTTTTTCGCGTGGCAAAATTGGCAAATGTTATTCATTTTTCCGATTACAACATATTTATGATCGTAATATTTCTTCGTCGGTTCGTAGTGGAATGCTTCCTTTGTTAGATTATCTTTTAAAATGCTCGACTCTTCAATACTTTTATTTTCTTTTCTTTCTTCGCTTTTTCCGCTTCTCAGGGTGCTCATTCTGGTTCGTTGATTTTGTAAACGTGCTTCGCGCTCTTCTTCCGTTTCATTTCTTCGATTTTCTTTTTGTTTCCGCCGTTTCGCTGCAGAACTGGCAAGATCTCCACCTCTTTTACGTCTAGGCATTGTATTCTGTAAAATATAAATTAAATGAACATTTTATAGACAAATATATTTTTACGTAAACGTGGAGCACGTTGAGACAAAGAAAAAAAAATTTATTTAATCTTCAAGCGGTCGCGCGATATTTTGTTTACGGCCAAAGTATATAGGAGGCATCGATTCAACGCCGCGCAGTCGCGGCGGTTTCAAGTAGTCACTTGAAAGTTAAGGAAATTACAATTAAAAGAAAAAAAAAAACATTAGAATTAATTAAATACACTATTAAAAATACTCACATTTGATATTTCACAATAAAGGCTCACAGATAACTTTTTTCTTCTTCGCTTCGAAATCGAGAATTAATTAAACACACTATTAAAAATACTCACACGTGATACTTCAAAATAAAGGCTCACACACAGATAATTTCTTTCTTTTTCGTTTCGAAATCGCTTGTTTCGCTGTTCAAATCAAACTAACTCTGGCGGGTGACACCGGGCTCTTATATATTCAGAAAGCTAGGCTCTAGGATATTCGAGAAAGTTGGCGCTAGGATATTCGAGAAAGTTTGGGAATAATCGTTCATTTAAGTTCATATTGTGTACAATGAATGAAATTCAACTATTCGACAACAGATGGCGCCACTTTGGACAATGAATGAAGTTCAACTACTCGACAACAGATGGCGCCACTACACTTACTTTCCGAGTTGAAGGGTTGGAAAAGCCCTTATATCTTTAAAGACACCCTTTAGGTTAAAACGGGAACTTTCTTGTTCGAGGGGGAATAAAGGGCTATCACACTATATAAGTCCCTTTATCGTGCTGGGACTCCTTTTTAAGTTTTATCGGCACGCACATTTTCTCAACTTAGTTTTATTATATATAATGATTATTTTAAAAAAGAGCTCAAATAGTATATGCAGTATGTTGACTACGGGGGACAATTTTGTTCCTTTAGCTGTCAACACAGTGAATCCTCCTACATATCAAAGAGTCGACAACGCGAATGTGACACCTCTGGAGTTGCAGGCATCCATAGGCCGGTGGCTGCTTACCACCAGGCGGCCCGTATGCTGTTTGCCACCGTTTTTGTATTAAAAAAATAGTTTGAATTCTATACCAGAGCAGGTGGTGCACCAGAAAACCGTCGCCAAAATTATACTTAAAGCGTATAGAAGGAGAGCTGGCCACGTCAGATATGACACAATAATGAGAGCAGCGAAACCCCTGTAGTTAGTTTGCTACACTATGCTTATTTCTACATCCGGACATCTGGCAGCTGTAAAGTGGTGGAGGTCAAAGAATGAAAATAACTTGAAGAAAACAAATCCTAGAGTTCTGGGTCTAATGCAATATTATGGGAAATTATGTAATTAATTAGGTTATATAATATCCAGAAGGTTCTGTTGGGGGAAAGTAGTGCTAAATGATGTAAAATGAAAATTTTAGTTAGTCGCCTACTGTTTTTGTTTCCGCAATAATAGGCAATGGTTTTTAATCTAATGTTAAAATATAGGTCCTGTCCTTTATAAATGACATAACTTTGGCATTTTTTAACTATTTTGGTATTACTTTTTTCCAATTTAAAAACTTTGTTGGTCTGTCACTCTAACTTCCACCCATTAAAAGCTGCCAGATGCCCGGATCTAGCAATAAGGATGGTAAAGCAGTCTAACTAGACGGGTTTCATTGCTCTCATTATTGTGTCACATCTGACGTGGCCAGCTCTTAGACCAGTATATTATGCATATAGGCCCCTAATTGCCTGATAATAAAGTTATTTAATTTCATTCAGTATTGAACGTGACCACCTCCATTTGGTTTTTTTTTTTAGATCGATAAATTGTACTAGTATTTATGTCGTGTAGGTACTCTCTTGTAGACTGTGGTCTGACAGTTACAGATAATATTAATGTTATAAACATTATACTTAAATCTAAAGGTAAATAGGTCATCAGAACCAAAAAGCACTATATCTTCTTCAAGTCATACTTTTGTGTATTGTATTGTTTTACTAAGATACTCCTCCACCGTACCTCCTCCTCCTCCTTAGACTTACCTACGTACCGGGAGTATAAACTTTGAGAACGGCTCGAATAATATTACAACAAGATGGTAAAGATCGCTTCGTCATATAGGTAAGTAAAAAAAACTCAAACTCTTAACATATATCTTTAATTCAATGTATGCAGATTACACAATCATGAGCGTTACGTAATAGTCACATTTGGAATTATCGAATAATTTACAACCTTACAATTTTAACGAGTACAATTTACAATTAATGAAGATGAGTTTAATTCGTAATTGGCTTAGTCGATACAAAACCTGCAGTGGATATTGTGAAACACATTTTTGATGGTAAACCACAGATAATACTGAATTTTAATAAGAGAATAAGATTATTTGTGTAATCAGTATCTATTTATTTAAAAAAATTGTCAGTCTAAAACGGAATAAATTAAACCATACTAATATTATAAATGGGAAAGTGTATATATTTGTTTGTCCATCTTTCACGGCAAACGGGGCGACGAATTGACGTGATTTTTTAAGTGGAGATAGTTGAAGGGATGGAGAGTGACATAGACTACTTTTTGTCTCTTCCTAACCCCCCACTTCCTTAAAATGGGGGGGGGGGGGTGAAAGTTTGTATGGTTTGTTACCCCGAATTTAACGCGAGCGAAGCCGCGGGCAAAAGCTAGTAAAATATAATTCGAAGGTATGTAGGTATTTTTAAAATATTTTTTAACATGCTCAATTTTTATTATAATAATTTAATTTCTTCACAGGTTGGTTCGGTCACATCTCTCGCAGGCCACCAGACTACATAGGGAACATATGCCTTGATCTGGCCCTGGACGGCCCTCGACGCGGTCGCGGAAGACCAAAGAAGTGCTGGCTGAATGTCGTGGAGGCCGACATGAGCGAAAACGGGTTCGTAAAAGAAGACGCCCAGGACCACGCTAAGTGGAGGAAAGCGGACCCTGGCAATAGGTAGAGGAAGAATTTCTTCACAAAGCAGTCTTTGTTGAACTACAATTAAATTAAATTTGACTTTTACCAAAGCGTAGTGTTTTACATTAGCAACAAAAAAACACATTTTTTTTATTAATTCAAATTCAGACGGCAGCGACAATTGGTAAAAACTACGCAAAAAAATGTGTTAAAATTGTTAGTACATACAAAATTCCACTAGCAGGTATTGTATACGACGTTGATATTAAAGCAATAAATGTAATTTAAAGACATTTCGTAGTTTAAAAATTCCAAAAGAAAAGGTTTAAATTGTTCTAAACAGAACAGTTGGGAGAAACGCAAATGTTTTGAAGAACTTCCCGAACTTTTGAAGGTATCTCCAGCTGAGAAGTTACCAACAACTAAATTAATTTGGACCTTTAAAATATTTTGTAAGGATTGATGAATTAAATTTAACGACTTTTAACATTTATTTTAACTCTGAAATTAAAACATGTAGTCTGTGAAATTAATTGACTGCCCCACTTTTAGACGTTTAATTGGACTGAGTGTTATTTCGCTTCAGTAGTTCTTTGCGATTCAGGAAATTAAATTTAACAAAATGTGAGAGGATATAAGGGTTCAAACTTCCTCAGGTGCCGTATTCTTATTTTAAAATACATAAACAATACATTAAAACACAATCTATCTCACACATAACTCCAACACACAACAAATAATCAACCAATATTGTAATAAGTTGTAATGAAGTTGCATCGGAATAATTTTCAAGCAAATTGCGATATTTCTGATTCAGACGTTTAAGCTGTATTACGTTGTTAATGCAATGGAGTTGTATTGAAGTTGGATCGTATCTTAACTGTTTTAAAATTAGAATACGGCCTCAGGTGTCGCGTCCGATGCCGCTCTCAAACAAATGCAAGCGTGTGAATGTCACCGGACGCGACATTAGACGCGTGATGCCGTACACTAAGTGTAAGGCCCTCGTGGACGCTAAAGTTGGGCGTGCAGCGTGCATGTTAAACAAATGAAACTCATACCGATGTCCTGAGTCGACGCTGAACAAAGTGAATGTACGCTCGCCCGCCACGCTGCACACCCCGCCGAACGCTCCGCTTCGAGCGTCCACTCAGGCTTAACACTAAGATTTAAGTAGAATGTCTGCAGTTATTCAAAATATCTCTTCTAAGCTTTGTCACCTACAAAAGTCGTAGTGTTGAGT
The DNA here is from genome assembly GCA_947086415.1 of Pammene aurita. Classification (NCBI taxonomy): domain Eukaryota; kingdom Metazoa; phylum Arthropoda; class Insecta; order Lepidoptera; family Tortricidae; genus Pammene; species Pammene aurita. Next base: position 4,470,123 of record OX352314.1, on the reverse strand, counting down.
CCGACCGGACTATATGAAAGTGGAGGACTTTTATTATACGTAGTAAAAATATTAGGTCAACAATATTGTGTAATTTATATTAGTTTTATTTTCAGAGTTAACGTTGGATAACTAATTTATGTAACTATTTAATATAACTGTATTGACAATATGTTTTGAACATTTCGATTAGCACTTACACTAAGATGACAAGCTCTTGAGTTTCGAAAAAAAAAACAAAATCAGTCTTATGATGACACAATTTAATAAAGCAAACAGTTTTTTTTTATTATTTATTCTCAAAAAAGGAAATGATTGATGTTACGACGTATTCCAATCTGTCCTGGCCTTGATCGCACGCAGTACGCCGACAGCGGGACTGGTGGGAATGATTATAATGGAAAACTATTCTCATCCGTCCCGCCGGGCACCGATGGGAATACGCCGATGTTACGGCATTCAAAATTGATTGTACCTACTCGGATTTTTTTAATGCTTGAAGCATTCTAGGTACAGCTTTCAGATTATTAAAAAAATCAACTTGATTTTGTTTTTGACGTGATACTTGACACTGTGCCGTACTCTAACTTAAAAATACATAAACAATTATTTAAAAAATATACACAACTCCAACATAGTCGTATGTTGGAGGAGGATTTTTCCCTCTGCGGCCCTAACCATCAGCTATTATATGGTCAAAAGCATCGTTCGGGTACGACAATAAAATAAATGGAGAACGCTGCGACTGCAGACAGCGAGAGTGAGCGAGACGTCTATTAGCTTAAGACGTGTCGACTCAATCGGAACGTTGCTTTCTGCCCAACTATACCTGAGCTCTGCCCCGTTGCCGGCGGCACCATGGAAGTTGCATTGTATGCTTTGTCAAGTACATATATCGACATGTAATTTATCTAGTACTTTAGAATTTTAAACAGGCCGTCTGATGTCATTTTGTAGTACTGACGACCGGGCGCTGCTTTATGTACAGTCGACGTCAAAGATATGTATACACGTTGCACCTAATTACAAAAGCCTTAAGGTGAAAAAGTGTATACATATCTTTGGCGTCGAGTTTATTATGAAGGGTTTAGGATCTCGTTTATTGAGCAACCACAGCACATAGATAGGAACATGAAAGCAGTAACATCAATCTCATTTGAATTGTAAATTAAGTTTTGACGTGTGTATGAGCATCTAATAAGAGTAATAAGATCCATTAAAACTAGAGGTAAGTATACAAACAATCGAGGATAACAAAAAATTGCCATATTTCAGTCTTGCATTGTTTAAAATTCCCAGAAATTTCAGAGCTCATTAATGTCAGCAAAATGTATTTGAAATTTGAAAGGATTATTCCACTTATAATGATGAACTCTTATTATCTACAAAGTTCGTATTTTAATCTAAAGTTTTGGCATTATTCTAAGTGATATTTTAATTTCAAAATGGCATAAAAGTATAAGGCACGATTTTAATATTTACTAGTTTTACTTAATATAATGTAGGGACGTTTGACACAGCTACAACTTTTTTTTCTATCTAGAAACTCGTTATCAATAAGGATTATTATTATTACGAAATAGACAAAAAGGAAGATAATAATCTTACATTTTGGCACTCTTTCAGTCATAAACTAAAATTGGTACTTAATTCTTGATAAGAAAAACCTAATAATAACCCTTTTTACGTTATTAAAAAAAAAACCTTAGTTTTATTAAAATTCTGAGAATGAAAAGAGTATTGATATGTTTTGAATAATTTGGATCACAACGTAAAAAAATGATTAGAAAAAAGGAAAAAAAATAAAACGAAAATATTTTAATTAGTTTTTTATTTAAATTCGAAATGTAACAACAAATATGTTTGTTCATGTATATGAAATCGTATTTTTCATCAATGGATGGATTTATAATTTAATTTTAAATCAACAGACAAAATCAATTATAAAATAAGTCCATGACAATATCGTTTGATTTTAAACATTGTTACAAATTCGAAAAACAAAGAAAATAAAATAAAAAATAATAATAAGTAGCTTATTAACTTAAAAATAAAAATTAATAAAACTTTGGTATCTGTATTAAAACCGATTAAATTTTGGAGTAGAAAAGCTATTAATTTATTAGTAGAGAAAATAATAATAATTTATTTACAGTAAGCTAATTGTAAGCTGGATAAATTAATATTAAACAATAAAACTTATATTTATTGTCAGTTCGCGATTGAGTATTAATTTTATTTACATGTGGAGAAGATGTAGAACATAAAACCTAGTAAAAATGTACATTTTTCATTAAAATTATAAGTAATGAAAATTTGGCAGTACAATTTAGGTAACTTAAACCTAAATCGTTGATACCGCTTTTAGTATCAACTGAGTCAAAATGTAGGTCAATTTACACAATTTCTATTTATCTAGTTTTGAAAATACAGACCAAACGCTAGCAAAACTTTCATAGTTTGAAACTAATTAAAAATTCTGTTATCAAATAGAAACGGCAAACATTCAATTTCATTTAATAACAATAAATGCACTATTCTGAATGAAGTACTTAGACAATCGGGAATATTTAATCTTAAGTGAGATCTTAAGTCAATCAATCAGTCAATTTACACAATCACTTATAACAAAACTACTGTTTGATTCAAATCCCAAATTAGAGATTATAATCTCGATTGTCAAAACACTTTCATTGAAAAATTCTAAAAAACAAACGACGATTTAACCGCCGCCGGGCAAATTCAAAATTTGTCCATAAATTTTGTTAAAAGATCAAGAGAATTTTATCAACAATATAAGAAAATCTATTTAAAACTTAATCAAAAGAGATCCTTCGCGGGAATCGTTCGTATCAATTACAAATTACGTTAATTTCAATCAGCAAACATTTCGAAATGATTTCATTCATATTATCGAAATAATTATTAATAAAATACTCTAAAATGATTACAATTTTGGACAATGAAATATTTTCAATAATTCGCTTAAGAGTGGACGTTAATTAATATAAATTTACAATAATATTGATAAGTCAGTCAATCATTAAGGGTCTGAAGCCCAAATAATGATCTGCGCCATTATTGAGAAAATATTTCGCACTTCAAGTAAACTGGTTTCACAATACAATGGCATTTTCGAAAGTCAATTACTAGGTGTCTATTTTCGAGATTTCGATTCTGAGCGACATTAGAACTTTTAAATAAAATTTTACGCAATTCTTTATTCTGACTATCTGATTATATTTAAACTTAATGGCATTTAAATTTCAAGCTGCTTCTCAATGATCGTGTTTGTGGTAGATTTTGAAAATAATACATTTCGGAAATTGGTAAAAATAATATTCATAAATTTCATAATTCAAATACGCAATGTTTTATATTGTGAACAATTTATTTGAAGTACAATATACAAAATCAGCCATCTTTTTTAAAGCACTAAATAAGTACATAACAAATAATTATGGAATTAAGATACGTTTATCAAATTGACCAATTAGTACGTAGAACATTTATTTCTACAAAAAATAAGATAGATTAAGATGAAAATTTGTGTATTTATGATGCAAAAAGCAAGGTTACATTTTAACGTTGTTTAAGTCCATAATTGTCAACTATTAAATAAATATCATAACATAACCCTGCTTTTTGTACCTCACAATCTCAAACACAAACTAATATCATTATTGTTATCCTATACATACTTAAATTTTCATCCTTGTCTATTTAATCAAAAAGATGGTATGATTTTGTTGTATCTCAAGCCTTAGTTTCAAAATACAACAATGTAATTAGTCCGTAATCCGTATAGGCAAACATCAGATTTTATCAAGAAAAATTGAATTCATAACTGATGCCAAAATGTCCAGCAATCGACATCATTTTTAAATTAAATTTTGGTCGATATTTTTTCACAAAAGCATAACACGACCGATCTGTATCATGTCAAATTGTCAACGAAATAATGAAACTATTACAAGAATTACAGAAACATCCGTATTTAGTATTACACCATTTTTTGTCTCATCTCCTATGTCACAAACGGTCATCTCACATCTTCATTGTATTTAGGCATGAAACCAAGACAAAAGTCCAGATACAACCGTACCTTCAATCACTAGACTTACCGTCCTCTATCTACACTTATCACATTGAATAAATTTTTAAGTCTATCTACATTACCTAACTGTATTTACACAAACACTAACACTTATTTAAACCACGTGCGTTTCACTTCTTTTGTTATAAGATTCGTCTATCGTAACATTTTGTTTTTTGTTTTCTTTTCTAATGGTACCGTATTGTGGTACGTCTGAGGTGAGGTTTTGCACGGTGAGGATCTGACTGGAGTTGCTCTGAGGTGTGCTTGAAGATATGGGGCTGCCGTATTGGTTTCCGTATTTATGTCTTGACGGGTCTTTCAGGATGGACTGTGGTTGCTTTGGCACTGGTGTCTGTGAGAGTTGGTGCTGTAACAAAATATTCTTGTTAGAACATTTATTAAAATTATTACATGTAATGGTTGGAGGAACAATAATTATATTATCAACTTAATAAATTGAATTATCAGTCTAATTACTAAAACGCAACCACAAATAACAAGACAACTTTCGTGTTGAGTACATTGGGGCACTTTCGTAATGTGATTGCTGTATTCTTAACATTTAATGACATAGGGGAATAAGTAAACTAAGTACATATTTTATTTAAGCTGACGACTAACTGGTTATCCTGCTATAAAGATAAAAAATTAAATTTAAAACCCGAGATCCGATCGGTCGTGAAAGGGCAAAAGAGGAAAAACATAGTTTAGTAACACATTGTTTTCAAAACGCAGTCAGCTAAAGATGTCTCGCCAAAAGTTGGGCAAATGTTTTGTTTGGCAACAAAGCATATTGCAATGTTTTGTTAGGGAGCAAACAAAACACTGCAACTTTGCTTTGCAGCTCACAACACGATATACTCCGTCGAGATTATCCAACATGAATTTTTTTACGTAGCTTTTAACACATACATAACACATAAAGCGATGAAATGTACTAATTTCTTATTATTCATTGGAACTATTAGCACTACAGCGATTTTATTTAGATAGTACTAAACAAACAAAATCGGCTAGCATGTGACCATGTAGACTTCGTAAAAACGTAAAACAACACATTGTATGGACGAGTTTACAAACACCTTGAATTGTTGGAAGCCGGTTTTTTTTCTTTTCTAACCTTCTTAGACTTCAGTTCAACAATAGATTATGCCATATTCTATTATACTACTTTAAAACTGAACCAAAAACCAACAAACATGTAACTTTAAAATGTAGAACTTACTTTGTTTTCGGAAAACGATTTAATAATCTTCGCATGTCTTTTACCTCGGTTCAACAACAAACTGCAATGTATTTAACTACTCCAAAACTGAATCCAAAGACCCCTCTGTGTAATGAAGCTAAAACCGTCTCATTTTCGCCTAGGCAACGTCAAATGAGCTTAATTCCATCTCCGGTAAGCCAGGCAGAGTTGGAGAAAATTAAATGAACATGAAATTAAATGTGCTTAAAATTTTAGTGTCTGGATAACCTTGTGGTTTGAATGTCGCCTGGAGTTCAGAGAGTTGAAATGTAATGTTTTGAAGGTTAGTCATGCGCGCGGGTTTATTCATCTGTCACTTAGTGACATATTATGTGGACTGTAGTGTTCTGTTTTTGTAGAAAATGTTGATACAATTATACCGATTTACTTTAATTTTAATTGAATGACAGTAGCTTCATGTTAAAAATGAGAATAATTTTGTCGAATCCGCGACATCGAGCTATTACCCATTTGCGAATTTTTTTTTTGATAACTAGGCATCTACACAAATTTAAAATAGGTTGGGGAAGTTTCCGTAAAATCCAGTTAATACAATATGCAAAATGATTAAATCTCCAATGGGTAATTCAAATGCATACAAACTTCTAAGCGAGCTGGGTCGGACGATTCAGCTGACTATACTTACCAATGGCAGGGCGTCAAACTCGATTGCCACAGCCTTGCCTCATCTTCAAAAAGTCCCTTTCCTTCAGGTCAAAAAGAAAGCCAAATTAACTCCGGCTCAACGATTTTAAAGCTTGTCCCAGTAAAAAATGTCGTTAGTTTACGCAACGTTTGTATATCAGGTTTTAATCAAAATGGTTGCAATTGGCTGGTTATACGTTAAATGCATCTCGTTTCTTTATTTAATGTTAGAAAAAAAACGGTCACAGTCACATTTTCAAAGATATCGTCTCCACAAGAAAAACTTCATGAGAAAATATTGTCAAATATGTCCAATATCAAGGGATTTCCAAGAAAAAAGTGGCGATGGAGCTAAACACGTCTGTTAAAACTGACCAAAGAGTCCTAAAACAATTCAGAGAGACTGGCGGTATTCGACGGCGTCCTGGAAGTGGTCGGAAGACCGGGTTTGTTAAGAAAAATATTGAGAAGAGTATCATAGCTGCTTTGCTGAAAAAATCTACATTATCTGTAAGATATTTAGCTAAAAAGGATAAACGTCTAAATCAACTGTGCAACGAGTAAAGAAAAATAATTCTATAAAGACGTTCAAACAAACTTAAGTGCCTAATAGAAATTCGAAACAAGAAACTGACGCTAAAACAAGATCAAGAAAACTGTATTCAAAATTAACGACAAAAAAGTACTGTACTGTGATGGACGACGAAACATATTGCAAGCTTGATTTTAAATCACTGCCGAGACATCATTTTTATTCGGGAACCGATAGAAAAACTGTCAATGACGAGTACAAAGTAATAAAAACGGATAAATTTGCGAAGAAGGTTCTTGTATGGCAAGCGATCTGTTCTTGCGGCAAACGCAGCACCCCATACTTTGCTAAAGGAACTATGAAAGGCGATATATACCTTAAATATTGCATGGAAAAGCGATTATTGCCGTTTATCAAGCGACACAAGAAGCCAGTTCTGTTTTGGCCTGATCTGGCCACGTGCCACTATTCTAAAAATGTGATAAAATGGTACAAAGCCAATAATGTCGAATTTGTGGAAAAATACCAAAATCCTCCTAGCTGCCCTGAATAACGACCTATAGAAAATTATTGGGCTCGTATGAAGCAGAAACTCTTAAAACATAAAACTAACGCCACATCAGTTGAAAACTTCAAGCGAAAATGGAATATAGCTTCAAAACTAATCACAGACACAGATGTACAAAACCTGATGGCAGGTATCAAAAGAAAATTACGAAGTTTCTGGATGAATAAGCAATAGAACAAAAACAACAAAAAATTATTTTATTTACTACATTTCTAATAAAATGTTGTCAAAAATTTGGTAATTTTTTTATTGTTTATTTTTTTCCATACGAACTAATAAACGACATTTTTTTCTGGGACAAGCTTTATTTGAATTGCCACTAGTACCCAATATATAAATTAATGACGACTCACTTGATTGCACCCAGGATGTAGTACGGTGACGTCCGGTGGCGGTACAGGGGCCATTTTTTCGTTGCGTCGTCGCAGCGTGCCGCCTGCTGATTGCCGGTCCAGGGGTACTGTGAGCAAAATAGCTTTATGTTAAAATTGTCTAACTCCGGTTGAAAAATACCAACACAAAGATTTTAAGATTTTGGACAAAAATACACACCTTTAAGTAGAGCATTCAACCAGCCGGAGTCGCCGGTCATAAATACGACATTTATTGTATGGACTGACGTTTATCTGACGTGGGTATTTGTATGTTACGAACGAATAGCCGTACATTTGACGTTCCCCTCCCCCGCAAAAATCGGGAATCTTTTTTGTATAGAAAATGACAGACATGGCTACTCCGGGTTGAATGCTTCAAGCAAGCAACAGATTAAGGAAAATTACGGTTGAAATAGAATAAAAGAGACACCTCGATATAAAAGGGGGAATTGCCAAGAAACTATTGTACACAGTTTGTCCTATTTACACTTATGAACGCTATAATACCTACTTATGAAAGTGCTATAAAGCGGAGTTTTGCTTTCATAGTATTCCAAGACTATCATAAAAATTTACAATTAGTAAATTTTATATACATCTATAGAACATATAGTTCATAAACACCACTTTTTAAATATGTAAATAAGCGCCTTGTTTGTCATAATGTGCTAACCATCGATAGACGTACTCGCGACATCAAATAGCCACCCACCCATGGCGACCCAGCATATATTCCTACAGTAAAGCAGCCGTGTACTTCTGAGGCTTAACAGTGTAGGTACCATAGTTGTTCTTACCGTCGATTCCGTAGCTCATAGGTGGACTAGCGATGTGAGATGGCGACCCACTCATACCATTGAGCATGTGTTTCTGTATAGGTGCCGCGCCGTACTGCTGAGGTGGGGTCGGCGTTCGTCCGGTTTGCTGGAAAGAAAATATTATAAGTCAAGGAGTCAAAATTGGTTCTTGCTGTTTACTCATGGATCAGACTACGACTAGAGTTCAAACTCAGGCTTAGTACTCAGCGTAAATCGTTACACTAAAATGAGGCACATCGCAAGGAAAACTTTCAAGCATAACAGCAACGAAATGCGATGCCTCTGATAGGTGTGAACAACTGATTATAGAAAGAAAGATTTTAATGAAGAGTTGACTAGTCTTGGATCATTATCATTGGCTGGGCCTTATCCCATTCATTTGGGGTTGGCGCAGCATGTTTTACTCTCCATATCTCTCTGTCGCCTGTTGTATCATTAATCATTATTCACTCCCTCCTTTTTTATGTCGTCTCTCACACTGTCTATCTATCTTTTCCGTGGTTTGTCTCTCTTCATACATCCCTTCATATTCACTCCTAACCTTTTAATAGTTTTGGTGTTTGATAGTACTAGTTTGTTATTAATTTAGAGCTTCTATCTACTTCAAATTTAAAAACAAGAGGAAGGTCTTAATCAATCTTACCTGCTGCTGTAAATACTCGCCAATGAGCGGCGGATAGGACAGGTAGCGATCGGAGGCCATGTTGTAGTAGGAACCGTCCAGTGGCGGCATGGGGGATGGCGCGGGGACATAGTTCTGCTTGCCTGTGAACAACGATTTAATTTCTAATATAATTTATCAATCTATAAGCAGGTACACGTTCTACTGTAACGTAGGTCTTCAAATCAAAATCTTTTGGGTATAATAAATTGGGATGAATAAATTTTATGTTCTTGTCTTGTTAAGAGGATAACCTGAAGGAAGGCCTTAAAGTCATCAGCCATCACCTTGTACATCGTTAGTATTAGTTCAATTTTGAACAAAGTTTTGTTTTACCAAAAGCTAGTTGGTAAATATCTAATGATATTCATTGATTGCGTTCCAAGTAACATTAGCGTTTATGAATCTAGTATTGCTAGTATTGTGTATAGTAAAAAAAAGCCCTGTATTGCTAGTATTATGTAAATAAAATATAAAATACCTGCGCTACGACCAAGTGTGCTATGTCCACTCATATCTTTATGCCTGTGTGGGTGCGGCAGTGTCCTAGCATGGTCTCCTTCGTATACCGCGTAGTTCGGAGGCGGATAGTCAAGGGGCGGGGGGATGACTAGGCCTTGCTCGTCCATTAGGTAGGCGTCGGTTTGCTGGAAGAAAGGAAATGGTTTAGAAACAATTGTTTGACAAGTTCAAAATAGGTTTTCAGAGTTATTGGATTGGTAACATGGACCCGTTAAATTTAGGGCGATATTTTACGGGAACAAAGTTCAATTAATGTTAGTTCATTTGAATATTTTTAACGCTACCCATAGATTATAATATAACTGATACTTATGCAATTTTAAATCAGTAAATCTAAATTAGCTAAAGCGCTACATTTATCTCCTAGTGGTAAAAGTTTTAAGTTAACAAAATAATAAAACCAATTTTATTACAGAGACAAGGAAATATAAGATAATAAATAAAAACAATGATCTGAAAAAAGAGGTCTATAATATTATCGTCTTCTTGACTTGAAACAATGATCTTAAAATATAATCGGGAAAAATCGCCGATTCCAACTCAAGCAACACTCAACGGGTCAATAATACACCAATCTATCTATCTATTTATTTATTCAGCCCGTATCCACCCCCTGCTGAGTATAGGCCTCTTCTTTATTACGCCACTCTCCTCGGTCAAGTGCCAGTCCCATACATTGCACACCCACTGTTCGGCAAAGAATAAGGGTGATGCCTAACATGGCCCGCTCATTTTATAAAGCACTCCCTTGTTGAGAGCCCACGTTTCTGACCCATAAGTGAGCGTAGGCGAGACACATTGATTATATACCTTCGTCTTATAAGGCATTGAATTATTTATGTATAATCTGATTTACAATCTATCAGAAACATATACGCTGCGTTTTCTTAATTCAGTTTTAATTAATAAAAAAAAACATTCTCACCTGCAGCATATGCCTATTAGGCATGGACGGCACCTCAGGAATAGGCGGTGGTTGTCTATCATCCATACCCTCATCTTGTGAATAAGTCTCTGACTTCTCAGAAACTGAACTTAAAGTTTCTCCAGTCATAGTATCATTGTAAGAGGACGGCGCGTACATCTCTATTGTTGCTGATTTTGAGGCTTGGCCGGCTTGCTCTGTGAAGAAAATGGATGTTAGGAGGTGGATTTTGTGAATTTTAAAGATGACGGTGAAAATGTTCAACGATAGACAACTTTAATAATTTTCTAAAATCATAAAATATACGAGTACTATTAAAATAAAGCTATAATTGACAGTAGTGAAAACAAGAAGCACTAAGGTTCTACTTTTCACTAAATATTTAGGTAAAACAAAAGTTTCAATTCAATGTATTCATTCTGTTGCTCTTTATCAATGTAACTGTAATAAAATTAGTCATATTAAATTGACAGAGTTAAATTCAAATATCTGTGATTATTTGTTATTAAGTAGGTATCTCTATTGCTCTAAATTGATGAGCTAAAACCACTTTAGTGGTATAAACAAAATAATTTAGACATCATTTTGCAAAGCGGGTATGCAGAAAATATATGAAGCATGATTGAGTGCAATGCCAAAGGGTAATCAATTAAATCCGATTATCTCCGTTCACAGTCGAGTAAACTAATCGACTCGGGAATGAAGTTGTTGGGGGGTTGAAATTTGAACACAAGAAGGATTTAAATAAGGTAGATAATCGTTTGGGTAACTTTACGGTTTCTTTTTGAAGAGTAAGCAATTTAGCACTGTTTAATGTATAGCAGATTTTTAGATAAAAAAAAACAGGATAAAGAATGTTGCTCAACATTATTAAGTGCATCTCATCACATTTTAAAAGGACTTGAAATAAATGAATACCAATATTTCATCATAGATTCATTTATTTGGTCATTCTAGATCTAAAGATAAAATATTGCAGAAGCATTAAATTTTAATGAATGTTCAGAGCAAAATCAATATTAATTTCACCTAAATGAATGTTAATTTAACCTAATGTATACAGTGCATATTAATGGAAAAGAAAATTGGGAGAAAAATGAGATTGGTTCATTATTCTAATAGGGTTGTTAACGACAAGATAAATTACATTACGCTATTCATTCTTGCAAATATGCATAAGGTACATTGTAACTATTATTCATATACGAGTTTCAAACCTAACCATTACCCAGTGACCCTGCGTATAAAGCAGGAGGTCCCAGGTTCGAATCCTGGTCAGGGCATTTGTTTGTGTATTCATCACGGATATTTGTTCCTGAGTTATGGATATTTTCTATGTATTTATCTGTATATATCTATTACATATATCGTCGCCTAGTACCCACAACACAAGCCTTATTGAGCTTACTGTGGGACTAGGTTGATTTGTGTAAGATTGTCCCATAATATTTATTTATTTATTATTTAACTTAAGAAAGATTTATACTTATCTGTCACTTCGACAATAATGTTGTGTTTGTTAGAAACAACATGATTTTACTAAGGTTTAAAATACGTTTCTGAATAACCGGACAAATAGATATTTATAAACCAAAGTTTTACAATTAAGCTAGGTAAAATGTAATAGTTTTCCTACTCGAAGGATTAAAGGGAGGGCATTCTTTGAAACTTAATAGCGCTATATTTTCTTAGAAAAAGCAGTAAATGAAATACTTAAGTCAAAGAATGCAAATAATTGTTAATACATTACTGGAGCTAACAGCACCTGTTAAGACTTATCGCTTTAATACGAAAATATTCAGACAAATGATACTTAATAAGCTTTGCACTAATTTATAATGTCATTCATTGAAATAGAGAAAATATTAAAAATTTCATTTCAAAATTTTGAGATCTTAAAAGAAAGTGTGTAACATGTGAATCCTCTGGGGTTGCAGGCGACCATAGGCTACGGCTTGCCACTGTCGTGGTATAAAAAAAAGATAACAAAAATATACTCACCCTTCAACCGTCTAGACCTGCGCTTTAAAACAAAACAAGCAACTAAGGCTGCATTAACCAAGACGAGCAGAGCCCCGGTGATAGACACATAGACAACTACACTCTTGGACACGTCGGCTGTTTCTACAAACTCTGTGCTCACTACGTTCAACTCGCCTACTTCTGATGAAGCTTTAAAAAAAATAAAAGGAATTAGCAAATAAAAAGTGGAAGCGTTGTTTTACAATATCTTAATTGGCAGTCTGAAATTTTTGTTATATTAAATTTTGTTTAATATTACAAGAGTTACTGCAAAATACTATTTTTATACACAGGTTGTGGCCTGTAATTAGAGCAATAAATTGTAGATTCTACTCCTCAAACAATAAAACTAAAAAATATGTTGTCTTTTGATTGTCTCTTTTTCGTACAAATTAAATAATATTTAAAATAGTATTTTCAATGTACGTTAAAATCCTTCTAATTCACATTGCTTGTCAGTCTTGTCACCCTACAGTTATAATCAATTTCGCAATACATTGCGTGTTACTAAAAATCAAACCATAAGTTATTTTTAAAAGGTGTTTAACAAATGTTTATTGCTCTTACTACAGACCACAACCTTTATATTGTGAATTCTTGGAATAAAATAATTGATAACTTCTGCCAATAAAGATATTTAAACATACTACAAGCACATTAAAAATAGCGTTCACAATAAAAACATTGAACATCGATCACACCTCTGATCCTTTTATTGGTCCTCCTATGCAGACAGAAGCCTATCAAGAGTACATTTAGCAAAATAACAGCTGTACCAACTATGGTACCAGTGATAATAAATACTCCTGGGACATTGTAGTTGTATTCTTCTGAAGCTGAATGTACTGATGATGGTACGAAGTCTGATGCGTGGAAAAAAGTTACAATTTTTATTAAAAAGATGTTCTTTTATATTTTGAACAAAAATAGAAATGCAGCATTGACTATGTCCCACTGGTTATAAATATTTTAAAGGGTCAAAGATTAGGTTTTTTAGAAAGAATAAATCACTTAGCAGGTATACTTAAGATAAATATACTACCAACTGTACAAGATACAAAGAATTTAATGAAGTATACCTAATTAATTTTATCACTTTTTACTATTGTCAAATGAAATAAAATAAGAAGTTGAATATAGTTATTTCAGGTAGGTATCTATTTACCTACTGTCTGTATTCTTAAGCTTAATAAACGCAAAATTTGCTGAGAGTTTTTTTTTATATTGAGTTACATAGCAACTTCCTTGTAATTACTAATCATTCATTATACCAAGAAAATTAACTCATCCTGTCCGTGAAGGTCCTGAATAATTTATGCCTTTTCCTTAATTATTTACTAAGATTTCTTTGAGAAAACCCCTCAAACGGAATAGCAATCCTTTGAAGTGTTTCTCATTTTTGTAAAAGTTAATAAATAACCTTTAACTGAGCCATAGTAATTGTTTCTTTATAAGCCTTAGCCCGTTCTGGATATTTACCTTGACGATAAGGAAATTGTACATATTTTTTTTTAAATAATAAAAGTTTTAATATCTGTCTCGTTTTTTTATAGAAATAGGTACTTACTCATATTGAGAGAGAGAGAGTATAAAGACTCTATTTCTTTTACCGTTTACCAATAACCGTTTAAGCGCCAAGGTTCAAAAACTTTTGGCACATTTAAACTAAGATGGCGGCCAACGCGCCCCCCTCCTCAACATGTCAAATCTAGTATTTTAATAACCACCCTATAGCCTACCAATAACCATTAAAACATTTTTTACACCACCTTATGTAAGGCAAAATGCTCCAATGACTGATCAATAAATAAAAAACACTTATCTTCAGTGAAATATAACTAAGATGCCGTTTAATCAAAATTATTTTAATAATCTTTTTTGTTTACTATTGATGGATGTTGTTTGAATTTAATTAAAATGTTTAAACCAGTGGAACATTTTTAATGTTATTATTCTGACAAAAACTATAATAAAAGTAATATACTTACTAAGTGTTGTGGCTTTAGTGTCATCCGGCCTGTATTTGCTCTGTCCTATTTTGTTAAGAGCCATGACAGAAAACACGTAGTCTGTATTCTTCTCTAAACCACCAATCGTATACGACGTTGCATTCCTTGGTGATACGTCTTCGTATCTATACGTTTCTTCATAAGGTTTGCTGTAAACAAAAGTAAAATTGTATAAACTGACAACTAGAGGATCGACTAGACTGGAACTTATGCATCGTATTCGCGTCTTTTGTTTTGCATTTGGGTGCAGCAACGCTGACTCAGATTTTGAGTAGGCTTATAATTCAAAGCAAATTGTTTTAGACTACTATAATAAGAAATTAATGAAGTTTTAAAACTTACCGATATCTTAGTCTAAACCAAGTTGTAAGGCCGCCATCAAACCCTGGTACCCATTCTAAAGTAACTGAGTTATATGTTACGTTTGTCACCGATATTGACATCACTTGATCTGAAAACAAAATAAAGTATAAAGAAACTTCATTTAAACTAAATACGTGTTTGTAAAAAATAATATATTTGCACAGTATAATTAATATTGCACTAATATTTGCAAAATTTGTCTTCCTATTGGGTCTTCGGATATATTGCAGGATAAATTATTTTCAGCAACTTTCGTAATTAAAAATGAAATAGAGGAGACGAAATCGAAGTAATTCAATCAAAGGAATCAAGCAGATACTCAATGATGATATATAGATTTAATTAAACATCAATCGTGGTCAAACGCCTGCCTATACTCCAAAACAAAAACCAATAAAGAGGTCGATGAAGTATCACGATCTTCTTTCGTGTCGAGGTTCCTCATATAGTGCATGCCCAGTGTCACGATTTCTATACTTTCATGTTTATTAAGTACAGTATTAAGAAAATTGACATGATAATAATGTAACTGACCTGGTGCACTAGTGATATCCAACTTCACCTTCGCTGTATCAAAACCCAACTCATTTCGAGCGTCGCAAACGTAAGAACCATAGTCCGATGAAGAAACGTCATTTATCAACAGAATAGACATATATGTGACAGGATCGATTTTATGGTATTCAGCATAGTATTTAGTGGATGTGTTGACTGGTAATTTGGCTCCACTTTTGGACCATGTAAAATTAGGTGCTGGAGCAGATTTGCATCTGAAAAATGATAATATTATTAGAACTGATTTAAGAAAGCAATCAAGCATTCATTAAACTTCGATACTTTAATTAGGTAATCTAATTTCAATAAATTGTGATTTGATAAAATTAAATTTAAGTTTGAGCATTTCATGTTTTAGTTCTCTAATACTAAATTCACAAATTATATGTTACGTACTTGCAAATCAGTCTTCCAACTTGCCCCATATTTGAAGCGGACTTGCTCAAATTCGGAGCCGAATCCATCACAGGTTGCGTCTTCACTACTAACATGACTTCTTGCTTACTCTCTCTTTCACCTATACCGTTATTAACAACACATTCGAAGTTGCCAACATCTTCTTTGGTGGCTTGATTTATAACTAAATAACTAGTAAGGTTTTTCGAGTCAAAACTACTTGAGGTTCTTGATTTGAAATTGTAGTCTTTTCGCTCCCATCGAATATGATCCGCACTTAGGGGGTTACCTGAGGAAAAGTAAAATAATATAGAGTAATTGTAAAATAAAATGAGTGAACGAGTAAATTTCCATGTTTTCGGTTTAAGTTACTGAAGCTGCGAAAGAATTATAAATAGTTTTGCAAACCATTATTGGGTACTTACCATTAGCAGTACAAGATAGGGTAGCATCTTCACCAGAGTTTCCTATACTGGTTTGACTGACTGATACTACACTGGCTGAATCTGTAACAAAAATTGTATCTGTAACTGTAACTGTCAGATCCAAAATATGGCAATAGTATGTTAAGTATGGTAATAGTGACATAAGAAAGCTTGAAGAGCTTTTTAGTCGAATACCGTTTATACGAGTGTTTAAAATAGGCAAGCCGGTAAAAATTTTGTTCGATGAATTTAGTAACTTCAATCTTCCGGCGGATTGTGCCCCCCGATCATCTTATGGAATGCTATAGATAACGTTTATAAAGTATACGTTTTAATATACCTGTCAGTCATTTTATTTATTGACAAATTATAATGCAGGAGTAGAAAAAATACAGATTTTTTACTGCAGCAACTTAATACTTAATTAAAGATAAACTAGTTTTAATACTTACCAAATCCTAAAATATTTTGCTTAAAATAACTCGATTTTATACGTAGTTCATGGTTTCATTTAATAGAAGAATAATTGAAGTTGTTAAAAGAAACGAAATATTATGGATCTTAATAAGAAGACTTTTTAAAACTTACAATGAACAGAAACGCTAATGTTAGCAGTGGCGGCACCCTGAGAGTTGACAGCTTCACAGGTGTAAACGCCGGCGTCATTTCTGGATAGCCGCGTGATGTTGAGCATGCTGCCTTCGGATACTATGCGGTCGCCTGTTGGAAAAATAAACAAAATCAATGCCATTGAATATTACAACTACATTTAACAAATCAAATTATTTTATGGCGTTAACGATATGGTCACCATAATGATGATATTTTAAGTATATTTATTCTTCCTAAATGGTTAAATGGCTAACAAGATATACCAGTTAAAGAAACCAGTTCGAACAAAGCTCTAATATTGAATCTTTCTTTATACATAAAAACACAGAATTCATTCGTTTGGTGGCACGAAGGTTTATAAAAGTTTAACAACCGTGATGCCAACTTCAGAGACTTAAACTGACATTATGTCAACTCACACTCACGAATTTTCTCTTAGAAATAGATAATTTATTCTCTTAGTGTACTCCATTTAATTCAATAAATCTTGTACTTACTGGCACTACTATACGACGACTGAGTGATAGGCTGGCCATCCTTAGTCCAGGTATACGTGATGCTGCCAGGGTTCCCGTCAGCTCGTAGCATGATGATGAGAGGCTCGTTCTCGACGCCAACTGTTGTGGGCGGAGTGTTCTCGTCGAAGATTGGCGCGTCTGGGTTGAGAAAAATAGAAGTCAATTTCGGTGAAAAAACAAATATATATATATTTTTTTAGTAAATGGTAACTCGTGTAGCTAAAATCTGCAATGGCTATACCAATATTGGAACGTTCATTTATACATATATCATATCTGTTGTAACAAAAATGTCGACCATCACCGCCACCGTTAACTGACCATTTATCCTGTGGTGTTGCTGAATGTACTGACGTGATCTTTGTGATTTCAAAAAAATAATATTAAAAGAAAAATCACGTATTTATAATTATTTTTATTTTTTTTTACCGGCGGCATAGCATTTTGGTTAAATACAGGATTACGAACAGGGATGGAACACAATATACAAGAACTGACAAACACAATTTCGATATTCTGAATGTTTAATGTACGAGGAAATCTCTCAGTCTCGTCCACGATATTAATCCAGTATTTTCTGCCTTTCGTATTGTTTCAACGGTTTTTTAAAATCATTGTGATCGGAGCTAACCTGACATGTACAAACTCAGTATTTATTTAATATGTTGTTTGGTTAGTTGCAGTTTCATATTAAGCTTAAAAGTAACCTGTCATTTTTTTTTGCATAATTACCAAATTTGTACTCCAAAAAAAAACCAGGTGCTATCTATCTGATGGATTGTCATACTTCTTTATTCTATTCAGCGTTCCCTAAATCTTATATCGTAATATAAACCCAAGTAGAGCCATTAAGGGCAACTGTCATAGAGTTAAAGTAATTTTTAAGTAGTTTCAAATTCTTATATTCTGACTTATTAATTTCACTTACATAAAACTTTCAACGCAGTAGCATCATGCACGCTCCGCTGTAACGCTTCATTCATGGCCTGGCACGTGTAGACCGCTCCATTCATGTCCTTGGTGACATTAAGCTTTAGCTCCATGGTCGAGAGCGTTCCACCGTATAAACCTTGGTTCATCTTCATCGGGAGACCTGGAAGAACGGTAATGTTTTAGTACTGGTATTTTAAACCGAAGAAACTAAATTAAATAAAATGTTTATTTGTATAACACAAATATAACAAATAGGGTCTTAATTTAAGGAAGAGCTCTGTGTTTTGCCTATTGGCATACAAAATTATAGAGTCTTAACTGACTTAATATTAATACAGTTCGTAATGCATTAAAAAGAGATTATTAAATTAGAGGGATTATATACAGAGAACTAACTCAAGATCATATTACAAATAACAAATATAAATAATTACAGTATAAACATAGAATTTCATTACGTGTCATTAAAAAAATCGTTAACTGAGTAATAATTTTTACTAATAAGATAACTTTTCAAATGTCTTTTAAATTCACATTTTTCTTTAATATTATATTTATAAATTCATCATTTATAAATATAAAATTAATAGAGGTCTTTCGATGCCATTTCACAAGTCCCAATTCATCGGTACCCAAACATGGCAAGGAAAAAGACAAAAAAATTGAGAAATACGACAGGCAACAAAAACATATATTTTGCAAATTTTTTCGCTGTTTTAACCATATATTCTAAAATATTTGAAGCTCTAAAAATTCTGGCAAGCAAACGAGCGGCATAACGATATTGAGAAATTCAAGAATTGTATTTGATTTCATAACAAACTCAACTTAAGAAACTTAAGAATACCCATATGCAACTGTAAGCACTGAGCCACATGCGGCTCTTTAAAGGGCCAGTTGTAGCTCTTCGAGTTCCTCTCAATTTTTTTTTAAATCAAATATCACAGTAAAAAAGCATAAAACAGACAACAGCGGCTCTATGAGCTTCCGAAAATTCCATATTTTTCCGCCATCAGGCTCTTTGTCAAAAGAGTTTGCCGACCCCTGGTATGTCTGGTTGCCATCGACATAGCGTAAAAGAAAGTTATGACCAGTCTTCGACTAATCTCCTGTAGATACTACAATAATGGTATAATACTTAACTACATTAAAGTTGAAATAATCTTGCTCATTCGAATACTTATGAAGCTAGTCAAATAAAATTAATTTTATAAGGACTCGTCCTAATTCAAATTCAAACGTGTGGCTATAAAGAGACAAGGGAGTACTGAACACTGTCATACAATTCAAAATAGTCTCATAAACCAAAACCATTCAAACGTTTTGCGACTTTTTAGAATTGTCTGTCACGCTGTCCCTGGCAATAAAACCCGAAAAGTTAAACATAAACATTAATATTAACTTCAACTGTAGTTCTCATTTCACAGCTCGGTGTAGATCATAAAAAATTTTACTCGTCTGTAAACGTTTTTGTCAGTTGATATCATCTTTATGTGCCATTAAAAACTTCATTTCAGTGCGTTTTTGTTTTTTCAGACTCAAGAGCGACTGTGTATTTAATGAAGTTTATTAAGCGAGAGGTGGTAATGTCTTAGAGTTAGGCACTAAAACGTGGAAAGGAACGGCCGTAAAGAACTTGAAATTTAAAATGAACATAGAAGAAAATTCTACTTTTGCCAACTAAATGAGAAATTACCGGACGAGTTGCTTTTATTCTGCAATCAACTTTGTGATACTACACGTTATAATAATATTCGTTAACTCTTTCCCATACTTTGTTTTTGCTTTCTTTTAAATTTAAGGTATAATTATATCTTCTTCTTTCTCCGTGCCTCTTCCCAGTTCATTTGGGGTCGGCCCTCTGAATATGTTTGCGTCATTTGGCTCTGTCATTTATGTCATCTTTGATTACATCTGATATTGTTTCTAGGTTTCTCCACCAAGTAGCTTAAAGCTAAAGGTAATAATTATATAAAAAAGAAAAATAAATTATCTATGTCAAAACTAATCTACTATAATTTTCAAATTTTTTTCTTATATTTGAGCACATAAACCTGATAAAATGTATGTGCCGGGGATAAAACTAATTAAAAGAACCAATCCCTGTCAAAATATCAATATCAAAATATAGCAAAGTGCGATAGGGGGGGTCAGTAGTCACCCCTGCAATTGCAGATGCCCATACGCTACGGTGACCGCTTCACATCACGCGGGCTTTATGTTTGTATGCCACCGACATAGCTGACTGATTATACGCTTTTGCAACGCTTTTATATTCAAAAATCGACACAACAAAGGCCTGCCACCCTAATAGGGTAGTTTTTATCGTCTGTTACCATAGCGGTCACGTTCTAACATGTAAGTGCGAAAGTGACGCATGACGTGATATTCGATAAAATGGCAAACATGATATACGTTCTGATCAAACAGTCGACGATAGGCAGTCATACCGAGAAGACGACATATAACCGCGAACCACTTTGTTCGTTCGATCGTCTATTTGCATCACTCACTTTCAAATATATAAGAGCGATAGAGATGGAGATAACGAAATTTCGATTTCCGAAGTTTGCGGTTTGTTTGGTTCACACAAAAGGTTCAGTTACCTTGAACGGGTATGCCATCTCTCCACCAAGAGAGTGTGGCTGGTGGGTTGCTAGCGGCCGATTTGCAGGATAGTGTAGCTTCGATTCCCGGCTTTAGCTCGTTGGGTTCCGTCGTCACTTTCACGGTTTCTGGAGCGACTGTTAACAAAAAAGAATTTAAAAAAAATTTGGTACAAATCTAATAGTTAGTACTTGTAATTTTTTATTTGAAATATCACTACGGTCATGTCAGATTTCTTAATTTTTTTGTATTATTAAAAAAAAGCGGTTATATTTTTTAACGATATTACAAAAAATTATTTGTATAAATGGCTTCACTAATTGTTATTTTGAAGATATTGTGTTTACTTCAAAACATCGTCAGTTGATCTTTTGATTATATTGTTCTTGTGTTTAAAATAGTGAATCCCATTCAATTAAAACAGCCAATTTCAATTATGCTACGTAGTTTTGCGAGGCTTGATATTGATGCTTTAAAACGGGACGCATGTTCCATCGACTGGACTCCCACGCTTACGGCATCTTCAGTCAACGAGGCGGTAGTTGCTTTAAACACGGCGGTTTTAAAATTGTTTTGACTCTCACGCGCCCGTTCGAACAGTCAAACTTAGGCGAGCGCCCGCTCCGTGGATTACCCGAATGGTCCGTATTGCAATGACGAGACGGGATCGAGCGTTCCGAAAGTATAAACGGAATCGTTGCGAAGAAAACTGGAATGCTTACAAAGTTGCCAGGAATTGGTGTAACAGGATGGTACGAGCAGCGAAACGTAAGCATATACATGATAATGTGATAGTTTCTTCGCCGGCAGACACCTGGAAATTTTTAAAATCTATTGGCGTGACTAAATCCCACTCTAAAGAAAACACGTTCTCGAAATTTTCCTTAAACGATTTAAATGACCATTTTTCAAAAACCCCCACTTTAGACCCCTCTACCAAATCTTTAAGCTTTTCTTACATTAGTACCCTGCCATCCACTTCTAGCACCAAGTTTTCTTTCACCCCAGCTACTGATGATGAGATACGAAAGGTGATTTTGTCCATAAAGTCAAATGCGATTGGTCATGATGGCGTAAGTAGGGCAATGATAATGTGCATATTGGAGTGTATTCTACCTATCATTAGGCATATCGTTAACCTCTCCATGTTTTCCGGTTGTTTCCCCTATCTCTGGCGTGATGCGTTTGTTATTCCTCTCCCTAAAGTTCCCAATCCTACATTATTTAAAGACTTCCGTCCCATTTCCATACTCCCGTTCCTATCTAAAGTTCTCGAAGCTATCGTACACAAACAGTTGTCTGCCCACATCTTCTCTAACCATCTCCTTTCACCGCTTCAGTCAGGTTTTCGCCGTGGCCACAGTACCACTACCGCGCTGCTTAAGGTAGTAGAGGATGTGAGGCAAGGCATGGAATCATCTCTTGTTACTATCATAGTCCTGATTGACTTCTCCAATGCATTTAACGTAGTAAATCATGATCTCCTCCTTGCCGCACTTAATCACCTAAATATCTCCTCATCAGTGGCTGAGTGGTTTATATCTTATTTAGAAGGTCGCCGACAGGCAATTCGCGCTGATCAGTCGCTCTCAGACTGGTGCGATCTCACTTCTGGCGTTCCTCAAGGAGGGATCCTATCTCCGCTACTCTTCTCGGTATTTATTAATCTGATTACACCTAGAATTAAGTGTTCCTACCACCTATATGCCGATGACCTGCAACTTTACACCCAGGCAAGATCTGATGAGGTTAATGGGGCAATCTCAAGGCTTAACGAAGATTTGGATAGTGTCGCATTATGGTCTAGAGATTTTGGAATAGCCGTGAACCCTGCTAAGTGTCAGGCTGTTATTGTAGGGAATCCACGCTCAAAGTCAATTACCAATGTTACACAAGTGACTCCGATTCTCTTCGATAATAGTGTTATACCATTCTCCTCAGAAGTAAAAGACCTGGGGCTGTTGATTGACTGTGGTTTGACCTGGGAACCCCAGGTTTCTGATGTTTGTCGACGAGTTACTAATACTCTGCGCTCACTGTACAGGTTTAAGCACTTTTTACCGATTTCCACAAAAACACTTCTCGTTCAAGCTCTAGTGCTGCCCGTAATTGATTATTGTGATGTGTGCTGTACCAATGCGGCGGAGGGACTTCTGGATAGATTAGATCGGCTTCTAAATAATTGTATTCGGTTTATATTTGGCCTTCGAAAATATGACCACGTATCTGTCTTCCGACGAAAGCTCCACTGGCTTCGCATTCGAGAGCGCAGAAGTCTTAAAATTTTGTGTACGATGTTCTCCATTTTAAACGACTCAGCTGCGCCCCAGTACTTGCGATCCAAATTTAGGTTTGTAACTGCCCGTCCTGGCTGCGAACTTCGCACCACTCGTAAGCTACTCCTCTCTGTGCCCGATCACAATTCCACTTCCATGTCCAATTCGTTTACCATACATGCCATCCGCCTTTGGAATGCTCTTCCCCTCAGCATACGTCAAGCTCAAACAAAATTCACGTTCAAGCGCAAGCTCCGCAAGTATCTTCTTGATAACTCTTCATAGTAAATTCAGTAGCAGGTAATTTATTTATATATATTTATTTATGCATATATATTTATTTATTCATTTGTATTTATTACGTATATGTTATACTATCTTTGTATATTTTATATCTTATTAAATATATTAATTTAAATGCTATATATTTATTTAAATGCTTATTTATATTAGATAACGTTCTTGCTATTTTTAGTTATTAGTTCTGTGTTCTTTACATACCCTGCACCAATGATGCTTCTCTGTTTGGCCTAAAGGTTGACTGGTAGAGAATGCCTTACGGCATTAAGTTCGCCTTTTGTAACTGTATATTTTATACTGTGCAATAAAGTTTAAATAAAATAAATAAATAAAACAATATCTACAATATAACAAAACTTAAAGTAAAGAAATATCTCGATTGGCAAACTCAATAGCCGAATAACGATCTGACTTAATAATTATTTTAACATTTTCACAAATAAATAAAAGTTGAGCAAAACAGTGAGTTATAATTAATGGTGAAATTTGTGTTCGTAATTTTATTTAACTTTGTATTGGAAAAATAGTGTCATTAAGAAATTTTCATATTTGGAGTAGTTTTTGTTACAACTAGATAACAAATCAAACTATTTTTTTTAAATATTTTGATTTGTAAGTTTATAGTTTTTTGTCACTTAATGTTATTAGAGCCAGTCGAAAGATGTCATTTTCAAACTGAAATGATGTTACTAAGCAGAGTGGTGGCAAGTGTATTTATATGCTAACAAATTGGTAGCTGCTTACAGATGAAAGACGAGCCTGGCGTCCGTTTATCTGATAGGCAGCCAACATTTGCAAGGTTGCGGGTCACTACTGGGTGAGATTAGCTTAAGGCCAAGAGTTACTCGAAGAGAAGACCATGCTCAACAGAGGGATGATAAATGTCCAGAAAGATGATAATGAATCCATGGATTCTTCAAATCATCGATCTCAAGGAGGGATGTCACTATGGTTATTACTTTGCGAGTGATTAAAAGGTACATAATATACAGTACTTACAATGCACATTCAAAGTAACAGTCTCAAACAGTGGTATCTCAGTGGCGCTGTTAGTAGCCTCACAGCGGTACTGGGCCTGGTTGTCGGTCACGTTGGCCAAGATGGATATCTCGGCGGTAACCAACTTGTCTGCTGTGCGTGTTATTGTGTGGGGGATCTGTGGACAAATGTAACAAGTTAGATTATAAAGTTTATAAACAAGAATACATGGATACATTTTCTAGAATTCTTGAAAATGAAGAGTCTATCTATCTATGTATTCAGCCCGTATTATATTCAGTTCTTCTTTATTACGCCACTCTTTTCGATCCAATGCCAGTCCCATCCACTGCACACCCGCCGTTTTGATAATAAAGTAGGTAAACAATAAACATAGAGCTTTCCGCAGAGATTCTGAGGAATTGTTGGATATTGTCAATGTGGACAATCTATTGCTTAGGAAATGACCTTAGTCCAGCAGTGGATGTTCAATTGATATGTTGATGAACATTTTCATATTAGGACAACTCAAAATTTACCAATGGTTTTGGCTGTCGATCGTAGATGTTAAGAATAATGTTGTTTACTTACATTTCTACACATTAACATTGACCTTCCAATGAGTGTAAAAATCCACATATTATAAATGGTTCCAACTGTCTTTTGTTTTGTTTTGTTCTGCATCCTTCTACAAGTTTACAAACTATTTTGTCTAAGTTGTATAGATTCAGATTTGCCATCTCCAAATACACGTATTTTATATGTTTATTAAATAGAAATTCGATGAGTGTTACGTTATCTCTTGTATTCAATTTCTTACTGGCTATTGTTATTAACTTCAATTCAGCTCTATGAATGTATTTACTTATATTATCTTCAATTTATATTTCCACAACTTACCCAATTATTGCTTGTAAATTTTAGTTGTCTAAATCTGCAGAATAATGAGAAAGCAAAAACTCTGCAAACTAAACAATATTCTTCATCCCCTTGACTTATATTAAGCGTCTACCCTTTTCAATATAATAATGTAAGCAATTTAGAGTTTTAGAAACTTTATATGTAGAAACTCGATAATAGTCCATTGAATATTATAATGATTGTTCTTAGGAAAATATAAGTGGATACCCTTATTGTTCTTTCAGAACAACATGATAAAATGATCAGAAAAATCAGTATCGTAATTACTAAAACCTTTTGTCTAATGGCTGCTGCCTCTGCCTACCTCTGCTATTTTAAACGATTACTTTCATGTAAAAATGATCAGGATCATTGAAATTAAAGGTTCCGAGCTTGATAGTTACGAAATTTTTTTTAAACAAGTTAAGAAATATTGAGAAGAAAATGTCAAAATATGTAAAAATAACTTATTTCTCAAAACTTATGATGAAAGATATATGCAGTTAATGTACTGCTTTCATATGCTATGCTCTCCCGCTTCCCAGACGTCCTTGGAAACACATTAGCACTTATCTAAAGGCACTGCGATATAATAACATTTTATCTTTATTTGTACTGTTTCCCGCGTCTTCTAGGGTTGTCACTTGTCCGTATTAGCGTCACTTTGTGCCGTTCAAGTTGGTAGGAAATCTTTGAAGCTTAACCACGACAACTAAAGCAATAAGTTTTTCAGTTCATGATATTAGGTCTACTTCGTATTATTTTCGAAATATTCAGTTCATCAAGTGTCAACACAAAGAAAACGATCGTATTTTTTAAACTACCTGATGCAATAAGCATTGTTAAATCTCATAAGGAAATTTAGTTCCTGATAAACCCATCTAATATTTTTAATATGTACAAAACGCAAAAGGTAATATATACAAAAACCTTTTTCTACTATTTGGCAAACCTGTACCGAAAATGGAAATTAAAGAACAATTAAAATGATTGTACCTTCTTATCATTCTTGAACCAAGCCAGAGCCGCCAGTAGAAATGCAGGCCAACTTCTGAACCGTGCCGGCTTGAAGCGTGGTACCGGGGACGTAGCATGTAATCATTGGTGCTGGTTCGTACCTTTTTATCATTCTTGAACCAAGTTAGAGTAGCCAGGGGGTTTCCGCCAGTGGACATGCAGGCCAGCTTCTGAACCGTGCCAGCTTGAAGCGTGGTACCGGGAATGTAGCCTGTGATCATTGGCGCTGAAGGAGCATCTGTAACAAGATAAAGAAAGTTGAATGAAATAATTTTATTTTCAGGTAACTAGGGCCCCATAGATAAATACCTTAAAAATAACAAACATAATAATATAAACTAAAACGAGCATACTAAACTAAAACTATCATTTTAGTGACACCCATCGACATATAATAACAAGACGAGTAAAGGCAAGCAAAGTTCATGTGAAAACACGACCCATTTTCACATTTACAAAACTAAAATGTCTTATTAACCAATCAAGTACTCATTCTTTAAGCATATTTTTTTGTGCTAACCTTAATTCCGCAAAGGTTTCATGCCATTTCACCAATAAGAAAAGTTGCCGTGTTGTGAGTTGTCAAAATCAATTTGACAATGATGTTTAATTGGACAGGAGATACTCAAATGAAATAACTGAAATGTCAAGTTAACGTATCATAAATACGCCTAAGTTTGACGTGGATGGGTTCACGTAATAAATAATAATGCAATCAATTAACAATTTATTTTTAGTGCATTTTTCATTACTTATGTAATATACGTAAATTTAATCGTTCTTGGAATAAGGAATAATATGAAAGCCCATCATCATCTTTCATTTATTTAATAAAAGTGCTTAATTACAATATAGGGACTTACATACTACAAAATAAGCATGAATTAACATAAAATAGTAAAGATTTTAAACTTTTTTACAATTTTATAAATCCGTTACATTAGGGCGACCCTCTTGGTCTCAAGCAACATAATGTAAAGCAATTAAGGTTGATTATGGCAAAAAAAACGATTATTTTTTTACTTTATTTATGACCAGACTAGAAAATAATAGCATACCTTCAATATAAATAGTTAAAATTCTCTTTGCTTCCTCGTTTTTAAGAACTAAAAAAATAACGGATGAGTTCGTTTATGTGTACTATTTATTTTAGCAGGCTTAGGGAAAAACAAACATAAATTTACATTTTGTATCCATTTTTTTATACTACAATGGTAGCAAACAGGCATACGGCTCACCTGATGGTAAGCAGTTACCATAGCCTATGGACGCCTGTAACTCCAGAGGTGTCTCATGTGCGTTGCCGACGCTTTCATATAAAAGAGGATTCACTGTGTTGACAGCTAAAGGGATAAGAGGATCCCCCGTCGTCAACACACTGCATCCTCTGAGCTCTCTGGCAACCTTACTCACCGGCAGGAACACAATACTATGAGTAGGGTCTAGTGCTAATTGGCTGTAGTTTTCTGTAAGGTAGAGGTAGTTCCCCAGTCGGGCTCTGCTCTAGATTTGATAATTAAAGACTATGCTATGAAGTTATAGTATTCATTATTAATGAAAAATGAGAGTCATACCTATTAGTCAGTTGTACTAGAAATGGCATACTGTATATCGAAAAAAACAAACTGAAAAAATCTTTGTTAACAACGGAAACCTAACTGCTATTACAACTAGGTAAGACTTATAAATGAACATTAATTATGCTTTTCCTCAAATGAGTTATGTTTACTTTTCCAAAACTTATATTGCATAACATCGACCAAGTCCGTAATGTATGAGAATATCTATGCGTGATTTACTTACCGATGAAAAGAAATATCATCATCTTTGGCGCCTGTGTGGCTCCTGCACCAATGCACGGCACAAGCCGTCATTTCAATACCGATATATTACCGAAATTTCATGGACCGAAAAAAGTAATATTTTGATGACATGACAATTTCAAAACGTTTGACATGACATTACGGCACCGCTGTCACAAGCTCCGCCCACTTTGGCACCAGAAAAGTGGAGCAGATTTTGAGCGTTGATTACGCTTCCTTACTTATTATTCTTCCAAGGTGACACCAGGATTTGCTGTTTCCGCACCTGCTCCGGTGTAAGATTTGAGCGTTTAGGTTTTAAAGTATGGTAGGTAAACTATTCGGAAGATGATTACCTAATTATGTTTGCACTCTATAAGCGTAAGAGTGTATCCAAAAATTAGATTAAAATCTAATTATTGTAATAAAGTATAATTATAACTCAGCGACATCCAAAAGGATATTACGAATCTAGATCCAAGTACGACCCTTAAATGTCACTCTCCAAAACTGTCTTCAATATTGCATCTCGTATTTTCCTAAGTTATAGTCACGTTATACATATCACTAATATTTACTAAAGTTCACTCGGTTTTAACTCTAATTTAAATAAAAACGTAATTCGTAAGATTAAATCCCGTTTTTATTTAAATTATGAGCTAAAGCGTTTAACATCACAATGCATTTCTCAAACTCATACCCATGATCTGATGTTCAATAAAAACTGTCATTTTCCCGGCGTTGCGATGTACAATGAAAACACACTAGTTAGTGTTATTCGACCTTATCTCACAGTAGTAAAGTTCATATTTGATAGGCAACGTTCATTGATACAACATTCCGTGTGTTTTGTAGTCATTCTTAGCAAAAACCATTGTACGCGGTTCTGTTATGAGTTATGTGAAATGCAAAAAGTTTTAGCAAATTACTATGTTAAAAATGTGTCATTTAAGTAACAAAATTGTCGATGTATAAATACGAGCATTTGAGCATTTTAATCGTATAAAAAAACTGATTACACACTAATAAAATTCGAAATTTTAAATAAAACAATTAAAATACATAAGAAAAAAACACAATCTATCTCAAACATAACTCCAACACACAACAAACAATCAACTAATATTAAAATTTAATAATTTTAAAGCAAATTCTGATTTTTCTGATTCAGACGTTTGTACGCTAGCTGCTTATTGCGTAGTTAATGAATTACTGTTGTATTGAAGTTGGATCGTGTCTGTACGTGTTTTAAAGTTAGATTACGGCCCCTGGGCTTTCCTAACGCTTATACGCACATTTACAGAAAAAATATGAGTCAAAGTGACTGCGAAAAGCCACAAATTAAATGAATCACTGTAAAGAGTAATAGACTAAGAGCTGGCTACGTCAGATATGACACAATAATAAGAGCAACATAACCCGTTTGCTTAGATTGCTATATCATCTTTATTGCTACGTAGATTCGGGCATGTGACAGTTTTTAATGGATGGAAATCAGAGTGATAGACTAGAAAAAAAACAATTGAAAAATAGTAATAGGTAAAAACTGCCGAAGTTATTTCAGTTATAGACGGGGCCTTTTTTACATTAGGACAAAAAACATTGCGTATTATTGCTAAAGCAAAAGCAGTAGGCGATAAACTTTAAACTACATTATGCGTCGTTTACACTACTTTCCCCCAAAATAATATTGCATCAAACTCAGGACTCTAGCATTTTTAAGAAAGTAGTTTACATTCTTTGACCTCCACCACTTAACAGCTGCCAGATGTCCAGATCTAGAAATAAGCATAGTATAGCACACTGACTCGAGGGGTTTCATTGCTCACATTATTGTGTCCTGACGTGGCTAGCTCTTCGTCTATAAGCTTAAAGGGATAAGTTGAAGAGAGTATACAGTAAACACTATCCAGTAACAAGATAAAATAAAAAGAACTTACATTTAACTGAGATAAAAGGACTCCACGTACCAAACATTAAGTGCAAAGTCTCCTCGACGGCAATTGATGATGGTAGATGTAGTTGAGGAATAAACATTGGCCTATTTTCTACTCTATTTCCATATAAATAAGGTTCTAAATGGTTGTAATTTTTTGAAACGTATAGGTACATACGAGTTTCAATTGATGCCATTTGGACTTCGGTGCTCAAGCGTAGTTTAAGCGAATGTTTTGTTAAATATTCTAATATTTCATGCTTAATAGTTAATTAATCTGCAATACGCACTCATGAATAGTTAGCTAATAGAAATTCCCTACAAAATTTGTTGGCTGCAAAACATGTTAAGGGGGCGTCCATTAATCGCGTCATATTGTATAGGGGGGGGGGGGGGTCAAGAAAAAATCACCAAAGATCACCACAGGGGGGAGGGGGGTCTGGACACATATCACGTGTAATTTTTTTGTTCTTTGTGCTATACTGTATAGTGTATTATGGTCAGTAAAATAAAAATTATCAACTTTTAAATGAATCAATCTGTCCAAAGCAGAGTAAAATTGCACTAGTATGAGTGTAAATAATTTTTAATGGCAATTGACATATTATTTTGTGAAGTAGGTTTTTAGGGTTCCGTAGCCAAAGTGGCAAAAACGTAACCCTTATAGTTTCGTTATGTCCGTCTGTCCGTCCGTCCGTATGTCACAGCTATTTTACTCGGAAACTATAAAACGTATCTTAATAAATATTTAAATAAAAGGTGTGTTTTTGTATGCCGCTACTTAGTTTTGTAGTAAAATTGCTGATAAAGATATTTTAAGGACTTACTGCATGTAATTATTTGTCAAAAAAATATTTTTTTTACCAAATATCGACATGATGCACATCACTCGATAGGTCTTTCAAAATAACATTGAGGACTTTTTGTTTTTTTTTTATTTAGTGAATATTTTAAGGAAAAACCACCCCGTAAGTCTAAAAAATTGAGAACATTATCGGTTTAGGAATTATTGAGTTATCTCCTAAAAACTCATTTCATACGCAGATACGACCTTTTGATATTACTTTTTCGATAGTAGGTACGAAACCGCGTGGTCCGACATGCAATTGACCGGTTTTTTTCTATTAAAGATATTTATTTGTTATATGTAGTTTCATTTTTAGGGTTCCGTAGCCAAATGGCAAAAAAGGAACCCTTATGGATTCGTCATGTCTGTCTGTCTGTCTGTCCGTCCGCATGTCACAGGCATTTTACTCGGAAACTATACGACGTATCTGAATACAATTTACACATAAGGTGTATTTTGTATGCAGCTACTTAGTTATGTAGTTAAATTTGAAAAAAAAATATATTTTTAGGGGAGCGCTCCATACAGGTAACCAAATTAAAAAAAAAAAATTAACCAAATATCAACATGTGAATCGATAGGTCTTTCAAAATAACATTGAGGTTTGTGTGACTATTTTGTGATTAAGTGAATATTTTCTGAAATAATCGCTTCGAAAGTCAGAAAAGTTGTGTAGCCCCACCCCGTAACTTTTGAACCGTAAGTTCAAAAAATATGAAAAAATTTAAAGTGATGCGCCTTATTATATACTTTCAACGAAAATTGTTTTGAACATTATCGGTTCAGCCATTTTTGAGTTATCTCCAAAAAACTTCTTCCATAGGCATCAGATACGACCTTTTGTTATTAGTTTGGTTCTTATTCCATTGAAGGTACGGAACCCTCCTATGCGTGGTCCGACACGCACTTGGCCGGTTTTTTACCCTTTACGTGTACGTACGTTACGTAAGTAGGTTCACGTGTTAGAAAACTGTACTTACTTTAGTTAGCAAAAAATTACACGTCATATTGGATAGGGGGGGGAGGGGTCCTGAAAATATCACCAAAGATCACCATGGGGGAGGGGGGGGGGTCTAAAACAAGCCAAAAACGTATGACGCGATTAATGGACGCCCCCTAATAAATAACCAATTTCGAAACAATTTTCTTCTTACTCAACAAAAATTTAAGCAAGAAATGAAAAAATCATTACTAAACTACCGATAAATTTATTTCGTAAAAATTGTTTGTCGAAATTTCTGACAATTGATTTATTACAGCGAAAATTTGAACAAAATAAATTTTCGACAATAAGACCTTTCGTAAGTGTCTTTCACAAACCGCTACCAAAAAACCGTCCAAGAGCGTGTCGGGCCACGCTCACTGTAGGGTTCCGTAGTTTTCCGTCCTTCACAGTAAGTGTCCCCACTTAAGAGTTAATAACACCGCCATGTAGGATATGATATGAGAGTTCCACGTACAGCGACATCTATCGGCAAATTAAGTAAACTATTGCGCGCGAGCATAAAGTATGGAAGATGATTTTTATGGGATAATTCTTTATTGCGTGAACCGATTTTGACCGTTTTTACTTTATTTGAAAGCACGTCATTTCATTGTAATTTTGTAGAAATTACAGGTACAATAAACACCTGCTTATACGGTTAAATTACAAACTTAGTTAAGAAATTATTTTGTATTTTTTTTTCAAAAACTGTTCATCCTATCAAGTTCAAAATAATTTTCCTAGAAAGTTTTTATAAAGTTCTACTTTTGAGATTTTTTTCATATTTTTAAAACTTATGGTTCAAAAGTTAGAGGGGGGGGGACGCATATTTTTTTACTTCTGGAGCGATTATTTCCGAAAATATTTACATTATCGAAAAATTATTTTAGAAAACCCCTATTCATTTTTAAATACCTATCCAATAATATATCACACGTTAGGGTTGAAATGAAAAAAAAAATCACTCCCCACTTTACGTATAGGGGAGGTACCCTAATAAAAAAAAAATCCACTTTTTATTTTACCACTTTGTCGGCGTGATTGATATACATATTAGTACCAAATTTCAGCTTTCTAGTGCTAACGGTCACTGAGATTATCCGCGGATGGACGGACGGACGGACGGGCAGACATGGCGAAACTATAAGGGTTCCTAGTTGACTACGGAACCCTAAAAATGTATGTATTTTTTAGGTTACGACTGCAATCAGTCGTAATGAAAATACGACCCCAAATATCATTTTCATTTTCGCTCCTCATTTTACACCTTCAATTTCAAGTCGTATCGCCATATAATGCATAGCTTAATACAATTTTCCTGTAGACATCCATCAAAATCAGGGCTCCCGGGCCTCGGTAATCGATTGACTGATTATGACAGGGTGACGAGCCTCGAGTTTTATACGGTTAAGGAGTTAAGCTAATAGTTTTATTCCCGGGGAATATGAAGGGATATGTTTAAGACTAGTTTTGGTAGCGACTGGGAATATGTGAGGAAAAGTTTTCTATTATATTCTTTGATGTTACTAGATAATTGTTGATTTCAATAAGACAGGATGAATTCTATTACATATTCCGTGAAAGATTTTTCACTTTTTTTTTCGTATGGCTTCTTGTGTTACTCTACTTCAGAGATTTACAGTTTTTAAGTAGTACCGCTTTTTTCATTAAAGTGGTAAAATCCTCCACTTGCCCATGGTATTTAGTTAGAGGACAGTCCAATACCGTGTGGTGTACGGTCTGCTCGGGTGCTCCACATCGACATACTGGTGATTCGCACCAATTCCATTTGTACCATAAATAAGTACAGTTACCAACTCCCGTCCTTATTCGATTCAGCGTGCACCAGACACGTCGGGGCTACTCAAAGCCAGCAGGTCGGCAAGTCAGATTTTTAACTGCATTGACATGACAGAATTTTATTAATAACTTTGTCTATATAGGAATCTCTGAGTTATCCAATATATTATAAGTACTAAACGCTAATTTTATTGAAGTTTCCATACAAAAATACCCGAATGCAGAATACGTATAAAGAAGCAGTTTCATGACTTTTTTATACGACGACGGTGGAAAATACGACGACCCGCCTGATGGTAAGCAGCTACCATAACCTATGGACGCTTGCAACTTCAGAGGTGTTACTAAAGGCAAGTTTCAGACAGGTAATTATACCTTATCTAAACCCAAAACATAGAACCAGGATATAAATAGGTACTGTCAGCAGCAGCATATTTCAAATTATCTTGTCAGACTTTTTTATACCACGACGGTAGCAAACAAGCAAACGGCCCGCCTGATAGTAAGCAACTACCGTACCCTATGGACAGAGGTGTGACATGCGCTTTGCCGACCTTTTATAAAAATAAGGATTTACTGTCTTGACGGCTAAAGGAACAAGAGGGTCCCTCGTTGTCAACACAATGCGAGCATTGTACTGCATTTATTACAATTTTATAATTGAAAGAAAAATGGAAAAATTCACGGCGTCGAGCAAGATTCGAACTTGCGACCTTTCGGAACACCGGTCCGACCGCTCTGACCAACTGAGCCATCGACGCTTACTCAACCTCGGTGAATTTCTCCATCGGTTCCTTCATTGCTTACGTCATGGGGAGACGTGTATTCACATTCGCATTTTTTGCATTTATTACCATAATAAGAGCGTGTTAAGGTAGTTTTGAGCGGGTCATACGCATAGGTACTTTTGCTGACTGGTATCAATTATTGACATCAGTACGGCCGGGTTGCCATAGAATATTCAAAGGACGTCCGAATATCCGCCGCCTTAACCTTTCTGAGATTTAGCCAATAAATAGTGTTTAGGCTATCTGTTAACGCGATATTCGGGGCACGTAGTTGCGTTAGTCAGCAGGGAGGGGGTGCAATGTGGGGGTTGAAAGCGGATTTATTCGTGAAAAAAATATTTATCCCCGTTTAGAAGTAATTTGAAGCCGGCCAGTTCAATGCGATGCTTTTGATCTGCGTAAATAAATAAATAAATATTATAGGACAATTTTACCTACTCCCACAGTAAGCTCAATAAGGCTTGTGTTATGGGTACTAGACGACGATATATATAATAGATAAATATGGATAAATACTTAAAAACGTAGAAAACATCCATAACTCGAGAACAAATATGTGTGATAATCACAAATAAATGCCCTGACCAGGATTCAAACCCTCCTGAACCCTTCGAGCCAGGGACCTCCGGCTTCGTAGGCAGTCACTACTGACTGGGCTAGGAGGCCGTTAAGCGTAGCCTAGTTATTTAGTTGTGACCATTAGGTATACACGCTGATTCATAATCGGTGATCAGGAACAATTTTTTAGTTCAGTTATCACATTAGTGATAGCGATAACGATTACATAAGTGATTTCGACTCAGAACCACGACCTCTTTCGATCCTAGTAGAACAAAATCTTGGGACATACTCTTTTTTTATTCCTACAGGGATCGAAAGAGCTCGTGATCGTATAGAGAGGTCTGGGATTCGAATAACCAGTAAGGGCATTTATTTGTGTGATAAGCACAATCATTAGGTATACATTTGGACCAGGGGTACGTCCTTATGCTACGTCCGGACTTGGGTATGTTCTTAAACTACGCCAAAAAGAGAGGTATGGGCACTGCGAATGGCATCTCGCTAAGTGTGGTAGGGCACCTTCAGCGAATGTCATCTCGCTCAAATCTGGAGCAGAGCCCGACTGGGGAAGTACCCCCCTTACAGAAAACCACAGCCAAATAGCACTAGACCCTACTCATAGTGTTGTGTTCCTGCTGGTGAGTAAGGTTGCCAAAGTGCTCAAAGAGGACCCAGTGTGTTGACGATGAGGTACCTTCTTGTTCCTTTAGCCATCAACACAATGAATACTCCTTTTCGTAAAGGGTCGGCGACGCACATGTGACTCCGTCCTCTCCGTCACTGTCCATGGGTTACGGTAGCTGCTTACCATCAGGGGGGGCCGTATGCTTGTTTGCCACCATCGTGGTATAAAAAAAAAAACATTATTCATTATTTTCTTACTTATGTTTGTATTCTGCGCACATTTGTAAGTTATCTAAATTTATTATTATATAGCTATATCATCAAAGTTATTACCACGACACAGATTTTATTGAGATTACTGTGTGGCTAGCTCGATTTGTGTAAGATTATTCCATAATCCAAGCCAAGGAAAGAATTAGCAGAAAACAGAACCGAATGACGGTTACTCCACCGACAAGAGCCAGGCACTTAAAATTATAACTTATTTTATTTTATTTATTTTAGGATCACACCAACGGATAAAACAAGATACAATAATCATGCAAAGATGCATAGCCACTTATAGGTTACACAGGTATCCATCGAAGATTTACAAAAAGATTAAACTAGGTACTGATACTGATGATGCATCTATCCGCAATCTGCAATAACTTGCACCGTTTCTTTTCACCGGTAACCATACGTCAGTATCGATGCGTACCTTATTTATGTCGATATCGTCTCCACACGCCCGACACGAAACATTCATACACATTCCGCCAATTTATATGAAACATTGACATGTTTTGGCAATTTATGTGTCGTGAAATTGACGTTTCGAAAATTTTCGGTGTTATCTTCGGGTGTATCGTAAACCTGCCTTTTAAATATTCTAGAACATAATTATCGTGCATCTGATTAGTGATTACCTTTATTCGAGAACATACTTGGTGATACCCTTGGGGATACCCGTCGATTTGCCTAATTTACAGAACTTTCCTGCCGACCATGAAGAGTTGGATAGCCTAATTAGCTCCGGGTCGCCTACAAATATCAGTCAATCATTGAATTGAACTTTCGTGAGACAAACTGACACAATATACATTTCACGGCTGTACTCACTTGTATTTAGTCACTACACACGACATGTTTCGGATAGACGGAGAGCTAGCCACGTCAAATATGACACAATAATGAGAGCGACGAAACCCCTCTAGTTAGTTTGCTATACTATGCTTATTTCTAGATCCGGACATCTGGCAGCTGTAAAGTGGTGGAGGTCAAGGATTGCAAATCCTAGAGTACTGGTTTTGATGCAGTATTATGAAAAATTATATAAATAATTAGATCATATGTTTGCCGCAAGTTTCTGATGGAGGAAAGTAGTCTAAAACGACGTATAATGTAATTCATAGTTTGTCGCCCACTGTTTCTGTTTCCGAAATATTACACAATGTTTTTTGTTCTAATGTTAAAATATAGGCCCCGTCCTCTATAAATAAGATAACTTCGGCCGTTTTTACCTATTTTGGTATCACTTTTTTCCAATTCAAAAACTTTGCTAGTCTGTCACCCATTAAAAGCTGCCAGATGTCCGGATCTAGCAATAAGGATAGTATTGCAATCTTACATGATGGGTTTCATTGCTCTCATTATTGTGTTATATCTGACGTGGCCAGCTCTTAGACCATGTCTCACGTAGTGAATATATGTAATACAAGTGAGTAAAGCCGTGAAATGTATATTGTAATATTATTCAAATTCAATAATTTATTCAAATACTACAGATACCACATATTACATAATAAGATACCTACATATTAGCGTTGCCGCTGGTAGGTATTGTATGAGTATAAAGATTTTCTGTGCGTGTGTTTTTTGCGCCATTCCACTTATACATAAGTTTGTTGTACATAAGTTTTTAACACATTTTCGTAAAATGCATATTTTAGAAATTGGCCATTACTTTCATTTGCTGTTCTGTGACGAAGAAAGAGGCTTAATTAGGCTATCGATTCCGATAGCTTAGTTTAATAATAACAACTGTAAATATTCTTTATCATAATAACTCAGTGGATTGTCTCCCGATTTCTATGAAAATAAGGCATTTGCCACTGCGTTACCATCTTTTTACATTAATCAATATTAATGTATAAATTTTGGTTAAATAATTTATATTATTTGGTTCAGGTACAATTTAGGAATACAATTTTATACACGAAATTCAATGCCTATCATATTTTTTTCTGGAAATAATGGTCACGAAAAAATAGAATGAGCCTTTTACAGCGCATCGACGACAAACAAGTATACAGCCTGCCTGATTCTAAGCGGTCACTGCAGCCTATGGACACCTGCTTCAATAGTACGTATTGTTATTGAGGTGTGCTAATACAGAGTATTATTTTGTTATATTCTGTAAATATCTGAATACAATAAAAAATATACATTGCTAATATTTAATACTTTGTTCAGATACTGAATATTGAACATTATGATCGCCTTTATTTAACAAACGAACACGGTATATTCCATAAATGTGACAAAGCCCCCGTCCTTTCCGATTCATTCGTCTCGTCGCCCCGATATTTCATTAATAAAACAATGTATCATCAATTTCAGAGTTTAAAATTGTATTAAAGGCGATATTACTATTTTTTTGAGAAACAATGATCGATTAATTTCCATTGTTTAAAGTGTGAATGTTAATAAAAAATTGTATTTGTTGAATTTTAATGTTTACCTGAATGTCACTTAGGTCTATATTTTTTTATTAAAAAAAAGTATTAAAGGCGTAGGTTCCGATTTTGTGAAGGATCACACGTAAGCTATGTACATTATCAGTTTATTTTAATAATTAAACTTATATTTAGGTAGGTGCTGATTTTAGTTTTAACGGTTTTTACACATTATTATAGACAAAATGAGATTTTACAGAAAGATAAACTGCGTTTATTTAGTTGGAATCTTCAATTAACTTCAGCCTCTTGGATCACGAATACAATGTCGTTTTCAAAACGTCGTAATTTTCAAATTTACATACGCAATTATAATTCTGTAATGTTTAAAAATTGCAAAAGATCAATATCCTTCAGAATCAAAACCCCTCAAATCCATACAATATTACTACGCAACACTATACGTTAATTAACGTGAAATTGACGTAAACCTTGCGTATACGATGACGTAATTACTGGCAACATATAATTTTCCATAATTAAAATAATTGAAGCCTACAAGGGTGATGTGCCTTGTTATTAGTGAATTCGTAATAATTAACTATTGAGAGTTCGTTATACTTATTGTGTCACTAATTAATAGCTAAGAGATAAACAAATATATATACGATCCGGAAATTAATAAAGGTGGTTATATAAATTCGAGGTGGCTTGAATTTTCCAAACATTCACTGAAATCCAACCTCAGAATTGCAAAATAAATACATAGTGTGCTATCCTTATTTATTAAAAAGAAAACGTTTTTGTCAAAAAGCTGCCGCCTCGAGTTTCAAACCACAAACGACCACTAGATTTATTTGCTACTAGTCTAAAACGATTGTAAAATATTACGTTTCTTCTAGATATCGCCAATGAGTACAAAACCAAGCAATTCCTCGCTAAATAACACACACCCAGCTGCTCACGATTCCCTGATTATAGCAAAAACGGATGCCATAATGTTTTGTTACTTGTAATGACAGCTGTCAATCGGGCTTACCGTTTTGATTACGACTTGTCACGTGATTTCATGGAAACATGCATCAGATTTAAGTAATACCAAGTGACTACGATGTGCGTAATTTCTTACATAACGATTCGATTATATTAATTGAACACATTACATATGATATAAAATGAATGAATGAATTAATAAATAATAAATAAATAAATATTATGGGACAATCTTACACAAATCAACCGAGTCCCACAGTAAGCTCAATAAGGCTTGCGTTGAGGGTACTAGGCGACCATATATATAATAGATAGATATAGATAAATACTTAAATACATAGAAAACATCCATTACTCAGGAACAAATATTCGTGATAAACACACAAATAAATGCCTTGACAGGATTCGAACCTGGGACCTCCTACTTCATAGGCAGGGTCACTACCGACTAGGATAGGAGGCCGTTTGAATGCTTTATTGCACACCTAAAAAAAACAGCACAGTAGAAAAGAAAAATACATTATAAAAAGAGGCAAACAACAGGCGGTCTTATCGCTAATGAGCGATCTCTTCCAGACATCCTTTGGGTAGCAGAGAAGATAATGCAGAAAAAGTCAATAGGAGGAAAAAGAATGGCTCAATCAAATTATTTATTGATTTGAAACGTTCTTATTTATTTTATCCACAAATTTATAATCCACGATACAGTAACATATTTTTTCCGGAAAAATAAAGTTTTATAGCATGTTAAAGGCATACATACGTAGTTTATAACTCAAACTATGACTTTATTGAAGGTAAAACCAGTATGCCAAATTATTTAATAAACTTGTAAATTCGTAATCATAACGTCTTCTTCGTAGTCGCTCATACAATGAATCCGCAATAACGGAGCCTCAGAAATTATAAAGAAACAGTATTACGGCGTAATGCCTTAAAAATAACGTTGTTTTCCGGACTGGCGTAACCCCGGTGCCCCGTGTTTCAGGGGTCCGTGGAGCGAGAGAAAACCCTTTGAACTATGAACTAAGTGGCCTACTTTCAAGGCCTGGCTTAACCTCTGAGTTGAAAAGTCAGATGGCAATCGGTTTCGTATAGGCTAGCTATAGAGCTAAGTAGAAAATGATCAAATCGGATGGAATAATGGGATACTATGGAAATAAGTCCAAGTAACGCTCGAAATATAATGAAATAATATTGTTTCACTTAATTCACCAAATTGGAAATAAGGATAGTTCTAGTTTGCGTTTATATTCAACGCTTTTAAACGCAAGTTTTTAGTTGCATATTTTTTGGCATAATATATAAAAGCTCAAGTTAAAGTACCTACCCAAAAATAAATGAATACATATTTTACC
The DNA here is from genome assembly GCA_947086415.1 of Pammene aurita. NCBI lineage: Eukaryota > Metazoa > Arthropoda > Insecta > Lepidoptera > Tortricidae > Pammene > Pammene aurita. The sequence goes on along the minus strand of OX352314.1, from coordinate 4,429,492 downwards.
TAGTCTTGGTGCAAATGTATGCTTCAGCAACAATACCAATTTAAAAATTTCATTTAATACGCACTTAGTTACTTTAGAATTTAAACTACTGCCGCTTGTACTCTAAAATGCTCCCACAAAACGTACAAAATATTTTAATAAAGTTTGAACCCTCTCAACCTAACGTGATAAAGCCCAGTGGGGCATAAGCTGGCTTTAAGTACGTCCTCGTGTTTTTTACCCTCCCCCTCTTACCCCCCTTACCCCCTCGCGACGTCACGTTCGCTTTAGTGTTGATTATTTTTCCTAGATATTATCAAGTCATTTATTTGGTCGGCGTAAAAACGTAGAGGCAAATTTTGTTTTTATGAAATGAAGATTATGGCGTTCCGTTTCGCGATACTGGGAGCTATGGTTTGTTTTGTCTAGGCTGTGACTGAAATTTTAAGTGAAACACCAAAGATTTAGCTAGATTTATGTTTAGCTTGTTGGCGTAATGATTTGTTTTTGTATATTTAAACAACTCTGTTATTACAATGTGATTCCTCTTTAGTATTTATTGAGGTTGGTTTAAAAATACAGACATTATTACGGAAGTGAGAATCTGTAATTGGCTTTGTAATTCTAACCTGGTTTATAGTAATATGCTGTTGGTTTTCCATATAATATGTAAAAAAAAAACGATTTGTTACTATTTTAGTATTTATCATGGTTGCATCGTCAGCTGCTGCTTTGAAGCCTAAAACTATTTATTAAAACTTATTTGATACAATACTTAAAGAAAATTTGTATAAATCTCAACCGAAAATCTTCTTAAAATGTGTACCTAAAGTCCTAAACATTAATCTACGAATATTTGCACAAAAGATTGTACAATAGTCTTTAAATGCTAGCTCCATTTGAATAAGAATAGTCGCGCAATGAAACGTGCAGTGCATTGTATCTAATGGATACACCAGAATTTATACTGTTAACTTATGATTGGTTAAAAAAAAAACTTTACGAACCAATTATAATCTGTGGGCTTTTTTAATCATATAAATTGTGGAAAAATCCTTAATTAGCATTTACCCCTTAATAAAGCTCTTACTAGCACAAAACTCTAGCGTAGCATTAAATCGCTATACCACAACAATCACTCGCATCACTATGATTTATGTTTAATGAGACATCCCTTTGAACACGGATACATAACGTATATGTAGTACATATGTTTGTGCGTTAACCGGCATATTGGGGAGCACAAACTTGTTATCTGCCATGCATTAATCATTTCTTCCGTTGAGGCGGTGTCGGTGTTAAGTTTAAAGCGGGTTTCGTTAAAAATTACGCTTTAAAGTATTTAAAAAAATGGAATATTTGTGATAACTTTACAGGAACCATAATGTTGTAGAGTCTCGCAAACCCAATACATTTGTAGCAGTAAAAGAAAAATAACTATATTCGTCCTCTTTTATCGCGTAATAGAACTAGCGTAAGAAGAAGACTGTATGATTTTCTGTGTCTATGCTCTAAGTTAGAAACTGTAGCCAAACTAAGTTTTCTCTGGTAAACTATTACATATTATATGGGTATAGTAATCTATGAATTGGTTATAAATAAAATGTGAGGTAAGTTAAAAGTACCAGTTAAAAAAAAATTCAATAATGTCTGAAAGGTATATAACATACCTCATTGTGTACAACTTAAATATAAAACTATTAACTTAGATCTAAATCAGACAAAACATTGTCATATTGTTTAAGCCAATTTCACATACACACAGAAATAAACGCTACATGATATATGTAAATAAATATGTATACTACCTACTTTTGCTTCTTTTTTTACTATTTTTAACAAAATTTTCCATTGAGTGAAAGTTGAAATTTACAATTTTTTCGTTTGGTTTAAAAAAGTTTTTCTTGAAACGCCAATCGCTACCGCCTATCCCAAATCCTCCACCCCGTAGTGAGGTGACAAGGCGAAAAACCCTATTCAGATATGTGTGTGAATGAGGCTCACGCTCGCATTACGGCTCAAAAACACCCGTCTTGTGTCTGATGAAAACTGACTGAAGGGAATGAACATCTCTTTTTCAGAGCCCTTTTCAGGATTTGCGTTGCTAGGTATAGGTTTGAACAACAGACGACGAAATATAAGCTGTGAAATAAAAGTTGAATATATGATTTCTTTTTTGAATGTATCAACTGGGCCATCCTGAATTGAGGGTGTCCCTGTATGGTAAATAACGAATAAAATATAATACCCACTCTTTTATAACTTGCATAACGATACAATATAATACAATATTCTTTATTGATCACCAATAGCAGAAAATACAAATGACAAGAAAAACTTATACTAAAATATTATTATCTCTTATAAGAGTGGTAGACAACAGGCGGTCTTAAAATATAACGGTTACACTCACGTCACTTTAGTCACTTCGCGCGACATGTTTCGGAGAGCTTAGGTCTCCATCTTCAAGCACTAAGAGTGCTATTTTGAACCGGCCCGTAGCGCGCTAAGCTCTCCGAAACATGTCGCGCGAAGTGACTAAAGTGACGTGAGTGTAACCGTTATATTTTATAGTGATAGTATGTCACACGAAAGTTTAAATTTAATAAGCGGTCTTATCGCTAAAAAGCGATCTAGATTCGTTATTTCGATATGTAGTTTGCTTGCTTTACAGCACATACGAGTAATAAAATCACACAATATAGTTTACATACTACAAAACATTATAATTAGGATTACATTGCAATATTTTGAAAGTGCTATAGTTGCTAAAGCTTGTACTACCAATTTCGTTTTCATTTAATTCATTTTTTTTGATAAATAATATCATGAAATTTCAAACTCACGGTTTTTAAAACGAAAAATATTCTAGTAGTCGACATGTTTCTTTCCATAACGAAGAGCTTTCTTAAGCTTAGTCAGTTACTTTATTATATTAAAGTTAAAGACAGTTTTAGAGTAGTTGTAAGAGTTTAGTAGAATTTTTATATGTGTATGGCAAACAAGCATACTGGCCACTTGGTGGTAAGCGGTAACCATACCCTATGGAACGTTGCAATTCACAATGTGCGAGTTGCCGACCTTACACTCCTTTTTTAAAACCATTATATTTTGCAGCGACGCAGAAATCTCACTATACCCATCCTTTTACATAACATCATAAAATATGTATAAAATTACCTACAGGGTCGTTATTTCGTAACTTTACCTCTACTTGCGGCTCTTTGCCGATATTCCCCACTTCATTATACTCTATAATATAGTTTGAGTAGACAGCCCTATAACCTCGCGCCTAAGCTACGTAGGGTTGTCAGTCATTGATATATAATTAAATTAATCAACAAGAAAAAAGTATGAAAATGAAAATATTCTTTAATGTAACTTTGCACTGCACTTGTGAATGTCAAATAAGTACTTTCGGTTCTTAAAGACACCACTGATTTGAAAATGATTTTTACCGACAAGAAACTCTTTAGGAATTATTATTCATAATTGAAATTAAGGGTAAGTATAAACATAAATAAAAACGTTGCTGAATTAGAATTATTCAAATGAAATAATACATATAGAGTTTTATAAATAGGAAAATTCATCTCTACTAGATTACTTGAAACACCTAACGAGTTCTATAAAGCACCAAAGTTTAAGTAAGTACTTCACTCGTAAATAAAGTTGATGTGCTTGTACTTTTATATTAAGTCACTGACATGGAATGTGTTAATTAAGCAAAAAATAATAAGATAACCAAATAACGCTGAGTAAGGCATTTCAGCACAACCCTGACACGCACGTAGCGCAGGGTTGTCACCGCGTCACGTCGCGCTCATTACGTTAATGAGGGCCCGTGAATTAATTACGGCACTATTTTATGCCTGCTCGAGTATTTGTGGCAGCCCTAAGCTTTGTACTTTAAATATTAAACCGATTTAGGATACGTGTATGGGGAGGGTAATGGGTTTTTTATTTAGTTTAGTAACATAGTATGGGGAATAAATTAGAAGAAAGGATGAATGTGACAAGATAAATAATAATATATTATGTAACGAATAGCCTATATACGTCCTGGGCACTCGGCTTAAAGGTCTAATGACCTCTTAATATAATGAAAACTTTGTTGTCAAACAGGCAGAAATATAAACATTTTTATTGAAAACAGTACAGAACAATGACAGTACCTATTTGCATCTGACTCTGTTAGTACTGACATTGTCACCAACTTAATTACTAGAGACTTAAAGCATTGACTTATTAATTTATTATGTACTCTACTAGATGTAACATCCAGAACAACATTTTGTGCGCCATGTTTGGCGGTTGACAGCTGCGACGGAATCAAATAGTAGTATAGACTTGTAGTGATTTTCACTACAACTTTTGGGACAAAAAAATTCTCAGGGATGTCATCTCCTGTTACTCAATGACTTAAAGCGACAAATTTTGTAAAATAAACGAGATCATTCCCTGCTATTTTACTTCAAAATCCATGCATACGAGTAGTTATTGGGGTAGTCGATTTAGGTCAAAGAAAAAAAAATGGCGTACAGAAAAAGGAGCTTTGAAAAATACATACCGTCACCTCGTACAAACAGCAACACGCTTAACTGTACATCGGTGGACCTTATTACAAAAGCCGTAAGGTCCACCGATGGGCAGTTAACAGTGTGGGCGAGGGTACAACACGCCCATTAAAAATAAAGACAAAGTTGATAACGACAAACTTACAAACAACACTTCGCGAACTGACTTTTTGTTTCATCTCCCTTTAAACAAAGACAATGCCGAGTGACAAGACAAGTTTGTAGTTGTTTCCACCGCTATTATTTACCAGAAAAAGACTTCAGTCCTTTGAGTTAAAGGGTTGAGATAAACCTGTGTTATGACTCTTAATGTGGTCGCTTAAGGTTCAATTTTGCTTGATAAACTACGGTGTTAGTAAAATGATTTGGGAGCGGAGTGGCACAAAAGATGAAGATAGTTAAATAGCTGGACGGGAAAGCGAAGAGAACAAGGTCTAGCGTGAAACAAAGTGAAGGAAACAGTATTATTTATTTTCTATGAGAAGAAAGTCCTAATTGTGGTTTAAGGGCATGCGCAGTACGTGCTTGCACCTCCTATCCGAATCACTTACGTGATTCTGGTATAGCGAGAGAGATGGTGCTGTAGTAGTGTAACTACTTAAAAATTGCAAATCAAAAAATATTGAACAAAATAATTTGATTCGCTTCAAGATTCATAGATGGCAGCACCATCTCTTTCGCTATACCAGAATCACGTAAGTGATTCGGATAGGAGGTGCAAGCACGTACTGCGCATGCCCTTAGAGTATGGTCAACGGCGCCTAGCCGTTTCAAATTCAGAGATTGCATATACATGGGAAAATTTGTCAAGTTCCGCCGTGACCGGGTGGTCTAGTGGTCAGGACGTCAGCCGCGAAAGCTGAAGACGCCAGTTCAAATCTGGCCTCGGACACCGGAGGGTTTGGTCACTTTTTCTGAAGTATATGACATCTATTTTCAGTTTATATATAGTAGTGTAACTACTTAAAAATTGCAAATCAAAAAATATTGAACAAAATAATTTTATTCGCTTCAAGATTCATAGATGGCAGCACCATCTCTCTCGCTATACCAGAATCACGTAAGTGATTCGGATAGGAGGTGCAAGCACGTACTGCGCATGCCCTTAGAGTATGGTCAACGGCGCCTAGCCGTTTCAAATTCAGAGATTGCATATACATGGGAAAATTTGTCAAGTTCCGCCGTGACCGGGTGGTCTAGTGGTCAGGACGTCAGCCGCGAAAGCTGAAGACGCCAGTTCAAATCTGGCCTCGGACACCGGAGGGTTTGGTCACTTTTTCTGAAGTATATGACATCTATTTTCAGTTTATATATAGTAGTGTAACTACTTAAAAATTGCAAATCAAAAAATATTGAACAAAATAATTTGATTCGCTTCAAGATTCATAGATGGCAGCACCATCTCTCTCGCTATACCAGAATCACGTAAGTGATTCGGATAGGAGGTGCAAGCACGTACTGCGCATGCCCTTAGAGTATGGTCAACGGCGCCTAGCCGTTTCAAATTCAGAGATTGCATATACATGGGAAAATTTGTCAAGTTCCGCCGTGACCGGGTGGTCTAGTGGTCAGGACGTCAGCCGCGAAAGCTGAAGACGCCAGTTCAAATCTGGCCTCGGACACCGGAGGGTTTGGTCACTTTTTCTGAAGTATATGACATCTATTTTCAGACTAATTGTGGTTGTTCATTCATAGAGTAATATAGATCACACTTTCAATTGAGTGTAATGATATGATACCATGTTTGAGGCGGCTTTCACACTGCTGCGGTTTCAAGTGCGTTGAACAAGATTTACAATACAATACAATACAATACAATATTATTTATTGCACCACACAAAGAAAAAAAAGTACAGAAACAGATTTAACAAAGTAAATAATGGTAACAACAGGCGGTCTTATCGTTATTAAGCGATCTCTACCAGACAACCTTAGGGTAGCAGGAGAAGGAGAAAAGAGTTTCAGAAACAGGTAGTGCTTTAAACAATTAGCGAGTTAAGAGAAGTTAAAACATTGAAGTGGTCAAATACAAATTCCACTTGAGATAAATATACTCTAATAACAACAAACAACAAAAAAAAAAGATTAAAATACATAGGCAATATATGTAAACAAATATATACATAAATATTATATATATATACACATACGCATGGCAGACTAAGGGATAGATAGGTAGTGATTCTTTAACAGTTTCTTGAAATTATGAAGAGATTTTGCACATCTAATGTCTAATGGCAGAGCGTTCCACGTAATTTATTTTATTTCTCAAACATATTTACATAACATTACGGTAAAAACTAATGCGTTATGAAGATAACGCTCTGCTTGGGCCTTATTCTAACTTTAAAACACGTATAGACACGATCCAACTTCAATACAACTCCAATGCATTAACAACGCAATACAGCTACGGCATAAACATCTGAATCAGAAATATCAGAATTTGCTTGAGAAATATTGCAACGCAACTCCAATACAACTTCAATATTGGTTGAATGTGTGTTATGTGATGGAGTTATGTTTCAGATAGGTTGTATTTTTATTGTATTGTTAATGTATTTTTAAATTAGAATCCGGCACCTTGTGTTGTGGCCCCAGAGTGATAATCGCCTTAATAAATACTTAGCAAAATGTACCTAATGTGCAAATGTACCTAATTCAAAACATTGTACGCAATTCGGAGGGTAAGAATAAGAGTATTGCAAGCTCCAAGGGTTTTAACATTTTCTAATCTTTCTCTAATTCCCCACGTCGTACAATGTATTACTATTAACCGAACGAGTAAAATGAGCGAAGTCTCTTTTAGACAAAAATACTTGGGAAAGGACGCATTTCTCAACCGATTCTATTGTAATTTAATGAGCAGATTGGATAATTACGTGGATTAATTTTGCAGGCAGTTAAGAACATACCCCGGCAATAGTATCTTCCTACACGAAGGCCGCAAAAATATGTGACACGCACTTATTTGTAGGGCCACAAGAGCGTGTCACATATTTTTGCGACCTTCGGGTAGGATGATACTATTGCCGGTGACTGTACACTTCGATAATGTAAAATTAAGAAAACAATTTTTCAGGCGAAACATGTTTTTTTTCGTATGGAGGGTTGGCCGGCTGGGACGAAACTGGGATATACAAAAACTTTTTTTTTGCGTCGAAAAAATTTTTCTCCTACTTTTTCTGAATCGCAATACGATACCTAATATGCCCTTCAACAGATCACCTGTATTGTTACAGGTTTAGGTAAGTCGGGCTTGCACGGTCTACTTACAAGCCACTAAATCAATACTAATGTAACATCTACAAAGTTAAAGCTAAGTATATACAAGCCATTGCATAAAACGCTCATGTACCCCTATCGCAACGTCTGCAGCCTGCTACGTTTTCACGTCACGCACGGCCCCGAGTTAGTAAGACATTACAAGGGTCCATAGGTCCTGATAAAAATGGGTGCCAGCTGGGTCAAGGTTTGGAGTTAATTTTACGGACGTTTTGAAGCTTTCAGGAGATGAAGTATCGAGTTTTATGAAGTATAGTATCAAGTTAAGGTTTACCGTGTTAATGAGGCTGCTGGTAATATAAATAATTATTGTAGGACAATCTTACACAAACCGACTTAGTCCCACAGTAAGCTCAATAAGGGCCGCGATTCGAAAAATAAACACACACACTGGACAGACACAGCTCCAACCCAACTCAACCCAACTCAACTCAACGCTATAACGGCATTGACATTTGCTATTCGAACAGATTTTCATTCAACATTGGTCTCACATTGGTCTCACATTGGGCACACATTGGTCACACATTGGTCACACATTGTACCAATGTTGTACCAATGTGTGACCCATGTGAGACCAATGTGAGACCAATATGAGACCAATGTGAGACCAATGTTGAATAACAATCTGTTCGAATGTCAATGTCGTTATAGCGTTGAGTTGAGTTGGGTTGGAGCTGTGTCTGTCCAGTGTGTGTGTTTATTTTTCGAATCGCGGCCAAGGTTTGTGTTGTGGGTACTAGATGACGATATATAATATTAGATATAGATAAATACTTAAATGAATAGGAAGCATTCATAACTCAGGTACAAATATCTGTGATAAACACACACATAAATGCTCAGACCAGGATTCGAAGCCGGGACCTCCTGCTTCGTTGGCAGTGCCACTACCGATTGGGCTAGGTGGCCGTTAATATATAGTATAATGTGCTACTTTATATTGCAAACTAGGGTCTTATAGAAGCTAGAATGTAAAGACGAGAGCTTTTATGACTATCTTTAACTCCACATCAGACACAATGTTTTTTATCACACTTGGGAAAAAAATAAACTTTATTATTAAATAATGTCTTCTAAACGTCTGAACCAGAAATATCAGAATTTGTTTGAAAATTATTCCGACGCAACTCCAATACAACTTCAATATTGGTTGATTATTTGTTGTGTGTTCGATTTATGTTTAAGATAGATTGTGATTTTAATTTATTTTATCTACACTCACATTGTAAGTCCTCCAAAACGTGTTCAAAAACGGTAGGCAATGGCTAGCATTACCACAACCGATTTTACTATGATCAGCTTTTTATCTGTGGCAGTAACGTAATTTTAACTTTACATGCTCAACTATGGATGTGTTATGAGTTTTGATAACATAATGTACACCTGCACGCTCCCGCGCGGCCGCCGACACGCCCCCGCGCGACCGCCGGCACAATCGAGTTGGCCATGGCGGTGCAATGGCGGTCATTCTATGGTTTCCAAACACGGCATTTAGGAAAAATAATATGAGTGTAGATAAAGCAGTGTATGCAACTGTACGTAATGAGGTCTTATTACGTAACAGTTACATAAACTACTATTTTATGTATTTTAAAATTAGAATACGGCACCATGTAACTGTATATTATTTAACAGTTGCCTTGGACAACTTTTTCATCAGATCATTAAATGTTGCATTACACGCAGGTGTAGTTTAAGCTAAAGCTTATTCCCTAGGAATAGTTATGGATTTTATGGTAACTTATATGTATAGCATTATTTAATAATTTTTTTCCCAAGTTTGATAAAAAACATTGTGTCTGATGTGGAGTTAAAGATAGTCATAAAAGCTCTCGTCTTTACATTCTAGCTTCTATAAGACCCTAGTTTGCAATATAAAGTAGCACATTATACTATATATTAACGGCCACCTAGCCCAATCGGTAGTGGCACTGCCAACGAAGCAGGAGGTCCCGGCTTCGAATCCTGGTCTGAGCATTTATGTGTGTGTTTATCACAGATATTTGTACCTGAGTTATGAATGCTTCCTATTCATTTAAGTATTTATCTATATCTAATATTATATATCGTCATCTAGTACCCACAACACAAACCTTGGCCGCGATTCGAAAAATAAACACACACACTGGACAGACACAGCTCCAACCCAACTCAACTCAACGCTATAACGACATTGACATTCGAACAGATTGTTATTCAACATTGGTCTCACATTGGTCTCATATTGGTCTCACATTGGTCTCACATGGGTCACACATTGGTACAACATTGGTACAATGTGATTGACATTCGAACAGATTGTAATTCAACATTGGTCTCACATTGGTCTCATATTGGTCTCACATTGGTCTCACATGGGTCACACATTGGTCACACATTGTACCAATGTTGTACACATTGTACCAATGTTGTACCAATGTGTGACCCATGTGAGACCAATGTGAGACCAATATGAGACCAATGTGAGACCAATGTTGAATAACAATCTGTTCGAATGTCAATGTCGTTATAGCGTTGAGTTGAGTTGGGTTGGAGCTGTGTCTGTCCAGTGTGTGTGTTTATTTTTCGAATCGCGGCCAAGGTTTGTGTTGTGGGTACTAGATGACGATATATAATATTAGATATAGATAAATACTTAAATGAATAGGAAGCATTCATAACTCAGGTACAAATATCTGTGATAAACACACACATAAATGCTCAGACCAGGATTCGAAGCCGGGACCTCCTGCTTCGTTGGCAGTGCCACTACCGATTGGGCTAGGTGGCCGTTAATATATAGTATAATGTGCTACTTTATATTGCAAACTAGGGTCTTATAGAAGCTAGAATGTAAAGACGAGAGCTTTTATGACTATCTTTAACTCCACATCAGACACAATGTTTTTTATCACACTTGGGAAAAAAATTATTAAATAATGCTATACATATAAGTTACCATAAAATCCATAACTATTCCTAGGGAATAAGCTTTAGCTTAAACTACACCTGCGTGTAATGCAACATTTAATGATCTGATGAAAAAGTTGTCCAAGGCAACTGTTAAATAATATACAGTTACATGGTGCCGTATTCTAATTTTAAAATACATAAAATAGTAGTTTATGTAACTGTTACGTAATAAGACCTAATTACGTACAGTTGCATACATTGCTTTATCTACACTCATATTATTTTTCCTAAATGCCGTGTTTGGAAACCATAGAATGACCGCCATTGCACCGCCATGGCCAACTCGATTGTGCCGGCGGTCGCGCGGGCGCGTGTCGGCGGCCGCGCGGGAGCGTGCAGGTGTACATTATGTTATCAAAACTCATAACACATCCATAGTTGAGCATGTAAAGTTAAAATTACGTTACTGCCACAGATAAAAAGCTGATCATAGTAAAATCGGTTGTGGTAATGCTAGCCATTGCCTACCGTTTTTGAACACGTTTTGGAGGACTTACAATGTGAGTGTAGATAAAATAAATTAAAATCACAATCTATCTTAAACATAAATCGAACACACAACAAATAATCAACCAATATTGAAGTTGTATTGGAGTTGCGTCGGAATAATTTTCAAACAAATTCTGATATTTCTGATTAAGACGTTTAGAAGCTGGCTGTATTGCGTAGTTAATGCATTAGATTCTATTGAAGTAGGATCGTGTCTAAACGTGTTTTAAAGTAAGAATACGGCCCCTGCAATAATATTGCGTCACTTTGTATATTTTTGCCAGCATTGCTTTAAGAAATATTATGGCACAGTCTCAGTAGCTCATTTGGTTAGATTGGCAGGCATCGCGAGTACCGATTTCGAGTTTCACCTGATGCAGTGGATGTTTCTACTTTTCCTTTATATCTAAATATTATTGCACAATACTATTACTACACGTACAATGACCCTTGGCGTAATAAGCGTAAACGCGGCGTCCACGCGGCCCCGCGTTAGCGCGTTACGCGCCTCGGTGAGCTCACGCGCGGAAAACGCTAGCTAGCTACAAAACGCAGTAGCCGTCACGCGGTAAACTAGTAAGGGGCGTATTCTAACTTTGAAATACATAAACAATATATTAAAAACACAATCTATCTTCAACATAACTCCAACACACAACAAATACTCAACCAATATTGAAGTTGTATTGAAGTTGCATCGGAATAATTTTCAAGCAAATTCTGATATTTCTGATTCAGACGGCGCTAGCTGTATTGCGTAATTGACACTTTCGACCACGAACTCAGGCGGGCTCTCTGTTCGTAGGCGCTTTCCGCTACATACGAGGAAAACGCTAGGATCGGCTACAAGCGTAGCGCGTAGCGAAGTGTGGTACGGAAAGTGTTAACGCATTGGAGTTGTATTCAATTAGGATAGTTTCTAAACGTTTCAAGTTAGAATATGGCTCAAGGGGCGTATATTTATATTTTATACTTGTAAATGAAATAATATGCGAAATTCTGGAATTCGTATCATATTTTACAAATCTGAATTCGCTTATGAAATAAAATTTCAAAACACAGTCACGTCATTTGCATTGCTAACACATTTCACAAAAATTTAACACCAAATCTGTGACGTCATTTCCCGAAAAACGCAGCTAGCCTTAAAAACGGCCGCCATGTTGGGCCGTCGCTTCCGTTTCCGGAAATATGATAATTCTACCGGAAGTCCGGCGTGGCCGCCGCCTGTTTACGCCGTTAACGGATAGTTCTCAATTCGAAATTCAAACTGTGATTTATGTTAGTTTAAATTTAAATAGTTTACGTTTGTAAAGTTGAATTAAGTTTAACAATGTCGACAGTTATGATTTGATCGCTAAAAAGGAATATTTTATAAGTTTGCAGTACACTCACCGGCAAAAGTATCTCCCTACACGAAGGCCGCAAAAATATGTGACACGCTCTTATGGTCCTACAAATAAGAGCGGGTAACATATTTTTGCGGCCTTCGTGTAGGAAGATACTTTTGCCGGTGATTGTATCAGTCGGCGGTAGAAGTAGCTAAACGGGTGAGATGTCCAAAATGAGCTACACACAGTCACACAACTTTATTGTGAAGAAAACAAGAATGTGTCAACATAATTAAAAAAATGTTTTAACCAATATCAACATGTGACACATCAATCGATAGGTCTTTAAAAATAACATTAAGGTTTCTTTGACCATTTTGTGATTAAGTGAATATTTTCTGAAATAATCGCTTCGAAAGCCAGAAAAATTGTGTCCTGTAACTTTTGAACCATAAGTCCAAAAAATATGGAAAAAATTGAGGAGATGCGCCTTATCATATTCTTTCTACGAAAATTATTTTGAACCTTTTTGGGTTAGCCATTGTTGAGTTATCTCCAAAAGACTTCTTCCATAGGCATCAGATACGACCTTTTGGTATTAGTTGGGTTCTTATTCCATTGAAGGTACGGAACCCTCCCATGCGTGTTCCGAAACGTACTTGACTGATTTTTAATTCTTACGATTAAGCGTAAAATTTGTGACTTATCATCATTTTACACAGACAAATTTATAGAAAGTCACTTTTAAGTACATTAAACAAGTGGCCGTCCGTATAAATTCGAAAACATTGTATTGTAATTTTAAATTCCACAAACTAGCCTGTTAACATTCCATAGCTACTCGGTTTCCAAAAGGACGTCTCGCAAGTGACGTGACGTGACGTGACGTCTACTGGACTAAGCGCTGGCCACGTCATATATGACACAATAATGAGAGCGACAAAACCCGTCTGGTTAGTTTGCTATACTATCCTTCTTGCTAGATCCGGATGGCAGCTTTTAATGGGTGGAGAGAATGACAGACTAGCAAAATTTTTGAATTGGAAAATAGTAATACTAAAATAGGTAAAAACTGCCGAAGTTGTCTCAGTTATAAAGGACAGGACTTATATTTTAACATCAGAACAAAAAACATTGCGTATTATTACGGAAACAAAAACAGTAGGTGCCAAACTATGAATTACATCATACGTCCATTGGCACTACTTTCCCCGAACGGAAACTTTTGGTAATGATATAATCTAATTATTTATATAATTTCTCATATTATTGCACCAAATCCAGAACTCTAGGATTTGTTTTCTTGAAGTGGTTTGCATTCTTTGACCTCCACCACTTTACAGCTTGCAGATGTCCAGATCTAGAAATAAGCATAGTATAGCAAACTGACTAGAGGGGTTTCGTTGCTCTCATTATTGTGTCACATATGACGTGGTTAGCTCTCCGTCTATACCGTATCATTACTGTTATTAGTACGATCGAATGAAATCGAGTGTAGTTAGCTAATTGTCTTGAGCAGTATTAACACAAGCTTGAGATCTATCCAGCCATATAGAGCGACTGATTCAAGTGAGCGGTCTCTTTATTTCCCCAAGAAAACAAATCAGCTATCTTTATGAAACACGGAGTCAAGTCATTTTTTTACATTCTATTTAAATGCATGTAGAATTCACGACGTAAAAATGAATTTATTTTGGCAATCATAGGGGTAATTATAATATATTCATTATAGAACTGAAATAGGGGTAATATGTAATGGAGTTTAGTGCTTATTCTATACAGGGTGTAACCGTTAAAGGGCATAATTGGTATCGTATTGAGACAAAGAAAAAGTAGAAGAAAAATTGTTTGAACGCGTAATTTTCTTTTATATGGGACACGTCATATTTGCCGGCCGACCCCCCATACAATTTTTTTTTTCTCGCGTGAAAATTTTTTTCTTAGTTTTTCATAATTTTTTATTTTATTTTTTTGGGGCATCAACAGCAATACAACAAATAATACAAAACTTAAAAAACAGAGTTAAAGCCAATAATAGATGACCACAAAAATATAACTAACATGCAATATAAAGTGGAAATAATAAGTGCCATGACCATAAGCAAAGGAAAGATTGAACTTTTTAAACAAAATATAAAACTAGCTTATCTGTACGGGAGTTCACTTTGATGTGTGTCAGTGTGTGTGTGTGTATGTGTGTATGTATGTGCGTGTATTAGAATACGATACAAATTATGCCCTTAAACGGATCCCTAGATTGTTTGTTACACCTAATTCTACTACATTATCTACGGAAATAGTGAATTAATTAACTAATGCCCATTTATTGTGGACCCCGCCACTTCTCTTTTCGCATATTCTAGACAAATCCACCACCTTACAGAAAACCACAGCCAAATAGCACTAGACCCTACTCATAGTGTTGTGTTCCTGTTGGTGAGTAAGGTTGCCAAATAGCTCAAAGAAGACCCAGTGTGTTGACGATGAGGGACCTTCTCGTTCCTTTAGCCATCAACACAGTGAATCCTCCTTTGTGTAAAGGGTCGGCAACGCGCATGTGACTCCTTTGGAGTTGCAGGCATCCATAGGTTACAGTCGTGGTATTAAAAAAAATGGCAAAGGTACTCGTACTTAATTCAAATAGTCAAATTGGTAAATCCGATTCCAACATTTTACAATAAAATTTCAGATCAAATCTTAGAACTTTGATTACAAACCAGATTTAAGACGTGGCTTTAAGAGTAATTGCTCTCTAAAACGAAACATTACTGGGTAGTTCGCCAAGATAAGGGTTATGAGCTTGGATATAGAGCTGGGATTTAAATAGGAGGATCTCGAATTCAAATGGAAATAGTTTTGTTCAAGCATCTTGAATATATGTTAGTATCTTGATATTGTTTCGGTTATTCTACATGAAGATAATACCGCTCATTTCAAGGAGTGCCGCAGTTTACTACGTTATATATTTTCTATTACGTTACGCTAAACTTAACTAAAAGTAAAGATTCGCTTTTTAAAACTAAGCCATTAATAAAAATGTGTGACGAAACAATTTAAACGTGTTTTTTATCTAAATAATTATAAATAGTCGCGTTGTTTAGAGACTTACTGACATCGCACAGCTTAAATTTTTAAAGGTAGAAATTTGAAACATTTATGTTTTGAATATGAAGCTGAACTAAGAAATAATTTCGTGAAATTGAAACTCATAAAAAGAGGTTAAAAGATTCATCGACTTTTTGCGACCGCATTCGCGAGGCTAATATAAAGACATATTATGAAGTAGGACAAAGATAACATTCATGTAAGGTAATTGAAATTTAAAACGTTGATGGTGTACGTTGACGACGCTCTCAGTCGAGCGTTGATGCAATGGCAGGCGACGACGATTGACCGTCTGTCAACTGTATTAAAAATATTTTTTAATACAATTGCTCAAAAAGTTTACTTTATGTAGTTGCAAATTGTGCGTAAAGTTTGATTTTATGCACTAGTGCTAAAAAGTAATCTGATCTGCAAATCGTGCGTAAAGTTTGATTTTACGCACGATTTGCAGATATATTGCATTTTAAATTGACCAATCAGGACACTTCACTATACTAAATCCACCAATCACAACACATATCGGAGTTAATGGGAACGCTAGATACTTTTTTGGTGCGTATACTGTGTAAATAATTTAAGTCCTTAAAAAAAACATTGTATTTAATATCAACCAATCAGATTACAGCAATGTTAAAATCGACCAATCAGGAAACGCAATTTATTCATTATTTCATATATTTCATTAATTCCATAACTCTTGATCTCTCCTCTTCGTATCACCTCTATGCCGACGACCTTTAAATATATTCGCAGGGTATGCATAGCGATCTCAATTCAGTTATAGAAGCCACGAATCTTGATCTGCTCCGCATATCAAATTGGAGTCAAAATTACGGTTTAAAAGTAAACCCCCTAAAGTCACAGGTAATTGTGATGGGTAGCGCTAAACAAATCTCAAAAATTGACTTTCTCAGGCTCCCTCCGATAGTCTTCGATGGTATCCAAATTCCTTTTTCCAACCAAGTGAAAAATCTTGGCGTAATCATGGATCGTTGTCTATCATGGGTGCCTCAGGTGAGTGAAGTGAGCAGGAAGATGTTTGCTGCCATAGGGTCTCTCAGACGGCTCCGGAATTTCCTGCCAATTGCTACTAAAATTGCGCTTGCTCAGTCGTTACTTCTCCCCATTCTTGATTATGCAGATATCTCCTATTTAGACCTAACCGAGGAGCAACTTAATATGCTTGAGCGTATTCAAAATGCCTGCATTCGGTTCATTTTCCGATTACGCAAATTCGACCATGTTTCTAGTTTTCGTTCTCAACTCAAATGGCTCCCTATCCGTCACCGCCGTAACTCTCACATACTTTCTTTACTCTTTTCTATACTCTTTAACCCTGCAACTCCCCGCAACCTCAAAGAGCGTTTCTCTTATCTTAATTCTATTAGATCCTCTCAAAAATTGCTCCTAAAAGTGCCATCTTCATCTTCCAAATTTTATAATTGCTCATTTACGTTCCAGGCCGTTCGTTTGTGGAATTCTCTCCCTCTCAACATAAAACGCGCGCAATCTATTGGTAGCTTTAAATCGCAAGTTAAGGAATACTATTTATCTCTTCCTTAGGTTTTTAAGTTGACACTGTTGTTTCTTACTGTGTGTATTATATATGTATATATGTACGTATATGTATGTTTATTTTGTATTTATTTAAGTATGTATATTCATATGAATGTGCTGTGTTATCTATTTCGTCTCTTTTGTTTCTATGCACCACCTACTGCTTATTGTTTTTCTCTAGTCTCCACTACCCAAAGGTTGTCTGGAAGAAATCGCTCATTAGCGATAAGACCGCCTGTTGTTACCTCTACCTAAATTTATCTAATTGTAAAATTTGTGCTTGTAACTGTATGAGGTGTGCAATAAAGAGTATTTATTATTATTTATTTCTCAAAACATGAGGTGTTTTTTAGTTCCTCCTTCACAATCATTAAAAAAGATTTAATTTTTTGGGAAATGCTTTAAAGTGTGTTTAAACTGTTAAAACAGCTATTAGACATGGCAATTTGTAGGGCCCAACCTGTTGTGTTGGGAGGTGTAATAGGAGGTTGGGCCCGTAGGGAGCTGAAGGAGGGTGTGGGAGAGGCAGGGTACACAACAGGTTGGGCCCTACAAATTGCCATGTCTAATAGCTGTTTTAAAGAGCTAATTATACCGTCGTCTGTGGCATTTATTCGCGGTATTGATATTTAGTATCTATGTCAAAGAAGTTAAAAAAATTAAAAGACCGTCAAGTTATACCATAATTTCACCTTAGATTAGTTATTGTGCGTAAATAATAAGTATTTTTATGATATTTTCTCGCAATCGAAGTGAAACATTGTATGCATTACTCTGGTCTAAAAGCCATATTACCACTCGAACAATTTTCCCTCACTTCGGTCGGGAAAATAACCACCTGGTGGTAATATGGCCTACTTTAGACCCTTGTCAAACAATCTACTATTATTTCATTGTAGTTTTTTCGCAATTGTATTAAAAAACGTTGTTCGACACACGTGCAGAAGTGTCATTTTCACTAGTCCCGAGTCTTGACCCTCGCCTCTCGGCTCGGGGCAAGTAACCTCGGTACTCGTGCAAAACTCGACATACTTCTCGCACTTGTATCGAAAACTACTATTTTAAGTTGATTTACTTACATAACACGTTGATGGTGTGCGTAGCGACGACGTTCTCAGTCAATTGAGCATTAACGCCGTGGCATACGACCACGATTGACCGTCGGTCCTTTTCAACAGTAACAGTGATGTTGGAGGTAGTGATCCAGCCGCCTAGAAGAAAGCATTAGACTTTGGTTAAATATTTGAAGAATATTGAGAAGAAGGAAACATACTTTACAACAATTAAACATATAATGTTTAGAAATAAAGGAAAAGCAGAAAAATCCACTGCCTCAGGCGAGACAGCAGACGTATCGTTAGCAAACGTTCTGCTTAATATAACATTAATTGTAATTAAACATATAGGGTTACATTCACTAAACATATAGATTTTACACACTTAGGATTTCCCTGTACCTACACGTTCTTGGCTTGTTAAAATAAAATACGTATTACTTGGTCATTCCTGACTCTCCTATTGCCTCGATAACTTCGAACGTGGCTTGTATCAAAAAGAAAACTACTTAAGAGGACAGATTTAATATATTAAGTTTTATAAGCAGGTTTGGTATCAGTAAACTTCTCGAGATACTGATGGATTATAATCGTAACTTTTTAAAACTTGTAAACCCTTACCTTCAGGGGATATAACGGTCCGATTGCTAGCCTCCTTATGGTGCTTGCCCAACACCAGCCACTTTATGTCAGCAGCTGGATTGGAAGGTGCAGTGCTGCAGGTGAGGGGCACCGGGTCTCCAACCCTGGCTTCAGTGGGGCCGGAAATTGTGACGTGAGCTGGAGCGACTGAAAAGAATATTATATAATATAATACAAGCTATTTCTTTGGAGTAAAAACACGACAGAGTAGAAACGAAATTTCAATAATTCAGTACATACATAAAAACAAAATGCGTTGGATAGATTCTGTTGAATAAAGTCATCGTAAACAGCCTGCATATGTAAACGTCTCAATAGTGGGCACAAAGTCTCCTTTGAAGAGGAATCTATTCTTTGGAGAGGAAGAGCTATACCGTAAATCCGCTTGTGACTAAAAGTTAATCCAAGTTAGTCCAATGCGATGTTTTCCTTCACCAAAGAGTATTTTGTTAACATTATATTTCGTAAACTCCCAGAAACTCATTGGTACAGTCACCGGCAATAGTATCTTCCTACAAGAGGGCCGCAAAACTATGTGACACGCTGTTATGGCTCTACAGATAAGAGCATCTCACATATTTTTGCGGCCTTGGTGTAGGATTGTACTATTGCCAGTGACTGTACAAGCCAGGATACGAAAGGAAAGACGACCCTGGTTTGTAAAAATTTAATTAAAAAAATCTTTTTTTGTCCAGTGATTTAGTTCTCCAGTCACACCTGACCTTTAGGTCTCAATTTAAAGGCTTCAAATTTTAACTTCTTCAAGCTCCAATCACCTTGTAATCCTTAGAATATTAAGTACCTCAAAAAGATCAGTTTCATTCATTTTATAGTCAATATGTACTAAGTTCTTTGGACTTAGAATTATGGTTGTCTCAAGGACTGGCTCATTAGGGGTAAATTGTCTCTGAACTGGGAACTAAAGGTTCTCGATACTAAGTCACTTTATTCTTGTATATGATACAGTCAAAGTGAGACTCCGATAACGCTTAATCTACAAGGACTTTGCAGCGGCAAATCGACAATATTGGATAGACGTTTTGAAAGTGTCTCCATAAACAGTTTTCTTTCATATACAATTTGATTGTTATACAATAAGCCAGTAAGATAAGAAAATATATATTGTATCGATCAATTCTGTATTGTTTATGAAAGTTTTGGTAAATTAACGCTTTTAGGAGCTTAGTCGAAACGAAGGATTTTTCTTTAAAAATATGCACTTATTTGTAAATATGTACTAAGTTCTTTGGACTTAGAATTATGGTTGTCTCAAGGACTGGCTCATTAGGGGTAAATTGTCTCTGAACTGGGAACTAAAGGTTCTCGATACTAAGTCACTTTATTCTTGTATATGATACAGTCAAAGTGAGACTCCGATAACGCTTAATCTACAAGGACTTTGCAGCGGCAAATCGACAATATTGGATAGACGTTTTGAAAGTGTCTCCATAAACAGTTTTCTTTCATATACAATTTGATTGTTATACAATAAGCCAGTAAGATAAGAAAATATATATTGTATCGATCAATTCTGTATTGTTTATGAAAGTTTTGGTAAATTAACGCTTTTAGGAGCTTAGTCGAAACGAAGGATTTTTCTTTAAAAATATGCACTTATTTGTAAATAAAGGAAGAGGAATAATATTATGTGTACTGCCACAAAAAAGCAATATCATCCTATGACAATATTGTGAGTTAAAGTAGTAACGTGAATTCATTACAGTACCATCAAAACGTGATTAAGGTATAATTAATGTAAATGTCAATAAACATCAGGTATTCCGGTACCAAATGGTATTGAGTATTCTGTTTAGGATAGTTATAGACCTGAGGCGTATTGTAGTGAGATGATAATGGCGAATTAAGTAATAATGGTAATATAATTTGATTATAGCACAAACTTGGAGAGTTCGTAAGTGATTGAAAAGTTGAGTTTAGTTGAACTCAGATTTATAAACTGGGAAAAGAATATAGTAAGTACGTAGATACATTACGCAATCTTAAGTTGCAAAAAAAACTGTAAATAAAAACTATACAGCATATACAGGCTGCAGGGACATTTTTAGGGTTCCGTAGTCAACTAGGAACCTTTGTAGTTTCGCCATGTGTGTCCGTCCGTCCGTCCGTCCACGGATAATCTCAGTGACCGTTAGCACTAGAAAGCTGAAATTTGGTACTAATATGTATATCAATCACGCCGACAAACTCGACAAAGTGGTAAAATAAAAAGTGGAAAAAAATGTTTTATCAGGGTACCTCCCCTATATTGGTACGTAAAGTGGGGAGTGATTTTTTTTTTAATTTCAACCCTAACGTGTGATATATTGTTAGATAGGTATTTAAAATTGAATAGGGGTTTACTAAAATTATTTTTTGATAATGTAAATATTTTCGGAAATAATCGCTCCAGAAGTAAAAAAAATGTTCTAGTTCTAGGAAAATTATTTTGAACTTGATAGGTTGAATAGTTTTTGAAAATAAATTACAAAATAATTTCTGAACTAAGTTTGTAATTTAACCGTATAAGCAGGTGTTTATTGTCCCTGTAATTTCTACAAAATCACAATGAAATGACGTGCCTTCAAAAACTCTTAAGTGGGGACACTTAATGTGACGGACGGAAAACTACGGAACCCTACACTGAGCGTGGCCCGACACGCTCTTGGCCGGTTTTTGTGTATTAATTTCAATTTCAGCTGGAAGAAAAAAATTATGATATCAACGTTTTGAAACACAATTATTTTTCAAAACAAAATGATTCCTTACCCTTCCAATACTAATCGCCCTAATTATCAAGCAAATTCCGGGTAGTCCCACAGGTACTCTAGGACCCACTTTATTGCAATAACAGCTTAAGTGTGAATAAAAAAAGTTTGATAAACTCCTTAAAAAAATAACGCCAATCGCCTCGGAGTCCCGTTGATTTGACATTTATTTTCGTTCAACGCAAATCCCAAGTTTTAATTTCTTTTCACAAGTCCATCGACGCGTCGAACTTTGAGAATTTACTTAAAAAATGGACCAAGCGCGAGTCGGGTGTCGGGTGGGACGTTGGAGTTTCTGATTGAATTTTATTTATTGGCTGATTTATTTCACAAGACTAAGTACTGTGAAGGACACATCATGAATTTTATTGGTGTTTCTAACTTTACTGTGACTACTTTTGTTTTATCTGAGAGAAAGTCACGCAATGGCGGCACTACCTCACCGTCACTATCCTTTTCAACTGTTTGTAGTGCTTTCCTATAATACCTACATATTATTACTTCTTATTTATTTGTTCTAATTTTATTACACATATTACAACAATGAATGAGTGAAGAACAGTCACGTCTGAAAATAAGGATACATCTGATGTGATAAAAATATGTACCCACGACTCTTATTACCAGGCGTGAAGTCTTGGATACATGTTTTTGTCACATTAAATGTATCCATATTTTCAGACGTCACCGTCCTTCTATTAGATTAATTAATAAATCTGGTAGCAAATTTTATTACAAAATCACAATCCATATTCGAAAAAAATAGTTTTTAATTGATACTTTTATAAATTTTAGGTGAATATCAATAAGGAATACAAAAATTGTTACCTAAGATCACACTATATGACATCTCTGAAGTTGCAGGCATCCATAGGATACGGTAGCTGCTCTTACCATCAGGCGGACCGTATGATTGTTTGCCACCGTCGTGGTATTAAATCAAAAAATCCAAATCACTAGCTAAATGGCTTTATAGATTGCATTTAGAAAATATTGACTATTTCAGTCTTTTGTGTACCCTGTTTTTGTTTGTTGTGGTGCTGTCTGGGGTATTTCACAAATTTAATTTAATATACTCTTTTTTGATTACATACTTTTATCACGGAGTTGATCTAATAATTACAGGAATGAAATGGGAGTAATTGGAACGATCTTATGTAATTTGACGATGCATGTTTAATACAAATAAATAAACATGAATAATTGGAACAGAAAATGGTGCATTGTATGCGTTTCTTTAATTTCATGACCGATTTATTGCCTTTTTGTCAGTATAGCTGCACTGAAAAGTCATTATTTACTTTCACACCTCTCTGCTGTTCATTTTCTGTCAAACACAGTTCTTGAATTGGTATATTATTATATTATTAAATCTACAGTTCTTTGACAATTCCTTTTTCCTTTTAAGTAATTAATTAAAACTAACAAGAACTTTTTGACAAAGCGTATGGAAACAATAGTCTGAATCAAATCCAACTTTGTCAATACACTTGAGTACTTTCTATGCTTAATAGAATTTGATTGGTAATGGAATAGCAATTTCCAGTTTAACAAAAAATACTTGCTTTCCTTTTAAACGAACTCAAACAAAATAGAACGGCACGGCAATGTATACATATTACACCTTTTTCAACGGGATTTCTGATTGGACAAAGAAACCAATCACCGAAGGAAATGTGTATAGATAGGTACGGAGGATTGCAGAATAAATCACTGCTTGCTTAGGATAATGTTTAACTTGAAAAACTTCGCGCATGAGAAACATCATATCAGAAGAACGTCGTGAACAACAAACGTAGGTATCTTACAGCAACTATTAATCACAATCTATTTATTAGGTCATTCCGTCTGTATTATGCAATTATAGCTACATTAACAAAATCAAAAGGTATAGATTTAAAAGAAGGGGATCTCCTGTCACATGAAATTCTATGCTTACTAGGACGTCGTAACTTTTGTGAAATGATATTTGACCAGAATGCAACAGAATGAAACATTTTAATTTTTATAATTGCATATTAGTTCAGTTAAATTGTACTCTAAAGGACCCCTAGTGAGAAAGTCTTGGGGTAGTTCTGATTTCTTTCATTCCTTATGTATTTAGGGGTGCTGAATCCGAATCTGAGGTTTGCGGACAAAATTTCGTGACGCAACATAAAAAAAATTGCAATAAAAGCGAAAAAAATCAGCCTTTTCCCGGTTTTTTGCTTAAAACTCGAAAACTATTTTCTCTCAGTTGCTTAAAGGTTAGCTGGAAGAGATCCCTTAAAGGGATAAGTTCGCCTTTGTACACACTATATTTTTGTTGGCCATGTATTTGTTTTGTGCAATAAAGTGTTTTACTACTACTACTACTACTATTAACTTTTAGTAAATGGTTTGTTTACAGAAATTAAAGTACTTAAAATTCTCTACATATATCATTATTTAGTTTTTTATTTCAGATGAACCGTTCGGTCTCAAGTGCGAGTTAAAATTGGCAATTTTCAGCGTTCACTGTTGTTTTACTGCAAATTTCTTATTATCTCTGAAAAGTTATTATAGCTTCTTTAAGATATCAAAATTGAAGTGGGGGTGGAAAAAAACTAGTAATTCTCTCGTGCACGCCAACCACTTTGGA
The DNA here is from genome assembly GCA_947086415.1 of Pammene aurita. Classification (NCBI taxonomy): domain Eukaryota; kingdom Metazoa; phylum Arthropoda; class Insecta; order Lepidoptera; family Tortricidae; genus Pammene; species Pammene aurita. The sequence continues at coordinate 4,405,132 of OX352314.1, read as the reverse complement.
CCCTGCACCAAACGCAATACTCCGGTACATATCACGTAAATGTAAAAAGGGCTGCCAACGCAAGTATGGATTCAGGAAGGCGGGCATCCATTGTTCCCTAATCTGCGAAGGACTGTGTGGCAATGTTGAGCCTCCTGAAGACAGCTCTGACACAGACTTAGAAAAGACTGAAGAAAGAGACAGAGGTATGTCTCACTGCAAGCCAGGTCCTGAGCCAGGACCCGATGCTATCGAAGAACCTCAGCAAGATACGGAAGGTATGTTTAATCTCATAATCTATTTTGCAATCCTCATCTCTCCTTGAGAAATCACACAACCTTTATTTTTCAGAAGAAGCAGAATATTTACCTGGAGCCATCGCTACCAAAGAACCTCAGCCAGGACCTTTTAAAAGACAATGGCTCATATAATAGTACGGGTGGGGAACGTATGATCTGCTAGCTATGTACGTTATCACATTTGTATGTAGGTACAGAAGAACTCAGTCTGCGAGTTCCTGCATGGCTGGAATTGCCCGGCAGACTGGTTCAAAGTGACGTCCATTTGGGGTCAAACTTGTTACTTTTTAATAATACTCCGGCGGGGATGGCAAGATGACCTGGACGCATTTCATAACGACTGGCCTGAAATCGCAAGGGACCGAGACAGATGGAAATCGAGGGGGGAGGAATTTGCATAGCAGTGGGACACACTATAGGCTATTAATTAATTAATTAATTAAAGTATACCAATTGCTATTTGTTGCCACAATTGTTATGTGCTATGGGGCTTATCTTTGTATCACGTAACGTAGCAGATAATACGGTCCCCGCCCGTACTATTATATGAGCCGTTATCTTTTAAAAGGTCCTGGCTAAGGTTCTTCGGTAGCGATGGGTCCCGGTAAATATTCTGCTTGTTCTGGAAATAAAGAGGTGGTGTCATTTCTCAAGGAGAGATGAGGATTGCAAAATAGATTGTGAGATTAAACATATCTTCCGCATCTTGCTGAGGTTCTTCGATGGCATCGGGTCCTGGCTCAGGATCTGATTGTTCCATGGTCATCGTCGGGGGTCGTTCTCCTAGAAAATAAAAGAGGTGGTGAGACACTGACTTGTAATCATATATCTAGGAGAGATGAATGATTACACAATAATTTGTGAGATTGGACATACCTCTATCTCTTTCTTCAGTCTTTTCTATGTCTATGTCAGAGCTGTCTTCAACGTTGGATCAACGTTGTCATACAGTCCTTCGCATGATGTGCAGATTGGGGAACAATGGAGGCCCGCCTTCCTGCATCCACAATTGCGTTGGCAGCCCTTTTTACATTTACATGAAATGTACCGGAGTATTGAGTTTGGTGCAGGGTTCAAAGTGGTTAGCACTGGCACGAGACAACTACTAGTTATTTTCCACCCCCACTTCGATTTTGATATCTTAAAGAAGCTATAATAACTCTTTCACTGATAATAAGATTTTGCAGTAAAACAACAGTGACCGCTAAAAATAGCCAATTTTCAACCCGCACTTGAGACCGAACGGTTCATCTTAAATAAAAAACTAAATAGTGATATATGTAGAAAATTTCTGTAAACAGACCATTTACTAAAAGTTAATAGTTTTCGAGTTTTAGGCAAAATACCGGAAAAAGGCTTAATTTTTTCGCTTTTTTTGCGATTTTTTTTATGTTGCTCACGAAATTTTGTCCGCAAACCTCAGATTCGGATTCAGCACCCCAAAATACATAAGGAATAAAATAAATCAGAACTACCCCAAAACTTTCCTAGTAAAAACACAATGTAACTGAATCATATTTGATTTTAAAAAGTCTTAGGCAGATGTGTTTCTGTGAATTAAGTTAAACAAATATTAGTACCTAATATTATTTACATTTCCCTCTCAGGTTGAAACAGTACATTTACTGACGCACTTAACAAACCATTCCGAATATAAAATAAAGCAAAGCCTTCATTATAATAATATAATATTAATCCTATCCCAATTCAATTTCAAACTTTGTTTATGTCTTGCTCTCGCACATATCATTTCGTACATTAAAATCATTTCAATCTAACACCAATACGTAAAATTTTCATTCGAGAATCGATCTCAGGTTCAATATTGAGACGACGTCTCGCTTGGCCGCACGCTTTGAGACCACGAGTGGCCTAAAATTGAGTCCCCAAGTACCTCAAAAGTTCTAATCTTAAATAAAGGATCAGGTGAATGCCACCAATTTAGAAAGACCACTCAAAATCTTTCAAGCGAAAATCGAAGTCTATTTTTACGGTTTTCGATGGGATTTACATACATTTTTGGATTACTTTACATATTTGTTAGCTAACAAATAAGTTTGTAAGTAAAGACAAGCCATGTGTTGTGAAGAAATTAACGAAGTTGCAAAAAGTTTTATGTACGAATCTTCGGTTGATCTAATGTTCAATGTTCCATAAAACATTTTTTAAGAAACCATAACAAGAATATTATAAAACTAAATGGGTGAGTAACACCGGTATGTTTCAACGAGTTTCTCAGCACTTCTGGTATGGAAAATACCATTCAGTTGCTTTTTAATGGAAATATCGTAAACAATATTTCATATGTCATCATCAACTTAGAGGTATTCTCTTGTCGGAGAAGTATTTTCCAACTTTCTTCATCCTGTGTTAGCTCCTTGACATTTGCGACACGACTTCTTTTTCTTTGTTCACCTACATCTACGAAGATATTTAAAAGTAGGCGCTATGCTTGCAATAGGCTTGCTGTGAGCAAGTACCCAGCAAGCGCAGGATTATACGTTGATAATTTAATATATAATAAACATAATAAAGTTGGCAGCATACTTACAGAGAACGGTAAGATCAATCTCAGCCTTCAACGTATTGCTGATCATGACGTTTTTAGCCTCACAGGTGTAGCGCGCCTTATTGTCGGATGCGTCGGCCTTGAACGAGTAGATGTTTTCGGACATACGGCCGCTAGTTCTGTAACAAAGAGATTATAATATTAAAATAACTAATCAGTTAATAGGAATGCCGAGATCGAAGAGTTAGTAGCTGAACCCAATATCATGGACGAATCAAAAAACCACAGACTTCACCGGTTTTGTCACCTATAGATAATGGATGAGGATCGGTCTGTCAAGAGAATATTATTTGGACGACCGCGGCCGATCTGCTTCAGTATTTAGGTTGCGAAGAATCGAGACAGGTGGCGTGCTCTTGTTTTGGAGGCCAAGATTCTTTTCGGATCTCAACAATGCAAATATAGTTAGTCAGAATAATTGATGGTTCAAGCACTGGTGACCTAGCAGTGCAACTTTCAATCCATAGGTCGTAGGTTCAAACCCCGGACCACAGACTGTCTCAAAACTCATGAAAGAAGTATCATTTGATAATTACCTGACGAGCTTTGACAAAAGAAAACATTGAGACGTAACCGAACAGGCCTGGTTTTCCCTCTTTGGTTTTGTAGGTCTATTACTTACTTTCGGAATATAATTACTGCATACGCCAATTCTTGAGATTAGAATGCCAAGTGAACCACAAGCTCCATCGAGTAGTGGCAAAAAAAGATATTTAAAACATTTTAGCAAATACGTTTTGGGTCTAAAACATACAACGCCCACCTAAGAGAGCACTTACTTCCCTCTTTTTTACTTAACAAATATTTACAAGTAAAAGGCGCCTGACCTTTAAGGCGCCAGGCGCTGATTGTGGCCGAAAACTGTTACTTTCTAAGGGATATATCTCAATAACGGGTTATTCAAAAATTTTGAAAAAAAAATATGTTATTAACCATTTCATGTACAACATTGTCAACGTTTGAATAACTCGTGTAACGTATAGTTTCTCCGTTATGTAAATGTAACGAAATGTCGTTTTACGGTTAATTTTGCTTATATCTACTGAACGGCTCATTCGATTTAAAATATTATTGAACTAAAAAATATGTACTACAGAACACTACAAACTCAACGTAGGATATTTAAATTGATTAAATTTTCTTAAACAACTTGATCATAATTCCACATTTCGTGCGTTATTAGCTCGAAAACGGAGTTGCTAGCAGTCGTGAGCTAGCTTTGAGACGAGGGTGTGTCGCTCGTCGCTCCGTGCTTCCCTTGTACTACATATACTTGTGCTTGGCCCGTGAGCAATGATATCGGACTTACTGTGCCTAAAGACTAAATAACTGCAGAGGGTTCATGCGGTGCGGATATAACGTGTCTTCCCGGAATCAATAATGTATAGACGTTTTACCTTTTAAGATAATGTACTCGTATGCATGTTTATGTACGTTCGTATAAAAAGTGTATTTTATTTCGATTATAATACAAGTAAAAAACAAATGAAATAAAAATGGAGAAAAAACAAAAATCATGAATCTCACATTGCTCTGAAAAAAAACTACCTATCAAATATCTTTAAAAGACCGGCCAAGTTTGTATCGGACCATGTATAATGTAGGGTTCCGTAGAAAGTAGTTTCTTGGAGATAACTCAAAAACGGATGAACCGATAATATGTGAAATAATTTTCGTAGAAAATTAAGTACTAAGCCTTCTTGGTATTTTTTCATATTTTTTAGACTTACGGATTAAAAGTTAGATGGCGGCTATTATATTTAGACTTTCGAAGCAATTATTTCTAAAAATATTGACTTAATAAAAAAGTTTTAAAAATACTCTAATATATATATATATATATATATATATATATGATATTTTTAAAGCCGTATCGTACAACGTGTTCATATTTACAAAAAAAATTTTTTTGACATTTAGTTTGGCATATGTATGTATGGAGTGCCTCGCCTAAAAGATTTTTTTAGCAATTTAGCCAGAAAACTAAGTAGCGGCACATGAAACACACCTCTAGATAAACTTTCAGTAATATATTATTATGTTTTATAATAAAAATGGCTCTGACATACGGACGAACAAACGGACATGTTTCAAAAAACATTTAAGGGTTCCGTTTTTACCATTTTGGCTATGGAACCCTAAGAAGTGTTTGCGCTGTGTTATATTTTAAAGATCTAAATTTAATGGGCTTACAGCTCTCATTTGTATGACGATTTCGTGCACAAATACCGCTCCTTACATGTGCATTTTTACTATTCGCAACTCGCAACAGGCTTAGTTTTGTTAATTTATCGTAATTAAGTGAATTTTTACGGTTAATATTTAAAATCGCAACAAAAAAATAACGATCTATTAAGCTCACTTGCACAGTAAAAAAAATCCAAATTCACATGAAAACACCGCTTTGATGTGCATTCAGTTTTTTTTGCTGTACTAGTCAGTATTTTTTTATTTTTTTCTGATATGCGGAATATTTTTAACCATATTTCGTAAATTCATAAATATTTTGCCGCTCACTGTACTTCAAATTCAAAATCTAGGTTTTTTAATTTTTTTACATAAAAATCTACTAATCGAGATCGTTATTACTTATCTTATTTAGTAGCATTCCTAAAAAATGTCCCCGTAGTACTTAATCACAGTATTCAAATCACAAAACATCCACAAAAGGATTAGGTATGATTATTATAAATCTGCCCGCGCGCCTCTGAGTAAAGTCGTATTCTTTGAACATTATTGCGGTGCATCGCGGCGGATTTACGCACGATCGCAATGAGAAGGGTACGCGGGTGGCGCGGGTAGAGAGCGCCCAAACGCTCAAGGACACTCCGGCGACAATCGTCTTAAAAATGTGAAAGATCTCTCAAAATTTCACTGGAATGTTAAAATAAACATGATTTAGAAGATATTATCATTATGTAGGTATTAGCACGAAGATTACCTTTTAGAATTTTATTTTGTTTCTGATAAATATTTGGGGACAATCTTACACAAATCAATCAAACCTCCAAACTTTGCAATCCTTGTACTATAGGTGCTAGGCACGGTACACATACTGAGATAGATAAATATATACTTATTAAGTACAAAACATTAAACATTCATAACTCAGGAACAAATATTTGTGGTGGAAAGTCAGCAAAAGTGTGTCTAAACGGGATGAATTTTTTTTACCATGACGGTAGCCAACAACCATGCGGCCCGCCTGATTGTAAGCTGCTACTATTAGCCTCCTCCTGACTGTGTACCTACTGCAAAGTTTAAAATTTTAAACTACAATACTTCTTACATTAATAGAGTCTCAAAATATGAAAGCAAGTTAACTTAAGAAAAAAAGATTAAAGAAAGTGTGTTCTATTGTCACAGAATAAGTAATAGTTAGTACTACCGTACAGAAAATTCACTCCTTCACAAAAGTCTGATTTAGGTATAAAATTATACCTATACTCGCCGCCTGCAAGCAAAATTGAAACTTATAACCGCGCACGAACCGTGAATCTTCTTTGCGCGCCGCAGTTTTATGACCGAGCTGTAAGTGTCGGCGCGGGGTTTCTTATTTTTAAGATAAATTACAAACTTTGAGTCTGTAAATATTGTTTTTTATCAGGAGATAGTAAGTATGTCTGATTCTCACGGAAGTAGGTATGCTACAACCGTATTCCTTTGAAAATATGACGGTCAGTTCCTAATATTTTTTTCTGGGCAAACAAAATTATATCTTTTATACGGACTGGATCGAGGTTTAGGTTTCGAAGCCATTGTATATTTTCAATTTTGCGCGAGCGCCACGTGACACGACTATCGTGCGAGGCGAGCGGCAGCCCACAGCCATACGCCTGCCCGGGAGGCGCGCCAGCCAAATGTACCTAGCCCACAGCCATACGCCTGCCCGGGAGGCGCGCCAGCCAAATGTACCTAAACTGCGTAGTGACACCCCCCTGCTATTGTTTAGACGACTTATGATTATTCAAACTGTAGGTACATTTTATTCTGATATGCTGTTATTGAATTTAAGTATCGAAATAAAACCATAAGTACCTGCTTAGTAAAGTTTTCTTTAAAACATTACGACACAATACTTTTGTAAGGACAATAGATTGAGCCAATATTAGACAACGGTTTTGTATTCTTCATCTTCCAAGAAACTTCTGTCCTTCGAATAACGTTTATTTTTCGTATAAATAGAATAAACAAGACAAACAAAATATTTAGCTAAGTATTAGTTTTTATAAACAACTCTTAGCTATTTCATTTAAATCAATAATTAATTACTTGTTTTCTTTTTAAATTATTTTATCTACATAATTATTCTATTTTAAACGCGTAGTTTCCAAAAGAAGGTTCAAAATTCCTTAAAGTGTTTATCTCATTTCATGGTATTTTTGTTAATTATTTTGTTATTTTTGTTTTAAATTAAAAGATAGGTTCAACTTTTAATAACAATATGAAACATTAAAAATAACAAAATTGTTGTTCAAGAAATCTTGGCAAACATGATACCAAATTATAGGCTACATCCTACAAATGTTTGTTACAAATAAACCTACGCATCTGCTCCAAAATCCTCATTAATGAAATCACCAACCCAGTTACGTAAGACGGATAATAGAAATGATATTGAAATCAATTCACACGAACCGTGGGAGAGGCACGGGCGGAACGAGGCACCCTACCATGAAGAGGGCTAATGGTTTTTGTCTTAAGCGTATTAAAAAGGTCTTAGGCTTACATCTTGACCTGTGGGTTGTATCCATTAAATCTGAATCAAGTTATAAAGACAGATTTCTAAGTGATATGATCATTAAAGGTGTAAAGATGTGTAGGTATCAAAACTATCAAAGACTGTATCAAAGAAGCCAGGTCGATCTCAGCGAAAACTAAATTATTAAATGTTGTCTTCAAGAAAATCAAACTTACCAATCAATGTAATTAATGGACGAAACTAATAATAAGATAAAATATATTTATTCTTTAATTTAGGCACATTACAATGCACTTATAAACGTCGGAGACAAAAAAAATTACCACCGGTTCTAACCCTACACCTTTGACCCGAGAAGTATTATGACCGGCAAGAAACTCGGCGGGACTTAATTTTTCAAAACAGTAATACATTTATCTTAAATATACACATTAATGCGTAGATCTTAAGAAGATAATATCAAAACGAATTGATAGAGTTCAAGTTTTTCATCCTATTTAAAATAATAGGGTTTCTTTAATACATATACATGTTCAATTAATTGATAATGTTTAAATGTTATAAACGAAAACCGTGAAACGTTAAGGTAAGTCATATATTTCTTCTCGCTATTTTCAAAAACAAAATGTAACTCCTAAATTTTAATTCACTTTGGATAAAAATGTAAATATATTTTCCCTTTGCTTATTTAAAACACGCTTATCGCAGCATTCCCAAACAGTACGATTATGTATTCAAAACCGTCAAGACGAGAAAGAGCTTCTGCCCTTCGGAATATATTAGAGAGAAACAATTAAAGTTGGAGTTTCCGCGTTTCCATTTAAAATTCTAACAACTAGCAATAATAAGGCCCTTGTAGCAGCCACTTACAAAGGGAAATGTGTCTTACAAACACTTAAATAGAACTCATTTTCTTGAAATAAATGTGTGCCATTTATTTTGATAGCAGCGAGAGAGTGAAGTAATTTTTGGCTTCCAATCTAAATTTGCTATTTGTTCTAAGTTTGCTTCCAATTTCGGGTGTAGTACTTATTTTATTTAGCTTCGTTTTTTCTAGTAACAATTATTGTCAGTTGCGTATTTTGGATTGTTTATCGTTAGATTTCTTACACATCGGTTTTCCTACCTTATTATGTATTGATTTTATCTTAGAAATACAGAAACTCAAACTAAAAATCTTTTCAATAAAAAAATTACATTACTTATTCGTAATTAATGGAATCAGGCGTTACTTTGCGGAAGTCCATAATATCAAGTACAATAATATTGCTTTGCTATTCCGCGGTATAATAACGTGCTAGTTGATTAGTGACTACCCGTTATACTTATTTGCGTATTTTTTGCATGCATTAGTGAGGGTGGGGGAACATTAATGCATGGAAAGAAAAATACGCAAATAAGTATAACGGGTAGTCACTAATCAACTAGCACGTTATTATACCGCGTAATAGCAAAGCAATATTATTGTACTTGATATTACTTATTCGTCATTGAATACCTACCAGTCGAATTATGTGTCAGTTCTCCGTAATTCCCGGTTTAAAAATGTTTCCTCAAATTCTGCGAAAAAATTCAGCTTACATTAAGAGCTATTTAAGTAGCTACTTTTCAAAGGCATTTAAACCTCAAGAGCTTGAACAAAAAACTACTTCGCCACAATTTCCCCTATTTTCTTGGAATAATTCAAAATCCTTCTTAAACTGATGGGAGTTACGGGTAGTTGAGAACTTTGTGCGAATAATTACCGTCTAAATTTAACTGGGACTTATCTGACGGTTAAATGCTAGTTGGAAATGTTTTCGACGCTTACGCGGCTTTGGTTCAGTGGTTTGATTTAAATAGGTACTTAATGCTAGTCTTGGTAACACTGTTCTTAAGTGCCATTTTACTACTATATGTGTAAAATCTATTTCAAGAATGTGTTACTTATAATTATTCATCCTTGTAAAGAGTTTGGCATGTATCTAACTGAAAGCAAAACAAAATTATAATTCTGATTAGTAAAACTCTTGCAAGTTTATTTCGTAAAATTATGTTCCTAACTATTGTGTACAATTTTAAACCTCTTTTGTAACTAAAACCATTTGTTTTGTTCTAAAATCTTTAAAGGTTATGGACTATAAGTACATTTTTTATATATTTCCGGGGTGTAAACGTTTCTTCTGTTTTTTTGTATTAGGCATTGCTTAAGTACTTGTAGTTGGTTAGGTCAATTCGACGCCATCTTCAAATTTATAGTCCCAAACTATGTAATTATAACGCTCCTAACCAACTAACTCGCTTTCATATAAAAGGGCTTATATTGTTACATAGCCTACGTTAGCTACGTCCTTTACTAAATTGACTTTAATAAGACCCGCTCCCGAAATAATTATCCGTCCCGTTTCAAACTTCTCATTATTAATTCCATTAATGCAATATGATATCATTAACACAAATACTAATCCAAATAGATTTCCATCGCCATTGATGTAAGATGATCCCGTGGGAGAGCTCTGACCACAAGCGTTTGTGGGAACTGTTGTGAAAGGGTTTTAATAATTCAAAATGTCGCTTGTGAAATTGTAGTTCAGTTGTTTTTTAAGAAAACCATAATTATGAGCCTTTACGAAATAATAATAATGAGAAACATGATTTTATCTAAAATTTAAATGGATGGATTTCATACGCCTATCAATCCGGAGGTCTCGGGTTCAAACCCCGACTCGTACCTACCACTGAATTTTTCGAAACTTATGTACGGAATATCATTTGATATTTACCAGTCGCTTTTCGATGAAGGGAAACATCGTAAGGAAACCGGACCTAATCCCGATACGGCCTTGTTTCCCCTCTGGGTTGGAAAGTCAGATGGCAGCCGCTTTTGTAAAAACTAGTGCCTACTCCAATTTATGGGATGATGTTGTCAAGCAGACCAGGGACAAATGCTAGAAGGAAGAAAAGGAAGATTACGTGTCACTTCTAGGTGGGATTGAACCAGATTAAGCAGTATATATGAAGAGAGGCCTGACGCTTAATAATGGGCTTTTTGAGTCTGCTGTTAATAATGATGAAAAAGCAATTGCCATATGTAAAACACTGACTTATTTAAAACAAAAAAATATATAAACTTTTGCTCTCTCATCTTTAAAACTTTAAAGTAAAAGATGAATGTTATTGTTTTTTTTTTCATTGCATTTATACGTACATGTAACATTTAAAAAAAGGAATGGAATTTAATTGTTATAAAGAAGTTGTATTTTACATAATTGGCTACTTTCCTGGGTAAAAAAAATATAATTCTATTTAGTCCGTCAGTTAGATTATCAAAAAATATTGGACACGTATTTTTTATTTTGTCAAACAAACAAAAATTGGTGAAGATATAGCCCGTTAAAGTTCCGCGTGACGTCACATTATACTAAAAATTGTACTGAAATGTGTCGTCACGCGGAACTTTAACGGGCTATATCTTCACCAATTTTTGTTTGATTGAAAAAATAAAAAATACGTGTCCAATATTTTTAGATAATCTAACTGACGGACTAAATATTTCTTTTTAGGAAAGTAGCCAATTATTTAAATAAATATATAGTAATTTTAACGAAATTTGAATAAGAATTATAACTTGATTTACCTACCAATTTTACGAGAATTTGAAATAAACACTTATTTATTTCTGATTAAATCTTAAAAGTTGAATTAATCAGCGGATAAATATTGGTAAATATTTAAATATTGTAATTCACCGTGTATACTTACATAGCATAAGTTATGTATGTGTGTATTATTGCTTAAATAAATAACAAGTACAATAATATTGCTTTGCTATTCCGCGGTATAATAACGTGCTAGTTGATTAGTGACTACCCGTTATACTTATTTGCGTATTTTTTGCATGCATTTATGTTCCAAAATACGTAAATAAGTATAACGGGTAGTCACTAATCAACTAGCACGTTATTATACCGCGGAATAGCAAAGCAATATTATTGTACTTGATATTATGATGGCAAAGTAACGCCTGATTCCATTAGTTACTTAAATAAATAAACCAACTTTAATTACTTAAAAAGAAATCACGTGTATGCTATAATGAGCTACTTTATGCCCTCTACATGATGCTCATGTTTTAGCGATATCACGTTTACAAAGTCAAATACGACCTCGTTAATAAAACATTGACCGAAGCTAAAACCGAATGGTAAGCGTGTTTGTATTACATAGTTGGAAATAAACCGAACCCAAACTGTAATCTACGCAATTCCAATATTAGTTGGAACAAGCAACAATTACAACTGAATCATTAGTTGTATCAGTATAGATCACAGCACTAGATTGAACATAATTATTATATGATGACACATGATCATAATTATGCAATAAAATTTAGTTGATAGGATTCAAAATGATCAATAAATCCAAATAAAGGGAAAATTTAAAAATTCTATTAACATGGTTCAAGATAATCATTCAAAGATATCAGATATCAGGCTTCAAAATTTTAATGTTTTACGTTTTCTTAAAGTACGAAATTTAAAAAACAATGATTCCATTCGAGTTTTAACATTTCATTGTAAAACTAGCGACCCGCCTCGGCTTCGCACGGGATTAAAAATGGTTTTTGGGGGTTATCCCTAAGAGATAGACATATACCATCAGGGACATTTTTGTAGACCTCTTAAAGGTGTACAATACTAAGTACATTATTTTGATCAATCTCGTAGCGTTCAGCCAGCGTTTGCAATGTAAGCGCAAAAAAATGTGTTTATTTACGACATCACATTAGAAGCCTCTAAAATTATCAGTGTTTCTTTACTATATTATGCATGTATTATACATATCAAAATTATATAGGGACTGACAGGGGAAAGCTACCTTGTTTTATAAACGCAAAATTTCACTGTAAAACTAGCAATTTCATAATTTTTCAATAATTTAACCAAGGCGACTATAAATAGTAATATCGTGACGTCCCTTTTACATGCCATTTTGTTAGGAGCGTTTTAGAAACAAATGCAAATCTGAGACTTAGTCTTCTTTCTGACTTTTTTGTTGCTTTAACGCAATTGGCCCGATATAAACAGTTGATCCTCGTAACAAAAAGAAACGATTGATACCATACATGAAAAAAAATCATGATGATTCTTTGTACTAATAAATATTATAAATATGAAACTTTATATGCTACATGTTTTTTTCAAGAATTAAAATTGGCATTTTAGGCTGTAATCTATTTTACCTAAATAACCGGCAATAAGATACTTTGCAAAAACTTCTGCGGAAAAGATATGTTATCAACTGTGTATCTGATCAATAATTTAAAAAATATTTATCTATTCTATATTTTAACTCATTGCTCTAGTTAGTATAGAAGCTCTATTTTTTGCAGAGTCTAAGGGAGGCAATCCATATTTCACAGCCAATAATCTGACTAACCACTAACGAGCTGCACTAACCTCCTAGGCTGTGGTTTGTCGAACTGGAGTCGGTTCTACTGGTTCTGGTGGTGAATCAGTCACTAACATTGGCCTAGCCGCAATGATCGATGACGCCTTTTAAAACTAGATGACGCTTTTTAAGGTTGACTGCAAGAGATCCCTTAAGGGATAAGTCCGCCTTTATACAAATATTATGTATTCTTTCTGTTTTATTTTTCTTTGTTTTACAATAAAGTATCATACTACTACTACTAGTACTAAAAGTATAAAGGTTTCTGATTTCAAAAACTGATGTGATGGTTAATAGTACATTACTTACCTAGGGCTGTAAAAAAAAGAAAGCCCGAAATCGCAGGTATTTGGGACCCGAGCCGCAGGCGAGGGTTGTAAATATGCGATAGGGGGCTTTCTTTTTTACTGCCCGTGGTGAGTACACAATTTTACGTCCCCACCTGGCCATAATGCGAGTTTTACCGTAAGCGTAGCGAGCGGTAAAACTCACATTATGGCCAGGTGTGACGTAAAATATTTTTTTTCTACTCGTCGACTGTAATGCTTGAATTGAGATTGTGTAGACCGAACTACTAGCGCATACTTTTCAATAGAGATTTTATGGTCGCATATTGTAGCATCGCCAACGATAGTACAAAGGATTTTCATAAAATATTGTAATACTGTTGTCCTCCTTCCCGATCGCCCGTGTCCTCCTCCCCGACCGCCGGCACAATCCACCATCCAACTTACTCAATTGTATAGAGTCAGGATGTCTTTTCTTGAACACTATTCTTACCGGCTTGCCTATATTGAGCACTCGTAGAAAAAGTATTGTATACAATAGTGACATAATCAAGCTTTTCAATCTCGTACCTTACTTAGGCCACGAAGCTTGCTGAGTAAACACGGTACTCGACTGAAAAGCTCTTAATTATGTCACGATTGTATAAAATACTATTGTCTTTGTCCGTTTTAATGACAGCCCTAAACTAAATAAATTTACGAAAATAATTTCGATGAACGATTTTCCGCCAAGTTAGATAAGATGGCGATCGTTGTAGTAAATGATACTATTATATAACAATAGTATGTATGAAGAATTTTGTAGCACCACTGTGTCATATGGAGCACATGCAGAAATCACATTTTACCAATATTATTTACTTTTTATGTACAAAAACATTTAAAAAATATAAAACAAAAAAGCGGAATTGACCTATATTCATATAACATTTATTACTCATGACCTCAGGAATGTACTGTTAAAATTATTCAGGTTCCTCACGTGACACCGTGTATACATCCAACTTGTCTTCTACATACATCAACTTGTCCCTCAGAATATAGTCAAGAGAAATATGGATCCTTTGCAGACTGTGGACAGTTTGTAATGGATTTATTTAAGATATGCACTCGTTCTTATTGCTTTTGAGTGTACATTTGCTCGACCCTATTTAGAAGCACAGTAGTGTGTCAGCCAAGTTCGCAAAATAAAACGCGGTTTACCTACTGCAGGTTATATCACCTAAACCATTTCTGGCCACATTTGACTCCATTCTTACTAATCCTAAATTTTAATGAAAACCTCTAACCGTACACGAGAAGGTTTTTTTATTACTCTAGTACCTACTCAAAGGTCTTAAAGTCATTACTTCAACTCGTAATTTTCACCCACACAAATATAGATAAATTTAAATGTAAAGGCATAGTAACGTCACACGATCAACGAAGCAATGTACCATCAGGTTCAAAATTGCATGGTCAATTTATCAATGAATTCATTCATAAATTGGCCATGCAATTCTGAACCCGATAGTACATCGAGATCGCATGGTTGCACCATTTCACAGGCTCACTAGATCAGAACAGTCGGTATACGTCACGGGCCCTGCGAAATACAACCGCCTCTCAGACAGCATAAGGGGGACACCATCTCACCAATCCTTTTAAAGTAAGAATCTTGGTTACTTAAAAAAACTATAATTTTAGTGTAATAGTGAATTTACAACTAACTTTGTGAAAGTGTTACTATTAATATTATTTTATAAAATAATGACATTATTTTTATGTTGTTACAATATTATTACAGAATTATACCTGAACTGTACCAATAAAATTTATCTTATCTTATCTTCTTTGAGAAACACATATTTGCATAGAAATGAATACTACATTGTACTCAGACTGTAAGAATAGCTGGTGGGTAAAAACTTGTCATATCGCACTATTACGTAAGCAAATAACATAACAAATCATTTTAAGTAATATAATGGAAGAAACGTTGATGTATAATAGGACCGCTCCTATTAGCTGTGATCTAAAAAGCTTTGAAATGACTTGGTTTCTATGTAGAGCTCACTTTTTTTAGAACTTGGCATTTCATCACATTTATGTTTTTCATGGGTAACTTTCTTTACTGTACTAACGTTGTCAAAACGCTCTTACGTAGGTCGCTTCAAGTGACATCTATCGACCGAACGGACAACTTTTACAAAAAGGGTTCCAAGATTAGATCTCAGAATGTTTTCAGAGAGGAAATGGGAATTTTAACAAGGGTGGAAAAGTTTAATTTGGGAACGGGAAGCCGGATGTTTGGTATCAAAGATTTTGGGCGGGGGATTAGCTCTTTATGTAGAAGCGTGTCGTTGTTTTGCGAATATAAAAGGCTCAAGGCTCCCAGGCGGCGCTTTCGACAAAAGAAGGGGGAATAATAGGTGACGGCGGAATAGTTTACGTGCCAGAAACAGAGGTTTTAAGAAATTGTAATGCTTGGATTGAAGACAATACTGAACATGGCGTGGCTAGTGACGACGATTTCTTTGTATTAAGTCACTGACCTAATTACAGAAATGTTAATAATACAACTGTATTTTACTGGTGTGAAATCTAATCATGTATCAAATCAGCTATACCTTGCACATTCATTTAAGTAGGTCACATTCACATTTGCTTACAGCAATTATTTTAAATATTGGGTCTAAAAGAAAACCGCACGTGAGTTTATTATTTTCAACATACCTTATTAGCTTTGAGTATTTTGCTTTGTATTCCAACGGAATAATATTATTTTCTTCTTTAATATACCTAAAAAGCAATATTACACGTCGCTGTTCCAATTTTTATCAACTGTAAGGTCCATATCAGATCACAAACTCAAAAGTAAACTCCAAATATTGATTAAGTATCACGTGAACATAACAATCGAACTGACATATTAAACGTCCTATCAAGTCGACGGGTATTCAATAGAAATAGAAAAACAAAATACTAATTCCAATAATAGTAAAGGCTAGCGTAACTAAAATACTGGTGAACTGTTCATAAAAACGAATCGAATACTCATAAAAAATATTGTTTTTTAGCGTGAAAATAATGAATACCGCTTACGACTATTTTGTTACACACCGTATTAAGCTCTTTCATCAGTGCCATAGTTTTGCGTGTCAATGAAACGCAAACGCCAACTTCCACCATCTATCTCCTTCTTAACTTTGAGTAAAAACTACGAACTCAAACTGAACCGAGAGCGTTTGACCCGGAAACTCGTGGGAAGTTCTGTCTTTATAAAAACTTATCCCTGATTGGAAACCGTAACGAATCAGGTTACGGGAGTTAACGAATAGGTATATAGCGTAGAACATTTCTGTGAATTTTGCAGAATTCGATGAAATTGTTTCTTAGAAAGCGCTCTTTTAAATTTGATTGCATTGGCAAATATAACCCAATATCTGAACGGTGATCTAAAAAATAATAACAATCTTAAATTTGAAATATGTTTTTATAAAATGAAGTTAAATCAAAAACGATGCTGCTTATTTCAGTTTTATCAGTAGAATTTGATCGCTCGAGATGCGAAATAATTAGAAAAAAATTGAACAAAATTTCATTCTTTTTAAAGAATAAATTCTCTTTAAACAAGGTTTAGGGATTTCAAACGAGTTCATTTTTTTAAATGCAAAGACAGATGTTATATTTGATGTTTTGATAAGGTTCCTCAGGGATCCAACCTTTGTCCTGTTTTGTTAATGGTGAGTAATAAGGAAAATATATATACAAGATATAATCTAATAAATCATAATAAATAAGCCTGAAGGAAATCTAAATTATATCGCAAACACAGACAGTGGAATAGTCTAGTTGATGATATACATTTGCAACATGACAACGTACATGTGCAACATGCTTGTAACTTGCACCACTGCTAAACAAATTAGCGGTATGAATGCTCGCGATTGGCGCGAGTGCTCGGTGCAATTAACTGCACTTGTGGTGTCTTCGTTCGGTCTTTGTTAACCCCGTTTATTGGTAACCAGTGATATTTGAACATTCATGATTCGGGGAATATTAACGTAACAATAGACTGTTGTGGTTATATCTTCGTTCGATATTGGTTACCTCATTTATTGGCAGCCAGTGAAGTTAGGACATTCACGGAATATATATTACAGGTAAATTTTGATGACACAAGGGGAATGTTATGAAAGCAATTCATTAGAGATAGGGATAACCACAGTTTGCAGGCTAAATACCAATCTAGTCTAGATAACCTTATGGTACAGAAATCAAAAAAATTACCAAGCACGGCACATCATTATTTCGTATGTTCTTAGATCTTGAGGGTTGTCAGAAGCAAGTCTGCATTACAGTCCAGAATTTAGTTATCCAATTGTTAATGTATTTATTGCATATGTTATAATAAAGATTAATTGATACTACATAGAAAAATAGATAATTTAAGTAAGTAAATATAACACAAGAATGCTGTTAGTCGAAATAAAACTAAAGAAGTTACAATCAAATATATCGACACAGTCCTATAACTAAAACCTGGCAATAAACCTACCAATAGCAAATTCAATATGGTTAACATTTACAAAAGAAGGCTTATGAAAACACATCAAAATGCCGGCCAAGCGCCCCGAAACTATCTCTCGCTCAGCCAAAGATAATATTTAAAACATTAGGACGACGGCACTTACGGAGGTCTGGCAAAAACGACCACGTTTTCTGTTTTATAATGTCATATATAGGGTGAGCCAGTTAAGTAACTAAAGTTGTGTTATGAACAGACATCAAGACAGGACACAGGGATAAATTTTATGACAGGTTGGGAATTCCTATATCGATAGTTAGTTATCAATGTTAGGGAAAACATCGATTAGTGATTGCCCTCAGCTTTGCCTGTAAATATGTGTCATTTTGAAGACGAAGATAAAGTTTACACTAAAGCATATATGATCGCTAAGTTGTAAGTGCTATGAAATAATTACTGTTATCTTTTATCAAAATTCTTTAGATAATTACATATTTGAATAGGTTACTTACTTAAACACTTATAAGAATCAATGCTTTTCAATGACGTCCGACAAAACATGGAGTGATCGCTAGTAGGTACCTAAATGGGAAAAGTACGGAACTCTCCATTATGCGTGGTCTGACACGCACTTGGCCGGTTTTTGCAATGAAGCAGTTAAGGTATTTTAAGAAAAATATTTATTTATTAGGTTCCGTTATAGGGGCGAGGCCCTCCCCCTGCAAGATGGTGTGCCCAAATCACTGCACCCATGCATGCAATTAAAACTGCATGAAGCCATGCGCTTAGCGAGGGATAGAAGCCTATGGAGGAACCTGGTCTTCAACAGAAGGATATGATGTCACGATCCTCAGCTCTGAGGGAACGACTAATGATGATAATGAGGTTTCGTTTAGTTATTGAAACATAAATGCTGTATATTTCTTTATCTACACTCACATTGTAAGTTCTCTAAAACGTGTTCGAAAAGGGTAGGCAATGGCTAGCATTACCACAACCGATTTTACTATGATAAGCTTTTTATCTGTGGCAGTAACGTAATTTTAACTTTACATGCTCAAATATTGATGTGTTATGAGTTTTGATAACGTAATGTACACCTGCACGCTCCCGCGCGGCCGCCGACACGCGCCCGCGCGACCGCCGGCACAATCGAGTTGGCCATGGCGGTGCAATGGCGGCCATTCTATGGTTTCGGAATACGGCATTTAGGATAAATAATATGATTGTAGATAAAGCAGTGTATGCAACTGTACGTAATTAGGCCTTAAAACACTCGTGTGATCTTATTATGAAACTCGCCTGCGGCTCGTTTCATAATACCACACTCATGTTTCAAGGACCCTTATTACGTAACAGTTACATAAACTACTAGTAATAGCAGACATAAAATTCCATTAAAGCATGTAGTTATTTCTGTTGCATGTGGGTTCCAACGATATGAATGTATCTATGTCATAAACCCAATTATTATTGGCAAAGTTTTTTTTTGTTTTTCCTATCTTCTAATTCTACGAGACGATTCTAAAAAACTAAATTATGTTCTATTATCGTTTTTCATTTTTTTTTCCATTTCTATATTATGTATGCTTCATCCTGTATTTCTAATATGTCTGCTCTGTGTAAATGTTTCGAAAAGTATTTATAGAGGGTACAGAATTCTAGAAATATTTCCAGCACTGGAATGTTATATTATAATTAAATACTCCTCGTATTTTTTGTCAGCGGCAAGACAAATACACCAGCAATGTTATATTTACAAAATATTTAATTAAATATTACGTAATATATAATTTAGTAAAAATGGATTCTGTTTTGTGAGTTAATTAATACGAAGAGGTTTTTTAATATTTCATAGAACGCAGTTTGATTTTTGTTATTTGCTTTATTCACTAGTTGCTTTCAGGGTGATATTCTTGATAAATAATTTCTTTAATGTCAAACAAAATGTCAATGTCTATACTCGTAATATCAGCTGACTTGATGTTCCAAAAATCCTTAATCTTCACAAAGTTAATTCCGCGTATAAGCTTAACGTGAACCGCATTATAATTACTTGTGAAGTAGGTATAAGTAGATATGCATCAGCCAAATGTACCGCCGGAGTAAGTTCGCGAGTATTCTGTCTCGGGGCGGGAGAAATATGTCACGGTCCCTTTAAGATGCGGTGCAAGGGAAGAGATTAAATAAGAATGAAATATATAAAATAATAAATACATATTATGGGACAATCTTACAAATCAACCTAGTTCCATGGTAAGCTCAATAAGGCTTATGTTGTGGGTACTAGACGATATATATATAATATACAGATATAGATAAATACTTAAATACATAGAAAATTTCAATAACTCAGGAACAAATATCTGTGATGAACAATTGTGAATGAAGTGTTAATTTTTTTTCGCTTACTCGTCTTTGTTGTTGAAATGTAATACTAAAACTAAAATATACTTAACTGACCAATCGTGGACACTATTTCGTTTCTATTAGAGTTTTGAATGATCAGCCAACAGTCTCAGTATTCTCTCGAAACAATTGATGTTGTAGACTAATTAAATATAATTAGTCTTAATCAAATTTAGAGTTTTCAGTTATTTCTTTAGGTCACTGTTGATCAGTTTAGTTTGACATATTGTTTATCTTTAGCACGACTATATGTAACTACTTAGTAATTTTGTTAAAGATTATAAAAAGTACACAAGCAGCGTATTAACGTGAAATACAAACTGATTCGAAGCCAATTTTTATAATGCTTTTAGTACGTGATTAACTAGTAAGCTTCAATTAAAAAGCCAGTGCAAATAAAATAAAATAAACATTTTCCTCTAAGTAAATGTTACTTGTAGCATGACGCTACGTTTATGGTACGATATCTGTCGACTTTCTTTAGAACTTCTGTGTCTAAGGGAGGTCTAAGGCTAGGTTGCGGTTGATATATAAAAAAGCGTACATTGTGATTCACGGCATTGCAGGTAGATGGCGCTTATATCAGTCCGCATTTTGAGATACACGACTGGCAGTTATAAATTGAGATAATATTCGCGCTAATTTTGAATATGAATTTGTGAGGTATTCCAGATTGTCAAAAAAGGGAAAAGTTGATTCTGATGGAGTGTGTCAGATGGACGAGGAGATTTTTAAAGAGAAAAACATATTCTGGTTTAGTCTGAGGGTTTTGCTATAATTTGCTTAGTTGCAACGTGTTGAAGTGCGATCTATTTCTCTAGATCTTTGCGTTCAAACATTATATAGCAAGTGTAAATACATTATTGAATTAAATACAAATTCTTTTTAAAAACCAAATACGTTGCCGGACAAAAAGGCCACCAGTGGGACCGCCTGAGCCGGAAGGACTCCGGAAGGCGCTTGTGGGTGCCGGACCGGCGAGACGGTCTGCAACCGCCGCGTGTTCCGCGTGATTCTTCACCGTCGTCGGAGAATTAGAGCCCGCATCCAGCGGGCTCTCCAAGTGAGAAAGAGAGTTCAGCGAGCTGTTGAGTCCGCCTAAACCAAAGGGGACGCTTGCCCACGAACTCTATTCAAATTCAACTACAGCTTTAGCCATCCTGTCTTTCGACAATATCATATTATTTACATTTTTTTAAAAACGTTATAAATCCGATTCCTTTTTTTTGTATCCAGTGTTTTTGTGCCATAATAGCTTTTTTTTGTTGTTTTGCTAAAATATTCCCAAAATTCTAATTGCCTCGTTTGACGGGCGTACAAAGACCTGGCTCTTTAATTTAGGCTACGTTCAGCCAGCGAATCATCTGTCACCATCCATATCACCCGCCTCATTAATCCATTATTTTCCTGCAGTCAAATTACCAG
This sequence comes from Pammene aurita, assembly GCA_947086415.1. NCBI lineage: Eukaryota > Metazoa > Arthropoda > Insecta > Lepidoptera > Tortricidae > Pammene > Pammene aurita. The sequence goes on along the minus strand of OX352314.1, from coordinate 4,383,522 downwards.
CCGAGTCTTTATTTGTCCTTACCAGTTTTGCTAGTACTCCATCCTTTTTATTTTCCTTTTGTGCGGAAAGTAGACGTTTACGATACTAAGGTAACTATTGAATGTGAAATATCCTTATATAGATACAGTTATCGTCATTTTTATGTGAAGTGCTAATTTTAAATATTGTGATTATTGTAATTTAATTACATTCTAACCACTAAGGAAGTTATTGAATGTGAAATATCTTTATATAGATACCGTTATCGTCATTTTTATGTTAAGTGCTAATTTTAAATATTCTGATTATTGTAATTTAATTACATTCTAACCACTAAGGAAGTTATTGAATGCGAAATATCTTTATATAGATACCGTTATCGTCATTTTTATGTGAAGTGCTAATTTTAAATATTCTGATTATTGTTGCTAATTTTAAATAATTTACTTTATCTTCAAAATTAAACGTGTTTTACTGCATACTGCAATTATAGAAGTGTTTTACTGCATACTGTAATTCGTACCAAGAAACCATTCCTTCATCACCCCCACGAAAATCTTTACAAATCCCATCTCATATATCAGAATATATCAAACTTACAACCGTTCATGTAATGATAATACTCCCGCTCATAACTTACGCCGGCAAAGTAAATTCTCTCTAAATTTCCCGGACCGTTATTTATTACTTAATCTGGGCAGCAATGTTTTCAACTGCCTCCAGTTCTTTTACAATCTAGTCTATATGGTTTTGATGACCTATTCCTGTGCGTAATGTATCACTAATTATGCTTTTACGATTAGTTTGTTTAGGATTGATTCTGCGTCATTAAATAATTATGTATAAATATGTTTGCCTGTTTCTTTTTATATTTATTATCAGATCATCATGATCATGTTTTAGTCCAAAATTAGAATACCTCTCGGTCCTATTATATGCAAAATAAAAATAAATCATAACTTTTTCGTATCCGTATAATTTAGCATATATCATCAATAGATTTAGAAAATACTTTCAAAGCCTTCACATTCAAAATTTACAAAAATAATCTCAAGACCAGACGCGCAAACCATATATATTTGGATTTTTTAATCAAACTTTGTAATTCAAACTCCTGAATCACTTCGAAACCCTTGAACTTAAGACGCCTTACAAACTACTTTCGAAGAAAAACAAAAGACCAATTTCAACCAAACGACGATAGATGGCGCTCCTTCGGAAAGTCTATTTATTATTTCAGTTGAACTAAAAAAGATAGCACAAGGTCGAGTCCTTGGGCAATTTATCAATCTATCATTAGGCCCTCTGCGAGAATCCGAGTGGATGTTGTCAACGTCTTACTTGTGTAAAATGCTGTTTTTTATCATCTATTATGCTATAAAGGAACTAATAGGTTTAAGATGACATTATATTTACGAAAGATATAAATATACATTTTATACATGAAATAAATGTAAATTTTTTTGGGGTGAAATCATTTTGAAAAATTCCAGGATTTTATTAATTAAAGGTTATTTCAGTAAGTTAGTTACCATTTCATAACAAAATTGGTAAAATAGATTAGAATATTGTACGTGTGTTGTAAAAAAAATAACACTATTTTTCCATGGTCAAAAATGTAACCAGTTATTTCAACATTTGCCTGACAAATTCTACTTTACCAACAATGCTCAAGTCTATTCAGCAGAAAACGTAAGCGATCCTTAATTTGTTTACACAAATAAAGACATTTCTTTCTTGAAAAATGACACTTTAACTTCCATGATGGATTGGTCCGGCAAAGTCAACAAGAGCTGAATTATGTATCAGGGACTTCGGTATTTTTACGCCCTCCATGTTGGTCGGAATTGAATCGAGATCCCTCATTGTTTTGATTGTCTTGACCTTTTGGGGTTCGCTTTTTATAGGGTCGCCTTCAATTTTGTGTTATATTGAACGGTTTTCTTTGTATAGTTCTATTGCATAGAAATGTACTTTTGCCATTAAAAAAATCTTCGGAATTCGCTTTTATAGGTTAAAACTTCTTTGTATACAGCGCTTCGTATTAAACTGGACTTATTATTTAGACTAAAATATGATTCTAGAACGGTACGCGATGAATCTGAAAATTACAAACATCTCTGACAATTAATAACGATTAGTAATTATAATCATGTACCATGTAACACTTGTCTCACTCGCCACGATTAAATTATTTATATTTCTAAAATTAAACATACGACTGCATTTTTCTGTAAAATCTTTATTGCTAATTCTTATATTAATAATTAAGTTATTCTTATTATTTCACGAATAAATTTATACTTATTTGTAAATATTTATATACACGTCGCTACGATAACAAGTCACGAATTGTCTAACATTTTCCTTCCCCCCGATAAACATTCAAGTATTTCCTGTTTCTATGTACTTTTGTTAGTAGGAATAGAGACCTGTATATATACCTATAATACCCACAAACAAACAACCTTACCTCATGGTTATAACAGCGTTAGATCTCGTAGTAAAGTCTCAGTTTTATATTACGTGCAGTATTTTTGTAACTGTCCTTGACATCTGTTTATCTTACAAAGACATCTGTAATTATATTTTTTTAGAAAGCTCGCTTAATGTAGCTTTGTCTCTTAAACGTACTGTGACACGTAGGTGAGTGGTGCCATCTACAATAACGACAAAGTACACGATTTTACCTTAAAACAGTCTTCATTATTTTGTAGTCTGTGATCTTGCCTCTGATAGTTGGATATGTGGAAATAGATTGACATAAGCTACAGTGTTGGCTTACAAAGAAATTCTCCACGTGTCTTGTTACAAAGGGCGAGAACAAAACACTATTGAAAGTAGTTCTTCTAACAAAACAAAGAATAAACAAGAACGAAAATAGCTCATATTCCATTGCAATAAGGTAGTTACTCGTATCATTATAATGCGGATCAATACGGATTTTTTTGCTTTTGGGGTAATAAGAATGAAAGGATAGTTTTGACAAGGCTTGGAAGAAAACGGTGACCTACTTTTGATCAAGTTTGCAAGAGCAGTGTTATCTTAGTAAATATTGGTTCGATTTTTATTGAACTTAACTCGATGTCTGACGTTTGTTAATTGAAGTACATATCTTTAAAAACATAAGAAAACATCAATACCGGCTGTTGTCTAGTAACATGAGCAAAAAATTAAAACGTAGATTCTACTCCTCAAAGTATACAATGTTTGTTCAGCGAGTTTGAAAAATAACTTGTGGTTTAATTTTGAGTACACTATGAAGTTGTTATTCGATCACGCAATGTATTGCAAAATTGATTATCCCTACGGTGACAAGACTGAAAAGCAATGTCAATTAGAAGGATTTTAACGTACATTGAAAATAATATTTAATTTGTTTAAAAAAGAGACGACCTAAAGACTACATTTTTTTTAAGTTGTTGAACAAAAGTTGAATTGTTTGAGGAGTAGAATCTATGTTTTAATTTATTGCTCGTGTTACAAGCACGACCACCGGATCCACCGGGTAAACTTTCATAAAAAAAACAGTACACAAATTTGTTCCAAAATTCCTACTTATTTAAAACATAATGTAAACGTCTACAACGGCATAGTTATCTAACACCAAGTTAAAACAAGCCTTTTTGAATTGGACGGGAAGGTCAAAAAACAATAATATAAAAGGTCTGAAATAAACGACATATATACAATTACGTCAAAATCACACAAGCTTTTGAAAACGGAATGTTTCCCATCTACGAGTAAAATCCTCTTATCTCCAGAAAAAACCTCGAAGACAACTTGATTAATGTTCCTGGATTAGCCCGGGGTGGATCAGGGTTCGATTCTCGGGCCAGACCTTCATATTCTACACCCCAAAAGGCATTATCTTGTTTTTGCGTTTCCGTGACTTATATCTTTTTTGGAAAGGCTTTTTATTTTTCTTTGTCCAAAATGTTTTTCATGTCGTATTTGCCTTTGTTTGTACAGAGGATTTGAATCTTAATGTCGTTTTGGGAGTAAATGAATTATAGAGTACTTTCGGATTTGTTAAATTATATTGGATGTTTTGTTAATGTTTTTTCCTCGTTAATTTAAAACACGTTATTGTCACTTTTTAGCAACAGTTACACATACAACCATATTTTATTGTTTAACGGCAGTTTTTGGCTATCGTTAGTTGATAACTTGACACATTTTGTCACAGGTATAAAAAAATTATTTAATCATGTTGGGATGAAGAAAAGCCTGTCATCAGTCAACATTTATCGGCTTCAAAACAATTAACAACAATTCGTAAAATCCTACAAGGCAGCAAATTAAGTCTTCGATATTTGCCAGAAATCCCTACAAAGGAGGGACTTGGAAACTTGGTGAAATTCCGATTCCCCGTAAATATAATTATCTGATGAAATTATATGTTTTGAGTGGTTTTGTGCTTTGAAATAATATTAATATTAATGATGTCGATGGCGTGTTTTCATATGTAACAACGTATTATTAAAGTCAAAGAAGGTTCTAGTAACGTCTTATAAAATAAATGAATAGTAAGTAGTTTTAATACTGAGACATTATTGCTGGTTTCTAAAAAGCTTAAAATGTTTAGTTTGTCACCAAAGTCTAAAGTTCCGTACAAAATTTTCAAAAGATTTTAGAATCACCTTTAAAATATCGTCGTCGAACATCGTAAAACTGTCACTACTCTATTGTAGCGGCGCAGCACGGCCATCGATATGTCGATATATAGACCATTACGATGCGCATCACTAGTGATGTATTAACGCGCCATAATACCGTTTTTCTGGTAATAGATACGTGTAATGTGGGTAAATATTGCTTGGGGATAGTGTTTTGTAATATTTATCGATGAAATTAGTAGAAGGCTTGAAATTGTCTAAAATACAAAATATTAAGGTTGATTAAGCTGTTAATTGACAGTCAATTTAAATACATCACTTAGTCAACGTCTTGCGTACAACTTTTGTACATCTTATGCGACAGTGAAAAAAAGTTAGGTTTTATTAGACTCTAAAGTCCTTCAGAAGGACCTAGGCTGAGGTCCTAGGTAAGAAGTACCTAGGCTAACTCCTTCACACACTCCTCTGATTCTTTTTATACTGAAGCCAAAATCGTTTTGAAAACCTCACTCACTTAGCCTATTTTGGTGACTGTTTCATCTAAATTGCACTATCACTATGAAGTGAATTGCTGCAAAATTCCATTGTCTAAAACAACTTCGCTTTAAAACAGGCTTTAAACAAAGACATCGTAAAGCCGTCAGCGCTACATTGGGACATTATGTGCCTCTCGGGATATCGACTATCGATAAACTGTATTAACGAGACTGCAATATATCTATCGATAGTGTATTAACGACACTAGTGATATACGTTTGTGAATAAATTTTGAACGGAATTTCCTTTAGTAAAGATGGCCGTTTTATTTATTATTTATGTTATCAGTATCTGGGGTTGCGAGTTCGGGAAGGCTATTCGATATTATTTGTTACAGGGCCGTAACATTGCTAATATTAGCAATGCTGCAATAATTGGATTCTATTTTGACAGATTACACAGCACATCTTTAGCCACCAATAAGAGAGACTATATGGTCGTAACTTATAATGGTCCTTGAACCTAATTATAAATCAGAAAAGATACCCAGAGAGTGACAAACAACACACTAAAAGTTGGAGGTTGAAAGGTGAGGAACATATGTGACATTCAAATGAAGATAAGAATGAGGACAAAATATTTTTACACTACAAATAAAGGATTTTTTTAAACCCGAATAATTTAAAAGTTAAGTACAAATTAACCTCAGAAGCGTAATATTAACTTCGAAAAAGCTCTCAAGTGACTCCCAAAGTCCGTAATGCTGGGGACTACGCCGCGCACACGTCTTCTATAAAATATGCAAATCTTTGTAGGTTTTAATTAAAATTTGACATTTAATGTTTTTTAAGGCGTCATTTTCGGGTTCTCTCCCATTGCGATCACCAAAAGAGGTTGCCAGGCATACACAAGATATCTCTATACTCCGCTTAGTGCGTGATTTCTTTGAAACCTAAGCTGCCAATAAAAAGAAGGGGTGCGGGAGGGAACACGCAATGCTAGACAGGGAACGCGCGATTGTTCCGTGGGGCGAAAGAGAGAGTCAGACATTAATAGTTGCCATGGAGAAGTACTAAGTTTACTGGCACTTCCTATAATAACTATCTTACTATATAGTGAAATTACTTCGAGCGTGGCAGCGGGGGTCACCCGGTTATGCGGGGTCTTGGGTTAATTAGTCTATGTTGCCAGGCGTCTGATACTGTTTTCTTGAATCGTGCGACTTCCAATCCTTAGGTAACCCTAATTCTTCAGGCCTATAGGGCCGATAGGCCCTAGTAACTTTCTAGTTTACAGACGTCCATAGGTTACGTTGACGTCTTACCATGAAACGAAATTTAATAAACGCGTGTTAGCCACCGATGTTGAATAAATTCAAACAAAAGTAGTCTCTGGTAGAAGCAGGAAATAAAATAGATCGTACCCCACAATTTAAATAAATTAATTACGTAAATTGGCCTCTCGTTCCAACTTTTAAGCTCGACTTACCCTCTAGATGGTTGTTTTCCGAAAAATCTTTCGTACACCTTTCCGTTTTTAAATTGCATTCAGGATAAAATGCAGAGTAAGATAATATACAGTAAGAAAGGTGATTGGATTTAGAATAGCTTTGCTCAGTGCTTCTGTAGTATGCTACCCGTAAAGGGAGTGGTTTGTTGGGTTAATCATATTAATATTATTAATACGAATGTTTGTATGATTAAATATTTGGATACTTAACATTTTTTATTATTTTGGCAAAAACGGGACTTAATCGCGTTCACTTAATTGTCAAAATAATGAGTGAAAATCGAGTGATTTTAAATCAGTATACTTACCAATTTGTATAGGTAGGTTATAACAATCAGCCTTCTGGGCACCCTACCGGTCCGATACGACCTAGAGCCCATTTTTTATTTGTAAGTATGTTTTAGATTTTAGTATTAGTTTAGTTTATATGTAGTTTTATTTTTAATGGTAAGTTATACTATAATAAAACTTATGTCAATTTATAACAATAAGGATATAACATTTGAATAAGCTAAAGTCATGTTTTGTTCAGTACCAATTTCAAATCAAATCACTAACAATATATTTTTTCGAATAGGCAGCTTGCTAACTCTAAATAGTACATCAAAATTTTAAGATCAATTTAATAATTTAATATTTTCAATCATCCATTCAAGCTTTAGTTTACCTGGAAGAGGGGCACCTATATGGGATAAGTTCACCTGTCTACCTCAATGTCTGTATAATTGAATTTTAACCTGTATTGTGAGCAGTTCAAAATTGCTTGTTGCTGGGTCTACGAGTACTTAACAAACCTATTTGTTAGAGTGAGATAGTGATATCTATTTCCCATTCTGAAGTATAGCTGCGTAAGTTACAATAATAAGTGTATTTGCAGTCTTTGAAATAAAGTGATTACTATTACCGATGCGATCATCATGGCAGTCCTGCCTCGTTTATAAAAGCATATTAAATTTAATAATTAAAAATAAATAGGCACATAAAATTGGCTAACAAAGCTGAAGGAAATGAAAGTGCCTGAATACGAGTATAAATTTATACCAGTACAAACACAAATCTCGAAGAATTACGCCTGTCGATGTGGGTTGTAATACTTTGAAAATACTAGCCTAGTATACTCGTACTTAATTAATTCAATACAAAATAAGTATTAAAAATCATTTACGTTATTTTTAGGGTTCCGTACCTCGAAAGGAAAAAATGGAACCCTTATAGGATTACTTTGTTATCCGTCCGTCCGTCTGTTAATACGCTTTTTCTCAGGAACGCGTAGAGGTATCAAGCTGAAATTTATATCAAATACTAAGGTCTACTGTCCCTTGGAGCTGTGAAAAAATCAAACTTCTAAGCCAACGCAATTAAAAGATACAGCCGTACATGCCGCAAATTTTCGAAATTCGGAAGGGAATCAAAACCTACAGGGTAATTTCCGTGAACTCAGAATCTTGAAATTTGGTATGAAGCAACGTCTTATAGCACAGATAAAGGAAACATTGCGAAAACCGTAAATTTTTAGTTACATCATATACTAAAAATATTTTTAATAATTTTAAAGTTACTACCCCTATATACCTACAGGTTTGTACGGAACCCTCGGTGCGCGAGTCCGACTCGGACTTGGCCGGTTTTTGATTTAATAATAAATTTTTTATTAATTTTAAATAAGACTTCCAAAACTTGCATCCACAAATTTCATAGCTTTTTCGACCTTTTAATAAGTACATATATTTACATGTTTTTTGTTAATATTTTGTTTTAAAAATATTTACGTATACATATTGAATTTAACATTCAATCGTCAAAAACGCCGTTTAGCTAAAAATAAAGATATCACTCAAACTATTTGTATTTATAAAACATGAAGTAAAAAATACGTGTTCCATTCCCTTTTTACGAAAAAAATGAGAGTGCTTCTTACACCTCATTGGTTGAGAGTGATATAAAACTAAAAGAGGTCTCTTTGGAGTTTCGAAACAAAAAGTGGAGCGGAGTGCTTCAAACGCTGAAATGGTTTTGAGGCTGAATGTACGGATACATTTAGAATTGGAGATGTGTTTGACTGTACTTTGTAGAATTATTTAAAGGTAAATTATGTTTGAAAAATATTTGAAATAATCATACTTATTAAACAACTTGCTTACGCTTGGTAGGGTGAAAGTTAACAGGAAAAAATATCTTAAAAAGATAAGTTTGCCTATGGAGAGATAAGTTGTATATCTCTTGCTGTATATATGCCTATTTTAACTACTAGTAGGTACTATCTAACTACTGTACTATTGTTACCACGACAACATAGTTTGAACCATCATATCACCTCCTCAGGGAAATAACTAATTCAAAAATAAAAGGTATTTTATGTCCTTTGCCAGGTTATATTCTATTTGTTTGTCGAATCCAAAGCCGTTTAGCCGTTTTTAAGGAGGAACAAGAGGAGATTTTGTATTTTGTGTGTAAATATTGCTAGTAAATCCATGGATTCATCCGTGGCTCCTAAATCTACGTGAAATAAACTACACAAGTAGGATAAAAAAAAATACTCCATCAAAAATAGTATTTTATACAATCGTGACATATTAAAGAGCTTTTCAGTAGGTACGAGATTGAAAAGCTTAATTATGTCACTATTAATCTTGAAGCAAATCAAATTATTTTGTTCAATATTTTTTTGATTTGCAATTTTTTAAGTAGTTACACTACTATATATAAACTGAAAATAGATGTCATATACTTCAGAAAAAGTGACAAAACCCTCCGGTGTCCGGTATGTCACTATTGTATACATTTTTCTACGACTGCTCAAAATAGGCAAGCCGATAAGAATTAAGTTCGACGAATGCCTTACAATACAAACTGTTCCCTCTATACAATTGAGTAACTTCGATCTCCCCCTGGATCGTACCGGCGGTAGGGGAGGAGTACCGCCCTCCTCCCCGACCATTGTATTATAATTATTGTATGAAAATCCGTTTCAGCATCCGCGACGATCCTAAAATTTGCGACCACAAAAGCTCCATCGAAAAGTATGCGCTAGTAGCTCGGTCTACAAAGGTCTCAAGTCTCAATTCAAGCATTATAGTCGACAACTAGAAAAAAAACCGGCCAAGTGCGTGTCGGACCACGCATAGGAGGGTTCCGTACCTTCAATGTAATAAGAACCAAACTAATACCGAAAGGTCGTATCTGATGCCTATGGAAGAAGTTTTTTGGAGATAACTCAAAAATGGCTGAACCGATAATGTTCAAAATAATTTTCGTAGAAAGTATGTGATAAGGCACACCGCCTCAATTTTTTTCATATTTTTTGGACTTACGGTTCAAAAGTTACAGGGGGGGACACAATTTTTCTGACTTTCGAAGCGATTATTTCAGAAAATATTCACTTAATCACAAAATGGTAGAAAAAACTCAATGTTATTTTTAAAGACCTATCGATTGATGTGTCACATGTTGATATTTGGTAAAAAAAAATTTTGAAATTTAGTTACATGTATGGAGCCCCCCTAAAAATATTTTTTTTTTTCAAATTTAACTACATAACTAAGTAGCGGCATACAAAATACACCTTATGTGTAAATTTTATTCAGATACGTCGTATAGTTTCCGAGTAAAATGGCTGTGACATACGGATGGACAGACAGACATAACGAATCCATAAGGGTTCCGTTTTTTGCCATTTGGCTACGGAACCCTAAAAATGAACATAAGGCCCGTTAGGTATGGCGCGCCCCATTTAATCAATGTAAACAGTCACATTTATAGTATTAATAAGATTGTTATCGTTTGACGTCAAGCGCGTATATTGATCTCTGAAGCTTTAAGCCTGAGAAAACAGTCGAAATATCAAACCGTTTATTTTCCGGCCCGTTACTAAGGAATGGGTCGAACGAATGAATGTATAGAGCGAATGGATGAATGGATTGAATGGATTGTTATTATCCGAACGGATTTGATGGCAAACAGGGATTATGTTGCAATCGCTTCGCGAGTTGTAGCCTAAGAACCACCATTTTTTATGGTAAATTGGCAAATAAGCGTACAGCCTGCCTATAGACGCCATCAATTCCAGATTTTGTTACATGTGGCAGGTGTACGAGGATTTTACTGTATTTTCAGGACAAGCACGACACGTGGTAGTTAGTAATACAATAGCTGCTGCTTTATCACGAGAAATAGTACCAAGGAGAAAGATGTATTGTTTAAATAATTAAAATATTAATATTCCTTATATATATACCTTCTTCAAGCTTAAACCGCTCAACCGATTAAGATGACGTATTGGTACGGATATATAGTCTGGTTAACCAAATAGTGCAGTAACAGAAGAATAAACTATACTCATCCCTTTCTAGTCGCGGTGGGTGCTAGCGTAAGAAAAATACAGTTATGGTTCTCTCTGTCTATGCTTGAAATGACAGACCCTGGTCAAACTCTAGTTTTAATTTTCATTATTTATTCTTAGTTTTTATAGTTTTGTGACATTTAAATGTAAATAATCAATCAATAAAACATGTTTATCATACTGTAAGTACTCTAAAATGCGTTCAAAACCGTAGACAATGACAAGCATTACAACAAACGATTTAACTATGATAAGTTTCTTATCTGCGGCAGTAACGTAATTTTAACTATGCATGCTCAAATATTGTTAAGCAATGAGTTTCAAATTTGGAACATCGAATTTGATAACATAATGTTACCGCCATGGCCAACTCGATTGGTCCCGCGCGAGCGCCGGCACAATCGAGTAGGCCATGACGGTACAATGGCGGTCATTCTATGGTTTCCGAACAATTAATTTAATATATATAATATGAGTGTAGATAAAGCAGTGTATGCAACTGTACGTAATTAGGCCTTAAAACACTCGTGTGATCTTATTATGAAATTCGCCTGCGGCTCATTTCATAAAACCACACTTATGTTTTAAGGACCCTTATTACGTAACAGTTACATAAACTACTATTATTTTCACTGCTTTGACGATCATAATATAAATTTGTATAGATTAGGCCAAGACCATTTTGTACTATAATTTATTATTATGAAATAAATAAATCTGAATAATAAGTATAAAGGATATTTTTTATCGTCGAAATCATCCCTTCATGTGGTGGAAAGGGGGTCGGATCTATTAAGATAATTATAAGAAGGGATTTTGTTTGTTTAAAATATTACACTGGTTCGATACTTACAGTATTCTCTTCACCCGCACTTCTTTTAGCGTGATAGTAATATGAACAGGGCTTTTCATGCGTATGTTTGTTTTCAAAATGGAATGGGTTTTGGAAGAGATACGTTGACATAGTATGGAATGAACTAGCGTTTCATTATTAATAAAACTCCGAATTTCTGTTAAAAACGGGCAAAAATCGCAGCTAAATAAATCTATGATGTATGTTTTACTTTACATATACATATGATCGGCAACGCTTATTACCTTTAAATAGCAAACTCCTGTAGACTACGGTGTCTGCTTACCATTAGTGCTGTACCCTTATTTTCCACTGTAGTAATCATGTTAACAAAAATGGGGCCTATGACATAGGTCATAGACATTGTAAAAACCAGACTACGTTCAAATTCGTATAAACCGGTAAAGTAGTTTTTAAATATAACCTACACTCTTTGACTATAATAGCTCTTGGCCTATAATATAGAAATTATAAAAAGTAACTTTGATTCCATTCACAAATTGTTTAAATATAACCTAAATTCCTAGACTATGAAAAGCTCTTAGCCTATAATATGGGCACTGTAAAAAGCAACCCCACCCCGTTCAGGGATCGTATTAAGCCGGCAATAGATAGGGCGTATGTCGCCATGATTTATATGAGCTAGGGAGGAGACCGTGTCGGTAAAATGTATCGATATTTTCTCTCTCTATCTCTACAGTATGTAACAAAAATAGTGGTGATCCGTTTAAGGGCATAATCGGTATCGTATTGTGACTAAGAAAAAGTAGAATTTTTTTTTGGACGCAAAATTTTTTTTTGTATAAGGCATGTCGTCCCAACTGGCTAACACTCTATTCAAAAAAATTTTTTTTCGCGTGAAAAAATTTTTTTTCTTTGTTTTTCATAATTAGAATACGATACCAAATACGCCCTTAAACGGTTCATCAGCATTTTTGATACACATTGTAGAACATATCTCCAGAAACCAACAATCTATGAAACGTCTAGTGGATCAAGGACGGTTTGAGCGCACACGCGCGAGCGACAAGGGCGATCTCTTACCCGATGGACGGGTCTTATTAAAAATGTAACAGATACCAGCTTCACAAAGTGTTCTCGGAATGCAGATAAGCGAATAAAGTGAATGGCTTAAGCGGCCTCTAAACCGAGAGAAACAAGGACGAAGATGTTGAAGTTGATGTGACAAATAAAAGTTGATTCAACCATATTAATAATACACGAATATATTCGTACTGCAAAAACTGTAGATTTTTATATAAGAAACTGGCCAGCAATTGACCCTAGTCTCACCTGACGGAAAATGAAGATAAACCAGATGTTGCTCACTGATTTAGTACCTAACAGCCATTTAAGCTTGCTTAAATCGCATTTATCGAACGAACGGAGCGTAAGCAAAGCAAGTTCTTACAAATAACTTCTGGCTACTGTTCCGCGATAACTTTAGTAACGCTTTTCTGATCTTCATGAAATTTGTCGGGGTTGTAGCAGAAATACATATAATTAGAGAGTTTGTATATGAGCAGGATCGACCTAGGGGTCATGGAGATAGAAGCCGCGAAAAAATCATCATAAGGGTCTTGTTATATTGCTCATCTCGTTTGTAAGGAAATCGCGAGTTCTGAGTTCGAGGCGGACTACTATTTTTTTTTATACCACGACGGTGGCAAACAAGCATACGGCCCGCCTGATGGTAAGCAGTTACCGCAGCCTATGGACGCCTGCAACCCCAGAGGATTCACATGCGCGTTGCCTAGAGATACATTTAATCAATTACACCTATAACCTAAGAACCTATACACTCCTTTTTTTCAAGAACCTCATACTGTAGCCTGCTGGGAAAACCTCTCTACTAGTAGGAATGTAGACAATGGCTATCGATATATCCTACTCCCGTCCCTAAGGGATTGTATTAAGACGTGCGTGGCGGATCTGATTTACGGGCTGGCTGCAGCGAATGCGAGTAATTTTATTAAAAATGACAGCCCGCCATCTTTTGCGATATGCCGGGAAAAAGCATTTCCTACATACGAAATTACACGTTCAACTTCATACGGATTTTACAAGTAATATTTATCTACTGGTTATGATAGAGGATTAAAGGAGTTATGAGTTTTATTTAAGATGACATGTACCAGGATAGTGACGAGCACTCAGAAGTTTAGTTTCAAAGGACTTTATTATAAACTTATATACAAATACAAAATACAAATGCGTTTATTTCATTACTTTTTACAGTACACAGTGTTTACAGGTATCGAGGTTAGGCAAGTAAGTAGTCTATGTTAGTTATGAAAAGTTAGGTAACAATTTAATTTACTTATATAAATGTCATATACAAAGGAAAAAGTGACCTGGCCTTCGGTGCCCAGGGCTGGGATCGAACCAGCGTCTTCTGCATTCGCGGTATACACCCTAACCACTAGGCTACCCGGGTCACAGCTGCACTGGTCGAATTTTCCCGTGTATATGCAATTTTGTAAATACTTTTTTTAATACTACGACGGTGGTAAACAAGCATACGGCCCGCCTGATGGTAAGCAGCTACCGTAGCCTATGGACGCCTACAACTCCAGAAGTGTCACATGCGCGTTGCCGACCCTTTACAAAAAGAAGGACTCGCTGTGTTGACGGCTAAAGGAACAAGAAGATGCTAAAACGGATTTACAAATTAAGCTTATTTGGGAGTTTATCATCATTATTTAAGAATTTTATGAGCATATATGTATAGGCCTTTTTGTATACGCCACTTGTCCCGGCCCTGAGTCAATCTCATCCAGAAGTGACTTATAATCTAATATCGAATATCATGTACCCACAGAGCTATGGTTACCAGGGGCTTCTTTCATCTGAAAGTGGCCAATGTAAGGAGTGATGTGTGTCAGTCGATCTAATTATATAAAGCAAATCGCGTTATAATTATATATACTGACCCGCACAGTCTAATTCTTTAAAGGCATAAAGTACTATAAAATGTTGAAGTACTAATTATCGAGAAATGCAAACAGCTCATAAAAATTGACACGGCAAATAACGTCGCACAGGCCGACTTTTGCTGTAGACAGCCAAACGTCCTAAGGAAAATGCTATTGATGATATGAAACTTAAACGCGTGAATGCTACGAATAGGGGACTCAAGTTAAACTAGTTTATACTCCCGAAAAATCTATCTGTCTATTCAGCCCGTATCCACCCACTGGCATAGGCCTCTCCTTTATTACGCCATTCTCCTCGGTCCCGTGCCAATCCCATCCATTGCACACCCGCCGGTCAACAGATATCATCTGACCATCTAGTTGACGGTCTCCACGCTGACCTTTTGGCCCATTTTAGCTACCATTCAGTAACCCGTCTCATCCATCTCCCATCATTCCTTCTCGCCAAGTGTCGCAAATCGTCAAAAGTGATATTTGATAATATGGACTTGCTGATGAGAACCATGATCAGAACGGAACACTTTAACAGCTCATAGTACACGTTAGGAGATTTGTCCTCTTCACTGTGTTTGTTAAGCAAGTTAGGTTTTCAAGACGAATTTTTGTCAAGCTCGAGTTCTGATGATGGGATCCATGAGGAATCGAGGGAACTCCTCAATTTGACGATATGTCCTCTTCCCTGTGTTTGTTAGGCAAGTTATTTCATTGTATAGAATCTAAAAGAGTGCACCATCTACAATAATCCTTCACCGGTCTCCCCCATTGAAGTCGTATTTTTCTTAAAATATATTTGAGTACGTTTTTCAATTCTCTTTAATTCTAATGCCTGAATAGAGAAAAAAACTCTTCAAACGTGGTGAAACCTTACCCTTACTGAGAAAGGATTTCAGATTTCCAAGGTTTAAGGAATTACTTAGATAAGTTATGTCAATATCGAAATCCAGTCAAAACAATTACAGCTACATCCGACCTTTGTGTAGTATTTGTACCTACTAGGATAACATGAGAAAGCAAGATCTGGGTTTTGAGAAAAATCATCTTGTTCAACGATATCACGTTGGCGCGGGAAATATTATATTTACACGACTTACTATGTGTTCTAGGAATCTCATATCAATTTATTTTTCAATTACATGGAGTTTTCCAATCGAATGGATCAGGGAGGTAGCTATACAGATAATATAGACCTTACACTAGTACAGTCGACTTCAAAGATTACTACTACTACACTAGACTTTTTACAATTATTTTTTTTGTAATAAAGTGCAAAAATGTAAACATTACTTGGACGTCGACTGTACTTGGGTATATGAATGTAAAAATGTGTCAAATGTGCGTTGCTATTTATATAAAAACTGGCCAAAAGCATGTCGGGCCATACTCAGTGTAGGGTTCCGTAGTTGTCGGCCTGTTACAATACATCCGTTCAAAAGGTCGTTTATTAAGGGATATTATGCGGCACTTACGTCATTTTACTACATTCAAAAAGTTACAGGGGGGGGGGCACTTTGTCGGCGTGATTAAAACACATATTCATACCAAATTTCAGTTTTCTAGTACTAACCATCACTGAGCAACGCCGCGTACAGACGGACAGACGGACATTTTCTATTTTATTTTATTTTTATTTCATAGGAAAACTTACAGCTAATAACAAGATAGGCAGTAATGTAGAAACAGTGAGCCAATTAAAAGTTTCCACAGGTAGCACCTAAACGTCTGAATCAGAAATTCAGAATTTGTTTGAAAATAATTCCGATGCAATTCCAATACAACTTCGAAATTGGCTTATTAATTGTTGTGTGTTGGAGTTATGTTTGAGAATGATTAAAAATTATATACCTGGCTGGAAAAAGCACAAGACCGAGACTTGTGAAGATCAACGGAAGAAGCCTTGCAGTGGTACACTATTTATACCTAGACTAATAAAAAAAACAAAATCCTACCTGTACGCCATTCGTATTTGTTCCCCATTCTTATACCAGATGAGTTGGGCTGGTGGGTTCCCACCACGACTCCTGCAGACCAGCTCCAGGCTCTGACCTCGCCTGACTGTCTCGCCTTCAGCGTAACCTTCGATGTAGGGGGCTCCGGGAGGATCTGAGGACAAAAAAGTTGGTTTCGTTAACGAAATCGATTGAAAGAGCTTATAGAGGACCCAGTGTGTTGACAACGAGGGACCCTCTTGTTCCTTTAGCCGTCAACGCAGTGAATCCTCCTTTTTGTTAAGGGTCCGCAACGCGCATGTGACACCTCTGGAGTTGCAGGCGTCCATAGACTATGGTAGCTGCTTACTATCAGGCGGGCCGTATGCTTGTTTGTCACCGTCGTGGTATAAAAAAATACACTGTACTATTTTGTTGGAGTATACGCGTCACTATCATTTGAAATCTTCTGATTTAGGATCTTCTGATAGAGGTGAAATTTACACGTCCATTTGAACTTGGTTTGATATTATTACTAAGTTCAAAATCAATTAATCAATTCTAATGTTCAATCAAGTTTATTTTCGCAACATCTCTTGCTGTTGTCATAAAATAAATTATTTCAAATTTTCGAACCTATTTAACGATATGAAACCTTTCAAAAACTATCAAATCCATCTGAGTTCAAGAAGCATCATATTAACATTAACCGCCATTAAAGGCTTTACACACTGTCCGATACGATATCGGAGCTGGACTATTACCGGGTAAAATTAACACTTATATTCTTATATCTTCGTATTGAACAAATCTATCTTTTTATTTAACAAAGTTTTATTTAACTTTTTATTTATCTAGTCCCACATATCCATAAGCCATCCATCCATCCATTTCCATCTACTAAGTCTGAGCCTTTTCTTTATTGCGCACATTGCTGAACACATTGTGAATTTCTGTAGACTCGAATAGTGTTTACCTTTAGGTATGCATTTTTCAACCCCTGTTTTTTATGTTATGTAGTGTGTGCTTTATTAAATAAATGTATATCTATATATCTATCTATCCATGACTCAGGATCAAAATGTCCTTGATAAACATAAATAAATGCCCGTACCAGGATTCGAACCCGCGGCCTGATCTGTTTCTTAGGCAGGATCACTACCGAGTAGGTTCAGAAATGTTATTGATTTTTTAAAGTGTATCGGATCCGATATCGTATCGGATTGTGTAAAGTAAAAGCCCCTAAGGTTAATGAACTCTAGGGCAATTTTCCTGCGCAGTCACTTGGAAGAGAATTTAACATTCTTTGTGGATAATCTTATGAGTTTTCTCTTTGAGAAAAAATGATGCCGCTTACTATTAAATAGCGTAATTTGAGAATTAAAGCCACATTTGAAGTCTCCCCTTTGATGTTAATCGCGAAATTGAGCTTTGCGCTTTGGTGTTTAGATTAGTTTTTGTTTCGCGAATTTTGTTGAAGTTATTTGGGAGGGTAATATTTGGGTGAGCACTATAGTTACCATTGAGAGGACGATACACTGGTTTAGTATTTTCTGGACTTTCAAATACATAAAAATGTTTAACTAACCTAATTTCTTGTGTAGTGAAATGTTACTTTTTCTGCTAAGCAGGTATTAAGAAATAGGTAAATATGAGTAGGTACTTATATACCGTTATGCCTAAAATGATCTACAAAATTCATACGGCAAATCAAGTAATCCAAATGTTTATAGGCTACAGCGACCAATTACTCACAGCAACACGTTTGCTTGATACTTTCGTGACTTAAAAAAAAAACAACCAACATTCTTACATTTAACGGCCTCCTAGCCCAGTCGGTAGTGACGCTGCCTATGAAGCAGGAGGTCCCGGGTTCGAATCCTGGTCAGGACATTTATTTGTGTGTTCATCACGGATATTTGTTCCTGAGTTATGGATGTTTTCTATGTATTTAAGTATTTATCTATTATATATATCGTCGTCTAGTACCCACAACACAAGCCTTATTGAGCTTACTGTGGGACTAGGTTGATTTCTGTAAGATTGTCCAATAATATTTATATTTATAATACCCCAATTGCAACAACAACCTGTATTTAGTTATGCTACGAAATACTTGTAGTACACACCGAGCTATTCGGAGGTAATCCAATTTGTTAAATTTCTCGAACATTGGCTTAAGGTTAAGTTCATAGTAATGATTAAAGTTAGTTTTAGTTAGCTTTAGTTAGTTTTAGTATTAGTTGGATTACGTTTAGTTCCAATCTGCGACGCAAACACTGTTGTTATATCTTTAGGGCGCTGTCACACCGAATCCAATACAGGGTGAAATTTAAATCGTGAATGTTTTTATTAAATTTTAATTTTTTTTTAATACAAAATGTCTTCTTGCTAGCGTTTGTTATGAATTAGCGTAGGCACTTGTTTTTATTAAAGCTACTGCCATTTGGCCTTCCAACCTAGTGATATAATTAAGCTTATTGGGATTAAAATCGGTTTCATCCCGATGTTTTCCTTCACCGAAAAACGACCGGTAAATATCAGCTAGACAAAGATAAGTGTCGCTCAACTTCGAACTCGGGTTCCATTCGACCCTCTCAGCAAATATAGACCCTATTACCTTTCCTTAATACCAAAATCGCATAATCTGACAGATGGATTTACCGGAGTTTGAAGTTAAGCGACTCTATTAAGATAAAGGTATCGAAACATGTGTACAAAGGTATAACATTACATGTCATATGTTTACACTGATATTTATTTCGTTAACCAAGTGGCACGAGTCGGGGTTTGAAATTAGTACGTCTTGTCACGTAGTGACCTGTTTCCATTGCCCTATAGTGGCGAGAAGTGCGATTGAATTATAAAGATCCTTGAAATAAAAGATTGAAATATTTACTTTATATTATTATAGTACATTACTTACCAATGACTGTAAAAGAAAGAAAGCCCGAAATCGCAGGTATTTGTAACCCGAGCCGCAGGCGAGGGTTGTAAATATGCGATAGAGGGCTTTCTTTTTTACTGCCCGTGGTGAGTACAACAATTAGCGTAGCGTGCGGTAAAACTCACATTATGGCCAGGTGTAACGTAAAATGATTTTTTATTTGAAAACTAGACAATTTTGTCAAAATAGTCATGGGAGTCATTTCCGACTAATTCGGGTGTGCAGATTTCTATTTAGAAATCCCTCCAATCCTTTTAAATTTCAAACCCAAATCAAACCATTAACAAATTTTATTTTACGAATAGACCTCTCAGTACCCTAGTCACTCAGAAACCGCATTACGTCAGCGGTAGATAGCAAGCCAAGTTCGTAACGATTCGGTGTGACACTCGTTCCAAATTCTCGCTCCACGCAACAATGTGCGTTTAATTACAGACTCGACTCTCAACTAAATTACTTGCCTCGGGACTAAATTACTTGCCTCGGGACTAAATTACTCGCTTACTCGCTCGGCGTTTAGTCGCTTTAGAAATCAGAGAGGCGGTGAGGTTTGGGGGCTGTTATATAAATTTTATGGGGATTTTATGTTATTTATTATAGGTGTGTAAACATACTGTCCGATGTCTTTGTTTCTCACTCTGCCAGGTAAGAGTTGCTATTCGAATTATAATAGTAGTTTATGTAACTGTTAAGCAATAAGGCCTAATTACGTACAGTTGCATACACTGCTTTATCTACACACATATTATAAATCCTAAATGAAGTGTTCGGAAACCAGTAGAATGACCGCCATTGCACCGCCATGACCAACTTGATTGTGTCGGCGGTCGCGCGGGCGCGTGCCGGCGCTAGGGGAGAGCGCGGATCTTCGTAACGTTACGTTACCGTGGGTAATGGATTTTCATACGTTTTTACCACACTGTCAGAGATGTTACGTTACTGGTTGCAATAATGGTGGTAGTTACATACGGTTTCCGAACGCGGAATAGAGGATTTATGATATTGGTGTAGATAAAAAAATATATGGCTTTCGTCACATGTAACCATAAAGCAAGATATGTTGTTTTAGGTGTGCGATAACGATAACGAATGGGTATTGTATGTTTTAAATGCAAAATGGCGTACTCTTGTGTCGGAGGCCAAGATTCACTTTGGGTCGTTGCGTCAACTAAGTTAGTTTAGGTATTTCTTAAGCCTTAGTATATCTATGATGTGGAAGTTTATTGGCATAACGTCAAATCCATACAGGGTATAACAAAAATACTAGTGATCCGTTTAAGGGCATAATTGGTATCGTATTGAGACTAAGAAAAAGTAAGAGAAACATTTTTTGGACACGAAAAAATATTTTTTTAATACAATTGCTCAAAAAGTTTACTTTATGCAGCTGCAAATCGTGCGTAAAGTTTGATTTTATGCACTAGTGCTAAAAAGTAATCTGATCTGCAAATCGTGCGTAAAGTTTGATTTTAGGCACGATTTGCAGATATATTGCATTTTAAATTGACCAATCAGAACACTTCACTATATTAAATCCACCAATCACAGCACATATCGGAGTTAATCGGAACGCTAGATACTTTTTTGGTGCGTATACTGTGTAAATAATTTAAGTCCTTAAAAAAACATTGTATTTAATATCAACCAATCAGAATACAGCAATGTTAAAATCGACCAATCAGGAAACGCAATTTATTTCTCAAAACATGAGGTGTTTTTTAGTTCCTACTTCACAATCATTAAAAAAGATTTATTTTTTTGGGAAACGCTTTAAAGTGTGTTTAAACTGTTAAAACAGCTATTAGACATGGCAATTTGTAGGGCCCAACCTGTAGTGTTGGGAGGTGTAATAGGAGGTTGGGCCCGTAGGGAGCTGAAGGAGGGTGTGGAAGAGGCAGGGTACACAACAGGTTGGGCCCTACAAATTGCCATGTCTAATAGCTGTTTTAAAGAGCTAATTATACCGTCGTCTGTGGCATTTATTCGCGGTATTGATATTTTGTATCTATGTCAAAGAAGTTAAAAAAATTAAAAGACCGTCAAGTTATACCATAATTTCACCTTAGTTTAGTTATTGTGCGTAAATAATAAGTATTTTTATGATATTTTCTCGCAATCGAAGTGAAACATTGTATGCATTACTCTGGTCTAAAAGCCATATTACCACTCGAACAATTTTCCCTCACTTCGGTCGGGAAAATAACCACCTGGTGGTAATATGGCCTACTTTAGACCCTTGTCAAACAATCTACTATTATTTCATTGTAGTTTTTTCGCAATTGTATTAAAAAACGTTGTTCGACACACGTGCAGAAGTGTCATTTTCACTCGTCCCGAGTCTTGACCCTCGCCTCTCGGCTCGGGCCAAGTAACCTCGGTACTCGTGCAAAATTACATACTTCTCGCACTTGTATCGAAAACTACTATTTTAATACAATTGCTCAAAAAGTTTAGTTTATGTAGTTGCAAATCGTGCGTAAAGTTTGATTTTAGGCACTAGGGCTAAAAAGTAATCTGATCTGCAAATCGTGCGTAAAGTTTGATTTTACGCACGATTTGCAGATCAGAATTTTAAATAAATGAGTATTATGCGAGACCCGCTTATAACTGACTCACCTGAACTACGCGCGATTGGGCATAAAGGAGTATTATGCGAGACCCAATAGTATTACTTGAACAACGCGCGATTGAATGAAGCTGTCTTTCGTACACTGACAGAATATAGTATAAATGTAATTTTATTTCATTGTAGTTTTTTCGCAATTGTATATCATTTTCACTCGTCCCGAGTCTTGACCCTCGCCTCTCGGCTCGGGTCAAGTAACCTAAGTACGCGGAATAACATTTTTGTTACACCTTGTATATGCAAGGAGCCTCGAATGACCGCCATAATTGGCTTATCGCATTTCCAAAATCATTCCTTTTCTTCAATAAGCCTTTTAGAAAAAACATCAAATACAATTCAATTATTTTAACAAAGTATATTTTATTTCGTTTGAAATTTGCAAAGGTCCTTTATATAGCCCATTACACCTCCGGGCCATTTTTCGTACCTTTTTTTTACGGAGCCCAAACGAAAGCTTTTGTTTTCCTAAGCATGTTAATAAATAAACATTGAAAATACGAAGGCTCCGCGCGAATTATTAAAGCCGCCTAGAAAGGGGAATGTGTCGATGAAATTCTTAGATAAATATTCGATAAAGTCAAATAACAAGTCTCACAAGTGGACATTTTTATAATGGCATATGTTAGACAAATACAAAATTTGATTGAATACTGACTAGTTTACTGTCAAAGTTAATAAAAAGTATGACTTAGTAACTTAAAACTAAGACCTTTTTAGTTTAGTATTGAATTTACCTGCTCAATCTAAGAATAAAATAAGAAACTCATTAGGCTGCGTTTCTACAGCACTACTTTTAAGTTTAATTAAGTTACCAGCTACTTTTAAGCTAGTGAAATATATAAAAAAAAAGTTTTCCATAGCTTTAAATAGTTCCTAACTCCCCACGCTGGCTCAAAAGGCTTGAGGACTATACACACTGCTTTGAATTTATTCGCAGATGTATACGATGTTTTCCTCGAACACATGATTCTGCTCAATGCGTAATATCACGTTCAAAACATCAAGCGAAAAAATAAAAGTTTATGCGACTTACTCCTGTTTTTAAAGCATTTAAATTTTCTTTACTGTAAAGGAAAATTGTTTATAAATGCCTCTTAAACAAAAAGTCTCTTAAATTTCATCGACATTTCCCTGTCCCAACTCTACCCGTAAGCCGAGCATAGGGGCAAAGCAAACAAAGTGTACCATGTAATTACGAACCGATGGAATTCCCTCTGCCCCGCTCTACCCTCCATAATATACTGATCGCGAGATTTGACATGTTTACCGCCATTTCTAATTACGTGATGTTAGATTAATATTGACATGAAGTCAAAGACTGCGTAGATTTAATATCGGAATATCATGCATGATGCATGAAAAATTATTATATTGAATTTCTGGGAATTACGTTTCGGAGAATTAATATCTATAATCAACATGTGCTCAGCCAATGGACAAAGCCAAAACGTACATATATGTATATTAGGGAATTTAGAACCAGTAGGTATATCAAGTATCTTAACAATCGGTGTACTGGTTACGAAGATATTGACATATTACTATTTATTAGTTTAGGACAATCATAAAGTTATCATTGTAAACTGGAGTATACTTCGGTTACAAAGTGAGGCCGAAAGAGAGGGCTATTTAGGGGACTGTGTCTCGTTTTTACTAAGGAGTTAATGGTGTCATCAGACAATCAAAATGTCAATATGTGTTAAATGTGACAATTTTGTAACGAGTGCGGGTGAGACACCACACTACATTACGCTCTCTATCGAACCGTTTGTGTATGTAATTATAATTACAGAAAACCACAGCTAAATGGCACTATTTAGACTCTACTTATAGTTTTGTGTTCCTGCTGGTAAGGTTGCCAAGAGCTTAAAAAACTGGCCAAGAGCGTGTCGGGCCACGCTCAGTGTAGGGTTCCGTAGTTTTCCGTCCGTCACAGTAAGTGTCCCCACTTAAGAGTTAAAATAACACCGCCATTTAGGGTATGATATTAGCGATCCACGTACAGCGACATCTATCGGCAAATTAAGTAAACTATTGCGCGCGAGCTTAAAGTATGGAAGATGATTTTTATGGGATAATTCTTTATTGCGTGAACCGAATTTCACCGTTTTTACTTTATTTGAAAGCACGACATTTCATTGTGATTTTGTAGAAATTACAGGTACAATAAACACCTGCTTATACGGTTAATTTACAAACTTAGTTCAGAAATTATTTTGTAATTTTTTTTCAAAAACGATTTAACCTATCAAGTTCAAAATAATTTTCCTAGAATTTCATTTTTGAATATGGGTAACTAAAATACATAACTAAAACGGAAAAATATTTAAATAAAGTTGCTTAAAAACTGCCTTTATAGTCATTGTTTAGCGTGTGGAATGGTTGATTCCGCGCAAAAGTGCGGTTTTATTTTCCAGCCGTCGAATGGCAATAATATTTTTTATAAAATGAGATATTTAAATTAGTTTTTGGATTGTATTCAAGAGCTAGTTGGAAGATTTGTAATTGGGTAAATCTCATGGAAGAATTGGTAACTATCGGTGGTGGTGGTAGTAACCTAAATTATTTTTAGCCATTTTATAAGACGTACATTGAAGACTATAAAATATAACGGTTACACTCACGTCACTTTAGACACTTAGCCCAAAAGTGACGTGAGTAACCGTTATATTTTATAGAGTTAGGGCGGGTTGCACCGCGCATACTTAACGAACTCATCATGGTTACAGTAGACGTCAAGTCCGTTTTTCCGTTGCACCATGCACTTTAGCAGTCAGAAAGTTACGTTTACCTTAACCAGCCGTCGAGCACTGGTTAACTCAAATCTACGTTTAAATATGGCGGACAATTTGCAAAAATGTCTCGTATTTCATAGATTAATGCTTGATTAGACAAAAATAAAGCGATATTTGATGAAAAATAATAAAATATTGTTCGCAGTAATAAATATATGCACGTATCTGAACGCAAAAGGGTCATACGATTGACGTTTTGTATTATTCACACTTCAACTCGTGTATTTAATAATAAATATATAATTCTGTGTAAAAAGTGCGCTTTTAAGTTAAAACCGAGTGCCAAGTGACTTCAGGTTGAAATAGACCAGACTTCTGTTATAACAGACATACCAGAACTATGCCAGAACCTACAGTAATTGTCATGAAAGCCGACAGCCGTAGAGCGAGCGAAACCTGCAGAACAATCATGATAATCATTTTAAAAACCACTCTGTTTTTGTCAATGAAGACCAAACCTTTGGAAATAACGAATGACTGACTACAAGACTTGAATACTGCAAGTTCTTTAAGGTAGAAAGCAAAAGGGAGCGTAAACCTCTGACGCGGTGGAGTGAACAGGTCAAGAAGAAACACGTGTTTTATGTTATGACACGGTAGAAAGCCTCGATGGGAGCAAGTCATACGATTCAAAAGGTGCCAGATAACCAGATTATAATTTCATGCCATAGCAGCAGTGCTATTATATATATCACCAAACATTTATCGCCAATACCACCGAAATCGAGCCTCGACAATGTTCTACTCAACTAAACAATGTTCAGAACTACATGTAAATAAAGCGTGATATGGAATATACAATCAAGTAAATTAGAGTGTCAAGTGTTGTGGAACAAAAATAGTTCAACAATGGTTTGGTATCCACAAATTCAAATGTCTATGAAAATTTATTATACTGATTCATTAAAATCTTGTTTTTTTATTTGATTTTATATAGGCCTTAAATCAAGCACAGTAGGTCTCTGTTTAACGACAACTCGCAATAACATGAAAAAAATTCCGGTTCCTTGAGTGCCGCTATAAAGTTTACACTGTATTTCAGTTTCATTTGTGGAATAAATTCACAGCACAGATTTTACAGATCTGAAGAGACAATAACCCCATATAAATAAATAATTATCTACTGAAAATTTGGTAATAGCATGGTTTAGCTAATTTGACTTCATGTGTGTTGCTCTTCTGAGGCAAATTATTGTTTTATTTGGAATTTTCTGGCATTAATTATAGCCCTTTAAGCCAAATCCCATAGAACAAAACTAGTGATAGGTACAAAGCTATGCTGGCACCATCTGACAAACCTTTGATAGATGCCTTCCTCCATTCCCCATTAGTATTTTTTATATCGGACATTATTATGAACATGCTTTTTTTCATTCAAATTGTACACAAAATACATGCATTTGCATTTTGTATCTGTTTCATGATGGGCTAAAAAGGAAGCAAAGACCTGGCCTTGGGCTTTGGCTAAAAATGTTAGATCCTATGAGAGTTTATGTACTGTACTCTAACATAAGTAGGTACCTAAAAACTCATTAGTAATAAATAATATAGGTCTCTTTTTATCAATGTCATATATCTCTACTAATCAGGATAGGTACCTATTTACAAATAAAACATAATAGTACAGTCAGTACATACATGGCTGTTTGTATGACTTGTAACATGTATTTTACAAAGATACAAGTGATAATAAACCATTTTTGAAATTTACTCTTATGACTTTCTCACCTAGCCAAACTAAGCACCTACAGCAATTTATACTATCTATTTATATTGATAAGTAATGTTTCATAAAACATTACTTGACCATAGTCACTTTGACCTGTATCATATTTTTGATAACCATCTGTGGTTCAGTATATGAAGTTTTTTCTCCGGTCAACAAGCTGGGTCACCTTGGCCACGGGTTGGGTTTATACTATCTTAGATTGATCTGGCCTAAAATACTTCAATAGTTTCAAGTTTAGTAAGTATGAGACTGCATAACAATGCAGTCTGCAGTTGACATTAATAATCAATATGAACATTGCCTGTTGTTACAGGCAATGTTCATATTGATTATTAATGTCAACTGCTAGAAAAATTAACTTATACGAGTATAGATGTCATATACAAAGGAAAAAGTGACCTAGGCCTCCCGTGCTGAAGATGCTGGTTCGATCCCAGCCCTGGGCACCGGAGGCCTAGGTCACTTTTTCCTTATATGACATCTATATAAGTTTATAATTTATATAGTAGTGTGTCTACTTAAAAATAAACAAATCAAAATATTTATTAAAATAATTTGATTTGTTCTTCAGTTGCTAGAAAAATGGTGAAAATAATCATTGCATGTCATTGTCTTGCCCCTATCTACAAAGGA
Organism: Pammene aurita; assembly: GCA_947086415.1. Taxonomy (NCBI): domain Eukaryota; kingdom Metazoa; phylum Arthropoda; class Insecta; order Lepidoptera; family Tortricidae; genus Pammene; species Pammene aurita. The sequence goes on along the minus strand of OX352314.1, from coordinate 4,356,154 downwards.
AACCTATGCCAGAGTTTGAATAATATATAAACAAAGTAGGGTAACTAAATATATTATGTATTTTATTGACAAAATTGAAATAAGTATTGATTATGTTAAAAAAAATATTCTTTATTTTTACTTTGAAATTCTACAAATTTCTTGAAACCACTGCACTTTCACTTTAAAAGTTCCTTGAGTTGAGCACTGAGTTGCATAAGCCTTGATTTCATCTTGTCTTCAAAACCAAAGGTAAATTCAAACCTGAAATAAAAAACATTGTGTATTATGAATGTAACATAATTATGTGCTATACTTCACAAAGATGCTTTAGAACACTCTTTCAATAAGTAGGTACATATATAATAAGTTCAATATTTTGGTCGTTGGTTACAATGCTAGCCATAATTTGGAGGGATTTAGCGCCCTATATTTACGAATTTTCGAAAGGAGAGTTCTCAAAACTAGTGGTGCCTTTGTTTTGCGACTGGGCACCTTCGCCTCGCCATTTGGTGCTTCCATCAACCGCTTTACTTGCTTAGGGTTCTGTAAGTAGTAATAAAGTAGAAGGATAATTTACTCACTATAATATAAAATATAATACACCAGCCGACTACTCTGGCTTTCTCTTTAAACACCACTCGCAACACAAGTTGCATTATCCTTTGAAAAAGTTTGCTCGTAGGGCGCTATGGATAGCCCACTTTTTGACTGAGTAATAAACATGTTCAGGAATGGCTAAAATTGTTGAATATTCTTGATTTTCAAGCTGCAGGGTGCAAAGTTTAGTTCGCGCTCTTTTCTTTCCTTTAGATTTTTTCTTCGTGTGACGAATTGACGATTTTGACAAGTTTAGTTTGGCACTTATGGTTGGGTTGCCATATGAAAATAATATTCTACCATGAAAATGTTGTTAGAAATGCGTTTATACAGTGGCATCCCTCGTAACTCTTACATTCTGTTATTTTGCACTTGGTGCAACCCATTCATGTTAGCAATCGTTAAGTACCTCCGATTAGCGTAACATTTGGCTTACTTTAACAGGCGGTTTGGTGCAACCCACCCTTAGAGTGGGTTGCACCACGCGCAACTAAAGAAAGAACTCATCAACGTTAAATATGGCGACGGAGCTGTCATCCCATAGAAAACTGTCAAACTTTTCATACAAGATTTTTTTAACGATGACGTTGACGTTAACATACTGTTTGGTGCAACCGGTCCTTAGTATGTCTCACGAAAGTTTCAATTTAATACGTAACATTGAATTTACAACGTAATATATCTCATTTAATTTGTAATAAACTAACGTTACCCTAAACCTTAAAGCTGAGCGCAATGAGATTTACAAGAAAACCTTTACGCGACGAGCTTAATAGAAAAATCCAATTCCCATCAAAAAGATTTCATTAAACTGCTTACAGACGAAGAAAAGATCAAAATGGAATAAAAATAAACCTCGTTTGTGTCTGACATACATTCATTTTAAATTGCTAATTGAATAAAATAGCCAAGTCTTGAAAAAAGGTACAAGCGGTTTTAATTTCGTCGTGTTATTTTTCATCATGGTGTTTTGATCTTTATTTTCTACCACCACGATTGTCTAAAGTATTCAATAAAATGTAAATTTCATCAAAAGATTTTTTTAATGACGATAATAGTACAGTCACCAGCAAATAGTATTTTCCTACACGAAGGCCGCAAAAATATGTGACACGCTCTTATATGTAGGGCCATAAGAGCGTGTCACATATGTATTTTTGCGGCCTTCGTGTAGGAACATACTATTGCTGGTGACTGTACATATTGTGACTATAATTTATCACATTTGTCGTACGATCAAAAATTATATGTACTAAGTCTGAAGTTAACATGTGTAGGTACCTCACAAAATTGACCGTTAAAATAGTTCTCTAATATATTATTTTGTATATCGATTACAAAACACAGTAGCTTCCTCCAAATTAGCGAATCAATTGTAAATGACAATTAATAATTCATGTTACTTCAGTGTCGTGCTGCGAAAACATTTGAACATCGCACAATCTTACAACCATTAACAATCGTTTTTAAAAATGAACCTTATAGAGAGGTACGTAAGTTCAACTTTCAAGGTAACATTTAAAGGTAATACGAGCTATTGACAGTTAATATGAATGGAACGCTTTCAAATTGTGAAAATGGAACCCGTTGGAATTTGAAATTTGTTTATAGAAGAGTCTTTGCGGTGTATTTAAAATGAGGTTCGGGTGATTTTACACTCTGTTTTCTGAAGTCTTGGCTCGTGTTTTTAAAGCGTTAACCAAGTGCATCGGTTTTGTGGAACTTGGACGATCTTCTACGTGTAAGCGCAGGGAAAAGCTTACTGCTGAAATCATTCAAAAGCTTGCTGTTACTTATGCACTTTTTTATGGAATATTCAACAACTCAAAATTATATAATATATGATACGCATTTATTTTAGAAATTGGACTTTTTATTGTTTAATTATGTGGAGTTTTTTTATAAAGAATAATAAATAAAATATTACGATAATTATCAAAATAATTTTGAGGTTTTTTTCATATCAACCGTATACGTATTGATTTTATGCGCTTTAAGTTATCCAATTTGAAAAATTTACGTCATATAATAACTCCAAAAATTATGGCAAAATATGTAAATGCTCGTTTTGAAAACAAATTACAAAGAGGTCATTAACCCTCTAAGGTGCAGAGCCAAAATCCCGTCTCGCTAATAAAGTCACAGATCTCAGACAAATAAACTATTTATGTATTTATTCTATCGCGCAGGACAGACGGAATACGTTATTGCTGGGTACAGATTACCTCATATAGATCTCTTGTTAACTTCCAGTGAGTACTAGCGCTTCGACGGTGACAGCCACATTTTATTGCTTTTTTTAAATACCACGACTACACAAACAAGCATACGGCCCGCCTGATGGTAAGCAGTTAAAGTAGCCTATGGACGCCTGCAACCTCAGAGGATTCACATGCGCGTTGCCTACCCTTTAAGAACCTATACACTCCTTTTTTGAAGAACCTCATACTGTAGCCCGTTGGGAAAACCTCGGCCGGGAGTTGAGGCTAATGTTCTGTCAAGATAATTGTATAATAATACGAAGTTATAGAACGTTTATATTCAGATGTATTTTAATTTGTTTTCCTACGTTTATCCCTAATTAAAAACTTTGTTGCTGAATTAATTTGGTTTTGCACACACAGACACAATATAGCGTCATTTCACGTTGACTTTGATGCACGATGATGGAAAATGACAATGATACATATTCGAACATAAATACATGAAACTGAATTGAAAATCCTTATTTCAGAATACATCCCCAATTATTTAGTAAATGAAGCTAAAACTAACATTACTAAAACATTACACCTTATGTGCATGTTTTTCCTTTTTTGAGCATCATGTATTTAGTTTTGTGTTGTAATATTTGAGGTGTGCATGTATGCATGCAGTAGAGTAGAGTTTTTCAAAATATTGCGAATTTATCACCAAATTGTATGCAGGCGTGAAATGCAGGGCTTGTAACCGGTTTTCGCAAAAAGCCCCGAAATAACCCAATATGTTTACATATTTTATGGTTTTTACGTAGAACTCAATATTGTTTTTAGGTTATGACTTTATGTTGTAAGATTTTTTGATTAAATATGAAATAGTAAACGAAAGAACGAAAAAAAACCCGGTATTTTGCTCCATACTAAAATACCGGGTTTGAATGCTTCATCTAGTGTGTAAGATCACGTCACCGAGGGTTGAAGGGGATGAATTATTAATATCCCATTTAAACGGGCACTGTTTACGGGGACTGTTGACTTTATCGGGACTCTAATTGCGTGTGCACTGGAAGTGATGTGTTTTGCAATTCCGATTGGCGTTTCGGTTCTGGTCCGTTAAATGAGACGATTGTATTTGTAGGATCTGTAAAAATTCTGAAACTGAAACACTGGTAGCTTAAACTCGGTCCAAAGTTGGGCTATGCGAATAATTAACGATCCGAAACTCACAGGAGATATTGAACCTATTCCCAGCTAACTTTAACTTGGACCGCTTCAAATCGTTGAATGGACCATTTTTAGGTAGGCCTGAACTCATTGTCACTTGCCATCAGGTGAAATTGTGGTCAAAATAAGATGGTGTTTGGTAAGTGTGGCGCTTATTTTTAAGCGCATTTTAGTAATAACATAACCCTATGTTAAACCGCTTGTTCAATGCGTTGGGCTCTGAAGAACTGTTCGACATGATACCAACGGCAGCTTTCTACCACCTCGACGCTAGCAGTCGGCAGGACGTTCCTCGCACCCTGAAACTAAAATGGTCTCGCAATGTGCGGCTTGACAGAAATATCCTCCGGCTGTGGCGCTTTCTACCGAGGATTTCTGAATTGAAATTTGAATACATTGCCAACAGGCGGTCTGTATGCTTGTTTGCCACCGACGTGGTATAAAAAACCTCTAAAAACATGTGCATTTACTCATAGTAAATAATATTATGTTTAAATTGAGACAACGTTTGAGGAAGCGAGGTAGCGATCCCCGGTTCGGCTCGTACTTCGTATATTATTATTTTTCATAGGACAATCTTACACAAATCGACCTAGGCCCACAGTAAGCTCAATAAGGCTTGTGTTATGGGTACTAAACAACTATATATATAATAGATAAATATGGATAAATACTTAAATACATAGAAACATCCATAACTCTGGAACAAATATCTGTGCTAAACACACAAACAAATGCCCTGACCAGGATTCGAACCCTGGACCTGCTGCTTCGTAGGCAGGGTCACTACCGACTGGGCTAGGAGGCCGTATAACAGATAGTGCTGGTGGTACAGCGGGGTAATGCCGCCAGTATATGGGCATTTTCACGTAACTGTGTACCACTAACGGACGGTTAGCAATCGTCACAACACTAACGGTCAATGTCAAAGTATTTGTGTACCATACATTTTGTCAGGAAGGCCCATATTTGGTACATTTGCACCGAGTACCTGTCGCCCCGGAGATTAGTCATAACCTTGATTTATTATGTATTCTACTAGATGTGACATCCAGAACAAATTATGTGCGACATGTTTGGCGGTTGACAGCTATGACAGAAGAGTAGTATAGTATAGACTTGTAGTGATTTTCACTACAACTTTCGGGACAAAAACATTCTTAGGGATGTCATCTCCTGTTACTCAATGGTCATAACACTAAAACATTCGATTATATTTTAACTTTTTTTTTACTTAATTTTAATTTGCAATTAGTTTTATTTGAAATAAGTTTTGTAAGTCTATGTAGTTTACTTTCTTTATGTTATTTTACTAGAATAAACAAGTAAGGAACATTAAAATTGATTGCATATTTAACAAATATTACACAATTTTAATATTTAATACGAAAATACGCTTGTTGTACGTCCATTTAGTAGCAATCAATTAACTTCCCATCATCATCATTTATTCCATTACTTATTATCCTTATTACACCACAACACATATACCATCCTTCATAAAATATTACAACATCGTCCATAATATCATAACACACAATTGTGCGCCGTATGCCATTGTAATACGTAAAAAACACATTTATACCACCCAAGTCGTAATATTAATAACAACCGCATCGGCTAGTCCCAATTTGATGAAACTATATCGGGTACAATCCTAGCGGGAGACTTTATAACCAATTACGTGATAGTCGTAAAGTTATGGTTTGGTGTAACCTAATTTGGTGATATGGCGCGTATATTCGACATAATGGTATAATTGACACCGAAACAATTGAATTGCGTTGTAATTTGTTTTACGAGTTCTACAATTGGCTACTTTCCTAAAAAAATATATTTAGTCCGTCAGTTAGATTATCAAAAAATATTGGACACGTATTTTTTATTTTGTCAATCAAACAAAAATTGGTGAAGATATAGCCCGTTAAAGTTCCGCGTGACGTCACATTTCAGTACAATTTTTAGTATAATGTGACGTCACGCGGAACTTTAACGGGCTATATCTTCACCAATTTCTGTTTGATTGACAAAATAAAAAATACGTGTCCAATATTTTTTGATAATCTAACTGACGGACTAAATATAATTATATTTTTTTTACCCAGGAAAGTACCCAATTCAATTTGATTTTTACGGGGTAGAGGAACGTCTAATGTATGGCTATTCGTAGGTAACGTACAAATAGCCACGTCGGATAAACGTCAGTCAATACAATAAATGACGTAATGTATGACCGCCGGTCATATATTTTCGGCAGAGGGCAACGCCTGTCAATGGCGACTCCGGTTGGCTGAATGCTCTAAGCTGTGACCTCGCATTTTTTCTTTCATTCTTAGACGAAAATGAATGAAAAAATAATGAGGTGTTTCAATTTAATTTTTACTACAGTACGCGAACAGTTTTGAGCTTCGATAACTCACAAGTGCATTTCTCTTTTTTAGTTAGAGAATATGATATGATTACTTACAGTAAAAAATATTTTCTAACAGTTTTTGACGTCGCGCTAGGTATTATATATATATTTGTTTATAACAACAAAAAAGATTATACAAGATATATTTTCCTTTACCTCACTATTGCATTCAACTATTTCAACATCATCTGTCATTTTATAACAGTTTGGTCAATAGATTATGTGAGCATAATCGAAAACAATTTGTCATAATATAAGTGAACTTGAATTCTAAACGAATTACAAATGGCTAAGACGACATATGCTCTTGACAAAACCGTTATGAAATGTGAAGTTATGTTGCAAAAGTAAAAAGCGATAGCCTGGTGGAGAAAAATAAAACTTTTCTATGTGTAGCAAACAAATACATGTATTATACCTAGCGCAATGCTAACTATTATTAGATTTTTTTTTAGTATTAGTACTTAACGTATTCTAACAGGTCACAAAATAAAATCGGACTTGTGATTTATGTCATTTTTATAGGTTAAAAAGGCGTTCCCGTAGCCCACTATTTCGTCTAAGGATACTTCAGATACCTCAAGCTAATTGACACACCTCATTATTTTTTTACTTTCAATTTGAATCTTTCTAAAAGCATGGGCTCGTATTTCAACATATAATACGACAGAAATAAGTATCAAAGCTTAAGTCTGGCCTTATGATGGGCCTTAGCCCATCATTTAGAAAGACACGTAAATATACTAGGGTACTTGAGTGCCTGATTTCTCTCCAGCCTCTTATTTTTATCTGAGATTGCCGGCCTAGGGACTTAAGTGTTTCTGGTCGTTAGTTCATTAGTTTCATGTTGAGTATTATTTCACGTTGATATTTGATTTGTAATGGTTTTTCATTGACATGAATTAGGTTTATGATTGAATATGTTTTAGGTCTTCAAAGCATTTGTTAACTATATAAAAAATCTACACAAATTAGAAATTTATTAATATTTCATTGATTTGCCAATGCTGATCATAGGTATCCTCTTATTGTATATGTGGTATAGTCTTCATGTTAACATAAATATGACTCGAAGAGTTTATAGACACCACATAAGTATTATTTTCTCCGACGTAAACAATTGTCTCATAACATTTGCCGTTACTAAAACGTAACAAGTTTGGAAAAGATTAATGAGCAATTAATACTAGTCGGCATTTACACTTACAACATAAGAGTTTACAACATAAGAGTTTACAACATAAGAGTTTACAACATAAGAGTTTACAACATAAGAGTTTAAAATCCGCACACTCAACCGAGTGTGCGGTTTTTAAACTCTTATGTTGTAGGTGAAAAATGTACACAAGAACATACGTTTAATAAAATAAAAAAAGACACTAATCCACAATTTCAACGCTAATGACGCTAAGCAACCCAAACGCCTTTACGGGGTTCATATTACTTACTTGTAATTAAGTGAGCAACAAACGTTTTTGAATTTGAGTCTGAGTAATACTACTCGGGTCAGAGGTGTAGGGTTAGAACCGGTGGTTTTTTCTCTCGGACGTTCATAAGTGTATTGTAATGAGCCTAAATTGAAGCATAAATATCTTTTATCTTTTTTCTTAAGATCGATGCAAAGCTGGTCCCATCGCTACACGCCAATGAGGCCGCAACACTTATAGCGTTACTCAAAAACGTGTATCAAACCTAAAATCGTTGATAACCACGTACGTCCCTATCTTTCTTCACGACATTTGTATTTGATAGAAAGAGACTTAAGGTACTTACACAGCACACTAAGCTGCACAGTGCTTCGTAGAGGCGAGTCCCGTGACAACGCCTCGTGTCGGGCCTCGCATGTGAAATCGGCATAGTCGTCGTCCGCTGAAGCCTTGAATTGGACTCTGTGGGCAAATAAGAAGGTTCGAATTAGATTGTAATTCTGATTCAAGATTATGTGTGAAATAAAATATTGCAAAAAAATTTGTTTACTTAGTAATCATCATAATTTTGCCCAATCTTGGCAACGGCTGCACATAGTTTTTTGTTTAGAAACACCTACTTATATATATAGATAGATTATACTAGGTGTAACAAAAATGCTGGTGATCCGTTTCTCATTATAAAAAAAAAAAAAAATCGCGTGAAAAAAAAAAGTTTTGTATGGAGGGGAAATATCAAATGTTAGGGTTCTGGAAAGAGTTAAAGAAAAAAGAAATATAATAGAGACAATAGAAAACAGAAGAGGAGTATTAATAGGACATCTGCTACGACTCGACCTGTTCCTTATGAACATCATAGAAGGAAAAATAGAGGGAAAGAGAAGAAGAGGAAGACCGAGAATAAATTATTTCAACCAAATAAAAGAAAAGGTTCAGGTCGTGTCATACCAGAAGGTTAGGCAGTTAGGTTAGGTACTAAAGTTAGGTTAGGTACTAAAGTTAGGTTAGGAAGAGTTGGCAGAGGACCGGACGAGTTGGAAATTGCTCCACCGACAAGAGCACAGCTCTTAAGGCTCCTTATTCCCTAAATGGTCGAAAACTGTATTAATGGAAAAAGCCGCATAAAATGCTATTTATAAGATAGTTTGAAGTATTACTAATACAAAAAAATACTTTAGAACCATATTTATTATTATTAAGTACCCAAAAATACGATTCTTACAAAAAGTGTCATGTGAAGTGTGATTTATGGGTCACTTTAATAATTCATACTATTTTTAAATTGACTACTATAGTAATGATATTTTTTTATCGTGATAGAAATATAGTCTAACTTTGTTATGGTAATACTTTTAGGGCTAAATATTTATAGGGTTTTCGTGGAAAAAATTAAATGTAACCGTGTTTTCATCAAAAAACTGGCATATAATCAGAAGGTATTTTGTCTATTATCCAAGATGAATCTTCGATTTTTATTTCGATGGCCGTCTCAGACATGATATACTCAATTGAATTTTATTCAAATTGAATAAGAATTGTTACCCTTTTTTGCGTAGTTTGGAAATAAACTTTACATCTAACTGGAAAATCCGGAAAGGTCTTCAAAGACAACCAATTTTTTTCATATTTTTATTTTTTAAATGTAATTTTTGCTCCGATGGCCGTCTAGATAAAGAAATGAACTATTATATGCATCAATAGTTGATTTAGAAAAACTAAGATCTTTCGCCATAGCCTTCGAAGAAAATAAAGCATTTCGTGAAATTCGTGCGTTTTGGGAATAAGGCCTCTTAAAAATGCAAAGAAGAAGAGAAGAAGAAGATGGAGGGGAGGGTTGGCTGCCTGAGACGTGGTGTCCTATAAAAAAAAATTTTTTTCGCGTCGAAAAATTTTTTCTCCTACTTGTTCTTAGTCCCAATACGCGATACCAATTACGGCCTTAAATGGATGACCAGTATTTTTGATACAACCTGTACTAAGCTTTTTAATGTTTTTTCATACTTTAGGCAAGAGTCCAATGAAAATATCAATCAAATGACTACTTAAAGCTATAAAAAAGTTGATACATAATTTCTCCCTATTAAAATCCGTTAGTATAAAAATAAATAAGAACGAAAATAGACAGAAGGGAGAACAAAGATCGAAACATCTAAATATATAGAAACATTTTCATTTAGAATATTATTTGAGTGCGACAAACTAAAAAAGTCAATGCCTACGAATCATCCCGACAGTCAATTATAGACCATAATCAAAGTGGTTTATCCATTTCAGAGACACAATAAACCTCCGATGCAAAAAGAGGGATATTATTAAGTTTGAACTCTGTGTGTCCGTCTGAGTGTCTTTGTGACACCGTGGAGCTAAAACGGTTGAATCAATTGAAATTCAAACATTTATTTTGAAAGCCGGCTTTCTAGTTAGTGTTTTTAGTTAATATGTTTTATCGAAATCGGTTCGACCATTTTGGGGGATTTCATTTTTTTTATATAAATTATTACACCGTGGGTTCAATATGAATCATATACAAAATTGCAATTGTAGTAAGATAAGCTCGCTACAACATCATGCTGAGGCAAGCTCCTTTTTAACATCATACATTAATACTTTTTATCTTTAAGTAAACTCATTACCTGTACTTGTAAATCTTACTTTTAAGTTTCTTTTTTATTCCATACTTTATTCCAGAAAAAATAATATTTTACAAATCACACACTTTACAATACAGTCAAATTAACAGTAAACTTAAGCCTAAAAATAACATTAACTAGAACATCACAAAATGTATATATGTAGAAGTATATAATCTAAATTTAACAAAGCAGACAAATAGCAGAATATAGTTTTTTTTTACTTTTGTAGCATTCTCTGTAAAATTGTAATTCCATGTGATGTAAAATAAAATATTTCTAAAATATGACGTCCCTCCACAGAAATCGCATACCTCCAAGTTCATTTAATTCACTGTTCTGGGTCTAATTCAGCTTTGTCATTCTCACTGTCACGATGTCACTGTGACATGGACGTGACAGCTCAACGTGTCGCTTGTCGCTTGTTCAATTTATTTGCCGGTGTTTACGAAGGTATTTAAATGTATGTAAATGTAAATTGGGGGCGACTTCCTTACCGTTGTATTATTTTGGTAGCCATTTAAAGGTATGTGCTTGCATATTGGGCCTCTTCATCGTGTTATTAATTATTATAGGTTAGCATCAATTGATTTAGTATAAATACAAATGAAAAAGTAAAAATATTACCGGTTTAAAACTAGACCTCTTAAACGAAAGAAATGGCGTAGTTTGAGCTTCGAACCCCATATTCAGTACTCAGTTCAATTTTATAATGAGCACCACAAAAAGCTAGGTAAATACTAGTGGTAGAACAATAAAAATCCGAGCAACTTAGGCTAGTTGTGTACTTGTACAGTTAGTCCCGTCCCGCTGGCAATATTTTGAGGGTTAAGTTTCGAAAATTCTAAAGTCACTTATTATTGAAGTTGGAAATACAGTGTGTACATGAGAATATTTCAGTGCGTTTTGTGTCATATTCAATTGGTGCTTTTTTTGTAATTCAATAATTTGAGGTTAACTTTTTTAGCTTGCCATATCTTGAGTAACAAAATATTAGAGTTAAAAAATATAACTGTTTTGTATTTAGAACAGTTTTATTGTTGTACAAAACCAGTTTGTGTCATTTATGTCGAGTGCAATTTGATATAGTATGACAACGCTAAAAAACTACATATAAAAAATTAGAGTTCATAAATTAAGGATTAACTATATCATCACCTTAAAATACGTCAATAAAATCAATATGTGTCAAATTAAGCAATGAAAATTTAAGTTTCTTGGTAATTTCGGTTTTTTTAGGCTGTTATCGTTTGAATAAATTATTAAAGTCATCAGAGTTCACATTATAATAATCAAAAAGGGACTTTAAATTAGATATTTCAATTTGTGTCACTTTCATCGATGATATTTCGTCAAAAATTAAACAGAAACAAGATTTGCGTTCAGAGGAAATCTTCCTTCCTAACTATAGCGCGTGACCTTGATGGCACGCCTGTTCGGCGTGCTTCTGTAGTGACTACTAGAAGTAGACCCCCGGCTCGCTTCTTAACAAGCTAAACCATGGGTCAACCAGGCGCTGGCATCTTAGCAGTTACGATGTAGGTACTTGCTCACGGAGGCGCGCGCGGGGTGATAAAGCTGACATACTCGACAAAGGAACAGAGCGGAGGAGCTGGGCGCGGGAAGCCGGCGACGGGGCAATGAACTCGTGCGTTTCTCGCCCATAATAAATAATAATAATAATAATAAATACTCTTTATTGCACACCTCATACAGTTACAAGCACAAATTTTACAATTAGATAAATTTAGGTAGAGGTAACAACAGGCGGTCTTATCGCTAATGAGCGATTTCTTCCAGACAACCTTTACGCGTACCTTTTAAGCGGTAGCTAACCGCGTTGTATGTGACTAGACTGTTGAGTACATTTTGAAGATTTCAAGCATCGTGAATTATGGGTAGAAAACGCAACGTATTGTTTTAGTTTCATTTATTTTTGTTTTACTTTTGTTTTATTTTTGGATTTGGAACTAAGTTCCTTATCGGACGGTTCGCGGACGAAAAAAAGTCACGTGAACGTCACGAAAAAGCGTCAGGTCACGGAAACGCAAAACAAAGCCATACGATTGAGAAACATGTAAAATGGAATACAGTAAATAAAATAAAAAATAGAATAATGTGAAGTGAAGTGAAGTGTAGTGAAAAGTGAAAGTGAGATGTGACAAAGGGAAAACAGTAAATAAAATAAAGTCCTTAAAGTAAAAAAAAGTCAAAAATGCCGAAAATTTCAAAAATGTCTAAAATTTTCAAAATTTCAAAAATTTCAAAATTTCAAAAATTTCAAAAATTTCAAAAATTTCAAAAATTTCAAATATTTCAAATATTTCAAAAGTTTCAAAAATTTCAAAAATTTCAAAAAATTTAAAAAATAATATTGTCTTCGGTTGCCGCGATAGTTATTCATGAAATAAATCAATTAAAAACCCCGTCGACCCGTTGACCACGAACGCTGTAAAGTGTTTGAAACGTCGGGATGTAATTTAAACTCAATACACGCGATAAAATCCGTTTTTAATTGTTTTATTTCATAAATTTAAAAAATTCAAAAATTTCGAAAATTTCAAAAATTTCAAACATTTCAAAATTTTCAAAATTTTCAATATTTTCAAAAATTCATGAATTTTAAAAAATTCAGAAATTTCAAAAACTTCGAAAATTAAAAAAAATTCAGAAATTTCAAAAAATTCAAAATGTCTAAAATTCAAAACAATTAAAAAATTAAAAAATTTCAAAAAAATTTCAAAAATTTTAACCAAAAAAATTACGAAAAAGTCAAAATTTAAGTAACATTACTTCGTTCCAAAGACGTTCCGAGTGTTCCATGACACTGTTTTTATTCTTATTTTTTTCTTTTTTTTATACCACGACGGTGGCAAACAAACATACGGCATGCCAGATAGTAAGCCGTAACCTATGGATGCCTGCAGCTCCAGAGGTGTCAAATGCGCGTTGATGACCCTTTACAAAAAGGAGGAGAATATCTCGCCCATTTTTAAATTTAAAGATAAGTTTTTCAAATAAAACACGCTCATTTTAGCGTTTTCTATACGGGAAAATCATAAAAAGTGCACATTATAATAACGTCTCGTCCATGTTTTTTTTTTCCAAGTCTAATTATGTAAGTTCAAAGTCCATTATCTCGGGCATTTTTGATTTTAAACCAAAGTTTTTCAATAAAACACGCTTATTTTAAAATTACACGCTTAATTTAACTGACAAAAGATGCGAGCTTATATCTGCACAATTGTAAATTTTAAATGTAGAAATTATTTGCTAACCAGTGTGTAACCGCCATACGATAAATAAATAAATAAATTTTAGCGTATTCTATACGGTAAAATCATTAAAAGTATACCCTATCGCTGGTTTTTTTTCGAAGTCCAAATTATATACAAGTTCAGAGTCCATTTTCTCGGCCACTTTTGATTTTAGAGAAAAGTTTTTCGAATAAAACACGCTTATTTTAGCGTATTCTAGACGGAAAAATCATAAAAAGTACACGTTATAATGATACCCCGTCGCCATTTTATTTTTTAAGTCCAAATTTTACTCCATGTAGTTAATCTTCAAAGTCCGGTACCTTCGAAGTTTTTGAGTAAAAAAATTTTTTTCTAATAAAACTTGCTTTCTTTAACACATTCTACACAATAAGACAAAAAAATTGTCATAATGACACCATTTCAACCAAAATAGTCCAAACTGTACTCAACCTTCAGGGCCCCATAACTTCAAAACTATTGAGTTAAAAAAATGCGTTAAAGAAAAGTTGCTTATTTTTATGTGTTTTAGACGATAAGTTAATAAAAACATAGCCTTATTATGACATCACACTGATGAATTTTTTTTTAAGTTCAGCCCGGCCCTTTGCTAGTCCAACCGAGAGGCAGATAACGAAATTTTGATTTTCGCGTTTCACGATTGGCACTCTGTAAACAAACCGCCATGATGCATAAATTACATATTATTAGTAACAAATTATCTGTGACAATTTGTCAAAATACTGTTTATATGGTAAACTAGGTTTAGCATGGCGCACAGATCCGCCGTTGCAGTGCCTTACGGACTACGGTGTAGTCATACGTTATATCACCATTAATTATCATTTACTTACTGAAGTTTTATATTACTGCTTTCTTTACTATGAAAAATAAAGAAGAGCGACTAAAAAGTCGCTGTTTGTCTTTGACTAAAAAGTCGCTGTTTGTCTTTGACGCACATGTATAGAGTAATAATGTATAGAAAACAAACGAGCTGCTAGGTACCGTGGCCGGCACATGCACCCCGCCCGCGCCTTACCGTTCCCCGCGGATGCCCTTTACGCAAAACAAGTTTTTGTTTTGAAAAATAAAAATAATCCATTGATTATAACGACACAAATTTCAAACATGGTTTCGATACGCTTTTATAAAACTATTGACGCAAACTTTAATAACTTTAATATTTTATTGTACTGTAAACAGGGTGATACAAGAAAAAAAATTAAATAAAAAAAATATCATTGATTAATATGGCACAAATTTATTCAAATAATAGATACCGATATTTTAGAAAGCACAGTACCTAATCGATCAACTCTAATTTTATATAGGCTTATAAAAGTCTACATATATGTGCTGATTGAATGTTAGTCTTCCCGTTGACGAAAGTGACACAAAACGCGTGCGTGCGTCAGGGAAAACTTTGCTGTTACAGTGAAAAAACAATTTTGATCTCTAATTTTATATTTACCGAATAATGTTTAAAAAAAGAAATGTCTAAGTTTCTACCTAAGCAACAACCTAGGATGACACAAATTATTATTATTAGCGAAGTTGGATGGCCTTAACTCTGTATGTGAAAAATAAGCATCTTTAATATTATCGAAACTTCATAATTTATCGGTACGGGTCTAAGTAACGATAAAGATAATAGACGGAGAGCCTAGCCACGTCAGATATGACACAATAATGAGAGCAACGAAACCCCTCTAGTCAGTTTGTTATACTATGCTTATTTCTAGACCTGGACATCTGGCTGCTGTAAAGTGGTGGAGGTCAAAGAATGCAAACCACTTCAAGAAAACAAATCCTAGAGTTCTGGGTTTGATGCAATATTATGAAAAATTAAATGAATAATTAGATTATATCATTGCCAAAAGTTTCTGTTGGAGGAAAGTAGTGCCAAACGACGTATAATGTAAATCATAGTTTTTCGCCTACTATTTATTGTCTCTGAAATAATACGCAATGTGTTTTGTCCTTTATAACCGAGACAACTTCGACAGTTTTTTACCTATTTTGGTAAAACTATTTTCCAATTTAAAAAAATCTAGCCTGTCACTCTGATGAAAGCTCCATTAAAAGCTGCCCGATGGCCGGCCATATCCTTATTGCTAGATCCGGATCTAGCAATAAGGATAGTATAGCAATCTAACCAGACGAGTTTTGTTGCTCTCACTGTTGTGTCACATCTGACGTTGCCAGCTCTTAGTCCATAATATTTACACCTTTAGACTTTGTTACAAACTATCATACTTGGTTCAAAAATGGACTGTCTGTATGCTGAAATGCAAACTCGCTAGCCTCAATTGCTGGCATTAAAATGTTTTATGTGATATACCCCAGGGGACAGATATGAGTGTGAACACAGAACATTAAGTGCAGTAGTTTCACATATTGCAGTAACAACAACGCAACACAGCTACGGCATAAACATCTGAATCAGAAATATCAGAATTTGCTTGAGAAATATTCCAACGCAACTCCAATACAACTTTAATATTGGTTGAATGTTTGTTGTGCGTTGGATTATGTTTGAGATAGGTTGTATTTTTATTGTATTGTTAATGTATTTTTAAATTAGTATTGGGCACCAGGGGTCGTATTCTAAATTTAAAAATTCAACGCGGGTAAAAACTTCTTATAAAAAAGCAGTCTTCACTCGGCTCTGTGTTGTCATCTGCAAGTAACTGATATTTCAAAAGTTGAGCGTGACCTTGGAATATCTGAGTTCGGAAACTCCAAAGCAAGTTTTAATTGGGAGTGAAATCGATAACTTATCACTTAAGTAGTTTTCTTCTGCCTCTCAAGATACGATGGCCTATTTACCTATTTTATCAAGATATAGTAAGTGATATTAGTTAGTGTTATTGTGAAGAATGTCGCCTTCGTTGGATCGGTCATATCTCTCGCAGGCCACCAGACTACATAGGGAACATATGCCTTGATCTAGCCCTGGACGGCCCTCGACGCGGTCGCGGAAGACCAAAGAGGCGATGGCTGAATGTCGTGGAGGCCGACATGAGCGAAAACGTGGCTCGTAAAATAAGACGCCCAGGACCACGCCAAGTGGAGAAAATCGAGCAGGAAAGCGGACCCTGGCAATAGCCGGGATAACGCTAGGTAGAAGAAGAAGATAGTTAGTGATACTACTTAAGTCAACCATTTAACTGAGGCGGCTGATAAGAAGGTATTATGGTCAATTGTGGGCTTGATATCGTTGTTGGCGCAACATAGTACTCGCATAAAGACCGGTTGACGACATATAACGTCAAACATACGTCGCGGCTCCCCGCGCCACATACCTACATTTCAGACTGCACCGTACAGCCGAATTTACCTAAACATTTACCTATTTTACGCACGCACTAGTTTTACATTAATTAAAAGAAGAATTGTACTATCCTGGAGTTTCTTCTATGACAACCACGTCGGTTCCTGGTCTGGAGATCTTTAAGTTATGGCCAGACATCAGATAGCCGCAGATTCTGCCACGTGACCTTGGTTGAAGCGAGTAGTTGAAGAGAGCGTCTACATGGCTGACAACTAAACCGATTCTGCTAATGGTTGGCAGAGCACGCCTAGCCAGCAAGGGCGTATAAGGCATGTAGAATTTGGCATCAACCACGGGCTACATGGTTTAAAATCTCTGTTCTCTGCCAAGGTCTCGTGGCAAAGGGTTGTGTTTGTATGCCATCTAGCCCTAACTTAATTTGGGGAGTATACACTACAATCGTAAAGTTGAGTATTATTATAAAATCATGTCTTTAACCGTTATTAGTATAATTAAAAATGTGACTTCAAATGTAACTCACGATAGTATAAAATTAGTAGCTGAGTATTATGTTACAGTGTAAGTAAAGATGTTATTACTTAGACTAAGTAAACTTTAACAACGATAACCAATCAAGAGACTTATTTAGTAATTACGAATATCTGTATTTCGTAGTCTGTGGCGCTCAGCGCCATTTTATCGCTTAATGTTGTAATACTATCCTACTCGGGGTTAATCGAGCTCACAAAGACTTCTATATTGAATTCTGTTGTAGACAACCTAGGAAGTCTATGATAGAAAAAGAAGTCGGAATAATCTTCCGTCATTTAAAGTATTTGCTCAACTTTGCGATGGAAATTTAATGCCGTTCACTAATGCCGCCGAACGAATAATAGGGGGCACCTTTTATTTTTTCAAGATTCATAATTGTTTATAAGTTATGGATTTTTCCCTTGTGGAAAAGGGAATTCCAAAATAAGTACATTTTTATTGTACTTGTTTTTGCTTTGGATCTGTGTAAAAATAATACCATAAATGAATTCGGTATCCCCGATTTATACGAAAACGATACCAAACTTGGCCTAGTACCTTAACTTATGTAGATATCAAGATAAAGTTGAGAGATTTTTGATGTAATTCTTTAGGGGGGGAGGCCCCTAAAAAATTACATTAAAAATCTTGGTGACTCCACTTCTCAAATCATGCCAAGTAGTCATGCCAAAGGAAATCTTTTGTTCACGGTAACCCGTATTTTTAGAGTTCCGTAGCCAAAAGGCAAAAAACGGAACCCTTATGGATTCGTCATGTCTGTCTGTCTGTCTGTCTGTCCGTCCGTATGTCACAGCCATTTTACTCGGAAACTATACGACGTATCTGAATAAAATTTACACATAAGGTGTATTTTGTATGCCGCTACTTAGTTATATAGTTAAAATTGAAAAAAAAAATTTTTAGGGGGCGCTCCATAGATGTAGGTAACTAAATTAAAAAAAAATTTTAACCAAATAAACATGTGACACATCAATCGATAGGTCTTTAAAAATAACATTGAGGTTTTTTTGACCATTTTGTGATTAAGTGAATATTTTCTGAAATAATAGCTTCGAAAGTCTAAAAAAATTGTGTGGGGGGACACAATTTTTTGTGTCCCCCCCACACAATTGTAACTTTTGAACCGTAAGTCCAAAAAATATGATAATGAAAATATGAAAAAATATGAAAAAATTTGAGGCGATATACTTTCTACGAAAATTATTTTGAACATTATCGGTTCAGCCATTTTTGAGTTATCTCCATAAAACTTCTTCCATAGGCAACAGATACGACCTTTTGGTATTAGTTTGGTTCTTATTACATTGAAGGTAACCCTCCTATGCGTGGTCCGACACGCACTTGGTCGGTTTTTTTGCTGCTACAACGGCCACTATTACGATCTATGGAGTTTTATCCTCATTCAGCCTAAATTTAGGATGTTTAGTCGATAAAAATTTGTAAATAATACCTACCACAATGAGTTAAGGAACATTCTTAAACTACGCCAAAATCTCTAACAACAACAGACGATCAATCAGTTCAATCTAATTCCACTAGAATAAAATTCCAGAACAGACGATGGAAATGGAATTCCGTCCCATTGCATTAGGTATTCTCTGAAGCGTGGACACCATTTTACAGTCACTTTGTAATATTAAACTAATTTGAAAACTGCCAGACGGGGACTGTCCTAAATTGGCACAATTAGCGCCGTTGTCACCCTAGCGGGTTGGAGTCGAGTTTGCATTTTTACAAGTTTTTCTTACTTTTAGTTCGTTTCGTTGTTAGTTTAATTGAATTTTAATGACACTTACAATATGGATGATAGCTATAGTATTAATTTTTTTTTAAAACACGTCTCTATCACTATCACTACTTAGTATAAGGCCCCATTTACACATTGATTAGTGTTAAGTGCGAGTCCATACATTTTCTACTTGTGTTTAGTAACAAATATATGAACTCGCACTTAACACTAATCAATGTGTAAATGGGTCTTAAACAAAGTCGCTTTCCGCTGGCTGTCCCTATGTATGCTTAGATCTTTAAAACTACGCAACGGATTTTAATGGGGTTTTTTTTAATAGATATACCTAGTGATTCAAGAGGAAGGTTTATATGCATAATATAGTAGAGAAACACTGATAATTTATAGATTTCCAATGTGGTATCGTAAATAAAAACATTTTTTTTGCGCATAGATTGCAAACGCTGACTGAAACCTACGAGATAGATCAAAATAATGTACTGTACAGTATTGTACACTTTAAAAAGTTCTACAAAAAAGTCCCGAGCGAAACCGGGGCGGGTCGCCAGTGAATAATAAATCGTTAATTTATTTCGTAATACTTGAATTATATCCATTATGCTGTTATAATATTTACACTAAAAACGACCCACTTTGTAAATCTCGCAGTATTTAACAAATTGTACATTTCCCATTGCCCTTGAATATAGTTCCCAACAATCCTTTGTCAGTAACAATATTTAAATCAAATTGTATTATTTCCCTATTGTCTTGAAGCTTACTAAATTCCGGAATCAGGTAATTCAGACCCTTAGGGTCCCGACCCCTGTCAGCGCCCTGGGCAGTTAAATAGAAATTTCCAATAGTTTCTAGCTTTAATTAAAAGGTTTTTCGGTTGTTACGCAAATAGTATTGGTAAACATTTCTAATTCCGTACATTTCTGGACATCTTGGAATAAAATATAACAAAGGACGGGGGCCGTATTCTAACTTTAAATAAAAACCGGCCAAGAGCGTGTCGGGCCACGCTCAGTGTAGGGTTCCGTAGTTTTCCGTCCGTCACAGTAAGTGTCCCCACTTAAGAGTTAAAATAACACTGCCATGTAGGATATGATATGAGCGTTCCACGTACAGCGACATCTATCGGCAAGCACGTCATTTCATTGTAATTTTGTAAAAATAACAGGTACAAGAAACACCTGCTTATACGGTTAAATTACAAACTTAGTTCAGAAATTATTTTGTAATTTTTTAAAAAACTATTCAACCTATCAAGTTCACAATAATTTTCCTAGAAAGATTTTATAAAGGTCTACTTTTGAGATTTTTTTCATATTTTTAAAACTTATGGTTCAAAAGTTAGAGGGGGGGACACATTTTTTTTACTTCTGGAGCGATTATTTCCAAAAATATTTACATTATCAAAAAATGATTTCAGTAAACCCCTCTTCATTTTTAAATACCTATACAACAATATATCACACGTTAGGGTTGAAATGAAAAAAAAAATCACTCCCCACTTTACGTATAGGGGAGGTACCCTAATAAAACATTTTTTTCCACTTTTTATTTTACCACTTTGTCGGCGTGATTGATATACATATTAGTACCAAATTTCAGCTTTCTAGTGCTAACGGTCACTGAGATTATCCGCGGACGGACGGACGGACTCCTAGTTGACTACGGAACCCTAAAAACGCTAAGACACGATCCAACTCCAATACCAGTCCAATGCATTATTAACTAAGTAAAACAGCTAGGGCCTAAACATCTGAATCAGAACTTGCGATACAACTCCAATACAACTACAATATTGGTTGATTATATTTTATTGTGTGATGAAGATAGATTCTGTTTTCAACCGACTTCAACATTTCGAAGGAGGTTCTCAATTCGTTGGGATCTTTTGTTTTATATATGTTCACCGATAAGTATTCGAAAAAGGCTGGACCGATTTAAAAAAATCTTTTTTTGTTTGAAAGAGTACGAGTATACATCACAGTTGCTCCCATTGTCGTCAGGTCAGGATCTGGAGGATCACGGATAAATCGAGGGAACTCTTCAATATTATAGGCACACCTATAGTTATTTAAATATTTTTAACAGTAGCTCGGGCATTTCCTCTTGGAAAGGTGGAGTCTAAGTGAAGTCGGTTCTTTTTTGTTTAAAATGATTAGTAAATTGTTAATGTGTTTTAAAGTTAGAATATGGCTCAGGGTTTCAACGTCGAAAACGTCGAATTGATATTAATGTTAAACAAATTATATTAACCGAGTAATTGGTGTTTACTTCTAATTAAAAATAATACTGTAAACTATAGGTCTAAAGCTAAGCAAATATATTGTAATTGTAACCCTTGTATGACTGTTTGATGCATATTTAAAAAAAGTTTTTGAGAGAGAAATTCTTTACTTTCACTAGTTAGGCACGTAGTATTAGACGAGTCTAAGGCCCGTTATGGAGATCCGTAAAGGACATATATCCGTCGGTAAAGGACACGTATATCTTTTCAGCAATAGTAGGTAACTTACTCTTCCTCATACTAAAGTTGAATACTATTAGTATCCTTGCAAAATGGTTTAAACTACATCCCCTCACCACAACAAGTAATATTCTGTCGCATGCACAGTCTATCATCGTCACGTCACCTCCTGACAGTTTCGAAGCAATTTATGTTCATATTTGTACAAACTACAGACATATCTGAATAGACATCGCATGAGCCGCGTTTAAAGCTGCGTTTCCACCAGAGATGACCTAGGATGCGTTGCGAGGAATGTGTTTGTTAAGCACTAATCGAACGAGCGAAGTGAGTTCTTACAAACAACTTCGGATACTGGGACGGCTCGGCATTTCCATGGCTTTTTGATTTTGAGAGTTTGTTCTGCGATAACTGTAGTAACGTTTTTCTGATCTTTATGAAATTTGTTGGGGTTGTAGCAGAAATACATACAATTTGTGAGTTCGTATATGAGCAGGATCGTTCAAGGGGTTGTGGAGCTAGAAGGCGAAAAAAAATCTTCAGAAAGGTCTTGTTATATTGGTCATTTAGTTTGCAAGGAAATCGCGAGTTCTGAGTTCGAGGCGGACTACTAGTAATAACTTCATTTGTTTATCCTCGCACAGCGCAGCTCTAGGATTGGTTCTTAAAAACCACATTCCTCGCAACGCATTCTCACTCGTCTCTGGTGGAAACGCAGCCCAAAGATCATGTCAATATTTGAGGGCGCCACATTTCACAGTCGACAACGCCATGCTATTCAGTATTATTCTGCTGTCGAATAAAAATGAAAGGTCTTTCAGATTCAGTATTTTTGTCAGTCAAATAAAAATGCATTTGGGCATAATTTGGTTGACGAGTAGTTAGAAGCATTAGATCTAACAACATAAACTTCCAAGTGCTCTGTACTGTCTCAGTACCTAACCTTTTAACCGCCAGGTTGTATATATTTTTTTTTATTCGTTCTAAACAATAAATATTGTGTTGAACATAGTAACATGTGTGGCCCGACTAGCCAATGCCGTCACTGGCCGTCGTTGACGCTCAAAGAGTCAAACTTAAGACATTTGAAATAAAGGTAAATGCAGGGTTTCAACATTAGGCGTGTCAAGTACTTGATCATTTACTTTATAGGTATGGTAAATGCGCCTCAATATGATTAAGGCAGCGGTTCTCAAACTTTTTTGGTGTCGGAACCCTTGTGGAAAGCGACATATTTGACGGAGCCCTAAAATAAAGAGAACTTGTGCTAATAGACAGAAGCGCTGATTTTGATTTTATTTCTCAATTTAAAAATTATTCTCGTGGAGCCCCCTCAGAGGCTTTGCGGAGCCCTAGGGTTGAGAATGGCTGAATTAAGGTATCTGATTAAGTTTTTCCATCAAGACTTGGATCTGGATGGTACAAGTCCAGATGAAGATAATGATTTAAAATTAGTAATTTGACTAGATGTTAAAAAAAAGATGTGTTAGACCATATTACAACGCTCTGAAAACGTGCTACTCACATTTAACTGGCTCTTACGCGTGATCTACCTTTATAATTATATGTCCCGTATCTCGGGAAATGACAAATGTATTGTATTTTTGACAGTCTGCAGTACTAATTTAAAGTTTTCCTGTTTGTTAACTCGCAACATAAGTGGGCTCAGTGGCAGTTAGCACTTTGTCGTAGTGAGCGTTACTGTGCTGCGGCGGTTTGAATTAATCATTATTTAGTGTGACATGGTAACATGACATCGGATTACTGCTTTGTTTTGTATGCAAAATTTGCTGGTCGGTTTTGTGTAGTAGATTTTGTTGAGGATTATAGCCCAATGCCCAACTAGCGCTATTCATGCATTACGTAACACGATTTAAGGTGCGACCACACCGCTGCTTAAAATACGGCGACGTTACGGAATCGTAGTTGTTTCAGAACAAAAACATAATTTGTTTAAATTTGTCTATGGTCAGTTTGTAGACTGGCAACATTTTGTTCCCTTCGTCCTCCTTGGACAATTTCGTACTATGGCGTGTTGTACCGGTTGCAAATAATTAATTTTTATTATAAATATAAGTCAAAAATCTTCTACTGTGTATTATTTCCAATACAGAGTAAGTGGTCCTTCGAGTAAACTTATAAAAAGTGATATTTTTCAAGAAAATAAACTGCTCGCGTGATAAAGTGCGTGTGCCGTTCGTGAAAGTTCCCGTCAAGAAAATCTATAATTTTCGTATATTTGGGCCCGCGAAGCATTCGTGCAGCGAACAATTGTGATAAAAGCTACTAATTGTGATTAGTGATAAGAAGTGCGGCTATATCCATACTTCGTACAAAGAAAAAATTCAAGTCAATTTCTGAGAATTCGGCAGCCATACTTTTTTCATTGACTTCCCGCAGTTCCCGCCTGTGTTTAAAATCGGCGACGAGATCGGTGACGTTCAATGACAGCTACTCCGCCTGCATGTTGGTAGCAGTGCAAAGGCGTCAAACTACAGACAGATGTCAGAATGACACTGACGTACGAATGACATTGTCGAATAAAATAATTCTATTTATAGAACTTGGAGACTGTTTGTTGTTTTGAAATGACTCCAGAAGAAAAAGCAGCGATAGGGGCGATGGCGGAACTAAAGCGGCTAAAGGCTAAGCGGACTTCACTAAAGGGAGCAGTCACGAGAGCGGAGACCTTTGCCAGTGACTGCAAAGCCGCCACGCAAGGTGAACTTTTAGCTAGAAGAGAAAGCATTGTAAGTACTTTTAAAAGTTATGAATAAACATCGGTATCAACGTTCAAATTTCGTGGCAGTGTACGGTTGGCAGAAAAATAAATACAAACAAATCACTTAGTATTTTTAACCTTTATTTTGTATATGTAAATAAAAAAGCCCCTAAATAGTACATTTCCTAATTAGGGTGGTAAAACAAAGAAAGGCCGCGCAATCGCAATTGTTGCGGCCCAAGCTGCAAGCGAGGGACGTAATTATGCGATCGAGGGCTTTCTTTATTACCTCCCGTGTTGGAAAAATATGTGCACATTTGGCCAGAAAGCGGCTCTATCCGTACGCGTAGCGTGCGGAAAAAGCCACTTTATGTCCAGGTGTGGCATACAATATTTTACGAGTTAGAATAGATCACTAAAATTTGTTCCATAGATTTTGCTGTCAATCTTTGACGTCTGTAAGAATATATCCATTTTAAATGACTAAAAGATCTTTCCACGCTGACTGAGGTAATAGGAAGGTATGTCAAGCATTGAAAATTTTGCACACAGTTTTTATTTACACTTTCTGGTATTTCAGCCTCGTTGTTTTTAGATAGTTGGTTAATTATTTGTACAGTCTTATAACCAGGATTTTTCTTTAATACACTTTTTAATTTAAAATAAACTTTTCTGGCATTTTGATGTAACCTTAATGTTGATATTTTTTTTTGCAAACCATGAACAATGTTTAATGATTCTGCTAGACTCAGTTTTGGATCCTCCAATAATTTTATTGACTTAGCAATTATACTAAAGTGTGTATCGACGAATAGTAACTCAGTTTTTAAATTCCGGTTACGGAAAATTTTTTTTGCTTTAGAAATTGCACTCGCTTCACGCGGATTTAAGGCATCGATGACAGATTTGATTTTATCATAATGCATGTGATAATATGAGGCAGCATTTAACCATGTTCCCCATCTTGTTATCACGGGTCGGGGTGGTAGAGGAATATTTACACACATTTGATGAAATAAATTTGTCCTTGAAGGAGCGTTACGAAATATTTTTTTGATACAGTCAATCAAACTGTTTATGGTCGGGTAAAGACTTCTAATTATCTCTGCGACTCGATTACATCCATGTGCTATGCATGTTACATGAGTCATATTTTTATATTTCTGAACAAGGTTTTTAGCTGCTTTTACCATGTAGGAACCGGCATCCGTTATAAAAAATAATAATTTATCCATGTTTTTTTTGTATTCATCGCCCCAAAGATCTTCAAGGGTTTCCTCAACGAGTTTGGTTATTGTCGAATGGTTAGTCGCCTCCAATACCTTAGAAGCAAATAAATGTGGCTGGGTACTAGTTCCATCTAGAGCTCCGATCAAAATATTTGCCACTTTTTTTCCCACGGAATCTGATGTTTCATCAACACTGAGGTAAATCATTTTATTTTGTAATTTCTCTTTCAATTCATTTTTCTTCTTTTCATACAATTCAGGTAAGCATTTTACTCGTATTTTTGTTTCACTCGGCACAGTAATATCGTTTCCATATTTATGATTTAAAAGGTTTTCTACAACATTTCTAAATTTAGGATTGTCTAATTTTGACCACGGTATATTCGAACAAATCATAAACTCTGTTAAATCTTTATTAAATTTTTCTTGTGCATTATTTTTATGAATTTTGTTGTGTAAATCTGTTTTTAAATGGCGGTCGATACTAGATTTAGAGGGAAATAATTTCGAATTACACAATTTGCAATATACGATATCGTCTTTAATTTCGAAATCAGCATTATCTCGTATTATATCCTGTAAATGGCAGCGTGAATCAGATAATTTATCTTGATGAGATTTTGATTTCAAATGTTTCTCTATATTGTACCTTTTCTTTTTTATATTCATTTCGCAAATAGTACAGCAAGCACCTTCGTTAGTGAATATAAAATCAGTATACTGCGTCAAATCCATTTTCTCAAGTCTGATAGGGAGTTGGGTAAAGATTTATCAATGCTAAATTGTAGTTGTAAGTGTTTTTAAGAACTATTATCGTTGAAGATTTTACCACATATTATTTTGCATGACAATTAAATTGACATTTGTTGCCTATTTGGCATTTAGAATTTTTTTTACAAATGGATAATGAAATGAGTATTGAGGTTCTATGACGTATTAAGAATATAAACCTCTTTAAATATATGTACAGTTTACCAAAGTACGATTAAGAATAAAAATAAATTAAATGTTATTTATTACTAATAAATAAAACAATGATACCTATGTATTTCTTTTTTTGCGACCCTTACCAAGTGCCACGAAATTTGAACGTTGATACCGATGTTTAGTTATGAATCAGTGAATATAGAAATCTCAACAGTTGATGAAAGTGACAGTGAGTCTTTTGACATTTCAGTGATAGAAAATAAATACTTCAAAATAGTAGGTCAATTGGATGAGGCCATAAAAGCTTTGAAACAAACTCCACAAAGTGAGCAAACACAGAGTGCTCAACCGTCGAGCTCTAAGATACCAAATATAGATATCCCTTACTTTAGTGGAAAAGATTTCACAAAGTTCAAGCCTTTTATGGACCTTTTTTGTGCAGTGTTTGACAAAAACCCAACACTGTCTGATGTTCAAAAATTGTTTTATTTGAGAAAATATGTAACTGATGATGCCTTAGGTATAATAGTAAACTTACCCATTGTTAATGAATCATATCAAGAGGCGATGGAGCTATTGAAAAAACGATTTGACAACAAACCTCGCCTCATTAATAATCACATTGCAGTGCTTTTAGACTTGCCCTCTATGCAAAAAGGGACTGCTGCAAATATAAGGGCTTTCATTTCCCAAATTCAACAGCAATTGCATGCACTCAAAAACTTGCAGCAGCCCGTCAAGGACTGGGATATGCTGTTAATTTCTGTCTTGACTAGGAAGTTAGATTCTTATACTAACCGTGCTTATCATCTAGATCGTGTGGACCCTGATAAAATGCCTACTATGGCTGAATTTGTAGCTTTCTTAGAAAAGCGTGCTATAGCACTAGAAGACAGTCCACCGGAGAGAAATCCTGTTAATGAAGCTAAATTTCAATTCAAATCGATAATTATAACAAAGTCACAAATGTGGTCACAAACAGCAATACCAGTCCTTGTGCATTTTGTACAAAAACGCAGCATCCTCTGTATTTATGCGCTAAATTTCAAATGGCGCCAGTAAAAGATAGGATAGCATTTGTAAAGACAAATAACTTGTGCAAGGTATGCCTGAAACAACATAAAAATGATTGTAAATTGACATTTAAGTGCAAAGTTTGTAAAGAAGGGCACAACACCTTGTTGCATGAGGATATTACTGAAAGCACTGGTTCAGAACCAATGGTCAATTGCCATGCAAAAATAAACAAATGTGTAAATGTCTTGTTGCCTTCTATAAAGGTCAAGGTTTATGATAGCAATGGTCGTGAGCATATTGTAAAGGGGCTTATAGATAACTGCTCCCAAGCTTCCCTTATTACACAAGAGTTAGCTAATCAATTAAATTTAAAGACGAAACCTGAGAATATGGACCTAACTGGCATTGGAAAGCAGAATAATAAAATAAAACAGTGTATTGATTTAAAAGTTTATTCATGCATACACAATGTAAATGTTGATGTTTGCTGCTATGTAGTTGATTCGATAAATGAATGCTTGCCACAACATCCTGTGGATGTTTCAAAAATAAATATTCCTGAAAACATAAAATTGTCGGATGTCAATTTTGATAAGCCATCAGAAATCTCCATACTATTATCTTCTGACATATATTTTGAGGGGCTTCTAGATGGTAAAATACAACTGGAAAATGGACCAGTATTTCAAAACACTGTATTTGGGTATATTGTTGGAGGTAAAGTGGAGTGTTTAAAATCATCATGCCGTTCGTCAAAAACCACTTTGGTGGCCAATTTTATTGCCTGTGAAAAAAGACATGATGAATTGGAAAATATTATGGAACAATTTTGGCTCTCAGAGAAAATTCCTGGAGAATCCAAGATAAGTATTGACAATAATAAGCAATGCAAAGAGTTTAAAAAAGCAGAAGAAATATTTCAGGCAACAGTAAAATTAGAAAATAATACATTTCAAGTTGACATGCCGTTGAAGGCTCCTATGAGTGAACTGCAACTCGGAGACTCCTTCTCTGCTGCCCTGCAAAGGTTTCTATGTTTAGAGAAAAAGTTTAAAAACAATCCACATTACTTCGAACAATATAAAGATTTTATAAAAGAGTACCTAGAACTGGGGCATGCCAAGATTGTAGATATCAGCGACTATGATATATATAATGGTGCTGTGTACTTTCTTTCGCATCATGCTGTGCTGAACGAATCTAGTAAAAGTACAAAGTTACGCGTAGTCTATAATGGTAGTATGACCACAAAAAATAACAAATCATTAAATCAAGTCATGTTAAATGGGCCAGTAGTGCAAAACGAACTTTTTGATATATTAGTTCTGTTCCGCACCTATCTATATACATTAATATGTGATATTGCAAAAATGTTTCGGAATGTGCTTGTGAATGATGAGCAAAAAAGCTTACAAAATATACTCTGGCGTGACAATCCATTAAAGCCCATTCAGTGCTTGCAGCTGCAGACGGTTACCTACGGGTTGAAATCCTCTACATTTTTAAGCACCCGCTGCTTAATAGAGTTGGCATCTAGGT
The DNA here is from genome assembly GCA_947086415.1 of Pammene aurita. Lineage (NCBI taxonomy): Eukaryota > Metazoa > Arthropoda > Insecta > Lepidoptera > Tortricidae > Pammene > Pammene aurita. The sequence continues at coordinate 4,326,955 of OX352314.1, read as the reverse complement.
ACGAAAATGAATATTCCTTAGCTGCAAAAGCTTTACGGCAAAATACGTACGTGGATGATGTGATTGGAGGTGCTGATCATGTTGACTCACTTAAAAACCTAAAAAAAGAGCTTATAAGTCTATTAGAATTAGGTGGCTTTAAGTTGCACAAATGGTGCTCAAATGTAAACGAGGTGCTTTCAGATATACCTGCGGAACAAAAATATTTTGATCCAGTAGAGTTGAACAAAGATAACGTAGTAAAGACCTTAGGAGTCAAATATGATATAGACACTGATTCATTCACATTTGAAAGCCCCCAAGGGGAGGAAAGTGAATTAAAAACTAAAAGGGCTATTTTAAGCTTCATAGGGAGAATTTTTGATCCGCTGGGCTTAATTAACCCAATTATTGTAACAGCCAAAATTTTCATGCAGGAACTATGGGCTTCAAAGGTTTCTTGGGACTCTACATTACCTGATCAGCAGCTTGACACCTGGAAAAAGTATCTGAAAAAATTAAATGACATGGATAAAATAGAAATTAAAAGATGTTTAAATGTAAAAAACGTTGCAAAAGTTGAATTGATCGGATACTCAGATGCCTCCTTTAAAGCCTATGGATGCTGCTTATACCTGAGAACTACCAATAAAAATAATAAAGTCAACGTAGATCTTCTTTGCTCCAAATCTAGAGTAGCACCATTAGGTAAAACCCTCACTATTCCTCAGCTTGAGGCAAATGCTGCCTTACTCTTAGCTAAACTGGTAAATAAGGTCAGCAAAACATTGACTTCTCGATTTGAGCATAATACAATTCTATATTGCGATTCTCAAATAGTGCTAGCGTGGATAAATAATCCACCTAAATGTAATGCATACATATATAACAGGATAAAACAGATACATACCTTAACTGGGTCCTCTAAGTGGGGTTATGTCAAAACTTCAGAGAACCCGGCGGACTTTTTGTCACGGGGACTGTCTCCGGAGAAGCTAACATCTCAGGCGTTGTGGTTTCATGGGCCATCTTACTTACTAAATCCAGAGTTTGATACCAAAGTGTATCCTATTAAATATGATTTTCCAGTAAAGACTGTGTTAGTTCAAACCACAGATGATAATGAAGAAAATAACTGCCTGGATTTGCTTAATAAATACTCTGACATTAATAAACTTCAACGGGTGGTAGCCTATATGCTCCGCTTTTGCAATAATTGTAAAAAACCTGATAACAAGATTACTGGCCCCCTGACACCACAAGACTTAAATGACTCTATGATTGTCATAATAAGACAAACTCAAAGACACTTCTTTTCAAAAGAAATAGACTGTTTATTAAAAGACATTCCTATTAAGACTGGCTTAAGTGGGTTACACCCCTTTCTGGATCAGAATTTAATTCTCAGGACAGGTGGTAGGTTACAAAATGCAAAAAATATTTCATATGATAAAATGCATCCCATTATAATGCCAAAAGCTTGTCATATTACTCGGCTACTTATACATAGGGAACACTTAAGACTGTTGCATGCTGGTGCCAAATTAGTGCTAAGTTCACTAAGTCAAAAGTATTCTATAATAAATGGTATCAGGGAAGTTAAGAATGTCCTATTAAAATGTGTTAAGTGTTTCCAACTAAAAGCTGCAGCTGCAAAGCAATTAATGGGTTCCTTACCTGCTCAAAGAGTAACAGCTGCACGTCCTTTTGAAGTAACAGGTGTAGACTTCTGTGGGCCATTTAACCTGAAAGTAGGCAGAATCAGAAAACCATTAATAACCAAATCTTATATAGCCATCTTTGTCTGTTTTGTTACTAAAGCAGTACATGCAGAATTAGTAAGTGACTTAACTACAGAAGCTTTCTTGGCATGCCTCAAAAGGTTTATAGCTAGACGAGGAGTTCCTAAACAAATATTTTCTGACAATGCCAAGACCTTCCAAGGAGCTTCAAATAAATTAAAAGAATTATATGATTTACCTAATTCAGAGGCTCACCGACAGAAAGTTGATAGTTTTTGCTGCAGTAACTATATAAAATTTAAATTCATTCCGAGCTACTCTCCGGAGTTTGGAGGCCTTTGGGAGGCAAGTGTTAAAAGCCTTAAGTATCATTTGAAGAGGGTAATTGGAAGTTTGGTACTTACCTTTGAAGAATTGTATACAGTAATTACTCAAATTGAAGCAGTTTTAAACTCCAGGCCTTTGTTGCCAACAAGCGCTGAAACCTCTGATTACAGGTATTTAACACCTGGACACTTTTTGATTGGTGCTCCATTGACCAGCCTTCCAGAACTCGACCAGACTAATGTAAATGTTAATAGATTGAAATTTTGGAAAGTTGTTGAAAGATTAAAGCAAGACAAGTTGAGAAAAAGATTCCTGAGATCGAGATCCTCCATGGCAAGGTTCAAAGTCTAGGTCAAGAAGTTTCCTCCCTAAAATTTGAACTCGCTAGTCGGGATCAGTGGCAACGTCTCAACAATGTGGAGATTAAGGGGGTCCCACTTAAGAAAAATGAGAACCTGTTCTCGATCCTTGACAAGATTTGCGGCGTTGTGGGCTACTCAATCGACAAGAATAGCATCAATTATATTTCAAGGGTCCCTGCTCAGAACTCTAATGAGAAGTGTATCATCGTAGGATTTATTAACAGATACATAAAAGAAGATTTCTTGGCTTCAGCGCGACTCAAAAAAACCATAATGGCAGATGAAATCGGATTTCAAGGTCATCAACGGATATTCGCCAATGACCACTTGACTCCTGCACTCAAGCAGCTGCTGACGAAGACGAAGAGTACCCTGAAGTCGAAAGGGTATGCGTACATATGGGTTAAATACGCGAAAATTCACGTGCGCAAGGACGACTCTTCCAAAGTATTCATAATTAATAGTGATAATGATTTAAACAAGTTAATTTAATCAATGACTTATTATATTTAGATTCCTTGTTATCGCTATTTCCCGTGTTAAACCGCTGTTAAACCGGGCGGCAGTTGCTATTGTCTTCTTCGCCGGCCGCTTATTGCCGATTGCATTTTTTGCATGTTGCTACTGTTGCTAGTGCAGGTGAGCTCATTAAAAGATATTTATCCTTGTCTAATACGTTTGACTTTCATGCTTGTTTACGACTTACTCACTCGTGCTAATGGGAAGCTGTTTATGTCTACAACTGATTATTTAATTTATTTAACACGTCCGATTTTCTGGATTGTCAAGTCGTATTATTGCATTAACGCGCTTTCTATTTATACTCGTTCATTACTATATCTTAATATATTGTTTTTAGGTATATTTTTTAGAAATGGATGATCGGTCTAGTTATCCTACAATTTATTACCAGAACGTGAGGGGCTTACGAACTAAAACACTGTCATTTTATAGAAATTTAAGTTTAGCTTGCTATGACGTTATTATGTTGACGGAAACGTGGCTTTTGGGTGGAGTGTTAGATAATGAGCTATTTGACGAGCGTTATATGGTTTGGAGGCGTGACCGCGATGCGGAGCTGACCGGTCAAGGTCGCGGTGGCGGCGTGCTCATCGCTGTTCGCAGAGACCTGGCCGCGGTGTCGCGCCCTGAGTACCACTCCACAGCTGAGGACTTGTGGGTCACTCTGTCTTTGACTGATGACTCTAATACAATACTTAGGGTTCATCTCTGTGTCTTATATCTATGCAAGCAAAATAGAGGATTAACGTTTTCGCAACAATTATCTAATTTTTGTAACCAACTTGAAAATATAGTATTTAATCATCCCAATGATAAGTTCCTAATTTCTGGGGATTTTAATATGAGTAATATTGAGTGGTTGCATTATAATTCATATCTAAGCCCCGTAAATTACACAACAGTTGAGGAGCGCGGTTTCATTGACGATTTAAATTTGCTTAACTTATACCAATACAACGGGGTCCGTAATCGCTACAATAAAACATTAGACTTAATATTATGTAACGATGTCGTGAACGTTAGTAAGTGTTGTGACCCTTTAGTTCCAATAGACCCTTACCATGAAGCCTTAATTATTTTATTGCAATTTTCTGCGTTAAAGTCTATTAAGCCGGCACCACGCTATAAATATTATTTTAATAAGGGAGATTATACCTCGATTAATAATGAGTTATTCTTGATTAATTGGGTAAGTGAATTTTCTTGGCGATCGCTTGACCAATGCGTAGACTTTTTTTATTCCACTTTTAAAAAATTGAGAGACAAATATATTCCTTTCAAGGTCCTAAACACGAATACTTTTCCTCCTTGGTTTTCTGCTGTTCTCAAAAAGGTTATTAAAGAGAAAAATAAGTACTTGAATAAATATAAAACTTATGGCAATTTGTCTGATTATACTTCTTACTGTATTTTAAGAGACCGCGTGAAAAGAATTGAACGTGAATGTTATTTGACATATATGAACCGTATTGAGGGCAATATTGCCCGGAATCCAAAGCAGTTCTGGACTCATATTAGATCACGTAGTAAATCTCATGGTATACCAGGTTCGTTAAAATACGGTGATAGAGTGATTTCAAATGGCGTAGATATATGTAATGCATTTTCTGACTACTTTTTTACAACGTTCTCGGCTCCTAGCAATAGCACATATGCTTCTTCTCGCAGTGGTAACTGTAATTCATCAAACGAAATATCCAAAATAGAAATTGATCCGGATTTCATCCTTCGCTTACTTCATAGCCTTGACCCTTCTAAATCAGCGGGCCCCGATGAGCTTCCGGCTCAATTTTTAATGAATTGCGCTAAGGGCCTATTGCAGCCTATTGAACTATTGTTTAAGCGATCTTTTAATGAGTGTGTCGTTCCGAATATATGGAAAAGTGCGTTTATTACTCCCGTTCATAAAAAAGGGTCTCGCGTAGAAATAACTAATTACAGACCTGTGTCTAAACTATGTATTTTATCGAAAGTTTTAGAAAAAATTGTATTTGTACAAGTTTATGATGCTATTAAGCATTCCTTTAACCATACTCAACATGGCTTTATGCAACGGAAATCCACTTTATCCAACCTAGTGTTGTTAAATGATTTTATTACTGAGGCAATGGATAGCGGTGATCAGGTAGATATCATTTACACGGACTACAGTAAGGCCTTCGATCGCATTGACCATAAGTTGCTTATTATGAAACTCCAACGCTTAGGGATAAATGGTGACCTGTTGAGGTGGTTCACATCATATATTGATAACCGATCTCAAGCTGTTGTTACGAGTAATTATGTTTCTAGTTGGGTTAAAGTTCCAAGCGGTGTCCCACAGGGATCTTTGCTCGGTCCTCTGCTCTTTAATATCTTCATTGATGATATCTCTATATGCTTTAAGTTTTCTAGATTGCTTTCTTTCGCTGATGATATGAAAATTTTTGCAAAGATTAAATCTGACCATGATGTTGCTTTAGTTCAAGCTGATCTAGATCGTTTGGGCTTATACTGTAGAGAAAATAAGCTTGATCTTAACCCTTCTAAATGTCAGGTAGTTACTTTCACACGTCAGCGATCACCGATTACTTCTGTTTATGCTATAAATAATCAATATTTAGTAAGAGTATCTTTCCTAAGAGATCTTGGCGTAATACATGATTCTAAATTATTATTTGACTCTCATGTCGATAGCATTGTGGCGAGTGCTTCTAAGTCCCTTGGATTCATAATGCGCAGCTCTTCTGATTTTACGCAGGCTAAAACCTTTAAGATCCTATATTGTTCATTTGTAAGGAGCAAACTTGAGTACGCCTCCCAGATCTGGAACCCTTGTTACAACGTGTATATAGATAGGATTGAGCGGATACAAAGAAAATTCATTAAGTTTCTTTGTTTTAAATTACATGTCCCATACAATTCATTAAACTATATTAGTGTATGCAAAAAACACCATCTATTGCCCTTGTCACAGCGTCGGGAAATTGCTGACATTGTATACTTTTTAAAAATTACTAATGGCAGCATCGACTGTCCAGAACTGCTTAGTAGTATTAAGTTCAATACTCCCATGAGGATTAAAAGGTATTATCCCCCTATTTCTGTTCCCCTTGCATCATCAAATTACAGACGTAACAGCTTCCTGATTCGCGCGGGTAGTTCAATTAACAGGCTGTCAAGAGAGCATGATATTGATGTGTTTAATATAAATACACAATCTGTACGGAGTAATCTAACGCGTAAATTCTTTGAGTGAGCTTGCCCATGCTAATTAGTTTTTCTCGATTTTTCATGATTCATCATGTTGTCTTCATTACTTTTCTTTTTTGTAATTGTTTGTTTTTCTTTCTATTAATGATGTATGTACTTGCTAAGTCTACGCATATTTGTACACTATATTAATATTTAGTGAAGTTAATTTCTATAAGATTTCTATCTGTGAGAACCTATAATTGGCCTCCAATTTCTATATCTGTTGTCAACATGTTGTATGTGCTGTTGGTTTTCCAATAAATAAAATAATAAAAAAATAATAAAAAAAAATAATAAGACTTTTGGAAGTTATGGTCAAAAGACTACCTTACCCAACTTCAAAATCGCCCTAAATGGCAGCATGTTCAGCCTAATTTAAAAGAAGGCGATTTAGTGATTGTTAGAGCAGATAATACTGCTCCTCTAGAATGGCCTATGGCTAGAATAGTAAAGGTCATACCAGGACCTGATGGTAGAGTAAGGGTTGCAGAGATAAAGATGGCTGGCTCTGGCAAAATATTCCTCCGCTCTTACAAAAAATTATGTCCTTTGCCTATTAATGATAATTAGTTAAGGTTTTATAAGCATAAGTAATGCAATGTGTGTTTTTTAGTTTTTTGTGGGCATATTATGTTGGCCGCCCCAACTATGTTTCAGAACAAAAACATAATTTGTTTAAATTTGTCTATGGTCAGTTTGTAGACTGGCAACATTTTGTTCCCTTCGTCCTCCTTGGACAATTTCGTACTATGGCGTGTTGTACCGGTTGCAAATAATTAATTTTTATTATAAATATAAGTCTAAAATCTTCTACTGTGTATTATTTCCAATACAGTAGTGACGTGCCGTAAACGTCACGACTTTACCGAATGCTCTCCACACCGCTGCTCGAAATACGGTTTGGATGGTTCGCGTCAAAAATATTTCGTATGGGGCACGTCACTGCGTACACGTTGCGTCTGCGTATTTCGAGCAGCGGTGTGGAGGGCATGCGATAGAAACGGTACGAATACGATGCGTCACTGCGATTCCGTAGCGTCACCGTATTTTAAGCAGCGGTGTGGTCGCATCTTTAAGGCGGAGGGCGAATTTTTAAGGATTCTTTCGTAACAACAATGCGCTAAGTTATGATGATACTTTATAAAAGCGCGAACTGCACTAATCAAATGTTAAATGGGCCTGGAGTCGATGTGCGACGAAAACGATATCGACGATAAGGTCCCTTTTCCTAGTTTGCACATAACCTTTCTACCTCTTTTCACTTTTTCTCTCATCTACTCAAAGGTTAACTGGAAGAGATCCCTTAACACTTTCACGACCAGGAACCCGCTAAGCGGGCTCTCTGTTCGTAGGCGCTTTCCGCTACATACGAGGAAAACGCTAGGATCGACTACGAGCGTAGCGCGAAGCGAAGTGAGGTACGGAAAGTTAAAGGGATAAATTCGCCTTTGTACTTACGTTTTCCTATTATTATATAGTTTTTGACTTGTTTTTGTACAATAAAGAGTTTTATCTACACCAATATCATAAATCCTCTATTCCGCGTTCGAAAACCGTATGTAATTAACACCATTACTGCAACCAGTAACGTAACATCAGTGTATTATCTGTGGCAGTGCGGTAAAAAAGTATGAAAATTCATTACCTATGGTAACGTAATGAAAATCTGCCATCCTCTCCGACCGCCACTGGCACGCGCCCGCCCGACCGCCGGTACAATCGAGTTGGTCATGGCGGGGCAATGGCGGTCATTATAATGGTTTCCGAACACTTCATTTAGGATTTATAATATGTGTGTAGATAAAGCATTGTATGCAATTGTACGTAATTAGGCCTTAAAACAGTTACATAAACTACTATTACATTACATTACAAAAGTTTTCACACTACGAGTAAGGTAATTTTTTAAGATGTCGGAATGTTACTAGAGATACCTACCTACAATAAATACGGGCATCTTAAAAAAACATACAATATCTATCTTTACCAAAATCCCATAAATAAATAAATAGTTCCACTTCCATCATGCCGTTACTGTCTTACCAACTAACCGTAATCTCCGACCCGCGTCAAATGTTGACAGAAAATGTCATTATACGAAATTGGCTTCCCACTTTTTCCATGCAGAATAGATGAGGTGTCAAAATAACTGCTTGACGGAGATCGGAGTAACAAGTTGAGAAAAGTTTTCTATCAGCACAATTTTATATTTTTGATAAAAAAAACCTGCCAAGTGCGAGTCGGACTCGCGCACCGAGGGTTCCGTATAAACCAGTAGGTATATAGGGGTAGTAACTTTAAAATTATGAAAAATATTTTTATTATATGATGTAACTAAAAATTTACGGTTCTCGCAATTTTTCCTTTATCTGTGCTATAAGACGTTGCTTCGTACCTTTCAAGATTCTTAGTTCATGGGAAGTACCCTGTATTTGGTTTATACCTATAAGGTTTTGATTCCCTTGGGAGTTTCGAAACTTTGCGGAATTTGCGGCATAAATGGCTGTATCTTTTGATTGCGTTGACTTAGAAGTTTGATTTTTTCAAAGCTCCAAGGGATAGTAGACCTGAGTATTTGATATAAATATCAGCTTGATACCTCCACGCGTTCCTGAGAAAAAGGGTCTTAACAGACGGACGGACGGACGGACGGACGGACAACAAAGTGATACTATAAGGGTTCCGTTTTTTCATTTCGAGGTACGGAACCCTAAAAACTTTACAAGTTTCCGATTTTTATCTAAATATATAAAAGAAGACTGACTGACCGATTGACTGACTGACTGACATATCAACGCACAGCCCAAACTGCTGGTTCTAGAGATTCCAAATTTGGCACGTAGGTTCCTTATAAAGTCTAGGGATGCACTAAGAAAGGAATTTTCAAAATTCACCCCCTAAGGGGGTAAAATGAGGGTCCAAAGTTTGTATGGCGAATCAAGATTTGTTAGACTATTTTAATCGAAACTTCACAGGAGTATTCCTAACGATAAATGAGTAAACACGTGTTTCAGGTTTTTTGTAAATTCAACCCCTAAAAGGGGCAAATGTGGTCACAAAGTCTGAAAATCAACATGGGTGGGTTTTTGAGTACTTATAGTACGCGGGCGAAGCCGCGGGAAAAGGCTAGTCAGACAATGGGTGTGTAAACCTTATTATCCCGTATTTATATAGGCTATATCAAAAATACTGGTTATCCGTGTAAGGGTATAATTGGTATTGTGTTGCGACTATGAAAAAATGGGAGAAAAAGTGTTTGGTCGCGAAAAAAAATATTTTTTGTATGGGACCCGTCGTTTTCTTTTTGTATGGGAGCCGGTCAACCCTCTATATCATCATCATCATCATCATATCAGCCGAAAGACGTCCACTGCTGAACATAGGCCTCCCCCAAAGAGTGCCACAATGACCGGTCCTGCGCCATCCGCATCCAGCGGACTCCCGCGACCTTTACCAGGTCATCAGTCCACCTTGTGGGGGGTCTACCGACGCTGCGCCTTCCGGTTCGTGGTCGCCACTCAAGAACCCTCTATATAAAACCAATTTATTTTGTCGCGAGAAAATTATTTTTCTTATTTTTTGGTCATTAGAATTCGATACCAAAATTCTCTTAAACGGATCACCAGGTTCTTTGTTACACCCTGTATTATAAAATGTGATAGTAAATTATAATCTGTGTGTCTTCTACGTCTTCACGTTTAAACCACTACACCGATTTAGATTATATTAAGTATGGACATAGTTTAAATCCCAGGGATGGTCATAGCATAGTTTTTATTACGGAAATCATCCCTATAGGGGATGAAAAGGGAGGTATTTTATGTGCCCTAATTGAATGACTGCCCTCATATTTAAGCCTCCGCTAGATGGTCGGTAACAAGGCTGCCGACGGTTCAAGGTCACCCTGACCTTGGTTGGTGTTTCATACAATTTTGCTGGAAAAAACTGTGTAGGCACGGTCCGTAAGACCGAGGTCGCTCTGTCGGAGGGCTTGTTGGCGACCGTCTAGCAGGCGCTTTAACATGCCGTTATTACTAATTGTCTGATTTTCAATTTAGATATTTGACACCTAATTAAATTTTACACTGAGTCAAAGCCAAATATTTACACCTTTTCCATATCTCCGTGACGGAATCGACATCACAGTACAATGTCGCTAAGTTATACGTGGTATGAAGCGCGAAACGATAGCGAAACCCACTGTTCTACTCTACCGTGCATATGTACCCTCGCGCTGTCTCTGTCATGCGCGTTTTCGCGTTGGTTCCGCTACTCCGCGTTCACATCTCCGCGATCATTCTGGCTTCGCGAAACAATGGTCCCAAAAGCCCTTAAATATGAAAAATGTCTACGATTTTGTGGTAAATTGATGTTACATACCTCGATATAGTGGTGTATCTCGTAGACTTAGGGTTGCCATTTTGGCTCTCGACATCTCTAATTTCCTCCTTGGACACTGTAACAATGAAAAATAGAAATTAATATCCATTTTTTTTTATTTCATCCTTTGCAGTGTATTTTAATATCTTTAGGGCACGCGGGCGTAAAAAAAAACAGAAGGTTCTATGTATTTTTTCCTCGTGATTTGTAAAAGTAAAAAAATCCACTGCATCAGGCGAGACTCGAATTCGCGACTCTGGGATACATGCCCATCGCTCTGACAAACTGAGCTACTGAGACGTAAGTCAGTGGATTTTTCTACTTTTCTTTTATTTCTAAACTTTGTGATATCGTTAGCAGACGCTGCTTGATACAAAATTATTTAAACTTATATGATTTTTACATAAAAACTGAACTTCAATAGTCGGCATGTGACCATGAACGTAACGCTATGTACGGCCGTTAGGGACAATAAAGCGTAAATAATAATACTTAATATTCTCTAATCGGTCCCACCAGCCCCCCCTAAGTAGCAAAGCGCATAACCTCAAAATTAGCAAATTTGCCAGGTAAGTCACGATTTCGGTAAAACAAACGGTATCCGTTTTAAGCTCGGGAGTAATTAAAATGTGCCGTAATCGATGCAGGGTTAATGGGCCAGATTACATATAATAGATACAGCATTACAACTACTTACTATTATGATTTAGGTAGGTACATACTATTATGATATGGAGCATTTTGTATAACATGCCGTTAACGCACCTCTATACATAAGACATTGTATTTCAATCTGTTCATTTTGTTCCAGAAGACATAAAACTGACTAAAATAATGGGTATCCAAATTAACTGTTTAGCGACAGGCAATAATAATAAAGAAAAAATAAATTGGTTTGTTTTCTAGTCCTGGTTGTAGTACTAAAGAATGAGAGTGTGACAATTTTAGCTCCTTTAATGTTAACGACCCCTTAATTAAAAATTAGGAAAAAAAGGTGAATTTTGTGTGAGAAATAATTTTAAACAAAAAAGAACCGACTTTACTTAGCCTCCACCTATTCAAAAACAAATGCCCGAGCTACTCTAAAAAATACTCATATCACTACAGGTGTGCCTATTTAAAGAGTTACCTCGATTTCTCCAGGATCTAACCTGGTGACAATGGGACCAACTCTTTAAAACAAAAAATAATTTTCCAAATCGGTCCAGCCGACTACGTATAATCGGTGATACATAAAAAAAAATGTAAAAAATAAATCCCGACGAATTGAGAACCTTTTCCTTCGAAATCTTGAAGTCGGTTGATGAAGAAATCACACATATTCGAAATTACCCGAATTAATTACAGGAATAAACGTAAGTTTTAATTACGTATGATTTTCCCGCTCTGCAATCCAATCATATTTTGGTCCGTAGAAAAATCACATGGCCCACATAAGTCTAATCTAATCTAACCTTTCCTATTCTGCTGACCAAAATATTGTATTTTGGCTGAACATTTTATTACTTCTCGTTTTAATTTATGCCGCAGGTATTTATTTCTATAGTTGGCCCTATATTCCTATCTATAGGACTATTGAATTGCGCTCATGCTCACTTTAACTCATGCATACTTTTTTACTTTCGAAGGATGTGTGTGAGTAAGGATATAAAGGTTTAGATTTTATATATATTTAATATAAAAGTATAAGTTAAGTATAGTATAGGCAGATGCTGGATTCGGTAAGCTGAAGACAGGGTGCTATGGCGCTCTTTAGGGGAGGCCTATGTCCAGCAGTGGTCTAATATAGGTTGATGATGATTATATAGTATTATATTCCTCCATGTCGTATTCGACAACGGCGCCCCTTACTTCCTCTCATCAGCCCGTATGTGACTCGCAAAGCCAAATTTGGTTTTATAATACGGAATCTATTGGAGGTATTCTCCGCTTAATGGCCTGGTCGGTACGAGGGGCCTCTTAATTTCGTCTAATTGGTTTTTAAATTTTCGCAGATATCCGAGGGTCAGGAGTAAAATTTTACATTTCATCCGATGAGAAGGCAAATTACTGGGTCCTTGAGTACGGTTAATATCGTTGTTACTAAGCGTCAGTGTTTACATCGAGACTAGGGTTTACCCGTGACTTCATTTACTTAGAAATGCTTAAGAAAAATTTCCAGAAATAAATAAGATAAGATAAGATAAGGTAAGAAACATTTTATTCTAAAAAAGCACACGTTACGGAACAAAAAAAGAAAACATGGCAAGACTATAAATAAAACACAAAACAGAAGATTAAAAAGTTGACTTAAAATGGAACACACATTGAGTATTAAAAAAAAGAAGTTTAAATATAAACGTAAGAAATGCTGGTGTATTCAACAATGTATACAATAAAGAACAGACAAAGACTTAAATTTAACCTACTTAAAGGTATTGTTCATACCTTTAATATAGTATAGCAAATCGGATCGCAGGGCGAATCAGATCATTTTTGTCAAGTTCATAAGATTGCGGGTAGCCATGGACAGCCGATCAGTGTGCCACGTTTCCGCACGCTGCAGTGACGACCGCTATGACATAAAAAAAAATATTTTTAGTTCCGTTTCACCCTGCGATCCGATTTGCCCCGGTCTTCCCTAACTGAAACCAAACCGCATCCGCAAATTCACTGAAACTGAACGCATATCCCGCCATCATTGTTGGCACGCCAAAAATTTAATGTGCGAACGCTTGTTGCCTTTTATCACTCATTTTAGCATACAAAATATCATATTTCGTATTTGGGAACAAAATATGTTGGCGAAAATTAACATAACACTAGTGTTTTACGAGCAATGTCGGGTATAACGCCGACAGCACACTCCGGGGGCGGTTCTACCTAATTCTAGCAATTTAGGTGTTACTGCGTCACAGTGGAGACTGCCACAGCAGGTCCGCCAAGTTTTAATTATTTCATCATGTTCGATTTTACCATTTACTTGGATTCAGTAGTTTTTCTTTTCCTTTTTCCTCCAGATTACACGATTATTGGCGGGGTTTGAGTTCAAAATAGACTTGAAACCATTCAGCTAGCATTTAGGTCTTAACCTAACCTATATACCTATTGTTTGAATAAATGTTTTCTATTCTAATGTTTTTCTAAATATGTCCCTTCAGAATGTTCTCACATATGGCTCCCACTTACTTTGCTTTCATGACGAAAATTGAATTGAAACGAGAATTGAAACCAGATCCCATCATGCAGTTTCTGGCCTTCCTTGAGGATATTACGCCACTGGTCCCTGTCATAAGCAAGCTTCTCCCAATCGCCATGCCCGATATTAAATGAGACCAGGTTACGCTTCACGCAATCTTTAAAGCGAAGCAGTGGTCGGCCAATACTCCTCTTCGCACCCGCCACTGCGCCAAGCATGACCTGCTTCGGAAGGCGTTTAGAGTCCATGCGATGCACATGCCCCAGCCACCGCAGACTTCGCTGTTTAAGCAGGGCGGTGAAACTGGGAAGCTTAGCTCTAGCAAGAACTGCCTCATTTGTGAGTCTATCCCTCCATGTGAGGCCCAGTAAGCTGCGCACGCAGCGCATATAGAAGGAGTTAAGTCGACTTTCCTGTTTTGCATACGAAGTCCAGGTCTCGGCTCCGTACAAGAGTATACTGAGTATGCATTATTGGTACACCAATACTTTGGTCCTCACAGTGAGATGATTATTGTTCCATACTCTTTTACAAAGCTTCTCAAACATGGTCGCCGCTTTGCCGATGCGAATGTCGATCTCCGCGTTTAGCGAGAGATTGCTCGTCACGGTCGACCCCAGGTAGCAAAATTTATCGAGTATGTGTATACCATCACCTTAAAGCATAACCTCGCATCATCGCCACTTTTATGTTTTAATATCATCAATATCATCATATTAGATTGGAAGAAGAAGACATTGAAATCGAAGGTCTTAGAAATAATATCAAACCAGCATCTTCGGTACCATGCCGCAGCCTCTTTTAGATATATTTTAGTTTTAGTTTAATTTTATTCTTAGAGTTAATTATTTAGATTTATTTTAGTTTTAGTTAGTTGTACTTGTTTTATTTTTAAGTCAGCATTAAATATCAAACCTGCTTTCAAAATAACGACAAAAATACACAGCGGCAGAGTCTAACGAGCAGCAAAAAGCATACCCACATTATGAATGAATTCATTCATAAATTACGGTACGCAGTTCTGGTAATTAAACACAATACCCCTCCCCCTAACGCTACTCGCCCCCTACTCGTAAGACAAATATAAAGGATATAGTGAAAAAAAAAAAACAATCTCACACAAATCGATCTAGTCCCACGGTTAGCTAAGTAAGGCTTGTGTTGCGGGTACTAGACGACGATATCTATAATATATAGATATAGATCAATACTTATATACACCACCTGGGCTAGGAGGCCGTTAAAAAATCGGTAAGTCTCAATAAATCAGTTGGTTAAATAGAGCGACGGATACATATCCCGCAATCGTTAATTAGAGTCTCGCTTGAGGCAGTGATTTTTTTCTACTTTTATTTTATCTATAAATCATTGCACCTACTGTAGTTATGTGCACAATGTAATCCCACAGCGGCCGTAGCTGCGAGACAAAGCGCTCATGGCGCGGGACGAAATAATTACATCCACCTTATAGCTTTGCCTTGCCTCATATCTGTGCCTTACAGGTTACTTTGAGCATTTCGGTTTGTCTAAGCATTACTAGATTCTACGCTTGAAGTTGTTGACGACTATGTATACCTGGGACAAACCGTCGAGTTAGGTAGGTCCAACTTTAAGAAGGTGTCTCGTCGAATCCAACTTGGATGGGCAGCGTTTGGGAAGCTACGTAGCATCTTCTCGTCCAAAATACCGCAGTGTCTTGAGACGAAGGTTTTCAACCAGTGATGATATACGGAACCGAAACGTGGTCGCTCACAATGGGCCTCACAAGAAGGCTTCAGGTCACTCAAAGAGCAGTGGAGCGAGCTATGCTCGGTGTTTCTCTGCGTGATCGCATCAGATACAAAGAGATCTGCAGGAGAACCAAGGTTGTCGACATAGCTCACAGAGTTGCCAGGCTTAATTGGCAGTGGGCAGGCCACATTGCTCGCAGAACCAATGGCCGATGGAGCAGGAAGGTTCTAAAGTGGCGACTGTGTACCGGAAGACGCAGTGTGCGAAGGCCCCAGACTAGATGGACCGACGATCTGGTTAGAGTCGCGGGAAACAGCTGGTTAAGGGCGGCGAATGACCGTTCGTTGTGGAGATTGGGGAGGCTTTTGTCCAGCAGTGGACGTCTTTGAAATGATGAATCATTACTAGTACTAGTAATGGAGGTATACCGTGCACACTCAGGTGCGTGAGTTCGTAGCCAGGCGACGGACAGAGCTCGATGCTAAGCGCGATGAGCTAAAGGACAGACCAACTGTGGCCATATATTACTGCTATGTCGGAGGAGTGCTGACTTGCAGCGACTATGGCCGCACATTTTCTGCAAAAATTGGCTATATCAGTCACTTAAGAGCGCACCAGCGTCGCTTTCAGTGGTAGAACGTAGTCGCTGTAGCCGAAAACGGCTAGGTGGAGATTGGTTTTACTGCTTGATAGTACTGCTGATCTTTAACCTTATTAATGAATGAAAATATCCATGAAAGGGATATGTTCGCCTTGGTACAAATTATATGTCAAGGGGTCCAATTCAACAACATACTGGCAGGCGTGACCACTTTGACACGTTCTATTATATGTCAAATAAGTAGCGAACTCGCGTGTCATTGTTCGACATGTCGAATAGGGCTCCTGTTATTTTCTTTTGTGGTACTATAAACTACTACTACATTTCATAGCAAATCTCACACTACTTTATGCTCGTAGCTTGCTTTGTCTTGCCTTATTTCTCGAAGCCTTACAGAACTTACAGATTACTCTTGTTATGCTTAGACAAACTAAAATAGGTACTGCACTGCATATCTTTTTATTTATTCATGATGAATGGTCCATCATGTGTATGTACATACACCTTATTATATCGAATAAGACGCTTTTCAACTTTTCATTAATATTAAAACTAAAAGTATTATAAATAATGTAAAATCTCAGACCTACAATGATTCTAAACCAGTCACAATCCTAAATTAATATCCAGAACTTATAATTACAAAACTTTTTTCCGCTTCTTAATCTAAAGTTCCACGGATCACTCCTTAGGATCTCTTCAAACTTCTGCGATCTTAGTTATTCATTGGTACGAGAGTTCACTACTTGTGCTAACTTACGTAGATTTCAAGTAAATATCACTGGTATTCCGTTTAACAAGCGCTGGTAGCCTGTCGGTTAGCCGTCTAACTTTCATATCAATCCGGAAGTCTTGGGTTCAAATCCCGCCTCGTATTTATTACTGAGTTTTCTGGGAGTTGTGTGCGAAATATCGTTTGATATTTAATTACCTGTCGCTTTTCGGTCAAAGAAAACATCGTGAGGAAACCTAATCCCAATAAGTTCGCGTTTAAATACCCTCTGGGTCAGGGGAACGTAGTTACGTTCTACTGATACAACGAGTCATAAGAAAAAATAAATTATCGCATTATAGAAACAGTTCACCGTACTCCTAGAATCATACAAATACAACACTAAAATTTTAACAGTAGATTGGAAACTTCACTCTGTAAATGTAAATAAGATTATTGCAGAAATGAAACAATATTAATCTGTCTTGTAACTAGTGTCTTAGATATATGTATATTTTAAACCAAAACAGAATTTCAGTACTGATAGGTGTATCAGTAAGAAACTTTTTTAATTACCTGTATACCTTGGGTAGAACTATCGGGGCGCTGTCAAAGTATATGCATTAATAATAATAAGTCGAGTTCGGTTTGGACGGGGCAAATTGGGAAATAAAGGGGCTGTTTTAGTGCTCTAAACCCCGGATAGAGGGCGTTAAATAATAAAAATGTGTTTCACTACTACTACATTTCATAGCACATTTAAAATTACTTTATACTCTTAGCTGGCTTTGTCTTGCAGCATTTCTGGTAGCCTTAAAACATTACTAGTTATACTTAGACAAACCAAAATAGGAACTGCATATCTTTTACTTAGAGAGCGTTAAATAATAAAAATGGCGGCGACAATTTCTAGGACTCGCTTGGAGAAGACAGTGATTTTATTTTAAGGATGTTTCAAAGTATTCATACATTTCCTGGCTGACTAAATGTTACTTTTTTTCAAGTATGCTACTACTGTCGCCTGGCCGACGAGATAGACTAAATTAATCTGTTTATACAACTATAACTATCTAAATTTATAAATTATAATATACTACAGTAAAATAAGAAGCTTGTTTTCTAATTAAATTAATGAGATGACTTGTTAATACACCTACGCATTGCCAGAAGGAATTAAGTAATGAGAAAAACATGACATAAATAGTCCTGTCCCTGTCCATAAATACAAGAAAGTAAATGTGTCTATAAGTGGGGCGGAATTTATAAAAAAAACCTTCATTTTCATTTTAATGGTTTTGTAATTTTTAGATATTCAAGAAATAAAATTGGAAAAAACACCTGGTATCATGCTGTAGGCCCAAGTTTTAGACAGATTTTTAAGCAGGTTTTGTTACATTTAACTTCTATTTTTAATTAGCTGTATTTGTATGTTAAACAATATGATTAAAAATATTCTTATTTGATTTTACATTCATCATACCTACCATATAAATCATTTGAAATAGTAAAACTTACTGATATTGATTTCAACATATTTTTGACACAACCTTCGAAATGTAAAGTTTCAAACAAGATTTACTGAAAATATGGTTCCAGAAAATTTGCAACCGGCCAATCTTATACCGTAATAATACTGTCAAAGAAAATACCGCCCGAGTCGTTCTTGCGGTATTGTGGGGCCATTTTTTTGGGATGATTGTGTATCCTTAGTATTATTTGATCGGTGGACACAACACTAATAATCGTTCCCATAGATAACCTATCACGTCCAAACACAATCAATCATTTTACTACTAGTAGTACTTTATAATAGACACGAGTGAGTAAACCAAGCCTCCAAGGGTTGTAAACTTACAAACTAGCATGCGTGATTGACAAATTCAATATGGCTGACTTCAATATCACAAATAGTTTCATAACGGAGTAAGCTATTTGGAAAATTCCTTGAGTTTCGTGGAATATTGCTTTGTACTTCGAAGTGAATAAAATTTAACTGAATAACGTAAACATAACTCTTTTGAAGAGTTCAGGAAGTTTAAATATTGTGAATGTGTTATATATGAACTAATATTATGCTTGCAAATCAGTTTCTTTTTTTAACAGAGAATATCTATCATAATTTTAATTTTAACCAGTAATTTGTTGATATACGCAAACAAAGGTTTATTTTCACATATTCTATTAAACACGTTGTTGTTAAAATATTTAAATTAAGTACGTGAATATTTTTATTAAAACTACGAAGTGTAATTCAAGAACGATATAGCGTAAAATGACGACACTCATATAAACAAATAAATGAATATTTAGATCCCGGATTAGATGGCAACATTTGTTTTGAAAATTACTTTCAGGTATTTTATAATAGTGAAAAATGACAAAACAATGTTATATTAAAAAATATGAATTTAAATTATTATTTTAATTTAAACTGTATTTATAATTATTATTAGTTATTGCTGGTCAATTTAATATTGTGATGTATGTATGTATGTACCACTTTATTGCACATTAACAAGTAGGTATAATATAAAAACAACAGTTACATATATATATATAAATAAATATGTACAAAGGCGACAGGGATATCTTCCCGCCAACCCATGAGAAAATGAGAAAGGATTAAATACAAATGGAGAAAGACAAACTATACATAAAAGAGACCAATAAAAAGTTAAGTTATGCATGCATACGTTAGTGTAAGTAGATGTAGTTAGTACCTCTTGCTGTACCTCATATGTCTCAATACAACCATGGTTCTCTCAACGTAAACTAAGCTGAATACAGTTAACGTGTGTACTGTGACTGTGGTAACTATATGCCCCAAATTTGGAGTAAAATAACCTAAGACCGTTACTTACGCCCCGAATTCGGAGTAAAATAATCTAGGACCGTCACTTACGACCCCAACATTTTAAATTATCATAAATTAAAAAGTTAAATTATTATCATAAAGTAAAAGACATTCATAGCGTTTTGACCAGTTGTAAAGGATATCTTACATCTAAAGTATTTAGTTTATGGGTAGGATTGCTAATTCAGATTAGAGATACCAACAATCTGGGTACTTTTCTAATACACATCAAAGATGTAGCTCGATAAGCAAAAAAATATTACCGACATTTAAAAAAAACCTCTGTTTCTTGCGTCTCCTGAAAACCAGCATTTTGTTCTTTACGACAATTGAACCCAAGGCTAGGTTGATATATATATAATATATATATGATATGAAAATTTCAAAATGAATTGCCTCGTTTCCAATCCTTGAGTAGGTACATAATACTGTGAAGGTCACAATATTTCGATGATACCGATGCATGACGTCAATTTATTTGTCGTACACGGGTCCATCTAGTCGAATTTTCGAGCATTTTCGAGCTACAGCAAATGCAATAACGACCAAAGAACAATCTCGAATGTCCTCGCATACCTATCCTAAACGAAATTGGAATACCGTCCCTGGGGACCATTGTCGGTTATATTGGGTTCCATTTTCAATACGGCGACAAGCGTGGTCGCAACATGGTGCATTTTACATTGTTTTTTGACAGCTTGCAAATTGTCACAACCGCCGTGACATGGAAATGTGACATTTTACTTTCTGATTTCAATTTCCAATAGCTGTTGTATTGCAACTTTTTATAAGGGGGATGAGATTCAAAATAGATTATTAATAAGTACTAAATACCGACAAAGGTAAGGTTATAATGACATGGTTATTTTAGAATTTTCTTAAATGTTGGCTACACAATTACCAAAAATAATCTAACTTTAAAATAATTTATTTAACATCAAAATTACATAAAAAATGCAATTCGGACTACCAATATTACTTAAACTTATGACATATCGTATCTAATCCCGTATTGGCGTATATTTGTAATGAACTATATATTCGGTGACAATAGAAAAATAAAATAAGGAAAAACAAATATGGTTGCGATTATACGCAAAAAAATGCATTTGAGAAATGACTAAATATTATTAGAGAAGTTCGTTTTCACTGAAATATAAGTAATGAACAGATTCATACAAAAAATGAATAAAAATAACAAGTTTAGGTGTATAAGTTGACAATATTACCTGTTTTTAATTTTTATTTTATTTTGTTTTTATTTAGTATTTGGACACTTAGAGACGTTATACATCTCTAAGTCTTGCATTCGCAAATATTTATATGTATAGATATATATTTAATGATCCTGACGCTTAGAGACATGTACATCTCTATGTCACTTTTATATTGTAATTTAGTTCACGCATGTAAAATACGAGCACAGAATATTGTTTCTCACCAGACTAAACATGGCTAGTTTTTATTAATTAATAAAGCCCGCCTTGCTTGAACATGTCATGCTCGCTTAAAAGGCTCTGCTTATGGTGGCGTCGTTGATCGGGTCGCCACTTTCCCGAAGAAAGGTTGAGGGAGGCGATGGCTGAGATATGCGTCATACTCGTGAACGGGTGCTGTTTGTGGAGACCGGTCTGCTTAGGCTAACTGGGGCAACACATTTACGTAACTTTTTATTAATCATATTTACTTTTAGTTTAATTGGCTTTAGACACAACATTCGGTGCTTGATTATCCATATTTTTTTTTATTATATAGAATATATAGATCAAGACACTTGGAGACCTTATACATCTCTAAGTATAATTTAGAAATAGTATGTTTATTGTATACTAGAATCACTTAAGTACTTTTTTATTATTATTTAAATTCAAAATTTGTTTCTAACTGTTGATGATGGATTATTATAATTTGGAAATTTATGTAGAAGACACAGTTCAGGTAAGAAAGTATATCAAACTTGTATGTAATTCATTTTTAATAGTCAGATTTGGACTCATCTTTTTTCTTTGGGATTTTTCTGAAACTACAACCTATTGTTGGTTAATCTAACCTTGGTTTGATATGTTTTCTTATAGAACAACGCACTATATGTATTGTTTAGTTTTGATGTACTGTTGTTTTGAAAAAATAAGTCCCGCCGAGTTTCTTGCCGGACATAATTCTTCTCGGGTCAGAGGTGTAGGGTTAGAACCGGTGTAGTTTGATTTTTTTTCTCTCTCTTTTACTTTGACGTGTAAAAGTGCCCTTGTGGCCTACTTACTGAATAAATGTTTGAGTTTGAGTTTGAGTTCAATGAAACCATAGTTAAATAATAAATAAATATTATGGGACAATCTTACACAAATCAACCTAGTCCCACAGTAAGCTCAACAAGGCTTGTGTTGTGGGTTTCTAGGTGATGATATATATATAATATATATATACATATTAATACTTAAATACATAGAAAACATCCATAACTCGTGCGTGATTGCAAAGCAATGAAGGTAAATCCGTTTGTTTATTATTATTATTTTACTTTTCAATTGACCCCGAATATCGATACCTAAACTATTGACATTATTCGAATTACTTAGAGTTTCAAATTATGATTACCTTATAAGTTGATCTATTCGAAAAGCAACGTAATCCATACTAATATTATAAATGGGAAAGTGTATGTGTGTGTTTGTTTGTTTGTTTGTCCGTCTTTCACGGCAAAACGGGGCGATGAATTGACGTGATTTTTAAGTGGAGATAGTTGAAGGGATGGAGAGTGACATAGGCTACTTTTTGTCTCTTTCTAACCCCCCACTTCCCTAAAATGGGGGGTGGAAGTTTGTATGGTTTGTTACCCCCAATTTAACGCGAGCGAAGCCGCGGGCAAAAGCTAGTGAGCTTATAAAAATATGATGAAATATACATCGAAACTACGGACAACTTGTTTAGTCGTCTCGCCAAAGTTAAAAATGTGAAAAACTGCTTTTATTCAAGTATCATTAAATCTAGGCTCGTAGCAAACATAATATAAATCTCGGAATATTAAATTTATGATAAAAATATCATCCCCGGTCTAGAGATGAGATAAAATTTCAGTCGAAAAAAATATAATTCATTTTTCCAACCAGAGGTTCCGTTCGTAAGAGAACTTAATGCATTTGGTTTCATTTTAAGGCTTTTGAGAAATTTAATAATAGTTAATTGTCTGGTTTAATATTGGTGCCAAATTGTCATTATTTTTGGATTTTGATTTGTTTTGTAACAAAGTTACAGTACACTTAAGAGTCCGGTAGCGATTTGAAAACGAAAATCGCAGGTGAAACGAAATAACGCACATGAATTGCATTTGATAAGATAGTTTGAAGTCTTGTTATTGCAAAAAAATACTTTTGGTATACATTTATTATTATTTAATACCCGAAAACTCAATTCTTGCAGAGCTTGTTTAGTGAGGACGTTGATTAGTGCAATCTTGTTACTTGATTTTTTATTATTATTTGTTATGCCCTCTAATATGTTTTTATATTATCTGATTAAAGCGTAAAGTCAAGTTTATTTCTACATTTCAATTTTTATGAAATACTTTATAAAATTCCTAAAAACACCACGTAATCTTCGGCAATTTTTCTTAAAATTGTTCTAGGTCAACATACTCTTGCTTAAAAAATATGTATGAAAATGAAAAAAGCTGTTCCTTTTATTCCTGAAACGACTTATTTTCCAATGTAATTAAATATTTTACATACTAGTTTAACATCATTTTAATCGAAAAAAATCTTATTCTTTTCACATTTTCAAGCAAAAATCGCGAAACAGCTGTTAGATTAATGTGAATTATTTATAAATGAAACATAAAATCAAAAAAGTGTTCCACTTATGTAGTTTTAAAAGAAACTATCTCTTGATATATGTATACAAACTAATAGTAGTCTTATTACTTATTGTAAAATAGTATCGAATAGTTGAGCAAAATCGAAAAAAAACTTTAACGGACTCTTAATGTAACTTCTATGGTTAGGTATCATAAATTAATTATACGTATTTTGCACAATTTTATACATTGTGTTAGATTTAATTATTGATGTAAATACAAAAACAAACAAAACACATTATTAATACATTCTACTAGTACTTCTGGTTTGAAAACCGAATTTTTATATTTTTTCGCAGACTTTGATTTTTAATTTTATACAAATAAGAAACTGCACATTTTTGTTGTATGTTTTGAAACTATAAATATTAAGCTTTAGCATTTATTGGATTCTACATTTAATAAACTTGCATATAATATCTCTTGAAGTTAAATTACTTAAACGAGCGTAAAATATCCAACAAAACCTTTAAGTCATACACTAAAGAATTTCTTCGTTTCACTTTAAAAACTTTCAAAGTACATTTTGGCAAACAGTCAAACTCTATCATTCGGATTGAAAATTGGCCGTCATATTTCAAACTTTGAACTTTTCAAACACATTTTATAAGTTACATGTCCTCGTTCTTATTCCGTTGTGAAAGGGGCCTTTATTGCTTGTTTCATGTGCATTTTCATTTCGCTTTATGCAAACAAAGATTTTTCTGAGAATATTTCGATTTGTATAATAACTCACGGTCTAGTAGGTAGTTTGATTTTAACTGATAGTATTATGTATCATATCTGATTTTATAGAAGCATAACATTTATTCCAATGTATGTAACATTTATTCCATATACTTTTTTAAGGTTTATACAATGATATCTAAATCATTTTTATCAACAATATAGATAATGACGTCTATTAAATTTACAATGTTTATTTCTTTGTTCTTATTTGTAGTTCACTATATACTAACTCAAACATGAATTAAATGAGGCACTTAACAAAAAAGGTACTTTTTACAGCTTTAAAATTGTCAGTAAAACAAAGGTCACAAATGGCTTCAGCCTTGCGGACCCTAAACTCGGCTCGAGTACTCTCGAGCACGCAAGAGGTAGAAAATGATTCCCTAACGTCTAACGACTGGTTTTGGAGGTTAGCAGAAATGTGGCGTTGAAAAAATAAGAACAGGTTACCTGTTTTAAGAATATTTTACACAATACTGTAATGAAATATGATTTATTTCACACTAACCCACACCCAGTGGGTCATTTTTTAACGTCTGTGAAGGTTACAGGCTACAAATTCTATTTTTTTTTATTAAATTTTTATGAGTTTTTTTTTCATGGGGTCATAAATGACCCTTTTGGCATATTAAAGGGTAAAATTAATAATTAAGAACTGAATAATGATATACGATATAAATTGTTCTTGAATAAAAAAATAATATCAAAGAAAAACGATCTTATCTCTAAGAACATATCTCTTCCAGACAACCTAGTGATAATAATAATTTCCGGCACCCCAGGTTAGTTTCTTTATAAAGTTTTATTGTTTTTGTATTTGAATTTCATAAACGTATTATAAAATCTCCTAGCCGTGTGAAACCGGCGCAAATTGGTTAACTTTTTTATTAAAAAAATATAACCTCCTACCGTTTTTGTGAATTTTGCGTTGTACCCAGGCACACAGTGTAAAGTGTTGTTGAAAACCCTACAAAGAGTAAGAGGTAGAAAATTATTCCAGCCTCGTTAGTAAATATTTTTCCCCGAATCCATTTACGTACCATTAAAAATACAGGAAAGTAACATAATAATTGTTGTTACTGGTAAATTCCGTGTAAAACATTTTTTTTGTAAATATTTAAGGCATGAAGCAACAAAAACACTTAGATCGATACGAACCATTTTAGGGTTCCGTAGCCAAAAAAACGAAACCCTTATAGTTTTTACATAGTGGGTTAGTTACACTCAGAGAGCACTCACCGCCTTACGAGTCCTCTATAATAACGTGTTTAGGATTCTGATGGGACTCCCTAGGTTCTGCAGCGCGTCTGGCATGTTCGCCGACGCCGATGTAGACGGGTTTCATGCAGTAATGCGAAAAAAAATAGTGTCGATTAGAAGCAGAATCCAGGCCAGCCTCATAAACACGTTAGCGGACAGACCGGACAGTCTTTTTCAAAGACACTGGATGTCGGCACTAAATAATAAACCCTCATTCTGGGGATATTTATTATATTAACTAAATTGTGATTTTATTTTTTAGTATAACTAACCTAGTTTATTAGTTTTAATTATAATAGATTAACACAACTGTGGACCATTGGTTGTCTGAATAAAGAAATTATTATTTATTATTATTATTATTATAGGATACTTGTATCCATTGGTTTATTTTATGCATTACTTTAATCTTCGAATTTGTAGTCTTCAACGAGTTTTCGACCTTTAAATAAAAATTGACACAACTTAAAACCAAACTCAACACCAATGCCAATTACGTATACCGTAATTGGCATCAGTCGATTGGCTTATGCCCGTTATACTGGCATTGGCTCTGCCTACTAATTACGCAAGTTTTCGATTTCAATTAGCGTACAATGCCGTATTTGACGCTTGTTAGTGATGCGTGAGTGTCGAGTATCGATGGGTTTAAAGTGATTTAAGTGATTTTAAAAATTGACATAAGTTTTTCAGAGTGAATTGTTTTCAAAATGAATTTAAGGAGCTTTAAGTTACTCCATAATAATGTGCGTATATAATTGTTCTTAATATTAAATAAAATATTAATGACCGCGTTAGCTTATTATAATGTCAAAAGTTACTTTATAGCAAACCACTTAAAACACACCAAAAATCTCATAAACTATGCATTTTTTGACCAATTGTTGTACAATGCTTCTCCATTCGGTACAAGAATGAATTATAAATAAATAGGAACTATTAAAAACGCAAAGCATACCAAGAAAGATACTTTTTTCCTTTTTCAACCTATATCACTAATTATCTGTTTCGAAAAGACTTTAATCTTCAATCTCGGAAGAAATTCCGCTGCAGCTTTTATTTCTAAGTTTCCAATTCGACTTCGGGCCACAGGCTGCAATCACCTGCGCCACAGGTAGGTCTTAGTTGGGTCTTAATTTTAACGTTCTGGCACACTGCGCTGTTGCGAGTTAAAGATTAGTTTAGTCTTTGTACTAAAAGGGGAATCGAGTGCAAACTATAAAGTTTATCTGACTTCTATGAGAATTATTGCACCTATAGAAGTTACAGGCGTTAATAGGATAAGGTGACCGCCTACCAGCTGACTGTATACTTGTTTTCCACTGATTATCAAATAAATGAAATCTTCTTTTGTTTAAGGGCGAACATGTTTAAAGGGGCAACGCACAGTACCAAATACGAATCAAATAAAGTGATTCGCTGTTGCCAAGAAAAAACACGGAAATGAATAGATATTATGTAAGAAAACCATACGGAATTTTTATTGCACTTATACCTACTTAGGATAAGACTTTTTTTTTACACCACGACGGTGGCAAACAAGCATACGGCCCGCCTGATGGTAAGCAGCTACCGTAACCTATGGACGCCTGCAACTCCAAAGGATTCACATGCGCGTTGCCGACCCTTTACAAAAAGGAGGATTCACTGTGTTGATAACTAAAAGGAACAAGAGGGTCCCTCATCGTCTTTGAGCTCTTTGGCAACCTAACTCACCAGCAGGAACACAACACTATGAGTAGGGTCTTGTGCTATTTTGCTGTGGTTTTCTGTAAGGTGGAGGTACTTACCCAGTCGGGCTCTGCTCCAGATTTGAGCGAGATGACATTCGCTAAACGTGCCCTACCACACTTAGCGAGACGCCATTCGCAATGCCCATACCTCTCTTTTTGGCGTAGTTTAAGGACATACCCAAGTCCGTCCGTAGTTTAAGGACATACCCCGAATCCAAGACTTCAACCATTGTACAAATTGGTAATAACAGATATATAAAACAAAATCGAGTCGGTTACACCATTTATAACTCAAGAACGATTAAACTGAATTTAAAGATGTTTGATTTTGAGGATTTATATCCGCCCCGAATAGCAGAAATACGAAGTTTGCCGGGTCAGCTACTAGTAGTAGCAAAACAATTAATTGTATAAAACCACTACTACTAATTTATTGTACTCGATATCCAAGTGCATCCCCCCAAAAATGTTATTATACTCGTAATATGTAGATAGTGTTTATAACAGTTTTACTAACCAATATTTAATCATATAATAATAACGATGTATGTAATTACTAACAAAAATTTGGATCTTTTATAATCCGAAATAAATATTATTCATTCATTCATTCATTCATAAAACAAGTACATGATTATTAAAAACTACAGTAACTGTGTAGATAATAAATGATGTAAATCTATCCGGAAGCATTTCTCTAACCTAAGTGGCGCAATCAGCAGGATACCCTGCATTCAATTTGCCAGATTCATCCTTAATTTAATTACGCATATCTATCAAAACAATGTGCGTTTTTATATCACGGTGGTAGGAAACAAGCATACGGCCCGCTTGATACTAAGCGGCCTCCGTAGCCTATAGACGCCTGCAACTCCACAGGTATCACATCCGCTTTGCCGACCCTTCAATATAATGGAGTATTAGACATTGTCAATACACTGCATCCTTTTTGGTCTTTGCTTTGGCCACGTTCGTGGCAATCACGTCAGTAGTTAAGTTGCTATTCACTGTCAAGTACGAGTAGCTCGCCTTCTTAAGGTCTCCTACGTGGACTGTTGGAAGTTCATTGAATTGAGGTGAAAAAACTTATAGTAGCAGTTACTAGTCCGAACACGTCTGCTTTTAAGATCAGACAGTTAGCGGCGCTAACAAAGTTAGAAACGGTTTTAAATATAGACTATAGGGGAGTGAATCTAATGGGAAAAAGCGAGTTTGTTCATTATAAAATATAAGGGTTACACTCACGTCACTTATGTCACTTCGCGTGACATGTTTCGGAGAGCCTACGTCTCTATCTTCAAGCACTAAGATAGAGCACTCTTAGTGCTTGAAGATGGAGACCCAAGCTCTCCGAAACATATCGCGCGAAGTGACTAAAGTGACGCGAGTGTAACCGTTATATTTTATAGTGTTAGTATGTCTCACGAAAGTTTAAATTTAATACTTTGTTTATTAGTGATTAGGTGAGTTTCCAGTTCAATATTTATATAAATTTATTCTTTTGAAATATATTATAACCAAATCGTTTGTAGCCAAATACAATCTAACTGTATTCGAACGGTATTTAGTATTCAATCTATATACAAGTCTGTTGTCTGCACAATTGAAAATACATTTTATTATTCTGAACTCTGAACTCGAAACATGGAATCTGAAACTACAACTGCAATATTATCTGTTCTGACTAAAGAAACAAAACATTACTTTGCTCTTTACCTTTCTAGAATAAAAATACTAATGCAACTTTCTGTCTCAGGTGTAAAACAGTGTCGGTATATGATAGTTTCAAAATTCCATTACCCTTACATTACAGAATTCGGAAGCATAATATATTGCCTGTCGATATAACTTACTCGCATCACTAGTCACTGCGAAGCACGCTAACTGGATGCGGCAGGATTTTGTTTTTTTTTTATGCGCCATTGACACAAAATTTTTTGCTCGCTTTTAAACGCAACGTATTTGACTGAAGAAGTTAGGTGCGTGAAATAATTATTTATGGAGAACGAGAGCATATTTTCGCGGCGAATACTGAGTTTCAGTGATGAGATATTTAAGACATTCTAAACCAAAAGGTACCGATTGGCGCTTACGCTTTCAATGCTCAAAAGCAATATTAAATCTGTACAACGTAAGCGCCTTTCGCCCAATGGTAATTTTTCATGTAGACTATCACATGTATACACCGATCAAATAATACAAGGGATACACAATCAGCCCAAAAAAATGGGCCCACAATAGTACCGCAAGAACGACTCTTGCGGTACTTTCTCTGACAGTCTTGTTACGGTATAGGACTGGCCGGTTACAAATTTTCACAAGCCATATTTTCAGTAAATCTTGTTTGAGTCTGCAAATCCTTTAGATTGTTGCTCGAAGCATATATGTTACAAATTTCTAGGTTATATCTTCATGGCATTTTATGTCAGTCTATGTTTTATATTATTTCAATTAACGGCTTAAATTCACAAATTGAATGTTAAATCAACATCAACCTTAATTCATTACTTGTTTTCCATTCAACTTAAATCCATTATTATATAAATTGGCACAGAATCTGGAGCATAACCTTATTTATGTTTTATTTACCAACTAATTCTAACGGAGTTAATTCAATTTATTCCAAAAATAAACTTTGAGGCCCTTCAACTGTATAAGTAAACTCAACTTTGAGCCTACGCAATATAACTTCAAATTATAATTTTAAGTAGCAATTATATGGATAATTAAATGTACATCTTGTAGAAAATCCTCGTTTAACAAGAAAAGTTGAAATTATTTTTATAAAATCCGACGGATAGATATAATGTCAATATAAACCATTGATTTAATGTCAATGATATAAACCCCCTGTAATTTTCTTTTCTCAAACATGCTCGGAAATGTTCCTGTTACGTTAGTAATTAGAGACCAGTAGGGACTCTATTCCAAGGCAGGTTCAGCGCGACGTACGTAAAGGATTTTCATACAACATTAAATCACTCAGCCAGTAACTGAAGCACTAAACAAGTAATTTTATTTCCTTACATGTTTGAGAAAAGCACTATACATGCTTCGACCGTAATCAGCTTACCTGGCTTCGTGCCAGGAAAGCTTACTTACTGGTCTCTGCAGTAATGTACTATTATTTAAGTGCGTGTCAAATAAACATCTTTACACCATAATAACTAAAAATTTAAACCTGCACCAACGATGCTTCTCTGTTTGGCAAAAAGGTTGACTGGCAGACAATGCCTTTCGGCAATTAGTGCTCTTTTATAACTGCATATTTATATCACAATATAATATTATTATAACGCCTATTAAGTTAATCCGAGAATAGAAGAAAATTTGCATATTCTTTGTTATATAAATTATTTGGTATTTAGCGCCACAACTCCGACACGTCGTCAGAGATCGCTTTTTTACTAATAAAATAATATCTAATTAAATAAAGATAAAAAAGTCTTGATTTACGTTTATAACTTTTTATATCGTAAATTTAAATTTAATTTTTAAACATTACCTTTATAATCTAAAAGTCTTCTTTGACGTACACTATATTATGTACCTAATCTTTAAATTAGGCATCAAAATTGTTCATATTCATGAACATAACCACTTTTTGTTTCTGAGTCTTTATTCCATAATGCCTCCATCATTAAATATATTATGTGTGTATTATATTATTACGTATGTAGTTTAAGTATTTGTATGGTACATTAA
The DNA here is from genome assembly GCA_947086415.1 of Pammene aurita. Classification (NCBI taxonomy): domain Eukaryota; kingdom Metazoa; phylum Arthropoda; class Insecta; order Lepidoptera; family Tortricidae; genus Pammene; species Pammene aurita. Next base: position 4,296,056 of record OX352314.1, on the reverse strand, counting down.
TGTACCTATATATTTATTAGTGTTTACCTGCAGCTTTATGTGTTTTGGAAGTTTTTATTGGTATTTTTTGTGCATAGTTTGTCTTTCACCATTTGTATTTAATCCTTTCTCATTTTCTCACGGGTTGGCTGGAAGAGATCCCTATCACGGATAAGCTCGCCTTTGTGCACATCTTTTATAATGTTACTGTTGTTTTTATTATACCTACTTGTTTATGTGAAATAAAGTGATACATACATACATACAAATATAACAAGCTCCCTTGGCTTGGAACCGGTATTTGCTTCATACTAAAAAACCGGTATTTTTTCGGTCTTTCGTTTACTACTTCATTTTTAATCGAACAATCTTATAATACGAAGTCATTTCCTAAATACAATTTCTACATAAATACCATAAAATATTGGGTTTTTTGCGAAAACCGGTTTCAAGCACTGCTCCTTGCACATCGTAAATACGACCCCACTAGGGTTGTCACATAATAAAACCGAGCCCCAGTTGTCACATCCAGTAGCTGTATAGTTCTCGCGGTCTCCTGACGCCAATAACATTGAGTGACAGTGACATGGCCATATTGGATGCGATACGAATTTCACGCGCTAGGATTGGCATTGATTTTGTTTTTTAATTTCGTCTCGCTGAAGTTTTTATTGTTTTTTTGGGTGAATCATGATAGTTTTTTGGGTGAATCATGATAGTGAACAAAACATAGTTTTAACTGGAACTGTGGAAAAAATTAAGCCAAAATATTAATTTAAATTTAAGGAGATCGTTTAACGTTTTCTGTGGTGACTTTGTTGCTAATTTAGTTTTTTATTCCTTTGTAAAAGCTGCTTTAGTTAAGTATATCTACGTATTGAGTATCAACCTCATTGTAAACCAGCTTTACCGTTTTCAGATACATTTATTAAATCCCTACTAATACTATAAAGGCCGTCTGTCATTTACCAGTTCACGCTTAAACCACTCAGCCGATTTTAATAACATTCGGTATGGACATAGTTTAATCCCTATAACAAGCAACTATATATGTATATAAAAGAAGAAACTGACTGACTGACTGACTGACTGACTGACTGACATATCAACGCACAGCCCAAACCGCTGGTTTGGCACGTAGGTTCCAAATTTAGCACGTAGGTTCCTTATAAAGTCTAGGGATGCACTAAGAAAGGATTTTTCAAAATTCACCCCCTAAGGGGGTAAAATGGGGGTCCAAAGTTTGTATGGCGAATCAAGATTTGTTAGACTATTTTATTCTAAACTTCACAGGAGTATTCCTAACGATAAATGAATAAACACGTGTTTCAGGTGTTTTGAAAATCCAACCCCTAAAAGTGGTCACAAAGACTGGAAATCAACATGGGTATCGTATCCTTTTTGAGTACTTATAGTACGCGGGCAAAGCCGCGGGAAAAGGCTAGTAAGATATATGTAATAAATTATTCTGCTATTACATGTTATTTAGACGGGCAAAATCTAGTATACGTATATTTACATAATAATGATAACTAGATATTAATCCTAAAGTTTTAGTCATCAAAAAAAATGCATTTATTTTTCAATTTGAGACGAGAATATGCTGCTAGTCGCAGAAAAAAAAATACTTCGCAAGATCCTCGGGCCGAAACAACGACCGGATGGTAGCTGAAAATTTCTAAAGAACGTGGAAATAGAAGACCTGGTGGCTGAACCTAATATTATAGAAGAAACCAAAGCTCACAGACTCCGCTGGCTTGGCCACCTTGAGAGGATGGGGGAAGATCGGAAAGTGAAGAAGGCATACCGTGGCTGCCCGGAAATGCGACACCCTGTTGGACGTCCACGATATCGCTGGAGCGACATGGCCGAGGCGAATCTGCGCGAACTCCAAATCTGCAATTGGCAAGAGCTAGCGCGGGATCGAGGAAAGTGGCACTCTCGTATTGGAGGCCAAGATTCACTTTGGGTCACTGAGCCAACGGAGTAAGTAGTTTAAATTTGTATTTATTTTCGAATATATAATTAGTCGCGTCTTTAATGGGGGAACACAAAATGCCGATGCTGCAACGCAGAAAAAGTGGTGGCGTATTTTAATTTTTTTTTAATAAAAAAAAAAAATCCGGTTTCTGGTACGATAAGTCTTCTAGATTTCCTTTGTGCCTTGAAGCAGGGGAGGGGTAGGGCTACACGATAATGCGGTGCTGCAAGCCCCCGTGCGTGGCCTTGTCATTAGCAGCAGCATCAAAAGATTGTAGATGTATGCAAAAAAAAATCACAAACTTATTTAAAAGAAACTAACCTTTATCTCCTTTAAGTTCCACATTCCCTCGATACCACACGATCCTGGCAGCAGGCTTCGCGTTCTTCGCCTGGCACTCTAGCACAACATCCTCCCCCTCTTTCACTTCCAGCTTTGGGCTGGGGTGGTTCGTGATCTCCACTGAGGTCGGGGGCGCTGTGGACAAAAGAGGAAGTTAGTGAGAAGTGTTATTAGAATTATCATCGCGATATTATAAAAAAATACAGTCAATGTTAATACAAATCCTGCTCAATGTCCACGGCCTCCTAGCCCAGTCGGTATTGACCCTGCCTATGAAGCAGAAGGTCCCGGGTTCGAATCCTGGTCAGGGCATTTATTTGTGTGTTTATCTCAAATATTTGTTCCTGAGTTATGACTGTTTTCTATGTATTTAAGCATTTATATATATCTATCTATTTCGCATCACCCACGCAGAGTAACATTGATCCCCCGCCCCTGCCCTAGAAGTAAAAAACCGTGACGAAACCGGACCTGATTTCAATACGGCCTAGTATTCAATACCAATGGGTTTAGGTTACCAAATGGACCCCTAGCCTCAATTGAGCCGTGGCAAAAGCCGGTATTGTACTGATGACCTTACTTATGAATGTCATCGCCCTTGTTGTATCAGAAATTTTATAAACAATAATATTTAAAACCGCCAATCTTTATTTTGACATCGAAAAACAATTATCGACTGAATTTCGCGTATAAAATTGATTAATTAATAAAATAACCGTTGCGGTGTCCAAATTGAAAATTTCGCAACTTGTTTTATCATAATTGCAGCTTTATTTTACCGAAAACGCGCATTTTAAAAGAAAATGAAAAATTTTGGGGCATTTTAATTAACCTAACGACCATAAATCACGAGTTTAATAGATAAAGAGGCATAAATTTAATATTAGCGGAAAAACGTCGGATTAGTCCAATTATTATTAATTGAACCCGTGAAAAATTACCTGTCAAAGACAATGTAATACCTGGACCTATAATGTCTTCACAAAATCGCGTTCCCAATCAGGCCATCGCGTCACTAGCGCAGCTAATTTCAGTTTAATACATTTAGTTCGGCGATTTGACGCTCTCAAAATAATTCAACTTTCATCAAACAGATAGCGCTGTGGCACCTAATACCAAGAACGAGATATTGCCGTAAAATCTCCGTTTCATACATTTTGATCGGCGATTTGACGCTCTCAAAATAATTCAACTTTCATTAAACAGCACTGTACCTAATACCAAGAACGCTGGATATTGCCGTAATATTAGAGAAAGGAAATTTTGTATAGAAATCGCTGTCCAGGTTTAATATTGTCCTTGCTGCCTGTACATTATATTATTTGATTTGCGAATTGGGTTTTTAGGGAAAGATATTTTTAAAACGTTATTAGCAGCACAATTTTGTTCTAATTTCGTTACCGTAAAAAAAAACTTTCCTTTACAAAAAAAACTGAAACCACTTTTCAATTCTGTTTCCTATATTTTTTAGGTAATGATCAAACACGTTTAAACACGATCCAACTTCAAAACAACTCCAATGCATTAACTACACAATGCAGCTAGCGCCTAACCGTCTAAATCAAATATATCATAATTTGCTTGAAAATTATTGCTATGCAACTCCAATACAACTTCAATATTGGTTGTGTATTGGAGTTATGTTTGAGACAGATTGTGTCTTTAATGTATTGTTTATGTATTTTAAAATTAGAATACAGTACAATATTACTTGTATCGTTAACGATATCGACTAAAGTCATAAAAAATATCTATTCCACAGCCTTTGGTAGTCTCTTACACGAACTAAATATCATTATTTTCACTAAAAGCTCAATTTAGAAATAAAGTGCATTTTAAAGGGAAAGCCACTTCTGAAATAAACTTAATATTGTCAAGCGCAAACGAAAAGTACTTGAATTTCAAAATGTATACCATGTTCTGGTTATTTATTGCATGGATCGTTTAGTTGAGGTAAGTGGACTAGCAACTTGAAAGCCTACTAAATACACAACCTAAGGGCTGTCAATTGTGTTTTTTTAACGAATATATATATGTGAACTGAATTATATAATTTTCATGATGAAATTGCAATTTAATAATATTAAAACTTCTTTAATTAAGACCGGTTAAAAACACCTTTTTTGGGTTATTTAGGAGCATTTTTATAACGAGCCAATTACGTGTTGTCTTCTGCCTATCAAGACCCAAGAACAACAGAACTAATTGGATCACCGAGAGGCTTAAAATAGTTATAATAAATCTGGGAGCACGGTAGTGCCCCCACCAAGACCAGCAAAATAAACACCAAAGGCACGGCCTTACCATTCTTTTTCCGAACCCATTTAGGCTATTTTCGACCCTCTCTAACTCTGGTGTGGATAAAGCTAGAAGTTTGAAATTTCTGTGAAACATAGAAAGAAGATATATTCCCAAAATCATTTAATTTTAACCTATAATTTTAGCATAAGTCAAATTTCCTTAGTTTTGTCACTGACTGACTGACTGAGATAATCATAATCTTTCAGCAATAAGCTAAAGCCAAAACCGTTTTCCACAAACTTATTTTAGAGATAAGTTTATAGAATAGTTTTATTTAAATTATTGTAGTTTATTCTGTATATAAATAATTTATATTTATTATAAAACTATATACATCTAATATTGAAACGGTCACAATATAATGTTGTTAGTAAACTCCAGTGGATCCCCACTGGAGGAGGAGGAGTTCTATGGATACTGGCTTGGTTTTTCATTAGCTCTCTTTGCGGTCGTAGAACTGCCGCGTTGCGAGACTTGCGTTTTTGTTCCTGTAATGTTTTTGATGGAATAAAATATACAAACAGATTTTAAGTTTAGCCTGTAAAGGTATGTGCCATTTTATCTTTGTGAAAACGAATTATAATATTACTGTGTATTTTACCATTTCATTTGGTTGCTTATCTTAAGTATAAAAGATTTTATATTTACTGCTAGCATATACCTGATCCCTGAGCTTTACTTATTTAGTTTTGTCCCCCACTTTTACTCGTTATATGTAACAGTGACATCATCCCCGAATATATTAAACCAATACATTGAAAACAGAAGCGAAGATAACTAAGATTTTCATCAACATAGATATATCTGATAGCGATTAAAACTGGAACATGCAACACTTTAATTAAACCTCAACTCCATAAACTTAGCCCGTTAGTCAATCTAAACAAAGCACAAGTAACAGGATATTGCCGACAACAGTTCCGCACCCCTGCCGCCGCACAAAGGTGCCAGGCCGGCTTTGACGCGGCCAGGGCCCGTCAACCGTCGGTCCGGTTGTCAATTTAGATGTTTTTGCCTTTGTAAGTTTACTCGACGCTTGATTGAGTGCGGGTAGTTTTGATTTTGGAACTTCAAAAGGATGTTCGAAACTATACTAATATATAGTTATTGATGGGTATCAGTAACAGAATGTGTTATGTACTGTATTTATATTTCATCAACTGTCATACATACTTTATACGACTGTGTTCTCAATGTAGGTAGAAGATTTTTCTCTCAACATAGCGATCACGTACTTTCAAATAAATACTTGATAAAAATTAAAACGATATTTCTTTGTAAAATTGTAGGTTTAGTGTAAAAAAAATTAACGGAATCACACTCTAAAATTTTATAAATATTTTAAATCTGCTGAGCAGAAAATACACTCCGGTATCGCCTTAAGCTCAGTTTACACGAAATTAGTGACATTTCAAAACTCGTGACCATATCTTTCACACGACCCAACTAATTGAAACTACTCATGACACGTAACGTAACCATTTCTAATAACTACGTCAATCAACTCCACAATAAAGGGTATAATGTCGCACAGTTGACATAACGACTTAGGGTAAGTTAACATGAAATTGTTAAGTACAAAATGCGAAGTCGGTAATGTTTGGTTTCCGTGACTTAACGTACGGAAGTAGGAATCGTGATTGTAAGCTGGACAAGACTTTTTTTGTATGGGTTTAATTTTATTAGGCTAGTTTTCTGTTGTATAGTTAGTATTTTGTTAAGAAGGCAAAATGTAGGTTCTTAAAGGGTAGGCAACGCGTATGTATACCTCTTCAAGCAAAAATCGCGAAACAGCTGTGAAATTAAAGTGAATATGCAATTTCATAAGAAACGATCTTTCGAAATATTTATGTGTACAAACGAATAGTATCTAGTCTTGTTAGTTACTGTAAAATAGTATCAAAAGTTGAGCGAAATCGAAATCCATATTACTGGACTCTTAACTAAGAGTCACGCGGTGTGTGGATTCTTGCCTTTTAAGTTTTATATTACTGAAATAATAGGAATGTACAAATGTATGAAAATTTATTTTGAAATCGATTCTTACCCAGAAATATATTTGATCTGCTTTTTCTTGTATATACTATCTTCACTACTAATACAGCTATGACACACTAAAATTTATCTATATGATAGCCACTTGCAAAAGTCGATTAGGCACTTAGCTTCTGCAAAATACTATTAAACCTAAGTGCACTATTTTCCTCTCCAAACTTTTTAATTGCCCAAACCAGTTAAAAGCGTCTATCTTTCAAACCCCGGTCTAAACGCCAATTCTAACCATGAGAAAAGGTAATTATTGACTTATTCGCCTGCCGGGGGAAGATAAGACCGTAATTAAAAGGAGCAGGGGTTCCGTAAAGTTTTTTATACAGTTTAGGGACCCTTAGTGTGATAGAAGTTTGGAGGCGATCTGAATTAGGAATTACTTTAGTAACGTTACTTAGATTGTATATTGAGAACTTTGTGATGAGCTTGTAAGGCATGCAAATTTCGAACCGAAGTGTTGGGTTTGATCTCTGGTTGGTACCATCAAGTTTCTTGGAACTTTCATTTCATATTCGCATGTTGATTTTTGGTGATCAAAGACATCATGGAGCCTATTTACTTTAGATCTATTTTCGATTTGGCTACTAAAAAATACTGCGTAGAAATAAAAACATTATACTTCGTCAATTTATCTTAAGCATATCGTCAGTTATTTTACAAATATTTAACAATACCTATTGAAACTATGCTACGCTGCGACTTCGTCTGCCTAGTAGGCGCTTTTTTTGGATGATTTAATTTTTTTTTTCTGGACCTCAGTGGCAATGAAAGACAATACGTTCCAATTATTCATCCACGATCTGTTTTCTGACAGTGTTGTAAAATGGGGTGGGTAAGGACAAAACCGAAGTTCAAACTTGGATAAACGCTATTGTCAAGGTTATAAAGTGCATGTTCCGATATTTTTGAGTACCTTGGCCTCTCCGTTGTATTTCATGGCGACTGTACATATCTCATATAGTACAGAAGGTGTAAACAAAATAATATATCCTTATTAACAAAGAAATTATGAACTAACTTTTAAGCAAGCTTACTAAAACTGCGATTCGTAAGGATGAAATTCAACCCGCAAACGCTGACAAGAAACCCGCATAAATACACAATGTATGAGTAAACAATGCGCTTTGTGAGTGTTAACACAAGTGTGTCGTGAGTGTAGCAGTTATGTACTTATACTTAAGTTTTTGTGGCAAAAATGTCAATTAACTAGTCTCTAATATCCACACGCTTTGTCAATTTGAAACACACATTAACCTTAACCTTAGTAACACTGACTACTCCGGACCGTAGCTGGCTCAAACGTCCCCATGACACTAGCAGCATTGCCACGCTGAATCGCCAAGGCAATTTGTTGAACCAGGTACGATCCGGAGCGAGGATCGCAACCCCTCTCTCTGAGTCGACGACCCAAGTCTCTAATATCAAATTTATCGATACTTAACTGTTTCGAAGAGACGTTTCATATCAGATACTAAGTTCAATGGCTAAAGTATAAATCCAAAACATTACAAACTTATACAGATGATACAAAGGAAAAAGTGACCTAGGCCTCCGGTGCCCAGGGCTGGGATCGGACCAGCGTCTTCTGCATTCGCGGCAGACGCCTTTACCACTTGGCCAAACATTACCAAAACATTACATGTACAAAAATGCCAATCTCGGAACGCAGTTCTCCAACTGCCAAGCCAGTGTGCCGGACACAGATCTAATTTAGATCTGTGGTGCCGGAGTTTACAACATGTCATTGTGATCATTTGAATATTAGATGTCTATATTTTCATAGTAATAGTAGTTTATGTAACTGTTACGTAATAAGGGTCCTTAAAACATGAGTGTGAATTTATGAAACGAGCCGCAGGCGAGTCTCATAATAAGATCACACGAGTGTTTTAAGGCCTAATTACGTACAGTTGCATACACTACTTTATCTACACTCATATTATATATATTAAATTAAGTGTTCGGAAACCATAGAATGGCCGCCATTGCACCGCCACGGCCAACTCGATTGTGCCGGCGGTCGGGGGAAGCGTGTCGGCGGCGGCGCGGGCGCGTGCAGGTGTACATTATGTTATCAAAACTCATAACACATCAATAGTTGAGCATGTAAAGTTAAAATTACGTTACTGCCACACATAAAAAGCTTATCATAGTAAAATCGGTTGTGGTAATGCTAGCCATTGCCTACCGTTTTTGAACACGTTTTAGAGGACTTACAATGTGAGTGTAGATAAATAGAATTACGCTTTTCAATCTCGTACCTAGCTCAACGAGGACCCAGTGTGTTGACGATGAGGGACCTTCTTGTTCCTTCAGGCATCAACACAGTGAATCCTCCTTTTTGAAAGGATCGCCAACGTGCATGTGACTCCTATGGAGTTGCAGGCGTCCATAGGTTATGGTAGCTGCTTACCATCAGGCGGGCCGTATGCTTGTTTGCCACCGTCGTGGTATTAAAAAACCTAACTTACTCAAAACGGTACTCAACTGAAAAGATCTTCATTATGTCACAATTTTATAAATTAATAATTATGATTTCATAATTATAGAAAACGTATAAAAGAGCCATTTCGATTTAAACGTATTTATCCCGAGGCAAATTCCGAAACCTGTACAACCAATATGTGCTAAAACATCGTCAGTATCAAATAAGAGGTGTATAAAGGACAGGCCCTTGGGGCCCAATTCATTGCCAGCGCTGGGCAGTGGGCTGTGTGACAAAAGAGCTGTTTGACTTATCCTTGAATGTAGAGAAGAAACGCTAGAGCGGTTGAGAAAAAACGCCTATAATAAATTGCCTATAAAACGCCTATATGGCTTAGATAAGGATCTCATCATTTATATGGTAGACGACTGGTCATAGGCAAAGTTGAAGGTGAACGGCCAAGATACAGGAGCCCAATGCGCTGGTCTGACCAAATTCGCTCAGTCTCAACACTACAGTCCACGATGCTCTTCTCTCGGCGACAGATAGAGGAAGATGGCGTCAGATCATCAGAGAGAAGCTGTTGAATGACCACGTCCCTCTGTGATGAGGAAACCGATGCAATGAGGAGGAGATGCAAAAACACGGGTCACTCGAAACGCACATTAATTAAATACGGTTTCACATAGACTTGTAAAAACTGAAAAGACAATACATGTTACGGGCGCTCCAGTGTATAACAAACTGCCTAATTTTATAACAGAAGCTGTTAGCCTTCCAGTATTTAAATATAAATTAAAAAGATGGCTAATTAAACAATGTTATTATAGCTATAAGGAATTTATAGAATGTAAAGAATTTAAAGTATGTAATATTGAATAAAATAAAATAAAAACTGTAAAATTGTTATTTAATGATGATATTGATGATGTTAAATTAAGTTTTATAATGGGACATATTTTAGTTGTTAAGCGTGACCTGTAATGAGTTATTGCGAATAAATGATGTCTATGTCTATTCCTAATGTTTGTTCCTTAAAGCCACAGCTGAATGGAGCTTATGTCCGCTCGGCCCAATCCCAAGAATTGAAGTAGACACTTTTACTTAGTTGTTAGGATTACTTACGGTTTCTTCAGGATGCTTTCTGGTAAATATTAAATGAAACTATGAATGAATGAGCACGATTAATGGTACGAGCCGAGGATTGAATCCACGAGCCCGGGACTTTCCGATTAAAAATCACACGCCTTATCAGTTGGCTCCTACCTCGTAGCATTCTATCTAACTTATACTAACCACTTGATATGCACATAAGATTTGGCAAACTTTGTTCTCGTGACAGCGCAACAGTCCCTTTTTACACCGCGCGAGGCAGACCCTCTTATTTTCGTTGGCATATGTACTCGTAAATACGAAATAGTACTTATCAAATTATCTTACTAGCCACTAGTAAATAACATGTATAATGTTAATGATTGTCTCACCCGAGGTAGTTGAAAGTGACTTCCTAGGAGAAATACGTCCTAAAGTGACACTCTAAGAAAGTTACGTAATGAAGAGAAGGAGAATGTTACCTCGAAATTGACGTTCTTAGAATGTATAGTATTTACGAATGAAGTTGGGTTGATTGGATGTTTACTATATAGAACACGCAATAAGATTCAATATGAACTAATACAAAAAAGCAGTTATTTACGGTTGCGCTCAGCGCAGGCGACTTAAACTCTCTCGGACCAGCGTAACTTGACATCGAGATCGGAAACAAATATGCGTAATCGGAGAGCGCGGTTGCACTGGTATTACGAGCGCCCGACTAATCAGCGTTTAGGAGGCTATTGGATTATTTCCCAAAAGGGACAAGTAAAAACAGGGTCGTATACCAACATCGAAAGTGACGTCTTCAGAATGTGACCTATTTTTAAATTGACGTTATAAGAAAATCTACTCCGCCTAAGGGTTATATTTCACTAGCGTTTACTTGCAAGTGGCTGCTCTGAGTTGCGATACGCAGACCAGTTTGCCAGGGGTTTGTTTACCAAGGTCCCCTATTGTATGAGTTGATTGCGAGTTTAAATGTATGTGACGGTTATTAGGGTTTTGTTTATGATTTAGAGGGACTAGTTTGCTTTGGAATTATATACTAGAATGAGGGTTACGATCAAGTTTTTTACTGGATGACAGCACCGTGGCGAGTCTTTTTTACAGCAGCTGTCAAAATCCACCAATAAAAAAAAAAGATTAAACATGATTGGTGGTTTATGACAGTTAGACCTGTAGCCACGGTGCTGCCATCTAGTGAAAATCTCGATCGCGGAAACTCTCATTGGTGGGGTATATTTTTATGTAAAAAAAGTAAAAATATTTTAATGAACATAAATAATTTTTATATAAAATTTACAGATTATCAGTGACTCCCACACTAGGCTAAATAAACGAATAAACTTTAAAGTGTACTAAAAATCAAACCACAAGTTATTTTTAAAAATTGTCCAAAAAAAGTTTTATTGTTTAAGGAGTAGAATCTACGCTAAAATTATTTATTGCTCGTATTACAGGCCGCACCCTGTATACACGGAAAATGTCACAAGCGACTTGTAAAAACATAAATTGTAAAGACATACATTAACAAACTTATCTAATCAACTTTAAGAAGAAACTGCCGATAGCATGCCAGTAACTCGCATGCTAACTTAGCCTGCATATGTCCGACTAAAACCATACGTTTCTTGCAACTCAGATTGGCAATTCTTGGCAAAGAATTCAATTTCCGCCCAGTTAAGCAATAAAATCCAATAACCATATATTAAATCATAAATTAGACGACGCATCCCCAGTAATTCCCCAAAGTTGCTCGAAAAAAACAACTTTTCAGGCCCGGCCAGAAACTGCTTACAAAACAGTTTTGTCCAATAATGATTTATGGTACAGAAATTGTTGTACACTTTCTTTTCGGAGTAAATGACAATGGAAGAGTATGGGCCGGCAATTTGTTAAGATTTTCGTATTTTGTTCTTTAGATGGAAAAAGGTGAAAAATGTATTGATAAGGTTTGATGGATGAATTATTCTGCTCGTGTTTTTGGAGCTTTATAGGTACATGTTTGGAGATTTTAAAAATGGATAATAATATTTAAAAAGTCTATCTAAACGTATTCTACTAATATTATAAATGACAAAGTTTCTATGGTAGCTTGAATCCGAATGTTTAGATGTCTAATTACACACATATATTTTATAGAGCGCTGTGTTATGTATGACATTAATAGCTAATTATTAGATTAAGTATAATAGAAAATATGTAAACAAAATATTATTATCTATTTTAATACTTCATAAAACTTTCGTGAGACTATTAACAATATTTATAACGGGTTACTCACGTAATTTAAGTCGATTTTTAAGTCGAGTTCGGCCGCTCATGAGATCATCGTTAATTGATCGAAACATGTCGAGCAAAAATCGACTTAAATTACGTAAGTAACCCGTTATAAACATGATTAAATACTTCATGATTTAATCTATGCTTTTAATGTCTCTAGGTGACGTGATTGTTTGTAGTTACTTATAAATTTATCTCAGCTTTTACTAAATATCCTTCAACAATACGGTACTTTACGAACGCCTTTACGAATCCATTCCAAAAGCGGACTGCAATAAAAATATAAAGACTAAAGACCCTCGGGCAGTCATGGGGATAATTTACAACTTGCATTTCCATACCAAAAAAGCCAAAAACATTTGAACTTTTCTGTCCCTTACATCATTTTGATACTAAGGTACACGATTATCCAAAACGTAGTAAATTTTAAAGGCAAGCACGTGACTTACGTCTTTTTGATGCAAAAAGATACGGGCCTTTGTATAGAAGGCAGTAAATCATGTGTCAGAATATGTCGGTTACGTCTTTCTGGTCAGAAGGCTAAAATTGCAGTCACTATGCGTTACGTATTTTGGATAGCTGCCAGCGAAATATGGGAAGGGGACAGAGATAATCTAGAGCTGTTATGTCCATTGCCTAACACATACCAGTTTATCCATGACTTTAATCTGTTCCAAACTATGTATAACCAGAGGTCACGCTTACATTGGACAACTGAGCGTTGAGCCAACTGAGGCAACGTAGAAAATACGCGGCCAGAAATTTGGGGATTTTTTTGCAAAGGATGGGAGATATTGATTTGGATAATGAATGCTTTTAAATTGTACTGATTTAAACCTACACGATTTTCACTCATTATTTTGTTAAAAACGTATTCTAATTAATGATTATGGTTGGCTATTGTTTTCATAATACCAAACCATCGGATGTCGTAAGTGTTGTGTGTAGGCAAAGTGACAAACCTAACTTTAAAAAAAAATCAACAACAAGTGCGGGTAGTTCGTAAACCCCCGCTTTTAGGAAATGCTGATACAATTCCTCGCCAGTCTGCCTGCGACCACGAGCGTTACGGCACGCTCGAAACGTCAGGAAAATAATAAAAGTAAGTGTACCCGATTAAGGCCCGTTAGGTATTAAAAAAATTATGGGCTACTTATAAAATTATCAGCGAATGATTTGAGTTAAAAACGGTTTGTCTTTTTTTTTTACTTGGAAGTTATAATGTAAGGCAGACTTAGATTTAAAAGCGATGCGCAACAGTCAACCCAGATGCAGATCCAAGAAGGATCGTAGGTACACGTCATGAATTTTAAATTAGATTTCAAAAGGTACATAGGGTAGAGCAGGTACAAAATTAATGCTTGTTTTGATTCGTTTCACCCTGCGATTCTATTCGCCACGGTATACCCTATGGAGATTTATTAAATTGGCATTTCTGTGCAAGAATTTTAGTATTTTGTGACTCACATAAAAAAAATTGTAAATACTTAAGTAGGTATAAAGAGTGTAAAAACCAAAGCAAGAATTTTATTAAATTCTGCCAACTTTCGTTTTTTGATTATATTAAATTACGTGATCAATTTTTTAACGCGAATAAATATGTACTTATCCAATAAGAATATTTTCTACATTTAAAGTAATCTATTTCCGAAGCCACTTAAAACCGACGATAAAAAGACGTAAAGGACAATATTTATAAAAATAACGTATCGATAAGTTGCTAAATATTTAACAACGTTACACCCCATTTGCGTCCTTAGGGAAAACCTACCTCCGTATTCCGTTTGGCTACCTACCGTAAAGAACCATTATACAGTAAGCAATTGATCCATAGCAATTGGTATGTGATAAGAGGGCAAACAAACTGGGTGGGCTAAGAAGAGTTGCATAGTAAGCAATTTGAATTACTCTCATAACGAGTCAACGGAGTAAATGAAAAATGATGTAAGTGACACAGAAACTGTAATTCACATACGTCTATTTTGAGGTCGTGTTGCGAGAGTTTTCCAGATCATACGGAATTCTGCTTGTTAAATATTACTTTTACAAAAAAAATTGCCACGTTACTGATGTATATAAAAGGATCACTTTGAAATAAGTTTATTTATATAATCGTATGGCTTGTCTTGGTCGTTTTATGAGTTTAGATATTAATTTGTAAAATTGTAAATGGAAAATGAAAATCAAAAACATCTGTATAATGTTTACCTACAGTTATTAAATTAATACTTTCATGAGTTTGTAAAAGTTACTAAAATACCAACTTGGTTGGTCGTTTAATATTGCACCTTTTTAATGATTTTATTATCATTTATCCATTTAATCTTTTATAGACCGATCTTTCTGATATCAAGTTTTAATGTTTATTTCATATTAAATTATTTTTTGTTACCCTCGTGTTTTGCAAGAATGTAAATTTAGTTACGCATCTATGAAGAATTAGCATTATTAAACTACAAGCAATCATTTTAATAAAGCTGTATAGGTATACATATACCCAAGTAACACAGGAAGCATTATAACATATGAATAGTTAACTTATTTCGAACTTAAGGACCGTATAAACTCTTATATACGTTCACCGAGCAACTTGTCGCATTATATGATGCTTTGAACTGTATAACGGTTGTATAATGGCATATCTAAATGCTTTTGTAAGGCCTTTAGCTTTAATGCAGCAAACCACAACGCATCTGTACAGCTTTCAGCTGTTTAAAAGCATTAAGTGCTTTAGGTTTTACAATAGCGTTATATAATGCTTTAAGCTGTATAACGGTTGTATAATGGCATATGTGAATGCTTTTTTAAAGCCTTTAGTTTTAGTGCAGCGAACCAAAATGCAACTGTACAGCTGAATGCTGTACAGTTGCGTTTTGGTTTGCTACACTAATGCTTCGATGTGGTTTAGTGCCTTAGGTTCTAAGATAGCATAAATAAATGCTTAATGCTGTTTATGAGCATGAATATTAGCCATTAAAATGCCACGTAAATCCGGTATACAAATTTCATCTGTTTTTAGTGCTTTAGGTTCTACAATAGCATTATATGATGCTTTACGCTGTATAACGGTTGTAGAATAGCATATGTAAATGCTTTTGATTAGCCATTAGTTTTAGTGCAGCGAACCAAAATGCAACTGTACAGCCTTCAGCTGTACAGTTGCTTTTTGGTTTGCTACAATAATGCTTCGGTGTGGTTTAGTGCCTAAGGTTCTACAATAGCATAAATAAATGCTTACTTAATGCTGTTTAAGAGCATGAATATGAGCCATTATAATGCCACGTAAATTCGCTATACAGCTTTCAGCTATTTTTAATGCCTTAGAGTGTACAGTCGACTACAAAGAGATGTAACCACTTTTAGACCTTATTACAACGCAACAAAGTGGAAAAGTGGATACATCTCTTTGTAGTCGACAGTACAATAACATTTATAAGTAGGTAATACATTCCTAATGCTGTCTAATAGCAATAATATAAACCATTATAAAGCCAAGTAATTCACTATAAGGGGCTGTTCATAATTTACGTCATTCTAAATGGGGGAAGGGGGGGGGGGGAGGTCTGGACATCGTATGATGGTAACATGACGTAGGATGGGGGGGCGGTCATTTCGAAGATCACATCATCTCTCGAATCTTTAAAAAGTGCTTCAATGTGTAAAAAAAGGAACGAAATTCGTGTTTCCATAAACATTTAATGCTATAAAATATTATCTACTAAATAGTTTTTTATTTTACAATTAAGCTGAAAACTACGCCATAAAGAGAGGTATGGGCACTGCGAATGGCATCTCGCTAAGTGTGGTAGGGCACGTTCAGCGAATGTCATCGCTTAAATCTGGAGCAGAGCCCGACTGGGGAAGTACCTCCACCTTACAGAAAACCACAGCCAAATAGCACTAGACCCTACTCATAGTGTTGTGTTCCTGCTGGTGAGTAAGGTTGCCAAAGAGCTCAAAGAGGACCCAGTGTGTTGTCGATGAGGGACCTTCTTGTTCCTTTAGTCGTCAACACAGTGAATCCTCCTTTTTGTAAAGGGTCGGCAACGCGCATGTGACTCCTTTGGAGTTGCAGGCGTCCATAGGTTACGGTAGCTGCTTACCATCAGGCGGGCCGTATGCTTGTTTGCCACCGTCGTAGTATAAAAAAAAAAAAATAAAAAAAGAAAACGGATTTCTTTAAATGACGTAACATTATTTGGCAGAGGGAGGGTTGGATGGAAGTAGGGGGAAGTAAAAATCATCAAAAATTGATGACGTAATTTATGAACAGACCCTATACAGATTTAAGCTGTTTTAGTGCCTTAGGGTCTACAATAGCAATTTTAAGTAGTATATAATGCTTAATGTTGTTTAATAGCATAATTATTCACGTGTAATGCTGTAGGCATTAATAAGCTTTTTTTAAAGGTCACTGAGCTGCTATTGGACTAAGAGCTAGCCACGTCAGATATGACACAATAATGAGAGCAACAAAACCCGTCTGGTTAGATTGCTATACTATTCTTATTGCTAGATCCTGGCATCTGGCAGCTTTTAATGGGTGGAGGTCACAGTGACAGACTAGCAAAATGTTTTAATTGGAAAATAGTAATACCAAACTAGGTAAAAACTGCCGACGTTGTTTCAGTTATAAAGGACAGGGCCTATATTTTAAGGGGCTCCCTGGCACCAACGACCTTAAATCTAATTCCCTTAGTTTTCTGATGATTTATATGGCTTATCATATTATCAGTAACGGCTTTAAACAATATAGTATCCTATATTTACTTCAATATTCATTGTCTTCGAGATATTTGACATCAAAGTCGAACCGGTTTAGGCTAAAAAAGTGGTTTTATGGTCATAAATTTTGTGTTAAACTCAAACTCAAACATTTATTCAGTAAGTAGGCCACAAGGGCACTTTTACACGTCAAAGTAAAAGAGAGAGAAAAAAAATCAAACTACACCGGTTCTAACCCTACACCTCTGACCCGAGAAGAATTATGTCCGGCAAGAAACTCGGCGGGACTTATTTTTTCAAAACAACAGTACATCAAAACTAAACAATACATATAGTGCGTTGTTCTATAAGAAAACATATCAAACCAAGGTTAGATTAACCAACAATAGGTTATAGTTTAAGAAAAATACCAAAGAAAAAAGATGAGTCCAAATCTGACTATTGAAAATAAATTACATACAAGTTTGATATATTTTCTTACCTGAACTGTGTCTTCTACATAAATTTCCAAATTATAATAATCCATCATCAACAGTTAGAAACAAACTTTGAATTTAAATAATATAAAAAAAAGTAATTAAGTGATTCTAGTATACAATAAACATACTATTTCTAAATTATACTTAGAGATGTATAAGGTCTCCAAGTGTCTTGAATAAAAAAATATGGATAATCAAGCACCGAATGTTGTGTCTAAAGCCAATTAAACTAAAATTAAATATGATTAATAAAAAGTTACGTAAATGTGTTGCCCCAGTTAGCCTAAACAAACCGGTCTCCACAAACAGCACCCGTTCACGAGTATGACGCATATCTCAGCCATCGCCTCCCTCAACCTTTCTTCAGGAAAGTGGCGACCCGATCAACGACGCCAACATAAGCAGAGCCTTTTAAGCGAGCATGACATGTTCAAGCTGGCGGGCTTTATTCATTAATAAAAACTAGCCATGTTTAGTCTGGTGAAAAACAATATTCTGTGCTCGTATTTTACATGCGTGAACTAAATTACAATATAAAAGTGACATAGAGATGTACATGTCTCTAAGCGTCAGGATCATTAAATATATATCTATACATATAAATATTTGCGAATGCAAGACTTAGAGATGTATAACGTCTCTAAGTGTCCAAATACTAAATAAAAACAAAATAAAATAAAAATGAAAAACAGGTAATACTGGACACTAGTAAAGCTGCTTCATAGAGTAATGTACCTAATAATTTCTCAATTTGTATTGTACTAACTATATCAAGCTACAGGCTTAAAGGCATCGTTATCCTCAATGAATTCCTTTAAAGTATAGTACTCTCTCCTCAACAAATAGCGCTTAACATAAGACTTGAATTTATTTAGTGGCAAATTCACTACATCAGCGGGGACTTTGTTATAAAAACGTGTACAGTTCCCAGCAAAAGACGTACGAACCTTACCGAGGCGGTGGCCAGGCTCAGCAATCTTATTCTTTATTTCTAGTGTTATAGTTATGGATATCACTGTTGAGCTTGAATTTATGGATGTTTTTCCGCACATACATAATGTTTTCAAGTACGTATTGAGATGCTACGGTAAGAATATTTGCCTCTTCAAATTTTCCTCTTACGGATGCTCGACCGCGCATTTTATAAATGCCACGTACAGCTCGTTTTTGTAGCACAAATATGGTCCCAATATCAGCTGCTTTACCCCACAACAGAATTCCATACGACATAACACTGTGAAAGTAACTGAAATATACCAGCCTGGCAGTTTCACTGTTTGTTAGATGGCTGATTCACCTCACGGCATAGGCTGCAGAGCTAAGTTTCCCAGCTAGGGTAGCTATATGTGGATGCCATTGTAATTTCGAGTCTAAAGTGACTCCTAAGAAAACAGTTTGATTTTCGAATTCCATTATTTCATCATTTATCTTGCTGCTGTTAATCTGCTTGACGTTGGGAAGTGTAAATTTGATGCACTTCGTTTTCTTGGCGTTCAAAAGTAGGTTATTAGCCGTAAACCAATTTACTACTTTGGAGAGTGTACTGTTAATACTATCGAAGCTGTTTTCTTTTCTGTCCACTTTAAATATCAGTGATGTGTCATCAGCAAATAACACTATATCATGTTTATCTTGCACAATTTTAGGTAGGTCATTAATGTACACCAAAAACAGGAAAGGACCAAGTATTGAGCCTTGAGGCACTCCGAGTGCCACAGGGGACCCAGAAGATTGAGTTCCATTAATAACCACTCGTTGTGTTCTATCCGATAGGTATGATGAGACGAGGTTAAGGGCACCAGCTTTGATCCCGTAATGGCTTAGTTTTCTCTTTAGATTTTCGTGATCAACGCAATCAAATGCCTTCGATAGGTCACAGAATATTCCAACAGCATCTTGTTTTTTTTCCCAAGCGGCAAAGATGTGCTTAAGAAGAACAGCACCTGCGTCAGTAGTCGAGCAACCTCTGGTAAAACCAAATTGATTTCTGGCGAACAATTCGTTTCGGTTAAAATGTGACACAAGTTGATTTAGAATTAGTTTCTCGAAAACTTTGCTCAGTGCCGGCAGTATTGAAATTGGTCTGAAATTGCTTGGTTCTGTTCTCGATCCTGATTTGAACAAGGGGATGACTTTGCTGTGCTTCATTATGTCTGGAAATATTCCTGTATCAATACATTTGTTAAATATATCAGCTAAATGTGGTGCAATCGATTCAACAATGGAATGTAGAACTTTAACAGATAGGCCCCAAAGATCTTCAGTTTTCTTTAAATTTAGGGATTTAAATGTTTTAATAACTAAGTTCGGAGTAACATATGAAAATTTAAAGAAATCTGTACACTCTGCTATATTTGTTTTCAGTATTGCCTCAGCGACGTCAGGCGATGAATGAAGAGACTTTGTTGTTTCTACCGGTATATTAGAGAAGAACTGCTCAAAATGATCCGCAACTTCAAGGTCCGAACTCACTAAATTATTATTAATACGTAGGTTGTAGTGCGGATCTTTGATTTTACGTTTCCCAGTTTCATCGTTGATTACTTGCCAAACAGTTTTTACTTTATCCTTGGAATTTTGGATCTTTCTGGACAGATAATCAGCTTTAGCAGCGGCACACATCATCTTAAAAGATTTAGAAAAGTTCCTGACATAATCTAGGAATTCCGGACTTTTATTTATTCTTCTCAAGTCATATAAATCATAGAGCCGTCGTCTTTTCTCATGAATATCCGGCGTAGCCCAGTCGCTAAATTTCGTCTTGACCTTGCCTTGCACCTTCTTCGGAATGAAACAGGCATCAAATTCCCTTTTAATACAGTTAAACAACTCAATACTCATACGGTTAGGGTTTTCCTGGGTAAATGGAACATAACATAATTGTTTCGTGATATTCCGACTGAATAAATCTAATCGTCTTTCGGAAATTGGTCTGCACATAGTGACTTGTGGAATATCCTTAGTTTTTCCGCTAAAAGAGGCTTTTTGTCCACAGTGGTCAGAACTTAACTTGTTTATTATAGATTAATTTATTAGTTAATTAGTTAAAAATTAAAATCTCTCTTAAGTTTTTAGAGACATCAAAGAGTAACCCTAATCTGTAGATTACGTATATGTAAGATTCTTTACACCATTCGAATATCGATAAAAGTGGTTTTGTGACCATATTTTAATAATATCATAAACAAATAATGGCTCATTTATTTCAAGATCCGGCTCTACAGAATGGAGATAAAAGATTCAAGAACCGATAGTCGTTTGCCTTATAATTCTATCTGTAGTGAATATGTTGGAATATCGACTCAAAACTGGTCAAAAATCGATAAAAAACATTAGACCAAAAAATATTGTGTATTATTGCGGAAACAAAAACAGTAGGCGACAAACTATGAACTATATTATACATCGTTTGGCACTACTTTGCCCCAACATAAACTTTTGTATAATTTCTCTTAATACTGTATAGTATTTGTATAGTTTCTCATAATATTGCATCAAACCCAGATCTCTAGGATTTGTTTTCTTGTAATGGTTTGCATTCTTTGACCTCCACCACTTTAAAGCTGCTAGACTGACTAGAGGGGTTTGGTTGCTCTCGTTATTGTGTGTATTTGACGTGGCTAGCTCTCCGTCTATATAGACGAACGCCATTTTGTAAATAATTTATAACCTAAAAATAAAATCATGCGGACCTATTTATACAAGGAAAATACCTATATAATAATGAAATTACTTAATTTAAGACTGCTCAACCAACACTATTATGTTAATAATGCAAAACACGTTCTATACGAGGATTACACAATTGTTTTGCCTTTTTGACGCATATCTTTTTATAATATTTTATAGCAAAACCACAATAAATCAAAGGCGCGTGAAAATTATCAATGAAAGTTATATACACGTTTACAGTAAACTACATTGCGCAGTAATATTTGAAGGATATAATAACGTAAAAGAGTCAAAAACTTTTATAAAATTTGTTACGATGCAAACAAATATACACTCACTCATTCAGTTTTTTGTACCGTCTTCGTTCATTTTATATTGCGAGACAAGGTAGTTAAATCACAACGTTCATTGTATTACAACATTTGTTCCGTCGGTATTAGAGACGTTTTTGCATTGACGTAAGATTTATTTTACTACACTCTTATGCTAGTATAATGCTTTTGTATTGCGATTGGCAACTTTATCGAGAGTACTAATGCTTCTTTACTGCGATTAGCAAGTTTTTTGGCCGTATTAATGCTTCTTTAATGCGGTTGGCAACTTAATAGAGCGTACTAATGCTTCTTTAATGCGATTGGCACTTTCCATGACAACGGTAATGCTAATAGCGCAGGCATAAGGCGCCTGTAATGCTATTAAATGACCTATATAGGATCTCAAGCTGGGTAATTTGTGCCCATTTAAGAGCTATATCAGCACTATAAACGTTTATAATGCTACTATAAAACGAACTCAAAATGCTAAAAGCATACAGATATGCTGTAAGACGGCCGTTATACTGCTTTGATGTGTTACTTGGGTAGGACATTATGTACCTACATTTACCTTACATCGTCCTATTTCATACAAACAGCTCTTTCAATTTATTGTCGAGTATGTAATTAAAACTTATAACTGTCTCTTACGTTAAAAATACACGCTCAAATAAAAACGAATAAAACCAATCGTTAACCTTAAAAGCGGCGTTAAAAGCAGTAATATTAATAAATCCCATAATTTATGTAGCCAATGGTTTTAAATCACGTTAAATAGCCATTAATTTACCGATTACGACGTATTAACCGATTAATGTTAACCGGAAGAGGTATACACCATACTTTTCAATAATGCACGGGTAAATTATTTTTTATTTATATTTTAAAGTAGCTGTTTTAGGACCAAGTACTTCAAAGAAATGTTTAATCTGTAGAAATTACTAATGATTTTGCTTCGTACTGTATTCTATCAATGCCGAAAGTAGATTAACAGTAAAATAGGCAAATATACGTAGAAATACTGAATAGTGAGATTATATTCTTGCAATTCTGAATGTCAATTATTTGGCTCCAAGTATCTACACACAGATTTAACAAAACTTGGTTAAAAAATTTTTTTTTTCAGAGTAAAGCAATTATTTTAATTAATTTAAAAGCAATAGTCCTGTAAATACTAAAGGTTTAGGTAAAAACAACTAAATTAAAGCGACAATACCCATCAAACAAAACAACCAAACATAAAACTAAAACGTCTCCAGGGACATTGATCTTAAATACGCTAGAACTAAAGTTCAAAACAGCTTAACTACATTAGCTACTGCAACACTTAATCCCTTCCCTTAAAACTTTTGTATTGTACTGGTATCATTGATTCGAGTTCAAAATGCCGTAAGTGCATTAGTTAATATAATACTTTAATACATTTTCTTAAAACTTCTGTATTGTACGCGTATCGCTGGCTTTGCCAAGTCCTCAAGATATGCATCAGGCAATAGTTGGCATACGATACGTATTGTTTAATTTTTAACCCCTAACCCCCCTTTTGGGTGGGGAGTTGGCTTGAAAATCGTGTTTAGACTTATCCGTTCTTGTTTTTACGGTTGGAGTGTTTCGGTGACGTATCTCTTCTAGTAGTTAAGTGGTTACTTAACATTACTTTTGTTTCAAAATAATGGTTAATAAGAATACTAAATGAAGGGTACACGGAAAGAACATATCTAGTCACATTGACAACATTTTGAGTTATAGCGCTTTTAAACTTTGGAACGATTCAATTAACCATACCATTTTCGTAACTAGATGGTTTTTATGAGTTAAGAAGTGGATATACGTTAAAATTTACATATGTAACAGAAGTTGTTAGTAATAGTTCATTGCAAGCTCTACATTTTGATATAATCTCATTTTAGAAAAAAGTGACTAGACATGTTCTTTCCGTGTACCCTTCAAATGCTAGGTGGCTCGTGTGCTGGTTTGCTACGTATTAGGTACCTACATACAAAAACACTGACAACAAGACCTTTACATTCGACCACAAATCGTGATCGTGTCGTCAGCTGTTAAATATAAAACTACTCTAAACGATTTGCCTTTGACATTTCCACTTCACAAAAGTGGCCATATGTTCGCCATTTTATTGAAAAAACTTGAATAGCGCTCCTAGGGGGAGCTATACGCTCAACAGCACCTGCCATATTTTAGCACCTAACAATTACGTAGTACAATATAATTAAACATTGACACTCATGAAATATTTACTAAGGACAATGAATGAAAAACGTATAAAGAAGTATGTATAGAGCTGTACACACATAACAAAGCTGTTAAAACCCCCACAAAAAGCACCTGAATACGTTAAAGAACGCGTTTTAGCTTAATGAAACGGTTGGAAATAAAAATGGCCGGCTCTTTTTAACCGATCAAGAGTAATTGGGTTCTATTCTTACGTTATTTTTGGGTCAGGTTTCCGAAACTAGTAGATTAAAAATGTTTGGCGAAATATTTAGCGATCCCCACCAAGTGAAATAACGAAATTAAATTACGTGTCACAGAAAAAACAGAAAAACATGAGCGAAAGCAGCTAATATACAATCTATATAAAACATGAAAGAGTAAAAAATTGGTTTTAGCAGTAAACTGACATAAATATGAATACTTAAGAAAAGGTGACTACGGCCTTCAGTAGATTGCAATAAGTAGTGGATTTAGATAAAAAAATAAGGTTTATTAAAAAGGTAGAAGAAAATAAAGGCCGTTTACTTGAGAAAGATAAATTATCCATGTTTTATTGTTAAATTGTTAATTTTGCTAATCAAACAATAATAGGGAGTGTATAGGTTCTTACAGGGTAGGCAACGCGCATGTGAATCCTCTGGAGTTATAGGCTACGGTTAACTGCTTACCATGAGGCGGGCTGTATACTTGTTTGCAACCGTCGTGGTATTAAAAAAAATTAAACGCGACTGTCTTATTATTCAAATATTGATTAAGACGCCTAAACTCTCTAAAAGGTTAAAATATCTTATAATAAATATTGGTTAGGCCCGCAGACAATGTCAGTAATGCAATAATGCCATTATTTCTCGACTCATCCTTCTCATCCTTCATATAAATAGAAAAGGACGGATACAGAAATAATGTCTACTGATAGTGTCTAGACCATTGAGTAACAGGAGATGACATCCCTAAGAAATTCTTTGTCCCAAAAGTTGTAGTGAAAATTACTACAAGTCTATACCACACTTGGATTCTGTCATAGCTGTCAACCGAAAAACATGGCGCACAAAATTTGTTCTAGATGTCACATCTAGTAGAATACATGATAAATCAATGGTCTAGACAATTGAGTACAGGAGATGACATCCCTAAGATTTTTTTTGTCTCAAAAGTTGTAGTGAAAAATCACTAAAAGTCTACACTACTCTTTGATTCTGTCATAGCTGTCAACCGCAAAACATGGCGCACAAAATTTGTTCTAGATGTCACATATAGTAGAATACATGATAAATCAATGGTCTAGACCATTGAGTAACAGGAGATGACATGCCTAAGAATTTTTTTGTCCCAAAAGTTGTAGTGAAAATCACTAAAAGTCTACACTACTCTTTGATTCTGTCATAGCTGTCAACCGCTAAACATGGCGCACAAAATTTGTTCTAGATGTCACATCTAGTAGAATACATGATAAATCAATGGTCTAGACCGCTGCTAAAATAAACGGTGTATTCGTCTTCAATAGTCAATTCATTACCTGATATTTTATGAAGTAAATGCCTAAAGAACCCTAAAATTCACACGAATGTTGGCCGTACTTTAAAAATCGTATTCATTTTGTTTCTAGAGGTTTCTCTCTCATTTTAAATCAAAGCGCTCTGACATTTTCAATGCGGCGCCATTTTGTTTTTTTCACTTTGACGCGAGGCCAGGGGTTAGTGGAGTCGGAGAAGTGTGAAACGACGCAACTATTGGAATATTTAACATCTGTTTTGCGTTAAAAACTCCAAAAAGGTAATTTACTAGATTTTTTTAGAGTACTACTTCCCCTTTGTCTCCATAGATGTTATTATAAACTTATAACCTCAAAATCCTTTCTTAATCAAATTAAATGACATTTCATGACACAAAATACTTTCATGGTTCTAAGGCTTTGCGTTTTCAATAAGGTATATCATATGTAACGAGTGTCTTAAGTAAAAAAAAAAGTATAATGCAGATTAGAAAAAAAAAATGATTAATGCATTTATCCGAATAATGCCTCAAAATCCATACTAATATTATAAATGGGAAAGTGTATGTGTGTGTTTGTTTGTTTGTCCGTCTTTCACGGCAAAACGGGGCGACGAATTGACGTGATTTTTTAAGTGGAGATAGTTGAAGGGATGGAGAGTGACATAGGCTACTTTTTGTCTCTTTCTAACCCCGCACTTCCCTAAAATGGGGGGTGAAAGTTTGTATGGAGCATTCCGGGGGGCAATCAGGAAAGGGGAACCGTGTTATTCCGAATTTAACGCGAGCGAAGCCGCGGGCAAAAGTTAGTAGATAATATTTTTTGCTACAATTATAAATCATATTATTTAGTTTTGTACACGTTTTCTACCGTATGCGTAGCATATATGTACCAATAGGCTAATAAAAAATATGACAAGTCGTCTTGTGGAATTCTAAAGTCTACCAAAATATGTTTTATTTAGGTATTCGTTGCCTTCGCTTAACCCACATATGAGATTACACCCTCGTAACACGGCCCTTATCGAGTGAATTCCTCGACTAGTAGCGCCATCTGTCGCGCCACTCAGGTACTAATGTCGCCCGGTGCTAGCGCCAGGCTGATTTCTCCTCAGTACGCTTTTCAATAAAAAATCCAGTAATGAAAAATTCTTATTTTATTTACTTTCCCATTCAATTTATTTCGTACTACTTTGATATCTCGCGTTCTTCGAAATCATTAATATGTATGACAATTGCGCGCCTTATTTATTTCTATAAAAATAAATTCCTTCGTTAAATATAAAAATGTTTGCCCAACAAGCCATAAAAGCTATTTGGCATAGATTTGACAAAAGATAGGTAGTACGTAATTTTTAACATATCAACAACTAGTTTCCGTCTACGACTTAGTCCATGGAGAAATCGTATAAAAATTTATCCCCATTTTAACCCCCATTAACCATTTTAAGGGGTTGAATTAATTTTATTTTCTACAAGAGGATCTCCATGACATTACAAAAATAATTATAATAGGTTTTAAGTTCACATGATAGTTGTAGTGGCATACAAGCATACGGCCCTGCTGATGGAAACAAGTTACCATAGTTACCATATAGCCTAAGGATACCTATAACTCCAGTGGATTTACATGCGCGTTGCTGAACCTTTCAGAACCTATAAACTCAATTTTTAAAGAACCTCATACTGGAAGCCCCTAAGGAAAACCACAGCAAGGAGTTCATTTCACAGCCAGCTGGGTTTTATCCCAGAAATCATCCCTTAAGGGGACGTAAAGGGGGATGAATCACTAATACCACGCGTGAAAGCCAGCGTTTGTTCTAAATTGCAATGTCCTCCTTTCAATGCTTTAGCTTATTCTTTTGTCAGCCTTAGCATCGCGACTATTTCATATTATATTTTTATTATTTCAAAGTTTAGACTTCTACATTATTTTCTACAATGACTTTTATGTCCAAATTATCTAGCCTTGCTCCTCAATGCAATATATTACGTACTCGGATCGAACCGTATTAATTTGATCCCCACCGCCATAGAAATAATTCAATTTGAACGTCAAACTCACGCGACCAATTTTGGCGTCATGCTTCATATGTTCGCCTTATATGATACGGCGATGAAGGCGTTTGCCAGAAAATAGGGAGACATGTAGGTATATATTCTTGTAGAACGAGCGGAGCGTAAGCGAAGCGAAGCTTACAAACAACTTTAGGCTACTGGGACGTCTCGGCATTTCGATGGCTTTTTGATTTTCCGCGATAACTTTATTAACGCTTTTCTGATGTTCATGAAATTTGTTAGGGTTGTAGCAGAGATACATATAATTTGAGAGTTCGTATATGAGCAGGATCGAGCTCCTAAGTCATGGAGCTAGAAGGCGAGAAAAAATTATCATAAGGGTCTTGTTATATTGGTCGATTCGTTTGTAAGAAAATCGCGAGTTCTCAGTTCGAGCCGGACTACTAGTTATATTAAATTTTTTGAATAGTCTTTCATTTAATTTGATTTTATCTTTAAAGGGGCTCATTGGGCTTTAATGAGCTCATAATTCCGTGTAGATATCTTATAATTATTCTGTATCGAACTGTTTTGTTTTTGGTGGTTATTGTTAACAGGTTTCAATACAAGGCGTCTGTTTCCGAAAAAAAAAATATATATTATAGGACAATCTTACACAAATCGACCTAGGCCCACAGTAAGCTCAATAAAGCTTGTATTATGGGTACTAGACGACGATATATAAAATAGATAAATATGGATAAATACTTAAATACATAGAAAACATCCATAACTCAGGAACAACTCTGTGATCTCACAAATAAATGCCCTGACCATGATTCGAACCCGGGACCTCCTGCTTCGTAGGCAGGGTCACTACCGACTAGGTTAGGAGGCCGTTATTTAATTAGGTTGCTAGGAGTAGCTAGCCCAAAACTTTTCGTATTGAATATGTGTGCCTAGCAGTGGAATTTATATGGTGATGAATTTCATACTGATCTAAGATTCCAGATTAATAGCATTAGCGCAATAATTGGAGCATTTGCCTTACAAAAGGTGGAGTAGAAAATGTTTTAATGGTTATTGGTAGGCTATAGGGTGGTTATTAAAATACTAAATTTGAGACCTTGAGGGGGGGATGCGTTGGCCACCATCTTGGTTTAAACGTGCCATAAGTCCGTTTTTGAATCTTGGCGCTTAAACGGTTATCAGTATGCCTACAATGTCTATGCAACGTATGAAGAACATAAAATTGTCTACAATATTTCCATACACAATATATCTGTAAGTCTTACAGATATAAAGATACAGGCGGTGAAAAAGTGTATATTTTCTTATATCATAAGAATTTTATTTATTAGCTTCAAAGTTTTGTGCTTCGAGATAAGGGAATGAAGTCTCTACCACAGTTTTGTCATCTTCTAATGATTCTTTTAAAAGATATTCAAAAGTTGAATTCACCCCTAGAGCGCTTATAGAGGGAGTGAAAGTAGTAAGTCTCACAAACAAAAACAGGGTTCTATTACTCATCATTAAAAACTACTAGGCGTTGTCAGGCATAGCTATAGATCAATTAGGGTATAATTAATTTAGATTTGATAAAAAACATATATGCTTTCATACAGAAAAAAAATTTTTTTTAAAGAAAGTGCTTGAAAATATTTTTTTTTTAAACTTCATATAACTGTCAAGTTATTATTGAAATATCATATAGGCTTTAGCATTTTTTACATAATGCTTGAACAGTTGACTTTATGACAAAAATGTCTACGAGAAGTATAAAGACAATGAGTATGAGTAATTTCTTCCTTCCTGTAACTTTGTATCTTCTAAGACGTACAGAATAAATACAAATACAAAAAAATAGAGTTTATAATTTTCGTAGACATTTTTGTCATAAAGAGAGCTGTTCAGGCATTATGTAAAAAATGCTAAAGCCTATACGATATTTTAATAATAAGTTGACAGTTATATGAAGTTTAAAAAAATACAAAAAAATTCAAGCACTTTCTTAAAAAAAATTTTTTTTTTCTATGAAAGCGTGTATGTTTTTTGTCAAATCTAAATTCATTATACCCGAATTGATCGATTGCTATACTTGACTAGGCGTTGTCGTAGTATTTTATGATGAGTAATAGAACATTGATTTTGTGTGTGAGACTTACTACTTTCACCCCCTCTATAAGCGCTCCAGGGGTGAATTCAACTTTTGAATATCTTTTAAAAGAATCATTAGAATATGACAAAACTGTGGTAGATACTTCATTTCCTTATCTCGAAGCACAAAACTTTGAAGCTAATACATAAAATTCTTATGATATAAGAAAATATACACTTTTTCACCCCCTGTATCTTTATATCTGTAAGACTTACAGATGTATTGTGTATGGAAATATTGTAGACAATTTTATCTTCTTCATACGTTCCATAGAAATTTTAGGCATACTGATAACCGTTTAAGCGCCAAGGTTCGAAAACGGACTTTTGGCACCTTTCAACCAAGATGGCGGCCGCCCCCCCCCCCCTTCTCAAAGTCTCAAATCTAGTATTTTAATTACCACCCTATAGCCTACCAATAACCATTAAAATATTTTCTACTCCACCTTTTGTAAGGCAATGTATGGAGATGATTCCCCAATGATTGGATGGAGTTAAAATTATTTAATTCAAACCCTCGTGAAACATTGACTGCAAAATTGGGACGTTATTTTGGTAAAGGTACTACTCGGCTGCCGGTGCTTACGGTATCTATCCAGATTCAATATTCACGAGCAATAAAAAGCGTTAAATGATACCTTTGTCAAAATAACGTCACATTTTTTTGGGTTAAGCGAACCAAGTAGGAACTTAAATAGGTCTTCATCTTCAAGCAATAACTCTTAGTACTTGAAACCTAATATTCATAGTGACTAAATACTCATAAGTTACATAATTCTAACCCTGTAACAGTTTATAATTATAAACTGTTACAGGGTTATAATTATTTTTTCTTTCCATTGGTTAGTTTCATAGAAATCTCAAAATACGGAAGACCAGTGCTAGCTTACATAGTAGCTAGCATTTTGCTGAGCAGGGTCCATTTCGTGGTGCTAGACCAATACGTATTTGATTTGATTATCTGTTTTGTATCACTACAAAATCATCTAACATTAAGAGGACACAGTTCAGGTAGGAAAGCATATCAAACGTTTTGTGAAGCAGTCAGATTTGGTTTTTTTTTTCTTTTTAATTAAACAATAGGACATTGTCAGTCTCTCAAGCTGTTTTGCTATGTATTCTTGAAGAACTACGCATTAATGTATATTTATGATCTAATGTATAACTGTTTTGAAAAAATAAGTCATGCCGAGTTTCTTGCCGGTCATAATACTTCTCGGGTCTGAGGTGTAGGGTTAGAACCGGTGGTAGTTTTTTTTTTCTCTGACGTTCATAAGTGCATTGTAATGTGCCTAAATTGAAAAATAAATATATTTTATGTACGTCATTAATAAATATAAAGAATCTTGAAAATGTAAATCAAATTCATCATTCCATTGCAAACGCATAAAACAACAAAGCCCGCCATTCATGGCGAATTAAAAGCCATCGGCTGAAATGAAGCAATTAAAAAAAAGAATAAAGGGCGCCACACACTGCGCAATTAGTGGGGCAGTGCCAAATGTGAATGGCGTAGGGGAAAATGGGGGGAGGGGCTTTGTTGACGGTGTCCGTTTGAATCGGCATTTAGGTCGTCCTTATTTCAGCGAGTGAATATTCAATTTTGTTTCTTTTTAAAGTTTTGACTAAAGTAATGACGTGAAAGGTTTAAACAAATAATACCTATTACATATTCATAAAATTACAGTTTATTTGAATTGTGTTTGAATTTTTCATATTCATGAAAAGTCCTTGTCGCGTTATCTATTGGACACTATGGCATTTGTGACAGATAAATACATCATAGGCCTGTTTGACTATAAGTACGTTCGTAGGTACATTTATAAAAATACCTCCTATTTTCTATGACTATTTCTTAGACACGATTACTTCGCATTTCACGCCCTTATCCCAGCCCAAACCACAAATAGAAAGACTTCCATCTCAATGCCTACAATTTAGAGCCTATTTTCGCATAGCGACCTAAAAAGCAATTATGCCTCACGAGTACCATTTAATTTTCTCCCGATTCAAAGCAAATTTGTATTTCGTAAATGTATAATTTTCTGGCCCTCAATGAGTTCCAGTCTTTGTATTTAGGTCATAATATTATTCGGTGTACTGCCATTGCGCCGAAAATCCTTTCGCCTAATTTCATTTTCCAAACAAGTTATCGCATAACATTTAGTTAGCATACCGACGTTTACCAATTATGTTTTGCATAGTTTTATTTGGCCGAATTTTCATTTGGCATAGGTTAGGTTAGGTTACTCGTAGTATGCCAAATGAAACTGCGAGAAATAGGTATGCGAAACGATATTATGCCATCTCTTAATTCTGCCAAATGAAACCAGTTCGCAAACGAACAGATTTCTCCTTACGCGTTTATTATATTATTATTCTCTTTATACACTCATTTCTTAGATTGGCCTTATACGAGTATAACATTTTTACAAAAGTAAAATATTAAAATACATCTAATACACACAAAAACAATAAAAACGATATAAAAAAACCTAACCTAGGGTGCCGCCGGCAGCGGAGCAAGGCCCAGGCTGCCGGTGGTCAGGGCGGCAGAGAGAGGATCCTACTATGCGTGCCGTGTCTAGGATTACCGCCTTCTATTAATTATTACTATTACGTATAGATAATGTTACATTCATGACGTCATAGTCGCAGTTGTAAAGTATAACTTACGATTTGTACAGTTTCAGTTGACATACCTGTAACAGATAAAGTTTTTGTAAAAAAATGTGTTTAGTTGAATCCTCAAACAAATATTTACTATTTTCATAGCATATCACTAAATCCCACAGAATGTTTCTGAACAGTATTGTACTTATTTTTGTAATCAGTTTGTTATCATTATCAAGTTCATTGTGAATAGATATCAAAAAGAGATTGCTAAACGTTAAGAAAATACGTCAAACGATTTAAATACATTTTCGTGTCAGAATCATAGTTAGTTTGGTTGTCAATTTGATGACAAACAAGATGATTTTGTTTACAAATCACGATTATAAACACCGCTTCTATTAATTATAAACTAAATACGCAACTACGCAATTCAAATTGTTCGGCAGAAAGAATGTTTTGTAGAAAAAGGTCAAACGCTACACAGAAGCCTAAAATATCAAAGCTAGGAAAAAACAAACCAATGACGGTAACAAGGAATGTCACTTTGCTTGGAAATATTCCTTGCTACGTACTTTGAATATACAAAATTCTTTCATGGTTGAGTGGGACCGTGTTAGGAGGAGCGGGTAGCGATTTCTTGATAGCTGGACCGCAGAAATTAGCTGTTATATTACTGATGGTGTAATAGCGGTAGCGGTGTTGTTAACCTACCTATAGGTGCTCCCAGAATAGTTACGCCAAAACATAAAGGTATTAACTGAAAAATTATGACATTTGTACTGTAATTTAAGTAATTTGCTTTTTTCTTTTTTATTTGACGACCATAATATGAATTCTTGTAGATTTACATACCTGCAATTTATATGGCAATCTGTATTATGAGATAAATAAATCTAAATTTAAATCTTAGGTAGATAAATACGTGTTAACCTAAATGTATTTTTACAGAAAACGTCTATAGCTCAGAAACAAATGATAAACACACAAATATCGTTATTACGGGAATTTGAATACCAGCTTTGTAGGCAGGGTCATAATTTTACATTCGTAATCAAAATTATATTTTAGGGTAGCGTTATTGGTGTGTCGGAGAGTGTCAGAGCAATCCGGATCCGTCTTAACAATCCGTATTGTTGTCCGGATCTAATTATCTTCCGTATATTGGTAGTATTCAATACAACACAAAACAATACAAATATTATTTGTTGCACACCTCAATAAAATAGAACAGTACACGGATTAAAAGTAGAGGCAGTCAACACAGGTCTTATTTCTAGAGAGCGATATCTTGCAGACAACCCATATCAAGTCTAAAATAATCGTATGAGTAGGTGCAAAACAAAAGAAACAGTGAAAAACCAGTAAACAAATAAGTTTGATACAAAATAAAAATAATAATTTAAATCATTATATTAAAAAAAATATCAAAGATGACATAAATGACAGAGCCAAATGGCGCAAATATATTCAGAGGGCCGACCCCAAATGAACTGGGACGGAGAAAGAAAAAGAATTTAAATTATTATTTATATTTATATTACAAATCCAATAGGATTTTGTTACCTTGCATTAAATATTCTTAACCTCAACAGTTTGAAAACGCTACTTAATTTAACTTATACTTTTCAGAAGGTTGCATGATAATACTAGAAAAAATGCATCTGACATTTTTAAACGTTAAGTCATTCCTAATAAACTAGGGCGAACCATTTTTCAGTCAACTCAAGATGTGCTGACAGCGAAAATCCGCTCTTCCCACCCTGCCTAACCCCTACCCCGTTCCGAACATAATAATTCGTCATATTTATCTCCGCGGCCAGGCTCCCTCTTATCATACCTCCCCCAAAATGACACAACTCCCTTGATTATACATGCCGCTTACGCCGTTTTCACCAATCCTTTATGACCTCTTTATATATTTTATTTCCTCTATCATAGTGTTCCTATATTACCATGTGGCGAAATGGTCCCGAAATATATTATGGGGGAATAAAAAGGAATTAGTGGTTGTATGACAATGGTTTTAACTGTCCGGAAATGTTGTATGGTTTTGTATTGACTGTTTTTTGGGATAAACAAAAACAATCTATGGTTATTGCAAAGGCCAGAGACTGTTTTTGTTTACAAAACATAGTTTTCCTTGGGCGAAAACATTCTCAATAAACTCTAAGTAAGTATTATAAGTGCTATGAGTTTGATTCGAATTCAACCTTCGCTTTCGAAAATATATCGGTGAAACAACTTTTACGGAAAATATCGCATTTAAATATTATATTACTTTTAGGTTATGCGTCAAAACAAGTGCTGGTGGCCTGGCGGTAAGACGTCAGACTTTCAATCCGGAGGTCTCGGGTTCAAACCCCGGCTCGTACCACCGAGTTTTTTGGAACTTATGTACGGAATATCATTTGATATTTACCAGTCGCTTTTCGGTAAACATCGTAAGAAAACCGGACCTAATCCCAACAAGGCCTAGTTTCCCATCTGGATAGGTCAGATGGCAGTCGCTTTCGTAAAAACTAGTGTCTACGCCAATTCCTGGGATTAGGTGGCCGAGCGGACCCCATGGAAACATGATTTCCTGACATATTTTTGTTAACGCTATAGACTTGAAAAGTGTGGGTTTAAAAGTGGATTCACCCAAATAGGTACCAACATTAAATTATCATCGATATCAGGCAGACCCTATGCTTGTTTGCGACCGTTGTTGTATAAAATAACGATATTAAAGCCAGTAATTTCCTGTTTATCTTAATCGCTAAGCAAAGTCATTTAAGAATCTAGTCGTTTGCAGAAGCAATTTTGAACTTTTTCCAAACCATTGCCTCGACCTAATTGAGGGACTAGGCCTAAAATTTTTGCCTTTTAACGAAATTACTTTTAGGATGCGGGATTTCGTTGAAACATAATTTATTAAAGTGGCTTTTATGATTAGTACCTTTGACTAATTTTAAAAGTTATACATGGGACGTATTTATTGTACCCTGGTGGCTGACGTCCTACTTTCAATCCGGAGGTTTCGGGTTCTAATACCGACTGGTAATACTAATTTGATCGTATCTTATCAACCGACTTCAAGATTTCAAAGAAGGAGGTTTTCAATTCGTCGGGATCTTTGTTTTTTTATGTATGTTCACATATTCACCGATTATTCGAAGACCGCTAGACCGATTTGGAAAAATCTTGTTTTGTTTGAAAGGGTATACTTGACAGTTGATCCCATTGTCATCATCATCAGGTCAGGATCTGATGATGGAATCCTGGAGAAATCGAGGGAAATCTTTAAATATTATACCTATAGTGATTTCAGTATTTTTTCAGTTGCTCGGTTCGGCAGTGCATTTGCTTTTTGGAAAGGTGGAGGCTATGTGAAGTCGGTCCTTTTTTGTTTAAAATTATATATGAGATGTAATTCAAATAATATCACGAGAAAAATATTAAAGCTTAATAATTAGTGTAGTAACTAGTGCCTACGCAAATATTTGGGATAAGGTTGCCAAGCGGATCGTGGACTCCATTCATCCGTAGCAAAAAGCCGAGACAAATAGGAAGAAGACTTATGCCAAAAATCACAATGTGCCCTACTCGATTGCAATTGCCCTACTTTGCCCGAAGCAAAACAGCGGCGGTCTTAAAAAGGTTCTTTTTAAACACCGATAGAGAAGTCCTGGATGATTTATCTTGTCCGGGAGGCAGATGAGAGCGATAGTCGGAGCCACTCGATTTGGATAAGGCGAATTTTAGAATAAAATTATTAATTAACATTTTAATAACAAATTGTATATTTTTGGTTAAAAGACAAGGTTAAGCGTTTCCACCAGAGATGACCGAGGATGCGTTGCGAGGAATGTGTTTTTTAAGAACCAATCAGAATCAAAACCAATCGTTTTATTCGTGATAAACCATAATTGCATACAAAAGTATTAAAAAATAAAAACAAAAGAAATGTAGAATATCTTGATACACAGTTTACCACAAAATGGACCCGCCTCAGCATTATGCTGACCCGAAAGCCAGCGCTGCACTGTGCGAGGATAAACAAATGAAGTAATTATATTGGTGCTTAACAAACGCATTCCTCGCAACGCATCTTCGCACATCTCTGGTGGAAGCGCAGCCTAATGGTAGCTTTTTATATAACGTTATCGTCACGATGCGTTCACATGCATCGTTATGTCATGGGCTGCATTCTTCATAGAATGAGACCATACATGTGAACGCGCGTTATATGTTGATGATCTTCGTCTAGCCTTCATAGTGCCAAGCTTTCGGGCAGTTCACCAGTTGTATGGAGTGATCACTCTATACTTACTTAATATACCATATGCATGCATTAGTAAAAAAACACAATCGTTTGCTTTAAAAGGAGACTTGAGGAGAAACTAATGGCAGAAACTGGCCGAAGACCGACCCATGTGGCGTCATATTATTCATGATGGTAAATTCAAGCACGATAATGCCTGGTTTATTTCTTTAAAAGAGAAATGCATGAGGCGCCACGGGCAGGCCTCCAACCCCCGCCCATTTGGGGGAGCATACACGTGCCGCGTGTGTGGACAAGGATGCGAGAGAAGTCTCGCATAGGGCTTTACAGCCACGGACGCAAGTATCGTTACCAAGATGCTGTTATTTATCGTATACATGTTACTGGATATAGATAGGTATTTCTTCTCTGGGGTAGTAGTAGTGGCAAAGCAGATGATGAAGAAAATCCAGTGAATGCTGCGAAGTCCAAATGGGACAGTGCAGCTGCCAAGTTTGTTACTCTTTTAGCACCACCTAGGGAGTGTAGGGTTGTCTAAGGTGTTTCCCATGCAGAGCAACATACGCAGAGTAACATTGATCCCTAAGATGCTGTTTAAAACATTTGACATAGATGAAAAGGCCTATATATATTATTTAATATTCGATAAATATAGAATATCTCACGAGTACTAAAGAACAAAACTGAAAGTAAAACTGCCATATCCCTCAAACTCTTAGTTCTGACACATCTAATCACAAAATTCAAAGTCGGGGCGATATGGACCCATAATGGATAAAGTTGTTCCAGTTTTCCCATTTTACTACCCGCCTAATAACTTTAGCAGGGAAATTTTTAATATTTTAGATACTCGGCTTGTATCGAAAGCGGTCACGGTGTGAAATTGGATTTTCGTACTTATGCGCTTTTGTTACGGGCTTAGGCCGCAATGGATAAAGTATGGTAATATGTAATCGTGTATTAATGTTGCTAATATAAAAGAAGGAAGATAAGATTAAGTGCTGCAATTTAAGAGGATGCCAATGAAATTAATAACCAATAAATATACACATAGAAAATATTTGCAGATGGTTTAAATGAGGCAAACTATTCTTTTTGAGAAATGAAGAGGGCTCTTATTACAGCCCGTTCATACTATTTATGACGACTTTTTTAAATTCATATCGCTTTAGTTTTAGTTTCAATGCATATCACGCAGCATAGGTTATGTTTGCCTAAATACTTTCAAATGTTACATGACATTTTTAGAAAAAATATTGCAGTGTTTGTCCCAGATTTTTGCTCTATTGAGCCTGGGGCCATCTGACCTTCCAACCCAGAGGGGAGGCCTTGTTGGGATTAGATCCGGTTTCCTCACTAT
The DNA here is from genome assembly GCA_947086415.1 of Pammene aurita. Lineage (NCBI taxonomy): Eukaryota > Metazoa > Arthropoda > Insecta > Lepidoptera > Tortricidae > Pammene > Pammene aurita. The sequence continues at coordinate 4,258,290 of OX352314.1, read as the reverse complement.
GTTTCCTTCACCGAAAAGCGATTGGTAAATATCAAATGATATTTCGTACATAAGTTCCGAAAAACTCAGTGGTACGAGCCGGGGTTTGAACCGGAGACCTTCGGATTAAAAGTCTGACGTCTTACCGCCCACGAGCGCTTTTTTTGCAGGTTCATGTTTATTTATTATGCATACTATTCTATCTATATTAATGAATGTAAACGTTCAAAATATCAATCCCTTCTAAGCTATTTAAGATCCCAAAACGCTTTAAAGCTAACCCACAAACTTAAAACACACACCAAACAGATTATTGAACGGCCGGTCCGTAACCGCGCTATAAGTCCTACGGAACCCGCTGGAACCCGCATGGAACCCGTACGGAACCCTAATATATCCTGCGGAACAGGGATAAATCAGCCAAGGTGCGGTAATGGGTTTTTGAACTGATTCCAGCAATGCAATGTGTTTTGCTTTAACATGTGTTTAAGGATCTCGGAGAGAAATTTATTCATCTTGATGCGTGGTTCTGTAATTAACATTCTACATCTTTGTATGGTTTGTCCTAGGCTTTTGGCCACGGCTCAATTGAGCCTGGAGTCTGTCGGCAACCTAATCCCAATGACACTAGTTTTTACGAAACTAGCGACTCTGATCTTTCAACCTAGAAGGGGAAAATTCTTCACGATGTACTACACCGAGGCTAGTTTCAAATAATTGTGTTTTTTTTTCAATGCATAGTCTTTTTCATTTCACATCGTATCCACATAGGCAATCATCTACATAACTTTGCTAAAGGTGTAACAAGGCACCACGTTTCAATTTATTACTACACAAACATTTTTATTTTTTATTAAAACGGGCTATTTTGTATGGAAAGTGTGTATACACGACTCTTCATGAGTACCTACTCATATTGAACTATTTTACTTTATAAAACATGAAACTTAATAACATACATACTTTGGAGCTCGTCAAATAAGGCCCCATGTTTAGATTTTCATACACTATTCATCTCTGATAACCTCCTAAGGGACTGGTACGCAATGATACAGGTTCCAGGGTCATAAATTCTTCCACCATGACAGGAACCCTCTGAGGAGGCAAATTAATATATCTTATGTTTGCGTTACAAAGGCATATTGCTCTGCAAAGCGAAATGTCCTATATGCCAATAGGGTCTTGGTTACGGCAAAATTATCAGTTGTTTAAGTTGTTATGCAAATTTTAACGAGTGAACTTACTTATTTATTTATTTATTTATTCTTTTTAATTAAACAATAGGTACATTGTCTGTCTCTCAAGCTGTTGTGATATGTTTTCTTATAGAACTACGCATTATTGTGTATCTTTAAGATCTAATGAATCTGTTTTGAAAAAGTAAGTCCCGCCAAGTTTCTTGCCGGTCTTAATACTTCTCGGGTCAGTGGTGTAGGGTTAGAACCGGTGGTAGTTTTTTTCTCTGTTTGGTGTTCATAAGTGCATTGTAATGTGCCTAAATTAAAGAATAAATATCTTTTATCTTTTTTTTAACTTTTCTTGTCATGGTTACGTTTTTCTGGGTCACATAGATGTTTTAACTTAAAATTCACTGGATTTGCATTTTTTGTAGTAGTTTTAAGCCCTTTTCATAATGGACCATCTGCAAAGCATGTTTGTAAAACTTGGCATAACATCTCTTGTCGAAAAATCTGTTTCTATTGATGCGGATTAAAGCACGAAAATTAGGATAAGAAAACAAGATATCATATCCCCCTTTTAATACGTCTTGAAAACATTTCTCTGAGTATAGTAAGTCTCAGGAGACACAAATCAATTTCCTATAAGTATTCGCCAAGAACTTATTGTTTATCAATATTATTTTACTAGCTTTGATGTCGCCCAAGGATTATACCTACCTCCTTATGTTTTGTATATTCTTTCTATGGATTTGGATAAGTTTATGTTTTATTTAGAGTTGGCAGGATAATATAAAACAACGATTACTGGTATACAAATGGATTCAAAGCAAACACTGTACCTTGGACAGGACAGTTTGATTATAATCATTATATATAAAAAAAGTTTTTATTTCAGGCAGTCAGTAATTAGTGCATACAAGAATAACTTAAACTAAATTGACACTGTAGAAGGGTGCCACCCATCTTAAAGTAACAATAAAATTATCTATACATAGTTAAATGCGCATTCAGTGCCCAGTCATTTTTTATTCTGGTCCATGTGAACAGAAATCCAGCGCTTAAACATTGGACTCCTGACATCGTCAGAAACAGCCACCAGTATTGCTTTGCCAGAGCGCAGTCTCCTCCAAAACAAGGCAATTCGGGACCTGCTTACTGCTAAAAAGTCTGGGATCCCCGCGTCAGCCCATTCGCATATTGGGCCAACACGGGCAATCTTAAAGGGATGCAATTTATATCAATCAATAATCCAATGATAAATGATTCATTACATTTGCGTAGCGTGCTAACTTTTCCCTCCCTCAGCCAGAATTATCTCCATCCGTACTCACCTAACAAATTCAGTAGCTAAGCACCTGCTTATTTCTAACATTTTTCCTAACATACTCATAAACATATTTTTCCATTCCCGACTTAATTCCATACCATCAACACTCAAAGAAGAGCTTGCTCTACAACCAACAGAAATACACTTAACTGATCAGTTTTAGACTCTATTTCCAGGCAATAAGGCTCACAAAAAATCAGATATAGAATTGTGGCATTATGGAGACCGGAGGCGGAATATACGGCCCAATCCAACTTGGAGAGATAAATTTCTCAACTTTTCCGAGTAGCGCGAGGGACGGCGGTGATTTGACACTAACTTTAGGTATTGGAATGAAGAACCAGGTAAATTAATGGTACGGGTTGTGAGAGAATTGATGCTTGCCGAGTTTAAGTTATGTAAATAGTTCTAACGCGTTGTATTTGGTACTTACAAGATGTAACTCTTTGGAAACATAAATGCCGTAACAGTCGGTGAGATCCAGTTCAGGCCGGACCACGGACCGATAAGGACACTGCTATTTGGTAGAGTGAGTGATATTATATAAATATATAGACCAAGGCCGCGTCACTGAGGCACACACTGGGTGTCCCTTAACCAACGTCAAAACTTCAAGGGCTGGACGAACAGCTAGGTATCAGATTAAGCAAGTTTTTTAACCGTAATAAAATCTCGAAAAAAAAAAAACAATTTTATGTTAGAGTGAATAAAACTTCTTATTCCTACGCAAGTAAAATCTTCGCAATAAACGAAAAATGTATATTATCAACCGACTTCAAAATTTCGAAGGAGGAGGTTCTCAATTCGTCGGGATCTTTGTTTTTGCTATTTTTTTATTTATTTTTTATGTACGTTCACTGGTTATTCTAAGACGGCTGGACCGATTTGGAACATTCTTTTTTTTTTAAAGAGTATACTTCACAGTTGGTCCCATTGTAACCAGGACAGGATCTGATGATGGGATCTGGGAAAAATCGAGGGAACTCTACAACTATTACAGGCACACCTATAATGATTTGAGTATTTTTTACAGCTGCTCGAGTATTTGCTTATGGAAAGGTGGAGGGTAAGTGAAGTCGGTTCTGTTTTGTTTAAAATTATTTTTAGTTGTATGTTAGTCTAAACTATGCCATACAATTAAGCACCTAAATAAATTGTCACACCAAATACTCGTCAGCTCTCGGACTTCATTCAACTAAATCCCATTCGGGTTTGAGAGCGTCGGCCACTACTCGTACCGATGAGGTTTTAATTGATTTCCAGCTTTCCGAATAATTACCGCTATTACATGAAATGAGAAGCGAATTGCTATAAAAGTTTTGAAATCACAGTCCGATCTGAATTTTTAATAAGGAAAACCAACCAATGGACCATTAGAATATTGGTATCTATTTTTGTCGTAAAGTCACCAGTCAGATAGGGGTGCGACGACATTAAGGTATGTTTACCCTAGATGAGTCTTCGACAAGGATAATAAAAAAAGGACAAACTTAACTTGGCTTCTAACAAGAATTTCTCAAAAATACTTGAATAAGGTTGTGTGACGTGTAAGGTTAGAACCGGTGGTAGTTTTATTTTCATTCTCTAACGTTCATAAGTGCATTGTAATGTACCTATATTGAAGATTGTTTTTTTTCAGAACATCCATTCAAGTGTCGCATTTAAGGGTTTCCTAAGACTTAATAAGTACTGCATGACAATTTCAATATTAAACTTAATAAACTGAATATACAAGCAATACTGAGCTGCAGTGCTATCTCAACTAGACTATGTAGCGAATAGCCGAAAAAAATGTTTTTTTTTTAATACCACGACGGTGGCAAACAAGCATACGGCCCGCCTGATGGTATGCAGCTACCGTAACCTATGGACGCCTGCAACTCCAAAGGAGTCACATGCGTGTTGCCGACCCTTTACAAAAACGAGGATTCACTGTGTTGATGGCTAAATGAACAAGAAGGTCCCTCATTGTCAAAAAGCTGGTTTCGATACTGTTAAAGTTCTTTCTTTTTTATAATTACATTCTGGGAGACACGCCAAAGACTTATCTAAAACTGAAGATATTTTTGATCATGGCGTTTTTATTTTGATTTTAAATAATACCCTCCATATGAATATACTTGCTACTTGAGAAATTATCTAAACTTCTACTTAAAGCAAAAATCGCAATTTTTTTCAAAACTACCAATTCTTTCTATCTATTTCATTAAAATTAATAAACATACAGGGTGCCGTATTCTATTTTTAAAATACATTTACAAAAAAACAATTTATGTCAAACATAACTCCAACACACAACAAATAATCAACCAATATTGAACATGTATTTTGGAGTTGCATCGGAATAACTTTCGAGCAAATTCAGATATATTTCAGATTCAGACGTTTAAGCACTAGCTGTATTGCGTATTTACTGGCCCATATCTTTAAAACACCATGGCATGGCATGGTATGGCTTCTAACTTTAAAACACGTATAGACGCGATCCCACTTCAATACAACTCCAATGCATTAAAAACGCAATACAGCCTAGCTACGGAATAAAAATCTGAATCAGAAATATCAGAATTTGCTTGAGAAATATTCCAACGCAACTCCAATACAACTTCAATATTGGTTGATTGTTTGTTGTGTGTTGGAGTTATGTTTGAGATAGGTTATGTTCTATTGTATTGTTATAGTAGTTTATGTAACTGTTACGTAATAAGGCCTAATTGCGTACATTTGCATACACTGCTTTATCTACACTCATATAAATGAACTGTTCGGAAACCATAGAATGACCGCCATTGCACCGTCATGGCCAACTCGATTGTGCCGGCGGTCGGGCGGGCGCGTGCCGTTGGTCAGGAAGGAGCACAGGATTTACATTATGTTATCAAATTCGATGTTCGGAATTTGAAACTCATAACGTATCAATATATGAGCATGTAAAGTTAAAATTACGTTACTGCCACAGATAAAAAGCTTATCATAGTAAAATCGGTTGTGGTAATGCTAGCCATTGCCTACCGTTTTTGAACACGTTTTAGAGGACTTACAATGTGAGTGTAGATAAATGTATTTTTAAATTAGAATCCGGCACACTGCATTGGAGTTGTATTAAAGTTGGATGGGTCATGACGTATTTTAAACTTAGAATACGGCTCAGGCTATCTGATGACCAGTACACATAAAGTCCATGTTTACAAACTCAATATTAGCCAAATGCCTTGCCAATACTGAGATTTGGCCTCAAAGCTTACATAACTTGCTGTCCAAATACAATATTATAAATTCGCTACGGTATTCTAGATATGACAACAAGCACACCGATAAGCATGTGAATTTGAGGTCGTCTACGATATGTTAGCACTTGGATGTTAAGCCGTGGATGTGGAATGAGTTCTCTGCCGAATTTATCTCGAGAGACTACACAGTGCGTATAAATGAGTGTACAGGTTTTTCATTCACTTGGCTCCACCAAGTCGCCACCAGTCACCAGTCAGTGACGGTCGCCAGTCGTAGTATTTGCCACTGTCGCGGTATTAAAAAAAAACTTGGTGCCGCACAGTGTTTTATGGAAGCCAAAAAAGTGACATCCCCATTTTATTACAAATTACTGTAGTTTAGAGCATTACCAATGCGAGACTAAAACTCCCGCGTTTCTTATATGTGTAGTTTTTAAGAAATAAATTTTTGAAAATATTGATTCTGACACCCGGATATTACGATAAATAATTATGTATTGCAAATTAAGTAACACTTTCTCCTGTTGACCAAAGTTTTGGATAAACCTTTCAAAACAGTTCGTTTAGAGGTAATTACAAACTTTCCAGATGCATTTGTTACAATGATATAATTTATTTTAATGATTTTGGTTTTTTTTTTTTTTTCTTCCATATTCCACCGTAGTAGATCGCGATTTTTGTAAGACAGCTTCATTATTATGTCTTCTATCTACCCTATTTTTTACAAGATCTAATTCCATGGAAGATTGAATCTACAGTCGATTAAAATTTTCAGTCAGGGCTGCCACTACCAATATCCGGATTTACCTGGATATAAAATAAACAATTATGTGCTTTTTTTGGAAGAAACGGCTAAAAATATCTATTATGCAGCGCAACTTAAGCAATTTTTTTTTTCTAAAACATGAATTACTACGAAATTATCAACAACATAAAATATTGAAAACGTATCTATTTGTAATTTAAAAATCAACATTGAAAATAATATCATTTATAGTAACTCAATAAAATCACAACCATATCTAACGAGTAAAATCTGGACGAAATAAGGCTCAATTAAGGCCATAACTAAGTACAAAATGTTTGCAATTCACCCTGAATAACGGAAAAAAAACACGGTGTATATGCGCTTACGCTCAAGGACGTATGACAAGATAAGTCAACAAAATAAGCATGACAAGTCATATTAGCACCTGAAACAAAAAAAAATAGAAACATACTGCCCTAAATTTTAATTCCAAAATAAAAACTGGGCCAAGTACCAGTCGGAATTGCACACTGAGGATCCGTGCCATCGTGCAATGTATGACACGCTTTATTAATTTTGTTGACCCTTCGTATGCGAACGCGTCTCGCACTTTACTGATACTTACTAAAGCAGTCCTCGAAACAGTGGCACCACATTTTCTTCCATATGTACTCAAAACCAAGAATTATAGATATCCCGGAAACAACGGCGTATAAAATTAAAAATACCGCAGTGTGAACCCTAGAGGCCGGATTACCCGGATATAAAGTGTTTTGGTTGGTGATTACTTGAATTTTCCATGGAATTAGATCTTGTAAAAAATAGGGTAGATAGAAGACATAATAATGAAGCTGTCATACCAATATCGCGACCTACTACGGCGGAACATGGAAGGAAAAAAATAAAAACCAAAATTAATAAAATTATTAATATCTTTGTAACAAATGTATCTACGAAGGTAGTGATTGCTCTCAAATGTATGTCTTTGACTGTTTTATCGAACACCTAGGCGAGACAAACAGTCCATTCAATATCTTTAAAATGATTTCTATATTTCGCAATTTCCGAGCGTTAGAAACAAGATTCTCAAAATTTTATTTCTCAAAAACTACACATATTAGAAATGCGGAAGTTTTAGTCTCGCCTTTGTAATGCTCTGAACTACAGTAATTTGTAATAAAATGGAGATGTCCCTTTTTTGGCTTCCATAAAACACTGTGTGCCGTAATCTTATTTTAAAATACATAAACAATACATCAAATTCATTAAACACAGAACAAATAATCAACGAAGATTAAAGTTGTATTGGAGTCGCCTCGGAATATTGTTCAAGCAAATTCTGATATTTCAGATTCAGACGTTTAGGCGCTAGCTGTATGGCGTAGTTAATGCATTGGAGTTGTATTGATGTAAGATTCGATCGTGACTAAACTTGTTTTAACGTTTTAACACGGCCCTTGGTCTAATATGCGTCTGAGTTTGCCAATACCTCCTTCTTCTGACCTATATTGACACATATTGGTACAGGCATTGTGGAGGGATGAAAGTCATGTTACGAAAAAGGTATTAAGACTGAATGTGGAGGGATGTAGAAGAGGCAAACCTAGGAAAAGGTGGATTGACTGTGTGAGAGATGATATGAAAAGAAAGATGTGAGTGATGAGATGACGGGTGACAGAGATGTGTGGAAGAAAAAAACATGCTGCGCCGACCCCAAGTAAATGGGACAAGGGCAAGAAGATGATGATTAACACATTGAGAACCAGGTATCCGCTAAGGGGGCTCTCTGTTTGTAGTCGCGTTCCTCTACATACGGGAAAAATGCTAGGATCAAGTATGAGAAAAGCCTGTAGCAAACTGTTGCAGGAAAAAAATATGCTAAATGCAGGATCAAAAGTATAGCGTCAGATAATTACATAACTTTCTTGCCTTCGACTTTTTTCATGGCAGATTTTCGCAGCATTTTACAAAACGGCTTTGATGGAACCCAATTGAATTAGGGTCTCGGACAACTTTGTATTTATCAAATTTGGGAGCAAATAAGTCAAACGTCAATACTTCGTGACCTTAGCCAGAAAATATTATAATACAGAAGTTGATCTCATTTATTCATTAATTGCGAACCATGGTTACATCAAGGTGTTAACATGTTTTAAGTGCATGCATGGTTACCCTGTCAGGGCATAGCAAAGCAACATAGTTGATATTCTAACACTAATTAATTAAAATACCTCTAGTATTATATGGCTTCCCAAATACAATTATTTACCTGAAATACATACCGTATTATATTAGTACAGTTTATCTATGCCACAGTCCAACATACCGATGCAATTATTGGACAAAAATATGTTTTCAATACATTACTATTATAGGATAAAGGTTAAAGTAAAAAATACGTCGATATTTCAGACTTTGACTGCTACTCATCAATCAATATAGTTGTCTAACTTTACGCTGCAATATCAGTAATAAGGTCTCCGGTCATTGCAATTAAAGTATAATTTGTTTACTTGATACTCCGATGGGCACCCTGGGAATGAAATTAAGTGAGACGCCTGCTAGTAGTCCACAAAGATCATGTGATTAATTAAAATTTTAATAATCAATCATCTGTTCCCAGCAAAGGTAGCGTCATTACAGTTATTAACATATAGAATGCTTGTTCGTCTCGTTTTTACGGTGCTACTCAAATAAAGTTGTCTAAAGAAACGACGCCGGTTTACTTCGATAATTGCTACAACACTCGGCAGCAGAAGTAGCTTGACAAGTGTTTAAAATGACCTTCACATACTCATATTCTCCAAGAGACGAACTACTGCTAAAGATGAATGCCAAGTTAAGTCTCTGTCTTACCATTTCTGTGGCAGTGTTTGCGATTCCCGTCTCGTCCCGCGAGTTATTTGGCCAGGTATTTTGCGTTAATAAAATGTGGATGTTTAGAATTTTAAGTCCTTATCTGTAATATTCTGAGATAGCAAAACATGTTTTGCGGACTTTGGTGGGATTTGCTTATAAATGAGTATATTACTATATGTCGGTGGTAAACAAGCATATAGTACGTCTGATGGAAAGGCGATTGCTGTAGCCTATGGACGCATTCCACTCCAGTGGAAGTGGAGATTAATTGCAAATTTATTAAAAAAATATTGAGTACTTACCATTTTTATTTAAGTGTAATTAGATGTGTAGGTAGTTAAAAGTATTTTTTTTTATATTAGCCGATGTCGTTGAATTAGACATGTTCAGAAACTTTCAGATTTAGCTATAAACTTATTGTTTTCATTTAAATATAGATACCTACCCTATTCATAAACGACGTTTATTAAACGCCTCCCAGGCCTGCATGTTGTTAATTTATTTTATGTCTGTTTCTAACAATTAAAACTGTCGAAATGACAGATAAGGACAAAACATACATTATCTAATTGAGGCCTGAGAGAAATTTATAAATAAATAAATATTATAGGACAATCCTACACAAATCGACCTAGGCCCACAGTAACCTCAATAAGGCTTGTGTTATGTTGTGTTGTGTTGTGTTTGTGTTATGGGGAATAGACGACGATATATATAATAGATAAATATGGATAAATACATAGAAAACCATATACCTTAAATCCATCACTCGGGAACAAATATCTGTGATAAACACACAAATAAATGCCCTGACTAGGATTCGAACCCGGGACCTCCTGCTTCGTAGGCAGGATCACTACCGACTGGGCTAGGAAGCCGTTAAAACCGTTTATGATTAAGTGGGTTACTGTTTATATACCATTCCTTACGAACATATGATGGATTATCAATTACATGATATAATTAAGTCAGAATCCTCTCAAAACCACATCATTACCCAGACCTTAAACTATATATATATTGACTAAGACGAACTTGGGCCCACCCCCTGAAGGGGGAGGCTAATGATAAACTGCAGAGATAGGCAAGCAATATATCTCAGTGGAGGAATGAAAACAACGGAAAACGAAACCCTTATTAATGGTACAATTGCGTAAGGCTGTCACGGCTAAGGTCTTACTGATTGCGAGGCGCATTTTCAATGCATTGAGGTTAGGGAAATTTAGGGGAGAAAAAGGGTTTGCTACGTTTTATTTAGAATTAATTTCAACAAAAATCGGTTTAATAAAATATGCGGTTAAATTTTACTCACATTTCTATCTATTTGACTTTGTTTTCAGTTTACCTACATTAAACAAATTCTACGATTTTATTACTAAAAAATTAAATAAAACTTTCTTAAACTATTATCAAGGTTTAATAATGTAGAGTACATATACGCTAATTTTGCAACTACTTTTGGAAATAAATACGAGAGGGTCATATTTGACGTAAAACCTGGCGTGAAAAAAACAGCTACCTTAAACCAAGCTACTTTAATAATCTGAGCTAAAACCATATTGTTAAAGAAGATATTACTCGACCCTTGGTTTTACTTCCTTTTATAATGTCGTTGAACAAAAACAATGTAGTTAAATAGGCGCAAGGATTCTGTCCCACAATGAAAGAGTCGTAACCGCCATGGGCAAAAATCTTTCAATTGTTTATCGTATTTTCGTAAAATAAATTCCAAATTCAATTTGTTTTTTAAATGTACATAATGCTTCTAGACGTTGAACAGAAATTTTAGAAGTAGAACAGAAATTAAAGATAAAAAAGTGACAACCCTAACCGTGGTATAGGGCTGCTATCCAGATTAGATTCGTTTGTTTCTAAGTTATGTTACATTGCACGAAATATGGTTATTGTTAAGAAATACTATCTTTATTGCTTCCAGTTTTGCGGCCTTGAACAGAAATACATAACATTATTTATACACATAAAAATAATAATGTGAAGCAGTAATCTAAATTTACAATCCTGATTTGTTACGATTTCATAACTAATTCAACTGAAAACAACAAAAAGTTTGACCTAAATAGTGTTAATTATAAGAACTTTATATTTTATTTCTTTGTCATAAAAATTATAATAAATCGATACGAGTAACAATAAAACGATTACGGAATGTAAAGATAACGTTGGTCTAACCTTTTTTTGTACCAAATAAACAAGCAAGCATACGGCCCGCCTGATGGTAAGCAGCTACCGTAGCTTGTAGATGCCTGAAATTCCAGAGGTGTCACATGCGCTTCGCCGGCGTTTTATAAAAAGGAGGATTCACTGTGTTGACGGCTAAAGAGAGGAGGGTCCCTCGTCGTCAACACGCTGCATTTCAGAGGCTGACAACACCCGATGACCTTCAAATTGACTTAAACAGTTTTTTAGCTATAACTACTTGTTTTGGGAAAGTAAAAAAATACGAGGGCGGTTTGATAACTCGGTGACTTTAAGTAAAACAAAAATCATTTTAACATATAAACTTTTTAATTACGATTCTGAACTCCTTGGTAGCTGGCAGTTTTTTTTTTTTTTAAAAAGGTGGGAAAATAAAAAAGTTATTGAGGCATATGTCAAATACGGTCGGAAAATTGTTGGAAAATGGAGAAAAGCGAATTTCGTGTGTTAATTAAACATTACTTTTTACGTGGAAAAACTATTAAAGAGACTGAAAACTGTTTAAAAAAATATTATGGGGAATCTGCTCCTTCTCATGGAATGGTACATAAGTGGTTTACAGAATTTCGTTCTGGGCGTACCACTACCAATGACGCAGAACGCTCTGGTAGGCCAATTGAAGTCACCACTGATGATGTCGTGAATAAAGTTCACGATATTGTTTTGGATGACCGTCGAGTTAAGATTCGTGAGATAGCTGAGACTGTACACATTTCATCTGAACGAGTTTTTCATATCTTGCATAATATTTTGAATATGAAAAAGCTTTCCGCAAGATGGGTGCCGCGTTTGCTGACAGCCGATCAAAAACGACTTCGTGAAACAACTTCCGAGCAATGCTTAGCCAAATTCAAGCGTAATCCCAATGAATTTTTACGTCGTTTTGTGACGGTAGATGAAACGTGGATCCACCATTATACGCTAGAGACGAAAAATCAGTCAAAACAGTGGACTTCTGCTAACGAACGGGCCCCAAAGAAAGCGAAAACCGTTAATTCGGCAGGAAAGGTAATGGCCACTGTTTTTTGGGACAGCCAAGGGGTTATTTATATAGATTATTTGGAGAAAGGTAAAACAATAAATGGCCCTTATTATGCTACATTGTTGGAAAAATTCAACGCAGAAGTAGTGAAAAAACGGCCACATCTGGCAAAGAAGAAAATCCTTTTTCACCACGACAATACCCCTGCACACTCGTCGGCAGTCGCAACAGCCAAATTAGTAGAATTGCGTTATGAAATACTGCCCCACCCACCTTATTCTCCAGATTTGGCCCCATGTGATTTTTTTTTATTCCCAAACATGAAGAAATGGCTCGGTGGGAGAAGATTTTCATCAAATGAGGAAGTCATAGCTGAAACTGAAGCATATTTTTCAGGGTTTGATAAAAAATATTTTTTGGAGGGGTTGAAAAAGCTGGAACATCGTTGGATGAAGTGTATGGAGTTGAAAGGAGATTATGTAGAGAAATAAAATTATAAAAGGTCAAAAAGATTTTTTTTTCTGCAAAAAGTCACTGACTTATCAAACCACCCTCGTATATGTTAATATTCATTATATTTGAAGAACTTTGTTAATTCCGACACACAATTGGACGAAATCGGCTAGATAGAAAATAATTCCAAAGTTACATCTTAAAATTAGCTTTTAACAGCTGTATGCTGTATGTCTTTAGTTTTTTGACTTACTGACTGACTTACGTATGTAATTAATGACGAAATTAAAAAACGATAATAATAAAAACTTCATTATTTTATATTTCTCAATTCATGCGTAGTATTTTATAATTCATCGTTAAAGATAGGGATGGATTTAGCTGTTGTCATCCCCTTAACACTTTCCGTACCACCTAGTGCTACGGGCTACGCTCGTAGCCCGTAGCCACGTATTTGTCGTATGTAGCGCGTAGTAGCTACGAAGAGAGAACTCGGCAGTCGGGTTCCTGGTCGTGAAAGTATTAACTACCATTTATGTCCTATACGGTCAGCGACAGAAATAACTTAGTAAGGTATTCGAAACGACCTTCACACGATCTTATTCTCTTATCAACAAAGTCGTTTAACAATCACTTTGATCATCCCACCCGCATAACTTCAGCTGCCGACCGTACCTCGTATAGTTATATGCTCAATTATAACATACGGTGCGGTTACATAGTCTTGAACGCCCGCCGCCCATATTAATTGCTCCGCTGAGCCAAATAGCGAGCCCGCAAGTATTATGTCTTAGTCTTAGTTACTATACGACTTAGAGCATACATACAATTGGCATCTGAATCTATGCTGTGGAATAGGTATTTTAGTTTCGTTTACACACGACATAAAAGGTCAAATACGGCTTTTCGTGAACAAAAGATTTCCTTCGGCATGATTATTCCTTAGGACCCAAGAATGGATTCGACAAGTGGAGCCACCAAGATTTTTGATGTAAATTTTTAGGGGGGAGGCTCTCAACTTTATCTTGATATCTATATCAGTTAAGCTACTAGGCCAAGTTTGGAATCGTTTTCGTATAAATCGGGGTTGCCCAATTTATTTGTGGTATCACTTTTACACCGTTCCGCAGCAAAAAATTTTTCAAAAGGAAAAAATCCATAATATAAACAATTATGAATCTTGAAAAAATAAAAGGTCCTTTAGAGAGCCCTATTATTCGATTATGAAAATAAAATGTAATGTCAGAAAAAAACTTGGCTGGTTTTTTTACTTTAAAGATTATTTTAAGTAAAATAGTGAGATGTATACATGTAGTTTTTTTTATTTAAACCCTTAACGTATGTACACATATATACGTTACGTAGGTTCATGTGTTAGAAAATTGTAGCAAAAAAATAACACGTCTTATTGCACGGGGGCCTCCCCCCGTGAAATAAATGAACAGTCCTGAAAATATCACCAAAGATCACCATGGGGGGAGGGTCTTACACAAGCCAAAAACGTATGACGCCCCCTAACAAACAAATATGTAATAAGGAATTTGTCAATTAATCTTAATGTACAAAAATCCGACTTACGTTTGGCCGGTTTTTTCCTTGATTACATATTGTTATCTTATATTGACACAAATAACGAGAAGTCCCTCGTACTTTATGTAATATTATGTCTTTGTACCAATTTTCCAGTACAACTACACAATTTTCTTATTACCATAATAAGCCTCAGGGTAATTGGAACGAGAATCACACTAATTCATACATCAATAGTAATACTAATATACTAATCCATCATCATCATCATCATTATCAGGCCTTGTCCATCTTTTCAGATGATTTAAGTCGCATCTGTGAACAAGCGACAGCGCCGCTCGTGGCTAAATAGCCGAATTCTTGAACGGCATAAACGTCCACATTTCCTACAAGTAAATTGAGGGTCTGCACCAAGCCGACCCTCGCCGTGCACATACATGTCTTAATGCCCGTTTTCGGGCCAAGTCTTGAAACCAGGAAATGTCATGGGTTTCGCGACCTTATAACAGGCTGTTTTTCCATAATATTATTATGAATGCGAAAGTGTGTCTATCTGTCTGTCTGTTACCTCTTCACGCTTTAACCGTTTAACCGATTTAGATCAAATTTGGTATGGAGATAGTTTAAGTCCCGGGGAGCGACATAGGATAGTTTTAATCTCAAAAATCACCCCTGGAGGGGGTAAAAAGTGGGGGTGGAAGTTCGTATAGGAAATCACTAATTTCACGCAGACGAAGTCTGACCTAAAAGTTTTATATTGTTGGTCTCACGGAAGTTTAATTTTAAACAAAAAAAACCGGCCAAGTGCGTGTCGAACCATGTATAATGGAGGAGTAGCTTCAATGGAATAAGAACCAAACTAATGCCAAAAGGTCGTATCTGATGCCCATTGAAGAAGTTTTTTTGGAAATAAGTAACTCAAAAATGGCTTAACCGATAATGTAATTAAAAACAATTTTCGTAGAAAGTATATAATAACGCACATCTTCTCAAATTTTTTCATATTTTTTGGACTTACGGTTCAAAAGTTGATGAAAATGTCATATAATTTCCGAGTAAAATGGCTGTGACATACGGACGGACGGACGGACGGACGGACGGACGGACGGACGGACGGACAAACGAACATGATGAAACTATAAGGGTTCCGTTTTTGCCATTTTGGCTACGGAACCCTAAAAATCTCATAATATTTCTGCGCTGTTCAAACACAAAACAATAGTTAGCCCTACTTCTTTGTACAAATGACATAATGACCGCAAGTGACTTTGTCTCTCGGACTACAAAAACAAATGAGATAAACCGGCCAGTAGGTCGGGTTTACATTTTATATTCCAGATTTATGGGCGGCGATAAATTTTACGGCGTGGAAACTTCGCTGGATGGGGAAAACATGCGTGGGGAGGGGAGACCGAGCACTTGGCTTAAAAACGCCGCCTTACGGTCTAGCCTAGTACAGTCGCCATCAAATATGTCGGAGCGGCCAAGGTACTCAAAAATATCTAAACACGCACTTTACCGCCTTGACAATACAGGCGTTGTTCAGATATTTGTGACCACCTTGGCCGCTCCGACATATCTAACGCTGACAGTACCGCGTAAATACTTCGTTCATAAATTTTTCTCTCTAACGCTGAAATAAAATTATATGGAACTGTCAAGGTTAAGAAATCGACCTTAGAGTAAGCTCATCATGGGTACCAGACGACGATATATATAATAAAGTTATAATAAAGATAAATACATAGATAATATCTATAACTCAGGAACAAATATCTGTGGTAAACTCACAAGTAAATGCCTTTACCAGGATTTGAGCCCTGGATCTTCTGCTTCGTGGAAAGGGCTAGGTGGCCGTTGAAATGCAATAGCGATAGAAGGACAGATAGGTAGTCCATTTTTCAATGTCATAAATAATATAAAAATCGTCTCTTTCTTAAGTTAATTTATCTCCAATGAGATACTAATAAAATACTCAAGCTATTCTTAAGTCAAACTTAACATATATCTAAACAATGATACAAAATATTAATTATTGTTTTAATTTATGAACATCATAGCTTGTGCGCAAAAACAGTCGTTACATTTTCAAAATGAATAGTCTGTGCTGTTTGGGTGCAGATAGAGTAAAGTCGACAAAAACACTTAATTAAAATTGGAGAAAGCAATAATAAACAGATATTTTGTACTCTGAATATTTTATTGATAAGGCAGCCCTGGGAAAACTCAAATATTGCAATTTCAACTTTATTTTTGCATTGGTACAATTCTTAAAATTTAATTATGAGCAGTGGTTATATAGTGATAAATAAAAATAACTGAAAGCTGTTTGTGGTGAAATGGTTTTCTCAATTCCTCTATCTGTCGCCGAGTGAAGAGCATCGTGGACGGTAGTGTTGAGAGCTGAGCGAACCTGGTCAGACCAGCGCATTGGCTGTATCTTGGCCGTTCA
Organism: Pammene aurita; assembly: GCA_947086415.1. NCBI lineage: Eukaryota > Metazoa > Arthropoda > Insecta > Lepidoptera > Tortricidae > Pammene > Pammene aurita. The sequence goes on along the minus strand of OX352314.1, from coordinate 4,241,332 downwards.
CCTTTGACTTTGCCAGTGATGACCAGTTTCAATGTCTTTTTATAACAATTATTATTAATGTTAAGGCATGGATATTTATTCGTCTATTACGAAAAAAATGCTTAACACTTTCAAGTATCACATTTCGCTACGCGCTACACTGGTAGCCAATTCCAGCCTTTTCCCGCTTTGTAGCGAAAAACCACTACACATAGCGAGCCCGCCTAGCGGATTCCTGGGGCCGTATTCTAACTTTAAAACACGTATAGACACGATCCAACTTCAATACAACTCCAGTGCATTAACAACGCAATACAGCTACGGCATACACATCTGAATCAGAAATATCAGAATTTGCTTGAGAAATATTCCAACGCAACTCCAATACAACTTCAATATTGGTTGACTGTTTGTTGTGTATTGGAGTTATGTTTGAGATAGGTTATATTTTTATTGTATTGTTAATGTATTTTTAAATTAGAATCCGGCACCTAGTCGGTAGTGACCCTGCCTATGAAGCAGGATGTCCGAATCCTGGTCAGGGCATTTATTTGTGTGTTTATCACGGATATTTGTTCCTGGGTTATAGATGTCTTTTATGTATTTAAGTATTTATCTATATCTATCTATTATGTATATCGTCGAATAGTACACACAACACAAGCCTTATTGAGCTTACCATGGGACTAGGTTGATTTGTGTAAGAGTGTCCTATAATATTTATTTATTTTATTTATATTTAAACTGAGCTACTTTTAGTCTACAACCATTGAAACTAACTATTTAATTATTCTTATTATTACATAGGTACGTCATCTAATGAAGCAATCCACATCGTCTGTCATACTTCAAAACCTGATGATTTTGCAGTACATTGCGTACTCAAATAGGTTATAAATTGTTACTTTAAAAAATTGTAATAAGATTTTATAACCAAAATCGTTTTTCAGATTTAAAACCCCATGGTCAGAGGCACACTGTATAGATTTAACTATATATAACATAAGCACTACTAGATTTAACTCACAATTACAACAGATTAGGTCTTTGTTACTGTTTAATCGGCCCTAAGATGTATCGATTTAGCATTAAATATAGCTAAAGACCATATGGTACTAGACTGCCATGTCTACACATACATAATCGCGCTTTCATAATTGAGACAAACACCATCTATCGAGTCACTAACGCAGTAAGTCTCAGTTGTATATTGAAATGAAATTAAATGAAAAAATATCTATTTGGTGCAACAAATAAAACACAAATATGATACATAAAATAAAACACAATTTACACCATAATGGTTGCCACTCAGCAGGTGTCATGAGCGGGTAGACATAACGCTGATTTTTAGGGCAACCAGAACATAAAACTAGTACTTAAAATTTTAACGATGTGACTACAAAATAGTAGTTTATGGGATTGTTACATAATGCCTAATTACGTACAGTTACATAAACTGTTTTATCTACACAGATATTATAAATCCTCAATGACGTGTTCGGGAACCATTATAATGACCGCCGTTGCACCGCCATGGCCAACTGGACTGTGCGGCTAGTCGGGGAGGAGGGCATCCTCATTCATAGCCAACTGTTATGAATTTTCATACATTATTGTAATGTTAGAAATTTGAATGTATTTGAGGTATCGGTCATCAATACTTTGAACTAAACTTTACGAGACACCACAGATACAGGTTTCTTAATATAGGCCATTAGCTTATCGTTTCTAAACATATTATAGGGAATTTATGATATGGATGTAGATAAAGATTTAAATTGCGTTCAATAGCCGCTACGGCGTTTAATACGAACTTATTTTTATCTTGACTTGGGATTTATGCTATTGAAGCGGTATAAAGGGGGGACTGGTTGGTGGGATACCAATTAGTAGCCGGGGAAAAAGTCCAGAACCCTTCCGCAACCAAACATGATAGGTTTGCTGAACTGGAATACTCCTACCGAGCTTGCGCTTCAAGCGACATCTGTTGAAGCTCAACGAGCTCAACTCAACCTGATCTGAGTGAGTAGATAGGAACCAAACCCAGAAGACTCCAGGAAAAACTCAGCGAAGCCTGACTGTCGGAATGAGAAAAAAATAATTATTTATTGAAATTATATTTGCAACTTACAGCTAGCACCTTAGCGTCACAAACTCAGTATATATAATTAATTAAATAACACATTCATTTCTCTAAAACATTATCCTGCACTCATCTATCAAATTTGCCATCCCTGAGGCGAACAAATCGCACTGAGGAGCCGCGCTAAGCATGAAGTTTAGCACGTGAAGTGCGTGCGTAAATAGTCGTATAGTCTGAATTTAGGAAGAAAGCAATGTTGTATAGATGCAGTCCAAATATTATATAGTCCTTGATATTGCCTATTAAGCGTATATCTATCAGGATTAAGGCTAAGCCGCTACATTATATTCGCAGCCGGGGCGATTAGGCATAATAGTTATTACTAACACATATTGGGGTTACTTTGAACGTTAGCTTTGATAGTCTCTTTGAAATGTCTGAGGTTAAGGCAATCTCGAGATTGCAAAATGGTGCTCGATTTTGAGGACGAAGATGAAATCTCTAGGTGTAAACTAAATGTCTTGCAGTCCAAAGATGTCGACAATCACTAACCAAACATTTATTTTTACAAAACGAATACAACAAGTATCTCCATTCTGAACGCACAAATTACACACTGAAATCTGTCATACTACTGTCAAACAATTGTCAAGAGTTTTTATTACTTTTTATTAACAATGTCTTGCTCTATAGAAAATAACACCCCTATAGAATTTGTAGCACCCGTCGAGTTGCAGGTTTCCAGGCTATGGTGACCGCTTACTACATGCGGTCTGTATGCTTGTTTGCCACCAAAGTGGTATTAAACATAAAGACCACAAGTACCACAGTTATTAACATCAACTCTCTAGGACAAATTAACCCTAATAGGAGTAACAAACTTAGCAGCTGCACTGTCCCATCTGGACCTCGCAGCACTCACTGGATTTTCTTTATCATCTGCTTTCCCACTACCACTACCCCAGGGAAGAAATGCCTATCTATATCCAGTGACATGTAGCCATACGGTAAATTAATAAATAGAACAAATAGTAGTAATAGTATTTCCTTTCCATAGAAGGTTATTCGCGTTCTTATTCTTTGAAAATATCATTCGACACATCTCCTATTCTATTTCCTACTATCTATACATATAAAAGAAGAAACTGACTGACTGACTGACTGACTGACATATCAACGCACAGCCCAAACCGCTGGGTGTAGAGATTTCAAATTTGGCACATATGTTCCTTATAAGGTCTTGGGGAGCACTAAGAAAGGATTTTTCAAAAGTCACCCCCTAAGGGGGTAAAATGGGGGTCCAAAGTTTGTATGGCGAAACAAGATTTGTTAGACTATTTTATTCGAAACTTCACAGGAGTATTCCTAACGATAAATGAGTAGACACGTGTTTCAGGTTTTTTTGAAATTCAACCCCCAAAAGGGGCAAATATGGTCAGAAAGTCTGAAAATCAACATGGGTATCGTATCCTTTTTGAGTACTTATAGTACGCAGGCGAATCCGCGGGAAAAGGCTAGTTAGGAATATAATGAGTGCGAAAGTAACTCTGTCTATCTATCTATGTTTATCTGTTATGTTGCTTCGCACTTCAATCGCTTAAACGATTTAGATGAAATGAAGTACGGGTAGTTTAAGTTCCAGAAATACTTAAATATAAATTAATACTTTTTATCTACATGTAAAACTCATTCTCTGTACTTTTAAATCTTAGTTTAAAGGTTTTTTTTAGTTTAGTAGCATTCTCCGTAAAACTGTAATTCCATGTGATGTAAATTTTTTTTTGTATGTCTATGTCTATGTCAGAAAAGAAGAAAGGACGGTTTTTATGAAGGAAATCATGAAAGTACTAATTTTACTTATACAAAGTCGTGGGTAAATAGTAACTTATGTTTAAATAAAACTAATTGGTGAAAAAAATCCAAATTAAGCACCGCGTACCTACTTAACATACACAATCATGTTCATTCGCAAAAAATGAACTCTTAATGTGAATAAATATGACTAGTTTTGAGTAATTAAAGAAACCATCCGAATTTCTGAATGACTTTGATTACACCATATTCTTTTAAATAAAACTTTGCTTTCAAAGAAGCTACGTCCTAACGTCTGTTTCTAAAAACTGTTGCCTGAACTAAACAAAACTTGGGCGTGTTGAAAATAAACCTATATTCATTATTCCTGGCTGCATCCCGTGGGATTAGGAGTTTGTACAAAGTTTTTTTTTTTCGACAAAAACCCGAGGAGATTGATAGCTTTCGACGCGCATGCAGAAAAGTTTTGGAGATACGTACGGATAGGAAGAACAGCAGCAAAAATCGTATTATATTTTTTAACAAATAAGAACCGACTTCACGTAGACTCCACTTTTAATTACTTATTTGGCGCAACGACCCAAAATGAGTCCTGGCCTACGACACAAGAGCACGCCATTTTGCTCGGTCCTGCGCTATTTCACGCCAGCTTTCACCGGTGCCGAGCTCCTGAAGATCCGCTCCTACTCTGTCTGCCCAGCGATACTTAGGACAACCGACCGGACGGCGTCCAGTCGGTCGACCCAAATATGCTCTTTTTACAGAGCGATCTTCTCCCATCCTCTCGAGGTGGCCGAGCCAGCGGAGACGATGTGTTTTTGTCTCACCAATTATATTAGACTCCACCTTTTGAAAAGGAAATGCCCGAGCCACTGTAAAACATACTTAAACCACTATCAGGTGTGCCTATACTATTTGAAGAGTTCCCTCGATTTCTCCAGGATCCCAACATCAGATCCTGATCTGGTTACAATGGGACTAACTGTGAAGTACTGTTTCTAACAAAAAAAAATTTTCCAAATCGGTCCAGCCGTCTTCGAATATTCGGTAAACATTCATAAAAAAAAATTGCCAAAACAACGATCCCAACGAATTGAGAACCTTCGAAATCTTGAAGTCGATTGAAAAATGACAAAATTACGTTGATATTAAGTTTATTATCAAACAAACATAATCGCGCTTTATGGGACTTACAAAGGGTTTAAAAAATTCCTTTGCTAAGAATAGGTACAGTCACCGGCAATAGTTTCTTCCTACACGAAGGCCGCAAAATATGTGACACGCTCTTATATGTAAGGCCATAAGAGCTTGTCACGTTTTTGCGGCCTTCGTGTAGGAATATACTATTGCCGGTGACTGTACATGCTATTTATACATTGAGCGGTACAAGGTACCAGGCTAATAGCGACATTTCGAAGACAGACGCGGTCCAGCGAGGAAATGCTGCCAGCATCTTCAGTAGCAGGGGCCATATTTAGAACCTTAGCTTTAGTTTAATTTTATTTTAGAGTTAATTATTTTACTTTATGTTATAAATAAAACCTAACATAAAAAGGCCAGCCCAGTTATGTATTTCGTTTAAATATTTGCTCATAATTAGCCCTGAACTCTCAACTCATCCTGTAAAACTAACAAAAACTTAGTTGCCTAGGTATTTCTACCTAAATGGTATCCGTACAACAAAACGAAATCCCGAAACAAAAGCACTGAAACGTTAAAACATAAAGTAAACTGTAACATTCGGGAATCTTTCAACAAATACTTTGTTTCCACTGAAATTTGAGATCTATCAATCAAAGTATTAATAAAACTTTGTGTTTGTTCGCGAAAATCTGTTATTCTTAGAGTTTTTCGGCTTTGAGAGTTTGGAAGTTAAACATGCATTGTTTGATCTCAATGCTTGATGGGAAATAGGAATTGGTATTTTGTTTGTAAAAAATGATCCGTTAGAAATTCGTATCCTTCAAAGTTGAATCTTTTATTAACTGTATAGTCACCGGCAATAGTATCTTCCTACACGAAGGCCGCAAACATATGTAACACGCTCTTATTTGTAGGGCGTGTCACCTGTTTTTGCGGCCTTCGTGTAGGAAGATACTATTGCCGGTGACTGTATACTAAAAACTTCAACCTAGGCTAATAATCATTCTGTATAAATTTCATTCGGTTTTAATGTTATTTTATAAAGTGAGTGCGATTTGCAGCCCTAGTGCACCCTAGGTTAGGTTTATTTGTGTTTCAATTTTGTTTTGTATTAATATTTTTATGTAGTTTTAATTTTACTTTTATGTAAATCTATTAATTAATAGTCCAACCTAATACGTAACAGAAATATAAATAAAAACATAAAATAACTACAACTTCACTTTCTTTCTTCATGCTGTGTGCTGTACTGCAAAGGACATATTTTAATATACTTAAAATTTAATTCAAGTACCTTGTTTCATTTGGTAAAGTTAATATTGACGATCAAATTTTAAATGTATCATTCCTGGAACTTAAAGACTTAAGTTTATTACTGTTCTAAAAATATTTAATGTACAATTTGTGCTATTTTTAAGGTAACAATATAAAAGAGGCAACGAACGATAACCGGACCTCTTTAGGAAGCTTTTTTTAAAATTAACAACATTATTATACCTAATTAACATAATCTCTAACAACTTCAGTCATAAATCAGACTGATGACAGCGTGACGCCGCGATGACAAGGTGACATGTCTTGTCTCAGATAACGATATGTGATAGATGATAAATGTACGAGGTGTGTTAAATGAGCTTGGATTTAATGTAGCTTCCGACTTTATACAATATACATACAGACTTATCATTCTCCTAGCGTTTTGTCCTGGCTTTTGCTTAGAATTCAACCAACCGGAGCGGCCATTGACAGGCGTCCCCTCTGCTGAAAACACATGACCAGTGGTCATATTTATAGAGATCTCGCGGAGAGGTTTGATTGTCAGTATCTGAATCACTGTCATCTGATCCATGTACTGACAGCCAAACCTTTCTGAGCGCTGTCCATAAAAATTAATTGTAATTGTTGTTTGTACATATTAGGTTATAATTTTTAGTAACTTTAGGCTAAGATAGTGTAACTAACCTTAACTATGATCCTAGTTGGTCGAAATAAATGTATTGAATTTGAATTTATTGTATAGACTGACGTTTATCTAACGTGGCTATTTATACGTTACGTACGAATAGCCATACATTATTGCCGCAAAAATCGGCAGATTTTTTTGTATAGAAAATGACAGACATTTTGCCACCGCTCAATTACTGCAGCCTCTTTGAGCACTCTAGCAAACTTACATACCCACAGGAACACAACACTGAGAGTAGATTTAGCTGTGGTTTTCTGTCAGGCAGATGTACTTTCCCAGTTGGGCTCTGCTCCAGATTTGAGCGAGATCATATTCGCTGAGTTGTATTAGATAGGTATAAGTCCCACTGAGTTTCTTGCCGGTCATAATCTTCTCGGGTCAGAGGAGCAGGGTTAGAACCGGTGGTAGTTTTTTTTTCTCTGACGTTTATAAGTGCATTTTAATGTGTCTAAATTGAAGAATCAATATCTTCTATCTTTTTTTTTGTACCTATATTTCTTTTTTTGACGTAGTTTAAAGATATACCCGGAATCAAGAACTAGTTAGTATACTAAATTCTCTGCATTCGTACGTTTGTCTAGATAATCCGATCAAAATACCCTGATATCGAATTGCAGAAGCCAAACAAATGCAAATCATTTCATCCGAGTCCTCGCTTTCAAAGTCAAATCGGATTTATTTGACCTGATTTTAAAATTAATTGAATTAGAAAAGAAACGCGTGTCCGAATCGAAATTGTCTAATTCGTTTAAAGGTTTTATTTTTACGGGCGTAGTGGGAGTTAGTTATTTTTTAATACCCAGTAAAATGATACTAAATATAAAACAAATAAACATAATACTTAACGAAAAGAAAAATAAATAATATAATTATCACAAAAATAAAACTAGACAACCAAAAAATACAGTGATAAAAACAGGATAAGAAATAAGTTTATCATGGGTGTTCCAAAGAAACGGATTCACTTATCTCATTTTTATCGCGCACAAAAACGCGACTCCCAAAAACGTAAAAACCTTGTTCATTATAATCTACATTCCATTTCAGAGAAATTCTAGAAAAAAAATATTTAAACACATAAGGAATAAGTTCATCTTTGTTAAATTTGTATGCGTATTTATACTTGCTTTCTGTTGTTTCTCAGCTACTACTACTACTAATACCAAGTAACCTTTTATGGGTTCCGTAGCCAAAATGGAAAAAACGGAACCCTTATAGTTTCGTCATAACCGTCTGTCCGTCCGTCCGTATGTCACAGCCATTTTACTCGGAAACTATAAAACGCATCTTAATAAAATTCAGACATACTCGTAAGGTGTATTTTGTATGCCGCTATTTGATTATTTACTATGACGAAAGGTTTGGGTCCCAAACAAAAGTAAACGTATACAATCATTGTTCACATACATTGACATACAACATACGTCACTCACCCCCGTTTCGGGGCGAATTTTCATAATTACAGACGATGGGGTATATTTATTGGCCCTGGAGGGACGCTGCCTTTATCCAGACCGTAATTGTTACCTTTGGGATTGTACGTGAGAATTAGGTAAACATTAATGATGGAAGGTTTTGTGCTGGCTGAATGAGTAATACGAGAATATTTCATATAGAATATCGTGTTTGAAGTTTGCATCAGCAAATTTTAATAAAAGAAAAGTATTAATTAATCCAAGTACCTAGTAAAACGTCACCGAAGGTAATAAATGACAAAAAAAATGATAATTATTTCGTAAAGTCAATGTTTCTTATTTAGTTACTGTAAATATCGTAATTATTTTTCATTTTTTAAAGTGGGTATTCCACTCATACATTAGTATGTTATTCAATCAAATACAAACATTGAAAACATTGAAAAAATAATCAACCCAGTTGGACTTGAACCAACATCGATACGCCTTACCGGGGCTCGATATCGCTTTTTTTTTTTTTTAGAACCCATAGCTTAATTGGTAAAGCGATATCGAGCCCCGGTAAGGCGTATCGATGTTGGTTCAAGTCCAACTGGGTTGATTATTTTTTCAATGTTTTCAATGTTTGTAAATATCGTATTATAGAGGCTGTAGCCGTGTTTCTATACAAAATTAGCCTTTCTATCAAATGTTCCAGTTATTTTATTTTTAGATACTCCTTGTAGGCAAAGCTCTGGTCCCAAAAGAAGAACCATATACACTTGTCAGTTTTCGTAATATGGCGGTTTGTTTTTTTTTTTCACTTTTTAATTATTTTCTTGAATTTGGTCTTTGCGATTTATTTGATTTTTTGGTAGGCTATACTACATATTAAAACTCATCACTACAAAAAATATTGTCCGAAACTTTAATTCAAATATATGTCAAAATAATGGGAACTATAATTTGAAAAATTTTTTTTGGTGTTCTGGTATACCGGCACCTACAGTTTTTGTTTCATGAATTGCCCATCTAAAGACCTACTACATAAATTAAATTCAAAATATTAGCTTTGGTACTTCATGCGAAAAAACTACAAATAAAATTATTCCTCTTTTTGGTTTGTACGGAACCCTCGGCCTCGGTGCGCGAGTCCGACTCGCAATTAGCCGGTTTTTTTATAATAATGTCATAATAATAGTCCAGCAAACATGCTATTTATCATAAAAAAATCTTATTATCAGTGTAGTAGTAGTAGTAGTAGTAAAACACTTTATTGTACAAGAAAACACAACGAAATACATATAACACAACATATACGTACAAAGGCGAACATATCCCTTTAAGGGATTTCTTCCAGTTAACCTTGGCAAACCAGCGTATTTATTCCAGTGTATTTATGGCAAAGCTTAGAAAAAGCTGGAAAGCCGGCAAAGTTCAAAGGCGCATGATTAATAGGCCCTCAATGGAGCTTCTGTCTCTTATCTCTGTTGATAACGGTCCCTCATTTCCCCGTTTTCATTTCGCTTAAAATCCCAATTAAAGGGAAAAACGGAAAATTTCCGAGTTATTGGAACAAAAGTAATTTTAATGTTTTTTTGTCTGAAAGCGACAGAAAATTTGGACAAAAGTGTCATTAAATTTATTTTATGTCTTTTCCTTCTTTATTTATTTATTTTACTTAAAAACAAAGTAAACTTATTTAAGCTACTGCTTTAAAAAAGTATACTTTTTATTATTTTTTTGCCTAGAAAGCAGTTAAAACCAAATAATCAAAATAATTGAGCGTGTTTAACCCAAAAATGCCAGACGTACACATTTTTGTACAAATTAGTCCAGATATATTAACAACGGATTAGAAATATTATTTTCACACCACCTAGTCGTATACGGGCTTTTTCTTCCCTGCTAGGAGGGAACAAAGTGGCACTTTTCTGTTCTAGGACATTCGTATTTTTTTCAGCCAGTCCGTCATCACAATCAAATTTCTTATTAAATTAATAGATTCATTATAATCAAGAAGCACACTAAGCACATATAAAGTTAAAATAAATATGATTCAACAATAAAAAAAAATATTTTCCTCTAAGGTGATGTGAAAGGCAGTATGTGTCACATAGGAGCAAAACTATTTTCAACTTGGGCGTTAACACTTGAATCCCTCACTACGCTCAGGAGTCTACTTTAGAATCCCTCGCTACGCTCTGGATTCTATTATAGACTCCATCGCTTCGTTTGGGAATCAATATACGCCCTCGCCGTAAATATTTCATTTTGCTCCCTTGTTACACAATCTACTATATTTAGAAATTAGATAACAACGAATTAGAAATATTATTAAGTAAGTTGTGTTATATATCTTTCGTTATGTGTTCTTGTACAATAAAGTGTTTCACTACTACTACTACTATATTTTGACTATTTAAAAGTGCCTTAAAATCCTACTAGTACATCAGCTGCTTAAAACGCGTACTTACAAAATAATACAACAGACAAAAATCATCGCGTAATAAATAAATATGTCCTTCACAGAGGACGTTTTCAAGACGCAGCGTAATGAAGTTAATAATCCTTGATAAAAATGTAACGAGGAAAATGTTTCCTCATGGACAAATACATCGATTACATTTCATAACGATATATTATTTTTTAATATCAGCCCATTGTTTACTTGCTAAACACGAAAGAAGGAAAAATCGAAAGTACCACTAAAAAAGTACTATAAGGAAAACAAGACGTTTCCAGAGCATCGTTAGGAAAGCACTCGGGCACTGATTGGTTTTGTTTTTGTACAATATAATAGATTGTATAACTATTATGGTAAGGGAACTCCTAAGAATACTTATATCAATAGAAATTATTTTTGGCTCAGAATGTTGGCTATAATTGTGCCAAAAAAATGTACAAGTTGCTAGATGGGATTCCGAGCACAGCCTACGGACGCTTGTATTTATGCAGTATCCCAAGCACTACTTTATTAATAATTATATCCCTAGTGAAGCTCAAGTGGAACTGGGCTGCTACTGAATGGGCCCCGCAGGATGGACGAAGCAGAGGCAGACCGAAAAAGAGATGGCGGAACGACCTGGATGCCTTTTGTAGCGACTGGCGGGAACATGCACCAGGCCGTGACGAGTGGCGGAAGAGAGGGGAGGCCTTTAACCAGCAGTGGGACATAACATAGCCTATACATTTTTTTTTATGTGAATTTGTCCTAAATCTTAGCTGGCATCTAGTACAAAACTACAGCGCTCCTTCATCGCCGATAGACTGATTTAAGCGGTAAACCTTTTTCTCCTCCAACATTTTTTTAAATATAAAATATAAACAACTTGATAGGTATTTGAAATGCAAATTTTTACTTTCGCTGTATTACAAAAGATTTTCTCAATATAATTAAAATGTCCTTTATAAAGAACCTACTTGTGTTTAACAAGTGATAATTACGAATCTCAAATGAGATAACATTTTACGAATAAATAATCATCAAATTTCAGTTTGTGTACATTTAGCGTTAATTTACTTGATTTAGATGAGGATATCAAATAGCCTTCTAATTGGCTCAAGTATTTATGTATGCATAAAGCAATCTGTATGTTTGATGAGATGAGACGAATTTATACGGAACGAAATTTAATTTAATATTATGATGGTTAGAGATAAAATTAAACTGTATTCCGTGACCCTCATGTATGGTTGACGACAAAGATATGTACATTTGACTATAAAGAAATGTATCCACTTGCGTAGTAATAAGGTACAAAAGTGTACAGCTTTTTGTACTCGACTGTACTGTGTACAAAAGTACATCGTGTACACTTTCCTTCCTTCACGATGGTTTATATTTAGTACCGGGTAAGGGTTAGTTAAATTTCATTTGTGTTCGAGATACTACATTGTATTATAGCTACTAATAAAATTACCTCGGTATCTACTTACCATGCGAGTGCATTTGTTTTTTCGAGATTCCAAATATACATGGTTTTCTCAAAGTAGTTATATAATGTTCATGTACATGCCAGCTTGATATATACATTACTAGATTGTAATTACTATATTGTAATAATAAATATTACTAGATTGTATTACGTAAGGAGATCCGCACCATTGGTGTTATATTCAAAACTTATTACAATGTTATGTACTCAATTGAATTTGAGTCAGCATTTCAACAAATTATAATTAAAGATTGATATTTACGCGTAATATAGCATATTTTCCCCTTAACCCTGTCAATTGTAGTAAATAAAAACTCTAAGTATGAAATACTAATTTACTTTTTACTTATTAATATAATACGATTAAGTCACAGCAGTGACTTAAAAAAAATCAATCGTGTCCGTAAAGAGATACGAATTATGGACGTTCTAATTAAGGCTTTATCTATAGACCCGGAGTAAAACAGATAAATATTTCTATAACCAAGTTCAGTTACTTACAACACTTGCTTAAACTCTGAAACTTAACCAAAACATTAACATGCATAATATAATTATTTCGCCTTGTATTATACAAAACAGAGTATAACAACACCACGGGGTATAATTTTCTCGAAAGTTACCCGAAGTGGGGGTATAATCATCGGCCAGCTTAAAACCACTCAACTATGTCCCTTGTTAAGGATAAAAGGTTGTAACGGCCTTGAAATTATAAGCGGTTAAGCCATTTTGTTATGTTGGCTTGTATAGTTGAGGCTTATAAACTACGTTTAATTGGACTGAAGGTAAAATGGGGTAGCAAAATTGAGTTTTCGTACCTGTCATTAAGGATAAGCCAGGAGTTTAAGCGATATTTGATATTATTTGGAAACAGTTCAATCATGCTGTAATTTAATCAGCAGACGTTCCGGTTTGACTTACGTGTTCCTGTTTTTAAATGATTGTTTGTTTCGTACCTGCAACAAAAATAGAATAATAAGTAAGGAAATATATACAGCTTGCATTATGTTCAATTTTAATTCGACAAAATAAATGTTTTCCAACTATAAGAGGTAGATGAAATAATAAATATTAGCGTTACATTTTTGTTATCTTACTTCAAGAAATCATTAACAGTTGCAATGTTTGTGAGTATATGTTTATAATCATATAGACACAGTTGTCCATACCATTAGACTTAAACCTACGTAACTCCGATGACTGTTAAATTCTTACAAAATTGTATTTACTCTTGCGTTTTTCAGAAAAACGGTCCAACACAAATCTACACAATTGCAAATAAATTCGCCAAAAACTCCCAAATTACATACGACTCCATTAAAAACTTTCAGCAGGTTAAACAGACTAATTGCACACCTATAATTAACTGAACTCATCAAAAGAACTCAAAAAGTTGAAGCCAGGCCGCTATTTAGGTAAAACTTTTGATTAGATGTAATTAAGGAATTGTCTAAAAACTCAGTTGCGAGGCTTCGGCGCGTGCAACTAAAAGGTTTTATTATGACAGACGGATTAAAGTATTTACATACTTAATAGTAGATTGTACAACAAGTGCATAAAACGCACAATTTTACGCGAGGCGTTTATCCATCCGAGCGAGCTTGCGAGAGCGAGAGAAATGGGTTTCATGGACAAGTTTTACACTCTAATTTTCACTTCAATTGCGAGGAAATTATTTAGTGTTAATCGTGAAACTATTTCAAGTAGTAACAAAAATATTACAATGAAAATAAATATGGTTCCCGCCAATTATTTTTTTAAAGTTTTTTTTTTTAACTTTCAACATGTTAATTTAGACATACATAAGTACCATGTTTTCTGCCAAGTCATTAACACATTTCGGGGTATTTTAAAACTATTATCAACTCCTATTTTATTGATTTCACTAATTTAATTATAGAAAATACGGAATTCAAATAATTAAATTTTGACTCTGTTTGGCTGTTGAGCCTCATTATTGATCTTAGAAGAAAACTTTACTTTATGCACGAGAGCTTAAAAAGCGATTTTATGTCGTCCACGCACGACTTAAAGTCGATCTTTACGAGCATGAGAAGTGAAAAACATATTTTACCAACGTTTCTTTTTATATACCACGACGGTGACAAACAAACATATGGTCCGCCTGATGGTAAGCAGCTACCGGACGCTTGCAACTAAAGCGGTGTTATGCGCGTTTCTGACCCTTTACAAAAAGGAGGATTCACTGTGTTGACGGCTAAAGGAACAAGAAGGTCCCTCATCGTCAACACACTGGGTCCTCTTCGAGCTCTTTGGCAACCTTACTCACCAGCAGGAACACAACACAGAATAGTTATTCTAAATAGTTTTGTCATTGAGCTGTACGTTTGTTTGCCTATTACAAACTTTATTTCCTCCATACAACAAACGCTGATAGCACTAGGCTCTAGTTTTCCAACATGGCTCCCCCGCGTCTAATTCGTTCTCTACGATTTATATCGCGGTGTTCACTGTTACGCGACGCGATTTATCGTGATTTTACTTGAATATTTCACATTTGCGTACATGCATCTTATGGCAAAGTTACATTTACCTTATATTAAAATTAAATCAAATCTGAATTTGATATTTAAAATCAACTTAGAAAAACTTGGCTTCCATTGCATTTTTTTATCAGGCCATACGTGTAACAAAATTTGTAATTATAAAAAACTAAGAAAAAACTTTTCACGCGAAAAAATAATTTGGTTTTGTATGGAGGGTTGGCCAGCTGCGATCAGGTGTAACATACAAAAAACATACCTATTATTTCCGAAAAGGAAACAGTAAACGACAAATTATGAATTATATTATACGTCGTTTTGGACCACTTTCTCCCATCAGAAAGTTTTGGCAATGATATAATCTAATTATTTATATAATTTCTCATTACATTGCATCAAAATCAGAACTTTAGGATTTGTATTGTTAAAGTGGTTTGCATTATTTGCCCTGCACCACTTTACAGCTGCCAGATGTCCGGATCTAAATATAAGCATAGTATAGCAAACGATTTCGAGTCGACTCGATTTCGTCGCTCTCATTATTGTGTCATATCTGACGTGGCTAGCTTATATTTATTTATTTATTTAAACTTTACTGCACAGTAACAAATATACGGTTACAAAAGGCGGACTTAATGCCGTAAGGCATTCTCTACCAGTCAACCTAGTATATTATGTAAAAGACAAACCTAATATAGCTGATATTCTGTAATAGTAAAAATAATTAATAGAAAAAAAAAACACTAATAAAGAGTGAAAAGTACGCTGTCTATACTAAAGCACTCGTAGATTAATAACTAGTGTCCCTATCATTATTTAACCATGCCAACTGAAAACCAACGCCCATGAAATTACAACCTGACACCTTGTAATTATATAACCATATCGTCACAGCGATAACAAATCACACACCACGCTAAACGATAGTTCACATGATAATCTAAGTGACGTACACGAAAAACAACTCTATCACAATGAGCATAAGGTTAAATTTGCTAAAGACAGATTTTGGTAGTAATGACGTTTGGAATTCTGCGCGTGCGTCGCAGTTTAAGCACGCAACGAGCCGGGACGGTAATCGGTAATTATCTCGTATGTGTTAACTAGTGTGATGTATGGTTTGATGGGGTACTTGGAAAGTGATGATTTGTAATATTATGGACTTAAAATAAAAAAGTCAATTCGTGTACAAGTGTAGTTTTCATATTGAATTGCAAATAATTTTGGCATAACAGTTTTTGGTATCGAACATAACAAATCTAGTCTGTGATAATAACGCAAAATTAATGCAGTATATACTTTTAATTTGCGAAAAAAATATAAGTATTGATTTTATTTCCAATGTCATGAGCTTTATTCATATAGCTAGTCAATGTCGCTAGCTAGTCATTTTTCCAGTACGATAAACAATTGGACTGATAGTTCAGCTATTTAAAGATGCTCATTTTCATTCGCTTCCAATAATATATGTTTGTCCCAGTAAAAAATGTCGTTAGTTTACGCAGCGTTGGTATATCAGGTTTCAATGAAAATGGTTGTAACTGGCTGGTTATATGTTAAATGCATCTCGGTTCTTTATTTAATATTAGAAAAAAATCTGTCACAGTCACATTTTCAAAGATCTCGTCTCCACAAGAAAAACTTCATGAGAAAATATTGTACAAATATGTCCAATATTAAGGCATTTTCACGAAAAAAGTGGCAATGGAGCTAAACACGTCTGTTAGAACTGTGCAAAGGGTCCTAAAACAATTCAGAGAGAC
Organism: Pammene aurita; assembly: GCA_947086415.1. NCBI lineage: Eukaryota > Metazoa > Arthropoda > Insecta > Lepidoptera > Tortricidae > Pammene > Pammene aurita. The sequence continues at coordinate 4,224,747 of OX352314.1, read as the reverse complement.
TGGCGGTATTCGACGGCGTCCTGGAAGTGGTCGGAAGACCGGGTTTGTTAAGAAAAATATTGAGAAGAGTATCATAGCTGCTTTGCTGAAAAAACCTACATCATCTGTAAGAGATTTAGCTAAAAAGTTTAAAACGTCTAAATCCACTATGCAACGAGTAAAGAAAAATAATTCTATAAAGACTTTCAAACAAACTAAAGTGCCTAATAGAAATTCGAAACAAGAAACTGACGCTAAAACGAGATCCAGAAAACTGTATTCAAAATTAACGACAAAAAAACACTGTATTGTGATGGACGACGAAACATATTGCAAGCTTGATTTTAAATCACTGCCGGGACATCATTTTTATTCGGGGACCGATAGAAAAACTATCATTGACGAGTACAATGTCATAAAAACGGATACATTTGCGAAGAAGGTTCTTGTGTGGCAAGCGATCTGTTCTTGCGGCAAACGCAGCACTCCGTACTTTGCTAAAGTAACTATGAAAGGCGATATATACCTTAAAGAGTGCATGGAAAAGCGATTATTGCCGTTTTTTAAGCGACACAAGAAGCCAGTTCTGGTTTGGCCTGATCTGGCCACGTGCCACTATTTTAAAAATGTGATAAAATGGTACAAAGCCAATAATGTCGAATTTGTGGAAAAATACCAAAATCCTCCTAACTGTCCTGAAGTACGACCTATAGAAAAATATTGGGCTCGTATGAAGCAGAAGCTCTTAAAACATAAAACTAACGCCACATCAGTTGAAAACTTCAAGCGAAAATGGAATGCAGCTTCAAAACTAATCACAGACACTGATGTACAAAACCTGATGGCAGGTATCAAAAGAAAATTACGAAGTTTCTGGATGAATAAACAATAGAACAAGCGAAAATGGAATGCAGCTTCAAAACTAATCACAGACACTGATGTACAAAACCTGATGGCAGGTATCAAAAGAAAATTACGAAGTTTCTGGATGAATAAACAATAGAACAAAAACATAACAAAAATACGTTTTGTTTACTGCATTTCTAATAAACTGTTGTCAAAAATTTGGTAACTTTTTATTGCTTACATTATTTCATACTAACTAATAAACGACATTTTTTTCTGGGACAAGCTTTATACAACCTTCATAAGACTCACAATGCAACTCGCACTGTGTTAGAGAGATGCCAATTATATGACATTCGAAGCGATCGTCTCGAATTTAAGTGATAACTATTATCATATTATTCAGAGCAATGACGCGTTTCAGTAACCGTGACGCAACCGGATGGCTCGCGGTATGTCATCTCCCTGCGTGTTGTCGAACCACCCTGTGCAACATCCCTCAGAGTTGGAAGCCGGGAAAAAAGGAGAGGAAAAACAAAGTCCAATGTGGGTCAGTTCGGGTTGCACAGGGTAGTTCCACAACACGTAGGGAGCTTAAATACCGCGAGCCATCCGGTTGCCTCTCGGACACTGTAACTACGCGCTATTGCTTTAACTATATCAAATTATCAAAACCACAATACTGCTCCTGTTCTGACACTAAGACAGATACAGTAGAACCCGTTTAATAAGCTTTCTCGCATATTTTATATCAGTTCCCTGACTTTTGAGGTCCCGCAGAACAGTCCCGCATAATACGCTTTCCCGCTAAGACGCGTTTTTGACTGGGTCCCTTCAAAATCGTCGTAACCGAGTTTTACTGTATTATAGCATATCTCTCACGCACTGTTGCTCATAATGCATTTCAATTGACTAACATTGTTACGTTTAATAGCTTCATTACACGAATGGGCCCTTGTTTGAAGTTAATGTGATGCTGTGACTCTGATTTATGCGCGGATATTAAAAAAGATCGCAGTTTTTTATTATTTTTTTAAATAACAATGAGGTGGGGTCTCGGTAAAAGTGTAAAAGTCATTTTTACATTTTAATACTTTTTTAATTTTGTTATTAATATACCTATTTTTGTACGTGAAGTTTTGTTTCATAAGCACCACTGCACGTACCTTAGTTTGCATCTTTTAAACTTGCTAAATATTGATGTACCAGAACTAATTGCCAAAATTGTTTTTCACGCGTTTTATGAAAAGGCTTGATTGAAATTTTGTAACGTAGTAATAGATAAAGATAATGCAATATGTTTCTGAACGAAATCACTTATTTCATTGAATTAACTGCTTTTTAATGTTTTCAAACAGAACAGTTATTTTATATTTCACTCATACAGTGGATCAATTGATTCTCTTTTTTTTCATAAGTAAATAGGTCCCTACTGTGAGTTAATTTACTTGTCTTACATACATAATGATAACGACGCACGCAAAAAGAACTTTTATCATTTTGAAGTAAATTGTTCAAGATAATAATTGCAAACTGGCACATTATTACTCATTAGAAACAATCATTAAAAATAACTAATAACTACACGTATGTTTTCAATATAAATACAGATATCACAAAAAAACCTCAGCACGTGTCAATGAATAAAAACATAACTGTTAACACAATAAAACCGATTACAATGGACCGATTCGTCATCAGGTAGAAAAAAGAAACGCGAGCGAAGCGAATCGATTACGGACGGTCACTTTATGATTTCACGCTTTGCGTAATTGAAATATCGATTTGTGAAATTCCACGGGTCGCGGGTGAATGGACGTTTTGTTTCTAGTCTGATTTTTTGCATAATACTTAGTCTATTCACGATCCGGTACTATACTACAGAATAGAATATTTTAAGTTCATATTTTGCCGAAAGGTCGCTGGTGGCCTGGCGGTAAGACTTACAATCCGAAGGTCTCGCCCAAGTAACACAGGAAGCATTATAACATATGAATAGTTAACTTATTTCGAACTTAAGGACCGTATAAACTCTTTTATACGTTCACCGAGCAACTTGTCGCATTATATGATGCTTTGAGCTGTATAACGGTTGTATAATGGCATATCTAAATGCTTTTGTAAAGCCTTTAGCTTTAGTGCAGCAAACCACAACGCAACTGTACAGCTTTCGACTGTTTAAAAGCACTTAAGTGCTTTAGGTTCTACAATAGCATTATATGATGCTTTAAGCTGTATAACGGTTGTATAATGGCATGTATAAATGCTTTTTTAAAGCCTTTAGTTTTAGTGCAACGAACCAAAATGCAACTGTACAGCTGAATGCTGTACAGTTGCGTTTTGGTTTGCTACACTAATGCTTCGGTGTGGTTTAGTGCCTTAGGTTCTACAATAGCATAAATAAATGCTTAATGCTGGTTATGAGCATGAATATTAGCCATTATAATGCCACGTAAATTCGCTATACAGCTTTCAGCTATTTTTAATGCCTTAGGGTGTACAATAGCATTTATAAGTAGGTAATACGTTCCTAATGCAGTATAATAGCAATAATATAAACCATTATAAAGCCAAGTAATTCACTATAAGGGGATGTTCATAAATTACGTCATTTCAAATGGGGGGGGGGGGGGGGGGTCTGGACATCGGATGATGGTAGCATGACGTAGGAGGGGGAAGGGGCGATCATTCCGAAGATCACATCATCAATGTGTAAAAAAGGAATGAAAGTCGTGTTTCTATAAACTTTTAAAGCTATAAAATATTATCTACTAAATAGTTTTTTTATTTTACAATTAAGCTTAAAACGCATTTTTTTTTAATAACGTCACTTTATTTGGCAGCTTTAGTAGGGTGACAGCTATAGCTATTGGCCACTTAAGCAAAAAAAATTCTACAAACCTACATTAAAAAAAAAGCAATAATGTTACATAAACATATTGAATACTGATTTAAAGCAAATTTAATAAGGTCAAGGAAAATAAAACATATTATCAATAAAATCAAAATTATATTCTAAAAAAAATAACATAAATTAAATCCTCCATGAAATTAGTAATTGGCCCCTAAATAACAGTAATTAGCCTCCATAAGATACAGTAATTAGCCAAATAATTAAAATAAGAAATGTCTTTAAATTTGTCATTTTTTGTTTATAAAACTATATTTTGGCATAGCTTAGACTTAGTTCTTTCTGCCCTGTCCTAATCATATTCAAAAAATCCTCATCTTCTTGGTCACTTTCTTCGCTTTCTTGATTATCGTCACTGCTGTCATCATTTTCCATGGAAAAACAGTTGTGGCATAAGAAACTGTCACCTTCTTCTTGTGGTATGTGTATATGGTGCGTTTTCGGAATGCATGTTTTATGAAAAACTTTATTGCATTGACCACATTTAAATTTTATGTTCTTTACCACCCGTTTACATACGCCACAGCAATTGAGCAAACTAGTTTCATGCATTTTATTTTTCTTGGTCAATTTGTTTTGCTTTATTTCTTCCAGCTTTCTTTTCCTTTCTTCTTTCTTCTGTTCCCTTTCAATTTTTTTTGCTTGCTTCTCTTCTTCTATCCTTTTTTTTTCGTTAGCCTTATTTTCCAGAATCTTTTGGTACTGTTGTCCAGATATATGGTATGGAAGTCTCTCTACATTACGTTTTCCCTTTCGAGTTGGTTCTGGGGGTATAGTTAAATAATCTTTAAGATTAGTCTTCGAACATGATGGCAAGTTGTTTGTATTTGCTACTCCCAGGTCTTCTAAAGTAATAAGATCTTGTTCGTCATTATGTATGCTATGAGAGTACGTCGAATTATTATTTTCTGTATTGTGGGTGTCACTCCTATCTATGTTTTGTTTCTTGCCCATTACTTCTTCACTGTTTTGAATTATATTTATAGATACATTTGGCTGTTTTGTGTTTTTTTCATTGTTATTTAATAAGTCACTCATAGAGTTAGTTTCAGAACCATCATTTGGAACTGATGCAGGAGAATTATCTTCCAGATGGCCACTTGTAGCATCAGTTACGTCTGGTTCGATGTCATTGTTCGTAATATCTCCTTGCTCACTTTGGTTTAGGCTCTCAATTGTGTTTCCATTTGGATCTGAATTAAAGTGTTCCCACAGTCGGTACAGCGTGAAAAATGATTCATTGTCTTGCACATCGCGAACTACATTTTTTATGTCTTTAAATTTATCAACCATTTCTGTTCCGACAATCTGCATAAACATAGAAAAAGACAATGTTTTTTCAGGTTCATTTTTTTCTGCTGGAGATCCATCAGGTCTGGATGAAGGCTTTGCTAGGCATTTAGAATAATCTACAGCATCGGGATTAAAAGGGTAGAGGCCACACGCTCGAAAGCCATTGACAATGCATGCAGGGCTGATTTTATCAGTAACTTTCTTTAAAACCAGGGCAAAATTTTGTTTGGATACTACTTCGCCAACGTTTTCCAGAAGCCATTCTCTTACAGCTGTTTTCCAGAATTGTTTCACGGGTCTAAATAGCGATACGTCAGCTGGCTGAAGAATTCTTGTGGCGTTTGGGTACAGTGCGAATATTTCTATTTGAAGAGAGCGGGCTAACACACTTAACTCATAGGTTAAGTGAGATTTGTGGCCATCTACGAACAGCAATACTGGCAACTGAATATTGTTCCTTGTCAAAAAAGGGTAAAAGATATGCTCGATAATATATTTAAATGTATCAGCAGTCATCCAACCCGAACCACTAGTAGCCACGCCCCATTCATTGGGTACAGTTTGCTTGATCCTGTCAGGTAATCGTTGGTAAGGGTAGACAATCGTAGGCAATACCATCTGTCCATCAGCTGAGACTGTAAAAAGAACTGTTACATTTTCTTTAGCTGTTCCTTTATCAACGATGTAAACGTTTTTCTCTCCCTTTTCAGCAAAAACTTTGCCAGTAGATGGACAAGTTTGGAACCCACTTTCATCAGCGTTAAATATTCTTGAAGGGTCATCTAACACATGTAATAAATCTGAGTTGTTTAAGCTGTCTTTGATTTGATTAAACCAGTTTCTGATGTCGGGTTCCGACACACATGCACTCGCATGCGTAACAGCTTCACCTTTTCTTTCAACTATCCTAGGATGACGTTTGAGGAACCCTTTTAACCATCCTTGACCTGGGCGGTTTTCATGGAAGGGGGTCTCTCTTGGGTTTTTATTCAAAAAAATTTGGACGGAATCCAAAATATCATCTGCATTTCTAGGAAATCCTCTTTTGCCCATATCACATAGCCATTGTTCTAAATGTGTTTCTTCTTCTCTTGTTAAGTAGGGTTCTGGTCCAAACTCATTCTTACTGGCTGGGTGTTTAAGTTTGAATTGTAAGGATGCTCGAGGTATTCCATACTTTTTGGCAGCCGTCCGAACTGATGCTCCTTGACTTATCTCTTCTAGAGCTTTGTCCACTTGCTCTTTAGTATATTGCGGTATTTTTGGCATGATAAATCAGTCTGAAAGGTATTTTAAACAGTCACAAATACGGATTTTATTAAACTGTAGACTACGGCTAATAACTAAAAACCACGGTGGCCAATTACTCAGTGTTATTGGCCACAGTGATTTTTAGCTATTGGCCACCCCCGGCTAATAACTGTAACAATGTACTTACAGGTGTATAATTTTTTTACACCTATTATCACACTGTTTTAAAGTCCAAACTACTTTGACAACACTAAAAATGAAAAATCAGTAATTGGCCGCTTGTGGCTAATAACTAGATTTACATAAATTTGGATTCAGCTATTAGCCGGTGAAATATTTTTAGGTTATTTATGATTTACGATCTTTTAAAGTAAAGAGAATTAAGACAAACTTAATACGGCAACAGAATAGTACCACAAACAATTGTTAGCTACGTAACTTTTATGTACAATTGAGTTCTTCTAAAACGCTTACCTTAATTTTTTCATAACAATCCACCCACGTGTGTCAAAACTTTTGGTAACTGACCTTCTACCGCGTTACAACGCCATCTATGCAACTTTCTATGAACTAAAGCGAAAGCATGCGAAACAAAGGTAATATTTTTGTCTCATCCATCCGCGTGAACGTTTCTATTTGCTTGTTTCTTTCTGTCTCTCCAAGAGTGGCTAATTACTATGGGGCGGCCAATAACTATATCAGTCACCCTATCAAAAATTGATGACGTAATTTATGAACAGCCCCTATACAGCTTTTAGCGGTTTTAGTGCCTTAGGTTCTACAATAGCATAAATAAATGCTTAATGTTGTTTAATAGCATAATTATTCACGTGTAATCCTGTAGGGATAAATAAGGCATTTTTTAAGGGTCACTGAGCTGCTATTGGACTAAGAGCTAGCCACGTCAGATATGACACAAAAATGAGAGCAACAAAACCCGTCTGGTTAGATTGCTATACTATTCTTATTGCTAGATCCTGGCATCTGGCAGCTTTTAATGGGTGGAAGTCACAGTGACAGACTAGCAAAATGTTTTAATTGGAAAATAGTAATACCAAACTAGGTAAAAATTGCCGAAGTTGTCTCAGTTATAAAGGACAGGGCCTATAATTTAAGGGGCTCCCTGGCGCCAACGACCTTAGATCTGATTCCTTTAGTTTTCTAATTATTTATATAGCTTATCATATTATCAGTAACGGCTTTAAACAATATAGTATCCTATATTTACTTCAATATTCATTGTCTTCGAGATATTTGACATCATAGTAGAACCGGTTTAGGCTAAAAAAGTGGTTTTATGGTCATAAATTTTGTTTTAATTAGTTAAAAATTAAAATCTCTCTACAGTTTTTAGAGACATCAAAGAGGAACCCTAATATGTAGATTACGTATATGTAAGATTCTTTACACCATTCGAATATCGATAAAAGTGTTTTTTTAGACCATATTTTAAAAATATCATAAAAAAATAACGGCTCATGTATTTCAAGATCCGGCTCTACAGAATGGAGATAAAAGATTCAAAAACCGATAGTCGTTTGCCTTATAATTCTATCTATAGTGAATATGTTGGAATATCGACTCAAAACTAGTCAAAAATCGATAAAAAAAAACGTTACACCAAAAAATATTGTGTATTCTTACCATACATCGGGGTTTTCGGTGCGGGAATGTTTGACATTAGCCAAAGAGTAGGCATTAACTTAAAAAACAGAATGTACTCTAGCACGTTTCTACCTAATGATAAATTGATCGAAAAAATCATAGGTATATACAATTTATATGAAATAGCTGACTATTATGTATATATATTGTAGGTGTGATTTTGATTTGGTGTGTACCTATGATTTTTTCAAGTATTTTTTTATTAATTCATGTAGTGACTGATCATTGTCAACCTCTTCAGTTAATCAAATAGTTCATAAATATCGGACGTCAAGATTAATATTTGACACTTACTATACCGTGTCTTTGTCTTAGGTAGATCTAGTTAATAAATTTCGGATATGCAATTGCATTTTTAAAATACTAAGTATATAATAGTCAATACAAACATGCCTCTAAGAAAAAAAGCTCGTATCATAGTGTGTAAGCTATTCACAGAGAGGTAGTTATTCATTAAGCATAATATGATATTTTCTCAGACTAACTCTCAACCTATCTGTTTATCTCTACTCTTTCTCAAATCGTTCCCGCACCGAAAACCCCGATATATGATTATTACGGAAACAAAAACAGTAGGCGAAAACTATGAACTATATTTTATTATACATCGTTTGGCACTACTTTCTCCCAACATAATTTTTTGTATAATTTCTCTTAATATTGTATAGTATTTGTATAGTTTCTCATAATATTGCATCAAAACCAGATCTCTAGGATTTATTTTCTTGAAATGGTTTGCATTCTTTGACCTCCACTACTTTAAAGCTGCCAGATGTCCAGATCTAGAAATAAGCATAATATAAGCATTATATATGACTAGAGGGGTTTGGTTGCTCTCATTATTGTCATATCCGACGTGGACGTGGCTAGCTCTCCGTCTATATAGACCAACGCCATTTTGTAAATAATTAATAACCTAAAAATAAAATCATGCGGACCTATTTATACAAGGAAAATACCTATATAATAATGAAATTACTTAATTTAAGACTGCTCAACCAACACTATTGTGTTAATAATGCAAAACTCGTTCTATACGAGGATTACACAATTGTTTTGTTTATTTGACGCATATCTTTTTATAATATTTTATAGCAAAACCACAATAAATCAAAGGCGCGTGAAAATTTTCAATGAAACTTATATACACATTTACAGTAAACTACATTGCGCAAACATATTTGAAGGATATAATAACGTAAAAGTGTCAAAAACTTTTATAAATTTTGTTAGCATGCAAACAAATATGACGTGACTCATTCAGTTTTTTGTACCGTCTTCGTCCATTTTATATTGCGAGACAAAGTAGTTAAATCACAACGTTCATTGTATTATAACATTTGTTCCGTCGGTATTAGAGACGTTTTTGCATTGACGTAAGGTTTATTTTACTACACTCTTATGCTAGTATAATGCGTTTGTATTGCAATTGGCAAGTTAATCGAGAGTACTTATGCTTCTTTACTGCGATTAGCAAGTTTTTTGGCCGTATTAAGGCTTCTTTAATGCAGTCGGCAACTTAATAGAGCGTACTAATGCTTCTTTGAGGCGATTGGCACTTTCCATGACAACGATAATGTTAATAGTGCAGACATAATGCGCCTGCAATGCTATTAAATGACCTGTATAGGATCTCAAGCTGGGTAATTTGTGCCCATTTAAGACCTATATCAGCACTATAAACGTTTATAATGCTACTATAAAACGAACTCAAAATTCTAAAAGCATACAGATATGCTGTAAGACGGCCGTTATACTGCTTTGATGTGTTACTTGGGCGGGTACCCCGGCTTGTACCACTGAGTTTTTCGGAACTTATGTATGTACGAAATATCATTTGATATTTACCAGTCGGTTTTCGGTGAAGGAAAACATCACGAGAAAACCGGATATAATCCCAACAAGGCCTAGTTTCCCCTCTGGGTTGGAAGGTCAGATGGCAGTCGCTTTCGTAAAAACTAGTGCCTACGCCAAATCCTGGGATTAGGTTGCCGAGCGGACGCCTGGCGAAAAGCTAGGACAAACGCTAGGAGGAAGAAGAATTTTCTCGAAAAGTAATCTTGAAGGAAATTTCAAAAGCACAAAGTGGAAAATTAGCCCATTTTCACCCGTTCATTGGTTGAATTTCTGAAAAAAGCTAGCGGTCATAAATAACTAAAGCCTGACCAGAAATATATGATTATTGTCAAGAGGGCGCTATTATTTATATTTCTATGGCAACAGTCATAGAGCGTGTTATTCTCTATGGTATAGTGACATCTTGATTTGTTTACCTGTCAGCTCTAATATTAATTTGAAAATGTTTTACAGCGAAATAGTTTCATTTCCCGAGCGTATTATTTACATCAGTTCATTAGATACACTATTTACAATGTTTCGCTTTTGAATATGGATAATTTTGTCGTTTATTATTTATTATTCAACACTTTATTTTTATTCAAGTAAACTGCCTCAATGACACTTGACAACAGTGGCCGCCCATCACATGCACTCACATACGCATATCATTATGTCATTAAAATCATTGCCAGTGTAAGAAATTAGTTCCAATGAAACTCCGCAACATGGCGCATGATCATATATTTCTGGTCAGGCTTTACATATGACTTGTAAAGATAGTTTAAGTAAAGGTATTCATAGAAAGGCATTAGACTACCTCGTTTTCAATTTACTCCCTTGTAATATCGTAATCAATATGGTTACCATATTCTAAATTCCACCAAAACTATAGCAATATTTAATCGATACACTATATTAAAAATATTTATAACGGGTTACTCACGTAATTTAAGTCGATTTTTGCGAGGTGCCGTCGCGGAAGGCCGCTCGTGAGAATGATCATCGTAAATTGATCGAAACATGTCGAGCAAAAATCGACTTAAATTACGTGAGTAACCCGTTATAAATATTTTTAATATGTTAGAGTTTCACGAAAGTTCGATAAACTATACTCCAAAATAAATATACTTAATAAAATGTTAACTTGTTGTAAAAAGTCTATTTATGAAAACTACTAACTAGTTCCTAAAATTTTACTTTATTGTGCCTCTATTTTAGAATGCACTAATTATGCTTTATCACATCAAAACCAAAAACGTGCCGGAATGCAATTCTGAATTCAATGGAAATCGAAAAACAGGATAGAATCGAAGCATACAGGTGGTTTTTTAAGGTATTGTATTTCGAAAATACCTTTTCCGAAGCAATATTCCAAATGGATTTGCTTTCGTAACGCCATCAAAACTCGAAATATATTGAAAGCGCTTGTGAACAAGCAAACCCGCAGAAAAAACTATGAAAAGCCTTTATTTTTGGGAAATTGTAGTTTTAGAATTCAAAACAACGAAAACATGGTCTGTTGTTGAACGTTGATCCCCAGTGAATTTAACGTTGATTTTTACCTGTTTGTGACATGGTGCAATCATTTGTGAGCCTAAAGCTTGCAGATCCATTGATTTATACAAAAAAGGAGATATGGTATAGTTTGCCCGGCGGCTTAAGGATAAATGCGCCATACTTTAAGTATGGAGCATTTGTATTTGAGCCACCGGACAAACTATACCAGGCGCTCGATTCTGTGCCATCAAATATAGGTTCCGGCACCTATATTGAATTAGTCGTGTGGCAGAGTCTCTCAGTCACACTTTGTGCAATGCGCAAAATATGGAGGTCTCCCTTGCATACCAGTGTTAACTATATAGGTTTATCTCTTTTGCCGCGGTGTGCAGCATTATAGCGGTGTGTAGCATTTTACAAGTGTGTAGGTCCTGGAACACATTTCAGTTTTGTTTACTATGAACGTCACTCATCTTCCTTTTTGTTTATGTCTATGTGCAGATCCATATTATTATTATTATAACCTTTTATTCCATAGAGAAGTTACATTTTTACAATTAAAATTTTAGTTTTAGTTATTTTCTTCTGTATAGTACCCAAATTGGGTCAATGCCTCCAGTTTCTTCGCTTCCTCTCTCTGCTTTGCTTTCTCCATCCATTGTTTTCCAGCTGTATGGACTATGTCATCGGCCCAGTGTGTTTTTGGCCTGCCTGTGGGTCGTTTGCCATCTGAGCCTTTCCATTTAGTGATTAGAATGGTCTATCTTTGGTCTGTCATACGGGCCATGTCCAGATCCATATTAATATTATAAATGTGTGTCTGTCTGTCTGTCTTTATTACCCTCTTCAAGCTTAAACCACTGAACCGATTGAGATGAAATTATGTAGGAAGATAATTTAAGTACCAGAGACGGTCAACAGTTTTTATCCCAGAAATTATCCCTACAGAGGGTAAAAAGTGAGGAGTATTACTAATTAACGTAGCCGAGGATACAAGGAATGCCGAAGTTTTGCGGCTTGCCTGTAAATATTGTTAACACCGAAAATGTGACGTGGCAATAAAAGATAATCGTTTTGAATTAAACGGCAAACTTTTAACATGAACAATTTTATTAATACAAGCATGACTATAATTAGTAATTACACATGTAGATCATTGGAATATATATTATTTTTTACTTTGCAATGTTGAGTGGAGCCGAATGCTGGACATTTAAAGAGGTACATGTCAACAAACTCCATGTCGCAGAAATGAAAATGCTTAGGTGGTCAGGTGGAGTAACCAAGCTAGACAAAATCGGGAACGAACTCATCAGAGGAAGCTTCAAAGTTGCGCCTACTCGTATACCTGAAAAACTGCAGGAAACCCGACTATGATGGTACGGGCATGTGATGCGGAGGGGAGAGGAGCATGTGGTCCAAAAAGCACTCAGAATTCCTGAAATGCGAAGAGGCAGGGGACGTCCACCCTTGACATTGTGGTCCAGTATGACCAAACTTATGGAGAAAGCCCAAATCCAGGACCCAACAACCCAGGACAGATCAACCTGGCGCAAATTAATTAGGAGAGCCGACCCCACCTAACGTGGGAAAAGGCAAAGAGAAAGAAGAAGACTTTAGATATCCACCTAGAATAAAAGAGGTTATGAATAAGCAATATGTGCATAAGCCAGTTCGAACAAAGCCCGAAATCCGACAAAAAATAAAAATACTCCGCTACACAGATAAAAGAAAACATCGATACAATCCATAAACAAACACCAAAAACCGTTATCCGTTGTATTTGCTTCAAAAACCCTATTAAGTTTCGAAGTAACAACCCTATAGCCAATTCCGTAGTATCCTACTTTTTTATACCAAACTTCAGTATGAAGAGTAGGGGTGTGCGAAATAGGAAATATCTGAGTGGTGCAGAAATTCAGGTTCTTGTAAAAAATAGTGCACGAAGTGAGAGAAGCCGCGTCCCGTATTGCTTGTAGGGTTGGCAAAAAAAATTAACATGTTTTTTTTTTTACTGTTTTTATTCCCAGGTAGACATAAAAGTTCTTTTGAAGTATACTTAAAGATTTGAAGATAATTGGTTTGTATTTAATTTGTTATTGAACATAATGCTTTTCATGTTAGTAATTGGATATCAAGTTACAGACAAATAGATATGAAAATGAGATTACTTCACGCCAATAATTTATCAAAATAATCTTCTTATGAAGATAAGAAGATGGCAACATAACATAAGTTTAAAGTTATAATAATATATCACTTATGGTGCAGAATATTTAGGCCAGGCGTTAACTAAAGGGAAAATGTTAATATGCACTATACACTACTGTCGACAGCTCATACAATTATATATTGTGTGAGTTTTGTATAAGTTAACTGGGAGGCACAGGTGTGCCGGCTGAATGCATTTCTATCTTTCGCCATAAATATTCTAACCAAAAAAATCAGGTCAGATGGGGGGTTCAGACTTATATAGCATGGAATGTGGTGTAAGGCATGGAGGTCTCACATCTCCTCTGCTCTTTAATCTTTATATAAACTGACCCGGGGTATGTCCTTAAAATATGTCCGGACTTGGGTATGTCCTTAAACTACGCCAAAAACAGAGGTATGGGCACTGCGAATAGCATCTCGCTAAGTGTGGTAGGGCACGTTCAGCGAATGTCATGTCGCTCAAATCTGGAGCAGAGCCCGACTGGGGAAGTACCTCCACCTTACAGAAAACCACAGCAAAATAGCACTAGACCCTACTCATAGTGTTGTGTTCCTGCTGGTGAGTAAGGTTGCCAAAGAGCTCAAAGAGGACCCAGAGTGTTGACGATGAGGAACCTCCTTGTTCCTTTAGCCATGAACACAGTGAATCCTCCTTTTTGTAAAGAGTCGGCAACGCGCATGTGACTCCTTTGGAGTTGCATCCGTCCATAGGTTACGGTAGCTGCTTACCATCAGGCGGGCCGTATGCTTGTTTGCCACCGTCGTGGTAAGAAAGAAAAAAAAAACGACCTCATCGTTGAGCTTAGCAACACGCGCACAGGACTTTACTTTTGAAGTCAAAAAGACTTCAACTACGCAAATTAGTAGAAGTATTCAATAATTTTGTAAAACAACAAAAAAATATTAGTATTTCGTTTCTGCCAACCCTCCTCCCACCTTGCCAACCGAGCCGTTACTTTTAATCTCGAATATTGCGATGGCGACAATTCGAAACGCTCTTTATCTCTCCCTGTCACTCCCGCGTCATTCCAATATTCTCGTCTCTGTCTGCTGTTATCAGTGTGACATTACGCGTCATACTATAGCGTGATTTCGTGGCAATCTATTTTGCGTCTTATGTCTGTAGTGTTAAGGTAGGTTTTGGGATGAAAGGGGATTCCTTCAGGGTGTACTATTGCAGATTAAATTTGATAATAAGGAAATGTTCTGGAGAACAAAGGTTTGCGTATATATTGCTGTTTACTAGTTTAGGAGAGTAGTGAATGGAACAACTGGTTTGGCAAAACATGACAAGAAATAATCTTAGGCCTTATGCCCTTAAATAGGTCAAACATTTGTAATTATTCAAATAGGTTGTAATTAGTTTTTAGTACTTAAATCAACATCTTCCTAGCATTTGTCCCGGATTTTTTCTTCATCGGTAAATTAATCCTAAGAATTGGTGTGGGCACTAGTTCTTTACGAAAACGACTACCACCTGAAAGTAAACCTTATTGGGATTAGGTCTGCTTTCAACACGATTTTTTTATTGATTTTTTTGTGGTTTATTGGATCTCAGTAAAAGACGAGGCGCCAACAAATAAAAAAAAAAATAGGTTTGAAAAAATCGGGTATTTATACTTCTAAACGGTAATGAATTACCTTTCAATATAGTTATATTTATGCTTAATTGTTACTTTATCTGTCTAGTAGCTCGAGTTATCGGGTTTCACCTCGCAACCCTCGAAATAAGTTTTTTTTTTGAGAGATTCCAATATTTATGTCATATACAATTTTAAAAAAAAACTTCCTAGCAACGGATAAACACGACCGTGAAACGATCTTCCCTGAAATAATATTTTTATCCAGTTTAACATCATCACATCAATCACATCCTTGCAGATTTGATATTCTTTCGTAATAGATAACGACCAACGAAACCTCCACGCGGGGACCGCAGCCCGAGAATTCAAAATGCGCCTCTGCAAATTACGGGTGACATGACAGCTGTTTGTCAATCAAGCAATACATTATTTAAATACATTATTTGAACAGACATCTATTTAAATATATCGGTGCAGTACTCGTGAAAAGCGTAAGCAAATAATATATCGCTTCCTCGTTCAACGGCAACAACCAAAAGGAAATCAGATACCGACTATTTCTTTAGTTAAGAGGTTCTGCCGCTAGAAATCCTGAAGTATTCAGCTGGAAAATCAAAGTCGCCTCATACGTACCCCGTGAGGCCCACGCCAATTAGTGCAGTGATATTTCTATGAAGTGATATTTTTATTTAATTTAATTTGTTAGAGTATATTAGGCGTGAGCTAACTTTTTTTTCTATTAGATTTATTTTTATTATAGTACCTATTGTATTAAGTGTGAATGCAGCCCGCAACGCAACCCGGCAATAGCACGTCAAACAACAACGGATGCCAGTTATGCAACAGATCTTTTAAAAGTAAAAAAGGACTCAATATACACATTGCCAAAGTCCATAGACCTTTCCTTAGCCAGAATGCTACACCCATCAATACCAATCTAATAAACCTACCCTCTTCCACAGCATCTCAAACTACACATCCACCTTAGCCATCTGAAAAGTAATGTTACCGTTGTCAAAAGAATACCCCGTGGGGCCAGAATATCTGTCGCCTCTCACCTTTCCCATCTAATAGACAAATGCACCGAAAATAATACTACCGCAGACTGGCATCAACTCCTACTTTTCCCTTACCATACCTTCCACGCACGAGACGACAATCCAAGCATATCCTTGACACAAAAAATAAAAAACAACTGCATTAATAATCCTCCGCCACCCGTATATAAAAATAAGACGAACTTGATTTTTAACCGTCCCAAACATATCGAGAGCAAAATTAGTGACGGTGATCTTAAGGGCGCTGCCCGCCTTCTGTTTTCAAGCGACGTGTTATCGCCGGAGACCCCCGACACTCTTTTGGCCTTACAATCTAAACATCCCACAGGTCCCCCTATCCCGCACTTTTTGGACCCACCAACGGCAAACCAGGCCTGCCTACAAATAAAAAATAGAGACGTTATGGAAGGCATTTCATCATTCAAAATCGGTTCTGCTGCAGGCTTGAATGGACTCTCACCCCAACATTTGAAGGACCTCACTTCTCACACTGCGGGCGATGCAGGTGAGCGCCTTGTCGACTCAATTACGAAATTAATCAACTTTATGTATACTGGCAACGTCAATCCTGAAATAGTTCCCATTTTATACGGGGCTAACCTCATCGCCCTTACCAAACTCTACACTCAGACGTCTCGCTTCCAAAATTGCAGTTAGATATATACTTTCCAAATTAAAACCCCTTTTCGAACCTGTCCAGCTCGGTTTCGGCATTAAAGGAGGTTGTGAGGCAGCCGTCCATGCCTTACGCACTTACCTCTTAAATTCACCGTGTGATGTGCTGGTCAAAATTGACGTTCGGAACGCTTTCAATTCAGTCAATAGGGATACCTTGCTTACAAAAATTAAAAACAACACGCCAAAAATTTATAACTACCTCTTACATTGCTACGCTGACCCTACCAATCTAATTTACCGCGAAAATGTTCTATCTTCGGAAGTAGGCTGTCAGCAAGGTGATCCTCTCGGGCCGGCAATATTTAGTTTGGCAATTAACCCAATCATTCAAAATTTAAAGTCTAATTTTAATGCGTGGTATTTAGACGATGGAACCCTTGGAGGTGACCTGGAGTCCGTGCTGTCAGATCTCTCGACCATCCAATCTAAATTTCGTTCAATTGGTTTAGACCTAAACTATGCAAAATGTGAACTATATATTCATAACACGTCTTTGAACTTTACTGATGTAAAACGAAAATTCGATTATTTGACGCCTAACATAAAAATTGTAAACAAAACCTCTCTGTGCCTCCTAGGGTCCCCCATCTTTGACGAATCCTTTTCGAATCACATTTCAGATTCTGTTTCAAAATTCCAAAATTTCGAAAGTCGTCTACTGGAAATTAGTCCCCATTTTGCTTTAACTATTCTAAAATTCTGCCTTTTTGTACCAAAATTAACATTATACTTCGCTGCTGTCCGTTTTCAAAATTTCAAAATTTGTTATTACCTATGGACGACTTGATTAAGGCTAATGTAGAATCTATTTTGAATTTACAGCTAAGCGAAGAGTCCTGGACCCAAGCCTCCCTTCCTATCCGCTATGGTGGGATAGGGATACGCAAAATTTCAAGTGTTTCTGTACCGGAGTTTTTGTCTTCCGTTCATAGCTCGACAAGTCTTGTAGGAAAAATCCTAAGGGCCTGCCCTTCAAACTATGAGATTGCCGGCTTGACGGAGGCCAAAAATGCCTGGTCCGTTTCCTGCCCGAGTAAGGATTTTCCCAGTAATTTGACATCCCAAAGGACCTGGGACGACATTTCATGCAAAATTACTTACGACACCCTCCTAAGCCACAGCACAGGTTCCGAGCGTGCCAGACTCCTGGCCGTGGGAACCAAAGAAGCCGGTGCCTGGCTGCAGGCTTTTCCGTCCGTGCACACTAGCACTTTTTTGGATCCCCACACTCTGCGCGTTGCGGCCTGTCTGCGGCTCGGCGTCCGGGTTTGCGCACCGCATAGGTGCCCCTGCGGCACAGACAAAGACGTCCTTGGACACCACGGGCTGTCTTGCCAAAGAAGCGCAGGACGCTTCTCCAGGCATGCCGCGCTTAATGATATCCTACGCCGGTCCCTTGCCAGCGTTAATGTTCCAGCTCTTTTGGAGCCCGCCGGTATTTTCAGGGACGATGGCAAGAGGCCGGATGGGATGTCGTTGGTTCCGTGGAGGATGGGTCGGGTGCTGGTGTGGGACACCACATGTGTAGACACGCTAGCCCCCTCTCATCTCCACGGAACTTCCGCCAGAGCCGGCGCGGCTGCAGAGGCGGCGGAAAAATTAAAAATATACAAATATAGGGGTCTCGGCGTCGAATATAACTTCGTTCCGTTCGGCGTCGAGACCCTTGGCCCGTGGGGTCCCAGTGCTCAGGGTCTCTTCAGAGATCTTTCAAAGAGGCTAATAGATGCCACCGGTGACCGTAGAGCTGGCAGCTTCCTCGCCCAACGTATCGGTATTGCCATACAACGGGGAAATGCTGCCAGCATCTACGGTACCATGCCGCGGGGGGATTTTTGTTTTAGTGTATATTTATTTAAGATAGTTTTTAATTTATATTTAAGTTGATTGTTTATTATTTTAAATAACAGTCAAGAAAATACATTATCAAACCAGGCCACATGTCAAAAACTAAAACTAAAAAAACAAATTACTAACAAAATTACTAAACTTTATATGTATAGATTACAACAAAATTACTCACTAAAACATGTCTAAATTGAAATAACTACAATTTAAATTTTCTTTATAGCAAAAAACCTAAAGCTCGCCCCGAGTCACATCTAAATATACATATGTTTTTATTTAGCTTAATTTATGTAGCTTAATATGTATCTATTTTTAGTTTTTTTCTTAATAATTTAATGGACCTGCACCTACCTAACCTTTCTGTTTAGTTAGCCCATTGGTTGACTGGTAGAGAATGCCTTATGGCACTAAGGCCGCCATTTGTACCATTTTGTGTTGTACAATAAAGATTAAATAAATAAATATCTGATCCAAAAGTCAGTCCAACTTAATATAAATAAAAATGCCTTATAGAAATATAATAATATATAATTTCCTTAACCAAATGCATCATTGTCTTTATCTCCACCCCCATAATTATCACCCCCAATTTACCAAAACACAAAACAAAACATAAACAACAGATTGGAACAAATAAAACGTGGAAATCCCGTTTCACATTCCCAATGCTAATATTTTACGGGAAATTCCCTAAGATTTATATTTTAGGGTTCTATTCGCAGTGTAAAATACAATATCAATTTATCTTTAATACTTATATTTGATCACAATTATGATGATATTACTTTCATAATATGGATCAATAAATAATGTGATTTTTATGTTTTTTTTGTATAGATACTGATTAGCTTTGATAGAAATCTGGTGCCGTATTCTAATTTTAAAATACATAAACAATACATTAAAAACACAATGTATGTTAAACATAACTCCAACATACTTAGAACAAATATCGAACCAATGTTGAAGTAGTATTGGAGTTGCATCAGAATAATTTTCAAGCAAATTCTGATATTTCTGATTCAGACGTTTAGGAGCTACTTGTATTTCGTAGTTTATGCATTGGAGTTGTGTTGAAGTTGGATTGTGTCTTGTGTTTTAAAGTTAGAAAACGGCCCTTGTAGTTTTTTCTTTATTTTTTGATACCTTAATTTCGTATTGGCATTTCCTTTTTTTGAAGTTGTTATTTTTTTTCAGGTTTGCTTCTCATTCAAGATAATAACTATTTGAATGATAGGTATACTACTCGTATGTCAATCATATTCTAGGTTCACTTATATCAATTATATTCAAGATTAGAAAAAGGATTTCTTAACTAGATTATTCTCTATGTTGTATGTGGAGTATTAGGAAAAGACGCAGCCACAATTTATTGCATAAATATACTATGTATGAATAAAATAAGCCAAAAAAAAAAATGTTTAATAACAACAACTAAGTTGTTTTTTCTTCCGACGATTGGACGACGATTCCGATGATTGTAACATCAGCTTGTCTTTCGACAAAGGCCTCTAAAGATTTCCATCTCTCTCGGTCTCTTGCTATTCTATGTAAGCACTGTTAAATACTACTACATATACCTTACGTACAAACATAGCGCTGCACTTAAACATAAACCTAAACAAAATCAAATCCACCAGTCAATACGATTCTAATCTAATTTCAAAATGTCAGCGTTCCGAATGCCCCCCTAGGACGGCAATTCGTGAATATTTTAACGGCTCATATTCGGATATGGTTTAACATAACCCTCTTTTTCTGCGGCAGGTGATATGCTTATGACGTGTGGAGTGATGTGAGTAATAGTGCTATTGCTGAATTGGAATTGGTGCTATTCGTTGCATAGGTGTTTTGGAATGAGATATGATATCCCATTTGGTGCGTCCTTTTTTCAATATTTATACTATTAATTTTGGTACTAAGTAGTAGCGTAGCGAAATTTCAAGTTTATAATTAAAAGAAAAAAGAAAAAATTCGCCGTTAAGTGCGATTCGAACTTGCGACCTTTCGGAACACCGATCCGATCGCTCCGTTTTTCGATTAGTTCCTTCATTGCTTACGGCATCCCTGTGACGTAAGACTAATGGAAAAATTCATCGAGGTTGAGTAAGCGTCGATAGCTCAGTTGGCCAGAGTGATCTGACCGGTGTTCCAATAGTTCGGAAGTTGGAATCTTGCTGCAAGCGGTGAATATTTCCATTTTTCTTTCAATTATAAATTTAAAATTTCGCTTGCAGACCTTTCTGCTTAGTACTAAAATTAATACTTTAAATGTTAAGGACGCATCAAATAGGATATCATATCTCATTCCAAAACACATGAGGGATTGATATTCATAAGGTCCAATGCGTGGCTACTGTGATTCTTTTATTTTTGCACATCTAGCCATTGCTCCTTTTACTTTCTTCCCACCAAACCACAGCAAATGTATGTACATTAAGAGGCTGACAGAACCCCATGACCTTCAAATTGACTTTACTTAAACAGGTTTTTAGCTCACTTGTTTTGAATTTGAATTTGGACATTATATATTTACATCAAAATCGAAATTTAAATGAATGCTACAACCAAATCGAATCACGATATCGCTACGACGGCTACGTATCTACGCGCTACGCCGTAGTACACGTAGCAATGTTGTAGCAAACCGTCGTACAAGTAAACGTGGTAATTTTTTAAGATAAGAACTACAATTCGGACATCTTAAAAATAACATTATTATTAGGAGCCTGCAATGTCCCACTGCTGGGCAAAGTCCTCCCCCTGGTTTTTCCAACCCTCCCGATTCTGTGCAGCATCCGGCCATTCCTTTAAAAAGGAGTCTAACTCATCTCGCCATCGCCGACGAGGTCTACCAGGTCCCCGTTTTTGAGCTGGCCTGATTCGGTGGCGATCTTGGCCCACAACTCGCTCGGCATGCGGAAGACAAGAGCAGCCCAGTCCCACTTCAGCTTCATCATACTATTTATACACAAAAAAATCATACTACACACAATCACTCCTAGGTATTCATTATTGATGATTTAATCACGTCTACTTTTCAAGCAGAAAATATTTAAACAAAGTTTATCGAAAACAGTGCGCTTTTTGGTTCGTTGGTTCGTTGGTACCTAAGACAAATACATTTCATTTATATAACTAATTCCAAACATTTTTATCCTAATTTTCCTTGTCATAAAGTTACCGCAATTTCCCCCGTATTCCAAGCCTTAACGGTAATTCTATATATAGTGGTACCTTTTTTAATTAACCTAATTGATTTAGAACTCTCATACCGTTTCATTAGATAATGGGCGATAGGGGGAGAGTTAATGGAAATGGGGGGTTAGTCTAGTCTTACTTAGCATGGAACCGATAGCCTTTTTAATTATAAGTGGACCCATATGAATGGGGAATCATATTTTATTTTCTGTAAAACCACATTTTTTGCGTCACATATAATGGTTTTTCGATTTAAATATATTAATTTCTTACTACACTTAAAAATAACTATTCACTGGGTGAGCGGTAAAAAACTTGTTTACAAATCGACCAGGAGTGCGATTTTTGAATCTCACCAAGTGACTAATTCTCACCGATGTGAGTGATTTCCGAAAGTAAATCACTCACACACATCGGTGAGAATTAGTCACTTGGTGAGATTCAAAAATCGCACTCCTGGTCCCACAGTAAGGTCATTAAGGTTTGTGTTGTTTAGACGACGATATATAAATATAATAGATAGAAATAATTAACACTTAAATACATATAAAACAACCATAACTAAAGAAAAAATATCTGTGATACTGCTAAACACACAAATAAATGCCCTGACCAGGATTCGAACCCGGGACCTCCTGCTTCGTAGGCAGGGTCACTACCGACTAGGCCGTATCTAATTTTGTATTCAAATTACTGATGGATTAGGTAGATTGAGGCAGATTGGGGCAGGTCCAGCAATCAAAATAATCGCGTATTTGCCAACCTTAGAAATTTGAGCAAAATTGTATGGAGACGTCATGTGTCACCGTTCATTTGTCAAAGTTATGTCATTGATTTTGTAGGGAAGATAACCTTCTGTATGTAATATTATATTATATTATCCTGTGGTAATGCTTGGTATCCGAGGACAACATAAAGAGTTGAATATGAAACTGGCTTTGTCTACAAAACACGAGGCACTTATGGCGGTTGGCACGATGCATATAAAAAGTGGAGAGGATACTTTTATTTATTTAGTTTCACAAAAATGAAGAAATGGCAAACTTCATGCTAAATAAAATTATCTACCAGTCAACCAAATAAACAGAGACATGACAAAGAAGTGCAATGAGAAAAGTATGGAAAAATATAATTCGATTCTTGGGTTTGATATCCGCATTACTCATTTCATAGGTTTTCTGGTAGAGTGCTTTTAAGCGATAAGACCACCTGTTGTTACCTACATGCATTAGAATCTTTATATTTTATTTTTAATGTGCATAATACAGTATAACTGTTTTTGGATTTACTTTAAACGTACGTATGTATCTCTTGGTTTATAATTTTCTGTGAAGAGGGAAAGAAACATCATAATGCATCGGCCGCGATTCGAAAAATAAACACACACACTGGATAGACACAGCTCCAACCCAACTGAACTCTATAACGACATTGACATTTGCTATTCGAACAGATTTTCATTCAACATTGGTCTCACATTGGTCTCACATTGTATCAATGTTGTACCAATGTGAGACCAATGTGTGACCAATGTGTGACCAATGTGAGACCAATGTGAGACCAATGTTGAATGAAAATCTGTTCGAATAGGAAATGTAAATGTCGTTATAGCATTGAGTTGAGTTGGGTTGGAGCTGTGTCTGTCCAGTGTGTGTGTTTATTTTTCGAATCGCGGCCATGGTTACGTCTACGTAGAAAATCAAAGAGGACTAGATTTTTTTAGACACTGTTACTAACCATTTAAATCCCTATTGCGGTGGCATAAGGTCTACCGATGGTCAGTAAAGAAAGAGGTGTTGCTGTTTGTACATTAAAATATTCCTGCCTTCTTCGCTCTTTCAACTTTCCCGTGGCTATATCGACATTCTACGTACACAGAATAAAACTCACACAGTTCTATCTACATAGCACTACCAACTTGAACCTTATTACCACAGACATAGAGTTCACTTATAACCCTTTCCAGCAGTTATATCATTATTGTAGTTTGGTTAAGATGACCTTGCCTTCTGCAGAATGTTCTCGTTTCCCGATACAGTTTTGTTACGATGGTAATAGTTGTCACTGTGCTACGTAGGTAGCCGAGGGGTAGCCTATAAAATAATAAGGGTGATACTGAAGGTTTTTACTGTTTTTAGAATGTCACAATAAGAAAATGTTATGATAACAATGCCATCTTAATATAATTTGTGTGAAATCTCAGTGAGATTTGTGCTAGGATATAAGCTGCAATATTTACTTCTATAATTTATTATTTGTACATGTTGTTGCCTTACATCTGGTTTTGTACCCAAAAAAACAGGTATTACGCAATATAATTATGTAACTGTTTTTGACAAAACGTTTTAAGGGTTGCGTAGTCAACTAGAAACCCTTATAGCCATATCCTTCTGTTTATCTGTCTGTCCGTCCGCGGCTTAGCTCAGTGATCGTTAGTACTTTTACTGAGGCGGTTTATATTATTGTGATGTATAAAGGTTAAGCACTATTATTATTTTTTGTATTTTTTTCCCTTACTCATATCGGTACCGATTGTGTATATCCGCATCTATGATATCGAATTTTGTCATATTGATAATCATCCCTATTAAGAACAAATTGATTAAATAAGTTTTTATACATATCGTCAATATATGCAACAAAACCAAGGGAGAGTAAAACATACTCCTCCTTTTAAAAAGTCGGTAAAGAATAAAGCGGCATCAAGAAGCGTCTATCATCTTTGGTACAGTCTCGAATTCTCACCTTTTTTGGTCACGTCATCCGCCGCGGGGAGGTGGCTATTGAGCGACTTGTGGTCCAGGGAAGGGTTGATGGTACCAGGGCACGAGGAAAATCGCCTATGAGGTGGACTGACCATCTGGTCTGGGCTGGTCTGGTACTCGTGTAGTGATGATGAGCCATTTACTGCCGCTTTTATCTAAAAGCGGCAGTAAATGGCTCATCATCACTACACGAGTGCACGAGGAAGGCGGCCATCAGAGGAGAGTGGCGGCGTGTTGTGAAGCTTGCCACCAACACCTGAAGTGATGACCACGACCACTCTGTCAAGAGTGATACCGACAAGGAAGGAAGAAGAAAGAATAAAACCTAAGAACAAAACCAGGTCATTAACTAGATTGCCACTTGACTAATTGTCAGATGTCTGAGCGACAAACGACAATGCCTAAGATAATTACAATGAAAATGAGACCTTTGCTCGATTTTGCTATATTTCTTACTTAGCGCCATGTTTAATATTAGACTTAGAACGTAACTAGCTGGCTAACAATATCTAATTATCACATTTCAGAGGCTGTATGTGATCGTTTACATTAATAGTACATTATGGCGTCTGGAGCATTTATTTATCGAACTTGCGATGGATTGCACGTAGAACCGATGGCCGTTGGAGCGGAAAGGTTCTAGAGTGGCGACCACGAACCGGAAGGCGCAGCGTCGGTAGACTCCCCCCCCCCCGCCCCTCAAGGTGGACTGAGGACCTGGCTAAGGTCGCGGGAGTTCGCTGGATGCGGGTGGCGCAGGACCGGTCATTGTGGCACTCTTTAGGGGGAGGCCTATGCTCAGCAGTGGACGTCTTTCGGCTGATATGATGATGATGATGTAAGCGTTCTCAGCCCTTCATATTGACTGTCACTTATGACACCGTAGATTTTTTAGAGTTAGCATTAAACGAGGGATAGTTTATGTATTTTAATAATGATCATTATAACGTTTTTCACACGAATTTTCTCTGCATGAGATTTTTTTCTATGTAGTTCTAGTACATGAACTTACTATGCGGCACAGCAAATACCTATTTTTGATATGTTTTTCCTTTAGCTTTTAAAAGTCATAGGCACTAAATTACGTTGAAATTGTCAAAACAAATATAAAAAAAAAACTTTGCAAAAAATTCTGTCCTAACTTATATCAACCAGCCCACTGTGCACGTGTAACATTATAACACAACAGCTATTTGGTTAGGCGTGTTTGCGCGCCAAAATAAAAACGCCTCTGTTTGCCGAACGTGATTCGGCGTGCGACAACAGAGGATTAGACGAGTCAAGGTTTTCATCGCTCAGCAATCCACCCTGTATAACCTTGTATATACAGGTTGTCACGGTATAAAGTCAGTTTGTGCCACGTGTTGACTTTTTTATGATGCATTTAAATGTCACCCGTTGTGTTTTAAATCAATCTAGTTTGCGAAGTACGAAATATCTAATTTTCACTACACGAATAAGGCAGCTATAATAATAAAATTGCTTTAAGCTTCAAGCTCAGTTATTTTTCTATTGGTTCCTTCGTAGCAAACCACATGGTGGCTATGCAAAACCTACTAAACATTTTATTTTATTTATTACAAAATCATTCTTCTCGTTATAGGCTTATCACCCTTGATTGTAAATTGTTTTAAACAAAATTCTAAAAATCCTCTTGTTGAAAAATATTTTCTCAAAGATACCAAGTTCGATACGAAGAGACACCTATCGCAAAGCACCCACGACGTAGCGAATCCTATCTTAACCTATGTTTTGTCCGATATCCCCACTGCAACACGATCCACTGTGCACAATTTATCCGGAACACCTATGCCCCGTGGTAACCCCGGCGATAACGCATTTATCGAAACCTACGGCTGACAAATGTTTCGCATTACACTGCACAGAGGTGCCGACGCGGTAAGCTCCGGACATAATTGATGATTGGAAAAAAATATAGGTGTAAAAGGAATAAAAACAGCCATGTTAGGAAATAAGGTCGTTAGTAAGCATGAGATTTTTATATTATAAAATGGAACGACTGTCATAAAATTGTGTGGTCTGGCGGCGAAAAGTAAATGGACTAGGTTTTATAACATCTGTGTATTACTGAAAAAATACTTAGTTTCTGTTTTAATACAATTTTGCAATCATAATTAGTTTTTATTAGTACCATTAGCGTAATGTTCTGTAGCAGACTTGCGTCTAATTACAAGTGATATTTATTAAGGAAACATACCCCCATTTTGTTGGAAATTCAAGAAAGAAACTTTTTTGTTTTGGTCGTTGAAATACTAGGACGTTAAAATACTCAAGCTATAGCTACACGGTCGAATAATCAAAAAACAAATTCATGCATACATTCGAATAAAATTTTATTTTATTTGTCAGTCTGAAACAAAAGTAATTTTTAAACAAAAAATTGCATACAAACACACGCTTTGTCCAGTAATGCGATAAAATCTAGCAATAAAGACGGTCCAATCACTAAATTCTAAATTACGCATATCTGATTTTGCACTCGCCACTCTATCCAAAATATTTTCAGAGTTAGTGCAAGCACAGTCAACGCCAAAAGTATGTATATGATTTTGAACCTTATTACAATACAGTATGCTTCAAAAGCGCATACATATTCTTTGCGTTGATTTTACTAAGAAGTGTGCGGAGCTCTCCGCAGATTGTATTTTGACCATTTGGGTCGGAGCCAGGCTTCAAGTAATAAAGAGACTTTGCCACTAGAACTGGTTGGAACTATTTTTAATCACACCGTAGAGACAAAGGATGGCGCTGGAGAACAATGTGAAGAAGTTATAAACATCAATAAGGCTCGGAAGTTGGTGGGATGTGAATCAAGTTGGCATAGTGCGGTAAAAGCCACATAAGATGATAAAAGTAATTTATTTATTTAATTTTATTTATTTGGAGATCCAACAGCTGTGACAAAAAGATTATACATTGTAGTAAATACTGGAGGTTTAAGTCAACATTATATTTTGAATATACAATATTTTATCTTAATGTAAGGAAAAATTGAAAATGACCAATATAAAATAAAAATCGAAAGGTTTGACTTATGTATTAACTTTGAAACGCAATAATAATTCCGAATAGCTCCGAGAAGCCGAGAAGGAATTACGAACCCTCATTTTAGAAACAATAGGGTCTTGACAACCCAAGTCAATTATACGTCGGACAGCCAAATGAGAGACAAATACTTGTTCTGCGACGAATTAGGTCCATTGACATACCTTAATCAATAAAATAGAAATTATTATGACCGCTTCGGTCAACATTCTGATAGAGAAAATTCGCAATATACTTTAGTAAAGCAAAAACATCAAATATATTTATTACTTAAGACAGAAATATATTTGCAGTAAATCTTACATTGATTGTAAGATAAACCAATAACAAAAATTACAAAGGTATTTTTGACATTTAGTGAACTGAACTTAATTAGAAACTATGTTATGTTTTTAAAAGCAGTTAAAGTCTAATTGAATGTGTGGTCACGTAGTTGCTTTCAAATCTCGAGTTCAATAAAACCCGTACATGCGGGCGGTTTAGCGAATCAATTTTAAAAGCTGAAAATTTCCGACTCAAAAATAAATCTGAGAGGGAAAATATTTTAACGCGCTGAATTTCTAAAAGAAACACGGCGTAGGTGGCACTGACGTGAATACAGAACTACGGCTTCTTACGAAATACTTAAATCTCTCGAACCGCGCAAACGCTTTAACCTACCTTTTTTTAATATCAGCCAAATTTCTTTTTTATACGCCGTGTAATTTCATATATGAGTTCCGGAGACAATAAAGAGGTAAAATATTACACTTGTAACCGTTTTCTTTTTATTTCGAGATGTAAAATATAAGCCCATCTGTGCCAGTGACGACTGAGAATTTCTCCGAGATAATTTCGTGTGACATTTTTGTCTGGTTCGTGGCGGAGCGGGCCCAGTGTGCGTGATGGATGGGGACGTTATTCAAACTGTTTAGGGGTAAAAATAAATTTACATAGTACCTGTACTGTCTGTTTATATTTTTTTCGCAGTCATCGCTCACGCATTTATATTTTTGTCAGAAAAATTGGGATGTGTCGGAGAAACGGATGCCGGTGGAAATGTTTTTAGACGATTAAAGCCTCAATTCGCAGTTTGACAGGTTGTATTAGAGTGTTTGTGATGAATGCTGGATAAAATTATCGGGATAAATTTTGTTGTTTTTAAGCGATTTCCAAACAAGGCTTTGTTGTTACGATCGTCTCAGTCATGATTTAGCTTATTTTTCTAAATTGTTTTAATGAGCAAGGATTTAATCGTTATCCGGGTCAAATCCGGAAAACAAATCCTGATTGAATAAAAAATATGCCTTAATTTTAAAATTACCGTAAATAAGTATGATTACCCAATTAACGGTACGAAAAATAAAACGTAATTTCGGTCTTATTTCGTTTTTTCTTAAGCCTTAGCCTTATTAAATTGGGTTCGGGTGATTTATAATTTTACAATTTTTCCTGTATATCTAAACATCGGCATATTAGATGAGGTAATTAGGTAGGTACATGTACTAAACAACTTTTCCTGTGGGTTTACTTTTAAATAAATGGCTGTCCCATAGAAACGGTCGACACCTAGTGAGCCGCCGTCTGAACCATTCGATGTTTTTTCGATTTCGGAGTTGGTCTCAAAATGAAAGTTGGTCAGTACGACCTACTAATCACCTCGCAAAATATGGCTTATATTGAAAATACTGCCTCCATTATATTTCCATCATCAAAGTATTGACAAAATCAAATAATGAACCATAAGTCAAGGATTATGGCGTTGCGAAAAAGTATTCAACATTTTGGCTTCATCCAGTATAGTCTTCTTTTTACGTTAAATCGTAAAGAATAATATCATCGTATTGCCATATTTATTTTATTCCCAGATACTACGACAATAGATGTTGTTTATGTTCCCCGCGGCACCAATATTGGAACAACGAGCTGGTTCGATGATAAGATGCACAATGCATTATGAAATATAGTTGGCATCGCCTATTATAGCGAATAAGCTTTGTTAAAATGTGATTTTATGTAATATTCGAAGTTCTTTCCTTCGGTACCGTTTTTATGTTTTTTTTTTTTATAAAATGTAATTGTTGCACGCCTCAAACCACAACAGATACAGAGGGACAAGGTAATTGAAAGAAAATCAACAGACAGTCTATTCGTCGAAAAGCGATCTTTTTCAGGCAACTAAGACAAAAATGAAGATTTTATTCACACTGTTTTTAATTTAGCAAATAATTATATTTTACTTTAATTTTATTTTAATTAAAAGTATATAATATAGATAAAATTATTAATATGAATACCTTTATACTCATACTATGAATTGATGATTTAACTTTGTGCTTTTTTGAAATGTAACTAAATTTTAAAATGTCGAAATGACATAAGCAAGTTCAGGTGATCATGCCGTGTTTAACATACCGTATCACACAATTACTCACTTTTCCCTTGTTTTTTATAAATACTTTCCGTTTTTATTCTTGCGACGGAACAGATGAAAAAATATAATTTCCTTCTTTTCCTCGTACATTAATAAAACACCATGACTTTCCTTATTAAAAGGAAAAATGGAATCTCAAGATCCATCATAATAATTAAAATTACAATGTTATAACAAAAATATACATAGGTAGCTTTCTGCGTTTTTATAGAACAATTATCCGATACAACGATTAACTTGTCAGTTGTAACGTTTGTGTTATATTTACTGGTTCGATTTAATTTGCACTATTTTTTTTAATGCTGTTTTTGACCGACCAATTAGACCAGTGGCAACAAAATTTCATTGTGAGTGAAAATTTGACTAGAGCTAAATGATTACATTCACGCTCGCGTTATAAATATTTACTTTCACTAGGCGTGATTTTTTTTTTAAATATAGAACAATATATTATTTTGTGTTTATAAAATAAAGAAGCTTGTTTAAAAATATTTCTTCCTTCAGATTCAAGCTACAAATGAAAGCGCCATTTATTAATTCATGAACACATTTATTTTATATTCCTTCATACGTAAAAACAACACGTCTCACGCATACCTCAGCCTTTATAAAACCCAGTGGTTCTCACCTTCGAAAATTCTGGACAAAAAAATATTTTTCTCCGCCGACATTCTCACCCCGCCCCAACACCTAAACACGTTCGGAAGTCGTAAATAAACTTTAATCGAATTTCCTCCACTTTATTGGCCGCCCATGTAAATGGAAGGTGATGTGGGGCACCTTGACATTAATACACAGTCGGGATGGTAACATAAACATTTAGGAGTCTTATAAGTTTAAGGAGAGCTTTTTCGATTAAAAGTTTTATATAATATTAATACTTATACAAACGCTTTTGAAAGATGGCCGATATCATTTCAGAAGCTAGCAATATCAAATGTTTGAGAACGAATTAAATAGTTATGTTATGAATAAGTTTTTCTTATATTAAAATTTTCTGATAAATTTATAGGAATCAATTTTATTTTAGGTGGAAATAACGTTAAAATTTGAAGCTAACGGGTAAGTCTCAGCAGCTCGGTTAGAAAAGAGGCGAGTTACGAGTCAAATCTCGGTCCAGGCAATGTTTTTTCCTATTTTTCTTTGTATGTGTATAAAATTACTTTTAATAAATAAAATCAATAGGTTTTGATAGTCTCTTGGATACCACAATTGTAAAAAAATTACAAATTTTTATATAACCACATTGTAAACAAATATTAAAGCCGTCCCTAAAAAATGTTATAAAACAAATCGTTTTAAAATTTCACATCCCGCTAACCTACTAATTCATTACCATTACACCAATGATCCCTTGACGGAACCCAAAACGCCTTAAAAGGGACATTTTAATTCAATTCCAGTAAAAAAAAGACAAGTCGGAAATGGCCACGTCATCCTACGATGAAATATTACACCAGGAATATCTAGCTAATCCAAATAAAGCGTAATGCGCTTGTTACATGAAAGCTTTTCCGACCTTTTAGTATAAACGTACCACTGTGCGGTTTTACGTCAGAAAAGTATTGTACTGCTTGTGAAGTTCAGCTCTTTTGCACAGTGGTCCGAGCTTTGTATTTCTTAGAACGCTTTGAGGCTAATTTGCCAGTTTCCAGAAACAGTGCATTTTTCTTGGAATTGAAAATGGGCCACTTGCTCTTTGAATTGCATATTTTTCGTTTATTTATATTTCGTCTTTGTCATGTTGTAAAGGCAAAGCCGCAATGTAAGGTTCGTACGAGTATTACCGCATTTTGTAAATATTTTATGAAGTTACATTTTTTACAGAAAATGGAAACGATACTTTATTAATTATGACCTATGACAACAATTACTTTTTTGTAGTCACTTGGTTTTAAACACCGATTTGCTGAATTATCACAATGTTTTTTTTATAGTACGATGATAATCTGTACAGTGTACAATCACCTGCAAAGATATTTCGCATAACAAAACGCGCAAAAACATGTAACACAATCTTATTCGTAAACCACAAAGCGTGTCACATATTTTTGCGGGCTTCATTGTTCAAGATAATATTAAATTTGCTTAAGATAATATTATTGCACGTAACGCTCCTTTTTTATTAACTTAAGATTTAGAACATGTAAAAAATAACACCTTGCTAAAACACAGCGCGCAACATCTTATTTGTGGATTCACAAGAGCGTGGCATATATATTTTTTGCGTGGTGATATGCAAGATATTAACAGGAGGCCTATTTAGGGTTCCGTAGCCAAAATGGCAAAAACGGAACCCTTATAGTTTCGTCATGTCCGTCTGTCCGTCCGTCCGTCCGTATGTCACGGCCATTTTACTCGGAAACTATACGACGTATCTGAATAAAATTTACACATAAGGTGTATTTTGTATGCCGCTACTTAGTTATGAAGTAAAATTTAAAAAAAAAAATATTTTTAGGGGGGCGCTCCGTTACAGGTACGGATAAATTTAAAAAATATTTTTTAACCAAATATCAACATGTGACACATCAATCCATAGGTCTTTGAAAATAACATTGAGGTTTAGTTGACCATTTTGTGATTAAGTGAATATTTTCTGAAATAATCGCTTCGAAAGTCAGAAAATGTGTGTGCCCCCCCTGTAACTTTTGAACCGTAAGTCCAAAAAATATGTAAAAATTTGAGTAGATGCGCCTTATCACAAACTTTCTATGAAAATTGTTTTGAACATTATCGGCTTAGCCACTTCTTCCATAGGCATCAGATACGAACTTTTGGTATTAGCTTGGTTCTTATTCCATTGAAGGTACGGAACCCTCTATTATGCGTGTTCCGACACGCACTTGGCCGATTTTTGTTTATACACCACGACAGTGGCAATAGCATACGGCCTGCAGCTGTAAGCAGCTATTTTATCCAATGGATGGGAGTACCTCCAGATGTATCACATGCACGTTTCCAACACGTTAATATAAAGGAAAATATGATATATTGACGGCTCAAGAAACAAGAGGATCCCCCGTCGAAACATAAGCTCTCTTTTCTCTCTTTAAAATAATGTAATCATTTTTTATATTAAACAGGACTTGACAAGATTTGATTCGGTAAAATTATAAATTCTAAAATGATAAAAAGTCTAAACGGGCAAAAAAAAATAATTTACGTATTTACGTACCACTTGTTTTAATTTGATAATTTTCATGTGATTTTTACTCATAATCTCGAGCTTTTTCGATCCTAATAAAAATAAAAGGGTTTTGTACAGGAAATGCTACCCTAATGATAAAGTAATTAGATATTTTGACTGACTGACCAATCATATTTATTACCCATTAGTTTTCATCCCGATAGCCTCCAAACTGCTTTATATCCCTGATTGTAATGTAATGACTGCAAATCCCTTAAAAAGGACCAAGAAATCCACGAGATAGATAAACTTAATGTACTTGAGTGCTCAAATCTCCTGGGTAAAGGACGAATGAATTGAACAATCATGGAGGGACTACCAGGTTCGTTTTATGTAGCGATTCCCGTGATAACATTTGAATTGAACGAAGATTGCGTTGAAATTTGGGTCAAAATTATTTTTTTGCAAATAATGGTCTTTCCCATCATCTGGTTGTCTGGTTTAAACATTTATAAATAAGTTTTTTTTTATAGAAAACACTGGTCCAAAATTAGTGAAACCTAATCAATACAAAGCAATCCATTTGCATGGCTAGTATATTTTAAAAATAGTGGTAACACGTAAATATGTCTCCGCTGAAATGGACAATTAATGTTACAATAGTTTTTGAAAAGCTATTTATTGCAAATAAAAATCACCAATGACGTAAAAAGAGACATTTATAAATATTCTTAAAATAATCTT
Source organism: Pammene aurita (assembly GCA_947086415.1). Lineage (NCBI taxonomy): Eukaryota > Metazoa > Arthropoda > Insecta > Lepidoptera > Tortricidae > Pammene > Pammene aurita. The sequence goes on along the minus strand of OX352314.1, from coordinate 4,190,766 downwards.
TCAGTCTTTCAAGATTGCAATCAGTATTGGTCAATCATTACTTTTGACTCAGACTCCAAATTCCTTGATTACTTTTTTCTTCAGTAAGGAAATCAATAAATTACACAATACTATTATGACTAAATGACTATTTTTCCTGTCAATCGTTATACCAGCAGCTCAATGGTACAGTCGAAGCAGTGTCATAAAGCGGTTGGCACCTTCGTTTGTGTCTGGAGGTTTCTGGGTAAGATCATCAGTTATTGTTTACTTTTAGGTGATTTTATGAATATATAAAAAATACTAATAATAAATCTTAATAATTATAAAAAATACTAATAATAAATCTTAAAATTAAACTAACTATAAATAAAACTACTAATAATAAATTAATAATTTAACTCTAAATTTGGCCCTCTCGGCAAGGTGACGGCAGGCGGCATTCCCGCGCTGAATTGCAATAGCAAGTCTTTGCGCAAGAAAGCCGCCTGCACGAGGGTCACCTGTAGCCTCTCTGAGGCGCTTGCTGAGCGCCTTGTGGAGCCCTCACGCCCCCCTCCCCAACGGACCAAGTGTCTCGACGCCAAAAGCTACAAACTCGTAGTTTGCGCCGAGACAGCTATATTTATTAATTTTTACATTTTCTCGGGTGTCCGCCGCTGCCCCGGTACGCCTGCTTGTCGTTGGAAGATAGGACGCAGCCAGCGTGTCGGTGCAGGTGGCATCCCACACCAGCGCGCGGCCCATCCTCCAGGGGATCAACGACATCCCGTCGGGGCGCTTACCATCGTCCCGAACGATCTGGGGTTCTCCAAAGCGGCGGGGACGTTGGCGCTGACAAGAGCTCACCTCAGGATGTCGTTGAGTGCCGCATGACGGGACAGGCGGCCGGCTCCCGAAGAACAACTAAGTCCGTGGTGGCCGAGGCCGTCTACGGGGGCCCCACATGAGGCACAGCTGTGGTCCACACATACGTCAGCCCCAACCCGGAGACCAATAGCTATACGGAGGGTTCCTGGGTCAATGTAGGTGCCAGTGTTGGGTGAAGGATACGCGTGGAGCCAGTGTCCAGACTCTGGCCTTGAAACTACCCGAAGCCTTGCGCGGTTTTTGCCTAAAGAAGTGTCTATAAGATATTTTAGGGTGGCAGCGGAAGCTATGGTATCCCAGGCCCTTTGCCTCTCGGTTCTGGATGATAAGGTGATAATAATTTATTTATATTTATTTGTGTAGCCTTATTTATGTGTTTAGATATGGATTAGTTAGATTGGTTAATGTATGGTATGTTTATTAAGATGGACGTATTAATATTGCAAGTTAATAAAATGTTACAACTAATAACGCCTTTATTGAGCAACTTCGTGTCTAACGAATTTTCTTCTACTTCACTATCACAGGAAACGAAATTGAGACAAGTTATCCACACAATTTAATAAAATAAAAGCGAAAGACTTGAAACGGACGGAAAATTAAATAATCTTCCCGAGTTGAGGAAGACGTTACACAAATTATATTTTATACACTTTTTTGTAAAGCAGATCTTTTCCTGTGAAACAAATTATTTAAAAGAAACTATAAAAATATTTTACAGCTAATTAGTTACAGACGACGTCACAAAAAAACTACTAGTAAGTAGGTATCACTCAAAAGACTAGTAAAAGACGGTTTATAGTGGAAAAATATTATGTTTCCGAGCATTCAATACTTCAGTTTTTATATTGGATGTTAATAGTTATGGAAACCTGTAGCTATCCATAGCGTTTTCTGGTCACTGTAAACGTAAAAAATATTAAGGTAAATGTGACGTTTTCAAGTCAAAAGAAAATCATTGTCGGTTGTTAATAAAGTTTGTTTCTAAATGATTTTTTATGGCAGCAACGCCTTATTGACAACCGACAAAGATGTACCTTTGACTTGATAACATTACAAATGATGGTATATGTTACGGTCACGTCTGAAAATACGGATACATTTAATGTGACAAAAACATGTGTCTAAGACTACGCCTTTTTTTTTCACATTAAATGTGTCCATATTTTCAGACGTGACTGACTGACTGTACACGACAGGGCCAAAATACAATTACAAAATACAATACTGATACTATTGTATTTTGTTGCGCGACCTAATGTTTGTTGTTTCTTGTGTTTTATTGTTTCTGAACATACAGTGAAAAAAAACCGGCCAAGTGGGAGTCGGACTCGCGCACGAAGGGTTCCGTATCTATAAAAACGGCAAAAAAAATGGTGTTGTATAGGAGCCGCCTTAAATATTTATTTTAATCTGTTTTTTAGTATTGATGTTATAGTCGCAACAGAAATACATCATCTGTGAAAATTTCAACTGTCTAAATATCACGGTTCATGAAATACAGCCTGGTGATAGACAAAAACGGCAAAAACAAAACATGTCTGTTGTACAGGAGCCCAGTTAAATATTTATTTTATTGGGTACGGAACCCTAAAAAGAACACACACTAAAGCATAATTATTTTTTACACTGTGCAAAAACAACACCCGGTTACTACCCGGTCTCGTTTTTAAAAGTCGGTCCAAAAGATAGTCGCAAATATTTTTCAATTATTCAGACTTACATTTTACTTTAAGATTGTAATATTACGAATTGGATTTGGTGTTTGCTCCCGGGAGATTTGTTTGATCAGTCTTGACGGGAATTTTACTTTAGTAAGAAGCATTTGTTACGAAATTAAATTATTTTGCGGGACCTTTATTTGCTGGGGGATATATTCATCATCATCATTTTTGGGCCATTCTATTGGTTGTACATAAGTTTTTACACTTTTTGGAAAAATGCATATTTATGAGTACTTGGCCATTACTTTCTTTTGCTGTATTGTGACGGAGAAAGAGGCTTAGGCACTAGTCCCACCAAGAGCGGGTAAGCGAGTAAAGTTAAGTGAGTAGCATTACATTGCGGTTTGTCGAGGTATAGAGTGATCGATCGACCTTTCAAGGCCCGCGATGTAATGCTACTCGCTTAATTTTACTCGCTTACTCGCTTAACTTTACTCGCTTACTCGCTCTTGATGGGACCAGGAGTGCGATTTTTGAATCTCACCAAGTGACTAATTCTCACCGATGTAAGTGATTTCCGAAAGTAAATCACTCACATCGGTGAGAATTAGTCACTTGGTGAGATTCAAAAATCGCACTCCAGTGCCTTAATTGGGCTATCAATCCCTATAGCTATGTTCAATAATAACACCAGTAAATATTCTTAATCACAGTAACTCAGTGGTCCTTGACTGTCTCCCAATTTGTATGAAAATAAGGCATTTACCACTGCGTTATCATCTTTTTACATGAATCAATATATATGAATTTTGGTTAACAAATTCCTATTATTTATTTGGTTAAGGTACAATTTGGGAATACATTTTATACACTAAATTCAATGTCTTCATACTTTTTTCTGACAATAGATTAATGGTCATGAAAAAGTATAATGAGCCTTTTATGTAAATTCATTTGTTCGTGTAAGTGAATATAATGATTAACAAAGGTTAGCTGGAAGAGATCCCTTACAGGGATAAGTTCGCCTTTGTACGTTGTATTTTCTTTGGTTATGACTGTATTTTGTCCTGTTTTATGTACAATAAAGTGTTTACATACATACATACATACATTATAACATGTGCAAAATGACCGGATCTGTATAGATACTATGGTTAGCATAAGGATCCGGCCGATCGTTACCTAGTTGAGACCTTTCCCACGCTATATTTATGTTTCTTGTAGAGTACACGCTTATGAAACATTTGCTCCCAGCGGCCAATGATTGCTAGTGAGTTGATTTTGATGTGTTTATGTTTTAAATAGACCGGGAAATTAGTCAAATTTAAAAAAAAGTTATAACGTCTCAAATTAGGTAAAGAGAACTCATGGGGATCACCGCGTCTTTCTCGTCTGTCTATCTATAGGACATGTCATGCCCTCGTTATTATCTGTGATATTGGCAAAACTGGGCACTTTTAAAGCCCACGTTTGATGTTGCATAAACATTCCCATATTTTTCCACGCAAACATTGTTGGGTTTCGTTAAAATTTGTTCCGCCACGTTTAACTGTCCGATAAAATTCAATGGGCGTAGTAAAATATTTTAAACTTCACAGTTATAACCCTATCGCATCTTCCGTAAAATATTTTAAACGCAGTTACGACCCTATTGCATCTTAACGGTCAGTTTATGCACGTTAGTGAGCTATGGTAGTCAAAAAGGCATATTTAACTCAGACTACAGACTATAAAGACTGCAGTATGGGACTACAAAATGGGGTTCTTTAATAAAGTAGTATATAGGTTTTTCAATGATTGGCAACGCGCCTGAAATACCCCTGGAGTTGCAGGCGTCCATAGGCTACAGTGATAGTTTAGTATCAAGAGGACTTTATACGTGTTTGTCATCTTGATATATTTAAAATATGTGAGAGAATTCATCCTCCAAAAGGGTGAAATATTTACCTAAACATTCCAAATAAGGAAGTACTAAATGATAAGAGATTTATTCACAATTTCTATGCGGTTGAAGACACAGGTGACAGCTAAGGCCGTATCCGAACGAGTGGAGCGTAAGCGAAGTGAAGTTCTTTCAAACAACTTCGGCTACCTAGACGTCTGTGCATTTCGATGGCTTTTTGATTTTAAATAGTTGTCGCACGATAACTTTAGTAACGTTTTTCTGATTTATATGAAATTTGCTGGGGTTATAGTAGAGCTCAATACAATTTGAGAGTTCGTTCATGAGTATGATCGACCAAGGGGTTATGGAGCTAGAAGGCTCGAAAAATCATCATTAGGGTCTTGTTATATAGGTCACTCGTTTGCAAGAAAATCGCGAGTTCTCCGTTCGATGCGGCCTACTTACTGGTCTAACTTTAAAATACGTTAAAAAACGATCCAACTCCAATACAACTCCAATGCATTAACTACGCAATACAGATAGCGCCTAAACGTCTGAATCAGAAATATCAGAATTAGTTCGAAAATTATTCCCATGCAACTCCAATACAACTTCTATATTGGTTGATTATTTGTTCTGTGTTTGAGTTATGTTTGAAATAAATTGTGTTACAAAAAAATCGTACTATAAACATGTTTTTTATTTACTAAACTATCATACTAATTGCCAAACAACGTAATGGAGTCCCAAAGGAACGAAAAAGCCTGCAAACACGTTTATACGGCAAAATAACTATCATTTGACAGAGACTAATGTCTTCAGACGCGCTGCATTCGCTGTCGTACCTCTGGGAGACCTTTTCCAATGCGATACCGTGAATACAGATTATAGTGTGTTACGTAACATAAAGGAACCTACTAAAATTTTAGGTGCAAATATGGAGCCGAATTCTAGATATTTCTAATTATTCAATAATATTTTTGAATACAGCTGCGCTAAAAGTTTAATTTAAAGCAGTGGTTTTGCGTGTGAAAGAATTGATTTCGAGAACTGGTGTTTGTTTTTACTTTACCTACGGTTAAATTGCAATTAAGCAAGTGTTGTTGTATCAAATAAGCTATTAGTTTTATTTTAGTAAAGTCAACGATGCTAAATGCTAATGAAAAAAAAAAACAATCTATCTGATGCTATATTTTTTTGCGCTGCGTAGAGCGTCGGGCTGGTATCTCGGATTCTCGAGTACTTATTGTCAGCAGATATTTCTCCTCAATATTTTTTTTGTATACCACGACGGTGGTAAACAAGCATAACCCACCTGATGGTAAGCAGCTACCGTAATCTGTTGACGCCTAATCTCCAGAAGTGTCACATTCGCGTTGCCGACCCTTTACAAAAAGAAGGATTCACTGTGTTGACGGCTAAAGGAACAAGAGGGTTTTTCATCGTCAACACATCGTCGTCCTCTTTGAGCTATTTGGCAACCTTGCTCACCAGCAGGAACACAACACTATGAGTAGGGTCTAGTGCTATTTTGCTATGGTTTTCTGTAAGGTAGGTACTTCCCCAGCCGGGCTCTGCTCCAGATTTGAGCGTGATGATATTCGCAGAACCCATACCTCTCTTTAAAGAAACAAACATGTACTTTATAAAACTGTAAAAAATTCAGTAAATGTTAAACAAAGTTAAAGGACAACGTTACAATTTAGATTCGAGTTTTGATTTATTTGAATACGTCAGAAGTTCTCGGTTACGAGCTGAATTCACAACGACCAGTTCATGTTAGACTTTGTATTTGAGTAGTAAGATACGTAGGAGTTGTATTGATTGTATTTATGTATGTTTTGTACGGTATTGTACATAGTAATAGAAAAATTACGTTTTTGAAAATTTTATATTGATTAAACTTGAAAACCATAGTCATCAGCACAAACACTTGTCTGTAATGTATAACCTACTTCATCAACCTATATGACATGTACAGGTACAACCTCGATCTAGTAATCCAGAACCTTCATAGGCAAGTAGCTGGTTTATGACTTATGAGTAATGTAATCTTGACAAATGACATGTTTATCTGTCTATCCCGTGACCACGAGCGCTGTAAAGTACTCGAAACGTTGGGAGAGTAAAAATAAGTGATAACACGCAATTAATACTTTTAATTACAACAACTATAATGAATAATTATCGCGGCAACATAAGACAATACTAAACTGGAAGGGTTATTAAAAAATTACAAGCTTTTATTTAACTAACAGTGTTTGTCAGTTAGCTTGTTGTTTAGGTATAATATTGCAAGCCAGATTTCTCATGATGATTTTATAAATTTACAAAACCAATCGTCTATTTCAATGACGATTCCTCACCAGGGTATTTTTTAATTTAAATTTTTGGAAAGCTTAGATACTCATCTACAAATATTTATTACTTTTGTACATTTTTATTGAAATATCAACCGTAAATTTTTTTTTACGATTGATGTAAATGCGTATCACAATCTTCCTATAGTATTCATAATCCTTTATATTATGTTGTCAAGAAAACTAAATCATCAAAAGAAAGGAAACTAATCCAATAGAATTAATGTTTTACTCATAAAAAGTATCATATACCGAGCAAAAACGTCAAACCCTCCCAACTAGTACTCCAAAACATCATTAACCTTTTTAGTCCCAAAACAACAAAGGAAACTTCAAAACGAAACAGCGCGGATCCATCACCCTCTGTTTATTTACAATCTCGATTTGTCTCCGTTGCGTGGTATTGCAAACTCGGGTTAAAAAAATGCCAGGGAAAAATGTGCTAAAAAGTCACCCAAGAATGCCACTAAGTGCCAGACGGACTCATAATATGCCAAATTTAGCGCCCAAGTTGCTAAATTTGCACAATGTATTTGCATTTTTACACACGATGTTTGGATAATATCAGATGCCGATTTTTAACCGACAAAAATACGTTTGAGTTTCTATTTCAGAATGTAACGGAATATCTGACAGATTTAGAAATAAAAGTGCCAAACTTTACTTTGTTCATTTTGGCTGGATTTTTAAAACGAAATTGTTGTGTTGAGACATCAGCTTTACATTTACGATAACCTATACCTAGATTTCAGACTTTTATAGAATTTAATTCGAGGTGTCTTCTTCAATTTATGTGTCATGTCATGTCACACCTCGCTGGCTAACAGAAAACCAGAGAGATGAATGGAGACTATTTCAGCCTCACATCTTGATCTGTCTGTTTGTTTACCTATTTTTACACTTGTTAATTTGTTTTTATAATGATGACCGTGATAACACAAAAAACATTTTTCGGTGACTTAATTAGACATATTGTAATATAAATAAATAAGTAAATAAATATAATGGGACAATCTTACACAAATCGACCTAGTCCCACAGTAAACTCAATAAGGCTTGTGTTGTGGGTACTAGACGACGATATATATAATAGATAGATAAAGATAAATACTTAAATACATAGAAAACATCCATAACTCAGGAACAAATATCTGTGATAAACACACAAGTAAATGCCCTGACCAGGATTCGAACCCGGGACCTCCTGCTTCATAGGCATGGTCACTACCGACTAGGCTAGGAAGCCGTGTTATGATGATCATATACCTTCATTAGCTTCATCATCATCATAAACAATGTATTACTGACTTACATATTCTCGAAGTAAACTTGTGACTTACCTGAAAAATAGAACAAAACATAAGATATGTAAAGCTAAAACATACTTCTGTTTTAATAATATCTCAACAAAAGCACTTCGCAGACATGCAAATGTGTAGAAACACCGAGGAGAGTACTTTTCAACAGATACCACATTACTCCCGTCTCACAAATGTCGCTAGTAAAGAATGTATAAACTAAGCAGTTCTGTTTCTCATTCGCTGGGATCTTCGGGGAAATCTTCACAGACATGTTAATAGTACGGGGAAGTATTATAGTATTTATAGTACTATAAGTAACGTAGAAGTTTTCGGTGCAGACAAATTTAACAATCGCCAGGGAAATGTCACATAAAAATATCTTGTTTTTGATTGGTAATTAAACAATGATATTTTACAATGAGACACAATTCTTACAAGTGCACCACAAAATACCGGTTGACCTATTGATTCTCCGACGAATTATTCGCCCAAATTTATTATTATCTCCAAAAATATTAGCCCAGAATACCAATTTTAGGCGAATAGTGGATTGCACAAGAAATCAAAACGGTAATACTCGTAGCACAAAATCAAAGAGTGGCACGCATGTACCTACCGACTCCGTTTTCTCGGGTTACTAAAAGTGGACTTTTAGAAAAAGGCCATTTTTCGACATGCTCCACTAAATATCAAACATTAGAAAAACGGATAGTTTGTTTACAATTCCGTCTACATGTTTGTTAAGTCAGACAACCAAGCTACTTCAAACTGTAAGTTTATAAAAATATTAATTTTCTTATTATTCCTCATAACGCAGGAGAGCACGCGTAAACCCCAGGTTTTGTATGAAAAATGTATCCTGCGTTACCGGTTTTATTTGAGAATGTAGGAACATTTGATGTGTTTAATAGGTGTGATCGGTTTATTTGGGATTCGAATTAATTATAAAGCTTCGTTATTAGTGTCATCCTAAAGCCATCTGCTGTATTTTTAATGCCATGCCATGCCATGTAGAGTGAAACAACTTGGTTGTAGTATATGCGTATAATCGATAAAGTTACGACATTGAACCTAAATAGCTGTTTCACTACGCCACACATTACAATACCGTAAAAGATAATTGGTGTCCTAAAAGTTACACACACAAACGAATTTCTTCCGAAAGTCCCCCCTTTCCCCCTAAAGTAAATATGTCAATTTACAGCCTGTCAAAACCCATACTGACTCTCTGCAAGCCTTATTTCCCAAAAATACCTCTCCCCGTAGGGCCGATACGTCAATTAGACTATTTATTACAGAAGATGCGCTCTGCTGGGTATTGGGGATCTGAGAGCTGTCAACATGTCGGGAATTTAACAAATAGATATCGCTTTGATTACATTAAGTTGTTTTCGTTGGGCTACACTGAGAAAAATAATGGCTAACAAAGTCACAAAATACGCTTTGTCAGATTTTTTTTGTTGTAGGCACAATAAGTATTGCATTTGTAACAAAGCGGGTCTATTTACTATCACAACGTTTTTGTTGTCAAATATATATTGCAGTATTAACAAGCCGTATTTTGTCAACGAGACAATATTTTTGGGTTTGTTGACTTGACAATTGAATTTTGTGAATTTAACAAGTTTAACATTAGTACGGCAACAAAGTCAACTACTTAACAAAGCACATTTGTATCTGCATTAAATGGTTTTATTGTTAGATTGACAATGTCAAAAATTGACAAAATTACTTTAACGCATTAACAAATCACGCGGAATGGAGGGGAGGCGGGGAACGGAACGACGTTGTACAGGTCAGTTGCTAATGGACGCCGAAAGTGGTCGACGTGACGGAGCGCGGGCGGCATGCCAAGCGCTTAGTGTTGTGGTTTTGAATAGATTCCTATTGTGTGTCGAAGTGGGCGTGTTTCTGAAAGGCTTGCACACCTAATCCCTAGCATGCTTGGTAAGTAACTACTCATTATTTTTTATTACTTAGGTAATTTTGTACTTCAATTCCATTTTACAAAAGACGCGTGCGCAGGACTGTTGAACGCAAAATTGTATGCATTCCAGATTGAACTCTTCATTAGGTTGTACACTTTTTCTTTAGTTCCTTACATACAACACTATTTATTTTAAACATTCGGTCTAACTGGGCAACCACGCGGCCGCGCGCCATCTTGCACACAAGTAATAGCACAAGTAGCTGATAATTTCACTTAATCTATTAAATAGGTATTTACGATTTTATTTATAATTTGTATGTATGTGGGTATCTGCCATCAACGAAATACTTTACTGACCATCGGCAGACTTTATTGGTACGAGTATGACAATAGTAACGTCCCGTATAAGTAATCTAATGCATCTAAATTATATACGGTGTAACCGTACCTACTGTATGTCAATAATCTTAGTAATAAAATGCATGATAGTTTTAAGATGTATGTATTGATAAAATACCTATGCTGTAGGGTTGAGAATCGGAAGTAGTTTGTTTTTTATTTGCATAAAGTGCATTGTAAAGTGCCTAAATTGAAGAATAATTAATAATTATTTTCATTTTCACTTCAACATTGCCATAAGGTCTACCGTGGTAATTATATTTAAGTGTGGTGTTGTTTGTAGCATTATGATATATGTTTGTTTCAGGTGTCGCCTGACTTTCAATGTGTGTACCCAGCAGCAAATAAAACATATAAAGAAAGATTTCCTCTTATAAAGTTGAAGATTCTGAAACTACGAGTACTTGTTGAAAGAGTAGAATGTAACAAGGCTGACTTATCAACCATCGACCTTCTGGATTTGGCCTCTGGTAAGATCTTAAATATGTATTTTATGTTTTGTATTTCTTCAAATAATTTCTGCATTTTTAAAAGGTTGCTCATGACGACTTTATACAGTAGCACGTTTCGTAAAACAGTCAGGACAGTAGTATATTTAAGGTTTATGTATTAGTACACGGTTCAAACCTTGCATCTGAATTTTAAAGCAGCTCCCGATTTCTGACTGATGTGAAAATTTTCATTCCTTCGTAACTCGGATAACAATGCAATGTTTTGGTACCATCGAGCTGATCTGATTGCTGGACATTGGAGGTGGCTATAAGTACTCTGCAATAAAACAACAAAACCTAATGGTGTTTGAGTCTGTTATAATTGTTTCGATGAGTAATATGACCCTTAAAGCTTATGTCAAAAATGAAACGTTTGACAAAAAACTTATATTAATTTATTTTTCAGTAGGCGAAGAGAAATGTGTGGAAATTATCCAAAGAAGAGCAAGACATGACCTGACTCGTGTTGCGACAGTTTCAGACATAGGAACATACTGTAATCAAAGGGAAATGCTTTTCGGCACCAAAGAAGTCACCATCATGGAAGTTGCTGATATTATATTGAGGGCTCTGCAATCAATACTTTGAAACGTCCATTTTAAAATAAACGAAAATATATTACTTTTTGGTTTGATCTTACGTTTTATACTCCCTAAATATTTTTAGGTCACTGTTTTGCTAACGTAAAACGCTGTTTCTTGATGTAATAATCGCGCAACAGGAACATGCTTTGTTTCAGCATCATTTCTTTGGGTCGTAATGGTTTGCACGTGCTCGCAGTTTGGTCATGATTGGCACTGCTTTTTGTTTTTTGTTTTTTTTTCTGTTTCAACATAACATTTAGGTACATAATGTTATTCATACAACATTGGTTCCACCTTTAATAATGTCAACGGCCTTGAACTACGATTTATCGACATTTTAACTATTTGGATCTCGCAATTGAAAAATATGCAATTTATAGAAATTGGTCTTTTGCATATTTATCCAATTGCGAGATATAAATTAAAATGTCGAAAATTATTGAAGGTCGTTGTTATTAAAACATTTAACTAATGTTGTATGAATAACAATAAATTGTATCTTGAAACAGAAATACCAAATGGTTAGCATAACAAAGTGCCTTTGTCATTATGACTTTAAAAAAATGATGCCAAAACAAAGCATGTTGCTATTGCGACCACGTAAGATTTGGTTATTTTAACAACGTTAGCAGAATAGTGACCTAAAGATTTGATGCCAAAACAAAGCATTTTGCTGCTATGACAACGTTTAATTTGGTTAGATTAACTACGTTAGCAGAATAGTGACCTCAAAGATTTGATGCCAAAACAAAGCACATTGCTATTATAACAACGTTTATTTGGTTAGGTTAACAAAAACTATTTTGTGGTATTGCCACAATACAATACAAATTTGTTGCAAGAACATAATTTAAACAATACAATAACAAAGTTACTTTGTCATTTGCACAAAGCAATTTTGTCTAGGTAGCAACTTAAACCAGAAAGTGCTCGGTTAAAAGTTGCCAATATCACAAAGTTTATATTGTTCTAACGACAACATATAAAGCATTGTAATAATAACAAAGTGAAAATGTTATTTATATAATATTGTCAGATTAACAATAAGAGTTTGACAACATAAAAGTTGTACTATAGACCCCATAGACGGTTGTATAGCGTTTAAGTTTTATTGTTACGCCCAACAACATTTTTTTCTCAGTGTAAGGCCGATATGTCAATTTCGATATCATTTTTTATCATGCGTAGTTTCCTTTCGTAACGATTTAGATAAATATACAGTCTTTCTGCGTGGCCCTAAGGTAGAGAGGGTACCCTAGAACTCATCTGAAAAAAAAAACAAGGCAGTTACACCAAAAAGGTTGCCATTAATTTACCGCATTAAGGTGAGACGTTGCTTAGTATTTATTTAGTTTGCGGTTTTTAAATAAGTCTTTCGTTACTTGGCTTCTTAATTTTACAAACAGTCTCGTGTGTCGTGTAAGCGTCAACGGCCATAATATATCAGGGTTCCTTTCTACAACGTACATCACACTTTATAGGTAGGTTCGGTGGGTAATTAATATGATTAATACATGAACTCGAGCATATTAATAGTTAGTGAATATCTAGTTACATCTAATAATGCAGTCACTCAGTTGCAAAATTAGTAATCTATATTGATATTGGACAATAACGCATGTCCAGGCGCTAATAAAGGGTTAGTGTGTTTTAGGGTAGGCAACGCGCATGTGAATCCTCTGGGGTTGCAGGCGTCCATAGGCTACCGTAACTGCTTACCACCATGCGGGCCGTATGCTTCTTTTCCACCGTCGTGGTATGAAAAAAATGAATTTACAACATTTTTAAACTCCAACAGCAACGTATTAGCTATTTTTATCCGAAAAATTATTAGGTAAGTACCTATGGGACCCGGAGTATGTCCTAAAACTACGGCCAAGATCACCGGGGGATGGGCAGCAGCATCCTCGGAGTGCGGTGGAGATACTGCGATCGCTAACCCGCATGCCAAGCGTGGCGATTACGGCATTCACCCCCCATGATAAGAACCAAAAAACCACGGCCCCGAGTGTCCGGCGACCCCTGGTGCCCTGGTTATGGTAGCGGCCAGGGTACTAGCGGGGTCAGGGGTGCTAATAATCTCCGGAAAAGATCCGGCTACCAACACCGACGACTTCTGGCCCTGGCAACATATAACACGCGTACACTGCGGACCGACGAAAAGATAGTGGAACTGGAGGAAGGATTGAGCAAGTTGCTTTGGGATGTCATAGGGTTATCTGAAGTCCGAAGAGAGGGGGAGGAAACGATAATCCTAAAGTCTGGCAACTTGCTTTATTTCCGGGAGGGCGACCAACAGTCCCAGGGAGGTGTCGGGTTCATCGTCCATAAGTCCCTCGTGAACAACGTGGTGAAGATCGAGAGTGTGTCGACTAGGGTGGCGTACCTTATACTCAGAGTATCCAAGAGGTACTCGTTGAAGGTCATACAGGTGTATGCGCCGACTTCGGCACACTCCGATGACGAGGTGGAGGCTATGTATGAGGATATATCGAAGGCCATGCATAGCTCCAAAACCTACTTCACCGTTGTTATGGGGGACTTCAACGCGAAACTGGGCAAGAGAGATGGTGAAGAGCTGAGAGTGGGGCAATTTGGATTTGGAAGTCGGAACCACCGGGGCCAACTACTGGCTGGCTTCTTGGAGAAGGAGGGAGTCTACATGATGAACTCCTTCTTCAAGAAACGTGAGCGCAGGAAGTGGACCTGGATGAGTCCCGACGGTGCAACTAAAAACGAGATTGACTTCATCATGTCGACGAAGAAGCATATATTCAATGATGTCTCTGTGATCAATACGGATAAAACCGGAAGTCATCACCGTCTGGTGAGAGGTACATTGAATATATGTGTTAAGCTAGAGCGCTCTCGACTGATGAAGTCTACGCTCCGTCCAGCAGCACTTCAAATCCAAAACCCTGAGAGCTTCCAGCTGGAACTCTAAAACCGTTTCGATTGTCTAGGCGGCGATGTGGACGAATTCAACGACGGGTTTGTGGAAGCTGTCCATAGTACGGGGTCTAAGTTTTTTAAGGCCCAGCGGAGCAACAGAACGAAAAGGCTCTCTGACTCCACTCTGAAACTCATCGAGCAAAGGCGAGAAATGGTTCTGCAATCCTCAGCAGATGCGTCATTATACCGGCAGCTCAATAAACGGATCTCTAAGTCCTTTACCCGTGATTTGCGCCAATTCAATACAAATCGTATTGAAGAGGCCATTGAGCAGAATAAGGGCTCTAAAGTTTTCTCAAGAGATTTGTCTATTGGGCAGAGCCAGCTCGCCAAATTAAAAACTGAGGATGGTAGAATCGTTTCATCCAGACCCGAGCTTCTGGGGGAGATAGAGGACTTTTATGGACAGCTATACACATCAACTAGCAGACCTGAAGTTGATCTGGCGGAAGACCCTAGAGCTAGACTGACCCGACATTATACCGAAGACATCCCGGACATCAGCCTGTACGAGATTAGAATGGCTCTTAAACAGCTCAAAAACAATAAGGCACCTGGTGAAGACGGAATTACAGCCGAACTTCTGAAGGAGGGTGGTAAACCGGTCCTTATGGCCCTTCAGAAGTTGTACGACTCCGTTTTACTAGAAGGGAGAACGCCTAAGGCATGGAACAGAGGTGTGGTGGTATTGTTCTTCAAAAAAAACCGGCCAAGTGCGAGTTGGACTCGCGCACCGAGGGTTCCGTACAAACCTATAACAAGCAAAAGTTGTAGTATGTTTATGAATAATTTCAATTGAATACCTCTACGCGTTTACGAGGAAAAAGGTAGTAAGTTTAAAATTAAAAAAAAAAAAATTTGTATGTTTTTACTAAAAATGACGACTTTTCGTAATTTTTCCTTTGTCTGTGCTATATAAAGTTTCTTCGTGCCAAGTTTCTGAGTTTTCGGGAAGTACCCTTTAGGTTTTGAGTTTCTTGCGAGTACTCAGTTTCAAAATATGCGACTTAAATTGCTATTTCTTTTGATTGCGTTGACATAAAAGTTTGATCTTGCTACATCTGAAAGGTCTTATAGACCTGAGTATTTGACATGAATTTCAATTTAATACCTCCACGCGTTTACGAGGAAAAAGGTAGTAAGTTTAAAATTTAAAAAAATATTTTTTGTATGATTTTACTAAAAATGACAACTTTTCGTAATTTTTCCTTTGTCTGTGCTATATGTAGTTTCTTCGTGCCAAGTTTCAAGTTTCTGAGTTTTCGGGAAGTACCCTTTAGGTTTTGAGTTTCTTGCGAGTACTCAGTTTCAAAATATGCGACTTAAATTGCTATTTCTTTTGATTGCGTTGACCTAAAAGTTTGATCTTGCTACATCTGAAAGGTCTTATAGACTTGAGTATTTGACATGAATTTCAATTTAATAACTTCACGCGTTTACGAGGAAAAAGGGAGTAAGTTTAAAATCAAAAAAAAAAATATTTTTTGTATGATTTTACTAAAAATGTCTACTTTTCGTAATTTTTCCTTTGTCTGTGCTATATGAAGTTTCTTCGTGCCAAGTTTCAAGTTTCTGAGTTAACGGGAAGTACCCTTTAGGTTTTGAGTTTCTTGCGAGTACGCAGTTTCAAAATATGCGACTTAAATTGCTATTTCTTTTGATTGCGTTGACATAAAAGTTTGGTTTTGCTACATCTGAAAGGTCTTGTAGCCCTGAGTATTTGACATGAATTTCAATTTAATACCTCCACGCGTTTACGAGGAAAAAGGTAGTAAATATAAAATTAAAAAAAAAATTGTATGATTTTACTATAAATGTCTACTTTTTGTAATTTTTCCATTGTCTATGCTATATGACGTTGCTTCGTGCCAAATTTCAAGTTTCTGAGTTCACGGGAAATACCCCGTAGATTTTGCGAGTGCCGAAAAACTCTAAAATTTGCAGCATAAACGACTGTATCTTTTGAATGCTTCGGCTTTTAAGTTTGATTTTTTCACAGCTCCAAGGGACAATAGACCTGAGTATTTGATATAAATTTCAGCTTTATACCTCCACGCGTTCCTGAGAAAAATGGTCTTGACAGACAGACAGACAGACAGACAGACAGACAGACAGACAGACAGACAGACAGACAGACAGACGGACAACAAAGTGATCCTATAAGGGTTCCGTTTTTTCCTTTCGAGGTACGGAACCCTAAAAAGGGTGATAACGCGTTACTGAAGAACTACCGACCCATTTCACTTCTGAGCCATGTCTATAAGCTGTTTTCAAGAGTCATTACGAACCGTCTCGCACGCAGGCTAGATGACTTCCAGCCTCCCGAACAAGCCGGTTTCCGAAGAGGCTTTAGTACCGTAGACCACATCCATACGCTCCGTCAGGTTATACAGAAGACTGAGGAGTATAACCTGCCCCTCTGCTTAGCGTTCGTGGACTACGAGAAAGCCTTCGACTCGATCGAAACCTAGGCTGTACTACAATCTCTCCAGAGGTGCCAAGTGGACTATCGCTATATCGAAGTGCTGAAGTGTTTGTACGAGAACGCCACTATGTCAGTCCGACTCCAAGACCAGAACTCGAAGCCTATTCCGTTGCAGCGTGGAGTCAGGCAAGGAGATGTTATTTCTCCTAAACTGTTTACCGCTGCACTGGAGGATGTTTTCAAGACAAGACTGGAGAAGGCTAGGCATCAACATAAACGGCGAGTACATCACTCACCTTCGGTTTGCTGACGACATAGTAGTCTTGGCTGAGACCATGGAGGATTTGAGTACGATGCTCGATGACCTCAGTAAAGCCTCCTAGCGAGTTGGTCTAAAGATGAACATGGATAAGACGAAGATCATGTCAAATACCCATGTAGCACCAACTCCCGTTACAATCGGAGACTTTACACTCGAAGTTGTGGACGATTATATATACTTAGGACATACTGTCCAGTTAGGTAGATCTAACTTCGAGAAAGAGGTCAATCGACGAATCCGACTCGGTTGGGCAGCGTTCGGGAAGCTACGGCACATCTTTTTGACCAATATTCCGCAGTGTCTCAAGACGAAAGTCTTTGACCAGTGTGTGTTGCCAGTGATGACATATGGTACTGAAACGTGGTCTCTTACAATGGGGCCTCATAAGAAAGCTCAAAGTCACCCAAAGGGCAATGGAGAGGGCTATGGTTGGAGTCTCTCTGCGTGATCGCATAAGAAATGAGGCCATCCGCAGCAGAACCAAAGTAACCGATATAGCCCTCCGAATCGCTAAACTAAAGTGGCAGTGGGCGGGGCACATTGCTCGTAGAACCGATGGCCGTTGGGGCGGAAAGGTTCTCGAGTGGCGACCACGAACCGGAAGGCGCAGCGTGGGTAGGTCCCCGCAAGGTGGACTGATGACCTGGTGAAGGTCGCGGGAGTCCGCTGGATGCGGGTGGCGCAGGACCGGTCATTGTGGCACTCTTTGGGGGAGGCCTATGTCCAGCAGTGGACGTCTTTCGGCTGATATGATGATGATGATGATGATGATGATGATGAAGTACCTATTATGCCGAATAACACCTTAGTAATTCTCAAAATCCTATACTAGTAACTTTTAGTGTGTTAAAAATATCTACAGGGTGGAAATAGATTTTGGGTCAGTGAGGGCAGCTACCAGATCCCGTGTTGCTAGGCGAAAATGGTCTTAGGAGACCTTCCTTCGATTTCAAGTTGATTTTGCAAAAAGCAAGCAGATTTTGGAAAAAACATACAGGGTGTGAGAAAATAGCCATTTTTGACAAACTTTTTATTTGATGCCAATCGATCCCATTCCTGTCCAGGATCAAAAGCTTGTATGGAAACAAAAAAAAATTTCCGGCTAGAAAAACCATAAATCGTGAAAAACTTTCCCCATACAATTTGTATGAAAATGACAAAAAAAATATTTTTACATGTATTTTTTTATGTCAATTGATTCCATTTCTATCCAGTATCAATAGTTTCCTTGGGGTCAACTTTCGGTAATGTACAAAAAAGCCAGAAATTAAAGAAAACTGTTTTCATACATTTACTATGGAGAAAAAGGGAATTATTACTGTAATTTTCATACCGTATTATGATCCTTGAACGAAACAGAACTGATTAGCGTGACAGAAAAATATAAATAAAGTTCACTTTTTATCCATAGTAAATGTATGAAAACAGTTTTCTTTAATTTCTGGCTTTTTTGTACATTACTGAAAGTTGACCCCAAGGAAACTTTTCATACTGGATAGAAATGGAATCGATTGACATAAAAAAATACATGTAAAAAAAACTTTTTTTCATTTTCATACAAATTGTATGGGGAAAGTTTTTCTCGATTTATGGTTTTTCTAGCCGGAAATTTCTTTTTGTTCCCAAACAAGGGACAGGAATGGGATCGATTGGCATAGAAAAAAAAGTTTGTCAAAAATGACCATTTTCTCGCATCCTGTATGTGTTTTCCAAAATCTGTAAACGCCAATCTTCACTAATTTGAAATCGAACGAAGGTCTCCTAAGACCATTTTCGCCTAGCAACACGGGATCTGGTAGCTGCCCTCACTGACCCAAAATCTATTTCCACCCTGTATATTTAACATGAAATTTTAAATGGTATTATAATGTATGTAATTAATTACCAATATTTGTAGTATTTAGTAAGTAGTAAAACCAATAAAAAGTACAGTTAACAGTAAACGTAGGCGAGCTTATCCCTTAAAATCTCTTCCAGCACACCCTTAACTCTAAGTTTGACCTATATTCCCGCTAGATGTCGCTAACGGCGTTATTCAAGATCTTCAGGGAAATTCCGCGCTGTCTAATGTCTTCCTTTACTGCGTCGTACAGTCGATACAGATATGTTTACAATTATACACCTTATTTCTTCGTAATAAGGTACAAAAGTGTATATATTTGACGTCGACTGTACCGTCGGATCTCAGTATACGTGTTAACTGTTTACTGCAAGGCAGTTTTACTACTAGTTACTTTCTTAAGGCTCTAAACAGAGGAAATTCACATTCAAACATTAAAAGGCACGAGGAATGAGATAGTGTTTGTGTTTTATTATTTTGCCCGCGTTTTTTTTCGAGTTGTTGTTAAATTCGATTCCATCCAAAAGTCGCACTCCTTGTCAAAATTCATTAATTTACTTGACTTATCCACCTTTGGGTCACCGACTTACATGATATTATATTACATATATCAATCGGTCCAGTAGTTTAAGAGCAAATTGGCTTTAGGATAGACAGACAGACGGACATAGTCGCACCTTAAGGGGATTACAACAGCTAAATTGCATCACTGTCTTTTTTAGCGCGAGTGAAAGAGAAACACTAAGTTACGATTAGTATGGGCAAAAAACTACGCATTAATTGAGAAATATAAAATAATGAAGGTTTAAGTATTAGTGTGGTGGAATTTTGTACTTAGTTACAGACATATAAGTCAAGAAATTAAAGACATACAACTATTTAATAGTAGTTTATGTAACTGTTACGTAATGAGGGTCCTTAAAACATGAGTGTGGTTTTGAATGAAACGAGCCGCAGGTGAGTTTCATAATAAGATCACACGAGTGTTTTAAGGCCTAATTACGTACAGTTGCATACACTACTTTATCTACACTCATATTATATATCCAAAATGAAGTGTTCGGAAACCATAGAATGGCCGCCATTGCACCGCCATGGCCAACTCGATTGTGCCGACGGTCGCGCGGGCGCGTGTCGGCGGCCGCGCGGGAGCGTGCAGGTGTACATTATGTTATCAAAACTCATGACACATCAATATTTGAGCATGTAAAGTTAAAATTACGTTACTGCCACAGATAAAAAGCTTATCATAGTAAAATCGGTTGTGGTAATGCTAGCCATTGCCTACCGTTTTCGAACACGTTTTAGAGAACTTACAATGTAGATAAAGCTAATTTTAAGGTGTAACTTGACATTATTTTCTATCGAGCCGATTTCGTCCAATCGTGTATCAAAATTAAGACTGTGTCGACCGTCCAGTGGCGCCCTCATTGGGGGATTGTATCTCCTAATAAACTAATCAATTTATGTGTAATCCCTCAGTGTTAAGTTGTAATCCTACTGATTACGCAACTTAACAAAGTTCTTCCAAATACAATAAATATAAACATTTTT
Organism: Pammene aurita; assembly: GCA_947086415.1. Lineage (NCBI taxonomy): Eukaryota > Metazoa > Arthropoda > Insecta > Lepidoptera > Tortricidae > Pammene > Pammene aurita. The sequence continues at coordinate 4,170,210 of OX352314.1, read as the reverse complement.
TTTTACTTTCCCAAAACAAGTGGTTATAGCTAAAAAACTGTTTATGTAAAGTCAATTTGAAGGTCATCGGGTGTTGTCAGCCTCTTAACCCTTACAGCACCGGCTGATACGATCGTGCGTTCAACTTTAAAAAAATCTAGTTTGAAAAATAATCAAGTTTGCTGCTTCAGTACGGCATCGATCGATCGTGCGTTCGATTATTATTCATTTTAAACCCGCGTGCGTTTAGTTAGGGGGGCAGTCGTCGGCGCGGTGAGCGTCAAGCAGGTACGTGTACGAGACGGACGACCAGGAGTGCGATTTTTGAATCTCACCAAGTGACTAATTCTCACCGATGTGAGTGATTTACTTTCGGAAATCACTTACATCGGTGAGTTTTAGTCACTTGGTGAGATTCAAAAATCGCACTCCAGGTCAGAATTAGGTATTCACGAAATTTTTTAATTTGTGATTTTGAAATGTGTTAAATTCGTTTTTATTATATTAAACGTTCTTCTGTCGTATAATGTAGATAATTAAAAGTTTAACCAGAAATTTTTGTAATTTTTTTGTGCCTAAAGTTATAACGCACGATCGTGCGGGTCAGGACGCAAGTCGACAAATTTAAATTGTGTTGACTATGATAAATTGAAAATATGATCAATCAAAAGCGTTTTTTTTAATCATTTCATGTAAAATATGTAAGACATCTAAAATTTTATTAATAAATGTTTATTAACACCTTTGAACTCTGTAATTTACCCTTATATTACAAAAAAAAAATAACAACTTTACTAGGGGTCGCAACGAAATGAAACGATAGTGCGAGTGGGTTTTCACAAAATTTTTGGGGGGGAGATTTTTTTTTGTATTTTTTTGTCTTTTTATGGGCCTTAAATGCACCGGAAAATGCAACTTCAAACCAAAAATCCAAAAAAAATTTCTCGTGCTGTAAGGGTTAATAGTATTTTACCATTATAGTCAAGTTTAGTTAATTTGAGCCATTTACGGTTCAACCTATTTTACTTTGTTTAGTACTGCAATGCAATGTGCAATGTAAAAAAACCCTAACAGCCTGGTTCAGCAATTCAATTAAATTCATTTTCATTTATTTCAGATAAAAATTATCCATATTACTATTAACACAAGAATTAAAATTAAAATTAACTATTAAATAATTAAAATTACATTACAAAAATAAATAACACAAAACAAATTACAAAAATTATTTGTGTATAGTTGATCCATAGGCTGCAAGGTGTAGAACGATTGACAAAAAGCCTTAAAAAGGGTTACTTTTGTTTCCTTAGTACACCTTGCAAACCTATGGATCAACATGTTGCTCCTTACAGCGAGCGTCTTACGCTCCCTCTCTACATTCTTGTCGTCGCTCAAACTCTCCGTGACCACGTCCAAGGTATTTAAATTATTTTACTATGCTAAAGGGTGTGTAATATAATTTAACAGGCGGTACGCATGGGTAATGTTTGGTACCCGCCTAAAACACTACCATAACGCTTTTAAAGTCCGCGAGGTGCGGAACCCTAAAAATCAGCCTTAGTAAAACGGTACACCTATAATTCATTTATTAACTCTTTGTATCGAGCATGGATCCGCTCAACCGAATTCCGCTCACAAAACGTTTGCATCCTTTTTGCGTTGTTTTTTCGCGTTCGTGTGTTTTGGAGCGGCAATTGATAGTTTGCGAGTTTAGTCCGTAGTTCATCGAATGCAGCGTTTATTAAATCTGATGGCAATGCAGTAAAAAAATGGAGGATAATTTTATTTCATGTTACAGAAAGGATACAGTGGTTTGTGAAAGCTTATACAGGATGTAACAAAAATGTTGGTGATACTTTGAAGGGCATAATTGGTATCGTATTCTATTTATTAAGAAAAAAGAAGAAAAAAACCGGCCAAGAGCGTGTCGGGCCACGCTCAGTGTAGGGTTCCGTAGTTTTCCGTCCGTCACAGTAAGTGTCCCCACTTAAGAGTTAAAATAACACCGCCATGTAGGATATCATATGAGCGTTCCACGTACAGCGACATCTATCGGCAAATTAAGTAAACTATTGCGCGCGAGCTTTAAGTATGGAAGGTGATTTTTATGGGATAATTATTTATTGCGTGAACCGATTTTCACCGTTTTTACTTTATTTGAAAGCACTTCATTTCATTGTGATTTTGTAGAAATTACAGGTACAATAAACACCTGCTTATACGGTTAAATTACAAACTTAGTTCAGAAATTATTTTGTAATTTTTTTTCAAAAACTACTCAACCTATCAAATAATTTTCTTAGAAAGTTTTTATAAAGTTCTACTTTTGAGATTTTTTCATATTTTTAAAACTTATGGTTCAAAAGTTAGAGGGGGGGGGACACATTTTTTTTACTTCTGGAGCGATTATTTCCGAAAATATTTACATTATCAAAAAATGATTATAGTAAACCCCTATTCATTTTTAAATACCTATCCAACAATATAATTATACATCACACGTTAGGGTTGAAATGAAAAAAAAAATCTCTCCCCACTTTACGTATAGGGGAGATACCCTAATAAAACATTTTTTTCCACTTTTTATTTTACCACTTTGTCGGCGTGATTGATATACATATTAGTACCAAATTTTAGCTTTCTAGAGCTAACGGTCACTGAGATTATCCGCGGACGGACGGACGGGCAGACATGGCGAAACTATAATGGTTCCTAGTTGACTACGGAACCCTAAAAAAAGCGCGAAAAATATGTTCCATACAAAAAAAAAAATTTTTTCGTGTCCAAAAAATTTTCGCCTACTTTTTCTCGGTCACAATACGATACAAATTATGCCCTTAAACGTATCACCAGTATTTTTGTGTCACCCTGTATATAGAGTAAAATGTGAAATATGTAACTAAGAAACTTTCCTTTCGGCATGGTACCGCCGTTACTGATTCAATTTCTGTCCTCGTTGTATTGCAATTAAGATCAATATTTTTTTAATACCACGACGGTGGGAAACAAGCATACAGCCCGCCTGATGGTAAGCAGTTCCCGTAGCTTATGGACGCCTGCAACCCCAGAGGATTCACATGTGCGTTGCCTACCCTTTAAGAATGTATACACAGCCTGTAGCCCGCTGGGAAAACCTCGGCAGGGAGTTCATTCCACAGCCGCAGCATTCTTAGGAGGAAATTCCTCTTAAACCGACAAAACAACACACAGCAGGTGAGGTTGACAGCAGCTGTCAAATTCCACCAATCGAAAAAATATGATTAAACATGATTGGTGTAATGACAGCTAAACCTATCGCCACGGTGCTGCCATCTTGTGAAAAACTCGATCGCAGAAACCCTCAATACAGGAACTCACTGATACAAATAGAGTGTTATATTTTACACTGTGATTATAATGTCTCTATTGTCAAGATATTTCTGGGCACCTTGGCTGCCTAGCTCTATTCGCAACTGTGCTTACACTCGTCGGTGTCTACAGGTACTTTATAGGTCAACGTAACCCATCTCAATTAAATGTCTCCCACACTGAATGAACTATTGTACTTAGCTATGATTCCAATGGTTTAGCGAACACTCATTTTGACTTAACCAGTGTAAATGTGACCTTTAGATTTAAACGACCATGCGCAAAGCTTTCATAACGATTTTAGGGTAATGGTAGATGACGTTAATACTAAAAACACTTTTAATTAAAACGGTATTCATAATAAGTGCAGTAAAAAAAATTTTTATTGTATGTAGGGTTGGTCGGCTGGGATGACGTGTCTGATGCGAATTTTTTTTTTCGCGGCAAAAAAAAATTTCGCCTACTTTTTCTAAGTCACAATGCGATCCTAATCATGCCCTTAAACGAATCACCAGCATTTTTGTTACTTCCTGTATATGGTTACATTTGATCAAGAATAGGCATGGTGAATTTTTTTCATGTATGGTATCAATCGATTCGTTTTGTTGTGAGGATCAAATGTTTATATGGGAACAATTGCGTTAAAGCAACACAAAAGTCAGAAATGAGACTTAAAGTCCGAGATTTGCATTTGTTTCTCAAAACGCTCCTAACAAAATGACGTGCAAAAGTGACGTCACGATCACATAGTCGCCCTGTTTAAAGTATGGAAAAAATATGATATTGCTATTTTTACAGTGAAATGTTGCGTTTATGTATATGGTTGCTACACAATTTATTTCACAGTAAATCGTTAAAAATCGAATGGTAGGTATCATTGTTTTTTTTTTAATTTTAGCACTTTAAAAATCGTAAAATTTAGAAATTTAGCAACTTGATATCTTTGAGCCATTTCAATATAATATATACATTTTCACTTAAGTTGGATATATTGATCATTTTGCATCCTATCAACTAAATTTTATTGCATAATTCCACATGTGTCATCATGCCTATTCAAGACGGAATGATTTTTGTTCTAGTAAAATTAATCTTAAACTAACTTTTGACATACGCTGTATGGAAAACGACAAGACGTCACATTAACAATACAAGAATTCGATTTTTACTTTGAAATCAAAGCGTAGTCAGAGCTCAATCTCAACTGGTTCCTAGAGCATTTTCATTACGTAGAGATAAAAGTAATATAAGTAGGTACTTTTTAGTTCCCATAGTCCGTTACTCTTTGTTTCCTATAACTGTGCCTTTTTCACACAATGGTAATTTGTAACATGTCAACCTTAAGTTAATTACGTAAGACCTACTTTTGTATAGCACGGGTAAGGTGAACGGTTGACAAACATTATCATTTAATAGTAATGTTAACTTGATTGTGATTTTTGCGAACAGTATTGGAGTAATTTTAGCATTAGTATAGTCACAAGTCACAACAAACAAACAAAAACATTAACATTGACGTATGACATATATTGTAAGAACAAATGGATTCAAATAATATCGGTATATGTTTTCGAAGCCTTTCATTTTGGTTATATTTTTTTACTTTATAAGAAAACACAGTTTACAAGATCACTTGGACACCTAAACACCAAAAAATTAATACCAGTATCATATTACTATTTATTATTCAGAAAGCCGTTGAAAAAGAAAGATTTTTGGGCATGATTACTTGTGTTGCTCCGAAGTCTGCGAGTGGCAGGGTCGTTACTCGTTAGCAGGCTCAAAGACGTTTGAAAAGACTCATATAGAGGCGTATTCGAACGACAAAAAGTATATTGTAATCACGCTTCTTATGTGAAATGAAACTTTAGGAGGAAAAAAAAAATATTCTTCAATTTAGGCACATTGCAATACATATGAACGTCAGAGAAAAAAAAACTACCACCGGTTCTAACCCTACACCTCCGACCCGAGAAGTATTATGACCGGCAAGAAACTCGGCGGGACTTATGTTTTTACAACAGTAATACATTAGATCTTCAAGATACACAATAATGCATAGTTCTATAAGAAGACATATCAAAACAGCTTGAGACACAAACAATGTACCTATTGTTTAATTAAAATAAAATGAAATAATAATAATAAAATCGAAATCGGATTGCTTCACAAAACGTTTGATATGGTTTTCTATCTGAACTGTGTCCTCTAAATGTTAGATGATTTTGTAGTAGTTTCTGGTTTGGGTCAAAGTTATTGAAAACTTGCGTAAATAGGTGCTGAATACACAAAAAACTACTTTCTAACTGGATTTTTTGACCCTCTTAGAGGTTGTATTTTCAAATATCTAGTATGTTCTTTTTAAGATTCTTACTTCATCAGTCTAAACTGTGCGTTGTCTGTTTGTATCTGAGTAATCTGACTGTTATAATATTATATATGTGGCCAAAAAAGAACTACATTCCCGTTGGCTGTAAGGTGTTGGGACCCCGGAATATAGTTATTTTTAGGCCATCCTGTATATAACAAATAGATAGACGAGAGTAACGATAAAAATATTTTATTAAACCCTTTCCTAGATTTCCTTTCAGTCCAGTGCTTATTTTTTTGGCACTAGCCTTTTCCCGCGGCTTCGCCCGCGTACTATAAGTACTCAAAAAGGATACGATACCCATGTTGATTTTCAGACTCGTTAGGAATAACGATTTCACTCCTGTGAAGTTTCGAATAAAATAGTCTAACAAATCTTGATTCGCCATACAAACTTTGGACCCCCATTTTACCCCTTTAGGGGGTGAATTTTGAAAAATCCTTTCTTAGTGCATCCTTAGACATTTTAAGGAACCTACGTGCCAAATTTGGAATCTCTAGAACCAGCGGTTTGGGCTGTGCGTTGATATGTCAGTCAGTCAGTCAGTCAGACAATCAGTCAGTCAGTCAGTCAGTTTCTTCTTTTATATATTTAGATAAATAAAGATAAAAGATAAAGATATTTATTCTTCAATTTAGGCACATTACAATGCACTTATGAACGTCAGAGAGAAAAAAAAAAACTACCTCCGGTTCTAACCCTACACCTCTGACCCGAGAAGAATTATTTATGACCGGCAAGAAACTCGTCGGGACTTATTTTTTCAAAACAGTAATACAGTAATATTACATCTTAAAGATACACAATAATGCGTAGTTCTATAAGAAGGCATATCAAAACAGCTTGAGAGACATACAATGTACGTATTGTTTAATTAAAATAAAATAATAATAATAAAATCCAAATCTGATTGCTTCACAAAACGTTTGATATGCTTTCCTATCTGAACTGTGTCCTCTAAATGTTAGATAGAATAATTCAATGACGATACTTTTAAAAAATAATACGAACTATAAGGAAGGAACAATTCGGAGCAGATACTTAAAAAATAACTTCTTTATTGCCACTGCACAGCATATTTGCGGGAAGAAACAGTTACTTAAAACACACGTATTTTAAAGCTGACATACTCGTAAAAGCCGTATACGAGCGAAGTTACTTTTAAAATGAAGTTTTAACAAAAACCTTTTTGAGACAAAAAGATGAACTATTCGAGTTTAAACCAACAGCCGGCCATTTTGCTGAAGTTTCTACGTTAAAGACGGTTTTAGAGATGTGTGTCTTTACCAATGTTTTATTCGTTTTTATGTTTTATTCATTTTTGTATATTTATTTTATTGTTCGCAATTCGCACAAAGAAAGTTTGATCTCATAGACATATAAAATAAGAAGACGGAATCCCACGAAGATAAAACTGTGATTCCATAATGAGCCGCGATCTCGTGCACACACACTCACTTTTGACGTTTGAACCAATCACCGCTCGTCCACGACTTGTATATGTGTGCGTGTCGCGCGTAAACACGTCTGAACTCGGCTTATTGTGGAGTCACAGTTTTGTCTTCACGGCGCTACGTCTTCTTATTTTATATGTCTATGTTTGATCTATAACACGAGCAGACAAATTTAAGATTGTAGTATTGAATTTGATCGTCTTTTCGAAAAATATTTAAAGAAATTCTAAAAAAGTAAATATTTTTACTTTTGTATTTGACAAAAAAAACAAATGTGCATATTTTATATTATTTTAAAGTTAAGCGTGAACTTTTCATTGAATCCATTGAATTTGAAAAACAATTGTTCAAGATGTGGATAACTCCCAAAATCTTGGAGAAGTTCTTGAAAATTTATGGAATATTTTTACAAAAAAAAGTGAAGGAAATTTTAATTCAAGAAACGGAAAGTTTAAAGTCTACAGAATCGTAAAAAAAATCCTAAGCGAAAAATTACGCAATTTTTGAGAATTTCCGTAGGCATATTCTTTCCTTCTTTTCAACCGACTTCAAGATTTCGAAGGATCTTTTTTCGTCCGGATCTTTGTTTTTGCTATTATTTTATGTATGTTCACTGATTATTCGAAGATGGCTGGACTGATTCAGAAAACTCCTGTTTTGTTATACTTCACAGTTGGTCCCATTGTCATCATGTCAGGATCTGATGATGGGATCCTGCAGAAATCGAGGGACCTCTTCAACTATTATAGGCACACCAACACAGTGATTTGACTATTTTTTACAGGTAGCTCTGGCATATGCGTTGGGAAAGGTATAGGCTAATTGAAGTCGGTTCTTTTTTGTTTAAATTTATTTATTTAATGGGCAACGATCACATCACTAACCATCCTCACGTTTCTTTCAGTTTATTCAGGGAAATAGTTTTGAAATAGACCGTGTGTGTGTCCAACTTAGGGAATTGACTTTTAAGGCTTTGTCGATAGTTTCATTAGGACTTGCTGTCATTTAGCTCTGTTGTTTGCTTCTGCGGCTCGCTTAGTATTTAATTTGAACGTACCGTATTGGTCTTGTTGCATCTTCTGTTGTACAAGAAAAAAAGTCTTATTCCGTCAATGAAAGATAATATCAACATACCACGTTAATTAAAAGCATTATAATATGCCCCTGAGCCTTTTAATCTACCCCTTCTTCTTTCTTCTTCTTTCTTTAATCTTTTAATCATTTTTTTGGACCCGGGGTATGTCCTTAAACTACGTCCGGACTTGGGTATGTCCTTAAACTACGCCAAAAAGAGAGGTATGGGCACTGCGAATGGCATCTCGCTAAGTGTGGTAGGGCACGTTCAGCGAATGTCATATCGCTCAAATCTGGAGCAGAGCCCGACTGGGGAAGCACCTCCACCTTACAGAAAACCACAGCCAAATAGCACTAGACCCTACTCATAATGTTGTGTTCCTGCTGGTGAGTAAGGTTGCCAAAGAGCTCAATGAGGACCCAGTGGGTTGACGATGAGGGACCTTCTTGTTCCTTTAGCCGTCAACACAGTGAATCCTCCTTTTTGTAAAGGGTCGGCAACGCGCATGTGACTCCTTTGGAGTTGCAGGCGTCCATAGGTTACGGTAGCTGCTTACCATCAGGCGGGCCGTATGCTTGTTTGCCACCGTCGTGGTATAAAAAAAAAACATTTTTTTTGTCAATCGCTTTCGTAAAAGCTAGTGCTTTTTCCAATCGCCGAGTGGACATTAAACTCAATGAGGACTATCGGTATGAAATTTCCGCTAGGGGCGCTACTGTAGACTGCGGTCTTCGAAATGTCAAATTTCATAGTAATTAAATGGGATTCGCGGAATTATTTCTAATTTAACAATGTTGCGAATATTTTGCCATACCAGGATATTAATTATGGCAAATATGACTAGTCATTAAACGTAAATGTTTTTAAAGCGGAACTAAGAAAATCCAACCCATTCTTCCAAATAAAGCGGAACTGCGCAACACTGCGGCCTCGTCGATATTTTTACAGTACGGTCTATAGTACTCGTATTAAATATCATTTAAGCGTAAATTTGGTTTTCACAAACGTACTTAATAAAAAATACAGCTGTATTTCAGGACCTCAGTCTACGTGGCGCCAACTGGTGAGTAAAAAAACGATAGCCCTCATTATGCCGTGGCCAAATTCGGGACTAACGCAAAGAGGATGATGATGATTCATTGTAGAAGAATCTACTGTGGCTACATTCTGCTTGTTCCGTTACACCCCACTTGTAAATTTGTTGAATATTTTTGCAGTTTCAGCCCGTTTCGTATACGGAAACAATGCGAAGCGACTTTTCATACATATTTTAGTTGGCCCGAGTTACTTTGATGCCAAAAAGTTGGTGCCGTGATGGTTATAAATATGAATAAATTTCTTACGTTTCATACAAATTTGGTAGATATCAGGTAGGTTTTCCCAAGTTTTTTTTACAAGGGATGGAGTATCTTCTTCCTAGCGTCCCAGCTTTTTGCTCTATTGAGCCTGGGGTCCGCTCGGCAACCTAATCCCAGGAATTGGCGTAGGCACTAGTTTTTACGAAAGCGAATGCCATATGACCTTCCAACCCCAGGGAGCTAGGCCTTGTTGGAATTAGATCCGGTTTCCTCACGATGTTTTTTTTCACCGAAAAGCGACTGGTAAATATCAAATGATATTTCGTAAATAAGTTCCGAAAAACTCAGTGGTACGAGCCGGGGTTTGAACCCGAGACCTCCGGGTTGAAAGCCGGACGTCTTACCGCCAGGTCACCAGCGCTTGCGATGGAGTATTGGGTTCTTTATAAATGGAGTGTACAGAGTTTTAAATGGCCGGCAACACGCATGTGGCACTTCTGGAGTTGCAGACATCCATAGACTACGGTAGCTGCTTATCAGACTAGCCGTATGCTTGTAAGACACCGTCGTGCGTCGTGGTAGAAAAAAAAATCGGCCAAGTACGTGTCGGACCACGCATAATGGAGGGTTCCGTACATACTATTGAAAATAAATAATATCAAAAGGTCGTATCTACCTATGTATGTAGTTTTTGGGAGATAACTCAAAAACGCATATAGCGATAATGTTCAAAATAATTTTCGTGAAAAGAATATGTTATGTATCTGGCCTCGGACACCGGAGGGCTTGGTCACTTTTTCTGAAGTATATGACATCTATTTTCAGTTTAAGAATATGTTATTCAAAAATGTATCTTCTTGAATTTTTTCATATTTTTTTATCGATTGATATTTGGTAAAAAAAATTTTTTTGACAATTACATGTATAGAGTAAAAAAAAATATTTCAGAATTTTTACTACAAAACTAAGTAGCGGGACACAAAATACACATGTTAAAATTTGATAAAGATACGTCCGAGTAAAATGGCTGTGACATACGGACGGACAGACGGACTTGACGAAACTATAAGGGTTCCGTTTTTGCCATTTTGGCTACAGAACCCTAAAAATGCGTAAATATTTATGCGTCTTTGTTTCATTTACATATTTCTGACAACTATCTCAGCCGGTCGAGAAAAACTCGACACCCAGATATGTGTAACACAAACCGACCGCAAAAAACCTTAGAAAAACTTCTTTTGAAGTTACAATCTGAAAGATCTCAAGTTTCAGTCTTCATAAATATCTCAACTAGGACAATTTATACCGTACAAAAGCATTCTTCAGGATTTTCAGTGCTATCTAGATCTTGTTCAGTTCCAATTCTAGTGCTTGTACAAACAAAGGCACTTTTTCAGTTTTACAATGCTGCACGGACATATTTTAAAAATAGATGTCGCATGTAACATTGAAGACACTTGGCAGAAGGCGCTTACGTTGTATACAAGGTGTAATAAAAATACTGGTGATCCTTTTAAGGGCATAATTAGTATCGTATTCTAATGATTAAAAAAATTTTATGGCAATCTTACACAAATCGACCTAGGCCCACAGTAAGCACAATAAGGCTTGTGTTATGGGTACAACACAACGATATATATAATAGATAAATACTTAAATACATAGGAAACACCCATAACTCAGGAACAAATATCTGCGATAAACACACAATTAAATGCCCTGACCAGGATTTGAACCTGGGACCTCCTGCTTAGTAGGCAGGGTCACTACGGACTGGGCTAGGAGGCCGTTAAAAAGAGTAAGGAAATTTTTTTTCATAGGAAAAAAAAAATTATGGAGGGCCGGCTAGGACGACGTGCCCCATACAAAAAAAAAAGTTTCGTGTCCAAAAAAATTTTTGCTGTCTTTTTTTTAGTCGCAATACGATACCAAACAAGTGATCCCAGGGAGGTGCTCAAAGAGTAACAAAGGCAGCTGCACTGCCCCATCTGGACCTCGCAGCACTCACTGGATTTTCTTTATCATCTGCTTTCCCACTACTATTACCGCAGGGAAGAAATGCCTATCTATATACAGTGATGTGTAGTCATACGATAGATAAATAAACACTGCAAACTGTTAAGTACTAAAGTAGTATTTTTTTTGACAAAAAAAATTGTCATTTTGCGTGATCTTGGCGAGTTATATGTCTACAACATTGTCTTGAGTTACACGGCTCGCGGACGCAATCTCGCCCCGTATAAAATTTGCAAGATAGTATGAGGAAAGTTATGCTTACGCCTTAACCCTTCTTAAATATTGATATAACGATACCCTTGCTTCGCGATAAAATTGCACGATAAGGGAGTTCCGCAGGGGTCCGTGCTTGGACCTTTTTTGTTTAAGGTCGAACTTTTTTTTAATGACGGTGGCATAGCCTGTTTGTAAGCGGATAACGAAGGTTATGGGCGCTTGAAACTACAAATATTAAACACAATAAAAGTCTTTGTGAAAAACATTAAGTGTAAATTGACCCTTTAACAAATTAAACAAAATTTTTTTTTGGAATTTTCATTTTTTTATACCTACTACAATTCACTAAAAGTTATCGATTAAATATCTTAGAGTTTCAAGGTATTCGTAAATAAAATGTGATTAAAAAGGATCTCTAGGAAAATAAAGTACTTATCAGAATTCCAAAAAGTTATTGATAGCGGGTCAAACGCCAATAAAACCAGGGGTCGTACAAGGCGACCAACAGTTTACGATCCCTGATAGTAAATATTTTCGAGTGGGGTCGGCAACATTTTATTGCATTATTAGCAAACATAAAATTATTAGTGGAGTTGAAGTTGGGTTTGTAAATCATAGAGGGATAAGTTTTTATTTTATTTGTGGCTCTGGTTTAGAGTGGCAAGTTTTTTTTCTTTTAATGGATTTTATGGCAGGTTTGTATTATATTGCATATCGACCGCTCGCGTTTCTTTTTTTTTTGACCTTTCTGAGGTACAGTCGCCATCGGAGTGGCCAAGGTGGTCACAAATATCTAAACAACAGCTCCATTGTCAAGGCTATCGCCTTCAGATATTTTTGAGTACCTTGGTCGCTCCGATATATTTGTTGACGACTGTACGTTCGAGTGCACGATTAAGTCCCAGTACATGTCCTCTTTAAACTTAGTCATTCGTAATACATGAGAAAGCAGAGTGCCAACTATTGGGCAATAGCGTGTCGAGCAATAGGACGTAGATATTGTTTGTTTTATATTTGTCTTAAATAAATCAAATATATACGACAGTTTTCCAAATACTTTTTGGAACGAAGTTCTTTATCGGACGGTTCGCCGATGGGGGGCTAGGCGAAAAAAAGTCACGTGACCGTCATGAAAACGCGACACAAAGCCATACGATTGAGAAACCTGTGAAATAAAATAGAATAGAATAAAGTGAAGTGAAAAGTGACAAAATGAAAAGTCAAAACAAGTAGAAAAAGGCGAAATAGTAAAAAAGGTAAAAAAGACAAAAAAAGTCAAAGTTACAAAAATTGCAAAAATTACAAAAAATTTAAAAAAGTAAAAAAAAATACATAACTTCGTTCCAACCGAGTGTTCCATGACACTCACGTATTTTTTTAAACTTATAATTACCTAGAATTTCAACCGTAATTTTAGTTTTTTCTACTATTGTCCATGTAATAACTACACAGACGTACCTTACCTAGCATAAAATCATTCTCCTAGTTTTTTGTCTTTTCCTAAAACAAAGCTCCATATTACTAAGTCCCAAAGGAATCTACGTATTCTTTGACCCAGAGATATATTATCCGTAACTGACATTACTTTTAATGCCCATTGTTTAGTGTAACGGCCAACCTGAGCGGAAAGGATTTTTTCTGTACCTTTATTTTTATGCCCGAAACTAAGTCTTCGCAAATGGGCGGAGATAGGCCCCTGTTTTGTTTGTAGGCAATTGGTTTTATGTTTTTTAAGTGGGTAATGGTCAGTGAAAAGCGGATTTCTGCACTTCACCGTGCTAAATTAAGGTACAGTCAGCAGGAAAAGTGGCTAAAGGGGCGCCACACATTAGAGCTGAATTCAACGCTGAAAAGAGCAGACCAAAGCGGACAATTGTCTATGGTAGCTGAATTTTTGTATGGAGGCCATAGAATTGAACAGCTGAATTCCGCTCTAATGTGTGGTGCCCCTAAGAGAATGGGATATAATAGTCACGCTCTAATTAATGTCTAGCTCATCTTGGACCCCTCACCCAGCTAGCTACTTCTGCTGTCGAATGTACCTATATGATAAAATTACAGCCTTTTACTTAAAATGTTTGAGACTCCTGTCAATTTAACTAATGAACTTTAAACAGGTAAATATTTGTAGTTACCATAATCTTCTATCGCGTATTTTTAAAATCACGGAACAATTGGTTCATATTACACTTTTTTTTATGGATTTTACTTTTGTACATTTTTAATAGGTACTTAAATGCAATGATTCAAAAGACAAAATATTAACAAAAAATAAGGATGTTTCTTAGTAACAGAGCTCAGAGATTACATTATCATGACTTTAAATATTATGCACAACAGATGGCTTTTGCTCATATTTTTTGTGCCTCATTCCTAAAATATAATCTTTATTCCAAGAAGGATTACTTTATCATGTCAAGTGTTAAAATGTTGTAAAAAATTTGGTAACTAATCGTATCCCGAAATGGAACATTATGGTAGTTCTTACCATTTTGACCTAACTTAGGCAAAGCAAAGAAGGGTTATGTTTTTAGCAGTTTTCTCCTGTACATTATTGTTATTTCTTAATGTAATTAAATAACGTCGTGTCAAGCTGATTATGAATAAATTGATCACTTAACCACTACCTAGGACCATTACCTAGGATCTCTAGACATGTAGGACAAAATTCCTGTTGATATTGTATGTATTTTTACCACTGACATTTTTTCTATATTTTTTTTAGTAATTTCTATGATTTTTTCGGCAAAAATTTTGACTAAGAGCCTGATGGCGGGAATATGGAATTTTCAGAAGCTCAAAGAGCCGCAGTTGTCTGTTTTATGTTTTTTTACTGTAATATTGGTTTTTTTTAAATTGAGAGGAACTCGAAGAGCCACAACTGACCCTTCAAAGAGCCGCATGCGGCTCGCGAACCGTGGTTTGCCGACCCCTGTAATCTAGTGAATGCACTATAAACTATAAAATATAACGGTTACACTCACGTCACTTTAGTCACTTCGCGCGACATGTTTCGGAGAGCTTAGGTCTCCATCTTCAAGCACTAAGAGTGCTATTTCGAACCGGCCCGTTGCGCGCTGTTGTTATAGTGATAGTATGTCTCACGAAAGTTTAAATTTAATACACTAGTGAATGCATTTTATTTTATCATGTAAAATACTGTGTCGTTCTCTAAAATAAATAAATAAATCTATCTATCTTCTACTGTTGACTGTACATACACGATACATTTATTGAACTAAACCAAATGAAATTAACAATCCATTTTCAATATGTTAGCTGTTAGAACTCTCCACAAACTGTATCGCTCAGAAGTACAAAGTATTTCGATTCTTCAAAGTTCCCCATATTTTGTGAAGTTTTATTAATATCGACACATTCCAACCACCTCACTAGCTGAGAAACCACTATAAATAAGATCTGCAATATCAAACAGTTATTACCAGCCATGAGATCATAGATTCACTGGTTTTTTTGAGTCCACCCTCGTTCTTAAAGCAATGAAAGTAGCTAGAACACGAGACTTTCTCATACAGACTCCGCATTGGGCACGGCAGGGCCTAGCTGATATTCTTGCTGTTTTCTTGGCTACCCTATAATAAGCGAACCAGTGACGATACTTCCATTGCTTTCCCTCTACTCACTCAAATAAGTCATATTAGTGACGTTTGCAAGTCAAAGGTACTTCATTGTTGGTTGTCAATAAGGCGTTACTGCCATAAACAAAACAAAAAAATAAGCCTGTTGTAGTGTTTCATGGCTGGATAAAGGCATCCCCTTTTTTCTCCACTCGACCCGGTCGTTTGAACTTCACCACAAAAATGTTGCCATAGAAATTAATTTAGAAACAAATGTGAATTAACTCTATCAAAGTTATCCTCACGCGTCAATATAATCATATTATATATTCATATTCATACTTTATTGGTAATACAAGATTACAGGTCAGAGAGATATCTTCAATAATTCGGGCACGGAAAAAAATCTACTTGCTTGCTGTAACGAGAATTCGGTAGGCTTTGGACACATGTCCACGGTAGGAATTTCTAGTACTAAAAGCCGCCGTAAAGCTTGCCGTTTCGCGGTGGCGGCGCCGTACCGTGAACATGTGACCAGAGCCGTAGGCCTTACAATTTTCATCATAGTATATGTGACAACACTACAGATTGTCAGTTGTCAGTCAAGTCAAACGGTTGTCAAATTTTTTCTCAATCATTATTTTAATTATATTTTTGAATCTTTGGCTCTTTTTTCGCTTAAATTACCTGTATTGTGAACACTGTGTGGTATCTTACGAATATAACGTGATATATAGTAGAATTATGAAGTGTGCGGGATGTCCTATGAAAATCCGCCAGAACGAAGAAATGATCAACTGCAGTTCCAAAACATGCAAACAGTTCTTCCATACAGCCTGCATACCGAGTCAGCGCCTCACAGCAAACGAGATCAAAACCTGGGTATGCCCGGACTGCATTGCGAAGAACAGAAAAGGTGGTGACAACTCGCAAACTCCAGTTCGTTTTACCAATGAAAATGTTACTCTAAGAAACAAACCGAGCTCACAACGGTCAGGCGCCGGTTCAGGCCGCGCCACTGCTGTCACAGTCCCAAGCACGGGCTCCACTGCTGCCGCCCCCGCCTCCGCCAACTCCGATCCCGACACTCTGAGCATCCCCGCTACCACTCCGATCAGCCCCGCGGATGAACTGCATTCACTTTCCTTAGAAATAACACAATTTCGATACAGTGCAAAGCAAACATGGGACTCTCTCGAGGCTCGCTTGGTCGCCATAAATGAAAAAATTTCTAACTATGACGCAACTTTAAAGGAACTAGAGGCCTTGAAAATTGAGAATATTGAGTTGAAGGCCACAGTTTCAAACTTACAAAGCCAGATAAGCACCCAAGCCCAAGTGCTTTTGAGGAACGAGGTTGAAGTAATTGGTCTCGAGGAATATCCAAACGAAAACCCTTACCACCTGGCACTAACAACGGCGGTCAAACTCGGTATATCCCTACATGATAACGACTTAATGTATGTGTCCCGCGCTGGACCAAAACGTCGTGATAATCATGGACACATAACGCAGCTGCAGCGCCCCCTAGTGGTTGCGTTCACTCGGCGTGTTAAACGGGATGAACTATTAAAGCAAGCTAAGACCCGTAGAACGCTAAACAGTAATGATATAGTTGGGCAAGGACCGGAACGATCAGTATACGTAAATGAACGTCTGACAAGTGAAAACCGTCGTTTATTTCGTAGCACCAGGGAATTCGCACAAACACAAAAATATAAGCATATTTGGACCCGTAACGGAGCTATTTTTCTTAGAAAACGAGATGCATCAGAGGGAAGCCCCGCAATACGTATTTACAGCGAGGAGCACCTTGGCCAGCTTTCGAAAAAAGCATCACCGGACCGGAACAATCCCTCAAGAGACTCGGCAGACCTTTGGCCAATATCCACCCAATAGAAAAATAGTATATGTTCTATTGTTGCTCTCCTTACTTTCTATCAGATATTTCTTAGTTACTCTTTTTACCTTCAGTTTGTTATCATGGTCTCACAGTAATTTCTCTAATAGACACTACACACTATTTACACATACACACTACATTATTTCACAAAACACTTTTCGTGGCCTACGTGCGAATGGTAAGACCTTTAATACGTATACTTTTATATTTTGTTTGTTTACTTCCGGTTTGGCTATTTGTCGTATGTACTACAAACTATCGTACCTCCCAACCATGTACCCATGGCGACCTTAAACCTAATACAGGATATTGACAACACCTACCAGATTAAATGCCACAAGTTTTCCTACCCCGAAGAATGTCGCCAGGTATTGTCTAAATTTAAATTAAAAATACTAAGTGTGAATATTAGAAGCTTACATAAGAACTTCAACAGCTTTCTTGTTTTATTAAAACGAACGGGCATTGAATTTGATGTGATTGTACTAAGTGAATGTTGGATTAATGAATATTCCACTATTTGTTCAATTCAAGGTTATTCATCTTTTAAAACCACTAAATCCATAAATAGGTCTGGTGGGGTGGTTATTTATGTTAACACGAAGTGGGCCCCAGTTTGCTCTGAATTAGAAGTTGATGATGCTAACTGCCTACTCGTAGAAGTACCCAATACCTTCCAAGTCTTGGGGGTCTACAGATCTCCGAGCTTCCACAACATCGATCCTTTCATTTCATCACTGAACTCTGCTCTTACAGCCATTTCCTCTAGCCCTTGTCTTGTTTTTGCCGGCGACCTAAACATAGATATACTAGATACGGGCAGTATTATTACTCAAACATCCGACTATCTCTGTATGCTGGCAGAACACGGTCTTCTTTCCTGTATCGATACGGTGACTCACCATAAATCGTGCCTTGATCACATTTTTGTTTCCGGGAACTGTCAGACTGAATCCGTTATCTGCACCGCTGATTTAACTGATCATGATATCACGATGGTAGGTATCTCTCCTAAAATACATAAACAATTCAAACTTGCCCGCTCTAGGGTTGCTTTCGATTTTGAATCAGTGAGATCAGAACTAATAAACGTCGACTGGAGCCCTGTCTTGCAAAGCTCCTGCCTTCCCGAAGCTGTAGAATTGTTTTCCACTAAAGTCTCTACAGCGGTATCTAATAATTCAAAAGTCTTAACATTAAGCCGGTCTAAACATGTCATTCAGCCTTGGATGACCCCCGGGTTGCTTAAATGTTCTAAACTCAGAGATAAACTTCATATGGAATCACGTACAGACCCTACTAATATGTGCAAAAAGATAATTTTCACTCGGTATAGGAACTTCCACAGAACCCTTCTTAGAAAACTTAAGACCGAACACGACTGCAATGAATTAACCCAAAATAAAGACTCGCCTAAAAAGTTGTGGAACTCGATTAGACGTATCACCCATGCCAATGTTCCTTTTAAGTCATCTGACGACCTACTTAAAATTAAACCAACAGTTCCAGAGTCCCTCGACGTATGTAACACCTATTTTTCAACAGTTGGCTCGAAACTTGCGGAGGTCATTTTACTGAAACTAAACACCACTCAAGAAAATTTAGCCTCGAAAGTAACCACTGCGAAAATTAACAACTCTTCAGGGTCCTTTTGTATCGATCCTACAGATCCGGACGAAGTTAAAAGTCTTATAAACAGATTAGACCTTAACAGTGCCTCTGGTCAAGATGGTATAAGTAATAGACTTTTAAGATCTGTTAGTGATATTATATCTGTCCCACTTTCAGCAATTTTTAACCTTAGTTTTTCTTCGGGCTCATTTCCCCAAGACTGGAAGACCGCTGCCGTAGTTCCAGTACACAAAGGTGGACCTACTAATACACCAAACAACTACCGGCCGATCTCACTCCTTGGAGCTTATTCCAAACTACTTGAATGACTAGTTCACAAGCGATTTGTAAAATACATCGAAAAAAATCGACTCTTGTCTGACCGCCAATTTGGCTTTCGCCAAGGAAAGTCTACTGAGGAAGCTGTAAAAAAATTAACAGATATTGTCGTCTCACATCTTGATGAAGGCAAAGAATGCATTGGTGTCTTCCTCGATTTGGCAAAAGCCTTTGACACTGTGTCGATTCCCATCCTGCTCAGAAAACTGGAGGCTTTTGGCATACGTGGAAAATCGTTGGATTGGTTTTCTAGCTATCTTACGAACAGAAGCCAGCGTATTAAATTAGAAAACGTTACTAGTGCTGCGAAGCCTGTATCATTCGGTGTCCCACAAGGCAGCATACTTGGTCCGATGTTATTCATTACCTATATCAACGATATCATGTCCCTTGAGCTCAAAAACAGTGAAGTTTTATGTTACGCCGATGACACAGCCATAGTGTTCCATGGTGCCTCTTGGCAAGACGCATACGATGTAGCTATAGCGGGATTACAACGACTATCCACTTGGCTAAACCAAAATCTTCTAACCCTTAACGCTGAAAAATCAAAATTCATCGCTTTTCATAAAACAGTGACCTCTCGTCCTCCGCCTACATTTTCATGTCTTAAAATCCACAATCACACGTGCATAACATCGCCTACTCCTCAAATCTGTACGTGCACTTGTGACGGCATAAATAAAACCAACTCACTGAGATACTTAGGAGTTATTGTGGACGAGAACCTTAACTTTAAAAAACATATTACCGTGACGTCTAGTAGGGTTCGTAAACTCATATACACTATGAAACTTTTACGGAATGTTGCAGATCCCCACCTGCTTCGAATTGTGTATTTGGCTCTATGTCAATCTATTTTAAGTTATTGTATTCTCGCTTGGGGTGGTTCTGCTAAATCAACTTTAATCATTTTAGAGCGAGCACAAAGAGCAGTTCTGAAAGTCTGCCTGGGACTCCCCCGTCGGTATTCTACGTCTGAACTTTTCAACAAAGCGCACGTCTTAAGTGTTCGTAGACTTTTTTTACTGCGTGCTTCCCTTTACATGCACAATATGGTCTCTCGTGATCCTAACCATAAAGACATAATACTAAAACGAGTCTACAAAATCCCTATACCCCTTGTTAAAACTACTTTTGCTACGAGATTCTCATCTTATCTCTTTCCGCATTTATATAATAAATTAGTAAAAATCTGCGATATACGGCACTGTGATTTAGCTGATGCAAAAAAGCATATCCAACCCCTACTTTTCTCTTGGAGTTATGATGAGTCAGAGGACATTTTGAAATGACTATACTTATAGTCATTTCAAAATGTCCTAACTAGGTAACTGTGTAACTAGGTACTTACCTAGTTTTAAACTTCAACATTCCACGTCTGATCTCAAAAGATGAATAAAATATACAACTAATATTCTTCTTCCCTATTTTATGTCTTTCACACTTTTATTTCGTAGGCATTCACACACACATAACTAATTCATACATACATACACACATTAAAAACACACATACTTAACTTTACTTAAACACCGCTTACTTATATCTTACTAAGACCATTTTAACCGACTTTTTGTACTTAAGTAGATAGTTTCTCGGTCATTTAATCAAAATTCTTAGTTTTAAGTTTAGACTTAATGTTCATGTATTTCTTTAAGATCCCCACGTCACAGGCTCAGCCTAGTGTGGGGATCACTGTATTGCCATTGTAAAACCAATATAATATGAAATAAATATATTTTGAATTTTTTTTTTGAAGTTAACTCAACTATTCACTTCTCGTAAAATATATATTGTATGGGTAATTATGTACATAGTATACAATACATTACATATACAACAATGTTCCATAGTAAGTATTTTAGGAACTAAATTGTAAACAATGCTGAATGTTTATTGTTGACGTAACTTCAGTTCTGGATGAAAATGGCACAAGACCGGGACTGGCGTACACGAAGAGAGGCCTGTGCTCAGCAGTGGGCGATAAAGGCCTGATGATGATAATAACTACAGCCTTTTGTAACCGTAACCTAAAATCTATCTAGTAGTAAATGATCTGTGGCCTGAATACTATAAGAAAATGAAATGATTTACATTACAAACTTCAATTTTAATACTTTGCACCGTAGACTTTGCGGCTTCGTAGGGTATTTCGTGACATCGTGTTCAAGATACCTTTGACCTTTATTATAAGCTTATTATAAACAAGAAATGGAATATTTCAAAAAGCCGAGACATTTATTGTTTAGGTGAAACTTTTGCTCTGAAAGCCTACAAAAATTATTTTAAACCATGTTTTCCAGTAAGAGACATATTTATGGCTAACATATCTTCTTCGTCCTAGAGTTTTGCCCCAGCTTTTTGCTCAATTAAGCCTGTGGTTCGCTCGGCAACCTAATCCCAGGAATTGGCGTAGGCGCTAGTTTTTACGAAAGCGACTGCCATCTGACCTTCCAACCCAGAGGGGAAACTAGGTCCGGTTTCCTCACGATGTTTTCCATCACCGAAAACCCACTGGTAAATATCAAATGATATTTTGTACATAAGTGTCGAAAAACTGTGGTACGAGCCGGGAGACATTGCTTTGTACCAAATTTCAAGAAGTTCACGGGAAGTACCCGTAGGTTTTGATTCCCTTGCGAGTTTCGAAAATTGCGGAATTTTGCGGCATAAACGGCTGCATCTTTTGATTGCGTTGGCTTAGAAGTTTGATTTTTTCACAGCTCCAAGGGACAGTAGACCTGAGTATTTGATATAAATTTCAGCTTGATATACCTCTACGCGTTCCTGAGAAAAAGGGTCTTGACAGACAGACAGACAGACAGACGGACAACAAAGTGATCCTATAAGGGTTCCGTTTTTTCCTTTCGAGGGACGGAACCCTAAAAACAGTTATTAAAACTACAAACCTTCACTCCATCTCATAATCATAACAACCCTTTTACTCCAAACGCTTGTAAAAATCCCCATAACTAAAAAGGTCTCAATTCGACTTAACCCGTTATAATCAAAGGGATAGTTTTTATAAAGGGTTTAACCCTTTTACGGCCGGGTTCAAATGTTGGAGATGATAGGGTAGTGACGGGCGTATCGATTTTGAGAAGGATGTTTGCATTTTACGGGTTAAGGGTCGTTGAGTAAAAATGCGGTGGAAAATTCTAGAGAAACTTTGATGTACTGAGAAAATAAAGTTTAGGCGGTAAACAGTTTAGGTATCGATGTTTAAATATGTTTTAGACCGCCAATTTTTTTGCCTCTCCTTTTTTGGTTAGGACTTGTGTATACTTTGTGTCTATTATTTGAGTTGTGCAATAAAGAGTATTTATGTTATGTTATGTTATGTTATGTTATTTTATGTTATGTTATATGACTTTATTGACCACATATACAAAGTGTACTTAACAAAACTGCTGGTGATCCGTTTAAGGCTGTCATTGTTATCGTATTCTAAGTATGAAAAACTAAGTAAAAACATACATATATATATTTATTTGGTTAGGTATTTATTTACATTTATGTTGTATTTTTATGTATCTAGTAGGTTAGATTAGAATGTTTGATACTTTTATTATTATTTTATTTATTGCCAGTTCTAATTCTCCCTCAACTGCTCAAAGGTTGACTGGAAGAGATCCCTTATGGGATAAGTCGGCCTTTTTACAAATACATAATATGTATTCTTTCTGTTGTATTGTTCTTTGTTGTCCAATAAAGTATTATACTACTTACACGACTACAAAAACAAATTACGCGAAAAAAAAAAGGTTTTGTATGGAGGGTTGGCCAGCTTAGCCGATGTTACCCCTACAAAAAAAAAATTTTTCGCGTAAAAAAAATTTTTCGCGTAAATAAATTTTTTCTCCTTTTTTTTGTTATTCGCAATACGATACCAATTACGCGCTTAAACGGATCTCCAGTATCTTTGTTACATGCTGTATAACAATATGAATATTTTTTCTTGAACCGCAAAAAGAAACCATTACTGGGAAACAGCAAATTAATATGAAGGTAAACGACAAGCGGTCTTATCGCTAAGCAGCGATCTGTTTCAGACAACCTTCAGACTCATAGTTTTGTGTTCCTGCTGGTGAGTAAGATTGCCAAAGAGCTCAAAGAGGGCCCAGTGTGTTGACGATGAGGGACCCTCTTGTAAAGGGTCGGCAACGCGCATGTGACACCTCAGGAGTTGCAGGCGTTCAAAGGCTACGGTAGCTTTTAGCAACTTCTGATGCAGTACGTTCATTATTCTGTAAAAAAATATTGAAACGCGTCTCTAAAACACCTTTTAGTTCCTACATTTTGTCGCGTAAGTTTTGTCGGATTAACGATTGAGACGAATAACTATTATTCTTAACCTAATATCAAATAATAGTCATCGCAAAACTTTTAATCCATTATCCCTAGCAGTAACCCTAAAACTTGGACATAAAATAAATTCATAGACCCATTACCTTAAACTGAACCGCAATAAAAAATCTCATTTCTCCTTATCGATAAATTTTATCGACTTTTTCCCCTCACTCGTAATAATAGCTAGACTATTTTATAGTCGATAGCCTTTTATTCAAATATAGGCCGGATCCAATAAGCAATTGTACCTCCTATATATCTTGGACCTTGTCTGACCTCCGAATAACCTTATGCGTTGCGTAAAGAAAATCCAACTTTATACTTTAGTAAATAAAGTTCAGAATCAAGGAATTGAATTCATGTCGCTTATGTGATACGTTTTGTGCGTGTCACAATCGAATGGTAAAAGACTTTTAACCTTATTCCGAATACCGTAGGTTTGAAATTATTGTAACTAGTTTATGTCGTTCAAGTTGCTAGGAAATGTAGCGAGGAAATGTGGAAGTATTTTTAATTGTATGACTTTTACCGTAATATGTCTATGCCATAATATACAGGTACCTACAAAAGATGTTTTCCTCCGTATACAGTCAGTGGCGAAAGTGTCTAAGCAACATTGAGTTAGGATATATAGAAGAGGTACAGTCACAAACAAGATTTACCGAAAATATCGCTCGTGACAATTTGTAACCGGCCAGTGTTCCGTAATAAGACTGTCAGAGAAACTGCTGCACGAGTCGTTCTTACAGCACTATTGTGGGGCCATTTTTAGGGTTCCGTAGCCAGAATGGCAAAAATGGAACCCTAATAGTTTTGGTCCTGTCCGTCCGTCCGTGTGTCACAGCCAATTAACTCGGAAACTAAAAGACGTATCTTAATAAAATTTAGTAAATAAATTCCGGTTTGCTCACGGTTAACCTAACACGCTCCTCCTCGCTTCGCTCGTCGTCGCACCTAACTGGACTCTGTGACATATGAGATTTCTGTTACTATACTAATTATTAATTTTTTTAGGCAAGTTCAAGATCAGGGTTTCGCCAAAAGATACGGAAGCGACATACATTAATATTTCCTACCAAAAAATGGTAGTGGTAATTGTAATGTCAATGGTACATGTAGGTATGGGTATGTATCTTTTTCTTATATTTATAAGCCAAATGTATGAAAAGGGAACTGTAGCATCAACGAAACGTTATTCGTCCAAGAGTTGTTCGACCAAGTGAAAGATTTTACAAATGAAAAGTCTCCCAAACATTTAGAGGCGTTATAATAATCTGCTTTACAATAATTTTACCAATTGAAACGTTGTCATACAAAAATTCGCTAATCGTTAGTTGTCAAAGTGAAACGTCGGCGAAATGTTGGTTGGCAAATGAAATTCCGCCAAAAATAACTCTGCGAAAACACAGAACACCCCTTTTGGCATTAGTCTGGTTCTTATTCCATTGAAGCTACGGAACCCTCCATTATGCGTGGTCCGACACGCACTTGGCCGGTTTTTTTAAAGATACAGTAGTATGGTATCCTTGCGGGGAACGTTGAATTTTTATAGAACCGTGCCGGGTGACGCTGATGAGTCCGTCAAAAGTGGTTGGTGCAACTGGCCCTTAGCTATATTTTTTTTATACCACGACGGTGGTAAACAGGCATACGGCCCGCCTAATGGTAAGCAGCTACCGTAACTTATGGACACCTGCAACTCCAAAGGAGTCACATGCGCGTTGCCGACCCTTTACAAAAAGGAGGATTCACTGTGTTGACGGCTACAGCAACAAGAAGGTCCCTCATCGTCAACCCACTGGGTCCTCTTTGAGCTCTTTGGCAACCTTACTTACCAGCAGGAACACAACACTATGAGTAGGGTCTAGTGCTATTTGGCTGTGGGTTTTCTGTAAGGTGGAGGTACTTCCCCAGTCGGACTCGGCTCCAGATTTGAGCGAGATGACATTCGCTGAACGTGCCATACCACTCTTTTTGGCGTAGTGGACATACCCAAGTCCGGACGTAGTTTAAGGACATACCCAGGGTACAAAAGCTCTTAGTCTTAGCTTAGCCCTTTTAGCTTGATTGGTTTAGTGCTTCAATGTTTTAGCAATTTAGGTCAGGAGGCGATTGGCCTGGATCGTGTAAGCAAATTAGGTCTAACATGAAACTATTAAATGGTTGCTTGCTTTACGCTGCGGCCTGTTAAGGCAACTGTGAGGCAACTTTGTCTTTTTACTAGTCTGTCCTGAAAGAAATAGCTCGGGACAGAAAAGGCAACTAAATAACATTTTCATTTGCCGTCCGTCCGCCCGTCCGTCCGTCTGTCAAGACCCTTTTTCTCAGGAACGCGTGGAGGTATCAAGCTGAAATTTATATCAAATACTCAGGTCTACTGTCCCTTGGAGCTGTGAAAAAAGCAAACTTCTAAGCCAACGCAATCAAAAGATACAGCCGTTTATGCCGCAAATTTTCGAAACTCGCAAGGGAATCAAAACCTACAGGGTACTTCCCGTGAACTCAGAATGTTGAAATTTGGTACGAAGCAACGTCTTATAGCACAGATAAATGAAAAATTGCGAAAACCGTAAATTTTTAGTTACATAATATAATAAAAATATTTTTTTATAATTTTAAAGTTCCTCCCTTTTCTCATGAACGCGTAGCTATGACTCGATTGTCGTGATGGGTGAACTTTTACTCATATACCTACAGGTTTGTACGGAACCCTCGGTGCGCGAGTCCGACTCGCACTTGGCCGATTTTTATATGGCAATCTACTCTACTCGCCACTGCGGCACGCACTTCACATGCTAAACTCCATGCTTAGCGCGGCTCCTCAGTGCGCTTTGTTCGCCTCAGGGATGGCAATTGGCAAGTTTGTAAAAAATATTATTTAAAAAAAGTCCCACCGAGTTTCTTGCAGGTTATAATACTTCTCGGATCAGAAGTTTGGGGTTAGAACCGGTAGTAGTATTTTTGGAACTAAGTTCCTTATCGGATGGTTAGCGGATTCGCTAGGCGAAAAAAGTCACGTGACCGTCACGAAAACGCGACACAAAGCCATACGATTGAGAAACATGTAAAATAAAATAGAATAGAATAAAGTGAAGTGAAGTGAAAAGTAAAAAAAACCGGCCAAGTGCGAGTCGGACTCGCGCACCGAGGGTTCCGTACAAACCTATAACAAGCAAAAGTTGTAGTATGTTTATTACTTATTTCAATTTAATACCTCTACGCGTTCACGAGGAAAAAGGTAGTAAGTTTAAAATTTCAAAAAATATTTTTTGTATGATTTTACTAAAAATGTCTACTTTTCGTAATTTTTCCTTTGTCTGTGCTATATGAAGTTTTTTCGTGCCAAGTTTCAAGTTTCTGAGTTTACGGGAAATACCCTTTAGGTTTTGAGTTTCTTGCGAGTACTCAGTTTCAAAATATGCGACTTAAATTGCTATTTCTTTTGATTGCTTTCACATAAAAGTTTGGTTTTGCTACATCGGAAAGGTCCTATAGTCCTGAGTATTTAACATGAATTTCAAATCAATACCTCAACGCGTTTACGAGGAAAAAGGTAGTAAGTTTAAAATTTCAAAAAATATTTTTTTTATGATTTTACTAAAAATTTCTACTTTTCGTAATTTTTCCTTTGTCTGTGATATATGAAGTTTTTTCGTGCCAAGTTTCAAGTTTTTGAGTTTACGGGAAGTACCCTTTAGATTTTGAGTTTCTTGCGAGTACTCAGTTTCAAAATAAGCGACTTAAATTGCAATTTCTTTTGATTGCGTTGACATAAAAGTTTGGTTTTGCTACATTTGAAAGGTCTTATAGCGCTGAGTATTTGACATGAATTTCAATTTAATACCTCCACGCGTTTACGAGGAAAAAGGTAGTAAGTTTAAAATTAAAAAAAAATATTTTTTTGTATGATTTTACAAAAATGTCTACTTTTTGTAATTTTTCCATTGTCCATGCTATATGACGTTGCTTCGTGCCAAATTTCAAGTTTCTGAGTTCACGGGAAGTACCCCGTAGGTTTTGCAAATGCCGAAAAACTCTAAAATTTGCAGCATAAACGACTGTATCTTTTGATTGCGTTGGCTTTTAAGAATGATTTTTTTACAGCTTCAAGGGACAATAGACCTGAGTATTTGATATAAATTTCAGCTTGATACCTCCACGCGTTCCTGAGAAAAACGGTCTTGACAGACAGACAGACAGACAGACAGACAGACAGACAGACAGACAGACAGACAGACGGACAACAAAGTGATCCTATAAGGGTTCCGTTTTTTTCCTTTCGAGGTACGGAACCCTAAAAAGTAACAAAGGCAAAAAAGGCAAAAAAAGGCAAGAAAAAGTCAAAAAGGCAAAAAAAGTAAAAATGGTAAAAAGTCAAAAAAGTCAAAAAAAGTCAAAAAAAGTCAAAATGCCAAAATTAAAAAAATACAAAAATGTTAAAAAAGCCAATAATTAAATAAGATTGAATAACATATAACTTCGTTCCAACTGACTGTTCCACGACACTGACGTATTTTTTAATATTTCTCTCTCTGACGTTCATAAGTGCATTGTAATGAGCCTAAAATTAATATCTTTTAACACAAGTGTTTCAGGCTGAAAATAAAACTGAAAAAATTCCTTATTCTTGGAGCAAAAAATCCTACAATGTTTACACAAATTGAGGCGCAGTATTTCACGAAGCTATTATAGCATCGCTACCCACATAACTCAAGGCGTGTTTGTTCTGTACTGTCCTTTAATTATACTGTGCTAACAATGGGGGTGGTGGGAACAGTCCATCCCATTCATTTAAAACTGCCAAAAGTCACTTCAGTGTCCTTGGTGATCAATACTCAGCGTCCGTAGGAAACACCTTAGACATCCCTACACGTGATCCCTGGGTGGTGGTAAAAGAGTAACAAACACTGTCCCATCTAAACCTCGCAGCACTCACTGAATTTTCTTTATCATCTGCTTTCCCACTACTACTACCCCAGGGAAGAAATGCCTATCTATTTCCAGTGACATGTAGCCATACGATAAAATAAAATAAATTGTCCTTGGTAAAAAAGGCCTTTGAAGTATCAACACCGTTTCTCGAAAACTGCAAAAACTAACTAAACTAACAAAAAAATCATTCTGGAGAAATTTCAAGGGACGCTGCCGTGACCTGGGTAGACTAGAAGTTAAGGCATCTGCTGTGAATGCAATGCTGGTTCAATTGTAACCCGGGACACTGTACATCTTGGTCACTTATTTTTATTACCGGCTTATGACATCTAGTCCAATTTTCCTCCGGAATAAACTTCCCTTTTAATTCAATTTTATATTTTGACTACCTGGGTTTAACTAACTACAACAATCCTATAAAAGCAGACGTGATGAATCTTTTTAGAACTGGACAATTACTTGCGATGCAATAAATGCTACCTCTTCGCATTCGAAAGCTGTAAAGTCGTAAACAAATATAAAGCTCAGAAGAGATAGGCCTCTTACAGCACAGAGCTGCCAATCACTGTGTTACATCAAAACGACTTATGTCACTTTAAATCTGACGGAGATACGACATTATGACTTCATCTTCTAAAAGGTTTCAGTAAACGCGGCAGTTACCATAAACTGAATAGGCTGTTCTCTCTACGTCGGCCGTATCTTCCATACTTTATGACAATTATGACGTTCACAAAAATATAATTATATTTCCTCAAACACACGGAAGCGAGAGTCGTAAATTATCTAATAGCATAGTTTTGGGATGCGGTTACAGCGAAATTGTCTTTAGTGAATAAATTTATTTTTAATGGGCACTTAGGGGACTGTAATGACTATTTAAGTAACGAATCAAATCAGCTACTCTTTTCAAACTTAAACTTTTTTAATTTTTTATACCAGGACGGTGGCAAACAAGCACATGGCCCGCCTGATGGTAAGCAGCTACCGTAACCTATGGACGCCTGCAACAACTCTTTGAGCTCTTTGCCAACCTTACTCACCAGCAGGAACACAACACTATGAGTAGAGTCTAGTGCTGTTTGGCTATGGTTTTCTGTAAGGTGAAGGTATTTGCCCAGTCGGGCTCTGCTCCAGATTTGAGCGAGATGACATTCGCTGAACGTGCCCTACCACACTTAGCGAGATGCCATTCGCAGGGCCCATACCTCGCTTTTCGGCATAGTTTAAGGACATACCCCAAGTCCGGACGTAGTTTAAAGACGTACCCTCGGCCCAGGTCCGGGTTTATTCAGTAAGTAGACCACAAGGGCACTTTTACACGTCAGATAGTTTATCAAAGTAAAAGAGAAAAAAATTACTGCACCGGTTCTAACCCTACACCTCTGACCCGAGAAGAATTATGACCGGCAAGAAACTCGACGGGACTTATTTTTTCAAAACAACAGTACAACAAAACTTAAAAATATATATAAATGCGTTGTTTTATAAGAAAACATATCAAACCAAGGTTAGGTTAACCAACAGTTTATTTAGGCGATTATCATACCGTCGCCGCAACCAGATGCGGTGTGCAAGCGTGACAGTGCTATACACATACAGAGCGCTATCTCGCTCGCACAACGGCGCGGCATGCGGAAACCGCAGCATTGTGAAAGCCGCCTAAACGTCAAACCAATTTGTTGCTATAATTTACCTAGGGTCTGTCTCACTTCAAGCATGAACAGAAATAATCATTCTATCTTTTTCTTACGCTAGCCCCCTTACCACTAAAAAGAGATGGGTATAAGTAGCTATTCTACTGTTACTGCACTTTTTGGTTACCCAGACTATATTAAGCATTTACTTTCTACGGGAGTCTTAAATTGTGTCATTAAGTCGTATATACTATGGTGAATTTACCTGCTTTATGCAAGCTATTGTTGATTTCAAAGTTTTAAAAAAATATCTTGGAAAGGATTTTTTTTATTAGAATGTAACTACATAAACTACATTTTTGTCTCTACCGAGTGTATACTGAAGGTAGACTTGACTACCTAAACTTAACTTGGTGAAATCTTTCAAAGTGATAAATCCGCCCTTGTATTATATTAGCCCCTTTCTACTGTAAATTACAAACTTCGGTGTGTAAGTACATACACACAATCACAGATTTCTGAAATCTAAAATATAAAAACTTACCTATAACAGTGAGCGACGCGTTGGCCCTTATGACCTTATGCATCTGCGCGGGTCCCACTTGGCACTGGTATTCCGCCTCGTCCTCTAGCGTGGAGTTCACTATCCTAAGGTTGTATACGCCGTGACGGCGGTCGCCGATCATCGAGTAGCGGGGGTAGCCGGGTATCACGGAAGAGAACCCTGGGAAAGAAAAAAGAAATGTGAAAAGATAAAGTTTAATTACGTAAAATATGATAGTAGAGTCAAAAGGATCGTGCCGGTACGTCAATAAAATAAAGAAGGAACGTTGCGACGCGTAGCGACTGCAGACAGCGAGAGTGAGCGAGACGTCTATCTTTAGGAGTTTCGACTTAATCGGAACGTTGCTTTTTGCCCAACTATAGCGTTAGTAACCTGGCTGTAAGACGAACGATTTTCAATCCGGAGGTATCGGGCTCTAATCCAGACTCGTAATTTTTTTTTTGGGAATGTTTGTAAATATCATTAAATTTGACAATAATACCTGCTGCGTTAAGGTGAAGGAAAACGTGAGGAAACCGGACCTAATTCTGAGTTCTGGTTTTCGAAAAACCTAGTGTCCACGCCAGTTGCCAATTCGTTTAGTTTGGTTTTATTACTTAATAAAAATAATAAAAATCCCGAAAGATATAATATGTAGCTGCTCAATTTCGAACCAAACCACCGAATATCTGAACACTAAGACAGACATAACTGACAATAGCAATCACACGACGCTTTGACAATCACGGATCAGTGAAGCCATTGACAGCTAGAGAGTTGTGCTTAAGTTACAAGAGATAACGTTATGTGGTGTGTAAAATATCTCTGATAATCGCAATGACGCGACGCTATGACAATCGCGGATCAGTGACGCTATTGACAGCTAGAGAGCTGTGCTTAAGTTACAAGAGATAGCGTTATGTGGCGAGTAAAATATCTCTGACAATCGCAATGCCGCAACGCAATAACAACCGCGAATCAGTGAAGCTATTGACAGCTAGAGATAGCTCTGTCCTTAAGTTACAAGGGACAGCGTTTTATTCCAATAGCGTTATATGGCAAGTAAAAAAATAATTATCTGACAATTGCAATGATGCGATGCTATATCAATCACGGATCAGTGGCGCTAGTCACAGCTAGAAATGGCTATGTCACTGCTTTATAATGGTACAACGATGACCAATAGCGCACTGAAATGTTTTATAAAAGTTACAGGCAGGCAGTTAAATTTGTGAACCTTGGTACAGAAATTTTGAAACATTAGATTTATTTTTAACTTTTATATTAAAAATCTACATCTACGCCGGTACGTTACTTGGATCAGGGTGGTACTGCCCAACTGACGTACCATTATTATTTATTTAAATTCATTTAAGTACGGAAAATTTAACATTATAGACTTTCACTACATTTTAATACTAACGTTGAGTTCCCATATAATACTAAGTATAATAGAATAATACCAATATTTTTACAAGACAATTACATAGGGAAAAGTATACACTTTGCAATAATTATCGTTTGCCATTATTATTCTTTTGAGCAAACTTAAATAATTTTAAATCCGACCCTATAACACTTATGACAGAACTAACTAAAAAAAACATGGATCTAAAATATCCGATAGACTCGGACGAGATGACAAATAACATACAGAATAACAGAAAGCATTGCCAGAGAACCAAACACATACCCCCCCACTTCAACAAAAACAAGAAGAATCGTAAAGTTACATAGAGAGAATATACGAACTAACAGCAACTTTAACCGATCGATGGACCTTATTGTCCTTGCAATAAAGTTCAAAATTACTATGGAACACTCAGAATCGTGCGAAGCATTGACAACGAGGCGATGCAACCATTCAGCTTCAAATCACTGTTTGGTCGATTGAACAGGCACAAGTCATAAGAAACTAGCGTTCAAAAATGCCCAGTTTACAAGAACAGATTTAGATTTGTGTTTCATAAATATAGTGGTATCCTTAGTAAAAAAATATAATAAAAAAACTGCTTTGTGTGCTAGCCACAGAACGTAAGGTGTTAAGAAAGATTCTGGGACCCATTAAAGGAGACGATGGTAGCTGTAGGATCCGCAAAAATGCCAAAATCCAAGAACTAGTAGCCGAACCTAATATAATTGGTGAGACAAAAGCGCATCGTCACCGCTGGCTCGGCCACCTCGAGAAGATCGCTCTGTAAAAAGAGCTTATTTCGGTCGACCGACTCGACGGCGTCCTGTCGGTCGTCCTAAGTATCGCTGGGCAAACAGAGTAGGAGCGGATCTTCAGGAGCTCGGGGCCGGTGAAAGCTGGCGTAAAATAGCGCAAGATCGAGCAAAATGGCGTGCTCTTGTGTCGCAGGCCAGGACTCATTTTGGGTCGTTGCGCCAAAAAAGTAAGTACAAAAACAAAAATAATACAAAAGAAGATTACGGTACCAGTCAACAGATTTGTTTTGATATCGAAAAATCACGGTACCTTATACTTACAATACTTAATCTCACAACAAAGAAAACATTATTGTAAATTTATAATCAAAGTAAACCAATTTTATCAATGTACTTAGTCAAAATTAATTTGAACTCATGAATTCTTTATGCTATTTATTCGTTGTGAGGTTTCGTATTCAATTATGATAATTTAAATGAGCTCACAGTTTTCGTGATAATTGTAATTTGAATATAATTTATGATATCATTTTAATTGTTGAAGCACTGACAGTACACAAATTAAACAATTAAACATTCTTTGTTTTGATAGTGAAGCCATTGTATTGCAAAACGGCATTGAGATTATCTACATCATAAATTCATGATCTCATTTTCATTGAGATAACTCAGGTATTTTAAATCAGTGAAATTATAGAAACGATGACAACTGTTTAAATATTAAAGTAGTTTTGGCTGCAGCTATAAATATTATAGCTATCAATAAATCTTTATAACCATTATCTCTTAAAAGAGGCGCTGGTGGCCCGGCGGTAAGACGTCAGACATTCAATCCGAAGATCGCGGGTTCAAACCCCGGCTCGTACCACGGAGTTTTTCGGAACTTGTGTACGAAATATCATTTAATATTTACCAGTTGCTTTTCGGTGAAGGAAAACATCGTCAGGAAACCGTATGTAATCCCAACAAGGCCTAGTTTCCCCTCTGGGTTGACAGGTCAGATGGCAGTCGCTTTCGTAAAAACTTAGTGCCTACGCATTGGCGTAGGCATTTGCGTACCTTATCCCAGGTATTGACCTGGGATAAGGTTGCCAAGCGGACCCCAGGCTCAATAAAGCAAAATAAAGACTTCGCAGGACGATCCTAAAGTAGAATCAGAAATATGAATAGTACATACCAAGTGCAAAACCATCCTTCGCCCACTGCACCTGGCCGGCCAAGTTCGCGACAGCACACTCCAGAACTGCCTCTGAGCCCTCATGAACTCGCAGACTTCTGGGCACTATCCTGAAGTACTGCTGCTGGAAGCCAGCTACACACGCCAACGCTGGAAAAAAAATTGTAACGTTATTATTATACGTTATTATTCAACGGCCTCCTAGCCTACTCGGTAGTGACCCTGCCTATGAAGCAGGAGGTCCCGGGTTCGAATCCTGGTCAGGGCATTTATTTGTGTGTTTATCAAGGATATTTGTTCCTGAGTTCTGGATGTTTTCTATATATTTAAGTGTTTCTATGTATATATCTATTATGGGTACTAACCCACAACACAAGCCTTACTGAGCATACTGTGGGATTAGGTGGATTTGTGTAAAATTGTCCCATATTATTTATTTAATAGGAAAAAAGACAGAGTGAACGGTTATTTTGGAAAAGATGCAAAGATTTTGAAAGCTTTTTTAATAATTGGATATATAAAATTGACTGTCATTTAAAACAACTTAAGAAAAAAAATGTGAACCGTTTGCTTGGATGCTTATTCAAAACATATAATTTTTTTTTTCATGCTATACTTTGAGTTTTATTCAATATAACAATATACATGACATAATGAGTTTACAATATAATTAAATACTTATTAAATAATATAAAACTAAATAAAAACTATAATTTGTTATTAATTTGATTTATTATTAAAGTAGTATTAGTAATCTGACAGCTCCTGCCAAACATTGTTAACCACTTTGTATGATAAGAGTTGTCAGATTAAAAAGTAGTCTTAAATTTAAAATACTGCTTTAGGATTGGATTCAGTAGAATTAGAGTTTGGCTTATAGAGAGAATATTTTCTTGTTATCAATTTAGTTATCAAGTCCAGTATCAAATAGATATACAAAAAGAGATTACCAATTAATAACAATACGATACGTTAAATGTTTTGATAACATTGGTTATAATGACAATTCGTTGAGATAACATTCTGATGACAAAAAAAGATCATGTTGATAACAAATCATGAATTTTCAAACACCCACCAACTTATTTGACATACTCGTATTTACGCGGGGTATATACTTTCGGTATCTTGCCTTAGTACATTAATTTTTTAAATAACTATTTACAAATTGTATTGCAGTTTAAGAATAAATACACTTAACTGGTACGACTTTACCATTTATGCGTACAGACTATTTAAGCGAATTTAAAAGTATGATAAACTATCTTAAAAGTACCTTTAGTTTTGTAGGTATCTCTTTGAAAATGCCGACATTTAACATTGCTAAGCTAACTAAACGAGATGACTTAAACGAAATAAATTGAAGCGAGCTAATTCAATTCATTTGCAAAAGAAAGATTCTAGCATTATGGTAATTAAAACAAAACGCAGATTAAGATAAAAGTAAACGCCACAGCACTTATATTAAGTGCACTCGTATCATAAAACTAAAGAATTTCCAATACTTATAATATATAAAAACAGGCGCGTTATATAAATGTGACAGTTTTACGGAAAATGTGCCATTTGGCGAAAGTCGCTTATGTTGTTGTTAACAGATGCAATATTGAATTTAAGAGTAAGAATAATCCTTATTAACTTAAACCTCATACAAGTATAGGTAATATTTCCACAGTACGCTAATAGCTTAAGAGAGACTTATGTATGTAGGTTTGAAACAATTTCACCGGAAGTGAGCCTCTGTCTCCCGAACTAGGCGGATGCCTGTGACTCGGAAGTCAGTGATTCCACAATATGAGTTGAGATGAGTTGTGCCTAATGTACAAATATAAATTTAAAAACACAAACAAAGCAGAAACTAAAATGATTTATGATATGATCATTATACAACAAAAAACTTAAAAAAAAAAGATTATAATGGCCGCTGCCGTCCCGGAAATCCGCTAGTGAAAATGATCATCTAAATTGATCGAAACATGTCGAGCAAAATTCGACTTAAATTACGTGAGTAACCCGTTATAAATATTTTTAATATGTTAAAGTCTCACGAAAGTTTTATAGTTAAAACACTTTTTTACCTGACGTATGGTAATGTAAGGAATAAAAGCTTAAGCGCCTTCCGCCGAATTCCGGTACCTTTTCCAAAAAGTAAAACAAACACTGACGGTTACCGCACAACCATTAAACCAGAATATCTTTTGAATCTTCGGCAGTTATTTCATCCGAGTGTTTTTATTTTAAAATACTATAGGATATTAAAAAGGAGATATTAAGGCTCATATTCATAGTTTCTTCAACCTCATAAGGCCGGTGGTATATTTTTAGAATGACATAATGTAGTAAGAACAGCCCATGTGTCAACAATTTTTTTGTCAAAATCAAATTCTTCATTGAGGCTACGAATACCCGGGACCTCCTGCTTCGTAGGCGGGGTCACTACCGACTGGGCTAGGAGGCCATTATAATATTCATAATATTTATTTATAGAAGTGGCAAGCAAAATCAAAGTTTGTTTATTTCACTAGAGCTAGAATAATATGAATAAAACAAAAATAACCATAATCTCATAATTATTTTACTTGTTTTTTTAAAGTGGGTATTCCACTCATACATTAGTATGTTATTTAATCAAATACAAACATTGAAACATTGAAAAAATAATCAACCCAGTTTGACTTGAACAAACATCGATACGCCTTACCGAGGCTCGATATCGCTTTACCAATTAAGCTATGGGTTCAGTTACTGAGCTGACGAAATTCTCAATGCCTTCAATCATCTTTTTGCATTTATTTTTACATCGACTTTATAGCAGCCGTAAGCGACATCTAGGTGCCAACTACTACAGTTAGCTACCCTTCCCGCCGACTCTCTTACAAGTGTCACAACGGAAATAACAGATGGCGCTTGCTATCCACTCATAATTATTTTACTTGTTTTTTTAAAGTGGGTATTCCACTCATACATTAGTATGTTATTTAATCAAATACAAACATTGAAACATTGAAAAAATAATCAACCCAGTTTGACTTGAACAAACATCGATACGCCTTACCGGGGCTCGATATCGCTTTACCAATTAAGCTATGGGTTCAGTTACTGAGCTGACGAAATTCTCAATGCCTTCAATCATCTTTTTGCATTTATTTTTACATCGACTTTATAGCAGCCGTAAGCGACATCTAGGTGCCAACTACTACAGTTAGCTACCCTTCCCGCCGACTCTCTTACAAGTGTCACAACGGAAATAACAGATGGCGCTTGCTATCCACTCATAATTATTTTACTTGTTTTTTTAAAGTGGGTATTCCACTCATACATTAGTATGTTATTTAATCAAATACAAACATTGAAACATTGAAAAAATAATCAACCCAGTTTGACTTGAACAAACATCGATACGCCTTACCGGGGCTCGATATCGCTTTACCAATTAAGCTATGGGTTCAGTTACTGAGCTGACGAAATCCTCAATGCCTTCAATCATCTTTTTGCATTTATTTTTACATCGACTTTATAGCAGCCGTAAGCGACATCTAGGTGCCAACTACTACAGTTAGCTACCCTTCCCGCCGACTCTCTTACAAGTGTCACAACGGAAATAACAGATGGCGCCTGCTATCCACTCATAATTATTTTACTTGTTTTTTTAAAGTGGGTATTCCACTCATACATTAGTATGTTATTTAACCATAACCATAATCATAATCTAACAATATACTGACTTGCACGGCAAAAAAATCTGAATTTTTTGATATGCAGAATATTATTCCCTAAATAATATTATAATAAATAAAATTTATAAATTTTTACGTGTTTTTGGTAAGTATGCATAAGGTATATCTATTCTCCAGATTCCTTTAATTTGAAGCTAAAAACAGTTCACTTATAAACCGACTTCATGTCACCTTGTCTGGGTTCATTCACCCGCCACCCACGAGCTCTCATATTAGCCTGTATGGCTAACCGAGTTGACTGGAAGAGGCTCTTAGCGTGTCTGGGGAATATTCCTAAGCCAGGTATAAACCAGTGTAACATTGTCCTTGAGAATAGCCAAAAATGGGAATAAATTTTGGGACAAAAAACCGGTACCTATTTTCAATATTGAAAAAAAAATACCGTTTTTTTGGTTTAATAAGTAAAAATAGCAAGAGTAACGTTAAGTATAGTCACGGACTTTAATTATTGAGCCTTTTTATGGTTCAAGCTATTTTCTTTTGTTTAGTATTTACTAAAATGTCCAATGTAATATGAACCCTAAATAACTCAAAAATTACTAGTGATTATCATCAGGAATACGTTCCTAAAGTTGGCCTCCGTAGTAAAGAAAGAAAGAAAGAAAATTGTTTATTTGGTGGTACAGAAAATAGTAATAACACATCAACTTAATCAATTTACATCTTAATCCTAGTAAAGAGCACCAAAAAGGATGCCGCTCAGCATATGCCGATAGCTAAAGATTAGCCATTTTTAGATAGATTTTGTCTGCGAAGCTGGAGCAGCAACGGGCCGTATTCTAGCTTTAAAACATGCTTAGACACGAT
Organism: Pammene aurita; assembly: GCA_947086415.1. NCBI lineage: Eukaryota > Metazoa > Arthropoda > Insecta > Lepidoptera > Tortricidae > Pammene > Pammene aurita. The sequence goes on along the minus strand of OX352314.1, from coordinate 4,131,666 downwards.
CCAACTCCAATACAACTTCAATGCATTAACAACGCAATACATCTAGCGCCTAAACGTTTGAATCAGAAATATCAGAATTTGTTTAAAAAATATTTTAATGCAATTTCAATACAACTTTAATAGTGTTTCATTGTTTGTTGTGTGTTGAAGTTATGTTTGAGATAGATTGTGTTTTTAACGTTTTATTTATGTATGTCAAAATTAGGATACAGTATAAGGACATTTAATTTGTGTGTTACATAGTCAATTTTTTTTTCAATTATTGTTAGTATAGCGTTGTAATCTTAATTCTGCATAAACTATGATTTGTGTGAAAGTGTTTATATCTCTTTACACCATTGGAATAACTCTGAGTAAGTGTGAAAGTGTACACGAAAGCACTTGTTTCAACGAGTATTCAGGTTTGTATTTTACATTTTTTGCTTGAAAAATCCTAGGATCTTGTTACCTGAATTGTTTGCTGGTTTTCGGTGGAGAACAGAGTCTTTGTTTATTTATGCTACAATCAGTTTTCATAAGTTTAAACTTATATCTCTGAGTACTACCAGAATTATGCAATATGAAAATTGTAATAAAAAAATGCATTGAAGTAAAAATGTGGTACCGAAAATTTGGAATAATAAAAATTAAGTAAATTAATTCTTTAAATTTTTACTTCGTCAAATTGCTACTACTAATGACCATAATGATTATTTTAATAAAACCATAATTAAAAAAACAACTTCCTTGCAATCGAGAAAACCTGCCGAGCCATATTTTGTTCGTTCCTTCCAATTAATTATAGCCCCAACACAAACAAAAAGGCGCGTCAAAAATACCTGAACGCGCTTCCTCCACAAAAACCGGCATGGAGAAAAAACCGATAACCGGCAACGATAGTAACTAGAAACCGGTAATTAGGATGAACACACTCTTGCACCTGACGGGGTACAGTCAGGTACAAAATAAGTAGGTAAATGTTTTACTTAGAAATTTCTGTTTACTGACAATTTTTCTGCAATTTCGAGAATGTCTTTGGCCTTTTGTTAAAATATGTATAAGTCAAACCATACATTTTCAGATAAAGTGCCAATAAATTAATTAAAAAAAAAACTTTTTTTATTTTTTATACAACGATGCTGGCAAACAAGCATACGGTCCGCCTGATGGTAAGCAGCTACCGTAGCCTATGGACGCCTGCAACTCCAGAGGTGTCACATGCGCGTTACCGACCCTTTATAAAAAGGAGGATCCACTGTGTTGACGGCAAAAGGAACAAGAGGGTTTAGGTTATAGAACTTTCATTTTTATCTATATAAAAAATCTAGAGCATAATTTTAATAAGTTTAAGCTTCAACTAAAAGTAGTAGATTTGAATTATGAAGTTTTATAAGTCACTAAAGTTTTTAAAGAGATTTTTAAGTTGCTATTTGGATTAAACTCTGCTGCGGTTTTTGTCTAATAACCTATTACTTTAAGATGCTATAAAGCATAATTTTACTTGAAGATAAAAATATCAGTTTAAAAGTTAAACACTTACGAGATTTTTGGCATATTATTTGGTTTAATAAATGTCAATTTTTGACTCAAGTGCGAAAACAACTTATAAAAGCTAGTTATATCCAAAAATAATAAGGGGCCCCTGGGGTAATGGGGCCCCCCATGGGGGGGTGGTGGACTACAGACTGCTTGTCTGACCACTTACCCTTTATAGAAGTACAAGTATAGACGAATAAACAGCCCTATTTATTATAGTTGTCAAAGCTATTGGATTGTATTATAGGATCACACGATTCCTTGAACTTATTGGACTATTTGTGATTTTATTTAGAAAGCACCTCTACACTATAAAATAGGAAAAATTAACTTTATTGCAATACTATAAGGTTCGTTTTTGTGCTGAGGCCTTTTATCAACCAGCAGAAGTTTTCACAAGTCTGCGCTGCAGTTGTTTACATTATCCATTGATACAAGAAGATTCATTGGAAAAGCAACTTTGTTGTTCAGGTTATAGAGCTTACATTTGAAATGTAAATAATGGTTGCAGTGTTTTTCGTTATTTTTTTATATTTGTAGCACGTTATTATAAAATGTGATGTTTACGAAACTATGGCTCTTAAGCTTTGTCAAATAAGCAATTTATTTCTTTATGCTTTCTTTTTGTTTGCTTTCTGCAAAGTGTTATTTTTTTATACAGATAGTAAAATTCTCATTTTGTGTTGTGTGACAACGGGGACGGTTATGATTTTAGTAATCTGCGTAATGTATGTTTGTATTTGTGTTTTACCCTACTGCAATTGCTTTCTTCTCAAGAACTTCTTAGAGAAGTTAGAAGTGTTGTAACCTACATTTCGATTTAATTTAATTTTTGTTAACCTAAACAATAATGTCATAATGTGTTAGCAAATCGATTAATTTCTTTATTGTTTTATCACGTTCTTCATTTTCGATTCTTTTTTTTAATTTAGTAATTTCTTTAGACATAATTTATACACAATGTACATTTGTATGAGTACGCTTGTGTTGTGGATACAAAACGACGATATATATAATAGATAGATATAGATAAATACATAGAAAACATCCATAACTTAGGAACAAATATCCGCGATAAACACACAAATAAATGCCCTGACCAGGATTCGAACCCGGGATCTCCTGCTTCATAGGCAGGGTCACTACCCACTAGGCTAGGAGGTCGTCAAAATAATCATCAATAACAACAATCATCGCAATCACATATCTTGTATATGACACAGAACACTAGTGATCCGTTTAAGGGCATAATTAGTATCGTATTGCGACAAAAAAAAGTATGGGAAAAAAACGCAAAAAAAATTTTTTGAATCGCGAATTTTATTTTTTAGTTTTTCATAATCAGAATACGACACCAATTATGCCCTTAAAATCATCACCAGCACCTTTGTTACACCCTGTACTGTACTACTATAGTAGTTTATGTAACTGTTACGTAATAAGGGTCCTTAAAACATGAGTGTGGTTTACATACACAGTGTACAGTTGCATACACTGCTTTATCTACACTCATATTATTTATCTAAAATGCCGTATTCGGAAACCATAGAATGGCCGCCATTGCACCGCAATGGCCAACTCTCGTGTGCCGGCGGTCGCGCGGGCGCGTGTCGGGCTGTCGGCGGATGCGCGGGAGGGTGCAGGTGTACATTATGTTATCAAAACTCATAGCACATCAATAATTGAGCATGAAAAGTTAAAATTACGTTACTGCCACGGATAAAAAGCTTATCATAGTAAAATCGGTCGTGGTAATGCTAGCCATTGCCTACCGTTTTCGAACACGTTTTAGAGAACTTACAATATGAGTGTAGATCAAGTTACCTTTTCTTTAAAAGTCAAACATATGCCTTTCTGGTGTTAAAGACACCACATGTAGGAAGTCCCCTAACCCAAGAGGAGCAGGTGTTAACTTATGCAGGTACAGCAGGTATGTTTTGGAGTTTTTGTTTTGTTTGTTTTAAGTTGTAAATTTATTTAAATTATCTAAGTGATTATCGCGTTTTTACACCATACATATGAACTTAAAAGGAAACTAGAAATTAAGAGTTCACTATGAAAAGTGCAAAACTATCTAAGAATTGCGAAACTGTCCAAAATACTTAGTTATTAATGTACATACTTTACTTACCTAACTGCAATAATCAGACACTCATAATCATAAACTTACCTACAATATCATAATATAAATTATTACTTAAATGTTTTTATTTAAATATATTTCGAATGCAACTGTACAGCTCCTACACTTGACAATAATTATTATAAGACCAGAAATTACATCCCACTCACACAACTTTATTAATCCTAAAGCAAAATACTACCTTATTATCTACACAATAAAGTTTAATTTAAAATGACACGAACTCGACCAAAGATCTCACACACACAATTTTAAAACAACCTAATATCAAAAATCCACCTTGTCACTTATAAAATTAAGTTCATTTTTAAATAACAATCATTGAAGGTACTAAGAAAGTGTCGATACAAAAACGAGATCCAGGATTATTACTACCATAACATTCCCTTACTTGAGCGTTGACGAACTATCGCCTTTTGAAAGCAACTAGTATTAGTATGCCTCGAGTTCCAAAAGAACTATTTGTATATAGAGACCATAATATACTGGATGATTGAGACTAATACTCGGTGGGCAATAGGCATAAAGCCAGGATTATTACTTTTAAATTTCGAACGTTAGAGAGAATTTTATCAGTGGCCAGCATTTTGTGGCTTCGTTGAATTGTTATGTTGGTATTACGGTTTTTGTAAACGTTTTTATTTGCTGTAGAATGTAAAAAGGTTTGTTGCAATGCGTGACAAAAATACTCATAAGTATAGGTATATTTAGATGCATCATATTCTAAATGGTTTATACAAGAAGGCCAAAAAAGAACTAAATTCCCGTTGGCTGTAAGGTTTTGTGACTCAACTAATCCTCCATGGATGGATTTGGAACCTCTCAGATTGATTTGATTTTTGGAAGGGGCCATTACCCACCGCCGCTCAATGGCCTTACAAAACTCCAAAAATTAAATCTATCTGAGAGGTTCCAAATCCATCCATGGAGGATTGGTTGTGTCCCAAAACCTTACAGCCAACGGGAATATAGTTCTTTTTTGGCCAACTTGTATAATTTTAACTACCTAATTGATATCAGTGGAACAATCGAAATTCGGAACTTGTAAAGTAATTTAATATCGATTTAATTTACAGTTTGTCAGTTGGAGCAGAGAATTAGGAGGGAATCATAATATTTTTATCTTCTTAATGCAAGTACTATCATCCCGAACAAGGGGTCTAAATGGAGCCAGGGATTAATTACCCTTGATAATATGTTATGCAGCTCGACCTTGCTATAATGTCTGGAAAATTGACCAATAATAAAATATTTTCTTAAAATTTTATTAAAGAAAAATTCCACCCCTAGCCACTTTTGATTGATGTTTTTATTAAATCCTAGAAAACACGAACGTACGAAGGATAAATCTCACACAGCGAATTATTTTCTAAAGCCTCCGAAGCTCCGTATGATGCGTCAGTCGTCTCGTCTCGTCTTTGTTGTCGTTCCATCACGGTCCTAATATAGGGAATTACGGTCGCATAATAGTAATCGAAAGAGTTAGTTACAAACGTTATAATGTAATTTAACTGTACCAATATTATAGTCATGACATTTTTATTAGATTCTAGAAAACAAGAACGCATTAAATAAAAAAACGTCACAATTTATAAAGCCTTTAAACCTTATATGATGCATCATCCGTCTCATCTCGTCTTTGTTGTCATTCCGTCACGGTCACAATATAGGGAATTACGGTCACAGTATAGTTAGCTAAGGATATTTTAGTTAATAAACCGGCTAAGTGCGTGTCGGACCTCGCATGTTTTTTTATGGCATACTTTTTTACTCAGGATATTGGAAATCATACTTAGTAGTTATCATATAATTTTTATGCAGTTCGGTATAGAGACTAATAATAAATGGTAATATAATAATTGATTAAATTGTATTTATGGAAATGAAATGAAATGAAAATGAAAATGAAAATGAAAATGAAAATGAAAATGAAATGAAAAGAAAATGTTTTATTCCAGAATAAATTCCATATGTACACAAATGCAATTAAAATTAAATTAAATTAAAATAAGACAATAATATAAAAAATATTGATAATTATAATTGTTTTAGGCATAACGATTTACATCATATTAAACAAACATCATATCATAATGTTTTTAAGTACCTAAACTCATTGACTGTTTTTATATTTATACGCCTATTTTAAACAGAATGTATGCTTTTTAAATCATCCACATATTATTCCTTAATAATTGATAAATTTGAAAAGATGTCTTAACAACATTGCAATGTTGATAAGATGTATTTTTACTTTAGTTAGGTAAAAAGATTTACAATAAACCTAATAATAAAAGTATATACCAATTATTACATTTTATTTTCGAATTAATAAATATTTTGTTCAGTAAAAAATAAAGCCCATACAAACAGCAATCCAATAATTACGTATAATTAAATAAGGCGGTTCTGGCGCTCGCCGGCCGCTCAATTGAGCCGTGGTTAAAGCCGGGACAAACGCTAGGAGGATGATGATAAAGACTACATCATTAACGTTTTCACGCACTGGTCAAGCAATAAATTTTGATCAACATTGTTGAAGGATCCCTAAAACCGGAACCTGTCCAAGTTTACGACCCCTGCCGGGGTGATTCGAACGGCACTGATTTAAAACACATTTGTGACGGAAATTGGCTTTGGTTTATTGTCCTTATTGATTGGAGTAAGACAGAGCCGCGCTTCGTGAATCGGACTTTTTACAGAAAAATACATAGTGATTGATTTCTAACGATAACGATATAACTTAAGGTTTAATCTAGAATTGAAAACTCGCGAATTAAAAAAACGCTATGGCCATAATTTTTAGCATACGAATTGACCATTATCACAAGACCTCTATGATAATTGCCTTCGGGGCTTCTAGCTCCACAATCCATAGACCGATCCTGCTCATATTTTAATCAATAAATGTTATATACCAAATTTTCTTCTTAGTCGTGTACTCTCTCAGCTCAGAGTAGTCGTGGTCATAGCTCGTTGTACGGCCTTTTTTATTGTTCTCACATTGGTACAACATTGGTACAATGCATGACCAATGTGTGACCAATGTGAGACCAATGTGAGACCAATGTTGAATGAAAATCTGTTCGAATAGCAAATGTCAATGTCGTTATAGCGTTGAGTTGAGTTGGGTTGAGTTGGGCTGGAGCTGTGTCTGTCCAGTATGTGTGTTTATTTTTCGAATCGCGGCCCGTTACTCCAACACGCAATAAATATTCAACCAATATTGAAGTTGTATTGAAGTTGCATCGGAATAATTCTCAAGCAAATCCTGATATTTCTGATTCAGACGTTTAGCCGCTAGCTGTATTGCGTAGTTAATGTATTGGAGTTGTTGAAGTTGGATCGTATCTATACGTGTTTTAAAGTTAGAATGGGTCTTGTACCATCCACTCTACCCCGAACAAGTCACCATGGCGTCATCTTCCTTGCGCGTGACGTGATACCAAATCTACAACCCTACTAAGTTAAATAAAGATCAGAAATACTTTACCAAAGTTATCGCTGTACTGAAGCCAGAGTACACTGAGTACAGTGTACTCTGAGAGAATTTAGTAAAATTAAGTAGGTATAGTCTGCGTAGGTACCGTATTCAAAATTACCTTGATAAGATATTTTTGAACACCATGCCCGGTCAGCTACTTCTGCTAACTTTAAACGCATCACCTTGTCGTCAGACATGTCAATAAAAATCTGTTATACTTAATTTTTGAAAACACTTGTGTCAATTTAGACATTTATTCAATTCCTAATCTTATTCGTTTGACTTAAGGTTTAAAGTCGAATCAACACTGGAATACAAGACCTAAGTGTTTTCAAGAGGCACTTGGTTAGTGTTCATCTTTTGAAGTAGTTGTCAATTAGAAACATTTGCGTCCATTAAAATGTTGCTTTCGTGTCGTTTTGTATAAAAAGGCAGGCGAATGCTCCTACCGACCAGAGATACCTTTTTAAATTGAGAAAGTTCTATACGAAATGATCCGTTTTGAGTGTCCAACGAATACCAATCCGCTAATTCAACTTAGAAATAAAAATACAACATAAAAAACGTTGTTCGTAACAATGAATGCTTATCGACATACAACATTTTTCCATTAGTGAACCAAAACCCTTCAAATCTACAAAATGTTGTAAGCGACAATTTTGACCGTCGACTTACATCATTTTTCGATTTAGAAAAAGTACGACTAACTCCATTTTTTCCCTAAACTTTCCCTTGACTTAACGTCAGGAAAAAGGAAAGTTCTGGAAGTTGGAATATCCTTACGGGCGGAGTTTTTGAGTATTTAGTCCATCGACAAGTTCGGTAAGTCAATTACGTTGACATCGTACCAATATTGATTGTTTGGAGTTGACGTGAAGCAGGAATTGCGGAATATTTTACAAAAATATTTTATTTACGTAAAGTAAATTTGTTTGCTGGAAAAAAATCATAGAATTACTTACTACATTGAGTTACTTCTCTGTTGTGCTGTAGTCTAATTTTAAAATACATAAACAATACATTGAAAATACAACTATTCTCAAACAGAACTCCAACATAAAACAAATATTCAACCAATATTGAAGTTGTATTGGAGTTGCATCGGAATAATTTTAATTAATTTTTTTTTTACTACTCCAATACAACTATAATATTGGTTGATTATTTGTTGTGTGTTGGAGTTATGTAGGGGATAGATTGTGTTTTTAATGTATTGTTAAGTTAAGTTGGATCGTATCTAAACGTGTTTTAATGTTAGTATACGTCCCCTATCTACGGTGGATTTAATAATTGTGAAGTTTTGTTATGACGTTTTAACCGATTGAAAATAAAAACGTTTTAGGATCTGATAAAAAGGGTGCCTTTATGACGTAAACGCCAATAAACCAGAAAACAAGTTTTAACATATGTACCATGAATTGCGGAAAAATAATAAAAATTACTCTGTTATCATGGACTGAAAAAAAATACAACTGAAAATTAATCTTTTATGTTTCGTAAGCATTAATTTTTGAAAACATAGTTCTAAACGAAATCAAATGTGACATACGACAACAGTATTTCATTAAGCAGAAAGATCCTAACCCTTTTAACATATGTACCATGAATTGCTAAAAAATAATAAAATTTACTCGGTTATCAATGGATTGAAAAAAAATACAACTGAAAATTAACCTTTTATGTTTCGTAAGCATTAATTTTTGAAAACATAGTTCTAAACAATATCAAATGTGACATACTACAACAGTATATCATTAAGCAGAAAGATCCTAACCCTTTTAACATATGTACCATGAATTGCTGAAAAATAATAAAATTTACTCTGTTATCATGGATTTAAAAAAATACAACTGAAAATTAATATTTTATGTTTCGTAAGCATTAATGTTTGAAAACATAGTTCTAAACAATCATCAAATGTGACATACGACAACAGCACTGTTGTCGTATGTCACATTTGATATTTCATAAGCAGTAAGATTCTAACCCTAAACCGCATAGAAAATCCAACAGACTTATTAATCCAAACTCTAAACCAACTTTTCGATTAGCCAATGGACCCCCAAAAGTGTTCGCGTCAAAATTGACGTTAATGAGAAATTTTATTGGAGCCCCTGCGTCTGACAGACGGGACGGGAGTCATTTAATACCGAACATGGCGATTTTGGGGCAAATTAATTTGGCAAAAATTGGCCTATTGTTGGGCTGATTTTAAGTAATCGCGGGAATGCAGTTGGAAAATAAAATAAAATTTAGTGTTAGCGGTTGTGCTGCAAACAAGAAGCGCGTAGCCTGAGGTAAGACGTTCGACTTTCAATCCGAAGGTCTCGGGTTCGAACCCCGACTCGTACCACTAAGTTTTGTGGATATGATGTACGAAATATCATTTGATATTTACCAGTCGCATTTCGTTGAAGAAAAACATCGAGAGGAAACCGGATCGAATCCCAATAAGACTAAGTTTCCTTTTTAGATTGGAAGGTCAGATGGCATTCGCTTTCGTAAAAACTTAGTGCCTACGCCAATTCATTGGATTAGGTTGCCAAGCGGACCCCAGGCTTAATTGAGCATTGCCAGAAGCCGGGACAAAGGTTAAAAGGATGATTCTGTCCTGCGTCTATAAAAATTCTGGAAACTTATTAATACAAATAAAGTAAGTCATCATCCCAAGTTTGCTATATTTAATTTTTTTATCAATTTTATGATTTGATTAGCAATAATTTTAATGACAGAATGATTACGCATGTGTGAGTGCATGACATGCTGTCACTGTCATAGTGTCAGTTTACTTGATAATAATAAAGTGTTCAAAATTAAATAATAAACGACAAAAAATCCCAAAATTGTCCATAGTCAAGAGCGAAACATTGTAAATAGTGTATATAATAAACTGCTGTAAATAATACGCTCGGGAAATAAAACTATTTCGCTGTGAAACATTCTCAAATTGACATCAGAGCTGACAGGTAAACAAATCAAGATGTCATATCCCATATCATAGAGCTCTATGACTATACTGAACTGTTGCCATATAATTGAGAGTAATAGCGCCCTCTTGACAATAATCATATATTTCTGGTCAGGCTTTACCATCATTTTTTTACACCGGAAGTGGTACCACTTCCACGTCCTTTTTTGTGCTTTCGGCCAATTCTAATTTTTTTCACAATTTTTTCGGAACTCAGCATCACTTTTGTGAACATCATGGGCCTTATCTTTGTATCACGTAACGTAGCAGATCTTGCGGTCCCCGCCCGTACTATAGATATATACCAGTATATCTCGACCTCCATATTAGTATCATTCACACTTTTCAGTAGACTTGCTGATCTAAATTTATCGAAGGCCGAAGCCCTTTGTCGGTCCTTTGTGATAAGCAATTTCCTGAGGACGATCGGGTGCCTATTAAAACTCGGCCTGAGCGGTGCCTTGGGTCGTCTTCTATCTTTAAAACGCATTTAGACGGTCCAAATTCAATACAACTCCAATGCAAACAACGCAATACATCTAGCGCCTAAACGTCTGAATCAGAAATATCAGAATTTGTTCCAGAATTGTTCGGATGCAACTCCAATACAACTTCAATATTGCTTGATTATTTGTTGTGTGTTGGAGTTATGTTTGAAATAGATTGTGTTTTTAATGTATTGTTTATGTATTTTAAAGTTTGAATACGGCTCGGTTCTGTGCCAATAATAATAATAAATAAATAATAAATACTCTTTATTGCACACCTCATACAGTTACAAGCACAAATTTTACAATTAGATAAATTTAGGTAGAGGTAACAACAGGCGGTCTTATCGCTAATGAGCGATTTCTTCCAGACAACCTTGATGAATAATGTGCTGATTGTATTTTTGATATTATGGTTCTTCAATCTAGGAAGTCTAACAACAAAAAACACAAAACTTAAGGCTTGACTTATTTATTCCACGGGCATTTTTAAACAACATTTGCCATTTTTAATTAAGCTGCAATTAACTTGTATTTTTCAGACGCAATAAAAAGCTAGGTAAGTATTTTAAAGTTAATGAGATCTTGAGAACAAATTGCTACAGCTCAAGGAAAAACAGACCGTAGTGACTTTGGCGCTTACGTCGTGAGACGTGTTTGATTGTAGCATTTTAGTGTTAGTGCCTAGCGGTCTTAAGGTCCATTTTTGCTTGAAAAGAAAACGTTAACGTCCGGGAAAACGGAACAATTAATGCGGAAAAATAACGTGACGCCATCAATTAGAGACAGACACTGGGGTTACTACAAAAACTCACAAAAACCGCCAAAAACACTCACAGTATGAAAACTCGCTGTAGAAAGTAATTTTAGTGATTTAATCATTTTGATGTTTTCCACAGCATATTAGATTTTTTTAAATACTACGACGATAGGAAACAAGCTCTTGTCCTACTTGATGGGAAGCAGTTACCACAGCCTATGGACGACAGCAACTCCTGAGGTGTCACATGCGCAGGGCTTGAAACCGGTATTCACAAAAACTCCAATATATTCCATTATTTTGTGGTATTTACGAGTATGTAGAACTCAGATTATTTAACAAGATTGTTCGATTTAAAATGAAATAGTAAACGAAAAACCGTCAAAAAAAACGAAAAAAAAAACCGGTATTTTTGTATGGAATAAATACCAGTTTTCAACTCCTGCACATGCGCGTTGCCGACCCTTAAAACAATGCTCTTTGTAACGCGCAAAGTTTTACTATATTAAAAAAAATGTATGTTGTATTTTAATATCTGCCAGGTGGATCTCGTCTCATTGTATTATAAGGATATCATTTTTGTATCACGAAGGTAAAAAATATTGATGTTATCTTCTTGCTCTCATATCTCAAACTAAAATTACCGAGGCTCTCACTGATTAGGTATCTAATCCCATTAATAGCAAACCTACCCGAAACATTTGTTATACCATGATTGAACCTATACAAAGTTAGGCAAACTGAATGAATATCGTTATGGATGGCAAGGAATGCCGAATATTTCCTCACTTTTTCCTACTTTCGTAACTCCGTGGTAACGCATAGATCCGTCATCGTGTTTTCGCCAGAGAGACCAACATTAATACAGGAATTAGGGTAAAGGCATGATAAATAGTACCCTGGAATCTGTAACTCTATGATCGAGTGGTGCGTTTGACATCCAGACCGATACATCAACGAAATGAAGTAAGGGACATTTATTAATAGGCCGTATGTGACCTTTTGGTGATGCTAGGATTAGACTGGGATTATTGCCTTTTTGTTACAAATGAGGTTAAGGTATCATTCCATATTTGACCTTAATTATTTATACGTTTAGGTTAAAAAATGACGCCTTCAAATAGTTGTGTACACTTTTTTTGTAATATAAAATATAACGGTTACACTCACGTCACTTTAGTCACGTCACGCGACGTGCAACAGTGCGGGTCGGTTCAAATGGCACTCTTAGTGCTTGAAGATGGAGACCTAAGCTCTCCGAAACATGTCCCGCGAAGTGACGTCAGTGTAACCGTTATATTTATAGTGTTAGTATGTCTCACGAAAGTTTAAACTTTTTTTGTAAGTCGTATTTTATATATTTATTTTTTATTTTTTTCTACTTGTCTGAGCAAACTAATGAGTCTCCGCTTAAAATCTTCTAAATTCACCCCGAAACGTAACTATTTACTGAGATAAATATTTAACTACAATGTCATTGCTTTAATTAAAAGTCAGAAGGCTCTTGCCCCCGTTGTACATTAGATAGCTTTTACGCTGAATTACCCGCCTGGTTATTAAACATTTCTAATAAATTCTTGACTATGCCTAGACAGAAAAGCTTTGTAAATATTAACAGTACCATTATCTATGTACTTTACAAGTGTTAATAATTTAAATTCTAGTAAGAAGAATACTCCCATGCATATTCTTCTTCTAGGACCGTGTGCTAACTTTAAAACACGTATAGACACGATCCATCTTCAATACAACTCCAATGCATTAACAACGCAATACAGCTACGGCATAAACATCTGAATCAGAAATATCAGAATTTGCTTGAGAAATATTCCAACGCAACTCCAATACAACTTCAATATTGGTTGATTGTTTGTTGTGTGTTGGAGTTATGTTTGAGATAGGTTGTGTTATTATTGTATTGTTAATGTATTTTAAAATAAGAATCCGGCACCTAGCCTCGTCGTTATTGCATCAAAAATACAAGAATCATAAAAATATTTATTGTAATATTTTAAAGACCAAATTTTTTTTTTATTTGAGTTTCGACGTCTCTACAGTTGAGGCTGTGCAAATTCTGGCAGTGTAGCTCGTGGAAATGGTGGAAGGGGTATTAAGGGATTTAAAATTGTGTTAATATGTTAATAGTGTTGAAATAGGTACTAGGTACACGGTGTAACATGAGGAAACCGAATAATTTTAACAGCGTATTCCTGATCATAATTGGAGACCAAAATGTCGTATAAACTTTTCTGGAATTCGCCTAGTTTCAGAGTTACTACCAATTAAATTAAAAAAAAAATTGATTGTAACTCGGTGCAAAACGCTTTTTTGATGGCGATTTCACCCTTAATGGGGTCTAGTCTAGACATTCTTATTAACAGATATCAAAGTGCCAAGGAATACTTTACGTAAATTATTTTTTACGAAAAAAAAATTCCTAATTTATTTTAATCGATAGTTTTACCTTTTTATGTTCAAAATTAGTTTACATTTAGTTTTTATGTTCAAAAGCATTTAAAAAATCGAAAAAAAAGCAAAAAAAATATTTTTTTGGCGAAATTGACCTAAATTAATATAACATTTATTACTCTCAGGAATTCGTGGTTAAAATCTCTCGCAATGCGTACGAGCACCGTGTATTAGAGAAGAGTTTCCGACCTCAGATTCAGACCGGTTCTAAACAAAAATAGTGGTAACCCGTTTAAGGGCATAATTAGTATCGTATTGCGATTAAGAAAAAGTAGGAGTAAAATTTTTTGGACGCGAAAATTTTTTTTTTGTATGGGACACGTCATCTTGGCCGGCCGACCCTACAATACAATACAATATTCTTTATTGCACCACACAAAGAAAAATAAGTACAGAAACAGATTTAACAAAGTAAATAATGGTAACAACAGGCAGTCTTATCGCTATCAAGCGATCTCTACCAGACAACCTTAAATACATACATGTAAACTATTTTTTTCGCGTGAAATATAATAAGAATTGTATCCTATTCTAATTATGCCCTAAAACATATCACCAGCATTTTTGTTACACTCTGTATGTCAAATTCTTAAAAAACACTAACATTTTCGTTTTATTTTTGATTTCTAAATTTTTTTTTTAACAAAGGAAGTATATTACGGCAAAAGTTCCGAAGAACACTTTATAGAAGATTATATTTAGAAAATATTGAGCCTAAATTAGTTCACAAACACCTCATAGTTCTGGCGAAACAACTCTTCAAAGTTGCACATATTTTTTCAATAATATTTTCCCAGTTTTAGGATCCCTGTAATTATAACTAACAACATACTAAAAGTTACATAATATGTATCTTGAATGGGTTGTATATGAGATACGATTAAGCCCAGTTAACGTATACCAGCACTTAACTTTTAGTATGTTGTTAGTCATAGTACTGGGATCCCAAAACTGCCTAACCCTTAACCAGGTAGTGATCTCATAGCGACCACTTAGCAAATGTTTTTTTTCTGACGAGCAGGAAGATTGTAGAAGCCACTAAATGTCATTGACGTATAGTCTATAAACTGACAGATTTCGGAACGCACCCAAAGTTGATGTGTCAAAACAATTTTCTTTGACGTTTTAGGTGTCAAATTCAAATTCAGAAAAAGGTGCCGGTTTTGTGTGTTGCTCCAAGTAAATATTACTATTGTGCTGAAAAAAATTACAGTAAGTGCTATGTCATGCTTTATTTTAGTAGTATATAAGATAATGTAAGTGTAGTATGTCATAAATGGTTACAGTAATAGTTTTTTATGTAAAATTTTTGCTCCTAAAGTTTGTCGTCCCTATATGACCTCTACCCGTTTCGGTTCATTACAAGTGGTTTGTATGTGACCACTGCCCGGCAGGGTATTTACGTGAAATTTAAGGGTAATTTCATTCATGTAGTTGAACTATTTCAAGTGAAAAAGTAAAGTGTAAAGTCTTTGTTTTGAAACAAAGTTTTTATTTTTGAAGCTGTTTTTGCTAAATGGTGCTTGAATATAAAAATAAATATCCTTTTTTCTTACTTTTATGGTGGTCTTATTTTAATAACATGTAAACATTATGACTAACCCTTAAAACTTCAATGTATAGCCAGCAGGGCAGTGGATACGGATCACGTGGGACTATTGGTAACAGAGTTTTTTTTAGGAAATAATGATACTAAAAAAAAACCAAGAAATTAGTTTTTTATTCACGCTATTATCTACCGAAATCAGGATTCAAAAGTAAAAAAATCGTCAGGCCTGTTTAAGGGTTAAGTCAATCCGATTATCGTAAGTGCATCCTATTTTACTTCGCAAGATTTAACCTCCAAGGTGAAACAAAAATGCTGGTAATGCTTTAAGGGCATAATTGGTACCTTATTCTAATAATGAAAAACTACGAAAAAAAATTTTCGCACGAAAAAAAAATTTTGTATGGAGGGTTGACCAGCTGGTACCACGTGTCCCATACAAAAAAAAAAAAAACCAAAAAAAATGTTTCTTCTTTTTCTCAGTCGAAACAAGATTACTAATTATGCCCTTTAACTTAAGTCGTTGTAAAAATGTGACTATCTGATCAAAAGGTACCATTTTTTTGCGGCCGGGGCTTACGCTTTTTACCCAATACAATTTTGAATCTGTATACAATATACAGACAGCTGCAGATAAAATGCAGCGTGGTCCTTTATCTCTGCAGCTGACCGTACGATGTAAGCATCTTGTGCCAAATGGTACCTTTCCCTGTACACTGTCACAAATAGGTTGTCTCTTTGTTTCAATGGTTTTGAAACAACACAAATAATTAAGTGCCAAATAACCAAGGAACGCCTCTAGTAATTTTTAAGTACGAGTATTACCAATAATCAATGTTACTCTGCGTCCGTAGGAAACACCTTAGACAACCCTACACGTGATCCCTGGGTGGTGCTAAAAGAGTAACAAACTTGGCTGCTGCACTGTCCCATCTGGACCTCGCAGCACTCACTGGATTTTCATTATCATCTGCTCTCCCATTACTACTACCCTAGGGAAGAAATACCTATCTATATCCGGTGACATGTAGCCATACGATAAAAAAAAAATACCAATAATTTACCGGTTCATCTTTTTTGCCGACTTTCATTTCTTACACATGACAGATTCCCATTTTAAAATAGAAACTTTTGAGGCAGAGGACAAATTAATGTAATCGAGGCAAGGGATACCAATTACGGACGTAATTAAAATTGGATGGTCCTTTTACCAGAGGAGGGGTTGTAGTAGGTATTTGGTTGTGAAAATAATATAATTATTTGTAGCGAAAATAAGTAGGGATTAAAATATTAAATTTAAACTTTCCTGAGACATACAATCACTATAAAATATAACAGCGCGCTACGAGCCGGTTCAAAAAAGCACCCTTAGTGCTTGAAGATGGAGACCTAAGCTCTCCGAAACATGTCGCGCGAAGTGACTAAAGTGACGTGAGTGTAACCGTTATATTTTATAGGGATTAAAATATTATAGGATTTGTTAATAAATCTAAATATATAGCATTTTACAAAAAAAAAACCGGTGAAGTCGGTTCTTTTTAGCCTCCACTTTTCCAAAAGCAAATGCCAGAGCTACTGTAAAACATACTCAAATCACTATACTGCCTATAATATTTGAAGAGTTCCCTCGAGAAATCCAGGATCCTAACTTAATAACAATGGGATCAACTGTAAAGAATACTCTTTCAAACAAAAAAATAATTTTTTAAATCGGTCTAACCGTATCCGAATAGGAAGGGTTTTAGGTTTGTCAATATATTTGGTAAAAAGGGGTTGAAAGTTTTTAGCGATTCTGCACTGGTAGGTTAGCATATAATACAGATTAACTTGTCCACCAAGTAGTAATAAATAAACCACACTAGTATTAGCATCATCATCATATTTCCTAACGGCCTCCTAGCCCAGTCGGTAGTGACCCTGCCTACGAAGCAGGAGGTCCCGCGTTCGAATACTGGTCAGGGCATTTATTTGTGTGTCTATCACATGTTCTCGAGTTATGGATGTTTTCTATATATTTAAGTATTTATCCATATTTATCTATTATATATATCGTTGTCCAGTACCCATAACACAAGCCTTATTGAGCTTACTGTGGGCCTAAGGCGATTTTTGTAAGATTGTTCTATAATATTTATTTTATTTATGTATTTATTTATATTTAAGAGTCTTGTAGGGTCTTGTCAGTGGAGCAATTTCCATGCCTGTCTGTCATTTGCCTTCTCTTTTACAGCCTGATACGACACGACGTTTATGTTTCCCTTTACTTTATCCATGTATGCCTTCCTTTCTGCTTCAGCTCTACCTTCTATGATTTTCTAGATGCTAATACTAGACGGGACATAATAATTGTCAATTTTCGTAAAAAAAAGGGTGACCAGCTAGTTAAAATAATGTCATTTTACTTGAACTGAGGGCTTACCGCGAACTTCAAAAATCGAAATTTCGTTATCTGTATCTATTTCGGTCGCATCAGCAAGTGCTATACAGAGGAAGATAAAGAAATGTAAATTTCGGTATTTTGTGTTAAGCCCTCTGGTCCTAAAACACAATATTAAAGTAGCTAAGTAGGTATTCATATTTTTTTAAGTCAAAAATTAACATGAATACCTGAATAATTACACTGCCCAAGCCTTACCCTACTAAAATAATCCGTACATCCCTCAATAACCAGATAAGCCTTTTACGCCAAAATATTGAATTAATTTCTTGTTTGAGCCCCCGATTTTAGTAATTTGTGGACGAATTGGCTTTAGATTTTTGAAATTGATTACCAACTTCAAAGGTTAGTAAGGGACGTGACTCAAATAAACCTTGTTATTATATTTTAATGGCTTTTGCGAGCGTGCCGGACTTATTACAACTCTTTATCATCATTGGTAAATAATAGAACGCAACATGCATTAAAAAGATAATAATGATTTCCCTGTTACAGTTTTAATAACAAGAAGTACATAATATACTTTGGACTTACTGCTGTTGACAGTGAGTTGTGTGCAAGTTCTTTGGTATTCATTCAAGCAATAAATTATTCCTAAATTTTAATTATATTAAGCTATAGTAATTTATATAATGTACCTAAATTCGGCGTCAATAAGGTAAACAAATATGGCTGCTTTTCTAGGTAAAAAAGCATTTGACATATGTCAAAATATTATTAAAGAAATTAGTTTTCATTGAAATTAGCGGATATTTTTACTAAAAATTCATATAAATAACAAGTTTATATGTATAAGCTGACGATGAAACCATTGTTTTTTTAAAAGCGCGTTATTGCGAGACAATGAAGGTAAATGCGTGTATTTACATTATTTTACTTTTCTATTGCCCTCGAATATAGTCGGTACACAGCTTTAAGCTTTTACAAGGAGCACGGGGTCACCACACATCGGCGCCATTTTATTCGTTAATTTCTACGATTCGAACAGCACATCTCAAAAGTATTCTACACCATTTTGTAGTATAACAATCCAGGTTAGTCCCTATAACTTGATTTTTGTGAATATTTTTAATTCACATGGGTAATGATCAAAAACGTTAACTCAAATGAAATAAGCGGTCGCTCTCTCATACTACATTAGTACGGGATCGCTGATGTGTGGTGACCTCGAGTTGTACTTATGATTTATCGAGTGGTTGAGGTTAGTCGGTAAGTAAACCTGCCTACGATATATGAAATCCCAGTTTTATGCCTATATCTTATACAATTTTAACATTATCTGGGACCCACAACACAAACCGTATTGAGCTTACTCTGGGACTACGATTCTTAGTGAACGATTTGTGTAAGATTGTCCCAATAGTAGTTTATGTAACTGTTACGTAATAAGGGTCCTTAAAACATGAGTGTGGTTTTATGAAATGAGCCGCAGGCGAATTTCATAATAAGATCACACGAGTGTTTTAAGGCCTAATTACGTACAGTTGCATACACTGCTTTATCTACACTCATATTATTTATTCTAAATGCCTTATTTGGAAACCATAGAATGGCCGCCATTGCACCGCCACCATGGCCAACTCGATTGTGCCGGCGATCGCGCGGCCGCGTGTCAGGCTGTCGGCGGATCCCCAGGAGGGTGCAGGTGTACATTATGTTATCAAAACTCATAGCACATCAATAATTGAGCATGAAAAGTTAAAATTACGTTACTGCTACGGATAAAAAGCTTATCATAGTAAAATCGGTCGTGGTAATGCTAGCCATTGCCTACCGTTTTCGAACACGTTTTAGAGAACTTACAATATGAGTGTAGATAAAGTATTTTTTTACTTAATATTTTCTTAAAATCTTTCAGTTGCTGAATACTTATGTGACACATTAGTACTCAAAGCAAACCAAGATAAACAAACAAAGTTTACTCCCTAGGGTACATTCACTGACTCACTAACACTATATCCCATTAAGCAGCTGCCTTCACTCAGTCATTGTTATTTAAATAAAACAATATAAACTTTTAACTGACACTTAAGGTACGTTTGTTTAACTTTAATTAAACTCACTCTTTACTAATAAACAAGGGCTGTGCCAAAGTGAGTTTAGGAATAAAGGTGTGAATTTTATAGAGTCGTTTTTTCGGTCTAGATAGATTTTGTTTATTTTTAAATTGACTTTAATATAAGTATTCATTAATATTTTTCAAGTATATGGGAACACATTTCAGGAAATTCATTTTTATTATATAGATCCCATATTATGCACTTATATTTCTGTTGCTCAAAATAATTAGTTTCAACTTCCTACCTTACTTAGTAAAGGCATTATTTTTTATTTAAAAGGAAGATTACCTAATCTTCCTTTTAAATATAAAAAATGGTGCGCAAATCTAGTTAACAACGTGTAGAGGACATTTTATTTAAGTAGTTTATTTTTACTCTAATGCAGACAAACCAAATACTTATTGCAAAGCGATGAAGACAATGCCTACTTATTTAAAAATAGTGTGGCTTTAAAAATACATTAATGTAACTATTTATAAAATAATACGATGTCATAATACATTGAATCCTGCTTTTTGTAAAGAGTCGGCAACGCGCATGTGACACCTTTGGAGTTGCAGGTGTCCATAGACTGACCATCAGGCGGGTCGTATGCTTGTTTTTTTTATACCACGACGGTGGCAAACAAGTACACGGCCCGCCCGATGGCAAGCAGTTACTACGGTAACTGCTTGCCATCGGGCCATCCATAGGCTACGTATGGACGCCTGCAACCCCAGAGGATTCACATGCGCGTTACCTACCCTTTAAGAACCTATACATTCTTTTTTTGAAGAACCTCATACCACCACCGTGTTTGACAACGTGGCATTTAAAAAAAATTACAGCTTCATATTTCACGTCTGCTAGCTAAACTTACTTTATATAATGTTTATTCTTAATTAAATTATACAATTAAACAACAGGGCTAAACTACGTCTAAGATACTTCACTTAACTTACAGAAAACTCAGACGAAGATTAACACTGCTGTGTTATTCAAAACGTTTTCCGGCACGGCCATCCTGATAAAAAGCATGACCTCTGTCTATACAAACTAGTTACAACCCTTAAGATCAAAATATGCTGGGGATACGTCAAACAGAGAGACAAAAACGCTTTGTGAGTCTACTGGGATATAAACTTGATTCTGAGTTAAATTTGGGGCCATGTGTCACTTGAAATTACTTCACGCTCGTACTTTAATCGTTCTTTGTTTGAATGTAGACATTAAACTTGAATTTATGTTGATGGTGCCAAGGGTAAGTATCTAGAGATTTTTGGTCTTTAGGGAGATTCTAGTACTGCCGCATTAAAAATGTAGATAAGTATAGAAGCGTTACGTAGATGTCTACTGTAATAAAACTCAGATCAAAATTCTTGACATATAGAGGAAATACAGACAAAAATAAATATTCTTCACGCGTATCTCACTTGGCATTCTTTCTTTCATAGAGCTTTGGATTAGAGGGCTTTAATAAACGACGTGCCGTTACATTTGTCTTGACCCCACGGATGACAAAGCTGGGATTTTAGACCTTTAGCACAAAAGGTCGTATCTTTGTCAAAGTTATTAAGTCTTTTCATCATATATTTAAAACAACTTTAATAATATCGATTTTTAGAAACAGAATTTTGAATAATTAAGAAGTGAAAACAATATGTTGCGTCATTTAAATTTAAATCAAATTGAACGTTATGACTAAGGTGCAGCGGGGCAATCACGACTGGGGGAAACCCAAACTCAAACATTTATTCAGTAAGTAGGCCACAAGGGCACCTTTACACGTCAGATAGTTTATCAAAGTAACCGAGAGAGAAAAAACTACACCGGTACTAATCTAACCCTATACCTCTGACCGGAGAAGAATTATGACCGCCAAGAAAATTTTAATATCATTAACTATAGAGCCATCAATGTCCGGATAGCGCACTATTGCTGGCACTATAATAAATGATGTAAAATCAAGGATGATAGTTCGATTTCGTCGAAATTTCCCGCAGTTGAGAGTATCCCACTGCACCTTATTCACAATATTTATTCGTTTTTTCCAGTAGGATCCCTTGGTATTTGAAGCAGCCTGCAATCAATATCTATCTATTTTGGAGGTTAAAAGGCCTTTTGATATAATTTAATATTCTAACCTATTATTAACATGCAAACAAACCAACATTAGGTGCGAATACACACACGTTCTCTTATCTACTCTGTAACGTCTAGTACATCTAATATAAACCTAAGTTAGTAATTTCATATTTAGACTAGACCATCCGTGCGTTAATTTGCCGCCACTCTAAGAGTATGTATAAGCAAATTAATATTTCCAAAATGAATATTCAGCACAACCCTACAACCCCCTAGTTTAACAAACTATTGCTTGCTATTATCCAACAGGGCGATATTCCTATGGCCCAGGTACAAAACTAACCAGTGTAACTTTGGTCTTCGATTACGTATAATATTATGGATTGGGAGGTCGAGCATTATGGTTTCGCTGTTTATTAAGCAGCAAATAAATGAATCAGGTATTGAACTGACACAAAGGAAAATATGGCGACCACTTAACTTGATTGCTTTTATTCATAAATTAACCCTTTATTACACTATCGCGCACAAACTTCTCTATAATAATAGTGCTTTTAAAAGTTAATTTCTTGGATGAATGAGAAAAAGGTAAGAGTTATTGCAAGATTGCGATGTAATTACTAATGTAAACGCAATTTGTATACATTTTTAATGCGATCTTACTTTTTCTTGAGAAAAAACACTAGACGTTTTCGGAATGGCACTCTAGAGATTAAAATTGCTCTTTTATTGTCTTTTACACGTTTTTTGCTAACACAAGACTTATTTCATTTTTTTTACGAAAAATTGGGGTGAAATATACAACAAACTTTTGTGTCAAGTGAAAAATTTGTCAGCTATCCCCTTGACTACTCACATGTTTTTTTGATTAAAAAGTATTTGACGTTTTTATTATTCGTGAATTAAATTTGTAACCGCAATAAATTTAAAGTACTCGTGCACAAAATGAATGTTAAATTACACACTATAGAATATAGTGTGTAATTTAACTGTATTTAATTGTCTATACACAATATAGAATTCCATTTTAATTGTAACACACTTGTACTTGTGGCTTTGTTTCATATAATATGTAGGTGTTAGGTTTATATTATATTTAAAGGTAGCTGGTTATAAACAAAGACTTCAAAACGAATTGTGATTCAGACAACCAATTTAATAAATAATTTGACGTATCGTATTGACATTAGGCAATCTCTTTTTGATATCTACTTTATAATAATAAAATAATCACTTTTGACAGGTCTAATCTCGTTATATTGTGTTCAATCAAATCAATTATATTCTATGAATAAGCCCAAAAGATGATTAACCAATTCTCTTATATTATTTGAGTCAATAAACTGGTGAAACGTGTATTTAAAAAAACTTACCACACAAAACAGCTACCAGATTCCTCATTGTGGCACACATTTTGGCTCCCATCAACCACACTGCACATAGTCTCACTGTCAAGCACTGTCAAACTCACTGTCAAACGTCTAACACATTGTCACTTACACATCTAACACTACACTGTTACAATTGAAGCGTTATCGTGCTAGCTGCTCCATACCTGGAACGAAAAAAAATACATATTTAATAAACACTTTTTTTTTTAAGTTTGTCCGGAAAGAGAAGTGTCGTAATCTGTGTGAGTGACCATATAAACCAAAACACTTGTTTTTCCATACAAACTTTATCCAGGATGGTATTACATATTCATTTATTATGGGGGTATAACTAAGGATATTTAGCATGTCTTACAAAAAGAACCATAAGTTAATATTAATAATTTTGTAAAAAAAATTGTAACCTTTATCTACACTCACATTGTAAGTCCTCTAAAATGTGTTCAAAAACGGTAGGCAATGGCCAGCATTAGGTACCACAACCGATTTTATTATGATAAGATTTTTACATGTGGCAGTAACGTAATTTTAACTTTACATGCAATGGCGGTCAGTCTATGGTTTCCGAACACGTCATTTAGGATTTATACACTATCTGTGGGATTTATAATATGAGTGTAGATAAAGCAGTGTATGCAACTGTACGTTATTAGGCCTTAAAACACTCCTGTGGTCTTATTAAAACCACACTCGTATTTTAAGGACCCTTCTTACGTGGGGGTTGAATTTTCAAAAAACCTGAAACACGTGTATACTCATTTATCCTTAGGAATACTCCTGTGAAGTTTCGAATAAAATAGTCTAACAAATCTTGATTCGCCATACAAATTTTGGACCCCCATTTTACCCCCTTAGGGGGTGAATTTTGAAAAATCCTTTCTTAGTGCATCCCTAGACCTTATAAGGAACCTACGTGCCAAATTTGGAATCTCTAGAACCAGCGGTTTAGGCTGTGCGTTGATATGTCTGTCAGTCAGTCAGTCAATCAGTCAGTCAGTCAGTCAGTTTCTTCTTTTATACATTTAGTTTAGATATAAATTCTGCTATTAATAGTGTTACATTAGTGATATTGTTATAATTATAATGTTATGCTGTAAAATAATTCAGAAATAAAAATAACAAATTGTTTAACGTTTATTAACAAAGCAGTTTTTTCATAAAATTCTAGAACCTAGATTTATTCCTTAAAAATAAGTAGGGTAAGGCTGTTTCTGTATTTTTTTTTATTCTCAACAACGAACATGTTGTTTTATCTTAGGTACATAATTTTACATAATATGGATTAACAGCTACCTCAATCCTGTTCTAATCGATACAGTAAAGTACACGTTTTATACTCAAAGCTGTGAAACAAGATTTACCGTTACGGTAAAAAGCCAAAAGCATGTCACCCATCACCCACACGTTATTTTTTAAAACATGGCCATGGCAATACCACTTAAACCCAGAACTTGTAGTTTTAGTGCCGTGTGATTCGATGATGTAAGCGTTCATTTTTGCTATTTGTGGCTAGAAAGTTAAAAGTATGATTGTACTGTGTGTTATGATATTACCAAAATTACTCTTCAATTGACAGACAGTGCCATATTGTTTGTTTTCAACCGACTTCAAGATTTCGAAGGAGGAGGTTATCAATTCGTCGGGATCTTTGTTTTTGCTTGCTTTTTTTTATGTATGTTCACCGATTATTCGAAGACGGCTGGACCGATTTGGAAAATTCTTTTTTTGTTTGAAAGAGTATACTTCACAGTTGGTCCCATTGTAACCAGGTCAGGATCTGATGATGGGATCCGGGAGAAATCGAGGGAACTCTTCAACTATTATAGGCACACCTATAGTGATTTGAGTATTTTTTACACCAGCTCGAGCATTTCCTTTAGGAAAGGTGGAGGCTAAGTGAAGTCGGTTCTTTTTTGTTTAAAATTATGTTATATAAACAGTATAAAAGTGCTTAGTTAACGGATTGATTTAGACCGATAAAACCATCTAAAATTATTATAAAAGTATGTTAAGTTAATATTTGCATATTCCTGCAAACGATGTATCATGTTATATTTATAATGTATTTTTTTACATTTGCTTTATAATAAGTTAAATATTTTCAAATTACTAAGCTTAAGCTTAAAAACGTTAACTATCCCAAATACTTTCTTCCAAACCAATAAAATAGCTTATAGAATGGTATGAAAATGGATCCAAAAATTACGACACTATTATTTTTAAATCAAATAACGCTCATAAATTATGCCCATAAACGTCTCAATTTGAGTTATGGCAGTTTTCCCCCGAACACAAATCAAAAGGAACGATTTTGTTAATATTTGGACTTAATAAAATGAACTTTTATTTCCCTCTTTACGCATTGAGCCATAAACGTTGGATTTATTTTGATGCATTTTATAGTGATTTTGATACTTTTTACGTCAACAAAATTGATGTCTGAAATATGATACCTATTATTAGTTGTTTTTAATCAAATACGTCACTTCGATGCCAATCGAATTTTCATTTCCGAGTTAGGCACAGTGAATCTCTTTTATCCATTTTTAAAAACCTCGTCGTATACGATGTTATTATGCTTGTTTTAAAATAATCAATATTTCTAAAATATATTAAGTACAGTATCAAAAATATAATTTGTAAGTCGAGCGTAGTTAGGGATCTAAGGGGCAATTCGGTAAATGATTTGATCATGTTTCATATCGATAGAGATGATAGTTCAGTTCAATATGAATCGATTTCGTTCGGTCAAAAAATATTGTATGTGGCTGCTTTTATGAGTTACTAATAATGCTAAAAAATATTTGATCATGTGTGCCATTTAAACTGGTCACAATCATCCTTAAAACGAAGGAAATCGAAGCGGCAAACAGCTGCCAAAGAGCTCAAAGAGGACCCAGTGTGTTGACGACGAGGGACCCTCTTGTTCCTTTAGCCGTCAACACAGTGAATTCCCCTTTTTGTAAAGGGTCGGCAACGCGCATGTGACGCCCCTGGAGTTACAGGCGTGCGGTAGCTGCTTACCGTTAGGTAGGCCTTATGCTTGTTTACCACCGTCGCGGTATTAAAAAAAAGCTACACCCTACCCCTGCGTTTTGTAGGAAGATTTTTGAGGAGCAGACATGATCAAATGATTTAGCCAACCTCCAATATTTACATATTTGAAACGCTGTCAATTGACAACGCAGCGCTTTCATGGTGGCAGATTCGATGCTTAATGTTTATTAAGGTACAATGATCGATATTAAAAATTTGTGCCACATGATCAAATCATTTAGAAATCTTGGCCCCCAGCTCCCTAACCAATGGTAAAGACAGTGTAAAGAAGGACATTGAAATCATCAAGCCTTTAGAATTTATCTGAAAGCTTGATGAATCGATAGAACCTAAACACACAAATCTATTACAATATAAAATAAACAAGCACAGTAGAAAATTTGTTTGTTTTAATTTAAGTCACTAACCTATACTACCGTTTTGAATTAACATAACTTTTTATATGTTTATTATTTGCGGTATGTGTTTTTCGAATAAAAATCACGCATATTTTGAGGTCTTGTATAAGTTTGACACTGAAGTACACTGAATACAATACAAATTTTCTTTAATGCACACCTCAATAAAATAGAACAGAGTACACAGATTTAAAGTAGAGGCAGTCAACAGGCGGTCTTATTGCTAGAGAGCGATCTCTTCCAGACCACCTTGGGGTAGCGGAAATCTAAGTGCACATCCTCTGAACCATTTATAATGGATATTGATAGGTGTAATTTTCATCAAAATGTTAATATTTTTGATGCAAAAATGAAGTTATATTTTTTTTTTATAGAACAACGCATTTATATGTATTTTTAAGTTTTGATGTACTGTTGTTTTGAAAAAATATGTCCCGCCGAGTTTCTTGCCGCTCATAATTCTTCTCGGGTCAGAGGTGTAGGGTTAGAACCGGTGCACTAAGGGTTAAATTCACGATCTACTCGGGCAAAAGTCGATTTATCAAAACAATAAATACCTCTGCGATAACAGCTACCTGCGGTAGAGGACCCTTTAGCGGCTAGATAACAACCCCCCCTACCCTCGTATGCACTTTCTAATTCGTTTCACGTCAGTCGGAATTTGATCGTGTCACTTCGTGTACGTTACTTGTTCTCGGCGCTCTTAGAAAAGAAAAACTTTGAAGGTGTGGTTTATTGTTTTTATGTGATCAAGAGTGAAAAAAATCATGGATTCTGAAACAACAGGTTAGTAATTTATATATAAGCAAAAATAAAAATATGCTTTATTTATTTGTTTTTGAGGCTCGGTTAATGCTCTGAAAGAGAGACTGTTTTTGAGCGTCATTTTTCGCAAAAAAAAAAACTTCACTCGTTAATAAGTAATACAGTAGGGTGAGATCGAGCAGAATTGTTAATGGCATGTTATAGTCTATTGTTTTGGTTATTAGAATTAAAAAAAAACCTTCCGCATGCTTCCGCCAAATCATAATTTTTATACTTTAAAAATAATTCGCCATTTTACTCCAAAATAAACTTGTTTTTGTATTGAGTTTAATCGGCATGTTTATTTGTTTTAGATGTACCAAATACGTCAGGAACGAAGATCGTGACTAGAAAACACACATTTGATCTCATCAAAAGTAAAAATTTACCTACATTGGAAGAAAAACTGTGTTCCTTAAGAGATCAACTTTTTTCGAGTGAAGGCTGCACTAATGATCAAATAGAATTATTTAAAAGCAATTTTGCTTATTTTAAGTCAGAATTTAAGACTAGATGGAGTAAATCTCAGTATAAAGAAGACAGATTCATAAAAAACAATCATTCTTTCAAAAGATTTCATAACGAAACTAGCTTGTTGGTAGATATGCCAAAGGTAAATTTCGGCAACACGAATGATGAAAACACCAGCAGAAGGTTTTAGCATCAGATATAACTGGAATCAGTTATGAGCTGATATAAAGATTAAAAGTAATTTTAGAGACGATATCAAGTGGCGACAAAATTGACTCTGAAAAATACGACAGTTACGCAAAGAAAACAACCGAACTATGTATACGTCAAATTATTCGGATGGCACCCCATGACGCCCACGATGCATAAGATACTAGTCCATGGTGCTGTTATTATAGAAAAATGCGTTACTACCCATTGGACAGCTGACTGAAGAAGCTGCAGAAGCGCGTAACAAGCATTTCCGATCTTATAGACTTGATTTCGCAAGGAAGTTTACGAGAGAAAGCTGCAACACGGATATTTTGAATCGCTTACTTTTGAGATAGTAAGGGGTCGGCTTACTGGGCTGTAGGAGAAAAGTAAAAAAAAGAAAGCACAGTACTTTCCTGCCAGAGACGATAGAATTGCTATTGCCTGCCGATCCGAACCCAGAGTGCTCTTCTGGAAGCGAAGAAGAAAACATCATAGCAGAGACTGTAGCTTAATATGGCAATTGATTTTATTTCAGTAATAAATTATTTTACACATTTTACTATATTTTTCATTTTTTCCTCTTTTGTGCAGATGTCGAAATTTTACATATCAGTAAATTTTTGAAAAAAATACCCCATGAATACATTTTTTTTATTATGAAACAGTTGTTTCAACCCCGTAAAACGTTAAAAAATACAAAAAACCGCAAAAATTATTTTGGCCCCGTAGATCGTGAATTTACCCCTATGTGCGGTGTAGTTTTTTTTTCCTCTTTTACTTTGATAAACTATCTGACGCGTAAAAGTGCCCTTGTGGCCTACTTACTGAATAAATGTTTGAGTTTGTTTTGCCTTTTTCACCCCGGTCTTAAGTAACAAAATTACTCCCAAAAAATACAAAAACCATTTATTCCATTAAAAACGGCCCCGAAGCGCACCCAAAATAACCGTTTACAATTTTTGTTTTGTTGCCCATAAAATCATAACGACATATTAATTTCGTAGATAAAAAAGTATTATATTCTGGGTTATAGTTGTAAAACACGACATGTAGGGTCCCTCTGGCATCGTAAAATGTTGGTAAATAAATAAACTGGATTTGCCGTCATCATTCTTTCTCCGTACTGACTGATCCCATTGAGGCTGAAATCAGTCGAGTGGAAAAAAAAGGGGACATGGTTTTTCGGGGATTATCAAAAACTATCGATATAATCTCGAATGTGCCTTACGTTAAAGTGAAATTGATGAAAAAGTCATAAGCATTGTAGGTTTAAAAAAATCAAATCTTTTAATATGCAAATCTTTTCATTTTGAAGCTGCTAGCTAGATATTAATGTTTGGTTTATTTGCCCTTGCTTTTGCAACACCTACTTTTGTATTATTTTCAAATGTTTTCGCTTCCAAAGGTTGTCTGGAAGAGATCGCTTTTTAGCGATAAGACCGCGTGTTTTACCTCTACTTTTCTGTTTGTAACTTGTGTATACTTTGCTTATTTAATTTGAGGCGTGCAAGAGTATTTATGTAATGTTATGTTATGTTAAGCTGAGTAAGAAAATAATAAAGAAAAAACTGTGTCGCTTACGACAAATATTCTGACAAGTTTTATGATTGTTGCCGTTTACAGAATTTTTAGAAATATTTTATCGATAACCTACGACCAGCGTCCCAAGAACTAGGTTGTCTTATCTGTTACATGATTCATAAAAAAGTCCATATTTATTTAATTCATGAGAATAGCTTGGCGATGCTCCAATATATTAAGCATTCGATACAGGTCAGTATTAAGTATATCATATGATTTATATCGGTTTTGTTTACATCTTTCCAAAACGACCTTTTACCCTTTCGTTGATAAATATTTACGTTACCAGATTCGATGTTATTAATGTCATAGGTAACATGTTTTGTTGTGAATCCTATCATATTAAGCACGCAGGTAAACACATTGAGTATTTCAAAAGCATTTACGTCATATCATATTATGAATAATAATGTAGTATTTGTGTTTGAAACTCTGTTGTACTATATATTATTTTGTAAAATAAGAGATTATAGCGCCATTCTAATCGCACGACCAATATATTGAAACAAATATTAAATTTTCGTGTAGTAAGCTCAAACCCTATTGATATAGCTGCCTTTATTTATTTTTTATAATCATTGGATGAGGCAGTGCACGATCAATGATTGTGGAGATCTTGTAAATATAGGTAATCCTAATTTCATAATTGAAAGTGTATCCGCTGATATGATATGGGTTTTTGGACAGAAACATGGGAGGGATTAGCAATGACACTGCCCGAATCCCATGCAGGCAGAGCCGCCGATACGTTATAGGACAGTTTAAAAATCATGCAACATAAGCCACAGAGTTAAAAACCCACGTAATTTAAAAAATTAGGAAATATCTCTTGTTTTTCCTCGAAATCGCCAAACCGCATTTAAAAAGTAAACCACATGAACCTACACAAAACCTAATTAATGTGGCCCGGTCGCAGCCTCATTATGTGTCGTTTTTCGAAAAGCTTAGACTGGTTGGTTGCAACACTCTTTAACCCACGCGCTAGGATGGCGTGTGCCGCGATTTGGTGGCGACAGCGGGCATAACGGTCGCTTGCATACTTCGCCTTGGAAGTCAACGTTATCGTTATTACTTGTTTATTAAAAAAATAACAATTACAATTTTATAAATGTGAACATTGCTTTTTTATTGCAAGTTTAACTTCGCTAACTATTTGCTAAGAAGACGTTATGTTTTCTTAATCATTTGTGGTATAACAAATAACTTCCGATTTTTTTTACAAAGTTGTTAATATTCTCAAGTCAAACATCTTATTTGAGTAGGCCTCGACTGCCACACCAGGCCTATAACCGCGAACCACTTCGTTCGTTCTACCTTCTATTTGTATCACTGTCTTTCGAATACGCAATAGCGATACAGACAGAAATAGCGAAATTTAGATTTTCGAATGTCGCGGTAGGCCCTCCCCTGTGAACTAGACTCTGTGTATGCTTGTAACTTAGCCCATCACCCCAAACCCTATGTAGGCGGCAAAATGTTTGTGAGAGGCAATTATTTTGTCTGCCCGTCCGTGCGTTTGTCGAGCCTTTGTTTCCGTCGCGTCGAATCAAACGTTGTTGTACGTAAACAAATAAAAAATCAAGCCTTTACACACAACACAATAAGGTAGGTGCTTCTGCTGACGTTGTACTATCAAAACGGACCTTACATTAATTGGCGCTTACGTTAAAAAACTTTCTGTACGCATTGAAAAATGTTGAAAAAATGACGTAAACGCCAGTAGTCGACAGACCAAATTTTATGCAGAAAATCACGCAAAATTTCAATTTTTCTGTCAATATTGTTCTAATTGAAAAGAGTAAAATATACGTTAATTGTATGTGAATAGAGCTAGCGAATATAACGAATGTTAATTTCATGTTTGTTGTTTTTCAATTGGTACAGTTTTATGCGTGGAAAAAATAACTGTATTCGAAACATTAGAATTTGTAAACGAGTTTTTTAGTTCATTTTATTTACGTTGGTAATGTTTGTTTTGCTTTCACAAATATAAAAATTTCGCTATCACAAAAAATGTACTGTTTCTTTACGCTTATTAAATTGAAGCTGGAAAATAAACATTTTTACAAAGCAAAAGTATTTCTAGTTAACTTATATTTATGTGCACACATACTCGTAAAATGTTTAATAATACTAGCTTGGATCCGTTTAGAGCTAACGAAAAAAAATCGCATATTTTTTTCTACCTTTTCTAATTATTTTTTGATAACGACTATTTCAGTTACACTTTTTTATTATTACATATGTAGTTTTTACTAGCCTGTTTGATTGTCCCACTGTTAGGCAAAGGCTTTGCGTTTTCCCAATATTTCAGGCATTTCGGCACAATACGTGTTACGTGGTTTTTCTTTAACAAAAAATCTGCTATTTCACAATTTTTACCTCTAAGTACGTTTACGAGCCTACATAACAAATTATAGGCATTAAATAAGAATTAAGTGGCAAAGGTATAAAATTGGAAAGGTTAAATAGTAATACTGTTATTAATTACCGTGAAAACTCACATTTTTGTTACTAAAAGTGTAACATAATAATAATTTTTATGTCATAATAAAACATTATATTGCGTATAAAAGTGGCTTTGTGCGGTTTTTAATTTACGACGTTCGTAAAGAGAAATGAAATACATATTTGAGTCGGTTGTGTTACTTCATAAACATTAGGTTGTACATTAAATTATATTATGATTGTTTTGTATATTTTAAGATTTTACTTTCACATTTTTTTTATATTGTAAAATCTGAACCTTAGTTAAAAGCACTATACTCGTATTATGGTTCGAAACAATGTAATTTTTTAAAGATTTCATTACACAAAATAGGACTTGTCTTCCTTGAAATATGTCAGAAAATTATTTCAAAAATATTTAATTTCCCAAGACAATTTTGCTGCTGCTGCTGTATGCATAATACTGAGCATAAAAAATATTATCATGCTATTATAATTTTGTTACACTTTGTACCTACTCATAGGGTTATTTTCGACTAGATTTTCTGCTACCGTTAGGTTGCCTGGAAGAGGTGTCTGTGATTGCCTTTAGCCTGCCTACCTCTATTTTTAATGTGTGTACTGTAACTGTTCTTTTTTATAATATTTGTCTTGTATTGTATTTTAATGTTGAGGATAACCTTAATTGTACCATAAGAGCCACTTGTGTTTCAGAATCACTCGGTCCCCATTTTAATAAACCTCTCAAAGCGGAAACGTGTGCCATCGCAATTAAAAACAAACCATTCAAATCCCATAGCTTAAACCTTATAAATATGAATAAATATTGGCATTAAATGTTGTATTGTAAACAAAATTTTATTGTCCTCGCCCCATTTGGAAATTATGTAAATGCATTTTATTATGCATGCATTAATATTATTATTTGTATCTCCTTTGAGAATCACGGGCCTTTATATCCCGGTCTTTTGATAGGCTTGCGCGGGGATACAGATCCAACACGCAGAGGCCCCTTGGAGAAATTTGCTATGTTATACACCTGCTAGAACCCATTCACGGGTACATTTATAGATACCCGTGAACCGGTTCCAGCAGGCGTTGTAGATATTGTAAATAAAATGGACAGAGTAAAGGGCTATGGTATTGAAGTTTGGCTGGTCAAAGATTAGGCTATTGTAAAGAGGTCCGGACACCTGCCATAACAATTTTATAACATGTTATCGAGGCAGGCGGTGACTCGCCGCCAACTAGATGGGCCCCTGAAACTGCCGTTGCAAAAACGACCAGGAGCAACATCGGTGTGAGCGGCTCAGGGTGTGGAGAGGTGTACACCGCTTTCTGCCAGTGACTGTAGGAAGCCCAGCCACCGTACCAACTCGCGACTTATGCAAATTTCACTTCCACCCTGCGAGCATATAGCTCTGACGGCTCCTCTCTGGACGGCCAATTAAGGCAAGCCAGAGCTGAGAGTCCTGCGGGTCCCCTTGAGGTCCACTCCGACCGACGAAGACACGCCGGAGACGGAGACCCTGATCGACTCTCTGGAGCACTCGGGTCCGCGGGGTCGTCACTCCCCGACAGCTCGCCACAAGCTGCCCTGCCCCAATATATTATTATTATTATTATGCATGCATTACGGAATATTTGGTATACACCTCCGATTTGTTTAATTAAAATAATTAACAAGCGACTGGAAAAGTAATTGTATGTATTTTTGTTAACAAGGGATACAACGAGATAGTAATTAATATAAATACCTAGTGAAAGAGTTACGGTTACATAAGTTCACAAACAAGTTAATAATTAAATGGTGAAATAAATATGTAACTGTACCTAACAGACGGAATGCAGGCGATATTGTAACATGAGTTCCAGTTTTTGTTGATATTTACTTCTTTATTGGCATCTTATTAGATATGTATATGTATTATAAATAATAAATAATTTAAAACAAAAAGGAACCGACTTCACTTAGACTCCACTTTTCCAAAAGGAAATGTCCGAGCTACAGCTACATCATTTGAAGAGTTCCCTCCATTTATCCAGGATCCCATCATCAGATCCTGACCTGGTTACAATGGGACCAACTGTGAAGTAATCTCCTTCAACCAAAAAAATAATTTTCCTAATCGCTCCAGCCGTCTTCGAGTAATCGGTGAACATACGTTAAAAAAAAGTTCCCGACAAATTGAGAACCCGTCCTTTGAAATCTTGAAGATTATTGTTATTATTGACATAAATGAAATGGTTTCTATAAAAGAAACACAGTTAAAATAATAATTTAAAACATCAAACCTCTAAAATCGAAATTTCGGTATCACCTTCTCTATCGGTATAAATTTCGATGTTCAAGTTTCGCGGGAGAACCCATGGTTTTCAACCGAAGGATATGTCAAGGTCCTAAGGGGGCGTCCATTAATCGCGTTATACGTTTTTGGCTTGTTTTAGACCCCCCCCCCTCCCCCATGGTGATCTTTGGTGATATTTTCAGGACCCCTCCCCCCCCCTGTCCAATATGACGTGTAACTCTTTGCTAACTAAAGTAAGTACAGTTTTCTAACACGTGAACCTACTTACGTAACGTACGTATACGTAAAGGGTAAAAAAATTAACCTACATATATACATATAAAATAAAATAATCTTTAATAGAAAAAATCCGGCCAAGTGCGTGTCGGACCACGCGGTTCCGTACCTACTATCGAAAAAGTAATTTTTAGGAGATAACTCAATAATTCCTAAACCGATCATGTTCTCTATTTTTTGTTCTTTTGGATCTCCGGTTCAAAAGTGACAGGGGGACACAAGTTTTTTAGACGGGGTGATCTTTTCTTAAAATATTCACTAAATAAAAAAAATATTCAAACAGACCTCAATGTTATTTTGAAAGACCTATCGAGTGATGTGATATTTGGTAAAAACAATTTTTTTTTTACAAATAATTACATGTATGGAGTAGTGCCCTTCCTTAAAATATCTTTTTCAGCAATTTTACTACAAAACTGAGTAACGGCATACAAAAACACACCTTATATTTAAATATTTATTAAGATACGTTTTATAGTTTCCGAGTAAAATGGTTGTGACATACGGACGGACGGACATAACGAAAGTATAAGGGTTACGTTATTGCCACTTTGGCTACGAAACCCTAAAAACCTACTTCACAAAATAATATGTCAAATGCCATTAAAAATTATTTACAATCATAGTGCTAGTGCAATTTTACTCTGCTTTTGACAGATCGATTCATTTAAAAAAAAATTACACGTGATATGTGTCCAGACCCCCCTCCCCCCTGTGGTGATCATTGGTGATTTTTTCTGAACCCCCTCCCACCCCTATACAATATGACGCGATTAATGGACGCCCCCTAAACGCTGACGATGATTTATATTTTCATCAAGTCTCCGGTGTACCATACTAACGTATCTCCATCGTTAAAGATGTTTATTTACTGAACGGAGCGGTAAAATAAAAAGAAATAAAATCGTGGAAGCCATTCGTGTAGCACATGTGACGTTTCTCACGCACCGCTATTGCGCATAATGTCGAGTGGTTTGTATACTCATTTGAATAGGTATACATTGCCAATAACTGTCTACTTAAGTATGTGGACGAGTTTAGTGAAAGGTCCCACTTTGTGGTACCATCGTCCACACTGTTAACTGCCCATCGGTGGACCTTGTGCCTTTTGTAATAAGGTCCACCGATGTACAGTTAAGAGTGTTGTTGTTTGTACACAAATAAATATTGTTTCACTATTTGATATCGAGGGTTGCGAGGTGAAACCCGATAAGTAGAACTAATTTTTAATTTAGATAAGCACCTAACGTATGTCAGCGTATTGTTCTATTTTCAAAAACCTATTAGCTCGAGTTATCTGGTTTGACCACGCACCCCTCGATATGTATAATAATATTTAGTTTCAGGAAGGAAATAATATATAGTTGTAGGAAATGTCGATAAAGTGGGATCTTTTTCGGTGCAACATATCATTTAGTTAGTCTTCATTCCTTTACTAAATAATACATATCGTATAGGTAATATATAGTTTTTTTTTTAAGTACTTATAACTTCTTATCGAAAAAGTGGGACCTTTTCCCTGCACTGACACAAATGGTTTATTTTGTTGTCAAAATCTTGTTTTTAACATTTATTTCTTTTACAACTAGGCCTCTAAGATATTCTAAATTTAGTTGATACTCATTTATTTATTTATTAATAAATAAAAAAATAAAAATAAACCTTTATTAATTCCTTGTGAAAAAAGAAAACAAATACCTTTTTTAAACGACATTTTTTTTAATATCACATGGCCCACTTAGGGTAAAGACCGCCTCCATCCGTTTCCAATTTTTCCGGTCTTGTGCTTTTAGCAACCAGTCTTTACCACCATTCCTGTGTATCTCATAACCCAGCGGTCTTTAGGCTTCCCTACTCCTCTTTTTCCGGTAGGACCTGTCCATTGGGTAACCCGTGTCGTCCACCTTTTATCCGTGACTCGAGCTATATGTCCCACCCATCTCCATTTAAGCTGTATAATGTGTTTTACTGCGTCGATCAGTTTAGTTTTTTCTACGGATATTATTGCTTCTACACTTGTCTGTAAGCTTAAATAAATAAATATTATATAAATATTATGGGACAATATTACACAAATCAACTCAGTCCCACAGTAAGCTCAATAAGGCTTGTGTTGTGGGTACTAGGCGACGAAGGCTTAATACCTAGAATACTTCGTTTCATGGCGCGCATTATTTATAACAAATTATTAATAAAATTTTCAAAGTTAGTAACATGGAAAATTCAATCAATCAGTAAAAGTATTTATAAATATTTACCAGGAATCCAATAGGTTTAAAGAGTAAAGTGACCTATTTTCCTTATAAGGATTAAAATATCTCTCCGAAGTACCTTTTATGTTTAAAAATAATTAATGTATTCACTTTGATACATTATGATTATATGATTCAAATATATGTTAATTTTCCATGTCTCGAAGTAAAACAACATTCGAAAGCCATACTTAATAAAATACAGATATCAGAAATTCAAATGTAATATTTGCCTCGATAGAATCAAAGAAGACTTTAATGATGAAAATGTTTATTTTGCTGAAGCTTTTCGTGTGTTTGATTCATCTGAAGGTATTTACGTTTTTTATGTTCTAAAAGCGGCAAAAGCAGCTGAACGGTCGAGGTGTTGAAAATGATCTCATAACTGCAACGAAGACATTAAATACGATTAATGTGTTATTTTTTTGGAAAAGGTATCATTTGGCGGAAGGCACTTACGCACGCAGTACGTTGCACAGGGCGGACACGTCATACAACAAAACTCGCTTGAGCGCCTTTGTGTGCACGGCACATCTGTTGCACAATGTGTGCGTGCGTCTTAGGGCGTCTGTTTATATTTTGCTTTTTATCGATGCGCTGCCAACCTGACGGATTAGCCTACTAGTTCCCTACGCATCGGCTGCCGCGGGGTGAGGTAATTCCATTCGGGGCGGGGAGTAGCGTGCTGATTCTGTATGATATGTATTCTGTGGTACAGATTCAATACTGAATTCGATCAAAAAACCTTTTGATCTCGACTTTCACATATTTATAATAATGTAGCTAATTTTCTTATTTCCGTATGTTTATGAACCCAGCTCCGAATAGCGGCTACAGTTTATTTTTAATCCCATAAAGAGGTGAAAAAAAGGTTAAAAACGCGGAAGCACTAAATAACAAAGGTTGCGAAAACTATCACTAAACTTAGAACCCTTAGATTCTAAACCCCTTATTAATAGCTGTCTAGGAAAAAAAAACGATGGCCACTCCTGTCATTAATTTCACGTCAAATGGATATCAAAAAGAGATTGCTTAACATCAACAGTCGACGTCAAACGATTTTATCTACTCGTCGATTATAATGCTTGAATTGAAACTTTGTAGACTGAACTAACTATTAGCGTATACTTTTCGATGGAGCTTTTATGGTCGCATATTTTAGCATCGTCAACTATGCTGAATTGAATTTTCATACAATTATACAACGGAGGACGGTCCTCCTCCCCGACCCGGTACGATCCACCGGGAGATAAAAGTTACTAAATTGTAGTATATTAAAATTTATCAGTGTTAAATAGCACACAACACATTTTATTTAATTACAACTTATTTATCGACACTATAACTTATTATTTCTTTATGTGTAACATCAACGCAGAAATCTTCTAGGCAAACATATTTCACTTTTATAATAAAATAATAAACCCTATATTCATATAATATCATTAAAACTAACGTAGAAGCTCCATTACATCCCAACCACACTGACCGCGCTCTCCCGCCAAGCCATATGGCCAACATATGTCGCCTTAATTCCCTATAACCCTTAT
The DNA here is from genome assembly GCA_947086415.1 of Pammene aurita. Classification (NCBI taxonomy): domain Eukaryota; kingdom Metazoa; phylum Arthropoda; class Insecta; order Lepidoptera; family Tortricidae; genus Pammene; species Pammene aurita. Next base: position 4,093,000 of record OX352314.1, on the reverse strand, counting down.
TACAATAGTATACGGTTCACAATAAAACTGATATCCTGACTCATAAACGCCATAATGGAAATATTATGGTGCTTATGTCCAAGGAATAAGGGTGCCAATATTTTGATGATGTTTGCGGGAGTGATTTTAACGCGCTTTTTTTGTCATCGGCGCTTCGTCAAATTTGATAACTAGGTCTGGATTTTGATTACTGTTTTTAGTTTGTTAATCGAGGATCCGTATTGAATCCTATAATACCTATGTTTAATCTAGCATTTATGTATTGTTGTTCCGGATACGGCAATTGCCATAATATACGGCAATTCTGGGGCTTTACAGTCAAAACTACGGTACCTATACGGCTGCGGTCCCATTGCCGTACCTCCATATATTTTTTCGGCACACTTTGGCCAATTTTCTGGTTGCGGCAATTCATCGGCAACTATTTTCAGAATTTGTATAGAGATACGGCAAATTACGTCTCGGAATTAACAGGAAGAACACTGCATTTATGTAATAGATAAGAAAAAAATATTTTTTAACACTAATAACATTTTATTTCCCGGTTTCATTTCGTTTTCCATTTTAATTAAATATTAGTTTTTAGTTTTATTTATTAACCATAGCGTAACATGATCTACATGGTAAGTTAGCGGCAATAATGGAAGTGTAAAATACCTACCTATAGATATTGTGTGAATAAAAATGTTATAATACTTGCAATTTAACAATATCGATAAAAAATAAGTTATATAAAAGAAAGAAAGAAAGACACTACATTTATTTTAACGCCGCAAAATTAAACATTAATAGAGCTAGAAACAAAAAACAAAACAGGCAACGAGACGTTAAAATAGGATCCCTACTCAGCGTAATGCCGCGACTAGCCGTTCGGCTGGTTTTCAGTGGGGACCTAATACTTAACCTAACTTAAAACGTCGCATCTCGTCTATTGTTGCAGTCTTATACTTCACGTAGTTTATGATTTGATTTATTTATGTAGCCTCTATTTTTAATTTGTGTAATGTACTGTTTTTATTGAGGTGTGCAATAAAGAATATTTGTATTGAAAATAATATTTTGTAGTCGTTTTTTTTACAAGGAGGTGGCTGAGCGTAAACGTGTGAGGTGGGCACAATATTTAAGCTTGACACACAGCTTAAGAATAAGAATAACAGCCGTGTCAAGATCTTTCTAAACACCTTACCACATACCGCGTTTTGCTGCCTGTACATTATATACAAGAAAAATATCTAAAGTATCTACGACAGTCGTATTAGCAGCGAATTGTTACATATTTTAGGAGGACCAACGCGTTACTCCGAAATGGGACAAGCACGTGCGTCCCCCGGGGATCATGTGTTTAGTATTTATAGATGACAGGACAAAATGCGTGATTTGTGTGGGACAAGTTTTTTAACAGATAAAAAATGTTTGATGACATTTCTGGACATGGTTGTAAGCTCTTAGGCACTATGAAGTTAAATCATAAATCTTTATTTGCAATAGATACAGGACAAGGGATCTTGAACTAATATATACAGAATCATATATATAGACATAAATAAGTCATGCAAATGTTACTTAAAAATCTAGAGGCTTACTTGCTATATGTTGTCCTAATATAATATAGGACTACTTACTTACGTTTCATAAACATCATTTAAATCCAGGTATTGGCAAAGTATTCATTGGTACTATAAAAGCATCTCTCAACCAGCCAAGTAAACAATTTGTATTTAAATTTTTTGATAGGTAGTTGTTTTAGTTGTTCTGGTAGGTGGCTAAAGATTCTTACACACATGGCATAACAGTGCTTACTCTTCATTGCGGTGTTCATATCTGGAAGCACCAGTCTGCTTCGATATCGTGTATTGAATTTTGCTACATCTCTTTTCTTTTTAAACATGTTATTGTAATTGTTAACAAAGATACATGCCTCGTAGATGTATATAGAGTATACTGTTAGCAATTTTAGGCTAAGAAAATGTTCTTTTGAAGATGCTGGTAACCAAATATTGGCAATTGCTCTAATACATCCCTTTTGTGCTAAGAAGGTACGTTGAATGTATGCAGAATTTCCCCATATCAGAATACCGTATCTCAAGTTTGACACAAGGTTTTAGTAATAAGTTTTCGAATCTAGGGTTTATTTATAATTATAAGTTACGTCATAATTTGGCTAATTTTCGAGCCAGTCCAGTGTGGTGAAACAACATCGGCTATGGATTACTTTTGATCTACATTACAATTTTTTCAAGACGAACTTATCCTATTAACAAGTTTAGGTAAGTATAGGTTCGGAAACCATACATATGTTTAAAAACTATATAATATTTTATTTTTGTCGACCGACTTAAAAAAGGAGGTTGTCAGTTTGTACGGATCAAACTGAGAACCTCCTTTTTTTACTTCGGTCGGTGTTTGTATGTTGGTAAGCGATTATCTCGCGTTTGTCTGAACCGATTTTGTTCACATACTCGTACATGATATATATAGTTACACACTTTACTCATCAGCGGTAGTAGTCACTGGCAATAGTATCTTCCTACACGAAGGCCGCAAAAATATGTGACACGCTCTTATTTGTAGGGCCATAAGAGCGTGTCACATATTTTACCCGCCTTCGTGTAGTAAGATACTATTGCCGGTGACTGTACCTAGTTACCTACCTATCGTAAGATTTTTAGCTTGTCCGAATACTAAAGAGCGTTCACATATTTAAACATCTAACCATAATAAAGTAAGTACTTTATAAGACAAGATCTTATGTTAATTGTTTTTCCTACCCGTTCCCACCATCCCAGTCCCACCGGATGGCCAACCGGTCCGTCTCAATATAGACGGGTGGGTCGGGTGGTTGACCATAGGGCAAGCTACTACGTCGTTCATGCTTATCATGTACTGCTGAGTTTACATCGGATTAGTGTGATTGGTGGTCAGCCTTTTCACAGAATTTTTGGCCGAATTTCACTTGCCAACCAACATTTAGCCGATGTTTCACTTTGACAACTATTAGCAAATTTTTATATGATAACGTTCCATTTGGGGAAATTATTTAAAAGCAGATTATTCTAATGATTGAAAACTTTTGGGATACTTATCATTTGTCAAATCTTTCACTAGGCCAAACAACATTTAACATGTTTGATAAATTATTTATTAGGTACAATTAAATGATCTTAAAATAAAAATAATAAACACTATAACCTTAAACTACAAGTAGAAAATATCTCCTAGATCGCTGCCAATGGGTAGTGTGCCCAGAAGGCGTTGTATGGCAATGCTTATTCGCGGAGCGAAAATTTATTTAACGAATTTCGTCAGTAAGTATAGTAACAGAAAGCTCATATGTGACAGTGGTGTTTCTGAAAATGTTCTAGGAACTTTTATAGTACTTATTTTTGCTAGTTGGGAGTCCAGTTAGGTGCGGCGACGAGCGAAGCAAAGAAGGAAGAGCGTTAGGTTAACCGTGAGCAAACAGCGCCCGAATTTGTGCCAGAATCGACCTTGGAATATTAAACAATGTCAAAAACGAAAAAAAAAAGAAAAAAATGTATTTGGCCCAAGTGAAAATAGCATCCTTTCGAAATGAATAGTATGCAAACTAAAACATTCTAATTTCTACTACTCGAAAGTTTCCATTTTAAAAATATCGGTCAGTTTAAGAGAATTTATAAAAAACCGTAAAAATAAACAACGTAAGAGTGCACTATAATTTGTGAACAGACTTAGTAAAACGATGACATTGTTTATATGTTAAATATGATGATGATCATGATGTCGTATATTTAATAGCATTTATACCTGTAAAGTGGTTCTCTAAATTATCTCCGAAAACTACTCTGGTAAAATTCACTTTTCTTATTAACTTTCACAATGAGTTAAGTGTAGTTTTATTTCTGAAATGCATATGCATAAGCATTTTGTTTTCATAGCCAACTATTTCAGATATATCGTCTTCGTATAAATTATATTTTAAATGTAATATTAATATACCAGAAGCGGCTTTAAAATACTATTTAGCGGTTTTATTTATGGTGTGCCTGGGCACTCGGATATTAAGCTCATTTTATAGTCTTCATCACTCTTATGTTACGAGAAATAAAATTTAATTTCATATAACATTGATTACGCGGGCTATTTTCATTAAGGTGTTTAATGCAGGAATTTATGACGGTCGAAACCACAATGCACTTTCTCTACACCTGTTAAATTACGCCTATAGTTATAGCGTAAATCTAAATACAAAACAGAATAAATAAATAAATAAAAATAAATATTATAGGACAAATCTTACACAAATCGACCTAGGCCCACAGTAAGCTCAATAAGGCTTGTGGTATGGGTACTAGACGACGATATATATAATAGATAAATATGGATAAATACTTAAATACATAGAAAACATCCATAACTCAGGAACAAATATCTGTGATAAACACACAAATAAATGCCCTGAGCAGGATTGCGAACCCGGGACCTCCTGCTTCGTAGGCAGGGTCACTACCGACTGGGCTAGGAGGCCGTTCGTGTTAAGAATCTTCTTAGAGTTTTTGACAAATAATAAAATAATAATTGTGTAACAATAATATATATCTGCCTAGTCGTAATTATGTCGCAATTATTCACATTTTATTGTCATTTGTTTTTAGGTTTAAGCTCTCAGTTGCAATTTTATATTAACTATAAAGTATGAACATGAATAATATGAATATCCTTTAATTCGTGAATATATACCAAAAAAAAGATTTTTAGAAATTATTCTAAAGGATTAAAAGACGCTTTCAATACTTCAAAAGACTTATCGACAGTAATATTTTGTCTTATTTATTCAACATGAAACTAGATTAAAGGGAAAGACACTTTTCCAAGTTTAATAATAGTGTAGTAAATATTCTTTTGGAACCCTCGTAGTGGTATTTTCAAATTGAAAATATATATATGTCACTTTATAACTATTATTTGTAACTATTATTTACCAGTTACTCCGTGATGATGGCGCATGCAATTGTGCCGAAATATCAGGTGCTCAAAAACTCTAATATACATGGTAAATACTGTTAATTTTGTATTAAGTAGAACGTCTGCTAACGATACCGCAATGCTTAGAAATAAATGAAAAGTAGTAAAATCCACTGCCTCAGGCGAGACTTGAACTCGCGACTCTGGGATACATGCCCATCGCTCTGACCAACTAAGCTACTGAGAAACACCTGATGGCTGCGAATTTCTCCACTATATCCTTTTATGCTTTTTACTTTTCCTTTATTTCTAAGCATTATGGTAAATACTGGTTATAATGTGAATGACCATGTGAGCTTGAAATCGTATGTGTCACTTTTAACTATATTAATACTAATGCTGGTTATTGTATACTGGCATAACGGCCTCCTAGCCCAGTCGGTAGTGACCCTGCCTACGAAGCAGGAGGTCCCGGTTCGAATCCTGGTCAGGGCATTTATTTGTGTTATCATGTGTTTATCACAGATATTTGTACCTGAGTTATGGATGTTTTATATGTATTTATCTATATCTATCTATTATATATATCGTCGTCTAGTACCCACAACACAAGCCTTATTGAGCTTACTGTGGGACTAGGTCGGTTTGTGTAAGATTGTCCTATAATATTTATTTATTGTACTACCCTATAAACCAGCGTTTCATCCTTTATGCAACAACACACATGTCAAGTTTCACAATTACGTATTTCCATTAAAGCAAAGACATACGTAAATCTTGAAGCAAATCAAATTACTTTGTTCAATATTTTTTGATTTGCAAATTCTTTTTCAAGTAGTTACACTACTATATATAAACTGAAAATAGATGTCATATACTTCAGAAAAAGTGACCAAACCCTCCGGTGGCCTCGGACACCGGAGGGTTTGGTCACTTTTTCTGAAGTACAGTTAGTTGCATAACTGAGTCAATATTAGTACCTTAGTAAAATGTAAATAATTTGATAACAATCACATTTACATAAAAGTTGTAAACGTAAAATATTAATCCTTGGGTACCGATACAAAACTGCTTCACAAATTATTTTCTTCCGACTTATACATTTTTCTCAATTTCATACCGAAAACTGTAAAATTTCACCTAATTTATTTTTCCCATTATTTCATTTCTTCTTAGGCATTCCCAATTCAGTAACTCATTTAAAGTAAGGAATTCTACGACCATTATTTTAGTTATCAATCATTTAAATCAGGCTTATTTTTGTAATTATTTACTGGCGATGTATAGTCAAGTGCAAAACTGAGTCAAGGCAAATGGCCGAACAAATTTCTTGTTAGTTAATTTTTGTAGCGGACTTCATTCTGAGATAACCATAAAAATACGTGAGTGATATAAAAGTCATACACCTCATTTTAAAGAGCATATAATGTACTATTTCAACTAATTGTCTTACCTGGTTGTGTAAAAGAAAAATATAAATATTGGGGTTAAATAAAAAAAAGTAGTTTAACGGTTTTTGGTTCAAAATCATGGATGAATAAAAAAATCAAGATTGTAAATGCAATGAATCGAAATTGGCCTTTCATATGGATACATAGCTGACACCGAGACGAACAAATATAACCTGAAAGTTTTTATTTTTTCCGTAATTGATCAGACTTATTTTCATTTAACGATGTCGGTGCAAAACTGAGTTAGTACCAAATATTATCTCATAGAGAAACTGATTATTTTTTTCTACAATAACATAATAGGTCAGTAAGTTTATTAGCATTGTTACCAATTAATAATAAAATAGTAACTTAATAATTAGCCTCTTCTGAAATAATGAAAGAAGCATGTCAAAGTGATGCACATTGGTTCAGTTATGCAACTAACTGTATATGACATCTATTTTCAAAGACATACGTAATTATTAATTTCCAAATATTCATCAAACACAATTCGCCTATTATTCATCACATTACAGATACGAAACCAGATGCTTTCATCAGTGACATAAAGCAGAATAAACGCCCACTACTGATATTGAAATATCATGATTAAGTCAACGTCATCAATATGTTTACACTTTTGTGCCTTACTCCCTTGCAATAACGCTCAAAAGCGTCCATATTTTTGTCGACTGTACGTGTAATTAATATGTACGAAATTGAACTGGCGTAGACAGAGTTGCGTATTCTTGCATTTCCAATTTTCAAGAATTGTCAAATAATCTATTTCGCTACGGTATATTTGTGCTTTAAATATACTACCATTTATTGTGTAACTTGCTTTTGGTTTGGTATATTTGATATTTCGATACCCTAGTGCACACTCGTACTAATTACGAGCAACATTTCATTTGAAATTAGACTTTAAATTTGTGCTCAAAAGGTACTAATTACAACAAAATGTTCGCCGTAATTAGTACGATTTTGCACTAGGTCGATTTATTCTCAGAAAATTCAAATATGTTTCTTAAACAGGATGACTACCGACTAGCCTATGGAGATCGTGAAATTAATAGTATCCTTAAAGCTACGATTCCACCAGAGATGAGCCAGGATCCGTTGCGAGGAATGTGTTTAACAAGAAACAATCCTAGTTCTGCGAATGCTGCGATGTGCGGGGATATATAAATAAAATAAATAAATATTATAAGACAATCGTACACAAATCGACCTAGGCCCACAGTAAGCTCAATAAGGCTTGTGTTATGGGTACTAGACGACGATATATATAATAGATAAATATGGATAAATACTTAAATACATAGCCAACATCCATAACGCAGGAACAAATATCTGTGATAAACACACAAACAAATGCCCTGACCAGGATTCGAACCCGGGACCTCCTGCTTCGTAGGCAGGGTCACTACCGACTGGGCTAGGAGGCCGTTAAAATGAAGTGATTCTACTAGTTCTTAACAAACACATTGCTCGCAACGCATTCTCGCTCATCTCTGGTGGAAACGCAGCCTTATTAATCTTATTATTATTATTTAATCTATGTATATTGCACAATACAAGATGGTATAAGTGGCGGATTTAATGCCATAACGCATTATTTACCAGTCAACCAATGGGCTAAACAGAAATAAGTAGGTGCAGGGTACATTAAATATGACAGAATTATAAAGAAAAAATCCGAACAATAGATAAATATTAAGCTATATTCATAAACTTACACATATATGTACATATAATAATAAACATACATACATATATATATTTATTTTGATTCGCTAAGTTTATTCATTTATTATATGGGATTTGTTTTTGTGACCCCCTTATCGCGCTATCCCTTTAACGCGCGTAATTCACAATTATTTTTTTTTAAACCAATTCTGACCTAAGTTTGCCATGCAAAAAACTATCACAACGAGATGTGATAATGATGATGATGAGATTCTCCTGTATCATCAAAATTCTTATAAAATCATTGATTTATACATAAAGGGAGATATGGTACCAGGCGCTCGATTGTTTACCATAAAATATAGGTTCCGGCACCTATATTGAATTAGTCGTCTGGCAGAGTCTCTCAGTCACACTTTGTGCAATGCGCAAAATATAGAGGTGTCCCTTGCATACCCGTGTTAACTATATAGGTTTATCTCTTTTGCCCATGATGCACATACATTATAGCGGTGTGTATCATTTTACAAGTGTGTAGGTGCAGGACCACATTTCAGTTTTGCTTACTATGAACGTCACTCATCTTCTTTTTTGTTTATGTCTATGTATAAAATGCCCTTATTTGTCGTGTAACCACCGACTACTATTCATTTTTTGCAGCCTACTGCTTGTATAATAACGCGATAGAAAGCTACTACTATACTATGTAATATACCTATTATATTTGATGATATCTAATATTATTTAATAAATGAACTGTAGGAATTTACAACCTATGTCAAGAATGTCGGTAGAAGTTTGGATTCTTAAACACTGCGACATCGACATTTTTTCGGAACCATTTCCTGTGGGTAGTTGAGAAATATCTCAATGAATCAGCATTGTAGTTATGCATAGTTTTATAATTGAGTCATACTTATAAATTTAGATTCTAGATAGTCTAAATAAGGCCTGGTAGCCTGGCGGTAAGATGTACGACTTTCAATCTGGAGGTCTCGGGTTCAAACCCCGGCAATAGTATCTTTATACACGAAAGCCGCAAAAATATCTGACACGCTCTATTTGTAGGGCCATAAGAGCGTGTCACATATTTTTGCGGCCTTCGTGTAGGAAGATACTAATTGCCGGTGACTGTAATATTGAGTTTTTCGAAACTGTACGAAATATCATTAAATATTTAAAGGTTTCCGCTTCCCAAAGGTTGTCTGGAAGAGATAGCTCTTTAGCGATAAGACCGCCAATTATTTTGCCTCTGCTTTTTTGTTTGTGACTTGTGTATACTTTGTGTCTATTATTTGAGGTGTGCAATAATAGTACATTACTTGCCAAGGACTGTAAAGGAAAGAAAGCCCGAAATCGCACGTATTTGTGACCCGAGCCGCAGGCGAGGGTTGTAAATATGCGATAGAGGGCTTTCTTTTTTACTGCCCGTGGTGAGTACATAATTTTACGTCTCCATCTGGCCCTAACGTGAGTTTTACCGTACGCGTAGCGTGCGGTAAAACTAACATTATGGCCAGGTGTGACGTAAAGAGTATTTATGTTTATGTAATGTTATGTTATGTTTATTTACCAGTCACTTTTCTGTGAAGGAAAATATCATGAGGAAACCGGATTTAACCCCAATGAGGCTTAAAGCGATTATCACACTGGCACCGCAACCGGATGCGGTGACAGTGTGCAAGCGTGACAGCGCTATACACATGCAGAGCGCTATCTCGCTCGCGCACCGGCGCTGCATGCGGAAACCGCAGCTCTGTGAAAGCCGCCTTGTTCAACAATTGGGCGTATCAGCTAGCATATTTTATTTACTGTACAAAAAATCCATTTTAATATTATAAATGGGAAAGTGTATGTATGTGTGTGTTTGTTTGTTTGTTTGTTTGTCCGTCTTTCACGGCAAAACGGGGCGACGAATTGACGTGATTTTTTAAGCGGAGATAGTTGAAGGGATGGAGAGTGACATAGGCTACTTTTGTCTCTTTCTAACCCCCCCACTTCCCTAAAATAGGGGGTGGAAGTTTGTATAGTTTGTTACCCCGAATTTAACGCGAGCGAAGCCGCGGGCAAAAGCTAGTATTGAATAAGAAACAAGTAACTCAAAAAAACTTAAAAGTTTGTATTAAATTCTAATGAAACTTCAATACTTCTTGTTCCTTTAACCGTCAACACAGTGAGTCCTCCTTTTTGTAAAGGGTCGGCAACGCACATGTGACTCCTTTGGAGTTACAGGCGTCCATAGGTTACGGTAGCTGCTTACCTTCAGGCGGGCCGTATGCTTGTTTGCCACCGTCGTGGTATAAAATATAAATAAAACTAAAAACTGAAATTTGAATTCGAGCCTTATTTTCGATCAGTCTCCAAGAATTCCTAAACTTCTAGCTCACTGGTTCAGTATTTTCAGTAAGTAAGTAAGTACCTTAATCTTCCGTTGGTATACTAAGTTGACTAAAATTATTTTTTATGTTAGTGGTATAGTAAGAAATTGATCTTAAATATTTTTTTATTCATTTGTGTGATTGCGTTATGTGTACCTACATTAAAATATTCTCACGCGTTTTTTCAGATTTTTTTATGAACTAAATTAGATGCCTATTATATAGCTATTACCTACTTAATACTTTTTTAACCATTAAAGAAATAAATGTAATGTTACCATTGTTAAGTACTTAAAATATAAACCGTGTCTATTTTGTATTTATTTAAAAATAATCGAACCGGCTACCCTCCGCAGGGAATACCTAATCAAGAAGTAAGTTGGCTTCTTCATAGTTTCAAATTTGCGTAATTAGTTCTGTTATTCTAGTGCTCTGATGTTTGAATATTTTATAGTCAGGTAATAATAATAAAAAACTGAATTGCCATTACTAATATACTATGCCTGTTTATATGTCAACCAAAGAGGCAGCGTGGAAAATCAAGGTACCATAAACGAATTAAAAATAAACAATAAATTTCCAATTAGAAACTCTTTTGCAAAAAAATAATCCGTTCCCACACTAAAACCATCAGCATACCCAAAATAAAAAACCAACTCCCACGAAACTGGTATCAAACGGAAATCGCCTCTTACCGTCCGCAAACCGGTATTCATTCATAAGCACAACACTATTCCACTGTAATCCACACGAAAACAAAAATAATCGAAACGCACCGATCGAACACAACGCACAATTTTGTCTCTCGATCCACAGGTGGACGTGTCACAGTACGGTACGTCCGATGCGCGCGGGCGCTGCTAGCAGTCTGGCGGCTTCGAAAGGGGGGGTTGGAGGGGGGAGTCTGCGCAGAGATGCCCGGACGATGGCTGAGCCTCTGCAGGGTTGCTCCCGGAACGGAGCCGGTCGTACGTGCGTTTGAAAAAAACAAACGCGCGTTCGAAATTTAAAACATAAACAGTTGACGTTCGAGATGAAACATTATGTCATTGCTGTTAGGTTTGAATGTTCCAAATTTGAAAATAAATGTACTGGCATCTACCGAAAGAGTTTCTCCAAAATCGTTATCAGTAGAGATAACAGGCAATAATAAATAAAAACAGTTGTTATTAAATTAGCATCGTTTAATAAAAAACAAATGACGTGTGTTCGAAATTTAAAAGATAAACAGTTGACGATGCTTCGAAATGAAAGCTGTTATTGCTATAGGTAGCCAGAATTTTCCGAATTTTAATATAATTTTACTGGTTTCCACGGTATAAAGGGTTTTCTGCGAAATATTGTTCAGTTTGTATAACAAACAATAAAATTGAAGAAGAAAAGCAATTATTGTTAGCGTTGTTCGAGTTTGTACGTTTACCGTGTACCTCAGATTTTCCGTTAGATGTTCGATTTTTAAGAAGAACATATTTTTTATAATTCACATACCAATTAACCTTCCTAATTTTAATTAACAGATAAAAATATTTAAACAATAAGTTTGATTGTTCTCTAGTAATGTTACGTAATAGTTGTCTAACAATGATGTTGTCATAAGCATTGTTTCAAATTCGTTATGTCATGAATTCATTTCAATTTAGAAAACTAATAATAGTTATGTTTTTTATTATGCTAGCGATTGTTTTGGTTTTTTAAGTCATAGTATTGATTTCATCATAGTGTCTAATAATACTCCTACCTACAAAGACAATTAGTATTTATTGAGTAGGTACTACACGATTTTCAGATTTGAATTAATAAATCTTAGAGGTGTAAGACAACTGAAAGGTGAAATAAAATAAGGTTTTCTAGAAGGACTACAAATTAGGAACCTACCTAAAAGGAGAACCTACAGGTTTTCAATAATGGGCGACGCGCATTTATTCGCAGTACTGTGACCATTAACTTTATTATGTATTGTACTAGATGTGACATCTTTCACGACCGTCTGCCCACATTTAAATTAAAGCTACTGTCAAAACAAAAACTTAAATAAAGTTCATTACTAATGTTGTGTCTTACCTCTATCTAGATTTATATAAAAATGTTTCTTTTTTAAATTGTAAATTGCCTTGTTTTATAAAATTTTAAGTTTTTTTGTTTTTTTTTAATTGTAAATATTTTATTATGGTCTGTACAAAGTTAATACTAGTCTAGTTTTATATATTTTCTAGTAATTTTGTATAATTGTAAATATGTTAGTAGTCTATTGTTTGTATCCTTATTTAATATTAAATTCCCACTACGATTCTTTGTCAATGATATGCACACCATAATTATCGTAATATATCAGAACAAAGTGCCTTATAATAAAGTATATTATCTATTATAAGTTGTAATATATACGATGTGGGCGTGCTTAAATAAATAAAATAAAAATAGATGTGAGACCTAGAATAAATTTTGTGCACCATGTTTGGCGGTTGACAGCTATGACTGAATCAAAGAGTAGTATAAACTTGTACTGATTTTCACTACAACTTTTGTTACAACAATTTTCTTAGGGATGTCATCTCCTGTTACTCAATGACTGTGACTTACCATCAAGCGGGCTGTCTACTTGTTTGCCTCCGACGTGTTATAAAATAAAAGCTTGAAAAATATGCATGAGCCATGCGTTTATACATGGAATTTATAGGAATAAGCAAATAATTTGTAAGAGCTAACAAAATACTAAATATTTTACAACGAAATTTCGCAATCAAACAATGAGTCAATATTTTCAAAACCACAACAAATCCAGCGTTTGCAGCTTTAAAATTAAAATATTTCCATTTTCAAATTATACTAGTAATGTGAATGTTTTTTCTGGTTTCTGGTATCCGTTTAATCGTTTAAAGTTTCACTTTAGCGTCAGTTGCATAAAGGCTGCCCTACGGCATTTTATCCAGCGACATTCCCACTGCATTCTTAATGCAAGTGACTCGAACTGTAAGCTATCTGGTATAAATGTGATCAACAACTATGTGATTGATAAGCAACAACAACAAGTTATGGTTTTAACTATAAAATTTTCGTGAGACACATTTAAAAAATATTTATAACGGGTTACTCGCGTAATTTAAGTCGATTTTTGCTGGACATGTTTAGATCAATTTACGATGATCATTCTCACGAGCGGCCTTCCGTGACGGCAACTCGACTTTTACGTGAGTAACCCGTTATAAATTTTTTTTAACAAGTCATGATGTCCAGATACCTTATAGTCTGGCAATACAAATTTTGCAGTTACTCGTCCCTTATTAGTCCTTTAGCGTAAGAAAAAGACAATTTGATACTTTCTATTCAGGCTCTTATAAAAAAAACTTCCTGGCCAAACTGTAACTGTCTCTCTTCGTTCTTTGCCACACTTAACAGCGAATTTAGTATAGTTTTTACTAGGCATCAAGTCATGTTAGACCGTGAATACCAAAATGGGTTTCGGTAAGGTGCAGGCTTCCCCATCGGGCTCTGCTCCAGATTTGAGCGAGATGACATTCGCAGTACCTGTACATACAGGTTTGTATGCAGGGGTGGGTACATTTCTCAGCAGCTGACCGTAACTCCCTTTACTGGTTCACTAAAGGGTTTAACTCTTGACTTGCTAAGCCATGAGTTCCTTAATGAAAAAAACAAGAGATCGTTTGATATCAAGAAACCAAGATATTGGGTTTTCTTACTGTAACCGATATTGTTCTGTTACTATTTTACTAAGGGCAACAAATAACTTACCTTTTTATTGTTTTGTTTGTGATTGTTTAACACATCAAAGATATTTGAAAGAAACGTAGATTACAGTGTTATATTATATAAGCACTAGCTTATTAACTATAAAACTTTCGTGAGACTCTAACATATTAAATACCATTTTATAATGGGTTACTCACGTAATTTAAGTCGATTTGTTGCTCGACATGTTTCGATCAATTTACGATGATCATTATCACAAGCGGCCTTCCAACACAACACAACACAACACAAACAACACACATGTCAACAAACATGTCGACTTAAATTATATGATGACCCGTTATAAATATTTTAGCTAATCAAGTTACATTTTACACTACCGATTCAAAAAGAGGGGTGTAATAAAATTGACCGCTATGTCACAGATTATATGTGTATCAGCTACGGTAGCTATCACCTTACCACCAGGCGGGTCGTATGCTTGTTTGCCACCGTCGTGGTATATAAAAAAGCTGTAAAATAGTGCAAAGGACGGACTTAATGCTAGAAGGCATTCACTGCCAGTCCATCAGCAGGCCAAAGAGGTACATAGTGCGAATCCGATTGTATTAGGAATTGGATTGAGTACAAATTTCGTAAAAAAATATGATTATTGGTATAAGTACATATACATGTGATGGAAATGTATTCTAGTTATAACCTGTCGTTTCAATCTAAATATCAGTTTAACTTAAACGCATAAACCAAGCACTATTTCCGTCGTTTTATAACATATGATCACTATCTTTTACCAGCCTATAATCGACCATAAGTCAGGAACTTTCATGAGTTTCATGACCAATCACGTCCAGGCGATAATTTGTGAAGTGGTTAAGGGCGATGTACAATGAAGCCTCATGAAAATCAACTGCCGCTCCGTTGGTAGATTAAGCAACGCCTGTAATTTAGTAATTTTAAAACAGTGGCCATAACGTTCCGTTTGAAAATTTGTCAGAGGCTAGCTTAAAAGCTCTTATAAATGTGAAAAATCGCCAGCCGGCTGTATCGAGACGGAAAAACCGTCAGTTGATGCCCTGAAGACCGTATGTTTACATGACCAGCTGACGGTCTTTTCACTGTGAAATGCCGCAGATTTTTTATTTATCGAGCTGAGCGTAAGCGAAGTGAAGTTCTTACGGACAACTTCGGACACAATAGAACTGTCAGCTGGCTACCTAAACGTCTGTGCATTTCGATGGCTTTTTGATTTTGAATAGTTGTTCCGCGATAACTTTAGTATTGTTTTTTTGATATTTATGAAATTTGATGGGGTTGTAGCAGATACCAATTAATTTGAGAGTTCGCATATGAGCAGGGTCGATCAAGGGGTTATGGAGCTAGAAGGCGCGGAAAAATCATAACTAGGGGCTTGTGATATTGGTAATTCGTTTGCAAGGAAATCGCGAGTTTTCATTTCGAGGCGGACTACTAGTTTAATTTATAACTAATAGCATATGAACTCTTATCTGACAAAGTTTCATTCAGGACGCGATGACCATTTTTATTAAAGTGAACATTAAATAATATTTAATGTTATAACATAACATAACATAAATACTCTTTTTCTACCGTCGACTGTAATGCTTGAATTGTGATTGTGTAGACCGAACTACTAGCGCATACTTTCCGATAGAGGTTTTATGGTCGCATATTGTGACATCGCCAACGATGGTACAAAGGATTTTCATACAATATTGTAACACTGTTGTCCTTCCCGACCGTCCGTGTCCTTCTTCCCGACCACCGGCACAATCCACCGGGAGATAGAACTTACTCAATTGTATAGAGGCAGCAGGTCTTTTGTCGAACTATATTCTTATCGGCTTGCCTAGATTGAGCACTCGTAGAAAAAATATTGTACACAATAGTGACATAATCCAGCTTTTCAATCTCGTACCTTACTTAGGCCACTCAGCAAGCTTCGTGGCCTAAACACGGCACTCGACTGAAAAGCTCTTAATTATGTCACGATTGTATAAAATACTATTATTGCACACCTCAAAATTAAACACTTGTTATTTCCAACATTAAATTATATATATTTCGTACATAAGTTTCGAGCCGTGGTTTCAAAATCAGGTGTCGTCCCAACAGAAGACTAGCGCTAAGGTAATATTTTTTTTATGTACTGATTATTTTATTACTGGATTTGTTGTAAAAATGATTGAATGCAATTATGAGTCAAAGCCATACAGAGATTACCAAAACCCCATTAAATTTTTCAACTGAACTCAAAGTAAAAGAAATTAATTTGAAAACAAACCACTGCTATTTCGAGTCCCAAACATTTTTAAAGCTATTTTCGACAGTTGACGAGCTGAAATTATTTCCTCGGCCGGAAACATGACAAATTAGACTTTGTCACCGGCTGAAAGAATTTGACAGCCCCTTTGAATGAAAAAATGGAATGCCCCCTCGTTAATATTGTCGTTATTCAAAACCCGTGCCAAGTAACCTTTGCTTTACGAATATTATTTGCGTTTGTAACTTCCAAAAATTCCTCTGTTAATAAGTTTAAACAATAAAGAACCGACTTCACTTAGCCTCCTTTACAAAAGCAAAAGCCCGAGCTACAAAAAAAAAATACTCAGATCACTATTGTGCCTATAATATTTAAAGAATTTCCTTGATTTGTTAGATTCTGACCTGATGACAATAGGGATGATGACACATGTTGAATTATGTAATAAAATTAAGTTAAATGGATGCAAAATGATAATTATATACCTACTGATAAAGTGAAAATAAAAAAAAACTATTTAAATGGTTCAAAGATATGAGGCTTCAAAATTCAAAACAATTACGATTTTTTAAAGTACGAAATAAATAAAAACAATGTCACAATTTGATTTTTCATATTTTACTGTAAATTAAATTGTATGGCAACCATATACATAAACGCAATATTTAACTGTCAAAATAGCAATTTCATAATTTTTCCATACTTTAAACAGGGCACCTGTGCAACCGTGACGTCACTGTTCCATATTATTTTGTTAGGAGCGTTTTGATTTTGAATCTCGTTTCTGACTTGTGTGTTGTTTTAACGCAATTGGCCTTCTACAGACATTTGATGCGTACAATAAAACGAATCGATTGATACCATAAATTGAAAAAATTCACCATGCCTATGGAACCAACTGTCATTATACTCTTTCAACAAAAAATTAATTTTCCGAATCGGTCCACCGTCGAATAATCGGTGAACATACATAATGAGGGTTTCCGCGATCGAGATTTACACTAGATGGCAGCACCGTGACGAGAGGTCTTTTTGACAGCAGCTGTCAAAATCCACCACTCAAAAAAAAAATTATATGCCTCTCGGAAACACAGCGTCGCATTATGAAGAAGCATGTGTCAACTCACCTGTTTTCTGCGCTTGTACTTACGATTTCGATGCGTATATATAGGGCTTGAACAGCCTTATCTGTCAATGTCACCAGAAGGCGCGAGCCGCGCTCTATCTTGTCAATGCATATCTAACTCGCCGCCATCAATAAGCAAAAAAGTTGAAAACGTGTTAATTTGTATTATTTCGGTTAATGAGAATTGTTATTATCAGTTGTTCTACATAGGTTGCTACTTATATATCCGGAAACAAAAAAACGAACAAACGTACACGGCTGAAAATGGTTTTATTGTTTTTCAAAGTATTCCCCTTGATGATCTATGCACTTTTGCATTCGCGTGAACCAATTTTTAAAGCACTTCTGCCACTCCGCCTGAGGTACCTCCATAACGTGTTGTTTGAATGCGTCGACAGCATCTTCAGCGGTCGAAAATCGTTGACCGCGTAATTTATTCTTTATATTTGGAAATAAATAAAAATCGTTGGGTGCCAAGTCAGGGCTGTACGGCGGATGACCCGTTAATTCCACATTTTGACCCTCCAAAAATAGAGTTGTTTCGCGTGACGTATGACAGCTGGCATTGTCATGATGAAGAATGATTCTTCGTCGCTGGTTAGTTTTACGAATTTGTTCAAATACTTCCGGTAAGCAAATGGTCGTGTACCACTCTGAATTAACCGTTCTACGGTTTTCTAGTGGCACTGTAGCTACATGGCCATTAATACCGAAGAAGCAGGCCACCATTTGTTTCAATGTACTTTTTGCACGAGTAACTTTCGTAGGGTTCGGCTCATTTTGAAACACCCATACCGTTGATTGTTGCTTCGTTTCGGGATCGTATGCATAGATCCAGGATTCGTCACCTGTATAGATGTTATAAACGGCTTTTGAGTTACCACGGTTATATTTTTTTAACATTTTATTGCACCATTCGACGCGAGCATCTTTTTGCTCTTTTGTTAAGTTGTGGGGTATCCAACGGGAACAAATTTTTTTTACAGCCAAATAATTATGTAATATGCTATTAATGCTGGTCATAGAAATACCCAGAGTCGCCTCTATCTCGCGGTACGTAACATGTCGGTCGTTCATTATAAGTTTTCGCACAGCCTCGATATTTTGTTGTACAACGACCGATTTCGGGCGACCTGCCTTAACTTCGTCCGTAAGCATACTACGTCCACGATTGAACTCACTAAACCAGTGATACACAGTAGTTTTAGATGGGGCTTCATCACCAAAAGTTGAAGTTAGTTGATCTATGCACTGTTGTTGCGTTAAACCACGCCGAAAATCATAATAAATCATAGCACGAATATTTTCACGAGTGAGTTCCATTCATGCTGCGAGATGACATTTAAAACCCGTCAAAAACAAAACACGAGCGTTAATAAGAAAGAAAAAATATACCGGCCAGTACTTAAAAAAGTTCAAATTTTACCATGGAGGTCAAATATGCTATTTAAGAAGATTGTAATCCCGGTTTCCGGATATATAAATAGCAGCCCGTAGTAAAAAATGAGTGATATAAGTGACGAGAATGCAGAACCGATGGAAAATCGCCCAACAGGCGAAAGGGAACTCAGGTATGAAGCGTCAGGTTCCTGCTCCGACTCGGAGTCGGAAAGACCTGAGTTTAAACGTAGATACACTAAGGCTGACCCCGAATAGATTTCCTAATCAACCAGGTAGGCATAATTTCACAATTTTTTCAACAACAACAGAATGACGGCTCGTTTATTAAGCCCCAATCGGTGGCCACTGCGTCCACATTTCTGACGAAGCCAAAGGGGTCAGAATCTAAAACCCTTATGTTAGGAAAGTTAGAAGCGGGTATAGATAAAGATAAAATAGTAAAGCAGGCTATTCCAGAGAGAGTGGAGATTATAAAAAATTTACAACAATTTGTATTGCCGTCATGGAAGGAAGTTAAATATGCAAAGGCCTTACAGTCATTTACGGCCACACCAGCTTTCACTGACCTGAAAATTAACGAAGAATTATGAAATTTCAACAAGGAAAAGGATTACTTGCTAGGGACTGAGAAAGTCATGGCCGGCCTAAGCAATGCTATCTTGGAGCAGCGAGAGTTGGTTCGCACTGGCCTCCAAGATGCCCAGTCCTTTAAGAGCTCTGAAGAGTTAACCCCGGAGACATTGTTTACTAAATTAACAGAAAAATTTAGTTAGGGGTCAACATACAGCAAGAGTGTTGATGACTGCCTCAAAGTAGTATGCGGGAAGAGGGCCGATTGTATTTAAACACGAAGGGAACGGATCCTACATGAATTAAATGAAAAGATACCAATACAAAAAGCAATAAGAAATATACCGCCAAATGAGGAATACCTTTTTGTACCACAACGCCTATCCCAGGTTGTGCAGTCACTAGGTGGGCCTGCGGCCTGGCTTAATGTGCCAAGTACTAGCCACAAAAAGAGAAAATATGAAGAGGGACAGTCAAGCAGCTATAACAAGAAGCCAAAGCGGCCATTCTTTAAGGATAATGATAAAGGAAAAGGAAAAGGGAAAAGGTCTTCCTTTCGAGGCCGACAGCAATACCAGACTTCTAAGGAGCAACACAAAGGTAAAGACAAATGACTATATAGGGAGCTTCAAGGGGGGATGCTTAGCTCATTTCCAAGAGAAGTAGAAAGAATTAGGAGCCAACAAATTTGTAATCAGAGCTATAACAGCATCTCGCATACCCTTTGTCCGGAAGCCACCTCTAACTTACCCAACTGTCCAGACTATAAGGAGGTTTGCTACAAATCCCTCCAAACAGATGTCAGAGGAAATAAGGAAACTAGTGCAAACAGGTGTCCTAAAACCAAGACCCAGCGACCAGCCTTGTTATCTGTCAAAGATGTTCCTGGTAAAGAAAAGCGACGGAGGCATAAGACCAATCTTCGATCTCAGGGGCCTCAACAGGTTTGTAGTAACAAAGTCGTTTCACTTGATTTCTCATGCTACGGTACCAAATTTTCTGCAACCAGAGGACTGGCTAGTAAAAATAGATATTTCCCAAGCATACCTGCATGTTCCAATAGCGCTGTCCCACCAACCTTTTTTATGCATCAGTTATCAAGGAGAGATCCTACAGATGACATGCTTTCCCTTCGGTCTTTGTTCAGCCCCCCGTCTCTTTGCGGGGATAACTTGCTGGGTTGCGGAGACCCTACGCAAGAGAGGTTGTCGAGTTCTGGTCTATCTAGACGACTTCCTCTTGGCCCATCAGGATCGGACAGTTTTGTCCAACCAAGCCACGGAGGCTGTGGAACTCCTGGGGTCACTAGGCTGGCAGGTGAACCTGAAGAAATCGATAATAAAACCAACACAAACAGTAGAGTATCTAGGAATTCTGTGGGACACCAAGCGCAGTCACATGGGACTAACAAGACAAAAGGAAGAGACAATAGGGCAGTACCTAATAAAAATAAAAAATCAAGGAAGATGCAATCTTCGACAACTGCAGCGCTTTCTGGGTCTTCTGAATTTTGCGTGTTTCGTGATTGCGAGAGGACGGCTGCACTGCCGTTATTTACAGATGTTTTCTCGTCAGTTCAGAAAGAAGGTGTACCACACTCTGAATATTCCCGCCAACGCTCTCGAAGCAATAGATTGGTGGCTCGAAGCCATCAGGCAAGCAACTGTTCCAATGCTCTTACCCCCCATAAATTACTTCCTGTCGATAGATGCGTCCGATGGAGGATGGGGCGCGCACCTGAACAAGACAGCAACACCGTTGGCACAGCAACAAGAAGGAGATGTATGCTGTACTATCCGCAATAAGGGCACAGGGTCGGACCCTAGAGAACTCTCATGTCCTTATACAGACCGACAACCAGACACTCGTCTCATACATTCGGAAAGAGGGAGGGACAAGGTCTGTAGGTCTTCTCAACCTGACTTACCAGCTATTGTCCCTAGTCGATCAGCGGAACATCACCCTTTCGGCTCATTACCTTCCGGGGAGGTATAACACAGTAGCGGATCGGTTGTCTCGGGGACAACCGCTACCAGAATGGCACCTTCTCCCAGCAGCCACCTCGGAGGTGTTCAAGCTGTGGGGAATACCCGAGGTCGACATATTCGCCTCAGAAAGGTCTGCAATTCTGCCAAGGTATGTAAGTATAGACCCAGCCGACTGTGGAGCAGAATACATAGACGCATTCAGTCAAAACTGGAATTACCGTTTGGCATGGCTCTTCCCGCCCCCAAACCTGATACCACGGGTGCTATCCCACTTGAACAGAGCTCGGGGCACTTATCTGTTGGTGGCGCCCAATTGGACTCAGCCATTTTGGAGGGCGGACCTCCTATCTCGGACAAGAGACCCACCATACCAAATTCAGAACCTCGAGGAAGTATTGATAAATCTGACCACCGGCCGAGCCCCACCATCAATAGACAGGCTGGACCTGCAAATTTGTTCTAGCTTTCTAGTTAAAAAATACCCTGAGGGCGATCCAGAATATTAAACCTATAGCACAGAAGTGCCCAATTTGGGACTACAGGCAGGTCTTGGATTGGTTGTGTAACACACCAACAGAAAATACTTGAGGCAGCACGGAGAGCCGCAATACTGTTATTATTAGCCTCAGAGCGTCGAATCCATGACCTGACTCTTCTGAGATTCTCAAAGACACAGATCGTGGACCTCGGAGAGACAATCCAATTATGGCCTTCATTTGGATCCAAGACTGACAAAGGTGCTAAACGGCAGTCAGGATGGGAGTTGAGAAGTCACGATTGTGAGGGCATTTGCCCAGTGACATGGATCCGTCGATATGTGTTACTGAGTCAAGAGAGAAGAGAAACAAAGAAGGAGATTCCAGACTTATTCATCACCATCCGAGGTGAGGTCAAACCTGCCTCTAGGACCCTGATTTGTGGATGGGTACGCTCTGTGCTTAAAGATGTGGGTATTGATGCTCCCCCAGGTAGCTGTCGCTCACCGGTGGCTTCGTTAGGTTGGCTTGAGAAGCGGCCAATGGAGGAGATCCTGCAGAGAGGTAACTGGCAGAGCGAAAATACTTTCACAAAACATTATTGCCGAGAAATAACTACACAGGAACGCGAATTTACTAAGTTTAATTTGCTTGACAACTTTATCAGTATTTAATTATTAATTGTTGATCTCAGTTAAGTAACATTTTTATAAAATTGTTTGAGACAATTAGTGTCTATATTAAGGTCTGTTATGCTTTATGTTTGATTATGTTTTAATCAATGGGTTAAATAACCTTAACCGAAGAGAGTTGTTATTTTATTATATTATTTTATTTTATGACAGTATTTCTTTCAGTACTGTGTTTAAATTATTCATCAATGCGTGTCTATTCCTAGTCACCAGCAGATAACAAACACGTCTTCATAATGCGACGCTGTGTTTCCGATAGGCATATAATATTACCGTTTTACCTAACAATAAAACGATTATTATATGCCGAGAGAAACACAGCGTCGCAGGAAGGTTCTTCCTGGTGAAGACTACATTGACAAGATAGAGCGCGGCTCGCGCCTTCTGGTGACATTAACAGATAAAGCTGTTCAAGCCCTATATATACGTTGAAGGTTGTCTGGAAGAAATCGCTCATTAGCGATAAGACCGCCTGTTGTTACCTCTACCTAAATTTATCTAATTGTAAAATTTGTGCTTGTAACTGTATGAGGTGTGCAATAAAGAGTATTTATTATTATTATTTATTATTATATACGCATCGAAATCGTAAGTACAAGCGCAGAAAACAGGTGAGTTGACACATGCTTCTTCATAATGCGACACTGTGTTTCTCTCGGCATATAATAATCGTTTTATTGTACGGTAAAACGGTTATATTAAACATGATTGGTAGATTATGACAGCTACACCTCTCGCCACGGTGTTGCCATCTAGTAAAACACGCTATCCTTAGAAGTGGCATAGACACTAGTTGTTTTTAAAACGACTGCCATCATAATATGACCTTTCAAACCAGAGGTGAAACTAGACCTTGTTGAGATTAACTCCGGTTTCCTCACGATGTTTTCTTTCACCGAAGGGCCATTCCACGTGAATTCAACAAATCGAGTGTGCCGCATGATTTTTGATTTGAAAATAAAAAATTGAGGATATACTTCATGGTGCAGAAGTGCTAAACCACCGCTATAAATTTTTTTTATCTTTTAATTTTCGAGCTTATTCCATTCGAAGTTAATTGGGGGGTCAAATTCCTGCTTGTATATAATCTTCTCTAACTTTTGTTTAGAACAGATAACGAAATAACTGTTGCTGTGTTTGATTAGGTAGGAACTGTGCATTTGATATTGTATGACAAAAATAATCTATGTCAACTACAAACAAAATGGTGTCCATCCAAAATGTTCACGTCAATTGGTAATTTTTTGCAATTTTTTTCTGAAATATAAAGTATTTGCTCTGTTCGTTATGTAAAATAAATATTATCTTATTAGAGTAATAACTTCTAACAGAAAAATATTAGTGAAAATTGAGAATTTCAAAAAATGCTCATGTTTGACCCCCAAAAAATCCATGTGGAAGAAAAAATTAAAAATTGAATTTATTCAGAAAATATAGTCGATCTCTTCTTTAATTAGATTCAGTTTAAAAAGTTTTGTTATTTTTCCTATTTTTGGAAATATGATTTTTTTTATCTGCTTATTTCGTGCATTAATCTCTCATTGTATTGATACAATGCAGACTAAAACATTTATGACTATAACTTTTGAATGTATGGCAAATCATGAAAATTCAATAAATAAAAGCCAGACGGTTCAAATTCACTATATATATACATATATTAAATTATATTTATATAAAAAGAAAAATAAACATTACTTGCAAACTTTTGCTACTTCGAAATTTTCTGAAGTAGAATAACGTCGCACTTTTAATTCATTTTGAGAAATGGGAACGAAACTATGATAGGAACGTGTATTTTTTATGGTTCTCATATTTTTAAATATTATTGTTTTAAGCCATGATGACCGCGAGAAAGTCGTTTTATGACAATCTTCTCCTTCAAACATTCCAACTGAACAAGACTCCATTGTCGAAATAACTGAATTTTGAAGATGAAAATTGAATAAAAACTTAACTTCTTATGAGTGATATACAACGAATATTCATGAAAAGAAGACTAATAACTATTATCAGATCTCGGTCTCATAATAACTATTATGAGACCTTAATATATTTATATTTTAGCAATGTAATGCAAATAAGGCGTGTAAACACTGTAAACACGCCGAAAGGCATCGGTTATTCATTACACGGCTTAATTAAGAAATATTCGCAAGTGGTTTACAATTCTTGTCAGGTAACAGTGCATAGTCGAGTTTTCTACCCACATTAAATTTACAAAATAAGTTATTAACATTTTAAAAGATTAATTTGAACATAAAAAACATGAATAATAACCATATGATCAATTAAGATCCGATTTTTATTCATTGAATTAGGAAGTCATTTATTAAAGAAATAGCTAATAATAATGTATATAAAATAATAGTAATAATTCACATCTCTGCAATGCACGGTCAGGCAGGTGACAGTTTAGTTAGAGCTGGGAATGCCTGCTCCGTCGTCGAACCCCAATAGTTTCGCTGCAGGTTTGAATTTGTGACGTTTGCCTCGTATGCACATACTGGTGGCTTTAGGACAGAAGTGACATGGCGTGTAATGTAAGAGGGAGCGTCAGTGTCTACGACACGGATATCAAAAAGAGCCTCTCTCTGAGCATTCCATACGCCACGGCAAGATACGTCGCCGCGTAATCCAAGGTCACCTTCTGTGATTATGGGTTCTATTGTGACGTTGCTCCATGCTTGGTGACATAGTTCAGCAAATAGATCACGAACTTCGTTGTGTCGTCTTGAAATTAGCCCCCCAGTCATGCAGCAGAGAGCATGGTCGATATTAAATTGGCTGTTGCCACATCCATCACATGAGGGTGGCATTGGGTTTAGGGTTCTGTGATAGCGTATTGCCAGGGCGTCTCTGAATTATTGAGGGGACAAGTCGAGGTTATCTTTCTTCGTTGGTATAGTAGATAGCCAGGTGGAAGACTTTGTTTTCATTTTCAATGCGATTGATCTTTCTATAGCTCTTCTTTTGTTAGGGGGTAATTTGGCCAATATAGTGTCTAAAAGTTCGTTATCGCGAGCTTCTTTCATTGTTCGGCTTTCTTTGCGTGCGTCAATCAGGGATTTATTGTGTTGGGCTAGGTCTACATGTTGTGTCCCGATCAAAGCTGATGAGAGGATTGAACAGCCTTTTTTAGAGGTTTTGTAGCTCAAATTATTCTCGGTGAATGGATTGGATATTGCCAAGCCACCTTTATGTACGGGTAGGGAAAACAGAGCGGCTTCGTCGGCAGTGATGTCGCTACCCATCATAGTTGGCATGAAATCAGCCCGTAGTGCAAGTGTCAGTGGTTCTAAAAGTTCGTTAGAATCAGCGATTACACGTTGTAGGAATGACCATTTGAATTGGGCAGCTTTGGTAAGTGCTGTGTAAGCTGCTTGGGGGGAGTCCTTACAGACATGTGTTAGTTTCTCGATTATTGAAATAAATTGCTTCACTTTGTTTCTTATAAAGTCTTCTTTTCCCTTGCCTATGTAACTACCAAGGAAGGGTGAACCTGTGGCGATGGTAATGTTAGTTCCTTTAAAAATCTGCTGTGCTTTATTTTTGTCTGTTTCAGATACAATAAGGATTGTCTTTTTAGGTTGAGGGAGGTATCCATATGCCGGTCCTATGTTGCAGATCTGTTCCCACCATTTACGAAGGCTTTTGAAGTTTCCCTGGACCGATGAGTCATCAGCGTACCATGTCTGGAGTGTATTCTGTTCTTTTTTATTCATTTATAACACAAAATATTTTGTATCGATTTTTGTGAAAAGTAGTACTTTAGAAAAAATATATTACTTAAACAAGCAAAAAACACAAAACATTTGTAACTGAATCTAATCGTAATCAACAAAGATCTTGAACATATTTTCTGGATAAAATAAAAAAAATATTATTTTCTTCCACATGGGTTTTTTGGGGGTCAAACATGATCATTTTTCGAAATTCTCAATTTTCACGACTATTTTTCAGTTAAAAATTATTATTCTAAAACGATAATATTTATTTTACAGAATGAACAAAACAAGTACTTTATACTTCGAAGCGACTGGTAAATATTACACGATATTTCGTACTTAGGTCCGCTCAAAGTTCTAAGACACTCAATATTTAGGCGTCTTTCACACTCGCACCGCGTCCCGCTCCGGTGAACGAGACAGTGCTATACACATACGCGCTATCTCGCTCACACACCGTCGCTGCATGCGGAAACCGCATCAGTGTAATAACCACCTTAGTGCGAGATGGGATTCGAACCATTGATCTTCGGATTAAAAGTTTGCATGCCTCTTGCGCTTGGATACGTGACACAATTTAGATCAAAGCTACAAATTCTAGTAGGTATTGCTGATAGCCCTTTGACCTAGATTGTGTGCACTAGATCGAGGCATTCGAGTAAGCTTAGATGGTCAGCCTGCTTTTAACTAAATATGTCCTAGGTTTCGTGTCTTGTACAGTCGACGACAAAGATATGTTTACACATTTGTACCTTAGTCCCTTGTTATAAGGTACAAAAGTGTAAACATATCTTTGACGTCGACTGCACCTATATACTGCGTCAATAGAAACATTTAATAAATAAATAAATAAATATTATGAGACAATCTTACACAAATCAACCTAGTCCCACAGTAGACTCAATAAAACTTGTGTTGTGGGTACTAGGCGATGATATATATTAGGTAATAGATAGATACAGATAAATACTTAAATACATAGAAAACATCCATAACTCGGGAACAAATATCCGTGATAAACACACAAATAAATGCAATGACCAGGATTCGAACCCGGGACCTCCGGCTTCATAGGCAGGGTCACTACCGACTAGGCTAGGAGGCAGTTAAAAAAAATAGGAACAAAATATTATAAAAGAAATTCATTTTCACTGAAATATAAGTCATTAGCGGATATTTTTACTAAAAAGAAATATAAGACATTATAGAATAGAATAGAATAGAATAGAATAGAATAGAATATCATTTATTTCAGTGTAAGTACACAGTTATACAATACATACGAATTATGATTCTGAAATGTGACTAAAACGGTTGACGCATCGTATTGAAGCATAAGAAATCTAATTTTGAAAGCTATTTGACATCGATGACATAAATAATCCATCGTCACCTTTGACCTTTCCGATCCTGCTTATCAAAATTATACCAAAAGTGTGTCAGATTATATTTTTCGAATAGGCTCAGTTATATAAGGTAATGTCATCGACCCGTAACCACACTTCAGGAAACTGAAATGTCAGAGGTCATAGAAAAAGTTTCTTATTGCGTTGCCTCAAGATTTTCTCTTGCACAAGACGTTATATTTTCATAGTAAAGTTAAGTGCTTTACCTTTTTAATTTACTCGGAGTTTAGTGAAAATAATCTGGAGTAAGGGTGGGTTGCACCACGCATAAATAACGAAGTGATCAACGTTAAATATGGCGACGGAGCTGTCATCCCATAGAAAACTGTCAAACTTTTCATACAGGATGTTTTTATGGATGACGTTGGAGTTAACAGACGGTATGGTGTAACTGACCGTTTATCTAAAAAAGGGATGCGAAATAAAGTTCACACTCGTCATTCAGTTACGGTTTTGATTTTAATGGAATTTCGAGATTTAAATCATTTTCAACCGACTTCATGATTTTGAAGGAGGAGGTTAGAGCAATTCGTTGCAATGTTTTTTATTTGCTTTTTTTTTAAATGTATGTTCACCAATTATTCAAAGAAGGCTGGACCGATTTGGAAAATTCTTTTTTGGTTTGAAAAAGTATACTTCACAGTTGGTCCCATTGTAACCAGGTCAGGATCTGATGATGGGATCCTGGATAAATCGAGGGAACTCTTCAACTATTATAGGCACACTTATAGTGATTTGAGTATTTTTTACACCAGCTCGAGCATTTGCTGTTGGAAAGGTGGATGCTAAGTGAAGTCGATTCTTTTTGTGTTTAAAATTATGAAATAAATGAAATAATTACGTGTTTATTATTTTGACAAAAACGTGACTTAATCGCGTACACTTACTTTTATTATATTCCTGACGTTTCGAGCGTGGTCGCAGGCAGACTGGCGAGGAATTATATCAGCATCTCCTAGCTGCGCGGGTTTTCCGAACTACCCGCACTTGGTCTCATTCACGCTAGGGTTGTCACTTTGCCTACACATAACACTCACGACATCCGCTGGTTTGGAAATGCAAGTATTATCACGCTTACATTTGCTGATCACTGGATTCCTCGAAGACGATATCCCCTGTCCCACGTTCTGGTTGAAATTCTTATACTTCCTAATTTCAATAGCCTAAAGTAAGTCCCGTTGTTTGTCAAAATAATGAACTATTTATTTTGTCTGGAGAATGGAAATAAAATCTTGCAAGAAAAAATCGTTTGTTCTTTGGTCGAAAAAATCATCACTCACGCGAATCAAATTATCATGCAAAATGCGGTTTGCCAGATTCACATAAATTAAGGTTTATATTATTTTGCTCTATTTTGGCGGTTAAATTATTCACGATTAATACTTTTGCGTTGACAAACTATAAAGTATTAATTCCTTAATTTATTTAGCAAAATATTTTAAGATTACTCAATTTGAATTTTAAATTTAGATCCGCTCTGTAGTCTCTGTACTAAGAGAGGATTATAAGAAATAAATATTAAGGTTTATTGTCAATTTGGCGTCTGTAACCATACAGCATAAACAAATTAATAAATTATATGTATTTAGACAAACAAACTGAAATAATGTATTAAATAAATTTTATATAATAATAATAAATTATGCGGCAATATATTTTATTACTACAAAAAAAACTTTAAACACATGTTACAGTTTTATTTTATTTTCAAGTTTACGTGCTAAAATGTGTGCTCATAAAAAGTAAAAAAACACTCTGCACATGTAAAATGCCGGGACGAAACACGTGTGAACCAAACACTGAGCCGTCATAAAATCAGTTACCCTTTTTAAAAACTCGACAACAATCCCATCAAAACAGATACCGATGTTTATACTACCAAACTACTGATAAATTAAAACAAAAAAAATTGAAGTAGCATCTTGCTCCGATTTTTTGTTCACACGCATCCGAACAGGTTTCACTTTTTTAGATACCCGTTTTTATCCCATCACTAAATTGGAGCTTCGATTTCTGAATTTTAAAGTCGAGATTCGTTCGTCGTTTCGAGACTCAAGTGTTTTTCTTTTCTTTTTTAAGGCACAGGTGTGTGTCAGTATTCTTATAGGATTGAATCCTTGTCTCTTTTTCTGTTTAAGGCATTTCTTTGGCGGGAAACTGGTAAAAGTAATGGAATGTTCCGTGCCAGTGGATTTAATAAACTAAGTAATTTTATCGTTTATTTTGTGGTTGTGTCAACAATTTTATTTGTTGATTCTGATATTGATATCTTTAGACTCGTTTTGTTTTATTATCCAAAGTAGATTATTAATTTATTAATACAGTATATTGTAATATGTGTGCATATTTGTTTAGTAATGGAGGTTCAGTTTCAACTTTTGATTTATTTTTTACTTATCATGTTCTTTTTTAAATAATTTTAATATAAAGGTATCCATAACAATAAGTAAAAAGAAAAATTGAACTGGCTTTTATACGGAATAGTAAAAATAATATAGCTTTAGCTTGCTTTGCTACATTTTGTTTATTTGGATTTCTAAAACACTTCCAAGTCCAAAAATATGTATGTCTTACGAGCAACTAACTATACGGTTTCCTTAAATTTGTTGTAAGTACCTTAAATTACTACTACTACTACTAAAATGGTTATTTTAAAGATGATTTTGACTTATTTTGACTGAACTCCTTATTCATTGAAATTAAAATGACATTGAGGAAAAATGGTGTAATGTTTTTTTTTAAATATATACTCGTATTTGTTTAATAATATGATCATGTTATTTTTACTAGAAGTATAAAATGCGCAACCACTCATCAACCGTAAAGTTACAATGTATGTTTTTGAAAGAATCCTTTCAATTTGTTGGAGATTCAAGGAATCAAGCTATTGAGAGCTAAACACAGTAATATAAATGTCCGATTGCTCGTCACTGCCCTAGTACGGTCACGTCTGAAAATATGGATACATTTAATGTGACAAAAACATGTATCCAAAACTTTACGCCTTGGTAATGGAGTCGTGCCTACATATTTTTATCACATTAAATGTACCCATATTTTCAGACGTGACTGCACAAGGTTGCCTTTAAAAAGTCATCAAAAGCATTACCGTGTCAAACACTAATACCTTTACCTTAGGTAATGGTAAAGAGATTGTAGTGAGTGGTGACATACAAATTTACAAACAAACAGAAACATTAGAGCGGCGACATTTGTCGAAGGTCTTTCTGTCCATAACTTGGCGTGGGATCCGAAGGTGTCACGATTGTATTTATTTGTTTGATCTTATTGATTTGTATCACTGACTTTTGAATTGAAGTTTTATATTTATAATATAGTAGAGAAACACTGATAATTTTAGAGGTTTCTAATGTGATGTCGTAAATAAACACATTTTTTACGCCGATATTGCAAACGCTGGCAGAACCCTACGAGATAGATCAAAATAATGTACAACAGTATTGTACACCTTAAAAACGTCTACAAAAAAGTCCACGACGGTATATGTCTATCTCTGAGGGATAACCAACAATAACCATTTTTTTATCCCGTGCGAAGCCAGGTCGGGTTGCTAGTATATTATATAATCTAATCGTAGTTTAAATTAAAAGGTGTAAGAACCCTCTTTCATTATTTCATTATCAAAGTAAACTCTTGATATTTTATAATTATTCCGCCATTTTAAAAACTTCAAACTGAAGCACAGTGTAAAGTACACAAGTAACACAAAAAATGAAATTATTGAACCTCTCCATAAAATCTCACAGAATGGATAAGGCCGGTGAAAACTTTATGTAGAGGGTGCTGTTCCACATTACATACAACGAGAGAAAAAGACAAAAGACAAATCGTCCTTAACAATAATGAAACTAGATACAGTCTCTCTCGCAGCTACATGGACCAAGTGAAGGAAAAAGTAGGAGCCGTGTCGTATCAAAAGGTCAAGGAACTCGCGCAGGATAGGAATAGTTGGAAAATACTCCACCGACAAGAGGATAACTCTTAAATTGATGATGATACAGTCCGAAGGCTTTTCTTAGGGAAAATTCTTCCCCGTCGCTTTATTCTACCGCATTTAAATTTTAGAGTATTTCGGAAATCTGAGAATTTCCCGTAGAAACCAATCCTAGCCGAATCAGCGAGTCATTTTCTCTAAAATAAATAAAAACTACTTCTCGCCATACAAATTTAGCTCTTCTAAGGACCGTTGTTGGAAATATCATTGTGACCGTTACCTTCCTCATTAGTTGAGAAATGCGACCTATAATACAAGAGAACACTGACAGACAATGTGTCACAGATCGGTCGTAAGACAAATTTAACTCGTCACACTGTGGTTTGGCAGAAGAACTGTTTTACTCGTAAAAAAATTGTAAGCCGTTTCGTGAATAAACATTCTTTTTTTTTAAACTAATTTGGGGGCTTAGCCAAGATGACAATCGTTTGCAGAAAACGAAACGCAACGCTACACGCTCACTTTAAATCTTCCATATTAGTGTGATAGAGAGACAGATAGTTTCGATTCGTTTTCTACAAACTTGTTATCTTGGCTAAGCCCCCTGAAATGTAAACGCTTCGCCCATCTCAGTCGCTTGCGTGCTTGGTCAAAAAGGCGAAAGTTTGTGATCTATAGCTCATTAGTGATGAAGCTACCAACAAGTTTGCTACAGATGTCAGTAGGCTGCAAGGCCACGCCCACTTTGGCAGGTGCGCACGCGCCGGCTGCAGCGACACCTTTACTCGACTACATGATCAAGGTTAGGAGCATTATACGACAAATTTGATAGGCACGCGTGTTGCGAAAGGCGAATTGGAAAAAATAATTTGTTAGTCAAATTAATTTCATTAATTGCTAAGATTATCGGAGCACCGACGTTTGTATACGTGTTGCCTGCCTTTAATAGTTTTTAAGCATCTTTAGGCGGAATAATAAAATAAATAAATATTTGGGGACAACCCTACCCAAATCAACCTGACCCCAAATTAAGAAAAGCTTATACTATGGGTGCTAGGCAATGATACGCATACTGAGGTATATAAATACATACTTATACATAGATAAACAAAAAAGAACCGACTTCACTTAGGCTCCACCTTTCTAAAAGCAAATGCTCGAGCTAGTGTAAAAATACTCAAATCACTATAGGTATGCATATAATAGTTGAAGAGTTCCCTCGATTTCTCCAGGATCCCATCATCAGATCCTGACCTGCTGACAATGGAACCAAGTGTGAAGTATACTCTTTCAAACAAAAAAAGAATTTTCTAAATCGGTCCAGCCGTCTTCGAATAATCGGTGAACATACATATAAAAAAAAGCAAAGATCCTGACGAAATGAGAACCTCCACCTTCGAAATCTTGAAGTCGGTTGAAAACATTCATAACTCAGGAAAAAAGATTTGTTATAAATACACAAATTAATGCCCTTACCAGGGTTCGAACCCGGGAACTCCAGCTTCGTAGGCAGGGTCATTAGCAACTAGATATTAGGTTATGGAGACCGTTAAATTAAAATATAGTTTATGTATAAAAAAAATCATGAATTTAATCAAATTGCAAATACCTACTGCAACTGCACATTGATTATTTCTAAAAAAATTGTCTCAAATATCCCAAGATCTCATTTCATGCAAAAGCACTTACGTAAAAAAAAGCACTGGTATGCGAAATCGAACTTTCCGCACTCTTAATCTTATAATCTGAATGACGTGAGACCTTTTGTTAACGGTCTTTTAAGTAAATTAAAAATAATATATTTACATAATATTTTGATTCATTAACGAATATTTATGAATGAATGGTTTTTGTTTCGCTAAAAGATACAAGTTCGCAATTTTTGGCACAAAAACATGATTAACATAACATATATAAAATGTGAAATTAGTATCACATAATTGATTTTATTGTCTGTCTGTACGCCCACACATAAAATCAAGTTGAATGAAAAAAACCTTTCTCTAAGGCCAGAGAAAATTCGACCCTATATAATTGAAATAAAGACTTGGTTCGTCAATGCTTTGTGACAAGTAATTATTTAGTAAACCTGCCACATAGATAGTACGTAATATATCAAACCTGTTATTTATTACGATATTGTTAGCTTTGAAAATATCGGTAAAATAAAAATAAAAGTATACTTAACATATTTTTTGATATTTTATTTTAGGTTAGGTAAGAAAATATTGTTGATTAGATAACCATAATACAATACCCATTCAAATGTAAAAAAAAAATATGTAGTACAGTCACCATCAAATATATCGGAGCGGCCAGGGTACTCAAAAATATCTGAACATGCACTTTATCGCCTTGACAATAGAGCTTGTGTTCAGATATTTGTGATCACCTTGGCAGCTCCGATATATCTGATGGTGACTGTACCTACTTATTGAAAATAACTGAAGCCCAAAGCAATAAAATATCGTACCTAAAGGTTTTATTGAGGTCTTAAGGAAGCTTATAAAAGGTGAAACATATGAGTCGGTATAAATTGATTTTTCTTTAAGAAATTGACAAGCTACAAACTGAGTAAACTAATAGGCTATATGTTTATATGGATAAACGAATACTTAGAAATATAGAGAACATAAATATAGCTCGATCCGAATTCATACACATCGCACAATTTTTTACCGTCATTCGACTTTACCGTCAAGATATGAAATATTATATAGAGTAATGTTTATGTAACTGTTATGTAATAAGGGACCTTAAAATACGAGTGTGGTTTTATGAAACAAGCCACTGCACTTTCCGAGGAGGGCTGGATTTTCTGTACGTTACCAAAATAGATGTCGTTGAATTTTCATACATTTTTACAACACTGACACAGATAATACACTGACGTTACATTACTGGTTGCAATAATGGTGGTAATTACATACGGTTTCCGAACGCAGAATAGAGGATTTATGATATGGGTGTAAATAAAAAATATAAAAATATGTATTCTATATTATACGATATACTGCGGTACAGTTATTAACAAAAGTTTCTAAGCGGTGACGTGTTCATAATAACCTATACACACTCTTTGTTTAACAATAAAGTCGTGCTTAGATCATTTTGAAGACCACATCCGTTTAGCTACAGCTGTTATATGTAAGTATTTTATTAAGTAATGGAAGTGCCTTATCAATGCAGCCATACGAATAACATTTGATCCTTATTTAATGACATCCTTAACAATACTCACGATTTCTCAGTAAAATGAATCAACCATAGAACCATGTCAAAGTTACATTTAAAATCAATTTATATTAGGATCTCTGCTATGTATCAATGTGACAAAGTTCCTTCAAGATCTACAGGTTTTCTGTGTAAGATGAATATTATTTAGTCATTACAGTCTTACTAAGGACACGGCATTCATTCATAAAACCGAGGCTTCACTCAAAACTAGGTCTCACTTTTTTCGAATCCGGTAGCAAACGTGAATCACCGCTCTCTTTCTAGCATACGCTATGTTTTATGTCTGTCTCTTTCGCTGCGTCCGCGCTGACGCGAAGACAAATTAAGTGACGCCATCTTCTTTTTTATTTGGCAAGGTTTTTAGGGATGGACGTGGTATCGATATCGTTTGTTGTAAGGATTTTATTACTGACTTGTTAAACTTTATCAAAATCCGAATGCAGTAAGTAACAGAATCATACAATATTTATTTAAGCAACTATAAATATAATAATATTAATATATTACTTAAAAAAATAAAATAGACCTGTATTAATTAAAACGGGTCCTGCCTGCAACATGCTATTAAAGATTCTGGCAGCGTTTCCTCGCTAGATTGCTCCTAGAAGATAGTTCGTTTATTATTTGTAGTTTCTCAAAAAATCTAGATCGACTGAGTACTTAATTTGCAACGATACTTTAAATCTTAACCAATTTTCAGCTTTTCCGCATTGAAGCTAGTTTTTAACTGGCCGCCTCGGTTTCTTCGGAAATGTCATTTTCCAATTTTTTTCAAAATTTGTTTCCAATTTATTGTTGTTGTGGTTTGATCGTTAGAACCGCCGCCTACAATCTTTCTGCTTGGCCCTAAGGTTGACTGATAGAGAATGCCACATGGCATTAAGTTCGCCTTTTGTACGATAAGCTTTATTTTTGTGCGATAAAGATTAAACAAATAAATAAACTAGTATTTCTATTTTCGATTTTTTTTTCAATACCTAAATATGAGTTTATACTCACCCACATGATTGTGTTTAACGCATTTTTACTTTTACTTATTAATAAGATTATATTTATTTATAAGATTAATTCTGCAATCATTTATAAGAATCTTAGCTTAATGAATGAATACCTATATTCATTCATTAAGCTAAGATTCGTACGACGTTCATACGACATATTTTTTGTTTTTACATTTTGATTGTTACTTAGCTAAGCTTATAATTATACGAATTCCGGTATCAAAAAAGAATGTCCAAAAAAGCGATTTTGATGCGTTTATTTATCTCAGCAGAGTGTGCACATCACTACACACGTACATGTTATCGATAGTTGAAGCCCCTAATTTGTCGACAAAAACTTAATGTCGTCACATCCGATTCACCCTGAGAAAGGATGTCGTGCAATTAGAGTTGGGATCAGACTTGTTCAAAGTTAGGTTATGTGGTGTTTACACGCGATTTATAAAGTTAACTTTTGAAAACTTGACCTAAGGGAATACAGTTTAGAATGCAGAAATTGAGAATATTTTGTACTCATTTAACTGTATATATTATTCCATATTTTAATAAGGTGTTCATAGTTTTACTATCTTTCTTTGTTTTTTGAAATACTTGCTTTAAAATATTGGTAATTATAGACTGAGAACTAGCTTAAAAAATATATAGGTTCACATTTACGAAACATCGTAGCTCTAAAATATATAAGCACGGAGAGTCTAGTCTGGGAGTAAACCCTTGTTCTTACTCCCAGACCTCTGGCAGCTTTTCATAGGTGTAGTCAATTTTATATTGAAATGGCTGTAGTAGCCCTATCTTAAACGTCATTATAAAAATACAACTTGACCGGTAAACTATAGAAATGCTAATTGAAATCAATGCTCTTACAATTATTCGAATTATTAGTTTCGATATTTATTCACTTAATTTCATCAGCGTAGAAATGCAGCAAGTATTATAGGCACATTTGCGCCGGGTGCGGCAAAATGTGTTATTTATTTTCTACACCTATTTTATTATTAATTGTACCGTTGTATATAATGAATGAATAAATCAATATTTCATTAATGTAATTCGGCTAATACCTATGTAATACAAATATGTAGATACAAATCCAACATGTAATTTCCCTGTCAATTTTTATCGCTGGCGCATTAAAAACTGCAACATGCAGTAAAAGAACATTCGATAATGACTTCTATTAAAGAAATCGAACACGATAATTACTCCATTAAACTAGACATTGGCACATTATTAAAATCTTAAATAATATTCAATGTATTTTAATCCTTATTGCTTTTAAAATAAGAACGCATTATGAATATGTTTCTACTTTCGCAATTAGAAAAAGTGCCCCATCACACAAAGCCGTAATAACCATCGGTAAATTCTTTCAATTATATACCGTATGCTAAAGCAATAAGTTACAAATTCAAAGTGTGCTTTTAATGGCAGTTATTTCTGTTTAGCGTGATGGAACAGTATAGGTCGACAATGCATATAAATAAAGAAGACTACTAGTTCTGGGGCCATAAAGGTTAAAATTTATCATATTTCTTACTTAATGCTGAAGTGCTAATTTTGGAAATCTTAAAAACATAATTCTTAAAGGTCCTAGCCCGCCGTAACAAACGGGTTGCCTAGAAACAAATTGAAAAATCTTTACTTAGGGCCTAATAGAACTTATTTTTATCTTGAAAATGGAAACAAGATAAGGAATAAAAGTCTCAATAAACCTTATACCTAAATAAAAATAGTGCGTAGTGTAGTGCTATTTAGTTAATCAAAGAAAATCCGTTATAGCAACCAAAAATTTAAACTTTATTAGAAGATATTTGAAGTATTTGAATGCAGTTTTATTCGTCTTACTAATGCACATTATTATTTCTTAAAACATATTTTCAATCTGTTGTAGTTTTAGGCCTCTTCACAGTAGTATTTTTTTGTATCGTACCCTGTTTATGGTTACGGCCAGTCAGATCCTTTTAGGCTTATGTTTTTATGAACGACCGAGATCTACAACACTATGAAAGCAAATCGGTAGAAAAATTGATAAGTTTAGACCCCCCAAGCCTCAGTACTAGTCTTCTTTACATGCATTTTCGTTCTTATAAACGTGCTATATATTCCACATTTTGTAAAACAGTTGAACTCCATTTACTCGTATTCCTTGTAATAAAACTATGCATCGGAACTAGCTATTTAAATGCGAGCTTTTTGCTCAAAGGTCATGTGCACACGTTATATTAGCATAATGTAATTATATGCATATTCTTGGCGGTGACTCCGAATGGGTTAGCTTACTTTTGCTCGTTTTTCCATGTTCCATTCTGTCTTGTGAGTTTTGAAATTAGATAGGACATAATACTTACATAATTAGTAGTTTTAGCACAAAAGTATTGTTTTTAACTGTATGAATGCTTATTAAACTGTGTTTTGGTACAGAATTCATCCTAACTTATCTTAGTATGTAAACAAACACTTCTCAAAAACATTATCACACTCTTCTCTGGAATTATCACTTATAATGTACTCAAAGAAACTCACAACGTATTAAATTAAACCAAGTAACAGGTTGGGGATTAATGTTACTCTACGTCCGTAGGAAACACCTTAACAACCCTACACGTGATCCCTAGGTGGTGCTAAAAGAGTAACAAACTTGGCAGCTGCATTGTCCCATATGGACCTCGCAGCACTTACTAGATTCTCTTTATCATCTGCTTTCCCACAACTACTACCCCAGGGTAGAAATGCCTATCTATATTTCTTATAAAAATTCCTTCAATAATCTAAGAAACGCACGAAAAACTTCAAAAATAATTGACATTACGAGTTCTAGATTGACACAAGTTTGTTTACCTTATAAGACAAGTAAGGATATATTAAGTATAATCATTTAGTTTAGAGTAGGTTACCAATCAATGGCTTTGAACCTAAAACTGAAACCGATGAACTGCTCGTTTGCCCCATATGATATTAAATAAAAACCGGCCAAATGCGTGTCGGACCACGCATAATCATCAAAATGTCGTATTTGCCTATCGAAGATGTTTTTTGGAGATAACTCGAAAACCCTTCAATTGTTAATGTTCCAAATTATTTTCATTGATATAAACTCTATTAACAACCGAAAGTGATGTACCTTTGGCTTGAAAATGTCACATGTTTGTTAGTGTCAATATTTTGTTGTGTATCCCTCTATTTTCTATTTTTAGCTGTAATATATGTACAGATGTATTTTCTCAATTTTTTAACCGACTTCAATTTCATAGAAGGAGGAGGTTCTGTATTCGGTTTGGGCTTTTTTTTATGTATGTTCACCGATTACTCCGAGACGCGTGGTCCAATTTGAATAATTCTTTTTTTGTATGAAAGGGTCTACTTCCAAGGTGGTCCCATATCAATCTGGTGCTGTTCTGATGATGGGATCTATGAGGAATTGAGGGAACTCCTCAATTTTTATAGGCATACGTATGGTGATTTGGGTGTTTTCTTAAGCAACTCGAGGATTTTCTGTCGAAATCCACCAATTTGATGAAGTGAACCTAATGATGCTGGCTGTTTTGATGATAATGATGATGTTTTTTTTTTAAATGTAGGATGTTTAGCGATTACTACGAGACCCGTGGTCCGATTTCAGGAATTATTTTTTGTCTGAAAGGAACTACCTCGGAAATGGTTCCACATAAATCTGGTGCTGTTCTGATGATGGGATCTATGAGGATTTGAGGGAACTCCTTAATTTTTAAAGGCACATGTATGGTGATTTAGGTGTTTTTTTAAGCAACGCGAAGATTTTCTCTCGAAATCCACCAATTTGATGAAGTGAACCTCATGATGATGGTTGTTTTGATGATAATGATGATGTTTTTTTTAATGTAGGATGTTCAGCGATTACTCCGGGACCCGTGGTCCGATTTCAGGAATTCTTTTTTGTTTGAAAGGAACTACCTTTGAGATGGTTCCACATTAATCTGGTGCTGTTCTGATGATAGGATCCATGAGGAATTGAGGGAACTCCTCAATTTTTAATGGCACATGTATGGCGATTTGGTTGTTTTTTTTAAGCAACTCAAGCATTTCCTCTCGAAAACCACTAATTTGATGGAGTGGACCTAATGATAAAGGGCACATATGATAAGTGGAACTTTCCTAACATTGAATACGTATCATGAACTTTTTCTTATATATCCTCACCGATTTTTGCGAGATCCGTTGTCCGATTATGATAAATATATAACCACTAAAAATGGAAAAATAAAAACTTTTTACAAAAGAAAGATAAACCGACTTCAAAAAGGATAAAATAAATTATTATATTATTTATATGCGTTACAAACTGATATGTTTGAAGTCGGTGCCATGCCAAAAAGTTACAATACCGGTCAAATCAGCTTCAAGTCTGAAAATCACATAACATTTCGATTCCTACTTATATTGAAAAGGTGAATGTGAATCTATCTGTTATATTTTCACGTCTAAACTACTAATCCAATTTTGATGAAATGTGGTACCCATCTATATATACACGTCTACTTTGTCAATAATCAGAAAAAGGCGGCAAATTAAAAAAAAATATATAATCACGTATGGTTAACCTTCCATAGAAAATTTAAATATCGCGCCTTTTTCTACTGAAAAGGTGGGTCCCACACACCCAGTGTGTCTGAGTATAGAAAGATCAATCTAGCCATTGAATTCCTTTACACTTCGATACTACACCTTAGATGAAGTAGGATAAATAATTCAAACCGAAGCACGGGCTCCATTCGAGATATGGTTAGTCCGAAAACTAGTAAAAAAGTTTATTAACAAACATCATCAGACGCATGATTATACTTTCTTTCTGTACTTGAATGAAAACCTACGTGCAGTGAATACCGTATCAGAATAGTTCTATAGTATGAAGAACAATTCACTGAACACATACGCCTCGTTCGTATTAACTGTTTTGTGATTTTCCGACTTGAAGCTGATTTGACCGGTATTGTAACTTTTTGGCTTGGCACCGACTTCAAAAATATCAGTTTGTAACGCATATAAATAATATAATAATTTATTTTATCCTTTTTGAAGTCGGTTTATCTTTTGTTTGTAAAAAGTTTTAAATCATATTTTTTTGGAGCTCCGGTTCAGAAGGTACATGGGTGGCACAACTTGTTTTACTTTGGGGGTGATCATTTCTAAAAACGATCATTGATTCAAAAAAAATTCAAAGAAACCTCAATGTTATTTTTAAATACCCATAGATTCATGTGCAACTTGTAGGTATTTGGTAAGAAAAATTTGACAATTAGTTACACCTATGGAGTGCCCCGCCTAAAAATATTTTATCCAGCAATTTTACTACAAAACTAAGTGGCGGCATACACAATATACCTAATGTTAAAATTGTATTTAGATACGTCTTATACTCCCGAGTAAAATGGCTGTGACATGGACGGACGGGCGGACAGATGGACATTACGATACTCTGTTTCCGTTTTTGCCATTTTGGCTACGGAACTCTAAAAACCAACAACAACAACTGCATTTTGTTTTGGCTCCATACAAATTTACATACTTTTGTCTGTGGCGTATGGATTCGACATTATAAAAGATATTGTAATTTTTTTAATGACAGGCATTACGTATAGTTTCGTGTGTTTATTCTTTTTTTCACCGTGTTTAAATATTAATTGCCATTGTGCAATTAAGTAACTAACATTAAAACATTCACATTTCTATATTAGGTAGACAAAGCAACATGTCCAATGCTTACATCATAGTAAGTAACGTGTGATAGTTTCACAAAAAGCTTACTTATGCAAACATGCAAATGTATGGAAGGCGCTATAAATGAGCTCTAATAGGCGGCCTGAATAGATTAGTTCTGGGAAACGATATTGGAGAACAGCTACATTTCTTACTAAGACTCTGAACCATGTTAATATAAGGAAACTAAGCGAACGTTCTCCTCGCAAATTATTTTAATTTCTATTTGAATGTGTAGATATACTAGCTTGTATGACGACTACTACATAATGAAGGGCTTAATGCCAGTAGTAGTCAAGTGTAGATTTATAATAATATCACACAAGTGTTTTAATGCGTACAATTACATACATTACTTTATCTACACACATATTATAACTCCTCAACGTTTTTAGATTCTTTAGAATGACGGCCATTGCACCTCCATGGCCAACTAGATTACAAATCATGACCAACTAGATTGTAATAAATACCAATACTTTAATTTACATTCAAATCTCGAACATTATGGAATCGCCGATTCCAGAAGGAATCGGGATACCAGAGGCCGTTCGAAATTTGAATGTAATTAAGGTATTGGTCATCGATATCGTAATAGTAGTTTGAGTAACTGTTACGTAATAAGGTGTTTTAAGGCCTAATTACGTACAGTTACATACACTGCTTTATCTACACACATATTATAAATCCTAAAATGAAGTGTTCAAAAACCATTAGAATGAACGCCATTGCACCGCCATGACCAACTCGATTGTGCCGGCGGTCGGGCGGGCGCGTGCCGGCGGTCGGAGAGAAGAGCAGATTTTCATTACGTTACCGTAGGTAATGAATTTTCATACGTTTTAACCACACTGTCACAGATGATACACTGATGTTATGTTACTGGTTGCAATAATGGTGGTAATTACATACGGTTTTCGAACGCGGAATAGAGGATTTATGATATTGGTGAAGATAAAGTAAAGTGTGCGATGCATCACAAATACCGTTTTTTTTTTAATATAGACCGTTAGCTTATCGTTTCTGAACATACGAGTATTATAGGGAAGTTATAATATGGGTGTAGATAAAACAAGTCATTAAACTTACTGGAGTTAATTTAAACTTTATTGCATATATCATTTTGTTACTGGGTAGAGAAGTTTTGTATGTAAGTATTTATGTACATTTATCTATTATATTATGTGGTCGTCTACTATACAGGTGGCTAAAAAATAACTCTATTCCCGTTGGCTGTAAAGTTTTGGGACCCACCCAAACCTCCATAGA
Source organism: Pammene aurita (assembly GCA_947086415.1). Lineage (NCBI taxonomy): Eukaryota > Metazoa > Arthropoda > Insecta > Lepidoptera > Tortricidae > Pammene > Pammene aurita. The sequence goes on along the minus strand of OX352314.1, from coordinate 4,049,985 downwards.
TGGATTTGGAACCTCTCAGATTGATTTGATTTTTGGAAGGGACCGATGACCAAACAACAAAGAACAGCTCGATTTAAAAAAAAATGTACCGTTATGTGTGTTAATATCTATAATAAAATACTTAAAAATTTTAAAGAAGTGCCACTAAACCATTTAAATAAAAAACTACGCGAGTGGCTCTTAGAAAAACGATTTTATAAAGTAAATGACTTTCTAGAACTGTATTAGAAAATAAGTTATTAGGACGATATGAAAATTAGTTGACTTGTTAACCATACATAATAAGATTTCTGAATTAAGTATCAATGCATGTATATATGTTAATAACTAGGTTTAAGTCTTTTATAAATATTTTGCATGCTATAAACTAAAGCCGATTAAGGTGTGCACATATATTTTTTTTTGTTAAAACATCTTTTTCTTGCAAAATAAATGATTTGATTTGATTTGAATTGATGCTCAATGGCCATTCAAAAATCCAAAAATCAAATCAATCTGAGAGGTTCCAAATCCATCTAGGGAGGTTTTGTTGGGTCCCAAAACCTTACGGTCAACGGGAATAGAGTTCTTTTTAGCCACTCTGTATCTCAAGCCTTATTATTATCATTATTTTTACAAGCTTTTATTTAACTAAACAGTAGTAAAAATGTTTGTCAGTTAGTTCGTTTTCATCAGAAAAAAAGTAAGTGTATGTATTGTGGTTGTCCCGTTTTTGTCAAAAGAATAGATGACTTTTGCAAGTACAGTCGGCGTTAAAAGCTTGTATTAAATAATTTTAAACAAAAAAGAACCGAATTCACTCAGCATACTGCACCTTTACAAGAGCAAATGCTCGAACTACTATAAAATACTGAAAGCACTTTAGGTGTGCTTATAATATTTGAAGAGTTCCCTCGATTTTACCAGGATACCATTATCAGATCTTGACCTGGTAACAATGGGACCAACTGAGGAATTTTCTAAATCGGTCCAGCCGTCTTCGAATAATATATTTTTGATTCTATTTATGACGTGATGACACTGCGATACTTTCGAAACTTTTACTTACATACACATACATGGACACTTACTTATATAGCAACATACTATACAGGTTAAATTTAACGTTAATCCACGTTACCCTTCACAAAACCTCTAAGATCCAACGCTTCCGTTTTTTGCCACCCCTGCGCCTGCACCTGTTCTTTTTTAAATGCACCAACCGGTTTATAGGTTAGTGTTTTATCGAAGGGCATCTTTCACTGTCTTTACTCAACTAACGAAAGAAGGGTAATGTTTTTGAGATTCGGTTTTTTAATCACTGGCATACAAGCCTGATTATATTACCAATAGAGCTTGCAATTCCGGTATTTTTTTATGGCCAACTCCGGTATTCCGGAATTGGACATACAAATCAGGTATTTTTTTGGCCAACTTCGGTATTCCGGAATTGGCCATACAAATCTGGTATTTTTTTATGGCCAACTTCGGTATTCCGGAATTGGCCATACAAATCTGGTTTTTTTTTATGGCCAACTCCATTATTCCGGAATTGGGCATACAAAAAATACCGGAATAGCAAGCCGTAATTACCAACGATACGTAATGGAATAATTTGCCACCAAATTCATCAAACTTTTCATTTATATGTGACGTTTACAAGTCAAAGGTGCTTACATAGTTAGTTAGTTTAGGACCTTTTGCAGTGCCCTCACAGGGTTGTGTTGAGACACGTAATTCATAAGACCAAATGTACACGCAAAGCAAGAAATAAATGAATATGAATATGGATACATCATAGTTGGTTGTCATTAAGGCGATACTGGCATAAAAAAACATTTAAAAATAAACTCTATTAACAACCTATAGTGATGTTCCTTTGGCTTGAAAATATCACATATTTTTTTAATTCAATTTATTTTTTGTGCATCCCTCTACTTTCTATTTTTAGCTGTATGTTAGATAGTCATTTAAATTCCAAATTCCAAAATGTCTTTTTTTTTACTTGCCCGTTTGTAACACCGCTCACAATCTCCCTGCTTTGTTTTAAGGTTGACTTTTTAGATAATGCCTTTTGACATTAAGTCCGCCTTTTGTACGTTAAGGTTTTCTTTTGTGCAGTGAAGTTTAAATAAATAACATTTTATAAAGGCCTGTCTACACTACACGTTGAAAGCGTAAACAGCAGTATTTTCTAAGGGCCTGACTACACCACACGCGGTAAACAGTAAGCATATGTTATATAACAGTACAATAACTACAATAGTATAAACGGGCCGCAGCTTGGGCCGCAGGTGCCGACAATGCCAACGGACGTACACATACGGACAACCGCACGAATACACACTGTATATTTGTATTATCTGTTAAGTAAAGTAAATTTATTAATACCAAACACAATGTCGGGGCATTCTACCTCTGTACTAGACATCAGCTGACTGACCGACGGCTGACTGACATACGCTTTTGGAACGAGTAACTTTAAATTCAAAATCGACCCGAAAAAGAAAATTACCAGAATACAGATACAAAGTCGACGACAGATAGTTTTTTTTATACCACTTCCAGGCTGCGTAGCCCACGTGCCAATCGTTAACGCTCCGTAGCGAACGAAACGCAACTGTCACTTTCGCACTAATGTGGAAAAGTGATAAAGAGAGTTGACTACAATACGCTACGGAGCGTTTACGTTTAGCACGATGGCAACACACCCAGACGGTTCATACAATGTATATAGAATTTATAGAGGTAATCCGTTGTGCTCCAAACTAGGCCTGTATCTTGGAGTGCACCATATGAACCATACACCATATATGAAGCTGCAATCGTACAGTATTTAGAAAAAGCTATAGTAAGTTATTTGCTGCTGTATATCTAATATTAAATCCACTAACATTTCAATTAAAAATTGTTTACTTAATGTGATATTAACATCTGGGCTTAACCGTTTTTAAATTAATCGATTAATAAAATAATTTTAAACAAAAAAGAACCGACTTCACTTAGCCACCACGTTTCCAAAAGCAAATGCTGGAGCTGCTGTAAAAAATACTCAAATCACTATAGGTGTGCCTATAATAGTTGAAGAGTTCCCTCTTTTTCTTTAGGATCCCATCATCAGATCCTGACCTGATTACAATGGGACCAACTGTGAAGTATACTCTTACAAACAAAAAAAGAATTTTACAAATCGGTCCAGCCGTCTTCGAATAATCGGTAAACATACATTAGAATTACCCTACTTTGCGTAGCGCAGTCGGGTAAAAAATAGCAAAAACAAAATTTCCGATGAATTGAAAACCTCTTCGAAATCTAGAAATCGATTGATAACTTTATTTTCAGGCAACTAAGGGCCGATGGCCGATACACAAATGGTTAAAGCGAGCATACTCGTACAGGTATTGCAAAGCTAGTTAAAACTTGACAGATAGTTTTTACCCGTTTGAAATTCTACCTTAGCGCGAACAAAATAAAATCGATATTTAAATCACGGCACCAAATAGTGTAATGCTTGTAATGTTGACTTTATGAACGGGACAACAAGGTAGAAAATCAAATGTATAAAAATCATGTGTCAATCGTAAACTAAAGATGATCGCAGTGTACACCTAACTGGTATTACACATAATAAAATCTAGATCTATTATTTTGTCACGACTGGTTTTCTCTATCATGATTTCTCAAAGCAATGATTTGTTCCAGGCAAATATGTATATATATGGCGCATAAAGTACTCGATTAAAGTAAAATGTCCTTTTTTCCATTCCAAACACCGTTTAGATTGTCCCCCACTGTAATCGCCACCTGTCCCATTGGAAATGTATTCTTCGACAAAACGTCTTCTTTCGTTCGACCACAACTTACAAAAACATCGCATTGTATCAAATGCACTGCCGCTTTCTTATGGAACTCACTAGTTGAGTTTCTAATAGTAGCAGCAGTGGATACATTTTTAGTCAAATAATGGCAAGTAGATATGTATTTTGTATTAAGGTGTGGTTTTGGTCGATACGTTGAAGAAAAGGAACTTTTAATGATCCCCGTATGGCGAAGTTCATATTCACTTTACTTTTAATGGCGAAAGGTAATTTTACTAGTATGTTGGCGGCCATGACATATTGAAGTGCTAAATGACTTTCCTTTTATGGAGTTTTATCACCTGCTTTTTATTAAACAATATGTAAATATTTTGTTCAGATATATTCCTAGACTAGGCGATATTAATTACATTGTACAGGGACTATGCTATGTATATTATTATTAATAAAAAATAATAAAAATCTGAATGCAAAATATGTGTACTTTTAGGTAAACTTTGTACAGATTAAATATTCGAGTTATTATAAGTCAAGGCCTTCTAGTCTAATCGGTAGTGACCCTGCCTATAAAGCAGGAGGTCCCGGGTTCGAATCCTGGTCAGGGCATCTATTTGTGTGTTATCGCGGATATTTGTTCCCGAGTTATGAATGTTTTTCTTTATGTATTTATTATATAAATCGTATCCTATTACTCACAACACAAGCCTTATTGAGCTTACTGTGGGACTAGGTTGATTTTGGTAATATTGTCCCATAATATTTATTTATTTATTTACAAGTGTAAGCGCCGGTCGTTCTACAAATGGTAAGTACCTTTTAGTCTTGCTAAATTATCACATAAATATTACGATCGACGTTGAACCGTATCTTAATGTGATTTAAATTTAGAATACGGCCCATGGTTGTTTCTGTATTTACAAGCTTTTATTTAGTGACAAGATACAAAGTTGAACGTATGTAATATAGTAACTTACGTAGCAATATGTGAATACGAGCGAGACGGAGGATCATTTTGACAATTACTACAGTCATTACGGGCGGCTAGTATGGGGAATTAGAAATCTATATATATATATATATATATATAACGCAAAGGTTAACTGTAAACTGACTGACATAGTGATCTATCAACGCACAGTCCAAACCGCTGGTTCTAGAGATTCCAAATTTGGCACGTAGGTTCCTTATAAGGTCTAGGGGTGCGCTAAGAAAGGATTTTCCAAAATTCATCCCCTAAGGGTGAAATGGGGGTCCAAAGTTTGTATGGGGAAACAAGATCAGTTAGTCTATTTTATTCGAAACTTCACAGAAGTATTCCTAACAATAAATGAGTAAATACGTGTTGCAGGTTTTTTGAGAATTCAACCCCTAAAAGGGGGAAATGTGGTCAAAAAGTCTGAAAATCAACATGGGTATTGTTTCTATGGTTTATCGGGTCGTTGATTACGAAAACAACAACGATTTTAAAATCCGACGTGGCGGACGTGAAATACCATCTCCCCTGTTAGGGTACAAATGGGGTTGAAATGTGTAAATATCCATATGGGTGTCGTTTTTGTGATTTTTTGGGACGTTAATTAAGAAAATGGCATCGATTTTGAAATTGAATATTGTGGACATGAAAATTCTTGAAAGTATTTGTGCCAAATTGCAATCTTCTTCTAAATATATAAAAGAAGAAACTGACTGACATATCAACGCACAGCCCAAACCGCTGGTTCTAGAGATTCCAAATGTGGTACGTAGGCTCCTTATAAGGCATAGGGATGCACTAAGAATTTTTTTTTTTTAAATTTACCTCCTAAGGGGGGAAATGGGGTTCAAAGTTTGTATGGGAAACGAGATTAGTTCAACTATTTTATTCGAAACTTTACAGGAGTATTCCTAACGATAAATGAGAAAACATGTGTTTCAGCTTTTTTGAGAATTCAACCCATTATGGGGAAATGTGGTGACAAAATTTAAATATCAACATGGGTATTGTTTCTATGGTTTATCGGGTCGCTGATTACGAAATCAACACTTAAGGGGGTGAAATGGGGGTTGATAGTTTGTATGGGGAATTTTTAAACGTTGAACCAATTTAGATGAAACTTGGTATAGAGATAGTTTGTGTACCGGGAAACGACATGGGACAGTTTTTATCTCGAAAATCGATCTTTAAGGGGGTGAAATGGGGGTTGGAGGTTTGTATGGAGATTTTTTTACCGCGAACCGATTTAGATAATTTTGTTGTGGATATAGTTTGAGTCCCAGGAAATAATATAGAATATTTTTTAAGCCTAAAATCAATCTTAGAGGGGTATAAAACATGTTGGTAGTTTGTATGGCGAATTATTAACCGCTGAACAGACGATTGAAATGAAACTTGGTACATATTATATAGATTGAGTCGCGGTAAATAATATAGGATAGTTTTTATCTCGAAAATCAACCCTCTAGGGGGTGAAACGGGGGTTGAAAGTTTGTATGGGAAATTAATAACCGTTGAACCTATTTAGATGATTTGGTATGGAGATATTTTGCGTTCTGGGGAAGGATATGTAATAGTTGTTATCCCAGAAGTCATTCCTTAAGCGGGTAAAAAGGAGGGTGGATTACTAATTCCACGCAAATGAAGTCGCGGGGAAAAGCTTCTATTCAAGAGTAGAAATCTGTATTAATCATAATCTCTCAGTAGTAAGTCGTTGATGGCGTAACAATTAAACAATTATTGCAATAATTTCTTTAAAATAAAAAATGAGGGAACCGCCGTCTTCAAAACGTGGTATACCGAAACCTCCAGAATGTAACGAATAATTTTCCGAAAACCGCTTCTAAATCGGTTCAGCGAAACGCAAGATGATCGCGGACAAACATACATTCCTACATACAAACATACGAGTCGAACTGAGAACCTCCTTTTTTAGTACTTTTAGTACGCGGGCGAAGCCGCGGGAACAAGCTAGTAATTAATAATAGCCAATATTTTTAGTGTAACGGATATATCATAATACTAGTCTTATTTATGCAATGAAATCCTACAAAATATCGTTATTCGCTAACCGCCACTAATATGTACACACATATTACAAGCGTTTTTCTTGTAGGATTTTAATGAATATATCGTTTCTAAGTCTTTTGAAATGTGCAAGAACAAACTACCACTTATTACTATTTGTTTCTAACGAATAAGGATATATATATATCGCCCGCTCCGTACATTTTGTAAGTTATGTGCTTTTACATGGACACGGTTTCTTGTTTTTTGCTTTCAACAGAAAGACGACTTAAATATCTTCATGTTTACAAATAAAAATAATTGAAATTATTGTAAATAAAAATATACTAGATTTTTATATATATTTTTTTTCCTATTTAACTACTTCCGGGTAATAGGTTTGTAGGATTTTTGCATATTATCTATAAATATCCCGTAAGAATGAAATATGAAAAAATCAGGCTATTATAAATTAATGTTTGACGCAACCGTATCTTTACTGTATTAAATAGCTAGTATGTCGAAAGTCTCGAAAAAAAGCATTTGGATTTACAAAGTCGCATTTGCCATAATAATGTCATCAGAATATGCAAGTGCCTAATCAATTCTTTTTACAAGTTTTTTTTTAGCACAAGCTTTCATTTAACATGTCGTGTTTAGTATGTATGTAAGATTTTAATCTTCTTTAGTAGTCGGAGGACTTAAAATTGGTAATGGATTTGTAAGGTGGAAGACCATATAATACCTACTATAATGACACCGAGATGACCTGATGATGAACCAGGGTAGGTCAAAGGAATTCTGTGATAAACATTATTATTATTAATAAGCCTTTTATTCCATATTTTAAGGTTACATTTCAAGTACAAATTTATTTTATTTAGTGTACAATGTGGATCGCTTATTGGGTGTAAGCCTCCTTCATCTTCTTCCAGCGTTTCCTGTCATTTCCTAGTGAAATTTATTTATCTTATGGCTACATGTCACTGGATGTAGATAGGCATTTCTTCCCTGGGGTAGTGATAGCGGAAAAGCAGGTGATAAAGAAAATCCAGTGAGTGCTGCGAGGTCAAGATGGGACAGTGCAGCTGCCAAGTTAGTGAGGAACTTGTCTTTTGTGATTTTGTTTAGTGTTCCCCTTGCGAGGCCTATCTTCCCGCAGCTCGGCCTTCCTCCTCGCATGCTGGCTCGGTCTTGGCCGCTTCGGGCCTTCGGCCTTACGCGTTAGTTACATACAACAACATAATGGGTTTGAATTTGTTAAAATATCGATAAGTAGATATGATTTATTTCTAAATTTAAATCTAAGTATAGTGGTAATTTTTTAAGACGTCAGAATCTTACTAAGGAATTCTACCGACAATACTGACATCTTAAAAAAAACGTACTATACTGTCGGCGTTAAACATAAACTAATTAACCCAAGACCTCGCATAGCCGGGCGACCCCCGCTGCCAGACTTCAGGTAATATCACTCTACAGTGAGACACTAATTATTGGAAGTGACAGTAAACTTAGTACGTCTCCATGGCAACCATTAATATCTGATTCTCTCGTACGCCCCACGGAACAATCGCGCGTTCTCTGTTTAGCATTGCGCGTTCCCCTCCCACACCCCTACTTTTTTGCAGCTTAGGTTTCAAAGAAATAACGCGCTAAGCGGAGTATGGGATATCTTGTATATGGCGTCAAAAGCATGTATATTATTTTTTTTGAGATTTATTTTTATTTTATTTTAACTACTAGCTGTGCCCGCGGCTCCGCCCGCGTGGAATTCGGTCTGTGTCAGTAAGCGGCTAATTCACCCCTAATTTCTCTCCCGCTACCCTGGAGGCGGAACTTGAAGTAAAGTTGACAGATGGATTTATCCTATTAATTTTTATTGGCATGATTTAAACGACATAGAATAGTAGGTGTATATCAGACGATACAGGACCACTTTTGTATTTATATGTTCATGTCCACGGCAAATATCATCCAAATCGATCCTCCCGTCAAATCAGTCTAAGCATGAAAGTTAAGAACAGGGGCGGTGTCACAAATGCAGAAATGTTTTTTTTCTATTTGAGGAATTAGTAATCCTTAAGGGGTGATTTCCGGGATAACAATGCAAAAAAAAAACCGGCCAAGAGCATGTCGGGCGATGCTCAGTGTAGTTTGTAGTTACGAAACATCCGTTCAAACGGTCGTTTATTAAGGGATATTTGGCGGCGCTTACGTCAGTCTACTATCCGGCACATCCTTTCACTATGCGATTTTGACTGATAATTCAAAAACGGCTGAACCGATTTTATTCAATATAGTTTTTATTGAAAGTTCTTATCAGGCCTCACCAAATTTCAGCTTTCTAGTGCGAACAGTAACTGAGCTAGACCGTGGACAGACGGACGGACATGGCGAAACTATAAGGGTTCCTAGTTGACTACGGAACCCTAAAAAGAGATAAATAGTAGTTTATGTAACTGTTACGTAATAAGGCCTAATTATATACAGAAGCATACACTGCTTTACGTCATATTAAAAATCCACTGAAACCATGCGTGCCGGCGGTCGGGGGTGGGGGGGGGGGGGGGCAGCGGCGGATTTTGCTTACGTTACCGTAGGTAATGAATTTTCATACATTTTACGTTTTTACCACACTGTCACAGATAATAAATACACTGATGTTACGTTACTGGTTGCAATAATTGTGGTAATTACATACTTCAAGGTAAGCACATTACAATGCACTAATGAACGCCAGAGAAAAATAAAATACGTGAGTGTCGTGGAACACTCTGTTGGAACGAAGTTGTTACTTATTTTTATTTCATTTTTGACTTTTTCGTAAATTTTGTGGTTTTAATTTTTTTTTGTATTTTTATGAAATTTTTGAAAATGGAAATATTTGAAATTTTTGAAACTTGAAATTTTTGAAATTTTTGAAATTTTTGAAATTTAGAAATTTTGCCATTTTTGCCATTTTTTACTTTTACGTTCTCGACTTTTTTCACTTTTATCACTTTGTCACTTCTCACTTTCACTACAATTCACTTCACTTCACTTTATTCTATTTTATATATTTTTTATTTCATTCCATTTTACATGTTTCTCAATCGTATGGGTGTCGCGTTTTCGTGACGTGACGGTTTTTCGTGACGGTCATGTGACTTTTTTTCACCTAGCCCCCCATCCGCGAACCTCGTTCCAAAACTACCATGCACCGGTTCTAACCCTACACCTCTGGCCCAAGAAGTATTATGACCGAAAAGATACTCGACGGGACTTATTTTTTTAAAAACAGTAATACATTAGATCTTAAAGATACAAAATAATGCGTAGTTCTTCAAGAAGACATCATCAAAACAGCTTGAGAGACAGATAATGTACCTATTGTTTAATTATAAAGAAAAATAAATCCTAATCTGACTGCTTCACAAAACGTTTGATATGTTTTCCTACCTAAACGGTGTCCTATAAATGTTGTAGTAGTTTTTTTGGTTTGGGCCATGCATCTTTGTCCGTCATATATAATACTCGAACCTGCAATAACCCTTTGACATTCATGACATTTTCAAATATTTCTTAAGAGCGGGTAAAGGTAAATTTAAAGCATCGACGGGTAACATGTTATAAATATGAACACCTTGACCAACAAAATTACAAATTATTTAAATACCAAATTTCATCTAAATACAGACAGCGGTTATTGGTTGTTTCTTCCCCATGTACTCTTTCACCCCTTTTGTATCCGTTTAAAGGATAATTTCCGAGATAAAACTATTTTATTTCCTTTTTTAATTAATTATCTCCATACCAAATTTTATCTAAATCGATTCTGCGGTTAATAATTCCCTATACAAATTTCCAACTCTCTTTTCACCCCCTTAGGGTAGATTATCGGAGTGAAAACTATCATGTGTCCTTTCTTGAGACCCATACTATACCAAATTTCATCTTTATCAGTTCAGCGGTTAAAAATCGTCATACCAACTTGCAACCCCCTTTTCGGGGTGAAAGGGTTTATTTTCGGGATGAAAACTATTTTGTCGTTTCTCGGGACTCAAATTATCTGCATACTAATTTCTATTAAAAAATCTCCACACAAACTTTCAACCCCCTTTTCACCCCCTCCAGGGTTGATTTTCGGGATGAAAACTATTCTTTGTCCTTTCCCGGGACTCAAACTATCTCTACACAAAATTTCATCAAAATCCGTTCAGCCGTTTTCACGTGATAGATGTATAGATATATAGTTTTTATTGAAAGTATCTTTCAGGCTTCACTTCCATTATTTTTGGACCTACGGTTCTAAAGTAAGGTGGGGGGTTCAAGATGAAACTATCCTTTGTCCTTTCTCGAGACCCATACTATCTCTATACCAATTTTCATCTAAATCTGTTCAGCGGTAAAAAAATCCTCATACCAACTTCCAACCCCCTTTTCACCCCCACAAGGGTTTGAAAACTATCCTATTACGTTTCTCGAGACTCAAATTATCTCCATACTCATTTCTATCTAAATCGTTTCAGCGGTTAAAAATTCTCCATACAAACTTTCAACCCCATTTGCACCCCCACCAGGGTTGATTTTTGGGATTAAAACTATATATTATCCTTTCCCGAGACTCAAACTATCTCTATACAAAATTTCATCGAAATCCGTTCAGCCGTTTTCGCGTGATGCGCGGTCAAATAAACAGACAAACAGATAAACAGATAAACAGACAAAAATTATAAAAATTGTTGGAACGTGTTCTGTTATCGATTCTAAGTATCCCCAGCCAACTTTTTTTCGATTATCTTCCATGTACAGACTTTCGACCCTCTTCAGCTTTATTATATGTATAGATTATACAAAATAATGCGTAGTTCTTCAAGAAGACATTGATATGTCTTCTTGAAGAACTACGCATTATCAGCTTGAGAGACAGATAATGTACCTATTGTTTAATTACAAAGAAAAATAAATCCTAATCTGACTGCTTCACAAAACGTTTAATATGTTTTCCTACCTAAACGGTGTCCTATAAAAGTTAGATGATTTTGTAGTAGTTTTTTGGTTTGGGCCATGCATCTTTGTCCGTCATATATAGCCCTCGAACCTGCATTAACCCTATGACATTCATGACATTTTCAAATATTTATTAAGAGCCGGTAAAGGTAAATTTAAAGCATCGACGGGTAACATGTTATAAATATGAACACCTTGACCAAAAAATTACAAATTATTTTAATACCAACTTTCAACATACAAACTTTCAACCCCCTTTTCATCCCTTCCAGGGTTGATTTTCGGGATGAAAACTATTCTTTGTCCTTTCCCGGGACTCAAACTATCTCTACACAAAATTTCATCAAAATCCGTTCAGCCGTTAACTAATAAAAAATTCTTGGAACGTGTTCTGTTATCGATTCTAAGTATCTCCAGCCAACTTTTTTCGAATATATTCCATGAACAGACTTTCGACCCTCTTCAGCTTTATTACATGTATAGATAGTTTTTATAAAAAGTACCTTTCAGGCTTCACTTCCATTTTTTTTTTTAATTTTTTGGACCTACGGTTCTAAAGTAAGATGGGGGGAGGGGGGTTTGAAGATGAAACTATCCTTTGTCATTTCTCGGGACCCATACTATCTCTATACCAATTTTCATCTAAATCAGTTCAGCGGTAAAAATTCCTCATACCACCTTCTAACCCCCTTTTCACCCCCACAAGGGTTTGAAAACTATCCTATGACGTTTCTCGAGACTCAAATTATCTCCATACTCATTTCTATCTAAATCGTTTCAGCGGTTAAAAATTCTCCATACAAACTTTCAACCCCATTTTCACCCCCACCAGGGTTGATTTTCAGGTTTAAAACTATATATTATCCTTTCCCAGGACTCATACTATATCTATACAAAATTTCATAAAAATCCGTTTAGCCGTTTTCACGTGATGCGCGGTCAAATAAACAGACAAACAGATAAACAGATAAACAGACAAAAATTCTGAAAATTGTTGGAACGTGTTCTGTTATCGATTCTAAGTATCCCCAGCCAACTTTTTTTCGATTATCTTCCATGTACAGACTTTCGACCCTCTTCAGCTTTATTATATGTATAGATAGATTGTTTTATTTACAATTTAATGAAACTCATTATCAAAATGTTCTAATAAAAACCATATACCTGATAGTAAAGTTATTAAGCATCTCTTCGGTTTCTATCGTGGGAGCGTCCCACAGAGCTCAGCCACTGTGACCGGGGGTGCCGGCTCAGATAACGTGGCGTTGAATGTATACAGGATGATTGTAAAACAGGGGTCAATTTCTGACAATGGCAAACAAGCCCGTGTGATGGTACGCGTTACCGTTTCAATGCTCATGGCCTTGAATATAACTGTACCTAAACTGAATTTATGGCTTTTAAATCTGGTAGTAAATGTCATCAGGACTTTTCTCCAATGCTGCATAATGCTTATATAGCTCAAACAATTCTACTTTAATATCTACCAAACTTCAAGTCAAACCGACTATGGAAAGTAGGTCATTATATTAGTTGTAATAGTCATAAGTAAGATTTACCTAATCTAAACACATGTTATAGTCTGGCAAACCATTTCTGTCAGTAGAAACGCGCGGCAAATTCAAAATACGTACATGTGGCAACCCTTTGTGATGAGACACCGTATTTCATGACGAACATTTCAATTCACATTGACTTTGTTTCTAGTGCATTTCACTCTCTCATCTTAAGCGCGAGTGAGATAGAACTCCTGCAACGTTCCCAATTAAATTTAAATTAATTTTTAAGCCATATGTCAATTGCCTCAACCAGATTATCTGTTGCAGTTGATAACAGATCAGACGAAATATATCCGTCTCCTTTTTACACACCGTAAATGTCACCTAATAGGGACGGAAATACCACCTAAAATTAAAAACATAAAATTTGATGATCATTGCTGCTTTTTTCACTGATTCTTAGTGTTGTCATACTTTTGTTCGCTGTACATTGCTACTGCGTTCGTTGGTTGGCCAGACCATAAATAGAAACTTGTAAAAAAGGAGCATCCTGTGCCGCCACACTTTTAAAGACACACGCCAAGACCTTAACTACCTCTGGATTTGAACCTATGAATAAATCCCATTCATGTATATCGTGGGAGTCTTGTAATTACTCAACTATAAACAGTACAGACGATTCAAAAGGTTTACTATAACTGACCTTTCTTCACAAACAAAAGTAAACTTTAAATGAATTGATACTGGGTTCAAAGTAGCTTGCAGTTTTGTAATAAGAGGAGGGCAACATTTGTTGGTTGTAAGACAAGATAAGGTTGATTTTTAAGATGGACGCCATAAAAAATTTGATGTCTTCAAATTAAGGCAATTATGAAGTTTTTGGGTTGGGATTTTGAAGGTTAGATTTAGTAAATGATGAGTTAGCTTAAATACGTCAAGCAGGTTTAAGAGTCAAATTAAAATGCGAATTCTGTAAGAAACACTGGTAGCCTAGTGGTAAGACTGGTAAGGCTCGTACCACTGAGTTTTTCGGAACTTACGTACGAAATTACCAATCGATTTTCGGTGAAGGAAAATATCTTAAAGAAACCGGATCTAATCTTAATAACACTTAGTTTCCCCTTTGGGTTGGAAGATTAGATGGTAGTTGCTTACGTTAAAACTAGTGCCTACCCCAATACATGGGTTGCCAAGCCGACCCCAGGTTACCAGGTTAATTACAATTCTTACATTGACACATATCGACTTGTTGTAATTATGTTCTTCAACCATATTATGCGGTCTAGAACACATGAGGTTGAGAAACACATAATTCTGGGCCGTATGAATGGCAAACGTGCTCGCGTGGGGCACGGATGAGATGGTCGAACGCTTCAAAAAGATCTGCTGGCGGCAGCCTGAACCGTGCAGTCCACATGGCCCTATGACCGCACATTATGGAAACGAGCTACATGTGGTCGCGTTCCTCAGCAGTGAGGGAACGAGAAAGAAAAAGTTTGTCATGTTAGCATCATTGTCTAATGACGTCATTTCTCCCTTGATCAAAAGGAGATGCAGTTCTCTACTTTGACTTCTCTTTCGGTCTCTTTGGTTGTAGAGAGCCCTCCACTTTATAGCTCCATGCATCAAATCAATATCAGATTTCTAAAGTCCGAATGCCGCTTAAGGAAGCACAACACATTATTATCAACATTCCTAGGATGACCAGTCGGGTAATTGTCGATGCGGTTGCTATAGTTACATTCTTATTGGTTCCTTGAGTGGAGTTCTGGAGCAACCAGCGTAAGCTGCCCCTTTACGCTTAGGACCGTAAGTACATTATGGACTAAGATGTGTCTACGTCAGATATGACACAATAATGAGAGTAACGAAACCCGTATAGTAAGGCTGCAATACTATCCTTATTGCTAGATCCGGGCATCTGGCAGCTTTTAATGGGTGGAGGTCAGAGTGACAGCCTAGCATAATCTTTCAGTTGGAAAAAAGTACAACTAAAATAGGTAACAACTGCTGAAGTTGTCCTATTTATGGAGGACGGGGCTTATATTTTAACATTAGAACAAAAAAATGCGTATTATTTCAGAAACAGAAACAGTATGAATTACATTATAAGTCGTTTTGGACTACTTTCTCCCATCAGAAAGTTTTGGCAATGATGTAATCTAATTATTTATATAATTTCCCATAATACTGCATCAAAACGAGAACTAGGATGAATTTATTCTTAAAGTGGTTTGCTTTATATGGCCTCCACCACTTTACAGCTGCCAGATGTCCGGATCTAGATATAAGTATAGTTTAGCCAAACTAACGAGAGGGGTGTCGTCGCTCTCATTATTGTGTCATATCTGACGTGGGTAGTTCTCCGTCTGTTTTATATATTGGGCGGTCATAACGTAGAAAAAATGTACTTTCATATTGTTAAAGACCTATAGGCATGTCAACCACTATCGTATATTTAGCTATACTGTACCTTAGTCAATTCGCCCATGAGGCCTGTCGTAATGTATGGATCAGAATGCTGGGCGACGAAAGTGACCGACGAAAGAAGAATGCATGCTGCAGAAATGAGAATGCTGAGATGGATGTGTGGAGTGACTAGGAAGGATCGGATAAAGAATGAGTATATAAGGGGAAGCTTGAAAGTAGCACCAATAACAGAGAAAGTGAAGGGTGGTAGGTTAGCATGGTTCGGCTATGTCATGAGAAGGGATGAATGTAATATAGGCAAAATAATGTTAAATATGAAAGTGGATGGGCGAAGAGCTATGGGTAGGCCAAGGAAACGATGGATGGATTGTGTAAAAGAGGACATGAGGAAGAAAGGAGTGAGTGAGGAGATGACGGGAGATAGAGGAGAATGGAAGAAGAAGACATGTTGTGCCGACCCCACATAACGTGGGATAAGGGCAGGGAGAAGAAGTCGATTCGCCCTTACTCGGTATGATAGTACAATAACACAGGTCACAGGTTCGATACCCAGTGACAACTCATTGTGTACCTGGGAACGGCGATTATGCAAAATATATCTTTATGAATGTACAAAAATCAGGTAAATATGACCGTGTCGAATTAACTAATGGTTAGAGATTTCATACCATTTTATTTGCAATGTAATTTTGATATAGTCCTATGAAAGCCCTTTCCAGTTAAGGCATTCTTTCTTGAAAGACTTAGGATCCAAACGTAGCCGTAGAATTATATTATAGGTAATAATTGAGGAGTGTCTTTTCAAAAGGGCTTATTTCCATTTTGAACTTTTTTTTAACTGTGAATGTAGTTTTGCTTAAAATAGAGAATTAAATATATTCTTTGAGTTTGAAATTCTAATAAGTCTCTTCTTGTCCTCTAAAAAAAGATTCAAATTTCAAAGTCCGGATCAAAAGGGCCTATTTCTTTCTTATAGTATGAGAAAGAAATAGACAGATATGACAACTCGGCCTCTTTCAGTAAATAAAAAAAAGGATGTAGAAAATTTCTTAAAAAAAACAGATTGGAGACGATTGGATAAGGTTACCGCAGCTGGCTTGGTGTAGAATAGGGCTCGCGGTCGTTTCCGGGTTTCGGGTAACCGTTTCCAAGATCCGTTTCTGAGTAACACGAATCACATAAAGAAACGTGTAATTAAGATCCGTTTCCACGAGTAAACGGGTAGCCGAAGCAACGTTTCTTAAATACACGCGGATCTCGAAACGTCCTTGGCGAGTGGCAGAGATACGAGTCGAGACGTTTAAGAGCTACTAATGAATACATGTAGTAGCTTAGGGAATTTTAGTCATGTTGAATCTTATTGCGAGTACATAGAGTTGAAATTTAGTTAACGGTTAATTTGAACGAACCTTTTTTCCACGCAGGTAGAAGCACGGGTTTGTTTTCAATAGATAAAGGATGAATCGCCTATATTAAAACAACAATTCTGCCGTTTTAGCAATATAAATATTACTTCGTTATACTCAATACTTATTTCATTGAATTAATAGTGCCTCCGTTCTTTAAAATAAAGGTTCAGGTAATTATTATTTTTATACCACGACGGTGGCAAACAAGCATACGGCCCGCCTGATGGTAAGCAGCTACCGTAGCCTATGGATGCCTGCAACTAATGGGGTGTCACATGCACGTTGCCGACCCTTTACAAAAAGGAGGATTTACTGTGTTGACGGCTAAAGGAACAAGATGGTCCCTCGTCGTCAACACACTGGGTCCTCTTTGAGCTCTTTGTATTAGTTGTTTATTGATAAAAAAAACACTATATTTGATTAAAATTAGATAGTGGTCTGCGGCGGCGGTTAGGACGGTTTGGTTAGGTATTCAAATCCGGGCAAGAAAAATAATTTGAAACTTACAATGCACAGCAGCTGTAGTATATTATTTGGACATTTAATCCCGATTTATTTACCCTAGTACAACGAAAGGTTCTCTAAATTATCGCTGAAAATTGTGTTGCCGATTATCAGTTCCCAACAAACTTTTCGCGTAATTTAACATCGCGGAATGATCATGTGCCAACTTATCAAAAGATTTTGTTTTATTTCTCTCAGTTACCAACTGTACGTTTGGCCTGTTTTTATAAAGTCACTTTTCTAAATCCGCCTTTCGAGTATAGAATGGTTTAGTTTGCGTAATATTCATTTCGTAAGGATGCCATTTTCACTGTGGGCAAATTATATACAGGTAGTTATTATTATTATTTTAATACAATAGTTTATTCATTAGACTTATTGCTTAGAATATTTTTTATATTAAAAAGTCGATTCTGGCACTCGCCGGCCGTTACGGCGGCACGCTCGCTTCGCTAGCTCGGCTTCGTGCACTGTTTGCTCACGGTAGATCTAATACGCTCCTCTTCGCTTCGCTCGTCGTCGCACCTAACTGGAGTCCGTCACATATGAGATTTCTGTTGTTAATATACTTACTAACGAAACGTTATTCTTTTAATAGTTGCTTGGCCTAGTGATAGATTTGACAAATGATAAGTATCCCAAAAGTTTTGAGTCATTATAATAATCAGCTTTAAAACAATTCTACCAAGTGAAACGTTATCATACAAAATTTTGCTAATAGTTAGTTGTTAAAGTGAATCATCAGCGAAATGTTGCTTAGCCAGTGAAATTCGGCCAAAAAAAGTTCGGCGTAAAGGCAGAATACTACAACGAACATGTCCTATTATGAATTGATTACTACCATTTACTAATAAGTTGTGTGGAATACAACGAATTGATTTACGGTGTCATTAAAGGTACAACTTACTATTTTAAACTTATGAGCATCAGAAGTAACAGAACGGTCCTTTTTAAATCAACCATTTGTTTCCATTTCGCATCAGTTTATATCTGAAAACAGGTAATTTATTATTTTGGACACTAAATTATGTCACTATATACATTATTAATGATGTACTCATAACATGATTATCCATTATTACTAAATACACTCAACATTATCTTGATTTGTATTAGTTATCAATTAATTGGTATTAATGCTACTTACCAGTTAAAATAGTTCTTTTTTAACAATTTTTTTATATTCTTCTGGGTAGCTCGTTGACATGCAATCATAACAACAAAAACCAACAAAACAAAAAAAAACTATTAACAAAACAACTAACACTATTTTAAAATGGTAAGATTAACTCGGGAAGACTGTAGTATCCAACTGACCGACTAAGTGGAAAACTGAAGCCATACTAAAACTCAATAGGATATTTTATATCTTAGGCGTGTTTTTTTTAAATTATATTGAAAGCTCCTTCTACCTATTAGTATCACAGTGGAATTAGGCCGCGTGGCGTCAAAACAAAAGGAAATATTTACTATGCTATAGATTAAGTAAATCCTCTTAAAATCGTGCCGCTTAAGGTCTTATGTTTAAACAGATGTGTTGACTTTATTACAACCACATAGAGCTTAAGATAGGTGGCCATTATGATTTGGAAATCTACACGTTTGCACCAAAGGGTGTCGTAAAATCTGCATTTTATTTTATTACCTGAACGCTAATCTCAAAGTGACCCAAGTCAACTAGCAGTTTATCTGTTTTAGGATCTAAGCTTAATTGAATAAGTTATATTATCGCGGGATAACCAAAGTAGCATAAGTAATATTGGTTCTTTGTTAAAAACACCTGTGCATGGTACTTTGATAAGGCCTCTTAAATTGGTGGTTAGTTTTTTTTCCGCTGCCGCGTATCTCATGGTAGTGAATACCAAGGACCAGATAAAACTAACAGTTCAATTGATGATGATGATGATTTTATAAACTCTTAATATAGTATAATAATGAATACCTAAGATATTTGTAAAAGTTTCTAGTTTCATTGCTGTGGAGCCCACAAAAATGAAACTAGAAACTTTTACATCATTGTATACAAGATGATTCACGAGACGTGAGCAGAAACAACCCTACCCAATTATTAGTAGTACCCAATAATTATTAGTTCACGCTAATGAATCAGCCGCCATCGCCATCATGTTTAAGTGAAACAATAACGCCTTTCTACTTTTTTCACCTTTTTGTTACTTATAAATTTTATTATCTGTAATCATAGTCACCTTACACAAACAAACCAATAAAGATAAAACCTCTTTAAGAATTATGACAGAACACTTTGATTATGAAAACATTGTTAAATTAAGTGAGATACGACGTTTCCAAAGTAACCAGACATCAATTTTACACCATAGAAATCTAAAGTATAAGGAGAAATGGCATGACAGCTAAAACACTGTCCCTAAATCCTGATCAACTTCATCAGAAAACTCGATCAAAATGTCAGTAACATGACAACCGGTGCAGTATAAATTTAATACAAACATAAAATCACTGTTTTCGCCTTTGTTACTTGTACAAATCGCAGTACAACTATTAATTCTGTGGTGTCAATTATCAAATATAAAGCTAATATTGATATGTTTTTGTCAGAAAAATAATTTAAAAAAACGTTTTCCTATGCAAGCTGTCAAAATGGCATACATTGCTGATTTGTGTGCTTATTTATTTATTTCTTAGATGTTTACCAAGCTGACGCTCAATGGACAGCGAACTTGTGATATTTGACATTAAGACACAAAATTGAAATAATACGTCAAAATAAATTTGCACTAGTGCCGCGGATCAGTCGGATATTCTTAATTTTATCTTATCGATATTTTTACGAAGACGTGCAGGTAATAAGTATTCGAATAAGTAGTAGGTATATTGTTAATTTATAACTATCGATTGATTGACATACTTGAATATTAAACGTTAGTATGATCGTATTTTTTCATATTTGGGGTCGTCCAGAAATCATGAGATCATATTTGGCCGATTTTTGTACCCTTACACGCTAAGCAAGTCTAATGTCGTTTCTACTGTATTGCGTTCAAGATGCTATCTCAGAAAAACAGGCATCGTAAAAATCTGCTTATGACTTAATATCACAAAATAGAGCGGATTATTTGATCTGATTAAATTTTTGAGTAAAATTGTTGCTTTTGGCTTTCCCGCTTTGAAAAAAAATTATACGTGATATCTTCTCTGACCCCCTCCCCCCCATCGTGATCATTCGGGATATTTTTCTTACAAGCGATTTCATTTTAACAATATTTTATATAATGGGTATATAAAATATTGTTAAAATGATCTCGCTTCTCAAAGCACTAGACTTTATTCTAAAACACTATATAAATGTAATAAGAAAGTAAAAAGTATATTTTATAATTATCGAAACTATGTGTAGGAAGGTATTCATTTTGTCTAGAATACCGATGAATACCTCAATATATAATCATATCTACTTATATTGTGAAGCTGGCTAAACCTAAATAAGTAATTAAAATATCCTACGATGCCATACAACCTCATCTGTAGTCAACTGTAGAGCATTCAATAGTAACCCTTATTTGCATCGGTTCTAACTGCTTCGGACCCGTTCGAGCCGGTATTAAGTACCCGTGTACCCGTAGGAACGTGTCTCGAAACGTTTCCAGGAAACGTTTCCTGGAGACGTTTCCGAATCCCGGCGGGTTCGTGTAAACCGGCTCCTTAGCACCGTCGGTCTTAAGTACACGGGTATTCGTCTCCGCGTGTAACACGTGTAGCGGGATCTCTAGTGTAGAACCATATTAGTACCTAATCATTATATAGCATCAGTATATGAAAATCGAGACGAAGTCTGCGATTGTTGCGTTGCGAAGATGATGCAGACGAAGTTCACGTTTAGTAACTAAATTTATTCTGCCTTAACTTATTTTTAGTAGTTAAGTTTAATTTCACAATAAAAAGTTATCCTTTTCAAAAGAGTTTATCTCTATAATGTCCAAATCAAAAAGGTTTATTTCTCACAAGCCGCAACAAAACGGCTTAATTCCAAAAGTTCGCATCAAAAGGGCTTAATTCTGAAAATGTATGGTAAATTAACATAATAATTTAGTTAGATAAAACAAAATATGTGGTGCCATAACATTTATATCAACTTACTTAAATACAATATCGAAAATAAAGTAATAATATCGAAATGGAAACCGTGGATTTCTGATTTCCTCAATTTCCCAAAAAAAGTTCAAAGTGGAAATAAGCCCTTTTGAAAAGACACTCCTCAATTATAATAATAATTTTAAACAAAAAAGAACCGACTTCACTTAGCCTCCACTTTTTCAAAAGGCAATGCTCGATGCTACTGTAGAAAATATTCTATTTACTATTGGTGTGCCTATAATATTTGAAGAGTTCACTCGATTTTTTATTTATTTATTTATTTATTGATGTTCAGGAGAACAACAGCCTTAAATAAGAGTATTACATATAAATGGTTACATAACAGATGGCCAACATAACTTCTATAGGATCCCATCATCATATCCTGACCTGGTTACAATGGGACCAACTGTCAAGTTATACTCTGTCAAACAAAAAAAAATATTTTTCTAACTCTGGCCAGCCATATTCGAATAATCGGTAAGTATATAATATACATAAAAAAGTAGCACAAACAAAGATCTCGGTCCTTCGAAATCTTGAAATCAGTTGAATAACTGCCCAGTAAAATTGCAATCTCACTTTTCTCAAGCAATTTAGAACTGAGTACCTATGAAAGAAAAACTGCCAGTGACAGCTAAGAAAAAGCTTCTCATGCATAATTATGGACCACAATTACATAACTTCCTTTTTCTTACTCGATCGGGTTTTAATTAACTTCTATTAGCATAGCTGTGAAATTACTGGATGGAAATTATTAGATTCTATGAATTAATAATAGTTCTAAGTGCTGTCGCTGTTAAACTTTAGTCCGCCACGAGTAATCGTAAGTGTCATTGGAAATCCAATTCGAAATTGGAATCTATTACGTCTGAATATGGTAAATAATTAATTGAGTTTTTGAATGTCACTTATTATTATTGTAATAGCTGTTGGGGCATTACGTAAGGATAAATGAAACGTAGTTTATTAAGTTTTAGTATGTTGTATGGCGTGATAATTGGACGATAATACTACTGCCGGATACCTATCCCTCCTTACCGTCTTCTTTTTTTATACCACGACGGTGGTGAACAAGCATAAGGCCCGCCTGACGATGAGCAGCTACCGGAGCCTATAGACGCCTGCAACTTTTGATTGAAAACGTCACATAATTATCATTTCAGCCAGTGTTTATGGCATGTCTCAAACCTGCATGGATATATAAAAAAAAAAAAAAAAAAAAATGTTTATTACCAATACCAAAAAAAGAAATTTACAAATAGAATTTTACAATACTGAAAGGATTTGCTTTACATAAACTATCCTATACTAGGTCTAGGTACCAACGGCGACGCATCCATAGTTCTCGTAGGCAGGCTAGAGTCCATTCGGGTTTTCTTTCAATTTTTTGATCAATAGGATAAAAGAAAAGAAAAAGTATGTGTAAGACTTTATGGACGCCTCGCCATTGATAACCACAAAAAATTATGGCTAAATAATGGTAATTTGGTAAAAAGTAACAGTCTCAACGTATGCTAGGAATGATACCCAGCGTTGATTTTCAGACTGGTCCTTGCGACAGGGTTTATCGTAACACTACGAAACTATCAGCTGTACAAAAAAAAAATTCAATAGAAAGGTGAATGAAATGAAAACACGTGTTTAGGTAAGTATATAGAAGCTGTGTGCTTGGAAATCAAATGGTGGTGCATATAATTATTTGAAAGTAGGAATGTTTGTTTTAGAATGAAGAGTTAAAGATATGGGTGGGCAGGGTTAACAAAAATACTATTTACTTCAATTTATGTGGGTTTTAACTTTGCTGCAATTTGAGTAGGTGTGTTTTAATTATTTTTTTAAATTTTAGAATATGCATCGGCTCCTTCAGAGGTGGCGGTAAGTCATTCCAGATTTTGGTTGCAGCAAATTTAAAACTCCCCTTGAAAGACTTTGATTTGTGTTTGGGAATTATTAGCTCTTGTTGTCTGTGGGCTCTCAGTGGTCTATGATGTATGTTTTTGATCCACTTCAGTTCCTCAAACAGATATCGTGGTGTCTCGGATTCTATTACTTTGCGGACAGTCCCGGCCAGGTGTAGATGTCTGCGATTTTCCACGTTAAGTATCCCTTTGCTGTTAAGGTATGGCGTGATATGGGCTCTTTTAGGTATATTGTAACAGAAACGGGTACATGCATTTTGCACTCGCTGAATGGATTTTTTTGTCTTTTTCAGGAGCCTCGGTCCATACACAATATCACAATAATTGAGCTGCGACAAAACTAAGGATTCGACAAGAGTTTCTCTTACCTTTTCATTGAGGTATTTTCTAATACTGTACAAGGATTTGAGTCTGTAAAAGGCGTTTCTGATCTTGTTATTAGTATGCTCAATGAATATATGCTCAATGAATAAATATATGATGAAGCACGTTGAAAACGTCTTCATCTATGTAGCTAAATGTCAAATTGAGGAAGGAGAATCTTCTGTACTTGTACTATTACTTATTATGTTGTATAAATGAAATAGGCGTCAAGTATGTCATATTGATTTTGTACTATCAAATATTTAAATGAGTTTAAGGGGCTCGCTGGCGCCAATGATCTTAGATCTGAATCCCTAATTATTTTTATAGCTTATCATATTATCAGTAACGGCCTTAAACAATATAGTATCCTATATTTACTTCAATATTCATTACCTTCGAGATATTTGATATCAAAGTTGATGAATTTTAACCCAAAAAGTGGTTATCTGGTCATAACTTATGTGTTAATTAGTTTAAAATTAAAATCTCTCGTCAGCTTTTACAGACGCCAAAGAGGTGGTCTAATGTATGTACGATTCTCCTATATTTCGTATATGTAAGATTCTTTACAACATTCGAATATCGATAAAAGTGTTTTTAGACCATATTTTAAAACATCATAAAAAAATAGTGCTCATTTATTTCAAAATCTGGCTACACATAATGGAGATAAAAGATTCGAGAACCGATAGCCGTTTGCCTTATAACTCTATCTGTAGTGCAAATGTCGGAATATCGACTTACAACTGATCAAAAATCGATAAAATACGTGTAGAGCCTCTTAAGTCAATCGACACCCGATCCAAGTCCACACGAGTTTGTACTTGAGCTAAACTTCAACTTGAGAAATTCCTGCACATGACATAAAGATTAACTTTGTTAAAGACGTTTCATTAAGCTTAAGCTTTAAATACCTAATTTCAAATTATTACTAAATACAACTGGATTAACGTGTAACTACACGGACTCCTATGGATATTGCTACAACTTAAAAGTTTCCTCTTAAAACTAAAATTAAGAATATTTCCAATTAATAACAATATAATATGTATTATGTTCCTGTCGGTCAGTAAGGTCACCAGAGAGATGCTCAAAGAGGATGCAGTGTGAAACACAATGAATCCTTCTTCATATAAAAGGGTCGGCGCATGTAACACCCATGGATTTGCAGGCTACCATATGCTACGTTAGCTGCTTACCAACAGACGCGCGTATGCTCATCTGCTAACATCGTGGTAGGTATATACAAAAATATATAGGTAATTTGAAAATATTTAAAAACAAAAACTTTTAACTTGATTGAACCTATAAATAATTTAAAAATGTTTTAGGACATTGTTGAATGTGTTCCAGATATATATTCATCAACAGTAGACCTTTCAAGTCACTGAACTCCATCAATGACATGTAAATGCATCACACCGGAACACGAACGATGTCATTTGGCGGTACATCTACTTCAAAGTGAATATCTATTACAAAATCTATGTTATTTTGTACATTGTATTAGTTAATGTGATTAACAAAGCTAATGTCACGCTAAACTTTGCTAATTTTGATAATTCATTCTCAGATACTTAGCTTCTTTCCTTCTTGGAAGAAAGTGAGAAGTAAGAGAGAGTTGTATAGACATCAAACGGCGGTACTCACTTGTTTTTGTCACTACGCGTGTCTCGGAGAGCTTAGGTCTCCATCTTCAAGCACTAAGAGTGCTAGGCGAACTGATCCGTGACCCGTCGCTGCTAATTTATATAAAAATTAAAATACATCAACAATACATTAAGAACATAACCTATCTCAAACATAACTCCATTACAACACACAACAAACAATCAACCAATATTGAAGTTGTTTTGGAGTTGCGTTGGAATATTTCGAAGGCAAATTCTGATATTTCTGATTCAGATGTTTATGCCGTAGCTGTATTGCGTTGTTAATGCATTGGAGTTGTATTGAAGTTGGATCGTGTCTATACGTGTTTTAAAGTTAGAATACGGCCCCAGCTGACGATTGGCGGATGGCGTGCTTGAGGATGGAGACCTAAGCTGTCCGAAACATGTCGCGCGTAGCGACTAAATACAAGTGAGTATAGCTGTTTGATGTTACTCTTTCAAAGCTCTTTCATAGCTAAATAACTACCCATCTTGGGTCAGTTGTGCTTACTTACTAATTTAAAATTAAGGATTAGGTACTTAGGTCATAGGATAAGAATACTTGGTACAAAAACTGGAAGTGAGTGTTACCATCGCCGATAAACTTTAATGTTTGACGAAACTGATATTTTTGCAAATTGTACCATACATTTATTGGAAAAAAAATACATATATATATAATTTTCGAAATCGGTCCAGCCGTCTTCGATTAATTGATAAAGATACATAAAAATACATAAATAAAGAAAGATACATAAAAAATAATAACAAAGATTAAGACGAATAAAATTGAGAACCTCCTTCGAAATCTTGAAGCGTGTTAAAAAGTTGACGAAGTAGCTTTTGTCACTTAAATATCCAGTTTATTTCATACACCAAAGACCCCCTCTGACTTACATTTGTACACGCGAACCCAAAATATCAGTGTCTTCACCTGCCCAGACACCGTGCAGTGAGTCACTTTAATCCTATACCAAAACGTTATATCTGTACATTTGTCATCCACATATATAGTAAACATATTTGCTTGCAGCTCAGAAGGCTTACAACCTTATGCCAAGGTGTTAAAGATTTTCCTAAGTGCATTAGTTGTTCATTATTGTAATCAGACATATGGCTTTTTGACTCGGGAAGCTGCTACGGGTCAGTGCGCACGCGCCGCGTGGGATCCTTTTTTATAGCCTTTTGTTCAAGGTTCGATCCCCGCAAGAAAGTGGGGTTAGGAGTTTTATTTGTCTTCAAAATTAGTGTGTAGGTTTGTCTGTGTTCTTTGGTCATCAAATATGACTTAAATACATGCACCTGTCATTAAAAATTGGCCCAGTGCGAGGACTTGCGTCGGGTGTTGTACGCCTCACAGTTTTATGAACTCACGCTTGACCGTAGACTCAAAAGTTTAGAAAAAGATTTCTTCAGCGACTGCCATCTGACTTTCTGACCCAGAGGGAAAACTAGGCCTTGTTGGGATTAGGTCTAGTTTTCTCACGATGTTTTCGTTCGCAGAAAAGCTGGTAAATAAACAAACGATATTTCGTACATCAGTTCCGAAAAGCTCTGTGGTACGGACCGGGGTTTGAACCCGAACTTGAGAGATCCACTGTTAATGAATATATCTGGAAGACGTTTTAGTGTCTGAAAATGTTTAAATTGCTTATAGATTTAAATTTAAATTCTTAGTTTGTATCTCTGATAGTTTTTCAGAAATATAAACTCTTTTCGTGCTTTTGCTCAATTTTTTACCAATCGCTTTTCAGTAGAGGAAAACATCGTGATTAAATATATACAGGATGTAAGAAAAATGCTGGTGATCCGTATCGTATTGTGACAAAAAAAATAGGACAACAAATTTTTGGATGTGAAAAAAAATTTTTTAAGGACCTAGGACCCTTTCTAGGACCCGTCGTCCTAGACGGCCAACCCTCCATACAAAACCAAATTTTCTTACACCTTGTTGGTACATACCTACGTCCTCTAAGAAATTCAAAGGTGTATGTGAAGTCCCTAATTCCCATTGGGATAATGTGGGATCTATAACTTAAAACCTTTCATGCGCGACACCTATGGGACAAATATAGGATGAGACTGATTGTTATTCTCAATTAGGATTGTTCATTTTTTTTTAAATGATGTATTTCGAAAACCATTTCGAGATATAAGTATATAATAATCAATGATTGAAGATATTTCCATAAATATATGAATGACCTTAGTTTGACCTTACTCGTGGCTGAATATGTAATGTCATCGAAAAATCTATAAAAAAAGTTACTGAACCATAGTTCTTATCCGTCACTCACGTAACTGTCAAAGTTATCATTGTCATAACATAAATCTCAATTTTTTCAGTTAAACTTAAATCGTTGGTTTGTTGCGATTTGAATGTTATTATTAATAAACAGTAATTTCAACAGTATATCAAAACCAAGAAATGAAATGGTTTTGTTCCTACGTGTAGTAATGATTCCAATAATAGTACAAAAAGAATAGTTCGAATCCGCGAAGACCTACGTGAAAAATGGTGTCGTGAAGTAAATGTGGAATACTTTACATAGTATTGCTGCGAGTATCACTTCGATCTACCTGAGTATAAAATTGATATGTTGGTAGGATCACTACCTATTGTATTTATATGGTAATGTATAGCCAGAGTATTTACATACAAGCTTACCGTTTACCAGGAATGAGTTGTACTCGTACCTACTGCGAAGCGGGCACAACGAATTTGACGACGAATTTCTTGAAAAATATTTCCGAAAAGCTGCATGTACCATCAATCACGCTCCGCGATTGTTGAGCAATTTGGGGTCCTTAGGACCGTGCGTGAACTATAGACACACAGTGTACACAAACTGACTAGAAACATCGTGCGGCTGAACATATTATAAGACACAGTGTCAAACTGTCCTTCAACTCATTTCGAAATGGAAAAATAGGAAAAACTATTCACAACATTATTAAAGTGATAAAACGTTGTGTTGTTCCGGTGTAAAATGACCTCTGGCATGACCAACACAACACAAAAGGCCTATAATGTTTCCAGGCAGCCCATTTTTCGAAAATGACCGAGATGGTAAACAACGATAAAATTTCGGAAATAAGTGGCGAAATCGTCGCCCAAACCTGCATTTCAAATATTTATGATGCCATGACTGCAGTAAGTATACTTTGAAACTAGTAATCATTCATGTATGGTAGTAAAAGACCTGTCCCCGCGACTTCACTGGCTCTTTACAATAACACTATAATATAAAAGAAGAAACTGACTGACTGACTGACTGACTGACTGATTGACTGACTGACTGACTGACATATCAAACCCAAACCGCTGGTTCTAGAGATTCCAAATTTGGCACGTAGGTTCCTTATAAGGTCTAGGGGTGCACTAAGAAAGGATTTTTCAAAATTCACCCCCTAAGGGGGTAAAATGGGGGTCCAAAGTTTGTATGGCGAATCAAGATTTGTTAGATTATTTTATTCGAAACTTCACAGGAGTATTCCTAACGATAAATGAGTAAATACGTATTTCAGGTTTTTTTTAAATTCAACCCCTAAAAGGGGCAAATGTGGTCACAAAGTCTGATAATCAACATGGGTATCGTATCCTTTTTGAGTACTTATAGTACGCGGGCGAAGCCGCGGGAAAAGGCTATAATATAACACTATAAGCTTACAATAATTTCACATTGTATGATGTACGAGTAAATGAATATTGAATAGCTACGGGAGTTAGCTAGAGGGTGTACTTATCGCCATTCTTATGTCTGTACAGTTTAGATACCTAGTCACTAGTAGGCAATCTAGTGATTTATTACTAATGATTTCTCATTCATTTCAGCTCCACCAAATAAATTAGAAAGGCATGTATGTGAGAAAAAACATGCATTTGTTCTGAGTGTTACTAAATAGAAGATTAAAATACAAACTTCTCGTGACAAATTTGCATGCAGCAGTAAAATTACATAATCACCTCCTAACTTAACACATTCAGGGCCGAGAACCCGACTATCGGATATTTGATGATTTCGTTCCCAGGCCGGACGACCCGATAGTCGGGATCGTGGTATGCTACAGCTTTATATGACGAAATTTTTGTGGCCTGGCGCGGATGTCTTGTTTGGCTGGGTGGCAATGAATGTGTTAAACTTATACCAGAAAGCTAGAGGACAAAGACACCATATGCCAACAATTGAAATTGTTCCTTGCTGTCACAGATTTTCTCATTGATAGTTTTGTGAATTAAGATGCTTATGGACTAAGAGCTGGCCACGTCAGATATGACACAATAATGAGAGCAACAAAAGGTTAGATTGCTATACTTATCCTTATTGCTAGATCCGGGAATCTGGCAGCTTTTAATGGGAGGTTAGAGTGACAGACTAGCAAAATTGTTGAATAATGGGTAATAGTAATATAATACCAAAATAGGTCAAAACTGCCGAAGTTGCCTCAGTGGTAAATGACAGGGCCTATATTTTAACATAAGAACAAAACACATTGCGTATTATTACGAACAAAAACAGTAGGCGGGTAATTCCACGTAAATAGGGACATGATGAGACGAAAGTTAACTTGCGAGATAGCAACATTTTTTGTGTTTATAATTTGCTTTGAGGGTAGAAGTATATTTCAAACCCAAATTGGAATGATTTTAGTGCGGTAGCTACAAAATTACACTCTTTTGCCGAGAGCGTTTGCAGTCATTTGAATTACGGTTGTGATAAGCGTGTTTTTACAATGGAAATCTATCTTATATACAAACACACAGGTGAGTAATGTTTATAAGTTTGTAATACGCATAATTTTATATGATTTAAGTTCATTCAACTTGGTTAACATTGTTAGTTTATCACCTGAAACAAGACAAGAAGATGTATACTAATTTTGTAACGCCTGTTACGACATTAACAGTTTAGTTTCAATAACTTTTTACAATTGAGGAAAAAAAATATCATGTCTTTATTTCTATGAATTTACACAAGGACGAAAACCTATGTGGTCTTATTTTTCGTAAATATTCCATAGTGTAATGAATATGTCAGGTCAAACCTATGTAACGTCAGATACGTAACTGATGTTACCCACTGATTGTATCGTCAGTTACTTAATTGAGCATATACTAAGCATGTCAGCACACTTTTTTGAGCATGTGTACATTAAGAGACGTCAGTCAAATACATATAATAAATACAAAGAATTAACTATGCAATGTGTTAACGATGATTATGCTTTTGTTCAAGTTGATTACGCTGAAAATTTTACATGCATTGCCCAAGATGAAATTCAAAGTTTCCACTGGGTACAGCCTCAGGTAACTTTATTTACAATATCACTATGGCTCTCTGGCAAACAGCACCCAATCGTGATCGTATCCGACAATCGTCAACACGACAAAAAAACTGCTATGATTTACATTGATAGATTATTAAAAGAATTACCGGATTCAGTGAATGTTGTACAAATTTGGTCAGACGGTCCAGCTTCTCAATTTAAAAATCTTATTGTAGCAGAGGCTTTAAAAGATCTTGAAACAAGGAACAAAGTTCATATTATTTGGAATTTTTTCGCAACATCACACGGAAAGGTCCAGTCGATGGTATTGGGGGGTCTCTAAAAAGGTTCGTAAGAAGCAAAGTCATGAAGAGGCAATTTATTGTCTTAAATGCATATCAATTCGCTAATGCAGCAAAAGACTTGTGCATAAAAATTGTAAATGTATCTCCATTGGAAATTAAGGAAACCGCGAGGGAACTGAACGTCGAATCACTTTTCTCGAATGCTCCGGCTTTACCCGGCATATCGAAATGCCATATACTGTTGTTCTGGCTCAATGGCAAGTTAAATAAATCATTGATATCGGATGATTTTATCGATGAGATAAATATGGAGTTGACGATGGTCTTAGCACCAGAAAAAATACCAACTGATACCGACGACAGCAGTGAAAATGAAGACAATATTCCACTAGCACGGTTAAGAAACATATAAAACGCCAATTTATGATAAAAGAATTAATATATATGCATAATTAATGTAGTATTTTATTGCTGATTTTGATGGTAACATCAGTTACGATTTTCCGGTAACGCCAGTTACGGTATATTTTGTCGATTTTCTAGAATGTGTGCTCTTTTATTTGCTTATTATGATGATAATATTAAACATTGATTAATAATAGATTTTTATCAGTTAAAGCCTGTCTTTAAACAAACTCAAATTCAGAGAAAATAAAATCGTCCTGAAACCTTCATACTTACATGTCTATTTACTGTAACATCAGTTACGACAGTTAAATTCAATATTTTACAAAACTTATAAAAGCCTTCGCTTTAATTACGAGTGTCTATTATTAAGGGCCTTTTTATATTACATTTACAGTTATTATTCAATTTTTAAAAGTTTATAATTACATTGTATCCTTAATTGAAACTTGCAACTTCGCTTCAAATGTAACGTCAGTTACGGTGGAATTACCCAGGCGACAAACTATGAATTACATTTATAAGTCGTTTGGCACTACTTTCCCGCAACAGACACTTTTTGCAATGATATAATGTAATTATTTATATAAATTTCTCATATACTGCATCAAATCTAGAACTCAGGATCTGTTTTCTAGAAGTGGTTGGAATCTTTGACCTCCATCACTTTACAGCTGCCAGATGTCCAGATCTACAAAAAAGCATAGTGTAGCAAACTGACTAGATGAGTTTCGTTGCTCTCATTATTGTGTCATATCTGACGTGGCTAGCTCTCCGCCAATTATGTTTCACATTGTAGTGAATAAAATATCTTTTCTTATCTTATCATTATAATATAATGATAAGATAAGTTACTTATAAAGACAAGTGTTACATGGTGCAATGAATGAAATTATGATTATGATCAAAAAATATTGCTACAGGTAAGCATATAAAGAAATTGCAACATAATTAAATAAAATAGCTTTATTACTTTCAACAGTTGTTTTAATTGAAGAAGACCTTTCAAACCTTTGTGTGAAGGAATTATTAGCATGACACTTTTTATTTACCATTTTCTCTGAAACCGCAAACATGTTCCTTTGTACATGTATGCAATTTTTACTACGCCAACCAAATCGCACAAAAAATTAAGTAACAAGTAGGTATCTCATTTTCAATTACAACTGCTACCCGCTGGTCCATGCGATAGCGGTCTTGGACATGAACGTTTGGGGATTCTTGCTTGATGTTGAAGACAATGTTCACTGTTCACCTTTTGTGTTCTGTAGGGCTCGCGGTCGATTCCGGGTTTCGGGTACCCGTTTCCAAGATCCGTTTCTGAGTAACACGAACACGGTTTTCTGGCCCGTTTCCCACGTGTAATAAAGAAACGTGTAATTAAGATCCGTTTCCACGAGTAAACGTGTAGCCGAAGCAACGTTCCTTAAATACACGCGGATCTCGAAACGTCCTTGACGAGTGGCAGAGATACGAGTCGAGACGTTTAAGAGCTACTAATGAATACATGTGGTAGCTTAGGGAATTTTAGTCATGTTAAATCTTATTGCGAGTCCATAGAGTTGAAATTTAGTTAACGGTTAATTTGAACGAACCTTTTTTCCACGAAGGTAGAAGCACGGGTTTGTTTTCAATAAATAAAGGATGAATTACCTATATTAAAATAACAATTATGCCGTTTTAGCAATATAAATATTACTTCGTGATACTCAATACTTATTTCATTGAATTAATAGTGTCTCCGTTCTTTAAAATAAAGGTTCAGGTAATTATTACTTTTATACTACGACGGTGGCAAACAAGCATACGACCCGCCTGATGGTAAGCAGCTACCGTAGCCTATGGATACCTGCAACTAATGAGGTGGCACATGCGCGTTGCTGACCCTTTACAAAAAGGAGGATTTACTGTATTGACGGCTAAAGGAACAAGATGGTCCCTCGTCGTCAACACACTGGGTCCTCTTTGAGCTCTTTGTATTAGTTGTTTATTGATAAAAAAACACTATATTTGATTAAAATTAGATAGTGGTCTGCGACGGCGGTTAGAACGGTTTGGTTAGGGTATTCAAATCCGGGCAAGAAAAATAATTTGAAACTTACAATGCACAGCAGCTGTAGTTATTTGAACATTTTATCCCCGATTTATTTACCCTAGTACAACGAACGGTACTCTAAATTAACGCTGAAAATTGTGTTGCCTATTATCAGTCTCCAACAAACTTTTCGCGTAATTTCACATCGCGGAATGATCATGTGCCAACTTATCAAAAGATTTTGTTTTATTTATCTCAGTTACCAACTGTACGTTTGGCCTGTTTTTATAAAGTCACTTTTCTAAATGCCGCCTTTCGAGTATATAATGGTTTAGTTTGCGTAATATTAATTTCGTAAGGATGCCATTTTCACTGTGGGTAAATTATATACAGGTAGTTATTATTATTTTAATACAATAGTTTATTCATTAGACTTATTGCTTAGGATATTTTTTATATTAAAAAGTCGATTCTGGCACTCGCCGGCCGTTATGGCGGCACGCTCGCTTCGCTCGCTCGGCTTCGTGCACTGTTTGCTCACGGTAGATCTAATACGCTCCTCTTCGCTTCGCTCGTCGTCGCACCTAACTGGAGTCCGTCACATATGCATATGAGATTTCTGTTGTTAATATACTTGCTAACGAAACGTTATTCTTTTAATAGTTGCTTGGTCTAGTGATAGATTTGACAAATGATATTAAGTATCCCAAAAGTTTTGAGTCATTATAATAATCAGTTTTAAAACAATTCTACCAAATGAAACGTTATCATACAAAATTTTGCTAATAGTTAGTTGTTAAATGTTGGTTAGCAAGTGAAATTAGGCCAAAAAAAGTACGGCGAAAAGGCAGAACACTACAACGAACATGTAGGACATGTTCGTTGTATATATGAATGAATGTATTATTATATACATGAATATATTACTATCATTTACTAATAAATTGTTTTGAATACAATTAATTGATTTACGGTGTCATTAAAGGTACAACTTACTATTTTAAAGTTATGAGCATCAGAAGTAACAGAACGGTCCTTTTTAAAATTATCAACCATTTGTTTCCATTTCGAATCATTTTTTATCTGAAAACAGGTAATTTATTATTTTGGACACTAGATTATGTTACTATATACATTATAAATATTGTACTCATAACATGATTATCCATTATTACTAAATACACTCAACATTATCTTGATTTGTATTAGTAGTCAATAAATTGGTATTCATGCTACTTACCAGTTAAATTGGGTATTTTTTACAATTTTTTTATATTCTTCTGGGTAGCTTGTTGACATGCAATCATAACAATTTTATAACAACAAAAACCAACAAAACAAAAAAAAAACTATTAACAAAACAACTAACACTATTTTAAAATGGTAAGACTAACTCGGGAAGACTGTAGTATCCAACTGACCGACTAAATGGAAAACTGAAGCCATACTAAAACTCAATAGGATATTCTATATCTTAGGCATGTTTTTTAAAAAATTATAATGAAAGTTCCTTCTACCTATAAGTATCACAGTGAAATTGGGCCGCGTGGCGTCAAAACAAAAGGAAACATTTACTATGCTATAGATTAAGTAAATCCTTTTAAAATCGTGCCGCTTAAGGTCTTGTGTTTATACAGATGTGTTTACTTTATTACAACCATATAGAGCTTAAAATAGGTGGCCATTATGATTTGGAAATCTACACGTTTGCACCAAAGGGTGTCGTAAAATCTGCATTTTATTTTATTACCTGAACGCTAATCTCAAAGTGACCCAAGTCAACTAGCAGTTTACCTGTTTTAGGATCTAAGCTTAATTGAATAAGTTATATTATCGCGGGATAACCAAAGTAGCATAAGTAATATTGGTTCTTTGTTAAAAACACCTGTGCATGGTACTTTGATAAGGTCTCTTAAATTGGTGGTTAGTTTTTTTTGCCGCTGCCGCGTATCTCATGGTAGTGAATACCAAGGACGAGATAAAACTAACAGTTCAATTGATGATGATGATGATTTTATAAACTCTTAATATAGTATAATAATGAATACCTAAGATATTTGTAAAAGTTTCTAGTTTCATTGCTGTGGAGTCCACAACAATGAAACTAGAAACTTTTACATCATTGTATACAAGATGATTCACGAGACGTGAGCAGAAACAACCCTACACAATTAATTAGTACACGCTAATGAATCAGCTGCCATCGCCATCATGTTTAAGTGAAACAATAACGCCTTTCTATTTTTTTCACCTTTTTGTTACTTATAAATTTTATTATCTGTAATCATAGTCACCTTACACAAACAAACCAATAAAGATAAAACCTCTTTAAGAATTATGACAGAACACTTTGATTATGAAAAAAAAATGTTAAATTAACTACGACGTTTCCAAAGTAACCAGACATCAATTTTACACCATAGAAATCTAAAGTATAAGAAGAAATGGCATGACAGCTAAAACACTGTCCCTAAATCCTCATCAACTTGATCAGAAAACATGATCACAATATCAGTAACATGACAACCGGTGCACTATAAATATAATACAAACATAAAATCACTGTTTTCGCCTTTGTTACTTGTACAAATGGCAGAACAACTATTAATTCTGTAGTGTCAATTATCAAATATAAAGCTAATATTGATATGTTTTTGCCAGAAAAATAATTTAAAATAATTAAAAAAAAACGTTTTCCTATGCAAGCTGTTAAAATGGCATCCATTGCTTGATTTGTGTGCTTATTTTTTTATTTCTTAGATGTTTACCAAGCTGACGCTCAATGGGCAGCGATCTTGTGATATTTGACATTAAATCACAAAATTGAAATAATACGTCGAAATCTGCACTAGTGCCGCGGATCAGTCGATATTCTTAACTTTATCTTATCGATATTTTTACGAAGACGTGCATGCAATAAGTATTCGAATAAGTAGATGGTATATTGTTAATTTATAACTATCAATTGATTGACATACCTGAATATTAAACGTTAGTTTGATCGTAATTTTTTCATATTTAGGGTCGTCCAGAAACCATGTGATCATATTTGACCGATTTTTGTACCCTAAGCAAGTCTAATGTCATTTCTACTGTTATGTATTGCGTATATGTTCAAGATGCTATCTCAGAAAAACAGGCATCGTAAAAATCTGCTTATGACTTAATATCAAAAAATAGAGCGGATTATTTGATCTCCTTAATTTTTTGAGTAAAATTGTTGCTTTTGGCTTTCCCGCTTTAAAAAAAAAATTACACGTGATATTTTCTCTGCCCCCCCCCCCCCCCCCCATAGTGATCATTCGGGATATTTTTCTTAAAAGCGAGTTCATTTTAACAATATTTTATATACCCTGTACATAAAAAATTGTTAAAATGAACTCGCTTTTGAGAAAAATAAATTTATGTACAGAGTATATAAAATATTGTTAAAATGAACTCGCTTCTTAAAGAACTAGACTTTATTCTAAAACACTATAAAAATGTAATAAGACAGTAAAAAGTATATTTTCTAATTATCAAAACTATGTGTAGGAAGGTGTTCATTTTGTCTAGAATATCGATGAATACATACCTCAATATATAATCATATCTACTTATATTGTGTGAAGCTGGCTAAAGCTAAATAAGTAATTAAAATATCCTACGATGCCATACAACCTCATCTGTAGTCAACTGTAGAGTATTCAATAGTAACCCTTATTTGCATCGGGTCTAACTGCTTCGGACCCGTTCGAGCCGGTATTAAGTACCCGTGTACCCGTAGGAACGTTTCTCGAAACGTTTCCATGGAAACGTTTCCTGGAGACGTTTCCGAATCCCAGCGGGTTCGTGTAAATCGGCTCCTTAGCACCGTCGGTCTTAAGTACACGGGTATTCGTCTCCGCGTGTAACACGTGTAGCGGGAGCTCTAGTCTGAGCAGGACCACTCAAAGATGTTTATTCCACCAGTTTTACCACCACTTCATTATCATTTTCATGTTTGATTTATTTTGTCATAAAAATTGTAGGAACATATATTAATGTAAAGGATTTTCGGGATTCTCGCTGCCTACAAAATGAGCGCTGCGTATTTTGGTCGGTTTATAGCTTCTGGACCTGAATTCTCGCTGAAAGTGGAAATAATATTAGGGTTATGTTTACTGTCAAGATGCATTGAAAAATATTAATTAATATTCGTAGTTATTATTACAAATAACGTGTTGGGGTTATTAAAATGATATTAATGATATATATATCTTGTACTTAAACAACGTTATCTCACTGCGATTATTCATAGTTTTCGTATTTTAGCTAGCCAAAGCATATTAGTACTATTGGTAGGAAACTGTTAAAATAGTATTTTATACAACTTACATTGTTAGTGGTACTGGTTATCCTGTGGTGTATTGTAACACTAAGAAATGCATCAATACCTTTTTAGCACAATAAAAGGTATTTCCATCGAAATTTTCTAAATAATCAATGTTTATGTTTATTTACATGAAGTTTCACTTAACACGGTAATACTGACAGATGTCATCATGAAAATGACAACTATGTTTGTAATGAATTTGTATGATTGTGCTTTATCAATTCAGCTTAGCCATGTAATTTACGAGACATCGTATCTCATATTTTTAATAAATCATAAGTAACTAACCGAGACACGAAATACAAAATCATTCAAATTAGTATCTTTAATTAACAATTATTTTCAGAAAATACAATAAAAATAAGGGTAATAAAAAAGTGAACAATCCTATGTTTATTGTTATTTTATAACTGCCAAATCATTTAAGTAGAGGTACAGTCTCAAACACGATTTACCGAAATCATGGCTCGTAAAAATTTGTAACCGCCCAGTGTTATACCGTAATAAGACTGTCAGAGAAACTGCTGTACGATTCGTTCTTACAGCACTATTGTGCGGCCATTTTTTTGGGCTGATTGTGTATCTCGCTCTTTATTACATATGGGTGTGTATACCACATGGTGGGACATAGGGATTCCTACTAAAATATTGTGTTTAAGACCTTTAAATGTACAATACAATAAAAATACTCTTTATTGAACACCTCAAAAAGAAAACCAGTACAGCAAATTTATAAAATTAACTTAGAGGTAAACTCTATCTAAAGTATTTGAAAGGGTGATGGCCAACCGTGTAAATACTTTCTTTGAAAAGTATTCAGTTCTCGATAGCAACCAATATGGGTTGAGAACCAACCGCTCTACTGTACTAGCCGTTTTTAATTACGTACATGAAACCTTAAGCTATATTAATAAAAAAAAGAACGGGGTGGGTCTTATGCTAGATATGACCAAAGCGTATGATCGCGTATCACACGAAATCTTACTATGGAAATTGTACGGCATGGGAATCCGCGGAACCGTGCATCAATGGTTTAAATCGTACCTAGGAAATCGCAGACAGTGCGTGCAGATTGATTACCATGATGATATTACAGGGGAAACGCGCTTAGTAACTTCACAAATACGATATACGTCATGTTCAATCCCCCAGGGAAGTGTGATCGGTTGCCTTTTATTTTTGGCATATATAAACGATTTGCCAAAGATTATAAATGAGAAGTGCGTTATGTTTGCTGACGACGTTTCTATATTATTAGGCTGTGAAGATAGCGTGAAATGTAACGCTCGACTTTTAAAAACTATTACCACGGTCACTAACTGGTTACATGAACACAATTTAGATATGAACTCAACAAAAACAAAAATCATACAATTCAAACCCTATCAAAGGGAACCTTTGCATTTAAACTTACGCGTCAACAATAACACCATAGAGGAGGTAAATGACTTTAAATTACTAGGTTTAACATTAGACTCCGGCTTAAACTGGAAGTCACACATAAAGCTTATTAAATCTAAACTCGCTTCATTTACCTTCGCA
Organism: Pammene aurita; assembly: GCA_947086415.1. Classification (NCBI taxonomy): domain Eukaryota; kingdom Metazoa; phylum Arthropoda; class Insecta; order Lepidoptera; family Tortricidae; genus Pammene; species Pammene aurita. Next base: position 4,010,412 of record OX352314.1, on the reverse strand, counting down.
CTCGGTGTCTTAAAAATGAATACGAATTTGGAAGCTGCAATGTCAGCTTATTACGCGTTCGCCCGTTCGTGGCTGAGTTATGATTTAGTCTTGTGGGTAGATAGCACTGACGCCCAGAAACTATTTCGCATGCAGAAAGAGTGTGTCCGTATCCTAACCAATACATGCATACCAAATACTACCTTACCTAATTTTAAACGACTTAAAATTTTAACTTTACCTTCCATGTATATTATGGAAGCGGCACTTTTTGTTAGGAGAAACCCAAGTATTTTTAAAGGAACGGTAGTCTACAACCCTGAGGCTAGGCGGAAAATTAAAATAGTTTTACCACCTTCCAAACTAGAATTGTAAAAACCGGTCCTCTCTACCGTTGCGTTCAAATAATGCACAGAATCCCAGAAACAATTAAACAAGAAAACAGTGAGAATTCATTTAAAAATAAAAAAAATGCTCATTGAAAAAAGTTACTATACAGTCGAAGAATTTTTTAAAGATAAGTTATCCACCTAAAAGATTGAATATATTTGATAATGAGATAATGACTAATATTTATACATTGAAATAATTTGTAGTGCTTTGAATATAAAATACTGACATCTTATTAATTATATAAAGTATGTTCCTATTTTGCATGTTTCTATCTAGCGATACCTATTGTTTTACTTCAAATTTTAGCTCTGTGCTGCATGTTACTTATAGAAATATATTATAGCTATTAAGTCCAATATTGTACGCCCTAACAGGGTATCATGTACTAACTAAGTAAATGTAATACCACAAGTATGTACTGATGAACATGATAACAATGAAATAAATGAATATGAATATGAACAAACAACAGGCCGCCTTATCCCTAAAAAGCGATTTCTTTCAGGCAACCTTTAGGTAGCGGAAATTCATTAAATAAACTGTTGCAAAACAGTGAAGAAAAGCCTAGCGAAAACAAAAAAAAATGTACCTATGTTTTTACAAATAAACTATTTGAATTTGAATTTGAAGATTATTATTGTACCTAAGCAATCTAAGCATTAATTAAATAATAAGATATAAATAAAAATTAAAAAATACAGGAAATAGCATTACCATTCAGCGGTGAAATGCTGTCAGCATCCTCGGCACCGTACCGAAGGGGGCTAAAATTTTCATATATATTGATTATTTATGTAATATTTTTAATATATTCCGTTATTTAATTTCAGTTTTTAAGTTTCATCATCTTCTTCCTCCTAGCGTTTGTCCCGGCTTGGGGTCCGCTTGACAACCTAATCCCATGGATTGGCGTAGGCACTAGTTTTTACGAAAGCGACTGCCATCTGACATTCCAACCCAGAGGGGAAACTAATCCAAAAAGCGACTGGTTAAATATCAAATGATATTCCGTACATAAGTTCCGAAAAACTTTGTGGTGGACGTCTTACCGCAAGGCTACCAACGCTTTTCTTTTAAGTTTTATCATCATCATTTTAAATAGATACCTAAGTTTTTTTTTTTTTTTTTTTTTTTTTTTTTTTTTTTTTTTTTTTTTTTTTTTTTTTTTTTTTTTTTTTTTTTTTATACCACGACGGTGGCAAACAAGCATACGGCCCGCCTGATGGTAAGCAGCTACCGCAACCTATGGACGCCTGCAACTCCAAAGAAGTCACATGCGCGTTGCCGACCCTTTACAAATAGGAGGATTCACTGTGTTGACGACTAAAGGAACAAGAAGGTCCCTCATCGTCAACACACTGGGTCCTCTTTGAGCTCTTTGGCAACCTTACTCACCAGCAGGAACACAACACTATGAGTAGGGTCTAGTGCTATTTGGCTCTGGTTTTCTGTAAGGTAGAGGTACTTCCCCAGTCGGGCTCTGCTCCAGATTTGAGCGATGACATTCACTGAACGTGCCCTACCACACTTAGCGAGATGCCATTCGCAGTGCCCATACCTCTCTTTTTGGCGTAGTTTAAGGACATACCCAGGTCCGGACGTAGTTTAAGGACATACCCTGGGTCCGTGGGTATTTTCAACCGACTTCAAGATTTCGAAGGAGGAGGTACTCAATTCGTCGGGATCTTTGTTGTTGCATTTTTTTAAATGTTTGTTCACCGATTATTCGAAGACGGCTAGACCGATATATTTTTTTTTTGAAAGAGTATACTTCACAGGTCTTGTGGTCCCATCGTAACCAGGTCAGGATCTGATGATGGGATTCTGAGAAATCGAGGGAACTCTGCAAATATTATAGGCACAGCTCTATAGGTGTGCCTATAATATTTTGATTACTGTAAAATATATTGAAATTACTATGATTTCAATATGTTTTACAGTAGCTCGGGCATTTCCTTTTGGAAAGCTAGAGTCTAAGTGAAGTCGGTTCTTATTTGTTTAAAATTATTACGTCTTCAACTTTTCACGTTATCTACATAAATTATTTGAGTTATCGTTGTATTATCGTACCTACCTACATTCTTACTTAATGCATGTCTGTAACGTATTCGTAATTATTTACAAATAATAATGAGATCGCAAAATTATCTGACTCAATAAAAATAAGGGCAGTTATACACGCGGCACAATGTGAGCGCCGTAAATCATCTCGCTAAGGGCGCGTACACACGATAACGTTGCAAATGTCCGCCATTTTGAACGTAATGGCACATGATTTGGCTGTTTGTTGATTAAATTATGAGATTTATGTTGTGTTTGTGGTGGCATGTAATCTTGGGGTAGTTTAAGGTGAGGTGAAGGGGAGAAATGTATTTTAGGATATTAAATTTAAGTAAGTACCTATTGAAAAGTGAAACTAATTGTAAAATAATTCCTACCTGTGGAAACTTTTAATTGGCTCACTATTTCTACATTACTGCCTATCTTGTTACCTGTAAGTTTTCCTATAAAAAAAAAATAACTAGCTGCTCGTAATTTGTTCAAAGTAAAAAAAATCTCACTCAAAATTATATAAAAAAATTCATGTCTGTAAATGAGCTAAGTAATGTCTTGTTAAAAACATATTTTTTTTATTTAATGTGTTTTTTAAATGTAATAATCGCAAACGTTTTATTGTGTAAGTTAAGAAAAAAAGGAAAATATGCAACACAAACAAAAAGTCATCCAATTATTGCTAAAATTATTTATTTTAGGTAGATTTCTACGACAATTTTTTTTTTTTACATGTTACACTCTAGATTACAAAATCTGGGGTATAAAAGTCCTAAATCAGTTGTTTTTCAATCAGTTCCTCTGTTTTCATGGCACATGCAACTGTGCCGAACGGGTTTACTATAGTTTTAAACAAAAAAGAACCGACTTCACTTAGACTTCACCTTTCCAAAAGGAAATGTCCGAGCAACTGTACATTTTTTTTAAATCAAATGTTTGCTGACTGTTTTTTTATTATTTTATTTTTATTTACTCTGTGTATGTAGTATAAGTATGTTTATTTATTATTTTATTTGTGTATGTTTATGTATAATTAAGCTATTGTATTATATGTTATTTGTTATTGTTTACTGGTTTTTCACTGTTTCTTTTGTCTTGCACCTACTCATACAATTATTTTTGACTAGATTTCCGCTACCCTAAGGTTGTCTGGAAGAGATCGCTCTCTAGCGATAAGACCGCTTGTTGACTGCCTCTACTTTTAATCTGTGTACTGTACTGTTATATGTTATTGAGGTGCAATAAAGAATATTTGTATTGTATTGTATAGGTATGCCTATAATATTTGAAGAGTTTCCTCGATTTCTCCAGGATTACATCACATCATCAGATCCTGACCTGGTTACAATGGAACCAACTGTGAATATACCCTTTCAAACAAAAAAAGAATATTCCAAATCGGTCCAGCCGTCTTCGATAATCGGTGAACATACATAAAAAAAATATCAAAAACAAATAACTCGATGAATTGAAAACCTTCTCCTTCAAAATCTTGAAGTCGGTTGAAAATACAAATATACATGGTAAATGCCCCGTTTCTAATAGTAGTTATTAAACAAATACGTCGGCCAGTCTGTCCCCACCCTTATTACACTTGATGGCACGCAAAATGTTGAGCATATTTCACTCGGACTAATTAATTTCGCACGAAATTAACGTTTTGTTTCCAGTTTCGTTACATTGCTATGGATATGCTTGGTAAAGTTTAAATCAGAAAAGGTTGGTTAAAGGGCACTTCTATATTATGGGAAAAACTTACACAGATCGACTTAGTTCCACAGTAAACTCACTAAGTCTTGTGTTATGGGTACTAGACGGCGATATATGTAAAAGATAGATGTACGATATATCCATCAAACTCAGGACCTGTGATAAATCCATACTAATATTATAAATGGGAAAGTGTATGTGTTTGTTTGTTTGTTGCTTTGTCCGTCTTTCACGGAAAAACGGGGCGACGAATTGACGTGATTTTTTAAGTGGAGATAGTTGAAGGGATGGACAGTGACATAGGCTATTTTTTGTCTCTTTCTAACCCCCCACTTCCCTAAAATGGGGGGTGGAAGTTTGTAGTATGGTTTGTTACCCCGAACTTAACGCGAGCGAAGCCGCGGGCAAAAGCTAGAGCTTAAATACATTTAAAAAAACATCCATACAACTCAGGATCTGTGCTAAATACACAAATAAATGCCCTTACCAGGATTCAACCCCGGGCAGGATCACAACGACTACCGTAAAATCTCCCAACAATACTCCAAAAGCTCCTAACTAAGGTCCAAAGGTAATTCGAATGTCTTCGTTCAGGTGACTTTAAGGGGATACCAACAGCTAGATTCCATCCCTATCTTTTTCAGCGCGAGTGAAAGAGAAACACTGTCTTACGATTAGTATGGAGGCTCATTGCAAATTTTGCAAAATCTTAAATATATAAAAGAAGAAACTGACTGACTGATTGACTGACTGACTGACTGACTGACATATCAACGCACAGCCCAAACCGCTGGTTCTAGAGATTCCAAATTTGGCACGTAGGTTCCTTATAAGTTCTAGGGATGCACTAAAAAAGGATTTTTCAAAATTCACCCCCTAAAGGGGTAAAATGGGGGTCCAAAGTTTGTATGGCGAATCAAAATTTGTTAGACTATTTTATTCGAAACTTCACAGGAGTATTCCTAACATTAAATGAGTAAACACGTGTTTCAGGTTTTTTGACAATTCAACCCCTAAAAGGGGCAAATGTGGTTACAAAGTCTGAAAATCAACATGTGTATCGTATCCTTTTTGAGCACTTATAGTACGCGGGCGAAGCCGCGGGAAAAGGCTAGTGATTAATTAAATAAACTAGGCATTAATTGAGAAATATAAAATAATGTTTTTAGTATTAGTGTGGTGGAATTTTGTCCTTAATTACAGATGTATAAGTCAAGAAACTAACTAACATATATATAAACCTACCATAGTTCGCCTTTGTACATATATTGTGTTATATGTCTCTCGTTGTGTTTTCTTGTACAATAAAGTGTTTTACTACTACTACTACTAATACTACAAAACCACGACACTTCACTTCCCGAGCAAACTCTAGGAACGTTGAATTCATTTGACAGCAGGTTTCTAACGGGTCGACAACTCACATGCACTTCTGGAGTTGCAAGCGTTCATAGGCTACTACCGCTTACCATCAAGCGAGCTGCACACTTATTTGCCACCGACGTCATATAAAAAAAAATCATAAACCTCGTCTTTCAAAGTCAGTTAAGCACATCCTACTTCATTAAAGCACCATTTAGAGTTCCGCAGGCACATAACACGGCACGTTAACTAACGATCTTTGTAATGGTTCCGTGCTGTTTGAGGGTACTCATAAATTTATTAATGACTGCTTTGGCGAACCTTTTTTCTTAGTAATGGGGTATACGTGATGGTTCTAAGGATATGAATGAATATGAATGTGGTTTCTATATATTTACTTACCTATGTACTTTGTACCTACACCTATCGCTAATATAATATAGATATTATGTATAACGTAAATATTCTCAAAAAGAAGTAGAATTCAAAACCCTACTGCTCTACAAGCCCCTTACGGCGGTACAAGCGATTTTATTTTTGACGTCTTTTTGTTTTTTTTAAATAATTTTAATACACTCTCAGCAACTCACAATCCAAATGAATTGAATAATACCTCATAAGTCGTCGTGGTAATCCGTCAAACGATGTAAGAACATACAAAGGTTAGACATGTACAGACATACTGCCGAAAACATAACCCTCCTTCGGCTGTCTGGAGTGTCGGGTAAAAAGGGAAAAAGTCATAAATTTCAGTTGGGCTTTTGAAAATAAATATGAGAGTTTATGATACCAAACTTATTTGTTAATTTTATAGCTTTTATTTATCGTATGGTTACATATCACTGTATAAATAAACCTTTCTTCCCTGGGGTAGAGGTAATGGGAAAGCAAATGATAAAGAAAATCCAGTGAGTGCTGCGAGGTCCAGATGGGACAGTGCAGCTGCCAAGTTTGTTACTCTTTTAGCACCACCCAGGGACCACGTGTAGGGTTGTCTAGGGAGTTTCCTACGGACGCAGAGTAACATTGATCCCCAAACTAATTTAGGCCAATAACCAAGATATTATTATCGTATGGCTTTATTTTTTCTATCCTCGTTGTAACATAGTTTTTACAAAAAATCTTAAGTTATAAAACTAAATCTAAGTTTAATAGCCAATCCCTGGCGTCCGCCTTAAGCTCGTAAAGGTCTTTAATTTTTCCGGCGTACCGTCGCCGAGGACACTCTTCCACGATATGCGCAATTGTTAGGTCTGGCGCACCGCAGTCGCAGCTCGGCGAGCTCTTGTAGCCCCACTTGTACAGATTGTGGTTACAGCGGCCAACACCTGTCCTGATCCGGTTGAGAGTGACAAAGATCTTCCGTTGTTCATTGAAACCAGGTGGTTCCTTAGTTGGATCCGGTGCAGTATCGTCTAAGACCTGCATCTGTGCGTAGTGTGCGTGCCATTGCTTTTGCCATTCTGTGGTGATGCTGTACGGTTCGGGACCTTGGATTTGGCGGTCAGACCAAAATGGTCTGCGAGATCGAAGCCGCATACTGGGGAGACTATCCAGGGTCCTCCTTATAGGGAGCGACGGTTTTTGTGCTTTTTCCCACTCTCGAGAGGCAGCATAAGCTCTTCTCATTTCTGGTGGCGCAATGTGGGATAATATTGGCAGCCATTGTGAAGGTGTGGGCAGCAGGTTACCAGTTATTGTTCGCATAGCTCTATTAAGGTGTACGTCAACTTTACTTGTGTGTGCGCTGTTGTACCACACCGGGGCACTGTATTCCGCTGCAGAATAGACAAGAGCTAAGCTGGAGGTACGTAGGACACCGCCTCGTGCTCCCCACGACGTTCCCGCAAGCTTATTGATTAAATTTACCCTAGTTTTGACTTTCTGGCCTAAGTTATCCAGGTGGGGTTTGTAGGTAAGTGACCGGTCCAGAATAACACCTAGGTATTTTGGGGTAAAGTTATGTTGAAGTTTTTTACCGCAGAAACTAACATTTATTTCTTTGTTTGCCAGGCCGTTCGATAAATGAAATGCAGCTACCTCGGTTTTAGTTGGATTAGGGCAGAGTCTCCATTTGGTGTAATATTCGTTCAGAACTTGCAGATCGCGCGTGAGCGTCATTTCGCCAGTTTCAAAGTCCCTGGTCTGGGTTGTGAGAGCGAGGTCATCCGCGTAGATAAATTTATCGCATTCCGTCAGTGGCATATCTCGAGTGTAGATGTTAAAAAGCAGGGGAGCCAGGACCGAGCCTTGAGGAAGTCCATTTTTTTATAATTTATAGCGGCTTTCCTTTTCACCCAGATGGACTTTAATTTCTCGTGGTCCAAGCATAGTTTTCAGAACGCGCAGGATTTTTGTTGATTTTATAACCAGGCTGGCTTTATACAAGAGACCACCTATCCATACAGTATCGTATGCTGCCCGCAGGTCTACGAATGCAGCCAAAGTCTTCTGCCCTCGCTGGAAGCCGGCTTCTATGTGACTGGTGAGTGCGAGAACTTGATCCGTACAGTTGCGCCCAGCGCGGAAGCCCGCCTGTTCGATAGGGATTTCTTTATCAACGGTGTCTTTAAGGCGATTGTACAACAGGCGTTCAAGCAGTTTGTATGTGACACTCAGAAGAGATACGGGCCTAAAATTTGACGCGTCGTCTGAAGACTTTCCTGGCTTAAGAATTGCGATCACTTTCGACTTCATGAAAATAGGCGGTAGAGTGCTGGTGTTCAAGATGTCATTAAAAAATTCAGCAAGCCAGCGAGTAGCGCGTTTGCCCAGGTGAGAAAGAAATTCAGGGTATATTTTATCGACGCCGGCTGCTTTTCCACACTTTAACTGTTTTAGGGCCATAGATACTTCATCCGGGGAGAAAGGGGCATCAAAACAATCACATCGCTGTTGTTCTTGGGCTATGGCCTGGCTTTTGCGTTGAATGACTTTGGCAAAAGCTTTATCAACAGGTGCCATCCTTGTGATACGTTTCATCCGTTCCGCTATATCATTCGGACTGACCGAAAAATCTCGCTTCTGTGGTTCTGCAGCGCCTCCGAGTTTGCGCATCAACGACCAACTTTTTCGGCTCGAGTGAGTGAAGTCCATGTTTTCGACTTTGGTCAGCCATTTCTGTCGGCGGCACTCGTCTAGCTTTGCGATCAGGTCGTTTGATGTGCCAGAATCATGTGTGGTCAGAAACCTCTGGTACGCTTTTTCGGTTTCAGGAGTCCATCCGGGGATGTATTCCTTGCGAAAGCCTCTGGGAACACATTTCTTTGCCGTGCTTAGCACTATTCCACAGAATCGCTTATAATTTGACACAGTGGGTTTAATCCATCGAATGTTCGCGTCCATTTGCTGCTTATAGTCATCCCGATTGGCTTTATTAAAGTTTAAATTAAAATTAAACCAAGATTAAAAGATCTTTAAATTATATTATATGCAGTCTCAAGATTTTAAATGCATTTCTCTGACGCCGGAATGCCGCTATGCCAGTAATTTAGTTAGTACAGCAAATTCTCCTGTTAAGTAGCATTTATAACTTTATAAACTTTGCAAACTCCAAAAATACTTACTTCTTCATAATTATGATTTAGTGTCCAAAGAATTACCAATATGTTAAATCATTACCGCACATAACCGCTCAACTTTCAACCTAACGTCGAAGTTGCTTCTGATTTAACGTCATAATAAACTAAACTAAGTAGTTTAGTTTATTATGTATCAGTTTAGTTTATTATGTATCAGTATTAATTATCTGCAGCATAATTATTATAAATAAATATTACAGGACAATCTTACACAAATCGACCTAGGCCCACAGTAAGCTCAATAAGGCTTGTATTATGGGTACTAGACGACGATATATATAATAGATAAATACTTAAATACATAGAAAGCATCAATAACTCAGGAACAAATGATAAACACACAAATAAATACCCTGACCAGGATTCGAACCCGGGACCTCCTGCTTCGTAAGTAGGGTCACTACCGACTGGGCTAGGAGGCCGTTAAAATAATAAGCCGTTTAAATAATATAAATAATAGGGCAAAAAATAAGTAGTAATATAAAATTTTGTCAATTTTTATTTCTGTCTAACAAATATTTAATATAAGTGTACATAACGTGTGTAAATCCAATACGGGCGAATCTTTAAATTGTTATCATATGAACATAAGAATATTTCTTTAGATAACTTTTTCTTAAAATTACGACGGTAATTTGTATCATATAAAATAATTCGACACGCAATGTGAATGCAACACACTCAAGTTAAACGTTCATTGACATCCATAGTTAAAGTTTGTCCGGCGACTTAAGGATAAACGCGCCAAACTTTAAGTATGGAGCATTTGTCCTTAAGCCGCCCGGACAATAGTACATTACTTACCTAGGGCTGTAAAAAAAAGAAAGCCCGAAATCGCAGGTATTTGGGACCCGAGCCGCAGGCGAGGGTTGTAAATATGCGATAGAGGGCTTTCTTTTTTACTGCCCGTGGTGAGTACACAATTTTACGTCCCCACCTGGCCATAATGCGAGTTTTACCGTAAGCGTAGCGAGCGGTAAAACTCACATTATGGCCAGGTGTGACGTAAACTATATTACTTTACTTCAATTATGTTCGCAGTACATTGCGGCTCGGTGAATATATAAAAAATTATCTACAGAATCATTTAAGGCTCCTTATTCCCTAAAAGGTCGAAAAACTGAAAAAAGCCGCATTTAATGCTATCTATAAGATAGTTTGAAGTATTAGTAATACAAAAAAATACTTTTGAACCATGTTTATTATTATTAAGAACCCAAAAATACGATTCTTACAGAACGTGTCCTGTGAAGTGTGATTTATAGGTCATTTTTAAAAATTCATACTAAATTAAAACGTACCACTATAGTAATGATATTTTTTATCGTGATAGAAATATAGTTTAACTTTCCTATGGTAATCTTTTTAGGGCAAAATATTTATTGAGTTGTCGTGGAAAAAATTAAATGTAAACGTGTTTTCATCAAAAAACTGGCATATAATCAGGAGGTATTTTGTCTATTATCCAAGATGAATCTTCGATATTTATTTCCATGGCCGTCTCAGACATGATATACTCAATTGAATTCTATTCAAGTTGAATAAGAATTGTTACCCTTTTTTGCGTAATTTGGAAATGAACGGTACCTTTTATTGGAAAATCCGGAAAGGCCTTCCAAGACGACCAATTTTTTTCATGTTTTACTCGTTAAAATGTAATATTTGCTCCGATGGCCGTCTAGATAAAGAAATGAACTATTATATGCATCAATAGTTGATTTAAAAAAACTAAGTACTTTAGCCATAGCCTTCGAAGAAAATGAAGCATTTTAAGAAATTCGCGCGTTTTGGGAATAAGGCCTCTTAAGTTTAACAAAAATGCTGGTGATCTTTTAAAGGGCATAAATGGTATCGTATTCTAATTATGAAAAACTAAAAAAAAAACATTTTCTCGCAAAAAAAAATATTTTGTATGGAGGGTAGGAAGACGTGTCCCATAAAATATTAATAAAGAATTCGCGTCCCAAAATTTTTTTTCCTACTTTTTCTTCCTCGCAATACGATACTAATTTAATTAATCGTATGGCGTATTTTACATTTGAAAAAACGTTTGCTTAGCAACGGATAAACAAGCATGAAATTTTGCTCTTGCGTGTAAATTTTTGAAAATTATCAAATGTACACCTACTCTTCTTGATTTACTTTCTACTGTCGCAATAGACAAGCCGCACCGGAACGTCGTCTCTGCGGAGACCGCAGCACAGGCCCGCGCAGCCCAACTGGGGCGCGCCTCTAGCCGCCTTGACATTTGACGTTGTCATCTCAAAGAAAATAATAATATTTACATACAAATATTGATATTTCTACATGTTTTCGCCTAAATTAGATTCAACAATTGACTTCAAAGTGCGTGCAATGTTAATGTCTTAATCTACTGAAGCATACGATCATACCTACGGATTTGGCACCTACCTTACCCCTCAGGCTCGCGCAAGGACAATCGTGCTAATAATAAGTTTTGTATCTAGTTTAATTTTAGCTTATACATATAACCATACCCTAAGTTGTATTAGCATAAGGTGTTGTGTTTTTCTTTAATTTTATTGCTTTCTTGATACTGTTTTTACATGCAAGCCTTAACCCAGTCGAAGTGTCCCCACTGCCCTAACTCCTCGCGCACTTTCAATTCTCACGGGCTAAAGGTACATATAGGACGCAAACATAAAGCTGTGCCTCGAACGATAGCCTCTGGTCAAACACTTACCGTACAGCAACAGCAGCCGCAACAAGCTCCCCCAAACGCCAACTGCAATTTAGACTTGGATGACCTTGCCACCTTGAAGCAATCGGTACGAATCCTACGTCACATACCTAAAGGAGCTCGCAACCTAGCGGCAGGCAAACTTTGCAGCATCGTCGATAAATGTGTTAATAACAATGGCACTACAGATTGGTTCGGTTTGCTATCATTTGCGTATTCCGCATTAAAAGCACCAGAAACAACCGGCTCGGGTAACCTGACAACAAAAGTGAAACGAAACATCGAATCTTTTAGTGTGATTGACTCTCTCTTTGTCCAAGCCGATACAGCGGCCTTAAGACCGCCCTCAGTTCTTAGAACAATTGAATCTAAAGTTTTTGAGGGTGATCTTAGGGGGGCAGTTCGTCTGCTTATGTCGAACGACAGTGTGGCGCCTTCCAATCCCGAAACTCTAGCTAGTTTATTGTCAAAGCACCCGACCCCATCTAGGCCGCTGAATCTACCGCCTGAGCCGGACAGATCTAGCCCTGCTCTATCTGTCAAGCCAGATGAAGTTGCTGCGGCCCTAGGCTCATTTAATAACAGCTCTGCCGCAGGACTGGATGGTATCCGCCCATCACACCTGAAAGAGCTTACTTCTGGCTCTGCCGGTGACAACGGGCCCCGGCTGCTTGAGTGCTTAACGAAATTAAGTAACTTCCTCCTTAGCGGCCAAGTGAATCCAGCAGTTTGCCCATACATCTATGGTGCTTCCTTATGCGCTCTCTCCAAAAAAGATGGCGGTTTAAGGCCAATTGCAATTGGAAGTGTTTATCGCCGCCTGACTGCCAAGCTCGGTTGCCTTGCTGTGCGGGAAGAAATGGCGTCGTATTTGCAGCCTTGCCAACTTGGGTTTGGCACCAAACTAGGTTGCGAGGCTGCCATCCACGCTACCAGAGCTTTTGCGATCGACCCGAGTAACGCAGACTGCGTGGTAGTTAAGCTCGATATTAAAAATGCATTCAACTCACTCGAACGCGATGCCCTATTAACTGAAGTCGTGGAAAAAGTGCCTAAACTCTACCCTTTTTTGTACCAGGCTTATTCAACCCCTACAAAGCTTTTTTACAACGAATCCCTCATACTATCTCAGGTCGGCGCGCAGCAGGGAGATCCGCTTGGCCCCCTAATCTTTAGCCTTGCCATCCACAAAGCCATTACAGTTCCTGAATCTCCATTGAACGTATGGTACCTCGACGATGGTACTCTCGGGGGCAAGCCAGAAGAAGTCAAACAAGACCTACTCACGCTTCTTCCACTCCTAAAGCAACTTGGACTCGAAATTAATTCCAATAAATGCGAGTTCTTTCCTTGCAGCGAAAACTCCCGAACATCATTTTCCTCATTCAGTGCCTTTCTCCCTGGACTCAAAGAGCTATCCCCTCAAAATTTAAACCTCCTTGGTTCTCCTATCTTTCCCGAAGCAATCCCCGAAGCCTTTAAGGTAAGAGTAGAGCTTCTTCTTCTCGCCAAGGAAAGGCTTCAAAACCTCTCAGCACACCAATGTGTGCAACAGCAAAGCAGGATCGTAGTAGAGTAAGCGATTGCGCTTTCTCTACTACTCCTGCCTGCTTTGCTGTTCCTAAAGTTACATATTTTCTCCGAACCGTACCGGCCTGGCTACACCCCGAACACATTAACTCCTTCGACCGTACACTGAAGGAGACAGCTGAATGCATTCTAAACGTTTCCCTGAACTCAGAACAATGGGACCAGGCATCTCTACCCATTCGGAGCGGTGGCCTGGGTCTGCGTCGCGCCAGGGATGTTAGTCTACCAGCCTTCTTGTCGTCGGCGGCTGGGGTTTCGGAACTTGTCTCTAAAATTTTATCATTTGATGGAGACAAGCTTTCTATACCCTACGCCTCTGACGCCCAGTTGGCCTGGAAAGCTTTCAACCCGACTGCGTCCTTACCCGAAAAACCGTTTTATCAAAGCTCTTGGGACAACGTAGGCATAAAGCGATGTTTTGATTACCTGCTGGCAAATGCTGTCGATGTGAACATTGCGCGACTAAACGCAGCTGCAAGACCTGACAGCGGTGCCTGGTTATACGCTCTCCCGTGTCCCAGTATAGGCACTTTACTAGACAATGACTCACTGCGGGTGGCTGTTGCTCTCCGTCTGGGCTGCGATGTGTGTCAACCCCACTTATGCATCTGCGGTTCCATGGTGGAGAGCAACGGCCATCACGCACTGAGCTGTTGCCGCTGCGCGGGGAGGTTCCCACGGCACCACGCCCTAAATGATATCATCCGTAGGGCGCTAGTGTCAGCGAACATCCCCTCCACGCTAGAACCGCCTGGCCTCAGCCGGACAGATGGCAAAAGACCAGACGGTTTGACACTGGTGCCGTGGGAAAAAGGGAAGTGCCTGCTGTGGGACGCAACATGCGTAAGCACCTTTGCCGCCTCGCACCTAGCCCACACAATGCGGATGGCTGGCGCAGCCGCTGAGCTGGCTGCCATGCACAAAAGGCACAAGTATTCGGCGCTCAATAATTATCTTTGTTGCACTTGCCGTCGAAACATCGGGTGTATGGTGCGAGGAGGCAAAATTGTTTCTCAGGGAAGTGGGACGCCGCCTGAGAGTTAGGGGCCTTGACGCCCGCTCTGGTTCGTTCCTTGTGCAGCGGCTATCCATCGCGGTTCAACGCGGCAACGCAGCGAGCGTGATGGGTACCTTTGCGCCTGGGGCGACACGGGGTGGGCTTTTCGATTAGGTTTTTAGTTTTTATACCTTCATTTTTAGTTCCGTGTTCAATTTTAGATTTATTTAGGTTTAAATTATTTACCTATAAGATATAACTGTATACCAACATGACAAATATAATTAACTTACGTCAAATAATGGGCTACTTAAACTTACTTAAGTTTAGCGAAACGAACCGAGAGTTGCCGAAAATGACCGATGATCGTGAAATGAAGAAATATATGAAAATTTGTTTAGCTAATTGTAAAATAAATACGCAGCGCAAGCGGTAGTTTTTACATTGTAGACATGTTCTTAGTAGTCGATACTATTATAAATCGACATCCAGGTCGCACAACCAGTCGATCGCGTCTGATGTTAAATTAAGTTACGATACTAATTGACGGCCTCCTAGCCCAGTCTGTAGTGACCCTGCCTACGAAGCAGGAGGTCCCGGGTTCGAATCCTGGTCAGGGCATTTATTTGTGTGTTTATCATAGATATTTGTTCCTGAGTTATGGATGTTTTCTATGTATTTAAGTATTTATCCATATTTATCCATTCATACTAATATTATAAATGGGAAAGTGTATGTGTGTGTTTGTTTGTTTGTTCGGAAAAGTTGAGAGCGGCGACTAGTTGAAGTATATAATATGTGAACTCGTGTCCCATAAATATAAATAAAAAATTCGCGTCCCAAAATTTTTTTTCCTTCTTTTTCTTCCTCGCAATACGATACTAATTTAATTAATCGTATGGCGTATTTTACATTGTAGACATGTTCTTATTAGTCGATACTATTATAAATCGACATCCAGGTCGCACAGCCAGTCGATCGCGTCTGATGTTAAATTAAGTTACGATACTAATAGACGGCCTCCTAGCCCAGTCTGTAGTGACCCTGCCTACGAAGCAGGAGGTCCCGGGTTCGAATCCTGGTCAGGGCATTTATTTGTGTGTTTATCACAGATATTTGTTTCTGAGTTATGGATGTTTTCTAAGTATTTAAGTATTTATCCATATTTATCCATCCATACTAATATTATAAATGGGAAAGTGTATGTGTGTGTTTCTTTGTTTGTTCGGAAAAGTTGAGAGCGGCGGCTAGTTGAAGTATATAATATGTGAACTCGTGTCCCATAAATATAAATAAAAAATTCGCGTCCCAAAATTTCCTCGCAATACGATACTAATTTAATTAATCGTATGGCGTATTTTACATTGTAGACATGTTCTTATTAGTCGATACTATTATAAATCGACATCCAGGTCGCACAGCCAGTCGATCGCGTCTGATGTTAAATTAAGTTACGATACTAATTGACGGCCTCCTAGCCCAGTCTGTAGTGACCCTGCCTACGAAGCAGGAGGTCCCGGGTTCGAATCCTGGTCAGGGCATTTATTTGTGTGTTTATCACAGATATTTGTTCCTGAGTTATGGATGTTTTCTATGTATTTAAGTATTTATCCATATTTATCCATCCATACTAATATTATAAATGGGAAAGTATGTGTGTGTTTGTTTGTTTGTTCGGAAAAGTTGAGAGCGGCGGCTAGTTGAAGTATATAATATGTTAACTGGTATCCCATAAATATAAATAAAAAATTCGCGTCCCAAAATTTTTTTTCCTTCTTTTTCTTCCTCGCAATACGATACTAATTTAATTAATCGTATGGCGTATTTTACATTGTAGACATGTTCTTAGTAGTCGATACTATTATAAATCGACATCCAGGTCGCACAGCCAGTCGATCGCGTCTGATGTTAAATTAAGTTACGATACTAATTGACGGCCTCCTAGCCCAGTCTGTAGTGACCCTGCCTACGAAGCAGGAGGTCCCGGGTTCGAATCCTGGTCAGGGCATTTATTTGTGTGTTTATCATAGATACTTGTTCCTGAGTTATGGATGTTTTCTATGTATTTAAGTATTTATCCATCCATACTAATATTATAAATGGGAAAGTGTATGTGTGTGTTTGTTTGTTTGTCCGTCTTTCACGGCAAAACGGGGCGACGAATTGACGTGATTTTTAAGTGAATATTGTTGAAGAGATGGAGAGTGACATAGGCTACATTTTGTCTCTTTCTAACCCCCCACTTCCCTAAAATGGGGGGTGGAAGTTTGTATGGAACATTCCGCAATTTTCAAGGTAGAAAGCTAAAAATTGGTATGCGGACTATTTGTGACTAACAAAAAAATAATGCATCATGTTTTTTTGGAAATCTACACCCAACCTCTTAAAAGAGGGGGTGAAATTTTATATGGGTGTTACTCCGAATTTGACGCGAGCGAAGCCGCAGGCAAAAGCTAGTTTATTATATTTATCGTCGTCTAGTACCCATAACACAAGCCTATTGAGCTTACTGTGGGCCTAGGTCGAATTGTGTAAGATTGTCGTATAATATTTATTTATATTTTATATTTAATTATGCCCTTAAACGGATCACTAGTATTTTTATTACATCATGCATAATATAATAAATAAAATTTACTTAAATGTAACTTTAAAAAAACTTCTTAAGTAACGATTACACTAATAAATAATTTGTCTGGTTTAATTTATTGCTTTTATGTTGGATTTACATACTTTACAATTATTGGGGTAATAATCTGCAGTTTATTTCTTTTGCTCGTATTTCAGGCCACACCATGCATAAAATAACTAAGAAACTAGCAGATCTACCAACTAAAGTTCGCACATTCAGTAGGTATATTATAATAGTTAGGTCTGAATTAGATCCTACAATGCCTAGAATACCTAATTGAGCCAATTCCCGCCCCAATAATGCCGTGATGATCTATTACACAATCAGAAGCTTATCGACGCAATCAGTAGACACAGATGTGTTGATTATATTATAATCAGGGCCCGTAATTTTCATGCCGATGACATCAATTTGACGTCACGCTCCATATAGGATGATCCCAAATAGTTTTATTGTAAATTATTAATCATTAGTCGTCAATCATTTTAATCATGTACAAACTTCGAAAGTACTCTATTTACACATGGAATAAATAATACCTACATGATACGTGAAACGTAACGTGAATAAAACTATTTGATTTGTTTTTATACATACATTTTATTAAGTGGTATTGTTAACAACACATGACAATTCATTCGAAAACAGAATTCCTCTCTAACGTAAAGCACGCCATCCTTCTTGCATTAATTCCCATGCAAAGAAAATCTAAGTCATCTTCGCTTTCATACGTAATGTAATATTCATAAAAATATTTTTTTTTTGTAGTCGTTTTTTGATTGTTGTGTCACACATTTGGTTAATTATTCCAAATTCTCTGCTAAAAGGAAAATGTATAATTGATGGACACATTTTTTATGATTTTAACAACTAATACAATTAGGAAATCAGTATTTTTATTTCTCAGTGGCACTTGTAACATTTTTGACAGAACGTTTTTTTAATGAGAACGAATAAAAAAGGTTACATTTAAAAAGGTTTTATTACATATTGATTTATAAACAGTCAAGGAAATTGATTTGTGTAACATTACATACTTTGTCATAGTGACAATCAACATCTAGACGCTAGAGATTTCATATTATTGTCACTGTGACAAGGTTCTAAATGGTATGCAAATCAAAGTCCTGGGCCGTACCTACACGAATAACTAGATACTTAATGATATTATTTACAAACGAGGTTTTGTACAGTAATATATACAGCCTTGGCCAGAAGTGTTGAGCACCCTTGCGATTTTCATACAAAACTCGAAAATTTAGACCAGCGTTTCTATCTTTTTTGAAGTTATTTTATCAATTAATTTAAACTGAACAGGCATTTTTTTTTTAAATGAGTAGTAACTGCATTGAATATTTGCAATTTTTCGTACCGACCTAAATTCCCATTTTTGTGAGCTCCACTTTTCATATTTGATAGGTACCTTGAAAGTGTTATTAAGTGAAGTTTTCTAGATATATCAATAAAATATAACATTTTACGTCATCGTACATTGTTATGATAGGGAATTAATACTTAACATCAAAATTGTAAGCAAAAAAGAGCTATGCTCAACACTCCTGGCCAAGGCTGTACAAGTTAGTTTTGTACATAATTATTTACAAATTAATTTGAAACATATTTACATTTCTCCTTTTTTGTCCCTTATATTTAGATTCGAAATTTTTAATTAGAATTTGCTCAAGGTTTTTAAGGGTCATAACTGCATCGCCGGTTTGTAAAAATCCATTTTAATATTGAAAAGGACCTTTCAACTTCTACAGATGTAATACTTAAAATAAGGACATAAATCTATTTTTCCATTGCTTCCATCAAGACGAACTTCCTTATTGTCGTTTAAGTCAGCCATTATTAAACAAAAACAAGAAATTACCAACCATGCAAATAATTTTCATTTTAGCAAAGAAGTTGGAATAATTAACCAAATGTGTGACACAACAAACAAAAATACGATTACAAAAAAAAATATTTTTATGAATATTGCATTACGTATGAAAGCGAAGATGACTTAGATTTTCTTTGCATGGGAATTAATGCAAGAAGGATGGCGTGCTTTACGTTAGAGAGGAATTCTGTTTTAAAATGAATTGTAATGTGTTGTTAACAATACCACTTAATAAAATGTATGTATAAAAACAAATCAAATAGTTTTATTTACGTTACGTTTCACGTATCATGTAGGTATTATTTATAGAGTACTTTCGAAGTCATTTGTACATGATTAAAATGATTGACGACTAATGATTAATAATTTACAATAAAACTATTTGGGATCATCCTATATGGAGCGTGACGTCAAATTGATGTCATCGGCATGAAAATTACGGGCCCTGATTATAATAATGCGGAGTAGGATGCACTACATTGTAAATTATTCTACTAATATAATTAATTCTAAACTTACACGCGTTATTGAGCGTACTGAGGGATTTGGTCCTTTAGATTTGAGTAAGTTATCCCCGGAATGTTTATTTAATCAGTTGCTTATATAGTGGAGTACGGGAACGCCTTTTTAACCTATAAAAATTTTAAACAAAAAAACCGACTTCATTGAGCCTCTTTCCAAAAGGAAATGCCCGAGCTACTTTAATAATAAATATTTAAATCACTATAGGTCCGCCTGTAATTTTTTTAAGATTTCCCTCGATTTCTCCAGGATGCCATCATCAGATCCTGACCTGTTTTCAATGGGACCAACTGTGATGGATACTCTTTCAAACAAAAAAAGAATTTTCCCAATCGGTCCAGCCGTCTTCGAATAATCGGTAAACATACATAAAATAAAATAAAATAGCATAAACAAAGATCCCGACGAATTGATAACCTCCTCCTTCGAAATCTTGAATTCGGTTGAAAATGAGATAACTCACAAGTTGGATTTTATTTTGTGACTTGTTAGACAACGTTAAGTACTAATAATAAAAAATATTTTCTAACAGTTGTTAGCATTGCGCTACATGTATTTGTCTGCTACACAAAGAAAAGATTAAGTATGTAAATTGTATCTTTCTCCATTATTTCTCCAAAACGCGATAGTCTTATTATTGTAATATAATTTCACATTTTATAACGGTTTTGTAAAGAGCATATGTCGTTTTAGCCATTTTGCATTCGATATTCGTTTGTAATTCAAGCATAGACGTATAAAATAAGAAGACGTAACGCCGTGAAGACAAAACCGTGATTTCATAATAACCTGATTTCTTCGTGTTTACGCGCGACACGCACACAATCTACAACTCGTGGACGAGCGGTGATTGGTTCAAACGTCAAAAGTGAGTGTGTATGCACGAGATCGCGGCTCATTATGGAATCACAGTTTTATCTTCGTGGGATTACGTCTTCTTAACCTTTAACTAACGACGTGGGTTCAGAGTAACACTCACGCTGAGGTGGTGTCTAACAGACGTCAAAAGTAAAATATATCATAAAAAAATTCATTTGCATTCTTCAGATACACAAGTTTTATATCAAATAAATAATCATTTTATCTATTTGAATAATCGATATTCATAAAAAAAACGTACAAATTTTAGAGTCCATTCGACACTTAAGTAAAAACACCAAAAAAAATTGGGTCATTATACCCAATTTTTTTCCAGTAACTTTTTTTCTTTAATTACTCAATGATTAAGAAACACAAAATCCTATATGTTAAGAAATGATCATTAGAGCGCTCAAGTGCAATAATTAATCATCAAAATAATATAAAATAAACTGTTACACGCTAAATATATATCGTGTTTTTTGTGCACTACTGAGAGGAAATTGTCAGAAGATACTATAAGTGATATTGGGAGGTTAAGGGCCCAAAGTTACAAAGTCGGCACGTGGAGACGAGCTGTGAGGCTAATTAGTAAAACAAAAGCCGTTAAGACTGTTATTGGAAAGAATTTTCTACTTTTTAGCTCGTCACCAAGAGACGTGAAATACGTTAACACCGTGGTGGCGTCTGTAAGACGTCGATGATTGTTACGAATGTATGTGCGTTAGTTTCACTCCCAGCATCTCGGGGATGCTAGATCGGTTCAATTAGAGGATGATGACAGAAATAATGACACTGCGGGATGCGTTTTAACAGAAACATTCGACCGAAATATTTGTATGTGTTTAACAAATTTTTAGTACACGAACACCGTAGTGACGTCCGTGAGACGGCAATGACTCGGTTTAGGGCATAATGTGCACAAGTTTGACGGCCGGCATCGAAGGGATGCTAGATAATAACAAAAGAGGAAGGTACAAGAAACGAGAGCTTTTCACAATATACATTAAAAAAATATTCTCGAAAGAAAATTCAGTACGTCTGTGAGACGTGCACATCGTCAGTTAAAGGGTAATTTATATGTCTATGAATTCAAGGTGACTTATATTTTTACAAATTGTTTTCGATTTTGCTCACATAATCTATTGACCAAACTGTTATAAAATGACATGATGTTGAAATAGTTGAATAGTATGGTAAAGGAAAATATATCTTGTATAATCTTTCCTTGGTGATAAAAAAATCTATAAAATACCTACCTAGCGCAACGCCAAAAACTATTTTTCACTATATTATAATCTTTAACTAAAAAAGAAAATCTCACAAGCTTGTGAGTTATCGTAGCTCAAAACTGTTCGCGTACTTTAGTATAAACATTTTGATCTGATAGTGTGAGAAAGTGAAATGCACTAGCCGAGATCTGAACCCACGATCGCCGAAAGCCTGAATACATTAAATTATATCTACCTAAACGGCTCTGAATACCAAAAAGCCTTCATCACTACGAAAATGATACGTATATTTTAGGTACCCTTATGTCAATCAACGCAAAACAATCAAAACCAAAAGGTCGTAAGCTGACTAAATTTCTAACTCAACATAAGACATTCTGGTTCTAAAACGTCCTAGACCGCAATCTATATTAATTAGAACATATTTGGCGGAAAATTCGAATCCGGTCTATTTATAGAGTTCATTCACCTGTGTAATCAAAAGGGTTCGAGGGTCGCTCCTGGGACCTTTGACTAAATATATCAAGATTCAGAAATCAAAATTTGGACTGACATCCTTGATTATGTTAAAAAAATATGTTTTAATCACTCTATTTGTAGGTGTTAATTTACTTAACATGTATACAATCATTTTAATGTATTTTGTTAATGTAATAGTAGTGTATTGACTAATAAAGTTTAATCCATGTATACAGTGTGGAAAGATAAGTCGGGCCCTGGAGGGAAACTACCTTAAAACGATAGCTCAATTCACTGAAAGGAAACATTCTTTTATTTTTCCTAAAAACTAAAACTGCTTTTTCACTTTTTTCCATACTAATTGTATGAAAAATATTTTTATTATTATTTATCGGTTCTCTTGTGCCGTAAACTTGGTTGGCATTAAGAAGTTTTTACACTTGTTGGAACTAGGATCGTTTGGCATCAATTGTCATAAAAAAAATTATGGCAAAAATTACAAAATAAATAGATTTTTGTAAACTGGACTCTTTTCCAAAAATTTCTATATGAAGTTATGTCCCTTTACAAAAATTAAAGAAAGTTTCCTTTCAAAGAATTGAGCTATCTCAACGTTTTATGGTAGTTTCCCTCCATCAGGGCCCGACTTATCTTTCCACACTGTATATTGTAGCACATGTATATATTTTTAAAAATATGTACGAGTAAGATCAAACATTTACTGCCCATTAAGACGGTCCAGTGAAAGCGAGCTCGGCCATATTAACGTTGTGAAAAAAAAAGTTAAGTACCTATATACCGTTTTAGTTTGATATTTCTGTATCAGGGTATAGTACAATTTAGATATACATATATTTCTTTGTTTAGTATTAAAATGACTGCTGGATTGGGCAGATTGTTCAGGTCCAGGTTGCGTAAACAACGTACCAATCGTTAACGCTCCATAGCGTATCGTAGTCACCTCTCTCTATCACTCTTCCATATTAGTACGACAGTGACAGTTGCGTTTCGTTCGCTACCAAGCGTTAACGATTGGCACGTTAGCTACGCATCCTGCAATCCAACAAATGGACTAAGAGCTGGCCACGTCAGATATGACACAATAATGAGAACAACGAAACCCGTCTAGTAAGATTGCAATACTATCCTTATTTCAAAATCCAGGCATCTGGCAGCTTTTAATGGGTGGAGGTCAGAGTGACAGACTATCAAAATTTTTCAGTTGGAAAAAAGTGATACAAAAGTAGGTAAAAACTGCCGAAGTTGTCTTATTTGTAGAGGACGTAGTCTATATTTTAACATTAGAGCGAAAAACATTGCGTATTATATCGGAAACAGAAACAGTAGGCGACAAACTATGAATTACATTATACGTCGTTTTGAACTACTTTCCCCCATCTGAAAGTTTTGGAAATGATATAATATAATATTTACATAATTTCTTATAATACTGCATCAAAACCGGAACTCTATGATTTGTATTCTGAAAGTGGTTTGCATTCTTTGACCTCCACCACTTTACAGCTGCCAGATGTCCGGATCTAAAAATAAGCAAAACATAGCAAATTAAGATTCGCTCTCATTATTGTGTCATATCTGACGTGGCTAGCTCTCCGTCTATAATCTCACATTAGACAACACTAAAAAGTCTAAATACATAATTGCATGGAGACGTTATGTAATAACGTTCCGCTGTCAAACGCTGTGAAACATTGGTTTCGTAGAAAAGATAACTTTTTGTATAGGGACCGTGCGCGTGCTCATTGGTCGTCTGCCGTCTTTTGGTCCAAGTCTAAATCGAGAACTGACACTACAACTCCGTGCCAACAGAAGGTACTGCCTTCAACATTTGTCTCGCGTACCCTTTTTTTTTTTTTTTTTTTTATACCACGACGGTGGCAAACAAGCATACGGCCCGCCTGATGGTAAGCAGCTACCGTAACCTATGGACGCCTGCAACTACAAAGGAGTCACATGCGCGTTGCCGACCCTTTACAAAAAGGAGGGCTCACTGTGTTGACGGCTAAAGGAACAAGAACGTCCCTCATCGTCAACACACTGGGTCCTCTTTGAGCTCTTGCACATTGTGGGGCCTGTCATCTAAGGGTCCAGGCAAACGTCCTATTCCAACGGAACTTGACCTGACGGACGCGACGGCCAGGGTTGTCAACACCTGTTCTGGGCCTCTATCACATAGGAACCGTAGACACAGAAGAAGAAAAAGAATCAAACGTCCGGTTTGCACGTCAGGGTGCGTAGCCAACGTGCCAATCGTTAACGCTCCGTAGCGTATCGTAGTCACGTCTCTCTATCACTCTTCCATATTTGTGTGACAGTGACAGTTGCGTTTCGTTCACTACGACGCGTTAACGATTGGCACCTTGGCTACGCACCCAGGTCACCGTATAGAGTCACTGAATCAGGTCGCCCGAAGGCCTCAATACCAGAGCCCCGCACACACGGTCCGCCACCGTACGGTTTCAAAACCTAATGTCATGTCAAAATACGTCAACAGGACGTGTGTGTGATTCGGTCGGGTCACCGAATCAGGCAGCCGTTCCGGCACCGGACGGTTGCTTTGACTAGGGCTGCCATTTCTAAATTCGCCGAACCCGGACTAAGACTTAAAAAGTCCCAGACATTTGGCGTAAGTAGCATTTTTTCCCCGGACGTGTCCGAGAAAAATATTATTTTAAAACAATTGCTTTGGTGTTTCCTCATATAACAAGGTTTTCCCCGGACTCTTTTTAAAATCCCCCCGGACGGCTTCCAAACTAAGACAAATCCGGGGAAACCCGGACGGATGGCAGCCCTAGCTATGACCCTAAGTAGAGGGCTAGTTTGGCAACTTTTTGTCACTTGCACTTCGCGAAAATGAACAGGGGCCTCCTGTGCTGCCCTCTTCAGTTAACGCACCTCACCTGCCATATAGGTAAGAGAAAGAGCTCAAAGAGGACCCAGTGTGTTGACGAGGAGGGACCTTCTTGTTCCTTTAGCCGTCAACACATTGAATTCTCCTTTTTGTAAAGGGTCGGCAACGCGTATTTGACTCCTGTGGAGTTGCAGGCGTCCATAGGTTACGGTAGCTGCTTATCAGGCGGGCCGTATGCTCGTTTGCCACCGTCGTGGTATAAAAAAAAGTTAAATTTACAAGAGCTGGTGCTGAATGTCGCTGTATGTCAAATGTCGCGCAGCCAGGGGCGTTTCACTGTGTCTGTCTCCATTGTATCCGTTTTTCCCGATGCGCTTACCGCACCGCGAGGGCTAATGAGGGAAGGGTTGACACATAGCTTATCACCTTATGGGTGCGTTCGAGAATATGTAACGTTTTCAAGTCGGGCAAAGTGGTGGGCGGGAGCGCCCCAGTACCAACTTCTCCCTCTGGATCGCATCCAACGGAGAGCGACTCGAATTGTCGGCTGCCAGGATTTTACGGATCGGCTTGACTCCTTGGCGCTGCGTAGAGGTGTAGCCTCGCTCTGCATCTTCTACCGCCTCTATCATGGAGAGTGCTCCGAGGAATTGTTCGGATTAATCCCTGCCGCCTCTTTCCGCCATCGTCCTACGCGACAGCATTACCATCATCACCACTTAGATGGTTGGCAGTCCTCAACTGTGCGTTTCTCGAGAAACTTCCTGCCTCACACAACAAAACTGTGGAATGAACTGTCGTCTGCGGTATTTCCGGACCGATACAACCTTCAAACCTTCAAGAAAAGAGCGTATTCCCATCTTAAAGGCCGGCAACGTGCTTGTGACCCCTCTGGTGTTGCGGGCGTCTATGGGCGGCGTTAATTGCTTACCATCAGGCGATTCGTCTGCTCGTTTGCCTCCTATTTCATAAAAAAGTCATTGGTAAACCATTGTCGGTTGTTAATAGAGTTTATTTCTAAATTATTTTTTATCGTGTTAACGTTTTAAAGACAACCGACAATGATGTCTCTTTATTGAAAACGTCACATATTATAATTTCAGCCAGTGTTAGTATACGTGAAGCACGTTGAAAACCCTATTTTTTTTTAAGCGCGCATGGCAGCTAACGTTTTCATCTCTGTAGCTAAATGTCAAATTAAAACACGAGAATCTTCTGTACTTATAGTATTACTTATTCTGTGGCGCAGCTTTTATGACTCAACTTGTATTGTACGTAGTACTACATACTCCGTGCCTATACCCGGTTATAGTTTGAGATAGCCCGCCAATTGAATAGTCGATAATGAGGCGAGCACCGTCCGGTTATCCGCTGTAAATTACATTATTATCCGTGTAATGCTGTTATCCGGGTTACTGACAGTCCCTCGGGCGTGTTTACTAGCACTGACAAAGTGACACACTGACAGTACACCCGGGTTATATTAACACCTTTAATTACCGTTATTTTCGCACATCGGTATCTTTCGTAACCTCATATTCTCGTCCAAGCAATATTATTGTCCATTAAAATGAGTTGAGGTGACATAGGTGATGACAAGTATTTTGAAATCTGACATTGAGATTCTTGTCACATTGTGCACTGCGATCGTTCACGTTACCCTCGCCAGGCCCTATTGTTAGAATTCTACATACCTAATATATAAATAAGTAATTGTTATCCAATACTAAATGACTTTGGCAAATTCTCTTTTAATTTAATTATGATTCACTAAAAATAGATGTCATATACTTCAGAAAAAGTGACCAAACCCTCCGGTGTCCGAGGCCAGATTTGAACTGGACATCTATGAATCTTGAAGCAAATCAAATTATTTTGTTCAATATTTTTTGATTTGCAATTTTTTAAGTAGTTACACTACTATATATAAACTGAAAATAGATGTCATATATCGTCCCAATACTATTATACTTTATTCCTTTTTAATCTGGAGGCACGGCAGTGCCCCCGCTAAGACGAATTTAACTAAAAGTGTAACAACACTACGATACGATTTAGGGGGGGGGGGGGGGAGGCAAGTTGACCATGTCTCACTTCTACTGCAGAGAGAAGGATCATTATTATAATTTTTCTTACGTAGGGGCGGAAGGGGGTCTCTAGCAAAAAATGTCACGTAATCAATGAACGACGCCTTATTTTATACTAAACCTTGTTTGGAATGTAATAAGAACTTTTTGAAAACTGCATCAAAATCGGTTCAGCCAAACGCGAGATAATGGCGAACGAACATACATACATACATACGGGTCAAACTTAGAACCTTCTTTTTTTGAAGTTGGTTAAAAATGCTCCTCGATCGATCAACACAATCGGTTTGACTTAAGAGCTGAACTCTCATTCTAACTATAGTTCCATCTCGTTCTACTCGCTTGACCAGTCGATTACTAAAGCGACTAGTCAGTCAGCCGCTCAGAGTGAGAGGGAGCGATAGTTAGAATGAGACGAGTGGTGGTGACATAACTTCGCGCGTTCAATCTACGATTAGATATGGGCTTTTTGTTTTACGAAGTTTTTGGAATAATTTTAAGAAATATATAATTTTGTTTATTTACAATTTTTATTCAAAAAATAATAAGGAATATAATTTGCTCACAAAAGCATAAAAGTTATTAACTATTAGGTAACGTCTTAATATTCGTTGAAAACGTGCGTGAAATAAAACGTCTAGTTAGGAGTGGGGACGTCAATATCGTATTGACAACATATCGCGGCGATTATAGACCCCCTTACGTTCAGGAATTTCCCCTATTCAAACCACCTGGCAACACCGCTACCGTGAAGTTAATAGTTTACGAATTTACTGATTTTTAATATGATTACGAAATGAATTGTTTACTTAACTGTGAAAAGTTACCCCATACATTTTTTTCTTTCGACCGGTGGCATTTCTGCAGCATTTGACAACGGACGACGGCATATTTTAATTATTTTTTAACAGCACTTGACTGCTTAGACGTTTGGACTCGACTGTCGGGGGAGCGGCTCATTATTACTATGCGTATGTGTGTGTAGTGCGTAACAACGAGGACACTGGCTCATTATGGAATCCCAAACTGTTAGCATACTCCATCTGAAAAATTATATAAATCTATGCGTTATGCTTAATCATTCAACGTTTAAATATTTTTTTGTACAGTACATTTCAAAACACGTAAAAATGCAGAGGACCAGGTAATTTTAGAGGTTCTACTGTAATTTTCTCTACTACGTATTTGCTAAACGATTCCCTATTGAAACTGAGTTGGTCAATAGTTTTGGAGCTCAAAATAATTGCTTGTATGATTTTAATTAATATTTGAATTTGATACAACTGTAGCGTATGTCGATCATCGCGATTGAGCCGTTGTAATTAATTTTATGTTGATATTACAATTTCAACAAGGATTTTAAGGCCGTTTAAATGTCATAGCGTTTACTTAATATAATTTTGTTTTACCTTATATAAATATATTTTCGTTTAAATATTAGTTCAATGACACTTATTTTTATTAAATTAATCGATTATTTTATGTTAGAAATCCTAACCATTATTAGGTCCAATCTAATTGAAAATTTACAGTATCTACTTATATAAAAACGAAAAACCAGAACGGGATAAAAAACGAGGGATGAAGCGAGATGGCGCCTTACCAAATTTTAAGAACTTCCTTGACACGTTTCTCCAATACAACGCACATATCATTGGAAAAAACTATGCAAATATATTGTCTAAATATGAGAATAGAACAACAGCACAAAAACTTCCGCTTGCACTCCGTATTTATTTTACAATTAGCCAAAGAAATTTTCATAATTTTCTTCATTTCACGACTATCGGTCATTTTCGGCGACGCTCGGTTGGTTTCGCCAAACTTGAAGTGTGTTTATGTCTTAGAGAATTAAACCAACCGGAGCGGCCATGACTGTCATTTTCTATACAAAAAAAGTCTGCCGATTTTTGCGGGGGAGGGGAACGTCAAATGTATGGCTATTCGTACGTAACGTACAAATAGCCACGTCAGATAAAAGTCAGTCCATACAATAAATACCCCGGTCATATGTTTTCGGCAGAGGGGAACGCCTGTCATGGCCGCTCCGGTTGGTTGAATTCTCTAAGCTTATATATAAGATACTCTGTGAGACAAATGTCATAAATGTCATAATGAACATAAATGGATGTTTATGTCATATCATAATTATTGTTTTTTTAATATATCTATATTGCCGGCCGCCTGAAATCATTCCTGAAATAATGATAAGTGATTATTTATAGAGGAAATACCAAGAGTTGTAAGTATTAACTTATCATTAGAGACACTGGGCCCCTGGTCGGCCGACATGAAGTGTTTCATGAGGGCCCTGTCGGCAAGGCTGGGCGAGACTACAGGGGACCATAGATCTGGCGCGTACGTCTCCCAGCGTATATCTTTAGCTATACAGAGAGGTCGTAATCAGCGAAACGGGGACCATGCCGCGAGCGGACGTTTTAAACGGAGTATTCTTTTCAAAGTTGGGATTTTTATAGGTAAATTTATTTTTATACATATATTTAAAAGTAGTTTGTTAGTATAGGTTTATTTTTTAAGTTGTATTTTAGTTTTAATTTAATTTAGTGATATTTATTTTCAAGCCATCAGATATAAATTAAAATTGTGCTTCTTATTGAAAAAACCGGCAAACAGGGTGGGCGATTTTTGACAATTGAGCGCTCGAATTCAAAGAATTTAACCTCGAATATAATCGCACACAAAAGTTTGTCGCCATTATTTACGCCTGAAATTAATAATATAAATAATCATGATTTTAAATAACTATCGCTGTTGTTCTTAATACATAACTTCTTCGTTTTATCCAGAGTTTTAAATGTTATATTCGAGCGCTCGAATCTCAAAAATCGCCCCCCTGCGCAAACGGGCGAACGGTAGCGGAGATTATCAAATAGCAGCCCACACTGATAACAGGCATGATTCCCGGCAGGGTTGAATGCTGAAGGTTGCCTAATGAATGATAGATAACATAATAAGGTGTCGGAATTTGAGTAAACATAAGATACACTCTATATTTAAATTACGCGAGCGGAGCCGCGGGTCCGTCTAGTAAATAATAATAAGTAAATTATATGGATAAATCTTACATAAATTGACCTAGTCCCATTAGATGACGATAATATAAAAGAAAGATAAATAAACAAATACCTACCTAAATACATAGAGAAGCAAAATATGGCACCGATCTTTATGTTTATAAACATAAACATAACGTAAATACTCATTATTGCACACCTCAAAATAAAGAAAAATACAAACCACAAGTTACGAACAATAAAAGCAGAGGTAAAACAATTGGCAGTAAAAAGCGATCTCTTCCAGACAACCTTTGGGAAGCGGACACCATTGAAAATTATCAGAAATACGTAAATAACCTACCTTTATGTTACCTACTTTTGGATATTTCAGTTTTTTTTTTACATTTTAGAATATTATTTGGCTAACAATTACATAATTTAGTGACCAAAATACAATATTCAGGTTGTTTTGTGAAACAGTCGCAAAGTTTTTTACTGTACTTCAAACCCAAAATTTTAAAGGTTAAAAATACTAGAAATGTCTCTATTACTCCATCTTATCTAAGTTTAGTTTGCTTGACAATATTAGTTGTAAATGTAATTATAATCGATCCCATATCCTTATCAATCAGTTCCGGACGCACACACATACATACGGTTATACATACACACAAAGACGGACAGACGGACTGCACCTGCGGCTGACGACCTGTTACCGTTTTTATACGTAACCGGTTCAAGAAGGATGGTATTATGCGAGATGAACGTATATTCAAATATTTTAATTTTATTGGATTAATGTTTCATTGGTTATAATATTAAATATTCAGGTTTTTAATATTTTAATACAACGGTACTAAGTTTTAGTTGTAGGTATTTTATAAACTTTTTAGTTTTGTAGACCATTTTAATTCAATCGTAACACCCGTTCTTTAAAGTACTTAATTTGATAGCAATGCGCTTTTTAACGCCTCCGAATCCTACCTTCTACAGCAACATTCAGTTAGGTATTATAGTTATAGTATTAAGTATTGTTATTTAGTTACTTTTATTATATTTACCGTGTGTGCCTTTTGTAGGAGGTTAAAATGTTAATGATATATCTTAGATTTATATTAAAACAGAAAGGAAATTACAGGTGACAATATAATAAAAAAATAATAAATATTATAAATAATTATAAAATAAAAAATAATTAAAACGAGGGAACTAAAATATTTTAATTTATTACAAATGAAGGGTACACTTGGAAAGAACATGTCTAGTCACTTTTTTTGTAAAATGAGATTTTTATATTAAAATGTAGAGCTTGCAATGAACTATTAGTAACAATTACTGTTACAGCTGTAAATCTTAACGTATATCCACTTCTTATCTCATAAAAACTATCTAGTCACGAAAATAGTATGGTTAATTGAATCGTTTCAAATTTTAAAAGCGCTATAACTCAATATGTTGTCAAAGTGACTAGACATGTTCTTTCCGTGTACCCTTCATATACGATCTTATTTTCTTCTGATACTTTTACATTTGTAGGATATATTAAAAATCATCCAAAATTTTGAGTTCAGAGCTAATGATGTATTGAAATATGTTTTCATTAAGTATAAATTAGTAAGTCACTTTTTAAAAGCGTTTTACTGAAGGGTTTTTTTTTCTATTTATTAGGGTAAAAGCACGAATATAGTTGCATCCATACTTTAAAAGTTAAACTGTAGGTACACGGGCCAAAAAAATCTGCTTACTTAAACTATACTAAATAACCATCAAATTAAGTGTCTCTTTGTCGCACAGGCATCCTATCGTCGTAGGTAAAACAAGTATGCAAGGTGTATCAAAAATACGTGTGATCCATTTAAGGGCATAATTTAGTATCTTATTCTAATTATACAAAATGAAGAAATAGTAGATTGTGTAACAAGGGAGCAAAACGAAATATTTACGGCGAGGGCGTGTATTGAATCCCAAACGAAGCGATGGAGTCTATAATAGAATCCAGAGCGTAGCGAGGGATTCTAAAGTAGACTCCTAAGCGTAGTGAGGGATTCAAGTGTTAACGCCCAAGGTGAAAATAGTTTTGCTCCTATGTGACATAACTGCTTTTCACACCACCTTAGAGAAAATATTTTTTTTTATTGTTGAATCATATTTATTTTAACTTTTTATGTACTTCTAATGTGCTTCCTGATTATAAGTAATCGATTAATTCAATAAGAAATATGTTTTTAATGACGGACTAGCTGAAAAAAAGCTAATGTCTTAGAACAGAAAAGTGCCACTTTCTTCCCTCGTAGCAGGGAAGAAAAAGCCCGTATACGATTAGGTGGTGTGAAAAAAATATTTCACGCAAAAAATAAATTTAGTTTTGGAGGGTCTGCTAGTTCCATACAAAAAAAATTGTTTTGCGTCCAAAAAAAAATCTTCTTTTTATTAATCGCAATACGATACCAATTATGCCTTTAAACAGATCACCGCTAGTTTTGTTACATCTGTATTCCCCTGTATTTTTATAATAAACAAAAACAACTCATGTTAAGAGGCCTTATTCCCAAAACGCGCGAATTTCACGAAATGCTTCATTTTCTTCGATGGCTATGGTGAAAATACTAAGTTTTTTTTAAATCAACTATTGATGCACAAATATTACATTTTAACGAGTGAAATATGAAAAAAATTGGTTGTCTTGGAAGGCCTTTCCGGATTTTCCAGTTAGGTGTACCGTTCATTTTCAGATTACGCAAAAAAGGGTAAAAATTGAATTTTGGAGCAAATCAAATTATTTTGTTCAATATTTTTTGATTTGCAATTTTTAAATAGTTACACTACCAGTATCTAGTAGTCTAGCCAGATCTGGCCTCGGACACCGGAGGGTTTGGTCACTTTTTCTGAAGTATATGACATCTATTTTCAGGGTAAAAATTCTTATTCAATTTGAATTAAATTCAATTGAGTATATCATGTATGAGACGGCCATGGAAATAAAAATCGAAGATTCATCTTGGATAATCGACAAAATACCTTCTGATTATATGCCAGTTTTTTGATGAAAACACGGTTACATTTCATTTTTTCCACGAAAACCCTATGAATATTTTGCCCTGAAAATATTACCATTGCAAAGTTAAACTATATTTCTATCACGATAAAAAAACATTACTATAGCAGTAAATTTCAAATTACTATGAATTTTTAAAAATGACACTTAAATCACACTTCACAGGACACTTTTTGTAAGAATCGTATTTTTGGGTACTTAATAATAATAAACATGGTTCAAAATTATTTTTTTGTATTACTAATACTTGAAACTATCTTATAAATAGCATTTTATGCGGCTTTTTTCATTAATAGACCTTTTAGGGAATAAGGAGCCTTAAGGTGAGCATAATATTGATGTTAATTTCCTTTTCAACCGACTTCAATATTTCGAAGGAGGAGGTTATCAATTCGTCGGTATCTTTGTTTTTGCTTTTTTTTAATGTGTGTTCACCGATTATTCGAAGACTTCTGGACCTATATGGAAAATTGTTTTTTTGTTTGAAAGAGTTATTTCACAGTTGGTCCCATTGTACCCAGGTCAGGATCTGATGATGGGATAAATCGAGGAAACTCTTCAACTATTATAGGCACACCTATAAAGATTTGAGTATTTTTTACAGCAGCTCGAGCATTTGCTTTTAGAAAGGTGGAGGCTAAGTTAGGTCGGTTCTTTTTTGTTTAAAATTATTTATTTTATTGGAACACACCACAAATTGGAAACAGGATCCCGGGGTATTCCAGAGTTTTTCACAGTTCAGTTTTACCTTTGTAATGGAAATCTGTTTCCAATATATGAAAAAAAACAAGTCACGAAACTTTCTTGGCTCGTACTGCGCACCGCCATCCACCGGACGCGGCCGAGCCAGTTTTTTTCGTTTTGTGACATCAGTATATCTTGTATCTAGTTTATAGTTCATTATCTGAGCTGGTTACTACCGAAATAGTCTTTCCCACGATCAATAAGTTTATGTCCTAGTTTATTGAGAGTTTTTTGTGCGTCTTCAGCATTTTGGGCATTATATCTACAATGATATTTTGTTAATTAAATAAACATCGTACAAGGTGTAAGAAAAATGCTTGTGATCCGTTTAAGAGCATATTTTTTTTAAATAAATAATAAATAAATAAATATTATAGGGAAAGTGGATTTCTGTAACGTCAGGGGACTGCATTCGAATCTAAACGCAGTACACCACCACCTCGAGTCTGCGCAGCCGACCCTTCTGTTTTTAACGGAGACGCAGATATCCTGCCCGGCCGATACATCATATCTGTTATACCCCGGCTATGTGCTCGAACACAGGTTTGTGAGGCGCGCTGGGGTATGTATGTACGCTCGGCAGGATGTCTGTTGTCGCCGCCTCCATGCCTATGAAGACAGGGACCTGTCAGTGCTATGGGTGCGTGTAGACTTCGGCGGCCACACCCGCGTCTACGCGTGCCTTTACAGGTCTCACAGCGGAGACACGGACACAAAACGGCTCTTCGAGTACCTACAAGTGACGACCGACAGAGTTCTGGAGCAGTACCCATCCGCTGAATTGGTGATTTTGGGAGATTTTAATGCCCACCACATTGAGTGGCTTGATTCTCGGTCCACCGACTATGCGGGAAGGTCTGCTTACGAATTTTCTCTGGCCTATGGTCTCTCGCAATTGGTACGTTCTCCCACGAGAATACCAGATATCGAGGACCATACAAGCTCTTTACTGGACCTCCTGCTGACCACACGTCCGGACGGATATTCCGTCTCAGTGAATGCACCTCTCGGCTCGTCCGATCACTGCCTCGTCCGGACGCTGGCACCTAGCGCGCGGCCTGATCCACCACGGCCAACTGGCTCACGACGCGTGTGGCAGTATACGTCAGCAGATTGGGATGGATTGCGTGAATTCTACGCATCGTACTCGTGGAGGCAGCTCTGTTTCACATCAGAAGATCCTGACTCCTGTACAGCTAAAGTCGCCGAGACTATACTGGTGGGAATGGACTGCTTCATTCCCAACTCGGTAATAGCTGCAGGAGCAAGGAAACGACCTTGGTTTTATCGGCCCTGTAGAGAAGCTACAATTCGTAAGCAGGCTGCTTACAGGGCTTGGACCAAGGCCGTTACTGATAAGGATCCCAACATATCTGATGTGAAACGCAAATTAAACACTGCCTCGAGGTCCAGTAAAAGAGCCATTGCCAGAGCCAGTTTCGACTTCGTCGGCAGAATTGGTAAGAAGCAAGTGGGCTACCCCACCGGGAGTCGTGCCTTGTGGTCACTTGCCAAAGCTGCCGAGGGAAACTTTTGTCGGTCGTCCTTACCACCGCTGCGTAATGCTGGTGGTAATCTGGTCCATAGTGCAAAAGAGAAAGCCGATCTTCTGGGTACTCTCTTTGCCTCGAACTCGACCCTGAACGATGATGGCAGCACCGTACCGCCTGACATCCCGCGGTGCGCAGCCTCGATGCCGGAAATTATCATCAAACAAAGTGATGTCCGGCGGGAGCTGCTATCATTAAACGTTCACAAGTCGAGCGGACCAGACGGCATACCAGCAGTTGTGCTCAAACGGTGTGCTCCGGAGTTGTGTCCCGTGCTAACGCGCCTTTTCACACTCTCTTACCACAAACGGCAAGTGCCGTCTTCATGGAAGACTGCCCTCGTGCACCCTGTGCCTAAAAAGGGCGATAGATCGGACCCGTCGAATTACAGGCCTATCGCTATAAGTATAACCTCCCTTCTCTCCAAGGTTATGGAGCGCATATTCAATGCGAAGCTCCTGGGATACCTAAAAGAGCACGACCTGATCAGTGATCGCCAGTATGGCTTTCGTCACGGTCGATCAACTGGTGATCTTCTAGTGTATCTCACTCACCGCTGGGCTTCAGCCATTGAGAGTCAGGGAGAGGCATTGGCAGTCAGCCTTGATATAGCTAAGGCGTTCGATCGGGTCTGGCGTCGAGGTCTTCTATCGAAGTTGCCAGCTTACGGCCTGCCCGAGGGATTGTGCAGATGGGTCGCCAGCTTTTTGTCCGGCAGAAGCATACGAGCTGTAGTCGACGGCAGTTGCTCCGAAAGCATGGACATAAACGCTGGTGTCCCGCAAGGCTCCGTGCTTTCCCCAACGCTGTTTTTGCTGCATATCAATGATATGTTGTCTATCGGCAACATTCATTGTTATGCGGACGACAGTACTGGGGATGCCTGTTACACGGGCCGTGCCAATATCCCTCGATCCGTTGTGGTAGAGAGTCGTGAAAAACTTGTGTCCGATATCGAGAACACTCTTTCTGGAGTCTCGGTGTGGGGTCAGGCCAACTTAGTCCGATTCAACCCCACAAAGACACAAGTTTGCGCGTTTACCGCTAAGAAAACCCCATTTACTGTGGCCCCTCAGTTCCAAGGCACAACCCTTATAATGTCAGGGAGTATTGGGATCCTCGGTGTCGACATTTCCAACGACGTCCAATTCCGTAGTCACCTTGAAGGGAAGGCCAAGCTGGCATCCAAAAAGCTCGGTGAGCTCAATAGAGCGAGGAGATAGTTCACTCCGGGGCAGAGACTGCTCCTATACAAGTCGCAAGTCAGACCCCACATGGAGTACTGCTGTCACCTTTGGGCGGGTGCACCTGGATACCAGCTTGGGCCCTTTGATTCGGTGCAAAGGCGCGCTGTGCGGATCGTCGACGATCCCAAACTCACGAGCGATATTGAACCAATGAGTCTAAGGAGAGACTTTGCCTCCTTATGTGTATTCTATCGTTTGCACAATGGGTTGTGCTCTGAAGAACTGTTTGATATGATGCCCACGGCAGCTTTTTATCACCGCACCGCTCGCCGCCGGCAGGGTGTTCATCCTCACACCCTGGAGCCGAATGGGTCGCGCATTGTACGGTTTAAGAGGAATTTCCTCCCACGAATGCTGCGACTGTGGAATGAACTCCCTGCCGAGGTTTTCCCAGAGGGCTACAGTATGAGGTTCTTCAAAAAAGGAGTGTATAGGTTCTTAAAGGGTAGGCAACGCGCATTTGAGCCCTCTGGGGTTGCAGGCATCCATAGGCTACGGTACCTGCTTAGCATCAGGCGGGCCATATGCTTGTTTGCCACCGTCGTGCTATAAAACAAAAAAAAAAAAGCAATCTTACACAAATCGACCTAGGCCCACAGTAAGCTCAATAAGGCTTGTGTTACGGGTGAGTACTAGACGACGATATATTTATTTTATTATTTATTCAAACTTTATTGCACATAAAAAAAATAGTACAAAAGGCGGACTTAATGCCTATATATATTGAATAAATATGGACAAATACTTAAATACATAGAAAACATCCATAACTCAGGAACTATCTGTGATAAACACACAAAAATGATACGACCAGGATTGGAACCCGGGACCTCCTGCTACGTAGGCAGGGCCACTACCGACTAGGCTTGGAGGCCGTTAATTGGTATCTCATTCTAATTACGAAAACCTAAGATAAAAAAACACCCAAAGAAAAAAATGCTTTTGTATGGAGGGTTGACCGGCTGGGATCGTCTCCCATACAAAAAAAAATTTTTTTCTCGCCCAAAAATTTTTTCTGTTTTTTTTCTTTCTCTCATTTCGATACCAATTACGCCCTTAAACGGTTCACCACTATTTTTGGTACACCCTGTATAGGCTACCGCGAACATTTATTATTAGGTAGATCGGTAGGTAGGTTGTCCGGAAGACATCGCTTTTTAGCGATAAGACCGCCAATTGTTATACCTCTACTTTTACTGTTTGTAACTTGTTTTTATGTGTTTCTTTATTTTGAGGTCTGCAATAATAGTATATTACTTACCAAGGACTGTAAAAGAAAGAAAGCCCGAAATCGCAGGTATTTGTGACCCGAGCCGTAGGCGAGGGTTGTAAATATGCGTTAGAGGGCTTTCTTTTTTACTGCCCGTGGTGAGTACACAATTTTGCGTCTCCACCTGGCCAGGTGTGACGTAAAGAGTATTTATGTTGTTTATGTTATGTTATGTCGTTCACTAGTTTGCTGTTGTCATAGTATTATTAAAGTAATTATCAAAAGAACAATTTCTAAAGTAACACCGAACCCGGTCCTTAACCAACAAGTTTCTTGAAACTTAATAAATATGAATAAAAACTAATGTCCTTTGATATTTTGAAGTCGCTTTTTTATTCCACGACGGTAGCAAACAAGCATGTGGCCACCGTAATCTACCGTCATCTATAGTCGCCTGCAAATCCAGAGGTGTCACATTTACATGCGTGTTGCGGACTCTTTAATATAAAGAAGGATTCACTGTGCTGACAGATAAGAGGACAAGACCTTTTTGAGCTCTCTGGTAACCTGATTCACTAGCAGGAACACAACCACAGAATAACTAATAGTACTACACAACACTAAGAGTAGGGTCTAGTGCTATTTGGCTGTGGTTTTCTGTAAGGTGGAGGTACTTCCTCAGTCGCGCTCTGCTCCAGATGAGAGCGAGATGACATTCGCCGAGCTGTGCTCTACCACACAGGTATTAGGAACCTTCGAATAATACAAGGGTTTTTTTTGAAGAATTGCCGTTTTTTTTGAAGAATTGCCTAACATGGTATTCTAACTCTAAAACACGTATAGACACAATTCAACTTCAATCCAACTCCAATGTATTAACTACGCAATACAGCTAGCGCCTAAACGTCTGAATCAGAAATATCAGAATTTACTTGAAAATTATTCCGAAGCATTTCCAATACAACTTCAATATTGGTTGATTTTTTGTTGTATGTTGGAGTTATGTTTGAGATATACAAGGTGTTACAAAAATGCTTGTGATCCATATAAGAACATAATTGGTATGGTATCGTATTCTTATTATGAAAAAATAAGGAAAAAATTTTTGCCGGCTGGAAAAAAATTTTTTACGCAAAAAATTTTTTTTTTGTATGGAACACGTCACATACAAAAAATATTTTTTTGCGTCCAAAAACTTTTTCTCCTACTTTTTCGTCGTCGCAATATGATACCAATGGCAGTCATTATATCCAAAAAACCGACCCTACCCGTGAATAATCAGTTCTTGGATTTTTTTTTTCGTAGGTCCCTCGGGGGGGTCACTGGGAGTGTAAATTCAAAAAGTAGACTGAATCCGGCTCCTGTGTATATGCGAAAAAAGGTTTTTTTTTAATGACTCGGCCATTTTTGATTTTACAGTAAAACCGTGAGAACAAAAATTGTAGGAAATTTAATTCTCTATAAGTTTAGTTTTCATGATTTTTCTTCTAGGATCGATATTTTGGAAATTAAACCTGAAAAACGCACAAAGTCAAAATATTATAATTATCTCCTATGTTCCACGTTTAACGGCATAAATGAAGAGGACTAAACTTGTAGAGAATCAAATTCTGAACAATTTTGGGGGAAAAAAGGTGGGAACCAAAATTGTTCAGAATTTGATTCTCTACAACTTTGTTTCTCTTTATTCATGCCGTAAACCGTAGATAATGATATTATTTTGAAATTTGTCGCGTTTTTCAGGTTTAATTTCCAAAATATCGATCCTAGAAGAAAAATTGTAAAAACAAAACTTGTAGAGAATTAAATTTCCTACAATTTTTGTCCTTACGGTTTTACTGTAAAATCAAAAATGGCCGAATTATTCAAGAAAAACCGTTTATTTGGAGAAAAACATTTTTCGAATATACGCAGGAGCCTGATTCAGTCTACTTTTTGAATTTACACTCCCAGTGACCCCCCCGAGGGACCTACGAAAAAAAAGTCCAAGAACGAATTAATTATTCACGGGTCAAAATCTATAATGACTGAACTACAATTATGCCCTTATTAAACGGATCACCACTATTTTGTAACAGCCTGTATTGTGTTTTTAATGTAAGCATTGTTTATAATATAATATTTCAAAATTAGAATACGTTATCTGCCCACATTCAGTATTAAAATAATTTTGAACACCTCACCCGTTTACCTACTTTTGCAGTTGACTGTACAAATAACGCCAAAAATATGAATTCAATTTTCAAATAATGCAATTGAGTAAGGTGTAAAAGTGTATCCATATTTTTGACGTTGACTGACGACATAAGGTCCGAACTAAGTCGTTTGGATTTTATTATTATTATTTTATTTTAATTAAACAATACGTACTCTCAAGCTGTTTTGATATGTCTTCTTATAGAACTACGCATTATTGTGTATCTTTAAGATATAATATTACTGTTTTACTGTTTTGAAAAAATATGTCCCGCCGAGTATCTTGCCGGTCATAATACTTCTCGGGTCAGAGTTATAGGGTTAGAATCGGTGGTAGGTTTTTTTTTCTCTGACGTTCATAAGTGCATTGTAATGGGCCTAAATTGAAGAATATCTTTATCTACACCAATATCATAAATCCTCTATTCCGCGTTCGGAAACCGTATGTAATTACCATCATTACTGCAACCAGTAACGTAATATCAGCGACAGTGTGGTTAAAACGTATGAAGATTCATTACCTACGGTAATATGCCCTCCTCTCAGGCCGGCGGCACGCGCCCGCCCGACCGCCGGCACAATCGAGTTGGCCATGGCGGTGCAATGGCGGCCATTCTATGGTTTCCGAACACGGCATTTAGGATAAATAATATGAGTGTAGATAAAGCAGTGTATGCAACTGTACGTAATTAGGCCTTAAAACACTCGTGTGATCTTATTATGAAACTCGCCTGTGTCATAAAACGCTCGTTTCACAAAACCACACTCATATTTTAAGGACCCTTATTACGTAACAGTTACATAAACTACTATTTATCTTTAGTTTTCACAACAACAGTCTTTCGAATAATTGCGGTGCATTGCTGGGAATAAAGGCCGACATTTTATGGCAAAAGGAAAGACGCGTAGTATTTATGGTGTCCATAAATACGGGGGAATCTTGGGGACAATCACTAAATAATGGTGCGATTGGCAACTAGGATATTTTCTCGTTTCTTTTCAGTAAAAGTAACATTTATTATTTACTAGCTTTTGCCCGCGGCTTCGCTTTCGTGAAATTCGGGGTAACAAACCATAAAAACTTCCACCCCCCATTTTAGGGAAGTGGGGGGTTAGAAAGAGACGAAAAGTAGCCTAAGTCACTCTCCATACCTTCAACTATCTCCACTTAAAAAATCACGTCAATTCGTCGCCCCGTTTTGCCGTGAAAGACGGACAAACAAACACACATATACACTTTCCCATTTATAATATTAGTATGCATTTAAACTTGATTGCAGAACAGGTGACAATGTACAAATGACGGACTTAATGCCAAATGGCATTCTCTACCAGTCAACCACTGGGCCAAACAGAGACTTGTAAGTTAGTGCAGGAGGAAAATTTAATTGAGTGGAGAATAGTTATTGTAAAGGCAAACTTAATAACAAAATATTTGCAATAAATAAAAGCAATAAGCATTGTGTAGAAATAACCGAACTAATCCTATGGACAGGCCTAGATTCCCCTCAGAATTAGAATATCAGAATGTAGTTAAAGATAATGATTTAGTTAAAAAGAAATTCCAGCGACAAAAGCTACTTTTGCTCGTCTGAGCGTGCATAAAAGGCTTCTAGCCAAACTTATTAACTATTTGTTGTTTGCATGACAAAGAACAAGGATCTTTGTCATGTCTTCAGTAATGTCTTAATTGAAAACCGACAATGATAAACCTTTGACTTGAAAACATCTAGTAGACATAATTTTAATATTATCTCAACCAAACTTTGTCACGTTCAATGATGGTTTCCTGAATCGATTTTTTTACTAGGTGGCAGCACTGTGGCGAGAGGTCTAGCTGTCATAATCCCCCAATCATGATTAATCTTTTTTTTTCGGTTAAGGCCTTGTTGATTGTAAAGTGATAGCCTCCTTACAAACACGTGGGTGACCGGGACCCCGACCAAACCCAGACCGAACAACGTTGCTTTTATTTTATTTTACAAAGAGGAATACTATCATAAGTGTACTATCGAGTTCAGAATTGCATGGCCAATTCATTGATAAACTGACCATGCAATTTTGAACCTGACGGTACCTTGACATTGGCAGAACTCTTCTCGCTAAAATAGGCGAGGAGTAAAAGCCATTAATTAAAAGAAGAAAAAAATTTTTTTTTTAATGCTGGATTTGACAGCAGCTGTCAAAAAGACCCCTCGTCACAGTGCCGCCCCCTGGAATTCAGGATACTATCTTACTTAAGAAAAAAAGACGCAGCATTATTCGTCGAACGTATCGACCCTACAATATTAATAGTAGTAAAACGTAAAAAGAGTGCGTGTAATTGCTTCATTAATTAAGGCGCACGTGCCTCTTCTGCCAAGTCTTTACGTGAGTCCTAAGATACGAATTTGACGACTTTGAAAAAGTAGAGTCATAAAATTAATGTTTTATGGGTGTCAACTTTTACTTCAGAATAAGGCAAGTCTTTCATAACATCATCATATTGCTAGCGTTTGTGTATGCGCCCTTGAGTCCACTAGGAATCCTTAAATTTATTTTTTAAGAAAAAAAAGCCGACTTCAATGGGGAAGCCAGTGAAAGATTGTTGTAGGTGGTGCACTCTTAAGCCCGCTCTACACTCGCGGCGCGAACGCCCGCGAAAGCCCGCGAAAGCCCGCGAAAGCCGCGAGCCGCAAGTGTAGATGTTGTTCACGCCTTCGCGTTCGCGCTTCGCGCCATTCCCCGATCAGTGTCGGTTTTTTGGCCCGCGACAAAGGGTACGCGGCGCGCCAACACGAACGCAGCTACACTCGCAGTTTTTTGCAGTAGCGTACAATACATCGTGGGGAACGTCGTCGTCCATTTTCGTTGAAGTCGCGAACAAGACTGCCAAGCTTTCACGGAGCGACTTCGCGCCGCGAGTGTAGAGCGGGATTTAGATTCCATACAATGCAATAACTTGCTCAACAAACACAGCGGAGAGGACAAATTGCCAAACGTGAACGAGAAGGTCGTGCAAGAGTTCCGTTATGATCATCATCAACAGTTCCATTTTTTTTTGTTTTATACCACGACGGTGGCTAAAAAACATACGGCCCGCTTGATGGTAAGCAGCTACCGTAACCTATGGACGCCTGCAACTCCAAAGGAGTCACATGCGCGTTGCCAACCCTTTACAAAAAGGAGGATTCACTGTGTTGATGACTAAAGGAACAAGAAGGTCCCTCATCGTCAACACACTGGGTCCTCTTTGAGTTCTTTGGCAACCTTACTCACCAGCAGGAACACAACACTATGAGTAGGGTCTAGTGCTATTTGGCTGTGGTTTTCTGTAAGATGGAGGTACTTCCCAAGTCGGGCTCTGCTCCAGATTTGATTTCCACTTCATCAAATCCACTTCATTAAATCCACTTCATCAAATATCACTTCTTTAAATGTGAGTATCGCTAACTATGGGGACTAAATAGCAAGCGGAGGCTAATTTTACTAATCATTATATATGTTTTACGTATTTATTAGGTAAACATATAAGTATCCATATAAGATTTCTCATGTAACATACCACACATTATATGTATAAATCAGCTAGAGACTATTTCTTAATCAATACCTACCTTCTTACTTACTAAACGTAGAAAAGACCCTGTCCTTAACTCTCGTATCCCGGAACCCTTTGTTAAGGGTCCTTAACCCCTAGACAAAGAGTACCTCCGCTAGAATCCGCAGCCCGTATTGTCAAGCAACTCAATTTCATTGAGTTGCTTGACAATACGGGTTCCAGTTAACTAATTGGACTCTTTGCGAACTTTCACGCTATTTTTTATGCCATTAAATAATGAAAAAGAATGATCATGAGTTTACAAAATTTTATTTAAATTGATGATAAAAATATGGCAATAAAAAACCTTAATACAATTAGAATTATTATTATACAGAACAGAATGTATTCATCTATGTAATACTAGCCGTTTCCCGCGGCTTCGCCCGCGTACTATAAGTACTCAAAAAGGATACGATACCCATGTTGATTTTCAGATTTTGTGACCACATTTGCCCCTTTTAGGGGATGAATTAAAAAAAAACCTGAAACAAGTGTTTACTCATTTATCGTTAGGAATACTCTTGTGAAGTTTCGAATAAAATTGTCTAACAAATCTTGATTCGCCATACAAACTTTGGACCCCCATTTTACCCCCTTAGGGGGTGAATTTTAAAAAATCCTTTCTTAGTGCACCCCTAGACCTTATAAGGAACCTAGGTGCCAAATTTGGAATCCCTAGAACTAGCGGTTTGGGCTGTGCGTTGATATGTCAGTCAGTCAGTCAATCAGTCAGTCAGTCAGTCAGGCAGTCAGTCAGTTTCTTCTTTTATATATTTAGAAGATAGAAAGTATATAGATCATCACCTAGTACAAACTTTGCTTAGTTTGATTTGATATGTTTGAGATTGTCTCCGTGATATATTATATATAATATGTAGGTGGAAATCATCTTTGTATTGTTTTATTAAATCAAAGTAAAAATTGTCACACACCTCATACCATATCCACAGCGCAGTTTTCGTCATAGTTGCAACAGCCAAAATAAGTATCCTCAACATGCTTCGTCAAATGTAAATCTTCTTTGTTAAATGTAAATGTGTATAGTAAAAGCATTAGTGTACCCAGATCGTTAACTGTTATAGTATCGACACGAAAGTCGCGCGGTTTCCTGAACGTTTTTGACCCGCTCGCTTCTTGAAAAAATCCGTTTTATGTTAGGTAAACTTATGCTCCACCTAGTAGGTAGTGATCTGTGCCCCTGGGTTCCTCGAAAGTAGACAGCG
The DNA here is from genome assembly GCA_947086415.1 of Pammene aurita. NCBI lineage: Eukaryota > Metazoa > Arthropoda > Insecta > Lepidoptera > Tortricidae > Pammene > Pammene aurita. The sequence continues at coordinate 3,965,675 of OX352314.1, read as the reverse complement.
TTTATTAGGTAATGTTGATCTGTTGTCCTTTTCGTAGCCTTCACATTTCTACTCAATCGAAGCTACACTTACGGGCAATGAAAATGGGAGTTTTTTTACAAAATCTCTAGATGAAATGGCAAGTTTTATTTGTCTCTTAGTGTATGTTAGCAAATTGATATTATAGGTACTGTTGTTATGAGAGTCGAGTGATGTAAGATTAGTTGTTGAGTACTTGTGGTATTATTAATGTATCTTTGGCTTATTACACTTGTATGGAGACCTTCACTAATTTAATATTACTTTAACGGCCTCCTAGCCTAGTCGGTAGTGACCCTGCCTATGAAGCAGGAGGTCCCGGGTTCGAATCCTGGTCAGGGCATTTATTTGTGTGTTTATCACGGATTGTTCCTGAGTTATGGATGTTTTCTATGTATTTATATGTATATATTAATTACATATATCGTCGTCTAGTACCCACAACACAAGTTTTATTGAGCTTACTGTGGGACTAGGTTGATTTGTGTAAGATTGTCCCATAATATTTATTTATTTATTTACTTTATGACTAAGTATATACATAAACTAAAAAAAATACTGGTGATCCGTTTAAGTACATCATTATTGCGACTAAAAAACAATAAAAGAAATTTTTTTTAGACGCGAATATTTTTATTTGCGTGAAAAATGTTTTTCTTACTTTTTCATCATTAGAATATGATACCAATTGGCTACTTTCCTAAAAAAATATATTTAGTCCGTCAGTTGGATTATCAAAAAATATTAGACACGTATTTTTTATTTTGTCAATCAAACAAAAATTGGTGAAGATATAGCCCGTTAAAGTTCCGCGTGACGTCACATTTCAGTACAATTTTTATTATAATGTGTCGTCACGCGGAACTTTAACGGGCTATATCTTCACCAATTTTTGTTTGATTGACAAAATAAAAAATACGTGTTCAATATTTTTTGATAATCTAACTGACGGACTAAATATAATTATATTTTTTTTACCCAGGAAAGTACCCAATTATGCCCGTAAACGGATGTGTTCGGGGTCCAAAAATAACACACTAACTTTTACTACTACCACTTTATTACTACACACTGTATATATATTATAACACTCACTTGATTTTTGATTTAAATACAAATTGTTTTCCGACCCTTATATATGTTTGCTGCATAACTTTTAATAGCGCGATGTAGGAATAAAATTCTAAAGCAAAGCGCCATCTATTGACAATTTTTGTTAACTAATTTTATAATACGAACATGAGGCTTTGACAGATGACTAGCATTTTTGATACACCTTGTATGAATGTAAAGGTTAAGGAGGATTTGTATGGGTCAAATATTTAATATATATATTTAATCGAGAGGGCGGAACATGAATGACCTTAGAAATTCAGCCTGTACCTTAGTTTTCGGTATCAAGTAGCACAGCGCCATCTCTTGGACCGCTATCGAGTTATTTTGACAGCGTCAATTAGCCAGCAAGATGTATGGAATTGAGTTATGCTAAGGTCGTAGCGCGATAGATGGTGCTAGTGTATATATGTCTGAATTTCAAGAGTTAGAATAAACAGTCATTGTCAGTTCAAGTGGCGTATTCTAATTTTAAAATACATAAACAATACATTAATAAATAATTTTAAACAAAAAAGAACCAACTTCACTTAGCATCCACCTTTCCAACAGCAAATGCTCGTGTTGCTGTAAAAAATACTCATATCACTATAGGTGTGCCTTTAATAGTTGAAGAGTTCCCTCGATTTCTCCAGGATCCCATCATCAGATCCTAACATGGTTACAATGGGACCAACTGTGAAGCTCTTTCAAACAAAAAAAGAATTTTCCAAATCGGTCCAGCCGTCTTCAAATAATCGGAAAACATACATAAAAAAATAGCAAAAAAAAAAGATCCCTACGAATTAATAACGATAACCTCCTCCTTCGAAATCTTGAAGTCGGTTTAAAACACAATCTATCTCAAACTTCAACACACAAAAAAGAATTAACCAACAATTGGAGTTGCATCGGAATAATTTTCAAGCAAATTCTGATTATTGATATCGGATTCGTTTAGGCGATCGCTGTATTGCGTAGTTAATGTATTGTACATAGTTGTACTGGAGCTGAATATTGTCTTAACGTGTTTTAAATTTAGAATACCACCTCAGCAGGTATAGGTACCTACGCACCGCTTACATATGGGCCGCGATTCGAAAAATAAACACACACACTGGACAAACACAGCTCCAACCCAACTCAACTCAACGCTATAAAGACATTGACATTTGCTATTCGAACAGATTTACATTCAACATTGGTCTCACATTGGTCCAATGTGCGACCAATGTGTAACCAATGTGTGTGTGTGTTTATTTTTCGAATCGCGGCCCTGCACCTTTGTTTATATGTAACAGACATAAATTAATAATTACCTATAATTACTTGTTGTACTTACTTATTTATACATGAATGCAGTTTACCAGAGTGTCTCGTCTCGTCTACATATTTAGTAATTCAAGGAACGTATTAATATGGTTCCGATATTTTCATACGGTGCTTTCCTTATTCAGATGGTTCCTGTTATTCATTATAAGTACTTAACAGTTATAATACTAAGTAATAAGTTCGCAGAAATCCATTAAGCGCCGTTATCTGAGTGATTAGTTGATTACCTATGTATGATGCATTGGGATAAAAATTCTCATCTGTGGGCGGGAGCGCCCCAGTACCAACTTCTCCCTCTGGACCGCATCCAACGGAGAGCGATTCGAATTGTCGGCTGCCAGGATTTTACGGATCGGCTTGACTCCTTGGCGCTGCGTAGAGATGTAGCCTCGCTCTGCATCTTCTACCGCCTCTATCATGGAGAGTGCTCCGAGGAATTGTTCGGATTAATCCCTGCCGCTTCTTTCCGCCATCGTCCTACGCGACAGCATTACCATCATCACCACTTAGATGGTTGGCAGTCCTCAACTGTGCGTTTCTCGAGAAACTTCCTGCCTCGCACAACAAAACTGTGGAATGAACTGTCGTCTGCGGTATTTCCGGACCGATACGACCTTCAAACCTTCAAGAAAAGAGCGTATTCCCATCTTAAAGGCCGGCAACGTGCTTGTGACCCCTCTGGTGTTGCGGGCGTCTATGGGCGGCGTTAATTGCTTACCATCAGGCGATTCGTCTGCTCGTTTGCCTCCTATTTCATAAACAAAAAAAAAAAGGTTATTTTTGTACCACAACGGTTCAACTTAGGCAAACAAGCAAACGGCCCATCTGGTAAGCAGCTAACATAAGGCCGCTATGCTTGTATGTCACCATAGTCGTATCAAAAAAAACCTAAAAAAAAGTTGCATCAATATCTCACTCTGACACACATGGACGTCACTTGCCTGGCGAAGTCATTGCTAGTGAGGTCTAATTGCGCATGTGAATCCTCTGGGGTTGCAGGCATCCATAGGCTACGGTAACTGCTTACCATCAGGCGGGTCGTATGCTTGTTTGCCACCGTCGTGGTATAAAAAACAATTGCCTATACCTCGCTTGTGTGCCCAACAGTGGGACATACATAAGCCGGCTACTCACACACCTGACGCGGGGGGCAATACCAGCCGTCCAGCGATCTGAACAATTTCGAAATTTCTCTACACACATGCCTGCCGCTCAGTCTGTGAGTAAACGTATCTTTGACCGCACGTCTTGAGAATGGCGGCAAGATTGTCGCGAAATCGCGAAATAAAATTGTTAAAAAAAATCATTATGAGAAATTGCTCCAATCATATGCGGCAACCTAGCTGAGCGACAGTTTTTTTTTACAAAATACAAAATTCTTTATTTTATAAAAGCATACATGGTGCAAGGATGCAGGGGATGGGGCCACCCGGTAAGCAAAAGAACGCCTGTGTGACGAAGCAAAAGATGCAATCTAAGGAGCCAGGAAGGTCTTGCGCCCCTGCTACCTTGCCACAGGCCTAATCTAAAAATTTCTCCTGTTTGCCTATACATTTGTAATCCAATAAGTACAAGACAAGGGGGCAATTACGGTCCAACTCCATATTGCCCCTGCGGCAGGTGTGTGAGGAGCCGGCTATAGCCTAATTAATATCTGAGTTAGTAGTCTAAGAGCTGGCCACGTCAGATATGACACAATAATGAGAGCAATGAAACCTGTCTAGTTAGACTGCATTACCATCCTTATAGCTAGATCTGGGCATCTGGCAGCTTTTAATGGGTGGAGATCACAGTGACAGTCCAACAAAGTTTTTAAGTTGGAAAAAAGTAATACCACATTAGGTAAAAACTGCTAACGATGTGTTATTTACAGAGGACAGGGCCTATATATTAGATTAAAAACCATTGTCTATTATACAAAAAAAGTAGGCGACTAACTAAAAATTGCATTATACATCATTTGGCACTACTTTCCCCTAACAGAAACTTCTGGACATGATATAATCTAATTAATTACTTAATTTCTCATAATATTGCATAAAACCCAGAACAATTTATTTGCATTCTTTCACCTCCACTACTTAACAGCTGCTAGATGTCCGGATCTAGATCTATAAGCATACAAAGTCATCTAAAATTTAGAGGACACAGTTCAGATAGGAAAGCATATCAAACGTTTTGTAAAGCAACCAGATTTGGACTTTATTATTATTATTTTATTTGCATTTAACAATACGTACATTGTATGTCTCTCAAGCTGTTTTGATATGTCTTCTTATAGATATAATATTAATGTATATTACTGTTTTGAAAAAATAAGTCCCGCCGAGTTTCTTGCCGGTCATAATACTTCTCGGGTCAGAGGTGTAGGGTTAGAACCGGTGGTAGTTTTTTTTTCTCTGACGTGCATAAGTGCATTGTAATGTGCCTAAATTGAAGAATAAATATCTTTTATCTTTTTAGAATACGTATCTAAACTTTCTAAATACAATAAAACTCTAATAACCCTAGCCTTACGAAACATAAGGTCTTTGTCCTGTAAGACAAGTATGTCCAATCAACAATGGTAGTAAGTTCGATGCCGGACAGGAAACGTTGTTTTGTGACGTTTAGGTTCACTGGAGTTAGTTTTACTTTTTTTGTAACAAATGGAGAAATCAGCTTTTTAATAGCTTAGTGTGTTTAAATAGCGGGATATTTAAATAAGTACTTTTTAGGGGTCATTTCGTCTGTCAGCCGTGTAGCCGAGCCGAGCCGGTCTACTAAAAGAGGAAATATAAGAGGATTACTCCTTTTTTTTTACGACGACGGTGGCAAACAAGCATACTGCCTGATGCCAAGCAGCTACCGTAACCTATGGACGCCTGCCTGAGTCACATGCGCGTTGCCGACCCTTTACAAAAAGGAGGATTCACTGTGTTGATGGCTAAAGGAACAAGAAGGTCCCTCATCGTCAACACACTAGGTCCTCTTTGAGCTCTTTGGCAACCTTACTCACCAGCAGGAACACAACACTATGAGTAGGGTCTAGTGCTATTTGGCTGTGGTTTTCTGTAAGGTGGAGGTACGTCCCCAGTCGGGCTCTGCTCCAGATTTGAGCGAGATGACATTCGCTGAACGTGCCCTACCACACTTAGCGAGATGCCATTCGCAGTGCCCAAACCTCTTTTTTTGGCGTAGTTTAAGGACATACCCAATTCCGGACGTAGTTTAAGGGCATACCCTGGGTACAAAACTCATACTCATACTTACAATATTTTAAAATTCTGTTACCACTAACAAAAATAAGAACTAGATGTGATTTTTTGTGGCGTTTTTCTATATTTCAATCAATTTTATCTCATATTTATCCTATTATATTATAGCTAGATATACTATTATAAAGCTTATCGTGATCCCTGGGTGGTGCTAAAAGAGTAACAAACTTTGCAGCTGCACTGTCCCACCTGGACCTCGCAGCACTCACTAGATTTTTCGTAGATTAAAAGAGATATTTTGAAATAAAATAGATTATTAAATGGCTTTCACAAAAACAAAACGAGATACCGTATTAAGTGGGTCATTATCCAGATTTATGTCATCGTCTAAGCTCCGTCATGTACCATATTAGCAAGGATGATATAGATATGTATGGACACTATCCATACAAAATCGCGTTCCCTTATTTCAGGTTAAAGCACTAGCGTCATCCATTGGTCACATAGGACACTAAATCCTAGTTTCTAATACTTAGTTCGGCGCTTAACGCTGACAGAATAACTCGACTCCAGACTCGACAGATGGCGCTGTCGCACTTAGTACCGAAAACAGACGTATAGCCTAAACGCGATTTTGTTTAGATTTATTTTGTATTAGAAACTAGGATTTAGTGTCCGTTGTGACCGATAGATGACGCTAGTGCTTTAACCTGAAATAAGGGAACGCGATTTTGTTTGGATATTGTCCATCCATGTCTATATCATCCTTCCATACTAGATGTATACTACTTACAATTTGAAAGATAACCAGGTAAGGGAACGTACCCACACTACGTGACTTAATTAATAGTAGCTTTGCCGTCATGTACTTATCGGGTTCAGAATTGCATGGCCATTTAATGAATGAATTCATTGATAAATTGACCATGCAATTTTGAACCTGATGGTACAAGTAATGTACAAATCTTTGTCTACCATGTCTGACCGATTTCTCTCAGTTGCTTAAAGGTTAGCTGGCAGAGATCCCTTAAACGGATAAGCTCGCCTTTGTACACACTCACTATATTTTTGTTGATCATGTACTTGTTTTGTGCAATAGTGTTTTACTACTAACTACTACTATTATCATCCCCTTAAACGCGTCACCAAGTATCCTATGACTTGAGTTTGACACACCACATCCATACTAATATTAAATGGGAAAGTGTATGTGTGTGTTTGTTTGTCCGTCTTTCGCGGCAAAACGGGGCGACGAATTGACGTGATTTTTTAAGTGGAGATAGTTGAAGGGATGGAGAGTGACATAGGCTACTTTTTGTCTCTTTCTACACCCCCACTTCCCTAAAATGGGGGGTGGAAGTTTGTATGGAGCATTCCGGGGGGCAATCAGGAAAGGGGAACCGTGTTACCCCGAATTTAACGCGAGCGAAGCCGCGGACAAAAGCTAGTTTGAATATAGATCGAATAAGCGCGAGATTTCAGCATAATTAAGGTAAGGGAGGGATAAGTCCGCCTTTCTACAAATATTAAATATTCTTTCTGCTGTATTTTTCTTTGCTGTACAATAAAGTATTTAACTACTAAAAAACATATAATTATTGACTACGTGACGAAACCTAAGCCAACCTCCCCACCTTTGTGACCAAACGTAGTATTTTGATGACCCCCTTCCCCCTTAAACGAGTCACGTAGTATGAGTATGTTTCCTAATATATTCATAGGCAAGCAATTTTACTTCCCTTTTCATCGAGAGCTCTAAGAAAAATGCTCAACTGTCGAAAATTTAGTCATGCCGGTGGGCACTGAGTTGTATAGAGGCCCCGCGACCGCTAGATAGCTTTATAAAGACGGACTCGCGCACGAAGGGTTCCGTGCCATTATCTATAAAAACGGCAAAAAAATCATGCCTGATATATGGGAGCCCCCTTAAATATTTATTTGTTCCTGTTTTCAACCGACTTCAAGATTTCGAAGGAGGAGGTTATCGATTCGTCGGGATCTTTGTTTTTGCTATTTTTTTTAAGTATGTTCACTGATTATTCCAAGACGGCTGAACCGATTTGGAATATCCTTTATTTGTTAGAAAGAATATACTTTACAGTTGGTCCCATTGTAACCAGGTCAGAGAGAGAAATCGAGGGAACTCTTCAACTATTATAGGCACACCTATAGTGATTTGAGTATTTTTTACAGCAGCTCGAGCATTTGCTTTTGGAATGGTGGGTGCTAAGTGAAGTTGGTTCTTTTTTGTTTAAAATTATTTAGTAATTGTTGTTATAGCGGCAACAGAAATACATCATCTGTGAAAATTTCAACTGTCTATCACGGTTCATGAGATACAGCCTGGTGACAGACGGACAGCGGAGTCTTAGTAATAGGGTGTGTAGGTTTTTACCCTTAGGAGAACGGAACCCTAAAAATGCACACGATCTCCAAAAGTGCTTATAAAACAAGTATGTTTCGAGCGTAATATTTCACTATAGAGTTGCAACTACCCCGACTCATCGTCTGAGCCGGACGTCCGGGTTGGAGCTAGTGATGTTCCACTACTGGTAACATTCCTACTTACTCTATAACTATAAAATATAACGTTATACTCGGGTATCTTTAGTTACTTCGCGCGACATGTTTCACCATCTGCAATCACTAAGAGTGCTATTTGAATCGGTCCGTGACACACTACTGCAACCTACAACTGGCGTGGCGTTATATATTATAGTGTTAGTATGTCTGTACGAAATTTTAAATTTAATAATATACTTACTATTTGCCAAAATCTTCGCGATTGCTTTTTTTGTTCTTATTTCTATGTAATCATGAGTTCTTTGGCAGAAAGGGCTCTGTCAGCAACGCCTAAAGGATGATGCACGCTGTTCCATTGCGCGTCCTACACGACACTTCCGACACCCCATTTTGTATCGAAAGCGTCACATGATCCTCGGCGGTCACGTGATGTTTTCTATACAAAATGAAGTGTCGGAAGTGTCGTGTTAGGACGCGGAACGGATCAGCGTGATTCATCCTTAATTTGATTTTTTGATGTTGTTTATACCATTAGAGTCAAGACTCGTTTGCTGCTTTTACATAAAAAAATATTTCCCTTAAACAGTCATGTATATATCAAGACAATTCTAAATTCTAACAAATCCAAATGAGTCGAACGGTGTTCTTTGACCACACAGCTCCTAACTAAATTTATCCACAATATACAATTGACGTCTGAAACTAAAATTACAGCTCAACAGGATAACAATAAATGGTTCGCTAATTTTGAAAACGGCTTACATACGAACTTCTTCCTCCTAGCGTTTGTCCCAACTTTTTAATCTATTGAGCTTGGGGTCCGCTCAGCAACCTCATCCCAGGAATTGGCGTAGGCACTAGTTTTTATGTAAGCGACTGCCATCTGACCTTCCAACCCAGAGGGAAAACTAGGCCTTGTTGGGATTAGATCTGGTTTTCTCACGATATTTTCCTTCACCGCAAAGCGACTTGTAAATATCAAACGATATTTCGTACATACGTTCCGAATTCCTTCGGATTGAAAGTCTGATGTTTTACTGTATATATATCGTATGGCTACATGTCACTGGATATATATATGCATTTCTTCCCTGGGGTAGTAGTAGTGGGAAAGCAGATGATAACGAAAACCCAGTGAGTGCTGCGAGGTCCAGATGGGACAGTGCAGCTGCCAAGTTTGTTACTCTTTTAGCATCACCCAGGGATCACGTCTAAAGTTGTCTAAGGTGTTTCCTACGGACGCAGAGTAACATTGATCCCCCAGCGCTTTTTACATACGAACATTGCAAATTAAAAACACTTGAAAAATCTCAAGCAGTAACGTTACCTACGGGAATGTAACGGCACATCACTAGTTGAACCCCCGAAGCGAGAATACCTACGTGAGGTTTTTAAAATGCGGTATATTCCGCTCCCGCCTTTCAAGAAGGTAGGTGTGCCAAAATTTAGGTGACAATATGATTTAGATTTTTTTTTTTTTGCAGGTAGGTATGTCAATCAATTGATATAAAGATCATTAAATGAAAAAGAAAACATAGCACAATAATCAACCAATATATAAATGCCTGCTCCGTGCCCCTTCGACCCAATGCGGCTGCGGCAAGGCACCGCAAACCATGGCGCACCTACTGGCCTGCCCCGCCTGCCATACTACACTGTACTGTTCGGAGCTCGACCTGATGCACGCAACGCCCAGGCCTGTCGACACCGCCGCCTACTGGGCATCTCAAGTATGAAACTGAAGGGAACCTCGACACGAAAAGAAGAAGAAGAATATATAAAGAAGCCCGCAAAAATATGTGACACGCTCCTATGGCCCTACTAATAAGAGCGTGTCACATATTTTTGCGGCCTTCGTGTAGTAAGATATTATTGACGGTGACTGTTGTACATAGAACTAAGCATTGTTGTGTATCTCTAAGATCTAATGTATTACTGTTTTGAAAAAATATGTCCCGCCGAGTTTCTTGCCGGTCATAATACTTCTCGGGTCAGAGGTGTAGGGTTAGAACAGGTGGTAGATTATTTTTCTCTGACGTTTATAAGTGCATTGTAATGTGCCTAAATTGAAGAATAATAGTAGTTTATGTAACTGTTACGTAATAAGGGTCCTTAAAATACGAGTGTGGTTTTATGTAACGAGCCACAGGCGAGTTTCATAATAAGATCACACGAGTGTTTTAAGGCCTAATTACGTACAGTTGCATACACTGCTTTATCTACACTCATATTATTTATCCTAAATGCCGTATTCCGAAACCATAGAATGGCCGCCATTGCACCGCCATGGCCAACTCGATTGTGCCGGCGTTCGCGCGGGCGCGTGTCGGCGGCCGCGCGGGCGCGTGCAGGTGTACATTGTGTTATCAAAACTCATAACACATCAATATTTGAGCATGTAAAGTTAAAATCACGTTACTGCCACATATAAAAAGCTTATCATAGTAAAATCGGTTGTGGTAATGCTAGCCATTGCCCACCGTTTTTGAACACGTTTTAGAGGACTTACAATGTGAGTGTAGATAAAATTGATAAAAACCGTAAATTTTTAGTTACATCATATAATAATGAGACGCCGTCTCAGCCGGCTAACCCTCCATACAAAACTTTTTTTTAAAGTTTTTTTCTTAGTTTTTCATAGTTAGAATACGGTACCAATTATGCCTTTAAAAGGACCAACAGGATTATGGTTACACCCTGTATTATCCTTGAGTTGATGACGAGTTTGCCACCTCTACCTTTTCTTAATCTCTCGCCAAAGCCACCTATCGGTACCTAGTTCTATAACTGTCGCAATTCACTGGAACCTAACGATATTGCATTCCCAACCTTTGTAGCTTTCCGGCTCCAACTCGCAATTATAGACGTTAAATCCTGCGCTTTTTGAAAAGCGTTCTATACGAGTAGGCTTGAAGGTGAAAGGGAAAGCTTGAAAAGGTGTATATTATTTAAAGTTCCCTGTTTATTTTTTGGTCAGCTGTATATGTACTAATATTGCTGCCGTTTTTTTAATAATAACTAGCGACCCGCCCCGGCTTCGGGTTATCCCTAAGAGATAGACATATACCATCTGTGACTTTTTTGTAGACCTTTTTAAGATGTACAATACTGTAGTACATTATTTTGATCTATCTATTAGGACTCAGCCAGCGTTTGCAATGTAAGCGCAAAAAATGGGTTTATTTACGACATCACATTAGAAACCTCTAAAATCATCAGTGTTTCTCTACTATACTATGCACGTATTATACATATAAACCTTCCTCTTGAATTACTCTATCTTTAAAATAAAACCGCATCAAAATCCGTTGCTTAGTTTTAAAGATTTAAGCATACATAAGGACAAGCAGCGGAAAGCGACTTTGTTTTATACTATGTAGTGATGATACCTGATGTTTTTGAGGCTTATTTAATTTTATAGGCCCTTAATAGTAGTTTATGCAACTGATACATAATAAGGCCTAATTATGTACAGTTGCATACATTACTTTATCTACACACATATTGCAAGTACTCAAAGATGGGTTCAGAAGCCGAAGGCAATTGACCTGCATTACTAGGTAGATAGATACATGTGCTGAAACATACCCACAGGTGTAAGCCTAATAAAAATAAATAAATTAGAACTGATAAGGAAAGTATATTTATTTATTATATTATAGTTAATAGTAAACATTTACATTTTCGCAATTAAAAATGGTTCGACAAACAATAACTGACAAGTTGATAACAGAAATGGCGGCCGTACAAACCATAGAGAAATATATATATGTACAAATATCTGTCGCGAGTTTTTTTTTAATATTAGCCAACGAACGAAGTCCTTATTCTCATGTCATCCGAGATCAAAATGTCGTGCGGTTTATGTCAAAAAATATATCGTACTGACGTTTCGTATCGACAACATTTTAAAATCTATGGATACTAGAATAGAAACCCATTGAAATTGTGTTGGTTTTGATAGCTGTTCCAAATTTGAAACTCATAACTTAACAATATTTGAGCATGTAAAGTTAAAATTACATTACTGCCACAGATAAGAAACTTATCATAGTGAAATCGGTGGCGGATGCGCATGGCCAACCCATTTAATTGCTCAAACGTTAACTGGAAGAGATCCCTTAAGGATAAGTTCGCCTTTGTACTTTGTTTATTTTTCTTTTATCATGTTTGTTTTGTTACTTTTTTATGTACCATAAAGTGTTTACATACATAAAGGAGGATTCACTGTGTTGACGGCTAAAGGAACAAAAGGGTTCCCGGTCGTCAACACACTGAATGCTCTAGCTATACCTTACTCATCGGCAGGAACACAACACTATGAGTTGGGTCTAGTGCTGCTGTCGTTTCTGTTAGGTGGAGGTACTTCTCCAGTCGGGCTCTGCTCGAGATTTGAGCGAGGTGATATTCACAGTACCCATACCTGTCATCTTGGACGTAGTTTTTTCTTTATACCACGACGGTGGCAAACAAGCCTGTGGTAAGCTGCTAACGTAGACTATGGACGCGAGCAACTCCAGAGTAACCCCATGCGCGTTGCCGACTCTTTACAAAAAGGAGCATTCACTGTGTTGATGGCTAAAGGAACAAGAGGGTCCCTCATCGTCAACACACTGGGTCCTCTTTGAGCTCTTTGGCAACCTTACTCACCAGCAGGAACACAACACTATCAGTAGCGTCTAGTGCTATTTGGCTGTGGTTTTCTATTAGGTGGAGGTACTTCCCCAGTCGGGCTTTGCTCCAGATTTGAGCGAGATGATATTCGCAGTAACCATACCTCTCTCCTTGGACGTAGTTTAAGGACATAACCGGGTCCATGCACTAAATATTTATCTGCCCCTAAGCCGAACGGCGCTATCTCAGAAAAAAAACGCAAATATATACCCTAAATGTTTTAACTCAGAATTCCTTTTTCAAAGTCAATTTTTTTTAAGATGGCGCTTTTTTGGCCTATGGACTAAGAGCTGGCCACGTCAGATATGTATGACACAAAAATGAGAGAAATAAAACCTGTCTAGTTAGATTGTTTTACCATCCTTATTTCAACGGCCTCCTAGCCCAGTCGGTAGTGGCCCTGCCTACGAAGCAGGAGGTCCCGGGTTCGAATCCTGATCAGGGCATTTCTTTGTGTGTTTATCACAGATACTTGTTCCTGAGTTATGGATGTTTTCTATGTATTTAAGTATTTATCTGTATGTGTATTATATATATCGTCGTCCAGTACCCATAACACAAGCCTTATTGAGCTTACTGTGGGCCTAGGTCGATTTGTGTAAGATTGTCCTATAATATTTATTTATATTTATATTATTGCTAGATCCGGGTATCTGACAGCTTTTTATGGGTGGAGGTCAGAGTGACAGACCAACAAAGTTTTTCAGTTGGAAAGAAGTAATACCAAGATAGGTAGAAACTGCCGAAGTTGTGTCATTTATAGAGGACAGGGCCCATATTTTAACATTAGTACAAAAAACATTGTGTATTATTGCAGAAACAAAAACAGTAGGCAACTAACTATAAATTGCATTATACATCATTTGGCACTACTTTCCTCCAACAGAAATTTCTAGCTATGATATACTTAATGTAATTAATTACACAATTCATATTCATATTTATTTATTTCATAAATGCACAGATACAATACACGTCAAAAGAAAAAATAATACTAAAATTAATACTAGTGAGCTATTATATAATAATAATTCGCAATTTATAGTAATAAGGTTAAAAAAAAAATATATTATGTTAAAACAAAAGTCAAACGATGTCAATTCTGATTACAATAGAGCTAGAGAGAGAGACACAATTATAATTAAGTATTTCGCATAATATTAGTACTAGAACTCTAAGATTTGTTTTCTTCGAGTTATTTGCATTATTTGACCTCCACCACTTATAATACATCAAACTAACTATAGGGCTTTCGTTGCTCTCATTATTGTGTCATATATATGACGTGGCCAGCTCTCCGTCTACTAGTAGGGCAGTTATCGTTTTTATACACATCCCTTTGTTAGAAACGGTTCGGGAAGTATGTCGCGTGTTTCCGATTCGCGAACTTGCGAAGTTCGTGCGGAATGTGAACAACTCTTACATTCCGCCCGTTTGGCCGTTTGTTAGTGAAGCTTTAATTAAATAGCCTATTTATAACACAGAGTGGCTGAGTTGAGACTTTAAATCCGGATCGTAGAGTCGAATCCTGCCTCGTATTTAAAGCAGACTTATACTTATTCAATTTACAAAGTTTATAAACAAAGGAAAAATAGGATAATCCACTGACTCAAGACTCGAACTCGCTACTTCGGGATACATGCCCGTCGCTCTGAGTCGCGAGTTCGAGTGTCGGTTGAGGCAGTGGATTATAACTTTTTTTTAATACCACGACGGTGGCAAACAAGCATACGGCCCGCCTGATGGTGGCAGTTACCATAGCCTATGGACGCCTGCAACTCCAGAAGTGTCACATGCGCGTTGCCGACCATTTACAAAAAGGACGATTCACTGTGTTGACGGCTAAAGGAACAAGAAGGTCCCTCATCGTCAACACACTGGGTCCTCTTTGAGCTCTTTGGTAACCTTACTCACCAGCAGGAACACAACACTATGAGTAGGATCTAGTGCTATTTGGCTGTGGTTTCTAATTTTCCTTTATTTTTAAACATTTTGGTATCGTTAGTAGACCAAAATTGTACAATCTATAACCCTTAATTTTTTGTCAAACCTAATAATAAAAGGGAAATTATTCCTCGAGAGTATAACATTCACAAAATGACACGTGTAACGTCCGTATTCCGAAACACTTAGCCCCCCGGCCGGAGGTCGTTCCTCAAACCGCTATTCATCGAGTTCCTGGGAAAAGGTAAGCTGGAAACGTGCGGGACAGTGGAGTAAAATAAACACGTAATAATATGATTTTCTGAATGTTAAGGATTTTCTTATTTTTATCTACACCAATATCATAAATCCTTTATTCCGCGTTCGGAAACCGTGTGGAATTACCACCATTATTGCAACCAGTAACGTTAGCAGTGTATTATCTATGACAGTGTGGTTAAAACGTATGAAAATTCATTACCTACGGTATCGTAATGAAAATCTGCCCTCCTCTCCGACCGCCGGCACGCGCCCGCCCGACCGCCGGCACAATCGTGTTGGTCATGGCGGTGCAATGGCGGTCATTCTAATGGTTTCCGAACACTTCATTTATAATATGCGTGTAGATAAAGCAGTGTATGCAACTGTACGTAATTAGGCCTTAAAACACTCGTGTGATCTTATTACGTAACAGTTACATAAACTACTATTACAGATTTGTAATGTCGTTCTGGTTTACGCAAAGTTAATGACTATTTATATAGGTATCTTAAGATGAATAATTAAGGGAAATTAAGATAAGATAAGATAATTTTATTTGTAAAGCCAATTTACATGGGAAATTAAAAGTTTTAAGCTATTCAAAAGATAAAAGTTATTATTTTTCAATTTAGGCACATTACATTACAATGCACTTACGAACCTTCTACGGTTCTAACCCTACGTTACAGATTACATCAAACATGTATAGGTATGCATAAGTATATTTATTAAAAGTAAAAAAAAAATGAAATTAAGATAAGATAATTTAATTTGTAAAGCCAATTTACATGTCAAATTAAAAGATGTAAGGTATTCATAGTATTACAGCAAACATGTTTCTATGTAAACATGTTTGCTGTAATACTATGAACGCATAAATATATTTATTAAAAGTAAAAAAAAATAGAAATTAAGATAAGATAAGATAAGATCGTTTTATTTGTAAAGAGAATTTACATGTCAAATTAAAAGATTTAAGGTATAGTATTACATCAAACATGTTACATGTCATACACGTATAATTGTTTTTTTCTTTTGTCTTTGTTTATTATTTTATGTTACATATTAGTTTGTTGAAATCGTCTTTATTTTATCGTTTATTACATATTTAGCTATATACATAGCTTGTGATCCGTTTAAGTGCATAATTTTGTTACCCAATGTATAGAGTTTTGATGAATTAGTAAATTTTACAAATAAAGAAATCGTCTAATATTACATCATTGAAATAATATTTGATAACTTGAACAAAATATGAAACTTTAAGTTGCATAATCTACCTTTTAGAAGCAAATTATATTTTTCTATAACTCATCAACGACTCAGCAGCTCAAGGTAAATTTGATGAGGATTACTTCCAAATAATGAAATTTCCTCCGGAAAATTAGATTTCCCTGAATCAAAAATCCGAGAAACTTGAAGAGAAGATTTTCTGGTCACTTTAGATTGCTTTTTGATAAGGGTAATGTGTACAGTCGGCATCAGATAATCGGATCAATCAAGGTAGTCCCAAATATCTGAACAACGCCTCTATTGTCAAAGCGATAAAGTGCATGTTCAGATATTTTTGAGTACCTTGGCAGCTCCGATATATTTGATGACGACTGTACAAGACCGTCATATAGGTAATAACGTCAGTTGTAACTATACCTAGCTATTTTTAAGTATGTTTTAACTTTTTTACGTACAGTGCTTTTATAGACTAAGAGCTGGCTACGTCAGATATGACACAATAATGAGAGCAACAAAACCCGTCTGCTTAGATTGCTATACTATCCTTATTGCTAGATCCGGGCATCTGGCAGCTTTTAATGGGTGGAGGTCAGAGTAACAGACTGTAAAAAAATTTGAATTGGAAAATAGTAATACCAAAATAGGTAAAAACTGCCGAAGTTATCTCAGTTATAAAGTATAGGGCCCATATTTTAACATCAGAACAGAAAACATTGCGTATTATTACGGAAATAAATACAGTAGGCGACAAACTATGAATTATACGTCGTTTGACACTACTTTCCCCCAACAGAAACTTTTGGCAATGATATTAATTATACAATTTCTCGTAATATTTCATCAAACCCAGAACTCTAGTATTTATTTTCTTCAAGTGGTTTGCATTCTTTGATCTCCACCACTTTACAGCTGCAGCAGCCAGATGTCTAAATCTAGAAATAATAAATAAGCATTGTGTAGCATATACTGACTAGAGGTGTTTCGTTGCTCTCATTATTCTGTCATTTCTGACGTTTGATTATGTATATTATGAACGATTTAACTACTTTCATCATCATGATCATCATCATCATCAGCGCTTTATCACCCACTGCTGAGCATAGGACTATCGTCGTGTACGCCACATGTCCCGGTCCTGTGCCAATTTCATCCAAAAGTGACCCGCAACCATCCGAACGTCATCTACCCAACGAGCCAACGGACGCCAGGGGCGTTGGGGCTTCTTTCATCTGAAAACGGCCACCACTCCGTCAACATTTTAGTCCACCTGCCATCACTCTGCCTGGCAACGTGTCCTGCCCAACTCCATTTACTTTACGCAAATTCTTGGTTTGATCGTATAGATAAAGATACATACTTCAAGAATGTACTACCCATCTTCAACACACTTCAACGAGCCGAAGATTGTTCCTCCGTAATATAATATACCCCGTAAACAACCGTGAACTCGAATAGAAGACTTCCAACACGCAAAAAAAACTCAAGCCATCTTCAACACACTTCAACAAACTGGGAATTGCTTCCCCGTAATATAATATACCCCGTAAACAAGTGTGCCCCATAAATCGTGGACACTCACCTCTCGTCGTCGGAAGTCGGTCGTTTCCCGCCAAAAACGCGCGTAATTTTTTCACCGACGCTTAAGCCGTTATGTTGGTACTTCCGGTCACAGTACACAGAGTTAATTATGCGTTGAATTTTGTAAAGGTTAAAAGGGAAGTCGTGTGGAATTGTTTTAGACTAGTAGTCCACTTCGAACTGACTCGCGATTTACTTGCAAACGAGTTGACAAATATAACAAGACCCTTATGAAGATCGTTTCGCGCCTTCTAGCTTCATAACCCTTCAATCGTTTCTGCTCATATACGAACTCTCAAATTATATTTATATCTCCTACAACCCCAAGACGTTTCATGAAGATCAGAAGAAGGATATTAAAAGAATCGCAGAACAACTATTCAAAATCAGAAAGCCACCGAAATGCACAGACGTCTAGGTAGCCAGCTGACAATCCTGTTGTGTCCAAAGTTATCTGTAAGAACTTCACTTCGCTTACACTCCGCTCGTTCTAAAACTGCGATAGTTGCCTAGTTTCCTGACTAATAAAATTTGCCTAATATTTATAATTCGTCAGAAAACGATATGCTACTATGTTTATATGGATTTTTTACACTGTAACGTCACGACACAGTATCTGGAATCCACCTCTTATAAGAACAAAAACGCAAAAAAGGTTTACCCGTTTTATCCCGCGTATTTTCAAACAATCGTTTTCATCGGGCCCAGGGCATCGGGGACCGGTTCTTATGGAAATCAAAGGATGTAATTGTAAAGGATCCAAAAGTAATTCGTCTTTAAGCTGACATTTTATTGTACTTTTTAGAGTAAGCACGATGAAATGTAAACATTTAAGCAATATCAAAAGGTACGCGTTGCCAACCTTTAACATCCTAAAAAACTCCATGTCATAATGCAAAGGAAATACCTCAGGGGAGAGCTCATTCCAAATCATGTACGTTCTATGGAGAAGCGCTGATTTTCAATCCGAAGGTCACGAGTTCAAACCCCGGCTCGTACCACTGAGTTTTTCGGAACTTAATTATGAACGAAATATCATTTGTTATTTACTAGTCTTTTTTCGGTGAATTAAAACATCCTGAGGAAACTGGACCTAATCCTAACAAGGCCTAGTTTCCCCTCTGAGTTGAAAGGTCAGATGGCAGTGGCTCTTGTAAAAAACTAGTGCCTACGCCAATTTCTGCGATTAGGTTGCCGAGCGGACCCCAGGCTTAATAGAGGAAAAGGGACAAACGCTAGGAGGAAGAGTACGTTCTAGGGAGAAACGAGCGAGATGAACGGTAAGATGCCATGAGTTTTGGAAGTGAGGATGAACGTTTCTCCATTGGCAAAAATATACCACACTAACTCTTATAATCTCCTACTGTGGTTTCCGGTCTGTTCTCTCTGACGTCACGTGACGTAGTCTCCGCCTCGCTTGTCAAAAGAATACATCAGAACGATAAGGGCGTATCTACTAACACCGTTACTAGATATTAAATTACTTATTAATTACTAGATAATAAAACGTTTTAAATATAGGAATGACATTGGCGTCTGACCCTGCCATGTTATGAGATCAACTATTAAATAATGATTTTTTGGATATAAGTAGTACGTTTAACACACTTTTATTTTGCTTACAAGCGCTGGTGGCCTAGAGGTAAGTCGTCAGACTTTCAATGCTGAGTTTTCTGGTTCAAACCCCGGCTCGTACCACTGGGTATTTCGGAACTTATGTAAGAAATATCATTAGATATTTACCAGTCGCTTTTCGGTGAAGTCAAACAACGTGAGGAAACCGGACCTAATCCTAACAAGGCCTAGTTTCCCCTCTGGGTTGGAAGGTCAGGCTCCCTAGGCTCAACTATACACTATACCACAAAATTTATAAAAAAAGTAACAAAATTCACCACCGCCTCGGGTGAGATTGAACTCGCGACTTCAGGATACCAGCCCACCGCTCTACCAACTGAGCTACCGATACCTACTCCTCCACTCAACTCCACTCCTACTCTTCGACTAGTTTCCCATTTTTCCAGTTTATGAACATTATTTTTCTTTGATATTCAATAACATCTAGTCCTATTCTAGCGCAATAATTGGAGCATTTGCCTTACAAAAGGTGGAGTAGAAAATGTTTTGATGGTTATTGGTAGGCTATAGGGTGGTTATTAAAATACTAGATTTGAGACCTTGAGGGGGGGGGTGCGTTGGCCGCCATCTTGGTTTAAACGTGCCATAAGTCCGTTTTTGAACCTTGGCGCTTAAACGGTTATCAGTATGCCTACAATGTCTATGCAACGTATGAAGAACATAAAATTGTCTACAATATTTCCATACACAATATATCTGTAAGTCTTACAGATGTAAAGATACAGGGGGTGAAAAGGTGTATATTTTCTTATATCATAAGAATTTTATTTATTAGCTTCAAAGTTTTGTGCTTCGAGATAAGGAAATGAAGTCTCTACCACAGTTTTGTCATCTTCTAATGATTCTTTTAAAAGATATTCAAAAGTTGAATTCACCCCTAGAGCGCTTATAGAGGGGGTAAAAGTAGTAAGTCTCACACACAATCAGTGTTCTATTACTCATCATAAAAAACTACTAGGCGTCGTCAGGTATAGCTATGGATCAATTAGGGTATAATTAATTTAAATTAAAAAAAAAAAAAACACTAAAACTGATTCTAAATTAGCCTACATGCGCTAAATGCACTTATCCATCTCCATTCACTCCCCTAACAATTACACCCACACTAAACACACACACACACACACACACTCATACACACGCGCGCGCGTTGTCTCGCACATAAAAATGACATACAATTAAAATTCAACCCTTGTCTTATTCTCACTTGGCCAAACTTGTCTTCTTTATACTACTAGTACTACTCTTAGCTGTTAAAAATGTTTTTTCTTTTTTTGTTTTATGTTTTTTTTTTCTTAAGTTTACAATATCAATTTATCACCGTGTAACTTCCCTCGGAGGAATCACTGACTCCCGAGTCACAGGCTTTGTCCTAGTTCGGGAGGCAGAGGCTCAATCCCAGCACTTATACTGTTACAAACCTAACGTAAGCTTTTGTAAAATAGCATATCTTATGTTAAAATATGTCTGTGTTAGGTTTATAAGTCAAATAAAGATTATTATTATTATTATTTGTATCTCCTTTGAGAATCACGGGCCTTTATATCCCGGTCTTTTGGTAGGCTTGCGTGGGGATACAGATCCAACACGCAGAGGCCCCTTGGAGAAATTTGCTATATTATACACCTGCTAGAACCCATTCACGGGTACATTAATAGATACCCGTGAACCGGTTCCAGCAGGCGTTATGGCTATTGTAAATAAAATGGACAGAGTAATGGGCTATGGTATTGAAGTTAGGCTGGTCAAAGATTAGGCTATTGTAAAGAGGTCCGGACACCTGCCATAACAATTTTATAACATGTTATCGAGGCAGGCGGTGACTCGCCGCCGACTAGATGGGCCCCTGAAACTGCCGTCGCAAAAACGACCAGGAGCAACATCGGTGTGAGCGGCTCAGGGTGTGGAGAGGTGTACACCGCTTTCTGCCAGTGACTGTAGGAAGCCCAGCCACTGTACCAACTCGCAACTTATGAAAATTTCACTTCCACCCAGCGAGCATATAGCTCTGACGGCTCCTCTCTGGACGGCTAACTAAGGCAAGCCAGAGCCGAGAGTCCTGCGGGTCCCCTTGGGGTCCACTCCGACCGACGAAGACACGCCGGAGACGGAGACCCTGACCGACTCTCTGGAGCACTCGGGTCCGCGGGGTCGTCACTCCCCGACAGCTCACCACAAGCTGCCCTACGGGCTTATTATTATTATTATCTTCTTCATACGTTCCATAGAAATTTTAGGCATACTGATAACCGTTTAAGCGCCAAGGTTCAAAAACGGACTTTTGGCACCTTTAAACCAAGATGGCGGCCGCGCCCTCCCCCCCTCAAGGTCTCAAATCTAGTATTTTAACAACCACCCTATAGCCTACCAATAACCATTAAATATTTTCTACTCCACCTTTTGTAAGGCAATGTATGGAGATGATTCCCCAATGATTGGATTATTAAATAATAGTTATAATAATAATTTTCTACAAAAGGTCAACTTTATTATTTAATGACAGCTGCTAGTATAATAAAAAAGACTTTCATACATACGAAAAAGGTTTTATATGACCATACAATAATTTCTTCTGGTAAATAGATATTTTGCAAAAAACTGACTTGAAATATTTTTGTGAAAGGACCTAAGTGCCTTAAGCGTCATTGTAAGTTGTGCTCTTTCAAAATACCACTGCAGAAACTAAATGCAGGAAGATAGCGAAGCGTTATCCATTGCAACTAGTTATTGCGGGCGTATGTATAGAGCGGACTTGAAAAACTAGAACGAAGAGCGTTAAGTTAAAAGAGTTCATAATAGAGATATTAAATATCATACAGCCTGGCAACCCTAGCCATGTAAACACGTATTGAAAGATCTCCGATTCTTTTTAATCGCGAAATATTAGAAAACACGTCTTAAAAGTAGTGAAAGTGCATAGAAAACATAACCAAGAAACTTACCATCAATTACAACATTCGGGAGATCATTTTGACGAACGAACAGAGCCATAGCACTAAGGTAAGAAGTTTATTTACCGTTAAACTTCACGTAATCATATATTTTGAACACGAAACTGGAAAATAACTGTTTATTTCTCAAGAAAAGTAACGGTACAATAAATAGCCACTGAACACCATTGGATACAACACTGACAGCTGACTTATATACATTAGTGCCAACCTAACATAAACAACTTAGTGTTGCTACAACATCATTGTCAACCGAGCGTATTTAAGCACAGCTCGAACGAGCTTTAAGTAATTGAATAAATCTGCGTTTAGTTTCTGCAAAACAAAGAGTGTTTATGAAGATAGCTAACACAAACATTAAAAATGTCTGACAAAGCGAATAGGAAAAATTCTAACAGCGGCCCTAAGGATATGGGACTTGAAAATGTTGCTTCAGGTGTAAATCACTGGTTGACAAAAAAAGCACAACACTATGCTCCATTTGCAAAAATAGGTATGAGTTTGACTGTGCTGGTCTGTTGGAAAAATTATATAATCTAATGAATTCAGATTCACGAAAAAAATGGAAATGTAAATCATGTCTAGCACCCAAAAAATCATCGGGTGACCAATCTAACGTAACTCTTAGGAAAAAACCGTTATCTGGTAAAAATGTTAAACTGGCACCGACACCCAGTACTTTTGAGATCAGTGAGCCGGAATCACAGAAAACGCCGCCGATTGTGACTTATCCACAAAATAAGGATACAAGTCCTACTGCAGATGATCTACCTGCAACGGACAACATTTCTGCAGACACCTGTACACCCGCTAGGGAAACTCTAAATAATTTACCCCATACACCATTATCACTTACGACGGGCAGCCAGGGTGACACAAACGGGATCACTAGCGCAGGGGATTCTACTCTGGAAAGCTCATTTTGTAGCATTGGGGCAGATTCGCACCTAGAAATTAATAAGGATGGGACTGATGTATCATATGCTTTACCATCCTTCATGTCAAAAAGTCTTGATGGATCACTTATTGATACTGCTGATACTGCTTCAATACATGAAATGAAAGAAAGAATAGTAAATCTTACGTCTTCGTTAAATAGTACTCAGAACGAACTAGACAATCAAATATTGGAAAACAATGAACTTCGCAGACAAATTGAGAAGCTATCAAAGGAGAATATGCTTTTACAAACACTTAGCCTACCATCGTCCGCAGAAAAGCAGATGAACAGTGGTTCGGGCAAGAAAAAAAGGCGTTTATTTACACCACGGGCATTCGCAACAACATCGTCGCCTGACATTAATCAGTATATGGACACAGTTGATATTAAGAAAATACAAGTATTAGGAAAAAAGATAAGAGAACTTGAAAACGAACTGAGAAAGGCAGAAGTTAAGATCTCCGAACTAAGCAAACACATAGATACCTTAAACAAACAACTGGATTCTTCAAGAAAGCTACAGGAATCTTCTAATGAACCTTGTCAACTCGACCTACAACCGATGACACATGAGACATCAGTGTCTTCTGAGAATATACCTGTAAACTCCCTGTCTAGAGACACAATGCCAGGATTTCTGAGGAATGGCGAAACTCCGGAGAGGAAAGACACAATACGTAATAAACTACTTATACTAAGTAATAACAAAAGTAATAAAATTTCTAACATTGTAAGGAGGGAAACCTCACTAAATAATTACGATTGTTGTCATTTCATGATGCCTGGTGGAGATGTCCGAGCATTGATACAAAATCTAGAAGCAAAAACTGTTAGTCTTACAAAGAGTGACTATTGTGTCATTATGTTAGGAGAAAATGACGTGAGAGGTAGATACTATCGTGACTGAATGCTGTTATTATGTAATGCCATAAATTCTATAGAATACACTAACATAATCATAACAGCCCCAACTTATGTGTTAGGCCATCTAATATTTAACGCAGAAGTAGACATGTTCAATAACCTGCTGTTTAATGACACATCTATACACAAACGACATTACTCCTTTGACTCAAATCTGCATTTGAACCTTGACATGTTCTCGCATAGAACCGGGCGACTTAACGACTATGGGATGGCAAACATTATAAGCCATATCGGGAATTTTATCTCCTTGAATGAAAAGGGAGTCGAAGACGTCAAACCAGTTAGTTTTAGCAAGCCTTGTGTTCAGAAAAGAATAACAGACTTCTTTATTACCAATAAAAACAATCCCAGCACACCTTTGGAGGAACGGACTAAGAACATAGCTAATACGTCAATGTTTTTTCGTTAACTCTGTTGGGGGATTAAATATTTTTCATCAGAATATTTGTGGTATTAGTAATAAAATAAACGAACTTGAAATTTATATAGAAGATACTGAACATGTAGTACACTATATTTGTTTAACGGAACACTTTCTCAATCAACACTCTGCCCCCATGTTAAATTTTCCGGAGTATAATCTTGCTTCTTATAACACTAGAATAGCTAAAAAAAGAGGAGGTTCTCTTATTCTAGCTGCAAAGGACAGGGTTACTGAGGAATTGTCATTATGTAAGCAATTGTATAGTGTGGAAAGTTTCGAAATATGTGGAATCAAGGACATTGAGACGGATCTGCACATTTTCTGCTGTTATCGCAACCCTGTTAAGAAAAATTTTGAAATATTCATTGAGAAAATGGAAGAGCTCCTTGATTATAACTTTAATAAAAAATGTGTAATATGCGGAGACTTTAATGTAAATACACTGGAGAATAGTAATGAATGTAACATCTTTCTGAACTTGTTAAAGTGTTATAATTTTAAGTTAATAATAGATGAAATAACATTCATGCGTAATAACAGTGGAACATGTATTGATCATTTTATAACTAACGTAAGTGACGACTCTATTGCTAGTACTAAAGTAGATCATAATAACTTAGCAGATGGACATGCGGGAATTTTCTGTAATCTTATGCTTGAAATGAAAAATTCTAAGAAGAGTAAAAAGCCGTTTTTGATTAGAGTAAACCGAAATATAACTAAGTTTGGCTGCAAGAATTTTAAAAGACTCTTGTGTGCAAAGAAATGGAACGACCTAGGAATAAAAGACTTCTCGAATGAAGTAGGAAGACTCTTTAAAGAATGTTTTTACCTAAGGTCTAAAAAAGTATTCCTTAACAGGAATTCTCGAAAAAAGTGGATTACAAAAGGCATTAAAGTCGCTAGCAAAATGAAGAGATTCCTTATTAATGTTGATAAAAAGAAATGTGATGAGTCAATACTAAGATATCGTGATAAGTTCATGACCACATTAAAGAAAGTTGTGAGGAAAGCTAAAAAGGTCGCCATTCAGGAGGAGATCGTATCTGCAAAGAACACCTCGAAATGCATATGGAAGGTGATCAATAGGCATAGAAATAAAACTGAAAAACAACCGCAAAATATTACTTTTAAAATTGATAACCAAATCGTTCAAGATCCGGAAGAAATAGTTCAAATCTTCTCTGAAATATTTGACAAAAAAATGATAGCACCATGCGACTCATCGAAAGCCATCTACTTTTTAGAACAAAACGTTGCGCGGGTAAACGAAGTTATGGTTCTAAACCCAGTTTCATCATGTGAAATTAAGAAACTAGTTCGAGGTATGCAAAATAAAAAATCTTGCGGCTATGATGAGATACCGATAACTCTGATTAAAGGCTGCTTGGATGTTTTTGCCGAACCCTTGGCTCAGTTTTATAATAAATGTTTTGACATAGGTACCTTCCCTGAACAGCTAAAAGTTGCTCGAATTCTCCCAATACATAAAAAAGGTCCGAAATACGATCCCATGAACTATAGACCAATCTCTCTGCTACCAGTTCTTTCGAAGATATTCGAAAAATTAATTAAAACTCGTCTAACAGAACACTTGATCAGGTGTAAGGTTTTAAATTCGCGACAATTTGGTTTTCAAAAAGAAATCGGCACAACTGATGCGGTGGAAAAATGTATTGATGATGTAATTTTGGAACTCAACGATAAAAAACGGGTAGCAGGTTTATATCTGGATTTAAGTTCCGCTTTTGATTTGGTTTACCATAACATACTCATTCAAAAACTAAGCCACTATGGAATTCGCGGGAGATCTTTAAGCTTGCTAAATAGCTACTTAAGAAATCGAAAACAATTTGTCGAAACTAGTAGTATTCAAAATGAAATAGAGAAAACTGTAAGATCAAAATCGACTGATGTAACGAGAGGCGTGCCTCAAGGTTCCGTACTGGGCCCATTACTCTTTATATTATTTACCAATGATATGGTTAGCTACATGGCGAGAAATGTCCCAGACCTGAAAGTAGTATCATTTGCTGATGACACTAATGCCACAATATCAGCAAATAGTATGACGGAACTCAATGCTAAAATCAATGAAGCACTGAGTACATTTGATATGTGGTTTGGCGTAAATAACTTGAAGCTGAATATGGCTAAAACTAAGGTTATGCTCTTTAAAACAAATACCAAGTCTAAAGAGGTGTTATCTGTGAGGCTAAATAGTAGCGAAATAGAACAAGTCGAAGCAATAAAACTATTGGGAATTTATATTGACTCTCAACTTAAGTGGAAAAATGAGTTACAGGAGATTGAAAACAGCATATGCTCAGCCTGTTAAGCCATTCGATGCTTGAGGGATGAAGTGGATATAAAACATCTGAAAATGGTCTATCACGCTTTAGTCGAATCCAAATTGAGGTACAGCATCAAGTTCTGGGGTAATGGCTTCAAGTACAATATAAATAGAGCTTTTATTCTGCAAAAACGAGCTATCAAAATAATGACACGTATGCCTCAATGGACCTCTTGTAGTAAAAATTTTGGCAAACTTCAGATTCTGACGCTACCTAGTTTGTATGTGCATGTACTACTCACATCATTTTTCAAGAATCTGCGTGAAACTGAAGAGCAGAGTAAAATTTGGTTAGCGACAAGAAAGAAAAACGTTTGTAACAGTTTTCTTCCAAAATTCCAAGTGACTAAACACTCTGTGCGTTGCCAGGCAGCATCTTTATACAATAGGCTACCAAATGAGTTGAAAACATTACGTAAGCACCATATCTTTAAAAAAAATCTTAAAGTATTTCTGTTAAAAAGATGTTACTACAACATTGATGACATATTTAAAAACTATGATTCTATTTATTAATCTGACATTGTACTCTAGTCTTAGACATTTGATTGATATTCTACCTTTTATTTTTGACTTCGTTTTTTATCTAAATAGGTATAACTTGACATTGTATCTGTATCCGAATTATAACTAAATATGCTTCTGTATTTGCGACACCCACATGGGTTCATGTTTTATGCTATGTTATCTTGTATATTTGTGTAAACATGATTGCAATAAATGACTATGACTATGACTATGACTATCACTCCCAATATATATACAGGGTGTAACAAAGTGATATTTTAAGGGGCATAATTAGTATCGTATTCTAATTATGAAAAACTAAGAAAAAAAAATGCGTTTGTATGGAGGGTATTTAACCGGCTGAGACGTTTCCCATACTTACAAAAAAAAAAATTTTTTGCGTCCAGACTTTTTTTTTCCTATTTTTTCTTACTCGTAATTCAATACCAATGTCCTTAAACGGATATCCAGTATTTTTGTTACATACTTGTATAATTGGTTTTTAGCTCAAAAGCTTGATATAATGAAGAAGTTTTACAACGGACGCCCTATTCATGGCCCCTGCCCGCTCCTACCTCGGTCCCATGGGGGGCAGGTAGGATCACCTCTTCCATCCTTACCTGTACAATAGAAACCTAGACCAACCGTAAAGGACAAACTTCTAATAATCACATACATCTACTGTAACAGTATCACGTGTAAAATAGTTACAACCGCCAGCCATCTCACCTAAAATAGACACCAAAGTAGAATGTGCCGAAGGACGTGGGACCCCACTCCACCAACTAAAGTCCCAAGAAAAGTCAATATGCAAACTCCAACAAAAGATCCGGCCAGCACTCGGCATCACTTGGGTTCCGGGCCCAGTGATGTTTAATATAATATAAGGGTTTGGACTGGTATTGCTGACGGTGTCACTCTGGGTAGAGTGGTGAAATACAGAGAGGACTTTCGCAGGGTGATCGCCGACATCCGTTAGGATATGGCACGATGAAGAAGAAGAAGCCCGCTCCTACCTCGGTCCCTTAGTTGTCTAGCCTTTATAATGGAAATTGAGGGGGGGGAGATGAAAAACAAAGTCCACCGTGGGTCAGTTCGAGTTGCACAGGGTGTTGCACAACAAGTAGGGAGCTTAAATACCGCATGCCATCCGGTTGCCTCGCGGACACGGAAACTACGCGTCATTGCTCTGAATATAAAAGCTAGTCTAGACTATGAACCCGGCGCTATATCCTTTCCAACCAAACCAGTCGATAGATAATCGTTTTTACCGACCGATGACCATGTTGCGTTATAGCCACTATCGTTTGCAGTCATATTTATACGAGTATATAGTTGCCTTGTTAAATTATTGTTTAGAATCACTTTATCACAAAAAACCCGCCAAGTGCTAGTCGGACTCGCACACGATGGGTTCCGTACCATTATCTATAAAAACGGAAAAAAAATATGTCTGTTGTATGGGAGCCCCATATATATTTACCCACCAAAACATAAATGTAAAAAAGGAGAGCCAAGTTCAATACAAAAATTATGCTTGGCTGTGGGCTTCGCCGCAAAAAGAATGGAGATCTAAATGAGTGCCAAGTTCTATGCAAAATCCAAATATGTATTTATAGGGACAAAATAACATTATGAACAAGTATGAAACTCTATTTATTTGCTTTATTGGATACCTATAACAATTGCTGTTATTTAAAAATGTGAGATATTAAAGTAGGTTCAAAAGGTAGGTATAGAAGGGTCAAAAGTGGCACCAAGTGGTTCGTGTAATATACACTTGGCGCTGGCTAGCCAGTTCCTTTGCTTGAACTTGGCTTGACACGCTGCCGCGTGTCTAGATTTTATTCTGTTTTCAACCGACCTCAAGATTTCGAAAAAGGAGGTTATCAATTCGTCAGGATCTTTATTTTTTTTTTGTTTTTGATACTTTTATTTTTATGTATGCTCACCGATTATTCGAAGACGGCTGGACCTATTTGGAAAATTCTTTTTTTGTTTGAAAGAGTATACTTCACAGTTGGTCCCATTGTAACCAGGTCAGGATCTGATGATGGAATCCTGGAGAAATCGAGGGAACTATTCAAATTTGAACCACTTCCCAGTTTCCGATTGAACTGAAATTTAGCATTCATGTGTATATCGCATGACAATGCAATATTATGATGACATGGAGCTGATATGATGATGGAGCTGGAAGGAAAAAAAAAAAAAAAAATGTTTTATTGACCAAAAATTTTTAAATATACAGTTAACAACATATCAGCGACTCCCACACTAGGCAAAGCCTGTGTCGTGGAAGTCAAAACATAAGATTGATTACCAAAAAAATAAAAACATAGCGGCTTATGAAATCAAAAATGCATGCAGACTTATAACTATTGAAGAACTAAATTAAATTAATATTAATGGGATATGCAAAATAACTGAGAGAGTCGTGAGTCGTGGCCATAGGATTCCTCAACTACCCAATATTAAGCCGTCGTTTTTGGGCGTTGCATTCATCTTGATGAGCAGTTAGGGATTTCGGCAGTTCCCGCCCATATCAACCGAGGCGGGGTCCACATTCCCAGCACCATTACCCAGTCGACAGACATATCTGCACGTCTCGCCGCATTAAAATCCAGTATTAAAATAGCTAAACGGATCCCAAAGGGCGCCCGTGTTACTGTGGCTCAGAGTTTGACAGAATGCGTGGCTAAGGTGGTTTCTGACAACAATTTATCCGCATGGGAAGCGCTACTCACCTTTTTTTTATAAAAACTGCCATATTCCTCGCGACAAACCTAATCGTACCCTATCCGCTATTATCAAAGACAATGTGCTTCACCCCGACTTCCCAGCGGATCTCGCGTTGCCGCCCGTCACAGATTATTACAATACCAACTTGAATTACAAAATTAGAGCAATAGAAAGCAAAATTTCAGACGGCAACATAAGAAGTGCAATCAAACTGTTATTTTCCAGCGATACCTTAGCTTCTCGTTCCGAAGAAGTGTTCGCCGCCCTTAAAGACATGCATCCGTTACCCTCCACGCCGGTGCAGCTTCCAGTGCCGCCAGTTACCGCTACGCAACCCCTGCAAATTACCGAACTTGCAACATTACAGGCAATCCGTTCCTTTCCCAATGGCTCTGCGGGTGGACTAGACGGCATAACTCCTCAGCATCTCAAAGATCTAACTAACCCGCTGATAGGCGATGCCGGCCAATCTCTACTCAAGGAGTTGACAGCTTTAATTAATCTAATGCTGTCAGGTAAAATATGCAGTGAAATCGCTCCTACTTTATACGGCGCCAACCTAATAGCACTAAAGAAAAAAGACGGCGGCACTCGTCCAATAGCGGTAGGGAGCTCTCTACGACGATTAGCGTCCAAATTATCCTGCCGCGAGTTTCATACCCGCCTCACAGACAAGTTCAAACCCAATGAGCTTGGTTTCGGTGTCAGAGGCGGGTGTGAAGCCGCAGTGCACGCCACACGCACGTTTCTGGGAAATTTCAAATTTCGAAGTCCTACTAAAACTAGACGTTAGAAATGCTTTTAACTCCATTGATCGTAGTACGCTTTTGCAGGAAATACAAAATGAACTTCCCGAAATCTCAGAGTACCTAACGCAGTGTTACGGCACTCATTCTAAATTAATGTTTGGTCAACATGAAATTGCGTCGAGCGCCGGATGTCAGCAGGGAGATCCCCTAGGGCCCGTAATTTTTAGCCTCGCGATCCACCCTATCATAACCCAGCTAACTTCAGATCACAACTTATGGTACCTTGACGATGGTACGCTGGGTGGAACGGCTACATTAGTCTTAAGCGACCTTAACACCATCAAACGGCGCTTTTCAGAGATAGGTCTCACACTAAACTTCAATAAATGTGAGATTTTCATTTCAGAAAAGCTCCCTGCCAGCGCCCGAAGTGACATTCTCCTAAATTTTAACCAAGTTACACCCAATCTTACCTTACTAACCCGAAGTTCCCTTATTTTACTTGGCGCTCCAATATATGAAGACGCCACAGCCGCGACAATAAACTCTAAATTAATTAATTTTCAAAATTGTTCGGACCCGATTTTTAAAATTGATGCCCATATTGCAATTTACATATTAAGGTTGTGCCTTTTTTCCCCAAAATTTTTATACATCTTAAGATGCAGTCCCATCTGGAAATTCCCTAACCTGACATCATCCATAGATACCGTGTTAAAAGATTCCATAGAAAAAATTTTGAACATTTCTCTAAACTGTCAATCATGGTCCCAAGTTACTCTACCCATCAAATATGGCGGGCTGGGCATACGCTCCGCTGGCGACCTGGCTCTCCCTGCTTTTCTCTCATCTGTCCACAGCACCGTCGCCCTTATCAGTGGTATCCTTCACGTTACCAATCCCACTGACGTGGTAGTGGCGGGCTTGATAGATGCAAAATCAACATGGAGAGCCGGTTTCCCCAGCGAAGATTTACCCACGGAAAAAACCAGCCAAGCTGCTTGGGACCTAGTAAAAATAAAATCAACGTACAATTCACTTTTGGCAAACTGTCTAAATTCTAGTGAGCGCGCTCGACTGCTGGCAATTTCCGAACCTGAGTCGGGGCATTGGCTGCACGCTTTGCCGTCGAGAAACATTGGGTCCCTTTTGGACCCGGCTTCCCTTCGTGTAGCTATTTGTCTCAGGCTTGGGCTCAAAGTCTGCGAACCACATCCATGCTGCCGCTGCGGCAACCCAGTAGACGACCTTGGGCGCCATGGACTTTATTGCCAGTCGAGCGCCGGTCGATATTACAGACACACATCACTCAACGACCTTATCCGCAGAGCCCTTGGGACGGCAAACATACCGTCAACCCTGGAGCCGGTCGGCTTGTCTGCGGCGGACGGGAAAAGACCCGATGGTTGCACGCTTGTGCCCTGGTCTTTGGGGCGACCTCTGGCATGGGACGTGACCTGCGTGGACACGTTGGCCCCGTCCCTCGTCCGACGTTCGGCCCAGAAGCCGGGGACCTCAGCAGACGACGCCCAACTGGTCAAGTGCCGCAAATATGCTTTTTTAAAAAACAATTACATATTTGCGGCACTTGCGGTAGAAACTTTCGGCCCGTGGTCGTCAGACACTAAAACCATTATTAAAGACATATCTAAAAAACTAGTCAATGTGTCTGGCGACCTACGGGCAGGTTCCTACTTCGCCCAAAGGCTGAGTTTAGCCATCCAGCGGGGAAATGCGGCTGGCGTGCTGGGAACGATGCCCCGGGCCAGCTTAGATTTATACAATCATTGTAATGTATTTTGTTAATGTAATAGTAGTAAATAAAGATATTGATCTAAGAATCATGTAACGTTAGGGATTGTACAAATTTAAGTATAGTTAGCAATAAAAGCTTGATATAAAAATTATTTTAAACAATAAAGAACCGACTTCACTAAGCATCCACCTTTCCAACACCAAATGCTCGATCTGCTGTAAAAAATACTCAAATCACCATAGGTGTGTGCCCATAATAGTTGAAGAGTTCCCTCGATTTCTCCAGGATCCCATCATCAGATCCTGACATGGTTACAATGGGACCAACTGTGAAGTATACGCTTTTAAACGAAAAAAGAATTTTCCAAATCGGTCCAGCCGTCTTCGAATAATCGGTGAACATACTAAAAAAAATAACAAAATAAATAGCAAAAACAAAGATTCCGACGAATTGATAACCTCCTCCTTCAAAATCTTGAAGTCGGTTGTTGACATTTTTTGTGAAAAATATTGTTTCAGGGTTAGAAAAATAACGGTAGATCTCGCCCAAGTATCTTTTTTTTTTCAGCCATAAAAGAGAAAAATGTAAATGGGACAACTTGTTTCGAATATTATATACGCTTAAGACGTACTCGTAAGAGACAACTTGTTTAAGACATAAAGGAGATCGTCAATTTTTGTTAGGTGATCTGGCCCAGATTATTTAGGACCGTTTAGGAATGGTTCTTACCTTTAAATAATCGTCATAATTTCTAGATCAGGATGGTGGTAAAAACATTGCGAAATCTAATGGGAAAACTGATAAATCATGCATTTAAAACTTGAATCTGCCAAGGACAATATTTGAAAGCGTGCTTGTCTATGATTTATATATTAATGTAAAAAAGTACAGATTTTTTAAAGATAATGTACATAAGCGGACTTGAAAACAAAACGGGAATCATGATGAAATAATAAAAAGTCATATTTTGATCGTATTTATAGTTCCTGTATTTCGGTAAACAAAGACGGCTGTCAAACCATCGCTGATACTATTAACTGAACATTCCTAACACCTATTGCGAAGGGATAAGGTTTACCACCGTTAAGTGCGATAGCACTAGTATCTGACATTACAAAATTGAAAAAAAATGCGTTTCGTTATTGAAGGAGCATGATATTATGCCAATATGAAACCCACTTTTAATATTCAAACTCCGATCAAAAATGCAAAAATACCCATTTTCAATCTTTAGGTGTTTAAATACAGTCCATTTCTAATTTAAACTTCCGTATTCGTAGGTTTAGATATTATTTTAATATTACAATGTTCTAACTTACCGAACAGTATCAAAACGCAGATTATGTAACGGTTTACATTGACAGTGTCACACCAAAAAACAATCCCGTTTCAGGCCAGAGTGAAGTTAAACTTTATGTCAATGCTATAAGGACGTTAACGACTTGTCTTGCTGTATTTTAATCGCGGAAAAATCAATATAATGTGTATTTATTTAGTATTTCTAATTCCCGTTTCATTTTTTTGCAATGTTTTGTCTACTTTAGTAATAAAATGAGTATTTATTTTACATTGCAGTACAAACTGTATACGGTTTATATCAGGTGGCCCAGAATTGACGATCTCCTTTTACAAATCCTTAAAATAGTAAGTGTATTTTACGACAAATTTTGTTCTTTACTGTAAATTCCTAGTCTTTCTCATTGATTTATTATGTATTCTACTAGATGTGACATCTAGAACAAATTTTGTGCGCCATGTTTGGCGGTTGACAGCTATGACAGAATCAAAGAGTAGTATAGCATTGTAGTGATTTTCACTACAACTTTTGGGACACAAAAAATCTTAGTGATGTCATCTCCTATTACTCAGTGGTCTTTTTCAGATATTTGTCACCCTACGTCGTCACATTGCAAATTATTGTTAAAACTGTTATCAACTTTAAGCTATTTTCATTTTTTGTACAGAAAAAATATACAAGAGAATGTTTGAAACATTTTAATAAACTTCATCTGAAACAATTCGCGATGCGAATATGAGGCTTAAAACAGTAAGCTTTATACAAAAACATTAATATAAGCAGTCAGTTTTTACTTTGTTTTATGACGCTCTGTTTAACTTTTCAATTCATTTCTATACATAAGCCGTTATGAAACAAGAAAACATAATAATAATATGTAGGTATGGAAATAAAATTGGATACCCTTTTATTACGCAGGCGTCCGGTTCTTCATCCAATAGCCCAGTCGTTAGTTCATACTTTTCACTCAATAGCCTAATAGTACATTTTAGACTAAATTAACTCTCGATAGTCGTTACATCATGGCGGGTGCTGTCTCTGCGTCCGTCCCATGACACAGGCAGGGGCAGCATCCGCTTAGTGTACTCCCCCATTTTTCATTAAATTGTCGAAAAGGCCTCTGCGCGTTAGCTTCGGCTCCGCATATGCCTCCCAAAGGCCCAGAATACCATTGTTCCGTGGTCGGGAAAGTGATACAAAAAATATGTAGGTGTAAATACTGTTTTTGAAATGGAGGATAAATGAGAAAATTTTGATTCTAACTAGCTATAGGAAGGCAATTTTAATCCAGTATCCAGTACCACGTCTTTAAAATATCGTTTTCACTAAATAGGAGCCAAGAGTGATCCATTGCTAGGCAAAGGGCCTTCTTTCGTGTCACGTATCCCGTCGTTGGCTAAGTCTCCTACTGATGTTATAATACCCATACCCACCCACTAGTTATAATACTAATAATATAATTTTTTCCTGTTGTTTCTTACTGTGTGTATTATATATGTATATATATGTACGTATATGTATGTTTATTTTGTATTTATTTAAGTATGTAAGTATATTCATATGAATGTGCTGTGTTATCTATTTCGTCTCTTTTGTTTCTATGCACCACCTACTGCTTATTGTTTTTCTCTAGTCTCCACTACCCAAAGGTTGTCTGGAAGAAATCGCTCATTAGCGATAAGACCGCCTGTTGTTACCTCTACCTAAATTTATGTAATTGTATAATTTGTACTTGTAACTTAAACTGTATGAGGTGTGCAATAAAGAGTATTTATTATTATTATTTTTCTACTCCAGCACTTCTATATGCTAATTAAATGACTGATAGTGGTATCTAAAACTACATCATTTAAGTGAAGGCGCTAAAGTCTATTTGTCTATAGGTACTTTCTATAACTGCTAGCAGTCACACAAAACATATTGTGCAACTGTTTTTGTTTTTTTCTACTCATGTACTTTTATCTGTCATTTATACATTCGTCAACACCTTTATAAGAACATAGATAATACACTCGATGAAAAGTCTATCTAGTCTATTCCCCAAAATAACACTTGTTCTATAAAAGCGCCAAAATAGTATCGCGTAATCGCGTGCAAACACGACTATTAATATAAAATAAATTACTGCCAACCTAAGAAACCTAAATAAACGCAGCGTTTTTAGAAAAAAAAACTTTAAAAAAAATAAAAGAACCACAGACCTACTTCGTAGTTTTTTACGTTTCCCGTTCGTTTGTTGGGGCAAATTGCAAACTTTGAAAGTAATTTAGGTATTTTTACTAATCTCTGTAGCTCTTTAATAATTGATCAAATAAAGGCGGTGTGTATTTGTGTAAGTAATGTTAGTATTATTGAAAAATAGTGTTTCAAAAGGTAAAACTGAAATGATTGTTGATTATGTTGACAAAATAACTGCGATATCCATGAAGTTTTCAATTTCGCATTTTATGTAAAAGTAAGTGTATTCGTAGAAAAAGTATTGTATGCAACGTCGTATAAGTAGGTAAAAAAATGTTCGTGGCGTTTTTCTTAACAATTTTCGCCTACGGCTCAAATTGTTACCCACGCCACTCACCTTTTTTGACCCCTCTTATACAACTGTTGCATAAACTACTATTTTAATACACTGACTTCCAGGTGCCATGTCTAAAAAGGGTTCGTTCTTGTTTACAATATAAATTATATTTTCAAATTGATATACACTTGAAATTATTTTTGCACAAACTATGATAAAAACATTATCATGTCTTTTTTAAAGTATTAATATCTTAAATTATTTAGTTTCATATTTATGAAAAGCATAATAGTACTTTAATGTAAACTTTTGCATTGAGAGTTACTTGAACGAAGCCATATTTTTTTGCAATTAAAAACCAACTCGTGATCTGTCTATGACATTTAGTAAAAAGTTAATATTTAAAAAGTTTCAACACAATGTACGGCTTAATTTTTGTATTTAAACTCGTATATTATGTTAATATCAAGAAGTTTATGTTAATTTTGATAAAATAAGTGACAAGAAAACTTCACAGTGAATATCCGAAGACTTCGGCACAAAAGTAAGAGTTATTAGTTGATAAAAAAAATCTTAAAACAAAATTGATTTATGTACTCGTGATACTTAAGAACTTTAAAATTATTTATTAATTAAGTTTTTGCTACTGTCGTAGAAAAAGTTTCGTGTGCAACGGTACATAATTAGTTCTTAAAATTCTCGGGTCTGTTATTACAAAATTCGGCTTCGCCTCATTTTGTAACTTCGACCCTCGAATCTTAAGAACCCTTATTATGTACCTGTTGCACAAAATACTATTTTAATTTTTAATACTTATAAGCAGTGATTTTAACGGCCTCCTAGCCTAGTCGGTAGTGACCCTGCCTACGAAGCAGGAGGTCCCGGGTTCGAATCCTGGTCAGGGCATTTATTTGTGTGTTTATCACGGATATTTGTTCCTGAGTTATGGATGTTTTCTATATATTTTAAGTATTTATATGTATATATCTATTATATATATCGTCGCCTAGTACCCACAACACAAGCCTTATTGAGCTTACTGTGGGACTAGGTTGATTTGTGTAAGATTGTCCCATAATATTTATTTATTTATTTATTTATTTAGTGATCGGCATAGGCAGAGTATAAAACATACACTTAGTAGAACAGTCACAAGAATTGGGGACTTGAGGACTGCCTTGTGAATTTTTTTCTTGTGGTAATTCCCGTGGAAATTAAAAAAAGTAATTATTTTTCTATATTTTTTACCCAAAAGTATTAAATATTCAGTAGTACTAAAGTACAAGTTATTACTAGTTTATAAATAATAATATTAGAACAATTAGGTACATATTTTTACTCGTAAACTAGTAATAACCTGTATTTATGTATTACATAATTTTTAATATGTTTGGTAACAAATATGAGAATTTATGAAAAAAATCCCGCAAGGAAAAAATGTTGTTGGAAGGAAGTCCCCAATTCATGTCTCTGTTCTACTAAGTTTAGGTATTTATACTCTGCCTATTCCGATTACTGCTTATAAGTATAAGTTATAATACTTATAATATATAAATCATATTACTTATATTACTTTGCCATCATTCTACTTAATAAGACATTTTGTATGTTTAGTCATTGAGATGTTTGTTCCTCCATCGCGCAAACACTGCTGAATGAATTTCGATGAAATGTACCACCCAGTATGATATGATAACCAAATCTGGCGCGAAATTTGAACATGATTGTCAAATTTTTTCATAGACATTTGGCGCCAGCTCTTGTGAATTTACCTGTAGGTACATTAGGTACCTACTTTTCCTCGGAACTCATTCCTCAAAAGGTAAAATAGTAAAACCCTTCTTTCCCTTTAAAAGATTAAGGGCCTGTTTCACAATCTCCAGATAAACTTATCTGTCAGTTAAAATTATTGCTATCCTTTTCTCCAGTCATATAAAAGAAAAGGACAGCAAACATTTATCTGACAGATATGCTTTAACTGGAGATCGTGAAACAGGCCATAAATATATTTATTATTCAATTTAGGCACATAACAGTGCACTTCTGAACGTCAGAAAAAAAAAACTACCACCGGTTCTAACCCTACACCTCTGACCCGAGCAGGCGCGGATACATAGGGGTCCCCAAGTAGCACACAAGAGTTAAAATAAGCGCTAAAAGAGCGGTATAAGGGCTGTTTGTAACGGCTAAGCCTGCACAAGCAAGCTCCATATTAGCGATATAGAAGTTCTATATCGCCAAAAAGGGCCCAGTTTATACAGGCTTAAGCGTCATATATCGCTAGAGTCGCTTTAATACGAGCTTAAGCGATACAACAGAGAAATGGCTAAGAGATATAATGGCGCGTCAAGAGCGGTAGTAAGAGCTAAAGGAGTTATAATGGCGCGTGAAGAGCGATCGTAAGAGCTAAAATAAGAATAAGAGTTATAAGACACCTCTATGCCTCTCTTATAGAGGTTTAAGCTTTACTGTCACTCTAATATGCAACTTAAAGGGTTTTCTATCTCCTATTGATTTAAAATTAGTGATATAAACATCCTAAATTGTATATAATAAAATGTAAAAACATTCTACAAAGTGTGCGGTGTCATAAGTTGTGATGTGCATGGCGCACATCACAACATGGTGGTTAAAAAATAATTATATTATACATATAGCAGTCCTAAAGTATGTTTTCTTACTTGATTACTTGAATTATTTGTGCGAACATCAGTTTACCGTACCGTAGTTTAGTATACCGTAATCTAGTTATATTTTTCACACGCCCCTCGAAATCGTAAAATCTGCATTGTAAAAATATATTGAAGTGTATTGTAAAATTAAACGTAACCTTGAAATGGTTCACACATGTCAGACAGAGCCTTGTGATAAGTTTATCATTCCATTATATGCAAGTTCAAAGTGTGTATGTTGGAAATTATAGTGTATTATATAAGAAAAGTAATATATTAAATCTACATGAATACAAATTTCATCAAAATAGCAATGGCGACTTGTTAGAACAGCTTTAAGCATCTACTATCGCTACTATAACTGTGTTAGCGGTAGTAATCGCTATTGTAGAGCCTAAGGATCTACTATAGCGATAGTAACTGCTTTAAGCATCTACTATAGCGATAGTAATCGCTATTTTAGAGGCTAAGGATCTACTATAGCTATAGTTATCGCTATTGTAGAGCCTTAGGATTTAAGAAGAGGTTAAAAACTCCTTTACTCATATAAGAGAGAAAAATGCAGGCTATAGTTCTAAATAGGCGTCATTATTCCCAGATATACCACTTTAAGAGATAGTAAGGAGTTATAATACTCTACTACGGTAATGGTGGTAAAAAGGATCTCAATATCTCTATTGTACCGCTTTAACCTACGTATTAACAACCTAGTAACTCTTTAAGTGGTATAACGCAGGCTTATAAGTCTGTTGTAACGCTTTAGATTTTATAGAGTTACTAGCTTTTGCCCGCGGCTTCGCCCGCGTACTAAAAGTACTAAAAAAGAAGGTTCTCAGTTTGACCCGTATGTTCCTCCGCTTGTCCGCTTTTATTTCGCATTTGGTTGAACCGATTTAGATGCGGTTTTCGGAAAAGTGTTTTTTACATTCTGGAGGTTTCAGTATACCACGTTTTGGTGAAGGGTTCCCTTATTTTTTTCAAGAAATGATTGTAATCATTGTTGAATGTAATACGCCAGCAACCACTTTCTACTAAAAGAGATTATGATAAATTCAGATTTCTACTCTTAAATAGTAGCTTTACCCTGCGACTTCGTCTGCGTGGAATTAGTAATCTACCCTCCTTTTTACCCGCTTAAGGCATAACTTCTGGGATAACAACTATTATATATCCTTCCCAGGTACTCAAACTGTCTCCATACCAATCATCTAAATATGTTCAGTGGTTAATAATTCGCCATGCAAACTACCAACCCCTTTTCTACCCCTCTAGGATTGTTTTTCGGGACAAAAACTGTCCTTTATTGTTTGCCGGGACTCAAACTATATCCACAACAAATTTTATCTAAATCAGTTCGCGGTAAAAATTCTCCATACAGACCTCCAACCCCCACTTCACCCTCATAGGGATTTATTTTCGGGATAAAAACTGTCCTATGTCGTTTCCCAGGACTCAAACTATCTCTTTACCACGTTTTCCTCATACAAACTTTCAACCCCTATTTCACCTATTTACTTACTTAAGTGTTGATATTAGGAAGAAGAACTATCCTTATCCTTTCCCGATACTCAAACTATCTCCATACTAAGTTTCATCTAAATCGGTTCAGTGGTTAAAAATTACCCATTCAAACCTCCAACCCCCATTTTACCCCTTAACCTTAAGGATTGATTTTCACGTTAAAAACTATTTTATGTTCCTTCCCGGGACTTAAACTATACCAAGTCTCATCTAAATCGGTTCAACGTTTAAAAATTCCCCATACAAACTTTCGACCCCCGTTTCACCCCTTGAAGTGTTGATTAAAACTATCCTAATCCTTTTCCGATACTCAAACTATCTGTAGGTATACCAAGTTTAATCTAAAGCGGTTCAGCTGTTGAAAAAATCCCATACAACTTCCAACCCCCATTTCACCCCCTTTAGGGTCGATTTTCGGGATGAAAATCCCTATGATATTTCCCGGGATTTAAACCATATCTATACCAAAATTTATCTAAACCGGTTCAGCAGCTTAAGCGTGAAAGCTAACAGACAGACAGACTTTCGCATTTCCGAAATTTCATCGTCGTCGGTTCAGCGGTTAATATTTCGCCATACAAACTACCAACCCCTTTTCTACCACTCTAGGATTGTTTATCGGGATTAAAACTATCCTATATTGTTTCCCGGGACTCAAACTATATCCATACCAAATTTTATCTAAATCGGTTCGCTGTTAATAATTCTCCATACAAACCTCCAACCGCCATTTCACCCCTTTAAGGGTTGATTTTCGCGATATAAACTATTTTATGTTCCGTCCCGAGACTAAAACTGTCTGTATACCAAGTTTCATATCTCATAAATAGGTTCAACTGTTAAAAATTTCCCATACAAACTTCCAACCCACTTTTCACCCCTTTAAGGATTGATTTTCTGGATGAAAACTACCCTATGTCATTTTCGGGCTATGCGTATACCACGTTTTGGTGAAGGCGGTTCCCTTATTTTTTTTTAAGAAATACTTGCAATAATTGTTGAATTGTTACGCCAGCAACGACTTACTACTATTAAGAGATCATGATTAATGCAGATTTCTACTCTTGAATAGAAGCTTTTCCCCGCGACTTCGTCTGCGTGGATTTAGTAATCCACCCTCCTTTTAAACCGCTTAAGGAATGACTTCTGGGATAACAACTATTATATATCCTTCCCCAGAACTCAAACTATCTCCATTTGTCAGTCATGATATGTCAGTTAGTCAGTCAGTTAGTTCTTTTATATATTTAGATTAGATTGTAATTTGGCACAAACACTTTCATGTCCACAATATTAAACTTCCAAATCGATGTCATTTTCGTAATTTACGTCCCAAAAAACCATAAAAACGACATCCATATTGATATTTAGACATTTCCACCCCATCGCACCCCAACAGGAGAGATGGTATTTCACGTCCGCCGCGTTAGATTTTAAACTCGTTGTTGTTTTCGTAATCAGCGACCCGATAAACCATAGAAACAATACCCATGTTGATTTTTAGACTTTGTCACCACATTTCCCCCTTTTAGGGGTTGAATTCTCAAAAAACCTGCAACACGTATTTACTCATTTATTGTTAGGAATACTTCTGTGAAGTTTCGAATAAAATAGACTAACTAATCTTGTTTCCCCATACAAACTTTGGACCCCCATTTCACCCTCTTAGGGGATGAATTTTGAAAAATCCTTTCTTAGTGCACCCCTAGACCTTATAAGGAACCTACGTGCCAAATTTGGGATCTCTAGAACCAGCGTTTTGGACTGTGCGTTGATAGATCACTATGTCAGTCAGTCAGTCAGTCAGTCAGTCAGTCAGTCAGTCAGTCAGTCACCTTTGAGTTATATATATATATAGATATGGGATCTTTATACCTCTCTTATGCAGCTGATGCAGGTACAAAAGCGTTGTAATACTCTCTTATACCGTCAAAGCCGTTACTTTGACTACTGTATCGCGATTATACCACCTTAGCCTTTTTGAAGTTATTTATATCCCTTATATACAGCTTAAGGAGTATACAAACTCTATTAAACCGCTGTTGTACAACCTTTAAGCGGTATAATGTCTGCTTATACCGCTAGTGTGCTACTTGGGTGAGGGGCAACAGGGGCAATTGCCCCCCTTCTACCCCTGAAACGCAAACCTCGTATACTACGGGGTCCATAGGTGCGGACCGCGAGATTTTTTGTGAAGGAATGTGCCCCCTCCCTGAACTAAATCCTAGATCCGCGCCTAGACCCGAGAAGTATTATGACCGGCAAAGAAACTCGGCGGGACTTATTATTACACAATAATGCGTAAAAGTACTTTAGAGGCAAACCCAGGACAAGATCGAAGGACGTGGTGCTAAAGGACATGAGTGAGTGTCAGGTGTCCGAAAAAGACGTCGAGGATAGGGCGAAGTGGAGAGGAAAGGTGCGGAAAGCTGACCCCACCACCATGTGGGACACATAGCTTGGAAGAGAGAGAGAGAGAGAATGCGTAAAAGTACTTCAAGAAGACATATCAAAACCGCTTGAGAGACAGACAATGAACCTTTCTACGGGAGTACTAAATGAAAGGCAAGACCACTTATAAGCGAGAAAAGTCGCATGAAGAAGCTAGTTTTGCCGTAAACAGGAGCAGCTCGTGGATCTAAAGTACGCTTGTAAACAAAATCGCGCTAAACAAGCTTCTAGAAAGAACAATAAACTCAAGTTCTCTTCCAAACGCCTAATTGTAAGTGAATCGAGCGCTCACTCGAACCAGTATTTATATCAGCGACGGAGCGTCCATATAACTTGAGAGCTGATAGTGGAAGGTGTACGCAAAAAAAACCGCAAATCGGTGTACAGTTTAGCCGTTTGGCACACGCATACTAGAGGTCAAAACAAAATGTTTGATCCGCAGTTCTTAAAAAAAATCCCTTAGGATGGAAGTGCTGAGTCATATTATTTTTTGTATCAGAAAAAAATTTTTTTTTTCAGAAACCTATCGCGTCTGGTATCATATGAAAGGTATTTTAAGATGACTCCTCGAATATACCACATAGTTATATTTTAACCATTTTCTTTAAATTATAACCAAAACAATTTTCAAAACATACCAGGTTTGGGCTCCTCCAGATACGATTTGGCTGATTTTTTTTCTACGCAAATAATACGTGATGTCCTCATATCTCACCCCAAGAAAGCAATTTTGAAAATAATTTCATTTAGTATTTTGATCTATATATATAAAAGAAGAAACTGACTGACTGACTGACATATCAACGCACAGCCCAAACCGCTGGTTCTAGAGATTCCTAATTTGGCACGTAGGTTGCTTATA
This sequence comes from Pammene aurita, assembly GCA_947086415.1. Taxonomy (NCBI): domain Eukaryota; kingdom Metazoa; phylum Arthropoda; class Insecta; order Lepidoptera; family Tortricidae; genus Pammene; species Pammene aurita. Next base: position 3,921,542 of record OX352314.1, on the reverse strand, counting down.
AGGTCTAGGGGTGCACTAAGAAAGGATTTTTCAAAATTCACCCCCTAAGGGGGTAAAATGGGGGGCCAAATTTTGTATGGCGAATCAAGATTTGTTAGATTATTTTATTCGAAACTTCACAGGAGTATTCCTAACAATAAATGAGTAAACACGTGTTTCAGGTTTTTTGAAAATTCAGCCCCTAAAAGTGGCAAATGTGTTTACAAAGTCTGAAAATCAACATGGGTATCGTATCGTTTTTGAGTACTTATAGTACGCGAGCGAAGCTGCGGGAAAAGGCTAGTTATATATATATTTTTTTACTAACGGAATTTTTTGCCCACTTTGAGCACTTCTAGCGGTCCAGATACTTTCAGTAATAATGTCATTATTTGTATACCCATCCTTTTCTAGGTACATAGGATGAGAAGGATGGGTAGAGAAATAATGTAATTATTACTGACAGTGGTAAGTCTTCTGTGAACGAGAGGAAAGCGCCTCTACTGCTTTATAATATCAAATTAAAACAACTATCCTCTATAAGCTCTATACCCGCTATTTTGTTTAGAATATGTTTTCAATTTATTTAACTATCTACAAAGGGTAAATAAAAGATGCAAATACCTACTCTAACGGCCTCCTAGCCCAGTCGGTAGTAACCCTGCCTACGAAGCAGGAGGTCCCGAGTTCGAATCCTGGTCAGGGCATTTATTTGTGTGTTGATCACAGATATTTGTTCCTGAGTTATGGATGTTTTCTATGTATTTAAGTATTTATCCATATTTATCTATTATATATATCGTTGTCTAGTACCCATAACACAAGCCTTATTGAGCTTACTTTGGGCCTAGGTCGATTTGTGTTAGATTGTCCTATAATATTTATTATTATTTATTTATTTACTATGCTTTCGTTCATAAACTTAAAAGTAAACTTCTCACTGAAGCCCACTAGTCCCTGGATGCCTATTTCAAGTGCCAGGCTATCTTATAATCAACCCATCTGTTATGGACTCACAGTATTACCTACTTATTTAGTAACCGGTTCGTTAACCTAACAACGTTGAAAAATGTTCGAATGAACTGAACACAAAACACAACACATGGTCTAAGAGCTGGCCACATCATATATGACACAATAATGAGAGCAATGAAACCCATCTAGTAAGATTGCAATACCATACTTATTGCTAGATCCGGGCATCTGGCAGCTTTTAATGGGTGGAGTGACAGACTAGTAAAGTTTTTGAATTGGAGAAAAGTAATATCAAAATAGGTAAAAACGGCTGAAGTTATCTTATGTATAGAGGATGGGCCTATATTTTAACATTAAAACAAAAAAAATTGCGTAATATTTCGGAAACAGAAACAGTAGGCGACAAACGATGAATTACATTATACGTCGTTTTGGACTACTTTCCCTCATCAGAAATTTTGGCAATGATATGATCTAATTATTCATAAAAATTTTCATAATACTGCATCAAAATCAGAACTCTAGGATTTGTATTCTTAAAGTGGTTTGCATTCTTTGATCTCCACCACTTTACAGCTGCCAGATGTCCGGATCTAGAAATAAGCATAGTATAGCAAACTAACGAGAGGGGTTTCGTCGCTCTCATTATTGTGTCATATCTGACGTGGCTAGCTCTCCGTCTAACATGTAATGTATCACAAATAATTATACTATACGAATTAGTTTTTAAGCAATGACATGTAAAATAACTGTTTTATCAATAAATGATCATATCATATCATATCATAAATCGCCAGTAACTGGCCACCATTCAACAACTGCATCTCATCATCAGAAATATGTTCATCTATAAACAGAATAAATTTTAGTATCAGGTTTCAACTACTGGCCACCCTTCAATAACTGGCCAAGTTATACTAAAATTCTGTTTGTAGGTAAATAGAGTGCATTTTTATTTAGTTATTTAAAATTATATTTTGTCGCATATAGTATTCATAGTAGGTACAGGCAACGTCAAAAATTGTCGTTCGACAGTTCGAACAGACGTTCTTAATTACTGTTTAGTTTGGGGCTCGGTCGTGTGTAAGATTGTCCTAAAAATGTTTTTTATACCACGCAATGCAGCATATGGCCCACCTGATGGTAAGCAGCTACCTTAGCCTACAAACGCCTGCATCTCAGGAGGTGTCACATGCGCTTTGCCTGAGGTGGATTCACTGTGTTGACGACTAAATGGAAAAGAGGCTCCCCCATCGTCAACACACTACAACATCTGTGAGCTTTCCAATGGTGACCTTACTCAACAGCAGGAGGACTTACTCGGAAGCAACACTATGAGTAGGGTCTAGTGTTATTTAGCTATAGTTTTCTCTAAAAGGTGGGGGTTAACTCTACTTCCCCAGCAGAGCCCGCTCTGCTCTAGATTCGAGCGAGATGTCATTCGCTAAGTTGTGCCCTACCACACTTAGGAGAGGACATTCGCAGTGCCTATACCTCACTTTCGGACGTAGTTTAAGGACCAGTCGAGTCCAAAAGCATTCGTTTAAGTCTTATAGACTACCTGCACTCGACTTTATGTTCGCCTCGCCAGCTCATCCGGCTAGAACACCCTACTTTTTTTCAGTAGTTGTTCTCGAGTTTTGTTATCCGATATTTAGCTTAACGGCCAAGTTTGAGCCGCAGGCGAAGTTGCTGTTACAAAGCGCGCTTCGCAATTTCCGTGAAGTACTTTTAAAAGGTTGTTTGGTATTTGGTTGGTTGGTTGTTTAAAATGTTTTAGGCGTAAAAAATGTAGGCGGAATGTAATTAATTTTAACGAGTCGAATTAAAAAGATTAAAAACCCGTCTGCGGTATGATTTCCTAAGTGATTCCATTTTTGACATCATTTTGTTTTTTTTATATGCCTTGGTTATAAGAATTCCACAATTAAGTAGAATTAAACGTTACATTCACACCTTCACAATTTCACACCTCGTAATCCGTCAAACAATTTAGGCTATAGGATTAATAAAATAATAAATATAAATAAAATAAATACTGTACATTCGGACCATAAAAATCCATAGAATTGTTAGTATTAACTTAAATTTAGGTACATTAAAAACTATGTTAGTACTTATATTAGTATAAATAGAATGAGCCAAAAAATAGACATACATGCATTCAAATTCTTGAAAAACATAACCCTTATTCGGAGGTCGGGTAAAAATAGTTGTAAAACCTATTAAAAGTTAAGTATTTAAAAATTGGATTTTGTGAAAGTTACATTTAAAGGCGCTGCTGCATGATTTCTAAGTGCAGTTGCAAGCACAGCCAACGCCAAAAAGACTTGAACACTTTTGCATTTTATTCCATTGTAATAAGCTTCAAAATTTTATACATATTTTTGCCGTACTCTGTATATGGTGACGCCGGCGGATCGTAATTAGTTAATTACGGTTCCATTAACCAGTCATTATTAGTCCATAGTTAGATATAGACCTTAATACATAGATATAATGCGAAAGGGGGAGACGGCTACATTAAGGCACGTTGGCATTCCTACCGAAAGAGGAGTATTTATTAGACTGAATAGACAGTGACTTCTTTACTTAGTACTACTCTTATTTATTCTGTGTGTAGTAGTTAAATTTAATCCCTATTAATTTGAATAAAGAGCACATAATCTAGTGCGTATTCGTGCATTCTAAACTGCAGCTGAAAAAGCGCTTCGAAATAGTTTTTTTGGCAAGTGGTAAAATTTTGTACAAACTGTTTGCAAGTTGACACTTTCAAAAACTCGTTTGCTTGTCAAAGTACGGAGCGTAGGTACATTTTTTTACCACAAAACCCACAACATAGATTTCTATGGTGATTTGACCTTGTTAAAATAACTACTTCCACTAAGTAGATGACAATGCAGCACCTGATACCAAAAACTGAGGTTCCAGGAATTATTTGAACTATGTACGGTCACTTCTGAAAATATGGATATATTAAATGTGACAAAAACATGTATCCAAGACTTTACGCCTTAGTACAGTCGCAATCAAATATATCGGAGCGGCCAAGGTAGGTACTTAAACATCTGAACATGCACTTTATCGCCTTAACAATGGAGGCGTTGTTCAGATATTTGTGACCACCTTGGCCGCTCCGATATATCTGATGGCAACTGTAATAGACCGCTACATATTTTTGTGAAGACCTCAAAGAGGACCCAGTGTCTTGACGATGAGGGACCCTCTTGTTCCTTTAGCCGTCACACAGTGAATGCTCCTTTTTGTAAAGGGTCGGCAATGCGCATGTGACACCTTTGGAGTGTTAGGTGTCCATAGGCTATGATAGCTGCTTACCATCAGGCGGGCCGTATGCTTGATGCCACCGTCGTGCTATAAAAAAAAACAAACATTAAATATATCCATATTTTCAGTCGTAACTACATAAATAAAACACATTTTGCCGGATAAAAGCATTCAACTATACTTATATCCAATTTTAAACTGCAATATATCAATCCACAAACAATCAGAAAAGCCATGTTTCCAACTGTACTACAAATAGTACAGCCCCCAGTTTTAGTCTAATTGGATTTCACAACCCTTTGTCCTTTTTTTAGTGTTCCGTACCCGAAGAATGTCAAACGGAACCCTAATACTAAACCTTCGTCGTCTGTCTATTAGAGAGCTGTATTTCAGTAACCGTAAATATTACATTATTTTTTCACAAAACATGTAGATATAAGCTTCAACAACTGCAATAAATACATAAAATATAAAAGAGGGGGGTTCCAAATTCCTTTGCAAGAAACTTTTTTTTATCTTTGTTGTATCTCAATAATCTTGCAAACATCAAACTCGGTATGGTAGGTAATAGAGGTAAATATGCTTCTATATATAACAAATATTAAAAGCCGTTCAAGAGAGAGTCGGTCTACGGTTTAAACAATAAAAAATATATGTGATAAGCTAGATTCTATGGGACTACAGAATTGGTTCTTCACAAAAGAGTGTACCCACAGGCTTTAAGGATTGGCAACGTGCATGTAACAGCCTACAGTGACTGCTTACTATCAAGCGGGCTGTATGGTTGGCAGAAAACCCAAGGGTGTGTAAGTCCGACTCGTACTTGGCCAGTTTTTCAGCTTTAATTAAGATTCTTGAGTGACAGTCCGGTCGCTACTTTTATTGTTTTTTGTCCTTTAAATAGGAAGTTAGGATTAATTTAGGGAGACATGAGCTCGGTTAGTTGAATTAAATATCGCTTACGTCTATTTTAAACGCATGGGTTGAATTAAAGCGTTAGATCGATACTAGCGTTAATTTAAATAATGATCGTATTGAAAATATAGGTACTTGAATAGTTTTGACATTCTGTTTTTTGTTTGTAAAAGCTTAAATTGAAGCACTGTTGCGGTATTCCAATTTTATCCTAATTCGTTACGGATTTGTTTTCTATGTGATTTTCTTTGTCTTCAAATTGACATGTTATAAATAGAGTGCTATCATAATAATGAAATTTGTTAAATTTTGGCTGTTAGGCACAAAAAAAGATATTAAAAATAAGTTTACGAGTATTTTTCTATGCAGGCAAATCATTTCAATCAAAAGGGGATCAATGTTACTCTGCGTCCGTAGGAAACACCTTAGATAACCCTACACGTGATCCCTGGGTGGATTTTCTTTATCATCTGCTTTCCCACTACCACTACCCCCGGAAAGAAATGCCTGTCTATATATATCCAGTGACAAGTAGCCATACGATAAATAAATTTAAATCAAAAATGCAGTCCTGTAATATTTGTAGAAAATATGTTCAAGTAACGTAAGTAGAAGACATTATACTTTAATTTTAGCAGTTTTAGAGAAATGAAGTTGACATGTCCAAGCCTATTTTTAACTTTATTACCCTAACTCACTTTACCAATAAATAAATAACTATTAGTAAGTACTAGGCAACGCGCATGTGACTCTTGTGGAGTTACAGGCGTCCATAGGTTACGGTAGCTGCTTACCATCAGGCAGGCCGTATGCTTGTTTGCCACCGTCGTAGTATAAAAAAAATATATATATTATATTGTACGATTATATTATTATTAAAACGAATAATACAAACGTCCCAGTGCTCGACAGCATATGCTAACGCTTAATACTTGACACCCTACTCTCACCTTTATTTCTAATTAGGTTATCATCATCATGAGTTTAAACATGTCTTGTACTGGGACAGCGGTAAGCACTCGGACATTACCTTATCCTCTTATTCCATAACTTATCTCCAAAATAGCTATCATTCTCAAGATTGCGAACTGCAGGTGTCCGGTCACATTGGCGGCAGGTGATCCTATAACTCATACACCTGTTGCTTTAATTGTCGTGGCCATCATAGGGTTGAGGGGACACTTTTTTAATAAGAATAGGTTGTTGTTTATTTATAGATATGCCTTTTAATCGTCCACGAATCACAATTGTCCAAGATAAGCGCAGAAACTGTTGAGTAAAAAAAAGTTTTATTTTTTATATACCACGACGGTGGCAAACAAGCATACGGCCCGCCTGATAGTAAACAGCTACCTTAGCCTATGGACGCCTGCAACTCCAGAGGTGTCACATACGCGTTGCCGACCCTTTACAAAAAGGAGGATTTACTGTGTTGACGGATAAAGAAACAAGAAAGACTACTATGGGATGAAATGCCTTTTTAAAGGACTTTTGGCTCTACGCAGCTTTAAAAAAGCTACTACGAGTACCATAGTTTGAATTAAGATTGTTGTTGAAAAATCGTTCAAGTTTTTGGTAAGGTTAATAATGTAATTGGAGTTCTTAATTATCTACTTATCAAGATCCAAATGATTTACTTCAAAGCTGTTGATAATTACTGTGGTTACTATAGGATTAAGGGGACACTGTTTATGATTATTATAGTGAAAATAGGTTAGTACATTTTATGTACCGCGTCGGTGATAATCGTTTGTTAGTGGAGTTCCATTTCCAAGACATTTTCTTTCAAGGTTCTATTTTTAGAGGTTTAGGCAATGCGTTTATCTGTTTCTAGGTAACCCTACTCTTAAATATATTTAGATAGGTGCCATTCATTTATTACGTAATACGATAGGAGGATTTTTTATTGTATTTTTCTTACATAGGAAGGACGAGGAAATCAATAAGTGGCAAGAAATTCCATAAAGATGTGCAGAAGCTAGGTAGAAAACAAAATCTACAACGTTATGCAGCGGTTAAACGTAAATTAAATAAGTTAAACAGTAGCTAAGCCCAGCTTACTCGCACTAAACTCTAAAACTATCTTCAGCTACTAACTTGCAGCCAGTAGCTACCCTTAACACTGCACCTGCTCGGCGCGTGCTACTAAACTAAACGGGTTAGCGGAAGTAGCGGAGAGAGCGATAAGGAGCGGATAACGAGGCTTTCTGGTGTCAATGACTTTCGATCTGAGTTTTTTTGTGTGTTTTATTGCTTATTATAATGGTTCAACAAGAAAGGTCATGAACAAAATAGTATTAGATAATAACTTGAAATTGTCTTCGAAATTTTTTTTTATACCACGACGGTGGTAAACAAGCATACGGCCCGCCTGATGGTAAGCAGTTACCGTAGCCTATAGACGCCTGCAACCCCAGAGGATTCACATGTGCGTTGCCTACCCCCTTACCCTACCCCCTAAGCCCTACCCTTTAAGAACCTATACACTCCTTTTTTGAAGAACCTCATACTGTAGCCCGCTGGGAAAACCTCGGCAGGGAGTTCATTCCACAGTCGCAGCGTTCGTGGGAGGAAATTCCTCTTAAACCGTACAGTGCGCGACCCATTAGGCTCCAGGGTGTGAGGATGAACACCCTGCCGGCGACGAGCGGTGCGGTGATAAAAAGCCGCCTTGGGCATCATATCAAATAGTTCTTCAGAGAATGGGTTCATTGTACAAGCGATAGAACACACATAAGGAGGCAAAGTCTCTCCTTAGACTCAATGGTTCAATATCTCTCGTGAGTTTGGGATCGTCGACGATCCGCACAGCGCGTCTTTGCACCGAGTCAAAGGGCCCAACCTGGTACCCAAGTGCTCCCGCCCAAAGGTGACAGCAGTACTCCATGTGGGGTCTGACTTGCGACTTGTATAGAAGCAGTCTCTGCCCCGGAGTGAAGTATCTCCTCGCTCTATTGAGCACAGCGAGCTTTTTGGATGCCAGCTTGGCCTTCCCTTCAAGGTGACTACGGAATTGGACGTCGCTGGAAATGTCGACACCGAGGATCCCAATACTCCCTGACATTGTAAGGGTTGTGCCTTGGAACTGAGGGGCCACAGTAAATGGGGTTTTCTTAGCGGTAAACGCGCAAACTTGTGTCTTTGTGGTGTTGAATCGGACTAAGTTGTCCTGACCCCACACCGAGACTCCTGAAAGTTCTCGATATCGGACACAAGTTTTTCACGACTCTCTACCACAACGGATCGAGGGATATTGGCACGGCCCGTGTAGCAGGCATCCCCAGTACTGTCGTCCGCATAACAATGAATGTTGCCGAGAGACAACATATCATTGATATGCAGCAAAAACAGCGTTGGGGATAGCACGGAGCCTTGCGGGACACCAGCGTTTATGTCCATGCTTTCGGAGCAACTGCCATCGACTACAGCTCGTATGCTTCTGCCGGACAAAAAAGCCATCTGCACAATCCCTCGGACAGGCCGTAAGCTGGCAACTTCGATAGAAGACCTCGATGCCAGACCCGATATTATATATTAAACGTGCATAATTTTAAGTCAAAAATCCAGAACAAAACTTTTGTGTAAATAAACTCTTTCTGATTTGGAAACCTTACATTATAATATAAGGGACGGATATATGTATATTTCATGTACGTAAGAGCATACTCGTATACAAAAGTGTCTTTTACACCATGTTTAAAATATTAAAAAAATAAGTATTTATTCTGTTTTTATAACGCTCAAAACCTGTTCAAAATTGCCAAATATTAATAAGAATTCTAAAAGATTGACTGTTTAATATGTAGGTAAACAGTAAAGCATCGAGAAACATCATTTGGAAATATTTCACCATCTGTACAGGTATAAATATGGTTACTATAATAGATAGTGCAGTAAAACACTTCTATAATTGCATTAACACGTTTAATTTCGAAGACAAAGTAAATTATTTAAGATTAGCAAAAGTAGTTAGATTATTTAAAATTTAGCATTTCACGTAAAAATTACAATAACGGTATCTATATAAGGATATTTCACATTCAATAACTTCCCTAGTGGTCAGAATGTAATTAAATTACAATAATAAAAATATTTAAAATTAGCACTTCACTTAAAAATGAAGTCAACTGTACCTATATAAGGATATTTCACATTCAATAACTTCCCTAGTGGTCAGAATGTAATTAAATTACAATAATAATAATATATAAAATTAGCACTTCACTTAAAAATGAAGACAACTGTACCTATATAAGGATATTTCACATTCAATAGTTAGCAAAACCGGTAAGTAAAAATAAAGACTCGGCTGGTAATAATTTGGCTGCAGGAAAATAATGGGTTAATGAAGCGGGTGATATGGATGGTGACAGATGATTCGCTGGCTGAACGTAGCCTAAATTAAAGAGCCAGGTCTTTATACGCCCGTCAAACGAGGCAATTGGAATTTGGGGAAATTTAGCAAAACAACAAAAAAAACTATTATGGCACAAAAATACTGGATACAAAGAAAAGGAATCGGATTTATAACGTTTTTTAAAAAAAATGTAAATAATTTGATATTCTCGAAAGCAGGATGGCTAAAGCTGTTGTTTTAAATTAAAAAGAGTTCGTGGGCAAGTGTCCGCTTTGATTTAGGCGGACCCAATAGCTCGCTGAACTCCTTTTCTCACTTGGAGAGCCCGCTGGATGCGGACTCTAATTCTCCGATGAATGGTGAAGAAACCCGCGTAAAACGCGGCAGTTGCAGACCGTCTCGCCGGTCCGGCACCCACAAGTGCCTTCCGGAATCCTTCCGGCTCAGGCGGTCCCTCTGGTTGCCTTTTTGTCCGGCGACGTATTTGGTTTTTAAAAATTTGTATTTAATAATGTATTAGAACTTGCTATATAATGTTTGAGCGCAAAGATCTACAGAAATAGATCGCACTTCAACTCGATGCAACTAAGCAAATTACAGCAAAACTCAGACAAAACCAGAATATCTGTTTTTCTTTAAAAATCTCCCGTCGCTCTGACACACTCAATCAAAAATCAACTTTTTTCTTTTTGACAATCTGGAATACCTCAAACATTCACATTCAAAATTAGCGCGAGTATTATCTAAATTTTATAACTGCCAGACGTATTACAAAATGCGGACTGATATAAGCGCCATCTAACTGTAATGCCGTGAATCACAATGTACGCTTTTTATATATCAACCGTGACCTAGCCTTAGACCTCCCTTAGACACAGAAGTTCAGAAGTTCTAAAGAAAGTCGACAGATGTCGTACGATACGTAGCGTCATGCTACAGCATCTCCCTACCAAACAAAGAAACAAACGAACAACAACACAAGAAAACACAAGAAAACTAACCCCAAGCAACAAAAAAAACACAACTTAATGCTAAGGCCAAAAGAGGTACAACAAGAGAACCCTAAACGAATTCCAAAAAAACAAAACTAACCAGTTATTAACATTACCCCTAAAGACTAACCTAATAGATTAACAAGATGACAAAACGCCAACCAACGCGTCACGCGGTCCAAGACGTGACGGCCGGGATAGGACAGAAACTGCACCTGGCCACAGATCTTAATCCCTCACATCGAGTCATCAAATTATACAACCAGGCTATCATAGACCGGAAAAGATAAACGAAGCCTTAAGCACCAACGGTAAAAAAAAGTCAAATCTGGAAAAAGGAGCAAGGAAACGGTCAAACGAAAACAAAAAAACGATAAGAAACGAATCAAGCAAGGATTATCGATAAGGGAATGGCGGACTAAAGCGCATTTTAGAATATTGAGAAAACTGAACGGGCCGAAAGAAGAAACTATTTCAAGATATCTTTAATATGATAGGTACCGACGTGCTCGGAATCGGTATCAGCCAGTACATATACCTGTGGAGACACCCGTCTAACCACACGGCACCGAACGAAACGTGGAGCGAATTTACCGCCTCGAAAAGGATCAGCGGATCCACGCTGGAAATTCCGGCGCCAAACGATTTGGTCACCAACGATTCTTGGCGAAGAACGGTTCGTGTTGAACTTGGCGGCGTTACGATGAAAGGCTAAAGCCATCGAATCAGAAACTTTATCGTACACCTCACGAAGCGTCTGAAGATTCGAAGCGCGTTCCATCCGGCTGAGTCCCACATCTTGGTCCACAACCTGATTCTCAACACGTTCACGAATCATTGACAACTCGCGGCCGTACATCAAAAAATTCGGTGTATAAGCAGTAGCCAAATTTATACAAGAGTTTAAATAAAGAGCGACCCGATGTAAATGACCCGACCAACTGCGTTGGTCATTTTCAACTAAAATGCTCAAAGTAGTAATCACGACCTGGTTATATCTGTCCACAACATTCGCTTGTGGCGAATAATATGGGGTATAACACGGACCTGGAATATTATAGCTCGCCAGGAAATCCAGAAATTGACGACTATGAAAAACTGTAGCGTTGTCACAGAGAATGTTAGTAGGAACACCGTACCGCAAAATAACCTCCGACTCTAATGCCATCGATATTGACCTCGCATTTACCAACTTCAAAGGGACCAACCAAACAAACTTGGTAAAAACGTCAACCAAAGTCAAAATATAACGACAACCATTACGGCTAACCGGTAAAGGACCAATTAAGTCAATGGAAAGAAGATCCATTGGAGCCGCAACACGACGAGGAAATAAGCGAAGTCCACGAGGTTGTGAATTTGCAATTTTATAAGACTTGCAAATCTGACATTCGGAAAGGATCCTTGTAACATCACGGTACATATTCGGCCAATAGTATAAGTCACGAGCTTTTAAATACGTTTTCATAACACCAGGATGAACGTTGGGAAATCCATTATGAATTTCAGCAACCGCCTCTCTAGTCCTTGAAGCAGGAAGAACTATACGCCACAGATTAGGTGCTAAAGGGTTTTCGATAGATACCCTGCGCATTAACACGTTCGCGGACGCGGATTGCATAGCATCCGTTTTTGTACTATTCCTGGTGACGCGCCTGCTATTGAATCCGTTATTTGGTTTAAATTTCTGCGTTGGAATGCTTACCAATCCGCTTGGCCACAGTATAATATTATTCACCAACATTTCCTCTACCATTCACTAAAATCAAGGAATGCATACTGTATTATTACATAGTTTTATCGCAGTTAAAAATTATCCTGTGACGTCTCAGATTGTGCCCCCCTCTCCGTGACGCGTATGCAAGAGCATTCGTTTTTGTATGGAAGACTCCTCAGTAGCCCCTCGCGTGCGTCTGGGAGTGGGTGCGTGGAATGTGGCCAAATTTGGCGCGCAAACGCTATTTTACGGATTGTTTGAAACATCATAAGCAATGCTTTTTTTACAGTTTCTTTATGTTTTTGGTTGTCGTTTTATAAACAAACATGTTTACTGACTGTTTATTATAGTACAACTTGATATCAATTACGGTAAATAAGAAAAGTGAGGCATGTTTATACCTATTATTTAAGTTATTACTTTAGTACTAGTCATTGTTTTGGTCATATAATTGTGAATTATAGCCTATTCGTGGTCGATGCTGACCGCTTGCGTTATTATAAGCATTGTGGTATGTATTTTGTTTGTGTTTAACTCCTTATAGTTGGTTTAGATGCCTCCAAAAAAGAAAATAAAGCTGGGATAACCATCGCGTGGCGGGAGAGGTAGTGGACGAGTTCTGCCCAGAAACCAACGCGCCAGTGCCGCACAGAGGACTCCGTTAGTGCCTATACAACCGCAGGTTCCACCAAAGTTTCGTCCTTTACGTTCTGTTAATGCTTGCGACACTTAAAAGTGACTAAAAAGGTTTGAAGAGAACTATCAGAAGAATCAGAGTCAGAATTATCAGCTGAAGAACAAGATCGTCTAACAGCCGAGCTTGAAGAAGGTACGGATAAATCTAATCAAGACCCGTTGTGATGAAACGGGAGACTACAGTTCTGACGAAGATTATAAACCAAATGAGCCTGACGCATCATCCGACTGCAGTACATAATTAAACAAGTCTGATCGTAGCAAAAGACCCTCTATTCGTAATCAACATATATATATTAATTCCCGGCATAATCCCCGCAACCAGAAACACTGCATGTTTCTTTTGATATGATTCTACACTATGAACCCGCTGTTTCACCATCGCTACAAGATATAAATAATGAATGCTATAACATGCGGTGTCATATAAGACCACATTTTGGCTAGGTATTGTGTCAAACATGCATACGCATCCGAATTGTATAGCATTTGTTGTCACATAGTATTAAAAAAATAGGTTTCATATTGACGAGGATTGCATAGCATTCGACTTGCATAGAATTTCGCGTCACATAATAACCCTAATTTTAGCTTTGTTATGACAGGTATGCAATAGCAGTCGTAAAATTCCCATACAAAATTTAGGTGTCCCAAAGGTGTGACTAAGCGTCCGCGAACGTGTTAAGACACCATCCCGAAGAGCAAATGCAGTAAACATTTGAGGATTGTCCAAAACTCCCTGGTAAATTCGTTCATACCAAGGATCTCCAGAAGGATCCATGCCACGCGCGAATGAGATAAGCCCAACTTGAGCGCGGGACAAGGCGTCAGGAACAACATTAAGGACACCCTTTTTTATGTTCAATCTCAAAGTTATATTGGGAAATCAAAGTTGCCCAACGAGCCAAGCGCCCGGTAGGATTATCAAGGGTGATCAACCATTTAAGAGCAATATGGTCAGTAATGATCTTAAACCTCATTCCATCGAGATACCCGCGGAAATGCTTTATGGAATCAACAACGGCGAGAAGCTCATGTTCGGTTGTCCCGTATCCACGTTCAGCTTTAGTGAATAAACGAGAATAATAAGCAATTGGATGTTCAACGCCGTCAAACTCTTGAGCCAGGACCGAGCCTAAGCCAACCTGGCTAGCGTCACATTGAAGGATAAAAGGTTTCGAGAAATCCGGGCAAGCCATCAACGGAGCGCTCATCAAGGCATCCTTCAATTTAGAAAAAGCTTCACTAGCACTATCGTTCCAATCTATGGGATCACGTCCCTTTCTCTTACCGATAAGTGCCGTCAGAGGAGCAATAATCGAAGAAAAACCATCCACGAAACGGCGATAATATGAACACATACCAATGAAAGCACGTAGAGACTTGGCAGAAGAAGGGGTAGGGTAATCCCTAATAGCTTCTAATTTCTTCGGATCAGTTTGAAGACCACGCTCATTGACAATGTAACCGAGATACTTCAATTCAGACTTACAAAACTCGCACTTATCTAATTTAACCGTAAGACCAGCTTCTTTCAACCTATCACGAACCTTACGAATAAGCCGCATATGACTGTCAAAATCACGAGACACCAAAATCAAATCATCAACATAGCCGAAGATAAAATCCTCAGACTCAGGGGTATATTCAAAATTGACAATCATGTCAGTAAGCCTCTGCATCTCGGACGCAGCGTTGGTTAAACCTAAAGGGAGACGAACGAACTCAAAGAGGCCCCTTTGGGGTACAATAAAGGCCGTCTTCTCACAACTGGCCTTATCAGCTAAGGGGATTTGCCAAAAGGCGCTCCTAAAATCCAACGAAGTTAGATATTTGGCACCTCGTAGGTTATCAAGGATGTCCTGGACGCGCGGGAGAGGGTATGAATCCCTGATGGTAACGCTGTTCAACTTCCTACTGTCCACGCAAAACCTGACACTACCATCTTTCTTGGTAACCATCACAACTGGGGAAGCCCAGGGTGATCGTGAGGGACGAATAACGCCTGACTCTAACATCTTGTCGATCTCTTCGTTGAGAATCTTGAGTTTGACAGGAGATAAGGGATAGTAACGTCGGCGGATGGGTGAACCAACAGTCTCAATCTTATGCGAAAGCCACGAAGTACAACCTAATCCAGCTTTATCAGAAGAAATCTCCTCAAACTCGTCAATAACAGATTGGAGTTTTGATTCCTGCAGTGGTGCAAGCACCGTACGAGGGTGGACATAGCGAACCTCACCTACTCGTGGGACTGCGACAGGAACATGTTGTGAAGCGACGTAAAGCTTACCTGATAAACCATCACGGAATGCCTTCTTTAAAATGTCAATGAGACCAACAGCATTCCAAAACTCAATTCCTAAAATAAATGCAGTAGGAAGATTACTGCTCACTAGACAGGGGTGCAGAACGCAAATGCCACTAAAAAGAATGGGGACGTCCAAACCGCCTAGAATTTCAATAGGAGAATTGTCGGCGGAGACAACATAAGGCCGGATATCCTCGTGATATGTTATACCGAGCTCCGATAAGAGGGATATATTAATTAGTGAAACCTGAGCACCAGAGTCCAAAAGAGCTCTTACCGAAGTGCCAGCAACTAAAACATCAATAAAAAGTCTATTATCCGGGGAATTATTAATATAAACGGGCGACACCGATGGACCTCTCAGTGCGCCACTTATTCGTTTTTTGACGGACCAGAATTACAACTAGGACAATCGCGTGTGATTGCACCAACACGCTTACACTTGAAGCACACTGCCCCTGAAACGTTAGGACAATTACGATAGTTATGACCAGTTGCATCACACTTCATACACACTATAGAACTGGGTTGACCTACAACTTGAGCACTAATCGGTGCAATAGCCAAACGTGCTGGTCGTGAACCTTGAAAGGCTTCAAAATTTTTCGCGACTTCTAACAAACCATCAATATCCCTAACCACGTTAGTTGCAAGACAAGGATGATATCTAGGATTCATTCCATATTTAATAATGTTAAACAGATTGTCTTCGGAAACCGGTGTACGAAGCTTTGCGTTTAGATCGCGCGCCTGAATAACAAAATCAACCACTGACTGGTTGTCCTTCTGTGATAATTGTGATAAAGCGCGAAGTTGGCTCTCAAGCTTGAAATCGAAATCGGCTACGTCGAAGGTTTTAACGAATTCAGACTTTAATTCCGCGTAAGTAAGACCCGGATATCTGATTGCCCTAAAATGTTTCAAGGCACTATCTGACAACAATTCATGGAAACGTCTGACAACATATGAAGGATTGACGTTACGCGCCATACCTTCTTCCTCGATTCGAAAGAAAAATTCGCGAACACAAGTGTTCCCGGAAAAGTTCAAGTTCCATTTCGTAAGTGAATAATAATCTTTGAAAGGAAAAGGCGGGGGAAGTCCGGACATATGCATCACCTGGGGTCGTGGTTCAGAATCAAAAAACTGTTCTTCATCGTCTGCCATTGGATCTAAAATCCTCGGAACGTGCGAGTTTAAAGATGAGTGCGCATGAGGTGTCTCAGCAATTGATCCTTCATTACTTAAGTGCGACATGGCGAAAAGTCGAAAGTTGTCTTGCGTTGCAAGTTCAAACAAAAAATAAAGTTAATCGGCCTCAAAATTAAAATCCGAAGTTCGAGTATATGAGTGGTCTAAACCAAGCGCTTAAGTCAAAGAAAGAAAATAACACTCAAAGTCTAGATGCTAAGTTAGAGTTCGAATTAAAAAAAAACAAGTTCAGTTTCTGAAAAAAAAAAAAAAAAACGCAAATCATACATTCTATGTCTGACTTACCTGCGAATTCCCTAACGTCTACGGGCTCTAACTACAGGACTCAAACTATGAAATAAGGTATTCGGGATATGTTACGGGTAATTGAGAAAAAGGCATAAGTAAAGGTCAACAGATAAATTCGTTTTTTTTTTAAACATAAATATAAGCAATATTTCAATATGACGGAATTCGGGTTAATGATGGGACGTAAGGAGGCAGCAGGCTGAAACAAACCAAAATCAAGGTTAATAGAACCGCGACCGGTCTACGGTCACCGGCTCACAAATCCAAAAAAGAAATTTAATTACAATTATTAAAAGTAAATCCAGAGTTCTTTACCTTATCGGGCGCCATTTTGCAGTAAAACACTTCTATAATTGCATTAACACGTTTAATTTCGAAGACAAAGTAAATTATTTAAGATTAGCAAAAGTAGTCAGATTATTTAAAATTAGCACTTCACTTAAAAATGAAGTCAACTGTACCTATATAAGGATATTTCACATTCAATAACTTCCCTAGTGGTCAGAATGTAATTAAATTACAATAATAATAATATATAAAATTAGCACTTCACTTAAAAATGAAGACAACTGTACCTATATAAGGATATTTCACATTCAATAGTTAGCAAAACCGGTAAGTAAAAATAAAGACTCGGCTGGTAATAATTTGGCTGCAGGAAAATAATGGGTTAATGAAGCGGGTGATATGGATGGTGACAGATGATTCGCTGGCTGAACGTAGCCTAAATTAAAGAGCCAGGTCTTTATACGCCCGTCAAACGAGGCAATTGGAATTTGGGGAAATTTAGCAAAACAACAAAAAAAACTATTATGGCACAAAAATACTGGATACAAAGAAAAGGAATCGGATTTATAACGTTTTTTAAAAAAAATGTAAATAATTTGATATTCTCGAAAGCAGGATGGCTAAAGCTGTTGTTTTAAATTAAAAAGAGTTCGTGGGCAAGTGTCCGCTTTGATTTAGGCGGACCCAATAGCTCGCTGAACTCCTTTTCTCACTTGGAGAGCCCGCTGGATGCGGACTCTAATTCTCCGATGAATGGTGAAGAAACCCGCGTCAAACGCGGCAGTTGCAGACCGTCTCGCCGGTCCGGCACCCACAAGTGCCTTCCGGAATCCTTCCGGCTCAGGCGGTCCCTCTGGTTGCCTTTTTGTCCGGCGACGTATTTGGTTTTTAAAAATTTGTATTTAATAATGTATTAGCACTTGCTATATAATGTTTGAGCGCAAAGATCTACAGAAATAGATCGCACTTCAACTCGATGCAACTAAGCAAATTACAGCAAAACTCAGACAAAACCAGAATATCTGTTTTTCTTTAAAAATCTCCCGTCGCTCTGACACACTCAATCAAAAATCAACTTTTTTCTTTTTGACAATCTGGAATACCTCAAACATTCACATTCGAAATTAGCGCGAGTATTATCTAAATTTTATAACTGCCAGACGTATTACAAAATGCGGACTGATATAAGCGCCATCTAACTGTAATGCCGTGAATCACAATGTACGCTTTTTATATATCAACCGTGACCTAGCCTTAGACCTCCCTTAGACACAGAAGTTCAGAAGTTCTAAAGAAAGTCGACAGATGTCGTACGATACGTAGCGTCATGCTACAATAGATAGATATAAACTTATTCAATAAAGCACACACTACAGAACATAAAAAAATACAGAGGTTGAAAAATGCATACTTAAAGGTAAACACAAGTCGAGTATAGGTAACTACGAAAATTCACAATGTGTTCAGCAATGTGCGCAATAAAGGAAAGGCTCAGACTCAGCATAATTTGCAACGCTAAATCGCAACTTCTTGTAACTTACACCACAACATAATAAGCAAAAACTTAATTAGCCTTCACCTGTCCACCATCTTGAAATGCCAGCATCCCGATCCCGCTATTACATGACCAAGTGCTATATTTAGGACGCGCGTGTCCGACTCGGTTAGGGGAAGTCCGGGCAATATGGGCCTAGTAAGCAATATGAATATATGGTTCAGTTTGTAGAACAGCGGGATAGTAATAGCGGGGTCACGATTTCGAGTCGTACCTGAAGTCCTCGGTTTTGCTTTTTGGTTTTGGTTTTGCTGAGTATTTAATTAACAAAGGTAACAATCAATAAAATATGATTTATATTGAATTATCGTTGTCACCCAATGTCCTAAAAATAGACATTATGTTTTGAATTTTCAGCCTGAGGAACAAAATCTTATTTTGCACAAAGAAATGGACTATATGGGCTAGGGTGTCCCTTAAATTGCGATTTCGAGAAATTAATAACGCATACCCCCTAACTATATTTGTTTTACCCCAAAATACTCTACAAAAAAAAATCAGAACCCGTGCCGACTTGCATCGTAATTTCCCCATACAAATTACTATGACGAAATTTGGGCAGAAGATAAGCTGCTACTTTTTTATCGGTTTTCGGTTCGTAGCGAGATTTTTTCATAATAAACGTTCATACAGGAGTAGGATGCACTGATGGTATAAAAAAATAAATAAAAAATTTGGCCATTTTCATCCTTTGTATGAAAAAATCGGATAAAAGTCGGCACGGGTTACAGTTGCAGGAATGGCCTGAATTTTTTTTGTAGAATATTTTGGGATAAACGAAATATATTTAGGGGGTATGCGTTGTTAATTTCGCAAAATCACAATATAAGGGACATCCTAATATGGGCCATTATGGCTACATTCTGCCATCCTAAAAATAGAGGTCACTAGGCATTAAGAGGTTAAAAGAGGCTGAAAGTTTTCGAATGATTTACACACGAAGTCGCGACTAGTCTTTTATATGCACCTAACCTTTTTTGGACTCAAACTACCACTTCCCAAAATAAAATCTTCATCCTCACAGCTTGGTTATCTTAGATTATCTTTTTACAATGCTCCTCTTTCCATAATGCCCCGACTTCCCCTAGTTTAAAAATGTATTTTTATTGTATGGCAGGAAGAATTGTACACGCATGTTTACCTTTTAAAAGGTCGTGAGGCATTTAACTGTGTCCGTCAGGCACGCGATGACATTTCGTACTTTTTTATCCTCACTTGGGTTTTATGTTACTGGAGCGGTAAAACGAGTGGACAGTTTGTTGGGATGGTAGTCAGGGAAAAATCCAGGACCTTTCCGCGATGATAGTTTAGTAATACACTGGAATGCTCTGGAGTTGCAGCCGTGCATAGGCTATGGTAGCTGCTTACCATCAGGACACGATGGTGGCAAACAAGCATACGGCCCGCCTGATGGTATGCGCTACCGTAGTCTTTGGATACCTGCAATTCTAGAGGTGTCACATGCGCGTTGCCGACCGATTAGTAAAAGGGACAGGGGGCCCTCGTCGTCAATATACTGCATCCTCTTTGAGCTTGTGGAAATAGATCACCGACCAGCCGGTGATCTATTTGCATGCTCGTTCCTCATCATATAAAGATACTGAAAATTGAGGGGGGGGGATGAAAAACCGTTTGGGTTGCACAGGATGATTCCACAACACGTAGGGAGCTTAAATACCGCGAGCCATTCGGTTGGTTGCCTCCCGGACACTATAACTACGCGCCATTGCTTTAACTATTAGTTCTATTAGTTGAGTCTGGTCGTATTTTTTATCTCACATGCTTTAAATTTCATTTATAGAAGTTTCAATGGCCGCTTCGTTAGTTTTATAACATATTTGCTTTAATTTTCCATCCATACATCCTTGGTTTAAAATCAATGATGATTCCTTGTAAAGTGGCCCTTAATTAAGATGTTTCCTATGATAAATGTAATGGTTTCCTTGACTAGAAGGCTGTTATTATACATTATTAAATTTTTGAGTGAAAATTAAATACATATATTGAAATGACAATAGCGGTAGTAGTTATATTGAATCAGGTTGAACTTTTTTATTTAAAAGGCGCGCAATCCTACATATTGATTTTGAATATAAATACTTTAAAAAAGGATAAAAGATATTTATTCTTGAATTTAGGCATATTACAATGCACATATCAACGTCATAGAGAGAGAAAAACCACCACCGGTTCTAACCCTACACAAGTATTATAACCGGCAAGAAACTCGGCGGGACTTATTTGTTCAAAAGAGTAATACATTAGATCTTAAAGATACACTATAATGCGTAGTTCTATAAGAAGACATATCAAAACAGCTTGAGAGACAGACAATGTACCTATTGTTTAATTAAAATAACATAATAGTAATAAAATCCAAATCTTATTGCTAGAGTAATGGTAGAATTGTCATCATGTGATTTCTGGGTAAAGGATTTCAAAACTCGCCGTTTTGCCTTTTAAGGAGTGGTCCGGAAAAAAAGTAGCCGTGCCTTTCTGATTTATCTTTTTATTTTGTGCCGATTTAGAAGCAGTGATTGTATTTAAATAATCTGTAGATACAATCATACAAAACATAAATATGTACAATCATATTTAAATGGAACAGCGTTTGGAAGTTTTCGCCTTTTGTATTCCATCATACACATAGTTTTTTGAACAGCGTCTTCTGACAGAATTTTTGAGGTGTTTCTCAAAAACATGTTTTTTCTTATAGTTTGATTTGATGAGCTATTTTATACCTTAATAAATTGTCTTGCTTCAATAGTAAACTTTTTTATCTGGCTTCATTTTAAGGTAGTTACAGTAATTTTTAATTAAATGTATTTGCCTTTTTTATAGAAAATTGTCTCCCATAGAAAAATCTTTGTCAGAGGTTAGATAAGAGAGTCTTCCTGACTATCCTAGTTAAAATATAGTTAATTAATGTAGCTTCTTGGTAAGATGAAATTCTGAAAAGCATAAAACGGGTTGTGAAAATGGAAATACAATTGTGGCGTTGCAGCAGATGTCGATTGAAGATTGTCAAATTATGTTGTTCAAAAAGTTACAAAGTATGTTGAAATAAAAACGCGAAAACTTATATATGCTCACATATTTTATTATGATTGTATATTTATTTATTAGTATTGTATCTACGGATTAATAAAATAAATATACTGCTTCAAAATTAGCACTAAATTAAAAAATACACAAGATTGTACACGGCTAATTTATTTCAGGACCACTCCTTATTTTCTTAACACATTCAGTGCCACCTAGTGCTACGTGCTACGCTCGTAGCCCGTAGCCACGTATTTGTCGTATGTAGCGCGTAATAGCTACGAACAGGGAACCAGACAGTCGGGTTCTCGTCCCTGAATGTGCTAAATGTATCATTATTAATGAAAAGAAGTAGAATCATTTAAAATTTTCCCCGTTGGCTGAATAAAATAAAATCTACCGTAAGTTTTTGTCAAAAAATAGGGTCATATTTTGCTGTCTGGTCAAAATGCTCCAAATTTGGCTCAGGCTACCAGGTACTAAAGTAAATAACATTTTACCGTGCTATGCCCTATAAGCCGTATTCTTCTACTCGATGAGGTAGCGTTGCCTACGGCCTACTCTTGATATATTATTATTTTAATCCTAAAGAAACGTAGGTAATAATACTACTTAATAATAGCCTAGTACATTTTAGACTCCATTAACTCTCAATAGTCTTTATACCATGGCGGGTGCTGTCTCTGCGTGCGTCCCATGACACGGGTAGGGGCAGCACCCGCTTAGTGTACCCCTCACTTTTCATTAAATTGTCGAAAGGGTCTCTGCGCGTTGGCTTCGGCTCCGCATATGCCTCCCAAAGGTCCGGACCACAATTGTTCCGTGGTCGGGAAAGACATACAAATACTAATAATAGTATAATTAAATCATCAACATCATCAATTATTTAAGAGCTGGGCTCTTGTCAGTGGAGCAACTTCCAAGTATGTCTGTCCTTTGCCTTCTCCTTGACAGCCTGATACGACACGTTTATTTTTTCCTTGACCTAATCCTTGTATGCTCTTCTTGTCTTCCCTGGCTTCCTCTTTACTTCAACTCTCCCTTTTAGGATGTTCTTAGTATAATTAAATACTTAGGCAAATTTTAAAAGGAAAGGCATTGGCAATAATGTATTTTCTGACTGGATAAATGATGGTGTTGAGAATCTAGTACTACTAGATCATCTACCTCAGTCACAATATTACAGTGTTTCAATAGTACATTGTGCACCAAGGGTGGGAAGAAGGAAATTACTAACGAGAGTCTAATAGAAGCCCGACGTCGAAGGCGGAGGGCTTTTAATGACTCGAGTTTGTAATTCCCTTCCTGCCCGAGATACACACAATGTTTTTCATCACATTTGCGAGGAAATAAAAAAAGTAAAAAAAAAATTAATCATTTATTAAAGTTCAAAGTAATCGTACAATTACCTAGTCGGTTACTAAGTT
Source organism: Pammene aurita (assembly GCA_947086415.1). Lineage (NCBI taxonomy): Eukaryota > Metazoa > Arthropoda > Insecta > Lepidoptera > Tortricidae > Pammene > Pammene aurita. The sequence goes on along the minus strand of OX352314.1, from coordinate 3,898,503 downwards.
CTGTTACTAGAGTTTTCACTAAATAAATAGGAATAGGTAACAACATTTTAATTATTCATGTACATAATTGAATAGTACATTACTGCAGAGACCAGTAAGTAAGCTTTCCTGGCTGAGTATTTAGTAGCCGTCCGAGTCGAAGACGAGGACGGCTACAATACGAAGCCAGGTAAGCTGATTACGGTCGAAGCATGTATAGTGCTTTTCTCAAACATGTAAGGAAATAAAATTACTTGTTTAGTGCTTCAGTTACTGGCTGAGTGATTTAATGTTGTATGAAAATCCTTTACGTACGTCGCGCTGAACCTGCCTTGGAATAGAGTCCCTACTGGTCTCTAATTACTAACGTAACAGGAACATTTCCGAGCATGTTTGAGAAAAAGCATATTTTGTTGTTTAAAGATTGCGTCTTCAGGAAATCCTGTGCTTTACAAGGTTTTTCAATAAATTTTCCATCTTATTTGTATATTTTAGAAATGAGGCTATTAAATAATTACTTATTTTTTTTATTTAAAACTTTATTTTATATTTTATCAGTCAGAAATCTGGTAACAGAACTTAGTAACCAATACTACCTAGTATTATTAGTGAAATTAAAAGTCACATTTTTTTACTTTTAATAGGTTACAATTTAACATCGAATATATGGCCCATAGTGACCCTGCTCTGTATTTTGCGGCAAGCTCGCCGAAGTAAGCCAAAAACGTTTTTCGAAAATGAAGTGGCCTTTTTTTCGATTTTCCATTTCAATAAGTTTTCGTAAGCTTGATTATACTTTTTTCTCAAACATGCTCGGAAATGTTCCTGTTACGTTAGTAATTAGAGACCAGTAGGGACTCTATTCCAAGGCAGGTTCAGCGCGACGTACGTAAAGGATTTTCATACAACATTAAATCACTCAGCCAGTAACTGAAGCACTAAACAAGTAATTTTATTTCCTTACATGTTTGAGAAAAGCACTATACATGCTTCGACCGTAATCAGCTTACCTGGCTTCGTATTGTAGCCTACTAAATACTCAGCCAGGAAAGCTTACTTACTGGTCTCTGCAGTAATGTACTATTAACCGACTTCAATTTCATAGAAGGAGGAGGTTCTGTATTCGGTTTGGGCTTTTTTTATGTATGTTCACCGATTACTCCGAGACGCGTGGTCCGATTTGAATAATTTTTTTTTTGTTTGAAAGGATATACTTCCAAGGTGGTCGCATATTAATCTGGTGCTGTTCTGATGATGGGATCTATGAGGAATTGAGGGAACTCCTCAATTTTTAAAGGCACATGTATGGTGATTTGGGTGTTTTCTTACGCAACTCGAGAGTTTCCTCTCGAAAACCACCAATTTGATGAAGTGGACCTGATAATGATGATTATTTTGATGATAATGATGTTTTTTTTATGTAGGATGTTCAGCGATTACTCCGAGAGCCGTGGTCCGATTTGAATAATTCTTTTTATGTTTGAAAGGATGTACTTCCAAGGTGGTCCCAAATTAATCTGGTGCTGTTCTGATGATGGAATCCAAGAGGAATTGAGGGAACTCCTCAATCTTTAAAGGCACATGTATGGCGATTTGAGCGTTTTCTTAAGCAACTCAAGCATTTCCTCTCGAAAAACCACCAATTTGATAGAGTGGACCTGATGATGAAGATTATGATTGTTTTAATAATAATGATGTTTTTTAATGTACGATGTTCAGCGATTACTCCGAGACCCATTGTCCGATTTGAGCAATTATTTTATTGGTTGAAAGGAACTACTTCGAAGATGGTCCCACATTAATCTGGCGCTGTTCTGATTATGGGATCCATGAAGAATTGAGGGAACTCCTCAATTTTTAAAGGCACATGTATGATGATTTGGTAGTTTTTTAAGCAACTCAGGCATTTCCTCTCAAAAACCACCAATTTGATGGAGTATACCTAATGATGAAGACCACATATGATATGTGGAACTTTCCATAGATTGAATCCGTATTATGAACTTTTTCTTATATATCTTGACCGATTATTCCGAGAACCGTTATCCGATTATGATACTTATATAACCACTAAAAATGGAAAAATAAAAACTTTTTACAAGAAAAGATAAACCGACTTCAAAAAGGACAAAATCAAATATTATATTATTTATATGAGTTACAAACTGATATGTTTGAAGTCGGTGCCAAGCCAAAAAATTACAATACCGGTCAAATCAGCTTCAAGTCTGAAAATAACAAAACATCTATACATACTCTGTCAGATGTCAGAGTTCCAGGGACAAATTGACAAGGCTACTCCGGGTAGTCTCACTGTTTCTTCAGTGGCGGTACAGTTCGAGGCCTTCCGTTCTTTCATGATGAAAGCCTTGGAGACACTTCAGCAACAGGTGGAGTTCCTAGGTCAACAAGTTGACAGCATGCAGATGCGGTCGAGGCGCAAGATCCTCCTCTTCCACGGTGTGGCGGAGGCTGACGGTGAGGACACTTCGGAGAGGGTTGTGAGTCTGCTGAAAGCCCATTTGAAGAGCGAGCTCACAACTGATGATATAGCCCGTAGTCATCGTTTGGGTCGTCCACGAAAAAATCAGACCAGGTGTGTGTTGGTGAAGTTTCGGGACGCCACTGACCGCAACAACGTATGGTTCGGCAAAACGGCGCTAAAGGGGACGGGCGTGATAGTGTCCGAGTTTTTGACCAAACCACGGCATGACCTCTTCATGGCTGCTCGAGAACGCCTAGGCGTTCGAAACTGCTTCACCCGGGTCGGCAGTGTTTACATTCAGAACAAGGAAGGTGACCGCCGCTGCGTGACCTCGCTCGCCGATCTCGACTCGATCAAGGCTGCGCCTGCGCCTCAACCCACCGCTACTACGGCTACTGAGCTTGAGCAGGCTGTAAGTAAGCCCAACAAAAGAGGGAAGAGGCAGGGGGCCCTTCAACCCCGCATTTAGTGGACTTTAAATTGTGTTGTTAGATGTAGTGTATGTTTCCTATTTCTACTTTTCAACTTTTGTCTTTGTTCGTGTCATATCTTATACGTATTTCTCTTTTACCCTCTTCTCACTTTGTATTTTTCATAATCTAATTCACTTTTGTTGTTCAATTAATATGCTTATTTTTCTTAATTAATGTTCGTAGGTACTTATTTTGAATTTTTTTTACTTATTTGGCACTTACAGTTGTGTCACTTGACTTGACCTGGATCAGTGTTGCTACACTCAAATTCGCGTTTCGTTTTACTCTTTTTCTTTGTATTGTATTTGTACTGCTGGCAGTAAATGAATGCGCTTTAGTGCTTTTTCTATCTAGTTGTAGGTAAATAATATATATTTATTATAATAAATAGTTATTTATATATGTGTATTGTTTTATCTGTAAATGGCAAATTGTAGTGATAGTAGCGATAGTAATGATTTTGTTTCTGCTTCGTCTGATTGTGATGATAGTTTCCACAGTCTTCCTCCTTCTCTTCATGACATACTTGACCGACAACTTTCTGACGTTACAAAAAATTTCAATATTGTACATATAAACGCCCAAAGTATTCCCGCCAACTAAAATGATTTTGTCTTAACTTTTGAATCAAGTCATGTTGATGCCATATTGGTCTCAGAGTCCTGATTCAAACCTTGTCTCTCTTCGACCTCTTATTCTTTGCCTGGTTTTCATCTAATCCGAAATGATCATTCTGGCCGGAGGGGTGGGGGAGATGCTGTGTATCTCCGCTCTCATATTCCGTATTCTGTTTTAGGTATGTCTGTCCAATCTTCTTCTTCTGACTCCGCAGAGTATTTATTTCTTGAGTTGAACCTATCTCACTCTAAAGTCCTCCTTGGCGTCTTTTATTCTCCCTCCCGATAAGTTAACTACTTTGATTCTTTTGAAAAGCTTCTCGAAGATTTGATGCCATCTTTTACCCATCATATTATTATGGGAGATTTCAATACTTGTCTTCTTAAGAATGATTTTCGCTCTAAGTCTCTTAGATCTCTTGTTGAGGCCTGCAACATGACCATTCTGCCTTCTGGTCCCACGCATTATTTCCCTAACTGCTCTCCGTCGCTTCTCGACCTTACTCTTGTTTCTTCTGTAGACCATGTTGCGAGGTATGAGCAGTACTCTGCGGACGCCTTTTCGTATAATAATTTACTTTTTTTGTTATATAAAATCCGTACCCCTAAGGCCAAGCCAAAAGTACTTCTTTAGCGCAATTTTAGTCGGATGTGTGTTGAGAAGCTTCGTGAGGATGCCCTTAAAGTCGACTGGAGTGTAGTGTTGAAGGCTGATTCCGTGGATATGAAGGTATCTCTTTTTAATACTGCACTAATTCAACTGTATGATGTTCATGCCCCTATACGTCCGGTAAAAATCAAGCATCTTCCTGCTCCCTGGCTCACTGAGGATATTCGGTCAATGATTGCAAAAAAGAACTTGGCTAAATCTAAATTCATGGCTGTCTCCTCCGATAAAAATAAAGCCAAGTATCATGCGCTGCGGAATCGCTGTAGTACAATTTGCCGAGACGCCCAGAGGCGTCACATTCACAATTCTGTGGAAAATGGGGATCCGGCTAAGGTATGGAAGTTTCTAAAGTCACTCGGAGTTGGGAAACCTTCACAAAGTTCAATTAGCAATAACGTTGACCTCAACCAACTCAACCTGCACTTCTCATCTTCTGCCACGTTCTCTGGGCCAGTCAAAAGGGATACCCTTGACTCTCTTTCCAATACCCCCGCCCCTAACTATCCACCTTTCTCTCTTGTCTCATTTACGGACAGTGATGTTAAGAAGAACGTAATAGTCATCTCTTCGAACGCCGTCGGTGTTGATAACCTCAGCCGAAACATGATCCTCCCTCTTATTGACATCTTAGTTCCTGTAATCACGTGTATCCTTAACTGCTCCATCTCTTCACATGTTTTCCCGTCACTTTGGAAAGATGCCGACGTTATTCCTTTGCCCAAAAAGTCCATTACCACCTCCTTTTCAGACTACCGTCCAATATCCATCCTTCCTTTCCTCTCTAAAGTTCTTGAGCGTCTTGTACACCAACAGTTGACTTCTTTCTTGAACAGACATGAGCTCATGAACCCCTTTCAGTCCGGTTTTCGTGCAGGGCATAGCACAACCACCGCCCTAGTAAAAATAACCGATGATATTCGGGCAGGCATGGATAATCGCAAGTTCACGGTTTTATCACTTTTGGATTTCAGCAATGCTTTTAACTCGGTTGACTTCGATATTCTACTAGGCATATTGCGTTCTCTTAATGTATCTCCTGCAGTGATTGATTGGTTCCGTAGTTACTTAGTAGGGCGTCGGCAGCGTATAAAGGTGGATTCCTTCCGATCTTCGTGGTGCAACACGCTTGCTGGTGTGCCACAGGGCGGCGTGCTATCCCCTCTTCTTTTCTCTATCTTCATAAACTCTATTACATGTAATATTCTCTCCTCCTATCACCTATATGCTGAAGATCTTCAGATATACTCTCAAGGCTCTCTTACCGATCTTACTCAGACCATTTGCGCCATGAACGTCTGGAGAGTATTTTAAATTGGAGCAGATGTTATGGTCTCATGGTGAATCCCGCTAAAACTCAGGTTATAGTTATAGGTAGCTCAATGCTTATGGCAAAAATTAATTTTAGCAATTTACCTTCCATTGTGTTTGACGGCGTTCATATTTCATACTCAGACCAGGTTAAAAATCTCGGTGTTATTATGGACCGCACTCTCTCATGGGTACCTCAGGTGAGCGAGGTCAGCCGGAAAATGTTTGCTGCAGTAGGTTCGCTCCGCAGACTTCGAAACTTTTTGCCTCACGCCACTAAGGTTGCGCTAGCTCAATCTCTTTTACTCCCAATATTAGATTACGCTGACACCTGCTATCTTGACCTTACCGAGAACCAGCTGAATAAACTTGAGCCCATCCAAAATCTCTGCATTAGGTTCATATTCGGCTTGCGCAAGTATGACCATGTCTCTCACTTCCGTTCTCAGCTTAAATGGCTTCCGATCCGCCGTCGCCGTGACTCTCATATTCTCTCACTTCTTTATGGTATTCTTTTCAACCCTGCTATGCCTCCCTATCTCAAAGAGTGTTTCAAACGTCTCTCTTCTATCAGGTATTCTCTGACTCATATTCTTGCTCTTCCTTCATCCACCTCGAAATTTTACAGCAACTCCTTCACCTTCCAAGCTCTATTATTTGTCTCTACCTTAATTTGCCAATATATTATGTGTATGTATATATTGTATGTATTATAACTTATATATATGTATGTATAAGTATGATATTTTTATGTTTTATTTATGTATTTTTAGTTAGTTTTTAATATTTTTTTAGAAATTTGTAGGTGTTTGTGTGTTGCAGTGTAATTTGCTCTCTTTACTTTAAATTCTTTGCACTACCTGTTATTTTAAATTAATTCTTCATTTCCTGCTACCCAAAGGTTGTCTGGGAGAGATTTTAGCGATAAGACCGCCTGTTGTTACCTCATTTTAAGTTTATTGTAAAAAAATATTTTTATTATTCTTGTATTTTTGGTGCAATAAAGAATATTTACTTACTTACTTACTTACATACTTATAATGCAAAGGTGAATGTGATTGGATCTGTTACATTTTCACGTCTAAACTACTAATCCAATTTTGATGAAATGTGTGTTACCTATGTATATATACTCTGATGCACGTCTACTTTGTCAAAAATCAGAGGTGGCAAATTTAATAAAATGTAAAAGACGTAGGCTTGACATTCCATAGAAAATTTAAATAATGCGCCTTTTTCTACTGACAACCCAAGTAACACAGGAAGCATTATAACATATGAATAGTTAACTTATTTCGAACTTAAAGACCGTATAAACTCTTATATACGTTCACCGAGCAACTTGTCGCATTATATGATGCTTTGAGCTGTATAACGGTTGTATAATGGCATATCTAAATGCTTTTGTAAAGCCTTTAGCTTTAGTGCAGCAAACCACAACGCAACTGTACAGCTTTCGACTGTTTAAAAGCACTTAAGTGCTTTAGGTTCTACAATAGCATTATATAATGCTTTAAGATGTATAACGGTTGTATAATGGCAGGTATAAAGGCTTTTTTAAAGCCTTTAGTTTTAGTGCAGCGAACCAAAATGCAACTGGACAGCTGAATGCTGTACAGTTGCGTTTTTGTTTGCTACACTAATGCTTCGGTGTGGTTTAGTGCCTTAGGTTCTACAATAGCATAAATAAATGCTTAATGCTGTTTATGAGCATGACTATTAGCCATTATAATGCCACGTAACTCCGGTATACAGCTTTCAGCTGGTTTTAGTGCTATAGGTTCTACAATAGCATTTTATGATGCTTTACGCTGTATAACGGTTGTATAATGGCATATGTAAATGCTTTTGTTTAGCCATTAGTTTTAATGCAGCGAACAACATGCAACTGTACAGCTGAATGCTGTACAGTTGCGTTTTAGTTTGCTACACTAATGCTTCGGTTTGGTTTAGTGCCTTAGGTTCTACAATAGCATAAATAAATGCTTAATGCTGTTTAAGAGCATGAATATTAGCCATTATAATGCCACGTAAATTCGCTATACAGCTTTCAGCTATTTTTAATGCCTTACGGTGTACAATAGCATTTATAAGTAGGTAATACGTTCCTAATGCAGTACAATAGCAATAATATAAACCATTATAAAGCCAAGTTATTCACTATAAGGGGCTGTTCATAAATTACGTCATTTCAAATGGGGGGGTCTGGACATCGGATGATGGTAGCATGACGTAGGAGGGGGGGGGCGGTCATTCCGAAGATCACATCATCAATGTGTAAAAAAAGGAATGAATGTCGTGCTTCTATAATCTTTTAATGCTATAAAATATTATCTACTAAATAATTTGTATTTTACAGTTAAGCTTAAAACGCATTTTTTTTAATGACGTCACTCTATTTGGCAGGGGGAGGGTTCGATGATTTTAGGGGGGGGGGGGGTAAAAATCATCAAAAATTGATGACTTAATTTATGAACAGCCCCTATACAGCTTTTAGCGATTTTAGTGCCTTAGGTTCTACCACGGAGTATATGGAGACGGTATCAGCCGTAGTTTGTTCCAAAACCAGCGTAGCCGGCATTTACACGCACACATTCTCATTAAAGTACGCACGAGGTGCACACACAAAGAAATGTCAGTCTCTCACTCGCTGTGTTGATGTGTGCGTACACTTGAAAATACGTAACCACTACCATTGCCTCGTGTCAGCCATGTTGCCCAGCAACGTGGCTGCCGATCGTGTGACGAGACTGACGAGCGACGTTCGTATTTCCAAATACATTGTGCGTCACTCGCGTAATCCTGCGACCGCCAGCAATAGCCAGCGAGCAATTGATGTGAATACTGTTGTACCATCAGATAATGGGTGAATGTCGTAATAAAAGCCTACAATTTTTGGAAAAAATGTGGAATACTCGGTTTTTATACTTACCGGTGGAAAGCAACTACTCCAGTGGCCTCTTTTAATTCGTTGCTTCGTATAGGATACGACAAAATTGTACAACACGGCATTTTTACATGTTTTTTGGCACTAAATTCGTCACACGTGGTCAAACGACGACTGAACCGCGCGGCGTGAGGTTTCGACAAGTTTATGCGCATCTGATCATAAACCATGTAACGCGCGCCCGGCTCATTACCGCGTCCATAGTATTTATCAAGTCCGTGTGTTCTACAATAGCATAAATAAATGCTTAATGTTGTTTAAAAGCATAATTATTCACGTGTAATGCTGTAGGCATAAATAAGGCATTTTTTAAGGGTCACTGAGCTGCTATTGGACTAAGAGCTAGCCACGTCAGATTATGACACAATAATGAGAGCAACAAAACCCGTCTGGTTAGATTGCTATACTATTCTTATTGCTAGATCCTGGCATCTGGCATCTTTTAATGGGTGGAGGTCACAGTGACAGACTAGCAAAATGTTTTAATTGGAAAATAGTAATACCAAACTACGTAAAAATTGCCGAAGTTGTCTCAGTTATAAAGGACAGGGCCTATATTTTAAGGGGCTCCCTGGCGCCAACGACCTTAGATCTGATTCCCTTAGTTTTCTAATGATTTATATATCTTATCATTTTATCAGTAACGGCTTTAAACAATATACTATCTTATATTTACTTCAATATTCATTGTCTCCGAGATATTTGACATCAAAGTCGAACCGGTTTAGGCTAAAAAAGTGGTTTTATGGTCATAAATTTTGTTTTAATTAGTTAAAAATTAAAATCTCTCTAAAGTTTTTAGAGACATCAAAGAGGAACCCTAATATGTAGATTACGTATATGTAAGATTCTTTACACCATTCGAATATCGATAAAAGTGTTTTTTTAGACCATATTTTAAAAATATCATAAAAAAATAACGGCTCATTTATTTCAAGATCCGGCTCTACTGAATGGAGATAAAAGATTCAAAAACCGATAGTCGTTTGCCTTATAATTCTATCTATAGTGAATATGTTGGAATATCGACTCAAAACTGGTCAAAAATCGATAAAAAAAAATCTTAGACCAAAAATATTGTGTATTATTACCATACATCGAGGTTTTCGGTGCGGGAATGTTTGACATTAGCCAAAGAGTAGGCATTAACTTAAAAAACAGAATGTACTCTGGCACGTTTCTACCTAATGAATAATTGATCGAAAAAATCATAGGTATATACAATTTATATGTAATAGCTGACTATTATGTATATATATATATTGTAGGTATATATACCTATGATTTTTTCAAGTATTTTTTTATTAATTCATGTAATGACTGATCATTGTCAACCTCTTCAGTTAATCAAATAGTTCATAAATATCGGACGTCAAGATTAATATTTGACACTTATTATACCGTGTCTTTGTCTTAGGTAGATCTAGTTAATAAATTTCGGATATGCAATTGCAATGTTAAAATACTAAGTATATAATAGTCAATACAAACATGCCTCTAAGAAAAAAAGCTCGTATCATAGTGTGTAAGCTATTCACAGAGAGGTAGTTATTCATTAGGCATAATATGATATTTTCTCAGACTAACTCTCAACCTATCTGTTTATCTCTACTCTTTCTCAAATCGTTCCCGCACCGAAAACCTCGATGTATGATTATTACGGAAACAAAAACAGTAGGCGACAAACTATGAACTATATTTTATTATACATCGTTTGGCACTACTTTCTCCCAACATAAACTTTTGTTAATTTCTCTTAATATTGTATAGTATTTGTATAGTTTCTCATAATATTGCATCAAACCCAGATCTCTAGGATTTATTTTCTTGAAATGGTTTTCATTCTTTGACCTCCACCACTTTGAAGCTGCCAGATGTCCAGATCTAGAAATAAGCATAGTATACCAAACTGACTAGAGGGGTTTGATTGCTCTCATTATTGTGTCATATCCGACGTGGCTAGCTCTCCGTCTATATAGACCAACGCCATTTTGTAAATAATTTATAACCTAAAAATAAAATCATGCGGACCTATTTATACAAGGAAAATACCTATATAATAATGAAATTACTTAATTTAAGACTGCTCAACCAACACTATTATGTTAATAATGCAAAACTCGTTCTATACGAGGATTACACAATTGTTTTGTTTATTTGACGCATATTTTTTTATAATATTTTATAGCAAAACCACAATAAATCAAAGGCGCGTGAAAATTTTCAATGAAACTTATATACACATTTACAGTAAACTACATTGCGCAGTAATATTTGAAGGATATAATAACGTAAAAGAGTCAAAAACTTTTATAAATTTTGTTAGGATGCAAACAAATATGACGTGTCACTCATTTAGTTTTTTGTACCGTCTTCGTCCATTTTATATTGCGAGACAAAGTAGTTAAATCACAACGTTCATTGTATTATAACATTTGTTGCGTCGGTGTTAGAGACGTTTTTGCATTGACGTAAGGTTTATTTTACTACACTCTTATGCTAGTATAATGCTTTTGTATTGCGATCGGCAAGTTAATCGAGAGTACTTATGCTTCTTTACTGCGATTAGCAAGTTTTTTGGCCGTATTAATGCTTCTTTAATGCAGTTGGCAACTTAATAGAGCGTACTAATGATTCTTTAATGCGATTGGCACTTTCCATGACAACGATAATGCTAATAGCGCAGACATATTGCGCCTGTAATGCTATTAAATGACCTGTATAGGATCTCAAGCTGGGTAATTCGTGCCCATTTAAGACCTATATCAGCACTATAAACGTTTATAATGCTACTATAAAACGAACTGAAAATGCTAAAAGCATACAGATATGCTGTAAGACGGCCGTTATACTGCTTTGATGTGTTACTTGGGAAGGTGAACCCCACACACCCAGTGTGTCTGAGTATAGAAAGATCAGTATTAAATTAACAAACATCATAAGACGCATGATTATACTTTCTTTCTGTAATTGAATTAATACCTACATGCAATCAATACCGTATTAGAATAGTTATATAGTATGAAGAACAATTCACTGAACACATCGTATTAACTCATTCAAATTTGGCTTGGCACCGACTTCAAACATATTAGTTTGTAACTCATATAAATAATATAATATTTTATTTTGTCCTTTTTGAAGTCGGTTTATCTTTTTTTATAAAAAGTTTTTTTTTACTTTTCTGGAAGCAAATTATCGTTGGTCACTTGAGCCGCACTTAACAATTCCGGAGGTGTTGATTTTAATGCACATCCATCTAAGTCTGATTCTGACAAGTAAGTCATGTTTAGTTATTTTTTTGTACCTAAACAACGAAATATGCTTTGAAAACAACAATAAAATGAATTGTTTGAGTAGTTTGCGCTAAAAGTGATTGACAACTTTTTTCAACAAACTTCCACAGATAATGCCAAGAACTGCGTTTAGGTTATATGCGTTTAGTTTTCAAATCTACACTAACATGTTGTATCTATCGATTTTCAAAATTAAATTTGATAATAGAATTGTAAACTCACTGAAGAAAACGAACATTTTAAATATAATGCAATTAAATGTACGTGTAAGTTTAATATCCAGTAAAAATGGTTTGTAGCAAAATTTTCAAGATAGGAAATAAACCTTGGCGGGAATGAAACCTCCTTAGTCGCAACTGACGTGAAGTTTCTATGTATATTTTAAAACTAAACTTTTCCACCCGTGGGAAGTAAATCGGCCATAACTACTCTGTAAGCCAGCGTGTAATATCACTATTGACGAGCAAGTGTGATGGAAAACTTTTAATGTCTCCAATTCCTAGAACTCAAACTAACCGTTTTAAAAAAGGAACGCCAGCAAAGAACAATAAAATTCAAATCTGTAACACATTCCACAACGGCTTTCATTCGGAATGACTTTTTAATTGTTTGGAATTCGAAGCTGGCTTTTTGTGAACGTTTTGAATACTTTGAGTTGGCGCTCTGTAAAAATGCTGTCCCGTTGCGACGATTTCCCGGAGTTAGTATACGTTTGTTTGTATAGATGGCACTTTTTAAAAATTTTCTGTAGTAACTTAGTTTCGATACTATGGAGCTTACAAAAAAAAAATTTTGCTTTACATCTATGTCATCGATATTAGATAGTTATCTACAACTCTATGCCTATATGAAAGTAAATATATGACTAAATATTCGATAAGAGAGGTGAAATCCCCAACAATTATTTCAGTTAGTGAATGTGGTTTGGGCTGTTAATCATGTTCATGTCTGGCTAAATTGTAATATAATTATGTTGTTTGTACAGTAATACGTATTTGTATATGGCTTATTTACTTACTAGTCTAGGTGCACACTAGAATTAGTTAAACTTTATCATCATTAGTCGTTCCCTCAGAGCTGAGGATCGTGACATCATGTCCTTCTGTTGAAGACCAGGTTTCTCCGTAGGCTTCTATCCCTAGTTAAACTTTATACAGGCATCTTATTTATTTAATTTATCCTTTTGTTTTTAGGGTTCTGTAATTAAGAAGGCATCTACCATAACTCTATTACTAGATTTTCAGTATCCGTTCGTTTGTCTTACAGCATTTTCCATGTATTCAGCCAGCAGCATGTGCATCCGTGGCACACCGCTACCGCTACCGCTTTAAGTCCGCTGCCAGGTGGCTTGGGTTTGATGATGACGGTGCCGCACTTCCGATTTTTTTATACTAATTTATATGTAGATTATTATTATCTTCTTTATGTTTATTTATATAGCTAGTATTTTTTTTAGCAGGGTCCATTTCGTGGTGCTACACCAATACGTATTTATTTTGTTTGTCTATATTTTTTTATATTATATTGTGTACATGAATAAATATCTTGATTCTTGTTATATCAATAAGTTCAGTATATCGAAATAAATGTTTACACAGCCGCATTGAAAGTAATGAATACCAAATGATAGAAACCGAAACTTTAAGTGGTTCCAAATGTGTTTTATTTTGGAAACTTCCACATGTTTAGAGACTTTCGTGACTGTAATGTATAAGATTGAACATACCTATCCAAAGGGATGTGTTTTTTTAGCTATTGAAGCGCTATTTGCGATTTTGTCCTCATTAATCTTGTTTTTTTTTCATCTGTTAAACATGAAACATGATATCTTTTCTGCAGTACCTATATATTAAGCTACACGGAAGGTTTTCCGCTACAAATCTTACTTCTCAATATTGACTTTGGCCCCTGCTTATCCTGTTGACTTGATATTTGGCATGTGTGAGTAGTAGGCATGTGCAGTGAAAGTTGGTCAACATTTGTATAATGTGCTCACGAGGAACCCACAAGATTATAATAGTGTATTCCTGATCATATTTAGAGACTAAAAAGTTCTATAAACTTTTCTACAACTCGCCTAGTTTCAAAGTCAATGTAAATCAGTGCAAAATGCCTTTTTGATAGCGATGTCGCCACCATGAGCTCTAATCTAGCGATCCTTATTGACAGATAACATATTGACAAGAAATTCTTGTCATAAACAAATTGTGGTGTACGTAAAAATTTACTAATTCATTCAAAGCGATTGTTTTACCAATTACATTTACTTTTCGTGTACAAAAACATTCAAAAAGTAAAATAAAAATAATTTATTGGCGAAATTGACCTAAACTCATGTATAATGTATTTTCCTTAATTTGGCCTTAGTAATTCGTGGTTAAAATCTTTTGAGTCCCTGGTGAGCACATTGTATAAACACTAGCTTCTGCCTGCCACTTCATCCGCATAGAAGTTGTGGACTCTTAATTTTGATGTCGAAAATTTCAACAAAACACTTGTCAAAACTATAATTACAAGAACAATGAACATAGCTCATATTAATTCTAAGCCCGCAATTTGTGTGTTTAATAGCTTGCCGCGCACAAAGCTCTATATTGGAGTCGATTAATTCATGTTTAGAATAGTTAGAAATTATCAGGTTCAGATTCGGGCTGACGGCTTACGTACTAGTGGTATAAGTGAGAAACGACCAGCGGTTCGGAGAATGTGTTCCTCGCGTTTTATGTTTCCTTCACCACAGAGCTCTATCATTTTATTTGTTGTTTTACAAGGCTTCTAAGATATTGATTGGTATGCGGCAGAATTCAAAACCATTTCAAAGGGTTGATTTTATTTTATTTTCGCCGATCTGTTAATAACTTCATTTTACTATTTTAAAAATATTTATAATGGGTTACTGACGTAATTTAAGTCGATTTTTGTTCGACATGTTTCGATAAATTATGCATCATCGATCGAAACATGTCGAAAAAAAATCGACTTAAATTACGTCAGTAACCCGTTATAAATATTTTTAATATGTTAGTCTCACGAAAGTTCTATAGTTTTACTACGTTGTTTGTTCTAAATTTTCATCAGAAAAGAGCAGAGATAAAATGAAGTAAGCGGCACTCGCTCTAATAAATCAATAATAGAATTGAAAATCAATAATAGTAAAAAGGGATAGCCATTTTATCCATTTACAACAATAAACTAATTATACCTACGGCATATGTACTATAACGGTACGGTCAAAAAATGTGACCGAAAAAGAGGTCAACGAGAAAATTTTATTTCTTTTGTTCAGTCGCCATCAGATATATCGGAGCGGCCAAGTTGGTCACAAATATTTGAACGTCGCCTCTATTGTCAAGGCAATAAAATGCATGTTCAGATATAATTGAGTACCTCGACCGCTCAGATATATTTGATGGCGACTGTACATGACGTCATTAGAAAATAATATCAACATGATAATCGGCAATTAAACAGGTAAGTTTCTGCTTTAATGCACCCTTTTGGACCGCATTTTTGTACGAATAGCACACTCCCCTTTGTATACCGCCGCGGACTCGCTTCCGCTCTTAACTTGTACCATTGATTCACACATGAAATGCGTAATGAGGCATACGATTTGCATATTATAGATGTTTATGGGCGGAATTAGTTTTGGAGCGTGCGGTAATAGTGCTAATATAAGAGTAATTTTGTGCTCGAAGCCTCTTACTGATAATTAATATATACCAAACTCAATTAAATCATTAACTAAATAGTTTAGTATTTTTCTTCGTTTAGATGTGGCCTTGTTTATATAATTGATCTAATATAGGTAATACGATTTTCAATCATAAAACGTAAATTGAAACGGGATTTTATCGTGTTCACTTTTCAACCGACTTCAAGATTTCGAAGGAGGAGGTTATCAATTCGTCGGGATCTTTGTTTTTGCTATTTTTTTTTTTTTTGTAATGTATGTTCACCGATTATTCGAAGACGGCTGGACCGATTTGGAAAATTCTTTTTTTGTTTGAAAGAGTATACTTCACAGTTGGTCCCATTGTAACCAGGTCAGGATCTGATGATGGAATCCTAGAGAAATCGAAGGAACTCTTCAACTATTATAGGCACACCTATAGTGATTTGAGTATTTTTTACAGCAGCTCGAGCATTTGCTGTTGGAAAGGTGGATGCTAAGTGAAGTCGGTTCTTTTTTGTTTAAAATTATTATTTTATTTATTAGTATTTACCAATATAACTAGTAGTCCGCCTCTGAGAACTCGCGATTTACTTGCAAACGAGGTGATCAATATAACAAAACCTTTATAAAGATCGTTTCGCGCCTTCTAGCTCCATAACACCTTGATCAATCCTGCTCTTATACGAACTCTCAAATATATTTATAACCGCTATAACCCCAACAAATTTCACACAGATTAGAAAAACTTTACTAAAGTTATCGCGGAACAAACTTTCCGAATCAAAAAGCCATCAAAATGCACGTACGTCCCCGCTGACATAGTTGTGAGTTCTGTTGTGTCCGAAGTTGCCTGTAAGAACTTCACTTCGCTTACGCTCCGCTCGTTCGACAAGACCCTTATGATAACCACTGTGCGCCTTCTAGCCCCTTGATCGATTCTGCTCATATAAGATCTCTCAAATAATATTTACCTCTGCTACAATCCCAACAAACAGGATCAGAAAAACATTACAAAAGTAATCGCGAAACAACTATGTAAAATCGCAAAGGTAGGTTTGGCAGAGATCGCTTTTAATCGATAAGACCGCCTGTTGCTACCTAGTTTTAATTTTGATTTTCTGTTTGTTTATTTCTACTTTATGGTGCACAATCCATACTAATATTATAAATGGAAAAGTGTATGTGTGTGTTTGTTTGTTTGTCCGTCTTTCACGGCAAAACAGGGCGACGAATTGACGTGATTTTTTAAGTGGAGATAGTTGAAGGGATGGAGAGTGACATAGGCTAGTTTTTGTCTCTTTGTAACCCCCCACTTCCCTAAAATGGGGGGTGGAAGTTTGTATGGTTTGTTACCCCGAATTTAACGCGAGCGAAGCCGCGGGCAAAAGCTAACAAAGAATATATTATTATTATTAAAATAAATAAAAAATAATGCAGGGACGTCCTGGTAGCCAGCTGACAGTTCCATTGTGTCCGAAGTTGTGTGTAAGAACTTCACTTACCTCGCTCGTTAGATAAATAAAACAGTACATTGCACTTTCTTGAAGATAAAACAAAATCGTCGCTACGAGCCGGCACTCGGACTGTGGCTACGCGCGGCACAAAAGGACGTCAGGAAATTTGCGTCCCTGGCCTCATACTAACTAATTGGTTTTGCTCTTTAACGCTCATAGTTTCTGCATTGTTACTGGGTTCGAGTATTATATGGCATCTAGGAAATACAATAATTTTACTTTGATTACAATTATAACGGGATCTATAACCACGTAGAAATTTTTAAGAATAGGGATTGCCGGTGAACTTTACTTTTTGTAGAGGGCGTTGTTCCAGATTCCATAGAATGAGAGAAATTGGCTAGTATACAGTCAAAAAGCTTCTCTTAGGAAAAACTTTCCCTATGGCATTAATCTACAGCACACGGACTAGATAAATACTAATGGACGCGGTACTGGGCCGGGCGCGCGTTACATGGTTTATGATCAGATGCGCATAAACTTGTCGAAACCTCATGCCGCGCGGTTCAGTCGTCGTTCGACCACGTGTGACGAATTTAGTGCCAAAAAACATGTAAAAATGCCGTGTTGTACAATTTTGTCGTGTCGTATACGAAGCAACGAATTAAAAGAGGCCCCTGGAGTAGTTGCTTTCCACCAGTAAGTATAAAAACCGAGTATTTCACATTTTTTCCAAAAATTGTAGGCTTTTATTACGACATTCACCCATTATCTGATGGTACAACAGTATTCACATCAATTGCTCGCTGGCTATTGCTGGCGGTCGCAGGATTACGCGAGTGACGCGCAATGTATCTGGAAATACGAACGTCGCTCGTCAGTATCGTCACACGATCGGCAGCCACGTTGCTGGGCAACATGGCTGACACGAGGCAATGGTAGTGGTTACGTATTTTCGAGTGTACGCACACATCAACACAGCGAGTGAGAGACTGGCATTTCTTTGTGTGTATCACCTCGTGCGTACTTTAATGAGAATGTGTGCGTGTAAATGCCGGCTACGCTGGTTTTGGAACAAACTAGCGCTGATACCGTCTCCATATAATCCGTGCTACAGCATTTTAATTTAAGTGTAGGTATTTCAGAAACCGGTGGATTTCCATTTTCAAAGCAATTCGAAACAAAACATTGAGTCATTTTCGCGAAAATAAATAAAAACTACTGCGCGCCAGACAAATTTAGCTTTTCTAAGGACCAATGTTGGAGATGTCACTTTGACAGTTGCCTTCCCCATTACCTCCGCGACATGCTTACTTTACTCTTTGCTTCCGCGTGTGCGTTTGAGGGTCTGCCATCTTATGGTCTCAATCGAAAACTGTCATTACTCCGTGCCAATAGAAGGTGCTACCTCCAACATTCGACTCGCGTACCCTTATACGTTGTACGTTTTGCCATCTAGTGGCCTAATTTGGCAACTTCAATGTGTCATAGTCACAGCATAGATAATACAGAATGGCCACGCTGCGCCCCGCCCCGAACCTCACCCCGCGGCGGCCGATTGGTAGGGAACTAGTAGGCTAATCCGTCAGGTTGGCAGCGCATCGATAAAAAGCGAAATATCGGTGTATTGTCAAACGTCATTACGATAGCGGAAACAGCGCCCTAAGACGCACGCACACATTGAATCGTATACAGATGTCCCGTGCACACAAAGGCCCTCGGACGAGTTTTGTAGTATGATGTATCAAGTATTGGTAAGTCAAGCTCATGCTTGTAGCGGCTAACTAAGAAAAAACTAAAAATAATCATCACATTGTAAAACAGGTGAATAATAACGAATTTATCAGCTGTCAATATAGACGGACAGATGTTTTATAATTGTCTTCAACTAGTATTAGTAGAATGTGGTATTTTGTCTGAATATTCATATATACACCTGCTATTGGATGAGTAGTTACATTCTTGTAGGCACCTTACTTACCTCAAAATGTAAAACGGGAACATGAATACACCAGCAATTTCTATTTAGTTAAATGACTATCAAGTAAAGAAGGTACAGCTCTCAAACGAAATCTGAGGAATCATACACGTGTACACTCTCGCTTCTGAAGCTTTAAATTCGTAAGAAATCGTGGACAATCAACAAATCTAATAATCAAAACGTACCTTTATCAGACCTATATTAAAATACATTTTTAGGTCTGGAGCCCTAAGTTAACCTAATTATGAAAATCAAAATATAAGCTAGAATAAGGGCTGCTATTTATATATCCGGAAACCGGGATTACAATCTTCTTAAATAGCATATTTGACCTCCATGGTAAAATTTGAACTTTTTTAAGTACTGGCCGGTATATTTTTTCTTTCTTATTAATGCTCGTGTTTTGTTTTTGACGGGTTTTAAATGTCATCTCGCAGCAAGAATGGAACTCACTCGTGAAAATATTCGTGCTATGATTTATTATGATTTTCGGCGTGGTTTAACGCAACAACAGTGCATAGATCAACTAACTTCAACTTTTGGTGATGAAGCCCCATCTAAAACTACTGTGTATCACTGGTTTAGTGAGTTCAATCGTGGACGTAGTATGCTTACGGACGAAGTTAAGGCAGGTCGCCCGAAATCGGTCGTTGTACAACAAAATATCGAGGCTGTGCGAAAACTTATAATAGACGACCGACATGTTACGTACCGCGAGATAGAGGCGACTCTGGGTATTTCTATGACCAGCATTAATAGCATATTACATAATTATTTGGCTGTAAAAAAAATTTGTTCGCGTTGGATACCCCACAACTTAACAAAAGAGCAAAAAGATGCTCGCGTCGAATGGTGCAATAAAATGTTAAAAAAATATAACCGTGGCGACTCAAAAGCCGTTTATAACATCTATACAGGTGACGAATCCTGGATCTATGCATACGATCCCGAAACGAAGCAACAATCAACGGTATGGGTGTTTCAAAATGAGCCGAACCCTACGAAAGTTACTCGTGCAAAAAGTACATTGAAACAAATGGTGGCCTGCTTCTTCGGTATTAATGGCCATGTAGCTACAGTGCCACTAGAAAACCGTAGAACGGTTAATTCAGAGTGGTACACGACCATTTGCTTCCCGGAAGTATTTGAACAAATTCGTAAAACTAACCAGCGACGAAGAATCATTCTTCATCATGACAATGCCAGCTGTCATACGTCACGCGAAACAACTCTATTTTTGGAGGGTCAAAATGTGGAATTAACGGGTCATCCGCCGTACAGCCCTGACTTGGCACCCAACGATTTTTATTTATTTCCAAATATAAAGAATAAATTACGCGGTCAACGATTTTCGACCGCTGAAGATGCTGTCGACGCATTCAAACAACACGTTATGGAGGTACCTCAGGCGGAGTGGCAGAAGTGCTTTAAAAATTGGTTCACGCGAATGCAAAAGTGCATAGATCATCAAGGGGAATACTTTGAAAAACAATAAAACCATTTTCAGCCGTGTACGTTTGTTTGTTTTTTTGTTTCCGGATATATAAGTAGCAACCTATGTATGTGTCGATTTTTATGAGAATTATCACTAAGATTTTTAGTGAGAAATCGGTTTCCATTCCGTTGGAAATCATTTTTGATATGGTCATAATAATATTTGTTGAACTTTAACACTTTGTTGTGTTTAATTAGGGAAAATAATGTTCCGCATATCAAAAAATACTACTGACAATGCTGACATGCGCAGCAAAAAAATCTAAATGCACATCAAAGCGGTGTTTTGATGTGCATTTGGATTTTTTACTGTGCAAGTCAGTATGGTAATGAAGTTTAGAAATAAAAGATAAGTAAAAAATCCACTGCCTCAGGCGAGACTCGAACTCGCGAATCTGGGATACATGCCCATCGCCCTGACCAGCTAAGCTACTGAGACTTACCTGATGGCTGCGAATTTCTACAGTATATCCTTTATGCGTGTCAGTTTTTAAACATTGTTGTATCGTTAGCAGACGTTCTACTTAATACAACATTCATTGTAATCGGTATAAGTTATTTTATGCTGTGCCTTTAAATATTAGCTTATTCAAATATTCGATAGAGCTCACTACACGAAACTAAACCCTGTATAGACTGCCAAAATCATGACCTTTTCCGGATCTCCGTTTTCTGGTAAAATTTAGCATTATCGTGAACTAGTGGGACCCGTAAAAGCTTCCTTACGTATTCTGTTTGTCCTTGACCGTAGGTATTTAAATATTTAGGGCTTTTTCCTTCGAATAATATCCAAGTTTCGGGATGCGGAAAATTATACGAATGTCAATGACTTCTTAGATTACGCGGACTCTACAAGGTTATACTCGTATATATTTCCTGTCCGTGCGATCATATATATCGCAGCGGCCAAGGTGGTCACAAATATCTGAACAACGCCTCTATTGTCAAGGCGATAAAGTGCATGTTCGGATATTTTGTTTCTATTTCGAAATAATATGTATTGTTTTTTGTTCTAATGTTAAAATATAGGCCCCGTCCTGTATAAATAAGACAAATTCGGCAGTTTTTACCTATTTTGGAATAACTCTTTTACTACTCAATAATTTTGTTAGTCAGTCACTCTGACCTCCACCTATTAAAAGCTGCCAGATGCCTGGCTCTCGCAATAATGATAGCATTACAATTTTACTGGACGCTTTTCGTTGCTTTTATTATTGTGTCATATCTGACGTGGCCAGCTCTTAGTCCACAACCTAAACACAGTATTAAGGGTTGATTCCACTCTATCCCGAATCCAAAAACCCACATAAGATCAACTCTCGGCTAAACCCGACCCTTCGTAAGCCTTAAAACCTCCAAAACCCGAACCGGAAATTGTCGCCATCTTCAATTAATCCCTACTAGCTAACGAACGTCCACCGGAAGTGGGCACTTCCGCCGCCGCCATGACACTTCCGGATAGTGATGTATGAAGTAATTAGTGTCGGTTATGGAGACTCAGTTGATTGGAGTTGGTTCATTATTTTAGGTCCAGTTTTAATGGGTTTTATGAACTAACTAGCTCATGGATATTGTAGTTGTTAAGAGTACCTTACCTACATCATGAACAAAATGCCTGCATTCGGTTCATTTTCGGATTACGCAAATTCGACCATGTTTCTAGTTTTCGTTCTCAAGTCAAATGGCTCCCTATCCGTCACCGCCGTAACTCTCACATACTTTCTTTACTCTTTTCTATACTTTTTAACCCTGCAACTCCCCGCTACCTCAAAGAGCGTTTCTCTTATCTTAATTCTATTAGATCCTCTCAAAAATTGCTCCTAAAAGTGCCATCTTCATCTTCCAAATTTTATAATTGCTCATTTACGTTCCAGGCCGTTCGTTTGTGGAATTCTCTCCCTCTCAACATTAAACGCGCGCAATCTATTGGTAGCTTTAAATCGCAACTTAAGGAATACTATTTATCTCTTCCTTAGGTTTTTAAGTTGACACTGTTGTTTCTTATTGTGTGTATTATATATGTATATATGTACGTATATGTATGTTTATTTTGTATTTATTTAAGTATGTATATTCGTATGAATGTGCTGTGTTATCTATTTCGTCTCTTTTGTTTCTATGCACCACCTACTGCTTATTGTTTTTCTCTAGTCTCCACTACCCAAAGGTTGTCTGGAAGAAATCGCTCATTAGCGATAAGACCGCCTGTTGTTACCTCTACCTAAATTTATCTAATTGTAAAATTTGTGCTTGTAACTGTATGAGGTGTGCAATAAAGAGTATTTATTATTATTATTATTATTTATTATCATGATTTTTAGGGTTCCGTAGCCGTACTCAGTAACTATAATATGTATCGTAATAAAATTTAGACATAAGGTGCATTTTGTGTGCCGCTATTAAGTTGTGTAGTTAAATTGCAGATAAAAATATTTTTAGGGGGGCGCTCCATACATGTAACAACATTTTAAAGATCTATTCAAAGTTACACGTTTGTAAATTATTAAACAAAAATCAAAGAAACTTAAAATAAAGGAACTTGTAAAAATTTCGACTTGTTTTTTCACGTTATCTGGCAAGATTGACTTTAAAGAGATGATTTTGACAGCATTCATTGGGCTTCGATTTTTTATATTTTATTTATTTATTTATCGTATGGCTAATTAATACACTGTGTTGTAAAGTTGTTTCATACAATAATCACAATAGCTTAAATTTTTCCCGTGGTGGTATGGTGAAAATTTTTGTTTTATACTCGGCAGCAAAGTTTGTTCAACCTCTCTTGCCTTGAGTCCCTCGTACGCTCAAGATTCCATTATTGAAACTCTCGAGCTCGGCTCGATTTTGGAATCTTCCGCTGGCTCGGGTAGTCTATGTATGTACGAGGTATCTACAATATTTTTTACATAGTACAACCAATAATTTTTTTCTTGCATTATTTAAAGAGGTGTACAAATATAGTCTATTGAAAAACACATAGTGCGTTAAATTTAAGGCACGCTAATAGATTTCCAAACTTGGGAATTCCACACCCAAGTTCGAAGTTGGTAGTTTAACCAAAGTTAACCGAAGTTAACCGAAGTAGCTACATGTGTTAAGTGATTATATCAATTTGTCGCCACCCCTTGATTGGTTGCGTTAGTTATTGATTGGGGTGGAGGTAGAGGGAAGTTTGAAAACAGCAAGTCAGCCGAAAGACGAGAAGAAGGCCTAACAAGATCAGTCAAAATAACACGAAACTTTTGCATTAGAGCAGCGGACAAACGGTTGTTATGAAGATTTATGGGAAAGGCCTTTGTTAGCATTGGATGATTATCGGCTGAGAGCTGATGATGATGAACTTCAGATGAAGTCAAGAAACTGGATTAAGCAAGTCGTTATAATACGTATTTATAGATTATAAGTTCTTTTACGCAAATTTCATCAATATATTGAGATTTTCTATTAGACATTGTATAATATTTCATTATTATTTCACACAAAAAATATTTTAAAGTGTTCTAATACATAGGTACACAACATTACAAACCTTTTTTTTTTTTAATACCACGACGGTGGCAAACAAGCATACGGCCCGCCTGATGGTAAGCAGCTACTGTAGCCTATGGACACCTGCAACTCCAGAGGTGTCACATCGCGTTGCCGACCCTTTACAAAAAGGAGGATTCACTGTTGACGGCTAAAGGACCAAGAGAGTCCTTTAGCCGAGAGCTTAGGAATTTGACGATAGAATAAAGATTATATAGAAAAAATATAATCCTCGTGTGAACAAGTCCACATGCTTTATAGGTATATCAAATCTAATTCTCATTTCATTAGGTATTGTATTGTACTACGGGCAGGTTTCCGCAACTCGACTAGCGCCCAATTTGCGTAAAAATTAATATTTAAAACTATTTATATTTAGTGAGGGTACTGAATATTTCTTGTCTACTGCGGCGGAAAGTGGTGAAATAACTAAGTTTTCTCTAAGACTCGCGCTATTAGCTTTTCTGTCCTTTGGTTCCTTTTAAAAGTAATAAGTGTAGTATTTACGAAGATCTAGAAGTCTAAAAGCTTGTACAGGTCTATTTTTAGAACAAGACCCGGTTTTTATCGATGCTGTTTAAAAGGAATGTAATTTAAAGGCTATACCTATATTTATACTGAGTATTTTGAGGCTCTTGATTGGCTGCAAAATGTAGAGCTGTTGGGAGTTTACTTTTTAGGGTTCCGTAGTCAACTAGGAACCCTTATAGTTTCGCCATGTCTGCCCGTCCGTCCGTCCGTCCGCGGATAATCTCAGTGACCGTTAGCACTAGAAAGCTGAAATTTAGTACTAATATGTATATCAATCACGCCGACAAAGTGGTAAAATAAAAAGTGGTTTTTTTTTTTATTAGGGTACCTCCCCTATACGTAAAGTGGGGAGTGTTTTTTTTTCATTTCAACCCTAACGTGTGATATATTGTTGGATAGGTATTTAAAAATGAATAGGGGTTTACTAAAATCATTTTTCGATAATGTAAATATTTTCGGAAATAATCGCTCCAGAAGTAAAAAAATATACGTCCCCCCCCCCTCTAACTTTTGAACCATAAGTTTTAAAAATATGAAAAAAATCTCAAAAGCAGAACTTTATAAAAACTTTCTAGGAAAATTATTTTGAACTTGATAGGATGAATAGTTTTTGAAAAAAAATTACAAAATAATTTCTGAATTAAGTTTGTAATTTAACCGTATAAGCAGGTGTTTATTGTACCTGTGATTTCTACAAAATTACAATGAAATGACGTGCTTTCAAATAAAGTAAAAACGGTGAAAATCGGTTCACGCAATAAAGAATTATTCCATAAAAATCATCTCCCATACTTTAAGCTCGCGCGCAATAGTTTACTTAATTTGCCGATAGATGTCGCTGTACGTGGAACTCTCATATCATATCCTACATAGCGGTGTTATTAACTCTTAAGTGGGGACACTTACTGTGACGGACGGAAAACTACGGAACCCTACACTGAGCGTGGCCCGACACGCTCTTGGCCGGTTTTTTTTTATCGTATGCCTATATGTCAATAGATAGACATTTCTTCCCTGGGCCGCGATTCGAAAAATAAACACACACACTGGACAGACACAGCTCCAACCCAACTCAACTCAACGCTATAACGACATTGGCATTTGCTATTCGAACGGATTTTCATTCAACATTGGTCTCACATTGGTCTCACATTGGTCACACATTGGTCTCACATTGGTACAACATTGGTACAATGTGTGACCAATGTGAGACCAATGTGAGACCAATGTTGAATGAAAATCTGTTCGAATAGCAAATGTCAATGTCGTTATAGCGTTGAGTTGAGTTGGGTTGGAGCTCTGTCTGTCCAGTGTGTGTGTTTATTTTTCGAATCGCGACCCTGGGGTACTAGTTGTGGGAAAGCAGATGATAAAGAAAATCCAGTGAGTGCTGCGAGGTCCAGATGGGACAGTGCAGCTGCCAAGTTTGTTACTCTTTTAGCACCACCCAGGGATCACGTGTAGGGTTATCTCAGGTGTTCTACGGACGCAGAGTAACATTGATCCCCGATGGGAGGAAATGGGAGTTTACTACCGGATATTAATGAAATGTGTTGGAAAAGTGCAAGTGTTGATAGATAATGAACACATGCAACGAAGAGAGAGAGAGACACAATCAGCCCAAAAAAAGGCCCAATAATAGTGCTGTAAGAACGACTCGTACAGCAGTTTCTCGGTCAGTTTTATTAGACTTTTGTCAGGGGGGTGTGGAGGAAGTAGGTACGTGCAGGTACGCGGCGCTGAACTACTGGCCTACTCCTCAAGCCCAGCATACACGTCCCCGTCCTCTCTGATCTGCCGCCGCGGACCAGAAAGGAACCCACCCAGGGTTTCATTGTTGGGTGGGTCGTACTCCCCGGACAATGCTAGTGGTCTACAACGGGCGTCGCAGCATTTACCAATATACCCCGGACCACTAGTAGCCAAGTATGTGGGCCCCCACCTGGACGGGGCCACGCCATGGTATACCATGTGATATGAGCACTCCCGCCCGCCAGGTGTTTCCTTTACACAACCTAGTATTTCCTACCAACCTCCCGTGATCCAAAAAGTCATTTCCCTTCTAAGTCCTTTCTCGTCACCTCCCATCTACTTCCTTCATCCCGAGGGTCTTTAGTCCAGCGATACCAGCCGCCTCCACTGACGGATACATCCTAGACGGACCGACTGCTGGCCTCGGCGAGGCTCATCCAGCTATCCGGTAGAGGAACCCCTCTGCGGGATGAAGGAGAGCTTCGTCTCGAGCCCGGCCGTCGAACCAGCTAGGATCTGTCCGTTAGGGAGGCTCGGAGGTATTGCTGGAAAAACCGACCCATTTCCACTCCTAACCATCCCCATTTATCCCCTCCCCTAATCCAAGGTGGAACTACTCGTGCCGATGGATGCATGGCTGTGAGGGAGCACAGTCGCGAACGAAAGGCCTCGGGAACCGGGCGAAACCCGTTGTATAACTGCCTTATCTACGCAAGCGGGGCTCTGCGTGGATGGACCAATATTTCCCTAGCTACTCGTGGGAACACATATGGATACGACTAGCAAAAAATCTCAATCAAAAAAACAAACAAATCAACATACACTCATCTTAGCTGAGACGGCACAAGCTGAAGCACTAAGAGAGGTGAAAAATACAAAGAGTGGAACGGCTGTGGAGGAGCCATTGAAGCTGGATTGTCAGCCAGACACTGGGGTACCAACAGGAACCCCAGCCAAGGCGGATAAACCAGAGACGATGAAGCCTCCAATAGCTGGTCCCTCAAAACAGACCATGACGACAGCCAAGAGTGGGACGACACCCGTTGACCCCTTGAAGCAGGTCATCGATCCCGGCTGGGAGATTAGGTGCAAACCCAAGGGGAAACCTGCCCAGACCGAAAACGACCTACCTCGGAAAAAAGTCTCGCAGAGGCAGAGGCAGAGGCTCCAAAAGCGCAGAGCAGCAGAAAGCCGCGCCGCTGGAGGCAAACAAGAGGTCGAAGCCCCTAAAGGAGAGGGAGGGGAGCGACGACCTCATCAGAACAAAACCCGGCGAAGAATGAGACCAAAGCCAAGAGAGCCCGTCTGGATGAAACCATATCCCCTAGAGGCGACCATAAGAAGGTTAGGACGAACGCCCAGGAGCCACAACAACCATCCACCTACGCGGCGGCAGCGGCGGCAGACCTGACGGTGGCGATCACCAACACTCGCACGGGCAGGCTGTCGCAGCAGGACGCTAAAGAGGTGGAGCGCAAGATCGGAGATGCCATCTTCCAGGCAGCTATCGAAACCGGTCTGGATACAGAGGTGCAGGCCCCGGCGTTCTCAGGTAGACCCAGTTTTGTGGATGGGTACCTAAAGCTGTGGTGCCAAGACGCCAACACAAAAACATGGCTGACGAAGTGGCTGGAGACGGCCACACTGGCAAACGGGGACCATCTTGTCGGAAAGAGGGAGGACGAGATGGTCAGAAACACAAGGTGCGGCATCCTAATAGCAGCTCTGGAGGAGAACCTCACAAAAATAGGTAGGGTGCTCAACTATCAAAACCGATGGGCCATGTTGAGGAAGTGGACTCTGCACCAAGCGAACCCACTGAAGAAAAGGTCCAGCACACTACTTCTGGTAGGAATTCCGGAAGATGTTGTTCCTACTGTGTTGGAGAAGGGTAGACGGCTGAGCTACCTATGTGGAACGGTCTATATCCGTTTCCAACACAGCGGGGGGGCACTTCCGGGATTCCCCGCCAGAAAAGAACAACCCATCAGAGGGGAGGACGGATGTAAAACCTTCAGAGAGCGAGCCCGCCGAGAAGTCCGCCCCATCTGAAATGGAGACAGACCATCCGACCGCATCCGACGACGAGGAAAGCATCCTGCTGGAATCCGAGGATGAGGATGGCTTACCAAAGGGGATCAGTCTCCTGGACCTAAAGGGGCGAGGAGAAGAGGGGCACTCCTCCAATGTCTCCTTCCCTCTGTAAGGTCCTCCAGGTTAACCTTCAGCACAGCGAATCTGCAACGGCTCAACTTCGGAAATGGCTGGAGGTTAACCCAACTGCCATAGCCCTGATCCAAGAGCCGTGGATCAGGAACACACGCATAAACGGCCTCAACAACACCGGAGGTAATCTTTTCTATAATACACAAAGTAAACCTAGAACCTGTATATACATATCTCGTAACATAATGGCACAACCACTAACGGAATTCTGTTCCAGAGACGTGTGTGCCATAAAACTCCTCAGAACACAAAACTCAAGACTGCCGGAGATAGTTCTCGCATCTGTCTACATGGCGGCAGAAGACGAACCACCTCCCACGGAAATGAACAACCTCGTACGCTACTGCGAGAGTGGAGGGCTTGAGCTGGTCATATCAGCGGACTGCAATGGCCACCACAACCTATGGGGGATGGAAACCAACAATCACAGAAGTAACGATCTTGTTGAATACCTTATGACTACTAATCTAGACATACTTAACACAGGATCAAAACCAACTTTTGTCACTCGTAGGTGTAATACTATTATTGACATTACTTTAAGTACAGGACTGGCAGCTCAACACGTGTCCAACTGGCAGGTGTCGGATGAACTATCTTGCTCCGACCACAGGTGGATTCGGTATGACCTGACAGCAGACACCCACACACCTATACCTAGAAGAAATCCTAGACGCACCGACATAAAGGCGTATAAGGAACTTCTTGCAGGTAAAATACACAGCAACACAAACACTTACAGACCAAACAACACAGAAGAGCTAGAGGAACAGGTAAAGATGCTCACTAAAAACATAATTGACTGCTACGAAGACACATGCCCACTGTCGACACCACCAACTAGTGGAAAATGTAATAACAGTAGCTGGTGGGGTCCAGAGTTGGAACGAATAAGAACAAAAATGAGGAAACAACTAAACAGAGCCATGAATACAAAATCTGAAGAAGACTGGGACAAATATAAAACAACCAAATCAGAATACAAAAAGCGAATAAGATACAGAAGATCAGCCTCATGGAGGAACTTTAAATCACCAGGAATAGATGGGATATAAGAAGTAAGCGATTATGTTATATT
Organism: Pammene aurita; assembly: GCA_947086415.1. NCBI lineage: Eukaryota > Metazoa > Arthropoda > Insecta > Lepidoptera > Tortricidae > Pammene > Pammene aurita. The sequence goes on along the minus strand of OX352314.1, from coordinate 3,869,008 downwards.
GTTAGTAACAGTTCTCTTTTTTTTTATGTTTCGATATTTTATTGGCGTGTAGTTCACAATTAAATATGTAACATTAGTTGTACAAATTTATAAATGTTTACGTAGTAATATAGGAAACTTTAGGCCTAATTTGTGTCTATTTTCGTAATGACTGTTTTTGTATATGGCTGTTTGTTTTCTAAATAAATGAAAAAAAAAAAAAAATACCCAGCCTTCCTAAAATGGGGAGGAGACAAACTTATCGAACAACTATCTGGTATACTGAGTAGCTGCATCGCCTTCAGATACATCCCCCAGAAATGGAGAGAAGTAAAGGTGATATTTCTACCAAAACCAGGAAAAACTGATTACACAGATCCGAAATCATTCAGACCCATCAGCCTTACCTCCTTCATGCTAAAAATACTAGAAAGACTATGCGACAGAGAACTGAAGGACACGGCACTCAAAAACATAGGTATTCACCCAAACCAACATGCATACACACAAGGCAAATCGACAGATTCAGCACTGCATGCCGTTGTAAATAATATAGAAACTTCGCTAGCAAGGAAAAACTCCTGTCTGGGCACCTTCATTGATATAGAAGGAGCTTTCGACAAGACAAATTTTAGTAGCATTCAACAAGCTCTAAACAGACATAAAACCGAACCATTGATTACAGAATGGATAATGAACATGCTAAGAAAGAGAATCATCAGACTCTCGGAGAACCAAAATCACCAGGCGCTCGTCATGAGAGGATGCCCTCAAGGAGGTGTACTCTCGCCACTTTTATGGAACCTGGTAGTAAATGACCTGATAACAAAGCTAAACAACAATCTATTCCTGACAATAGGGTACGCAGATGATCTAGTAATAATGATCAATGGACCAGTGACAAGCACACTGTGCGACCTTACACAAACAGCACTGAAAATAGTAGAGAAATGGTGCAAGGAGAATGACCTATCGGTAAACCCAAAAAAGACTGACACAATTCTCTTTACTCATAAACGGAAATTGGGTACATACGAAATGCCAACCTTGTTTGGATCTAGACTAACACTTTCTAAAGAAGTAAAGTACCTAGGAATTACATTGGACGAAAAACTGAACTGGAATAAACACCTGGACAACAAACTAAACAAAGCGACAGTCGCCTTCTGGCAATGCCGGAGAATGGTGGGCTTCTTGCCCACCATTCTCCGTGGGGGTCTAGCCCCCCACATTATACTGTGGCTGTACAAAATGATAATAATGCCAATGATAAGCTACGGAGCTGTAGTATGGTGGCCCCGTACTCAACTAACTACCTCAATCAACAAATTACAGAAAATGCAAAGGCTAGCATGCATAGCAGCGACCGGCTGCATGAGAACAACTCCGACAGCGGCGCTGGAAATCATGCTAGGGCTTCTACCACTACACCTATATATACAAAAAGAAGCAGCCGCAACGGCTACTCGCCTAAAAAATCAAAACTTGTGGACCAAACATAAAACACCGCACACGAGGATATACGATAACATACTGTCGAAATTTCCAATGCTGGATGCGGTAATCGACAGAATACCCAAAAATACGATCTTCTGGAAAGAGTATGCCATATCACTAACAGAAGACTCAAAAGAAGCACTAAATCAAACAGAACTAAGAATCTTCACAGATGGATCAAAAACCAACGAAGGAACAGATTGTGGTGTCTTCTCGGAGGACCTGAATATTCACATCTCTAAACCACTCGGAGCACATAACACAGTATTCCAAGCAGAATGTGTGGGAATAATAGAAGCTTGCAATGCAGTGAAACGACGACAGCTAAAACACGAAAACATATGTATACTATCAGACAGCAAGTCAGTACTACAAGCGCTAGGTTGCGACAGAATTACATCTGGACTCATACACGAATGCCATCAAATCCTCTCAGAGGTATGCGAAGATGGCAATAAGGTGACACTGCAATGGATCAAGGGACACAGTAACTCGAGAGGGAACGATGCTGCGGATGAGCTAGCCCGTAAGGGCTCAGATACACCGGCATATGGACCCGAACCCATCGTACCCTTACCATATTCGCACATAAACAACCAACTTGACCACCACTACAAACAACTACATCAAATATACTGGAAAGAAATGGACACGTGTAGACAAACCAAAGAAATAGTAACTGAATACAATCACAAACTTACCAAAACACTTTTGAGGACAAGAAGACCCCAGCTACGCAAATTAGTGGGACTGATAACAGGACACAACACACTAAACAAACACCTCTTCACAATAGGTAGGACAGACAGCCCCATGTGCAGAGCATGCATGGAGGCGGACGAAACAACAAAACACATTCTGCTAGATTGCAAACAGGTAGAAGTATACAGAAATAAACACCTAGGGACCCCAGGCACCTTGCGCGAGGCGGCAGGCAACCTGAAAGCTCTGCTGGGCTTCGTTGAGGAGCTGGGGTGGTTGGAATAATAGTGCTACCCCCGTTTCACGCAAAATAGGCACACTGGATGTCGACTTGCGAAAAAAGGCCCAGGATAACTAACTAACTAACTAACTAACTAACTAGACTTTTGTCAGTGATAAGACTGACCGGTTATAAATTTCCGAGAGCCATATTTTCGGTAAATCTTGTTTTAGACTGTACTTCTACTAATATTCTAACTCAATGATAATTAATCACAGTTTTCATAGCGTGGAATCGCTAATTATTTCTATAGATACCATAGTCTGTTCTGTAAAGGTACTTGGCAGCCAGCGCTTATACATTTACTGCATTTACGCTTACGATGTTGAATCTGTACCGGCCCCCAAATGGTACCTTTTCCATATAATGCTACATATTTATTTTGTAGTTTTGAAATCCTATTGATTTTTCATGACATTTGTAATTTACATGACATCGCAATACTAACACTAATACTGCATGCGAGCTGATCTGATGATGCAGTCAGAAGGTTATGGAAACCCCAAGGAAATAATTTTAAACATAAAAGAACCGACTTCACTTAGCCTCCACCATTCCAGAAGCAAATGCTCGAACTGTTGTAAAAAGTAAAGGTTGCCTAAAATAGTTGAAGAGTGCCCTCGATTTCTCCAGGATCTCATCATCAGATCCTGACCTGATTACAATGGGACCAACTGTGAAGTATACTCTATCAAACAAAAAAGAATGTTCCAAATCGGTCCAGCTCTCATCGAATAATCGGTGAACATACATAAAATAATTTTAAACAAAAAAGAACCGACTTCACTTAGCATCCACCTTTCCAACAGCAAATTCTCGAGCTGCTGTAAAAAAATACTCTAATCATAGGTGTGCCTATAATAGTTGAAGAGTTCCCTCGATTTCTACAGGATCCCATCATCAGATCCTGACCTGGTTACAATGGGACCAACTGTGAAGTACTCCCTCAAACAAAACAAGAATTTTCCAAATCGGCCCAGCCGTCTTACAACATACATAAAAAAAAATAAAGATCCCGACGAATTAATAACCTCCTCCTTCGAAATCTTGAAGTCGGTTGAAAAAGCAAAAATCCCGATGAATTGAGAACCTCCTCTTTCAAAATCTTGAAGTCGGTTGAAAATGCAAAACCGATCAGTATATACGTCTCGAGATGCAATTGAAACACGTGCAAAGAACAGGAGGACAGGTGCAGTCAAAGAGGATACAGTGTGTTGACGGCGGAGGACCCTCTTGTCTCTTTAACCGTCAACACAAAGGACCTACTCCTTTTGCCTACTTTTTAAAGGATCGGCAACGCGCAAGTGATACCTCTGAAATTGCAGACATTTATAGGCTACGGTATTTGCTTATCATAGGGCAGGCCATATGCTAGTTTACTTTTATAAATTAAAATATACACACTTGTGCACCTTACTCCATTGTAATAAGGCCCCATTTTTGGCGTTGACCTTGATTATTTTTAAGGCAGAGAACCCTAAAAACAATCCTAGCACGTGCTAGGATAACCTTGACATTTACCACTCCAGCTGCAAGGAACAGGTGAATAAGAATATGAATATGTATTGATGCTTGTCCATTAAACATGCCTTTACTGCCCTAGTTAGCTATTTTTACAATACTCTCCTATAATTACACACAACGGTTCTGGCCAACTTTATCGTGTTAGTCGAAGTAATGGCGCGTATAGACGGAGAGCTGGCCACATCAGATATGACACAATAATGAGAGCAACGAAACCCATGTAGTTTGCTATACTATGCTTATTTCTAGATCCGGACATCTGGCAGCTGTAAAGTGGTGGAGGTCAAAGAATTCAAATAACTTGAAGAAAACAAATCCTAGAGTTCTGCGTTTAATGAAATATTATGGGAAATTATGTAATTAATTAGGTTATAACATATCCAGAAGGTTCTATTGGGGGAAAGTAGTGCCAAATGATGTAAAGTGCAATTTTTAGTTAGTCGCCTACTGTTTTTGTTTCCGCAATAATAGACAATGGTTTTTAATCTAATGTTAAAATATAGGCCCTGACCTCTATAAATTACACAACTTTGGCATTTTTTACCTATTTTGGTATTACTTTTTTCCAACTTAAAAACTTTGTTGGTCTGTCACTCTGACCTCCACCCATTAAAAGCTGCCAGATGCCCGGATCTAGCAATAAGGATGGTAAAGCAGTCTTACTAGACAGGTTTCATTGCTCTCATTATTGTGTCACATCTGACGTGGCCAGCTCTTAAACCAGTAGTTACGGTGTCCGAGAGGCAACCTTATTTGAGCACGGGAATTGTTGTGGAACCACCCTGTGCAACCCGAACTGACCCAACTTGGACTTTGTTTTTCATTCTCCCCCTCCTGAGTTTTTCTTCCAACTAACGAACTCATAACCGACCGGCCTGAGTAAATGGCAATTTGCATGCTCTTTCTTAATCACAAACAGACACTAGGAAATGAGGGAGGAGGGGTGAAAAATAAAGTCCAAGTTGGACCTGAAATAAGTTATTTAATATGCACAGTGTCAACCAGTAGATTGTACAGTCGCCTACACAGACGTCAAGTCATCCACAAAATGACGACGAGTGACCATCCCACCGCAGTGGGATAGCGACCAGACACAGGAGTAAAAGCAGAAATGCGGGCACTCTAACCCCTGCCCCCATTATAAGAGGAGCAGCGGACGACACCACCACCACCCTAGATTGTACAGTCGCCTACAATAATATCTCGCGCAATGAAGAATGCAAAATATCTGACACAATCTTATTTGTTGACCGACAATGCATGGCGTATTTCCATCTATTACTGCCCGATTACGCATATTCAATGGGAACAGATGGGTATGAATTCTATGAAATACCCTATTCCCATGTCCCCAACGGGCACAGATAGGAATACACCGTCACAATGTGTATAGTATGAATTTTTTAAGAAGTCGAAATTGTCGGTAGAACTCTTTAGTAAGATTCCGACAACTTAAAAAATTACAACTATATCATGTATAGAGAAGCGCTTATATCAGTGGAACTTACAAAGTTGCACCCATCACAGTAGAACACGGAAAGCGGAGTTAGATGTTATGGCCGAGTAATAAAACGTCCCGATGATCACGTGGTCCGGAAGGCCCTGGCGATTCCTTGCATCAGAAGAGGCAAAGCAAGGCCCAAAGCCACGTGGCTGGCTACTATAACCCGCGACTTGGAGCGAGCCCAACTAACAAATGCAACAACCCAGGACAGACCATCCTGGCGCCTTAGAACGAGGAGAGCCGACCCCAAATAATGGGAAGTGGCAAGGAAGAAGAAGAAGAAGAAGTATAGAGAAGTGCTTAGTATAGCGTGTCGGTAAAAAGTCCGAGTTTCAATCCAGAGGTTTCGTGTTCAAATCTCGGCTTGTACCCCTGAGGTTTTCGGAACTTATATATGAAATATAATTTTATATTTACCAATTGCTTTTCGGTGAAGGACATCTTGAGAAAACCTGATCTAATCCCAATAAGGCGTAGTTTTCCCTGTGGGTTAGATGGGAGTCGCTTTCGTAAAAACTAGTGAGCCGTGACTAAAGAGGAGGTAAAAGCTAGAAAGATGACGATAAAATAGGTGTATATGGATTTAAAACTAAGACTCCTACTTTATTTTAGTGATATAACAGTGCGTGTAATATAATAAACCAAATTATATATCGATCGTCATATAATTAATTAAAACATATTAACATATTATTCTTAATCACTATCACTATCATCATTAGATTCCTTGGTACCCTTATTATCTTTGGCCCTCAATTTCTTAATCAACTTTAAAACTTCAATCCTAAATGCAAATTTAGAATCCTCTGACAACCGTTTAACTGACGGCGTTATCGACTTGAAGAATGCTCTGTCTTCATCCTCTTCTTTCTGTATAAGATTGGAAAGGACAGATATAATATCTTCCTCATTTGTTTTAGTATTAGGACTTACGTCCACGTCTAATTTTGGTCGTTTGTTGCTTGGTTCTTCTTCGTTTAAATTGACGAATACTTTTTGTTCCCAAGATTCCGTTTCTTCTCCATTGTCTTGATCTTCCACTACGTATTCTTCAATTTCTTGTTGTTGTTTATTGAACTTCTCCAAATAGCTGGTGTTGATTTTTTCCAGATAGCTGTTAATTAAAATTATTTGAATTAAAAAAATGTGAAATGATCATCAAATAACATAGCACAATCTATAATATATTATATTTTATTTTAAATCTTGGGTAGGTAACAATACTTTTACAAATAAAAAAATCGTCTTTTTATGCAGCTTACTCGCGTAATTAGTACCTAGTAGATAATTTTAGAGCAAAATCTACATTAACGTGTTTGAAGGTTTTTTGTCTAAATATTTTATATATGTCAAAATATATCAGTGCAGGAAAAAAGGTCGCACTTTGTCTCCATATGGAGTTATTAGTACATATTTCCTAAAACTACAAAATATACGCTATCTACTAGTGAAAGAATGAAGTGACCATGTAAACCGACCCTTTCACTAAACTTATCCACAAATATGAATATTCAGACTAAACTATACTTTTTATTAATTTCTTTCAAATATAGCATTTCCTTTTTTGAGATAACTAGTGGTGAATCAAGAAATATTAGGAATTATTAACTTGCTGAATCAAATGAGATAGTTTTGTCATTCTGTGTATGGATCAATTCGATAAGCGACATCCAGCGGTACAGGGTATAAAAATGTATAAGCCAGACATATGGCAGAGACTAAGAAAGGGAAGAAGCCATCCAAAAGTGGATTATAAAAGTACTATCACGATGAAGATGACGATGATGATGGATCCTTAAGTCAACAATGGTGAAGGTTAAGCCTTACCAGTCATCCAAGAACTTTAGCAGCTCCGCGTGTATGTAGGGTCGGACTCGGCGCCCGAGATAGTCCGGCTTCAGCGACTTGACGTAGGAATCTCTGATGTTGTACCATTTTTTCGTTATTGCAGCACCTAAGAATCAAAATAAAATATATTCGATGCACAGAACGGAAAGAAACTTGATGTGATCGTGACAGCTAGTGCTGTCAACACCGCTGCCTTCTAGGCATCCATCATTTAGGAACATGAAAGAAGAATGCAAAGAGAAGTGACTTTTTTAATTGTTTAGGTAGGTATTCGATTTATCGACCTACGCTGCTACCCTATTGGATTCTTCCATTTGTGCATAACGATGTGACAAAGAAGAAGGTATTTTATTATATTTATCTACTAGCCTTTTCCCACGGCTTCGCCCGCGTATAAGTACTCAAAAAGTATGCGATACCCATGTTGATTTTCAGACTTTGTGACCACATTTCCCCCTTTTAGGGGTTGAATTTTCAAAAAACCTGAAACACGTATTAATTCATTTATCGTTAGGAATACTCCTGTGAAGCTTAGAATAAAATAGTCTAACTAATCTTGTTTCGCCATATAAACTTTGAACCCCTATTTCATCCCCTTAGGGGGTGAATTTTGAAAAATCCTTTCTTAGTGCACCTCTAGACCCCATAAGAAACCTACGTGCCAAATTTGGAATCTCTAGAACCAGCGGTTTGGGCTGTGCGTTGATATGTCAGTCAGTCAGTCAGTCAGTCAGTCAGTCAGTTTCTTCTTTTATATATATAGATGTAGCGTACTTTTTTTTTGCTTTACGAACAGGGCCATGGCTTCTGTAATAAAAGGAATATCAAGGAGACGCATATGAAGGAATAGAAGGGATAGACGTTGAAGTACACACTGGACCACATTAGAGACACAGATAAGCATCCTCTTGGTGTAGGGACAAGCGATTTGGAGAATATTAACTAGTAGTTATGTTCCTTAGCCATGTGTAGCCACACATATACATCAAACAAAATATAACAATATGTTACCTATGTCATGTCTAGTGGCACCATTCCCGTCCTTATAATTCGGGTCAACCTGTTCAAATATCTGCGCCCAGGCTCTGTCTCTCGCCAGCCTGTCCTTGTAGTCTGTCGCCTGTCGGTCCCACAGGCAAGGGCTAGCCTGTACCATCTGTATTAGCTTCTTTGTGGTCTTGTACGTAAAGGCTACAGCGGGGTCGTGTTCTGGAACAAAACGAAGTCCATTCGCATCTGCTTTTTTTACTTATACTTACGTTTGGCCACAGTTATGGACCAGTCGCGACACGGGTCGACTGTATCAGCCTCGCGGCCTGAAGGGCCACGGGGCTGCAGTTCCCATCTTCTGTGAATGCCGAAAACATTTGCAATAGTCTTAAGTACCATATGCTATCATGGCGCTTGAGTCTTTTGCCAATTTCCAGCATTTTGAACATTGTGCAAAAAACGAAACAACTTAAAAATCTACGTAATTATAAGAATTTGCTCAAAAAATTTCACGAGAATCATTTGAGAAATCATCATCATTTTCATTTTCTTTTGGGATGATTAATTTCTTGGATTATACTTCGTTATTTATGACGTGATAAATATAATATATTTAGAGGAGAACAGCTGGATAGACGGCGGACGGATATACGAGAACATATTTGGCCAAGCTGAAACGGAGACCTGCGTTATTGTTCGGTCAATAACATTATAAGGGTGTAGTTGTCACACTAGGTTATTTAATATAAATGTAAGTGCACCAGTCATGCGCTAAGTCATGCATCAAGCGATTGGACTAACAATACTAAATCTAGTTTAATGAAATGCAGACTGCAAATTTAGACGATAAATAATTGATACTTACTTAGGTGTAATTTTGATTCAATAATAATTTTTATCTACACTCATACTGTAAGTACTCTAAAATGCGTTCAAAAACCGTAGACAATGACAATCATTACAACAAACGATTTAACTATGATAAGTTTCTTATCTGCGGCAGTAACGTAATTTTAACGTTGCATGCTCAAATATTGTTAAGCAATGAGTTTCAAATTTGGAACATCGAATTTGATAACATAATGTTACCGCCATGGCCAACTCGATTGGTCCCGCGCGAGCGCCGGCACAATCGAGTTGGCCATGACGGTACAATGGTGGTCATTCTATGGTTTCCGAACACTTAATTTAATATATATAATATGAGTGTAGATAAAGCAGTGTATGCAACTGTACGTAATTAGGCCTTATTACGTAACAGTTACATAAACTACTAATTCATACCAGACATTGTTGATCCTACCAAACCGCGGTAAAAAGAGATTTTCAATTAGTTAAAGCAATGGTGCGTAGTTACAGTGTCCGAGAGGTAACCAGATGGCTCGCGGTATTTAAGCTCCCTACATGTTGTGGAACTACCCTGTGCAACCCAAACTGACCCACGTAGGACTTTGTTTTTTTCCGACTTCTAACTCTGACGGATCGATTACCGACCAGCCGGTGTAAATGGCAAGTTGCATGCTCGTTCACCACATAAACATACTGGAAATTGAGGGGGGGAGGAACGTGAGTCAGTTCGAGTTACACAGGGTGGTTCCACATCTCGTTGGAAGCTTAAATACCGCGACTCATCCGGTTGCCTCGCGGACACTGAAACTACGCGTCATTGCTCTGAAATATAAGCATAAAAGCGTATTAATAAATAGCTTAATTTGTGTCCTATTTCTGAGTAAAAAGCCTGTCGCTTCCACCACTCAAAATAAATAAATAAATAAGTATTATGGGACAATCTTACACAAATTAACCTAGTCCCACAGTAAGCTCAATAAGGCTTGTGTTGTATAATAAGGCGACGATATATATAATAGATAGATATAGATAAATACTTAAATACATAGAAAACATCCAGAACCCAGGAACAACTATCCGTGATGTACACACAAATAAATGCCCTGACCAGGATTCGAAACCGGGACATCCTGCTTCATAGGCAGGGTCACTACCGACTAGGCTAGGAGGCCGTTAAAATCAATTAATAAAATAGATTGATAATGAAAAAAGTTGAAAAAAAAATTTTCTCTTTCTTTACTGAGCTGCATTGCTTTAATACAAAGATTTGATAAATGTGAACCGGAATCGTTGATTTTTATTCCATTGCGTCGGTTTGGCGCTGGTAGCCTGGCAGTAAGACGTCCGACTTCCATTCCGGAGATTTCGGGTTCAATATTGTTTATTGTTTATTTAACTTATCACTGATACACTGCGAAACTACATAGATATCTACTATTACTATTAGTTAATCAATATTATCATACTAACACACTTATCCATCAGCTCGCAAAATCTCAAACACTCATGACACACATGACACCCCAAGTAGCAAAATTTGGCACTATAAAAGTCCTGAGAACATTTTAGAACGTGCTAATTAGTGTTCATGATTAGCACTATAATGGTGTCGTAAACCTTTACCTAACCCCAAATAGGCCCTAGTTTTATCACTGATTTATTCTATAAACATTACATAAAGGCTCTCACTGTGATAAATCAGCTCTATAATTGAAATGTCTGCAATGTTTATGTCACAATTAGGAACTATTAAAGTAACCAAAACATGTTTATAGTGCTAATTTGCGCCGTAAACGATTCCAGTGATCTTTTTTATCACCAAAAGCCTCGTGTTGTGTGCTGTCGTCGTCGTGAGGTTATTTCACAAGAAATTAAACAAATATATTTGTAAGTCATTCGCCATGTCCCTTTAGTTCCTTAAAGTGACATATAAAGGTACATACTAAAAAACATTCGTGAACCGTAATTCTGCCGGTACTTGCACTTGCGAAAATAATTGTATTGACAAAATCATTATGCTGATTTCAAATTTGACAATGCGCCTTCATAATTTAACTGTTTTAATTAAATTTTAATTAATAAAATTAGGACATGTCCCGACTGTGGCTGCTATAGTACACATGGGCTCCAGTCATGCTGCTAATGTGCTATCACTTTCAGAAAATGGCAGCCATATTTTAATGGATTTGGGTAGCCCTATAGCGATGTTGAGGGAGCATTTAAAAAGCTAAAACGTTATGTAATGGTCGTGCAAAGTCCTTTTATAGTGCAGATTGATCCTGTAATAGTGTTTGCGATACTGCTACAATACTAGTACTATAAAAGTTAATTCGACGCATTATTAGTGCATAATAGTTACATAAAAGTGTCAGTAAAGTGTCTATAGTATTAAATAGTACTATAATCGCTTTTTGCAAATCTATTACAGTGCAACACTTTAAAGATTCTTTTTTATGGTCCTTTAAGCGTTCTAAGAGCTAACTTATAGAACTAAATTGCTCTTTAATTTATAGAACCAAAACGCTCTATTAAAAACCTTTATAGTACAAGCAGTCACAATGGTTACCATTATAGGCCTACTATATCACTGATTGGTGATAAAAGGCCTTAGTTATAGAAGCTTTTGTTACTTGGGACACATATATGTCCAACCACGGCTCTTGCCACCACTGAGTTTTCGAAACATAATTTAAAAAACCGGCCAAGTGCGAGCCGGACTCGCGTACGGAGGTTTCCGTACCATTGTCTATAGAAACAGCAAAAAAATCATGCCTGTTGTATGGGAGCCCCCTTCAATATTTATTTTATTCTGTTTTTAGTATTTGTTATAACGGCAACAGAAATACATCACCTGTGAAAATTTCAACTGTCTAACTTTGACGGTTCATGAGATATAGCGGTAGTACTATTAGTTATTCTGTGATACTTATAGCCTGGTGACAGATAAAAACGGCAAAAAAAATATGTCTGTTTTATGGGAGCCCACTTATAGTAGTTTATGAAACTGTTACGTAATAAGGGTCCTTAAAATACGAGTGTGATTTTATGAAACGAACCGCAGGCGAGTTTCATAATAAGATCACACGAGTGTTTAAGGCCTAATTACGTACAGTTGCATACACTGCTTTATCTACACTCATATTATATATCCTAAATGAAGTGTTCGGAAACCATAGAATGACCGCCATTGCACCGCCATGGCAAACTCGATTATGCCGGCGGTCGGGCGGGCGCGTGCCGTTGGTCGGGAAGGAGGACAGGATTTACATTATGTTATCAAATTCGATGGTCGGAATTTGAAACTCATAACGTATCAACATATGAGCATGTAAAGTTAAAATTACGTTACTGCCACAGATAAAAAGCTTATCATAGTAACATCGGTTGTGGTAATGCTAGCCATTGCCTACCGTTTTTGAACACGTTTTAGAGGACTTACAATGTGAGTGTAGATAAAATATTATTTTTATACTCTTTTTAGTATTTGTTGTTATAGCAGCAACAGAAATACATCATCTGTGAAAATATCAACTGTCTAACTATCACGGTTCATGAGATACAGCCTGGTGACAGACGGACAGCGGAGTCTTAGTAATAGGGTCCCGTTTTTACCCTTTGGCTATGGAACCCTAAAAATGCATATTAATTTCATGCTTTCTAGTACTTAGGTAAGTAAATAGGTTACTTACAACAAAATAAGGAAGTTTATCAATTCAATTCAATTATTTATTTCAGACAAATTACAGCCCATATTTGTTAGTAATATGTACAATACAATTAATCTTATATGCTATTGTTAGTAAGGACACAATAAATTAGAAATTAAAATTACATATAAACTAATAATACTTGGCACAAGGAAGACTGCACATTCCAAACACTACCGTTGCACGTGCAACAGCATCCAGTGGTGCTGGAACGGGCAGTCTAGCCTCTCGGCCAGCACACGTAGCAGACCGTTGGAGCTACCGCGCAACCGCCGCATCAGTGATGCAGTACGCTTACGCAAAATGGCATGAAAGCCATCGGCACGAGCCTCCGCGAACATGCCTGATGCACTGCAGTAGCGCGGCAGACCCAACAGTATCCTAAATGCGTTATTGTATTGTACTCTCAACGCATTGAGAGTACTCTGCGTGTATCTTACCCACAGGCTGCACGTGTAGAAGCTCTGGCAGTAGGCCTTAAACAACGTTACCTTGACCTCTTTTGTACACCGTGCAAACCTGCGGGCAAGCATATTAAAACGCACAGCCATGGAGCGTCTCTCCCGTTCCGGCAGATCTGTCTCACGACGCACTTTGTGCCACAAGACGTCATACGAGACCATATCGAAAGCCTTCGTTAGATCCAGGAAACACGCATAGACCGGTGTCTTCCTATCCGTATAGTACCGAACGGCGCGCTTGAGGCACAACACAGCGGTTTCCCCTTATCGATAAATAGTTTTCGCGTATCACGAAATTGCTATATGTCACTAGCTGTCAGTAAAACAAGTCGAATTTGTCTCCTATCTGTTGCTATGTTAATAATCTCGTGTACAAGACTCGTGTTGTATTTGGCATAGCATGCACGTTATCATTTCATTCATGCCAATAAAATCTTTAGACATTTGATTTTAAACCTTATACTTTACACTATAGAGCCGTGTTTTACCTTTCATTATGAAATACAGTTTACATTGCTATCGCGTAGCTGTAGGTACCTGTACCTACGTACATGATGTTAATACTTACTTTAAGAGGTACGATCAAGTCTGAAAATATGGATACTTAAATTTAAAGTAATAGACGGAGAGCTGGCCACGTCAGATATGACACAATCATGAGAGCGCCGAAATGCCTCATGTTAGTTTTCTTTACTATGCTTATTTCTAGATCCGGACATCTGGCAGCTGTAAAGTGGTGGAGGTCGAAGAATGCAAACCACTTTAAGAATACAGATCCTAGAGTTCTGGTTTTGATGCAGTATTGTGAGAAATTATATAAATAATTAGATTATATCATTGCCAAAACTGATGGTGGAAAGTAGTCCAAAACGACGTATAGGTAAAGTAATTCACAGTTTATCGCCTACTGTTCCTGTTTCCGAAATAATTCGCAGTGTTTTTTGTTAAAATATAGACCCTGCCCTTTATACCTGAGATAACTTCGGCAGTTTTTACCTATTTTGGTATTACTATTTTCCAATTCAAAAACTTTGCTAGTCTGTCACTCTGGCAATAAGGATAGTATAGCAATCTACCAGACGGGTTTTGTTGCTCTCATTATAGTGTCATATCTGACGTGGCCAGCTCTTAGTCCATAACCAACTTTACGTCTTGGTAAGATATAGAGTCCTGGCTACATTCAGGACCAGGGGCCGTATTCTAACTTTAAAACACGTTTAGATACGATCCAACTTCAATACAACTCCAATGCATTAACAACGCAATACAGCTACGGCATAAACATCTGAATCAGAAATATAGAATCTGCTTGAGAATATTCCAACGCAACTCCAATACAACTTCAATATTGGTTGATTGTTTGTTGTGTGTTGGAGTTATGTTTGAGATAGGTTATGTTCTTAATGTATTGTGTTTTAAAATTAGAATCCGGAACCAGAAAGTTCAATTCACATAAAGTTGAAATCAGAATATATACCTAGGTACATATTTTTGTTACATTATCTAAATGTACCTATCCATATTTTCAGACGTGACTGTATCTATAGCTACCTACTTAGTCAATCCTGAAGCTATATCAATTTGAATATTCAATTAATAATTAAAGCACCTACTCTCAAACGACAAACATTACTACGATGTGTCAAGTCTTTTAAAATGCCATCTAAATATCAATCTTAACGCGTGGTAATAACGTGTTAAATAACTTACATATCGTTTCTGGACTATTTGATGTTAGCATAAAATGCTAAATTATTGCATACAATTTTCAACCTTACCGGCTCTTACCTAGCGTCCAAAATTGCAACAACTTTGTATCATTGTACGTTATTATGAAACTCTATCTTTTATATAAACCTAATATTAGACGCTACTATGCAATTATCATTAAATTAACATTCACAACAACATTACAAATTATCACGAACAGATTACAAATGACCTTCAAATTCCTACACTCGATGACAAAAAAAGCGAGTCGCTTTTATATGGAAACGTATTAACTAAGCGACTCGTTTTAAATGTCCTCGAGTTCCTATATTTCAAAGAGAAACAACATACCACTCATCGTGAACCGATCTTGGCCGTATCCGATTCCAAAATGGCTGCCGTACTTACAAAAACACTTTTAAACTCAACATTAATCACTTTTAACTATTAAAAAGTACGTTGTAAACATGTTTTGCTAATATAATCTTGGTTTTAAATCGTTTTGGCATGTAAACAAAACGTAACGTTGCGTCGGTCGCCGGTAAGGCACTAGCCGGCCGCCGGGCCGGGCGCGGGACGGCAACGCCGCACGTCGCACAGCGCACGGTCTGGCAGCGGCGCGTGTAATTGTAGATTCATGCGCTGCGTTTTGATTCTGCTGAATTTGTAGTATTTGCTAATTATAATTATAAATTATGTTTGTAATTCTAATTATTAACTAAATGAAAATAAAATAACTGTTCAAAAATAGGTGATACTCAACGACAAAACCATAATAGCATAATCAATAATAACATTACGGTAGGTACCAATGAAAGACAATACATTTGACAAAGATTACGTCAACTTCGTTATCTTGAATATTACTTCTTAAAGTGCAAGGTTATTTTATGCTATTTATATTAAAAAGGTTGAGGTTTTATATTTTACACTTTATTAATTATATTATCTTATTTTAATTGATATCTAAATAAAATAAATAAAAATAAATAAATATTATAGGACAATCGTACACAAATCGACCTAGGCCCACAGTAAGCTCAATAAGGCTTGTGTTATGGGTACTAGACGACGATATATATAATAGATAAATATGGATAAATACTTAAATACATAGAAAACATCCATAACTCAGGAACAAATATCTGTGATAAACACACCAACAAATGCCCTGACCAGGATTCGAACCCGGGACCTCCTGCTTCGTAGGCAGGGTCACTACCGACTGGGCTAGGAGGCCGTAAATTTAAATACTTATACTTACTCTTAAAACCAGGGGCCTATTCCTCGAAAGGTGTTATACTAATATCATTAGTTAACGAACTGCCAAATCGTATGGGTTTCCTTTCCATGAATAAACTAGTTTTAAGTATTTTTCTGTATATTTTTTGTAGTTCACAGTGCCTTGGTTTTATTACTGTAATGCTGTGAACTTATTTGAATAATAAAATAAAAAAATGACAACACACTATAATAATAGTATACCTACTGTTTGAGAAATAGGCCCCAGGTTATTATTATTTATAACATTTTTAAGGTTCCGTAGCCAACATGGCAACAACGGAGTTTCGTCGTGCCCATCTGTCCGTCCATCTGTATGTCACAGGCATTTTATTCGGAAACTATGAGATGACATAAGGTGTATTTTGTATGCAGCTGCTTACGTTTATGGCAAAATTTCTGAATTAAAATATTTTTTGGGAAGGCACTCCAACATGTAACTAATTATCAAAAAGATTTGATGAATATTTTCAGAAGTAATAACCCCGAAAGTATAAAAATAGGCAGATACTATCTTTTATAATTCATTTTTCGATAGAATGTACGGATCCCTCCATTATGCGTGGTCCGACACGCAGTAGGCCGGTTTTTTATAAAAGTAAAATGCAAAAAAAAACGTACAGACAACTAAATTCGGTTACAACTACGTCTAAAACATACGAAAACAATAAAAATATTACTAAAAGCTAAATGATTAAGTATACGCCTTCTGTACCTATAACTAACTAACCCTTGATCCAACCATAACTACGTAGAGAAATTCTATCAGTATTATTCGAGACTCTTGGCTATGAAACGGAGACAACTAACTCTACAATAATCGCCGAATTAACTTGAATCAATCGCCTCATAGTATTGTGTTTCTGCCAGAGAGAGAGCTCAAAGACTAATACAAATAATTTATTGTACGAAAGTCAGTATTAATAATGATATTATTTTACATGTAGTGCGTCACTATCAGCCAGTGTTTGGCGTACAATTTGTTGTTTCTATTGCATGTCATTGAATATCTAGTTAATAATGTTTATACTCATGTCAACAGTGAGTGTAATGTAGGCGGATGTCAAAAAATAAATAAATAATAATATAATTCTTAAATTAATATAAGTCATAATAATAATAAGTCAATGTCATGCTATAGAAATAATTTAAAACTAAAAAATAAGAAAATTAAATATTACACATGCAGAAAAAATCGAGAAATGTCAATTGTGGAATAAGTAGGTATACATTAATACAGAGTACTGGGTACGTTTTCAAAGAGTTTATTAATATTATAATACATCTTATGTAAGCACCATTCATACAATTTATGTTTAAATTCAGGGAAGTGAACAGTCTTCTGTTAAATGATTGAAAATCTTTATCTGTCGATAAAGATTACTAGAAGAATTATACAGTACACTTTTTTTAAAGAAAGCTGTGTTACAATCCACAAACAGGGTCAACTTGTCCCTTTAGCACAGCTCTGGAGTTGCAGCCATCCATAGCATACGGTAACTGTTTACCATCATGCGGGCGTATGCTTGTTTGGATAATCCCATAAGATAAGATAAAGGTAAGATATCATTATTTCAATATAAAAAACATTATAAATTTGCCGTAAGTCTAACCATAACGTATTGATATAGTGATTGATCGTCAGAGATTACAGATATGTAGTTCTCATGCAATAGAGAAGATGCAGCTATAATATTTACCATTACTTTGCGATCAAAATGTTGGAGAAACATAAAATAATACCTATTGAAACGTTTTTACTTTAGTTTATACTAATTTCAAATAATAATTACGACTTGAAGTAATGTGAAACGGAACGTGTTTTAATCCACCAATCAGCGTCTGGTGACGTCACTCCTGACAACTAATGGGGTTGGCAACTGTCTATGGGATTTGGCTTAAAGGGCTAGAGCATCCAGGACAAAAAATAAAAAATAAAACAATCAAATATGCGAGTGATACACATGAGTGACGTGACAGGAACTGGAGATCCGTTTAGGCGCGAAAATTTAAATTGTCAGTTTGTAACAGAAATTTTTGAGTATAAATTATAGTATTTTAATTTTTTAATACACTCGTGGTCGTTATTATACGTGCGATTCTTTCAAATGAAAGCATAAATGAAAATATTGCATCTTGCCTATTTCATACATTTATATGTTCATATTCTTATATAATTTGCAAGTTACCTACTCCTAAGGTCAGTTTCTACACAATGAAGAATTCGGTTTCGTCAAACATATTATACATAAAACTCAATTATAACATAACATATTTATGTTATGTTATAATTGAGTGCAATAAAGAGTATTTACTCTTTATTGCACACATCAAAACAAAATAAAGACACACATAAAATACAAGTTACAAACAGAATAATCAGAGGTAAAACAATTTGCGGTCTTATCGCTAAAAAGCGATCTCTTCCAGACAACCAGATTATTGTGGTTACATAATTATTTATCATTAATATTGATTTCAAATTCAGAATAGTCATTAGCTAGATACTCTATAATACTGTTCAAATTACATTACATTGGCTGTTTATTTGGTTTTGATGCAAATGTGAATAATAATTTATGTGTAGAATTTCTTTGAATTATTTGCCTGTATATTTGCGCTTGAAATTGCAACAATGGTAACTTGCGTTACCATTTGCCGTAATTTGCCAGTTTACTACCGCTATTAAAAAACATTAAAATCTTTTTATCTTGATAATTTTGTATGAAATGTGTGTCTTATATTATATTCTCCTACATGAGGCCACATTCACGCACAAGCGATTATAGCCTACTAAACGTAAATGTACAGGCAACATGCTAAATAGCAGCAGTAGGTCTGAAAGAGCCGTCCAACTGACGCTCAGGAATTCCGGTGCAGACGATAGTTCTAGCTACGGACAGGTCTTAGAGTACGAGAGCATCTAACGAAGCGTGCAGCGTGCAGCTTCCAGCGGATTTGAGCTGCGATTGCTGAAGCTGCTTCCATACGTTTGGATTTTTTTGTCATGGATGCGTTAGCTTTCTGTTAAGTTAGCTTTCTTTTTCTCCATATACCTTATCATCTTTGGACCCGGGGTATGTCCTTAAACTACGTCCGGACCTGGGTATGTCCTTAAACTACGCCAAAAAGAGAGGTATGGGCACTGCGAATGGCATCTCGCTAAGTGTGGTAGGGCACGTTCAGCGAATGTCATCGCTCAAATCTGGAGCAGAGCCCGACTGGGGAAGTACCTCCATCTTACAGAAAACCACAGCCTAATAGCACTAGACCCTACTCATAGTGTTGTGTTCCTGCTGGTGAGTAAGGTTGCCAAAGAGCTCAAAGAGGACCCAGTGTGTTGACGATGAGGGACCTTCTTGTTCCTTTAGTCGTCAACACAGTGAATCCTCCTTTTTGTAAAGGGTCGGCAACGCGCATGTGACTCCTTTGGAGTTGCAGGCGTCCATAGGTTACGGTAGCTGCTTACCACCAGGCGGGCCGTATGCTTGTTTGCCACCGTCGTGGTATAAAAAAAAAAAAAAAAAATCATCATATCATATCATTAATTTTCATAATAGGATTTTACAATCACTTTATGCCATCAAGCTTTAACATAAAAACTAAAAAATAAAAAAACAAATTGTAACAAAATAAACATAATATAATTCTTTAGTAGTAAAGAGGAAAGAACTCCAAGGGTTGACTTCCTCTAGATATTCTGATGTCTTATAATATCCCTTTTTTTACAGCTTATCTTTAATCACTGATTTAAATTTTAGAAACAGTGATTAAAGATAAGCTGAATGAACACTGAATAGCCTTATTAAAAGTAGTCAAGTAGCTAAAAATAAGGCAAGCTGGATGGGAATCTAGTTCTATGGACGTGACTAAAGACTGTATTGACAAATATAAGGACAACTGCAACAAGCCGTCATTCTTGTTTTATTTGCTTTAAAAACATAAATTATTTATTATGTTGTAGATGATATGATGCTAAATCAATTACTAGAATTATTTTTTCGGATCACTTTTGATTTCATAAACTGAGAGGCCATACACAGGAACAACGAAAAATACTCTTGGACAAATACATACGAGAAAACGGTATGTCCATGAGAAAGATCGCTAAAATCGTGAGGGTGTGTGTTTCTGCGATTTAAATTGCATTAAAAAGTTTGGGTAAGACTTCTCTTTTAACGACAAGTCGAAAAATCGTCGAAAAACTGGCTCGAATAATCGCAATATCGACTCAAAGATACATCGAAAAATCAAAAACTCACTCAGTGCTTCAATAAGATTTGTGGAAAAAAGTAGAGAACTTCTGTAGGAATGGTTCAAAGGGCCAAGAATCGCAACGACTGGGTAGCCCTCGGAAGCAACGGAAGCCAAACCAACTCCAAAATAGGCTGCAAAAGTTAAACACCGTCTTCGAAATTTATATGACACAGTTTTACTTAAAAATGAACAGTGCATAATTCTAAGCGACGAAAACCCCTTCAAACTGGATTTTTTGTTCTACCGGGCCTGTAGTACTCTACTATTCGCAAAGGAGAACACCTAAATGAGAACAAAACGTCAATTTTTTCCGAAAAATTTGGATCTAAGACAATGTGTGGTAGGTAATATGCGAATGCAGTATGAAATCTACGGCGTTCGTCACTACTTCCACGATGACTACCAATCTTTACATAAAGAAGTGTGGACAAAATGAATTTTGTCACTGATTAGACGCCACAGGGGCTCTACTTTATTTTGACCCGATTTGGTAGTTGCCACTGTGCCCCCTGCATACATCCCATCGAGGACGTGATGGGCAATCATGAAGAGAAAACTACGGCAAAGCTTCACGGAAGCGGATTCCGTAAAAAAATAAAAAAAAACTTGGCTCAAGCGTCGAAACTGGTCACAGTAAACGTTGTCCGAATCTGATGAGAAACGTCCGAAGCAAACGACGAAAAGTCGCCCGAAAGCAAAGGTTACAGGTGTCTTAGTCAACACTAAAACGTTTAAAAAGGCCTTCCAACCAAATGCCCAAAACATACTTACGCAAAATAATAAACTTTTAAAAAGTTATTACACATTTCACTTGTCCTTATAATTGTCAATACACTCTTTATACTCTATGTCTTTAGGTATTTAAATAAAAGTAAACAAACAATTTTTACATTTTCGGGTAGTTATAACTTTTATTGGTTAACCAATCAAATACAAAACTGCCTGGATCTGTCACTTAACGACCTGGCTTTAACCAATATTATTTGATCGTGTAATTTTTTCATCTACCCTCAACTGGCTTAAGGAGCCATTTGTGGGTAGATCTTATTTACTTTTATTTAAATACCTAAAGATACAGAGTATAGTGACTGATCCTGTAGGCCTAGCACATGAGGATATTGACAGTATCTCGCGGTCGAGATAGACATCTGTCACTGTCTAACTGTATTCATCAGAAAGTGACAGATGTCTATCTCGACCGCGAGATACTGTCGCTATACTCATGTGCTATGCCTACTGGAGTCCACTCAAGCAATCTAGAGCCGACCATACATGTAAGGCAACATGCTTTATTTTAATTAAACAATACGTAAATTGTATGTCTCTGTCATTGTATGTGTCTTCTTATATAACTACGCATTATTGTGTATCTTTAAGATAAAATATTACTGTATTACTGTTTTGAAAAATAAGTCCCGCCGAGTTTCTTGCCGGTCATAATACTTCTCGGGTCAGGTTTGGGTCAGGTGTAGGATTAGAACCGGTGGTAGTTTTTTTTTCTGACGTTCATAAGTGCATTGTAATGTGCCTATTGAAGAATAAATATCTTGTATCTTTTTATCTTTTACGTTTGCATCTGTTTGATATGGACGCTCAGCTGGACGCGCCGCCAATGCTAAATTCAAGTGTGAATCTATAGAAAAGATGTCAATAGCAGCCTAGTATGTCTGAAAGAGCCGTCGGACTCTGGAATGTTGTTTGTTTAACTTCAAACATTGAATTCATATTATCCAGAAAATTACTTTTTTTGTATATGTTGTCTGTTTTATGCTTCTCCTTGCACCTAATAATCATTTTTAATTTCATTTCATTCGCTAGGCTCTCGTCGGCAAATAGGGTCGTATTAGGACCCCTTTTTCTCATGAGTTCAACAATATTTCAAACTAGGGGTATTCTAACTTTAAACCTCGTTAAGACATGATCCAACTTTAACACAACCTGCAAAGCATTAAATACGCAACTATCAACGCCTAAGATACTTCTGAATCAGAATTTGCTTGGAAATTATTCCGATGTAACTCTAAATTGGTTGATTATTTGTTGTGTATTGGAGATAGTTGTGTTTTTAATGTATTGTTTGCGTAATTTAAAATTAGTTTAAACACTCCTCCTCCTGACCACAGCCTTACCGCGCCTGTCACTTGTCAAGCGAAAATATGAAGCGTTTAGGGTTGAACATGAACAATGCACATTCGTAATTACACGGCTTAGCGAGATTTGGCTTTGCGCGCCCCTAGCAGAACCTACCAAAGGTTGGTAGCGTGAACGATGCAGAATTAAAGTGGACCAGTGTAACAAAGAGCTATAGTAGAGCCATTTTTCACATATTTTCCTTTAAGGGCCTCCTAGCCCAGTCGGCAGTAACCCTGCCTATGAAGCAGGAGGTCCCGGGTTCAAATCCTGATAAGGGCATTTATTTGTGTTTATCAAGAATATTTGTTCCTGAGTTATGGGTGTTTTTTATGTATATAATATACTAGCCTTTTTCCGCGGCTTCGCCCGCGTACTATAAGTACTCAAAAAGGATACGATACCCATGTTGATTTTCAGACTTTGTGACCATTTGACCCCTTTTAGAAGTTGAATTTTCAAAAAACCTGAAACACGTGTTATCTCATTTATCGCTAGGAATACTCCTGTGAAGTTTCGAATAAAATAGTGTAACAAATCTTGATTCGCCATACAAACTTTGGACCCCATTTTACCCCCTTAGGGGATGAATTTTGAAAAATCCTTTCTTAGTTCATCCCTTGACATTATTAGGAACCTTCGTGCCAAATTTGGAATCTCTAGAACCAGCGGTTTGGGCTGTGCGTTGATATGTCAGTCAGTCAGTCAGTCAGTCAGTCAGTCAGTCAATCAGTCAGTCAGTCAGTCAGTCAGTCAGTCAGTTTCTTCTTTTATAAATTTAGATTTATCTATACACGGTGCTCGTGAGGAACCCAAATAATTTTGCCAGCGTATTCCTCATCATAATTGGCGACTAAAATGTCGTATGAACGTTTCTGGAATTCGCCTAATTTCAGAGTTACTACTAATTCAATAAAAAAACATTTTATATTGTTACTCAGTGCAAAACGCTGTTTTGATGGCGATTTCACCCTTTATGGGGTCTAGTCTAGACATTCTTATTGACAGATATCAAAGTGCCAGGAATACTTTACGTAAACTATTTTTTACGACAAAAATATACTAATTGATTTTAATCGATAGTTTTACCAATAACATTTGTGTTTTTATGTTTAAAAGCATTTAAAAAAGTCGAAAAAACAGAAAAAAAAATATTTTTCTTGGCGCAATGACCTAAAATTATTTAACATTTATTACTCGTTATGACCTCAGGAATTAATGGTTAAAATCTCTTGCAATGCTCACGAGCACCGTGTATATAAGTACGTATATCGTCGCCTAGTACCCACAGTACAAGCTTTGCTTAGCTTGGGACTAGGTTGATTTGTGTAAGATTGTCCCTCAAATATTTATATATTTATTTTTATTTATGTGACAAAAAACCGGGCAAGAACATGTCGGGGGAGTCACGACGTGCTCAATGTGGGGTTCCATAGTTGTCGGCCCGTCACAAGGCGCTCACTCAAAAGTTCGCGTTTTTTAGGATATGTATTTTACGGCACTTACGTCCTTTTACTATAAGGTTACACATTTTTGCGATGACTCAAACGTCTCAACCGATTTTATTTAGTATAGTTTTCATTGAAAGTACTTATTGCTCCTCACTTTCATGAATTCATACTAATATTATAAATGGGAAAGTGTATGTGTGTGTTTGTTTGTTTTTCCGTCTTTCACGGCAAAAGGGGGCGATGAATTGACGTGATTTTTTAAGTGGAGATAGTTGAAGGGATGGAGAGTGACATAGCCTACTTTCTTTCTCTTTCTAAACCCCCACTTCCCTAAAATGGGGGGTGGAAGTTTGTATGGAGCATTCCGGGGGGCAATCAGGAAAGGGGAACCGTGTTACCTCGAATTTAACGCGAGCGAAGCCGCGGGCAAAAGCTAGTTTTTCCATATTTTTATTTAGGGAGCCATTATTTTCGAAACTATTTACTTTATTTAAAAAATAATTGAAATGACCCGTATTCTTTTTTAAAGACCTTTCTAACGACATCCTACAGGACAGGGTTGAAGCGAAAAAAATTTCCCTACTTCAATTTCATCGCAATGATTATAATGGACACATTGATACCAAATTTCAGTTTTCTAGTACTAAGGATCACTGTGCTAAGCTGCAGATGGACGGACGGACAGACGAACATGGCGAAACTATAAGGGTTCCTAGTTGACTACGGAACCACAAAAACTGGAAGAAACCAACGCAGAAACGGCTTAATTGGGATAAAATATGTTTAAGAACCATAGATGTCTATAGTTTGCCCATTTTTTTACCCGTACTATGGCTGAATTGATAAATTCAGCTGAGAATCAGCTCCAGTTTGTAATGTCCCTTAGACATGCACAAAGTGATATTAGAAGCCAGTTTTCCCTTTAAACCATATCTTGGTAAGTCAAGTAAAAACGAAATAAATGAAAATTGAAATGAAATGAAATTCCTCAGGGCATTATCTGTCTCAATCGGTCAAGCAGAATAAATACAGCATCATTCGATCATGGACCTAGAAAATATACAGACAGATGTACTTCTGTGAAGATCATCAAATGTGGCCATATTATAATATATAATATAATATTAATAGATGTCCTGGCGCGATTGCCAAGTCATTCTATATATTATAAAAATGTAGACATTAATATTCACAATGACATGTTGTTAGTAAACTCACACCGGCTAGGTTTTACATTAGATCTTACATTAGATACTTTTTGCAGCAGGAGAATTGCGTTGCGAGACTGACAATTTGGTACAGTATGTAATGTTTTTGATGGGATCTCTTTCCTTTTTGTAGGCACCTAACCTATACTTTTTAATTATGAAGCGTAAAAAAAGCTAAAATTTTAGCAACAGAAAAAATTACTTTATTATCGCATATATTTATATAGAACTAGCTTTTGCCCGCGGCTTCGCTCGCGTTAAATTCGGGGTAACACGGTTCCCCTTTGCCCTCCGTAATGCTCCATACAAACATCCACCCCCCATTTTAGGGAAGTGGGGGGTTAGAAAGAGACAAAAAGTAGCCTATGTCACTCTCCGTCCCTTCAACTATCTCCACTTAAAAAATCACGTCAATTCGTCGCCCCGTTTTGCCGTGAAAGACGGACAAACAAACAAACACACACACTTTCCCATTTATAATATTAGTATAGATTAGTGTAGTTTACAATGTTAACTGTGCGGTTTGTAAAACTAGACAACCCGACTGATATTGCAGTATGTTTTCATTCTCAGAGGCTTTATAGCATAAACCCTAGAAGTGTTCAAAATTTGTAGCTTGTGGGACTGCTAGAAGTACCTTAGATATATGATGATCGTAATCAGTGAGTCAGTGACAAAATTAAGGAATATTGACTTGCAATAATTCTTAGAGTATATGATATTGGGAATATATCTTCCTTGTGTTATGGCCTCTTCGTGACAGAAATTTCAGCCTTCTAGCTTCGTCGACAACATAATTAGGGGGGGGGGGGTCGTAAAGATTAAATCCCTGCCCAAGAGATGGCGCCACAATCACGCACACAGCGAATAGTGGCCTAGGAGTCAAATTGGTTGCCGGTATACACACTAACATGTCGAATTGTAAGTACGAGAAAATCCGCTCATGATGGGACCACAGTTTTGTCTTCTCTGGTGTATATCCGTATATTTTCTAGGTCCATGTTCAAGCGAAGTAAATATAGCAATCTTTCGATCATTAATTTTGCTTCGCATTCCTATCTTCGACACGCGCCGACTGTCCCTTTCTTTCATATTAAGTTGTTTTATTACTTTATCTACACTCATACTGTAAGTACTCTAAAATGCGTTCAAAAACCGTAGACAATGACAAGCATTACAACAAACGATTTAACTATGATAAGTTTCTTATCTGCGGCAGTAACGTAATTTTAACTATGCATGCTCAAATATTGTTAAGCAATGAGTTTCAAATTTGGAACATCGAATTTGATAACATAATGTTACCGCCATGGCCAACTCGATTGGTCCCGCGCGAGCGCCGACACAATCGAGTAGGCCATGACGGTACAATGGCGGTCATTCTATGGTTTCCGAACAATTAATTTAATATATATAATATGAGTGTAGATAAAGCAGTGTATGCAACTGTACGTAATTAGGCCTTAAAACACTCGTGTGATCTTATTATGAAATTCGCCTGCGGCTCATTTCATAAAACCACACTCATGTTTTAAGGACCCTTATTACGTAACAGTTACATAAACTACTATTATCAGTTTTATTATCACGCTATGTCAAAATACTTGCAAGTGCTTGAAAAATTTTCAGTGGACTCTGTTACCTAGGTAATAAGGGTGACAGGTGGTAACTAGAGCTAGCTAGTCGATATGTCAATTTATGTACTGTAGTATACTGTCGTTTTGTGTCACTTTTAAAAGTATAAAGATATATATAAGAGTGAGCGGGACAATGCATTTGAATCGATGATAGTGATGATTGAACGAGGCTAAGGAATGCAGTGCTTAAAGATATTGCAATGTTTATTTAAGGTAAATGTAATGTAAGTAATCGATAAATAAAATACATATTGACGGGCAAGCTTACACAAATTAATCTAGTCCCACATGAAGCTACTTAAATATACAAGTAGGTACATAGAAAACGGATATAAAGCTGCGTTTCCGTTCAAAATAATTTTGGTTAATGGAATCCAATGATATCTTCTAGAATTTTTAACATTTTTTTTGGATCTCCGGTTCAAAAGTTACAGGGGGACACAATTTTTTTGACTTTCGATTTGATTATTTCTGAAAATATTCACAAAATATTTTTTTTTTCGAACAAACCTCAATGTTATTTTTAAAGACCTATCGATACATGTGCAAAAACAGCAAGATATTACTTAAATACATTAATAAAATGTATTTAAGCAATATCTTGTCTCTTAAGCAATATGCAAAAGTTTTTAAAAAACCCTCGAGTTATCTACTGTTGTATAAATCGCTGGTTAGACCGCATCTAGAATATGGTACAATGATCTGGAACCCGTTATATAAAAAGTATTCAAATGCAATAGAAATGGTTCAAAAGTTCTTACGGGGACTGCATAGACGCATGACAGGGAAACGCTTGTCGTACATTAAACTGTTACACCATTATATCTTCTTTAGAGACGAGACGTAAATGCTGTGACGCAATTACTTTGTACAATATATGCAGAGGTCATTTTAATAGTATGAAGCTCCTGCAGCAAATCCGGTTCAGGGTCCCTGCTCGAGTTACCTCGCGCACTAAGACTGTCTTTTCGGTCCGTACCGCTTCCACCAACGCTGGTTTGCGCGCCCCCTTACATCGTATTTGTAACACCTATAATAAAGAATTTACCTCTATCGATATATTTAATGTTAAAAGGCCTAAATTTCGGGATCAAATACTTAATATTCTTAAGAGCCAACCCTGTGACTGCTTATATTGTGTCGTCATTGTCACTAGTGCTTAGTAGGTGTTGTTATACTTATTAATTGTATATTTCTTCAAATGCTCATGTTCAAATGCTTAAAGCTACTGTTACACATGCTGATTACTAGCACGAAAGCATGCTACTATTGAGCAATTGCTACTTAGTAGCATGTGTGTCTAAACATTGCTAATAATGAGCATGCTCATTTTGAGTTTGC
The DNA here is from genome assembly GCA_947086415.1 of Pammene aurita. Classification (NCBI taxonomy): domain Eukaryota; kingdom Metazoa; phylum Arthropoda; class Insecta; order Lepidoptera; family Tortricidae; genus Pammene; species Pammene aurita. The sequence goes on along the minus strand of OX352314.1, from coordinate 3,840,652 downwards.
TCAAAAATCAACGGTCGTGCGATTTTTGGTCATGCTACCTGCAGCGCGGGTGGAGGGGGGCGTGCTTTTAGCGCATGTGAACAGGTTTGCTTATTGAGCATGCTAGTACCGATCAGTCGTTCGCAAGTGCGGGTAGGTTCACAAATTCACGCAAAATGTTTCGCTGGGGCGACGAGAAAAAGCTCAAATTTGTAAATTTATATAGAAATAATGAGTGCTTGTGGAATCCCCGCATACCGCAGTATAAAAATATGTTCTTAGAACTAATGCGTACCAAGACTTATTAACAAACATGGAGGATCCGTCCTTGACTATGAAAATCATGAAAACCAAAATTAAGAATTTAAGGTCACAGTACCACACAGAATTAAAAAAAGTCGATAATTCAAAGCGATCCGGTTCTGGTGCCGCTACTGTATACAAACCATCCGTGGCATGGTTTCATGAAAGCAAGAGAGCACGCTATAAAATGGCATGTGTGTGTGGAGTGTTTGCTTTGAGCATGCTTATTCAGGAGCATACTTAAAACTAGCATGCCTATTGCTAGCAAATGTAAACTGCCCATAAGCATGCTCGTATTGAGCATACTCAGTAGCACGCTTTTTATCATGCTATTTTAGAGCATGTGTAACAGTACCTTATACTTGCCGGTTACTTGCCTAGTTAAGTCCGTGTATGTAACTGTATGTTTTTAGTGAGAACGCCTAAGGAAGATGTGTTTATCTCTATTTTTTTACTATTGAATGTAATTCTTATTGTCGCATGCTTCTGTTGTTTCTCCAATAAAGAAAAAAATAAAAAATAAAATAAAAGTGTAATAACAGAGTATCGATTGTATACGTATGGTATATGGTATAAAAGTTTTTCGAAAGCGTAGCTTTTGGTAGCGTTTTTTGTAAGTAATTTGATTTATACTTAATTATTTAAATCAATCTATTCCCAATTCTAAAAATAACTTTTTGATATTTGGTAATAACTTAACTTTACTTTGGTAAATATTTTATGTTAAAATTGATTAAGATAGGTAAGTCTTATAGTTTCCGAGTAAAATGGCTGTGAAACACAGACGGACGGACAGACGAACATGACGAAACTAAAAGGGTTTCGTGTTTGCCATTTTGGCTACGGAACCCTAAAAATCGCCGTCATGAAAATGGTACCTATACCAAAATATTGACGCTATTTATGTTTAATCTTGTTTAAAATAGAATCATAATCTTCAAAGGACTCGTGTATTTTGATACCACGCAAAACACGCTTAAATCTAAGAATACCGCAAACATGTATACATATACACGTATTTAATATTACTTAACATATGAGTTATATGCTTCGGGGATTGCGTTATGTGATGTAACGCAATCCGGGAAGCATATTCGTAAGTTATGGCCTATATTACTTTGATTCATTTATTACTTTATCGAAGCCATATTGTCATTCCGTATTGTGACTCTTTTGGTTATAATGCTATCTATATATAGATAAATTATAACATCTATAGATACTCGTAGATGTTTATGAGTAATAATTTTAAACAAAACCGGCCAAGTGCGTGTCGGACCACGCATAGGAGGGTTTCGTACCTCCAATGGAATAAGAACCAAACTAATACCAAAAGGTCGTATCTGATGCCTATGGAAGAAGTTTTTTGGAGATAACTCAAAAATGGCTGAACCGATAATGTTCAAAACAATTTTCGTAGAAAGTATATGATAATGCTCATATCCTCAATTTTTTTCATATTTTTTGGACTTACGGTTCAAAAGTTACAGGGCGGGGGGACACAATTTCGATCGATGTGTCACATGTTGATATTTGGTTAAAAAATGTTTTTGAAATTTAGTTACAAGTATGGAGCGCCCCCCTAAAAATTTTTTTTTTTCAAATTTAACTACATAACTAAGTAGCTGCATACAAAATACACCTTATGTGCACATTTTGTTCAGATACGTCGTATAGTTTCCGAGTAAAATGGCTGTGACATACGGACGGACAGACAGACAGACATGACGAATCCATAAGGGTTCAGTTTTTTGCCATTTAGCTACGGAACCCTAAAAAAGGACCGAATTCACTTAGCTCCCACATTTCAAAAAGCAAATGCTCGAGCTGTTGTAAAAATACTCCAATCACTATATGTGTGCCTATAACTGTTGAAGAGATCCCTCGTTTTCTACAGGATCGTATCATCACATCCTGGCCTGATGATAATAGGACCAACTGTGAAGTATAAACACTTTCAAACAATAAAATAATTTTTCAAATCAGTCCAGCCGGCTTTGAATAGTCGGTGAACATAAAAAAAATGCAATAACAAAGATCCCGACGGATTGAGAACCTCCTCCTTCGAAATCTTGAAGTCGGTTGAAAATTGAAAAGTAGCTGAATATAATATATGTTTCGTTATAGAACCCGTGAAGCAGGGACTGCATATCGGAAATATACTGGTACCGTTTTAAAACAATATAACGTCATACCGTTTGTTTCGGTATGATTTCGGTAGCGGAACCGATATTTTTCTGTATCTAAATAAAACGGTGCCGTTATTTTTTCGATACCTCAACCGTTTTCATAAAAGTATAGATTGAGGTTCAAGTATGTATCATTATATTTCAACCGGTATAGTTCTACCTTTATAACATAAAGGTATCGAAATTCTATAGCGCTACCGTATTGCTTATACCGTAACGAAAACAGTCCCTGTCGTGAAGAATGGTAAAATGAGTATGAAATAAACGGTCGAGGTTGAACGAGGTCGTCTAGTGATACGAGGAAGGTAATAAGTACCTGTTTCGGTAAGATTAATTTCATATAAGGAAAACAGGAAATTCAACTTATAACTTAGATATACTTCTACAGCGGATGCTATTACGTACACCTACAATTATTATGCTTATACCACCACTGTAAAATAGCAATAAAGATAAAAATATATATGATACATATCTTGTACCAGTTGCATTCGAAATGCGAAGTGTTATCAAACAAAATGTGTATTCCCGGTATGGTTTCATGTTTGTGTATGTCTGAAATGGCCATACTCGAGTGGTTGAGAGTTTTGTAGAGTGACCACATCGTACTTTTTCTTGCGGATATGTTTCGTACAAATCACTTACTAATGTAGTATCATTATGATCGACTACACGTGAGACTCGATCTCGTATCATAATATATGAGACTATAATTTTGTTTGAACATTGATACAAAAAAAACATACAAAAAAATGAATTTCCGACGCGCCGAAAAACGTTAAGCAAGCCGGAGTTCATTTCGCTCTTTTTCCATACGCTCTATACATTCTATTCAATTAGGAAAGCTGGTGGAAATTGAGTTTTACGGACGCTCCGCCTCTACTACCTACCTAAAGTCAGGAAAACAGTGGGGAAGGTGTAGCGAATATTATCTACTTATTACCTTCGATATATTACACGATAAACAATAGCATAAGTTTTTGAAGGACTTTTACGGTTCTTTTGCGTACTTACACTACTTACCTGACAATAATGCAATTCGAACTTTAGGATTCGAGAGAAAATAAACAGTTAAATAATATGTCCTGTGTTTAGAGTATACGTATGGTCACCCGAGTACAAAGCAAACTTATGAGGAAGATGGAAAAATAACGCACTTTATGGAGTTGCACCGTACATGCCAAGCTTGAAGTAGAATTCAAATGCCGTAGTAAAAAGATGATTTCTCAAACAAGCAATGAAACTTACGGTAGTTTTGTTCCTAATAATGTGCTTGGAAGCTCAGCAACTCGAGAGAACGTCATACAAAGTTTTCAGGCCTAGGCACGTAAAGTGATCGTCTTTCGTTTCAATGTCACGCGTTATTCATACAGCGTCAAAAATGGTAGAAGAGATAGAATTCATATACCATACCTACTCCATTGGGAAAATGAGGATTGCCGGTCAGTACCGGTAATCCTCATTTTTCCAGCCTCTGCTGTAATGTTACATACCTACTCGTATGTTGGTAAGTACATTACTTTAGTTAATACCGAGACACGGCTTTACGAAGAAATCAAGAGCTTGTCAAGATATTTTTGAATCCGCACCCGCTAATTTGTTAATAGTAGGTAGTATTGAGTATTTGTGACATTTTTTAGGAAAAGGTATCATTTGCGGCCGGCGCTTACGCTTTTATTGGTCGAATATAACATGGAATCTGTACAACGTACGAAGTAAGCACATAATAGATAATAGTATTTCATACAGAATGGCCACGCTCCGCCCCGCCCCAATCTTAATTACTCACGGCGGCCGATTGGTAGGGAACTAGTAGGCTAATCCGTCAGGTTGGCAGCGCATCGATAAAAAGCAAAATGTCGTTGTATTGTCAAACGTCATTGTGACAGCCGAAACAGCGCCCTAAGATGCACGCACACATTGAAGCGTGTACAGGTGTGCCGTGCACACAAAGGCGCTCAAACGACTTTTGTAGTATGACGTGTCCGCCCTGTGACGTAAAGCGTCTTCCACCAAATGATACCTTTTTCTAAAAAGTGTCACATTTATCCTCTCTTGAATTTGTCATCAGTATACCTGTACTTTTTATTTAATATACATCTACCTGCTTTAATTAACCGAAAATATCGAATTCGCGACACATAATCGTGTCACGAAGTACGAAAACAGGAAAAAGGAAAAAATAAGGGAAAACAGCCTCATCCGTGAATTTGTATTTTGCAATTGCACCGGTACCTTGGGGTTTCTGACGCATTACGTTTTTAATTAAACGTGGGTAGTGTAGGGCGGCGATTTGTACCAGTATTTAAGAGTTATGACGCGTTTCTACCAGTAAATAATTTTAAACAAAAAAGAACCGACTTTCACCTTTCCAAAAGCAAATGCTCGAGCTGCAGTAAAAAAATCTTCAAATTAAAATAGGTGTGCCTATAATAGTTGAAGAGTTTCCTCGATTTCTCCAGGATCCCATCATCAGATCCTGACCTGGTTACAATGGGATCAACTGTTAAGTGAAAAACTCTATGAAACAAAAAAATAATTTTCCAAATCGGTCCAGCCGTCTTCGAATAATCGATGAAAATACATCAAAAAAATAGCAAAAACAAAGATCCCGACGAATTGATCCCCCTCCTTCAAAATCTTGAAGTCGGTTGATAAAGGAAAGTTCTTAGTGAAGTTATAGTAAAAAATATGAGAAATGTGGGCAAAATAAAATGGTAATGACGCATGATATAATTGTAATACAAACAAAACTCTAAGTAGATGTAGGTGTTTTCAAATCATATTAGTAGTCACGAATTTTGTGAAATTGGAATCGCTTAATAAGCTTACTTTTTTACAGCTTTCTAGGAACAATAGTTACTGGTGTACGCCGCGGATAGGCAAAGTGAAACATATGGTCTGTGGTGAAACCAATTATAAAACGAATTACCTATTCGAGACTAATGTTTAAGTTGCATTTAAAACTTGTACTAGTAGTATTTGAAATACTGATACTGGTACGTAGCCCATTAGATTTTTATAATACCAATAAACAGCTAAAATTAATAGGTTTATAACTTCGAACAAATCAAACGTTATCGTATCTAGTTGGGAGTGTATAATCAAATTACTATGAAAGGATGAATACAAGCTTTTATGAAATGCTTCAATTATGAAGCATGTGAAGCATTTCATAAAAGCTTGTACCGGTAACTTAAAAATACATATACCGGTACGTATCCCATCATTATCTCATAGCAATATTAACCGCGAATATTTTGCGTTTATAATTTCGAACAAATCCAACGTTCTTGGATGGAGTCGGGGTGGTCTCAAATTAATTATGTCGCCGTGTAACGCTTGCCACTTGGCAGGGACTGTTTGAATTCGAAGTTGGCAGAGATTTTACTATTATTTAATCCGGGCACCGGAGACGGGGCGATGTACGAGTGGAAATAATGATGAGCAAATTTGTTGGTTAAATTCAAGAAGACTTTTATTTTATTTTATATTTTATTTGGGTCATCAACAGCAATATAAAACTTAAATAACAGAGGAAAAGCTAATAATAGATGACCACAAAAATATAACAAGTGGAAATAATAAGTGGATACCATGAGAAAACGAAAGATTGAACTTTTTAAACAACATATAAAACTAGCTTATCTGTATGGGACTGCACTTTGATGTGTGTTAATTGTTTGGAAAAATATTTTTTGTTTGAAAGTGTATACTTCACAGTTGGTTCCATTGTAACCAGGTCAGGATCTGATGATAGGATCCTGGAGAAATCGAGGGAACTCTTCAAATATTATAGGCACACCTATAGTGAATTAAATATTTTTTACAGTAGCTCGGGCATTTCCTTTTGAAAACGTGGAGTCTAAGTAAAGTCGGTTCTTTTTTGTTTAAAATTATTTTAAAGATTTTTAAAATTGATAAGGAGAAGTCAATTGAAAAACCGGCCAAGAGCGTGTCGGGCCACGCTCAGTGTAGGGTTCCGTAGTTTTCCGTCCGTCACAGTAAGTGTCCCCACTTAAGAGTTAAAATAACACCGCCATGTTAGGTAGGATATGATATGAGCGTTCCACATACAGCGACATCTATCGGCAAATTAAGTAAACTATTGCGCGCGAGCTTAAAGTACGGAAGATGATTTTTATGGGATAATTCTTTAATGCGTGAACCGAATTTTACCGTTTTTACTTTGTTTGAAAGCACGTCATTTCATTGTGATTTTGTAGAAATTACAGGTACAATAAACACCTGCTTATACGGTTAAATTACAAACTTAATTCAGAAATTAGTTTGTATTTTTTTTTCAAAAACTATTTAACCTATCAAGTTCAAAATACTGAAAATAGATGTCATATACTTCAGAAAAAGTGACCAAACCCTCCGGTGTCCGAGGCCAGATCTGGCCTCGGACACCGGAGGGTTTGGTCACTTTTTCTGAAGTATATGACATCTATTTTCAGTTTATATATAGTAGTGTAACTACTTAAAAATTGCAAATCAAAAAATATTGAACAAAATAATTTGATTTGCTTCAAGATTCAAGTTCAAAATAATTTTTCTATAAAAGTTTTTATAAAGTTCTACTTTTGTGATTTTTTTCATATTTTTAAAACTTATGGTTCAAAAGTTAGAGGGGGGGACACATTTTTTTTATTTCTGGAGCGATTATTTCCGAAAATATTTACATTATCAAAAAATGATTGTAGTAAACTCCTATTCATTTTTAAATACCTATCCAACAATATATCACACATTAGGGTTGAAATGAAAAAAAAAATCACTCCCCACTTTACGTATGGGGGAGGTACCCTAATAAAACATTTTTTTCACTTTTTATTTTACCACTTTGTCGGCGTGATTGATATACATATTAGTACCAAATTTCAGCTTTCTTGTGCTAACGGTCACTGAGATTATCCGCGGACGGACGGACGGACGGACGGACGGGCAGACATGGCGAAACTATAAGGGTTCCTAGTTGACTACGGAACCCTAAAAAGATTGCTCAAGAATAGCTCGTCGCAACTTGCCCCCGTATATTCCAACGCAAACTCCTAAGGAGAGAGCTATCCCGTGTTAGCTTCCACAAAATTTACTGTGACGTACAAGCGAGCTTTATTGTTTGCTCTTATTTATCTGGCTGCGATATGGTTAATTCGATCCAACGGATGCCGGAAAATTTTAAACAAAAGTTTAGAGACGAGTATTTTTAGGTATTTACAAAAAGTAATACAAGGGGCCGTGTTCTATCTTTAAAACACGTATAAACACAGCAGTTATAGTGGCCAGGGACAACGAGCCCCATCCAAAAATTATTATTTTTTCGCTTCTAAAAAATATTTATCCTACTTTTTTCTCAATCACAATATGAAAACAATTATGCCCTTAAACGGATTACCAGTATTTTTGTTACATCCTGTATATATTTCTTAGGTAGGCATACAGTTATTTAGGCTTCCCTTTATCTTGCAGAATATCGATTGTCCGAAATACACTTCGCATAGCAGTTTTCGCAGATACATTTTTAACCGAATGATACTTTTGCATAATTGTATAATTAGCATAACTGTCATGTCGCATAACAATCATTTGGCAGAATTTCGAATAGCAGAATACTAATATCGTCGATATTCATTTCGCAGAATTTCATGTAGCATAAATTATATTCCACCGAATTTGTTGTGGCATATTATATATTGCAGACTTTAATTTTGCCGAAATTGTTACCGCATAATACTTATGTCGCAGACTGTAATTTTGCACAATGTAATGTAACAGAATAGAAGTTCCGCCGAATTTGTTATGGCATAATTGTATGATAGCATAGAACTGCTGCCAGAAGTGTCGGTTAGGTTAGGTTAGAACTGCGACCCCTACAAAATAAGAACTGCTGCCAGAACTGTAGGTTAGGTTAGGTTAGAACTGCAACCCCTACACAAAAGGAACTGCTGCCAAAACTTGTTAGGTTAGAGCTGCGACCCCTTCACAAAAACAACAGCTGCCGGAATTGTAGGTTAGGTTAGAACTGCGACCTCTACAAAATAAGAACTGCTGCCAGAACTGTAGGTTAGGTTAGGTTAGAACTGCAACCCCTACACAAAAGGAACTGCTGCCAAAACTTGTTAGGTTAGAGCTGCGACCCCTTCACAAAAACAACAGCTGCCGGAATTGTAGGTTAGGTTAGAACTGCGACCTCTACAAAATAAGAACTGCTGCCAGAACTGTGGGTTAGGTTAGGTTAGAACTGCGACTCCTACAAAATAAGAACTGCTGCCAGAACAGTAGGTTAGGTAAGGTTAGAACTGCGACCCCTACACAAAAGGAACTGCTGCTAGAACTGTAGGTTAGGTAAGGTTAGAACTGCGACCCCTAAAATTAAATTATTATTCTCATCAACATTCTGCCTAAGTATTATTCTGCCTAAGAAAGTTGTGCGATGTAACAGTATGCCTAAAAACATTATGCGAAATAACAGTATGCCGAGTAAATAGTATGCGACACAATTGTCGGCTAAACCATTATTTGAATATAGGATTATTATTCGAATTAACGTTATGCCATTGCCTTATTCTGTTTAATAAAATTCTGGGAAATAACAGTATGCCAACAAATTTATGCAAAAAGTAATTCTGCGAAATGATGATTCTGCCAAGGGCTGCTATGCGAAGATACAATGTGTTTTTTTTCTGCAACACATTAGTAACCCATTTTTTTATTATGTCGGTGGATTTTTAGATAACGCACAGTACCATCACGAAAGGGGATTGTTGAACCACTTTCTATTCTTCCGAATTTAACCGTATAATGCATGACCAATGGCAACATCGAACAATGGCAAGTGTCTTAATATTACCGTATGGTGACTTACAACAAAACGATGCATGTGTAACTAAAGCCTGAACAGAAATATATGATCATGCGCCATGTTGCAGAATTTCATTGGAACTGATTTCTTACACTGGCGATAATAATAATGACAGGATGATATGCATGTGTGAGTGCATGTGATAGGCTATCACTGTCATTGTGGCGGTTTACTTAAATAATAATAAAGTGCTGAATACTAAATAATAAACGACAAAAATCCCAAAACTATTCACAATCAAGAGCGAAACATTGTAAATAAATAGTGTATACAATAAACTGATGTAAATAATACGCTCGGGGCATGAAACAACTTTGCAGTGAAACATTTTCAAATTGACATCAGAGCGGACAGGTAAACAAATCAAGATGTACCATACCATCGAGAATAATATACCTCGGCCACACTATGCCCCTCGCGCTGCTCCTCGCGTTGCCGCGATGTTGCCCTCTCCGGCCACACACTGCCCTACTCGCGCGATTATGACATGCGGCCCTTTGACTCGCGCCAAAAAACCGACAAAATGGGGAGCGGTGGGCATGACGAGGAGCATGACGAGCGGCATGACGAGTAGCGCGGCCACACTATGTCTCTGCCTACTTCCCATGCCGCTCGTCGAGTGTGTGGCCGAGGTACGAGTAATACGCTCTATAACTATACTGAACTGTTGCCATATAAATGAAAATAATAGCGCCCTCTTGACAATGATCGTATATTTCTGGTCAGGCTTTAATAGACTCATTCATTAACACCATCGAACTCGGTTCTTGAACTTAGCCGATCCCGAAAAAGGAGGTTGTAAATTTTGTTAGTACCACACTTGTTCTCCAAGCTAAGTCCACTTTGAAAGGTTCTAATTGAATAAACTGCCATTTTTGGAGGGTAACCGTTGAAGAATGTCAAAAGTGTGAAAATTATTGTCAACTTCCGTTGTATGCTTAAGAGTTTTAGGAAATCTTTTTTTAAATAAAGTGTTTGTATTTTTATCTACACTCATATTGTAAGTTCTCTAAAACGTGTTCGAAAACGGTAGGCAATGGCTAGCATTACCACGACCGATTTTACTATGATAAGCTTTTTATCCGTGGCAGTAACGTAATTTTAACTTTTCATGCTCAATTATTGATGTGATATGAGTTTTGATAACATAATGTACACCTGCACCCTCCCGCGCCTCCCCGACACAATCGAGTTGGCCATGGCGGTGCAATGGCGGCCATTCTATGGTTTCCAAATACGGCATTTTGGATAAATAATATGAGTGTAGATAAAGCAGTGTATGCAACTGTACGTAATTAGGCCTTAAAACACTCGTGTGATCTTATTATGAAACTCACCTGCGGCTCGTTTCATAAAACCACACTCATATTTTAAGGACCCTTATTACGTAACAGTTACATAAACTACTATTGTATTGTTTTGCGCCGATGATGATATACAAGTACCTACACACACATAAAACAAAAGTTACCTATTCTATAATCCAAAGTTAACTGGATTAATTTGTAATATCCTAATTGAATGGCCTAATTTCTGGTTGAGACTAGAATTACGAGTATGTAACTCAAAACTGCTCCGAAACGAACTTAGTTTTGGACATTAGTGACATAACTAAGATAAAAAATAGGGATGATGACACATGTTGAATTTTGTAATTATATTTTTGTTGAATAGATGCACTATGATCAATGTATCTAACAAGGTAAAATTTAAAAAATCTATTTAAATAGTTTAAAGATATAAATAAGGCTTCAAAATTGCAAAATAATACGATATTTTTAAAATACGAATTTAAAAAAAAAAATGACATCGTTCGATTTCTTACATATTCCTGTAAAATAAATTGTATTGCAACCATATACATACATAAACGGAATATTTGACTGTCAAAATAGCAATTTCATAATGTTACCAACATACTTTAAACAAGACGAGTATGCAACCGTGACGTCACTTTTGCATATCATTTTGTAAGGAGCGTTTTGAAAAAGAAGTGTCAGATTTTGAATCTCATTTCTGAATTTGGTGTTGCTTTAACGAAATTACCACCTCTATATAGAAATTTGATCCTCACAACAAAACGAATCGATTGATACCATACATGAAAAAAAATCATCATACCTATTGTCGTCAATTGTATAGGTAAGCGTTCCTAAGTCTAATTTATTTTTAACTAGCTTTTGCCCGCGGCTTCGCTCGCGTTCAATTCGGGGTAACAAACCATACAAACTTCCACCCCCCATTTTAGGGAAGTGGGGGGTTAGAAAGAGACAAAAAGTAGCCTATGTCACTCTCCATCCCTTCAACTATCTCCACTTAAAAAATCACGTCAATTCGTCGCCCCGTTTTGCCGTGAAAGACGGACAAACAAACACACAGGTACACTTTCCCATTTATAATATTAGTATATTAATATGGATATGGATTACTTATATTCTTGTACTACCTACCAATAAAGTTGATATGCAACTTTTTTTTTGTAAGTATATTATGTTTTCATAATTCTGATCCCGAATGAAATATTATCCGGATATATTGTTTCGTAAAGATTTATCTCACTAGCACATAGGCGAATAATTATTAGTGTGAGCGAGAATACACTCACAGCAATAACTGATTAGGTAAAATGATTAGGTAACGGCCTCCTAGCCCAGTCGGTAGTGACCCTGCCTACGAAGCAGGAGGTCCCGGGTTCGAATCCTGGTCAGGGCATTTGTTTGTGTGTTTATCACAGATATTTGTTCCTGAGTTATGGATGTTTTCTATGTATTTAAGTATTTATCAATATTTATCTATTATATATCGTCGTCTAGTACCCATAACATAAGCCTTATTGAGCTGTGGACCTAAGTCGATTTGTGTAAGATTGTCCTATAACATTTAAAAAAAAAATGTAATGTACAAAGTTCAAATGCTAGCATGATTTCAAGAAAACATGTTTTATTTCTATAAACATTTAGTAGGTACCTAGAACAGAGCACCGTAATGTTAAAACTAGGTTAGAAAACTTTACACATAATGTCTTAACAGTCAATCGAAAACGCATTAAATTTTACATCTTATAGCCCTTGGAATAAAGTAAAAATTCAACCTCATTTCTATTGTACATACGGCGTACATGCGTAGCGGGGATAACGTGTACATACAAATTAACCAAAGCAGTAGAGACGAGCCACAAAGCTTTGGAATGCTTTGTGCACACACTTTGATAGGGGTGTACCGTCGCGTGCAATATCGTGAACAAAGTGCGTAGTTTATTTTTTCTATTTGGCTAGGTTACCACGATACAGGCTTAGCCTTAGGGCCATGTTCTAACTTTAAAACACGGTAAGACACTGTGCCGTATTCTAATTTTAAAATATAAAAACAATACATTAACAACACAAAGTATTTATCACAAACATAACTCCAACACAACAAATAATGAACTAATATTGAAGTTGTATCATTTTTATCAGCGAATCAACCCAGAAGACATTCAGATTAGTTATGAAGGTAATATAATTGAAATAGTGGAAGTTACTAAATTCTTAGGTTTAACCGTTGATAGTCAACTTACATGGAAATATCACATTAATGACATTTGTATACAATTAAGTAAAGCAGCATTTGCCCTATATAAGCTTTCTAAAATATTAAGTAAGGACTCTTTACTTGTAGCCTACCATGGTCTTGTCGCCTCAAAACTAAGAAATGGAATTATCTTTTGGGGAAACTCAACTGATAGGAATGCAGCATTTATGGTACAAAGGAGGTATGTATAAGAAATATGTGCGGCTTAAAAATGAGGGACTGTTGCATTTCATATTTTAGATCTTTAAATATACTGACCTTACCCAGCCTATATATTTTAGAAGCGGCTATTTTTTTTAAATGTAATCCCAATCTCTACAATAAAATTGCTGACACACGAAGACTCCCTGTGCGACCTCAATATGAAAATTTACTGCGCAACAAAGAGTGTCATACAGCCCTAGTACGGAAAAGTATATTGGGAATGGCACCACAAATATATAACAAAATTCCTGATAGTATTAAAACACTAACTCTTGGAAATTTTAAAAAAGAAATGAAATTGTTATTAATTAAAAACTGTTATTATAGTGTGCAACAATTTTTAAATGATATTGATATTTAATTTAACTCTAGTAAGACTAATAAAATAACTTGACATTACTGCTAAGCATAAATTATATATTATTGCTTATCCTTTTGACATTAAAATTATCAACGCGTATTAATTGTAATTTTTTATCATTTATTTAATTATTTAGTTATTAATTGCATGGTAATTTTAAGTATATTGCTTGTACTTAGGTATAAATAAAGTAATAATTTTAAACAAAAAAGAACCGACTTCACATAGCATCCACCATTACAACAGCAAATGCTCGAGCTGCTGTAAAAAATACTCAAATCACTATTGGTGTGCCTATAATAGTTGAAGAGTTCTCTCGATTTCTCCAGGATCCCATCATCAGATCCTGACCTGGTTACAATGGGACCAACTGTGAAGTATACTCTATCAAACAAAAAAAGATTTTTTCAAATCGGTTCAGCCATCTTCGAATAATCGGTGAACATACATAAAAAAAAAAAAAAAAAAAATAGCAAAAACAAAGATCCCGACGAATTGATAACCTCCTCCTTCGAAATCTTGAAGTCGGTTGAAAAATTCGTATGCCAACAGGCAAAGCATAGTGTTTCTCAACCTACTATTAAGACCTAATGAATGTACCTATGTTTTACGAATAAATAAATGATTGATTGATTGATTGTATTGGAGTAGCATTGGAACAATTCTCAAGCAAGGCGCTAGGTGTATTGCGTAGTTAATGCATTGGAGTTGTATTGAAGTTGGATTGTGTCTAAACGTGTATTAAACTTAGAATACAGTCCACGACCTAACTCCAATACAACTCCAAGGATTAACTTTACAATACACAGCTAACGCCTGAATCAAAATTATTCCGATGCAACTCCAATAATTGGTTGATTATTTGTTGTGTGATGGACTTGTGTTGTTTTTAATGTATTGTATATGTATTTTCAAGTTATATTTCGGCACCTAACTTGGACCTCTGAATAGTTTGTGTTACCTTCTTTTGATAAACATTTTTTTTATAATAATGTGTATAGGTCGTTTTTTTAACAATGCAAAATCTATTGAGTAGTTCCTTTACCTACTTACTATATTTACCAGACTATAAGATATGACAACCTGAAAATAATAGCTCGAATTTTTGTTTCAGTTCAAATAAACACGATTGCGGGTAAAAAAATAAATTGTGACCTATATGTCACTCATCTGCATCCTCATCCTCACGGCAAACCCACCGCTATGTAACATTCCTAATGCACAAAACTAGACAAGTAGACAGAGGCACGCGTGCGTAATGTTATTGTATCGTTTGATTTAACAGTTCTAATTTTTTATACGTCATATAATGCAATGTAATTCAAAATTAACAAGAAATGAAACTGTGGCAGAACGCAAAAATGACGTTTAAAATCAAGTTCGATATAAACTTAAATGTAAGTAATTTATTTTCTAAGGTCTAATTTTTGTTTTTATTCTGTGAGTAGTCTCTGTTGGAAATAAAATATTTATTACGAAGAATCTTTTTTTTTTAAATTATGTCGACGCAAGTCAAAACGCAATGAAAATTTGAATATTCCCTAGTCTTTTTTCGTTTTTTTTTATGCGTCCCTGGAATTGGTATGGCGAAATTATATATATTCCTAGTCGACTATAGAACCCTGAAAATACACAAACCTATTAAAAAATAACATATAGGGTTTTATCAGTGGATTATCGACAATATTATTTTTAATTAAATTAATTTTAGTTTTTAGGGTTCCGTACCTCGAAAGGAAAAAACGGAACCCTTATAGGATCACTTTGTTGTCCGTCCGTCCGTCCGTCCGTCTGTCTGTCTATCCCTTTTTCTCAGGAACGGGTGGAGGTATCAAGATCAAGCTGAAATTAATATCAAATACTCAGGTCTACTGTCCCTTGGAGCTGTGAAAAAATCAATCTTCTAAGCCAACGCAATCAAAAGATACAGCCGTTTATGCCGCATATTATCGAAACTCGCAAGGGAATCAAAACCTACAGGGTACTTCCCGTGAGCTCAGAATCTTGAAATTTGGTACGAAGTAACGTCTTATAGCACAGATAAAGGAAAAATAACGAAAACCGTAAATTTTTAGTTACATCATATAATAAAAATATTTTTCAAGTTACTACCCCTATATACCTACAGGTTTGTACGGAACCCTCGGTGCGCGAGTCCGACTCGCACTTGGCCGTTTTTTTTACATAATTATTTCTTAGTCATTTAATTTATATATACAGTCGCCATCATCGGAGTGGCTAAGGTATAACATGCACTTTATCGCCTTGACAATAGAGGCGGTTTTCAGATATTTGCTCCGATATCATATCTGATGGCTAATGTACCTACATTACATTTAATATATTACCCTAGTACATAAAAGGTACTCTTGGGTAATAAATAAAACTGCTGCTTATTTAATATTGTACGTCAATTAGTCGCTTTTATCTTTATCCTTATCCTTATCCTTATCTTTATCTTTATCTTTGTCTTTGTCTTTATCGCTATCTTTATCTTTGTCTTCATCATCAGAACTATCACTATGATCACTATAACTATCATCATCATCATATTCATCACTTTCATCAGAACTGCCTTGATAATGAAAACTGTCTTGACATCGTCTTTTACAACTCCTTTTCAAAGCTTTTGTCTTAGCCTTAACGCATTCATGTATCTTGCACGTTTTTTCAGATGCGGCTTTGCAAGCCACTCGGCATTTCTCGTAAGAATTCTGCTTGCACATTTTTTCAAATCTGTCTCTAAGAATGTTCACTTCTTGGATGTCGGAGGTTTTGGACCTTTTAATCTGTGAATAATAAATAAATTATTGTTGTTTAAAGGTGGTATCTATTATTTTTCTCAAATATACCCAAAATGTATTACTTAAATTTAATTTCAAAGTTTATTGTGATAAAACCTATTAGCGATTTGATTTTTAATTTAAGTCAGATATTAATGTGTATTTGGATATTAGCTTAAATGTGTAGGAATATAAAAAGAGGTACAATATTTCTTCTAATTTTGTGAACAAAATCTAACTAAGCAAATGGGGAAAGACACGAAACAATTGTAAAGTATTTTAGTAGAAAGATAAAAGTAATATCAACTTTTTAATATAGTTAGGTATAGTTTACCTACATGATACCTACAGTTAGACTTACATTTTTCATATCGGTTGCTCGTAGCCTTTGAATTTCTAAGGAATTGGCTGAAAAAGATAACTTAAAATATTAAC
The DNA here is from genome assembly GCA_947086415.1 of Pammene aurita. Classification (NCBI taxonomy): domain Eukaryota; kingdom Metazoa; phylum Arthropoda; class Insecta; order Lepidoptera; family Tortricidae; genus Pammene; species Pammene aurita. The sequence goes on along the minus strand of OX352314.1, from coordinate 3,823,960 downwards.
TTTTACATTCCCTTTTATTTATGTAATAACTAGCTTATCGATGTATTTTTGTATCGTCGGGTGACAACTAAATCTAAAGCCATAATGAAACCGTATCAGTAACTAAACAAGGTTAACATTCAGTAATATTTTTTTTCAATTAGTAGGTTTTAGTTTGTTTTTATTTGATGATTATCAATCATTATTACGACGCACTTGATACCGCTTAAATAGCTTAGTAACAGCTTTTTTTTGTACTGTCACTTGCAATATTTATTCACTACATAAACTATTGTTTCTCCTGACTCTACTGAGAATACTGAAGCCCCTCCAGTCCTTTATTACTTTTATCCGAATATACCCTGCCTTTCTCATTTTGTTACAATCCTTCCAGTCATATACCCCTTTTATGTAAAGCAAAATTAAATCACAGTTTAAAGCACGTAATCAGTTCAATCACGTACCAGCTGGTTCATCCAAATCTACCCCCATTCTGCAAGCACCGGTTAGGCTGTTGAACTGTTCATTACAAGCGGCTTGGCCGTTTGCTTTAAAATCATCTTTATATTCTGAGGAACATTTTTTGCTCCTCGAGCATACGTCTTTTGATACAGCCCTTAGCGCCTGAAAATATACTTCTAATTACACGTGCACCTGGAACACTTCCATATAAACGAAATTCATATTTTCAGTTAACATACGTTTGTAAATCATAATAAACATTTTCTATAACAATAAAATTCATAATTTTATATGTCATAACGATTAATTAGCATATTACTCATTACACTCATTAATCATAACAATATTAACTATAAAGTCTATTTTGACAAACGTCGAATCTTCTAAATAAAGTTAAGTATCTGTTTCCAGTGTGAATTATAATATTACATGCACTTTATTGAATTCACTCTTTCTTGTCTTATCATGTAAACAAACACATATCACACTTTTCTCTGAGATTATCACTAAAATGGTGTTGTTTACTGTTTTTTATATTGATAATGTTTTTGATTATATATTTCTTCTATTTTTTTGTAATTTAAATTAACTTTTTGGGTCATATGATTTTAATTTTATTCAACTTGTAATTGCAATTTTTGCAATCAATATTGATCGGAAATTCTAACTAATAATTTTAATGTCATTCTTATTAAATTCAATTGTTTTGTATTAAATTGTAATTTATAATTTATTTCATTAAGTGGACGTTAACTGTATATCTATCTAACTATCTGATGTATTTTATCTTACAAGCGTTTTGGTATCAACTGTAAGATTTCTTTTTATAAATAAACAATATACGTAAAGAAACTCACGAAGGATTTAATTAAACCAAGTACCTAATCGTTGAAAAATATAATTTCTAATGAAATGTTCTTCAATAATCTAAGTAACGAACGAAAACCTGAAAAATAACTAACATTACGATGTCATTGACACGCGTTTGTTTACATGATAAAAGAAGAATTGATGTAGTCACTAAACCAGTGATTGATTTATAATGTATTCTACTAGATGTGAAATCTAGAACAAATTTTGTGCGCCATGTTTGGCGGTTGACAACTATGACAGAATCAAAGAGTAGTATAGACTTGTAGTGATTTTCACTACAAGTCTTGGGACAAAAAATATTAGGGATGTCATCTCCTGTTACTCAATGAAACCAGTAAACATTTTGTACCCTAAGACACTTCCGAATGACGACTTGCTTGCAGGCATCGGCGTAGGCTTCTCGCAAGTAGCCAGCTCTCACCACTTCATTCTTTATCACTTTGTCTTCGTTTGATTGAGAATCATGGCCGTCTTTCGCTGGTTCTAAAATCTGTGATCAAAAATAAATATAATACACTCGTGAAGCGAGAGAATATGTTTAATGGGTCGTTCACGTTATTGAATTAATCGATTCATTATAATTAGGAAGCACACTTAGCACATATAAAGTTAAAATCAATTCAACAATTTAAAAAAAAATCCTCTTAGGTGGTATGAAAAGCAGTATGTGTAAGAGCAAAACTATTTTTGCTTTGGGCGTAAATACTTGAATCCCTCACTACGCTCAGGAGTCTACTTTGAAATCACTCGCTACGCTGTGTATTCTATTATAGACTCCATCGCTTCGTTTATAAATATATCATTTTGCTCCCACGTTACACAATCTACTATTTTTGGCGAGTAGAAATACGAGCAACACCAAATGTCATTATCATTATAGTCTATAAAATGAACGATTACCGAACGCAAAAAAGGGATGTGTCAAAGGAAATTTTATTGACGTTTCAGTTGTCAAATTGAAATTAATGATGGTCGTTTTTGTGCGTTTCTTTCGGTAAACATTACTGTTATATCGGAAAAAAATACGGTAAGTGCTATGTGTAAACTTTTGGTAGCATATACTCGTAAGATAATGTATGTTTAGTGCATATACTAAATATCTCTATACTCCGCTTAGCGCGTTATTTCTTTGAAACCAAAGCTGTCAAAACCGAGGGGTGCGGGAGGGAAACCGAGCGATTGCCGCGCTGTCATTGATGAAATCAGTGACACCTGAACGTCAAAATAAAATGCACAGCTGGTCGCTAGTGATGTGACGCGATCGATAAATTCTCAATTTATATCGATGATATGTCAAGTATTTATGTTTGGACTACTGATATGTAATAAAGAACGGGACACACAATCAGCCTAAAAAACGGCCCCACGAATGTGTTTTAAGAACGACTCGTTTCTGGGTCAGTTTTATTACGCTTTAGTCATTGACAAAACAGACCGGTTACAAATTTTCACGAGCCATGCCATATTTTCGGTGAAACTTCTTTGAGACTGTACCTCTACTATATTCTAACTCAATGGTTTGCAAAAAAATTGTGAAAATCATCAGTCCGTCAGCACATTGAAGTAATTTGGGCCGTATTTTAAATAATTTTGCTCCATATCATATAACTGGAACATTATTTGATAATGTTAGAGATAACATGTCATTGTCGATAATAACTGAATAAAAACGTGTCACATCACTAATTCATTCTATGCAGTGGCAGGCAATGCTAGACAGGGAACGCGCGATTGTTCCGTGGTGCATAAGAGAGAGACAAACATTAATGGCTGCCATGGTAACACACTATGTTGACTGTCACATCCAATAATTACAATTATATTTAGAGTCTGCCCGGAAAGACAAGTGTCGTAGAATGTATGAGCTTCCTTATAAACTACGACACTTCTCTTTCCGGACAAAGGGTTTAGCAGGCTAAGGAAGGACGTGTGGCCCCTGTGAGGAAAAGTTGAATTAGTAAATGTCAATTGTTTGTCGCCTCATAACTAGTAATCACTCCAACTTTCAGCCCTCTATCTTGAACTGTCTCAGAGATAATGTCAAAAATGTATTTTTTTTAACAATTTTTTCAAACTCGTATATCTCCTAATCCATAGCAGCTAAAGCGTTGAAACAAAATCACAGCTACGTAGTTTGAGTGGGAGTATACCCTATAATTTTATTAATATTTTATACGTGAAAAATAAAAGAAATAAATATCAATTTATTTTTTGACAGCTCTTTCCAACACGTTTTTTTGAAAGTACAATTATGAAAAAAATCACGTAAATTGCTTATAGTATTAGCTACTAGCATACAAAAAATCAATTGATTATATTTGGTGCAACATACTGTAAAAAAAAAAAAAACTAACGAAAGTATTCAAGTATCAAGAGTAGGCTTCTGAACTGAAACTTCGTTTTTAAGTTTTTTGTTTGTTGCCTAGCAACAAAGGGTGTATTGTTTTTAATTTGACGTATGACTGTCAAAAAAGGTCACTGAACTACTGCTGTGTTAGCATTTGTAACTAATTTTACTAACTACTAAATCAACGAAACGACGGATGTGCTATTTAGCTGTGTTTATTATTTTATAATAGTACATTACTTACCAAGGACTGTAAAAGAAAGAAAGCCCGAAATCGCAGGTATTTGTGACCCGAGCCGCAGGCGAGGGTTGTAAATATGCGATAGAGGGCTTTCTTTTTTACTGCCCGTGGTGAGTACACAATTATACGTCTCCATCTGGCCATAATGCGAGTTTTACCGTACGCGTAGCGTGCGGTAAAACTTACGTTATGGCCAGGTGTGACGTAAACAAAATTAATTGGTTTCATTATAGTACACGTATTAACATAACGAATTAAATAACTCATTAGAGCAGATATCACAATATAAGTCACTTAGATAATGACTATCGTAATATTCGTCGTCCCAGGTATAGGACAATGTTATCCTGCAGTCATCGCAATATCCTTTTAACATAACATTTTCGTCAGAGAGCGATATCTCAATACTGGTAAAGACTGTAAAAACAGTTGCTTCGCTATTAACCGTGGCAAGTTGAGCCCAAATATTTTTGATTTTATGATTTCCATCTGAAAGAATGTATATACATGAAGTTTCCGTTTTTTTTTTTTTAATTACATTTAAAACTTACTTTCGCCATTATGGAAAAATCGGACTCCTCTTCTACATAACGTGTTGTATATTCCCTTAAACAATTCACTATTATGTTAAATGTGCTAGCGTATAAATTGTATAATAGTATTGTATAATTTAAAGATAGCTCATACCTAATAAATCATAATGTCTAATGTTATGTTACTCGGAATCGACAAACGCTTAGTTTATACGCTAGCACATTTAACATAATAGTGGATTGTTTAAGGGAATATACAACACGTTATGTAGAAGAGGAGTCCGATTTTTCCATAATGGCGAAAGTAAGCTTTAAATATAAATAAAATAAAACAGAAACTTCATGTATATACATTCTTTCAGATGGAAATCATAAAATCAAAAATATTTCGGCTCAACTTGCCACAGTTAATAGCGAAGCAACTGTTTTTACAGTCTTTACCAGATATTGAGATATCGCTCTCTGACGAAAATATTATGTTAAAAGGATATTGCGATGACTGCAGGATAACATTGTCCTATACCTGGGACGACGAATATTACGATAGTCATTATCTAAGTGACTTATATTGTGATATCTGCTCTAATGAGTTATTTATTTCGTTATGTTAATACGTGTACTATAATGAAACCAATTAATTTTGTTTATAAAATAATAAACATATAGCACATCCGTCGTTTCGTTGATTTAGTAGTTAGTAAAATTAGTTACAAATGCTAACACAGCAGTAGTTCAGTGATCTTTTTTGACAGTCATACGTCAAATTAAAAACAATACACCCTTTGTTGCTAGGCAACAAACAAAAAACTTAAAAACGAAGTTTCAGTTCAGAAGCCTACTCTTGATACTTGAATACTTACGTTAGTTTTTTTTTTACAGTATGTTGCACCAAATATGATCAATTGAGTTTTTGTATGCTAGTAACTAATACTATAAGCAATTTATATGATTTTTTTCATAATTGTACTTTCAAAAAAACGTGTTGGAAAGAGCTGTCAAAAAATAAATTGACATTTATTTCGTTTATTTTTCACGTATAAAATATTAATAAAATTATAGGGTATACTCCCACTCAAACTACGTAGCTGTGATTTTGTTTCAATGCTTTAGCTGCTATGGATTAGGAGATATACGAGTTTGAAAAAAATGTTAAAAAAATACATTTTTGACATTATCTCTGTGACAGTTCAAGATAGAGGGCTAAAAGTTGGAGTGATTACTAGTTATGAGGCGACAAACAATTGACATTGACCAATTCAACTATTCCTCACAGGGGCCACACGACCTTCCTTAGCCTGCTAAACCCTTTTAATAGGTAATTAAGATAAAAAACGGTTTACCAGTGAAATTAAATGCCAAAATTTTGCAGACCAGATGTTATAGTGTTTCTGCGTCACAATTAAATGCAACAATAATGCGTTTTAATGCCGCAAGCAAGCGATGCTACATACAGGACTGAAAGGAAAGACAACTTTCTCTCTCACACCGTCGAGTGAAGCGACTGTATGCGTGGCAGCGGGGTTCGCCCGGCTATGCGGCGTCTTGGGTTATTAGTCTATGGTTTAGTGTCATAATTTATCAAAAATGTATGACTATAAATTATCCGTTATAGTAAAAAAAACCTCAAGAATAAAATAAATATTTCAAAATATGTCGTATTGGTATTTAAATTCAACGGTTAAATTCACATGTCACAGTCATAAATGGCTCTGTAGGTAAGTACTTATACTGTGGTTTTTTGTACGTACTACATACGAGTATTACCATTGGTAACGGGCAGTGGACATATAACGACCACAGGGTTTTTAAATAGGAAATGATAATAAAAAAATACAAGAAATGACTTTCCTTTTAATTCTGTTGGCTACCGCAATCAGTATTCAAAAGCAAAATTATTGCCAGGCCTGACTGGCTAAGGGTTAATCAAATTACCTTAGGAGTCGTAGAAAGGTACTTTTGTTTGACAGTTGTTACGCGGCTTTTTAATTTACTATTTGCTTTGGCTAAGTGAATTTTAAAATTCTTTATGATATCTTTTTTGGGTGTCACCTTGTTTTCATGATCAATTCGAAGGTTTTCATTTGATGATACTGCATCTCCGCTAGAGTCGGTTTCATCTTCAGAACTTCTTGCTTTCATTTTATTTTCTATTTCAAAACCAATATGTTGTCTTGCTGGTGAAGGTTTTTTCAAAGCTTTTGCAGTATTTCCATTAATTTTCGGTACATCGTTTCTTTCTTTCTCTTCAGTTTCACTATCATCTTTCTCCAAGGATCTATCCGAAAAATATATAGGCGTACCTTTAAATGCCTTGGATCTTGTGGTGCGTTTAGGATAGATTTTGCCGTTATTATTCGTGTTCCATTCAATTTTTTCATCGTTCTCAGAATCTGTCTTATCATCAGTTTCTATAGAATCTGATGTAATTCTTTTTTCAATATCTTTAAAGCTTTTGAATACCTTCCGTAGCAAATGTTGTACACTTGTTATGTTTTTAGCGATTTCCATGAAATCTCGTGTCGTATGTCCTCTTTCTGTTCTGGAACTATTAAGTACCTTAAAAATAAAATATATTTTTGTAATCTAATTCTTCTGTTTAATTGTATTTTATTAGTGACCGTCAATGGTCTGCTATAGTGATAGTGATATTAGTGATATTCATGAATTGAAATTGAAAAGCAACAATTTGTTGATGAAAAACTGATTATCATAAAAAAAAACATAAAAACAAATTAAGGACCGCTAAAGAAATAAACATTTACCTAGAATAGGTATACACATTTTTATCACTATAGACACTTACCGAAACTATAACAATAACAACACTGAAACTGATGTATATACATTTAAAAGTCATATTATGCTTTAGAAAGTGATGCCTTAAACACTAACAAATATTAATACAAACCATTTCATAGTTCATAAACAATAAAATAGTTTTATTGTTTATTGCTTCTGTTTTGTGAAAAGAAATACCAATATGTATACGATTGAGATTGTAGCACATAAAACAACATGAGGAGTAACAGACGTACTGTTTTCTAAATTATAAGTTCCATGGGTTTAGTAAGTACATAACTAGTAACAGAACTAAGTTGCTGCTTAAAAAAAGTATAATAATCTCAAAACAGCTTTGTAAGTATTTTCAACAGTTAAGTAAAATATGTTCTTGATAAAATGTAATCTATTTTTTCTTCAGTAATATACTGCAATAATTTCAAATTGTCATAAGTACTAATTGGGTTAGGATACATGGTAGAGGTACAGTTTAAAACAAGATTTACCGAAAATATGGCTCGTGAAAATTTGTAACCAGTGCCCAGTGTTATTCCGTAATAAGACTGTGAAGCCATTTTTAGGCTGATTGTGTATCTCGTTCTGTATTACTTATATCGGTGGTATTACTACTTAAAAACTACAAATCAAGAGATATTCAACACAATAATAAGATTTGCTTCAAGATTTTAAGGTGGATTGTTAAAGGGTGCCGCATAGCATTTCATGTTAAATATAAATAGTTGTTTGGGGTGAACTGAAAACCAGCGCTGTAGTTGCTAGTCTACGCCACAGCAAACGCTGAGGACATCCCTTTTGTCACACTGTTTGTTTCTTTTAATTTTGTATAGATTAAGAAAATATCCTATTTTTATTTTATTTTGTTGCTTCTTGTGTAGTATGTTGTAAGTGACAATAAACCTCTATTCTATTCTATTCTATTTCCGCCTTTTCTTTTAATCACTAAAGGTTAAATAAATAACTAAATAATGGGGTCACCTCCTTAGCGAATGAATTTCGAAATGAAAAGGAGGTATGTCATGTCCTTTTCTAAGTTAAACTCTGCTAAATGTTTTCATGCGTTTGTGCTTTTTCGTTTGGCTTATGTCTAAGGGCATCCTTTTTTTGTGGCAAACAGCTACCGTAGCCTATGGACGCCTGCAACTCCAGAGGTGTTACATGCGCGTCCCTGACCTTTTACAGAAAGGAGGATTCACTGTGTTGACGGCTAAAAAAAACAAACTAACTAAAGGAGGGTCTCTCGTCGTCAACACACTGGGTCCTCTTTTGAGTTTTTTTGGCAACCTTACTCACCGGCGGCAACACAACACTTTGACCATGGTCTTGTGCTGTTTGGCTGTGGTTTGATCCTGTATATCACTATCACTATCACTACATAGTATAAAACAAAGTCGCTTTCCACTGTCTATCCCTATATATGCTTAGATCTTCAAAACTACGCAACGGATTTTGATGCGGTTTTTTGTAATAGATAGAGTGGTTCAAGAGGAAGGTATATATGTGTAATACATAGATAATATAGTAGATAAACACTGATAATGTTTGAGGTTTCTAATGTGATGTCGTAAATAAACACATTTTTTGCGCTTAGATTGCAAACGCTGCCTGAACCCTACGAGATAGATCAAAATAATGTACTACAGTATTGTACACCTTAAAAAAGTCTACAAACAAGTCCCGTGCGAAGCCGAGCCGGGTCGCTAGTCAGATAATAATTTGTAAACTCCAGCTTTAATCTGTTTGAATCCATCTGTTTCAGCCCGTCAATGCCCCGGGACACATAAATAGCATCTAATCTGCCACATGGGTTATCTGGGAACGATAAATTATGACTGAAAAGCGAATTAGAGATTACGAAATATACGTTTCTCGATGTATGTATGATTGTAATAAGACTTATCTTCGCCTGTGGTTTCTGCAGGATGTCGTTAAAAACGTTAACCACGTTCGTACTCTTTAGTAACTGATTAGTTACTTAGTTAAGTTTTAGAATTAAGTTATGATTTGGGACTGAAAACCAGCGGTCTCGCTGAGTCTCCATCTATTTCACTACACGATTTTGGTCGTTCCTTGTATTAATGTAATTTATGTCGTTTGTATAAGAACATAAATATATTCTTACTTTTATTTTTTATTTATTTTGACTACATTTTTTAGGATTAGGTTCTTCAAAAGGAAAAAGAAACGCAACCCTTATATAATACCAATTACGTCCTTAAAATGATCACCAGCATTTTTATTACACCCTGTATATTGGATATTTGAAGAATGAGGCTAGTAAAACGATTATAAATAAGGGGGTTAGAAAATAAGGCTGAAATTGAATGGCCGTATATTTGGATTCCGTTGACTTAGAAGCTTATTTTTCTTACAGGTTCAAAGAACCGCAGACATAATTATCTGATGTGAATTTTAACTTGGTAACTCCAGCCGTTCCTAGGAAATAGGCTTTTGACAAAGAGACGGAGAACAAAATGATCCTATAAGGGTTGCGTTTTTTCTTTTTGAAGAACCGAATCCTAAAAATTAAGTCAACATAAATCCATACTAATATTATAAATGGGAAAGTGTATGTGTGTGTTTGTTTGTCCGTCTTTCACGGCAAAACGGGGCGACGAATTGACGTGATTTTTTAAGTGGAGATAGCTGAAGGGATGGAGAGTGACATAGGCTAGTTTTTGTCTCTTTCTAATCCCCCACTTCCCTAAAATGGGGGGTGGAGTTTGTATGGAGCATTCCGGAAGGCAACCAGGAAAGGGGAACCGTGTTACCCCGAATTTAACGCGATTGAAGCCGCGGGCAAAAGCTAGTAAAAAATAAAAGTAAGAATATATTTATGTTCTGTGACAGTGTTTTTATAATGTATGAAAATTCATAACCAAATCGATTTTGGTAATGCATTGAAAATCCAGCCCTCCTCCCCGACCGCAGGGACAATCGAGTTGGTCATGGGGGTGCGATGGCGGTTATTCAGAACACGTCATTTAGGATTTATAATATGTGTGAAGATAAAGCAGTGTATGCTGTGTAACTGTACGTAAATTGGCCTTAAAGCGTAACAGTTACATAAAACTACTATTAATGAACAGGATTAATATATGAGAAGCTGATTAATACATCAGTATTTATTCCAGATTTGAAATAGTCCTTTAGCTCATTATCGAAACCCTCAACAAACTGGCAGCACTTACGAGTATCTAGACTACATGGTAATCAAGCTCAAAGGTTTCAACATAATTATGTAGAAGACTGAATGGAGGAAAGTTTTTCATTCAGATGTGAAACAGGATCGAATGACAACAATAGCTGTAGTGTGGAACGAGAAAGTTCTACAGGCGCGTGGTATAAATCAAATGAGAACTGACACTAATAATATAATAATAATAATATATATATTTATTTTCAGACTTGCATCCATAGTTACAATAAAAAATAAAAAAAATTGTACACATCAAATTACAAAATAAAATAAATTAAAACAATAAAATAATAAAACAATAAAATTAAAACTTAACTACTAACTTATCACTAGGACAGTGCAGACTCATCCACCTTCTCATCAGCGGACTGTTCCACCTGTCAACAAACACGTCCAGGATGCTGTTTGTGGTCATACGCAGGCGGGTAAGCAGGGAAGCACTGCGCTTCCTCATAAGAACATTTTTAGGGTTCCGTAGCCCAAATGGCAAAACCGGAACCCTTATAGTTTCGTCATGTCCGTCTGTCCGTCCGTCCGTATGTCACAGCTGTTTTACTAGGAAACTGCAAGACGTATCTTAATAAAATTAAGACATAAGGTGTATTTTATATGCCGCTATTTAGTTATGTAGTTAAATTGCAGAAAAAAAATGTTTTAGGGGGGAAGCGGCATACGTGTAACTAAATTAAAAAAAAAAATTTTACCTAATATCATCATGTTGCACATTAATCTATAGGTCTTTAAAAATAATATGGAAGTTTCCGTAAACATTTTGAAATTAAGTGAATATTTTCGTCGTAAGTCATAAAAATTGTGTGTAAGTCCAAAAAATATGAAAAAAATTGAGATGATGCGCCTAATGTATTACGCACATTACGTACATTACATACTCTCTACGAAAATTATTTTGAACATTATCGGTTCAACCATTTGTGAGTTATCTCCATGAAACTTCTTTCATAGGCATCAGATACGTCCTTTTAGTATTAATTTTGGTTCTTATTCCATTGAAGGTACATAACCCTCCATGGACACGCACTTGGCCGGTTTTTTATTAGTTAGTAGGCTGGGGACGGATTTAAGGGCACTTTTTGTTTTTGCAAAATGTGCTCTGGCACGTTGTCATGAAAAAGAGTATCAGAAGAATATTTTTGATTTATCTTCATGTAGATGTCGCAAACTATAGCAATTTCGCTACCTAATATTTAGAGGAATAACCATAAAATCATTTTTTTTATTTTTCATTGTAGAATTTTTCTCTATAAAAATTGTAAGTGAAGCAACCCTTTTTCAAAAAGAAAACACATTAAAAATCATTATTCATGTTGAGGCATGGTTTTCGCTTTCAATTTGTATTTAATTTCTAAAATAAAAATAAAATATCCATACTAATATTATAAATGGGAAAGTGTATGTGTTTGTTTGTTTGTTTGTTTGTTTGTTTGTCCGTCTTTCACGGCAAAACGGGGCGACGAATTGACGTGATTTTTTAAGTGGAGATAGTTGAAGGGATGGAGATAGTTAAAGGGATTGAGAGTGACACAGGCTACTTTTTGTCTCTTTCTAACCCCCCACTTCCCTAAAATGGGAGGTGGAAGTTTGTATGGAGCATTCCGGGGGGCAAAGGGGAACCGTGTTACCCCGAATTTAACGCGAGCGAAGCCGCGGGCAAAAGCTAGTTATAAATAAAATTATTCCCCTAAATCTCAGATACAAAACATGTTATATTTTGAGATATCAAAATTAAGAACAATCAAAAAAAATTTTTTTAAGACATCTTCTGGGGCACTTTGCAAAAATAAAAAGTGCCCGTCCGTCCCCTATCCAGATAAAAAGAAAATTTAAAATAATATTATTGCCAAATAGGCTAATGTTTTAGTTACACAATTAAATAAGTACAGAGAGTTTACATTGTTATTACTCAAAGAGATGTTATTAAATACAACACTCAAAGAGTACATCTGAATGTCTGTCAAATTAGACTAGCTTGGCAGAACTATTGACCTAGTAGCAGTAACTTTAGTTGTATAATTTCAAATATATTTTTTTAAGTTAATGTAGTAACTAGCTTTTGCCCGTGGCTTCGCTTGCGTTAAATTCGGGGTAACAAACTATACAAACTTCCACCCCCCGTTTTAGGGAAGTGGGGGGTTAGAAAGAGACAAAAAGTAGCCTATGTAGCACTCTCCATTCCTTCAACTATCTCCACTTAAAAAATCACGTCAATTCGTCACCCCGTTTTGCCGTGAAAGACGGACAAACAAACAAACAAACAAACAAACAAACAAACACATACATTTTCCCATTTATAATATTAGTATGGATATAGGAAAATTAATATGACATCTTTTTTTGTGTATAGCTGTTTGTTTTCTAAATAAATTTAAAGAAAATTGCCAAACATGCTAGTTAAGATAAGAAGAAGAGAATCCTTAAATCATATTATTGCACAATACTCGTATGCTAGTTAGGGTTAGACGAAAATAATCTTAAAATAATATTTTTTGCCAATTAGGCTAGTTAAGATAAAAAGAAAAGATTCTTGAAATAATATTATTGCCAAATATGCTAGTTAAGATTAGAAGAAAATAATCTTAAAATAATATTTATCCTAAATAGGCTAGTTAAGATAAGAAGCCATACGATAAAAAAAAAAGATAAGAAGAAGCGAATCTTCAAATTTTTTTTTAAATAGTCTAGTTACGATACAACAAAGAGAATCTTTATAATATAGGGATGCTGACACATGTTGAAATTCAAATCAAATTCATTCTTTGGTCAAAATATCCAAATAAGGTGAAATTTATAAAAATCTATTGGAATGATTCAAAGATATCAGGCTTCAAAATTTCAAAATTTTACGATTTTTTTAAAGTACGAAATTTAATAAAACAATGATACCATTCGATTTTTAACATATCACTGTAAAAATAGCGATTTCATAATTTTTTCATACTTTGAACGGGGCGACTAACATAACATAAATACTCTTTATTGCACACCTCAAATAATAGACACAAAGTATACACAAGACACAAACAAAAAACTAAAACTAGACTAAATATATGATCGTTACGTCACTTTTGCACGTCATTTTGTTAGGAGCGTTTTGAGAAACAAATGCAAATCTCAGACTTTAAGTATCATTTCTGACCTTTGTGTTGCTTTAACGCAATTGGCCCCATATAGATATTTGATCCTCACAACAAAACGAATCGATTGATATCATACATGAGAAAAAATCATCATGCGTATTATCGCCCAGATCGCCCCACACTTTACGCTTGCACTGCAGCGAAGCAGATAACAAAGCAGTTTGTTAAAATAAGTCTGTCCGTTCTATTGAGGCCATTATTGTACTTTATGATTGGTTTCAGCTTCTGTCTCGCTAGAATGTTCTAGAATGTTCTGGAGTGTTCAGTTGGGAAACTAGATTATAGTGTTCAGGAGTTAGAAGTATTGACTAAATTGTATTACGGATCTGACACTATTTTTAGTAGTATAAATATTACAGCAGAGGTCGGGAAAATATGGATTACCGGCCAAGTAAGTACATCGGCCGAGCGTGGCAAGGCCGGATAGCCGGGAATCCGATTTTGCGCCGAGGTATGCATACTATGCATAGTGCTTCTCTCAAACATGTAAATCATGCAATGTCAAAGTCAGTCAAGTCAAAAATGTATTAACTCAAGAAGGCATAGTAACTTTCGAATCGTTAGTTACAATTATTATCTTTACAATTATTATCTGAAGCTAATAAATTCAGAGAAATATAAAAAAAATACATGTCATAACATAATGTATGATAATAATTTCACAATGAGATCGTCAAAACTTAAAAGATTTAAAAAATATATTAAAATACTAATCTAGAATGTTTCTAGAATAAAATCTAAATGTTAGAAGGAAAATTTAAATATTTTTTTTTAATAAACCATACATTGTTGCTTGAACATAAAATACTTAAAGAAAAAACCGGCCAAGAGCGTGTCGGGCCACGCTCAATGTAGGGTTCCGTAGTTTTCTGTCCGTCACAGTAAGTGTCCCCACTTAAGAGTTTTTGAAAGCACGTCATTTTATTGTGATTTTGTAGAAATTACAGGTACAATAAACACCTGCTTATACGGTTGAAACAAACTTAGTTCAGAAATTATTTTGTAATTTTTTTTTTAAAAACTATTCAACCTATCAAGTTCAAAATAATTGTCCTAGAAAGTTTTTATAAAGTTCTACTTTTGAGAGTTTTTTCATATTTTTAAAACTTATGGTTCAAAACTTAGAGGGGGGGGACACATTTTTTTTAACTTCTGGAGTGATTATTTCCGAAAATATTTACATTATCAAAAAAATATTCTAGTAAACCCCTATTCATTTTTAAATACCTATCCAACAATATATCACACGTTAGGGTTGAAATGAAAAAAAAATCACTCCCCACTTTACGGATAGGGGAGGTACCCTAATAAAACATTTATTTCCACTTTTTATTTTACCACTTTGTCGGCGTGATTGATATACATATTAGTACCAAATTTCAGCTTTCTAGTGCTAACGGTCACTGAGATTATCCGCGGACGGACGGACGGACGGACGGACGGACGGACGGGCAGACATGGCGAAACTATAAGGGTCCCTAGTTGACTACGGAACCCTAAAAAATGATAAAAATATAAGTTCCGTTCATAAAGCATTAGTCGACTCGTAAATTACTATTATTAGATCTCATTGCAGATACGATAACCATCCTGTGTCGAGCAAAGAAAAACGAATCAGCTGCTAGTAAAACCTGACGCCTGAAATGTTTGTATGAAATTCCATTACAGTTCCCTCGTGTTACCGCGCCCGGAACAGGATACTTCCGAGTCAAAATATTCTAAGGAACGTAACGATAATATGTAATTATTTTTCTGCACATCTGTATGTATCACTTTATTGCATTGGGGATCAATGTTACTCTGCGTCCGTAGGAAACACCTTAGACAACCCTACACGTGATCCCTGGGTGGGTGCTAAAAGAGTAACAAACTTGACAGCTGCACTGTCCCATCTGGACCTCGCAGCACTCACTGGATTTTCTTCATCATCTGCTTTCCCACTACTAATACCTATCTATATCCAGTGACATGCAGCCATACGATAAGTAAATACTTTATTGCACATAAACAAGTAGGTATATCATAAAAAAACAACAGTAACATATATAAAAGATACGCATAAAGGCGAGTTTATCCCTGACAGGGATCTCTTCCATCCAACTCATGGGAAAATGAGAAAGGAATGTAATTATTTGTGTTGCATGTTTGAGAAAAGTTTTTTTTATTCATATTCGGACGTTTAAATAAATAAATAATTTTATACAAAAAGAACCGACTTCACTTAGGCTCCATGTTTCCAAGAGCAAATTAATACGCGAGTTGTTGTAAAAATACTCAAATCACTATAGGTGTGCAAAAGTTGAAGAGGTCCCTGAATTTCTCCAAGAACCCATCATCTGATAACAATGGGACCAACTGTCCAGTATAGGTACCCTTTCAAACAAAAAAAACCGGCCAAGTGCGAGTCGGACTCGCGCACCGAGGGTTCCGTACAAACCTATAACAAGCAAAAGTTGTATTATGTTTATTACTTATTTCAATTTAATACCTCTACGCGTTTACGAGGAAAAAGGTAGTAAGTTTAAAATTCCAAAAAATATTTTTTGTATGATTTTACTAAAAATGTCTACTTTTCCTAATTTTTCCTTTGTCTGTGCTATATGAAGTTTCTTCGTGCCAAGTTTCAAGTTTCTGAGTTTACGGGAAATACCCTTTAGGTTTTGAGTTTCTTGCGAGTACTCAGTTTCAAAATATGCGACTTAAATTGCTATTTCTTTTGATTGCTTTCACATAAAAGTTTGGTTTTGCTACACCGGAAAGGTCCTATAGCCCTGAGTATTTAACATGAATTTCAATTTAATACCTCCACGCGTTTACGAGGAAAAAGGTAGTAAGTTTAAAATTTCAAAATATATTTTTTGTATGATTTTACTAAAAATGTCTACTTTTCGTAATTTTTCCTTTGTCTGTGATATATGAAGTTTTTTCGTGCCAAGTTTCAAGTTTCTAAGTTTACGGGAAGTACCCTTTAGGTTTTGAGTTTCTTGCGAGTACTCAGTTTCAAAATAAGCGACTTAAATTGCAATTTCTTTTGGTTGCGTTGACATAAAAGTTTGATTTTGCTACATTTGAAAGGTCTTATAGCGCTGGGTATTTGATATGAATTTCAATTTTATACCTCCACGCGTTTACGAGGAAAAAGGTAGTAAGTTTAAAATAAAAAAAAATATTTTTTTGTATGATTTTACTAAAAATGTCTACTTTTTGTATTTTTTCCATTGTCTATGCTATATGACGTTGCTTCGTGCCAAATTTCAAGTTTCTGAGTTCACGGGAAGTACCCCGTAGGTTTTGCAAGTGCCGAAAAACTCTAAAATTTGCAGCATAAACGTCTGTATCTTTTGATTGCGTTGACTTTTAAGTTTGATTTTTTCACAGCTTCAAGGGACAATAGACCTGAGTATTTGATATAAATTTAAGCTTGATACCTACACGCGTTCCTCAGAAAAATGGTCTTGACAGACAGACAGACAGACAGACAGACAGACAGACAGACAGACAGAGAGACAGACAGACAGACAGACAGACAGACGGATAACATAGTGATCCTATAAGGGTTCCGTTTTTTTCCTTTCGAGGTACGGAACTCTAAAAATATTTATCTATTTGTAAAAACGGGGCTAAACCGCGTATATATTTTTTAAATATTACCTTCGAGGTTTCGAGGACAACATTGTCCCCGTGGTCCCGAAGAAAGAATAACAAAAAAGAAAAAAAAATAATTTTCCAATTCAGTCCAGCCGTCTTCGAATAATCGGTAAATAAATAAAAAACAAGCAAAAACAAAGATCCCGACGAATTGAGAACAATGTCCTTGGAAATCTTGAAGTCAATACATTAAATCCAGAAAAACATGTTTCTATACACAATACAAATGAAGGAAAATAATTTGAACATGTAGAAAAACAAATCTTTACCATCTCGCTAATTAAAATTAAAGTCTCTCGCATACTTAGTTTCAAAAGCTAGTGCAAACTTTAAAAATAAAAAGCAAATTCATTCAAAGGTTAAAACACGGAACTTTGCGTTTCAAATTAAAGGAAGACACAAAGTGAGCGAATTGTAGTAAACGCAAATATGAAGAGTTTCAATTCAGTCGTTTGCTGGACTCATCCTTATTCAGAGGATTGTGGTACACTAGGCGCGTTTTTTTACCACGACCGTGGCACCCGCCGCGGAATTGATAGTATTCCGCTTCTGTAACAGTCGCCTGCAACTCCAGAACCGTCACTTGAGCATTGCTGACCCTTTAATACCAGTAGTTCGCCTGCAAACGAAATGGCCAATATAACAAGACCCTTCTGAAGATTTTTATTAGTGTTCTAGCTCCACAACCCCTTGATCAATCCTGCTCATATACGAACTCTCAACTCTATGTATCTCTGCTGCAACCCGAGACGTCCCAGACGCCGAAGTTGTTTGTAAGAACTTCACTTCGCTTACGCTCCGCTCGTTCGAATATCAACAGTGTGCAATTGTGCAGTATAAATGGAGTGTCGCAAATCAAAAATGTAAACAAGCTTCACAGGATGTGTAAAATAAGTCATTTTTTTTTTTTTTTTTTTTATACCACGACGGTGGCAAACAAGCATACGGCCTGCCTGATGGTAAGCAGCTACCGTAACCTATGGACGCCTGCTACTCCAAAGGAGTCACATGCGCGTTGCCGACCCTTTACAAAAAGGAGGATTCACTGTGTTGACGACTAAAGGAACAAGAAGGTCCCTCATCGTCAACACACTGGGTCCTCTTTGAGCTCTTTGGCAACCTTACTCACCAGCAGGAACACAACACTATGAGTAGGGTCTAGTGCTATTTGGCTGTGGTTTTCTGTAAGGTGGAGGTACTTCCCCAGTCGGGCTCTGAGTCATATACCGACTACAAAAATAATACTTAAGATGTATATTAAAAAATTTAATACCTACCACAAAATATGCTTGAAAGGTAGTAAAATAATTTTAAACAAAAATGAACCGACTTCACTTAGCATCCACTTTTCCAACAGAACATGCTCGAGCTGCTGTAAAAAATACTCAAATCACTATAGATGTGCCTATAATAGTTGAAGAGTTCCCTTGATTTCTCCAGGATCCCATCATCAGATCCTGACTTGGTTGCAATGGGACCAACTGTAAAGTATACCCTTTCAAACAAAAAAAGAATTTTCCAAATCGGTCCAGCCGTCTTCGAATAATCGGTGACATACCTACATTAAAAAAAGATTTAAAAAAATAGCTTAAACAAAGCTCCCGACGAATTGATAACCTCATCCTTCGAAATCTTGAAGTCGGTTGAAAACAATTAATTCGTTTTTTATCCACTAGTTTCAAGGGATGGTTTTGGTTGGTTTACATACATGGCAGACACCTTAGCTTAATGTAAAGATTCTGTTAGCTTGTAATCGTATAGTTAACTTACTTAATTGTATTAATCTCTTAGTATATCTCAGCCCTTACCGTGGAGTAAGTTGAAAAGTACCAATTGTTTGCAATGCCTTCGTCTTTGTCTTCCCTCGCATTTTCATACCGAGTCCGACCTGCTTTAATGCACCGTTTAGTTAAAGTACTCTAAAGTTATGTTCCTACATGTTAAATGAGAAATGAGCATATTTATTTTAAAATACTACTAGTCCACCTCGAACTCACGCGAGTTATGCAGAACTCGCGATTTACTTGTAAACGAGATGACTAATATAACAAGACCCTTTTGATGATTTTTCGAGCATTCTAGCTCCATGACCCATTGGTAATTCCTGCTTATATACGAACAAATCTCAAATAATATGTATCTCTGCCACAACCCCAACAAATTTCATGAAGATCAGAAAAGCGTTACTAAAGTTATCGCGGAATAAACTCTCAAAATCAAAAAGCCATCGAAATGCCGAGACGTCCTACTAGCCAGAAGTTGTTTGTAAGAACTTGCTTTCGCTTACGCTCCGCTCGTTCGATTAAAAAGAAAAGTGTCTAAGAGACTTTTTAATCAATCAAATAATAATTAATTCTTTATGGGATTTTTAAATTCCTACTTTGGGCCCGGGTATGTCCTTAAACTACCTCCAAAAGAGAGGTATGGGTACTGCGAATGTCATCTCGCTATGTATTGTAGGCACAGCAAAGTGAATGTCATCGCTTAAATCTGGAGAAGAGCCCGACTGGGGAAGTACCTCCTTACAGAAAACCACAGCCCAAAATATCACTAGACCCTACTCATAGTGTTGTGTTCCTGGTGGTGAGTAAGGTTGCCAAAGATCTCAAAGAGGACCCAGTGTGTGGATGAGGGACCCTCTAGTTACTTTAGCCGTCAACACAGTGAATCCTCCATTTTGTAAAGGGTCGGTAACGCGCATGTGACACCTCTGGAGTCATCCACAGGATACAGTAGCTGCTTACCATCAGGCGGGCCGTATACTTGTTTTGACATACGACATACGCTGTATGGGAAGCGACAAGATGTCACATTGAATAGGGTGATCAAAATGTATGCAAAAATGTCTTCCAACATCATTAAGTTAATCTTTAAGTTCTGTATCGTGCCTTGTTCTCCTCCACGACCCCCAAATCACCATGTGTATAAGGGTTTATAACTTTAAAATTTCCCGGATTCTTAATAATACTTTAGCTGAGCCTGCTTACCACCAGGCGGGCCGTATGCTTGTTTGCCACCGTCGTGGTATAAAAAAAAAAAAAAAAATGCTGACAAGGATCTGTGAAAACGCCCTCTTGAATTTCTTTCTTAGCATGGAAATAAGTAATCTATAAAACGAAGATGTTATTGAACTACATCAAAATGAAAATCGTGCCAAAGACTCGTATTCAAGGCATATTGCAGTTCTTCGTAATATGTAGGAAGAAGGTATCGAAGCAATATTTATTTACTCTAACATTATAGGCCTCCAGACACTGTCAATAATGTTATTATTTCTAGACCCGTCCGTTTCAATAAAGGATGAGAAGAATGAGTAAAGAAATAATGTTACTACTGACAATTTCTGGTGGCCTTTAGATCGCCCGACGTTGGCCTAATGTAGTAGTAGTATTAGTAAAACACTTTATCTACACCAATATCATAAATCCTCTATTCCGCGTTCGGAAACCGAATGTAATTACCATCATTATTGCAACCAGTAACGTAACATCTCTGACAGTGTAGTAAAAACGTATGAAAATTTATTACATACGGTAACGTAACGAAGATCCGCGCTCTCCCCGAGCGCCGGCACGCGCCCGCGCGACCGCCGACAGAATCGAGTTGGTCATGGCGGTGCCAAGGCGGTCATTCTACTGGTTTCCGAACACATCATTTAGGATTTATAATATGTGTGTAGATAAAGCAGTGTATGCAACCGTACTTAATTAGGCCTTAAAACGTAACAGTTACACAATAGTAGTTTATGTAACTGTTACGTAATAAGGCCTAATTACGTACAGTTGCACACACTGCTTTATCTACACTCATATTATTTATCCTAAATGCCGTGTTCGTAAACCATAGAATGACCGCCATTGCACC
The DNA here is from genome assembly GCA_947086415.1 of Pammene aurita. Taxonomy (NCBI): domain Eukaryota; kingdom Metazoa; phylum Arthropoda; class Insecta; order Lepidoptera; family Tortricidae; genus Pammene; species Pammene aurita. Next base: position 3,802,863 of record OX352314.1, on the reverse strand, counting down.
GCCATGGCCAACTCGATTGTGCCGGCGGTCGCACGGGCGCGTGTCGGCGGACGCGCGGGCGCGTGCCGGTGTACATGTTATCAAAACCCATAACTCATAACCTATCAATATTTGAGCATGTAAAGTTCAAATTACGTTACTGCCACAGATAAAAAGCTTATCATAGTAAAATCGGTTGTGGTAATGCTAGCCATTGGCTACCGTTTTCGAACACGTTTTAGAGAACTTACAATGTGAGTGTAGATAAACTACTATTATTGCACAAAACAAATACAGAACCAACAAAAATATAGTGAGTATACACAAAGGCGAACTTATCCCTTTAATGTGGATCAGGCCCATGACCTAAAAAATAATAATTACATAGTTCGAAAAAATATTCCAAAATAAATGAGTTTGTTACTTATAGTACCTAATTTGTATTCGCATTCAGTTTATCTTTTTCACTCTAAGTTGATAATACAAGCTTCTCTTTCTCTAAAGGTCGGTCACCAAAACCGTTTGTCACCGTTTAGGCTCGAAAGCTTAAAAGGTCAAAAAACTGTATTAATGAAAAAAACCGCATAAAATGCTATTTATAAGATAAGTACAAAAAAATACTTTTGAACCATATTTATTATTATTAAGCACCCAAAAATACCATTCCTGCAAAGTGTGATTTATAGGTCATTTAAAAAAATCATAATTAAAATTTACCACTACAGTATTTTTTTTTATCGTGATAGAAATATAGTTCAACTTTGCCATGGTAATATTTTTACTTTTTATGGCAAAATATTTATAAGGTGTGGAAAAAAATAAATTTAACCGTGTTTTAAATGTAACTGGCACAAAATCAGAAAATATTTTGTTTATTATCCAAGATGAATCTTCGATTTTCACTTCAGAAGCAGTCTCAGACATGATATATTATACTAAATTGAATTTTATTCAAATTCGATAAGCATTTTTACGTTTTTTTGCGCAAAATGAACGGTACAGTCGCCATCAAATATATGGGAGCTGCCAAGGTACTCAAATATAGCTGAACATGCACTTTATCGCCTTGAAAATAGAGGCGTTGTTCAGATATTTGTGACCACCTTGGCCGCTCCGATATATCTGATGGTGACTGTACATCTAACTGAATAATCCGGAAAGGCCTTCCAAGGCAAACATTTTTTAGGGTTCCGTAGCCGTAGTAAAACGGAACGCTTATAGTTTTGGTCATGTCCGTCCGTCCGTCCATCCGTATGTCACAGCCATTTCACTCGGAAACTATATGATGTATCTAAATAAAATTTTGACATAAAGTGTCGTTTGTTTGCCGCTATTTAGTTATGTAGTGAAATTGAGAAACCCCGATAATACCTTAGGCCGCACTGTATATAGGAAACCTACAAATACAATAGATATTTAAATGGTAGATCACACCACCACCCCAGTCAGCTAGCTACTGTAGGCAAGTCTTTGTTTCAGAGAGCCCAGAGGATACGTGATGAGCAGCACCTGGCGGCGGAACTCCGGCATGCCAAGGGTGCACTTCAAGCGAACGGGCTCAAGATTACACGGCTCAATCAGAAGGCTCGGAAGAAGATTCCTACAGTTGAGCGCCGGCCTGCCATCTTGCCTTTTGTCCGGGAAGTCACTGACAGGATTGGCAACATCTTGAAACGTGCTACTATCAAAACTTACTTTAAGCCAATGAAGAAGATGTCAAAGTTCCTGAGGTCAGTGAAGTCGGCTACTCCTCTACAGAGTGCAGGGGTCTACAGGCTGGAATGTGAATGTGGTCTATCATATGTAGGCCAGACTAAGCGGAGCATCTCTACTCGAGTAAAGGAACATATAGCCGATGTAAAGCACCGTCGACCAAGGTCAGCAATCTGTGAGCATGTCATGGATAGGCCCAACCACTCAATTAAATTTGACAAACCGCAAATCCTCGTCAAGGAGAAACGATACATTCCCCGGATGATGCGAGAGGCGATCGAGTTTAAAAAATGTGTGACCATAGTGGTGCAAAGTGTGGACACTAATAATAATTTAATACTAATTTAATTTGTAAATTATTTGAAATTATTTATTTGACCGTATTAACATTCTTTATATTTTTTGTAACTTAAAATTATTTGACGTTGTAAATTAGGTATTTGACATTATTAGCATTTGTTTTTTATAAAGGCCCCTCTGGCATGTGCAAATACTAAAGGAGATCGTCAATTTTTGTTAGGTGATCTGGCCCAGATTATTTAGGACCGTTTAGGAATGGTTCTTACCTTTGAAGAATCGTCATAATTTCTAGATCAGGATGGTGGTAAAAATATTGCGAAATCTAATGGGAAAATTTAAAAATCATACATTTAAAACTTGAATCTGACAAGGACAATATTTGAAAGCGTGCTTGCCTATGATTTATATATTAATGTAAAAAAAGTACCAATTTTTTAAAGATAATGTACAAAAGCGGACTTGAAAACAAAACGGGAATCATGATGAAATAATAAAAAGTCATATTTTGATCGTATTTATAGTTCCTGTATTTCGGTAAACAAACCGGCTGTCAAACCATCGTTGATACTATTAACTGAACATTCCTAACACCTATTGCGAAGGGATAAGGTTTATCACCGTTAAGTGCGATAGCACTAGTATCTGACATTGCAAAATTGAAAAAAAGATGCGTTTCGTTATCGGAGGAGCATGATATTATGCCATTATGAAACCCACTTTTAATATTCAAACTCCGATCAAAAATGCAGAAATACGCATTTTCAATCTTTAGGTGTTTTAATACAGTCGATTTCTAATTTATACTTCCGTGTTCGTAGGCTTAGATATTATTTTAATATTACAATGTTCTAACTTACCAAACAGTATCAAAACGCAGATTATGTAACGGTAGACATTGACAGTGTCAAACCAAAAAACAAGCCCATTTCAGTGCAGGTGAAGTTAAACTTTATGTCAATGCCATAAGGACGTTAAGGACTTGTCTTGCTGTATTTTAATCGCGGAAAAATCAACATAATGTTTATTTATTTAGTATTTCTAATTCCCGTTTCATTTTTTTGCAATATTTTGTCTACTTTAGTAATAAAATGAGTATTTATTTTACATTGCAGTACAAACTGTATACGGTTTATATCAGGTGGCCCAGAATTGACTATATCCTTTGTTTAATATTTAATAAGTGGGTAGGTTTGCATATTGTGATAGTTTTTGAACGGAGGTAATTGTATCCTCAGTCGACCCGTTGACCACGAACGCTGTAAAGTGTTCGAAGCGTCGGGATGTCGATAAAATCCGTTTTTAATTATTTTATTTCATGAATAACTATCGCGGCAACCGAAGACAATATCAAATATCAACATGTTGCAAATTCAATCGATAGGTCTTTAATAACATTGAGGTTTCTTTGAACATTTTGTGATTAAGTGAACAGTTCCAGAAATAATCGCTTCGAAAGTCGGAAAAATAGCGTCGTCCCCCCTGTAACTTTTGAACCGTAAGTCCAAAAATATGATAAAATTTGAGAAGATGCGCGTTATAATATACTTTCTACGAAAATTGTTTTGAACAATATCGGTTTAGCCATTTTTGAGTTATTTCCAAAAAACTTCTTCTATAGGCATCAGACACGACCTTTTGGCATTAGTCTGGTTCTTATTCCATTGAAGCTGCGGAACCCTCCATTACGAGTATGCGTGGTCCGACACGCACTTGGCCGGCATTTTATGTAATATTTGCTCCATTGGTCTTCTTGATAAAGAAATTAACTATTATATGCATCAGTAAATAAAATAAAAAAGTATTATCGCCATAGCCTTGAAAGAAAATGAAGCATTTCGTGAAATTCCCGCGTTTTGGGAATGAGGCCTATTAAAACGGTCGCAAAATTTTATTTTATGAAAATTTTCATAGCACCCTGCCGGGTGACGCTGGTGAGCCCGTCAGAAGTTGCTGGTCCCGTGATAGGCGATTACACAACAATTACCTCCAACCTTTCTTGAACGACATTTGCCTCGTGACGTGGTCCCGAAGAAAAACTGGCTTTTGTTGACATATGAGTATTATACTCGTATTATCGCAACGCAAGTTTTTCGAACTTCGCGTATTTAGTCTTGCCAAAGCAAGGTTTTGCTTACGATTTTACGTATAAATGCATTGAGATGCAATGAGATATCTTTGTATAAATGCGATTAAATCTCCTTTTAAATCATAATACGCTACGTTTTCTAGTATATGGTCTCCATCTCCACTCAAGAACCTTTTTGCCCCAACGCCCACTGGTTCGCAAAGCGCAGTTAACGCTTGAAAGCACAGCTTGTAAGCGGGTTTGTACCTACATAAATCTTTTAACACGGCAAGCAATTAAAGCGGCATATAAGTTTGCGGTATTCACAACTTTTCTTAAATTGGAACGCTCTTTTACATACAGATATAGTTTTTCCTGGCACTGACAGAAATCTGTTTGCACACTAAGCCGAAGCTACACTGCACAGAATTTCACGAAATTTTATATAGTAACTGTTTGCAGCAATATTTAGGGTAGTTTTCTCTCTAAAACGCAAGCGGGCGAAGCTGCAGGAACAGCTAGTAATGTATAGTGTCACATTATAATTTCTCATGTCTTAGGCGTCAAATACACACAAGCGGCGTAAGGTATAAGACGTAAGGCATAAGGCGTAAGGCATAAGGCGTGGAACGGATACGGCGCGGACGCGATTTAAATTATATAGAAAAGGTGAAGAGACGGCACGGTGGGTCACTATACAGGCTGATTTTGTTGCGATAGCATGTCTTCCTCTTCAGATGACGAAGATGCGCTTGCTTTGCTGCAACTGATTAACGTGCAGAGGTATAGAAGATATTGGATCCACACTGTGTGGAAATTATCAGAAGAGCATAGATATTTTAAAATAATGGAAAAAATTACATGAATATCCTGATTGTACATTACTATTACTATACTCCGGCATGCTAAAGTCGTAAAGAGCCGGATATTGTTCGACAATTTCTCAGAACTGTATATTAAATTCTATATCATCCCGCATCTTTGTTGCTGATAAATAATACTCGTCCTAAACAAGGTGTAACATTAACAAGAATGCTGGTGATCCGTTTAAGGGCATAAAATGTATCGTATTCTAATTATTAAAAAGTAAGAAAAAACATTTTCACCTCAGCAGCTCGAACAAGCGTACTTCCCTGCGAATACACAGTGACGAAAGTCGGACGAAAGTGCGACTTTCGTCACTCCAGGGAGTGAGACAAAGTAGTTTTTTAATTTAGTGAAGGCCATGAACTGACACTTCATATTTCGAGGTCTATTATAAATTCGAAATACATATTTTAAACCTTTAATATGTTCTCACTACTGAGGTGAAAAGTTGTATGTGTCACACGAGAGCAAAGTTATTTTACATCTAGTGTTTTTGAGTTCCTCGCTACGCTCAAGATTCTAACTTAGAATCACTCGCTTCGCTCGTGATTCAATTATAGAATCTTTCGCTTTCTCGGGACTCAAGATCAGCACTCGCAAGAAAAACCAACTTTCCTCTCTTGTTGCACAAATAGTACATTACTTACCTAGGGCTGTAAAAAAAAGAAAGCCCGAAATCGCAGGTATTTGGGACCCGAGCCGCAGGCGAGGGTTGTAAATATGCGATAGAGGGCTTTCTTTTTTACTGCCCGTGGTGAGTACACAATTTTACGTCTCCACCTGGCCATAATGCGAGTTTTACCGTAAGCGTAGCGAGCGGTAAAACTCACATTATGGCCAGGTGTGACGTAATAACTATTTATCTACACTCATATTGTAAGTTCTCTAAAACGTGTTCGAAAACGGTAGGCAATGGCTAGCATTACCACGACCGATTTTACTATGATAAGCTTTTTATCCGTGGCAGTAACGTAATTTTAACTTTACATGCTCAATTATTGATGTGCTTTGAGTTTTGATAACATAATGTACACCTGCACGCTCCCGCGCATCCGCCGACAGCCCGACACGCGCCCGCGCGACCGCCGGCACAATCGAGTTGGCCATGGCGGTGCAATGGCGGCCATTCTATGGTTTCCGAATACGGCATTTTGGATAAATAATATGAGTGTAGATAAAGCAGTGTATGCAACTGCACGTAATTAGGCCTTAAAACACTCGTGTGATCTTATTATGAAACTCACCTGCGGCTCGTTTCATAAAACCACACTCATGTTTTAAGGACCCTTATTACGTAACAGTTACATAAACTACTATTTTACGCGAAAACGAAATTAAGTTTTGTATGGATAGTCGGCCGGCTAAGATGACGTGGCTCATACAAAAAAAATATTGTCGCGTCCAAAATTTTTTCTTTTACTTTATCTCATTCCAATTATGCCCTTTAACGGATCACAAGCATTTTTGTTACACCTTGTATATGTATCAAGCGACGTGCCGCCTGCGCGACGCTTCATGTACAGGAAAGATACGGTTGCGTCAAACATTAATTTATAATAGCCTTATTTTTTTATTATTCATTCTTATGGAATATTTATAGATAATATAAGCAAAAATCCTACCAACTTTTCACCCGGAAGTAGTTAAATAGGTAAAAAAATTTGTATATTTTTATTTACAATAATATCAGTTATTTTTATTTGTAAATATTACGATATTTAAGTCTTCTTTCTGTTTAAAGCGAAAAACAAGAAACCGTGTCCATGTAAAACCACATAAATAACAAAATGTACGGCGTGGGCGATATATATCCTAATTCGTTAGAAACAAATAGTAATAATTGGTAGTTTGTTCTTACACTTTTTAAATGACTTAGAAACGATATATTCATTAAAATCCTACAAGAAAGACGCTTGTAATATGTGTGTACATATTTGTGGCGCTTGGCGAATAACGATATTTTGTAGGATTTCATTGCGTAAATAATACTTGTATCATGATATATCCGTAACACTAAAAATATTAGCTATTATTGATTATTTCCAATTCCCCATACTAGCCGCCCGTAAAATGACTGTAGTATCAGTTGTGCCTAGACACACGGCAGAGTCTTGAGTGTAATCTAGACACACGGCAGTGTGTCCGCCAAGTTCGAGCAAAAAAAAAGCGACACACCGGCCGTGGGTTATATTACACGAACCATTTCGGGCCAATTTCGACCACCCTATAACTCAAAACATATTTTATCTACGCATATGAAATTTCGAGTGTCTGTTGACATCCCCTTAATTGTCTAGAATACAAAAATTCATTATTCTACATATAGCAGTTCTTGAGATATTGACGTCAGAAAATCGCTATTTTTACTATACACTCACTCACTGACTCACTGACTCATCAAAAACCTAGACCACTTCCAATGGTCGTACTGACTTGAAATTTGGCATGGTGATAGGTCTTAAGGTCAAAGTAAAGGGAAAAATCTGAAAAAGTCCAAGTGTGAGTCAGTTTTAAAAATAGCGAAGGTGTAACTTTGTTCTACTATGAAGTCATAATGAACTAAATGGGTCTATCTTCCAATGGTCGTACCGACCTGAAATTTGGCTCGAAGGTTTGTCTTTAGGTCGAAATAAAGTAAAAATCTGAAAACGGCCAAGTGTGAGTCAGTTACGAAAACAACGAATGTGTAATTTTGTTCTACTATAAGTAGGTATGGAGTGGAAATGAGATAAGACTTATTTAAATTTAGATACATACCAATTTAAGACAATACATGTTTGTCTTAAAGACAAGAACAATAAAATTGTTCACCACTCTGTGTGTGTCTGTTGCGGGAACCGAACCCACGATTTACGAAGTGCAAAGCCGGTCACTAGGTACACTAGGTGCGCTAAATCAGTCAAACAAAAATGAAAAGACTATTTTTTCTCGCATAGTCTAAATAATTTCTAATTTTACAAAATCGCAGATTCATGAACATGGAAATCATATATACTCTAAGATGGAATTATATATACTACTGCCCATCTCACCCTCCGATACGCCACGGGATGAGATGGGATGGTGCACTTCTAGGGCTACATAATAGGCCACCAATTATAATACCTACTGGTAGGTAGGTATTACCAAGTTATTAATTATCTATGTAGGTAGCGTACTTACAAACAGAATAAAGTACGTTATTGATGTATGTAATTATATGTAAGTAGGTACATTTTATAGGTGTAGGGAGCCAGTTTATTTGTAAAAATCACCTATAAATAAATAGTAAAATAGAATTAGACGCTTAGTATAAAGGGTTATAGTATAAAGTACATACCTAAGTGGGATGAGACATTTCCTAAAGCAAAAGTGATAAACAAATAATAAAGAACCTACACCTAACAAAAATAAATGAAATCCCATCAAAAACATAAATGTGAAAGGTTGCCAAGTTCGATACTATGGGAATGCTTCGCCTATAAAAGAAGTGAGATCTGAATAAGTACCAAGTTCCATAAAAATACCTCAAATCATAAATAGTTATAGGAATGCACTCTTGATTTCCAGCAGTTTTTAAGGTACATTTTGAATAAGTATCACGTTACATAGAAATACCTAAAATTATAACAGTCAGAGAAACGCACACCGGTTTTTTTAGCAGTTTCCTGATAACATTTTACTTTTTAATGATGTAACTTGGCAAGTTTTAATAGAAAATTATATACTTGACACATTGCAGTCCAAAGGTCGATTCATTGCATTGAAAAGGTGTGTGGTGTGTGAAAACTTGCCAAGTAACCTCATTAAAAAGTACTGAAAATGTTATCAGGAAACTGCTAAAAAAACCGGTGTGCGTTTCTCTGACTATTATAATTTTAGGTATTTCTATGTAACGTGATACTTATTCAAAATGTACCTTAAAAACTGCTGGAAATCAAGTGTGCATTCCTATAACTATTTATGATTTGAGGTATTTTTATGGAACTTGGGTACTTATTCAGATCTCACTTCTTTTATAGGCGAAGCTTCCCATAGTATCGAACTTGTCAACCTTTCACATTTATGTTTTTGATGGGATTCAAAATACGTCTCCTTAGTACATTTTGTATACAAACGTTTTGAAGCGGCATCGTGCCTGCGCTGCGCCTGTGCCTTACGCCGTTTGTGTGCATTTCACGCCTTAGGGACTGCCATCTAGTGCCTATTCAAGACAAAATGTATAGCACTTTCAGTTAATAAACAAGGGGGTAAAGAAGAAACTGACTGACTGACTGACATATCAACGCACAGCCCAAACCGCTGGTTCTAGAGATTCCAAATTTGGATGTAGGTTCCTTATAAGGTCTAGGGATGCACTAAGAAAGGATTTTTCAAAATTCACCCCCTAAGGGGGTAAAATGGGGGTCCAAAGTTTGTATGGTGAATCAAGATTTGTTAGACAAAATTCGAAACTTCACAAGAGTATTTCTAACGATAAATGAGTAAACATGTGTTTCAGGTTTTTTGAAAATTCAACCCCTAAAAGGGGCAAATGTGGTCACAAAGTCTGAAAATCAACATAGGTATCGTATCCTTTTTGAGTATAAGTACTCAAAAAGGATACGATACCTATGTTGATTTTCAGAAAGATTTTTTCTACTATAAGTAGTACGCGGGCGAAACCGCGGGAAAAGGCTAGTTACAGATAAGGCTTTAGACTGGCTTTCCATTGAGGGGAGTTTTACTTAATTTTTTTACCGGATTAACCGTTGCAATCCCATAAGCTGACCAGACCATTTATTATTGATAAATAATAATGTCATTATTCCTGACAGTTACTGGTTAGCTATACGGACTAAGTTGTTGTCAGAAGTTGTCTTAAATAATATTAATAGGGCTACCTACTTTTAAATACACTACCCCTTCCACGGCTTGCGATACATCTCTGGCGTTTCCGAGCCCCCGATTCACGCGTAAATACCCCCGACTCCAGGTATTTGCCGGGTTAACTCAACTTTCGGAAGAATCCGATTTTTCCCTTCCCTCCCCTCAAACTTAATCCATAAGGTCTTAACTACCACATTCCTTCTATTAAGATGCGACCTTTTGTTTAGAAATCTGGAGTTATGTCTAACTTTGTTTTCAGTATTGCATTTATAAAAAGTCCGATTGTTTCAGAAGTTTTGGGTACCTAGTTTAGTAAAACAACAGAGAACAAATTCTGAGTAAAGTTTTGGGTAATAGCAATATCTGGTTTTGAAGCAAGATATTATTTTTTCACATAACATTGACCCTTGAAAGTTTGCTTTCGTTCGGTTTCGTACCTCGAAAGGAAATCCGGCCAAGAGTATGTCGAGCCATGCTCAGTGTAGGGTTCCGTAGTTGCCCGTGTTACAATAAGCAGGAGGGACCGAAGAGGACATCGCTTCGAGAATCGCCAAGGGGAAAGCAACCTTCGCACAGCTCCGTCCGGTATGGCAATCGCGGAAACTGACTAGGAGATTTAAGCTCAAGATATTCCGCTCCAATGTGAGAACCGTATTGCTGTACGGATGTGAGACGTGCAAGGTCACTAACGACATCTCGCGTCGGCTCCAAGTCTTCATCAACCGCTGTCTTCGCCGTATCCTCGGTGTATACTGGCCCGAGAGAATCTCCAACGTAGATCTGTGGGAGCGCTGCGGTGAGATTCCGATCGAACTGCAGATCAAACGCCGCAAGTGGAACTGGATCGGCCACACGCTCCGAAGGGACCCCGATCACATCCCGAGGCAAGCCCTAGACTGGAATCCCCAAGGAAAGCGGAAACGTGGCCGCCCTAAGCAATCCTGGCGGCGGACGATCATCGCAGAGGCGGCGACCATTGGCAGGACGTGGAGCGAAATGAAGCGCGAAGCTCAACACCGAACGGGATGGCGGAGCACTGTGGATGCCCTCTGCCCCATCTAGGGGACATAGGATCATAAGTCAAGCAAGTCAATGCCCCTCAAACTTAATCCATAAGGTCTTAACTACCACATTCCTTCTATTAAGATGCGACCTTTTGTTTAGAAATCTGGAGTTAAGTCTAACTTTGTTTTCAGTATTGTATTTATAAAAAGTCCGATTGTTTTCGAAGTTTTGGGTAGCTTAGTAAATCAACAGAATTCTGAGTAAAGTTTTGGGTAATGGCAATATTTGGTTTGAAGCAAGATATTATTTTTTCACATAACATTGACCCTTGAAAGTTTGCTTTCGTTCGGTTTTGTACATCGAAAGGAAAAACCGGTCAAGAGCATGTCGGGCCATGCTCAGTGTAGGGTTCCGTAGTTGCCGGCCTGTTACAATAAATCCTTTCAAAAGGTCGTTTATTAAGGGATATGTTGCGGTGCTTACGTCATTATACTATGCCGCACTTACTCCCTTTTACTATGCGTTTTTGAGTTATAACTCATAGGTAATGAACTTCACTTACAATTTTTTATTTTATTTAAAACCCAAGGGTAAAAAATGCGGGCAAAGTCACATGCGGAAGCTGGTTCATCATGTTTTCAGTTTACGAATACGCCTCAAGCTGTACTAATGCGTTTCCAAGTCTAGAACTTGGTACTTTAGATAAGATGCCTCTACGCTTTTCACTTATAGTCTTACCTCAAATATAGACAAAGGAATCTTAGACGCCTAAGGCTGGATTGCACCACGCATAACTAACGAACTGATCAACGTTAAATATGGCAACGGAGCTGTCATCCCATAGAAAACTGTCAAACTTTTCATACAAGATTTTTTAACGATGACGTTGACGCTAACAGAAGGTTTGGTGCAACCGGCCCTAAATAATCCAAAAAGTTTTAGGATTACGTATCATAAAACTAGGAATGACTTATATAATTATAATTATTAATTATAATTACTTATATAAATCGATTCAAATCTTCGAGCAACAATGTAAAGGAGGTACAGTCGCCATCAAATATATCGGAGCGGCCAAGGTACTCAAAAATATCTGAACATACACTTTATCGCCTAGACAATAGAGGCGTTGTTCAGATATTTGTGACCACCTTGGCCGCTTCGATATATCTGATGGCGACTGTACAGACTCAAACAAGGTTTACTGAAAATATGACTCGTGAAAATTTGTAACCGACCAGTCTTATACCGTAACTAGCTTTTTCCCGCGGCTTCGCCCGCGTACTAAAAGTACTAAAAAAGGAGGTTCTCAGTTAGACTCGTATGTTTGTATGTAGGAATGTATGTTTGTCCGCGATCATCTTGCGTTTCGCTGAACTGATTTAGAAGCGGTTTTCGGAAAAGTATTCGTTACATTCTGGAGGTTTCGGTATACCACGTTTTGAAGACGGCGGTTCCTTCATTTTTTATTTTAAAGAAATTATTGCAATAATTGTTTAATTGTTACGCCATCAACGACTTACTACTGAGAGATTATGATTAATACAGATTTCTACTCTTGAATAGAAGCTTTTCCCCGCGACTTCATTTGCGTGGAATTAGTAATCCACCCTCCTTTTTACCCGCTTAAGGAATGACTTCTGGGATAACAACTATTATATATCTTTCCCCAGAACGCAAAATATCTCCATACCAAATCATCTAAATAGGTTCAACGGTTATTCATTTCCCATACAAACTTTCAACCCCCGTTTCACCCCCTAGAGGGTTGATTTTCGAGATAAAAACTATCCTATATTGTTTACCGCGACTCAATCTATATAATATGTACCAAGTTTCATTTCGATCGTCTGTTCAGCGGTTAATAATTCGCCAGAAAATATGTTGGTAGTTTGTAAACTACCAACATATTTTCTACCCCTCTAAGATTGATTTTCGGCTTAAAAAATATTCTATATTGTTTCCTGGGACTCAAACTATATCCACAACAAAATTATCTAAATCGGTTCGCGGTAAAAAATCTCCATACAAACCTCCAACCCCCATTTCACCCCCTTAAAGATTGATTTTCGAGATAAAAACTGTCCCATGTCGTTTCCCGGTACACAAATTATCTCTGTACCAAGTTTCATCTAAATTGGTTCAACGTTTAAAAATTCCCCATACAAACTATCAACCCCCATTTCACCCCCTTAAGTGTTGATTTCGTAATCAGCGACCCGATAAACCATAGAAACAATACCCATGTTGATATTTAAATTTTGTCACCACATTTCCCCCTTATGGGTTGAATTCTCAAAAAAGCTGAAACACTTGTTTTCTCATTTATCATTAGGAATACTCCTGTAAAGTTTCGAATACAATAGTTGAACTAATCTCGTTTCCCATACAAACTTTGAACCCCATTTCCCCCCTTAGGAGGTAAATTTTTAAAAATTATTTCTAAGTGCATCCTTATGCCTTATAAGGAGCCTACGTACCACATTTGGAATCTCTAGAACCAGCGGTTTGGGCTGTGCGTTGATATGTCAGTCAGTTTGTTCTTTTATATATTTAGAAGAAGATTGCAATTTGGCACAAATACTTTCAAGAATTTTCATGTCCACAATATTAAATTTCAAAACCGATGCCATTTTCTTAATTAACGTCCCAAAAAATCACAAAAACGACACCCATATGGATATTTAGACATTTGAACTCCATTGTACCCTAACAGGGGAGATGGTATTTCACGTCCGCCACGTCGGATTTTAAAATCGTTGTTGTTTTCGTAATCAACGACCCGATAAACCATAGAAACAATACCCATGTTGATTTTCAGACACTTTGACCACATTTCCCCCTTTTAGGGGTTGAATTCTCAAAAAACCTGCAACACGTATTTACTCATTTATTGTTAGGAATACTTCTGTGAAGTTTTGAATAAAATAAACTAACTAATCTTGTTTCCCCATACAAACTTTGGACCCCCATTTCACCCCCTTAGGGGATGAATTTTGAAAAATCCTTTCTTAGCACACCCCTAGACCTTATAAGGAACCTACGTGCCAAATTTGGAATCTCTAGAACCAGCGGTTTGGACTGTGCGTTGATAGATCACTATGTCAGTCAGTCACCTTTGAATTATATATATATATACCGTAATAAGACTGTCAAAGAAAGTACCGCCCGAGTCGTTCTTGCGGTAATTGTGGGGCCATTTTTTTGGGCTGATTGTGTATCCCTATTACTTGATCGGAGATTCAAATATTTTAAAAAACAAAAGTACTAAAATATCATATTTTACTGCCGACTCGATGTATAACTCTTTGAAAGCGAAATTGATTATTATTGATTTTTATTTTATTTCATACTAGCTTTTGCCCGCGGCTTCGCTCGCGTTAAATTCGGGGTAACAAACCATACAAACTTCCACCCCCCATTTTAGGGAAGTGGGGGGTTATAAAGAGACAAAAAGTAGCCTATGTCACTCTCCATCGCTTCAACTATCTCCACTTAAAAAATCACGTCAATTCGTCGCCCCGTTTTGCCGTGAAAGACGGACAAACAAACAAACAAACAAACACACACATACACTTTCCCATTTATAATATTAGTACTCGTATGGATTGAAGAGGATTGAATATATCAAAAGTGACTTTTAGCTAATTCAGATTCAAATTATCCATTTTTTGTTATTAGTTGCTTATAAAGTTCAAAATACTACAAAGAGCGCTTAAAGTCAAATCGATACTTCAAACTGTTTAGTAACATTAGTTGTTAGAATTACAACTTATTTACATATCATTTTGATCACCGAAGAAAATCACTTTGATAACAAATCAAATTCAAAAATTAGAATACTGCCTACAGTATTTTTTCTTACATTGGTACAGTTTTTCTGACTTTCTTAGATGAATGTTAAGCTTCGGACAGATTTTCTCGGAAATGTTTTTACTTTAATTACCTCTATGTCTGTTCATCAATCTTTGTCGAGAGCTCTTCGGGAGTTACCCAGATTTTAGGTTTTACTAGAGAAAAAAATTACAAATTGTAACTTGAAAATGTTTTAGGATGTTTGGCCGGGATATTTAGACGACTCTAGGTATACGAGTACCTACGAGTACCTACCTACCTACCTATCTTGATACTAGACTTCACTGACATTCTCAGTACTATTAAATGTGTTCATACGAGTATGTATACTAGTTAATTATGTTTACACTGATTCGGCTGCTTAAATATTAAGATAGGACAAATAAATGGATATACTTAGGCTACCGTAAAAAAAACCGGCCAAGTGCGTGTCAGACCACGCATAATTAAGACGATTGTCGCCGGAGTGTCCTTGAGCGTTTGGGCGCTCTCTACCCGCGCCACCCGCGTACCCTTCTCATTGCGATCGTGCGTAAATCCGCCGCGATGCACCGCAATAATGTTCAAAGAATATGACTTTACTCAGAGGCGCGCGGGCAGATTTATAATAATCATACCTAATCCTTTTGTGGATGTTTTGTGATTTGAATACTGTGATTAAGTACTACGGTGACATTTTTTAGGAATGCTACTAAATAAGATAAGTAATAACGATCTCGATTAGTAGATTTTTATGTAAAAAAATGAAAACCTAGATTTTGAATTTGAAGTACGTACAGTGAGCGGCAAAATATTTATGAATTTACGAAATATGGTTAAAAATATTCCGCATATCAGAAAAAAATAAAAAATACTGACTAGTATAGCAAAAAAAACTGAATGCACATCAAAGCGGTGTTTTCATGTGAATTTGGACTTTTTTTGCTGTGCAAGTGAGCTTAATAGATGGTTATTTTTTTGTTGCGATTTTAAATATTAACCGTAAAAATTCACTTAATTACGATAAATTAACAAAACTAAGCCTGTTGCGAGTTGCGAATAGTAAAAATGCACATGTAAGGAGCGGTATTTGTGCACGAAATCGTCATACAAATGAGAGCTGTAAGCCCATTAAATTTAGATCTTTAAAATATAACACAGCGCAAACACTTCTTAGGGTTCCATAGCCAAAATGGTAAAAACGGAACCCTGAAAAGTTTTTTGAAACATGTCCGTCTGTCTGTCCGTCCGCATGTCACAGCCATTTTTATTATAAAATATATATTACTGAAATTTTATCTAGAGGTGTGTTTCATGTGCCGCTACTTAGTTTTCTGGCTAAATTGCTAAAAAAAATCTTTTAGGTGAGGCACTCCATACATATGAACATGTTGTACGATACGGCTTTAAAAATATCTTATATATATATAGAGTATTTTTTAAACTTTTTTATTAAGTCGATATTTTCAGAAATAATTGCTTCGAATGTCTAAATATAATAGCCCCATCTAACTTTTAATCCATCTAAATTTTCTACGAAAATTATTTCACATATTATCGGTTCATCCGTTTTTGAGTTATCTCCAAGAAACTACTTTCTACGGAACCCTACATTATACATGGTCCGATACAAACTTGGCCGGTCTTTTAAAGATAATTGATAGGTAGTATTAACCCTAAGTAGTAATTTATTTATTCACTTGTGTTGATAATTAATATAAAATTTGTATTTATTTGCATTTCACCGATATAGTAAAGTTTTTTTTAGGGTAGTCAACGCGCATGTGAATCTTCTGGGGTTGCAGGCGTCCATAGGCTTTATAACTGCTTTCAATCAGGCGGGTCGTATGCTTGTTTGCCAGCGTCGTGGTATAAAAAAAAGCTTTATTTCCTTTATTCTTACATACATTGAACTCTTAAATATCAGCAATTTTTTATTAGAATCTCAATCAGGCTTTGCTCAGTGATAGTTAGTAGACTGAAATTTGGTATGAGTAATTATGTGTTTTAATTACGCCTACAAAGTGGTAAAACCCATTGTTGGATAGGTCTTTCAAGAAGAATATGCCTTAAACTACTTTTGGATAAAACGAATACTTTCGTAAATAATAGCTTCGAAAGTTAAAATGCTCTGATTTTTGAACCGTGGGTCCAAAAAAATTGGGAAAATTCCTGGAAGTGAGGCCATTGAAATACTTATCACGTTTTTTCAATAAAAACTATATGGAATAAAGAGTGTATTGACAATTATAAGGACAAGTGAAATGTGTAATAAATTTTTAAAGTTTATTATTTTGCGTAAGTACGTTTTGGGCATTTGGTTGGAAGGCCTTAATAAACGTTCTAGTGTTGACTAAGACACCTGTAACCTTTGCTTTCGGGCGACTTTTCGTCGTTTGCTTCGGACATTTCTCATCAGATTCGGACAACGTTTACTGTTACCAGTTTCGACGCTTGAGCCAAGTTTTTTTTTATTTTTTTACGAAATCCGCTTCCGTGAAGCTTTGCCGAAGTTTTCTCTTCATGATTGTCCATAACGTCCTCGATGGGACGTACCTAAGGGTAATTTGGCGGATTCATATTCTTAGCAGCATGACGCATGTCGTGGGTTTCCATCCACTCTCTGATGTAGGGGGCACAGTGGCAACTAGCCAAATCGGGCCAAAATAAAGTAGAGCCCCTGTGGCGTCTAATCAGTGACAAAATTCATTTTGTCCACACTTCTTTATGTAAAGATTGGCAGTCATCGTGGAAGTAGTGACAAACGCCGTAGATTTCATACTGCATTCGCATAGTACCTACCACACATTGTCTTAGATCCAAATTTTTCGGAAAAAATTGACGTTTTGTTCTCATTCAGGTGTTCTCCTTTGCGAATAGTAGAGTACTACAGGCCCGGTAGAGCAAAAAATCCAGTTTGAAGGGGTTTTCGTCGCTTAGAATTATGCACTGTTCATTTTTAAGTAAAACTGTGTCATATAAATTTCGAAGACGGTGTTTAACTTTTGCAGCCTATTTTGGAGTTGGTTTGGCTTCTGTTGCTTCCGAGGGCTACCCAGTCGTTGCGATTCTTGGCCCTTTGAACCATTCCTACAGAAGTTCTCTCCTTTTTTCCACATATCTTATTGAAGCACTGAGTGAGTTTTTGATTTTTCGATGTATCTTTGAGTCGATATTGCGATTATTCGAGCCAGTTTTTCGACGATTTTTCGACTTGTCATTAAAAGAGAAGTCTTACCCAAACTTTTTAATGCAATTTAAATCGCAGAAACACACACCCTCACGATTTTAGCGATCTTTCTCATGGAGATACCGTTTTCTCGTATGTATTTGTCCAAGAGTATTTTTCGTTGCTCCTGTGTATGGCCTCTCAGTTTATGAAATCAAAAGTGATCCGAAAAAATAATTCTAGTAATTGATTTAACATCATATCATCTACAACAAATTAAAAAAATTATGTTTTTAAAGCAAATAAAACAAGAATGACGGCTTGTTGCAGTTGTCCTTATATTTGTCAATACAGTCTTTAAAATCGGTTGAGCCGTTTTTGAGTTATGCCTATAGTAAAATAACGTAAGTGCCACAAAATATTTCTTTATAGACTACCTTTTGAATGGATGTATTGTAACAGGCCGGCCACTACGGATCCCTACACTGAGCATAGCCCGATATTCTCTTGGCCGGTTTATCTGCAATCCTTTGCAGTTTACTTCGGAATTTCTAGATTTGAGGAATTAGTATAAAGTATAACATTAAAGATTGTGTTTAATCTTAAAATAAAACGCATATTACATTCGTTTAGAACACGGTATTCTTAAATAAATATGTTTAAATAAATTCGGTTCTTTGGATTAATAAAAAACTTTTATTAAATTAATTATCAGTCTATTGTATTGCAGTACTAGCAGATTTCCGCAACTCGACGACTAATGCCTATTTTGCGTGATGCATGCGTCTACTAAAACATAATAATTTTAGTTTACTTACATGACCAAATTTGTTTTCAGAGCAATGTGAGATTCATGATTTTTGTTTTTCTCCATTTTTATTTCATTTGTTTTTTACTTGTATTATAATTTAAATAAAATACACTTTTTGTACAAACGTACATAAACATGCATACGAGTACATTATCTTAAAAGATAAAACGTCTATACATTATTGATTCCGGGAAGACACGTTATATCCGCACCGCATGAACCCTCTGCAGTTATTTAGTCTTTAGGCACAGTGAGTCCGATATTATTGCTCACGGGCCAAGCACAAGTATATGTAGTACAAGGGAAGCACGGAGCGACGAGCGACACAGCCTCCTCGTCTCAAAGCTAGCTCACGACTGCCAGCAACGCCGTTTTCGAGCTAATAGCGCTCGGAATGTGGAATTATGATCAAGTTGTTTAAGAAAATTTAATCAATTTAAATATCCTACGTTGAGTTTGTAGTGTTCTGTAGTACATATTTTTTAGTTCAACAATATTTTAAATCGAATGAGCCGTTCAGTAGATATAAGCAAAATTAACCGTAAAACGACATTTCGTTACATTTACATAACGGAGAAACTATACGTTACACGATTTATTCAAACGTTGACAATGTTTTACATGAAATGGTAAATAACATATATTTTTTTTATAAAAATTTTTGAATGATTCGTTATTGAGATATATCTCTTAGAAAGTAACAGTTTTTGGCCACAATCACCGCCTAGCGCCTTAAATGGATGAGAACCAAACTAATACCAAAAGGTCGTGTCTGATGCCTATGGAAGAAGATTTTTGGAGATAACTCAAAAATGGCTGAACCGATAATGTTCAAAACAATTTTCGTAGAAAGTATGTAAGGCGCATATTTAAAAAAAAAAACAAATTTTTTGGACGTACGGTTCGAAAGTTACAGGGAGGGAGGGGACACAATTTTTCTGACTTTCAAAGCGATTATTTCTGAAAATATTTACTTAATCACAAAATGTTCAAATAAATCTTGATGTTATTTTTAAATACCTATCGATTAATGTGCAATATGTTGATATTCGGTAAAAAAAAAATATTTTGTTACATGTATGGAGCGCCCTCTCTAAATTTTTTTTCTGCAATCTAACTACATAACAAATAAGCGGCATAGCGACATACAAAATACACAATGTCTAACGTCTTATAGTTTCCGAGTAAAATGGCTGAGACATACAGATGGACGGACGGACGGACAGACGGACATGATGAAACTAGAAGGGTTCCGTTTTAAAATAGTGCTTACGCTTTCGTAATAGTATTTTTTCTACTCCTGCACTTTTATCTGTCATTTATACATTCGTCAACACCTTTATAAGAACATAGATAATATACTAGAAGAAAAGTCTATCTAGTCTATTGCCCAAAATAACACTTGTTCTATAAATGCTCCAAAATAGTATCGTGTAATCGCGTGCAAGCACTTTAATATAGGACAAAATAAATTACTGCCAACCTAAGAAACCTAAATAAACGCAGCGTTTTTAGAAAAAAAAACTTTAAAAAAGAAAAAATGAAAAGAACCACAGATACTTTGCAGTTTTTATTTTACGTTTCCCGTTCGTTTGTAGGGGCAAACTGTAAACTTTGAAAGTAATTTAGGTATTTTTACTAATCTCTGTAGCTCTTTAATCATTGATCAAATAACGACGTGTGTATTTGTGTTAGTAATGTTAGTATTCTTGAAAAATAGTGTTTTAAAAGGTAAAACTTAAATGATTGTTGATTATATTGACAAAATAACGGCGATATCCATGAAGTTTTCAATTTCGCATTTTATGTAAAAGTAAGTGTAGACGTAGAAAAAGTATTGTATGCAACGTCGTATAAGTAGGTCAAAAAATGTTCGTGGCGTTTTTCTTAACAATTTTCGCCTACGGCTCAAATTGTTACCCACACCACTCACCTTTTTTGACCCCTCTTATACAACTGTTGCATAAACTACTATTATGCAACAGTTGTATGAGAGAGGTCAAAAAAATCGAGTGGCGTGAGTTACGAGTAGTAGACGCCACGAGCATTTTTTTGATTTTTTGACTCAGTTAAACAACGTTGCATACAATACTTTTTCTACGACTACGTACTCAATTTTACATAAAGAAGTAATACATTTCGCTCACCTCTTTGGCTATTGCAGGTATTTCAACAATAATTTAAGTTTCACATTATAACACAAACATACGGAGTCGTTATTTAATCAAACATAACTTATAAATTATGTAAAATGCTAAGAAAATTTAATTAAAAGAAGAATTTATAGGTGGGTAATGAAGAAAGAGAGACAGAGATCAATAATGAGATTTTCTATGTTTTTTAAAGTTTTTTTTCTCGAAATACGCTACGTTTATTTAGGTTTCTTAGGTTGACAATATAATATATGTTGGTAATTTTTTGTCCTAATGTTGTGTTTGCACGCGATACTATTTTGGAGATTTTATAGAACAAGTGCTATTTCGGGGAATAGACTAGATAGACTTTTCTTCAAGCATTATGTATATTCTTACATAGGTGTTGAAGAATGATGACAGAAAAAAGTATAGGAGTAGAAAAAAGTATTAAGGAATCTTGATCTTGACTTCAAGTGTGTATCTGAAATGTATTCCATATAGATTTATAAAAAAAACACGTGACTCCACATGATCGTTTGGCCTGGCCAATGAGGCTACGACCGTTTGAAAATATAACTAATGGAAAAAAATTAGGACTTCATTAAAACAATTAACAGCGCCATATATCTATGAATATAAATGTTATGAAGTTATAAATCTGTACCGCTATAAATATTTTGTCAACTATTACTTAACATAGAGTAATATATTTAAAAAAAATCGAGCAGCAATGTACTGTGTATATACTAATTTAGCACAAATCAATTGCGACGTTTTCAAGGCAAAGTAACAATGTAGGTAGCGATACATTGCGTGCTGAAATATTTTATATGGGAAAAACCATGTCGTAAAATTTCGACATGAAAACATGAAAGTAGGGTTAATTAGAGTATATACCTACTAACTACCCTTAGCGTATGTGGTTATAAAATACACGCAGTATATCACCTATCGTTTCACGGGGAAAACACACGCTTCAATAAACTCAATGTAAATAAAACTCTTTATTCAAAACTTTACCGATGCGGATGAAAAGTCACCTAAATATGCCGACAAACTGTGACAGTCTCAAAACTCCTTGGCGAAGTGAAAACCATAACAAAATTTAAAAGTTTACCAAAAATCACAGTAGCAATATCAGACCCAGTGTTGATTTAACTTTGACACAAGCATGCAAAAATATAAACACCAACCTAAAACCAACTCTAAATCTTTACATTAAACTACAAAATCCAACTTACTAATGCAATCAAGCACGTTTTAAAAAATGTACATCTAAAATTGGTCTTAATCTTCAAGGCTTAAGATATAATTTAGAATGAGGAGTGTTAACGTTTAAAACAACGTTAAGTTTTCAGCTGTTATCAGCACTTTAAGTTCGGAATGGTTTAAGCGTAACGTTTTGATAACGGCAAAGTTAGCTTTGTGAAGTTCTGTTTGACGCAAGTTTGGACATAGTTAAGTTATATTGCTTGTATTGTGCGGATAGTGTGGTGGATGTTATTAAGGTTGGGATAACGTTCTTAACGTTAGCGGTTACTGACTTAGAGAAGTTTATGAGCCTTTTTACAAACACAGTCACAAATTTAATTCTGGTATTGAATCCGCCGAACTAAGGACTCGCGGTTTATACGATTACGATAAAAAAACAGTATACGTTCAATATACTCAAGACGCACAATAAGGAAAAAACAATACCTGATCGGAAATAGATGCCTTCCATCCCTTGGTCCACAATCTAAAATCAATAGTAGAACATAAACTTATATAGATGTCATATACAAAGGAAAAAGTGACCTAGGCCTCCGGTGCCCAGGGCTGGGATCGAACCAGCGTCTTCTGCATTCGCGGCAGACGCCTTTACCACTCGGCCACCCGGGTCACAGCTGCACCGGTCGAATTTTCCCGTGTATATGCAATCTTTGTAAATGCTCAGGCGCATTTTAGCCAATCATCTAAGGTAGAACATTATGAGTCCGTACCTCCAATCCGAACTCGTAGGAGTTCATTGAAAGCGAGAGAGATGGCGCTGCCCTCAGTACAACTGAAGAACAAATCAAATTATTTTTAATAAATATTTTGATTTGTTTATTTTAAGTAGACACACTACTATATAAATCATAAACTTATATAGATGTCATATACAAAGGAAAAAGTGACCTAGGCCTCCGGTGCCCAGGGCTGGGAAATAAACAAATCAAAATATTTATTAAAAATAATTTGATTTGTTCTTCAGTTGTTCAATAGTAGAAATTGGCTTTTTCCAGACAAAAGACTGATAAAATAGCTGACGGGCTATCAGATTAAACAGACCCTTATGATTATTGCATTTTTTTATGATAATGGCAAAATTACTACTCTAAGCTTTGGACCCGAGTATGTCCTTAAACTACCTTGCAGAAAACCATAGCCAAATAGTACTAGACCGCAGACTGGTACCGCGTTTTTTACCTGCAAAAGCGAGCCCTTCGTCGTATGGCCAGAATGCCAATCGACGCCCCAGCCCGAGAGTTCTTCATTGAGTTCAAAATATTGCCCCTCCCCTGCATTCTTATACAGCAGGTAGCTATTTTTACGTTTGTAAATAACGAACAATTTAAACGCAGGGGAATAAACTTTAATTACCCATTAAGGAGTAACAAACATGCAAACCGAATGGTGGCGGAGCAGCACAATTTAGCAAAGTCAGAGAAGTCGGTCTATTGTCTCGGCCCCTCCGTGTATAATCGCTTACCTGATTTTATTAGAAATGCAACTTCCATCGCCGCATTTAAAACTCATTTAAAAAAGTGGTTACTTAAAAATATGTTTTACAATTATAATGAATTTTTTGACCTGCCACTTACCTTATAGAATACAAGTCATTGTATTAAATTGTAAATAAATAGTATAATAATACATATAAAAATAATATACATTTTAGCCCGTAGGGCAGCTTGTGGCGAGCTGTCGGGGAGTGACGACCCCGCGGACCCGAGTGCTCCAGAGAGTCGGTCAGGGTCTCCGTCTCCGGCGTGTCTTCGTCGGTCGGAGTGGACCTCAAGGGGACCCGCAGGACTCTCAGCTCTGGCTTGCCTTAATTGGCCGTCCAGAGAGGAGCCGTCAGAGCTATATGCTCGCAGGGTGGAAGTGAAATTTGCATAAGTCGCGAGTTGGTACAGTGGCTGGGCTTCCTACAGTCACTGGCAGAAAGCGGTGTACACCTCTCCACACCCTGAGCCGCTCACACCGATGTTGCTCCTGGTCGTTTTTGCAACGGCAGTTTCAGGGGCCCATCTAGTTGGCGGCGAGTCACCGCCTGCCTCGATAACATGTTATAAAATTGTTATGGCAGGTGTCCGGACCTCTTTACAATAGCCTAATCTTTGACCAGCCTAACTTCAATACCATAGCCCTTTACTCTGTCCATTTTATTTACAATATCTACAACGCCTGCTGGAACCGGTTCACGGGTATCTATTAATGTACCCGTGAATGGGTTCTAGCAGGTGTATAACATAGCAAATTTCTCCAAGGGGCCTCTGCGTGTTGGATCTGTATCCCCACGCAAGCCTATCAAAAGACCGGGATATAAAGGCCCGTGATTCTCAAAGGAGATACAAATATACATTTATAACTATTGTAATATTGGTAAATATTGTAATATGACATAATGATGTATGATTTATTTTATAGTATAAACAACCAATGTTGGTTACAAAACGACCTGTAACTATACTGTTACCAATAAAATTTTCATTTCATTTCGACCCTACTTATAGTGTTGTGTTCCTGCTGGTGAGTAAGGTTGCCAAAGAGCTCAAAGAGGACCCAGTGTGTTGACGATGAAGGACACTCTTGTTCCTTTAGCCGTCAACACAGTGAAGCCTCCTTTTTATAAAGGGTCGGCAACGCGCATGTGACACCTCTGGAGCTGCAGGCGTCCATATAGGCTACGGTAGCTGCTTACCATCAGGCGGGCCGTATGCTTGTTTGCCACCGTCGTGGTATAAAAAAATGATAAACATATAAAAGTGGCAATAACTCGAAAATTATGCCATTGTCATTAGGGTCGAATTTGCTTAATCTGATAGGTAGCCCGTTCTAACAGCCCTTTAGGTCTTCACGTTGGTTTTGACACCCTGTATATTTATTTTACTAGTAGTAGTATAATACTTTATTATACAACAAAGTGACGAGTGGCGGAAGAGAGGGGAGGCCTTTGCCCAGCAGTGGGACATAACATAGGCTATTAAAAAAAAAAAAAAAAATACAACAAAGAATACATAACAAATATATTTTTTCAAATCATCATGAGGTCTGTTCTCATTTTCACTTCATATAAAAACTCTGACCATTATTAACCGATAGTCCGAGAGCTATTAAAAAGATCCCATACAAACAATAAATAATAATCGGTAGTTAGTATGAATATAAAGAGTATATTGTTCTTAGTAAATGATAGGAAATAAATCCTTTTCCGCATTATTCCCATGACGGACGAAAGATCCAGTCACAATAGATGTTTGTTAAGCTTGCGTGTAGTGAACGATATGCGATAAATTTCATACTTGGGTCATTTTATTTAAAGTTGTACATTGCACTTTTTTTTTATTTGGAAAATTTTTGGGCGATTTCGACTCAGAATCACGATTTAAACGAAAAAGTTAGTAACCTATTTTATAAGTAAAAATTTTAGACTTTAAAATTGAGTTATTGTTTAGAAACTGACCATAAATATGTTTTGTATAAATAATAAATATATTATACTAGACAAAAAAAAGTGGAATGTACAACATTAAATAAAATGGCCCACTTTCCCGTAAATATTTTGGGTTTTCCCCCTTTTGGAAACTGTAAAAAGATTCAGTACCTAATGGACTTTTATGAGGAAAAATTATACCCCTTGCGCCCTTTGTGGCAAAAAATGTAAGAATAAAAAAAAAAAAGAATTTTTCGAGAATTTAAAAATGACCCGGGTTGATTTAGAGGTCGCAAACGTGTCCACAATAAGTATTTCATATGAAATCAAATATTAAAAATCCAGCCATACCTAATTTGATGTAAGGCAAACACCCTTTAACAATTAGTATGATTTTTATGACTCATCACCATTAGGTAAGTATCAAAAGAATTAAATTTTTCATCGTAGCAAAATTATTTAGCTTTCTGCTAAAAAAAATCTCCGACGCTAACCTAATTTTCTAATTTATATTTTCCTCGTGTTTCTATTATTTTTCTCTTTCTTAAAAAAAAATAAACTGTTTATTATTCTAAATTGGGTTAATACCTAACAATTTCACTTAACTTAGTATTAATCTTTTACATTTAAGATTGTATTACTAAGCTATGCTAAGCTTTCAAAACTGGTTTGGCAGACTATGGGTATGGCTGTCTATTTTTACGTCTACATATCATATCTTGCACTATCCCCATGCCCGTAAGACCCTACACAATAGCGAGGTCATCTGTTCCCAGACCCGGGAAATTGACCTCAGATGTTATAATTACGGACTCTGATACCACTAGAGAAATTAAAACATGCTAAATCAGAGGTTGTAATGAACACGGACAAACTAGGAGGGCAAAGACTAGTTTATTGTTTAAAAGATAGTTAGGTAACGTCTTCAAGTCAGCAGCAGAAGTCGCATAGCGGGTGAAAAACCAGCCAAGTGCGAGTCGGACTCGCGCACGAAGGGTTCCCTACCATTATCTATAAAAATGCCATAAAATCATGTCTGTTGTATGGGAGCCCCCTTATATATTAATTTTATTCTGATTTTTAGTATTTGTTATTATAGCGGTAACAGAAATAAGGAGTGGTCCTGAAATAAAGTAGCCGTGTACAATCTTGTGTATTTTTTAATTTAGTGCTAATTTTGAAGCAGTATATTTATTTTATTAATCCGTAGATACAATACTAATAAATAAATATACAATCATAATAAAATATGTGAGCGTATATAAGTTTTCGCGTTTTTATTTCAACATACTTTGTAACTTTTTGAACAACATAATTTGACAATCTTCAATCGACATCTGCTACAACGCCACAATTGTATTTCCATTTTCACAACCCGTTTTATGCTTTTCAGAATTTCATCTTACCAAGAAGCTACATTAATTAACTGTATTTTAACTAGGATAGTCAGGAATACTCTCTAATCTAACCTCTGACAAAGATTTTTCTATGGGAGACAATTTTCTATAAAAAAAGGCAAATACATTTAATTAAAAATTACTGTAACTACCTTAAAATGAAGTCAGATAAAAAAGTTTACTATTGAAGAAAGACAATTTATTAAGGTATAAAATAGTTCATCAAATCAAACTATAAGAAAAAACATGTTTTTGAGAAACACCTCAAAAATTCTGTCAGAAGACGCTGTTCAAAAAACTATGTGTATGATGGAATACAAAAGGCGAAAACTTCCAAACGCTGTTCCATTTAAACATGATTGTATTTATGTTTTGTATGATTGTATTTACAGATTATTTAAATACAATCACTGCTTCTACATCGGCACAAAATAAAAAGATAAATCAGAAAAGGCACGGCTACTTTTTTCCGGACCACTCCTTACATTATCTGTGAAAATTTCAACTGTCTAACTATCACAGTTCATGAGATACAGCCTGGTGACAGACGGACAGCGGAGTCTTAGTAATAGGATCCCATTTTACCCTTTGGATACGGAACCCTAAAAGAGGGCGAAAAATATCTTCACACGCTCTTATTAGTTTAAAAATAAAGCAGTGCCAAGATAATTTTAAATAGCGTAAATAAATAAATCCTAACCCTTAGTTAATTTTTACGGTTCCGTAGCCAAAATGGCAGAAACGGAACCTTTATTGTTTCGTCATGTCCGTCCATCCATCCGTATGTTACATTACATCCGTTTTACTCGGGAATTATAAGACGTGTCTTAATAAAATGTTAACTAAAGGTGTATTTTGCCGCGACTTACTTTTGTAGTAAATACGGATTTTATTCAGCATTATTTTTTTAAATTGAAGGCAAATTAAGTTTGCACTCATTCTTACTTTTTCTCGATTTTTTCTAGATGCAAATAATTATATTTTTCATAAATATAAAAGATAATTTTTCACCATACGTAGCCAAGAACACTTACATACAATGTCAACCAAGATACTCGTATCTATTCCAGAATCCATACAAGTCGAACATTCAATACAATTTCAGAATACCTAGTGTGTCTGGGCTATATAATTCTATGACATATTGATTCTATTCTTATTTTATTTTTAATGACCTACATATTTTTCATGAAGATCTTATGTTATTAAATTAGTATTTTTTATTTTTGTTATTAATTAATCTACTCATAACACATTGACATCTGTTTTTTCATAGCTACTTGACTGATTGTTAATCTAATTTTGTACATTATTATTTTATAAGTGCCAAATCATGTAAGTAGTTACTAATTAAGTAGTTTAATCAATAATCATATGCACGCTGCATGCCAATTGTAGCTATTTGTATACCACATGGTGGAACATAGTGATACCCACCAAAATATTGTAAGACCTTTCAATGTACCTATGTTTTACAAATATATTATTTGAGTTTGAGTTTGAGTTTAGGGATTGGGTCACGAGGTTTGATCAAATAGCATTCCATTTTATACAGTACCTTTTGACTGGGATAGGATTTAATATTTTATTTAATCATAAATATATCGAATATCGATTCACAGTTTGAGAAAATCAATTAAT
This sequence comes from Pammene aurita, assembly GCA_947086415.1. NCBI lineage: Eukaryota > Metazoa > Arthropoda > Insecta > Lepidoptera > Tortricidae > Pammene > Pammene aurita. Next base: position 3,774,418 of record OX352314.1, on the reverse strand, counting down.
AAAAAATCAGGGGTTTTTGCACTGCCTAAATTGTATAAGGTCAGTGTGGGTACAACCGTCTCATAGAAAATACCGTCTAATCGGGCTATAAGTACGTACTTAATACGTATTTTCTATAGGACAGTTTTATCCACATGTTACATAACAAATATAGCAGAACAAGTTTACATGTGTGTTAGAGGCGTTCTTGTACCTTCAAATACAAGAGTTAAGGTCTGCGTAGACGGTCAAGCCTTACTGACGGTCTTTCTCGCATCGACAGGTCAATGTGGCTAATTCCGTCATAGGGACTATTTCGTCAATTAGCGCTTTTCTAGAACAACGAACAAAATTGATAATATCATCGACAAAGCAGCGGTTGCTTTCAGTTTCAGCAATCAAAAGCAAAAACAAAATACTCTTTTAAAATAGTTTAGGGGTTGCGATCCTCGCTCCGGATCGTACCTGGTTCAACAAATTGCCTTGGCGATTCAGCGTGGCAATGCTGCTAGTGTCATGCGGATGTTTGAGCCAGCTACGGTCCGGAGTAGTCAATGTTACTAAGGTTAAGGTTAATGTGTGTTTCAAATTGACAAAGCGTGTGGCGGATATCATCTTTGATTGTTATGTGACGAAACCTGGGGTTGATCTTTTTTGTGTATATACCTGACGAAGCCTGCGTTGCGTATTATAAAATTGTAGTTAAAATAGTTATGTGTGTTATCAAAAGCAAATGTGTTTTTCTTCCTAAGATTGAAAATCAAAGAAATATACGCTAGTGGACGAAATATGCCCCTATGACGGAATTAAACACATTGACCCTAATCGTAAAGAGAGTTCTTTATCGACGGGAAAGTCGATTAATATTTTTTTAAAACAAAACCGATTATACTACTACTAACAAATATCAATAAATATTTTTCATTAGGTTTTTTTAATTACAACAATATATTTTTCATTATTTATATTATTATGTAATTAATTATGATTAAATACATTAAAAAAAACCTAAATCCCATTCCTAATAACATTACATAACATAAATACTCTTTATTGCACACCTCAAAATAAAGAAACACATAAAATACAAGTTACAAACAGCAGACGCAGAGGTAAAACAATTGGTGGTCTTATCGCTAAAAAGCGATCTCTTCCAGACAACCTAAGCTAAGCTGAATATAAGCTTTATTGGGACCATAAATTATAAATGCAATAAATTGTTTCCATGTAAAACAAATTGCTTCTCATTGCTGTTCTTGTAAGAAAACACTCAGAGGTCGACAATATAGAAAACAATATTCTTATAATGTGTTTATTATCAATAATGAAAACAATAGTTGGTATTGTAGACGGAAAGGACTTTATAGGCCAGGAGCTACACGAGTATAATTATGTTCATAAAATGAGGCAATGAATACTAGTTATTCGTTTACTCATGCAACGAATTGGAACTTACATATCTAATAGAAATAGTAGTTTATGTAACTGTTACGTAATAAGGGTCCTTAAAACATGAGTGTGGTTTTATGAAATGAGCCGCAGGCGAATTTCATAAGATCACACGAGTGTTTTGAGGCCTAATTACGTACAGTTGCATACACTGCTTTATCTACACTCATATTATTTATTATAAATGCCGTATTCGGAAATCATAGAATGGCCGCCATTGCACCGCCGCGGCCATCTCGATTGTGTCGGCGTGGCCAACTCGATTGTGTCGGGGCTCGCGCGGGACCAATCGAGTTGGCCATGGCGGTAACATTATGTTATCAAATTCGATGTTCCAAATTTGAAACTCAGTGCTTAACAATATTTGAGCATGCAAAGTTAAAATTACGTTACTGCCGCAGATAAGAAACTTATCATAGTTAAATCGTTTGTTGTAATGCTTGTCATTGTCTACGGTTTTTGAACGCATTTTAGAGTACTTACAGTATGAGTGTAGATAAATAAAATTAAATCACTACATACCCGTAGTATAAAACAAAGTCGCTTTCCGCTGTCTGTCCCTATGTATGCTTAGATCTTTAAAACTACGCAACGGATTTTGATGCGGTATTTTTTAATAGATAGAGTGATTCAAGAGGAAGGTTTATTTGTATAATATAGATAATTTTAGAGGTTTCTAATGTGATGTCGTAAATAAACCATTTTTTTGCGCTTACATTGCAAACGCTGGCTGAACCCTACGAGATAGATCAAAATAATGTACTACGGTGTTGTACACCTTACAAAGGTCTACAAAAAAATCTGCAATGGGATATGTCTATCTCTTAGGGATAACCGACTATAACCATTTTTATCCCGTGCGAAGCTGGGGGGGGGGGGTCGCTAGTATTATTATATTACGAAACAAACTTTTTATATTTTGGACGCACACACACGATAATTGAACCAGTGCAACATTTTTTAAAAACCTTAGATAGCTTACATATATTCTAAAATAATAAGCACAAAAAATAATTCCCAATTTATTTTAAAATCTTGTAATGATTTATTATGTTTATCTATGATCACACCATACTTTGTAAATTTTCTCACCCGTCGTGGCGGGAGTTTGTTTGTTTGTTTGAAGTATTTCCTTTTAAGGGATTCATCTATAGAACCTGCTTAACGTATCTTTAGTTATTGTATATCTTGGGATCAGTGTAGGAAAAGCATCATTAATATGTAATAGCAGTTTATGTAACTGTTACGTAATAAGGGTCCATAAAGTACGAGTGTGGTTTTATGAAACGAGCCGCAGGCGAGTTTCATAATAAGATCACACGAGTGTTTTAAGGCCTAATAACGTACAGCTGCATACACTGCTTTATCTACACACATACTATAAATCCTAAATGATGTGTTCGGAAACCAGTAGAATGACCGCCATTGCACCGCCATGACCAACTCGATTAGGTCCGGTTTCCTTACGATGTTTTTCTTCACCGAAAAGCGACTGGTAAATATCAAATGATATTTCGTACATAAGTTTCGAAAAACTCGGTGGTACGAGCCGGGGTTTGAACCCGAGACCCCTGGATTGAAAGTCTGACGTCTTACCGCCAGGCCACCAGCGAGTCTTTTTTTTTCAGTCATCTCTACTGATTTAAAATAAGATTGAAGTGTTCTCCACAGGTGGAGTGATAATTTGTTTTATCTACACCAATATCATAAATCCTCTATTCCGCGTTCGGGAACCGTATGTAACTACCACCATTATTGCAACCAGTAACGTAACGTCTCTGACAGTGTGGTAAAAACGTATGAAAATTCGTTACCCACGGTAACGTTACCAAGATCCGCGCTCTCCCCGACCGCCGGCACGCGCCCGCGCGACAGCAGACACAATTGAGTGGTCATGGCGGTGCAATGGCGGTCCTTCTATTGGTTTCCGAACACATCATTTAGGATTTATAATATGTGTTTAGATAAAGCAGTGTATGCAACTGTACGTAATTAGGCCTTAAAACACTCGTGTGAAAACCACACTCGTATTTTAACGACCCTTATTACGTAACAGTTACATAAACTAATATTTTTACCAAGACGTCAGAGTAACCAACGCTATATGATTATGATATAACATTAAAGTGTTCTGCATAAAAAATAAACAATAAAAATCAGATGTGTAAAACCGAGCTAGCTCCTGCACTACACACAGCGCCACCGTCGCGCTCCACCGCTCGAACATAGCCCGAGAGCTGATAACCTTTATTGAGGAAACGCACAATCTCAAGGATTGATTGATTTACGTGCGATTTATGACCCATTAAACTGTTAAGTAGGAAATTATGTTCTTATTTGCTTGACGTTTTTACACGTTGGCTAAGTGAAATGAAAAAAAAACAATGGCCGTAATAATTATGCAAATTTTTTTGGCCGAGCGAGCAAAGCGTCTTCTTAAGTCGGCCCGATATGGTTCTTATGTCTGAATGATTGGCTTTTCTTCATAGTTACATTTCTCAACCGATTCTCGTGAATTTTTGAGTGCATCTTCGGTATATTTTTTTGGCAATTCAGATTATTTAAACTTCAATAATCACAAACTTAGAGAATTCAACGAACCGGAGCAATTGACAGGCGTTCCCCTCTGCCGAAAACATGAGCAGTGGTCATATTTATTGTATGGACTGACGTTTATCTGACATGGCTATTTGTATGTTGCGTACGAATAGCCATATTTACATTTGACGTCCCCTTCCGCCCCGGAAAAATCGGCAGACTTTTTTGTATAGAAAATGACAGACATGGCGGCTCCAGTCGGTTGAATTCTCTAAGACCACAAAGCACCATTGCGCAACATTTCAGTTTATATTTAGGTACCTACTTCTGACTAAGGAATGCTCAACGGTTATTTAATAAAACTTGTAAAAAGTTTCCACTTCGAAACACAATCTGAAACCCAAAAAATATGGTTGTCTGTGAAGTCGGTTTACGGACGATAATTTTGCGTGATAACGTCATAAGAAAACATTGATAAAAAATTGCGTAAGTACTTTTATTTATGAATTGGATTGAATTATTATCACTGAATTATCATTATTTTGTAGAGTATAAAGAAGGAGTTTAAGTGTTTTTCGTAAAGGTACCATGGAGACCTGTCCACAACGTGACACTTTTTCGTGCATGCTACCGGTGTTCATCGATTTATATATGGATGGTACAAGGAGGATAAAAATCTCTATGTTACAAAAGTGCCCGTCAAAAGGCGATAAACTGATGGCGCCACAATTATATTAAATTTGATTAAATTTATTTTGATATAAAAAAAAAATCCATACATATTTACAAAATAAGTATTTGCGGAGAAGAAAAACACTCTGAATAATAATTTTATTTAGAATGTCATATAAGTATTTAATGTCGGTAATTCATTTCAAATGCTGAACTATACCTACGCCACCCGGAGATATTTGGAACTATTGTTTAGTGCTTACCGCTGGACACTTTTTCGACCGTTTTCCTATAAGAGAGATCGATCCTCCTTGTACCATCCATAAATGGAACACTAAAACGTCTTTCTTTAGCAAACGAAGTTGAATCGCAGTGTTTTCCTTCCACGAAGCGTGGGGAATCAAACAACATTACTGATTGGGGCACATTTGGGAATATAGACTTCGGAATTGGTTAGAATTGGGTTTTTTCTATAAATGTAATATTTTCATTTGAATTTTTGAGATCAAAGAAACATCTTCCTCCGTGCGTTTGTCCCTTTTTGCTATATTGAGCCTGGGGTCCGCTCGGCAACGTAATCCCAGGAATTGGCGTAGGCAGTTTTTCCGAAAGTGACTTCCATCTGACCTTTCAACCCAGAGGGGAAACTAGGTCTTGTTGGGATCCGGTTTCCTCACGATGATTTCCTTCACCGAAAAGCGACTGGTAAATATCAAATTATATTTCGTACATAAGTTCCGAAAAACTCAGTGGTACGAGCCGGGGTTTGAACCCGCGACCTCCGGATTGAAAGTCTGACGTCTTACCGCCAGGGCACCAGCGCTTTTCCAGATCAAAGAAACAAAGATCGAAAATAATTGCACACACAGGTCAACCGCTGGTAAATATTTTATGTACAACTTTTGATCTTTGTCACATAGTTTCATTTTACGTATTTTTTGCTTGATTACCTAAACGGCAAATGATGGCCACTTTTTTCCGTTTAGGTGATAAAGCTAAGAGTAAGTAATATAAAACTGTATCACATAGATCATAAGTTGCGGTATTAGTAGGACTACAACTAAACATGGTGGATTATATAGAAATTGATTAGTTTATTAAGGAACACAATCGTAATGAGAGCGCCATTGGACGGTCGAAAAATTATATTGAGAATAGAATTTCTGATATTTTCACGGTTTGTACACATTTTTTCAACTTCACATTTCTTCTTCTCAGCATGTTCGCGTCCACTGCTGGACATATGCCTCTTTCATGGATTTCCATGTTGTTCTTGACGCGGCGGTTCTGTTCTGTGCCAGGTCGGCCCTGCCGTCTTTTTAATGTCGTCCGACCATCTGGCTCGTGGCTTCCCGTCATCTCGTCTTCCCATTCGAGGCCTTTTTTAACTAATATGGAACTTAACCACATACATACTCGAAAAATTGCCTACGACGTTTCCAGAAAGACATTTTCTTCGTGTTCTTTCTTCTATTTAAACCACAATAAACTCAGATTACGGCACTTTATAGTTGTATATTAATGAACCGGAACCCCCAGGTCTATTTATACCCTCTCTTTGTTCTTGTACCTACGTACATTGTATATGACGAGTATGTTAATTAAGACTGTTTGTGTTCCAAATAATAATAATAAAAAACAGGCCAAGTGCGTGTCGGATCACGCATAATGGAGGGTATCTAATGCCATAAGGTCGTATCTGATGCCTGTGGAAGAAGACACTGTGGCATACGGACGGACGGACGGACGGACAGACGGACATGACAAAACTATGGTTCCGTTTTTCCCAATTTGGCAACGGAACCCTAAAAAGGGACTTAAAACGTAATTAATAATAGCAAAAAAACTAGCCCTACAATTTTCCTACATACATACAAACACCAGTAAGGGTGTGCTCCCAGAAGTTATTTTCTACGCAAAACCAGTACCAAAACCGGGAACCGTAACCGTACAAAATCGTAACCCGCAAGCCAGTTCTACTCTCGCATGGTTCTGTCTCACGAAGAAAATGGAAAACATTATATTAACGAGTCGGCCGTGTCGTCGTTTGGGAGCTCTAACTACTGCGGAACACTTACACTGCTAACATGCTTATACATAGGAAATATAACATGGTAATAATAATAAGATCAGCCGAGGATATAGTGGTATTTTTTTAAGATGTCGCTATCTTACTAAGGAGTTCTACCGACAATTCCGACATCGTAAAAAAATCGTACTATACACGGAAAAAGATTGATGCTTTCGAGATGTGGGTGAGGCGGCGAATGCTCCATCAGATTTATATGAAAATATGGCGTTTATTATGTACTTAGTTGCAAAGTCCTAGATAGTTGTAGTTTTGTAAGTTTCTCATTCTTGTTTATTGTTGTTACACTGTCGATTAACTGCTTGTAATTAGTTTCTGCACAAGTTTTTGTTGTTTTTGCTCCTAAAAGCAAGGATTTTACTAGTATTTTGTTTTATTTTGGCAAGAGAATATAATATCCTTGCGCTGTGACGCTGTCAACAGTGTCAACGATAAATGTTGCCAAAAATTACGGTAGCGTTAATAATAAGAAAAATTGCGCCCAAAATTATTGCGCAATATTTCTATTTTTATTTAATTTTTATGCTCTCTCTGTTTACTTAATCAATTATTTTTTCAACACACCTGCTCGTAACGAGGTTCTTATTCCACCGCTTTTATGCTCATAATCCTAGATATTAAACACGCGTGCATTTCACAATAATTATCCAACTAGTGGAATAATTTAATAATCCGATCAAATGACGTTTGTACTCTAGTACCAAGTTGTACGTACGCAGACGAATCGTTGTAATTTAGTCGGGTATTAACTTTACTTTTTTTTACTCTTTATGAGTTTACATTCTAAAAAAGTAAAAAAAAAGTAAATGTATTAAAAATATACACATTTACGATAGAATACAAATTATACAATCCTGATTGTGAATAAGAATCATTTCAACTTATTATATTACTCGTAATACACAATAAATTACTTTTTAAACACGAATTGTCTGTTTTAATATTGGCTGTTTGGCATCATACGTCCGCGCCTTTGCCTCAAGCTGCACGTACATCCAAAAAAGAAAATTGCGCGCCATTTATAAGTTAACCTCAAATCATTGTTTATTTGTTAGATTTTTCTCGTCGTGTTTTATTAATTTAAACAAATTATATTTTCAATGAATAAGAAGACAGCGTTAATTTAACCTCTGGATATATTTCAAAATTGTGATACATACTAGTAAAATGTCATCATAAAAATCTAGTGAGCAATACGTAAGAAAAAAAAAAATATAATTTATTGTACAATAAATGTGAAGTCTTTAATTTTATGAAATGATTTGAAAAAGAGTTCCAGATACTCAATAACATCACAAAAAAGGTTAGTTAAATTTAATTATCTTAGGTTCGTAAGTACCTCTATCCTGTAAATATTCTGACACTTAATGTATTTATCAAAAGTTATTAATTATACTATTCTGTTATTTCCTCGCAAGTGTGTTGAAAAACGTCGTATGAAACGCGTGTGCTTGATCATTACATAAGCTCAGCTTCCTTATGCGCACTCACATGCGTTCGTGCGCACAATATCGCTTCGTATGTAATGATCAACTTAGCACACTTGTATCATAATGTACTATTATTGTATTAAGTGATTTGACATTTATGTGTCATGCTTCGTGACATCACTCACGTGTGGCCCCGGCGGAAGACCAGCGCTGGCCTCCCAGGCTAGTACCATGCTGAGTCGGGACCATTTTGTAGCAACCATATTCATGCGTTAATTATAATTACCTAGATATATACCCCCTAGCGATATTGAACCTTTGAGTCTAAGGAGAGAGTTTGCCTCCTTATGTGTGTTCTATCGCTTGTACCATGGGTTGTGCTCTGAAGAACTATTTGATATGATGCCCATGGCAGCCTTTTATCACCGCACCGCTCGCTGCCGGCAGGGTGTTCATCCTCACACCCTGGAGCCTAAGGGATCGCGCACTGTACGGTTTAAGAGGAATTTCCTCCCAAGAACGCTGCGGCTGTGGAATGAACTCCCTGCCGAGGTTTTCCCAGCGGGCTACAGTATGAGGTTCTTCAAAAAAGGAGTGTATAGGTTCTTAAAGGGTAGGCAAAGCGCATATGAGTCCTCTGGGGTTGCAGGCTACGGTAACTGCTTACCATCAGGCGGGCCGTATGCTTGTTTGCCACTTTCGTGGTATTAAAAAAAAGTTATTATTCTTGATTAAGTATGTTTGTTTGCATGTTGTTGTTGTCCCGAATACCTAAATGTTTTCTATTTCTATTTCAAACTTTGCGTTTCGATCGTTTTGCGATCATGCAAAATTCACGTGCTCGACCTTTACAACTTAAATCGTTAAGTACCTATATTAAAAAATATTTATAACGGGTTACTCACGTCATTTAAGTCGATTTTTGCTGGACATGTTTCGATCAATTTACGATGATCATTCTCACGAGCGGCAGGGGATTTTTTAAATGACGTGAGAAACCTGTTATAAATATTTTTATTATGGAGTCTCACGAAGAAAATGGAAAACATTGGCTTAAGTGGCAGTGGGCGGGCCACATTGCTCGCAGAACCGATGGCCGATGGGGCAGAAAGGTTCTTGAGTGGCGACCGCGTACCGGAAGACGCAGTGTGGGACCCCAGACTAGGTGGACCGACGATCTGGTTAGAGTCGCGGGAAACAGCTGGTTAAGGGCAGCGAATGACCGTTCGTTGTGGAGATCCTTGGGGGAGGCTTTTGTCCAGCAGTAATCGTCTTTTGGCTGAAATGATGATGATAATGATGAGTGTCTCACGAAAGTTTTATACTAAGTTAAATCGTTAAGTACTGAAGTACGCAGTGTAACCGATCCATTCCAGCCGTATTATCAGCACAATGTATCTTATTTCTGGTAAAGAAATATAATTTACCTGGTCCTAGCACATGACATTCGTTTTTGTTCACGCTAGTACTCGTTTTCACACTACATAGAGTAATAAGTATGATTAGAATGCTTACTCTATACATGGCTAAAAACCTATTTATAATAAGTTTTTGGGCCCGGGGTATGTCCTTAAACTACGTCCGGACTTGGGTATGTCCTTAAACTACGTCCGGACTTGGGTATGTCCTTAAACTACGCCAAAAAGAGAGGTATGGGCACTGCGAATGGCATCTCGCTAAGTGTGGTAGGGCACGTTCAACGAATGTCATCTCGCTCAAATCTGGAGCAGAGCCCGACTGGGGAAATACCTCCATCTTACAGAAAACCACAGCCAAATAGCACTAGACCCTACTCATAGTGTTGTGTTCCTGCTGGTGAGTAAGGTTACCAAAGAGCTCAAAGAGAACCCACTGTGTTGACGATGAGAGACCTTCTTGTTCCTTTAGCCATCAACACAGTGATTCCTCCTTTTTAGGGTTCCGTAGCCAAATGGCAAAAAACGGAACCCTTATGGATTCGTCATGTCTGTCTGTCTGTCTGTCCGTCCGTATGTCACAGCCATTTTACTCGGAAACTATACGACGTATCTGAATAAAATTTACACATAAGGTATATTTTGTATGCCGCTACTTAGTTATGTAGTTAAATTTGAAAAAAAAAAATTTTTAGGGGGGCGCTCCATAGATGTAACTAAATTTCAAAAATTTTTTTTAACCGAATTTCATCATGTGATACATAAATCATAGGTGGTATTGAGGTGTCTTTGACCATTTTGTGATTAAGTGAATATTTTCTGAAATAATCGCTTCGAAAGTCAGAAAAATTGTGTCCCCCCCCTGTAACTTTTGAACCGTAAGTCCAAAAAATATGAGGCAATGTGCCTTATCATATACTTTCTACAAAAAATATTTTAAACATTATCGGTTCAGCCATTTTTGAGTTATCTCCAAAAAAACTTCTTCCATAGGCATCAGATACGACCTTTTGGTATTAGTTTGGTTCTTATTACATTGAAGGTACAGAACCCTCCTATGCGTGGTCCGACACGCACTTGGCCGGTTTTTTTGTAAAGGGTCGGCAACACGCATGTGACTCCTTTGGAGTTGCAGGCGTCCATAGAATACGGTAGCTTCTTACCATCAGGCGGGCCGTATTCTTGTTTGCCACCGTCGTGATAAAAAAAAAGTTTTAAGTGAGTTACGTTAGAACTTATCGTTAACTAAGTATTATTTATTAAATAAGGGTGCGTTTCGACTAGAGATGAGCCCCAATAAAAAAGATTGAAATGTTATGGGACTATAAGATGATAAGACCAAGAGTAATTTACCTTCCATATTTACGTAATTATTAGATTCGTATTACAACATTATACAACGTGTTACACCCAAGACTAAAAACATGAAAAGTGTTGCTTCAGAATCGAGAGTGGAATCGATTGCAGTGTATCTTAATATGTGTATACTTTTTCTTTAAATTTTTAATTTTTTTACGTGTGGAGTCTAAAAGTTTCGAATACTACAGTTTACCATTCTATCGAGAGGTTAGGAGATCGAGTTTTATTATTCAATAAAAGCTGACCGTTTTGACAAAAAATTTTTTTACTGTAAATAGTGTCATGTAGGTTGTCGTTGTCAAAGTATGTTCATATGTCATGTCATTGTCATACAAATTGACAAAGTAAGTTGAGAGGTTGACATGCACAGATGTGACAACATCGAGTTAGAGCTAACAATTGAATACAATTACAAGGAAAACTAAACACACGAATATCTTTCGAAATAATTAACTGATTGAAAAATAAATACTCCAGATTAAACAGCAATAATAAAAACCGTTTGGGGTGTCTGAGGTTTTTAGTGGCTCAAGTAACACGTAAAATGAAAAATAACAATATTGACAATCTTTCACAACCGTAGAAGAATAACAACAAACATCATTCTTGATATATGTATAGAAAAGTAGAAAAATACATTTAAAATAAGAAACTAAAAACTCGCAAGTCGCAGCAAACTAAGGAGTCTGCAACATCGGATTGGTTGCGAGGAATGTGTTTGTTAAGAACTAATCCTATAGCTGAGCTGCGAAAATAGGTAAATGACACTTCATCTCACTCTTCATCTAGAATCACTATTCTATTGGTTCAAACACATTCCTCGCAACGCATCCTCGCTTTTCTCTGGTCATATATGAAGTTAGCCTTCTGGGTTTACTTATTACTCTATGACAAAAGATAATGGATTAAATCTTACAAATAGAGAGTGAAAATGATATCCATTTGGTCTTCAAACGTTTGCCGGAAACTAAAAATGATACTGTTACTTATTTTCGATACAAAACTTGTATTTTAGCAAATTCCCTTTTTTTATACCTTGACGGTGGCAAACAAGCAAACGGCCCACCTGATGGTAAGTAGTTACCATAGTCTATTGACGCCTGCAACCCTAGAGTATTCACATGCGCGTTACCTACCCTTTAGGAATAATAATATTTACTTTGAAAAATTCCAGGGTAATTTGAAGAATAATGGTATTGGTAATGTTATAAAATCAGCATAGATAATTCAGTTTTATCCGAGTCAAAGATAAAAGAAAAACATCAAAGGCACCTAACTTTAATCATAATAAATCCCTTTTTGAAGTTACATGAAATGCAATTATTCCGTCTCAAAAACTTCTTAATACTCCCTTGATCCAACGTTATTCTTGTATAATGAAAGTGTCTCCAAAACAAGCTACAACTAACTATTAATTCTACCTAGGACAAAAGCACGAGTCTAGCTTAAGGGTTAAATAATATGTAGCCGAATATTGTATGGCAATTTATCACTTCTCAAACTATTTTTCCCGTAGATTAATGTAGCAGAATCATCAGATGGCATAATATCGTTTCGCATACCTATTTTTCGCATATTTTTAATTGGCATATTAATCTATGCCAAATGAAAATTCGGCCAAATAAAACTATGCGACACACAAACACAATAGTAGTTTATGTAACTGTTACGTTTTAAGGCCTAAATACGTACAGTTGCATACACTGCTTTATCTACACACGTGTTCGGAATGAAATTCCAAATTTGATACTCATAACTTAACAATATTTGAGCATGTAATGTTAAAATTACGTTACTGCTACAGATAAAAAACTTCATAATAAAATCGGTTGTTTAATGCAGGTCATTGCCTACCGTTTTTGAACACATTTGAGACGACTTTACAATACGAGTGTAGATAAAATGTTACTGTAGCTGATAAAAACAAAGGAGTTGAAAATAAAATAGGTTTATTAAGCGTTTAAAAGAGTTTTAAATAAACGTGCTGTAATCTACAATCGCCTTAAGTCTCTTAACGTTAAAATCTAGCTTTTAATAACGCCCTAGACGCGAGTTATTTGACTTGATAGCGCCAAAAATAGCAACAGGGACCGTTTTTCACGGAGAGTACTTTTAATAGGGCTGTTAGGAATAATAGTGCTTTAAGAGAGATAACGTGGAAGAGACGATTTAATAAAAAATACTACCCAGTATTATACAGTATCGTACAATGGATAATATCAACCAAACCAAACCGACCTAACCAAATATAATGGACCACCTCTTGATTTTAAAAACCTCACGAGCGACGGTGCTGACTAAAAGGAAATTAAAATTGTGATAAATGCATCAAAAATCTTCTTAAAATTTGCTTTAAATAGTTGTATGTCTTTAGTTTATTGACTTATACGTCTGTAACTAAGGACATAATTCCAGTACACTAATACTTAAAACTTCGTTATTTTTTATTACTAAATTAATGCGTAGTTTTTTTTTAATACATCATTTTGAATATTTGCAATGAGCTCCCATACTAATCGTAACACAGTGTTTCTCTTTCACGCGCGCTGAAAAAGATAGGGAGGGAATTTAGCTGTTGTCAGCCCCTTAACATAATGAATCCTCTTTTTAACCGACTTCAAGATTTCAAAAGGTTCTAAATTCGGTTGTATATTTTTTATTTTGTTTATGTTTGTTACTCCATAACTCCGTCATGTCTGAACCGATTTTGAGAATTCTTTTTTTGATTGTAAATTAACAGATTGGTCCCGTTTTTGTCACAACACAGTTCTGATGATGGGTACCATGAGGAATTGAGGGATCTCCTCAAATCTTAAAGGCATACATATAGTGATTTTTGTGTTTTTACAACAAATCAAGCATTTTTATATAAAAAGGGACATATATGTATATGATGATGTGGAACTGCTGATGTTGATCAGAACGGAATTCTTCAACGACGCATAGGTCACGTTTGGCGATTTGGCCTCTTCGCTGTGTTAAGCAAGTTAGATTTTCTTCATTTCATTGTATGGAATCTAAGAGTGCACCATCTAGGTACAAATAACCTTTCACCGGCCTCCCCCAATGAAGTCAGTATTTTTCGTAAAATTATCTAAAGCACCATCGTGGTATGAAAATAAATATTAACAGTCTTTATTTAAACTGGTCTGCGCTTGCTACGCTGCAAGTACCGTAGTGAGCTTCTATAATATACTAAATAATGACATGCTTTATAAAGCATAAGAAAACTCAAAAATTTACTTTTTCTTGAAATTTTGCACACCTTTAGCTGCAAGGCTTCGATAACCACTTACCATCAGACGGGCTGTATGCTTATTTGCCACCGACGTGGTTTAAAAAAATCCGGCTTAGTGCCAGTCGGACTCGCGCACAAAGAGTTCCGTACCATTATCTATAATAATTTTAAACAAAAAAGAACCGACTTCACTTAGCCTCCACCTTTCCCAAAGCAAATGCTCGAGCTGCTGTAAAAAATACTCAAATCACTATAGGTGTGCCTATAATATTTGAAGAGTTCCCTCGATTTCTCCAGGATCCCATCATCAGATCCTGACCTGGCTACAATGGGACCAACTGTGAAGTATACTCTTTCAAACATAAAAATAATTTTCCAAATCGGTCCAGCCGTCTTCAAATAATCGGTGAACATATATAAAAAATAAAAAAAAATACAAAAAAACAAAGACCACGACGAATTGATATTCTCCTTCGAAATCTTGAAGTCGGTTGAAAACGGCAAAAAAACCCTTAAATATTTATTTTATCCTCTTTTTTTAGTAGCGGCAACAGAAATACATCATCTGTGAAAATTTCAACTGTCTAACTATTACGGTTCATGAGATACAGCCTGGTGATAGACGGACAGACGGACAGCGGAGACTTAGAATAGGGGTCCCGTTTTACCCTTTGGACACAGAAACCTAAAAACTACCAAGACCTCGTACTTATTCACCAGCATACGGAAGAAATTTCCAACTTAGAAAGGTAAACTTTTTACTATTTTTAAAATAAAGCAGGATAGTCACCGATAAAATAATACTAGGGAATCAGCCCAAAAAAATGGCCCTACAATAGTACCGCAAGAACGACTCGTGCAGTACTTTCTTTGACAGTCTTATTACGGTATAAGACTGGCCGGTACAAATTTTCAGGAGCCATATTTTCAGTAAAGATTGTTTGAGTATGTACCTCCTTCAAATTGTTGCTCGAAGATAATAGTTAAACTTATAATGCGGCTGTATTAATATGTCAATCTGGAGTATAACTAAGATTACTTATAAACAAAATTGTTATTTTTATTTAAGAGCGCGCTAATCGCCAACAAACTGTCCTCAGTTTGGCGAAAAAAAATATGTATATATAAATCGAAAAAAAATATACCACTTAAGTTTTATCTAGAAAAAAAAACACTTAGTGGAATTAAAGAAATAATGCAAACAGTCCAGTCTTGCCTGCCTTTTATTTCGTCAATACAGTTATACCTCCTTTATACACCGTGTTTTTTTTTTAGTTTTTGCATATGGTTAGGTTCGATTAAGAAAACGAATTGGCATAGTTAGTTTTTTAATAATATATACCTATACCTGGGTAAAATTTTCCTTATACATTTTTGGTAAAGGACAATATCCCACCCCACTTATATATATATATTTTTTTTTATACCACGACGGTGGCAATCAAGCATACGGCCCGCTTGATGGTAAGCAGCTACCGTAACCTATGGACGCCTGCAACTCCAAAGGAGTCACATGCGCGTTGCCGACCCTTTACAAAAAGGAGGATTCACTGTGTTGACGACTAAAGGAACAAGAAGGTCCCTCATCGTCAACACACTGGGTCCTCTTTGAGCTCTTTGGCAACTTTACTCACCAGCAGGAACACAACACTATGAATAGGGTTTAGTGCTATTTGGCTGTGGTTTTCTGTAAGGTGGAGGTACTTCCCCAGTCGAGCTCTGCTCCAGATTTTAGCGATGACATTCGCTGAACGTGCCCTACTACACTTAGCGAGATGCCATTCGCAGTGTCCATACCTCTCTTTTTGGCGTAGTTTAAGGACATACCCAGGTCCGGACGTAGTTTAAGGACATACCCCGGGTCCAAAACTTAACATTATCATAGATGATACACAACTACTAGGCCAGGCAATAGAGGGGTTGACCTCGCATTAACGCCTCAGTCCAAAAAAACTTTACAGCATGATAAAGTGTCAGGAGTAGATGGAATGTATATATTTAAAAAAAAAAAACTATTGTCCTTCTTAGGTTTTTTTTATCTAAACTCTTACATCGTCTATATTTACGTTTGGAAAAATGCTCAGTCTAATTTTATTGCACTAGAAATATTGACTTGATGTACGTAACCAATGTTAAAATTATCAAAAAAAAAATTCATAACTGAACATATTTTTTTATAAAAAATATTTTTTTTGTGTAAGTCACATCGGAAATTTGCTCAGTCTTTTTTTTTACTGAAGTGACATTAAATGTATGTATTCTACGTATGACAAAAAAAAACCAAAAATTTCATCGTCAAACTTTTTCAGTATAAAAATTTGCTTATTATTCGCAGTAGAATATTGCTCCGTCAATTTTTTTTTAAATTATATTTCCTTTAAGAGTTTTCTTGCGACTGTACAAAAATCCAAAAAAATATCCTGCGTATTAAAAAGTTAAATCATGTCACAAATAAAGATACCTAATATTTCACTCGTTAGTGGAATGCGCTCGTGCAGGACGCGGGACGCGGGAGCGGGGATGCGAGGGGCCATGCGCAGCGTTCTCGTTAGCTTCTTTAATAAACTCAAAGAAAAAGTTTACTTTTATGGTTTTGCACGTTACTAAAATATACATTAACACTACATTAATACCCCCATACTGTTAGTAATTTTATCTTAATTGATATAATTTGTAGTGGTGCTAAACGCCTAGTCACAGTGTAAATAAAAAATTACGCCAGTTGTAATATATTTGACACATTTTTAAAATGCATGCGTGTTGTGTAGATGTGTCATATGCAGACTCCGTTATCAGTGGTAAAAATTTAATGATATCGAATCATAGGGTTGTCACACAATATTTTATTTCGAGTACAACATGTGACATATTAAAAAAACATAATTTTCAATTATATCACCGCTCCATGACAAAAAGGTTACATTCGTTGAGGTGTTATTTTCATTAGGTAACATTTTCCGTAACTCTGATGTCTGATTATCGCTTGTGCAATACAATTAATTTTTTGGCCATCTTTTTCCACTTGTCATAATTGTTTTGAATACTGTGACCATTTCATCCTAGGAACAGTCATATGATTTAACACGTTTTAACACGAATCTTAGTCATTTTACTTTAAAATGTATATGCATTTGCACAATTGTATCATGTTACTGAAAAAAAAACAAATCTATTTATCTATTAGAAAACTATAATCTAATAGGTACGCTTACCAGGCTTACCTTTTCGAAAAAATTGGTATCTATTGCACAGTTATACTAAATTTAGTAACCATTTCTGCGTCGCTGAGACTGAGAAACTGAGAAAATTTAGCAAGATTATTCAGGAAATCCATACTTTTACTGAATAAACAATTAAGTGATTAATATGACATCAATCATAATTGCCGAAAAAAATACAATTAAGTAACTATTATGGAGTTTATATACCAAATTAAACCTCGTTAAAGTCCTTTGCCTTAATATACAGGGTGGAAAGATAAATCGGGCCCTGGAGGAAAACTACCTTAAAACGTTGAGATAGCTCAATTCATTGAAAGGAAACGTTCTTTAATTTCTTTAAAGGGACATAACTGCATTTACAATTTTTTGGAAAAGAGTACAGTTTTCAAAAAAAGTATTTATTTTGTCATTTTTGTCATAAATAATTTTTATGACAATTGATGCCAATCGATCCTGTTTCCAACGAGGATAAAAACTTCTAAATACCAACCAAGTTTAGGGCACAAGAGAACACATAAATAATAATAATAATATTTTTCATACAATTAGTATGGAATAAAGTGAAAATTAAGAAAAAAACTGTGAATGCAGTTTTAGTTTTTAGGAAAAATATAAGAATGTTTCCTTTGAGCGAATTGAGCTATCTCAAGGTTTTAAGGTAGTTTCCCTCCAGGGCCCGACTTATCTTTTCACCCTGTATAAATAAAATAAGTATATAGCTTACATCAAAATATATATACGTCATGTTAAGAATATTAAAATGTGCTATGCCAACCCTAGCATTTTCATTAAAATTTCACCACTGAAAACAGAGTCTAGTCATATGGAACAAATAAGACTATTTTGTAAATTTTTGGAAATTGTGATTTTCTTTAAGTTGAAACAGATTTTTACAAAAAGATATATTCAATCGGTCACTAATGTAACTGTGGTGACGAAAATTTGTTCCTGTTGTCCCTCATTAGGGACATAGGGCTCGCATTAAAGTTTTGCACTTGCCACGATCTTAAACGGCAACTTCTAGCCGAGACCGGCTTAGGCTACATCTGTCTCAACTTATCGCCTCTTTGTATTGCGGGTTTGGGGGAGCGACCCGACATCCTACTGCCAGTAGATTGCCAGCGGAGACTATGTGGATAAGTGGTTATCCGGTCTTCAGAGTAAGTATTCGCTTCGATCCATACAGATACAAATAATTTATTGTACCTACGAAACGACACATGACAATGGCCAGTGTTTGGCGTACAATGTTGATTCTATTGCATGTTATGTCATTGAATGTCTAATAATGTTTATAGTTATATCAACCATAGGTAGATGCCAAAAAAAAAGATGCTGCCTGCTGGCCTCGCCTCGGATACCGGAGGACTTGTTTACTTTTTCTAAAGCATATGACATCTACTCGTATTTCGACTTATAACAAAAGATATAATTAAATATTACACACAGAGAAAAAATACAGTTGTCACAGGTGAATTACACAACAGACATACATCTTATTTAAGCGTCATTTATAAGTACAACTTACGTTTAAATTTGGGTAAAATAAAAAGTTTAAGTCATCTGGCAAATGCGCTGTTTCGCATATGTCTTGATATACCCGTTATGAAGAAATCTATGGTTATTGCTCTAGCGGGAAGGCGGGGGGCGACGACAAAAAGTCGCGCGTACCAAATCTGTGGGCTCGGCAGTTCCCCTGCCAAGTCGAGCAAAACAAAGGCACGGCCGAACCATCCTTTTTCCGAAGCCATTCAGGCCATTTTCGACCCCCCTCTAATTCTGTTATCGATAAAGCTAGAAGGCTGAAATTTCTGTGACAAAGAGGCCATAACACAAGGAAGATCCCGATATCATTGAATTTTACTATATACTTTAAGAACTATTGCATGTCAAAATTCCTTAATTTTGTCACTGACTCACTGATTACGATCATCGTATATCTAAAATACTTCTAGCAGTCCCACAAGCTCCAAATTTTGAACACTTCTAACTTCTAGGGTTAACTCTTAGACTATAAAGTCACTGAAAATTAAAATATACCGCAATATCCCGGGTTCTCTAGTTTTATATGCAGAAACAAAGTTATTTTTTCTGTTTCTTTTTATTATAAAAATATAATCATCTAATATTCAAAATCAAATGATCACAATGACATGTTGTTAGTAAACTCCGGCTTGGTTTTACATTAGACCTCATTACTTTTTGAAGTAGGAGAACTGCGTTGCGAGACTGGCATTATTGTACTTGTAATGTTTTTGATGGGATACAATTTATTGCTTTAGAAATTTACATGTACTCTCTTCTCTCTAGTGATTACTTGCCGAGTACTAACCAGCTAGGTAGATGTGTACCAGTCCAGTAATTTGTCCTAAGGACAAATTACTGGCCTAGTGGCTTAGTGTCACAACACTAAAATGCTCAAACTTGGTTGAGGCATATAGCATGCGTACCTTGAGACCGGTAGGGCGTTTCTCAAAAAGTCCTCGGTAATGCGCCGCGGGTCATGTTTCTGCGTTGAACAAACGTTAGCGGCATCTATATAACTCGATCAATGTACCATCTGTTGGTAGGCGCCGTGACTAGTGTCGAAGCGTAGTTGTATCGGTGCATGCGGCTGCATTGTGTGCATTATGACACTACAAGCGTCATCTGTTGGCGAGTAGTGGTGATGGTGTTCTATTTAGTGAGGCAATGATACTCTGATACCTCAATTAAATACTAAATTGTTTAATTAATAATACGCCATCAAAATATTTATTAAAATTATAATGATACGAGTTAAGTATGTACAAATATGAAACTAGACAATTATATAATTGAAGTAACTTACTCCACTTTTTTCACTATGACGCAAGCGTAGCTGAGTCGTAGCCGCGTATGCTAAACTGGACTCAATAGCTGAAGCACGACGACATATTACTGCGTGCTCACTCGCTTTAAAAGGCTAGACAAATTTTTCATTTCGAGATTTGACGTATTGTATGTGGAATATTTTTTGGAAATTTCGGTTGTGGCTGTTGAATTGACTACCTTACGTGAATAAAAAACGAAACCAGGCTGAGGAATTTTCAATAAAGCTTATGAAATATACTGTAATAAAAATTTTATTTTTAGAATTTTTTTTTGAATATTCGTAAATATTATGCTAAAATAAGATTAACGTAACACCCACTGTTACAAACCTGACTGAGAAATTTTCTAAACAAAATGACGAGTGTTACCAATTACTTTTGAATAAAACTGACAGTTTTATTTGAATTTTTTTTTTGAACTTTTGACAGTATCTGTCAGTAATCAAAATAATTTGTTTAGTGAAAAAAATATACCCTGAGAAAAATTCCAGTGCAAAGTATTAAGCTTTTTGTACATTTTTGTAAAAATACCAAAACTGACATACTTTTTTTTTTTGAAAAATAGTGTTTTGTGTTTGTTATGACCTATCCTACATCCTAGCAAAGTAGATTTCCCACACTATACCCCAATAGTCCAGAAGACAATTAATAAAATTTAATGAATATCATGTATCGATATAATTCTGGGCTTTTCCAGATTCATTTGCAGTAAATTTTCCAATTTGTGGTATATTATATAATACACTGACGTAAAATCAATTACTCGTATTTTCATGTTGTTTCGAAATAACTCATTGTACATATCACTCATTAAAACCGCAAAAACCTCAGAATCAGGACAACGTAGGCATTACTCAGCCATCAATTAAATTAATAGGCGGAGAGCTATCGACGTCAGATATGACGCATTAATGAAAACAACGAAATCCCTCTAGTCAGTTTTTTATTTTATTTTATGAAACTGGTAGCAAACGAGCAGACGAGCCGCCTGATAGGAAGCAGTCAACGTCGCCTATGGACATAAGCAACATCAGGAGCCGCCTATGCATTGCCGACTTTTGAGAGCCCTGTACGCCCGCTTCTTGAAGAACCCCATGTCAGAGCGCAATGGAAACACCTCGGAAGGCAGCTCATTCCACATTCCGCACCTTCTAGGCAGAAACGAGCGAGATGCCCGTTTATTTTTGGCCATGTGTCTAAGAAATGAGGATGAAGTTTGTTCCTTTGGCAAGAGGTGGGATGGTAGAAACGTGACGATGGCACCAGTTCAAAAAGTTCTTCAGAACATTCCCCGTTGTCCAGACGGTAGAACACACATAGAGAGCCAACATCTCTCTGGAGACTAAGTGGATCTAAGCCGTCAGTAAGATCGAGATCGTCAACAATACGAACTGCTATACTATGCTTATTTCTAGATCTGGACATCTGGCAGTTGTAAAGTGGTGGAGATCAAATAATGCAAACCACTTCAAGAAAGCAAATCCTAGGGTTCTGGGTTTCATGTAATATTATATGAAATTATATATGGACCCCCGGGGTATATCCTTTGGACCCGGGGTATGTCCTTAAACTACGTCCGGACTTGGGTATGCCCTTAAACTACGCCAAAAAGAGAGGTATGGGCACTGCGAATGGCATCTCGCTAAGTGTGGTAGGGCACTTTCAGCGAATGTCATCTCGCTCAAAACTGGAGCAGAGCCCGACTGGGGAAGTACCTCCACCTTACAGAAAACCACAGCCAAATAGCACTGGACCCTACTCACAGTGTTTAGTGTTGTGTTGTGTTCCTGCTGGTGAGTAAGGTTGCCAAAGAGCTCAAAGAGAACCCAGTGTGTTGACGATGAGGGACCTTCTTGTTCCTTTAGCCATCAACACAGTGAATCCTCCTTTTTGTAAGGGGTCGGCAACGCGCACGTGACTCCTTTGGAGTTGCAGGCGTCCGTAGGTTACGGTAGCTGCTTACCATCAGGCAGGCCGTAAGCTTGTTTGCCACCGTCGTGGTATAAAAAAAAATTTGATTATATCATTGCCAAAAGTTTCTGCTGGGGGAAGTAGTGCCAAACGACGCACATATAATGTAATTTGTAGTTTGTCGTCTACTGTTTTTATTTCCGTAATAATAGGTACGCAATGTTTTTTGTTCTAATGTTAAAATATAGCCAATTGTTTTACCTCTGATTATTCTGTTTGTAACTTTTATTTTATGTGTTTCTTTATTTTGAGGTGTGCAATAAAGAGTATTTATGTTTATGTTATACTAGCTTTTGCCCGCGGCTTCGCTCGCGTTAAATTCGGGGTAACACGGTTCCCCTTTGCCCCCCGGAATGCTCCATACAAACTTCCACCCCCCATTTTAGGGAAGTGGGGGGTTAGAAAGAGACAAAAAGTAGCCTATGTCACTCTCCATCCGTTCAACTATCTCCACTTAAAAAATCACGTCAATTCGTCGCCCCGTTTTGCCGTGAAATACGGACAAACAAACAAACAAACACATACACTTTCCCATTTATAATATTAGTATGGATTATAGGTCGTCATTTATAACTGAGGCAATTTTGTCAGTTTATACCTATTTTGTTACCTATTACAATTTTCCAATTCAAAAATTTTGCTAGTCTGTCATTCTGACCACCACCCATTAAAAGCTGCCAGATTCCGGGGATATAGTAATAAGGATAGTATAGCAATGAGAGCAACAAAACCCGTTTGTTTAGGTTTTGTTGCTCTCATTATTGTGTCATATCTGACATAGCCAGCTCTCATTGCATAACTATAAGGTTCAATATCGATAGTAACGCCAATTTCTAATGAAAAAAATATTGGATTAAAGAAAATATTGATTGTTCTTCAAAATATATCGATTTTATTAATCACATTAAATATGTTTTTTTTATTGCCGACTGCGTGAGTTAAGCATGTAGATACGAGTACCTAGTCGTAACATATTAACAGAAATTATACATTTATCTGACCAATCTTAAACCTTATTGTCACGGAATAAGATCTACCATTGCTTACGTCAGTTAATTATATCACATTATATAACACGAGCGTGTTTAGATGTTTTTGAACACCTCACCCGCTCTGCCACTTTTGCCGCTGTCCGTCTGTACATACTTGTACACGTGTTTATATAATGCTGAGATGGTATTTACCTGTACTCAGCCCGTTGTGTGAGTTAAGTTTTGGCTAGGGTTGTCAACTCATCTAACCAAAAAGTGTAAAAAAATGAACGTACAAGACTATTGCTACCAATCATCCTGTATACAGTACAGGGCCGCGATTCGAAAAATAAACACACACACTGGACAGACACAGCTCCAACCCAACTCAACCCAACTCAACTCAACGCTATAACGACATTGACATTTGCTATTCGAACAGATATTCATTCAACATTGGTCTCACATTGTTCGCACATTGGTCACACATTGGTCTCACATTGGTACAACATTGGTACAATGTGTGACCAATGTGCGAACAATGTCGCGGCCCAGTGCTCAAATGTTTTTGACACAACCTTATTGAGAAGTATGAAGATTATTTTGAACTCTACCGGCTTAGCTACTTGCTGTTATGTATAAAGTAATGTCTTGTAAACGATTTAATTATAATTCTAAGCGCGGATCGCGTCATTATCAAAATAGCAGTAGGTATAGTGGTAATTTTTTAAGATGTCGGAATCTTACTAAGGAATTCTATCGACAATACCGACACCTTAAAAAAATCGTACTATACTAATACGTAAGAAATTCATATGCGTGCAAAATATGTTTTTACCTAGCCTGTGTTTGGTAAGGTTTTTAATTACAAAATTTTAGCATTTTTACTATCTGGGTGCTATTACGATAGGTAGATTAAATAGATGGAAGAAAGGCGGCGGCCATATCAGGAATAAGATATTAATAGCTGTTTGGTGAAGAAAACCATGTTTTTCAAGCCAGGCACAGTTGAGCATCGTAGGCAAAGTTACATAGCAGTTGACGGTAATAATAAACTTTATTTTTCTAAATGAGTGTTTTAAACGTTTGCAAGAAATTTTTTATGTTTTTGATTATGACTATTATGAGCGTCTTATTCTTTATTGATTTGCTTTGAACCCAAATATACACCCTGAAGATTACAGGCTCACTCTAAATCTAATTTAATTGAGTAGGTAGAAGAAACATTTTGTGGGCATATAATTATATGGGTTAATGTTATGTAATATACAAGATTGTAACAAAAATACTGGTGATCCGTTTAAGGGCATAATTAGTATCGAATTCTAATTAAGAAAAAAAAATACGAAAAAACGACGTGCCCCATACAAAAAAAAATTTTTTTTCATCAAAAATTTTTTCTCCTATTTTTTCATAGTAGCAATACTATACCAATTATGCCCAAGCGGATCATCAATATTTTTGTTACACCCTGTATGGGTTAATTTTTTTATGTAACGTAAGTGGCAGCCCTACCGCTAGGAAGGCCCGGAACTGCCAGCAGCCTGGAATCTTTATAATTCCGCTGCACTGCGCGAGAAT
This sequence comes from Pammene aurita, assembly GCA_947086415.1. Taxonomy (NCBI): domain Eukaryota; kingdom Metazoa; phylum Arthropoda; class Insecta; order Lepidoptera; family Tortricidae; genus Pammene; species Pammene aurita. Next base: position 3,749,653 of record OX352314.1, on the reverse strand, counting down.
TCTAGAATTTGGCTCGTTTTGCTAACACTACGTAATTAACTAGGAAAATAAATTCGAGGGTATTGTTTAGGTGGGGTAAAATAGTGGGAAGGATCAAGGATCAAAGATATTTTCTTTTGTAACTTTTGTACTCATTTAAACTCACATGATTTTCTTTAATTATTTATATAAGCACGCTCGTAACGTCTGGAAAATAATAAAAATACGTGTTCGCGATTAAGTCCCGTTTTTAGGGTTCCGTTGTCAACTAGGAACCCTTATAGTTTCGCTATGTCCGTCTGTCCATCCGTCAATCCGCGGCTTTGCTCAATGATGCTTAGTATAAGATAACCGAAGTTTGGAACACATATGTGTTTTAATCACACTGACAAAGCGGTAAAACAAAATCTAAAAAAAAAATATTTTTTAGGGTTACCACCACTACCACTCGTACACATGAAGTGGGGGTTGATTTTTTTTTCACTCCAACCATATCGTGTGAGGATCGATAGATAGGTCATTCAAAAATAATAAAGGTATATAAATCAATAGTTGGATAAAACCAATACTTTCGTAAATAATAGCTCCGAAAGTTTACAAAAGTGCCCTTTAACTTTTGAACCGTGATTCCAAAAAAATGGAAACATTCATGGAAGTGAAGCTGGATAAGTACTTTCAATGAAAACTATATTGAATAAAATTATCCCGGCTTTTTATCAAAGTAAATAAATAAAAATAAATATATAAATATTATTGGACAATCTTACTCAAATCAACCTAGTCCCACAGTAAGCTCAATAAGGCTTGTGTTGTGGGTACGACGATGTATAAATAGATAAAAAGATATTTATTCACTTACACAAACAACTTAAATTACAGTAACTACTACAAGAAATTACAAAACATTGTGTAGTGAAAAGGATGGAGACTCAGCGAGACCGCTGGTTTTCAGTCCCAAACCAAACCAAAACTTAATTCTAAAACCTAACTAAGTAACCAATCAGTTACTAAAGGAGTTCGCTTCGCTGCCACGACGATAATTTATATAATAGATAGATATAGATAAATACTTAAATACATAGAAAACATCCATAACTAAGGAACAAATATCCGTGATGAACACACAAATAAATGCCCTGACCAGGATTCGAACCCGGGACCTCCGGCTTCATAGGCAGGCTAGGAGGCCGTTAAAGTGTCTTTACCAAAGGATCTTGTTGGGATTAGGTCCGGTTTACTCATGTTTCCCGTCACCGAAAAGCCGCTGGTAAACATCAAATAATATTTCGTACATTATTCTAAAAAGTGGTAGCTGGGGCACAGAAGAGATAATAGTATTTCATAGCTGGGGTTTGAACCCGAATCTTCGAATCTAAAGTCAGGCTACTCACGCTGTTATAAAATAGTGATTGTATTTATTTTCTCGAGAACAAAACAAACAAAAGGACAAACATAATATATAGAAAATAACACTAATTTATACTATCTAGCCCAGCCTGTATGTACAAATGCCACTTATGTTATTGTTATTTGGTAAACTACCCCTGAGGCAGGCGGCGTTACCTCGCCAAATGGCAATGCCAATGCGCTGAACGAGGAACAAGCCAGCCCTGGTCACTGATGGAGTGAATGAGCATTTAGGACAGTTTTTTGACAAAATAAAAAGCCCCCATAACCCTAATGTCTCCACGGCAAAAGAATCGCCTTAGAATGCTAACTAAAAGAAAAGTAATAAAATGAGCAAAGCTCAAACACACCTTAGCCGGTAATAGGCAATTAACACAGTTCGTTGGCTGCTAATTATCTATCTAGCACAGTTAGGATTTAGTTGGATATCCGTTTGCAGACGGATTAGCACTCAACTTTACTATGGTTGGTGATTTTAGGGTTCCGTTTAAAGTTACCTCCGCCGGTAATAACCAACAGATCGTTCGGTGTTAACTAGTAGTCCGCCTTGAACTGAGAACTCGCAATTTACTTCAAACTAGTGACCGATATAACAAGACTCAGGGCTTGTAACCGGTTTTTGCAAAAAGCCTCGAAATAACTTAATATGTTTACATATTTTATGGTTTTTACGTAGAACTCGTATTGTTTTTAGGTTATGACTTTATATTGTAAGATTTTTCGATTAAATATGAAATAAACGAAAGAACGAAAAAAAACCGGTATTTTAGTATGGAGCAAAATACCGGTTACAAGCCCTGAACAAGACCCTTATGAAGATCATTTTTGCGCCTTATAGCTCTACAACCCTCTTGTTCCTTTAGCCGTCAACATCAACATAGTGAATCCTCCTTTTTGTAAAGGGTCGGCAACGCGCAATTGACACCTCTGGAGTTGCAGGCGTTCATAGGCTACGGTAGCTGCTTACAATCAGGCGGGCCGTATGCTTGTTTGCCACCGTCGTGGTAAAGCCATCAAACTGCACAGACGTCTAGGTAGGTAGGTCTAGGTAGATGACAGTTTCGTTGTGTCCGAATTGTTGCCTGTATGAACTTCACTTCGCTTTCGCTCCGCTCGTTCGATTATCTATCTAGCACACTTAGAATTCAGTTAGGATATTTATTTATTTAAACTTCATTGCACACAACAGAAACATGTACAAATGGAGGACTTAATCCCTAAAGGCATTCTCTACCAGTCAACCATTGGGCTAAACAGAGACATGACAAAAATGTGCAAAGAAAAGTAAGAGAATAGTCAATTAAAATCATTGAAAACTTAGCTAAAAAAATAAGGTAATAATAATAATAACTTTTTGGACCCGGGGTATGTCCTTAAACTACGTCCGGACTTGGGTGTGTCCTTAAACTATGCCAAAACGAGAGGTATGGGCACTGCGAATGGCATCTCGCTTAGTGTGGTAGGGCACGTTCAGTGAATGTCATCTCGCTCAAATCTGGAGCAGAGCCCGACTGGGGAAGTACCTCCACCTTACAGAAAACCACAGCCAAATAGCACTAGACCCTACTCATAGTGTTGTGTTCCTGCTGGTGAGTAAGGTTGCCAAAGAGCTCAAAGAGGACCCAGTGTGTTGACGATGAGGGACCCTCTTGTTCCTTTAGCCGTCAACACAGTGAATCCTCCTTTTTGTAAAGGGTCGGCAACGCGCATGTGACTCCTGTGAAGTTACAGGCGTCCATAGGTTACGGTAGCTGCTTACCATCAGGCAGGCTGTATGCTTGTTTGCCACCGTCGTAGTATAAAAAAAAAATAAAAATAAATAAACTACATAAAAATACACAAATTTAATATAATACTAGGAATATCCATTTATAGACAGAATAGCACTAAACTATGGTATGGCGAATCACAGGGCGAAACGGCTCAAGAAGATTTTTATCAAATTCATAAGATCACGGGTAGCTATGGACAGCCAATCAGCGTTCCCCGTTTGACCTTCCGGCACGCCGCGGTAGCGCGATGTTATTATTATTACTATTTTATTTATTCAGACATTTGTCCATACTAAAACTAATATATCATTTGCCCCCCCACCCCTCTGAAACAAACTCGTATAATACGGGGCCCGTAGGTGCGGACCGCGAGACTTTTTGTGAAGGAAAGTGCCCCCCTGAACGAAATCCTGGAACCGCGCCTGCATCAGCGTCCTGAACCCGTTGTTATACTGCATGCGTAGGGCATTGAGAGCTCGCCGCGTACACTTGACCCACAGGCTACATGTGTAAAAAAATTAATGATGAATTTGTGTGTTTTGAATTTGAGAATAATAAAAAATAACTAATAGGCGACGTAGTGACCACAACTTAGGTATACATATATGAAAAAACAGAATGGAATTATTATGGTCCCCGCATAAGGACGTCAATTGACCATGTTGTCAACTTGTCACGTAGGCCTAATTGTCACAAGTAACAATGTGAGTGTTATCGGCTAGGTGCCATTTATATATTACGTACGACAATTTTTATAGTCAATGGGAATCGACTTCTATGTATAAACAAACCGGCCCGGGGTTCTGTAAACAAATTTGAAAATTCATTAAAAACACAATTTATCTCAAATATCCATGCTAATATTATAAATGGGAAAGTGTATGTGTGTGTTTGTTTGTCCGTCTTTCACGGCAAAACGGGGCGACGAATTGACGTGATTTTTTAAGTGGAGATAGTTGAAGGGATGGAGAGTGACATAGGCTACTTTTTGTCTCTTTCTAACCCCCCACTTCCCTAAAATGGGGGGTGAAAGTTTGTATGGATCATTCCGGGGGCAATCAGGAAAGGGGAACCGTGTTACCCCGAATTTAAAGCGAGCGAAGCCGCTGGAAAAAGCTAGTAACTCATACATACAACACGTATTCAACCAATATTGAAGTTGTATTGGAGTTGCATCGGAATAATTTTCAAGCAAATTCTGATGTTTCTGATTTAGACGTTTAGGCGATAGCTGCATTGCGTAGTAATGCATTGGAGTTGTATTGAAGTTGAATCGTGTCTATACGTGTTTTAAAGGAATACGGCCCCAGCTTGGTTTTACATTAGAAGGCAATACATTTTACGGAAGAACTTCATTGCAAAGCATGACTTTTTTACATGTAATGTTTTCGTTAGGATATCATTACGTAAATATATTTATGACGACGTTGTCACGTAGCTTTAGTTAAAACAAATAACATTGTGGGTGTCACTAACTGATTGGTTAAGTGCCATTCACATATTACATAAGATGATTTAAGGGTCGGGGGTAAGGCTTGCGATTATGCGGATATTATTCCGATAATACGAATATTTCGAATAATTTCCATAAAAATTACAATTTGAAATATTCGAATTGCAAAGTTTCGGTCGACGTTTTCTTATTTTTTCGTACAGGGTGTGAGAGGAAGAATTTATCGTTGATACTTAAAATTTATTAAATGCCGGAAAGCAAACGTTTATTCAATAAGAAAGCTTTATAATAATCTGTTTCAGTCCACGATATGGAGTTATTAGTACTTGCCTTTAATACGCTACCTATTAGTGAAAGAAAGAAGTGTCCCAGTAAATCGAAAAAGTGGGGCCCTTTTACTAAACACATCCACATATTATGATAAAGGATATTTATAAACTTTAGGTGCCTAGTTTTTCTTACGTATAAATTTAAAAAAAAGGAGGGTATGAGTCAGCCTATTCTTATTTTTGTCGGAATGTCAAAAAGTAAAAAAAAATATCTTACGTAATAAATGAATGGTGCCTTAGATGAGTTATTCAATTACAATAAAACAATAAAAATACCATATATGGATTGGCATGTTAAAAAAATTATTAATACCTAATTGTCATTGCGTAAGCCCATAGTCGTATATATAAATAACGTTGCATTATTATAATTAGAACCAATCATAACTCGTGAAGGCTATCATATGTAGCAATAATTATATGTTTAAAGTATTAATTTTACTAAGGTTCATCCGATATTACAAGTCCCGAAGACAAAACATAAACTTTGGTGCTTTAACATAACAAAAAAAAACATTTAAATGGAAAATAAATAGCCAAAAATCCAGGCTTAATGCAAAGAATTATCTACCTGTCAACCATTGTCAAAAACGTTACTACAGTAAAGGATATAAAATCTGTAAAAGCAGTTTCTACAATATTACAACTACAAGCAGAGCTTCAGGTTACAAAGGTATACCAGTGGCAGAGTATTCATTGAACTCGATCCCCATCGGCTTGCCTAATTTACATCCAGCTAAGAACTATGTTACAAGTGGAGAAAAGGCCAAATTATCTACGTCTTCCCTAAGAATATTGTACACCGCTGATTCATTGGTAATTTTTGTGGTTTAATCAAAGACTTCTAAAGATTTGGCAACGCGAATGAACTCTGGAGTTGCAGGCGTCCATAGGCTATGGTAGCTACTTATCAGCGAGACCGTACCCTTGTTTGCTACCGTCGTAATACAAAGTTGCTCCGGCTTCCGTGAGAATATTTTTGTTGCCGCTGATTCGTTGGTGATTTTCGTGGTTTTCACCAAAATGGGATGGTTTGATTGGATTTGGGCTAAACCGCAAACAATAATAATACCTCAAATAGCAACTGGTATGGGAAAGAATGAAGCACATATGTATTTCAAGGATGATTCAATAACATCAGTGGATATAGCAACCAAAGAAGAATTCTTTGAAAACAAAGCTAATATAATTTTGATCGTGGTTTTGGTTCTTGTGTCGCTTATTTTGGTGTACGTGTTTTATAAGGTATACTTTTTATGCATGAACTGGATTCGTCGGAGGGAAAACAATAGACTTGTAAGTTACGGGCCTTTCGGACTTGGAAAGAAACTAAAACCGGTACAGAAGACAGAAGAAAGAGAGAAGAGAAAGAAAGTCGATGACTTGCAGACGGTATAACCAGTTCTGAAGAGGTGTTAGTAAAAAAAGGACAGACCGAGGTAATCTGAACGCAGGACGAAACGTATCAAGTTAAGCATTATCGTCAAATTCATAAGATCGCGCTACCGAAGCTGCGTTTCCACCAGAGATGAGCGAGGATGCGTTGTGAGGAATGTGTTTTTTAAGAACCAATCCTAGAGCTGCGCTGTGTGTGGATAAACAAATGAATTAATTCTATTGGTGCTTAACACGTTACCTGTGCAGCTAAGAACTGGAATTCACCCCACACGTGCAATTTTTTGGTATATAGGTTGCGGTTGTGGTACATGGATGTGTGTCGATAGCCTGGCAACATTCTATAAAGTGCCTCTTTACCTAGTCTCAAATTATAACTTTTCATAGCCGATACGTGCAAGCAAGTTGACGTTGCTTAGCTCGTACGTGCAGATTTCAAATTGTCCTTATGATTCAATAGGGTCGTGAATCATATGTGCAGCATTCACGTATCATCAATACCTTCAAATGCGACACATGTGATGCATGCACAGGGAACGTATTAACAAACACATTCTTTGTAACGCATCCTTGCTCATCTTTGGTGGAAACGCAGCCTTAACCCAACGAGGGACGCTAATTAGCTAACCGCGACCTTTAGATTTTGATATAAATTCTTCGTAATCCGTTTCGCCCTGCGGTCCGATTTGCCTCGATCTACCCCAATAGTTATTTAAACATTAATAAATTATACTATCCTACACAGTTTTTATTGCAAAATACTGTCGAAATAAATAATATATTATGAAAATCGCATCTGCATATAAAACTGTACCTATATTATTGCTGGAAATTAACTGTTAAGGGGCTGACAACAGCTAAATTCCCTCCCTATCTTTTACAGCGCGAGTGAAAGAGAAACACTGTGTTATGATTAGTATGGGAGTTCATTGCAAAGGAGATCGTCAATTCTGGGCCACCTGATATTTATAAACCGTATACAGTTTGTACTGCAATGTAAAATAAATACTCATTTTATTACTAAAGTAGACAAAATATTGCAAAAAATGAAACGGGAATTAGAAATACTAAATAAATAAACATTATGTTGATTTTTCCGCGATTAAAATACAGCAAGACAAGTCGTTAACGTCCTTATGGCATTGGCATAAAGTTTAACTTCACCCTGGCCTGAAACGGGATGGTTTTTTGGTTTGACACTGTCAATGTATACCGTTACATAATCTGCGTTTTGATACTGTTCGGTAAGTTAGAACATTGTAATATTAAAATAGTATCTAAGCCTACGAATACGCAAGTTTAAATCAGAAATCGACTGTATTAAAACGTCTAAAGATTGAAAATGCGTATTTTTGCATTTTTGATCGGAGTTTGAATATTAAAAGTGGGTTTCATAATGGCATAATATCATGCTCCTTCGATAACGAAGCGCATCTTTTTTTCAATTTTATAATGTCAGATACTAGTGCTATCGCACTTAACGGTGGTAAACCTTATCCATTCGCAATAGGTGCTAGGAATGTTCAGTTAATAGTATCAACGATGGTTTGACAGCCGCCGTCTTTGTTTACCGAAATACAGGAACTATAAATACGATCAAAATATGACTTTTTATTATTTCATCATGTGTCCCGTTTTGTTTTCAAGTCCGCTTTTGTACATTATCTTTAAAAAATCGGTACTTTTTTACATTAATATATAAATCATAGGCAAGCACGCTTTCAAATATTGTCCTTGTCAGATTCAAGTTTTCAATGCATGATTTTTCAGTTTTCCCATTAGATTTTGCAATATTTTTACCACCATCCTGATCTAGAAATTATGACGATTCTTTTAAGGTAAGAACCATTCCTAAACGGTCCTAAATAATCTGGGCCAGATCACCTAACAAAAATTGACGATCTCCTTTAGCAAAATGATGAATTAAAAAAAACTACGCATTAATTGAGAAATATAAAACAACGAAGTTTTTAGAATTAGTGCGGTGAAATTTTGTCCTTAATTACAGACGTATAAATCAAGAAACTAAAGGCATACGACTGTTTAAAGCAAATTTTAAGATGTAACTTTGGAATTATTTTGTATCGAGCCGATTTCGTCCAATCGTGTATCGGAATTAACGAAGTTCTTCCAAATATAACGAATAATAACATATATGTTTTTTTAGTTTCTCAGAACAAGTAGTTATAGCTAAAACACTGTTTGAGTAACAGTCAATTTGAAGGTCATCGGGTGTTGTCAGCCTCTTAATATGTAGGATGCGCAGATTGAAACGTAAGGAATGAGCGAGTGATTGAAAGAGACGAACTGTGTGTATCAATGTGTATGAAAGAGACAGGCAAACGCTATGAGCAGATTTCAAAATGTCGTTGAAAGCTGAGAGACTGTTTTCGGTGCTTGAAGGTGATAATTAGTTTTTTCCAAAATATAAGTTATTTCAAGTTATCTGGTGTTTTAACTTCACCCGACTCACAAATACAGAATGTAACAAAAATGCTGGTGAGCCGTTTACGACGCAAAAAAAAAATCCCAGCCGGCAAAGCGTCCATAATGATTTTTTTTGCAAAAAATTGGATTTTCTTAGTTTTTCATAATTAGAATACGACACCAATTAGATAGATAGATAGATAGATAGATAGATAGATAGATAGATAGATCATTTATTGGTTAAAAATGTGTATTTTTAATTTTTTTAATTTTATTCTATTTAGGATCACCAACAGATAATACATCATGTTTAATTAATTCATAGCTTAAGTTGATAACAGATAGATGTTTATCTAATTATAGGTAACCACAGCAAAATTTTACATGTCAAAAGGCTTATAATGTAAGTTACAATATTAAAAAAATATTTATAAACTTATCACAAATTTTGTATTTTTAATGTCATCATTACTCAGAACAATTCATTTTTTTCTTATGCATTTCTGTGAAAAATTCATAAATTTTGTATTATGCTTTATCTAGGAATTATGCCTATACTATGTAAAATCTACCACAAAATACTGGGACCAATTCGCAGGGAGGATGAAACCTGGAGGCTCCGTAAGAACCAGGAAATCGAAGATCTGGTGTCCGCGCCGAACATCCTTGGGGAAACAAAGGCCGCTAGACTCCGTTGGCTCGGACACGTAGTTCGTATGGGTGAAGATCGTGCTGTCTGAAGAGCATACTCTGGCCAGCCAAATTGTCGAAGACCATCTGGGCGTTCTAGGTACCATTGAAAAGATGAGGTGCTGAAGGATCTCACCGCGCTGGACGTCGTTGACTGGACAGAGACGGCTGTGAACAGAGAAGCCCGGCGATCTTTGGTGTCGGAGGCAAAGATCCACTAAGTAAGTAAGTACTATGTGGCCTTTGGCTGCTAAAAGGATGCCGATCCCTAGTTTACATGATAAGAAGTAACTCGTCTGCTATTAGACGGTCGCTAACAAGCCCCTCCGACCGAGTGACCTTGGTCTGGACGGAGCGAGTAGACAGTTTTTCCCTTAGAGAATTCAACCCGGATGGAATAGTTAGTCAGTCATTTTCTATACAAAAAAAAGTATGCCGGTTTTTGCGGGGTAGGGGAACATCAAATGTAGGTATGGCTATTCGTACGTATGAATAGCTACGTCCGATAAACGTCAGTCCATACATGTGTATGACCACTAGTCATTTGTTTACGGCAGAGGGGAACGCCTGTCAATGGCGACTCCGCTAAGGTTTTTCTAGCAAAATTGTATGAAGATGAAGCACCAACCAAGGTCAGAGTGACCTTGGACGGTCGGCAGCCTTGTTGGCGACCGTATAGGACGCTTAAGGATGAATTCTGTAATGACAAAAGTATCCAGTTACTATATAATAAGCGTCGAAAACTGAGACACGTGGCGGTTATCACACGAGTTAATGGCAATTCAGAGTCGTTTTATACAAAGTAACTGCAATATAAGTAATGTAGTTACTTTAATGTTGTCTAGAGGTTTTACAGTCAAGCCTAAGTAATGCGAATCTTATTTAAAACGCCACTCTTTTTTACACCCAGACCCGGATTGTCCTTAAACTGGATTCAAGATATTTATGCATGACGTACATAATATTACATACAAATTTACATACAAACAAAATAAAGACGTATAGGTGTAGCACCACGAAATGGACCCTGCTCAGCAAAATGCTAGCTAGTATGTCAGCTAGCGCTGGTCTTCCGTAGGGCCCACTTGGTGATGCCACGACAGATAACACAAACTGAAGACAAAAAATAGATAACAAAGTTATACTTAACACAAACAATTAAAAAGAGGAACGTAAATGACGAATGAAAAAACTACACATGTACAGGAAAATACAGAATAAATATGGTAAAATATAAAATCATATAACCCAAGTAATACAGGAAGCATTATAACATATGAATAGTTAACTTATTTCGAACTTAAGGACCGTATAAACTCTTATATACGTTCACCGAGCAACTTGTCGCATTATATGATGCTTTGAGCTGTATAACGGTTGTATAATGGCATATCTAAATGCTTTTGTAAAGCCTTTAGCTTTAGTGCAGCAAACCACAACGCAACTGTCCAGCTTTCGACTGCTTAAAAGCACTTAAGTGCTTTAGGTTCTACAATAGCATTATATAATGCTTTAAGCTGTATAACGGTTGTATGATGGCATGTATAAATGCTTTTTTAAAGCCTTTAGTTTTAGTGCAGCGAAATAAAATGTAACTGTACAGCTGAATGCTGTTTAAAATTATCAAAAATTGATGACGTAATTTATGAACAGCCCCTATACAGCTTTTAGCGGTTTTAGTGCCTTAGGTTCTACAATAGCATAAATAAATGCTTAATGTTGTTTAATAGCATAATTATTCACGTGTAATGCTGTAGGTATAAATAAGGCATTTTTTAAGGGTCACTGAGCTGCTATTGGACTAAGAGCTAGCCACGTCAGATATGACACAATAATGAGAGCAACAAAACCCGTCTGGTTAGATTGCTATACTATTCTTATTGCTAGATTCTGGCATCTGGCAGCTTTTAATGGGTGGAGGTCACAGTGACAGAGTAGCAAAATGTTTTAATTGGAAAATAGTAATACCAAACTAGGTAAAAATTGCCGAAGTTGTCTCAGTTATAAAGGACAGGGCCTATATTTTAAGGGGCTCCCTGGCGCCAACGACCTTAGATCTGATTCCCTTAGTTTTCTAATGATTTATATTATCAGTAACGGCTTTAAACAATATAGTATCCTATATTTTCTTTAATATTCATTGTCTTCGAGATATTTGATATCAAAGTCGAACCGGTTTGGGCTAAAAAAGTGGTTTTATGGTCATAAATTTTGTTTTAATTAGTTAAAAATTAAAATCTCTCTACAGTTTTTACAGACATCAAAGGGGAACCCTAATATGTAGATTACGTATATGTAAGATTCTTTACACCATTCGAATATCAATAAAAGTGTTTTTTTAGACCATATTTTAAAAATATCATAAAAAAATAACGGCTCATTTATTTCAAGATCCGGCTCTACGGAATGGAGATAAAAGATTCAAAAACCGATAGTTGTTTGCCTTATAATTCTATCTATAGTGAATATGTTGGAATATCGACTCAAAACTGGTCAAAAATCGATAAAAAAAAACGTTAGACCAAAAAATATCGTGTATTATTACCATACATCGGGGTTTTCGGTGCGGGAATGTTTGACATTAGCCAAAGAGTAGGCATTAACTTAAAAAACAGAATGTACTCTAGCACGTTTCTACCTAATGAATAATTGATCGATAAAATCATAGGTATATACAATTTATATGTAATAGCTGACTATTATGTATATATATTGTAGGTACATATACCTATGATTTTTTCAAGTATTTTTTTATTAATTCATGTAATGACTGATCATTGTCAACCTCTTCAGTTAATCAAATAGTTCATAAATATCGGACGTCAAGATTAATATTTGACACTTATTATACCGTGTCTTTGTGTTAGGTCGATCTAGTTAATAAATTTCGGATATGCAATTGCATTTTTAAAATACTAAGTATATAATAGTCAATACAAACATGCCTCTAAGAAAAAAAGCTCGTATCATAGTGTGTAAGCTATTCACAGAGAGGTAGTTATTCATTAGGAATAATATGATATTTTCTCAGACTAACTCTCAACCTATCCGTTTATCTCTACTCTTTCTCAAATCGTTCCCGCACCAAAAACCCCGATGTATGATTATTACGGAAACAAAAACAGTAGGCGACAAACTATGAACCATATTTTATTATACATCGTTTGGCACTACTTTCTCCCAACATAAACTTTTGTATAATTTCTCTTAATATTGTATAGTATTTGTATAGTTTCTCATAATATTGCATCAAACCCAGATCTCTAGGATTTATTTTCTTGAAATGGTTTGCATTCTTTGACCTCCACCACTTTAAAGCTGCCAGATGTCCAGATCTAGAAATAAGCATAGTATACCAAACTGACTAGAGGGGTTTGGTTGCTCTCATTATTGTGTCATATCCGACGTGGCTAGCTCTCCGTCTATATAGACCAACGCCATTTTGTGAATAATTTATAACCTAAAAATAAAATCATGCGGACCTATTTATACAAGGAAAATACCTATATAATAATGAAATTACTTAATTTAAGACTGCTCAACCAACAATATTATGTTAATAATGCGAAACTCGTTCTATACGAGGATTACACAATTGTTTTGTTTATTTGACGCATATCTTTTTATAATATTTTATAGCAAAACCACAATAAATTAAAGGCGCGTAAAAATTTTCAATGAAACTTATATACACATTTACAGTAAACTACATTGCGCAGTAATATTTGAAGGATATAATAACGTAAAAGAGTCAAAAACTTTTATAAATTTTGTTAGGATGCAAACAAATATGACGTGTCACTCATTCAGTTTTTTGTACCGTCTTCGTCCATTTTATATTGCGAGACAAAGTAGTTAAATCACAACGTTCGTTGTATTATCACATTTGTTCCGTCGGTGGTAGAGACGTTTTTGCATTGACGTAAGGTTTATTTTACTACACTCTTATGCTAGTATAATGCTTTTGTATTGCGATTGGCAAGTTAATCGATAGTACTTATGCTTCTTTACTGCGATTAGCAAGTTTTTTGGCCGTATTAATGCTTCTTTAATGCAGTTGGCAACTTAATAGAGCGTACTAATGATTCTTTAATGCGATTGGCACTTTCCATGACAACGATAATGCTAATAGCGCAGACATATTGCGCCTGTAATGCTACTAAATGACCTGTATAGGATCTCAAGCTGGGTAATTCGTGCCCATTTAAGACCTATATCAGCACTATAAACGTTTATAATGCTACTATAAAACGAACTGAAAATGCTAAAAGCATACAGATATGCTATAAGACGGCCGTTACACTGCTTTGATGTGTTACTTGGGAAGGGACATACACTACAGGTAAAAAACATGAATTTATGTAAGTACTTATCTATTTAAAGCATCTAGTGTCGTGACTCAAAGTTTCCTGCTTCTGCTGGTGGTCGTAGATGAATTTTTAAGTTTGTTTCTAAAACCGACAACGTTTTGTAGACGACGTCCAATCGAGAGGTATGGCCATTGCATATGTCACCAAATAGCACTAGACCCGACTCCTAGTATTGTGTTCCTGCCGATGCCACCTCTCAAGTTGTAAGCGTCCATAGACTCCATAGGCTATGGTAGTTGCTTACCAGGCCGTATGCTTGTTTGCACTGTCTTGGTATAAAAATCAAATTACACTCAATTTTCAACCACAGCCAAATAGCACTAGACCCTACTCATAGTGTTGTGTTCCTGCTGGTGAGTAAGGTTGCCAAAGAGCTCAAAGAGGACTCAGTGTGTTGACGATGAGGGACCCTCTTGTTCCTTTAGCTGTCAACACAGTGAATCCTCCTTTTTGTAAATGGTCGGCAAAGCACATGTGACACCTCTGGAGTTGCAGGCGTCCATTGGCTACGATAGCTGCTTACCATCAGGCGGACCGTATGCTTGTTTGCCACCGTCGGGGATTTTAAAAAAACTAAAGATTTATTATTATTAAATGATTTATTCATGTAAAACAATTACAGGTTTCGGGAGTTACAATATTGCGCCAAACTGGAGTGACCAGTTTGTTGGCGCGTCGCGCTCAATCACATAGGTACTTAACAATAAATTAATTGTTTACAATAAATATGTGACTTATGTGTGTTGTTTGTAGGTAACTAAATGAAAATAAAAAGTAAAAACATGCATATGTGTTTGAAAATGGGGTTGAAAGTTATAAGATTTGAGGGTTAGGGTTGATGCGGCTACTCGATCATCATATATTTAAGAGCTAGGCTCTTGTCGGTGGAGCAATCTCCATGCCTGTCTGTCATTTGCCTTATCTTTTACGGCCTGTTACTACCCGACGTTTATTTTTTCTTTTACTTGATCCAGGAATGAAATCGTTGGTAAATTCATATTTTGTGTCATAGAAAAGAAAACGACATTGATATAATTTATCGACATTCAATTTATCGAGGTTTCACTGTAGATGATCTTCCTCAGTTGTAAATACTTGTACCTAATGCGGTCTTAACTGTTGCTAAAGTGTAGATTTTATTACGATAAGTATTTTCTTAATGTCAACGAATTATCACGCAGTAATCATAGACTAGGTGCCGTATTATAATTTTAAAATACATAAACAATAAATACATTAAAAAGACAGTCTATCTTAAATATAACTTCAACCATAGACTTATTAACCCACGACCCAGCATAGCCGGGCGACCCTCGCTGTCAGGCTTGAGGTAATTTCACTCTACAGTGAGACACTAATTATTGGAAGTGACAGTAAACTTAGTACGTCTCCATGGCAACCATTAATATCTGACTCTCTCGTACGCCCCACGGAACAATCGCGCGTTCCCCTCCCGCACCCCTTCTTTTTGGCAGCTTAGGTGTCAAAGAAATAACGCGCTAAGCGGAGTATAGACATATCTTGTATATGACTTCAACACACAACAAATAATCAACCAATATTGAAGTTGTATTGGAGTTGCATCGGTATAATTTTCAAGCCAATTCTGACATTTCTGATTCAGACGTTTAGACGCTAGCTGTATTGCGTAGTTAATGCATTGGAGTTGTACTGAAGTTGGATCGTGTCATAACTTTAAAGTTAGAATACGGCTCCTTTTGCTTGAAAAGATACACGCTTGAATCAATGTTGCAGTATATTTTAATTTATTTATTCAGGCAACAATGCCAAATCACCAATACGTAAAGGGTTAGATGAATGTAAAATAACATACATTTCAATCTTTAACAGTTTTATTAACCTCTCACATGCCGAAACATGGATCCGCTTTAGAAGATAATAATATTGACTTTTATTAATGATTAATTAATAATAAATAAATAAATATTATGGGAGAATCTTACACAAATCAACCTAGTCCCACAGTAAGCTCAATAAGGCTTGTGTTGTGGGTACTAACTAGGTGACGATATATACATATAATAAATAGATATAGGTAAAAACTTACATACATAAAAAACATCCATAACTCAGACTCCATATAAACACACAAATAAATGCCCTGACCAGGTTTGAACCCGGGACCTCCTACTTCATAGGCAGACTCACTAACGACTAGGCTAGGAGGCCGTTAAAAATAGAATTTAATACCTACCTATAGAACGGTTCCGCCTTTCGGCATGCGAGAAGTTAAGTAGGGAACTGTATAACCTTTTTCAATTCTTCCCACGCAACCCTAAACTCACTAAATTGACCTTTACGAATATTAAGTCATCCAAACTGTTTTTACACTTCAGTTTGAGTTTCGCCCTCAATTTAGTGGTTGAAACTTCAACTAAGTTTCAATCGTTGGGTCACATTTCCAAGTAATTAAACGTCAACTGGTCGAGTGTTGTAGGTATGTTAAATTTATGTAATTGTAACAAAAATTCATCATAGGCTCGCGCAACGCTCTACCTACACCTATCGCGCCGTGAATAGCTACCTAGGGCCGTATTCTAACTTTAAAACACGTATAGACACGATCCAACTTCAATACAACTCCAATGCATTAACAACGCAATACAGCTACGGCATAAACATCTGAATCAGAAATATCAGAATTTGCTTGAGAAATATTCCAACGCAACTCCAATACAACTTCAATATTGGTTGACTGTTTGTTGTGTGTTGGAGTTATGTTTGAGATAGGTTGTGTTCTTAATGTATTTTTAATGTATTTTAGAATTAAAATCCGGCACCTAGCCTAAGTTAACTTTTGTAACTACCGAAATAAATAAGTGTTTACAGTCCGCTAGAAATTTCATTCAGCAGTCTAGATCTCCTTCAAGCACAGAACAAGGCACTAGACGCAACATACTGAATACACATAGGTACAATATTTTAAATACTGAAATCAGTACCCGTTATTTGTCTTAGGCAACCGGATGCGGTGACGGTTTGCAAGCTTGACAGCGCTATACAACTGCAGGCGGCTTAGCATAACATGCGTTGTCGCGCGCGACTGCATTCTTCGAGTCGCTCCTGAAGTATGGAGAGTCGCGCGACAACGTAAGTCATGCTAGCAGGGCAGAGCGCTATCTGGCTCGCGCACTGGCGCAGCATTCGGTATGCATGGTACACATCATCCCAGCCGGCCAACCCTCCATACAAAACAATGTATATTTCGGTTTTTTTTTTTTCTTAATTTTCGTAATAAGTTAAGATACCAATTATGCCCTTAAACGGATCACTTAGTATTTTTGTAAAACCTTGTAGAAAAATAAAAAAAGATAGAATACCTAAACAAATATGGCTGACTGACAACAGCATTTCTGGAAAAAAAAGCATGTATTTTCACTGAAATATAAGTAACGAATATTTTTACTAAAAAGTAACGAAAATAACAAGTTTGGGTGTGTAAATTGACAAAAAAGCGATGGTGATCTGTGGCCTATCCCACAAAACTTACAATTACAATTTTACAAGTGTCAAGTTACAAGTTTGTAATTATACAAGTGTCAAGTTACAAGTTTGTAATTATACAAGTGTGTGTACCACAATATATACAAGTAACACATTTGTAGGAAAATTCTTACAAATATGTAAATTGTATCGACAAGTCTACAATTTATTGTATCACAAAACTTTACATTCTTTTCTGGAAAACGTACAAATTTGTAGCTGACAATCGTTTTGTGCTACATTAAATTGTAGTAATAATTATACATAATTAATGTATAAAGTATAGTTTATTTTCGCAGAACAATTTACAAAGAAAATAAAAACATTAAAAAAAAAAAAACTTATAATGAATATATAAAACTTATAAATAAAAAATTTGGCCGAGGTCAGCACCGCTGTCTCTGGGTAGGGTGCCCAGAAGGCTGGCCGCATTGCCCCGCTGGATAGCAATGCTTATCCGCTGGGCGAAATAGTGAAGTGAATGTATAAAGTGAAACATCCTTCAACATTAAATAAGCTAAATAAATTGTTACATATTTGTAGTTGTAACATTACAAATGTTCGCTTGTATATTTACAAATCAACAATCCTACAATTATGTAGCTGTCGTGACATGCCTTTATTCTTTGTGATACGCTTTCCCAAAAGTGACATATTTGTACACTGCAAATTTGTAACGAATACATATTTGTAATTATTGTGGTACATTTTTTTGTTTACAATTGCACAATTTTGTCGAATTGTACACTTGTAAAGTTTTGTGGGATAGGCCACTGGCGGTAAGACGTCAGACTTTCAATCCGAAGGACGCGGGTTCAAACCCCGGTTCGTACCGCTGAGTTTTTCGGAACTTATGTACGAAATATCACTTGATATTTACCAGTCGCTTTTCGGTGAAGGAAAACACCGTGAGGAAACCGAATTGAATCCCAAGAGGCCTAGTTTCCCCTCTAGGTTGGAATGTCAGATGGCATTCGCTTTCGTTAAAAGTGCCTATGCCAATTCCTGGGATTAGGTTGCCGAGCGGACCCCAGGCTGAATAGAGCAAAAACTGGGAAAATGGGTGTGTAAATTGACAACGAAACCATGGTTATTCTTTATTAATGCGTGATTGCAAAGCAGGAGTGTAAATAAGATTGTTTACATTATTTTACATTTCTATTGACCCCCAATTTAATCTTATCCAAACAAACGTAGGCGCCACATGTGTGGTCATATTTCCAATGTTAACAACATTTAGATAACATTTGTATTCATTTGCGATACGCTAGTGACGCCCCGTTTGAGGTTCAAATTAGGTCAATGCGTTGAGGTAGCTATACTACCTCATTTTAAAACGGGTAATGCCCAAACCGCAGCTAATTTGCAATTTTGTCACGAATTAATAGCTTTAAGCCTAAAGGGATTATTTTATGTTGGGTTCGGTTTCAGTCCAAATTAGGTGGAGTATTCTGTATACGGAAATAAGTAAATAAATTCAAATTACAAAGGTCCGTATTGCACAAAATAGGAAAATCTTGTACTATATATGGAATCGAGGTTACGATACGACTTATAACTACATTACTAAGTAATATCCCTAGTTCCATACTAATATGAACATAAGTATTAAGTAATTATATATAATATACTACTACGTATTTGTTAGAAGCATCTTTAAAGTCGCTCCTATTAACGAGAAAGTTGTTGAAAAACGCCGTAGTGCGGTCATATACAAAGACGACCCGAAGACCACATCGTCAAAACTGCCTTAAACTTGCCAATGACGGAGCGTGGAAGTGAAAGACTCACCGCCACTTGGTTGACGATGGTTCAAAAAGACCTTAGGGACCAGAATATTGACAAAAAGCTCACCAAGAACCTACCTGGAGGTTTAGGACAAGGAAGATCGACCCCAAATAGGGAAAAAGGCCGAGTAAGATGATGATAATTATAGTACTACTACAAATATACTAGTTATTTCTTACCCATATAATATTATAAATGCGAAATTAAATAACTCTATATGTTTATCTGTTACCTCTTCAAGCTTAAACAGCTGAACTGATTAAGAAGAAATTTAGCATGAAGATAGTTTGAATACCGATTACGATAGGATAGTTTTATCACAGAAATCATCTCTCAAAGGATTACTAATTCCACGCAGATGTTGTCGTTAGCAACAGCTAGCAAGTACATCCATAAATTCCATAATCGTTACTGCAGGTGTCTTTAAATAAGGATTTATCTGAAAGACAAAACTTTTTTAAATTTGCCTTAAGCAATATGCCCGATTGGCATTATCGAAGAAGTCTTCGTATTTTTGGGGAACCCGGGATTTTGAGGATATCTGTAAAACCTAACCTCATTGAGGTATCGTGTCCCAGCAATGTATGATGTCCTAAAATTAGCATTTTATGACCGTACCGCGAGCCCAATAAGGGGTCCGATTAAATGCAAAATGTCTATAAATGGGTGTTTACACTATTAATGACTTATGCTAACAAGAGTACGTAAGTACTTTGAGAATGGGATAAATGCCTTTGAAAATTTAAAAGATTATTGAGAAACTGCTTATTAAATAGAAAGAATCGGTAAAAGTGGTATAGCTGAAAAGTGAACGTGTCCTTAAAGCTAGAAAGGGCCCCAAAAAGATAGACCGACAATCTAGACTGCTTTAACATTTTGAACTTAAGGTGTCATGAGTGAGTTATGACCACAGCGCTAAGAACGCATATAAGTGTTATAGCCAAGTTTATACTTTCAAGTAAGGTTTATGTTGGCTGCCGTCCGTGGTCCGTGGTCCGTGTGAGTGTCATTTTGCATATGACGTATGGCATCCAGAGGGTTAAAACAATATTATTTTGCTTAAAGTCAAGCTTAAGTCCAGGATTCAAAAATACAATCTATAAAGTAAAGGAGATCGTCAATTCTGGGCCACCTCATATAAACCGTATACAGTTTGTACTGCAATGTAAAATAAATACTCATTTTACTACTAAAGTAAACAAAATATTGCAAAAAAATGAAACGGGAATTCGAAATACTAAATAAATAAACATTATGTTGATTTTTCCGCGATTAAAAAACAGCAAGACAAGTCGTTAACGTCCTTATGGCATTGACATAAAGTTTAACTTCACCCTGGCCTGAAACGGGATTTTTTTTTGGTTTGACACTGTCAATGTATACCGTTACATAATCTGCGTTTTGATACTGTTCGGTAAGTTAGAACATTGTAATATTAAAATAGTATCTAAGCCTACGAATACGGAAGTTTAAATTAGAAATCGACTGTATTAAAACGCCTAAAGATTGAAAATGCGTATTTTTGCATTTTTGATCGGAGTTTGAATATTAAAAGTGGGTTTCATAATGGCATAATATCATGCTCCTTCGATTACGAAACGCATCTTTTTTTCAATTTTGTAATGTCAGATACTAGTGCTATCGCACTTAACGGTCGTAAACCTTATCCCTTTGCAATTGGTGTTAGGAAGGTTCAGTTAATAGTATCAACGATGGTTTGACCAGCCGTCTTTGTTTACCGAAATACAGGAACAATAAATACGATCAAAATATGACTTTTTATTATTTCATCATGATTCCCGTTTTGTTTTCAAGTCCGCTTTTGTACCTTATCTTTAAAAAATTGGTACTTTTTTTACATTAATATATAAATCATAGGCAAGCACGCTTTCAAATATTGTCCTTGTCAGATTCAAGTTTTCAATGCATGATTTTTCAGTTTTCCCATTAGATTTCGCAATATTTTTACCACCATCCTGATCTAGAAATTATGACGATTCTTTAAAGGTTTGAACCATTCCTAAACGGTCCTAAATAATCTGGGCCAGATAACTTAACAAAAATTGAAGATCTCCTTTACTGGAATAGCAATGAAATAATAGTAGTTTATGTAACTGTTACGTAATAGGGCCTAATTACGTTCAGTTGCACACACTGCTTTATCTACACTCATATTATATATCCTAATGAAGTGTTCGGAAATCACAGAATGACCGTCATTGCACTGCCATGGCCAACTAGATTGTGCCGGCGGTCGGGCGGGCGCGTGCCGTTGGTCGGGAAGGAGGACAAGATTTACATTATGTTATCAAATTCGATGTTCGGAATTTGAAACTCATAACGTACCAATATATGAGCATGTTAAGTTAAAATTACGTTACTGCCACAGATAAAAAACTTATCATAGTAAAATCGGTTGTGGTAATGACTACCGTTTTTGAACACGTTTTAGAGAACTTACAATGTGAGTGTAGATAAAATTATTTTATTGTTACTAGGTATAATATAATCGACATAAAGGATATCTATATCATCAAGGATACACGTATGCACTTTACTTCCTTGAAATAAGATGCAAAGTGTAAACATAATTTACGTAGAAGGAGACGTAAAATTGGGTACTCATCACGTGCGGTAATAAAGAAACCTCAGATCACTTGTTTATGGTCCTCACCTTCGGTTCGTACCACAAATGCCCGCGATCTGAGATGTTCTTTATTTTAGCGCCCTGGGTACTTACGTACCTATACTACTATTTATTTGATGTCGACTGTACAGAATAGAAGGTCCATCAACCAGTCCACTAACTTTCGTCATACAGTGGGCGGAAATGTCGATATGTCACGGTGCTCCTACGCAAACATTCTGCCCCAACACAAAAAGACGTAAGTACATTGGAAACCAAGTTCGAAATCGAAACCTATTGCGCGATAATAGGTTTTACAATTGAATCAGTTCTATAAAGGCTGTTACGTCTTTCTGCGGGATAGGGCAGCATTATAAAGCCAAACTACCAGTAAAAGTGTGACTATGAAAACCTTAACAAGTATACGTAATCGTAGGTCAAGATATACTGGACTGAATTTAGTACAAAATAGTCAAAGGTTGGAGCAATGGAATTATTTAGGACTGGTTTGCAATCGTTTGTCATTGTGTTTGATTGGCTTTTACAGTTATTATGTCAGTAATTTAAATTTAAGGTCTCTTTAAACAGTTTGCAATCTAAAAGTAGGTAGCTGTCCTAAAAATCGTTCAAGGGATGTTAGATACACTTTTTTCTACTCGTCGATTATAATGCTTGAATTAAAACATTGTAGACCGAACTACTATCGCATACTTTTCGATGGAGCTTTTATGGTCGCAAATTTTATCATCGTTGACTGAGCAGAAATGGATTTTTATACAATATTATACAACGGTTACGAACCGACGCGAGATCGAAGTTACTATACTATAGATAGACGGAGCAGGTTGTGTAAGGTATTCCTTGAACTTAATTCTTAGATACAATTTACTTTTATAGATGATTATATATTATTTCAAACTTGTTGTCGCAGATAGCTCAAAATTACTGTTGTTTTTGTGTAACTAGATCTAAGTTAATCATTTTCTCGATTTATACCAATTTGTTTATTTTTGTAATTTAATAACGTGTATAAAATCGTGTCTACATGTCTAGTTCTTAAGTACTGATTTATGTCTTAATTTTATTGATATCATGTCATAATATATTGGGATATATTGGGATATAAGTCTAATTTAATATATGTTTAACATAATCTAATTTTAATTATAACTTCATTGTTAAAATTCTAACCTAGTTTAATAAATCTTTTTGTAAATCTTTGATGGATCCCTGTGTAAGCTGTGGTCACCTATAAGTGGCTATGCAACTTTGCATGATTCTTGTATCTTGTCTGTACTATACATAGATGTTTTATCCGTTGGTGATCCTTAAATAAATAAAATAAAATAAAATAAAATAATACCCAAAATGTCTAAATTATAAGAATTTTGCACTAATTTATGAAGAAATGTCCCATATAAATATAAATTTTAACCCGCCTACAAACATGTAATACTGTAAGCTTATTCGTGAATAAATATCTAACTTACACGGCACATACCAGCCACTAGTACGAGCACGCTAGAAATCCTATAAAATAGTTCAGCACTCGTACTCGTCGCACCCTCCCCCCCTCGGACAAACCCTCCCCCCCTCGGACTACCCTCCCCCCCTCGGACTCTTAACACGGAAGTCACTGATTAGGGGCCGCTCGGTTCGGCGGCCTAGGCACTACGTCACGGACCAGGACGACGCACTCACAGCGGCCATTCACGAGAAATGGAACGCTGTGCGTGCGCCCTCCCCCACATGTACACTGCGGCGCCCCCGCCGGCGGGGACGCCCACCTCGGAACAGTCGCGACCACATCGACACGTTCAGTCCCTTATCCACCCGGTACCGCCGCATACCGGATAGAGTCACCCCGACAGTCGTCGGGCCTAGCTGAGTTTCTTGCTGGAGTCTTCTCAGCTAGGCTAGGAGTAGCGAACCAGCGACAAAACCCCCATTAGCTCGATCCCCCCCCACTCACCCAGATCAGGTTGAACTCGCTTCAACTGATCTCGCTGGAAGCGCAAGCTCGGTAGGAGCATTCCAGCGTAGCAAACTCATCACGTTAGGTCGCGGAAGGGTCCTGGATTTTCCCCCGGCAACCATCCCACCAAACAGTCCGCCCGCTTTAGCGCTCCAGAAGCATAAAGCCCAAGTCGGGCTCAAAAAAAAAAAAAAAAAAAAAAAAAAAAAAAAAAAAAAAAAAAAAAAAAAAAAAAAAAAAAAAAAAAAAAAAAAAAAAAAAAAAAAGTACTCGTCGCTCACTTCTACAATAACTCCCAGCGGGGAAACACCTGCAACTACACTGCTCAAATGTTTTAAAGCTAAATAAGTGTTTTTATTCATCTCCCTACATGACCTGGTAAATGGTACAGCGGGTCAGCGCTGCTTGGTTCAACGTGGTAATCCGGTCTGCATACAACAGCTGGTCCTTCGAGCTCCGGATGGAAGAAATCTGCTGCCAATTCAAGAAAGAAACAAGTACGCGCTGAGCTCGATTAATTTCGCTCAGAATCTTCATACGGTGTCCGGCTTAACCGCTGATACACCTGCCCGCTTTCACGGAAGAGCCCTGTGCTATTTACCAGCTTGCTGGACGGACCGCTCGTGAAGAGGCCATACTCCACGTTCGAGTCCTTTCGTTGCAACGTCACATGGTTGACGCATCGCCGGCCCGAGCCCTCGATCAGGGTAGAGCGAATTCGGGTTTTGGCGCCCTTCGTTAGTAATGAGAATAAAAAAACGAGTAGTCCGCCTCGAACTGAGAACTCGCGATTTCCTTGCAAACGAGATGACCAATATAACAAGACCCATCTGAAGATTTTTTTTCGCTTTCTAGCTCCATAACCCCTTGATCGATCCTGCTCAGATACGAACTCTCAAATTATATGTATCTCTGCTACAACCCAAATAAATTTCATGAAGATCAGAAAAACGTCCCAGTAGCCGAAGTTGTTTGTAAGAACTTCACTTCGCTTACGCTCGGCTCGTTCGATTAATCTGTCTTGTCTAAGCGAAGGCCGTGTTTCCACCAGAGATGACCGAGGATTTATAAGGCTTTATTTCGTGCCTTTCAAAATCAAAAGCAGTGATTTAAAAAATCATACTAACATTATAAATGCGAAAGTGTGTCCGTCTGTATGTTACCTCATCATGACGCTTAAACCGCTGAACCGATTTAGATGAAATTTGGTATGAAGATAGTTTGAGTCCCGGGGAAGGACATAGGATAGTTTTTATCCCAGAAATAATCGCTTAAGGGGGTGGAAGTTTGTTGCTCACTGTTGACTTAAAATAGCATATTCCTTAAATTAATCTTTGCTATTCTATTTTACCTTCACTTAATAACACTTTCAAGGTAACTATAAAACATGAAAAGTGGAGGTCCCAAAAATGAGAAATTAAGGTCGGTGCGACAAATTGCAAATATTCTATGCAGTTACTACTAACTTCAACAAAACATGCTTGTTCAGTTTGAATTAATTGATAAAATAACTTCAAAAAAGATAGAAACTAAACTTTCGAGTTTTGTATGAAAATCGCAAGGGTGCTCAACACTTCTGGCCAAGGCTGTATGTACCAATTCCAATAATATTAATGTAAATGTAACTAATTTTCAATTGAATTAGACTTTAAAATTCGTTGAGTCAGCTTAAACCCATTTCTAGCATATCGCGTCCGTAAACCTTTACGTCCGTAAGTAAATACATCCGTATTTAGGTCAAACTGTTAAATACTTAAGTAGGTTGATACTTAACTCTGGTCAGAAGTTCGTTGGAAGTAAGTGAGTTAAGCTGTGGTATTTTAAGGGCTATACAAGGTAATTTTCAGCGTTCAAAGATGTTCTTAGTGTTATCAAACCAGCGGGTGAAGCGAAGTTCTTACAGAAAACTTCGAACATAAAAGAACTGTCAGCTGGCTACTCGGACGTCCGTACACTTGAATAATCTGTGCACTTTTTGATTTAGAATGTTTGTTCCACGGTAACTTTGGAGTCGTCCAGAAATCATGTGATCGTTTAAGGGGGGGGGGGGGGGGGGGGGTAAGAAAAATATCACGAATGATCACGATGGGGGAGGGAGGGGGGTCAGAGAAGATATCACGTGAAATTTTTTTCAAAGTGGGTAAGCCAAAAACAACAATTTTACTCAAAAATTGAATCAGTTCAAATAATCCGCTCCATTTTTACGATGCCTGTTTTTCAGAGATAGCATGTTGAACATATACGCAATAGCCTTAAAGAGTTTTGTTAAGAGGTCTTGTTATACCGGCAAATTAACTAGTAAACTCTTTAAAAATGTTGGCTTAACATACTACTACTTACACTTAACAGACTACTTTTTACTCAAATTCCTTAACACCTCAAGATTTAAAAAAAACCGGCCAAGTGCGTGTCGGACCGCGCATAATGGAGGGTTCCGTGCCTTCAATGGAATAAGAACCAAACTAATACCAAAAGGTCGCATCTGAGGCCTATTGGAGAAGCTTTTTGAAGATAACTGAAAAATGGCTGAACTGATAATGTTCAAAACAATTTTCGTAGAAATTATGTGGTATATTATTATTTTTTTATATTTTTTGGACTTACGGTTGAAAAGTTACAGGGGGGAGGACACAATTTTTCTGACCTTCGAAGCGAATATTTCTGAAAATATTCACTTAATCACAAAATGTTCAAGAAAACATCGATGCTATTTTTAAAGTCCTATCGATCGATGTACAACATGTTGAAATTAGGTAACTTTTTGTGATTTAATTACATGTATAGAACGCCCACCCCCCCCCCCCCCCTCACCCCTAAAAAAAATTTATTACAAAATACACCTTATGTTTACATTTTATTCACATACGTATTTTTGGACCCGGGGTATGTCCTTAAACTACGTCCGGACCTGGGTATGTCCTTAAACTACGTCCGGACCTGGGTATGTCCTTAAACTACGCCAAAAAGAGAGGTATGGGCACTGCGAATGGCATCTCGCTAAGTGTGGTAGGGCACGTTCAGCGAATGTCATCGCTCAAATCTGGAGCACAGCCCGACTGGGGAAGTACCTCCACCTTACAGAAAACCACAGCCAAATAGCACTAGACCCTACTCATAGTGTTGTGTTCCTGCTGGTGAGTAAGGTTGCCAAAGAGCTCAAAGAGGACCCAGTGTGTTAACGATGAGGGACCTTCTTGTTCCTTTAGTCGTCAACACAGTGAATCCTCCTTTTTGTAAAGGGTCGGCAACGCGCATGTGACTCCTTTGGAGTAGCAGGCGTCCATAGGTTACGGTAGCTGCTTACCATCAGGCGGGCCGTATGCTTGTTTGCCACCGTCGTGGTATAAAAAAAAAAAAAAAAAAAATACGTCTTATAGTTTCCGAGCAAAATAGCTGTGACATACGGACGGACGGACAGAGGGACATGACGAAACTATAAGGGTTCCGTTTTTGCCGTTTTGGCTACGGAACCCTAAAAACGACTGAGCCTGCTTCGAAATCCGAATGAAAACAAAACAGAAGCTAAACGGTGCAATTTGAATCACGAACATACCCGTAGGTCAAGGACCAATCTTATTCATAAAATCATTCTGTATGTTTCTATATCACCAGTGTAATTTGACCTCTTACTCAAACAAAGCCACACGCTACGTGTATTCGAAATTAACATCGTATATTGGTTCTCTAGAAGCTACCGCGTTGTAGACATAAAGAATAAGATTAAAGAACAGGTTGCCCCGAACAATCCCGATCTCTCCCGATGTTATCCGAAGCGTCGCGTGGCTACGAAGTAGCACGAAGACTCCCGAAGTAGTCCCGAAGTGAACGCGACAAACTTACCTAAGTCAGTGGTGAAATGGCGCTAATAACTTTACTCGTAGTAAATGCGCATATTTGTTTAACAGTAGCGACAATGTCAACTGCTAATAGTAAGTTGGTATTTAACAAGTCGTGTACGCGCCACGGGTACATTACAAAGTTATTTATGCAGTTATTAAAGTGCTACCGGTGTTAGTTGTTAGGGAATTTTGTTTGACTTAAGTTTTAGAGATGGTAAATGTAAGTTTGTGTCTTTTGTATGTTTGTTTAGATGCTTCGCGTTGATTAACGGACTATTTGCAGTTTATACTTGAATTTTATCGTAAGGTATAAATGGTTATACCGTTTTAATTTAATTTTTACTTAGCTAGCTCTATGAATGATAAATACAAGAAGATTTTACGCTACATTTCTCTAAGTTCTTAGTTGAAACTAACGAAGTCCAAATGGAGCATATTTTCTAAAATACTCGTAATCATAATACCTATTTCTCCATACACAGAAGCTAACACAAAACTTTTTATCATGACAATCATCCCCGTAGGGGGTGAAAAGGGGAGAAGAATTTACTATGGAAGTGTTGATTGGACGTAGACAAAGTTTCAGCAGATGCTAGGTTTTGATAACTCCAAATTTAGAGCAACTCCAATACAACTTCAATATTGGTTGAAAATTTGTTGTGTGTTGGAGTTATGTTTGAGATTGGTTGTATTTTAATTGTATTGTTAATGTATTTTAGAATTAGAATCCGGCACCATGATACGAGTACTGAATTTACATGTACCTAACCGAAAAAATGGCTGCACGTATTTTATAGGTTTTCTTTTCTACCTAGAAAACGAAGTATTGCTTTTGTCAAGCTTATCTACAATGCGCTTTGAATACGAGTAACTTTGTGAGTTCGAGAGCTAATAAGATAAAAAAATGTTTAGAAATAAGGAAAATTAGAAAAATCCACTGCCTCAGGCGAGACTCTGGGATACATGCTCATCGCTCTGACCAACTGAGCTACTGAGACTTTCCTGATGTCTGCGAATTTCATTACTATATCCTTTATACGACTTCTTACACTTCACAACCGGCCAACGGAGTCCTAAGTTGTATTTAGAATTCACCGATAACAATACGAGACAGGCTTACTTATCAACCGACTTCATTATTTCTAAGGAGGAGGTTATTACTTCATCGGAATCTTTGTTTTATTTCGCTATTTTTTTTATGTATGTCCACCGATTATTCGAAGACGGCTGGACCGATTTGGAAAATTCTTTTTTTTTTTAAGATTATACTTCACAGTTGGTCCCATTGTAACCAGGTCAGGATCTGATGATGGGATCCTGGAGAAATCGAGGGAACTCTTCAACTATTATAGGCACACCTATAGTGATTTGAGTATTTTTTACAGCAGCTCGAGCATTTGCTTTTGGAAAGGTGGATGCTAAGTGAAGCCGGTTCTTTTTTGTCTAAAATTATTTTCGATCATTTAAAAACTCCTATTTCATAAAAACCATGCAAACGAACAGAGTAACAAGTGTACTCTCAAAACATAAATACTGGCAACAAAATGTCTTTGAAACTTCATCTTTTTGTTTCTCTGCGAGAGCCAGTTGCATTTTTAGACTTGGTGTTATTAATTTACCATACTATCTGTGCATTTTTAAACCATCTTAAACCATTAAAATAAGGTTTACAATTGCGTGATTTAAAGGTAAAAGTAATGAGAAGTGAGTTGCGTTTATGGGCACAGAAAACCAGTTTAGATTTATTGGATGCATTCGCTAAAATTGAAAAGAGAACTAAAAGGACCGTGGGTAAATGCGTTGTCTCTGGTATAAACGGCTTTTTTTTAGAAGTTATATTTATTTGACAATTAAACGACTATGTTTTTTTATACCACGACGGTGGCAAACAAGCATACGACGACTAAAAAGCATGGTAAGCAGCTACCGACTAGCCTATGCTACGCTTAGCCTATGGACGCCTGCAACTCGAGAGGTGTCACATGCGTGTTTCCGACCCTTTACTAAAAGCTAATTCCTGTAAATAGTGGTAAATTATGCTACCTTTGCTTTAGGCGATTATCACACCGCCGCCGCAACTGGGTGCGGCAACGGTGTGCAAGCGTGACAACGCTATACACATGCAGAGCGCTATCTCGCTCGCTCACCGGCGACGTATGCGGAAACCGCAGCAGTGGGAAAGTCGCCTTAAGTTTACGCCTTAAGTGCCGCAACTGGATGGGTGAACGAGACGGCGCTATTCACATGCAGAGCGCTATCTCGCTCCCACACTGTCGCAGCCTGCGGAAACCGCAGCAGTGTGATAGCCGCCTGGTTTACGAAAATGTATAATAATAATAATAATATAATAATAATAATGACTCGACACTTGATCGGCTTCGCCTGGAGGCTCTCTCTGTTCGTGCGGCCACCACCTCGGCGCGGGATCCGCCCGCCACGTCGCCGGATCCGATGCCCGCACCCGACCTGGCATCGAGGGCGCTGCGGGTGGATCTCAGTGCCGATGAGGAGGAGATCGCGAATCAGAGTATGAGTAGTATAGCCAATGAGCAACTGAGGAGGACTTTGGAAGAGGCAATTACGCAGTATCGCTCCACAAACACCCCTAGGCCGCGATTACCACGCTTGCCTATGAATAGATGCAATCTAGCGTTACTGGGAGCCCTAAATGATTTGCTAGATCCACTCCTGCGGACTAGTAGACTTAGATGATACGCACTCGATCATGTACTGCGGAGCCATCGCGGCGTGCCGTGTTGCTCGAGTCAAGTTTCCGGACGCTGAACGTGCACCTAGGACCACCGGGGGTGTCCCCGCATGGCAAGTGCGGATCGAGCGTCGTATCAACTCATTTAGGACCCTCATTGCAAAGCTGATCTGCTTCAGGGGGGGCAATAACCGCCCCCGAGTAATGCGCTTTGTGCACCAGGCGTTCGCGGGGACGAATATCGAGCCCCGCGACTACATGGCCAATGTCATAGAGCGCATCGACTTTCTGAAGCAGAAAGTTTATGCATGGGCAAGCCGTATTCGCCGCTACAGAGAGCGTGTGGACCGATTCAAGCAGAATCGTCTTTTCCAAAGTGACCAAAGGAAGGTATACCGAAGGTGGGAGGAAACCGATCCCCGTGTGTCCGACGTGCGACTGCCGGATGCTACTGCCATGACTGATTTCTGGCGTAGCCTCTGGTCAGCGCCCGTTGTACACACGGAGGGCGAGTGGATGAGCGTTGTCGGGCGTGAGTGCGAGTCCATCGAACCTATGGGGGCTATCACCATCAGCCCTGATGACGTAAGTTGTGCAATCCGTACGGCCCAGAACTGGAAAAGTCCCGGCCCGGATGGATTGCACAACTTCTGGCTAAAATGGTTTCGGTGCTCGCACTCGCGGCTCGCAACGCAATTTCAACAAGCCCTCGAACTTGGCTCCCTCCCGCCTTCCTTAACAACTGGTGTAACCTTCCTGCTCTATAAGTCCGGTAGTACCACGGAAGCGAAGAACTACCGACCCATCACGTGCTTGCCTACACTTTACAAGCTCCTTACATCCATTTTGAGAGCAAAAATAAACGCGCACATGGTTGCAAACAACATTTTGGCCTCAGCTCAAAATGGATGTAGGGTTGGGTCCCGTGGTACTAAAGAGCTCCTCCTCATAGACATGACCATTTGCCAACGAGTCCGGCGGAACAGGGGGGCCCTCTCGACCGCTTGGATTGACTACAAGAAGGCCTATGATTCGGTGCCTCATTCATGGCTTGAGAGGGTCTTAGAGCTGTATAAAATTGATACAGCTTTAAGATCTTTCCTTGGCGCGTGTATGAGGCAGTGGACCACAGTTCTTCGTCAACCAGGAGGTGGGGACGACCCCTCTGGCCCGCAGGACTTTATAAGGATCGAGCGAGGAATATTTCAGAGCGACAGTCTGAGTCCCCTGGGGTTCTGCCTAGCTCTAAATCCGCTCAGCACTCTGCTGAAGGATTCGGGGCTAGGTTGCCGGCTTCGGAGAGAGGGTGAAGTCATATCTCACCTTCTGTACATGGACGATCTCAAATTATTTGCACCAAATAACCGAGACTTGTTGGAGCTACTGAATACCACTGAAGTCTTCAGTAGTTCCATCAAGACGGAGTTTGGTGTTGATAAATGTGCGGTTATGCATGTACAGCGGGGGAAAGTAGTAAATTCAGCAAATTTACAGCTTTCTGAGACCATGACGTTCAGATCTATCTCTGAATCAGAAACCTACAAATACCTTGGTATGTCACAGTCCTTGGGTATTGAGGATGCGGGTATTAAACAGGCGTTGAAGGAGCGCTTCTTCGGACGGCTGACAAAAGTACTCAATAGTCTTTTGTCAGGCGGCAACAAGGTGCGCGCCTTCAACGCCTGGGTGATGCCCCTACTCACATACTCCTTTGGCATACTAAGGTGGACACAGACCGAGCTGGATGCCCTGGATCGGAGGGTCCGTCTATTGCTCACCACACACCGTATGCTTCACCCACGCTCGTCTGTTATGAGATTGTACATCCCACGGAAGTGTGGAGGTCGCGGCTTTTTAAACGCCAAAAATCTCCACAACCGTGAGGTGTACAATCTCAGGAATTATTTTCTTAACAACGAGTGTGGGATGCATCGTGATGTGGTGGCAGTAGATAAAGGCCTCACGCCGCTCTCCTTGGCAAACGAGAACTGGCGCAAACATGTGGTGCTAAGCACCGAGGATCGCAAGGTGGTATGGAAGAGCAAGGAGCTACACGGGCAGTTCTACAGGGCCCTCACGGGACCCGACGTAGACCTGCTCGCGTCGGTGAACTGTTTACGATTCGGGGACCTCTTCGAAGAAACCGAAGGTTTTGCCTGTGCAATAACGGACGAAGTTATCATGACGAATAACTACCGGAGGTATATCCTGAAGGACGGTACGGTCGACATTTGTCGGGCATGCCGCCGTCCCGGAGAGTCACTCAGGCATATCATCTCCGGTTGTTCTCATCTTGCTAACGGCGAGTACTTGCACAGACATAACCTCGTAGCTAGGATTATACACCAGCAGCTTGCTCTTCTATACGGTCTTGTGGACCACGAAGTGCCGTACTACAAGTACACACCTGCGCCAGTTCTCGAAAATGATCGTGCCACGCTCTATTGGGATCGATCTATTATCACGGACAGGACTATTGTAGCCAATAAGCCTGATATCGTGGTAATAGATCGACCGCAACGCCGAGCCATGCTCGTCGACATCACCGTCCCATGTGACGAGAACCTCGTGAAGGCCGAGAAGGATAAGTCCAGCAAGTACCTAGACTTGGCTCACGAGGTAACCGCCATGTGGGAGGTTGATTCGGCGATCATTGTGCCGATAGTTGTTTCTGCGAACGGTCTCATAGCGAAGAGTCTCGACCAACACCTAGAGAGACTTTCGCTACGGGGTTGTGGTTGGATCAAGGGTCAGATTCAGAAGGCGGTTATCCTGGACACGGTGCGCATAGTCCGAAGGTTCCTCTCTCTGCGGCCCTGACCACCGGCAGCCTGGGCCTTGCTCTGTTGCCGGCGGCACCCTAGGATAGGTTTTTTAAAATGTTTTTATTGTTTTTCTATGTTTTAGATGTATTTTTATATTTTACTTTTATAAAAATATTGTAAAAACCTAATCCTAAGAAGGAAAATAAATAAAGAATAATAATAATAATAATAAATAAATTCTTTATTTGGCAGGCAAGAAACCCATAAAATATTACAAAAACAAATATTACAATCTAATACATACAATTAAAATAATAATAAATAAATAAACATTATAACTATAACTGGCCGTTCTCAGACCGGTGCAATTTTCGCCAATGTTTGTTAAATTCGTCACTGTAGTCTTTAGCTACCAGTTACAAAATTTCGTTTGTCGACGAAAACAATCTCGCCCGGTAGGCTGCCGACCTGGCTCTTAAGATGGCGAAGAAGTCAGGGACTCTCGCATCCGCAAACATACCCTTCGCACTGCAGAAGCGTGGTAATTTCAGCAAGATACGAAATGCATTGTTGTATTGGACTCTCAGCGCGTTAAGTATATAAGTGGCTAAGTTTTTGTTTGTAGGTGTCGTACACTATAACAGAGACAATTCGAAAGAAATGTATACAAGGTGTAACACAAATTAATTGATATCGTAATGGAACCAAGAAAAAAATAGGAAAAAGGAATTAGAAAAAAGATTTTACCATATAAAGGACTTTATACCTAGAATAAAATAATTATTTTAACATTTTGTGACATATTTAATTGACTTTTGACATATATATATTATCTTTATTTACATTATAGGCTAGGTTAAGTTCCATTGTTTGTACATATTACTTCTTAAGTTCATGTAA
Source organism: Pammene aurita (assembly GCA_947086415.1). Lineage (NCBI taxonomy): Eukaryota > Metazoa > Arthropoda > Insecta > Lepidoptera > Tortricidae > Pammene > Pammene aurita. The sequence goes on along the minus strand of OX352314.1, from coordinate 3,715,727 downwards.
ATAGCATACCTAGGTTAGAAACAGTTTTATATTCGCATGCTAGTAATACTGACGAGAGTGTTGAGCGTTAATTTGTACGAGTACATTACCAAACTTTTGTAACCGCTTCTCCAGTGAATAAAGTTACTTGTATTTGAAAAACAATTATGGACTCGAAATTTTTTTTGTATGGGACCCGTCGGCCCAGCCGGTCAAACCCTCCATACAAAACATTTTTTTTTTCGCGTTAATTTTTTTTTTGTTAATTTTCGTAATTATAAATATTAGAACACGATACCAATTATGCCCTGTACATTTTTGTTACACCCTGTATGTATGTTAATTAGTACTTGTACTTCATCTATGAAGAGTTACTGAAAGTTTTGGATGAAACTTGCTAGCTAATACCGACATAGTTTAGAATCCAGAATAAAGTATACCTACAGGGCGTCCCATGACCTAGCCACATGGAGGGGAAGTTTTTTAATCGAAAACATTCAGTAATTAATTATAATTGGGTATGACTTAATTTATTTACAAAAAAATACGAGTATACTCGTATCAAAACCTCCAAAGTCAGCAAAAAAATCAGTTGATCAGCAAAAGTCTAACCTAACCCTTGCCTTGCAAAAAAAATTTTTTTGGCTGACCATTTCATTATATTTATACCACGACGGTAGCAAACAAGCATACGGCCCGCCTGATGGTAAGCAGTTAACGTAACCTATGGACGCCTGCAATTCCAGAGGTGTTACATGCGCGTGCCGACCCTTTTCAAAAAGGAGGATTCACTGTGTTGACGGCTAATGGAACAAGAAGGTCCCTCGTCGTCAACACACTGGGTCCTTTTTGAGCACTTTGGCAACCTTACTTCACCATCAGGAACACAACACAACACTATGAGTAGGGTCTAGTCCTATTTGTCTGTGGTTTTCTGTAAGGTGGAGGTACTTCCCCAGTCGGGCTCTGCTCCAGATTTGAGCGAGATGATATTCGCTGTGCTGTGCTCTACCACACATAGGGAGATGACATTCGCAGTACCCATACCTCTTTAGGACGTAGTTTAAGGACATACGCGGGTCCAAACCGGGTCCAAAATTACTTCTCTCCGTCTATATTTTACGATCCTGGAAATGTTTAGACGACACAGTTCAGGTAGGAAAGCATATCAAAAGTTTTTTGAAGCAATCAGATTTGGATTTTATTATTATTATTTTATTTTATTTTTATTAAACTACGTACATTGTGTGTCTCTCAAGCTGTTTTGATATGTCTTCTTATAGAACTACGCATCATTGTGTAAGTATCTTTAAGATAGTATAATATTACTGTATTACTGTTTGAAATAATAAGTCCCGCCGAGTTTCTTGCCGGTCATAATACTTCTCGGGTCAGAACCGGTGGTAGTTTTTTTTCTCTGACGTTCATAAGTGCCTAAATTGAAGAATAAATATCTTTTATCTTTTTTTAATCCAAAATAACGGTTATCTAAGCATAGTATAAATCCCACCGAGTTTCTTGCCGGTCATAATACTTCTCGAGTCAGAACCGGTGGTAGTTTTTTTTCTCTGACGTTCATAAGTGTCTAAATTGAAGAATAAATATCTTTTATCTTTTTTTAATCCAAAGTAACGGTTATCTAAGTATAGTAAGAGTCTATATTTAGTAGTGAATATAATAATTAGGAAATTTTATCTGCCGACTGTATTTTTAAAAAACTACAAATTGTATCAAAGGCGACGTTTACGCACTGACCCTACCTCACCTTACAACACATGTGTGTTAATAATAAAAACCTACCCCAAACCTGTATTAATAAACAAAGACACATGTATGTCTGTTTTATCGTAAACTGACAAGCTGTGATAAAAATATTGTATTAATATAAACAATTTGGGTGGTCACATTTTTAATAGTTAAAATTATTTCTTAGAAATATTATTTTTGATGTTGATTTGACATCCGTTATTTATAATATGTAGGGTTTTTTAAAACCAGTAATAATATTTTTTTACTCCCGACGCAAAACGTGTCTAAGTCGCCGTAACGCTAAAACGGTTAACCGATTTAAATTGGTTTTTTTTTTAAATATACCACGACGGTGGCAAACAAGCATACGCCTGACGGTAAGCAGTTACGCTAGCCTATGAACGCCTTTAACTGCAGAAGTTGCCTACCTTAAGTTTTATTAGTTTTTAAAAGCAGGAGTCCTAGAGTGATCTTAGATTAATTTAATTTTTATTGTATTAGTGTTAATTTAATTTAATTTTTATGTGGTTTTAATTAAATTTATTATTTTGTATGTAATTCTATGGACTTGTGGTCTGAATTAAACGATTTGAATTTGAATTTGAATTAGATATGTTTTATCAAAATTTCGCCATCATCGAATCAGCCGTTTCGGGGGTTTTCCTAAATGACATAAATAACTTCTGCCCGAAACTTTGTTTGTGTAGAATAAGCACATTCATAATAAATTCTTCCTCTCTTTTCACTAACATAATTATAAATTCTGTAAGAACTATTTTTTTTTTCCTACAGGTATAATAAATAAGTTTATTTCACATAAAATTAAATTATTATTAGAAGGAAATATGACCTAAAACTATTTAAAAACTACCTACAAAATTATAACTAAAAGAAAACTGAGAATTTGGTTAAAGTGCCCTAGGTCCGAACCCTGGGGAAGGGTTCCCATGAGGCTAGCTGTGTTCCCCCTAAGGATATCATCATCATCATCATCTCAGCCATAAGACGTCCACTGCTGAACATAGGCCTCCCCGTTGGACCTCCACACGTACCGGTCGGAAGCGACCCGCATCCAGCGTCTTCCGGCGACCTTAATAATATCGGTCCATCTTGTGGGTGGACGTCCTACGCTGCGCTTGCTAGTCCGTGGTCTCCACTCGAGCACTTTTCGGCCCCATCGGCCATCTTCTCTGCGTGCAATGTGGCCTGCCCATTGCCACTTCAGCTTGCTAATCCGGTGGGCTATGTCGGTGACTTTAGTTTGTCTACGGATCTCCTCATTTCTGATTCGATCACGTAGAGAAACTCCGAGCATAGCCCTCTCCATAGCTCGCTGAGCGACTTTGAGTTTTGAGATGAGGCCGATAGTGAAAGACCACGTTTCGGAGCCGTAAGTCATCACTGGTAACACACATTGATTAAAGACTTTTGTCTTGATTGATTATGAATATTATGATTTTATCATACAGGATGTTTTTTCATTAACTAGCCATATCGTGAGAGTTGATTAGGCATGACATACTGAACAACTTTTTCTATGGAGCCAACACAAAATTCCTAAATAAAATTTTGGCCTCCCCATAGAAAACGTCGACCTCTGATCTGCCGAAATATATGAAACGGCCTATAGACGTAAAAAAAAAGAAGACGTAACGCCGTGAAGACAAAACTGTGATTCCATAATAAGCCGATTTCTTCGTGTTTACGCGCGACATGCACACATCTACAACTCGTGGACGAGCGGTGCAAACGTCAAAAGTGAGTGTGTTTGCACGAGATCGCGACTCATTATGGAATCACAGTTTTATCTTCGTGGGATTACGTCTTATTAATTTATATGTCCCATAGTAACAGTTATTTAGTATGGCCTACCAAATCACCTCGCACAATATGACTAGTTATTGAAAAACACACTGTATGTGCTTTCCCGGGGCGCAAACTAAAGTTGGGGCCAGACGGCAGATAGCCGCAAATTCCGCCACGTGTCCTTGGTTGAAGCGAGCGTCTACATGGCTGACAACCAACCAACCGTCTCTGCCAATGGTTGGCAGAGCACGCCTGGCTAGGCTTGGTGGCTACCAAGAGCTTTTAAAGTTCATGTAGAATTTGGCAGTAACCACTGTGCACTGGCTCCATGGTTTAAAATCTCTGTTTTCTGCCAAGGTCTCGTGGTTGTATGCCGTCTGACCCTAACTTTAATTTATATCAAAATTCATCTAAATTGACTCAGCGCGTAAGACCTACAGAAAAAGTAGTTTAAGTAGATTTTTGTAGGTAGTTAGTTTAATTTTAAGATATATTATTCGTATTTTTTATAGTTATTTGTAAAATTTTAGTCTTTGAAATAAATTAATTACAGAAAAAGTCATTTTCGTATTTATAATATTAGTAGGCATTAGGAGGGGCTAAGTGAAGGCTAGTAGAGACTAGTAGGATTCACTAGCGTGTGACGTTTTTAACATCTATTTAAAAAAATATTCTTATCAAAATCTGTTTACGCTATTAAATTATTATCTATCTTATACTTTTCTCTCAATTGCTCAAAGGTTAACTGGAAGAGATCCCTTAAAGGGATTAGTTCGCCTTTGTACTTTGTATATTTTTCTTTTATCATGTTTGTTTTGTTACTTTTTTATGTATAATAAATACATACATAAATTACCATTTAGCAAAAACGATAACATAGTTTACGTTTTATGATTATTCTTTCCGCTACATCGTAACTGGTTTAGTAAGATCTGAGAATCCCACGCATAAGAATCAATATTCATAACCTAGGCCTATTATGAATTCATAGTCAGGTGGTCAGTATATCTTGCCATAGTAAATCTGATCAATATTATAAACTTATATATATCTCATATACAAAGGAAAAAGTGACCTAAGCCTCAGGTGCCTAAGGCTGGGATCGAACCAGCGTCGTCTGCATTCGCGGCAGACGCCCTAACCACTAGGCTATCCAGGTCACAGAGGAGGGTCATTGGAGGTAACAACTCATAATGGTGTGTGTACCTTAGATAATTGACCAAATGCACCTTAGCATTTACCAAGATTGCATATACATGCGAAAATTCGACCGATGCCGCTGTGACCCGGGTAGCCCAGTGGTTAAGGCGTAGCAAAAACAGAGACAAACGCTGGGAGAATGATGACGAGTGTTTAAAATGGAATGAAATGTTTATTTGTATAACACAGGTGGTACAAATAGGGTCTTAAACAGGGACTGATTTCGGTTACGGTTTTACCGGTATGAAACCGGTATTCTATTACGGTACCGTAATGGTGTAAAGGTTACGCGCGCCGCGCCAACATAACGGTACCGTAACCGTTTTGAAATATCGGTTCCAGTAATCGATTTAAAGGTAACCGAAACCTTTATAATACCGGTTCGAAACCGGTATAATAACGGTCACCGATAAAAAATAAGCGAGCTGACAACGCCTGCCGCCGCGGCCGCCGTGCCGCGCCGGTTTATTCTTTGCGTGTGCATCACTGCGTATAGTACAGGCGGCCACCGTATGATCAGCTACGTTGCGTGATACAAAGATAAGCCCTATGGCACATGTTCATAAAAGTGATGCTGAGTTCCGTAAAAATAGTTAAAAAAATAGAATTGGCCGAAAGCACAAAAAATTACCACTTCCGATGTAAAAACTGAACGGTTTTTACGTCATGTTGACACTTGTGGCAAGCTTGTGGCAGTAGATAGCAATTTATATGTAGGTACAGAAAAGCCCAGTCTGCCACTTCCTGCATGGCCGGAAGTGCCCGGAAGACTGATTTAAAGGGGTCCATTTTGACCTCAAATTCGTCATCAGATACAAAGATGAGACTAGTGGCAGCAGATAGCAATTTATATGTAGGTACAAAAAACCTAGTCTGCCACATCCTGCATGGCCGGAAGTACCCAGCAGATTGGTTTAAAGGGGTCCATTTTTACCCCATACGTTATCTGATACAAAGATGAGACTAGTGGTAGCAAATAGAAATTTATATGTAGGTACAGAAAAACTCAGTCTGCTAGTTCCTGCATGGCCGGAAATGCCCGGCAGACTGGTTCAAAGGTAACCATTTTTACCCCAAATTTACATCATCTGATACAAAGATGACACTTATGTTATGACAGTAAACAGCAATTTATATGTAGGTACAGAAAAACCCAGTCTGCCAGTTCCTAAATGGCTGGAAGTGCCTGACTAGTTCAAATGTGACGAATTTGGACCCCCAATTTACGTCAATTGATACAAACATGACACTTGTGACTACAAACACAATAAATATCATTAAATATTTCAACGTTTTATTAAAAAAAACGGCCAACAGCATGTCGGACAATGCTCAATGTAGGGTTTCCGTAGTTGCCGGCCCGTTACAATAAACTCACTCAAATGGTCGTTTTATTGTGATATTTCAAGGCACCTAAGTCCTTTTACTATGAAATAACAACTTTGCGATTTGTGATTATGAAAGTAAATCAAGACTTAACCTTATTTTTTTAAAGTGCCCACTGGCTTACATTAGAAGACTCATGATATAAATCCGCTTCCATTTACAAAATTGATTATCTAAATACTGGCTTACGAAGCTCAGGTAAATACAAACCAGTACAAGAGCGCTCCTTGATTACAAACCCGAAAATTAATATCTAACCCGAAAAATAGCGGACCGCTACAATTCCAATTCTCTTATAGTGCCCACGGTACACCCCGAAATTTAGTAAAATGCTGCAAATGGATTTAAAAGCATGAAAATCGGAACGATTGATCTTTAGGCCATATGAATCAATTGGACCCGTAGCCCACCTAAAAGAAGAGGAATTATGACGTCATCTTTTTTTTGTATGGGAAAAATGTGTGTAATATCAAATGAAACGGCTTTCTGATCCGATTCTAATTTGAATCTAAAATGATGTATTCTGACTTTGTAATAATGGAAAATTAAAATACTAAATAAAAATATTTTCAAAATAGCTTTCTTGGGACCTAGATATGAGAATATTAGGTATCATTTGGGAACGAAGGGCTAGCCACGTCAGATATGACACAATAATGAGAGCGATGAAATCCCTCTAGTTAGTTTGCTATACTATGCTTATTTCTAGATCCGGACATCTGGCAGCTGTAAAGTGGTGGAGGTCAAAAAAGAATAGAATAGAATAGAATACAGGTATTGTCACTTAAAAAACATACCATACAAGAAACAACAAAATAAAATAAAAACAGGATATTTTCTTAATCTATACAAAATTAAAAGAAACAGACAGTGTGACAAAAGGGATGTACTCAGCGTTTGCTGTGGCGCAGACTAGCAACTACAGCGCTGTTTTTCAGTTCACCCCAAACAACAATTTATATTTAACATTATACGTCCATAGGCTACGGTAACTGCTTACCATCAGGTGGGCCGTATGCTTATTTGCCACCGTCGTAGTATAAAAAAAAGGCGTTCAGCTTACAATAACAAAAGCAAATAACTTAAAAGAATACAAATTCTAGAGTTCTGGTTTTAATGCAGTATTATGAGAAATTATATAAATAATTAGATAATATCATTGCCTAAAGTTTCTGATAAGGAAAAGTAGTCCAAACCGACGTATGATGTAATTCATAGTTTATCGCCTACTGTTTCTGTTTCCGAAATAATACGAAATGTTTTTTGGTCTAATATTCAAATATAGGTCCTATCCTTTATATCTGAGACAATTTCAGCAGTTTTTACCTATTTTGGTGTTAATATTTTCCAATTCAAAAAATTTGCTAGTCTGTTACTCTGACCTCCACCCATTAAAAACTGCTAGATGCCCGGACCTAGCAATAAGGATAGTATAGCAATCTAACCAGACGGGTTTTGTTGTTCTCATTATTGTGTCATATCTGACGTGGCCAGCTCTTAGTCCATATATTATTTAACAAAAAAATCTATCGTATCGTATTTGAAGAAGCTCAAACTTGGTATGTTTTGAAAATGATTTTTATTTAATACAAATGACTGAATTATAATGATCAGATATATTTTTTGAATCATATCAGAAAGCCCTTTCATTTGATACCGCTAACGGTAGGTTTCAGAACAAGTTTGTCGGGCACTCTCCGAGTCTCCGCACACCCGCACCTCACGCTTTGTTGCTGTGCCAATATGCCAATGTACTGAATGTAATGTATGAACATGGATAAGACGAAGATCATGTCAAATACCCATGTAGCACCAACTCCTGTTACAATCGGAGACTTGACACTCGAAGTTGTGGACGATTATATATACTTAGGACATACTGTCCAGTTAGGTAGATCCAACTTCGAAAAAGAGGTCAATCGACGAATCCGACTCGGTTGGGCAGCGTTCGGGAAGCTACCGTACATCTTTTTGTCCAATATTCCGCAGTCTCTCAAGACGAAAGTCTTTGACCAGTGTGTGTTGCCAGTGATGACATATGGTACTGAAACGTGGTCGTTTACAATGGGCCTCATAAGAAAGCTCAAAGTCACCCAAAGGGCAATAGATGGCTATGGTTGGAGTCTCTCTGCGTGATCGCATCAGAAATGAGGCCATCCGTAGCAGAACCAAAGTAACCGATATAGCCCTCCGAATCGCTAAACTAAAGTGGCAGTGGGCGGGGCACATTGCTCGTAGAACCGATGGCCGTTGGGGCGGAAAGGTTCTCGAGTGGCGACCACGTACCGGAAGGCGCAGCGTGGGTAGACCCCCCGCAAGGTGGACTGATGACCTGGTGAAGGTCGCGGGAGTCCGCTGGATGCGGGTGGCGCAGGACCGGTCATTGTGGCACTCTTTGGGGGAGGCCTATGTCCAGCAGTGGACGTCTTTCGGCTGATATGATGATGATGATGATGATGATGACTGAATGAAATGTACTGACGATGCGACGATGTCGCTGAAACACAAAACGGCAGCGCCAGCGGTTTGGCAACGACGCCAAATGTCGGTAACCTTTAAAAATCGGTTTAGGTACCGGAAAAAATACAGGTTACCGTTATATTTCGATAGCGAAATATAAAGGTTCCGCTAACGAAACCGCTATTTGAAAACCGATATGACGTCATATCGGTTATAAAATATACCGGTATTTTTCGGTTATGCGGTCCCTGGTCTTAATTTACAAAATAACTCTGTGTTTTGTTTATTAGCAGTCAAAATTATAGTGTGTAAAATAATTTGTACACATTGTAAGTTCTCTAAAACGTGTTCGAAAACGGTAGGCAATGGCCAGCATTACCACAACCGATTTTACTATGATAAGCTTTTTATCTGTGGCAGTAACGTAATTTTAACTTTACATACTCAAATATTGATGTGTCATGGGTTTTGATAACATAATGTACACCTGCACGCTCCCGCGCGGCCGCCGACACGCGCCCGCGCGACCGCCGGCACAATCGAGTTGGCCATGGCGGTGCAATGGCGGTCATTCTATGGTTTCCGAATACGGCATTTAGGATAAATAATATGAGTGTAGATAAAGCAGTGTATGTGTACGTAATTAGGCCTTATTACGTAACAGTTACATAAACTACTATTGATTTGATCTCTAGTTAAGTTAGACATCCATTCTTCTTCTTCTTCTTCTTCTTCTTTGGCCAACCCTCTTCCCAGCTTATCTGGGGTCGGGTCTCGTAGTAAGGCTGTCCTGCTGCATCTCCTTCTGCACTTTAGTCCACCAAGTCTGAGGTCTACCTCGTCCTCAAGTTAGACATCCATTACAAAAAATATTTCGAAATTTAGTTATATTATACCGGGTGTGTCCTGCAATAAGAGCAAAAAATTAAAACGTAGATTCTGCTCCTCAAACTAGACATCGCTTGTTCAACAACTTTTAAAAATAACTTGTAGTTTGAATTTTATTACAGTTTAAAGTTTATTCGAACACGCAATGTACTACGACATTGATTAATATCTGTAGGGTGACAAGACTGACAAGCGATGTCATTTAAGCGGACTTTGATGTACATTGAATATACAATTTAGTTTGTTTGAAAAAGAGACAATCTAAAATCTACATAACTTTCAAAAGTCGTTGAACAAACATAGTCTAGTTTGAGGAGTAGAATCTACGTTTTAATTTTTTGCTCCTATTACAGGCCACACCCGGTATATAGCGGATACTTGACAAAACAAATACACATGGTAAAGGTAAATACCCCATTTTAAATAGTTTTTGCAATGTTCATGACCATGTTAGCTTAAAATCGTATATTGGACATCCATTTTTTAGTCCAGTCCATGTAAAAAGTAAAACACACCTTACCCCACACTACTTGTAATATTACAAGACATTGCCATATTACTGGGCTACCTCACATCCAACGGCCACAGCAATATAACCTCTAAACGTATAGAAATATGGATGATATTCGCTTGAGTTGTTCGTATTGTATTGTTTAGGCCCGAGTACCGCCCACAGGCTCCCATCACATGTAACGTTTTAATAATACCGTTACAGGTTATCGTTTTATTACGTATGGTATATTTCTATTAGAAAATAATCCTAATTATTTTGATAAAGGATTTTCTTTTTTTATACAATGTCGGTGACGACTTTACTGCCCGTCTGATGGTAAACGGTTAACGTAGCCTATGGACGTCGACAACACATGTTACATGGGTTGGGAAATGCTTAATAATACTTTTTTTTATAAACTAAAAAAGTATTAACTAAATTCGATTTCTACCGATTTTTTTTCTAGTTGTAAATAAATTTTATATGAATCTATAAAACCTCTGTTAGGAAATATTCTAAGTATCTTACTTAGTCATTCTTGTTTTCCAAATAGGACTCGTGGTTCCTAATATTTCTCATACATTCGGTTTTCGCTCCCTGCTACATTTTAATTTAACATACCTATAGCATTGGCCAGAAGTGTTGAGCACTCTTGCGATTTTCATACAAAACTCGAAAGTTTAGACCGGCGTTTCTATCTTTTTTGAAGTTATTTTATCAATTAATTCAAACTGAACAGGCATGTTTTGGTGAAGTAAGTAGTAACTGCATAGAATATTTGCAATTTGTCGCACCGACTTAAATTCGCATTTTTGGGACCTCCACTTTTCATATTTTATAGGTACCGTGAAAGTGTTATTACGTGTAGTTTTCTAGATATATCCATAAGATATAACATTTTACGTCATCGTACATTGTTATGATAAGGAATTAATATTTAACATCAAAATTGTAAACAAAAAAGAACTATGCTCAACACTCCTGGCCAAGGCTGTACTTGCCTTAACATTAGAAATGTGAAAGTATCTATCTGTATTTTGCCCCTTCGTGTTTAAACCACTGAAAATATGTGGATTAAATTTTGACCCACGTCTTATTTTTAGTTTTACCCCACCTGACCCTATCCTTAAAAACTCAAATAGGTCACTGATTTAAACTTTCACGGCTTTTACGCATACAAATAGATCTTCTTCCTCCTAGCGTTTGTAGCGTGGGTCCGCTTGACAGCCTAATCCCATGAATTGGCGTAGGCACTAGTTGTTACGAAAGCGACTGCCATCTGACCTTCTAACCCAGAGGGGAAACTAGGCCTTATCGGGAGGTTTACCGCCAGGCTACCAGCCCTCCAAAAAAAAAGGTAGCGAAGTGCATGTCGAACCACGCATAACGGAGGGTTCCGAATACCAAAAGTTCGAACGAGTATCAGATGCCCATGGAAGAAGTTTTTTAGAGATAACTCAAAAATGGCTGGGGGGGGGGACACAATTTGTCTGAATTTCGAAGCGATTATTTCTGAAAATAGTAGGTGTCAAAAAAAAATCAACAAAACTTCAATGTTATTTATAAAGTCCTATTGATTGATGTGCAACATGTTGATATTTGGTACTTTTTTATTTCTTTATGTATAGAGCGCTCTCCTTATACATATATTTTCCTGCAATTTAACTACATAAATAAGTAGCGGCATACAAAATACACTTTATGTCTAAATTTTATTAAGATACCTCTTATAGTTTTCGAGTAAAATGGCTGTGACACATGGACGGACGGACGGACGAATGGACAGACGGACGGACGGACGGACAGACGTACATGAATAAACTATTTTGCCATTTTGCCTACGGAACCCTTAAAACTACAAATAGGTAAATCTTGAAGCAAATCAAATTATTTTGTTGAATATTTTTTTTTTTGAATTGCAATTTGTAAGTAGTTACACTACTATATATAAACTGAAAATAGATGTCATATACTTAAGAAAAAGTGACCAAACCATCCGGTGTCCGAGGCCAGATTTGAACTGGCGTCTTCAGCTTTCGCGGCTGACGTCCTGACCACTAGACCCGGTGACCGGGTGGTCTAGTGGTCAGGACGTCAGCCGCGAAAGCTGAAGACGCCAGTTCAAATCTGGCCTCGGACACCGGATGGTTTGGTCACTTTTTCTTAAGTATATGACATCTATTTTCAGTACAAATAGGTACTTCAATAAAAATACACATACAATACAGTGATGGGAATAGGCACACGTAATAAAGCATTGAACTCTAGTCTTGATTAAAGACTCAAAAGTTTGATCAGATATGTTGCCATATCGCAATAAAACGTGTTGCCAGGTCGCAATTGCTATTGGGTTCAAATTACGTTGGACATTTCATAAAGTACTAATAGTACGGGCGGCGACCGTATGATCTGCTATGTTACGTGATACAAAGATAAGCTCCGTGGCACATGTTCAAAAAAGGCATGCTGAGTTCCGAAAAAATAGTTTTAAAAAAATATAATTGTCCGAAAGCACAAAAAAGTATCACCACCGGTGTAAAAAATGGATGGTATTTACCTACGTCATTTGATATAAAGATGACACTTGTGGAAACAAATTGCAATTTGTATGTGGGTGCAGAAGAACCCAGTCTGCCAGTTCCTGCATGGCTGGAAGTGCCCGGCAGACTGGTTAAAAAGTTTTACTCCAAAACGTCACTTTTGAACCAGCCGGCTTTGAGAATTCAACCCGGATGGAGTAGCCATGTCTGTCATTTCCGATACAAAAAAAGTCTGCCGATTTTTGCTTGGGAGGGGAACGTCAAATGTATGGCTACTCGTACGTAACGTACAAATAGTTATGTCAGATAAACGTCAATCCATACACGTGTATGACCACTGGTCATATGTTTTCGGCAGAGGGGAACGCCTGTCAATGGCGACTCCGGTTGGTTGGATTCTCAAAGTCAGCCGGGCACTTCCGGCCATGCAGGAACTGGCAGACTGGGTTTTTTGTTTCTATATAATATGTCCGAGATATGTTGATTTCCTTTCTTTAATAGTCGTTACGACTTACACCTTATTTTTCATTACCTAATATCATAACTCTTACTAACTTTGTCCGTCCACTTTATCTTAAGCATTCTACGATCGATAGGACATTTCAAAAGCCTGTAACTACTAAATAATTACAAAATTCCAACGTAAACCCTATTTGAATTTGAAAGGGGACAAACAACTGTCACAATAGGAATTAATGACGTCACGGCAGTGTTGATGTTGTGCTCATTTCGTGTTTGTTTGTTGACATGGGCACGTAAACAGATGCACCCTGTATATTTGCCAGATATTTGTAATTTGGCGCGATTTTTAAGTTTCACGATTGTTAGATTCTGGCTACGCTATCGTGGCCCTGAGATATGTTTAAAACTTTTTAAATGTCAACAATTTTTTTCTATGTCAAGTCAAGTGTGTCAGTGTACAATACACACACGATTACCTAAATTCGATAGCCTAAAATTGGTGTATGATTAGAAAACCAGCCAAGTGCGTGTCGGACCACGCATAGGAGGGTTCCGTACCTTCAATGGAATAAGAACCAAACTAATACCAAAAGGTCGTATCTGATGCCTATGGAAGAAGTTTTTTGGAGATAACTCAAAAATGGCTGAACCGATAATGTTCAAAATAATTTTCGTAGAAAGTATATGATAAGGTGCATATCTTCAAATTTTTTCATATTTTTTGAACTTACGGTTCAAAAGTTACGCGGGGGGCTACACAACTTTTCTGACTTTCGAAGCGATTATTTCAGAAAATATTCACTTAATCACAAAATAGTCAAATAAAGCTCAATGTTATTTTGAAAGACCTATCGATTGATGTGTCACATGTTGATATTTGGTTAATTTATTTTATTTTATTTGGTTACCTGTATGAAGCGCCCCCCTAAAAATATTTTTTTTTTCAAATTTAACTACATAACTAAGTAGCATACAAAATACACCTTATGTGTAAATTTTATTCAGATACGTCGTATAGTTTCCGAGTAAAATGCCTGTGACATACGGACGGACAGACAGACAGACATTACGAATCCATAAGGGCTCCGTTTTTTGCCATTTGGCTACGGAACCCTAACAATGAAAGTATTGCAGCAGGTAAGAGTTAATTTCGCATACCTGATATATATGTGTAACTATTTCAAAAACTTATATAGATGTCATATATAAAGGAAAAAGTGACCTAGGCCTCCGGTTACCCGGACTGGGATCGAACCAGCGTCTTCTGCATTCGCGGCAGATGCCCTAACCACTAGGCTACCCGGGTCACAGTGGCACCGGTCGAAATTTCCCGTGTATATGCAATCTTTGTAAATGCTAAGGCGCATTTTAGCCAATCATCTCATCAGCGTCCACATTCAAGATTAATACTGCTGTACATTTTCAGTAACCCAGGCCCGGTTGGTGGATCCTGGAGAAATCGAGGGAACTCTTCAACTATTCACACACCTATAATGATCTGAGTAAGTATAGCATTTGCTTTTGGAAAGGTGGAGGCTAAGTAAAGTCGGTCTCTTTTGTCTAAAATTATCACAAGATTGATTTCATGGAAAATTAAATTATTTTACGAAAAAGGAGTAAGTGTGTTGACGAGAAAGGGCCTTCTTGTTACTTTAACTGTAATATGCATCGCGTAAGTCACTTCTCTGGAGTTGCAGACGTCCATACGCTACGGTAACCGCTTACCATCAGACGGGCCGCATGCTTATATGCCATCGTCGAGGTATAAAAAAAACAATTCAAAGCGGGATTCAAACGGCCTCCTAGCCTAGTCAGTAAGTGACCCTGCCTACGAAGCAGGAGGCCTATAATAGTTGAAGAGAGTTCTGTTCATGTATTATAGGTACACCTATTGTGATTTGAGTATTTTCTTTACGAGCACGACCATTTGCTTTACGAAAGGTGGAGGCTAAGTAAAGTCGGTTCTTTTTTGTTTAAATAAGTTCTATAAATTATTTCTTTTATAATTTTATAATAGTTTCTCGCGACCACCTGGCGTCTAATGTTTTAATATAGACAATAAAACCACAGG
Source organism: Pammene aurita (assembly GCA_947086415.1). Taxonomy (NCBI): domain Eukaryota; kingdom Metazoa; phylum Arthropoda; class Insecta; order Lepidoptera; family Tortricidae; genus Pammene; species Pammene aurita. The sequence continues at coordinate 3,700,693 of OX352314.1, read as the reverse complement.
TTCATTCAACCTTATCGGAGATTTGCATAAATTAAACACATAAGTATCTTCCATATGCTATTTTAGCAGAAACAATATTACATAATTATCCGTATGAGTCTTAAAATTAAGACTATAGAGTCTTATTTTGCTTAAATTCTATTATTGTGTTTCTAAGATATACATACAACGCACAGAGATGACAGCTTATATTTGATGAAACACGTTTCTATGGCTTCGTACTCTCCGTAGTCAACTGTAAACCCTTACAGTTTCTCCATGTACGTTTGTCCATCCGTCTCTCTGTCCGCGGCTTAGCTTAGTGGTCGTTAGTAGGTACTAAAAAGCTGAAATTCGTAAGAGTTAATTATGATGAGAAATTGGTAAGGTCGTTGGGGTTATTCCATGGCGTATATTTCTTTGATTTTCAATCGTAGGAAAAAAGAACATTTGCTTTAGTAGTAGTAGTAGTAAAACACTTTATTGCACAAAACAAATACACGACCAACAAAAATATAGTGAGTGTGTACAATGGCGAACTTATCCTTTTTAGATTGCTGAAACTAAAAGTAATCGCTGATTTGTCCATGAAGTTATCAATTTTGTTCGTTGTTCGAAAAAACGCAAATGGACGGAATAGTCCCTATGACGGAATTATCCGCATTGACCTCCAAATAATTGTTGTCATCATCATCATCATCATATCAGCCGAAAGACGTCCACTGCTGAACATAGGCCTCCCCCAAAGAGTGCCACAATGACCGGTCCAGCGCCACCCGCATCCAGCGGACTCCCGCGACCTTCACCAGGTCATCAGTCCACCTTGAGGGGGGTCTACCCACGCTGCGCCATCCGGTTCGTGGTCGCCACTCGAGAACCTTTCCGCCCCAACGGCCATCGGTTCTACGAGCAATGTGCCCCGCCCACTGCCACTTTAGTTTAGCGATTCGGAGGGCTATATCGGTTACTTTGGTTCTGCTGCGGATGGCCTCATTTCTGATACGATCACGCAGAGAGACTCCAACCATAGCCCTCTCCATTGCCCTTTGGGTCACTGAGCCTTCTTATGAGGCCCATTGTAAGCGACCACATTTCAGTTCCATATGTCATCACTGGCAACACACACTGGTATCCAATGTGGTACACAATAATTGTTGTACTTTATCTTAATTTAAAAAAAATTAAGCGCTGTAAAGAGCTCGAAACGTTGGAAGATTTAAAATTAGTGCTAACACACGATCAATCCTTTTAATTACAACAACCATAATGAATAATCATCGCGGCAACACAACACAATGATACATAGGGATCTCTTAAAAAAAATTTTGTTCAAAACTTTGAACATCACCGATGTGAAAGACACGTCTATATATTATTAACTCTCTGACGAAACCATCGATGATTTTATGAATGAGCTTGAATTGAATGGGTGTAACGGACGCCTCCCACACGTGACGTCATGTGGAAGTGAAACTTAAAGCCGGTCTTGTGAATGAAGGTTTTGTTTTAGCGTCCCATTTGTAGATTTCGTAATGATAATGATAGATAGATCTTTCGTTTGTAGATCCATGTACATATGTTTATTTTATGTATGTCTGATTAGTATTTAAATGATCGTGTTTTCATTAAGTATTTTGCACCTCCTATTGACTTTTTCTGAATTATTTTTTCCGCTACCCAAAGGTTGTTTGGAAGAGATCGCTCATTAGCGATAAGACCGCCTGTTGTTTGCCTCTTTTTATCATGTTTTTAGGGTTCCGTAGCCAAATGGCAAAAAACGGAACCCTTATGGATTCGTCATGTCTGTCTGTCTGTCTGTCCGTCCGTATGTCACAGGCATTTTACTCGGAAACTATACGACGTATCTGAATAAAATGTACACATAAGGTGTATTTTGTATGCAGCTACTTAGTTATGTAGTTAAATTTAAAAAAAAAATATTTTTAGGGGGCCGCTCCATATAGGTAACTAAATAAAATAAAAAATTAAACAAATATCAACATGTGACACATCAATCGATAGGACTTTCAAAATAACATTGAGGTTTATTTGACTATTTTGTGATTAAGTGAATATTTTCTGAAATAATCGCTTCGAAAGTCAGAAAAGTTGTGTAGCCCCCCCCCCCCCCGTAACTTTTGAACCGTAAGTTCAAAAAATATGAAAAAATTTGAAAAGATGCGCCTTATCATAAACTTTCTACGAAAATTGTTTTGAACGTTATCGGTTTAGCCATTTTTGAGTTATCTCCAAAAAACTTCTTCCATAGGCATCAGATACGACCTTTTGGTATTAGTTTGGTTCTTATTCCATTGAAGGTACGGAACCCTCCTATGCGTGGTCCGACACGCACTTGGCCGGTTTTTTTTTCTACTGTGCTGTTTTTTTTGAGGTGTGCAATAAAGCATTTGTTCATTCTTTCATTCATACATGAATTGGCAGTATTTCTTTATATGCCTTCTTAAGGCCAAGCAGATAATAATTGTACATGAAATTGCAGCATTTCATTAAATGCCTTAATTAGACTAGATATATCATGAAATCCCTTGGTTTATCATAACATTTCTAGGCATGTCATATAATTCCTAATTAATTACATATTTTTAGTTTGTTACCTTACTCACCGGCAGGAGCACAACACTATGAGTAGGGTCTAGTGCTGTTTGGCTATAGTTTTCTGTAAGGTGGAGGTATTTCCTTAGTCGGGATATGAGTTTGTATAAAAAATTTAAACAAAAAAGAACTGATTTCACTTAGACTCTACCTTCCCAAACGGAAATGCTCAAGCTACTGTAAAAAATACTCAAATCAATATAGGTGTGCCTATAATATTTGAAGAGTTCCCTCGTTACTCCAGAATCCCATTATTAGGTCCTGTCCTGGTTACAATGAGACGAACAAAAAAAGAAATTTCCCAATCGGTCCAGCCGTCTTCAAATAATCGGTAAACATATATAAAAAAAAAAACAATAATAAAGATCCTGACGAATTGAGAATCTCCTCCTTCGAAATCTTGAAGTCGGTTGAAAATGGGTGAGTCGAACAGAGAGTTTCATACAAAGTGATACATTATCATTGTCCATGAGTGTATTAGTATCTAGAGGTACAGTCACCAGAAGGCCGCAAAAATGTGTGACGCGCTCTTAAGGCCTTACAAATAAGAGCGTGTCACATATTTTTGCGGCCTTCGTGTAGGAAGATAGTATTGCGGCTGTTTGTACCAACAACACATGAAACATGTTGACTCTTGACCTTCACCCACGATATCCGGTAGTTAGGCAATTATAAGTATCGAGAGGATGTCCGGGAAAGTTGTCCGTGCGAGAGAGTTGAACCATCATTGGAAAATGGAATTTGTGTTTAAGTATAATAATTATTAAAGATTTTCATAATGGCGTGACTTGACAAAAAGTGTCCCTATTTCCCTAAGCCATAAATTTGTAACAGTCTACATGAAAAGGTACCATTTGGTGGCAGGAACTTACACTTTTATTGTTCCAATATTGAATCTGTACAACATACGAAGTAAGCGCCTTCCGCGAAATGGTACCTTTTCATGTAGACTGTCGCTGTCACATTTAAAATAAAAAGTTCTTTACGATCTTTTTTTAAATTAGTCACCCTGACAATATGTAGATTTTTGTATTCTAAGAGATAAAATTTTGTCCCTTACATCATAGGCGTAAAAAAATTAAGTAGTTACAACACAAACAGAAATCTCCTAATTATTTTGAGCGATAGCTGGGGCCACGGCAGTGTAGGCCGCCAAGTAGAACAATTCAAATTTTGAAGTAGTATCTGTGTACAGATAGATGATAAGTTTTTTTTTTCTACATATTTTTTGAAACAATATTTTATTACTGAGCTTATCTTTGTAAAATCCCTAACTGTTCACCAAGACGAATGCAACGAGTCCAAATACGGCGGGATGATGTTGAGTAGTTGAGGAGTTCCTATGGCCACCATTTAGCTCCATCATCAAATCAACTCCATATCATAATATTATTTTCATTCGATTGCCGCACACATGCAATTTCAGCTGATTCGGAAAACTGTAAGTGGTTCAAATTTAACTTGCAATATTTGATAACAAACAACGGGACAAGTGAAAGTAAATACAAGGTTGTAAAAATCACTAATGTGTTTATTGTACTAGATGTGACATAGAACAAATTTTGTGCGCCATGTTTGGCGGTTGACAGCTATGAATGAATCAAAGAGTAGTATCCTCGTTTTTGTAAAAGGTCGGCAACGCGCGTGTGACTCCTTTGGAGTTGCAGGCGTCCATAGATTACGGTAGCTGCTTACCATCAGGCGGGCCGTATGCTTGTTTGCCACCGTCGTGTAATAAAAAAAAGTATAGACTTGTAGTGATTTTCACCACAACTTTTGGGACAAAAAAATTCTTAAGGATGTCATCTCCTGTTACTCAATGGTAAAATTGCTAATTTTAACGGCATGTTTAGTGAACTTACGACAAAATGTCCTTACAACATTAAACTTTCTAGCCTTATAGTGAGGTAAGTTGTCTCTTGACCTTCTACCCACGACGTCCGGTAGTTAGGCAATTATAATGATTGCTTTGCTTCCAACGTCATTAGAGGTTATAATATCTTTATTCATATTAATTTATATAAACAAGATAATGGTAGTGGACGGTACAATCAGCAATAGTAAACTTCAAAATGAGTTTAACACGATTATATAGTAGAGAAAGCATAGTGTGTCAAGATATTTTTGAAAAAAACGAAAACGCACAAGTAACGTAATGGCACTACTGCTATCATAAAAAAAATCACATTCCCCGTTCATCCCCTTGATCTCCTTTTAAAAATTAAACATAAGCCGTTAAGACTCGATTACCCTATTATAGTCAACAATTATTTTATTTATATATTTAAACTTTATTGCACAATAAGGGATAATGTACAAATGGCGGACTTAAGGCCAAATGGCATTTTCTACCAGTCAACCATTGGGCCAAACAGAGACTTGTAAGTTGGTGCAGGAGGAAAATTTAATTGATAGAGAATAGTTATTCTAAAGACAAACTTATAAACATATATTTTTAATAAATAAAAGCTTACACATATATGGTTACATACTACTACTTATATAATATACAAAAAGATAAACTAATACACAATATGATGAAAAAATTGGAGAACAAAAAAAGGATTAGAGAATTAAACAAGTTCTTCAGAGATGAGATGTTTGCAAAGCAGTCTCTGGAATTTCTATACCTATTCCAAATTTCAGCTTTATACGTGAAACTGTTTCCGAGTAAGACGCGTTTGACCAATTCCAACGACACGACAGGTGCAAAAAGATATAAATATTTTTTGAGAATTTTCATTCAAAAAATCACAGGATTTACAAAAAGTTTGTACTTCGGAAATTATAAAAATATTGCGAAACTCACTAAATCCTTCCATTTGAAAAGTTTATTTAGATTCTCTCTTCAAAAACTAAACATTATTTAATTAACTAGGAGCAACACAAATAGCAGTTTTATTTCCTCTTTACAACCCACTAAATAACATATAAAACTACCCATTAAGCAACCAACTATATTCTCAAAATATTAGCTCCGTAACAGCCGGGTAATGAGACTATAATACCGTAATACAACACCTATACGACCACTAGCCTCTTTAACCCGATATATGGCCACCGCAAGGATCCAAGCCGCAACCACTGAGCTAGCTATATAACTGTGTTGGGGCTGTAAGTTATTAGTACGGCCCATATACAAGATATCTCTATACACCGCTTAGCGCGTTATTTCTTTGAAACCTAAGCTGCCAAAAAAATAATTTTTAAGAAAAAAAAACCGACTTCCATGGGGGTAGCCGGTGAAGCATTATTGTAGATACACTTAACAAACGCAGCGGAGAGGACAAATCGCCAAACCTGAACTATGCGTCGTTGAAGAGTTCCGTTCTGATCATCATCAGCAGTTCCACTTCATCAAATGTCACTCTTTTGAATGAAAATGCTTGATTTGTTGATAAAAATACAAAAGTCACTTTATGTATGCCTTTAAGATTTGAGGAATTCCCTCGATTCCTCATGGAACTCATCATCAGAACTTGAGCTTGACGAAAATTGGTCCTGACAATCTAACTTGCTTAACAAACACAGCGAAGGGGACGAATCGCCAAACGTGAACTATGCGTCGTTGAAGAGTTCCGTTCTGTTCATCATCAGCAGTTCCACTTCATCAAATGTCACTCTTTTGAATGAAAATGCTTGACTTGTTGATAAAAATACAAAAATCACTATGTGTAAGCCCTTAAGATTTGAGGAGTTCCCTCGATTCTTCATGGATCCCATCACCAGAACTAGAGCTTGACGAAAATTTGTCCTGACAATTAAACTTGCTAAACAAACACAGCGAAGAGGACAAATCGCCAAACGTGAACTATGCGTCGTTGAAGAGTTCCGTTCTGATCATCATCAGCAGTTCTACTTCATCAAATGTCACTGTTTTGAATGAAAATGATGGATTTGTTGATAAAAATATAAAAATCACTATATGTATGCCTTTAAGATTTGAGGAGTTCCCTCGATTCCTCATGGATCCCATCATCAGAACTGCGTTTTGACAAAAACGGGACCAATCTGTATATATATACTTACAATCAAAAAAAGAATTTTCAAAATCGGTTCAGACATGACGGAGTTATGGAGTAACAAACATAAAAAATAAAAAACGAAAAAAAAAATATACACGCCGAATTGAGAACCTCCTCTTTTGAAATCTGGAAGTCGGTTAAAAAAGGATGCGGGAGGGGAACACGCAATGCTAGACAGGGAACGCGCGATTGTCCCGCGGGGCGTAAGAGAGAGTCAGACATTAATGGTTTCCATGGAGACGTACTAAGTTTACTGTCACTTCCAATAATTAGTGTCTTACTATATGTAGAGTGAAATTACTTCGAGCCTGGCGGCGGAGGTCGCCCGGCTATGCGGGGTCTTGGGTTAATTAGTCTATATATATTTTATTTTATTTTAATTTTCATATTTTCAAATTGATGTAATTGTAATTTATTTCGTTGCCATATTGAATTATTTGATAGTTTTATAAAAATGTTATAGAATATAAATTATTGATGATGACTTTATGTATTGCATTATGAAGACTGTATACAATTAATTATGTAAGTATTTTTTTGTACGCTGAAAGGCAAAACATAGTGAAACAATTAATAACTAAACACCTCTCATTTGATGTACCTATGTTTTACAAAATAAACACTTTTGACTTTGACTTTGACTTTTGACTTTATGGTATGGCCATAGTGTTACGTAATTATAAACATGTGAAACGGCTCTTCGGTTAAAAGCCTTCTCTGCTTATCCTTGAATTTTTGTGAAGCTATCAATGCTTTATATTAACCACTAGTGGGCCAAGAATACCACTGATTGGGCACCAAACGAGAAGCATCGTCTTGGCAAAGCTAGACGGAGATAGCGGGACGATTTTAACGTCTTTCGAAACGATTGGGCTGATATTGACATAGAGAAGCGTGGAAAGACAGGCAGCCTTTTAGTAGTAGTAGTAGTAGTTAAACACTTTATTGTAGAAGAAAACACAACAATAGACATATAACACAACATATCGTACAAAGGCGAACTTATCCCAGCATTGGGACATTATAGGCTAATAAATAAGGTACCTATCAAATGTGTAGAAATAAAATAACCGGTCAAGAGACATGTTACTGTTTAGTGCCAGGTTTCATTCCCGAATGCTTCTATTTCAAACTTAGTTTTAGGAGTGTGTGTTATTTTAAAGATCCCGACAAATTGATGGACTTCTTCCTTCGAACTTTTGAAGTCGGTTGAAAATAGGTTCATGACCGTAGAGGGCCCTACTTAATAAATGACTATGACAAGAAAATCAAGCGTCCTACCTGTAATTATCTGCCTTTTCTTAAATTCAACTCTGGACTGCCCTGAATAGGCTTTAGTTACCTACTACCTAATCTAGTATGTACGTATAAAACGAATCGATCAACGAAGTGGTTTAGCCAATGTAGGTATTTATGCGCTGGGCAGATAGCGCGGAAGTGGTCTCGGTTTTATTATGAGCCGGAACCGGTCTCCCAGACCAGACCGAGCCACGAGATAAGAGCGAGGGTACTGGGAAACAATGCTCGAATCGAGTCCGGTAAAGTTTTTTTCGAGTTCGCTCAACTTTTTGATACTATTTTACAGTAACTAATAAGACTACTATTAGTTTGTGTACATAATATTGAAAGATAGTTTCTTTTATCTACACTCATACTGTAAGTACTCTAAAATGCGTTCAAAAACCGTAGACAATGACAAGCATTACAACAAACGATTTAACCATGATAAGTTTCTTATCTGCGGCAGTAACGTAATTTTAACTTTGCATGCTCAAATATTGTTAAGCAATGAGTTTCAAATTTGGAACATCGAATTTGATAACATAATGTTACCGCCATGGCCAACTCGATTGGTCCCGCGCGAGCACCGACACAATCGAGTTGGCCACGCCGACACAATCGAGATGGCCACGGCGGTGCAATGGCGGCCATTCTATGATTTCCGAATACGGCATTTATAATAAATAATATGAGTGTAGATATTTCTTTTTAAACTGCATAAGTGAAACCCTTTTTCAATTTTATACTTCATTTATCTAAAAGCTGTTTCGCGATTTTTGCTTGGAGGGGTGAAAAGAGTAAGATTTTTATTGATTAAAATGATGGTCAAATAGTATGTAAAATATATAATCCGTTGGAAAATAAGCCGTTTAAAGGAATAAGTGGAACAGTATTTTTTCATTATCATACATATTTTTTAAGCAAGAGTATGTTTACCTAGAGCAAATTTAAGAAAGATTGCCGAAGTTTAGGTGGTATTTTTGGGAATGTATTAAAGTATTTCATCAAAGTTTTATGTAGAAATAAACCTGACGTTACGCTTTAATCATATATTATTAAAACATATAAGAGGGCAGGGCAAATAATAATAAAAAATTAAGTGACAAAATTGCACGAATCAATTCCTCACTAAACAAGCTCTGCAAGGATTGAGTTTTCGGGTATTAAATAATAATAAATGTGTACCAAAAGTATTTTTTTGTCATTACAATGCAATTCATGTGCTTTATTTCATTATTAGCGATGTTCCTTTTCAAATTGTTACCGGACTCTTAAATCTTTGAAATTCTTATAAGCAAAACACACCGACTGATCCCGGCAGTCCCGCTCGGGTCACGCTTACTCGGTTGCTGGGTTTCACCGTTATAAACTTAACCTTAAAATAAAGCCGCCATAACATTTAAGTCCCTTGCGTAGGTCAGAATTGTATTACGTGATTAACTGTGGTGTCACTTGCAATAGTATCTTCTTCAACAAATAGTATCTTCCTCTTATGGTCCTACATGGTAATGGTAGTTTAAGTACATTATCTGCCTCTCAAGCTGTTTTGATTTGTCTTCTTATAGAACTACGCATTATTGTGTATCTTTAAGATCTAATGTATTACTGTTTTAAAAAAAGAAGTCCCGCCGAGTTTCTTGTCGGTCATAATACTTCGCGGGTCAGAGGTGTAGGATTGGAACCGGTGGTAGTTTTTTTTCTGTCTCTGACGTTCATAAGTATGTAATGTGTCTAAATTAAAGAATAAATATTGTAGCATATCACTTACATACCTCAAGATTGAATCGCAGCAATGCTGGGCTGAGCTTTTGTCTTATTTGTGTTGCACTTTCATAGTTATTCTCCAATCCTTGTTCAACACACGCACGCATACGAAAATCCCGTGGCGCTCTCAAACATCGTGCGCTATTCTTCTAACCTTGTCTTCTTCTTAGAAACTCAATTTTCATGCTCTGAAATACGCAGAAGGAAGATATTAACTCTCGAACACTTTTATACACTTCCTTGTCGCGGATCTTTGACCCACAGCCTCAATCGACATTTGAAACCTAGATTTCTCACCTTTTTTTAGTTTAACTTTTGTTTGGTTATTAATTTTCTCGGTTTATTCATGTAGTTGTACGTTTTTCATACTATTTTGGAATGTTTATTTAGATTTCTTTATGGTGACGTACTCTGTCTATTTTGTCAAATCTTCAAATTTGTATAACCATGCAGTTAGGTTCTATACTTTTGTTGTACTCATGTTGTCCTGTGATATTTTTTGAAAATTCAATGTAAGAACTCTGAATTCGCTGGCTGCCCCTATATAAGCTTGTCACTGACAAACGTCATTCACTTTCTGGTTAGCTTCAAAGAAGTGATTTTCCAAACAAAAGGTCTGTGCGGGGCTGAAGTGGCCCCGCACTTGAAGCGTCCTCTCTCTCTCCTGGTATAAACTCTCCGGGTTACTAATTCCTGAGTCTCCAGCTTCTACGTTCGCATCTGAGGGCGAGCCTCCACCTACTACGTTCACCTAGTGTGGGCGAGCCACCTACTACGTTCGCCTAGTGTGGGCGAGCCACCTACTACGTTCGCCTAGTGTGGGCGAGCCTCCCAGCTACTACGTTCGCCTCTGAGGGCGAGCCTCCCAGCTACTACGTTCGCCTCTGAGGGCGAGCCTCCCAGCTACTACGTACGCCTGAGGGCGAGCCACCTACTCCGTTCGCCTAGTGTGGGCGAGCCTCCCGTTCGCCTAGTGTGGGCGAGCCTCCCGTTCGCCTAGTGTGGGCGAGCCTCCAGACACTTCATTCGCCTCTGAGGGCGAGCCTCTACTCCGTTCGCCCCTCTGAGGGCGAGCCTCTACTCCATCCGCCGCTGAGGGCGGTCCTCTACTCCATTCGCCTCTTGGGGCGAGCCTCCGTGCCTCTACTGCGTTCGCCTTTGAGGGCGAGCCCGTACTACAGTCGCCACTGAGGACGAGCTGCTGAAGAACCTCCAGCTTTACTTACCTGTTTATCTTACCAAGGCCATATTGACTTATCATCTTACAACTGAAAAATATTATGAAATAAAGAACCCACTACCTGAATTTCCTTTTTATAATTTACTTTCTTCACTATATCCGTTGCGTGTTCTTCCACCCGTCTAGTTGGAAGATCACGTAACGCGACAATATATTTTATATTTTTAGGGTTCCGTAGTCAACTAGGAACCCTTATAGTTTCGCCATGTCTGCCCGTCCGTCCGTCCGTCCGTCCGTCCGCGGATAATCTCAGTGACCGTTAGCACTAGAAAGCTGAAATTTGGTACTAATATGTATATCAATTACGCCGACAAAGTGCTAAAATAAAAAGTGGAAAAAAATGTTTTATTAGGGTACCTCCCTATACGTAAAGTGAGGGGAGTGATTTTTTTTTCATTTCAACCCTAACGTGTGATATATTGTTGGATAGGTATTTAAAAATGAATAGGGGTTTACTAAAATCATTTTTTGATAATGTTAATATTTTCGGAAATAATCGCTCCAGAAGTAAAAAAAAATGTGTCCCCCCCCTCTAACTTTTGAACCATAAGTTTTAAAAATATGAAAAAAAAAATCATAAGTAGAACTTTATAAAAACTTTCTAGGAAAATTATTTTGAACTTGATAGGTTGAATAGTTTTTGAAAAAAATTACAATATAATTTCTGAACTAAGTTTGTAATTTAACCGTATAAGCAGGTGTTTATTGTACCTGTAATTTCTACAAAATCACAATGAAATGACGTGCTTTCAAATAAAGTAAAAACGGTGAAAATCGGCTCACGCAATAAAGAATTATCCCATAAAAATCATCTTCCATACTTTAAGTTCGCGCGCAATAGTTTACTTAATTTGCCGATAGATGTCGATGTATGTGGAACGCTCATATCATATCCTGATGGCGGTGTTCTTTTAACTCTTAAGTGGGGACACTTACTGTGACGGACGGAAAACTACGGAACCCTACACTGAGCGTGGCCCGACACGCTCTTGGCCGGTTTTTTATCTTTATGTTTACAAATAAGATTGTGTCAGATATTTTTGCGGCCATGTTTGAGGAAGATACTATTGCATACCCATTAGCCTTTCTAAGCCTGACAATTAATTGTAATTGTATAATATATACAGTATGTAAACTTACCAGTAACATCTATTCAAACCCAGGTTTGTTTAGGCGACAAATAAGGCCGTGGCATGTAAATTATTTAACTACAGACACTTTTTATAAATCGTGGTAAAAAATTCAAAACTAAAATAATATTAAATCATACTTCTATAACACCCTGTATTATTTGTTTACAATTTTATCTTTTGTCAAATATTTGTCAAGTCAAGGTCAACTTCTACACATGACATTTCACTTTTAATAAAGCTGTGAACATACTTATCATTTAAATACGAGGTAGCACAGCGTCCGTTTTTAGGGTTCCGTACCTCGAAAGGAAAAAACGGAACCCTTATAGGATCACTTTGTTGTCCGTCTGTCTGTCTGTCTGTCTGTCTGTCTGTCTGTCTGTCTGTCTGTCAAGACCATTTTTCTCAGGAACGCGTGGAGGTATTAAGCTGAAATTTATATCAAATACTCAGGCCTATTGTCCTTTGGAGCTGTGAAAAAATCAAACTTGTAAGCCAACGCAATCAAAAGATACAGTCGTTTATGCTGCAAATTTTAGAGTTTTCGGCACTCACAAAACCTAAGGGGTACTTCCCGTGAATTCAGAAACTTGAAATTTGGCACAAAGCAACGTCATATAGCATAGACAATGGAAAAATTACAAAATGTAGAAATTTTTAGTAAAATCATACAAAAAATTATTTTTTTAAGTTTTAAACTTACTACCTTTTTCCTCGTAAACGCGTAAAGGTATTAAATTGAAATTCATGTCAAATACTCAGGGCTATAGGACCTTTCAGATGTAGCAAAACCAAACTTTTATGTCAACGCAATCAAAAGAAATAGCAATTTAAGTCGCATATTTTGAAACTGAGTACTCGCATGAAACTCAAAACCTAAGGGGTACTTCCCGTAAACTCAGAAACATGAAACTTGGCACGAAGAAACTTCATATAGCACAGACAAAGGAAAAATTACGAAAAGTAGACATTTTTAGTAAAATCATACAATTTTTTTTTTTTTTAATTTTAAACTTACTACCTTTTTCCTCGTAAACGCGTAGAGGTATTAAATTGAAATTCATATCAAATACCCAGGTTTATAATACCTTTAAGCTGTAACAAAATCAATTTTCTATGTCAATTCGATGGGAGAACTTTTACTTATATACCTACAGGTTTGTACGGAACCCTCGATGCGCGAGTCCGACTCGCTCTTGGCCGGTTTTTTTATTTATGCCCTACTCACCGTAAGAAATCATCTTGGTTTAAAGCATGTACCTTAACCACAAACAATGGGTACTGTTGGTTCCGTTTTAAAATTTTATGGACAGCTGTATGACTAATATCATACAACCTCCCTGCTTTCCTAACGCTTGAGCCAGGCTTTTCTGCAAAATGGTTTAAGATCCGTTCTTCAGTTCTGACGTCAATACGAGAACGTCACCCACCAGTACTTACTGGTACGTCTATCATTATCTCGCAGTCTTGTAATCGCCTTTATAATTACACGCGAGTCAGTCGGCTGTCTCCTTTGCGGAAATCCCTCGGCATACAGCCGAAGAGCTGCCGCACCATTATTCCTGCATTCCCCGTAGATGAGAATCATATCCACTATCTTGTCCAGTTGTCAGCACTAAAATTTAATGGCATTATGGATAATTTTATGTATTGTTTGAATGAGACACACACGTTGACATTGAAAATTAACTTGTCATTTGATTGCTAGCTAAACTCTTTTGTGGCGCTTTTGAAAAATAATTTGGCTACAACTTTCATTTATCAACTTGAAAATAGCCCTAAAACGGTTATTAAAGAAGTCTTCAAAATGAATGCATGGAAATTGTGAATGTTCTAGTTAACAATGGGGTTGCATTTATCTGTCACTCACAACGTAAACATAATCACAGGGATACTTATAGGATTTACCGACTTAGAATAAGGTAAGATTTTATAATTTCAAAATAACAATTAAATTAAAAATAATCTACTAATACTAACAAAAAGCATGGTATAGTATTATACTCGACGTGCAGATCAACTGGTTTAAATAAATGATTCTGGTAGGTTTACATACGATATAATTAACTTGGTTCTGTTTATAACTTCGTCCATGATGAAGCCGTACAATTGTCAACTCTACAAAGATTCAAAGAATTTTATTTACATAGAACATTGTCAATATACAGTTCGTATAATTAAAATAATGATCAGTGCATTCAGTCTGCATGCAAGCGTGCAAATATTTTCAAACAGATATAACAAATATTATTTGGTAATAATGAAGCAATATCAAATATTGATAGTTCCTATGGCTTGTACCACATCGGTTGTAAACCGGTTGGTTGTCGATACGAGAACGAAATTGTGAATGGAGAGAGGAAACAGGCGGACCGGGTCGCGGCTCACACCGACGAGTTAAAAGCATTGGTAGCCCAGCGGTAAGGCAAACCACGAATATAAAAAAAAAACTATGTGCACCTATAACTAACTGGTTTTGGATATTTGAGCGATATACCGCGTGTGTCTTAATTCGATATAACCGCAATCCAGTCCCGCCGGAAGATCAGCGCTGGCTTTTGGGTCAGCATAAAGCTGAGGCGGGTCCATTTCGTGGTAAACTGAGTATCATGTTGTCACGAATAAAACGATTGATTCTGATTCTGATTCAAATGGAAACTAGACGCAGGTTTTGAAGCTATAAATCGATATCGCAATAAATATTTAGTTAATTATTAATTAACACACAGTAATTAATTTTTGAAATGTCTTCGAGCATTAATCATCGATGGCACGCCTCTCGAAGTTGTCATTAGTTGCGATTATGGAAGTTGAATCTACCCAGCTGGGTATACAACCTCGAAACGGAAGCCGACAGGAGGATTCAATTGGGTTAGGCATCGGTTAGGAAGCTGGACCACATATTTCCGTCCGACATACCATAGAGCCTGAAGACGAAAGTGTTCAACCAGTGCTTCCTTCCTGTAATGACGTACGGAGCCGAGACATGGACGATGACTGTAAGGTTAATCAATAAGCTTAAAGTCACTCAACGTGCTATGGAAAGAGCTTTGCTCGGAGTCTCTCTGAAGGACAAAATTTGGCACGTTTTTTCAAAATTCAAAATTTGGTTCTCTAGCGGATCACATCCGCTAGAGAACCAAGGTGACCGACATAGCTCTAAAAGTTAGTAGGTTGAAGTGGCAATGGGCTGGCCACATATGTCGCAGAACCGATAATTGCTGGAGTAGCTGGAGGATTGCATGAGTGGAGCGTTCTGGAGTGGAGACTACGGGTGGGCAAATGTAGCATGGGATGCCCTCTGGCCAGATGGCGGGATGACCTATTTATATAAGAGGGCTGGCAGCGACTGAATGCGTAAAGCAGCAGACCGGGCTCTGTGATGTACCTTGGGAGAGGCCTAGTAGAACATATAAAAAGGAATTTATGATATGGATGTAGTTAAAGCTATATTTAGCTTCGGTGTAAATGCGTCCACCGTGAGATCCATTCATAAGTCAAGCAATAATAAAGGTGTAACATTATGCTTTTTTTTAACTCGTAACAAATTGACAGACAGGCATATTTATATGTTTATATTTTGGACGGCGGATGTCGTTCTTTTTATTAATTACAGCATTAATAATTAATGTTGTTACATTTTAATGTGTAAATCTAGTGGTACTTGAAGGAACTGGTTTAATTATTGTGTAAAATCGGTTTGTAGGTAAATTGGTACCATCCTGCCGGTAATAGATCCATTAGGACACGATTCTCTGCTGGTTGATTTGTTAGGTTGTCAATACAAAATTTTGGTAAAATTCATGCATGGAAGGAATGGTGTGCAAGTGGTGTGGAAGGCATAAAGTTCTGTGATGAGGCCTGGTTCGAGTTATTTGATGGGAAAAGGTTGAGCAGGCACAGGCAGCATACCGATGTTGGAGCCTCTGACGTCAACTTTACTGTCAGAAATGTGGAAAATCTTGTCGTTCCCGTGTTCACAGTGTTCTTGTTTAAATCGACTGCAATAGACGAAATTAATGGTAAAGGAGCTATTTAAAAATTATCGGAAAAGCACATCTAAGAGCACTGGTAGCCTGGCGGTAAGACGTCCGGCTTTCAATCCGGAGGTCTCGGGTTCAAACCCCTGCTCGTACAGTTGAGTTTTCGGAACTCATGTACGGAATATCATTTGATATTTACCAGCAAATGCTCGAGCTGCTATAAAAGATACTCAAATCACTGTAGGTGTGCCTATTAGAGTTGAAGAATTTCTCGATTTCTCCAGGATCCCATCATCAGATCCTGACCTGGTTACAATGGAACTAACTGTGAAGTTAGTTCCATTGTAATTGTTCCTCTTTCAAACAAAAAAAGGATTTTCCAAATCGGCCCAGCCGTCTTCAAACAATCGGTGAATATACTTAAAAAAAAACAAATATCCCGATGAATTGGGAACCCGGGGTCCTTCGAGACCGTGAAATTGATTAAAAAAATATTTCTCGCTCTAAATTATCTGTAAAGTACTTCATACTCTTATTTCATTTTTGAGGTTCAGTACCTCGAAAGGAAAAAACGGAACCCTTATAAATAGGATCACTTTGTTGTCCGTCCGTCCGTCTGTCAAGACCCTTTTTTTTCAGGAACGCGTGAAGGTATTAAGCTGAAATTTATACCAAATACTCAAGTCTACTGTCCCGTGGAGCTGTGAAAAAAATCTAACTTCTAAGCCACCGCAATCAAAAGATACAGCTGTTTATGCCGCAAATTTCCGCAAATTTTCGAAACTCGCAAGGGAATCAAAACCTACAGGGTACTTCCCGTGAACTCAGAATCTTGAAATTTAGTGCGTAGCAACATCTTATAACACAGATAATGGAATAATTGCGAAAACCGTAAATTTTTAGTTACATCATATAATAAAAATATTTTTAATAATTTTAAAGTTACTACCCCTACATACCTACAGGTTTGTACGGAACCCTCGGTGAGCGAGTCCGACACGCACTTGGCCGGTTTTTTTATTTATTAAAAAGAACTAATATTATTTTGTTCGCCTACTTCTCTCTTTCTCTCTCTGCTATCTACCTACGTTTTCGTTATCTATGTACTTACATAATGTTTGTGTAGGTACATGTTTTTTCACACTTCACTTTTTTTATTTTGTGTCCTTCAACAAAAATAACCTAAAATAACTTTTACTCAGATCTCAAAATTTTACAAACCCGTTGGTTTGTTGGTACATGCGTTGCATGTAAATAATAAATATGTACCCAAGGACCCTTGTTAGTTCCCTTACATTTTCACCCACTTCCTTGACCCAAACTTAACTCATAAACAGCTAAATCCAAATGAACATTGAACCTAAGCCCAGCGCTGGGAATGTCCCAAAATTGTCGGAGAGCTAGCACCGGAAAATGTGACACAATAACGATAGCATAGAAACTCTTCTGGTTAGAGATGAAAAAGATAAAAGATATTCTTCAATTTCGGCACATTAAAATGCAGTTCCGAAAGTCAAAGAAAAAAAAGTACTACCGGTTCTAACCCTACATCTCTACACTACACATTCCTTTCCTTATTTCTTCACTATCTTTTTTGCTACTCCTTATCCTTATTGCTACACTATATTTTTTGCTACTTCAGTATCTGATAGCTGTTAATCGGTTGAGACCAGCCCAAGCAGCACAAACGCTGTATTACATAGGCCGTTGGAACTTAATTACAGCCTTGAGCTGTTAAATGTCTGTATAAAAGCTGAATAAAAGTAATCTAGGCAGCTTCGAAATGCTTTAAGCTGTTTAACGGTCATAGATTTTGCTAAACGCTGGATATTGGGTTCCAGTGAGTAAGTTATACAGCAGTTTTGCAGCTTGTAGCGTCATAAGCTGTATAAAACAACTTTGCAGTACTTTAAGCTAAAACACTTAGCAATTAGCTGGAAAAGTGAAGTGGTTATACAGCTTATAAAGGTAGCATTTAGCCGTGTAGTGTCCGGCCTAAGAATAGCACCAACCCTAAATCAGGATAAAGGGCGTCGTACGAGGCGACTAAGTCCACAAACGAAGCAAACAGCATAAGCTTCGACATAGGGGAGATGGGCCTCTAAGCATTGGCTTGCAACCCATCTAGGAGAAGGCAACTCCAAATTCAAACCCGGATTGGAATCACCGTAAGGCGCGAGTAGGGGGGTGCGTAACGGTTCGTATAACAACTTTTGATATATTTTTAGTCGATATAACGATTAAGGGACATAATGTACTTTTGGTATAACAACATTTTGTATATTCTGAGAGCATCTAACTATCGTAAGGTATAATGAATTTCTAATATAATAAGTAATAATCTAACAGTCACATTGTATAAGGTATTTCAGATATAATTCTGTATGATATACCACTCATTTGGTCTAATGTAGTACTGGTATAATTTACAATTTTTACTACAATTACAAATACCTACCTTTGTAAACATAAGGGCCTACATACCTTTGTAAAAGTGGGTTAGGTTAGGTTAGAACTGCGACCCCGCGAAAACAAACTGACGCTAGAAAAATAGGTTAGGTTAGGTTAGAACTGCGACCCCGCGGAACCAAACTGGCGCTAGAAAAGTGGGTTAGGTTAGGTTAGAACTGCGACCCCGCGAAAACAAACTGGCGCTAGAAAAATAGGTTAGGTTAGGTTAGAACTGCGACCCCGCGGAACCAAACTGGCGCTAGAAAAGTGGGTTAGGTTAGGTTAGAACTGCGACCCTCTCTGGATTTATAAAGAAAACAATAGTTTCTAGAAGCTAAAAACCCTCATGGACATGCGCATTTCTCGAGTCATTGCTATGACACTAACGTTAGGCGCTTTCACGAACTTAATAATTATGTAAATTAATTATTATTTTTTATATTTTTCAATACATTATACCATAAATACTTATACCGATACTTCATTATACGCAGTAAACGTTATATTCAATATGTATTATATCGACTGATCATTATATGCCATGAAAATATAACATTTGTTGTTATACCAAAAGTTTATTATGCCGTTTAAGTGATTATACTCTATGAAATTATACTAAAAATTGTTAGACGCCTTGAAAATATATCAAATGTTGTTATACGGATCATTACACACCCCGAGTAGGGTCAAACCTGAAATATGCGGCAGATTCCTGCAGCCGACCTGACTCCACACGTATTGCTTGCCTTTCCTGTGGGTTAAGTCAGTTAGGTCGAGAGGGTAATGCAGGTGCTGGGCATCCCTGCGTTTCCTTAATTCCGTCCCAGGCGGTGTAATGTCTGTGGAGAGGTCACTCCACCCATGTCAGCTTCACTGGGTGGGTAACAACACGGGAAGTGGCAGTCACCAGTTATAAGTCCTGCACAAATGGGCGTGAGTGCGGACGCTAGGGGTCACTTCCGACAGTGGGAGGGTCCATCGTAGGCCCACCGGTTGGTTACCGCCCGCTTTAATCTGGGCAGCCCCCGGACAGTAAGGTACCAATCCGTCCCGTTGTCAGCTTGTTCCTTTGAGGTGTAGGGAACACTAGCTCCTGGCTAGACAGCTGGCGTCGTAAATTGTCACACCTGGTTCAAAAAAGCAGTTCCAGAATACGCCCCGCCAATCCATGCGCATTGCAACATGGACTGTCCGAACCATGAGGACAGGCCTCCCGGACAACTGTGGGGGTTCTGGTTGCGCACAAGATCTGCGTAAAACTGCTGTGATCGATGCAGAGTTGAGCAGGCTAAACATCGCTGTCTGCGCGCTGCAAGAGACTAGGTTACCTGACGAGGGCTCGTTGCGGGAGACCACTTTTACTTTCTTTTGGAAGGGTAAAGACTCCGCTGATGTTCGCAAACACGGCGTTGGTTTTGCGGTCCGAAACGATATACTTAACGCCATCGAGACCCCACGCGGCATTTCGGAGCGCATAATGGTCTTGAGACTAAACAGCAACAACGGCTTTGTTACTTTGGTTGCTGCGTATGCTCCGACATTAAATTCTTCGGATGAGTCGAAAGAGATATTCTATAACCAGTTGGCTGAGACTGTGAAAAACGTTTCTGGTGGTGATCGTCTTTACGTCCTTGGGGATTTTAACGCTCGTGTAGGACGAGATCACTCCACATGGCCTAACTGTATTGGTCACCAAGGAATTGGCAATATTAATGACAATGGCCAGCGTTTATTGGAATTCTGCTCCGATTTCCAGCTATGCGTAACCAAGACATATTTCAAAGGCAAATTGTCTCAAAAAGTCTCCTGGAAGCACCCGCGATCTGGCCACTGGCATCAGCTGGACGTAGTACTTACCAGAAGAAAGGATCTCCGGAACCTTCTTCACACACGCACATTCCATAGCGCTGACTGTGACACCGACCACTCTTTAGTAGCAGCAAATGTAGCCATCACTCAAAAGAGGATTCATTCGTCCAAAATTCCAGGTAGGAGAAAGTTAAATCTTTCTAACACTAAGGATGACGGAAAATGCCGTGAGTATGAGTGCTTGGCAAATACTGCACTGGCTGCTTGGGACGCCAACACGTCCATAGGCGAGGAGTGGAAGAGTGTCAAAAAACTACTGACAGAAGATGCTGCTGAGGTTTTTGGATTTGTTACGACCAAATCTCAGGACTGGTTCTCGGCCAACGTCGAACATCTGCAGCCTCTGTTGGACTCGAAACGCGACGCTACTCTTAAGCACCGCATGAATCCTGATTCGGAGACTGACAAATTACTTCGAAAGGCTAAGGCTGATCTTCAAAGAAGTTCACGGTACTTTGCCAACTTGTACTGGTCAGATCTCGGTCGCACTATGCAATTATGTGCCGATCGTGGGTTCATAGGTGGTGTTTATGAAGGTATTAAACAGGTCCTCGGACCTGTTGCTAGGAAAACAGTCCCTCTAAAGGACGCGAACGGTGCTATCATTATGGATAGTCAAAGGCAACTCGACCGGTGGGTTGAACACTATACCGATCTCTATTCGAGTCCAGTAGATATACATCCGGAGGCTGTGCAAAGCATGCCCAAACTGGATGTTATGACCGAGTTAGATAATCTACCGTCTGTAGAAGAGTTTGCCAAGGCTGTTAATAGGCTCAAGCGCGGTAAGAGTCCCGGTGGTGATGGCACCCAAGCCGAAATAATAAAACTCGAATGCGTACGACCACTCGTGTACAACCTGCTGTGCAAATGCTGGGAAGCGGGAAATGTGCCTCAGGATATGCGTGATGCCAACATCACCACACTATACAAAGGGAAAGGTGACCGCGGCGATTGTAACAATTACCGCGGCATCTCCCTTTTGAGCATAGTTGGCAAGCTTTTTGGCCAAGTCGTTTTATCAAGACTCCAAAAGCTTGCAGAACGCATTTATCCTGAGTCGCAGTGTGGCTTCCGCTCCGATCGTTCCACAGTGGATATGATTTTCACACTTCGTCAAATGCAGGAGAAGTGTCGTGAACAAAATACCGCCTTGGTTATGGCTTTTGTCGACCTTAATAAGGCCTTCGATACAGTCAGCCGGGAGGGCTTGTACACAGCACTCGAGAGCATTGGGTGTCCACCGAAGCTTCTGAGGCTAGTTGTATCCTTCCACGAAGGTATGAAGGGCACTGTAGTTTTTAACAGTGCATCATCAGCGCTGTTCGATGTCTCCAGAGGAGTGCGACAAGGCAGTGTCTTGGCTCCTACCCTGTTTGGTATATACTTTTCGCTTATACTACGTACCGCTTTCAGCGATAGCCAACAGGGTATCCATCTGCATACAAGGGCCGACGGAAAAATGTTTAACATCTCTCTTCTGAAGTCAAAAAGAAACCGCGAGGATCTTTTCGTCGACAGTCTTCTCTACGCCGATGACGCAGTCTTCGTTGCTAACTCCGAAAGTGAGCTCCAGTCCTTGGTGAGTCAGTTCTCTCAGGCTTGTTCCCTGTTTGCCATGTCCATAAACACGAGAAAGACCGTTGTGCTAGCGCAAGTTACCTCCGTGGCTCCTTCCATTTTCCTCAATGGCACGCTGTTAGAAGCAGTTGACAGTTTTTGCTACCTAGGGTCGACCGTAACGAACAACCTTTCGCTCGATGCAGAGGTCAACATTCGTATCGGTAAAGCGGCGACCACGTTCGGGAAGCTTAGTACTCGAGTATGGCAAAACAGACATCTTACAACAAAGACCAAGATGTTAGTCTTTCAGGCTTCCATTTTAAGCATACTCTTGTACGGAGCTGAAACCTGGACCACGTATGCAAAAGTCGAACGTCGTATAAACTCTTTTTACATGCGATGCCTACGCAAGATTTTGAGAATATCATGGCAAGATAGGGTGACAAACGAAAGGGTCCTGGAAATTGCACAGCTGCCTAGCTTAACCGCGTTTCTCAAGCAGAGACGTTTGCGGTGGCTAGGGCATGTGCACAGGATGGAATCCTCTCGACTTCCACGCCGTGTTCTTCTTGGTGTAGTAGCGAATGCAAAAAGAAGCGTTGGGCGGCCATTGCTTCGTTTTAAAGACTGTGCCAAGAGGGATATGATTGCCTTTCACATCGACCACCGAAACTGGGAGAAAACTGCAGAGAAACGGGCGGAGTGGCGGAAACGTGTTGTTGAGGGTCGTAAGTTTTGCGATGAGACTTGGTTCGTGACACTCGCTGACAAAAGGAGAAAACGTCATGACACCAATTCAGCGCCAACAGCTGCAAATTTTTCTTGTCAGGCCTGCGGCAAGTCATGCCGCTCTCGCATCGGTTTATTCAGCCACCAAAAACGGTGTCTCCCTAAGTTTACGCCATAAATCGTCTGCTAGAGACGAAAGGGCCAATGATGATGATGATGATGAAAGGTAGCACTTTAAGCACTTTAAGCTTTTTAAAGGTGTTTTCTTACATCTCTTATACAGCTTTAAGCTGTATAATGGTGTTTTGTGGTATATATGCTGCATATAAGTGTTACTTGAGGCCATTATAACACTAACTCTGTAGCATATTACTTTAAGTATCTAATGCAGCTTTTGGCTGTCAAATGATAATGAATTACGAACTAATACAGCTTAAAGCTAAAACTGCTGTATTATAACACTGTAATACAGCAGATATACTAGCATGTGCTGTATAATAGAAAAATTACACACCTATTTACAGCGGAAAGGAGTTTAAGTGCAGTACTGACTTCCTAATGCTGTATAAAAAATACGCCATTACGCATTAACTAAATGAATTGCAATATTATTTATAAATGTATGTTTTTTTTCGGAACTACCGTTAAAATCATTGCCTTGCTGATTTACTGCATTTGAACAGTAAAACTAACAACTTAAATGAAAGTTGAGACCTAAAATCGAAGAAATTCAATATCACAATGTTTGTTTATACCTTATTTGTAACTTTAAAATTACTCAAATAACGTTATTTTCTTGGCGCATTAAAATTTTAACACTAAACTTATTCACATTCACAATAAACTTACCGCCGCAAGTCAAACTACACTCCATTATATTTAAACACGGACTTACCTTTTACATTATAGTCTCTTTATTATTAGCAAATTACAATTCTCCTTTAACACTTTGTCTACACTTTTATTGATTAATATTTACTATTCATATATAATTTCACAAAACTCGCACGGTGTAAATCTTTTATGCAGCATGTTACCAGCTACAAACTGTAAAATAGCTGTATAAACCATGTATAGAACGACAATAGCTGAAAATGCAGCTATGAAGCAGCTTTTAATTTGCTTTTAGCTGGCTTATACACCCTTACACAGTTATTGTCCAGCTTAAAGCTGCCAATACAGCTTTTAACCAGCTTTTAATCATTTCTTATACAGCTTTTACCCAGCTCTTGTACAGCTTTTATACAGCCTTAAGCTTTATAATTTTGGAGCCCAATTTGCCTGTATATGGTCTGTATATGCGCTTATATACAGCTTAGTATACAGCTTAAAGTGTCAAGGGGTGCTATTTAGCAGCGCTTTACCAGCTAGTTTGTGTTGCTTGGGAGAGAACGCAAACTACTTGAAGAATATAATTTCTAGAGTTCTGGGTTGAAAGCAGTATTATGAATAATTACGCAATTAATTAGAATATAACATTGCCAAGCGTTTCTGTTTAGAGAAAGTAGTACCAAGAGACGTATTTATAAGGTATGAAAGTTTGTGGCCTGCTGTTTTCGATTCCGCAATAAAACCTAAAGCAATGTTTTTATTCTTAAGTTTTTTCGAAAGTTTTTAAGTACTTTTGTACCTATTTGTTTTTTGCTTTGCTGGGCTGTCATTTTGACTTTCATCAATAAATAACTGCCAGATGCCGGGATCTAATAATAAGGATAGTATAACAAACTAACTAGAGGGGTTATTCTCGTTTTGTGTCATATTTTCCGTAGCTAGATCTTAGTCTAAAACGGGGGAAATAATTGTGACAATTAGGCCCGGCCACGTTATGGGACATTTGACATTGTCACAGAGTTGACTTGGACACAGTAGATATAAAACAGTATCGCAATAAAGTTTCTAATCGTAATCTCGTCATCTCGATTTGTGTGGTGACGACACACCTCAGCGAAATCATCTCGCTCAAATCTGATCCTAACTGGGGACGTATCTCCTTACAGCCAAATGCACTAGACCCTCATAGTGTTGTACCTGCCGGCGAGAAGGGTCTCAAAGAGGATGCTGTGTTGACGACGGGTGACCCTGTCGAATCCTGGTCGGCAACGTGCATGTGACACATCAGGAGTTGTAGGCGTCCATAGGCTACGATAGCTGCTTAACATCAGACGGCCCGCTTGTATGCCACCGTCCTGGTAATCTTATGTTAATTTTCCCTGTTACCTTTCAAAGTAGTGTTGATAATGACAACGTACTTTGTTATTAGTTGGCAACCCTACTGACGGAGTATGTGAAGACAACGCCCTTACTGTTCGGCTTTAAATTGCTGGCTGTACCTACACTTTTGGCCAGTTTATTGGTTTATTTACGATTTAGGAATACTATTTTTCACCATGCATACAAAGCAATCAGGGATCAAATCAAATCAGGCAGGGTTCCATAATCATAATCATATTTATTGGTAATATTCAATTACTTGTTAAACTTAATTATAAAACAAAATTATAGCATATACCTGTGTATATGTATTTTAATATACACGGTGCCCGCGAGGAAAGGAAATGTCATATAAACTTTTTTGAAATTCCCCTAGTTTCAGAGTTAATACTAATTTTTAAAAAGTACACTTTTTATTATAACTCAGCACAAAACGCCTTTCTGATGGCGTTTTTGCCACTATTGGACATAGTTTTCACGTCTTTATTGACAGATATCAAAGTGACAAGGAAAACTATGCAGAAACTAAATTAAAAAAAAAAAATTACTAATTTGTTTTAGACGATAATTTTATTAATAACATGCTTTTCGTTTGCAAGAAACATTAAAAAAATTGAAAAAAAAAAAATTTTTTTTTTGGCGAAATTGACCTAAAGTCACATAGTATTTTTTCCTTCTTTTGGTCTCAGGAATGCGTGGTTAATTTTTTTCCGTTTCCTCGCGGGCACCTTGTATATATTAGGGTGGAGTGAATTTTCTTTTTTTCGAATATCGAAATGAGTTACATGAAAAAAGATGCTCCATAACGAAACGAATAAAATATATTGTAATGACTTTGTAAAATTCATGTATATTTTAGTAGTTTTGATTAACCATAGTTTTGATTATAGAATTTATTTCAATCTACATTAAATATTATATTTATTTAGGAAACAAGTATCCTTTAACCAGGCAAACAGGCGCAGGCGTCCATAGGTTACGGTAGCTGCTTACCATCAGGCGGGCCGTGTGCTTATTTGCCACCGTCGTGGTATTAAAAAAACTAGGAAGAAGAAGTGACAAGAAGAAGTAACATAACGTGGAGACAATTCTGGTCACTCAAGGAACTTCTAAAAGGTAACTGTAACCTTCGTAAGAAAAAAAAAATGGACACCTGTCTTCTGCCATGCTTACTGTACGATCAACTGGGGATCAATGTTACTCTGCGTCCGTAGGGAACACCTTAGACATCCCTACACGTGATCCCTGGGTGGTGCTAAAAGAGTAACAAACTTGGCAGCTGCACTGTCCCATTTGGAGTTCTGGTCCAAATGGGTCTGGTCTGGTTGGGTTCTGTCCGGTTAACAGTGTTGGTGATGGTATGTTAGTTTTCAGAACCAGTTATGAATTATTAGTGTCTTTTTTATCATAATCATCATCATCATCTCAGCCATAAGACGTCCACTGCTGAACATAGGCCCCTTGGACCTCCACACGTACCGGTCGGGAGCGACCCGCATCCAGCGTCTTCCGGCGACCTTAACTAGATCGTCTGTCCATCTTGTGGGTGGACGTCCTACGCTGCGCTTGCTAGTCCGTAGTCTCCACTCGAGCACTTTTCGGCCCCATCGGCCATCTTCTATGCGTGCAATGTGGCCTGCCCATTTGCCACTTCAGCTTGCTAATCCGGTCTTTTTTATAAGTTATTTATTTTATTTATATTTGGCATCTTTAAGTAAAAGTGTAGATATGACAACAGTGTGGAGTTCTTCAAAAAGGGAGTTTACAGATTTTTAAAACACCCAACAGCTTACCATCACGCTGTATACTTTGCCACCGACGTATACCTATAAATGTATCAGTTATAATGTCCCGACTGGCTCAGAGTAATTAATTAAAGTTGGACAAGAAGCCATGTTTGGGCCGAAACTTGTGTCGAGCCACTGGAAAAGACAACATGGACTTTGTACATAAAGAACTTTAACTTGGTGAAACTGCGATAGCTTATTGGTAACACTGATGAAACTAACTTAAAATAAAACAAATTTAATGCAAAAGCAACAATAATTTTAAAAATTAAACTAGATTTTAAATAATTATAAGCATTTACTTTCATTCGTTTTCGTTATTTAAATTTAGTATTTAAAACTCGGTAGAAAATTTATTTCAAAGTAATTTTGAACAAAAAAGAACCGACTTCAGTTAGCCTCCACCTTTCCAAAAAAAGCTGCAGAAAAAAAAACTTAAATCACTATACGTGTGCCTATAATAGTTGAAGAGTTCCTTCGATTTCTCCAGGATACCATCATCAGATCCTGACCTGATTACAATGGGACCAACAGTGAAGACTCTTTCAAACAAAACAAGATTTTTCCAATTCGGTCTAGCCGTCTTCGAATAATCGGTGAACATACATTTAAAAAAAAACAAAGATTCCGATGAATTGAGAATCCCCACCTTTGAAATCTTGAAGTCGGTTGATAACTTTTTAGATCGGTTGATAGGCATTTTACTGAGAATACTAAGATTTAATAATATTACGATTCGTGAGCACATTTTTTGTACAAGTAAGTACCTATTACAATAAGATCTAACTAATATGTTCAACAAAATAAATTGCAATAACAATTTCTGCTAACATTCCTGACTTCTATATTTCCGTAAAGCACAAGGTCATATGATGGCTTAACGCATTACTGCTCACATAATGGCGAAGTCGGTTTAGTTTTATTAATTATGCGGAACCCTAAGTTTAGTCAAGTCGGCATTTCAAATACTTTGTTCACAATAACAGTGAAGGCAGTAAAGCAAGACATGTCCTCCAAACGTTTCCTCATGGTCCTCTTAGCGTTTTGTCCTAGTTGTTTGACACAGCTTAATAAGGCATGGGATGGGTGGGATCCGCTCGGTAACATAATCCCATAATTTTTTTTAGACACCGCTTTTTATGAGAGCGACTGCATTCTGATCTTCGAACCTAGAGGGGAAATTACACCTTATAATACCCTTATTAAATTAAACCCAGCTTCTTTGCGATATTTTCCCTTGTAAAATATCAAATAATAAATTGTATCCCAAAAACTCGATCCCCACTCAATAATGGTATGGTATAATGGTTTTGTGACCCTATCAATATTAGATGTCCTATGTATATCTAGGAGTACGGATATAATATTAAGTATTTACTTTATGGAACAGTTGCTAGCGCCATCTCTTGATATACAGTTGAACTGCAGCAACGACGGGTCGAAAGCGCCCGCGCGCTACGTCATGTTCCATTGATCTTAGATAATTCGTTCATGCTTTCAAATATAGATGGCGTTATTATTAAAGAATAGTCTGACCGAACGCTTCATAGGGAGAGCGAGTACTGCAGCTAGTAACCTATATAATAATATATAACCGTTTCTCGAGGACCATCTCTCTCTTAGGTCTCTTAGATCCGTTTCACGACCTAGTTTACCGCGGTAAACCCAGCAACAGTTGTGAGTGGGAACAAAATGTATGAAGCTAATACCTAGCGCGTTAGTAAAGCCATAGATGGCGCGAGTGCGTCTACCTGCATAACGGAAACGCGATTTACTTTAAGACACCAATAGACACGATCCTACTTCAATACAACTCCAATGCATTAAAATTATTCCGATGCAACTCCAATACAACTTCAATATTGGTTGATTATTTTGTGCGTTGAAGTTATGTTTGAGATAGCTTGTGTTTTTAATGTGTTGTTTATGAATTTTAAAATTAGAATACGGTATTATTATTTATTATATTCCTTGTTGAATAGCGAGACAGCGAGTAATTAGTAAAGTAACCCACATATACCTAATGTAACCGATTATAATATAATCGATAACAGATTAATCGATTGCAGTTAGTGGCTGAATCGCGTCGCCTTCGGACCATTACACTGGTATAGGTGACATTTCCGAATGGAAGATAATGTTAGTAATTAAGAGATTCCTTTGCAATTTGCTTCCGCAAAAGATACCTACATGCCAATGTTTTTTTTATACTACGAGGGTGGCAAGCATACGGTTGGCCTGATGGTAAGTAGCTACCATAGCCTATGGACGTAACTATAGATGTGTCACATGCGCGTTGCTGACCCTTTCACATAAAAGAGGATTCACTGTGTTTAAGGGGCTGACAACAGCTAAATTCCCTCCCTATCTTTTTCAGCGCGAGTGAAAGAGAAACACTGTGTTACGATTAGTATGGGAGTTCCCATACTAATCGCATTGCAAATTTTGCAAAATGCTGAATTAAAAAAAAACTACACATTAATTGAGAAATATAAAACAACGAAGTTTTTAGTATTAGTGCGGTGGAATTTTGTCCTTAGTTACAGACGTATAAATCAAGAAACTAAAGACATACGACTGTTTAAAGCAAATTTTAAGATGTAACTTTGGAATTATTTTCTATCGACCCGATTTCGTCAAATCGTGTATCGGAATCAACGAAGTTCTTCCAAATATAACGAATAATAATACATTTTTTTTTTACTTTCTCAAAACAAGTAGTTACAGCTATAACACTGTTTAAGTAAAGTCAATTTGAAGGTCATCGGGTGTTGTCAGCCTCTTAATGGAAGAGTCACCCCTCGACGACACACATCCTCTTTCAGTTCTGTGGAATCTAAAAAATTTAGGAAATATGACTAAACGACTTTTTTATATACTATATGTCCCACACCCGGGGCAAAGGCCTCTCTTTGCACGAGTGTGGGTCGGGACAGTCCCCGCGCTGGCCCAAAGCGGGTTCAGGATTTCACGTTCATCATCATCATTTTAGTTTAACGACGTCCACTGCTGGACAAACGCCTCCTCCAAGGATTTCCACAACGAACGGTCATTCGCCGCCCATAACCAGCTGTTTCCCACGACTCCGACCAGATCGTCGGTCCAATTTGGATGGGCAGCGTTTAAGAAGCTACTGAGCATCTTCTCGTCAATAAATACGAAGTATCTTAAGACGAAGGTTTTTAACCAGTGTGTGTTGCCAAATATTTCACGTTAGTACATTTTAAATAGCTAGGAAACTAATAAGGAATACCTGAGCTCTAATAGTAGTTTATCTACACTCACATTTTAAGTCCTCTAAAACGTGTTCAAAAACGGTAGGCAATGGCTAGATTACCACAACCGATTTTACTATGATAAGCTGTTTATCTGTGGCAGTAACGTAATTTTAACTTTACATGCTCAAATATTGATACGTTATGAGATATGATAACATAATGTAGGTACACCTGCACGCGCCCGCGCTGCCGCCGACACGCGCCCGCGCGACCGCCGGCACAATCGAGTTGGCCATGGCGGTGCAATGGCGGCCATTCTATGGTTTCCGAACACGGCATTTAGAATAAATAATATGAGTGTAGATAAAGCAGTGTATGCAACTGTTCGTAATTAGGCCTTATTACGTAACAGTTACATAAACTACTATTATGTAACTGTTACGTAATAAGGCCTAATTACGAACAGTTGCATACACTGCTTTATCTACACTCATATTATTTATTCTAAATGCCGTGCATAAACTACTATTATGTAACTGTTACGTAATAAGGCCTAATTACGAACAGTTGCATACACTGCTTTATCTACACTCATATTATTTATTCTAAATGCCGTGTTCGGAAACCATAGAATGGCCGCCATTGCACCGCCATGGCCAACTCGATTGTGCCGGCGGTCGCGCGGGCGCGTGCCGGTGGTCGGAGAGGAGAGCAGATTTTCATTACGTTACCGTAGGTAATCAATTTTCATACGTTTTACCACACTCACAGATAATGCAGTGATGTTACGTTACTGTTTGCAATAATGGAGGTAGTTACATACGGTTTCCGAACGCGTAATATAGGATTTATTATATTGGTGTAGATAAATCTAATTTATTTTGTATATGAATTGTTTTTTGTGACATGAGTTTTTGACGAAATTAACTTATTTGGATTGAATTTTATTGAATAGACTTAATAAATCAGGAATTCAACGTCAGACGTCTTACTGCCAGGCTACCAACACTTCAAAAAATTAATAAAAGACAATGAGTAACAAAACTATTTTGAATTGTTGCCAAAAATAATGGTATACATTTAAATATTGTAAATATTGACTTGTACTGCAAAAAAAAGTGAACGCACATCATAATTTTGATTTGAATATAGATTTTATTGCTGTGCAAGTCAGTACCGTAATTAGGTTAGGTATGGATATTTTTTGTTACGCCTTTAAATACTAGTCAATAAATAGTACATTACTTACCAAGGACTGTAAAAGAAAGAAAGCCCGAAATCGCAGGTATTTGTGACCCGAGCCGCAGGCAAGGGTTGTAAATATGCGATAGAGGGCTTTTTTTTTACTGCGCGTAGTGAGTACACAATTTTACGTCTCCACCTGGCCATAATGCGAGTTTTACCGTACGCGTAGCGTGCGGTAATACTCAGATTATGGCCAGGTGTGACGTAAATATTATAAAATACTGGTGATCCGTTTAAGGGCATAATTGTTATCGTATTGTGACTAAAAAAATCAAGAGAAAAAGTTTTTGATCTCGAAAACAATTGTATGAGACACGTCATTCCAGCCGGCCAACCCTCCATAAGTACAAAACCATTTCTTTTTCGCGTGAATTTTTTTTTCTTGATTTTTCATCATTAAATCATCATTAGAGAAAAGGATCACCACTATTTTGTTATACCTTATATGTTACTTAACACGCTGTTTTAAAGGCATAATATTTTGATTTTGTTTCATACGTTATTAAACTTATTAACATGAATAAAGCAAAATTAGGTCTACAGAAGTAAAAAGTCCCTTTTTCTCAGTAGGTCCCTGAAAATAGGAGAAACCCTTGAATCTTTAACGTCCAAAAATTGATGTTCCATACTTACCCTGAATGCGAGAGAGACCCCGGCCACAGATTACTTAATACATCATATGATTCAGATGTACTACTTGTACAGCCATCTGCAATATTCCTCGACGAAGGTCACAAAAATATGTAACACGCTTTTATGGTCCTACAAATATTGATTTATACAAAAAGGGAGATATGGTACCAGGCGCTCGATTCTGTGCCATCAAATATAGGTTCCGGCACCTAGATACTAGATAGAGTATACCTACATAGAGTAGATGACTTTTACGCTGTAATGCGTAAAATACATTGGTCTTTTGTCGGAAGAGTGAGTGAATCGACAAACAGCATTGTAAAGGCAGTGTGTGCATCATGTTAGTTCGCGAGCAAGGTCTCGTCAATCGCCTACTAATTTAATTTAATTATTCTAAGGCATTTTAATTTAATGTATTTAATTCATATGTAGTTTTAATTTTAATTTAATTTAATCCAATTTAAATGTAATGGGTTTATACCTAAATAAAGAAAATTTTTATTTTTTTATTTTTATTATTTTATATTGAATTAGTCCTGTGGCAGAGTCTCTCAGTCACACTTTGTGCAATGCGCAAACTATGGAGGTCTCCCATGCATACCCGTGTTAACTATATAGGTTTATCTATTTTTCCTATGATACACATACATTATATCGGTGTGTAGCATTTTACAAGTGTGTAGGTGCAGGACATTTCAGTTTTGTTTACTATGAACGTCACTTATCTTCCTTTTTGTTTATGTCTATGCTTACAAATAAGGTTTTGTCAATATTTTTTGTAGCCTTGAGGCAGATACTATTGCAAGTTAATTTATTTCCTTTTGTTCTCATAGAACTCGTAAATGCGCGCGTAACTAGCTTTAGGGCCGGTTGCACCAAACCGTTAACGTCAACGTCATCGTTAAAAAATCTTGTATGAAATGTTTTACAGTTTCCTATGGGATGATAGCTCCGTCGCCATATTTAACGTTCATGAGTCCGTTAATTGTACATGGTGCAACCGGCCTTTAGTCTGTGGTGACTGACGAGAAAGTAGAATCAAGAATGGATACAACTCGTGGGAGCGAGGTTGTGTATGTTATGTGATATTAAAGTAAACGCGGCTGTGTATGTTACCGAGCCAGGATGTGGGGACGCTTGACGGACTTATCATTTTGCAAAAAAAATACCATTAACAGGAGTTTCAGACTATTGACTTGTGGTTGCCTAGTGCTTGCTTTTTCTTGCCTAATATTTGTTCTGTGATATTAACTTTCTAAGTTGATAGAAGAGTGCGATATCTCTTACCATCAGATAATCTGCGGCTTAAGTTTTAATAATAAATTTTAAAGCACGCCTAACTGCTTAACTTTTAAACCAGCGGCCATCTTCTTTTTTTATTTATGGCCAATTCTTTCTGTAAACTGTTGTAAGTTGTGTCATTATTCTTAATTATTGGATTAGATTTTTTTATTTACTATCTTTTCATGTTTTTATGGCGTTTTTTTTATTTAATTTCTGAAATTTAAATTTGGAAGGGTTTTATTTAAAAAAGCGCTGGTCGCCTCGCGGTAAGACGTACGACTTTCAATCCGAAGGTCTCGGGTTCAAACCCCGGCTCGTACCACTGAGTTTTTCGAGACTAATGTACGAAATATCATTTGATTATTTACCAGTCGCTTTTCGGTGAAGGAAAACATCGTGAGGAAACCGGATATAACCCCAACAAGACCTAGTTTCCCCTCTGGGTTGAAAGGTCAGTTGGCAGTCGCTTTCGTAAAAACTAGTGCCTACACAAAGCAAAAAGCTGGGACACGCTAGGAGTAAGAAGAAGAAGACGATAGTAAACAAGCATACGCCCGCCAGATAGTAAGCAGCTACCGTAGCCTGTGGATGCCTGCAGCTCCAGAGGTGTCACATGCGCGTTGCCGCATGTCGTATTAAGCGGGTTCTACGTACTGTATAAGTATAGGAATATTCACTGTGTTGACGGCTGAAGAGACAAGAGGGCTGCGGTCGTTAACACACTGCTTCCTCTTTGAACTTACTGGTAACCTTACTCACCAGCACGAACGCAAAGTAAATAAATAGCAAAAAAAAATAGTTTACAATTTATTTTTAAAATTTTGCCCTACATATATTAAATAAAGAAAATTGCATGATCATCATAGCCTTTAAAACTACAAAATTTCGACGTCAAAAAGCAAGTGCCGCGTAAAAATCTTTTTTCAGTTGGATACACATCGCACACGTTCATTTTTTAATTAAAAGGGCCATTCCACTTTTTCATCGCAAGCACATTTTTTTTATTATTATTAAAATTTAAACGAATTTCATATCGTATTCGGTATTGTATAAAATTTGTGAGTTTATCACGAATATTTTGTTCCTGAGTTATAATTTTCTACATACATAGGTAGGTATAAACTTTTTATTACAGATAACGAACTTAAATATAACTTAATTAAAATAAACAATAATATTACTTAAAAATAACAATAAACTATCTAAAAAACAAAATTAAAAAAATACCTACATAAAAATAACCTAAATTAAATACACCTACTGTTACTTCAATACGGAAATAACATTTGTTTTGCAAAAAATTGAGTTGCAAATAAATGCATATGTTCAATTTTATCAACATCAATTGTTCCAGCTTCCAGCATTTTTGGCATCCGCAAGCGGGGTCGTGGGACTAGTTTCCCAAATTTTTGCGCTGGATGGCGTCGAGGCAACCATTGCGTACGCGTCGGAGGCTCGGGCTGCTTGGACTGCTCTCAACCCAGGTTCAGCACTTCCTGTTACGCCGGACCGTCAGCGCTCTTGGGACGACGTGGGACGTGGGAGTGAAGCGCGTGGTTGACAGCTTGTTGGAGGGCGCTGTGGGTGTGGAGAGGCAGGCTGTAACCTTGCATCATCACGACCGAGGAGTTGGAGGTCAATTTGAAACGTAAATATTTCTACCTAAATCTAGAGCACTATTATTAAATTGACACAGTCTCCACCTGGTCAGTTATGACAGGCAGTAACTATGCAGCATCAGAACTGAAGAGTTGATGGTCAATATAAAGTCACTAAGGATTTATTTACTAGCAACAATAATATAGTTAAATTAGCAGATGTGTACGACTCTCGGTTAAGGTAAGCAGTGTCTCTGCAGCATCAGGATTTGAAGATCAAAGGTTGAAAATATTATTAAAAGGTATTGACCTGATACGCATACCAAATTTCATCGAAATCTGTTAAGTAGAAATGGTCGAAAAATAGATTGCAAGATTTGATGCGTATAAATATACAAACAAATATACGGGGCCAAGCTAAATAAAACCGTTTAAAAAACGAAGTATAGGTAAGGTATGGTTATTTTTTGTTATGCCTTTAAATACTATTCAAGGGCATAATAAGCCGTTTAAAGGCATAATTGATATCGTATTGCAACTTAAAAAAAGCAGAATAAAAAGTTTATGGACACGAAAAATATTTTTTTTATACTACGACGGTGGCAAACAAGCATACGGTCCGCCTGATGGTAAGCAGCTACCGTAACCTATGGACGTCTGCAACTCCAAAGGAGTCACATGCGCGTTGCCGACCCATTACAAAAAGGAGGATTCACTGTGTTGACGGCTAAAGGAACAAGAAGGTCCCTCATCGTCAACACACTGGGACCCTGGGTCCTCTTTAAGCTCTTTGGCAACCTTACTCACCAGCAGGAACACATCACTATGAGTAGGGTCTAGTGCTATTTAGCTGTGGTTTTCTGTAAGGTGGAGGTACTTCCCCAGTCGGGCTCTGCTCCAGATTTGAGCGAGATGACATTCGCTGAACGTGCCCTACCACACTTAGCGAGATGCCATTCGCAGTGCCCATACCTCTCTTTTTGGCGGAGTTTAAGGACATACCCCGGGTCCAAAATTACATTATAATTGTATGAGACACGTCATCCCAGCCGGCCAACCCTCCATAAGTACAAAACCATTTCTTTTTCGCGTGTATTTTTTTTTCTTGGTTTTTCATCATTAAATCATCATTAGAGAAAAGGATCACCACTATTTTTGTTATACTTTATATATTACTTAACACGCTGTTTTAATATTTTGATTTTGTTTCATACGTTATTAAACTTATTAACATGAATAAAGCAAAATTAGGTCTACAAGAACACTACAAGTAAGAAGTCCCTTTTTCTCAGTAGGTCCCTGAAAATAGGAGAAACCCTTGAATCTTTAACGTCCAAAAACTGATGTTCCATACTTACCCTGAATGCGAGAGAGACCCAGGCCACAGATTACTTAATACATCAAATGATTCAGATGTACTACTTGTACAGCCATCTGCAATAGTATCTTGCTTGACGAAGGTCGCAAAAATATGTAACACGCTTTTATGGTCCTACAAACATGAGATATGGTACACGGCACTCGATTCTGTGCCATCAAATATAGGTTCCGGCACCTATATTGAATGGTTTTAAGAAAAAATTGACTAGCTGGCTTCTGGACGAATGTTTCTACAGTGTTAATATTTTTTTTGGTTTATATACTAAATTCTATCCTCAATCATTGACATGTTTAATACTACCTTTTGCCCGCGGCTTCGCTCGCGTTAAATTCGGGTTATCAAACCATACAAACTTCCACCCCCCATTTTAGGGAAGTGGGGGGTTAAAAAGAGACAAAAAGTAGCCTATGTCACTCTCCATCCCTTCAACTATCTCCACTTAAAAAATCACGTCAATTCGTCGCCCCGTTTTGCCGTGAAAGACGGACAAACAAACAAACAAACACATACACTTTCCCATTTATAATATTAGTATGGAAGTATGGATTAATATTATTTGGGATAGTCCTGACATAATTTTACAAATTGTATGATTATCTTTTATGTATTAATCTGTATATATATTGCCTGTTTGAAAATATTTGCACGCTTGCATGCAGGTTGAATGCACTGATCTTTATTTTAATTATAAGACCTGTATATTTACTGTGTTCTATGCAAATAAAACTCTTTGAATCTTTCTTTGATTAGTCGTGTGGCAGTATCTCAGTCACACTTCGCAAACTATGGAGGTCTCCCTTGCATACCCGTGTTAACTATATATGTTTATCTCTTTTCCCATGATGCACATACATTATAGCGGTGTGTAGCATTTTACAAGTGTGTAGGTGCAGGACTTTTCAGTTTTGTTTACTATGAACGTCACTCATCTTCCTTTTTGTTTATGTCTATGCCTACAAATAAGGTTTTGTCAATATTTTTTGCAGCCTTGAGGCAGATACTATTGCAAGTTAATTTATTTCCTTTTGTTCTCATAGAACTCGTAAATGCGCGCTTAACTAGATTTAGGGCCGGTTGCACCAAACCATCTGTTAACGTCCACGTCATCTTTAAAAAAATCTTGTATGAAAAGTTTGACAGTTTCCTATGTGATGACAGCTCCGTCGCCATATTTAACGTTCATGAGTTCGTTAATTGTACATGGTGCAACCGGCCTTTAGTCTGTGGTGACTGACGAGAGAGTAGAATCAAGAATGGATACAACTCGCGGGAGCGTGTATGTTATGTGATATTAAAGTAAACGCGGCTGTGTATGTTACTATGTTACCGAGCCAGG
Source organism: Pammene aurita (assembly GCA_947086415.1). NCBI lineage: Eukaryota > Metazoa > Arthropoda > Insecta > Lepidoptera > Tortricidae > Pammene > Pammene aurita. The sequence goes on along the minus strand of OX352314.1, from coordinate 3,663,370 downwards.
ATGTGGGGACGCTTGACGGACTTGTCATTTTGCAATAAAAATACCATTGAGTAACAGGAGATGACATCCCTAAGACATTTTTTGTCCCATAATTTGTAGTGAAAATCACTACAAGTCTATGCTACTCTTTGATTCTGTCATAGCTGTCACCTGATCTGAACAGCTGACCTGCAGTGAATGTGGCCGTACATTTACTGCTAAAATAGGCTACGTCAGTCACCTGAGAGCCCACGAACGTCGCTCTCACTAGCCAGCGTGAACCAGTCGCCATGGTCGAAATCGGCCTGGTTAGCATGATAGCTGTCAACCGCCAAACATAGCGCACAAAATTTGTTCTAGATGTCAAATCTAGTAGAATACATAATAAATGAAAAATACAGGTATAAAGTAAGTATGAAAAGATTGACACGCGCGGTTTCAGACTGGTGCTTGCCTAGTGCTTGCTTTTTCTTGCCTAATATTTGTTCTGTGATATTAACTTAGTAGAGTGCGATATCTCTTACCATTAGATAATCTGCGGCTTAAGCTTTAATAATAAATTTTAAAGCACGCCTAACTGCTTAACTTTTAAACCAGCGGCCATCTTCTTTTTTTATTTATGGCCAATTCTTTCTGTAAACTGTTGTAAGTTGTGTCATTATTCTTAATTATTGAATTTGATTTTTTTATTTACTATCTTTTCATGTTTTTATGGCGTTTTTTTTATTTAACTTCTGATATTTAAATTTGGAAGGGTTTTATTTAAAAAAGCGCTGGTGGCCTGGCGGTAAGACGTTAGACTTTCAATCCGGAGGTCTCGGATTCAAACCCCGGCTCGTACCACTGAGTTTTTCGAGACTAATGTACGAAATATCATTTCATATTTACCAGTCGCTTTTCGGTGAAGGAAAACATCGTGAGGAAACCGGATATAACCCCAAACAAGGCCTAGTTTCCCCTCTAGGTTGAAAGGTCAGTTGGCAGTCGCTTTCGTAAAAACGAGTGCCTACACAAAGCAAAAAGCTGGGACACGCTAGGAGTAAGAAGAAGAAGACGATAGTAAACAAGTATACGGCCCGCCAGATAGTAAGCAGCTACCGTAGCCTGTGGATGCCTGCAGCTCCAGAGGTGTCACATGCGCGTTGCCGCATGTCGTATTAAGCGGGTTCTACGTACTGTATAAGTATAGGAATATTCACTGTGTTGACGGCTGAAGAGACAAGAGGGCTGCGGTCGTTAACACACTGCTTCCTCTTTGAACTGTGTGGTAACCTTACTCACCAGCACGAACGCAACGTAAATAAATAGCAAAAAAAAATAGTTTACAATTTATTTTTAAAATATTGCCCTATATTAAATAAAGAAAATTGCATGATCATCATATCCTTTAAAACTACAAAATTTCGACGTCAAAAAGCAAGTACCACGTAAAAATCTTTTTTCAGTTGGATACACATCGCACACGTTCATTTTTTAATTAAAAGGCCCATTCCACTTTTTCACCGCAAGCATATTTATTATTATTATTATTAAAATTTAAACGGATTTCATAGCGTATTCGGTATTGTATAAAATTTGTGAGTTCATCACGAATATTTTGTTCGTGAGTTATAATTTTCTACATACATACCTGTCTAAGTACTGTTTAACGAAATAAACTTTTTTTTACAGATAACGAAGTTAAATAAAATAAGCAATAATATCACTTAAAAATAACAATAAACTATCTAAAAAACAAAATTTAAAAAAGACCATACAATAACCTAAATTAAATACACCTATTCTCTTACCTTAATATGGAAATAACATTTTTTTGCATAAAATTGAGTTTAAAATAAATGCATATGGTTCAATTTCATCAACATCAATTGTGTTAGGTAAATGTCGTATATAAATCTATGGCCAAGTTCATAGCATAATAGGAATTGACGGTAAAAAAAACGACGAAAGTAATTTACAACAATTAATAAAAATATTAATAACTAGCCTTTTCCCGCGGCTTCGCCCGCGTACTATAAGTACTCAAAAAGGATTCGATACCCATGTTGATTATAAGACTTTGTGACCACATTTACTCCTTTTAGGGGTTGAATTTTCAAAAAACCTGAAACACGTGTTTACTCATTTATCGTTAGGAATATTCCTGTGAAGTTTCGAATAAAATAATCTAACTGGAATCTCTAGAACCAGCGGTTTGGGCTGTGTGTTGATATGTCAGTCAGTCAGTCAGTCAGTTTCTTCTTTTATATATTTAGATATAGTAGAGTTTTAAAAATATCCTGGGTAGATAAAGTGTCTAATAAAGAGGTGCTGAACAGAATGAAAAAGAAAATGGATGTAATAGTAACGATAAACAGGAGGAAAACGACCTACTTAGGCTAAATTTGCAGAAATAAATGAATATGATACAATATGAATCATACTTAACGATGCCATAGAAGGTAGAAGTAGAATACGACCTAGACCGACGTGGAACGTCACTCTATCCAGAACGACGAAGAACTGAGAAAACTTTCTCAAGATGATCGCCGACATCCGATAGAATATGGCACAAGAAGAAGAACAAGAATAAAAATATTTTAAAAACCTGCTAAATGTATAACTGCGCCATCTATCGTAATAATCTAAATACCGTCGTCGGTATATCACCTAACCTTCACCGAAAATTAAAACCAAATCGGACAATTCGTTTTATGGCTAAATGGGAACATTAATCCGTATGCACAAACACATAAACAACATTTCACCCTATATGCATTATATAGGTACTACGTCCGCTCCGTCGGAGAAAAGGTGGAATGACCCAAATTGTAAAAAAAACAGTGCAAAATGAGCGGAGCCAGCCTCCTCCATTTGGTAATTGGATTTGTATTGCCATATGGGAAGTGGCGTGTGTATTTTTATTTTATTTTTAATGTTACGTTAATGGTGAGCTGTAATACGGCTAATGGCCTCCTAGCCTAGTCGGTGACCCTGCCAACGAAGCAGGAGGTCCCGGGTTCGAATCCCGGTCAGGGCATTCATTTGTGTGTTTATCAAGAATATTTGTTCCAGAGTTATGGACGTTTCTATGTATACCAGTATGTATTTATCTAACTATATAAGTAAACGCAGTGTTTCGTGCCTAAAATTACAAAAAACATCCAAACAGTTTTCCACAATTTTGACGTCGGTGACGTCACAATCCTCACGCTTTTTGGGGCGTTTGACGCGCGGCGCAGACGCCTAACGTATTTTCACACTTTTGACGTTTCAGAAGACCTAGCCAACGTGCCAATCGTTTACGCTCGTAGCGAACGAAACGCAACTGTCACTGTCGCGCTAATATGGAAGAGTGATAGAGAGAGATGACTACGCTACGCTACGGGAGCCTTAGCGATTGCCACGTTAGCTAACACAAACAAACAAACACACACATACACTTTCCCATTTATAATATTAGTATGGATTTATTTATTGTTTTTAATTAAACAATATGTACATATATGTTTTTAGGGTTCCGTAGTCAACTTGGAACCCTTATAGTTTCGCCATGTCTGCCCGTCCGTCCGTCCGTCCGTCCTTCCGCGGATAATCTCAGTGACCGTTGGCACTAGAAAGCTGAAATTTGGTACCAATATGTATATCAATCACGCCGACAAAATGTTAAAATAAAAAGTGGAAAAAAATGTTTTATTAGGGTACCTCCCCTATACGTAAAGTGGGGAGTGATTTTTTTTTTTCATTTCAACCCTAACGTGTGATATATTGTTGGATAGGGTTTACTAAAATAATTTTTTGATAATGTAAATATTTTCGGAAATAATCGCTCCAGAAGTAAAAAAAATGTGTCCCCCCTCTAACTTTTGAACCATAAGTTTTAAAAATATGAAAAAAATCTCAAAAGTAGAACTTTATAAAAACTTTCTAGGAAAATTATTTTCAACTTGATAGGTTGAAAAGTTTTTGAAAAAAATTACAATAGTAGTTTATGTAACTGTTACGTAATAAGGGTCCTTAAAACATGAGTGTGGTTTTATGAAATGAGCCGCAGGCGAATTTCATAATAAGATCACACGAGTGTTTTAAGGCCTAATTACGTACAGTTGCATACACTGCTTTATCTACATTCATATTATTTATTCTAAATGCCTTATTTGGAAACCATAGAATGGCCGCCATCGCACCGCCACCATGGCCAACTCTCGTGTGCCGGCGGTCGCGCGAGCGCGTGTCGGGCTGTCGGCGGATCCCCGGGAGGGTGCAGGTGTACATTATGTTATCAAAACTCATAGCACATCAATAATTGAGCATGAAAAGTTAAAATTACGTTACTGCTACGGATAAAAAGCTTATCATAGTAAAATCGGTCGTGGTAATGCTAGCCATTGCCTACCGTTTTCGAACACGTTTTAGAGAACTTACAATATGAGTGTAGATAAAATAATTTCTGAACTAAGTTTGTAATTTAACCGTATAAGCAGGTGTTTATTGTACCTGTAATTTCTACAAAATCACAATGAAATGACTTGCTTTCAAATAAAGTAAAAACGGTGAAAATCGGTTCACGCAATAAATAATTCCCATAAAAATCATCTTCCATACTTTAAGCTCGCGCGCAATAGTTTACTTAATTTGCCGATAGATGTCGCTGTACGTGGAACGCTCATATCATATCCTACATGGCGGTGTTATTTTAACTCTTCAGTAGGGACACTTACTGTGACGGTCGCAAAACTACGGAACCCTACACTGAGAGTGGCCCGACACGCTCTTGGCCGGTTTTCAATCTGTGTTGACGTCTTCTTAAAGAACTACGCATTATTGTGTATCTTTAAGATCTAATGTATTACTGTTTTGAAACAATAAGTTCCGCCGAGTTTCTTGCCGGTGATAATTACCTGTCTGTGCCCCTAGTGTAAAAGGGTTAAAGTCGAGTTTGTCCAGATTATCGTTTGTTTCGACTCTTATAGCGCTACGACAACTGGTTGCTGAGATATAGTTTGTGTAAAAGGCTAAAAAATAGATGTCATATACTTCAGAAAAAGTGACCAAACCCTCCGGTGTCCGAGGCCAGATTTGAACTGGCGTCTTCAGCTTTCGCGGCTGACGTCCTGACCACTAGACCACCCGGTCACGGCGGAACTTGACAAATTTTCTCATGTATATGCAATCCCTGAATTTGAAACGGCTAGGCGTCGTTGACCATACTCTAAGGGCATGCGCAGTACGTGCTTGCACCTCCTGTCCGAATTACTAACGTGATTCTGGTATAGCGAGAGAGATGGTGCTGCCATCTATGAATCTTGAAGCAAATCAAATTATTTTGTTCAATATTTTTTGATTTGCAATTTTTTAAGTAGTTACACTACTATATATAAACTGAAAAATAGATGTCATATACTGCAGAAAAAGTGACCAAACCCTCCGGTGTCCGAGGCCAGATTTGAACTGGCGTCTTCAGCTTTCGCGGCAGACGTCCTGACCACTAGACCACCCGGTCACGGCGGAACTTGACAAATTTTCTCATGTATATGCAATCTCTGAATTTGAAACGGCTAGGCGCCGTTGACCATACTCTAAGGGCATGCGCAGTACGTGCTTTGCAAAGTTCATATATTTTTACTCGTTAAGTGAGTAATCAGAGTATAAGTAAGTAATACGATTAAGGAGTATAAAATCGTTAGCACGATAGCACTGGAGACCTAGAAACAGCCATATGTCGTAATTAGAACCAAAGAGCGACTGTCCAAGTAAATGAAGAAGAAATTGACGAAGTTAAGATCGGAAAAAGTCAAGCAGAACTGCATACTGGCACGAACACTGTTTAAGTTATACTGGGAGGCAATTAATGCGGAATAGGTGGGTTTGACTGTGGTAGGAATAGGAATATCAACCACTGCATCGTTAACAACCTTAGATATATGCGAACAACAAAATCTTAATAAGCGCCCACGGAGTAGGAGTACTGCAAGAAGTTGTTAACAGAGTCAATGAGTGAACAGTCAATGTTTCCTGGTCAAATGTTTCGTGAATCATCCGGTGGTAAAAATAGTAATTTTGGGAGGTCAAAATCTTGTGAAGAACCTCAGGTTTTTATTGAAATTTAGGATTCGGTAACAAGAAGATATTCCTTCAAGATTGCAAAATTATAGTCAAATTAATTTAAAGTTATTGAAGTGACCCAAAATGGTTTATAACACGTGGCCGGAGTGCCGCTTTTTGTTTTGCAAACTTAGCGGACACACTTTCGTAGTTCTATAGTGGATTAATGATTTATTGTGCACAGGAGTTCTATTGCAGTTTTCAGGCCGATTACATTGTACTGGCCGTATCCTGATTTATAAGGCCGAGCAAACGAGGTTTAACTAAGATTCATATTCACAGTTTCTAGTTCACACAAATTCTAGTTCCTAAAACTGTTTATTTACACATCTTTTAAATAAAGTATATATTATCAACACTATATAAAGTTCAGTTTAACCCTTTGACACAATCATTGTTCAACAACAATGATTGTGTCAAAGGGTGTGAAAAGGGATAAAAGTTTTTTTTGAAAGCCTCTATTTCTGTTAATTTCAAGAAATTTAGGTTAATTTAGAAACGAAGCTGTAATTAGTTTCTATAACTTTCTGGTTATAAAACAAAAAAATATTTTTTCGATAAAGAACGCAAAGAAAAACAGATTTGAAACGTTTTTTAGCCGTACTGTTAAATTAATTTTTTTGAGTTTAATCGTTTTACACTGGAGGCACAGATTCTCGAGTCAGAGGTGTAGGGTTAGAATTAGAACCGGTGGTAGTTTTTTTTCTGTGACGTTCATAAGTGCATTGTAATGTGCCTAAATTGAAGAATAAATATCTTTATCTTTTATAAATAACAACAAAACCACAAAAATACATTACTTACCCCATAACTCATATATTCGGTTAACGCGTTCACATTTCACATATATAAAGGAATTCATAGAAACAGAATGTAATAACAATATTTGTGAGACGTTCTACGGGATTGTACAATTTGGATGGCTGACGACGTCGCTAGGGTTGGCACAAGGAAGAAAAAGTGATTTACATATTTAAAAAAAAATATGGGCATAGTCCCAACAAGGCGTATTTTAGTCTCAGATGGCAGTTGCTTTCGTAAAAACTAATGCTTGCGCCAATTTTTGGAATTACATTACCAAGTACACCCCGACCTGTATTGAGCCCTAGCAAAAATCAGGGCAAACGCTTTATTTTTAAATGATGATATTTAAAAAATATATCAAAAATAAAGTTTGTCGTAGTCACTAGCCAAAAAAGGCATTACTAGGCTTCCAAACCGGCGGTCGTGGGTTCGACGCCCAGTTCTTAGTTCTTATCAATACGAGTCTTTTGAAAGTTTAGTACGAATTATCTTGAAATAGAAATAACAGTCGCTTTTGAGATTTTTTTGTATCACACAGAAGCATACGGCCCGCCTGATGGCAAGCAGCTAACGTAGCCTATGGACACCTGCAACTCCAGGGGTGTTACGTGTGCGTTTCGATGCAGGAAACTGGGCTATTTTAAAAGTCTTGAGTTTCCATTTGTCGTTTCCTTTATTCGTACCCGCTCCTAATGTCGGTAAAGATAAGATTTCAAAAGGCAATTTCAGGCTCGTTTAGAATGCAACCAGGAAAGCGTTTGAGATTATGAGAATGTGGAGGAAATAACAAAATCTAAATTATTAAATTTCATAAAAAAAAAACAATATTTTTTTACAAAAGTTTTGTTTTTTTTTGGCAACCCTATACCCCTGTAATATTAAGAATGAGTCGCCTGTAGGGCTTGCAATTCGAATATTTCGAATAGTAATTTGTATGGAAACTAATCGAAATATCCGTATTATCCGGATAATTGCAAGCCTTAGTCGCCTGATTAGGCGATCGAGAGCGATTGCGGCGCAATTCATTTCAACCTTTAACAAACTCGGTAATATCACGGTGATATTACAATATTACAAGCAATTTATCTGTGATGACCCTACATCATGTGGAAATGTTTCTAATAGGGTATAATATGTACTACGGTTATACCTATACTTTTTCTCTTTTTTGTTCCTAAATCAGTGAAAACTTACAGGGTAAAAATTGTATTAGATTCTTTTTTTTCGAGATAAAGTTACAAAAGTCAATCTAAGACTCGTTGAGAATGCAACTGGGAAAGCGTTTGAGTATGTATATGAGAATGAGGATACATTTTCAAAATTATAATTATTTTATTTTATTAAATTAGCAATCACTTTTTTTACAAAGGTGGCAACCCTATAAGCCTGTAATATCACGAATGAGTCGCCTGATTAGGCGATCGAGAGCGATTGCGGCGCGATTCATTTCAACCTATAACAAACTCGGTAATATCACGGTGATATTACAATATTACAAGCGATATATCAACGGTGATTAGGTGATTATCCTAGATTATGTTTGGATTTTTTAGGGTTCCGTAGCCAAAATGGCAAAAACGGAAATCTTCTAGTTTTGTCATAACATTCGTCTGTTTAGTAGTAGTTTAGTCCGTGCGTATGTCACAGTAATTTTAAGCGTAAACTTAAAACATATATGTTGATTAAATTGTATTGAGAGGTGTGTTTTATTTGCCGCTACGTATTGGTTCTCCTAAGAAATGAGTTTAGATGTTTTAAAAGGTCGGCAACGCGCATGTGACACAGTTAAAGTTGCTGGCGTTCATAGACTACGGCCACTAACCATCAGGCAGGTTGTATGCTTATTTGCCAATGACAAGGTATGTATTTGTTGTATATTTAGTTATATCTATACGACTATTTATATATATATATATATATATATATATATATATATATATATATATATTTAGGTGTATATATTATTTATATTATATTATATAAGATATCGAATACTTTGTTATTTATTTATTTTACAGCATTTCCTTTCTGAAAGTACATACAAGTAGTGCTCGTTTGTCTATCTTGTGTATCTCTCTCAATTTCTCAAAGGTTAGCTGGAAGAGATCGCTTACAGGGATAAGTTCGCCTTTGTACGTTGTATTTTCTTTTGTTATGACTGTATTTTGTCCTGTTTTATGTACAATAAAGTGTTTACATACATACATACATACATACAAGGTATAAAAATACGAGAATTAGCCGGTTGCACCAAACCGTATGTTAACGTCAACGACATCGTTAAAAAATCATGCATGAAAAGTTTGACAGTTTTTTATGGGATGACAGCTCCGTCGCCATATTTAACGTTGATCAGTTCTTTAGTTATGCGTGGTGCAACCCACCCTTAGTGACTGTTTTTAACGGACATATGATAATAATATTGACGTAAGAATTTCAATCCAGAGGTCTCGAGTTCCAACTCGTAATTTAATTTTTTCGGAATTTATGTACGAAACACCAACTGAATATGTGTTCGGGAAAGCTCGGCTGTTTCCGTACACGTTCGGTAACTGCATTGCGAGTCATCAGTCGGTTCTGTCGACTATTGTTTTCGTCTGTTAGCTCGTGCTGCCAGATGATGAGATGAACATGGACATACCCTTTATTAAACTTTATTTAAAAAAAATCTTTATCATGTCGTCCTACGCTAGATCAGACGACGCAACGGAGCCACGCAGGTACGTCGCCTAAATCGACCTAGTATAAAAAGCCCTGTTACACTTGTCCTAGTTAGCTTCCTAAATTATTTAGTTTCTAGTTTTAGTCAAGTCCAACCGCATTTAGCAAGTAAATTTACTATTGAAAAAAGTTAGGATCTTAATTAGGATCCTAGTTAGGACACTAAAAGTGAAGTGTAACAGGGCTTTATGTTATTTTATATGTTTATTTTTTAGTTCGCAGTGCCTTAGTTTTTACTGTAATGCTGTGTAACTGTTTTGAATAATGAATAATATTAATAATCGTTCTCCATAGTTACTTAAACAATTTAGGTCTGTAATTTGACTTCCATGATCTGTTTCTTGTTTCACTTGTTCTTTAGCGCAAGATACTTTGGTAATCGTGATATATTTTCCGTCTATGATTTGAGACAAATTGATTAAATTGGACCCTAGAGACCCGTAACACACAATTTAAAAAAAACTCAGTAAACGCCTCAAGGATGCTACAGGTGACCAGAGGTCTTTCCTTGCCCAGCGCATAGCAATCACCAGTCATCGTGGCAACTCCGCCAGCCTTCTGGGCACCCTTCCATCGGGTTCCGAACTTCAACCAGTTTTTTACCTGTAAAATTTAATAAAAGATGAACAAAGAACAAAACATAGATATTTACGCTAACTAAGTGTATAGCTAAGCCTATGGTGCCTAAACTATATGTACAGTCAGCGCTGAGCAGAAGTAGGTAAGCGGGTGAGGTGTTCAAAATTAGCTGGACACGACTTTATTGTTAAAAGAATACGAGCGTGTGTAGGTCATTTTGAACACCTCACCCGCTTAGCTACTTTTGCTGCTGACTACACTATAACTAGGGGACTAGTTATAGTAAGTTATTGTTAGAGTTATTTACGTAGAGAGACATTATAAACGAATTAACGAACATAAAATACTTTTATTGTTTGTATTTAACAGAATTGCATTGACGTTGTTCATAAAGAGTACCACCGATAATGCTGTGGCCAGCAACTCAGTTATACTGATAGTACGGGCGTCAACCGTATGATCTGCTTCGTCACGTGATACAAAGATAAGCTCCATGGCACATGATCATAAAGTGATGCTGAGTTCCGAAAAAAAAGTCAAATAACTTAGAATTGGCCTAAAGCACAAAAATGTGCCACTTCCCTACGTCATTTGATAGAAAGATGACACTTGTGACAACAAATATATTCAGAGCAATGACTCGTAGTTTCAATGACCGTGAGGTAACCGCATGGGTCGCGGTATTTAAGCTCCTGAAGTGATGAGACTGATGAGTAACCGCCCGGTTGCCTCGCGGTCACTGAAACTACGCGTCATTGCTTTAACTAATAGCAATTTGTTAGGTTAAAAAGTAACGAGTTTGACTCCAAATTTACGTAATTTTTAAACCAGTCTGCCGGACACTTACGGCCACGCAGGAACTGGCAGACTGGGTTTTTCTGTACCTATATACAAATTGTTATTTATTGCCACAAACGTCATCTTTGTATCAAATGACGTAGGTAAATACCATCCATTTTTTACACCGGAAATGGCACTTTTTTGTGCTTTTGGCCAATTCTAATTCTTTTTACTATTTTTTCGGAAGTCAGCATCACTTTTATGAATGGAGCTTATCTTTGTATCACGTAACGTAGGAGATTAAACGGTCCCCGCCCGTACTGTGAGCGTTTTCCCAAGTTGACATCCAATGACCCTTTTTTTACGTGACACAGGATGTCCTCTATGTCACTACTATCTGATAAGGTTCATAAGGCTGACTGCGTTACTTCGCTGAATGGCAATGCCAATGCGCTGTCTTTCTTTATTCCGAAACCGAAGAAACGAACTAGCCCTCTAGTCATCACTGGGGCATGAGCATATTTTCTAAAGAAAATTGTTTCACTAACATTATTAACTACTAGGTAATTACTAAAAACGGGGTACCTCTTTGCCGTATATGTTTATGTAATATTGATTGACTGGTAGAGAATGCCTTAAGGCATTAAGTCGGCCATTAATAAATAAATAAATAAATATTTGAAACTTCAATATACAAAATATTCATGGTACAGTCGACATCAAAGGTATGTATACACTTTTCCACGTTACTCCCTTGTAATAAGGTACAAAAGTATAAACATACATATGACATCGAATCCATACTAATATTATGAATGGGAAAGTGTATGTGTGTGTTTGTTTGTTTATTTGTCCGTCTCTCACGGCAAAACGGGGCGACGAATTGACGTGATTTTTTAAGTGGAGATAGTTGAAGGGATGGAAAGTGACATAGGCTACTTTTTATCTCTTTCTAACCCCCCACTTCCCTAAAATGGGGGGTGGAAGTTTGTATGGTTTGTTACCCCGAATTTAACGCGAGTAACGCCGCGGGCAAAAGCTAGTGTTTATATATATTTTTCCTTTACATATATCCTATATCCCTATTACTAATTAGAGCAAAAACGGAAGTATTACTTGGACCGTCAACTGTGTTAGCTAAAACTATTTTATTTATCAATAAAATAAAGTTTTTTATTTAATATCACATTCGCAGTTTTAACAGGTTTCAAAGAACTCCGCAGCAAACATAAGAAAAAAGTGGTTTCAGTAAAATCTTATGAAATTTTACCACGATAATAAATTCCATCTCCAGATATTTTTAATAATAATGGCACAATTCCCAATTTTTCTTTTTCCGTGACATGTTTATTTTTCTTACACCATGTTTGTTTGGTTACTTTTTTATGTAGAATAAAGTGTTTACATACATTCTTAAAATCGATACTAATACGAAATGACCCACACTGAGACTTACTAACATTAAATATGATGTTAATAACGTTTCTGTCACGTTGACATCATATATTCACTATATATAAAACTCACTATTAACACTAGATATAAAATACCAATTAGCACGTAAGGTTTAGCTGTAAGTGCTTATTGTAGAAATAAATAAATATAATAATATATATATAATAATATATATTTATTATCAGTTATCTATAATATGAAAAAAAGAGAAAGTTTTTTCGTTAAATGGGTATGTTATTTACACATATTTTAACGGCCTCCTAGCCCAGTCGGTAGTGACACTGCCTACGAAGCAGGAGGTCCCGGATTCGAATCCTGGTAAGGGCATTTATTTGTGTGTTTAGTACCTGACTTGAGTTATGGATGTTTTCTATGTATTTTAGTATTTATCTATATCTATCTATTATATGTATCTTTGTCTAGTACTCACAACCCAAGCCTTATTGAGCTTTCTGTGGGGATAGGTCGGTTTGTATAAGATTATTTCATAATATTTATTTATTTATTCAGTAATCATTATTTTGTATGAAACAACTATATTGATTATTTCTGAAAGTTTACTTCTGAGAGTGTTGTGCCCTTACAAAAAAAAAACAGGAGAATCGCATCTACATTCGTACTAGCATTTCTTGAGATTTGACTGAAACCACTTTTTCTCTATGTGTGCTGCAGGGCATTCTTAACTTAACTTTAAAACACGTTTAGACACGTTTAAACTTTAATACAACTCAAATGCATTAACCAAGCAATAAAGCTGACACCTAAACGTCATAATCAGAAATATCAGAATTAGCTTGAAATTTTTCCGATGCAACTCCAATACAACTTCAATATTGGTTAAATAGTTGTTGTATGTTGGATTAATGTTTGAAAAAGATAGTATTTTAATGTATTGTTTATGTATTTTATAATTAAAATATAGCACAGGGTTCTTTAATAATAATACCAATAATAGTTATTTATAAAACACAATATTATTGTCTTATCCATATTGCACTATCGCACGTGGTGACAATTAAACGCGCGTCGAACGCTAATAAAAACAAATTGTAACGAGACCTATTATGCGATGTGCATACACACAGTGTGTAAATGTATACAGTACACACAGCAACACCCGTAACAAACCATTTGTGATCCCTATTGCACCGGCATAAGGTCTACCGATGTTTAGTTACTTGTGTTGCTGTTGGTACATGCGCAACATCTTGTATCACACACTACACAGACTACTTATCACCACACATAAGCTCAATTTTATTCGTAAATTTCTACGATTGGAACAGCACATGTCAATAGTATTCCACACCATTTTGGAGTATAACAATCCAGGTTAGCCCCTATAACTTGATTTTTGTGGATATTTTTATTTCACATGAGTAGTGATCAAAAACGTTAACTCAAATAAAATGAGCGGTCACGCTCTATTCGCTCTAATACTAAAATTAGTACGGGAGCGCTGATGTGTGGTGACCTCGAGTTGTACTTATTATTTGATCTGATTAATTTTTTCGAGTAATATTGTTGTTTATGGCTTTCCCGCTTTAAAAAATTACACGTGATATCTTCTCTGACCCCCCCATCGTAATCATTCGTGATGAGTTTAGGGGGCGGGCTAAAACGATCACATGATCTCTCGACGACCCCTAAAAAACTATCAGTAAGTGTGTACAAAAATCTATTTTTTCACCGGGTCTTATTGACAACACCTGTCAAAATCCAGCAATAAAAAAAATTATTATACATGATTTGTGCATTATGAGAATGACAGCTAGACCTCTCGCCACAGCGCTGCCACCTGGTGAATAATCGATTCCAAAACCCCTCATTGAGTGGCGAATAAGCATACATTCCGCTTAATGGTAAGTTGTCACAGTAGTATATATTACTAACTATCCTATGGACCTATGTTATCTGAAAATAAACAATTTATTTTATTTTATTTATATACCTGCTACATCAGAAGGGTTACTTGGCCATTGCCGACAAACCTTCTTTCCAAGGATAGACAGCGCAATTGTAGCACCCCTGTAGTTGCAGGCGTCCATACGCTACACAGTGACTGCATATCATCATGCGGGCTTTTTTCTAATTTGCCAACGATGACGTGTGGTAATAGAAAAAGTAGCGAATTAAAGTAAACATACTAGTTATCGGCACGCCAATGCCCAATAACTGACACCCTCCTGTCACCTTGCTTGCGAATGACTTAAGTTTAATAAAATACCAATAAAATAAGTGTTTTTAAAATTGCTTTTAAATTAATTTGCCTTATTTCTTTCTACTATAATATTTGATATTACCCGTATCCATTTTTCAATAATTCTAAAATTAATAATATGCTAGCAAAATAAAAACCAAAAACATTCCAAATCTTAAAGGATTCTCGGTCTCGAACCGGGTATCTTAGGATCATTTGTCAGCATACGAAACCACACAGCTACGCAAACATTAAGTGTAATGACGAAATTATTGTACAATTTCTATACTGCTATTAGGGGGGTCACGTCTCTCTGACGCTAACTGTACTTCAAATTTATGTCCGGTATTTTCAAAATATTCTGGCGATCAGGCCAAGTTTTTCAGACATATTTTCGAGCCACCCTGTATACATACAGGGTGTCTTATTGAAAAGTGAAACTACCCATCTTGTCGCGTTATTGTGAATCGGGAGCAAATGACGCAACTTAAGGCCAATCTTCTCTGCTAATGCCTCAGCTGCGGTAGCGTCAGCAACAACCGTTTTATTTACTCTTAATAACACTCCTTACACATACACTTACATAGGGCAGATGGCGGTTTTGGCCACTGTAGGGTCAGGGAGGGTACAGTCGCTCTGTGGGAACAGTGACTCGAATGTGCTGTGCGAGAAACGGAAAGAGCTTTATGTCTGTCCTCTACATCAATCGGAACCGTTCCGTACCCGACCATGTACGAACTAGTTAGTGAGGCGCTCCGGCGCCATGCGAATGTGTTGTGGTGCGTTTTTGTGTTTAATGCTATCAAAATTACATTTACAGATAAGTTTAACTCCTCTTTTTTCTTAACTCGTACGAGATTTTCAATTACTTATGTTATTATCGAAGAGTGTGTCTAATCTACTTAGTATTGGCTGATAATTCAAGGCCCTAGGTGTTTGTATGTGTTTTTAATTTGAACTAAAATACAAAATGACGCCAAGGTCCACAGTCGTTCGTTTTGGAAAAGTTCGTGCCCAGGTTTAAAAATAATTTTAAACAAAAAAGAACCGACTTCACTAAGCATCCACCTTTCCAACACCAAATGCTCGATCTGCTGTAAAAATACTCAAATCACCATAGGTGTGCCTATAATAGTTGAAGAGTTCCCTCGATTTCTCCAGGATCCCATCATCAGATCCTGACATGGTTACCATGGGACTAACTGTGAAGTATACGCTTTCAAACAAAAAGGAATTTTCCAAATCGGTCCACCCGTCTTCGAATAATCGGTGAACATACATAAAAAAAAAATTGCAAAAACAAAGATCCCGACGAATTGATACCATAATTGAATACGATAATTAGTAACTGTTTTTAACGGACATATACCCACTATAGGTTCTACAAAACCTCTACGCAACTTTCTCTGTCGACCCTCCAATCCTCGAATTATCTGGGGCTCAAGATATTTAGCCCATTAAAGCTTCGAACCCCCCGTCACCCCCCACATTCCATCCCGGCATTTTCCGAAGGCCCCGAAGATTAAACCGTGATACACTTAAATTATTTCAATTGGATGTCCTTTGGCTATTTTGTTTTGTAGACTCGTTGCGATTTGAATAGGCATGATGACACATGTTGAATTATGCAATAAAATTTAGTTGATAGCATGCAAAATGATCAATATCTCCAACTAAAGTGAAAATTTATAAATTCTATTGAAATGGCTCAAAGATATCAAGTTGCAAAATTTCTAAATTTTACAATTTTTTAAAGTGCGAAATTAAAAAAAAACATGAATACCATTCGATTTTTAAAGTTTTACTGTAATATTAATTGTGTACCAACATAAACGCAACATTTCACTGTAAAAATAGCAATTTCATATGTTTTCCATACTTTAAACAGGGCGACTATATGATCGTGACGTCATTTTTGCACGTCATTTTATTAAGAGCGTTTTGAGAAACAAATGCAAATCTCGGACTTTAAGTCTCATTTCTGACTTTTGTGTTGCTTTAACGCAATTGACCCCATATAAACATTTGATCCTCACAACAAAACGAATCGATTGATACCATACATGAAAAAAAATCATCATGCCTATTTGATGTGTTTAAATGGGTTTGTAATTAATAATCATAGCCTACCGTTTGTCCAGGCTTTTGGCTCCATAGTGCATGGGGTCCTCGGCAAACTAATCCCAAGGATTGACTTACTTATTTGGCGCATGGACCAAAAATGAGTCCTGGCCTCCGACACAAGAGCACGCCATTTTGCTCGGTCCTGCGCTATTTCATGCCAGCTTTCACCGGCGCCAAGCTCCTGAAGATCCGCAATCAAGGATTAACGTACTAGTTTTTTTATCAAGGATTGACGTACTATTTTTTTCATTAAGGATTGACGTACTAGTTTTTTCATCAAGGATTGACGTACTAGTTTTTTGATCAAGGATTGACGTACTAGTTTTTTTCGGAACTGACCACCAGCTGGTTCTAACCCAAAGAGGAAACAGGCCTTATCGGGATTAGGTACGGTTTCTTAACTATGTTTTCCTTCACTGAAAAGGAACTATCTTGATGTGTTCACACATTTAGTTTAAAACGGATTCGTCATATTATTCTGTTCATACACCGGATTCCATTTTACTGAGATTCTCGGAATTTATTTATGACCGAAATGTCATTCAATATTTTATCACTTTTCGGTAAAGGAATAAATCGTGAGGAAACCTGATCTAATCTTAACAATGCCTAGTTTCTGTCGGATAGTTAGGCAGTCACTTTCGTAAGATTTAAATGAACTATTTTACTAAAAACGGATTAAGTTGCCGAGCTGAACCCATTTCCAATGAGCCTAGTCAAAAAGCTGGAAAAAATACTCGAAAATAACAGCCTAGTTTCAGTTTTTTGGAGTTGCGTGCGTCCATAGGCTACGGTATGTTCCCATCAGGCGAACCGTATGCTTGCTTTTCACGTCAATCTATTAAAAAAACTGCCCGTTGTCAAAGTCCCGTTGTGACGCGCTTTTAAAACAAACTTTTTCATGTCATTTCACGAAACGCAATTATTCGACAGACAGACACCACTCGCTTTTATATTATTAATAGGTATACGGAATTGTAGTGGACGGTGAAACAGCAGGCCTGCTTAAGAAAGCAAAAAATAAGTATGAATGTTTGAGTACGAGTACCTATTACCTATTGCAATTGTTTTCTTAATTTATAGATGAAATCTATGTAAACCTTATAAGAATCATTATGTTGCAAATATATGTAGTAGTCTTCAAAGTGTTCTTATGAACTTATACCGTAACTTACGACATGTCTAGTTACTTTTTTTGTAAATTGAGATTTTTATATCAAAATGTAGAGCTTGAAATATACTATTATTAACAAATTCTGTTTCCGCTGTAAATTTTAACGTAAGTCCACTTTTTAACTCGTAAAAACCATCTAGTTTCGAAAATAGTATGATTATTGGAATCGTTCCAAACTTTAAAATCGCTGTAACTCAAAATGTTGTCAAAGTGACTAGACATGTTCTTTCCGTGTACCCTTCATTTAGAAACGAAGAATAAAACGAAAATGTTAGTGTTTTTCGAGAATTTTTAAATGAACCGAGTGGATTTTGGAGTCGAAAACGCATGTCAAAGACAAGTATTTCATCAAATTTATCAAATTACCGTACAAAATAATCAGCCATACCTGATTAGATGCGAGGCAAAAAGAACCATTTCAATTTAAGCCAAAAATTTTGACATAAAACTGACGTTTAAAATCAAAATGGCGAATTATATTTTAAATGCAGAAGCGCCTGTAGCCTGACGGTCACCGATCAAATAATACTAGGGATACACAATCAGCCCAAAAAAATGCATCCACCATTGTACCGCAAGAACTACTCGGGCGGTACTTTCTTTGTCTTATTAAGGTATAAGACTAGCCGCCTACGAAACTTCAGGAGTCATATTTTCAGTAAATCTTATTTGAGCTGGCGGTAAGACATCTGACTTTCTATCCGAAGGCATCGGGTTCATACCCAGGTTTGCACCACTGATTTCGAAAGGAAAGAAAAATATCGTTAATCAAGTCAGACCAAAAAATCTCGATAAGACCTAGTTTATCTCCTGGATTGGAAGGTCAGGCGGCAGGCGCTTTCGTAAAATCTAGAGGCTACGCCAATTCTGGAGATCAGGTTACCGACTAAATTCCAGGCTCAATAAAGCCGTAGCAGGTCAGGATTAACGAAAGGATGAAAACAGGCTATAAACCTTCAACGGCCCCCTAGCCCAGTCGGTAGTGCCCCTGCCTACGAAGCAGGAGGTCCCGGGTTCGAATCCTGGTCCTGGCATTTGTTTGTGTGTATCACAGATATTTGTTCCTCAGTTATGGATGTTTTCTATTTATTTAAGTATTTATCCATATTTATCTATTATATATATATCGTCGTCTAGTACCCATAACACAAGCCTTGATTGAGCTTACTGTGGGCCTAGGTCGATTTCTGTAAGATTGTCCTATAATATTTATTTATTTATTTACTAGCCTTTTCCCGCGGCTTCGCCCGCGTACTATAAGTACTCAAAAAGGATACGATACCCATGTTGATATTCAGACTTTGTGACCAGATTTGCCTCTTTTGGGGGTTGAATTTCAAAAAACCTGAAACACGTGTTTACTCATTTATCGTTAGGAATACTCCTGTGAAGTTTCGAATAAAATAGTCTAACAAATCTTGTTTCGCCATACAAACTTTGGACCCCCATTTTACCCCCTTAGGGGGTGAATTTTGAAAAATCCTTTCTTAGTGCTCCCCTAGACCTTATAAGGAACCTATGTGCCAAATTTGAAATCTCTAGACCCAGCGATTTGGGCTGTGCGTTGATATGTCAGTCAGTCAGTCAGTCAGTCAGTCAGTTTCTTCTTTTATATATATAGATTAAACCCTACCCGGATCAAACCTAACCTACTGTATGACTTAATGTATACCGGATACAACATCGTTTTTGCGGTACATTCCGACACGGGTCGCATAATTATGCCAATTACAACCGGACAAAATGGCGAATTGATAAAATCGCTATTAATTACCTATCCCGGGCTTTCCGGTTCCGGATATCCTGGATATCCGGTTTAATTATATGGGCTTTTCGGAAGGTTTTGAAACTGGTTCATTAAGCTATATGTTCAGTAAATCGAGTGCTCGCCACTGTCCCAGTACATGTCATCTTTAAACTTAAGTCATTCGCAAGCAAGGTGACAGGAGGGTGTCAGTTATTGGGCATTGCCGACAAACCTTCTTTCCAAGGATAGACAGCGCAATTGTAGCACCCCTGTAGTTGCAGGCGTCCATACGCTACACAGTGACTGCATATCATCATGCGGGCTTTTTTCTAATTTGCCAACGATGACGTGTGGTAATAGAAAAAGTAGCGAATTAAAGTAAACATACTAGTTATCGGCACGCCAATGCCCAATAACTGACACCCTCCTGTCACCTTGCTTGCGAATGACTTAAGTTTAAAGATGACATGTACTGGGACAGTGGCGAGCACTCGATTTACTGAACATATAGCTTAATGAACCAGTTTCAAAACCTTCCGAAAAGCCCATATAATTAAACCGGATATCCAGGATATCCGGAACCGGAAAGCCCGGGATAGGTAATTAATAGCGATTTTATCAATTCGCCATTTTGTCCGGTTGTAATTGGCATAATTATGCGACCCGTGTCGGAATGTACCGCAAAAACGATGTTGTATCCGGTATACATTAAGTCATACAGTAGGTTAGGTTTGATCCGGGTAGGGTTTAATCTATATATATAAAAGAAGAAACTGACTGACTGACTGACTGACTGACTGACATATCAACGCACAGCCCAAATCGCTGGGTCTAGAGATTTCAAATTTGGCACATAGGTTCCTTATAAGGTCTAGGGGAGCACTAAGAAAGGATTTTTCAAAATTCACCCCCTAAGGGGGTAAAATGGGGGTCCAAAGTTTGTATGGCGAAACAAGATTTGTTAGACTATTTTATTCGAAACTTCACAGGAGTATTCCTAACGATAAATGAGTAAACACGTGTTTCAGGTTTTTTGAAATTCAACCCCCAAAAGAGGCAAATCTGGTCACAAAGTCTGAATATCAACATGGGTATCGTATCCTTTTTGAGTACTTATAGTACGCGGGCGAAGCCGCGGGAAAAGGCTAGTAAATAAATAAATAAATATTATAGGACAATCTTACAGAAATCGACCTAGGCCCACAGTAAGCTCAATCAAGGCTTGTGTTATGGGTACTAGACGACGATATATATATAATAGATAAATATGGATAAATACTTAAATAAATAGAAAACATCCATAACTGAGGAACAAATATCTGTGATACACACAAACAAATGCCAGGACCAGGATTCGAACCCGGGACCTCCTGCTTCGTAGGCAGGGGCACTACCGACTGGGCTAGGGGGCCGTTGAAGGTTTATAGCCTGTTTTCATCCTTTCGTTAATCCTGACCTGCTACGGCTTTATTGAGCCTGGAATTTAGTCGGTAACCTGATCTCCAGAATTGGCGTAGCCTCTAGATTTTACGAAAGCGCCTGCCGCCTGACCTTCCAATCCAGGAGATAAACTAGGTCTTATCGAGATTTTTTGGTCTGACTTGATTAACGATATTTTTCTTTCCTTTCGAAATCAGTGGTGCAAACCTGGGTATGAACCCGATGCCTTCGGATAGAAAGTCAGATGTCTTACCGCCAGCTCAAATAAGATTTACTGAAAATATGACTCCTGAAGTTTCGTAGGCGGCTAGTCTTATACCTTAATAAGACAAAGAAAGTACCGCCCGAGTAGTTCTTGCGGTACAATGGTGGATGCATTTTTTTGGGCTGATTGTGTATCCCTAGTATTATTTGATCGGTGACCGTCAGGCTACAGGCGCTTCTGCATTTAAAATATAATTCGCCATTTTGATTTTAAACGTCAGTTTTATGTCAAAATTTTTGGCTTAAATTGAAATGGTTCTTTTTGCCTCGCATCTAATCAGGTATGGCTGATTATTTTGTACGGTAATTTGATAAATTTGATGAAATACTTGTCTTTGACATGCGTTTTCGACTCCAAAATCCACTCGGTTCATTTAAAAATTCTCGAAAAACACTAACATTTTCGTTTTATTCTTCGTTTCTAAATGAAGGGTACACGGAAAGAACATGTCTAGTCACTTTGACAACATTTTGAGTTACAGCGATTTTAAAGTTTGGAACGATTCCAATAATCATACTATTTTCGAAACTAGATGGTTTTTACGAGTTAAAAAGTGGACTTACGTTAAAATTTACAGCGGAAACAGAATTTGTTAATAATAGTATATTTCAAGCTCTACATTTTGATATAAAAATCTCAATTTACAAAAAAAGTAACTAGACATGTCGTAAGTTACGGTATAAGTTCATAAGAACACTTTGAAGACTACTACATATATTTGCAACATAATGATTCTTATAAGGTTTACATAGATTTCATCTATAAATTAAGAAAACAATTGCAATAGGTAATAGGTACTCGTACTCAAACATTCATACTTATTTTTTGCTTTCTTAAGCAGGCCTGCTGTTTCACCGTCCACTACAATTCCGTATACCTATTAATAATATAAAAGCGAGTGGTGTCTGTCTGTCGAATAATTGCGTTTCGTGAAATGACATGAAAAAGTTTGTTTTAAAAGCGCGTCACAACGGGACTTTGACAACGGGCAGTTTTTTTAATAGATTGACGTGAAAAGCAAGCATACGGTTCGCCTGATGGGAACATACCGTAGCCTATGGACGCACGCAACTCCAAAAAACTGAAACTAGGCTGTTATTTTCGAGTATTTTTTCCAGCTTTTTGACTAGGCTCATTGGAAATGGGTTCAGCTCGGCAACTTAATCCGTTTTTAGTAAAATAGTTCATTTAAATCTTACGAAAGTGACTGCCTAACTATCCGACAGAAACTAGGCATTGTTAAGATTAGATCAGGTTTCCTCACGATTTATTCCTTTACCGAAAAGTGATAAAATATTGAATGACATTTCGGTCATAAATAAATTCCGAGAATCTCAGTAAAATGGAATCCGGTGTATGAACAGAATAATATGACGAATCCGTTTTAAACTAAATGTGTGAACACATCAAGATAGTTCCTTTTCAGTGAAGGAAAACATAGTTAAGAAACCGTACCTAATCCCGATAAGGCCTGTTTCCTCTTTGGGTTAGAACCAGCTGGTGGTCAGTTCCGAAAAAAACTAGTACGTCAATCCTTGATCAAAAAACTAGTACGTCAATCCTTGATGAAAAAACTAGTACGTCAATCCTTAATGAAAAAAATAGTACGTCAATCCTTGATAAAAAAACTAGTACGTTAATCCTTGATTGCGGATCTTCAGGAGCTTGGCGCCGGTGAAAGCTGGCATGAAATAGCGCAGGACCGAGCAAAATGGCGTGCTCTTGTGTCGGAGGCCAGGACTCATTTTTGGTCCATGCGCCAAATAAGTAAGTCAATCCTTGGGATTAGTTTGCCGAGGACCCCATGCACTATGGAGCCAAAAGCCTGGACAAACGGTAGGCTATGATTATTAATTACAAACCCATTTAAACACATCAAATAGGCATGATGATTTTTTTTCATGTATGGTATCAATCGATTCGTTTTGTTGTGAGGATCAAATGTTTATATGGGGTCAATTGCGTTAAAGCAACACAAAAGTCAGAAATGAGACTTAAAGTCCGAGATTTGCATTTGTTTCTCAAAACGCTCTTAATAAAATGACGTGCAAAAATGACGTCACGATCATATAGTCGCCCTGTTTAAAGTATGGAAAACATATGAAATTGCTATTTTTACAGTGAAATGTTGCGTTTATGTTGGTACACAATTAATATTACAGTAAAACTTTAAAAATCGAATGGTATTCATGTTTTTTTTTAATTTCGCACTTTAAAAAATTGTAAAATTTAGAAATTTTGCAACTTGATATCTTTGAGCCATTTCAATAGAATTTATAAATTTTCACTTTAGTTGGAGATATTGATCATTTTGCATGCTATCAACTAAATTTTATTGCATAATTCAACATGTGTTATCATGCCTATTCAAATCGCAACGAGTCTACAAAACAAAATAGCCAAAGGACATCCAATTGAAATAATTTAAGTGTATCACGGTTTAATCTTCGGGGCCTTCGGAAAATGCCGGGATGGAATGTGGGGGGTGACGGGGGGTTCGAAGCTTTAATGGGCTAAATATCTTGAGCCCCAGATAATTCGAGGATTGGAGGGTCGACAGAGAAAGTTGCGTAGAGGTTTTGTAGAACCTATAGTGGGTATATGTCCGTTAAAAACAGTTACTAATTATCGTATTCAATTATGGTATCAATTCGTCGGGATCTTTGTTTTTGCAATTTTTTTTTTATGTATGTTCACCGATTATTCGAAGACGGGTGGACCGATTTGGAAAATTCCTTTTTGTTTGAAAGCGTATACTTCACAGTTAGTCCCATGGTAACCATGTCAGGATCTGATGATGGGATCCTGGAGAAATCGAGGGAACTCTTCAACTATTATAGGCACACCTATGGTGATTTGAGTATTTTTACAGCAGATCGAGCATTTGGTGTTGGAAAGGTGGATGCTTAGTGAAGTCGGTTCTTTTTTGTTTAAAATTATTTTTAAACCTGGGCACGAACTTTTCCAAAACGAACGACTGTGGACCTTGGCGTCATTTTGTATTTTAGTTCAAATTAAAAACACATACAAACACCTAGGGCCTTGAATTATCAGCCAATACTAAGTAGATTAGACACACTCTTCGATAATAACATAAGTAATTGAAAATCTCGTACGAGTTAAGAAAAAAGAGGAGTTAAACTTATCTGTAAATGTAATTTTGATAGCATTAAACACAAAAACGCACCACAACACATTCGCATGGCGCCGGAGCGCCTCACTAACTAGTTCGTACATGGTCGGGTACGGAACGGTTCCGATTGATGTAGAGGACAGACATAAAGCTCTTTCCGTTTCTCGCACAGCACATTCGAGTCACTGTTCCCACAGAGCGACTGTACCCTCCCTGACCCTACAGTGGCCAAAACCGCCATCTGCCCTATGTAAGTGTATGTGTAAGGAGTGTTATTAAGAGTAAATAAAACGGTTGTTGCTGACGCTACCGCAGCTGAGGCATTAGCAGAGAAGATTGGCCTTAAGTTGCGTCATTTGCTCCCGATTCACAATAACGCGACAAGATGGGTAGTTTCACTTTTCAATAAGACACCCTGTATGTATACAGGGTGGCTCGAAAATATGTCTGAAAAACTTGGCCTGATCGCCAGAATATTTTGAAAATACCGGACATAAATTTGAAGTACAGTTAGCGTCAGAGAGACGTGACCCCCCTAATAGCAGTATAGAAATTGTACAATAATTTCGTCATTACACTTAATGTTTGCGTAGCTGTGTGGTTTCGTATGCTGACAAATGATCCTAAGATACCCGGTTCGAGACCGAGAATCCTTTAAGATTTGGAATGTTTTTGGTTTTTATTTTGCTAGCATATTATTAATTTTAGAATTATTGAAAAATGGATACGGGTAATATCAAATATTATAGTAGAAAGAAATAAGGCAAATTAATTTAAAAGCAATTTTAAAAACACTTATTTTATTGGTATTTTATTAACGTTTAACACCTAAAAATAGGGCATTTGACTACTATAGTCGAACTGTCAAAACGATTTGCCACTATCAAATTTATATGAAACATTACAAAATGACGTCACGGTCTAGTTACCTAATCTTTATACATAGGCTGCTATTTATATATCCGGAAACCGGGATTACAATCTTCTTAAATAGCATATTTGACCTCCATGGTAAAATTTGAACTTTTTTAAGTACTGGCCGGTATATTTTTTCTTTCTTATGAACGCTCGTGTTTTGTTTTTGACGGGTTTTAAATGTCATCTCGCAGCAAGAATGGAACTCACTCGTGAAAATATTCGTGCTATGATTTTTTATGATTTTCGGCGTGGTTTAACGCAACAACAGTGCATAGATCAACTAACTTCAACTTTTGGTGATGAAGCCCCATCTAAAACTACTGTGTATCACTGGTTTAGTGAGTTCAATCGTGGACGTAGTATGCTTACGGACGAAGTTAAGGCAGGTCGCCCGAAATCGGTCGTTGTACAACAAAATATCGAGGCTGTGCGAAAACTTATAATGGACGACCGACATGTTACGTACCGCGAGATAGAGGCGACTCTGGGTATTTCTATGACCAGCATTAATAGCATATTACATAATTATTTGGCTGTAAAAAAAATTTGTTCGCGTTGGATACCCCACAACTTAACAAAAGAGCAAAAAGATGCTCGCGTCGAATGGTGCAATAAAATGTTAAAAAAATATAACCGTGGTGACTCAAAAGCCGTTTATAACATCTATACAGGTGACGAATCCTGGATCTATGCATACGATCCCGAAACGAAGCAACAATCAACGGTATGGGTGTTTCAAAATGAGCCGAACCCTACGAAAGTTACTCATGCAAAAAGTACATTGAAACAAATGGTGGCCTGCTTCTTCGGTATTAATGGCCATGTAGCTACAGTGCCACTAGAAAACCGTAGAACGGTTAATTCAGAGTGGTACACGACCATTTGCTTACCGGAAGTATTTGAACAAATTCGTAAAACTAACCAGCGACGAAGAATCATTCTTCATCATGACAATGCCAGCTGTCATACGTCACGCGAAACAACTCTATTTTTGGAGGGTCAAAATGTGGAATTAACGGGTCATCCGCCGTACAGCCCTGACTTGGCACCCAACGATTTTTATTTATTTCCAAATATAAATAATAAATTACGCGGTCAACGATTTTCGACCGCTGAAGATGCTGTCGACGCATTCAAACAACACGTTATGGAGGTACCTCAGGCGGAGTGGCAGAAGTGCTTTAAAAATTGGTTCACGCGAATGCAAAAGTGTATAGACCATCAAGGGGAATACTTTGAAAAACAATAAAACCATTTTCAGCCGTGTACGTTTGTTTGTTTTTTTGTTTCCGGATATATAAGTAGCAACCCTTGTAAGTAGTTCTATATGATTTATAAAATATAAATTGTGACTAAAAATTACTTCAGTCTGCGTTTAATAATTATTGTCCTGGTGCTTTATTAACATGCATGATTGTGTAATAAATATATTTTAAATACAGTCAGAATCCATACACCGATATGCGTTTAGTTCGGCAGATATTTATTTGATATTTCTATTTTACATTATATAAATTGATCATTTATGTTGCTTAACTATCAAGGTAACAGTTGCATTGTAATTTGATTATTTATCTTATATGGGAAATAATCAACAATATTATAGTGTGAGTTAATTAAAATTGTGTTGTTTCCTGGGCTGCGATTATAGTAGTCTCTGTCTCTGTCTTAATAATAGGTAGGGAACCGGAACGGTAATCCCTAGCATATTGTCTATTGAATATAACCTAGTATGTTGTCTTTGCCTTACAACATCAGAAAGACTGAGTCATGAAAGTGCAGACAGGATATTCCTATACAACGCTGAATACATCTTATCAACCGACTTCAAGATTTCGAAGGAGGAGGTTATCAATTCGTCGGGATCTTTGTTTTTGCTTGTTTTTTTTTTTTTTTTATGTATGTTCACCGATTATTCTAAGACGGCTGGACCGATTTGGAAAATTCTTTTTTTATTTGAAAAAGTATACTTCACAGTTGGTCCCATTGTAACCAGGTCAGGATCTGATGATGGGATCCTGGAGAAATCGAGGGAACTCTTCAACTATTATAGGCACACCTATGGTGATTTGAGTATTTTTTACAGCAGCTCGAGCATTTGCTTTTGGAAAGGTGGAGGCTAAGTGAAGTCGGTTCTTTTTTGCTTAAAATTATTTTAAAATGTCGAATCGACCCGCGTGATTAAGAACAGATATTATATAGTTATAAATATTGGGTTTGATAAATAATGGTTGTGTATAAAACGAGAAGATATTATAACCTTGCGAGCCACTACGTTTCAGAGAGAAACAGCATGTTATCGGCCAGCGATAACAATATTCATCTCCTGTCACGTTACTACACTTTTAGGAAACACAACACTCACTACCTATACCTCGCTCTTTTAGCATTAGAAAAAGGGTTATATGAAATAACGCTTCTAACTAAAAGTATAACTATTACCTACTTATGAAATCAAAATAATGTAAATATATGTCCTTGTTACATATTTGCCATGACTTATTTTTCAAAAGTGTTTTTCGATGAAAATACACGTTATTAAGCTTCCTTACCCTTTTTGTAATGCTAAAAAAACAAGGTATATTCTGAAACAATATCAGTTAAACTTTTGTATGCCCATCAAATAAGAATATAATATAATATCACACTATATTTCACTAGCTGCATTTTTTTTCTAATACCGGAGAGGGTAACCCTCATTATCCTCTATTTGTTTCAGCCTACTTTTCATGCTAGCTTCCAAGTTTGAGCTTATGTCAGTATTCCTCATAAGTTCCCAGGTTTTATAGACTTCTTCGTCAAGGTTTTGTTTTGATTTGACCTGATCGGGGTCCCAGTTGAGCACCATTTGACCCCATAAATTTTCAATTGGGTTCAGGTCAGGGCTCTTAGATGGCCAGTCGAAAACTGTAATGTCTGGTTGAGATTCTAACCACTGTTGAACTATCCGTGAACGATGCACTGCACTGTTGTCCTGCACAAAAAAGATTTGCCCTTCGGGGTATGCTACATGAACTGATGGTAGCATCACGTCCCGCAATATTTCCAGGTATCGTTTGCTGTTCATCCGGCCTCCAACTTCCACGAGCTCACCTGGACCCATAGACGACATCCACCCAAAATACGCTGAAAATAAGCAATATATTTTTCACACCACCTGCTCGACAATGCCAAATTATATATCATGCAAACCTCACCGAAAGCAAATCATTATAGCCCTTGGCTTTAGCCGGGTTATAATGTTGTACTAAATCTCATTATAACCCGCTGGTTAATAATGTGATTTCACTTCCCATAGTTCTTATTGTTATGTGCTTAAAGTCTAATTTGGTAAAGTCCGCACGGTGCACAGCCCCGCGACGCCAGCCGGGGCCCGCGCCGCCGCGTCGAACTGATTTGAAAATCGAATTTATTCGGAAAATCGTGCTGGCCACCTTTTTTAAATACCTAAAACAAATGCCGCGAGTGTCATAAGACGCTGCAGTATACGGAGTAAAACTGCAGGTTCTATAAAAATTTAAGATAAAATTTGAATAAAATGGACTAATGTATCAAGAATAAATTTTTAGGGTTCCGTAGCCAAATGGCAAAAAACGGAACCCTTATGGATTCGTCATGTCTGTCTGTATGTCTGTCCATCCGTATGTCACAGCCATTTTACTCGGAAACTATACGACGTATCTGAATAAAATTTACACATAAGGTGTATTTTGTATGCCGCTACTTAGTTATGTAGATTTGAAAAAAAAAAATTAGGGGGGGGGGCGCTCCATACATGTAACTATTTTTTTTGACTAAATATCAACATGTGACACATCAATGATAGGTCTTTAAAAATAACATTGAGGTTTCTTTGACCATTTTGTGATTAAGTGAATATTTTCTGAAATAATCGCTTCGAAAGTCAGAAAAATTGTGCCCCCCCCCTGTAACTTTTGAACCGTAACTCCAAAAATATGAAAAAAATTGAGGAGATGCGTCTTATCATATACTTTCTACGCAAATTGTTTTGAACATTATCTATTTTTGAGTTATCTCCAAAAAACCATAGGCACCAGATACGACCTTTTGGTATTAGTTTGGTTCCATTGAAGGTACGGAACCCTCCTATGTGTGGCCCGACACGCACTTGGCCGGTTTTTACTTTTGATTTACTTTAATAAAAATCCGTTTCTAGTAGCCTTAGCTATTTTATTGTCTCGCAAGAGGTGAGAAAAGTAGAGTATACTGCTCGGGGATAAAGCTGTTTTTGTCACGGGCGCGCTTGAACCCCTCACTGCACTCAGGACTCAGTCTTAATTCCCTCGCTTCGCTCGGGAATTAACTCATAAACCCCTCGCTACGCTCGGGATTAAAATCTGGAGTCCTTCGTTACGTTCAGGATTCAATATTGCGCCTGTGACATAAAACAGTGCTTTATCCCCTTGGTGTACAATCTACTATTATACTTATAGAATATTATATATAAACATTGATAAAAATACATGACATTAATTAATAAGGACCATCTACAATGCGTCATCAATATTTGTGGCTTTCCATCACAGAAGGGTCCTTATGCTTCAAGTGCAATGAGGTCCTTTCCAACAAAATTCAGATAATAAACATAAGAACCCTTCTGTGCTGGAAAGCCACATTTTATTTATACTTTAAGTCAAAACAAGTTATTTGAGTATGTTGTTAGTATGAGTTATTTACCTAATGTTATTCTTTCGCTTGTTTTCAAGTCTAGCACGTTCTTGGGGTTATATCGTTCCCCTCTCCTTCGCCACAAAATTTTTCGCCTATCTTTATCGGATTTGAAGCATTTTTCATCCGAAAAAATTACGATCTGGTTCTCCCAGTCGAAATCCTCATATTTTTTGGCAAAAGTAACGCGATCGTCGCGATGCTTATTTGATAACCTTATTTTTTTCGCTGGTTTATAATGGTGTATCTGGGCAGCGTGCAAATGTCTTCTGACAGTGCTAAGAGATACCCCAAATGTCTCAGCTGTTGAGCGAGTTGTAGTAAATGGAGCGTCGGTATGTATTTGCACAATACTACGGTGCCGCTGAGATTCCTCTGTGTAGGAAGAAGGACGGGGGCCTTGCCGATCATCTTTAACGTCACCCGATTTTTCATACCGTGTTCCTCTGCAAATAAAAAACACAATTTGAACTTAGTAGGTCTAGTAGGACAAAACATGGCTCAATGAAATGGAGTAAATTCTAAGTATCTCACCGATATATTCATTTCTCGTGCAATTTTTTTAATACTCTGGTTTTGTTCTCGAAGCACTACAATTTTCGATCTCATAAAAGAGTTTAATCGAACCATTTTAAAACTCAGTTGTTACACAAGTTTTCGGACAAGTCGAGAATGATATAAAATAACGTTACTACTTCTGCACACCAAGAATAGACGTAATGATGACGAACGATTTGCGGCGGATGCGAATTTTTACAAAGTTACCCCAAAACTCAATTGTAATTACAAAAATGCGAAACGGGAAAATCATACTAAATTCAACCTAAACACGTTTAGTTAAAGACGTTGTTACTCACTTCCGGATATATAATGAGGGTAGAGAAATAATAATAAACAAAGACAAGACTATATTATCCCACCAAAAACATTCTGTAAAAAACTAGCCAAGTCTCGATGGAGCTGCTTGTTTATCTCTAAAAAGTAATGAAATCTAGACAAAGTCGTGCCAAGTCTAAGGTTCCTTACTGCGATTTCTTTATTATTATAGTTAATGTTGTGTGACTTGGCCGTTGAAGGGTACAAAACCAGGTGCTCCATCCATGACACCATTGCACCAATCTGTCGCCAGAACCGCTACCCATTAACGATGGAAAATTGCCACTTGGGAAACGTTGATTCAACAACTGGTTATTGAATCTGGTGTCTGCTGGAGCACCTGGTTTTGTACCCTTGTGTACGGGTCTCTATCGGTTCCCATAAATTTTTACTTCCGTTTTTTTCAGTCCATAACGTTTTCCATCATAATTTTTATTAGTCATATTGTCAATAGTCATAAAATTTAACAATCTAAATTGCTTGTCCGATTTTTGTAGGTCATCATTATTGTTAGTCATAAAATCTGTTACTCATAATATTCAAAGTCCAGATGGTATTTATTACATAATGTTGAAGGCAATAAACTTGCTTATAATAATTGTTTCAAGTTATTTAATCGCAGATTATAATGATAACTAGGGGTGTGTATTGGTTTCCACAAATTTTAAGATCCGAATTTTTATAGTCCATAACGTTAGCCATCATAAGTTTTATTAGTCATATTGTCAATAGTTATAATTAAACAGCACAAATTACATTTCCGATAACTCATTGCGTCGAGGACACGATACTAGGTAATTTGAACAGAGGTCTTTTAATTGTTAGTTGACTTATTTCAATAAAATTCATGTCATGGCTTTTCATTTCGGGATTTTTTACTTATTTTTTTACATGTAATAATATTTATTCTGCATACAATTATTTTTCTTAGGGGTCGCAGTTCTAACCTAACCTAACCCACTTCTGGCAACAGTTCGATTTCTTGGGGGACGCAGTTCTAACCTAACCTAACCCACTTCTGGCAACAGTTCGTTTTCTTGGGGGTCGCAGTTCTAACCTAACCTAACCCACTTCTGACAACAGTTTCATTTTCTTGGGGGTCGCTGTTCTAACCTAACCTAACCCACTTCTGACAACAGTTCGTTTTCTTGGGGGTCGCAGTTTTAACCTAACCTAACCCACTTCTGGCAACAGTTCGTTTTCTTGAGGGTCGCATTTAGTAAACATTATACTTGGAAAAAATTATGACTATTGATGTTTATGTCCATAAATAATAAAGGATATCATTTTATGACTATCGAAATTCGAAACAATAAGTTTATGGGAAACAAAGGGATGACATTAAAACGATATGATCAACGACTATTAGTCCGATAAAATATATGCCTTAAAATATTTCTGTATAATTATTGATATACCTTCGAATGTTATACTCATCAATTTTATGCCTTTTGCGATTATAGTGTTTAATATTATAGATCTTTATTATTAGAACTATGAAACGTTATGCTTTACAAAAATTATGACTATTGATGTTTATGCCCATAAATTATATGGATATCAATTTCTGACTATCGAAATTCGAAACAATAAGTTTATGGGAAACAAAGGGATCCCCTTGTGTACCCTTCAACGGCCAAGTCACACAACATTAACTATAATAATAAAGAAATCGCAGTAAGGAACCTTAGACTTGGCACGACTTTGTCTAGATTTCATTACTTTTTAGAGATAAACAAGCAGCTCCATCGAGACTTGGCTAGTTTTTTACAGAATGTTTTTGGTGGGATTTCACTTCTTTTTGTAGAAAAGTGGGCCTATTGATTTATTTAGACGACAGCGACAGTCAGCGCCATCTAGCGACGTGTGCGGGTATCACCGCCACTCTTAGTCCAAATTTTGTTTTCTAATCAGGGTCACCAGGTACTCCAGATCTTCGATTATCCCAGTTTTTAAAGTTTTCCCTTTATGTGGCCATTAAACCCTAACTCTGTACCAAATTTCAGCTCTCTGAGTTTATTGGAAGTACTAGTTCTATTTTGATGATCATGAGTGAGTGAGTGTCATAAATGCGAAACTTTGCTTTCGCTTAACTTCGGAACTAAATGACCTACAGACTTGAAATTTTGGATTTTAAGTATGTGATTATAGCTTACTGGATGACGAAAATTTCTGCGTTCTGGTCTTATCCAGCGGTTCTCAAATAGGGGCCTGAAAATGCGGCGAAATGGTTCCAGTAAAGGATGGTACGGCAGTGTTTGCTTCGCGCTCGACTTGGCGGGGGCATTGCCGTGCCCCCAGATATCTAATAAACTAAACCTAGAATACTAGAAAAGTACTTATAACTAACAATATTACCTATCTAGCACTAATTGTTATAATAACAACCTGCTAATTAACCTTAGCAAACCTCACGAAATAATAAGCGTAATCATTCGTTCGACTACATACATACAACAACATTACATTACAACAACTCGTAATCCTACTTAGGGATTCTACATTGAACTACCGTTAGCGCCTTCTAACTCTATGCACAACGCCATCTAGAGGTGAATCAAGTCACTAGTGTAGTAACTCTACGCGCTTCTGGATGGCGTTAGTAGTGGTCTCTTCTGTTGTGGTATAGTAGTTATTCTACTCGCTTCTAGATGGGGTTAGTAGTGGTCACTTCTTGGTGTTACATATGCGTATTAAAAGCAGAAGAGGAGGCATTCGCCCAGCAGTGGGACGCTATATGCTGCTAGATTAAATTTCAATTAGAAGATGTGTCCCACTACGCTGGATTTTTGCAATGACAATCGATTTTTTTATGTACCAATAGTAGAAGGGGGCATTACCATATCTCTAATACAGCTGAGACCAGCTGAGGGTTCTTCATCAGATACTTCAGACCTTCGATTTTTGACATCAAATGAAGCGGCCCACCAAGTTGAATATTTTTTGTAAAGGCGGTATAGATATATCTCTAATAGTTTGGTTGGGCTCTTGTGTTTTCTAATCAGGGTCACCAGGTACTCCCGATCTTCGATTATCCTAGTTTTTATAGTTTTTCCTTTATGTGGCCATTAAACCCTAACTCTGTACCAAATTTCAGCTCTCTCAGTTTATGGGAAGTACTAGTTCTATTTTTATGATCATGAGTGAGTGGGTGTCATAAATGCAAAACTTTGCTTTCGCTTAACTTCGGAACTAAATGACCTACAGACTTGAAATTTTGTATTTTAAGTATATGATTATAGCTTACTGGATGACGAAAATTTCTGCGTTCTGGTCTTATCCAGAGGTTCTCAAATAGGGGCCTGAAAATGCGGCGAAATGGTTCCAGTAAAGGATGGTACGGCAGTGTTTGCTTCGCGCTCGACTTGGCGGGGGCACTGCCGTGCCCCCAGATTATCATTATCTATACAGGCCGGTTAGACGAGGACGCATAGACATAAGTAACCTCCATCTTTACAATTTGACGATAGTGATTCATATTTTCACAAGTAATAATATGTGACCGATGGCTCAATGGTATAAGTGATGGACTAATGTCAGAACATGAAGTCATTATAACCGCGAGGTCCCGAGGATCATCGATTCCCAATAACGGACCGGAGCAAATAGGTAAAATTGACTTTTTGAAATAATATGATGCTCGATATAGCTGTGGCGATGTTGAACTAATGTTTCGGCGTTGCCTTGCGAGCTATAGTTTTAAAACCAGGGGGGTCACGTTTCTCTGACGCTGACTACAAACAGCTACAAAAACGAAACACACACAACAATAACAAACAACAACAACAACAACAACACAACAACAATGTTGCTAACAGGTACAAAAATACTAAAACGATATATGTGTTTCAGAAACAAAATTTGAATTAAAAGACAACACGACTTGAAAAGACGACTTATGTACCTAGTATATATTTATGTATGTATTTATTGTATATTTAGTTATTTATATACGACTATTTATATATATATATATATATATATATATATATATATATATATATATATATATAATAGTAGTATTCGATATCTTATATAATATAAATAATATATACACCTATATATATTGTAGCATGACGCTACGTATCATACATTGTGATTCACGGCATTACAGGTAGATGGCGCTTATATCAGTCCGTATTTTGTAATACGTCTGGCAGTTATAAAATTGAGATAATACTCGCGCTAATTTTGAATGTGAATTTTTGAGGTATTCCAGATTGTCAAAAAGAAAAAAGTTGATTTTTGATTGAGTCTGTCAGAGGGCCGTGAGATTTTGGAAAGAAAAAGAGATAATCTGGATTTGGTCTGGGGTTTTTGCTATAATTTGCTTAGTTGCATCGTGGTGAAGTGCGATTTATTTCAAACATTATATAGCAAGTGCTATTGATACATTATTGGAGCAAAAATAAAACCAAAACCATTGCCGGGCAAAAAAGGCCATATAAATTATATAGCAAGTGCTATACACTGGAACCGCCTGATCCGGAAGGATTCCGGAAGGCGCTTGTGGGTGCCGGGCCGGCGGGACGGTCTGCAGCTGCCGCGATTTCCGCGGGTTTCTTCGCCACATCATCGGAGAGTTAGAGTCCGCATCCAGCGGGCTCTCCAAGTGAGAAAAGGAGTTCAGCGAGCTATTGGGTCCGCCTAAATCAAAGCGGACACTTGCCCACGAACTCTTTTTAATTTAAAGCAACAGCTTTAGCCATCCTGCTTTCGAGAGTATCAAATTATTTACATTTTTGTTAAAAACGTTATAAATCGGATTCCTTTTCTTTGTATCCAGTATTTTTATGCCATAATAGTTTTTTTTGTTGTTTTGCTAAATTCCCCAAATTCCAATTGCCTCGTTTGACGGGCGTATAAAGACCTGGCTCTTTAATTTAGGCTACGTTCAGCCAGCGAATCATCTGTCACCATCCATATCACCCGCCTCATTAACCCATTATTTTCCTGCAGCCAAATTATTACTAGCCGAGTCTTTATTTTTACTTACCGGTTTTGCTAACTATTGAATGTGTAATGTCCTTGTTTAGGTACAGTTGTCTTCATTTTTAAGTGAAGTGCTAATATTAAATATTTTTAATTATTGTAATTTAATTACATTCTGGCCACTAGGGAGGTTGTTGAATGTGAAAGTGAAATAGGTACAGTTGTCTTAATTTTTAAGTGAAGTGCTAAATTTAAATATTTTTGTTATTGTAATTTAATTGCATTTTGACCACTAGGGAACTTATTGAATGTGAAATACCCTTATTTAGATGCCGTTATTGTGATTTTTACGTGAAATGCTAAATTTTAAATAATTGATTATTTTTGCTAATATTAAATATTTTTACTTTGTCGTCAAAATTAAACGTGTTAATGCAATTAAGAAGTGTTTTACTGCAATATATATATATATATATATATAGGTGTATATATTATTTATATTATATAAGATATCGAATACTTTGTTATTTATTTATTTTACAGCATTTCCTTTCTGAAAGTACATATAAGTAGTGCTCGTTTGTTTATCTTGTGTATCTCTCTCAATTGCTCAAAGGTTAGCTGGAAGAGATCCCTTACAGGGATAAGTTCGCCTTTGTACGTTGTATTTTCTTTTGTTATGACTGTATTTTGTCCTGTTTTATGTACAATAAAGTGTTTACATACATACATACAACACAATGGAGTATACCTAAATATATATAATAAATAATAAATAAATAAATAAAATGTTTTATTTTAGGCAGTCAGTACGCATAGTGCATACAAGAATAACTTAAACTAAATTGACACTGTAGAGGGGTGCCACTCATCTTAAAGTTTAAATAAAAATAAAACTATACATATTTAATGCACATTCAGTGCCCAGTCATTGTTTATTCTAGTGCATGTGAACAGAAATCCAGCGCTTAAACATTGGACTCCTGACATCGTCAGAAACAGCCACCAGTATTGCGTTGCCAGAACAGCACAGTCTCCTCCAAAACGAGGCAACCCGGGACCTGATTACCGCGAAAGTCTGGCACCCCCGCGTCAGCGAACATGTCCGACACGCTGCAGCACCTCGGGAGCCGCATACGAGCCCGGAACGCGTCATTGTACTGAACTCTTATTCTGCTCATTGCCTTCTGCGTGAACATTATATACGTTATTTAATCGTATGGCTAAATGCATTATTCCTATATTAGAGTCGCTCTGAAAACTACAGTTATCAAGGAATTAGTGAACGACATCCAGATTATTTACCCATTGGGCTGCGTTTTCACTAGGCGCAAGCAGGTCCGCAAAATTGCCATTAAACTTTCTAATATATATGAAGGTAAATTGCTATAACAGAGAAAGCATCTTTTAGGTACATTTGGCATATATTAACAGAGGTTTTATTATAAACACAGTTATTTTTTTATACGTAGTTTTGTAGCCAAACAAACATATTATTGAAACGTTAAAATAATCGAAAGTACCGAAGCACATTTTATTTTGCGCAAGAATTTTCATAAATTGAATAAATACTTACAACTTTGTACAGTCACGGTCATTAATCGATGAGCCACTTGCCGCTGTACGTATTTTAGCAGTGTAATACAAATCGGGTTTTTACTCGTATTGATTCCTAACAAGTCTTCGTATAATAAAAGAGCACAATTATATTTCTATCTTTATCATTGTGTGTTTATCAACCGTCACTAAGGTCCGAATGTTAAGGTTGGCTAACTTCAGAGCTACCAGATTGACAGAGTCACTTGTCACTTCGAAAAGTTAACCAATTGCAGATTTAGCAACCGTAACTTAGTAACAATTGTTACAGCGTACCTAGCGATAGTAACGGAGACATTATGATTGGCATTGGCATTTCGACACAGGAGAAACGAAAAGCCCGATTTTATCCGAATTAGTATTCGGATGAAATCAGGTTATCATAATTGATAACTAACAATTTGACGGCCGCCATCATTAGAAAAATTAACTAAGAATTTGAATGCCTGTTTTGGTATGAAAGTAGCTAAGTTGTAGCTATTAACTATCGAATAGATCATATTAATAAATAATAACAATATTTAAAGTTTAAATTTATTAAATGTATTCATAATTATCAAATCGTT
Source organism: Pammene aurita (assembly GCA_947086415.1). Lineage (NCBI taxonomy): Eukaryota > Metazoa > Arthropoda > Insecta > Lepidoptera > Tortricidae > Pammene > Pammene aurita. Next base: position 3,625,308 of record OX352314.1, on the reverse strand, counting down.
CCATAGAGCTGCGAACTTCGTAGGTCTAAATCTGTCAACTTCGTGTTCCGGAGCATTCCTCTTCGCTAAATGCATCGGGGCGCTGGTTGTTCTGACGATGATAGTTTAACTTTTTCGGCATAGGTATCGTCTTACCCAAAACGCAACGTGTTTTTTAAATCTTTCGAGCTTATGGTTCTATGCAATAAGTATTAGACAATTTAAATGTTTTAACAACATTATGGAATAAGCTTTCCGTCTCGAGGATTCTCTTGAGGCTGGCCAAATACTCAAGACCCTGATGACACATTGACACGATTCTTCGGAGAATTAATCGGAAATTGTGATTGGCATTATCGTGTAAACACTTTAATATTATTTTAGCTACGATTCACTAAATGAATAATTTATAATTGTCGTCTTTGACATAACATTCAACTGACATTGCGTTTTAATTCAAAAGAGGTCAGAATCAAAAAGATTAACAACTTACTACTACTAGGAAATATGTCTTAACCATAGAGGTTAAAGGTTAGCTAATGAAGTTATCATATCAATAATGAATCGATTGAATTTTGCATAAATTACGCCGTTCGCACGAATGCAGCGAATCTGTCCTAAAACATTGCGGTAGCGAAATGTCCGAGGCAAATCTAAATCCAACTTATGATGATTCATAAGATAATTATATCAGACCTTTTTTGAAATAAAACTCGTAGTTGCAATAACGCATATTATTTTAGAAAATATTGACAACTGAAAAGTCAGGTGTCAAGAAATAATAAAAAAATTGGTAATAATAACCGTAGTCAATTCATTTAAGCGAAAATGCCACCCACTATTAACGATGAGATTCGTCATAGAATTGTGACAATGCACCAGCAGGGTCTTAGTATTCGTGCAATTTCGAGGGATCTGCTCTTGTCGGTAGGTTTGCTCTGTCTGATATGTCTCCAGAATTAAAATAAAGTAAAAAAATCACTAACTTCAAGTTTGTATTTTTAGCGAAACACCGTTGCGTTATGGGTGGGACGATATGCTGAGGAAGGGATTATTGCCGATCGTCGCCAAAACAATCATCGTCCTGCTGCTTTAAGCCAAATGCAGCGAACAGAAATGCTCCAAGGTTACGAACTAAATGGATTCACACCCACTAAACTATATGCAGAACGGTTTGATGTGGATCCCAGAACTATCCGAAGGCATCTGCATTCAATGAATTTGCATCACAGAGTTCCGGCTTATAAGGTTGATTTGACGGAAAATCATAAAATCGCCCGCGAAAATTTCGCCAACCGATTCGTAGATTTTGATTGGACTTCAACAATTTTCACTGACGAGAAAACATTTCAATCAAGCGAACACGGTCGCCTACAAATGTGGCGGTATAACGCAACACGGTATGACATAGATCATGTCATACCAAATAGGGAATCGGGCAGAATAGGTGTTAATATGTGGGGTTGGATGAGCTCCGAAGGTGTTGGCGAACTCGTCCAAATGCCACCGCGTGCAAATGCCCTGGACTATATTAGCATTTTGGAAGAAGTCATGCTCCCTTCCGTAAGAACGGTCTATCCACAGCACGATATGCCTAACATCAATTTCGTGCATGATAACTGCTCGATACACCGTGCAAGAGTCGTTAACGCCTGGTTCGATGCACACCCAGCCATTACGGTAATTCCGTGGCCATCTAAATCTCCGGACCTGAATCCCATAGAAAATCTATGGGGTTTAATGGTGCAGCGATGGGATCACCGTAACGAACGCAGGGCTGATGTTTTGGCTCAACATTGCCAAGACATCTGGGAAAGTATGCGAGGAACTGATATTGGAACAAAATTAGTCGCCTCTATGCGAACACGACTACAAGCTGTATCGGACAGCCATGGAGCTTATTCTAAATATTAAATTTAAAAATAAATATGTTTTTGCTAAAGGTTGACTTTTTATTAGACGATGTATACTACTCAAAACAAAGTCTATATATTTCTGTTTAATTGATCATTCTGGGCCATCAACTAATTGATAAGTGATAAGTGGCTGATTAATGATGCCTCATATCCGTAAGTGTCCAATCTCTTTCATGCTGTCTAATAACTAGAAATAAATATAATACTGTAAAAAAATATGTTTTACGTAAAGATCAAAATACTTAGTGGCCCCTATTTACTTTTAAGTAGTATATAAAAATTACACTGACAATAGCTGACATATAAAACATAAAAATATTTAAAATAACTTCGTTTCAAAATGGCGGGATTACCATGCATATTCAAATATTTGCAACAGTTATGTATGTGACAATGTGATGGATGTCATTATTTTGTTCTATATGTTGGTATCAATCTCTAGAGTTACTATGGATACGTTAAAACGTCGCCATGGTGAGGATGAAATATGTATTACACGGCTAAAATACGTACAGCGGCAAGTGGCTCATCGATTAATGACCGTGACTGTACCTAACGTAATATCTCTTAAACAAGGGTCTGGAAAGGTAAAAAATTCAACACCTGGCCCTTCTACCCTTATTACTTATTTACTGCTCCATACATAAATAACAAAAAGCAAGGGTCCCAAATTGCTGCCTTGGGGCACGCCACAACGGTTTTCACGATATCCCGAAAGGTAAGTGTGCCTTACAAGTTTTTTCCCAACTTCCTCAATTTTTGAGATCTCAGTTTGCTGTTTTCTTCCTTCCAAATACGTTTTGAGCCAGCCGAGTGCCTGACCCCTAATACCATACGATTCTAGTTTCCTTAGAAGTGTATTATGATTCACGCTATCAAATGCTTTACTCAAATCTAGGAATATTGACGTAATGGCAGTTTTATTATTAATAGCTTCCGTAACATACTTAACTAAATGAAAACATGCTAATTCAGTGGATCGGCCCTTTCTAAACCCATATTGATTAGGATGTAGTATATTTCGCTTGTCTAAGAATTCTGTCAATCTAACATGCATGGCCTTTTCCAGGACCTTGGATAGAACAGGGACCAAAGTAATGGGTCTATAGTTATTAATGTCATTGCAATCACCCTTCTTGTAGAGAGGCTTTACTTTTGCTAATTTTAGTTGCTCTGGAAAGATACCTTCCTGGAATGATAGGTTTATGATATGACACAGCGGGTAACTCAAATATGCAGCGTTAAATTTTAGTAAATCTGTAGTGATATTGTCATAGCCACATGATTTGCTATTGCTTAGTGACATAATTATCCTATAAACTTCCCTTTCATCGACAGGCCTTAAATATATAGAACTTGGATTATTATAGCTGCAAGTGACATTAGGTACTGTGTTAGAGCTACTTGCTTCATGGTATATACTGTCAATAAAATAATCATTAAATAAGTTGCAAATGTCTTGAGGATTGTCATAAATTAAATTATTAAATATTATAGAGTCAAAATAGTTCGAACTTTTTCTACATGTCCCTGAATTTATAATATTCCAAGTAGCTTTACACTTATTTTTATTTGTTCGAATGTACTTATTGTTAATTATTCTTTGTGAAGCATGAATACATCTCCTCAAAATACTACTGTATTTTTTCAGTTGGGCTTTGTTCTCATTTTTGTTAAATTTACATAATTTTATATTCATATGCAACTTACGTTTAATGCTACAAGATTTCCTTATACCCTTTGTGAGCCACTTTATTTTACTTTGTCGGCTACTTATCTTGACTTTTACCAAAGGAAAACACAGGTTGTAGAAAAGGCACAACGTCTCGTGGAAGGTAGCAAAAGCGTCACTTAAATTATGAGTAGTCATTACATCTGAAAAAGATAGACTAGCAATGCATTCACAAAACTTGGCCACATTCGTATTACAGTAATCTCTTTTACATTCAAACCATTGATAGCATTTTATAGTCTTCTTAGTTTTTAGTTCAATAGTTTGTCCCTTATCATGGTCTGATAAACAAAGATTATGTGTTTTTGCTTTGACCGTTTTTATATTACTAGCTATTTGATCCAAACAGGCCTTGCCTCTAGTGGGTGACTTAATATGCATTTTGAAATTATAGTTTAAAAATACACTCTTGAGATCTTTAGCAAACAAGTTATCTTTTAATATATCAATATTCCAATCTCCGCAGATAACAATTTTCTTTTTCTTATAAGTCATAGTTAGATTTGTAAGTAAGATTCTAAGTTTATGCAAAAATATATTTATGTGAGATTTGGTCTGTACGGGAATTCTATAAATAGTAACTACTACAATATCTAACCCTGTGATCTCACATCCACAACATTCAAAGTAGTAATCACATGCTAACTTATTCTCAAATTTCAGTGGCTTTACATTTAGTTTGTCCCTAACTAGAATTGCAGTGCCGCCTCTACTACAGTCCCTAGAGTAATATGCCGCTAACTTGTAATTACACAGTTTAATATTATTAATAAATTCACACTTTACAAAAGTTTCACTTAAGCATATTATATCTATTCCACTCTCAAATTCCTGCAAGGCAACTTGCAATAGTTCAAGTTTTCCTAACAAACCACATATGTTTTGGTGAAAAATTGTAATTTTGTTACTTAACTGCGAAACATGTTTATTTATGTTAGATTTATCCTCGAAAAAAATCCAAACCAACATCTACAGGGTCCGAAGAAATTGTATTTTGAATTTCTAATATTATTTCAGCTATACTCCGAAGTATGGTTTGAACACCAGAGCTGATAATTTTGCCAGTTCCCAGTGAAAACTGATCTAGAGTTAAGTCTCGGTTAGAATCATGTAAATAGCCATATTTATGATTATACATGTCCTGCCCAAGTTTATTATTAAATGATTCTACTCGTGAATTATAAACAGGTGCACCACAAATATACGTTGGCAAAGCAATAATAATGTTGGTGTGATTCAAGCTCTTAAGCTTATTTTTTATAGTATTAACCAAGATGTCATAATTTTGGGTTACATGAAAATCTGACTCGCCAACCATGAAAATACAAAAGTCTTTCTTAGAGTAGTCGGCTAGTTTCAAATCTATATATTTTAAGAGTATGTCTATTCCGACATTGGGTGTTAAATAATGGCAACATTCAAAATCGCTATATAAACTTAAAGGCGCCAAATTACGTAGTACATTACAACGTCTACTGCTAGATATAATACATAATTTATTTTTAGTTCTTTTATATTTCGAGGACTCAGCAGAACCTTTATAGGATTCGTTCATATTCTTGTTTTTGTTCAAGGGCTCGGAGAAAGGCCTGGGCGTCACTGACTGAGCCTGTTCATGTTCAAAGTTCGCGATGACTTGATTAAGACGCATTATTTCCTCCTTATATTTACAAAGCTCAGTATTTAATTTTGCTATGGTATCTTCTAGCTCTAAAGTTTTTAATGAAAAATCAGAACGCGGACCATGGTTACACTTACCGAGAGGACTAGCTGTATTGGATATTCGGCTCAAACGGGCCCCCTTCTTTGAGGTAGGTGTTGTATTGCACAGTTTTTTTAGTGTATTTAATTCTAAAGTCAATTTGGTTATTTGACGCGATAGCTCATTTTTTTCTATGATTGTATTTTGTAATTCATGATCCGTACTCGCTAACTCAATCTTTAATTTTTCAATTTTAACTTTTAGTTCAGTAATTAAACTAGTATCACTACTTAAATCAAAACTTTTGGAAATTTCGTCGTCTAAAAGTGGATAGTTATCTGAAAACTGCTCATCTATTTCCGAAATTAATTCCAAAGATTTAGACCTGGTTCTTGTGTCTCCCTGGCTCATAGCGAGGTTTATATCGGTGTCATCTACCTTTTTAGCAGACTGCTCTTTTACATCCGGATTGAAGTTCTCCTGAGAACTTGATCCTGGCGACTTGTGTATTTCGTCCGTTATGACAAGCTCCACGGGAGAAGAGTTTGATGCCGTTGCTATCGTTGCTGGGGATGCTACCAGTGACTTGTTACTTTCCCTCTCTTCTTCCTTCGTCAGATCTAGCCCTACAGAATAGGAGTTTGCTGCCGATGCTCCTGATGCTCCTGATTGTGCCCCTGAGGCCGATGCTGGCGGTGACTTGTAACTTTCCCTCTCTTTTTCCTCCGTCGGATCTCGCCCTACAGAAAAGGAGTTTGCCGCCGATACTTCCGATGCTCCTGATTGTGCCCCTGAGGCCGATGCTGCCGGCGACTTGTTACTTTCCCTCTCTTCTTCCTCCGTCGGATCTCGCCCTACAGAAAAGGAGCTGGCCGCCGATGCTCCCGATGCTCCTGAAGCCGATGCTGGCGGTGATTTATTGATTTCACCTTGGTTTCTTTTAGTCGACTCCATCATGGCGACTGTGATGCTAGGGGATGCTGTTGTAGAAGACTGTATTTTTTTTTTCCTTAGCGTGATGTTTTTTTCATCGGTACTTCTCGTGGGGATATTATTTTTAGGTATGCCTTGGATTGGTGAGTTAGATCCGTGTAGACAGCCTTGGCATTTCCAGTTTTTTTTGCTTTCGGCAGACATTAACCGAATTAATTTTTCAGATCTTCCTGAACATTTTGTATCAAACACCTGCTTGCAATTTAGACATTTTAGTGTTTCTTGTTTATGTACACTTTCACCGCATTTGGAGCATTTCATGCACTGAGGTGCCATTTTACTTATTTATTGAATAAAAACTTAGTCAATTTGAATTCAAACAAAAAAAAAAAAAAACGAAGAAGAAAAAACAAGTTAAAGTCAGCTTGGTCACACACGGGATTTGAACTCGGACCCGAGCGGCGTAGTATGTAGTTAGTCGAACAGTTTTACACTAAGCCAAGCGAGCTTGTGACGTCATTGGCGAAATAGGCGCTCAATTAGTGCAAATGCAATGGGAGTGGTTTAGTTAATGTCCTGTGCGTTAATTGGATAATGCATTGAATACACACTGCAAGATGTTTACATGTGTGCGTGAGATTTGAACGTTACAACGACGGTTGACACTTTATTTTAACTGTTTTCTGTTAGATATTTTCACTTTTTGAGGTGGTTTATGCTCACAGTAGAGTTCTCACATCACATTTCACTAAAAAACGTTTGAGTCTTGTTGGTAAATTCACTTTAAACACTTTTTTTTATTTAATTTCGTTAGAGCAAATGACAACATGACTGCTCTGAACTATCGCTCCCCTCCACCCGATGTAATACGATGACGTATTCGATGTAATACAGTGTGTAAAAAAAATCGTGATCCGTTTAGGGGCATAGGTAATTGGCATCGTATTGTGACTAAGGAAAAGTAGGAGAAAAAAAATTGAAACGCGGTATTTTTTTGTATGGGGCACGTCGTCCCAACCGGTCAACTCTCCATACAAAACCATTTCTTTTTTTGCGTAAAAAATTTTTTTTTCTTTGTTTTTCATAATTATTAAATTAAATTAAATTAAATAAACGTTTATTGCAGGCTAATGCCCATATCGTTGTTAGTAAACACAGAATTCATGTTAGTAGTAGACAATACAAATTTGCAATGTTCTTAACGCGAATAAAAATAGGACTCAATAAATAAATGACTAACAATTAAAATTCAACATAAAATAATACATTAAAATTGGTAACAAATTATAATACGATATAACGATATTATAATACGATAATTACGCCCTTAAACGGAATACTAGCATTTTTTTACACCTTGTATTGTGATCGGTTTTATTTTAATTTAAAAAGAAGTATGGACACTGCGAATGTCGTCTCGCTAAGCGTGGCAGGGCACAGCTCAGCAAATGTCATCCCGACTGGGGAAGTACTTCCACCTTACAGAAAACTACAGCCAGCACTATACCTTGTTCATAGTGTCGTGTTCCTGCCGGTGAGTAAGGTCGCCAGAGGATTCAGTGTCTTGACGTCAGAGGATTACCCGTCAACACAGTAAATCCTCCTTTTTATTAAAGGGTCTGCAACGCGCATGTAACACCTATGGTGTTGCAGACATCCATAGTCTGTATGCCTGTTTCTCACCGCCAAGGTCTAAAAAATCCTTTTCTTTTTATCCATGAGGGTTTCCTGAATCGATTTTTTCACCAGGTGACATAACCGTGGCGAAAGGTCTAGCCGTCGAAATCTACCAATCATGTTTAATGTTTTTTTTTATTGGTGGATTTTGACAACTACTGTAAAAAAGACCTCTCGTCACAGTCCTGGAATTCCGGAAAACCTCATTGGTTTTTAAGTTCATGTCGAATAGATATCAAAAATATACAGGATGGCTACCTTGGAGCTTTAATGCGAGGACCGATTGTGCTCCTCAAACTGAACTATGTGTAGTCCACAACTATGATTATATTTTTTCATACAAACTAATACCTACCTACTATTTTAATGTATGTCATCCAATGCAATGACATCCTCTGTCACACTTCAAGAACTGATAATTGCTTGCTCAAATTAGTTTAAAACTGCATTTTCTTACGAATTCAGTTGTTTTCATAAATTGTAGGTTTGTATTATAAACAAAATCGATCCTACCATTTAAAGAAAAACCATCACCATTTAAAAAATATCATAGCTAGTTAAGTTAGTCTGAACCCTTGTTGTAAATAAGCCATACATGATGAAACTCTACGATTTCATTAATTATTTTGAATTTTTAATAAAAAAAAGAAAGAAAAGAGGTACGATGTATTTCCAAAAAAGTTTGACATAAGTAATCGTTTTGATAGTAAAATAAATTATTAATTATAAGGTACTAGCGACCCGCCCCGTTTTCCTTAAGAGATAGACATATACCATCACGGACTTTTTTGTAGACCTGTTTAAGATGTACAATACTGTAGTACATTATTTTGATCTATCTCTTAGGACTCAGCCAGTGTTTGCAATGTAAGCGCAAAAAATGGGTTTATTTACGACATCACATTAGAAACCTCTAAAATCATCAGTGTTTCTCTCCTATATTATGCATTTATTATACATATGAACCTGCCTCTTGAATCACTCTATCTATTAAAAAAAACTGCATCAAAATCCATTGCTTAGTTTTAAAGATCTAAGCATACATAGGGACAAACAGCGGAAAGCGACTTTGTTTTATACTATGTAGTGATATAGTGACAAAATACCCTCTGCAGAATAAATGTAAGTTAATTATGTCCATATTTAATACTACAAATGCGAAGGGATGAAAGTCATGTTACGAGAAAGGTATTAAGAATGAATGGAGGGATGTAGGAGAAGAGGCAAACCTAGAAAATAGGTAGATGGATTGTATGAGAGATGATATGAAAAGAAAGGAGGTGTGAAAAGAAAAGAAAGGTGAGTGATGAGATGACGGATGACAGAAATATGTGGAAATAAAACATGCTGCGCCGACCCCAAGTAAATGGGACAAGGGCAAGCGAATGATGATGATTTTAGACTACAAATGTAAACCAGTAAAATGTGTTGATAGGAAACAATTCTATTCAGTACACAACCAACTTGTTGCCGATAATTTACATAGGCAACTAGATATCCAATATGTACATTACTCGCCTAATTAGCTACAAATTATTCAGCAAGGAAGATGTCTTGTCTGATATGTTTGCCTTAGCCATTATTAATTGCAGTTGACTCATGACAAATTCAAGGAGACCTGGGAAACTAGGTAGAAGTCTATGTGGGTAAAGCGATAACCACTGGACGACTTTTTTTTACTTAATTTATTTTTCTTATCGACTAAGAGTAAGCTGGAGGCAAACCTACCTCCTCGAGTAGCAGGATTGGACCCATTTAGGGCAATGCACGGGTGTTTATGTATTTGGTAGCCTGAGCCAAACTTGGAGCATTTGTATAGTTCTATTATAGTACTTACATAGGTAATAGAGTCGACCGTTCGCAACCCAACCTCTACTAGTATATCTTCTCAGCATATTCGCGTCAACTGCTGGACATATGCCTCTTTCATGGATTTCCACGTTGTTCTCGATGCGGCGGTTCTGTACTTTTTAATATCGTCCGACCATCTGGCTCGCGGCTCCGTCTTCTCGTCTTCCCATTCGAGGCCTCCAGAACAGAACTCTTTGGCTCCATCGGTCGTCGTCCCTGCGGCAGATATGTCCGGCCTATTCCCACTTTAATTGCACAACTCTTTTAGCGATGTCAGTGACTTCAGTGCGTTGGCGAATGTTCTCGTTCCGAATTTTGTCTCGCAAGTGTATGTGTAATATAAATATACGATTTCAAGCTCACATTGTCATTTACATTATCACTATTATTTGTAGCGGGGTATTTACCATGTAAATTATAGTTTTCGAGCACCCGATATTGCGACACAGTTGTATGCGCCATCATCACGGAGTAACTGACTGAGTTAGTCTGTGATAATGGTGCATGCAACTGCGCCGAAATATCGGGTGCTCGAAAACTCTAATATACATGATAAATACCGCGTTACAAATAATAGTTACAAGTGTATGTGCAGTACAAATTAATCGTAGTGTAGTATGTACGAGTAAATAATGTTTGAATATAGTTAGGTACATATCTGGGTTAATGCCAAAGATATACACTTTTAATTTAAACCTGACCCCATCGTAGTAAAGGCGAATAATGTATATCTTTGACGTGAAACACAGGGTTAGCATATAAATTGGGCACGCTGTCGGGCAAGCTTTGTCTAACAAGCGAAGGATAATGGGGCTAATATGATTACATGGAGTCCTATTGGCGATTAAAAGCTAAAATCTGAAAAAAAATGAGTTTACTGCTAAAAACGACATGTCTCCTTGAAATATTAAAGTTGACCGTAAGTAAAAATTATGTGAATGCTGAGCGCTTTGTAAAAACACGCCTTTTTATTCTGAAGGTTTCAGATAATTGCATGTTATGTTATTTTTAAAATTATCAATCAATTTAAGAAAATTTTATCCCAATATATAAATACCTTGTGCTTACTTGAGGAACAAATCAAATTATATTGTTAATTCTTTTCATTTGAGGTTTTTAAATTAGTAACACATTAATTATAAACTATAAATATATATTATATAAAAACGGCGAACATCGGAGGCCTTTATCACTTTATCCGAGATCAGATGTATATTTCAGTTTATACTCTCGTTTTAAAATAACATTAATGAGAGTGACCTAATAGAAATGTTACTGAACGTCTTAAATTAAAAAGAAAAATATAAATAAACTCTCTAAAAACTGCTTTAAAAAAACGAGCATTATTTCATTCAGCATTTAAGAAAACAATTATGTAGTAACGAGTTTGTTTTGTAAATCCAATAAGCGCTAACGACGGAGCGCATAAAATTAAAAACTGCGATTGTGGGACGTCTCATTAACTTCTCTTGACGGTCTTCTGTGCTCTGAGTTAATGAATGCTTTCCAACTTAGTTTTAAGAAGGTTGGATATGGCAGTTTGTATTGGCGTTGCACTACATGGCCGCGATTCGAAAAATAAACACACACTGGACAGACACAGCTCCAACCCAACTCAACCCAACTCAACTCAACGCTATAACGATATTGACATTTGCTATTCGAACAGATTTTCATTCAACATTGGTCTCACATTGGTCTCACATTGGTAACACATTGGTCACACATTGGTCTCAAATTGGTACAACATTGGCGGCCCAGGGCCGCGATTCGAAAAATAAACACACACACTGGAAAGACACAGCTTCAACCCAACTCAACTCAACGCTATAACGACATTGACATTTGCTATTCGAACAGATATTCATTCAACATTGGTATCACATTGGTCTCACATTGGTCACACATTGGTCGCACATTGTAGCAATGTTGTACCAATGTGCGACCAATGTGAGACCAATGTGAGACCAATGTGATACCAATGTTGAATGAATATCTGTTCGAATAGCAAATGTCAATGTCGTTATAGCGTTGAGTTGAGTTGGGTTGGAGCTGTGTCTGTCCAGTGTGTATGTTTATTTTTCGAATCGCGGCCCAGAATTCATTAAGAAATGATGTTCAACTTATAGTCTCTACGCAAGACTATTTGACGACGCAACGGAGCCAGGCAGTTACGTCTCCTAAATAAACTAGTTTTAAAAAAAATTCTGTATATTTTTGTAGTTCACAGTGCCTTGATTTTTATGACTGTATTGCTGTGTAACTTATTTGAATAATAAAATAAATAAATAAATTTCCAATCATAGCAGTCGAACTAAAAGAGGAGGTAGAGGTATGGGTACTGCGAATGTCATCTCGCTAAGTGTAGTAGGGCACAGCACAGCGAATGTTATTTTGCTAATCTGGATCAGAAACCGACTGGGGAAGTAAGTACCTTCACCTTACAATAAACATAATGCCACATGTGTGTTGCCGGCCCTCTAATATAAGTAAATAAATATTATGGCACAATCTTACACAAATCAACCTAGTCCCACAGTAAGCTCTATAAGACTTATGCTATAGTTACTAGAGGACGAATATATTTAATAGATATAATATATAGAAAATACCCATAACCCAGCAGGAACATATATCCGTGATGAACACACAAATAAAATTTGAACCCGGGACCTCCTGCTCTGTAGGCAGAGTCACTACCGACTTGGCTAGGAGGCCGTTAACATAATAAGGATGATTTAATGTGTTGACGGCTAAAGAGATAAGCGGGGCCCTCGTCACCAACATACTGCATTCTTTTTGAGCTCTCTGGCAACCTTAGTCACCGGCAGGTACACAACGTGAGTAATTACAATATTTTTTGGAAAAATTTACCGCGTCGAGCAAGATTCTAACATGCGACCTTTAAACAAAAAAGAATATTGGTTAGTGCATTGTTATCGATGTTATTCCAATATGGAACTTCGATGTTGTTAACGTGTATATAATAATAATATTCTTTATTGTGCACCACACGAGAAAAGAGGAAAATATACAGCGATACAGTGATAAAAACTAGGTAACAACAGGCGGTCTTATCGCTAAAATGCGATCGTAACCAGACAACCTTTGGGTAGCTGGAAACTATAAACAATGAACGCACGACGATATATACACTTACACGTCTCCCTCTGACATAAGCAATGAAGGACCTCAGCAGGAAGGATCATTTGGACCCGGGGTATGTCCTTAAACTACGTCTGGACTTGGGTATGTCCTTAAACTACGCCTAAAAAAGAGGTATGGGCACTGCGAATGGCATCTCGCTAAGTGTGGTAGGGCACGTTCAGCGAATGTCATCTCGCTCAAATCTGGAGCAGAGCCCGACTGGGGAAGTACCTCCACCTTACAGAAAACCACAACCAAATAGTACTAGACCCTACTCATAGTGTTGTCTTCCTGGTGGTGAGTAAGGTTGCCAAAGAGCTCAAAGAGGACCCAGTGTGTTGACGATGAGGGACCTTCTTGTTCCTTTAGCCATTAACACAGTGAATCCTCCTTTTTGTAAAGACTGTAGGGAGGGTAGGAAGATTGTAGGGTCGGCAACGCGCATGTGACTCCTTTGGAGTTGCAGGCGTCCATAGGTTACGGTAGCTGCTAACCATCAGGTGGGCCGTAGGCTTGTTTGCCACCGTCGTGGTATAAAAAAAAGGAACTGATGGAAAGATTCACCGAGGTTGAGTAAGCCTCGAAAGCTCAGTTGGTCAGAGCGATCGGGCCGGTGTTGCGAAAGATCGAAAGTTTGAATCTTGCTGCACGCGGTGATTTTTTTCCATTTTTCTTTTAACTATGTATTTTTTATCTTTTCTATAACATCCGTCATGGTTGGGAGCAATGTCTAGACCGAAGGGTGCTCAACTAATCGAGATACCGCATCCACATCTTCCACATCCCTCCCCTCATCAAGGGAATTCCCATTGTATCCCCGGAATGGACCAGTCGGAAAAAACACTCATAACCATCCCGCCCCTGGATTTATACGCGATTCCCCTTAATTGTTCAGAACTTCTACTTAAGAAACAGGACGTTAGTGTTAAAGTTTTGACCGTCTTGATTTTTCTAAGATCTTTTAATTGAATACAAAGGTTTTAGAATGCTTCATTGTTTAATTTTGTTCTTTTTAAGCTTCTGAGTGGCGATGTCTGTCATTTGCTATATTTTCTATATTTTTTGGACCCGAGGTATGTCCTTAAACTACGTCCGGACTTGGGTATGTCCTTAAACTACGCCAAAAAGAGAGGTATGGGCACTGCGAATGACAACTCGCTAGTGTGGTAGGGCACGTTCAGCGAATGTCATCTCGCTCAAATCTGGAGCAGAGCCCGACTGGGGAAGTACCTCCTTACAGAAAATCACAGCCAAATAGCACTAGACCCTGCTCATAGTGTTGTGTTCCTGCTGGTGTACTCACTGTGTGTTGCCAAAGAGCTCAAAGAGGACCCAGTGTGTTGACGATGAGGGACCTTCTTGTTCCTTTAGCCATCAACACAGTGAATCCTCCTTTTTGGACTCCTTTGGAGTTGCAGGCGTCCATAGGTTACGGTAGCTGCTGACCATCAGGCGGGGCGTATGCTTGTTAGTCACGGTCGTGGTATAAAAAAAAAAACAAAAAAAGTCTGCCGATTTTTGCGGGGGATGGGAACGTCAAATGTATGGCCATTCGTACGTAACGTACAAATATTTATCCAGTATTCGGCCGAATAGTAAAAATGTGGCAGGATAGGCCACAGTTGATAGGCCATAGTTGCATCTCTATTTAATGCAATATAGACTTACTAATAATATTAATAAAAATCTGTTACTTTTATTAACCTTGTACCTCGCAATCATTTTAATTAATAGCAAACCTTTAACTAAGCTAAAAAGACTGCAAACTCCGTCGTAAACGCAACTTTTTTTCATTACGCCGTCCTGTCACTTAGATTGATGACGTCACTTCCGCGATTATGTCCACTTCCGGAAATTAAAAACGGTGCATCCGGTCTTTCCTGTCACTACTTACAAAGGGTGTACACGCCATTAGACAACCAATTATAATTTGTACTTTATTCCATCAGAATACGGTTGGCAATTGAATGATTTTTTTAATAGATTTTATGGCTCCTTTGCGTGGTAGGGCAGTATTATAAGCGTTGGATTTGGGTTTAATCGTGGTATTAGGTGAGATTTGTGTAACTTCTGGTTTTTACAAGATTCTATTAAACTTATGGAAATCAGTGGAGAATTGGGAGAGGCCTTTGATCAGCAGTGGGGTACGAAAGACCATAGTCTACATTAAAATTCTTCGTGCGAGTCGGCCTCGTGCACAAAGGGTTTCTTACCTTTATCTATAAAAACGGAAAAAAAATCAAGCCTGTTGTATGTATTTATTTAATTATATTTTATAGTATTTGTTGTTATAGCGGCAACAGTAATACATCATCTGTGAAAATTTCAACTGTCTAACTAATACGGTTCATGAGATACAGCCTGTTGACAGACGGACAGCGGAGTCTTAGTAATAGGGTTCCATTATTAATTACCCTTTGGTTACGGAACCGTAAGAAATAAATAAATAAATATTATGGGGCAATCTTACACAAATCAACCTAGTCCCACAGTAAGCTCAATAAGGCTTGTGTTGTGGGTACTAGACGACGATATAAATATAATAATAGATAGATATAGATAAATACTTAAATACATAGAAAACATTCCTAACTCAGGAACAAATATATGTGATAAGCACACAAATAAATGCTCTGACCAGGATTCGAACCCGGGACCCCCTTCTTCATAGGTAGGATCACTACCAACTAGGCTGGGAGGCCGTACAAAAAATACATAAACAAAACATTAAATACACAATCTGTCCCAACAAAACTCCAACACACAACAAATAATCAACAATATTGAATTTGTATTGAAGTATGATCAAAATAATTTTCAAGTCAATTCTGAGTATTTCTGATTCAGACGTTGAGGCGTTATCTTTATGCTGTACGAGTATTGCGTAGTTAATGCATTGAAGTTGTATTGAAGTTTGTCTAAACGTGCTTTAAAATTAAAATACGGCCCCGTGTAATGGCACTTGATGGATAAGTTGCGTTGCCCGTGTAATAAACAAGACTTGGCCTATAAGTGGTTAAAACTTTAAGCGCCACTGCGAGTAGGGCTAGTGCTATTTAAATGTAGTTTTCTGTAAGGCGGGGACTTCCCCAGGTCGGGCTCTGCTCCAGATTTGAGCGAGAGGATTCGCTGAGCTGTGCCCTACCACACAAAGCGAGATGATATTCGCAGTGCCCGGTTGCAAGATCCAAATGGCTCCCGGCTCCGTTGGTCAGCTGGATCGCGTTGGCACCTTTACTGGGTCCAGCTATCGCCAGGACACTCTTTACTATCTATAACTGTCTCCTCAGTGCAATGGATATTAGAAGAATATTACGTTCCGGTTTAAGGTAATACGTCTGTTTTGTATAACAGGATGTTATTTCAACACCTAGCCATATTTTGCAAGTTAATTAGGTAGCACTGCATACTTAGCAACTTTTTTATGTGACCAATTCCGAAATCACAAAAAAATTGATTGTTTCATTTTTTTATGTACCACGGCGGTGGCAAACAAGCATACGGCCCGCCTGATTGTAAGCTGTTACCATAGCCTATGACGCATATAACTCCAGATAATTCACAAGCGCGTTGCCTACCTCAAACTGTAGCCCTCTGGGAAAACCTCGTTATGGCGTTTATTCGACAGCCGGAAAAAATCCTCTTAAACCACACAGTGCGCGCCCCTTTAGCCTTCAGGGTGTGAGGATGAACACCCTACCGACGACGAGCGGTGCGGTGATAAAAAGCGGCCGTGAGTATCATGTCAAACAGTTCTTCAGAGCACAACCCATTGTGCAAACGATAAAACACACATAGGGAGGCAAAGTCTCTCCTTAGACTCAATGGTTCAATATCGCTCGTGAGTTTGGGATCGTCGACGACTCGCACAGCGCACCTTTGTACCGAGTCAAAGGGCTCAAGCTGATATCCAGGCGCCCCTGCCCAAAGGTAACAGCAGTACTTCATATGGGGTCTGACTTGCGACATGTATAGAAGCCGTCTCTGCCCCAGAGTGAAGTATCTCCTCGCTCTATTGAGCAAACCTTTTTATTACGGAAATGTTATTACCATGTTGACGAATTCATTAGTGATGCACGCTTTTTAGATGTTTAATGTAATTTTACTGACATTTATTATAATTATCAATTTCATTGTTATATCGTATTTAATTTATTTATTTATTTATATTTTAAGTTAATGCATGACATTTTTAGAATTGTAATTGTGACTTATGAATTAGTTATAAGTTAATTGTAATTTTAGGTATATTTGCGACATGATTGTAAATTTTTATGGAATAAATTATCTTATCTTATCTTAACTTATCTTACCAACATATTTTTGTGATTTCTGGGTTGATCTAATAGAAAAAGTTGTTCAGTATGTCCCACCTAATCACCTTGTACAAAATGGCTCAGAGTTAATACATCCTGTTTTTTGTTATTCGGGATTTTCATACAAGTTACAATAGCGCTCCATCCTTTCATTGTATTTCTAACACATTACCGCATTCATTTATAAAACGCCCAATATGTGTTTAAGGTTCATCGAGCTTTCAGCCTTATATTAATCAAAATACAGCTTATTTTACCTTTGAAAGGTTTGGGAGATACGCTTTTATCAATGAAAGTGGAAACATAATCGTGTAAGGGCGTAATAAGAAGGTAATTCATGCGTAAGTAATATGACGACGGTGAAGAAGTGATGTAACTCGATATTTTAGTAAATAATGTTGCTTGATATTGACATATAAGGTGTTTTTTTTATAAATATACAAGGTGTAAAAAAATGCTAGTGAACCGTTTAAGGTATTCTAAATCTAAAACCCCACCTTCACTACTCATAGTGTTGTATTCCTGCTGGTGATTAAGGTTGCCAAAGAGTTCAAAGAGGACCCAGTGTGTTGACGATGAGGGACCTTCTTGTTAGTTTAGCCATCAACAGTGACAAGAAGGTCCCTCATCGTCAACACAGTGAATCCTCCTTTTTTTAAAGGGTCGGCAACGCGCATGTGATCCCTTTGGAGTTGCAGGCGACCATAGGTTACGGTAGCTGCTTACCATCAGGCGGGCCGTATCGTGGTATAAAAAAAAGTAAAACATTTTTTCACGAAAAAAAAATGGTTCTGAATGGAGGGTCGGCCGGCAGGGATGACGTGTCCGAAACAAAAAAAAAATTTTCGATTCCAAAAAACTTTTCTTCTATCTGTCTTAATCGCAATACGATACAAATTATGCTCTTAAACGGATCACCACTATTTTTATTACATCCTGTATACATAACAGTAAAAGTAAGCGCTGGTAGCATTGCGGTAAAACGTCCGACTTTCAATCCGGAGGTCTCGGGTTCAAACCCCGACTCGCTCCACTTTTTTCGGAACTTAAGTAAGAAAAACATTTGATATTTTCCAGTCGCTTTTCAGTAAACGAAAACATCGTGAGGAACCGGGACTTAAGGCCTAGTTTACTCTATATACTAGGTCAGATGGCAGTCGCTTTGGTACGCTAATTCATAGGTTTAAGTTGCCAAGCGGACCCGAGGCTCAATTGACTCATGGCAAAAACCCGGGAGTAACGCTAGGAGGATGATGTTAATGAAGTCTTGTATAGTTTTATCCTTCGCTGATCCTAATCTAATCTGGGGGCACGGCAGTACCCCTGCCAAGTCGAGCAAAAAAAAGCGGCACCCAATACCATATCCATCATACTTAATCGCATTTTTCCATATTTTCCTATATGTATTTATAAAAAAATATTACCTAACAAATTAAATAAAATTCGTTTTCTGAGATATGCCTGTTTCGCATTTGGGGGTGTTAACGCATCCCAATATTTCCACTTGAGAGTCACATAAACAAAGACTGGAAGGTTCCGGGTTCAAATCGGGACTAATTTTTGTTCAAACTTGGACTTGATTCTGCCATCATGCACTTGAATTATATCAAAATTGATTTATAATAATAACTTGAGCTTTTCTTGAACGGTATTCCAATTTTACAATCATGGCATCAAATTCGTTACAAATCATGAAATTGGTTGTCACAATCACATTTTGTTTACAAGCCATTTCGATAAATAAGAAATCATCTTATACGGCCGTATTCTACATAAACAATACATACATTAAACACACAATATATCTCAGACATAAATCCAGCACACAACATATAATCAACCAATATTGAAGTTGTATTAGTGTTGCATTGGAATCATTTTCAAGCAAATTCTGATATTTCTGATTCAGATGTTCAGGCGCTATACTCAGATAGAATTAGTTTTCTGGCCCAGAAAATTCCTATTGGACGAGAATTTTTTTTTTGTATAGATCAAAGTGTCAGGAATTGATACCAATAAAATTTATAAGTAAATATTGGGCGCTAAGGTGCCAAAAAAATGGTAAAAACCAGTTTTTCGCACCTAGTGGAAAAACTGCAGCTCGGACAAAAAAGTTAAATGTAACTAAATAAATGTGTGCAATAAAATACCAAACAAAATGAGCCCCGGTAGAGCAAAATCGGTCCAGAGGATCGTCCGCAATTCTAAAAAAACACGTTTTTTTTCAAATATTGTAAATTAAATAACATGCGTTCCGGAAGTGATGGAGAGCTGAAATTTGAATATGATGTCAGTTTTGTAGTCCTCTAACTACAGTTAAATTTTCAGATGAAAATGTTGTAAAGTTTTTGCAAACCGTCGAGTTTTGCAAAAGTGACCTTTTTTAAATCGACTTGGAGGGTATTTTAGTTTTCGAAAAACGATATATTTTCAGTTTCTATGTATTAAGGAGGAGTTGAACTACAAATTTCCAAATTTACAGATCATTTGACAAAGAATAAAGTTGTTTAAATAATCTATGAATTTCAGGCACTTAAATAAAATGAAGTACAGTCACCATCAGATATATCGGAGCGGCCAAGGTGGTCACAAATATCGGAACAACGCCTCTATTGTTAAGGCGATAAAGTGCATGTTCAGATATTTTTGAGTACCTTGGCCGCGGCCCATATATATGATGGCGACTGTGTGATGTAAAAAAAAGGTCATTACTGTAATTGTATCGGTTTTTTGAGTAATACTTCAGTGTTGAATATGACAAAATGACAAAAACGCTCAAAACTTAAACTGTTGCCATATACAGGGTGGAAAAAAAATGGGCCCTGGAAGGGAACTACCTTAAAAAGTTGAGTATAGAATTTGCATTGTATCCAAGCGTGTTTTGAAGTTAGAATACGGCCCAAAACACGTTTATACACGATCCAACTTCAACACAACTCCAATGCATTAGCGCCTAAGCGTCTGAAGAGGCTGACAACACCCGATGACCTTCAAATTGACTTTACTCAAACAGTGTTTCAGCTATAACTACTTGTTTTGAGAAAGTAAAAAAAATGTATGTTAATATTCGTTATATTTAGAAGAACTTCGTTGCGTCCGATACACGATTGGACGAAATCGGCTCGATAGAAAATAATTCCAAAGTTACATCTTAAAATTAGCTTTAAACAGTTGTATGTCTTTAGTTTCTTGACTTATACGTCTGTAACTAAGAACAAAATTCCACCACACTAATACTAAAAACTTCGTTGCCTTATATTTCTCAATTAATACGTCGTTTTTTTTTAATTCATTATTTTGTAAAATTTGCAATGAGCATACTAATCGTAACACAGTGTTTCTCTTTCACTCGCGCTGAATAAGATAGGGAGGGAATTTAGCTGTTGTCAGCCCCTTAATCAGAAATATCACAATTTAGATACTTGAAAATTATTAAGATGCAACTCCAATACAACTTCAACATTGGTTGATTATTTTGTTAACTATAATATATGTTGGAGTTGAAGGATTTGTCTTTTTAATGTATTGTTTATGTATTTTAAAATTAGAATATGGCAAAGCCATAAATACTTTTATTACGTTTTAGTCTCAGGGTTTTAAATTCAAATTTGAATTGGTTAACACGCACAATTATGTTTCATAACACGAGTATCGGATTTCCGAAATGGTATTAGGTATGACGAGTTGGAGAGGGCGCGTGTAATATTGAATTTGTTGTCAATTTTAATGACAGAGATTTGAAAAGCTTTTATGAGGAAATACAATATGTAAACATGCATATAATGACCTACTTATCATTTGTTATACCCTCTAGGACAATGACAATAGGTCACATTTGTTTCTCCTTTAAGCAAAAACGGCTAATTGTGCCCATTTTCACATTTAAAAATTAAGTCTTACATTCTTAAAAAATAAAAGAAGGTTCCAAAAAAAAAGCTAGAGTTGCCCCTGTGCCGTATTCTAATTTTAAAATACATAAATAATACATTAAAAACACATCTATCTCAAACACAACTTCAACACACAACAAATAATCAACCAATATTGAAGTTGTATTGGAGTTGCATCGGAATAATTTTCAATCAAATTCTGACATTTCTATTCAGACGTTTAGGCGATTGCTGTATTGCGTAGTTAATGCATTAGAGTTGTATTGAAGTTGTATCGTGTCTAAACATGTTTTAAAGTTAGAATACGTCCCCGCGGGTCTTACGACTACGAGATCATACCTATTATAGGATAAGAAAGTTCTTAATACAACATCTTTACGAGTTCTCACTCAGTGTAAAAACATTATCCACACTTCCAAACTATCGGCGGATAAAAAACGAGAATCCTCGCAAGTAGTGAATCTCGAAAAGTAATGTGACCACACTGTCGGAGTTTGCAAAAACAGTCCGCGGGTGTCAGGAGCGTTAACTCGACTGACTTGGGCTAAGCTTTTGTAGGGTGACCATGATTTATTAACTCATGGGATAAAATTGGGACAGTAGGTATAGGTAGCAACAAGTAATTTCTAAATGTTTACTTAGTCATATAGGAAACTTTAGGCCTAATTTGTGTATAGGTAGCAACAAGTAATTTCTAAATGTTTACTTATATTTAGTTTGTTTACTTTCTAAATGTTTACTTTCTAAATATAGGAAACTTTAGGCCTAATTTGTGTCTATTTTTGTAAGACTGCTTTTGTACACGGCTGTTTGTTTTCTGAATAAAAATAAATAAAAAGTATGATTTTTTTAAATCACCAGGTCCATTTTGCAACCTAGCACAATTCTAACATTTCTGGCCTTACGTTCTTCTTCTTGCTCTTAACTAGAAATAAAACTATGTATTTATTTCATTTTAGACAGCCGTGAAAGTGTTATTTTTGATGAACACTAGGTATCTAAATTGAACTGAGCATTATTTCTCATTTAATATTATCTTCGGTTGCTGCGATAGTTATTAATGAAGTAAACCAACTTAAAACTGATTATATCGCGTATGCTGAGTTTAAATTTCGTTCCAACGTTTCGAACACTTTGCAGCGTTCGTGGTCACCGGTCGACTGAGGAAAAATATATTTACCTGTATCAAAAAATTACAATGTGCAAAACTATATTGGTAATTTTTTAAGATGTCGGAATCTTACTATGGAGTTCTACCGACAATTCCGACATCTTAAACAAATCGTACTATACCCACCTATATAAATATTAAATACAAACAATAAGTCGATTGCACATGCCAGAAGGGCTGATAAAGCTAGTTAATATGATACCCAATTATTGAACTACTATAACTTTTCTTAAGTAAATTTAAAAAAGTAGTAATTAAAATGTAAAATTTAGTGAAACACTTAGTAAACCCAAAAGCTAGTCATTATTCACTACCTTTCCTTGTCGTTTCCGGTGCAAAAGTTCCCAAAACGCTCGCGGCATTACCGCGCTGGATAGCTATGGACAGCCATGGATTATATGGAATCTTAATTATTTTACAAATTAAACAACAATGTTTACAATTTACAACCATCCAACGCTATGGCCTCACAGTCCTAAGGCACTGGTCCCACCGCGAGCGAGTAAGCTATGAGCTATCGGCTATTTTCTAGCCCAAGAAACGAACAAAAGATAATCGCTTCCGTGTAAATAAAAGAGAGAGATATATATTTATAGTTCATCGCTGGCTGTTCACACTGCGATGAACTATAAATATACATCTCTCTCTTTTATTTACACGGGAACGATTATCTTTTGTTCGTTTCTTGGGCTAGAAAATAGCCGATAGCTCATAGTTACTCGCCCGCGGTGGTACCAGTGCCTTAGTCCTGCTTTTTTATTTATTATGGGACTGACCAGCGATTGGCTCTAGTCTCACCTGATGGAAAGTGAAGACAGGGCCTAAGATGGAGCTCACCAGTTCAATAATAGCCTATTCACTCTTGCTTTAAAAAATACCGAGATCGTATTTGTCAGGGAATACAGATGGCGGGAGCGCATTCCATTCCTTGGCAGTCCGCACCAAGAAAGATGAAGCAAACCGTTTCGTGCGGACAAAGCGAATGCTAACAACGAACGGGTGCATTTACTCCCCGCGCCTGGTAGTCCAATGATGGAAAGGGGAAAGTGGAATCAGGTCATGAAGTTCTTGTGCGCACTCCCCAAAATGTATCCGATAGAACACCGATAGACAAGCGACTCGACGGCGATGTTCCAGGCTGCTTGCTCTTTTATCAATGCTGGTGGTAGAGAACAGCCATCCTCTCTAATGATGTTTGACTATTTCTTTATTTAAATAGCATTCCGCAACATCCTGGGAATATATCTTTTCTCCTTGGCTAAGACTAGTCGCTTGTCAAATTTAATATAATAATAAAATTAGGCGTATCCATGACACGCTCCCAAACTTGTCCGGCCTCTCACCCAACTCCTGGTCACCCTACAACTTCGTACATCAATCAATTGGGTAATGACGTCAAAAAAAGCCTCCTCCACCCGTTAATAGTTGGTGTTTGGACAATATTTAATGGAGGAAAAGTGTTCTGACAGCCAGGAAAGTTGGTTTCCGGCTCCGAGGTCAATTGGCTATTTTTGTGGCTAAGTTTTTGCTCCGAGTTTTTGTTGTTTACTTATAACAATATAAGTGGCAAGAAAACGTCTGGTTAATGGTAATTGTAGCTTATGATATAAACGCTTGAAAGCGTTAATAGAGTCACCGGCATTACAAAGAGAGGTATGGATACTGCAAATGTCATCTCGCTATGTGTGGTAGGGCACAGCACAGCGAAGTCATCTTGCTCAAATCTGGAGCAGAGCCCGACTGGCGAAGTATCTCCTTACAGAACACCACAGCCAAATAGCACTAGACCCTACTCATAGTGTTGTGTTCCTGGCTGGTGAGTAAGGTTGCCAAAGAGCTCAAAGAGGACCCAGTGTGTTGACGATGAGGGACCCTCTTGTTCATTAAGCCATCAACACAGAGCATCCTCCTTTTTGTAAAGGGTCGGCAACGCGCATGTGACACCTCTGGAGTTGCAGGCAGTTGCAGTCCATAGGTGGGCCGTATGCTTGTTTGCCACCGTCATGGTATAAAAAAAGTATATTCCTACACGAAGGCCGCAAAAATATTTGACACGCTCTTATTTGTAGGGCCATAAGAGCGTGTCACATATTTTTGCGGCCTTCGTGTAGGAAGATACTATTGCCGGTGACTGTACTTGGTTGGTTTTTGGTATGACGTAAGACTTTAAATCCAAAAGTCGTGGTTCGCATGGAGTTTCTCTATACTTTTATGTATGAACTATAATTTTATATTTAGTACCAGTCGCCTTTCGGTCAAGGAAAATATCGTGAGGAAACTGGATCTAAACCAAATAAGGCCTAGTTTCCTCTCTGGGTTGAAAGGTAAAATGACGCTTTAGTAAAAACTAGTTTGTGATTAGGTTGCCAAGCAGAGCCAGGCTCCATTGAGCAGTGAAATACTAGGTATTATTTATTCTGTGGTTATAGTTGCAAGTGTTGCAACAGCCTGCATCGTTATCTCTCGCTTGATATGACATAGCTTAAAACAGAAATAACATTATAATTGTTTTTGTATTTGAATTATTTATTAGTATTTATTTTTCTTTATTTATAAAACTAGCAAGAATTACATTGATATACCTTAAAATTACACTTATTAAATACTTATATTAAAACTACACTAAAAACTAACTTACAACTAACAAAAAAGGTCCCGCAGATCTGCCCCCTGTGGAAGGGTGCCCATAATGCTGGCTACATTTTCTCGCTGAATCGCGATGCCGATTCTCTGCGCAGGAAATGAGCCAGCTCTAGGGTCCCTAGTGGAGTCGAGGAGCTTCTTTTTGAGATCCTTAAATAAACTATGGGCATCCTGACACCACGGTCCCAGAGTCTCCACCGCAAACGCGGCAAACATATGGTTGCTTGATAGACCAGCATATTAGTTCATTTTAGTATTTTATTCGTTAATTTTAATTTTAATTCTGGTGTTAATAGTAATATGGATAATTTTTATCTGAAATAAATGAAATTGAATTGAATGGAATTATCTTCAATTTTTCGGCAAACGTGTATAGGACGCCCTCCGGCCAGGTGGGATAACGATCTGCGAAAGACTGCAGGCAGATGCTGGATGCGGCAAGCTGAAGACAGGGCGCTATGGCGCTCATTAGGGGAGGCCTATGTCCAGCAGTGGACTTATACTATAGGTTGATGATGATGATGGATGATCTTCAATTTTTAAACAAAGATGGTAACTTTATAACTTTTTATTTTTGTCAGTTTATTTTTATTTTATATGCGTAATTTTATTATTGTTTAGCTAGTTAATTTGAATTTGCAACACCTACGTATTTCTGATTATTTTCAATGGTTTCCGCTTCCCAAAGGTTGTCTGGAAGAGATCGCTTTTTAGCGATAAGACCGCCAATTGTTTTACCTCTGATTGTTATGTTTGTAACTTGTATTTCATGTGTTTCTTTATTTTGAGTTCCTTTCTTTCTGTGTTCATATTTATTATTGGTGAACAATAAAAAATAAACAACAGTGTTATGTATACCATCAGGGGGGCGATTTTTGAGATTCGAGCGCTCGAATATGACATTAAAAACTCAGAATAAAACGAAGAGATCAGGTTTTAAAAATAACAGTAATAGTAATTTGAGATCATGATTATTTGTACTATTAATTCCATGCGTAAATAATTGCGACAAACTTTTGTGTGCGATTATATTCGAGGTTAAATTCTTAGAATTCGAGCGCTCGATTGTCACAAATCGCCCCCAAGGCGGGCAGTATGTTGGCAACCATTGTGGTATTAAAAATGACTTCGCTGAAATTTAGTTATCTGTGTCGTGCCTCGTCACCTGTGCTGACGCACATCGAGTGAACTATTTTAAACTAGGCTACGTCTATTAATGTGACATGTTTCCTATAACTCCTATAAGGGGAAACATGTTGTAACTTTCTCGCCTACCAGTTAGGATTGTTATAAATATAGGGAAAACGGAAAATTCACTGCATTAGGCGAGACTCGAACTCGTGACTCCGGGATACCAGCCCGGCGCTCTACTAAATGAGCTACCGAGACGTACTCCATAGACATAAAATAGGAAGACGTGGTCCCACGAAGATAGAACTGTGATTCCATAATAAGCCGCGGTCTCGAGCACACACACTCACTTTTTGACGTTTGAACCAATCACCGCTCGTCCACGAGATGTATATGTGTGCGTGTCGCGCGTAAACACGAGGAAATCTGCTTATTATGGATCACAATTTTTGTCTTCACTATGGTCTTCATGGAACCGCGTCTTCTTATTTTATATGTCTATGAATGACGTACCCGTTGTTTAGTGGAGTAAAGCAATAAAGTAAATATGTATAGGTATTTATGATTGTGACTGGATATTTGTATGCAACGCAAGGTTATGTTGATTAAATAACGTAAGAATCATTAAAAAACATTTTGAAACGTGTTTTTTTATTACTTTATTTATTGCCAAATTCATAAGATTGTGGGTAGCCACGGACAGCGAATCAGCGTCCCGCTTTGAGTTTGACCTTTCCGCACACGGCGGTGGCGCCAACCGGGGCCGTAATCTAACTTTAAAACACGTGTTGACACGACACAACCTTAATACAACTCCACTGAATTAACTACACAACACAGCGAGCACCTAAACGCCTGAATCAAAAATATCGGAATTTGCTTGAAAGTTATTCCGATGCAACTCCAATAGAACTTCAATATTGGTTGATTATTTTTTGTGTGTTGGAGTTATGTCTGAGATAGTTTTGTTTTTATGTATTGTTTATGTATGACTTCAAGCTCACATGGTCATTCACATTATAAATATTATTTGAAACGGGATAATTACCATGTTACTCCGTGATCATGGTGCATGCAACTGCGCCGAAATATCGGGTGCTCATAAACACAAATATACATGGTAATTATCCCGTTTCAAATAATATTTATAATTATTTATGTATTTTAAAATTAGAATACCACACCTTATGAATTTGACACAAATGCTTAACTAGATCCGTTTCGCCCTACCATCCGTTTCGCTTCTATCTACCCCAACTCCTTGGTACTAGCTAGGTTTCGAACCCACGACCTACAGTTTGGTAGCCGCAAGTTTAAACATGTAAATTATAATGAATTCATATTCTAATTACGTTACAACATCCAGCGCGTAATTTGCAGCTTCAGCAATATTCCAAGAGCGATGTGCGGCTCGTAGCGTGTAAAATATAGTATATTAGCGCCTACCTTTATTATAAGGTGTGGTAGGACTAAGAAAGGCACGGAGACGACTACATTATTTATTTTTTATTTATTTAAACTTTATTGCACATAAAAAAAATACAAAATGCTTTAGGCATTCTCTACCAGTCAACCATAGGGCCAAACAGAACTGCGTCAAGGTGGGTGCAGTGAGAAAATTACTATCTGACTAAGATAACATTATTTACAATTTTAAACTAATTAAAATTACATACATAAATAATGATAACATAAATTACTATCAATACTACATATACATACATATATAGTATTATAATATACATACAATTACATGTGCGTTAAGGGTTACCGACTAATTCCTATCACTACATTATTTGTATTTGTATCATGTAACCATGTAAATAAAGCGCTGGTAGCCTGGCGGTAGGACGTCCGACTTTCAATCCGGAAGTCTCGGGTTCAAACCCCGGCTGTTAAAACCACTGAGTTTTTCGGAATTTATGTACGAAGTATCATTCAATATTTACCAGTCGCTTTTCGGTGGAAGAAAACATTGTGAGGAAACCAGACCTAATCCTAATAAGGCCTAGTTACTCTGGGTTGGAAGGTTAGATGGCAGTCACTTTCGTAAAAACTAAAGCCTACGCCAATTCATGGGATTAGGTTGTGAAACGGACCGCAGGCTCAATTTATTTTATTTTTATATATCCAATTAAAATAATAATTTCGCTTTAAATTTACTTACACAACTTTTTTAACACATAACTTTCGTGAGACTCAGATATATTTAATAAATTACCGAGGTACATATTTGCCAAACCGTTAATTATTCCTGAGTTGGGACTTCGGACCGTTTCGAGACAAATGTTTCATACCTTTTAAGTTATATTTTATTAATTTAGTACAAGTGCACCATAGTATATTTAACATTAGAGATAAGAATAAATATTGTATGTTAGTATACAATATTTATTCTTATCTCTAATGTTAGATATGTGGTTACATTGTATGAGTTTTGTTACTTGAAATTAAAATTATTTTATTTATTTATTTTATTATTAATAAGGCTTCAGTATTTCATCACAAATAAACGTTTTCTATTTTTTTATACCAAAATATATATATAATCAAAGTCATCTCCATTCTCTGTTCCAGTGATGTGCAGAACAATTTAAGTAGAAGTGATTGTTAGAAGTACAACATATTTTACCCCTAGCTATAGATACAGGGTGAGAGAATGGGTATATATGGGTGGGTTAAATGGGTCACTAGGTGCATGTAAGTATATACTTGAAATTATAAGCATGTCATAATTCTCACAACCTAATCATCATCATCATCATCATATCAGCCGAAAGACGTCCACTGCTGGACATGGGCCTCCCCCAAAGAGTGCCACAATGACCGGTCCTGCGCCACCCGCATCCAGCGGACTCCCGCGACCTTCACCAGGTCATCAGTCCACCTTGCGGGGGGGTCTACCCACGCTGCGCCTTCCGGTTCGTGGTCGCCACTCGAGAACCTTTCCGCCCCAACGGCCATCGGTTCTACGAGCAATGTGCCCCGCCCACTGCCACTTTAGTTTAGCGATTCGGAGGGCTATATCGGTTACTTTGGTTCTGCTGCGGATGGCCTCATTTCTGATGCGATCACGCAGAGAGCCTCCAAGCATAGCCCTCTCCATTGCCCTTTGGGTGACTTTGAGCTTTCTTATGAGGCCCATTGTAAGCGACCACGTTTCAGTACCATATGTCATCACTGACAACACACACTGGTCAAAGACTTTCGTCTTGAGACACTGCGGAATATTGGACAAAAAGATGTGCCGTAGCTTCCCGAACGCTGTACAACCGAGTCGGATTCGTCGATTGACCTCTTTCTCGAAGTTGGATCTACCTAACTGGACAGTATGTCCTAAGTATATATAATCGTCCACAACTTCGAGTGTAAAGTCTCCGATTGTAACGGGAGTTGTTGCTACATGGGTATTTGACATGATCTTCGTCTTATCCATGTTCATCTTTAGACCAACTCTCTCGGAGGCTTTACCGAGGTCATCGAGCATCGTACTCAAATCCTCCATGGTCTCAGCCATGACTACTATGTCGTCAGCAAACCGAAGGTGAGTGATGTACTCGCCGTTTATGTTGATGCCTAGCCTTCTCCAGTCCAGAGTCTTGAAAACATCCTCCAGTGCAGCGGTAAACAGTTTAGGAGAAATAACATCTCCTTGCCTGACTCCCCGCTGCAACGGAATAGGCTTCGAGCTCTGGTCGTAGAGTCGGACTGACATAGTGGCGTTCTCGTACAAACACTTCAGCACTTCGATATAGCGATAGTCCACTTGGCACCTCTGGAGAGATTGTAGTACAGCCCAGGTTTCGATCGAGTCGAAGGCTTTCTCGTAGTGTCTTTACAACCTAATGAGTGTCGATAATTATTATCTGTATTATGTATAGTTTATCAAATTAAGTATTTTTTTCTTATTGATTTTCAAGTTTTTTTTTGTCGTATGGCTACATGTCACTGGATGTAGATAGGCATTTCTTCTCTCTGGTAATAGGTAGTGGGGAAGCAGATGATGAAGAAATTCCAGTGAGTGCTGTGAGGTCCAGACGGGACAGTGCAGCTGCCTAGTTTGTTACTCTTTTAGCACCACCCAGGGATAACGTGTAAGGTTGTTTAAGGTGTTTCCTACGGACGCAGAGTAACATTGACCCCCGATTTTTCAAGGTGACTAAGTAATATGTCAGATTCAATGACAATTAAAGCTACCATTCAAACAGCTCAAGATCTGGGGGGCGATTTTTGAGATTCAAGCGCACGAATATGACATGTAAAACTTTGAATAAAACGAAGAAATTATGTTTTAAAAATAACAGCGATTGTAATTTAAAACCATGATTATTTACAATATTAATTTCATGCGTAAATAACGCACCTCCTAGCCCAGTCGGTAGTGACCCTGCCTCCGAAGCAGGAGGTCCCGGGTTCGAATCCTGGTCAGGGCATTTATTTGTGTGTCTATCACAGATATTTGTTCTTGAGTTATGGATGTTTTCTATGTATTTAAGTATTTATCCATATTATCATTATATATATCGTCGTCTAGTACCCATAACACAAGCCCTATTGACCATACTGTGGGCCTAAGTCGATTTGTGTAAGATTATCCTATAATATTTATTTATTTATTTATTATTAAATAATGGCGACAAACTTTTATGTGCGATTATATTCGAGGTAAAATTATTTGAATTCGAGCGCTCGATTGTCAAAAATGCCCCCTGGAGCCGATTGCATAACCACTTGTAACGAATAAATTAATATTAGCTCTTTCCAATTATTTTAAGTGGTTATGCAATCGGCTCCAGATCTTGGGCTGTTCGAATGGTAGCTTGAGTTGTCAGTGAATCTGACATACTGCTTAGAATTGGTAATGGTTAAATGGCATCCCCGAAGAAACAAGTCAACTATCTATCGGCTGCGGTAACCGCTTGCCATCAGATCGGCGTTTTCCACTTAAATATGATAAAAATATCCTTAAAGCATCGTATATCTATCTACCAGCTAAATGATATTCAGATTTTTCATTCTTGGCCCTTTGAATTTCATACCCTGTATGTTACATTTGTGAGAGAATGTGATGTATAGCGAGCGTGTGTGGGGTGTTGTAATTACTTCATTTGTTTCTCGTCTATATTTCGGTATCCATTTATTTCTACCCTCTTGCCCAGTTCCGTAATTACGTTTTAGGTGTAATATCTATATATTTTATGTAAAATATTTATATTTATTATGTATTCTACTAGATGTGACATCTAGAACAAATTTTGTGCGCCATGTTTGGCGGTTGACAGCTGTGACAGAACCAAAGAGTCGTATAGACTTGTAGTGATTTTCACTCAAACTTTTGGGACAAAAAAAATCTTAGGGATGTCATCACCTGTTACTCAATGATTATTACCTCAAAGGAGTAAGGTAAATTACCTAGTTCTGGACTTGCTAATAGGCATGATGATTTTTTTTGTATGGTATCAAACGATTCGTTTTGTTGTGAGGGTTAAATGTCTATATAGTCCCGATTGCGTTAAAGCCACACAAAAGTCAGAAATGAGATTAAAATATAACACTCGCTTTTGTTTCTCAAAACGCTCATAACGAAATGATATAAGTACAACAGTAACGTCACGGTTGCATAGTCGCCTTGTTTAAAGTATGGATAAATTATGAAATTTCTATTTTGACAGTGAAATATTGCGTTTTTGTGTATGGTTGCCATACAATTCATTTTACAGCCTGTAAGATTTCTTTTTACAAATAAACAAACAAATACAGTAATATGTAAGAAATCGAATGGTGTTATTGTTTTATTACATTTCATACCTTAAAAAATTGTAAAATTTGGAAATTTTGTTGCCTGATATATTTGAACCGGTTCAATAGATTTTTTTAAATTTTTACTTTATTAGGATATTTGTATCCATTCAAATGCGAAAAATCTAAATTTTATAAGTATTTATTTATTTTATTATTTTTTCTTTTTTTATAGTTTTAGATCATATTTCCTTATATTCTAACTTTGTTAGTTAAGGTGTATTTTTTTTTGGTTTTAATTAAATTATAATTTTATTTACTTAATTTTATTATATTTACAAAATTCAGCATATGCTCAATAGTAGACACCTACTATCGCCTTGATTACAACTGACTCAATTTTAAAAATCAGTTGATACTGATTTGATTACTGAGATATTGACGAACATTCGGACGTTTTCCTTGAAATAAATTAAACTTGTAGCTCCGTAAGCTTCCCTTTTCAACCGACTTCAGGATTTCGAAGGAGGAGGAGATCGTACGTCTTATTATTTTAGTCCACCAACGCTTCTATTTCTTTTTGTTGGAGATAAGTGGAGATGGCGGGATGACCTGGACACCTTCCTTAACTGGGCGGAAGAGACGCAAAATCGGAAGTCATTGGAAACCGGGAGCTCTCCCCTTTGCCCAGCAGTGGGATACTCATATAGGCTAGATAAAGTAAAGTAAGCAAATTTAAAATAACTCCTTTTTAGGGCTCCGTAGCCAAAATGGCAAAAACGGAAACCTTATAGTTTCGTCATGTCCGTCTCTCCGTCCGTCCGTATGTCACAGCCATTTTACTCGGAAACTATAAGACGTACCTATCTTAATAAAATTTACACATAAGGTTTATTTTGTATGCCTCTATTTATATTAGTTATGTAGTTAAATTGCAGACATTGCGCTCCAAACATGTAACAAAATTTAACAAAAAATCTTTTTTACCAATTATCACATCAATCGGTCTTTAAAAGTAACATCGATGTTTTTTATTTATTTCGTGATTAGGTGAATATTTTCAGAAATAATCACTTCGAAAATCATAAAAAATTGTGTCCCCTCTCCCTGTAACAGATAGATAGATAGATATATTATTTATTTGCTTGCCACAATATACACACAGTTAGGTAGGTACATAAATTACATCCTTAAAAAGAAAGAAGCTAGAAAAATCGTTAAACATATGAAACAAAAAAAAACAATTTCTGTGTGCGTTGCAGCAATACAAAAGGGTAAACAGTTGAGCCATATGTCCCAAAAATATGACAAAATTAAGAAGATGCGCTTTATCACATACTTTCTATGAAAATTGTGTTGAACATTATCGGTTCAATCATTTTTGAGTTATCTCCAAAAAAATTCTTCCATAGGCATCAGATACGACCCTTTGGTATTACTTTGGTTCTTATTTCGTTGCAGGTACGGAAACCTCAATTAGACGTGGTCCGACACGCACTTGGCCGGTTTTTATCAGCCTATCGGCTTCTATATTTACTCCGTTTACTCGCTGTATAATGAAGGCTGTCGTGAGGCTGCGCAGGATTAGTTAATAACAAAAATTGTACAATTAATAAGGGACAATGGGCGGACTTTAGCAGCGGAACTAAGAGAAATTAATTTGCCGAGCGATGGATGGTGTTATTCAGAATGGCTGGATATTACTTTAATATTACTTTTATTTTAACACATTCAGTGCCACCTAGTGCTACGTGCTACGCTCGTAGCCCGTAGCCACGTATTCGTCGTATGTAGCGCGTAGTAGCTACGAACAGAGAACCCGACAGTCGGGTTCTCGGCGCTGTAGTAATGGTGGAGGGTAAAATAAGTACACTAAACAACAGCAGCAATGCAGTTTGGCAGATAGGTGAAATTGATAAAAAACGGTGAGGTGTCTTAACTTTGGTCAGTTGAATATGAAATGAAAAAGTTTATTGGTTATATTAAGTGATGTCTACCAGGCAACATTAGGGTAGCAGGAGATGGAGAACAGAGTTTAACAGGTAGTGCTTTAAACAATTAGCGAGTAAAGAGAAGCTACACAATCATTGAAGCAGTCAAATGCAAATTCCAAATACTTGAGATAAATAAACTGTAATAACTCAAACAAAATAAAAGATAGTCCCTTGAAAGAACGTTACTTAGACTTTCTAGCACTTGTTTAAAAAAAAAAGAAAAAAAAAAGGATAAGTAGAAAATTATTTTCTAACACTTATTCACCTTTTTGTTTTGGTCCCGTTTGCTACCATGTTTCAGCTTTTAGCACAGCAATTTCAACCTTTGCCACATCGGCTTTATACACCGTGGGCTGGAATAACCCGACAGATCTTAACCACGAATTCCTAAGACCAAAAGAAGGAAAATATATTATGTGACTTTAGGTCAATTTCGCAAACAAAAAAATTTTTTTTTTCGTTTTTTTTTCCATTTTTTGAATGTTAATTGCACATGAGAAGCAAATGTTATTAATAATATTATCGCCTAAAACAAATTGGTACATTTTTTTTGTAAAAAATTAGTTTTTGCAAAGTTTTCCTTGTCACTTTGATATCTGTCAATAAGGACGTGTAAACTATGTCCAATAGTGGCAACAACGCCATTAGAAAGGCGTTTTGTGATGAGTCATAACAAAAAGTATATTTTTTAAAAATTAGTATTAACTCTGTAACTAGGCGTATTCCAGGAAAGTTTATAGGACATTTTAGTATCTAAATATGATCAGGAATACACTGTTAAAATCTGTCTAGTTATATGGGCCCACGGTGTATAGTGAGAGAGTACTTTGGGAACTACAAAGCATTTTTTTTGAAGTGATAATTTCTTTAGCGACGCTGTGTACTTTTTGTGATGGGGAAAAAAGTTAAACTCACGACAGGTCACGTGACCGACAGATTCGTCAGATTGGAAATCCGTAAGACGGAAAAGTGACCTGATCGAATAAATAATTGTAATAGTTCTGAAGTGTTATATTTTTAATGTAATATACATTTTCATGTTTGTGTACGATAGCGCAATAAATGAATATTGTATTTTACCACATAAATGATAGTACTTTGATACTGGTAATTAAAGCAAATCGTGCAATAATATTCCCTAACCATTCCAAGATATCAAAAATGCACAACGTTAATATTCAAGTTTTCACTTCTGCCGGCACTCCCGGAGTGTACCCCGTTGTTTTTTTTTAATTTTGTTTATTCCAATTTGCGCCTAGTGTAAACACTCAACTCGTTGTAATGTAGACATCTGTCAAATCTCCAACATTGTTATTTATTTATCGTATGGCTATATGTAACTGGATATAGATAGGCATTTCTTTCCTGGGTTAGTAGTAGTGGGAAAGCGGATCATAAAAAAACCGGCCAAGTGCGTGTCGGACCACGCATAGGAGGGTTCCGTACCTTCAATGGAATAAGAACCAAACTAATACCAAAAGGTCGTATCTGATGCCTATGGAAGAAGTTTTTTGGAGATAACTCAAAAATGGCGGAACCGATAATGTTCAAAACAATTTTCGTAGAAAGTATATGATAAGGCACATCTGTTCAAATTTTTTCATATGTTTTGAACTTACGGTTACGGGGGGGCTACACAACTTTTCTGACTTTCGAAGCGATTATTTCAGAAAATATTCACTTAATCACAAAATAGTCAAACAAACCTCAATGTTATTTTGAAAGACCTATCGATTGATATGTCACATGTTGGTATTTGGTTAATTTTTTATTTATTTTTTAGTTACCTGTATGGAGCGCTCCTCTAAAAATATTTTTTTGTCAAATTTAACTACATAACTAAGTAGCTGCTTGTAAAATACACCTTATGTGTAAATTTTATTCAGATACGTCGTATAGTTTCCGAGTAAAATGCCTGTGACCTACGGACGGACAGACAGACAGACAGACAGACATGACGAATCCATAAGGGTTCCGTTTTTTGCCATTTGGCTACGGAACCCTAACAAACCAGCGAGTGCTGCGAGGTCAAGATGGGACAGTGCAGGTGCCAAGCTTGTTACTCTTTTAGCACCACTCTCTCTTTTCACGTGTAGGGTTGTCTAAGGTGTTTCCTACGGACGCAGAGTAAAATTGATCCCCATTGATTGATTGTTGAAATTAGTTTATACAGTCATCGGCAATAGTATCTGCCTACACGAAGGCCGCAAAAGTATGTGACACGCTCTTATCTGCAGGCCATAAGAGCGTGTCACATATTTTTGCGACCTTCATGTAGGAAGATACTATTGCCGGTGACTGTACCTCTCCATCACGTTGACATTTGAGTTTTCAGACTTATAAATAAGGGGCTAATAACCATTTCAGCCTTGTATCACCCACTGCTGCTGAGGATATGCCTCTCTTCTTGTACATCACTTGTTCCAGCCCTGATCCAATCTCATTCAGAAATGACGTGCAATCTTTCGTAAGTTGTGTACCCATCAACCTAACACCAGCGGCTTGTTTCAGCCAAAAACAATAAAAATAATATTTAATATATTATTATTAATTCGTTTAAAAACTATAGTGATATAAAACGAAATTAATATAAAACGTGTTTCGGTCATATTTTATTTATTTAAACTTTATTCAGACAACAGAAAAATGTACAAATGGCGGACTTAATGCCTAAAGGCATTCTCTACCAGACTACCAGACTAACCCAACCATTATTGGGCTAAACAGAGACACGACAAAAAGGTGCGAGAAAAGTTAATTAAAAATCATTGCAAACTTAACTAAAAGAGAAGGTAATAAACTACATAAAAATACACAAATACAATACTAGGAATATATATAGATAAATATACAATACAATACAATACAAATACTCTTTATGGCACCTCAATAAAATAGAACAGAACAGTACACAGATTAAAAGTACAGGCAGTCAACAGGCGATCTTATCGCTAGAGAGCGATCTCTTCCAGACAACCTTGGGGGCTACGAAATCACAAATCTAGTCGGAAATAATCGTATGAGTAGGTGCAAGGCAAAAGAAACAGTGAAAATCCAGTAAACAATAACAAATAACTTAAAATACAATAGCTTAATTATACAAATACATACACAAATAAAATAATCAATAAACATATATATACTTCATACACAGAGTAAATAAAAATAAAAATAAAATAATAAAATTACAGTCAGCAAACATCATTAAGGTGTTTCTTGAAAACTGTTATACTACACTCGCGTGCAAATAATTCGGGTCAGTACGAAAAACTATAATATCTCCTAAAATAATAAAGCTAGGAGCCTGAATTAAATTGTATATTATAGATAAATGCATAGTTAATAAAACAACGTCAAGAGTTAGAGATGATATTCACTTGTTTATTTAATTAACATAGTAAACACGATATCAATTAATTATAGGTAAAAAGCAACCGTGGTACCTCACACACAAAACTAAAAACAAAAAAAAAGTAAAACATATCAATACTTCGTATTGCCTCCGCGACTGTTTATTAAGTTTCTTATGCGTTCTTGCGGGATATTAGCCCATTCTTCCACTAACGCCTGTTTCAGGTCTCTAAGTGTAGCTGGGGCGGGGTTTCGATTTCTTACACGCCTTCCGAGCTCGTCCCATACGTGCTCAATCGGATTTAGGTCCGGGATTCTCCAGGGCCAGTTCATAGTGTTGCCAACCTCCTCAAAATAATCTTCCACAATCTGTGCGGTGTGTGGCCTGGCGTTGTCATGCATGAACATTGAGTTTTCACCCATATTAATTAAATATGGGCCTACATGCTCATTAAGAATCTCTTCCACATACCTGGCACTAGTTAACGTTCCATTTTCTATCAAAACTAATTGCGTGTGACTCTCTGAAGAGATTCCAGCCCAAACCATAACAGACCCACCGCCGAAAGCAACTTTTTCTTCAAAAAAGACTGGAATAAAACGTTCACCTGGCCGTCTGTAAACTCTTCGCCGCCCGTCATGTGCATAGCATAAATCTGGATTCGTCAGAAAACATAATTCTTGCCCATTCTTCGGCACCCCATCGCCTGTATTCGCGTGCGTAAAGTTTCCTTGCAGTTCGATGCCCTCTGTCAAGTTTCGGGCCATTTTCCGGTCTATGTGGGGTCAAATTAGCTTCACGAAGCCGCCGCCTTACAGTCCACTCGCTAATGTCATCTCTTCGGGTCTCCCGAAGTTGGTTTTTGACTTCAACTGCAGTAAGATGCCGATTTCGGAGCATTATTGTTACAATAAATCGATCTTCTCTAGCCGTAGTACATCTCGGCCTGCCGGTTCCTGGTCTTCGAAGGTTCCTGCCAGTTTGTAGGAAACGTTGGAGGACCCTCTGCACCGTAGATAGTGACACGTCTGTTCTTCTTGCTGTATGTCTCTGACTTCTGCCTTCTTGTAAAAAAGTGACGATACGTGTACTTTCATCTTGTATTAGCGACATGATAGTAATTCAATAATGACCATCAAAGTCAACAAAAACTGCCTTTTATCATTTTGCTTTGACAGATTGAAAACAAAAGTGAGAAAACAATCAAAAGTGAAATAAGCTCAATTTGAATTTGGTACCAAATTCGATTTTTTTTTAAATAAAACTTTTTGCAGAATTCTTGTAGAACATTGAAGGTTCAATTTAATTCGATATTAAATTCTCTTTAATACACAGTGAGTTTCCTGCACATGCCGCTATTAATTTGCAAAATATAAGGGTTTTTGTCACTGACCCGTATTTATATTTATATATTTTATATTTATATTTATTTCCAAACACATTACAACAGCATTACAGTATACACCAATACGCCGAGTAAGATTTACAAAACATCAATACGGTACAGACAACAAAAGAAATACATAGTTATAAGTAGGTAGTGGACGGCCTGTCATCCATCTCCTCGCAAAACCTCAGACATTCATAGCACACAGCTGCCCATCGCCACGCAAACAGATCACACTCAGAAGCTGATGTCAGAAGCGCGTTCAGCAGTGACAACGCGCGAGGAACTGGTGAGTTCCGGTGCGAAACCGTACGCGTAATCGGCACAGCCAACAGTGGCCGTTGCCGCGGTCTTAAGTTTATTCTTGGGACATCTGGGACGTAAAGCTTTACCACACGAGCCACAAGCTCTGGGCAGTCTGACTCACCGCGCAATATGCGACAAGCAGTAGTAATAAGGTTATGGTTCCGCCTCACCTCTAAGGAGTTGTACCCAAGGCATCCGAGTAAGAATTTTGTGGGGTATAGGAATGGGTAATACCCAAATCTTTTTTTATACAAAAAACGCAGGAAGGTCTTTTGTATCCTCTCCAGAGATAGGGCGTATGAGGATTCGTACGGGTTCCATATTATAGACGAAGTTTCAAGCTTGCTCCTTACTAGCGCGTTAAAAACCAGCTTTATCGCATTTATGTCCTGGAAATCTTTAACATTGCGCAGCACGAAACCAAGTCTACGAAAACAACTGTCAGTGAGGATTCGCATGTGATCATGAAAGGTAAGGTGATTGTCAAAGACCACTCCAAGGTCTTTAACGGAGAAAAGCCTCTCAATGGTCTCAGTCCCCAATTTGTAGTGCGCGTGCTGGGGAACAGTGGAACGACTAAATGTACATACACAACATTTTGCTGTGTTAAAGTGAAGCTTATTTGCGATACTCCAGTCCACTACTGAGGTAATATCCCCTTGTAGAAGCTCACAATCTACTTCGTTCTTTACCCCATACACTAATTTTAGGTCGTCAGCATAAAGTAGACATTTTGCATGCTTCACAACAGTTTCTAAATCATTGATCATGATTCCGAATAATAGGGGGCCCAGTATTGAACCCTGACCAACGCCTGATCTGGTATGATAGGGAGCCGATACAAAACACC
This sequence comes from Pammene aurita, assembly GCA_947086415.1. Classification (NCBI taxonomy): domain Eukaryota; kingdom Metazoa; phylum Arthropoda; class Insecta; order Lepidoptera; family Tortricidae; genus Pammene; species Pammene aurita. Next base: position 3,585,592 of record OX352314.1, on the reverse strand, counting down.
CATGACGAACGTACTGCTTTCGATCGCGTAGATAACTTGCAAACAATGCAAGCAGCTTTGGAGAAAAGCCTAAATCACTAAGCTTGCACAGCAATATATCGTTGTCTACGCGATCGAAAGCCTTTTTAAAATCGAAATACAGAACATCTACCTGAGTCCCTCTATCGAGATACTCAGAGATGATGTCTGTCAGGGTCATTAAGTTGGTGTCGACCGAGCGATTAACCCTGAAGCCATGCTGGGAGTCACTCAAAACTGGTTTTAACTGGATTGCCAATATTTTATGGACGATAGTTTCAAATAACTTTGCCAATGTTGAGAGTATGGCAATAGGCCTGTACTCTTCAACATTAGCAAGGTTACCCGTCTTCGGGATGGGCGTCACCCTAGTTGTCTTCCACAATTTAGGATATATTCCAGTAGAAAGTACCAAGTTAAACATATAGTGAATAGGAACCTTAAGCTGGTCCATACATCCTTTGACTATGTATGCAGGAATGTTATCGGGCCCAATAGAACTACTGGCTTTCAACCGCTTTATGCCCGCTTCAACTTCCTGCACTGATATGTCAGCGATATTAACAGCTGGAGTCAAACAGCTATGCTGGCGGCTTTTAACTGATTGCACGTCCAGTCGAGGGATACCCGGTTGGAAACTGTATTATTTGCTCGCGAGTGTATATTGATGGCTACTATTCGAATTCTATTTTATATTGAAAATAATAAAAAAAGTATTACAGTTAGGTATTGCAAACATCACGCATAACGCCATCCCCGAAGCTCATCTTGCGAGAAAATATCATTAACGCCTGAACCGGGCCGGAACGGATCCGGTGCATCTCGAGCTTGTAATTATTTACTCACTCATTCATTCATTTCATTTCATTCATTCGTTCTTTATTCAAACGGCAATTGTTTCTGATACTGTTTATAACGACTTTGAGAATACTTTCGAGGTATTCAGGTATTTTCATTAGACTTTGAGCGGGTGAACTTGGTGAGGTATTTTATATTTGGTTTTATCCTTTCTTTCTTTGTAATTATTTAGATTTTTTATTTTTTAGTTTATAAGTTTTAGTAAGTGTTTTCCTAAGAAATGTTATGAATGTATGACTGTATGTGATATTTAAAATGCATAAAATATACTTATATCCAAAAAGAATTAAAATTAAAAAAACTATCGATATGGTTCAAAGATAATTAGACTTTGTAAATAAAAGTTTCTTAATCTTAACTGGGTTTGTATGGTTCTCAAACAAAAGGTACCATAACTTACTTGTTTATTTGTATTTAAAGTAAGAAGAGTAAGTAATCCAATTCTAAATATTATAAATGAAAGGCAGAAATATTTACTTAAATATCGTTTTTAATGATAATACATGAATACGTATTTATGAACAATACCTAATGCCCTATTCTAATTTTCAAATACATAAACAATACATTAAAAAAAATCTTTATAACCATTGAGTAACAAGAGAAGACATCCCTAAGAAAATATTTGTACCATGAGTTTCAGTGAAATTCACTACAAGTCTGACAGTGGCTGTTGGACCACAGACACGCTAGTGTCAAAATTTTTAAAAAATCAAATACTAAACGTAAAGGCTTCTTGCATGATAATAAACTGTAAAAATAATTCTGAAAATAGTAATAAAAGCCTTAATTTAAAATATTAATGTTGGCGGTGCGACGCCATATTCCTTGGCGCACAGATTAATGTCGCAGACGTAACACAGCATATGTGCCTACACTTGATATACCTTGACATTGTTTAATAGTCATCATCATCATCATAATTTTAAGAGCCTGGCTCTTGTCGGTGGAGTAATCGCCATTCCTTTCTGTTCTCCGCTAATTCTTTTAACTCTTGATACGTCATGACGTTGGCTTTTTCTTTGGCCTGATCTAGAAACGCACGTCTTGGTCTTCCTCGGTCTCTTCGTTTCGGTATTCTCCCTTCAATAATAGTTTTTATGTAATCGTCATGACGTATCAGGTGCCCCAACATATTTCCTCTTCTGTTTTCAATCGTTTTAAGCAGGCATCTGTTCTCTCCTACCAAATTCAGTACTTCTTCGTTCGTTCTTCTCTCGCTCCAGCTTATTCCTTCCATTCTTCTCCATATCCACATTTCAAATGCGCCTAATCTTTCCCTATCGCGCTGGGTTAATGTCCATGTCTCGCAGCCGTATAACGCTATACTCCAGACGTAGGTCTTTATAAATCGTTTTCTGATGTTACGTGATATCTTTGCTTTAAATATGTGTTTTTTGGAGTTAAAAGCTTTTTTGGCCATAGCTATACGTGTGATGATATCCTTAGTACATCTGGAGTCGCTAGTTATGATGCTACCTAAGTATTTAAATTTATTTACTTGTTCTATGGCAGTATTTCTAATTTGTATGGGAGCTATTTTGGGTCTGCGTTTGGATGCTATCAAAGTTTTTGTTTTGTTTGTATTAATTTTAAGTCCAAATTCTGTGAATACATTATCCATTTCCATTAAAAGCTGTTCTAGTTGTGTGGAATTTTCTGCTATTGCTGCTATGTCATCTGCAAATCTGATATAGTATATGTTTAATAGTACTCAGCATAAAAATATTTACGTAATAAACATGTTTTAGATAAGTACGATAGGTAATGTTTAGTTCATTAAACATATATTTATTGTTCAACAAGGGCGATTTTGCTAAAATTGTTAATGCGAGTTAAATACATAGAAACGGTTTTTATGATTTGAATTTAAAACTTAAATATCGAAATATCACCCGTGTAATAGTTACACAATGTTTTTTCATTCGTGCGAAGAAATCAATGTCATTTTAAGTAAATATTAAGGATCATTAACCCCCAAAGTTCGTATTGAAAGGCGCTTGTCGGCGAAAAAAGTATTTTACTCCGTTCGTTCCTAAAACTCTAGGGTAAGGAGCAAAATAAACATTAGGTGAAAATAAAACAATAATTTAGTTAATTACGTTTCCTTACAAAATTTGTTTAGGTAGAATATGAATTTTGTCAAAACAGTGTTACGTCAGTTTTGTTAAAGCTACTCTTTGATTCAGTGACAGCTGTCAACCGCAAAACATGGCGCACAAAATTGTTCTAGATAGCTCATCTAGTAGAATACATAATACATCGGCTCAACTGTACAATATGTGACATCGAGTTCAGGCTTCATATTTTTTTTTGTAGCTTCTACTCGCCAAAAGACAACTCCTCACCAAATTTTAAGTTGCGGAAACGCTTGGTTTGCGAGATAAAAAATAATCAAAGTTCCATATAAAATCCCGATTTTACACCGCCATGACACAATATTTTGCGTTTCGTTAAACGTGTTGAGAAAAACTAAAACGTGATGACTTGTTTTATGTTCAGTTTTTACATAGATACAGTTTTTTCGACTTATTTGTGTACAATAATAGTTACATGATATTTATTCAATGATTCTTTTAATTTATAAGCATTATTTTGTGGAAAATTGTTGATTAATAATTATCAAAAATGGTACGATTTTATTAAAACGCGTAAAACAAAACGCAAATAGAATTGGCGGGGTCTGTGGGCGGGGGATACGACATGACACTTTGTAGGAACTTTTTAGGTTAGTTCAAAGTAGTTTCAGACAGACTCTAAGGCAGGTCGGTGTAGGTACGACGACGAGCGTAGCGAGGAGGAGTGTTAGGTAGAACTGCGACCCTACAGCGCGCGAGCCGAGCGAGCGAAGCGAGCGTGCCGCGGCAGCGGCCGGCGAAGCGCCAGAACCTAACACTATCACACTCCCCCCCTCTCGTCTGCAAAATATTGTGTCATGGCGGTGTAAAATCGGGATTTTATATGGAACTTTGATTATTTTTTATCTCGCAAACCAAGCGTTTCCGCAACTTAAAATTTGGTGAAGAGTTGTCTTTTGGCGAGTAGAAGCTACAAAAAAAATATGAAGCCTGAACTCGATGTCACATATTGTACAGTCCTTCCAATACATCAATGTTTATAACAGACTTTCTAGGTCCATAGTTTGGTTAGTAGTTACAGCACAGTGACAGCAACAAGATACAATTGTAGGTGTTAGTAACAATAATTAAAACCACAATCTATTTCAAACGTAACTCAAACACACAACAAATAATCAACCAATATTGAAGTTGTATTAAAGTTGCATCGGAAAACTTTCAAGCAAATTCTGATATTTCTGATTCAGACGTTTCGACAGCTGTATTCTTCGATTAAGTTACATCAATGGCTGTATTGCGTTAATGCGTTGGAGTTGTATTGAAGTTGGATCTTGTCTATAAGTGTTTTAAAGTTAGAATACGGCCCCTGTGCGCATCACATTTTTAATTTACAAAGTTAATATAATAACTGCCGTGTGTAAAATGTGATGCGTTTCGTATGGTTTCGTGTAGACAATTGATACACTTTATTACAATAACACAGGGTCATTTTTTATGCAAATTTTCAAACACGACGTTTGCCTCTTCATTTTTTTTGTTCAAATATATGTTTTTAAAGTTGTAGTTAAAATATTTTATTAAATCAAAGTAAAAATAGTCACACACCTCATATCATATCCACTGCGCAGGTTTCGTCATAGTTGCTACTGGTCTAAGAGCTGGCCACGTCAGATGTGACACAATAATGAGAGCAATGAAACCTGTCTAGCTAGACTGATTTATCATCCTTATTGCTAGATCCGGGCATCTGGCAGCTTTTAATGGGTGGATATCAGAGTGACAGACCAACAAAGTTTTTAAGTTGGAAAAAAGTAATACCAAAATAGGTAAAAAATGCCAAAGTTGTGTAACTTATAGAGGACAGGGCCTATATTTTAACATTAGATTAAAAACCATTGTCTATTATTGCGGAAATAAAAACAGTAGGCGACTAACTAAAAATTGTATTTTACATCATTGAGCACTACTTTTCCCCAACAGAACCTTCTCGATATGATATAACCTAATGAATTACATAATTTCCCATAATATTTCATTAAACCCAGAACTCTAGAATTTGTTTTCTTCAAGTTATTTGCATTCTTTGACCTCCACCACTTTACAGCTGCCAGATGTACGGATCTAGAAATAAGCATAGTATAGCAAACTAACTACATGGGTTTCGTTGCTCTCATTATTGTGTCACATCTGACGTGGCCAGCTCTCCGTCTATACAGCCAAAATAAGTATAGTTTTTAAATATGTTTTATAGCTTAACAAGTATTAACATGGTATTTCAAGAATCACAGCTACCTGCCAAAATATTCTATAACTTATCTCAAGAGTTAATTATGAAAACATTATCACGACTCACAATTTTAACAAATTCCTGGTCTAAAGTCAGATTTAAAAATTCATTACGGGAAAGATAAAATGTAAGGACGTGTCAGGGATCCTTGGGCGTCGGCTTAAGAAATTTACTCGTTCAAAACTGTTATCGTTTCAAAAAACGTCTACTTGTAATTTTCAACCGACTTCAAGATTTCGAAGGAGGTTCTCAATTCTTCGGGATCTTCGTTTTCGCTCATTTCTTTTATGTATGTTCACTTCACCGATTATTTAAAAACGGCTGGACCGATTTGGAAAATTCTTTTTTGTTTGAAATAGTATACTTGACAGTTGGCCCCATTGTAACCAGGTCAGGATCTGATGATGGGATCTTGAAGAAATCGAGGGAACTCTTCAAATATTATAGGCACGCCTAGAGTGATTTCAATATTTTTTACAGTAGCTCGGGCATTTTCTGTAGTGAAGTAGGTTATTTTTTGTTTAAAATTATGTATACGTCAAACCCATAGGTACACCACAGACAAAAAGAGTTTGTAAAGTAGAAGGTTCTAAAACAAAAGACAGACAGGAACACTTAAAATCTTTATGGTTTACTAAATATCATGCGTTTGCCCTTGATTTTGTTTCTTATAAATATTAGCAGTACTTCTTTTTTAGATGGGTGTTCTAAGTTTGGTATCGCCATATATGTCTGTGAATCTGTCTGTGGCATGGTAGTGACACGTCAGTTGTACGTACTTACTAATTTAAAATAAGGATTAGGTACTTAGGTCATAGGATAAGAAAACCTGGTACAAAAACTGGAAGTTAGTGTTACCATCGCCGATAAACTTTAATGTTTGGCGAAACTGATATTTTTGTAAATTGTACCATACTTTTATTGTTTTTTAAGCAGGTTTTCTAACGAGTGATCTTAGACAAGTTTTATCAAAATCAGTTCAACCGCTTCCGGGGTTTTCCTATAATAGTTAAGAGTCCGGTAAGGTTTTTTTTTCGATTTTGCTCAACTTTTCGGTACTATTTTACAGTAACTAATAAGACTACTATTAGTTTCTATACATATCTTAAAATATTGTTTTTTTTTAAACTGGTGGAACACTTTTTTGATTTTATGTTTCATTTATAAATAATTCACCTTAATCTAACAGCTGTTTCGTGAATTTTGCTTGAAGAGGTGAAAAGAGTATGTTTTATATGGATTAAAATGATCTTAAACCAGCATGTAAAATATATAATTACGTTGGAAAATGAGTCGTTTAAGGAATAAGCGGAACAGTTTTTTTCATTTTCATACATTTTAAGTAAGAGTATGTTTACCTAGAGCTATTTTAAGAAAAATTGCCGAGGTTTAGGTGGTATTTTTGGGAATGTATTAAAGTATTCCATAAAAATTTAAATGTAGAATAAAACGTGGATTTATGATTTAATCAGACAGTGTAAAACATATTAGAGGGCATAACAAATAATAATAAAAAATCAAGCGACAAGTTTGCACGAATCAACGTCCTCACTAAACAAGCCCTGCAAGAATTGAGTTTTTGGGTATTAAATAATAATAACCATAGACCAAAAGTATTTTTTTGCAATAAGAAGACTTCAAGCTATCTAATCAAATGCAATTCATGTACGTCATTTCATTATTAGCGATTTTCGTTTTAAAATCGTTACCGGACTCTTAATAAGTCTAATTCTAATTCTAGTTAATAATTTATAGACAATGGGCAAGGCAGGTGAAAACTTTTTGTAGAGGGTGCTGTTCCAGATTCCATACAATAAGAGAAAGAGACACATACAAGGAGAGAAAGAGCTGACAGAAGTTGAATGGTCCTTAACTATGTAGTATGCAGTCAGAAAGCTTTTCTTAAGCAAAAACCTTCCCTATGGCGTTAATCTACAGCTTACTTATAATGTATTTCAGAAACTGGTGGTCTTCAATTTCGGAGCAATTTGAGACAAAACATTGAGTCATTTTCGCAAAAATAAATAATAACTACTTCGCGTCGTACATACATATTTAGCTTTTCTATTGTCAGTTGCCTTTGCCGTTCTACTAATAGACGGAGAGTTGGCCACGTCAGGTATGACACAATAATGAGAACAACGAAACTTTTTTAGTTAGTTTGCTATACTATGCTTATTTCTAGATCCGGACATCTGGCAGCTGTAAAATGGTGGAGGTCAAAGAATGCAAATAACTTGAAGAAAACAAATCCTATTCTCGTAGTTCTGGGTTTGATGTAATATTATAGGAAATTATGTAATTAATTAAATTACATCATTTCCAGAAGTTTCTGTTGGGGAAAGTAGTGCCAAATGATGTACAGTCAGCTGCAGAGATAAGTATCCCCCCAAGACTCAAGAATATTGCTCGACGGTGAGCGCGTCACATGATGACGCGCTCGCCTCGAGTAAGTTAACTTCCCTCTCTCTCCGTGCCCCGCCACCCATCCCCTTCCGAGAATAGCATTCACTGTATTCACTCAGACATGAATTTGCAAGTTGTTAATTTTATTTAAATCAGCTGCTGGTTTTAACCGTAAACCAGGGAAAACTCACAAAAAGAAGTCTCTTTAGCGCGGTTGATAGGGTTCGAACTCGGATCACTATCCCCTACCGATCATTTGACCGCACCTTACACCTCTAGGCTGTCGGCGCAGTTGAAGGTCTCGGCGAAATTTTGAATAGCATTACTCTTATACTCACTCTGCTTGTAAAACTAAACTGAGACATGTGACAACAACGATGCATCACGTGACTCTGACGGAACTTAGTCATTGAGCAATTTTTCTCGATTTTTAACTATCGACGAGTTATACTTACATAGGTAGTTAATATTACCCATTAAAGGAAGTCTTAAAAACATACAAAAAGACAGCGCTTTTGTCGGGGTTCGAACGCAGGTCAAGCGCAGCTAATGAATGATTTGCTCTGTGCGCCATCGCCACTGGGCCATCTGAACATTTATAGACTTGGCAAAATTATGGATTGGTTATTTGCATTCGCTAGATTATGCATCCTTGTCTAGCGTCAATATTGAAATAGCCTTATCTTTGTTTTTCATTTTATTGGCACTTGATTGCAAAGACGGTAATTTTATCTCGACTTTCTTTGTAAACTGAAGGACAACGCTTTAATTCTCTTCAGAATAAGGTATCATTTGGAATACTTTATTATTATGGTTTACTAACTGCGTTTGAGGGTAAGTTGTTATTAAAGGTATATTTGGAAATCACTTAATACTTACGCGCCGTTATACTCTGTAACCTGTGACACTTGTTACTTTTAATTCGGGATTTCGTTATTATAATGGTTCGATTAACGAAGTTTTTAAAAGCCAAAATAATTGTTCTCTGGGAACAAAACCAGAGTATTAAGAAAATAGCCCGTGACATGAATATAACGGTAAGTGAAATTGTGAACTCAACGAGGAGTTATAGTTTCATTTATTTTTGTTTCGAATATCTCTTTGATGTTTACTTGTGTAAAAAAATCTTGATGTTCTTTTTTAGAGAAAAACCGTTCGAAAGTGGATAAGAAGGTATCAGGAGACGGGTGATGTGCAATGTGATAAGCCCGGCCCTCGTCCTCGAGTATATACCGATGAGTTTGAAAGGCACCGTAATATTGTGAATATTCACACGGAGGCTCCATTTACTACAACTCGTTCAAGTGCTCAAACATTTGGGATTTCGCTCAGTACGGTTCGGCGACATTTGCATGCAGCGAATATTCACAATTACAAACCTGCAAGAAAAATACCTCTTTCTGATGATCATCGAACTGCAAGAGTAAACTTCGCTAATCGTTATCTTAATTTTGATTGGGAAAACGAGATAGTGATATTTACTGACGAGAAATGTTTTAAATCTGATAAAGACGGCAGAAAAATACTATGGAGAAGAAGTGGAGATCGCTACAGTCCTAAAAATATCTTGGATTTGAGAACAAGTGGAAGAATAACATTGGGTAAACAAATTTTGCAACCGTGACTTATTTATATGAAGCTGTGTAAATATATATGATTTTTCACCTTAACAGCGCGAAAGTGCCTACTTTTATACTCAAATTCAGTGAGTAAAGTTCGATTTCGCTCATTGCTCAGGAGTGAGTAAAACACGTTTTATACTAACACTGACACAACGCTAAGATGATTTGTGTAATTTACAGCCTATTGGGGCTGGATGTCATCCATGGGCCCAGGAGAACTCGTCGAAGTCGGTGGCCGCATGAATAGCCAGCGTTACTTGGAGGTGTTAAGGGACGTCATGCTGCCTACGGTACGAGTTGCATACCCTGAAGGCAGAATTTACCTCGTCCAAGACAACAGTGCGGTGCACCGTTCACGTCTCGTCGGGGACTGGCTGAAATCACAGAACGATATCACTGTTTTCACTTGGCCCTCCAAAAGTCCAGACCTGAACCCAATCGAAAACTTGTGGGGTCAAATGGTGTTAAATTGGGACCCTAGTGAAGTCAAGTCAAAGCAACAGCTTGACCAAGAGGTCAACAGGACATGGGAATTGATGCGAAACAGATCTGCATGTTCGAACATGGTTAAAAACATGAAAAACCGGCTCCAAGAGATCAGAGACAATGGCGGTCACCCTCTTCGATACTGATATTTGATCCAAATAGTTACTTGTTAGTTTCTAGGGTTCTGTATCCAAAGGGTCAAAACGCGACCTTTCTCTACTGTCTTTTAGCCTGTCTATCTGAAATCCTGACACGTGTCACACACTAGCTGCCTACTACTATTTAGTTGTCAAATTTATGATACGTGTTATAAAAAATATGATACGTGTTTAAGAGATGTAAATTGTTAAGACTGCTTCGAAGTTTAACATGTTGGTTCTCTTTCACGCGTAAAAAAGTTCATATAGTTTTGTAAGAGTAGGTAACATTCAAATCTTTTGGAATAGTAATCAAGTTCTCAATCACAACTCACACTTTATTAAATTAGGGCAGCTTATAAGTAATATTACCTGGAAATAGCATTAGGGTAAATAGCCAATAACTAACCACCCTTCAATAACTGGCCACCTTATACTGATAATAAATTCTGATCATCTATAAATATAACACATTTTCGTTTGGAGTTTTAATTACTGCCCACCGGGCCCACCCTTCAATAAATGGCCACCTACTAATATATTATAGTTCTATAGATATATAGGAAAACAGAATTGATTTTCAGTAAAGGTGGCCAGTTACCTAATGAAGGTAGGCCAGTTACTAGCGCTTTATCTTAGTTGTCGTATGACAAGTTTTACCATTCATAACATTATTTTTAAATACCTCATTTAATGATAATAATAAATAAATACTCTTTATTGCACACCTCATACAGTTACAAGCACAAATTTTACAATTAGATAAATTTAGGTAGAGGTAACAACAGGCGGTCTTATCGCTAATGAGCGATTTCTTCCAGACAACCTTTGGGTAGTGGAGCCTAGAGAAAAACAATAAGCAGTAGGTGGTGCATAGAAACAAAAGAGACGAAATAGATAACACAGCACATTCATATGAATATACATACTTAAATAAATACAAAATAAACATACATATACGTACATATATACATATATAATACACACAATAAGAAACAACAGTGTCAACTTAAAAACCTAAGGAAGAGATAAATAGTATTCCTTAAGTTGCGATTTAAAGCTACCAATAGATTGCGCGCATCATACGCGCGCACGCGCGATTTATGGTTCTGTTTTTCAATTGAGGCATTTAAATTCAAAGCACCACTGTGTAAAATACCAAAATTATATGCTCAAGTAGCGAATTGCTTTATTAGTTTAAATAAACTCATTTATAGACCAAAAACGTGTTTTATTTTTAAATAAATACATATTTTGAGTAAACACGTAAAAAAATACAAAAATAGTTTTTCTCTACGGGGATTACAACTTGTGACAAAAAAAAAAACAAATATATTTTCGTTGTTCGGAGGATTCGAAACGTAGTGTTATAAAGTAGTTTACCTGAGCAAGTAACCACTCAGCCAAGATGCTAATGACGTCATTGACTCAAATTATCGTACTGTTTGGTGTGAAACCAAGCAGTATTACTGGGGGGCTACTTAATTCTGATGCTGACTGTACATATAATGCAATTTTTAGTTAGTCGCCTACTCTTTTTGTTTCCGCAATAATAGACAATGGTTTTTAATCTAATGCTGAAATATAGGCCCTGTCCTCTATAAATGACACAGCTTTGGCAGTTTTTACCTATTTTGGCATTACTTTTTTCCCACTTATAAACTTTGTTGGTCTGTCACTCTGACCTCCACCCATTAAAAGCTGCTAGATGCCCGGATCTAGCAATAAGTATGGTAAAGCAGTCTTAACTAGACAGGTTTCATTACTCTCATTATTGTGTCATACATATCTGACGTGGCCAGCTCTTAGACCATAAGCCCAAACATGGTACTGCACAATAGAATTGCAATGTCAATTAGATTCTGTCTTTATACATGCAAGTCGCAAGCACAGACTAGAGTACTATGGTAGTCCATGAGCTCGACTCCCATCGGCTTGCCTACAAACATTGACGCACCACCGATGGTAAGTTTAGTAAAGTCATAATTAATTGTAATTGACCGTAACAAGGCAAGAATCCCGGTTCAACAAAACCGTTCTTCCATCATATTGTTCTATGGAACCTGATTTACTCCCGGAGGGCTCGGATAAGGTAATACTTGTTAATTATGTTCTGACTGCTATTCAACAAGTGTTGGCGAGCTTTCGACTCATCTTCATATAGCAATATTTGAAGGGTTGGCACGTGGAAAGAACTTACATACTTACTCCTCTGGCGCAGTGACCTAAAGCCTCCACTGTTGGAGGCAGCAACGCAGTCCCCTCCAACGAATATACAGTAATATACAGCTAAGAATCATTAAAACCATTGTACCACTAAAAATCAAATACAAGTATAAACATAACTACAATCGCCTCTTTCAAGATTGTAAAATAATGAATGTATATGATAAAGTCAAATTGGCAGTGATCCTGGAGTACAAACATAATCTAGAAAAACTAAACAGGTATAATAGATCAAATAACCTTAGAGCACTAAAAGATACGAAGCACTTTACTATACCGAATAGTAACAACTTCTATGGACAGAGAGTCTGGTCCAGTTACTTACTACCTAATATCCTGAATGGTTTTCCTAGAAATGTAATAGACAACCTAGGGGAGAAACCCCATAAGCTTAATATGATTGTTAAAAAAGCTCTGTTTGAGCAGTTAATTTGTTAAAAATATAATTTAATGATGAAAACATTATCTGAACTCAAAATAATTATAACATATTATGTAAAGCATGAAAATCTAAAACTATTTTGACGCTTGGCAAAAAAATCTCTATAAATTGAGATTATGCTAAGGTTATTATTTATAAATTGTGTTTTTTATTTATAATAAACAGTTTTTTTTTAAGTGTGTCTTGGCCTCCAACACGACTGCTCGCCACTGACCCTGGTCCTGCCCAGTTTCTCGCCAGTCGCCAGCCTGGCTCGCTCGGATCCGCGTTTACCACATGCGTCCACCGTCCATGTATACCTAGGCCGACCGACCCGCGACCGGACGACGTACTATCGTATTTCCCTTATACTCTCTTTACGCCGGCCGTTCGCCTTCCATTCCTCTAAATGGCCGAGCCACCGAAGCCTTTGCACCTTGGAAAGAACATATCCATTATTTTATTTGCTCAAATTATAGTTTTTTTAAATGGTGGCAAATAAGCACAGCCTAATGATAAAAAAAAATATAAAAGATATTTATTCTTCAATTTAGGCACATTACAATGCACTTATGAACACCAGAGAAAAAAAACTACCACCGGTTCTAACCCTACACCTCTGACCCGAGAAGTATTATGACCGGCAAGAAACTCGGCAGGACTTATTTTTTCAAAACAGTAATACAGTAATATTATATCTTAAAGATACACAATAATGCGTAGTTCTATAAGAAGACATATCAAAACAGCTTGAGAGACATACAATGTACGTATTGTTTAATAAAAATAAAATAAAATAATAATAATAAAATCCAAATCTGATTGCTTCACAAAACTTTTGATATGCTTTCCTATCTGAACTGTGTCCTCTAAATGTTAGATGATTTTGTAGTAGTTGCTGGTTTGGGCCATGCATCTTTGTCCGTCATATAGTCCTCGACCCTGTAATAACCCTTTGACATTAAAGTTTTTTTTAAATATTTCTTAAGAGCGGGAAATGATAAATTTAAAGCATCGACGGGTAACTTAACAATTGTTATAGTTAAATGTGAATACCTTGACCAAAAAATGACTTATATGCTTTGCGGATACGACTACTTCTGATAGCAAGCTTGTTTTTATTTCTAGTGTTATAGCTGTGGATGTCAGAAATTTTAATTTAATGGTAAGCTGCTACCGTAGTTTATGGACGCCTGCAACTCCAGAGGTATCACATGCCGACCTTTTAAAACCTGTTCACTCCTCTCATCTCAATTCCTGATAAAAGACAGAATCTATCTCTGAATTGAAAACTTGTAGACGACTATCTTAAAGTTTCTGTAACATTCAATAGCAAAAACAGCTAAACAGACAAAGTCTTCAAAATTTTCTGGACACATCTTGTATTTTTGCTAATAGAGTACTCAAGCGTCAAGCCTTTTTTATTAAATAATAATAAACATAGACCAAAAGTATTTTTCTGCAATAAGAAGACTTCAAGCTATCTAATCAAATGCAATTCATGTACGTTATTTCATTATTAGCGATTTTCGTTTTAAAATCGTTACCGGACTCTTAATAAGTCTAATTCTAATTCTAGTTAATAATTTATAGACAATGGGCAAGGCAGGTGAAAAGTTTTTGTAGAGGGCGCTGTTTCAGATTCCATACAATAAGAGAAAGAGACACATACAAGGAGAGAAAGAGCTGACAGAAGTTGAATGGTCCTTAACTATGTAGTATGCAGTCAAAAAGCTTTTCTTAAGCAAAAACCTTCCCTATGGCGTTAATCTACAGCTTACTTATAATGTATTTCAGAAACTGGTGGTCTTCAATTTCGGAGCAATTTGAGACTAAACAAATAATAGCGTCATTTTCGTGAAAATAAATAATAACTACTTCGCGTCGTACAAATTTAGCTTTTCTATTGCCATTCTAATAAGCGGTAGTGCACAATAGAATTGCAATGTCAATTAGATTCTGTCTTTATACATGCAAGAAGTCGCATGCACAGAATAGAGTACTATGGTGGTCCATGAACTCGACTCCCATCGGCTTGCCTACAAACATTGACGCACTACCGATGGTAAGTAAAGTCATAATTAATTGTAATTGACCGTAACAAGGCAAGAATCCCTGTTCAACAAAACCCTCCTTCCATCGTATTGTTATACGGAACCTGATTTACTCCCGGAGGGCTCGGATAAGGTAATACTTGTTAATTATGTTCTGACTGCTATTCCACAAGTGTTGACGAGCTTGCGACTCATCTTCATATAGCAAGATTTGAAGGGTTGGCACGTGGAAAGAACTTACATACTTACTCCTCTGGCGCAGTGACCTAAAGCCTCCAACAGCAGCAACGCAGTCCCCTCCAACGAATATACAGTAATATACAGCTAAGAATCATTAAAACCATTGTACCACTAAAAATCAAATACAAGTATAAACATAACTACAATCGCCTCTTTCAAGATTGTAAAATAATGAATGTATATGATAAAGTCAAATTGGCAGTGATCCTGGAGTACAAACATAATCTAGAAAAACTAAACAGGTATAATAGATCAAATAACCTTAGAGCACTAAAAGATACGAAGCACTTTACTATACCGAATAGTAACAACTTCTATGGACAGAGAGTCTGGTCCAGTTACTTACTACCTAATATCCTGAATGGTTTTCCTAGAAATGTAATAGACAACCTAGGGGAGAAACCCCATAAGCTTAATATGATTGTTAATAAAGCTCTGTTTGAGCAGTTAATTTGTTAAAAATATAATTTAATGATGAAAACATTATCTGAACTCAAAATAATTATAACATATTATGTAAAGCATGAAAATCTAAAACTATTTTGACGCTTGGCAAAAAAATCTCTATAAATTGAGATTATGCTAAGGTTATTATTTAAAAATTGTGTTTTTTATTTATAATAAACAGTTTTTTTTTAAGTGTGTCTTGGCCTCCAACACGACTGCTCGCCACTGACCCTGGTCCTGCCCAGTTTCTCGCCAGTCGCCAGCCTGGCTCGCTCGGATCCGCGTTTACCACATGCGTCCACCGTCCATGTATACCTAGGCCGACCGACCCGCGACCGGACGACGTACTATCGTATTTCCCTTATACTCTCTTTACGCCGGCCGTTCGCCTTCCATTCCTCTAAATGGCCGAGCCACCGAAGCCTTTGCACCTTGGAAAGAACATATCCATTATTTTATTTGCTCAAATTATAGTTTTTTTATATGGTGGCAAATAAGCACAGCCTAATGATAAAAAAAAATATAAAAGATATTTATTCTTCAATTTAGGCACATTACAATGCACTTATGAACACCAGAGAAAAAAAACTACCACCGGTTCTAACCCTCCACCTCTGACCCGAGAAGTATTATGACCGGCAAGAAACTCGGCAGGACTTATTTTTTCAAAACAGTAATACAGTAATATTATATCTTAAAGATACACAATAATGCGTAGTTCTATAAGAAGACATATCAAAACAGCTTGAGAGACATACAATGTACGTATTGTTTAATAAAAATAAAATAAAATAATAATAATAAAATCCAAATCTGATTGCTTCACAAAACTTTTGATATGCTTTCCTATCTGAACTGTGTCCTCTAAATGTTAGATGATTTTGTAGTAGTTGCTGGTTTGGGCCATGCATCTTTGTCCGTCATATAGTCCTCGACCCTGTAATAACCCTTTGACATTAAAGTTTTTTTTACATATTTCTTAAGAGCGGGAAATGATAAATTTAAAGCATCGACGGGTAACTTAACAATTGTTATAGTTAAATGTGAATACCTTGACCAAAAAATGACTTATATGCTTTGCGGATACGACTACTTCTGATAGCAAGCTTGTTTTTATTTCTAGTGTTATAGCTGTGGATGTCAGAAATTTTAATTTAATGGTAAGCTGCTACCGTAGTTTATGGACGCCTGCAACTCCAGAGGTATCACATGCCGACCTTTTAAAACCTGTTCACTCCTCTCATCTCAATTCCTGATAAAAGACAGAATCTATCTCTGAATTGAAAACTTGTAGACGACTATCTTAAAGTTTCTGTAACATTCAATAGCAAAAATAGCTAAACAGACAAAGTCTTCAAAATTTTCTGGACACATCTTGTATTTTTGCTAATACAGTACTCAAGCGTCAAGCCTTTTTTATTAAATAATAATAAACATAGACCAAAAGTATTTTTTTGCAATAAGAAGACTTCAAGCTATCTAATCAAATGCAATTCATGTACGTTATTTCATTATTAGCGATTTTCGTTTTAAAATCGTTACCGGACTCTTAATAAGTCTAATTCTAATTCTAGTTAATAATTTATAGACAATGGGCAAGGCAGGTGAAAAGTTTTTGTAGAGGGCGCTGTTTCAGATTCCATACAATAAGAGAAAGAGACACATACAAGGAGAGAAAGAGCTGACAGAAGTTGAATGGTCCTTAACTATGTAGTATGCAGTCAAAAAGCTTTTCTTAAGCAAAAACCTTCCCTATGGCGTTAATCTACAGCTTACTTATAATGTATTTCAGAAACTGGTGGTCTTCAATTTCGGAGCAATTTGAGACAAAACAAATAATAGAGTCATTTTCGTGAAAATAAATAATAACTACTTCGCGTCGTACAAATTTAGCTTTTCTATTGCCATTCTAATAAGCGGTAGTGCACAATAGAATTGCAATGTCAATTAGATTCTGTCTTTATACATGCAAGAAGTCGCATGCACAGAATAGAGTACTATGGTGGTCCATGAACTCGACTCCCATCGGCTTGCCTACAAACATTGACGCACTACCGATGGTAAGTAAAGTCATAATAAATTGTAATTGACCGTAACAAGGCAAGAATCCCTGTTCAACAAAACCCTCCTTCCATCGTATTGTTATACGGAACCTGATTTACTCCCGGAGGGCTCGGATAAGGTAATACTTGTTAATTATGTTCTGACTGCTATTCCACAAGTGTTGACGAGCTTGCGACTCATCTTCATATAGCAAGATTTGAAGGGTTGGCACGTGGAAAGAACTTACATACTTACTCCTCTGGCGCAGTGACCTAAAGCCTCCAACAGCAGCAACGCAGTCCCCTCCAACGAATATACAGTAATATACAGCTAAGAATCATTAAAACCATTGTACCACTAAAAATCAAATACAAGTATAAACATAACTACAATCGCCTCTTTCAAGATTGTAAAATAATGAATGTATATGATAAAGTCAAATTGGAAGTGATCCTGGAGTACAAACATAATCTAGAAAAACTAAACAGGTATAATAGATCAAATAACCTTAGAGCACTAAAAGATACGAAGCACTTTACTATACCGAATAGTAACAACTTCTATGGACAGAGAGTCTGGTCCAGTTACTTACTACCTAATATCCTGAATGGTTTTCCTAGAAATGTAATAGACAACCTAGGGGAGAAACCCCATAAGCTTAATATGATTGTTAAAAAAACTCTGTTTGAGCAGTTAATTTGTGAAAAATATAATTTAATGAAGAAAACATTATCTGAACTCAAAATAATTCTAACATATTATGTAAAGCATGAAAATCTAAAACTATTTTGACGCTTGGCAAAAAAATCTCTATAAATTGAGATTATGCTAAGGTTATTATTTAAAAATTGTGTTTTTTATTTATAATAAACAGTTTTTTTTTTAAGTGTGTCTTGCCCTCCAACACGACTGCTCGCCACTGACCCTGGTCCTACCCAGTTTCTCGCCAGTCGCCAGCCTGGCTCGCTCGGATCCGCGTTTACCACATGCGTCCACCGTCCATGTATACCTAGGCCGACCGACCCGCGATCGGACGACGTACTATCGTATTTCCCTTATACTCTCTTTACGCCGGCCGTTCGCCTTCCATTCCTCTAAATGGCCGAGCCACCGAAGCCTTTGCACCTTGGAAAGAACATATCCATTATTTTATTTGCGCAAATTATAGTTTTTTATATGGTGGCAAATAAGCACAGCCTAATGATAAAAAAAAATATAAAAGATATTTATTCTTCAATTTAGGCACATTACAATGCACTTATGAACGTCAGAGAAAAAAAACTACCACCGGTTCTAACCCTACACCTCTGACCCGAGAAGTATTATGACCGGCAAGAAACTCGGCAGGACTTCTTTTTTCAAAACAGTAATACAGTAATATTATATCTTAAAGATACACAATAATGCGTAGTTCTATAAGAAGACATATCAAAACAGCTTGAGAGACATACAATGTACGTATTGTTTAATAAAAATAAAATAAAATAATAATAATAAAATCCAAATCTGATTGCTTCACAAAACTTTTGATATGGTTTCCTATCTGAACTGTGTCCTCTAAATGTTAGATGATTTTGTAGTAGTTGCTGGTTTGGGCCATGCATCTTTGTCCGTCATATAGTCCCGACCCTGTAATAACCCTTTGACATTAAAGTTTTTTTTAAATATTTCTTAAGAGCGGGAAATGATAAATTTAAAGCATCGACGGGTAACTTAACAATTGTTATAGTTAAATGTGAATACCTTGACCAAAAAATGACTTATATGCTTTGCGGATACGACTACTTCTGATAGCAAGCTTGTTTTTATTTCTAGTGTTATAGCTGTGGATGTCAGAAATTTTAATTTAATGGTAAGCAGCTACCGTAGTTTATGGACGCCTGCAACTCCAGAGATATCACATGCCGACCTTTTAAAACCTGTTCACTCCTGTCATCTCAATTCCTGATAAAAGACAGAATCTATCTCTGAATTGAAAACTTGTAGACGACTATCTTAAAGTTTCTGTAACATTCAATAGCAAAAACAGCTAAACAGACAAAGTCTTCAAAATTTTCTGGACACATCTTGTATTTTTGCTAATAGAGTACTCAAGCGTCAAGCCTTTTTTATTAAATAATAATAAACATAGACCAAAAGTATTTTTCTGCAATAAGAAGACTTCAAGCTATCTAATCAAATGCAATTCATGTACGTTATTTCATTATTAGCGATTTTCGTTTTAAAATCGTTACCGGACTCTTAATAAGTCTAATTCTAATTCTAGTTAATAATTTATAGACAATGGGCAAGGCAGGTGAAAAGTTTTTGTAGAGGGTGCTGTTCCAGATTCCATACAATAAGAGAAAGAGACACATACAAGGAGAGAAAGAGCTGACAGAAGTTGAATGGTCCTTAACTATGTAGTATGCAGTCAAAAAGCTTTTCTTAAGCAAAAACCTTCCCTATGGCGTTAATCTACAGCTTACTTATAATGTATTTCAGAAACTGGTGGTCTTCAATTTCGGAGCAATTTGAGACTAAACAAATAATAGAGTCATTTTCGTGAAAATAAATAATAACTACTTCGCGTCGTACAAATTTAGCTTTTCTATTGCCATTCTAATAAGCGGTAGTGCACAATAGAATTGCAATGTCAATTAGATTCTGTCTTTATACATGCAAGAAGTCGCATGCACAGAATAGAGTACTATGGTGGTCCATGAGCTCGACTCCCATCGGCTTGCCTACAAACATTGACGCACTACCGATGGTAAGTAAAGTCATAATTAATTGTAATTGACCGTAACAAGGCAAGAATCCCTGTTCAACAAAACCCTCATTCCATCGTATTGTTCTACGGAACCTGATTTACTCCTGGAGGGCTCGGATAAGGTAATACTTGTTAATTATGTTCTGACTGCTATTCCACAAGTGTTGACGAGCTTTCGACTCATCTTCATATAGCAAGATTTGAAGAAACTTAAAAACTAAAATTAAACTAAAACTGAAAAAAATTAAGTCCGACTAAGATGCATTTTATATAGCAACTAGCTAATTATAATTGCTAATATAATAATGTATTTATTTACTATATCTAACTATATGATAACTTTTACTAACTGCTCTTAGCTTCAACAGCCAAGATCTTATTAGGCTCATATGTAGTCAAGATGCGTGTTACATTACATAAGATCTTCGTTGGAGCAAACATGTATTTTTTTCAGTGTAGGTAGGTGGAAATAACTTACTTTCTTAATCCCATAAATACTTAAAAAGTTTTCTTTTAGGCAGTCAGTACCCATATGGCGCAGCGACCCCAAAGTGTGTCTTGGCCTCCAACACGACTGCTCGCCACTGATCCCGGTCCTGTACAGTTTCTCGCCAGTCGCCAGCCTGGAGCTCGCGCAGATCCGCATCCACTACATCCGTCCATCTATACCTAGGCCGACCGACCGGACGACGTACTATCGTATTTCCCTTATACTCTATTTACGCCTTCCATTCCTCTAAATGGCCGAGCGAAGCCTTTGCACTTTGGAAAGAACGTGTCCAGTATGTTATTTGCTCAAATTATAGTTTTTTTATATTGCCACCATACAATAAGCATACAGCCTAATGGTAAGCATCTACTAGGTAGATTATGGACGCCAGCAACTCCAGAGGTATCAAATGCCGACCTTTTAAAACTTGTTCACTCCTGTCATTTCAATTCCTGATAAAAGACACAATCTATCTCTGAATTGAAAACTGTAGACGACTATCTTAAAGTTTCTGTAACATTCAATAGCAGAAATAGTTAAACAGACAAAGTCTTCAAAATTATCTGGACACATCTTGTATTTTTGCTAATAGAGTACCTAGGTACGCTAGCGTCAAGCCTTTTTTCAAAAGATTTCCGAGGAGAGTGTTTTCAATTCGTCGGCGCGTCTTTGTTATGTATTTTTACCAATTATTCGAAGACAGCTGCACCGCTTTGCAAAATTATTTTTTGTTTGATAAGGTATACTTGACTGGGTCACATTGTCATCAGGTCAGGATCTGATGACGGGATCCTTGAGAAATCTAAGGAACTGTTTGAATATTATACACGCACCTATAGTGGTTGGAGTATTTGTACAGTAGCTCAGGCAAATGCTCTTAGTAATGTGTAGCCTAAATGAAGTAAGTTTTTATTTCTTTAAAATTAGTAATCACTTCATCCATTCATTGTTTAGTCAGAGACTAAAGCTCGCCTGTTCGGAATAGCGATGTGAATAGTACGAACGGTGTCGGACCAAAAATGCAAAAAAATTGAAGAGCAGCGAGATGACTTGGATTTTGTAAAAACAGTGTCTTCTAAATTTGGGAGGGATAAGCTTCCTTAATGCAGAAATGTCTTGTTTTAAAAGATTTTGAGGGACGGTTTTTTGACTTATTTTTATATTTGTGGTCTTTTGATTAGCTCATTTTTTGTCTGAGTAATTTATTTTCTTATATACGAGGGTAATTGGACATTATTGACAGTTTCGAACTTGCTGCTCAGTTTTGCTGTTTCGAGATGGTTTTCTTAGTAAAAGTCGTCCACAGAAACGACAACGCAACGTCCGAGGATCACGCGACGTTTTCTATACAAAATGGAGTGTCGGAAGTGTCGAGTAGGACGCGGAACGGAACAGCGTGAACCATTTATGCTGCAGATTTCAACTTCATAAATTTTGAAAGGAGATTTTACCTAAAATATATAGGCTACGGTAGATGCTTACCATCAGGCGGGCCGTATGCTTGTTTGCCGCTGTCCTGGTATAAAAAAAGGTTATCGCCGTTCGAGAAATAGGCTTAAACCGATATAATAAATAGCCAAGCATAGCATATTAGCTAAGATTGGACGCGTTAGTTCCAACGTTTCGGCAGGTTTTAATGGCCCGATTTAAAAGCTGATGTCTCAGCAAAGTAGGAGATTTGCGACACTTTTTTGGACAATGCCATATAGTTAAAGCAATGGCGCGTAGTTACAGTGTCCGCGAGGCAAGGATGATTAAGACATGGATTGACAATGCCTATACAAAATCGCACTAGCGTCATCTATCGGTCACCACAAACACTACTTAAACTCCTACTTAACCTTTCTGTTAAGCCCATTGGTTGACTGGTAGAGAATGCCTTATGGCATTGAGTCCGCCATTTGTACCATCTTATTTTGTGCAATTAAGGTTAAATAAATAAATTCTAGTTTGCATTTATTTTTACATCGACTTTATAGCAGCCGTAAGCGACATCTAGGTGCCAACTACTACAGTTAGCTACCCTTCCCGCCGACTCCTTTACAAGTGTCACAACGGAAATAACAGATGGCGCCTGCTATCAACTCATAATTATTTTACTTGTTTTTTTTAAAGTGGGTATTCCACTCATACATTAGTATGTTATTTAATCAAATACAAACATTGAAACATTGAAAAAATAATCAACCCAGTTTGACTTGAACAAACATCGATACGCCTTACCGGGGCTCGATATCGCTTTACCAATTAAGCTATGGGTTCAGTTACTGAGCTGACGAAATTCTCAATGCCTTCAATCATCTTTTTGCATTTATTTTTACATCGACTTTATAGCAGCCGTAAGCGACATCTAGGTGCCAACTACTACAGTTAGCTACCCTTCCCGCCGACTCCTTTACAAGTGTCACAACGGAAATAACAGATGGCGCCTGCTATCAACTCATAATTATTTTACTTGTTTTTTTTAAAGTGGGTATTCCACTCATACATTAGTATGTTATTTAATCAAATACAAACATTGAAACATTGAAAAAATAATCAACCCAGTTTGACTTGAACAAACATCGATACGCCTTACCGGGGCTCGATATCGCTTTACCAATTAAGCTATGGGTTCAGTTACTGAGCTGACGAAATTCTCAATGCCTTCAATCATCTTTTTGCATTTATTTTTACATCGACTTTATAGCAGCCGTAAGCGACATCTAGGTGCCAACTACTACAGTTAGCTACCCTTCCCGCCGACTCCTTTACAAGTGTCACAACGGAAATAACAGATGGCGCCTGCTATCAACTCATAATTATTTTACTTGTTTTTTTTAAAGTGGGTATTCCACTCATACATTAGTATGTTATTTAATCAAATACAAACATTGAAACATTGAAAAAATAATCAACCCAGTTTGACTTGAACAAACATCGATACGCCTTACCGGGGCTCGATATCGCTTTACCAATTAAGCTATGGGTTCAGTTACTGAGCTGACGAAATTCTCAATGCCTTCAATCATCTTTTTGCATTTATTTTTACATCGACTTTATAGCAGCCGTAAGCGACATCTAGGTGCCAACTACTACAGTTAGCTACCCTTCCCGCCGACTCCTTTACAAGTGTCACAACGGAAATAACAGATGGCGCCTGCTATCAACTCATAATTATTTTACTTGTTTTTTTAAAGTGGGTATTCCACTCATACATTAGTATGTTATTTAATCAAATACAAACATTGAAACATTGAAAAAATAATCAACCCAGTTTGACTTGAACAAACATCGATACGCCTTACCGGGGCTCGATATCGCTTTACCAATTAAGCTATGGGTTCAGTTACTGAGCTGACGAAATTCTCAATGCCTTCAATCATCTTTTTGCATTTATTTTTACATCGACTTTATAGCAGCCGTAAGCGACATCTAGGTGCCAACTACTACAGTTAGCTACCCTTCCCGCCGACTCCTTTACAAGTGTCACAACGGAAATAACAGATGGCGCCTGCTATCAACTCATAATTATTTTACTTGTTTTTTTTAAAGTGGGTATTCCACTCATACATTAGTATGTTATTTAATCAAATACAAACATTGAAACATTGAAAAAATAATCAACCCAGTTTGACTTGAACAAACATCGATACGCCTTACCGGGGCTCGATATCGCTTTACCAATTAAGCTATGGGTTCAGTTACTGAGCTGACGAAATTCTCAATGCCTTCAATCATCTTTTTGCATTTATTTTTACATCGACTTTATAGCAGCCGTAAGCGACATCTAGGTGCCAACTACTACAGTTAGCTACCCTTCCCGCCGACTCCTTTACAAGTGTCACAACGGAAATAACAGATGGCGCCTGCTATCAACTCATAATTATTTTACTTGTTTTTTTTTTAAAGTGGGTATTCCACTCATACATTAGTATGTTATTTAATCAAATACAAACATTGAAACATTGAAAAAATAATCAACCCAGTTTGACTTGAACAAACATCGATACGCCTTACCGGGGCTCGATATCGCTTTACCAATTAAGCTATGGGTTCAGTTACTGAGCTGACGAAATTCTCAATGCCTTCAATCATCTTTTTGCATTTATTTTTACATCGACTTT
This sequence comes from Pammene aurita, assembly GCA_947086415.1. Taxonomy (NCBI): domain Eukaryota; kingdom Metazoa; phylum Arthropoda; class Insecta; order Lepidoptera; family Tortricidae; genus Pammene; species Pammene aurita. Next base: position 3,560,921 of record OX352314.1, on the reverse strand, counting down.
ATAGCAGCCGTAAGCGACATCTAGGTGCCAACTACTACAGTTAGCTACCCTTCCCGCCGACTCCTTTACAAGTGTCACAACGGAAATAACAGATGGCGCCTGCTATCAACTCATAATTATTTTACTTGTTTTTTTTTAAAGTGGGTATTCCACTCATACATTAGTATGTTATTTAATCAAATACAAACATTGAAACATTGAAAAAATAATCAACCCAGTTTGACTTGAACAAACATCGATACGCCTTACCGGGGCTCGATATCGCTTTACCAATTAAGCTATGGGTTCAGTTACTGAGCTGACGAAATTCTCAATGCCTTCAATCATCTTTTTGCATTTATTTTTACATCGACTTTATAGCAGCCGTAAGCGACATCTAGGTGCCAACTACTACAGTTAGCTACCCTTCCCGCCGACTCCTTTACAAGTGTCACAACGGAAATAACAGATGGCGCCTGCTATCAACTCATAATTATTTTACTTGTTTTTTTTAAAGTGGGTATTCCACTCATACATTAGTATGTTATTTAATCAAATACAAACATTGAAACATTGAAAAAATAATCAACCCAGTTTGACTTGAACAAACATCGATACGCCTTACCGGGGCTCGATATCGCTTTACCAATTAAGCTATGGGTTCAGTTACTGAGCTGACGAAATTCTCAATGCCTTCAATCATCTTTTTGCATTTATTTTTACATCGACTTTATAGCAGCCGTAAGCGACATCTAGGTGCCAACTACTACAGTTAGCTACCCTTCCCGCCGACTCCTTTACAAGTGTCACAACGGAAATAACAGATGGCGCCTGCTATCAACTCATAATTATTTTACTTGTTTTTTTAAAGTGGGTATTCCACTCATACATTAGTATGTTATTTAATCAAATACAAACATTGAAACATTGAAAAAATAATCAACCCAGTTTGACTTGAACAAACATCGATACGCCTTACCGGGGCTCGATATCGCTTTACCAATTAAGCTATGGGTTCAGTTACTGAGCTGACGAAATTCTCAATGCCTTCAATCATCTTTTTGCATTTATTTTTACATCGACTTTATAGCAGCCGTAAGCGACATCTAGGTGCCAACTACTACAGTTAGCTACCCTTCCCGCCGACTCCTTTACAAGTGTCACAACGGAAATAACAGATGGCGCCTGCTATCAACTCATAATTATTTTACTTGTTTTTTTTAAAGTGGGTATTCCACTCATACATTAGTATGTTATTTAATCAAATACAAACATTGAAACATTGAAAAAATAATCAACCCAGTTTGACTTGAACAAACATCGATACGCCTTACCGGGGCTCGATATCGCTTTACCAATTAAGCTATGGGTTCAGTTACTGAGCTGACGAAATTCTCAATGCCTTCAATCATCTTTTTGCATTTATTTTTACATCGACTTTATAGCAGCCGTAAGCGACATCTAGGTGCCAACTACTACAGTTAGCTACCCTTCCCGCCGACTCCTTTACAAGTGTCACAACGGAAATAACAGATGGCGCCTGCTATCAACTCATAATTATTTTACTTGTTTTTTTTAAAGTGGGTATTCCACTCATACATTAGTATGTTATTTAATCAAATACAAACATTGAAACATTGAAAAAATAATCAACCCAGTTTGACTTGAACAAACATCGATACGCCTTACCGGGGCTCGATATCGCTTTACCAATTAAGCTATGGGTTCAGTTACTGAGCTGACGAAATTCTCAATGCCTTCAATCATCTTTTTGCATTTATTTTTACATCGACTTTATAGCAGCCGTAAGCGACATCTAGGTGCCAACTACTACAGTTAGCTACCCTTCCCGCCGACTCCTTTACAAGTGTCACAACGGAAATAACAGATGGCGCCTGCTATCAACTCATAATTATTTTACTTGTTTTTTTTAAAGTGGGTATTCCACTCATACATTAGTATGTTATTTAATCAAATACAAACATTGAAACATTGAAAAAATAATCAACCCAGTTTGACTTGAACAAACATCGATACGCCTTACCGGGGCTCGATATCGCTTTACCAATTAAGCTATGGGTTCAGTTACTGAGCTGACGAAATTCTCAATGCCTTCAATCATCTTTTTGCATTTATTTTTACATCGACTTTATAGCAGCCGTAAGCGACATCTAGGTGCCAACTACTACAGTTAGCTACCCTTCCCGCCGACTCCTTTACAAGTGTCACAACGGAAATAACAGATGGCGCCTGCTATCAACTCATAATTATTTTACTTGTTTTTTTTAAAGTGGGTATTCCACTCATACATTAGTATGTTATTTAATCAAATACAAACATTGAAACATTGAAAAAATAATCAACCCAGTTTGACTTGAACAAACATCGATACGCCTTACCGGGGCTCGATATCGCTTTACCAATTAAGCTATGGGTTCAGTTACTGAGCTGACGAAATTCTCAATGCCTTCAATCATCTTTTTGCATTTATTTTTACATCGACTTTATAGCAGCCGTAAGCGACATCTAGGTGCCAACTACTACAGTTAGCTACCCTTCCCGCCGACTCCTTTACAAGTGTCACAACGGAAATAACAGATGGCGCCTGCTATCAACTCATAATTATTTTACTGGTTTTTTTTTAAAGTGGGTATTCCACTCATACATTAGTATGTTATTTAATCAAATACAAACATTGAAACATTGAAAAAATAATCAACCCAGTTTGACTTGAACAAACATCGATACGCCTTACCGGGGCTCGATATCGCTTTACCAATTAAGCTATGGGTTCAGTTACTGAGCTGACGAAATTCTCAATGCCTTCAATCATCTTTTTGCATTTATTTTTACATCGACTTTATAGCAGCCGTAAGCGACATCTAGGTGCCAACTACTACAGTTAGCTACCCTTCCCGCCGACTCCTTTACAAGTGTCACAACGGAAATAACAGATGGCGCCTGCTATCAACTCATAATTATTTTACTTGTTTTTTTTAAAGTGGGTATTCCACTCATACATTAGTATGTTATTTAATCAAATACAAACATTGAAACATTGAAAAAATAATCAACCCAGTTTGACTTGAACAAACATCGATACGCCTTACCGGGGCTCGATATCGCTTTACCAATTAAGCTATGGGTTCAGTTACTGAGCTGACGAAATTCTCAATGCCTTCAATCATCTTTTTGCATTTATTTTTACATCGACTTTATAGCAGCCGTAAGCGACATCTAGGTGCCAACTACTACAGTTAGCTACCCTTCCCGCCGACTCCTTTACAAGTGTCACAACGGAAATAACAGATGGCGCCTGCTATCAACTCATAATTATTTTACTTGTTTTTTTAAAGTGGGTATTCCACTCATACATTAGTATGTTATTTAATCAAATACAAACATTGAAACATTGAAAAAATAATCAACCCAGTTTGACTTGAACAAACATCGATACGCCTTACCGGGGCTCGATATCGCTTTACCAATTAAGCTATGGGTTCAGTTACTGAGCTGACGAAATTCTCAATGCCTTCAATCATCTTTTTGCATTTATTTTTACATCGACTTTATAGCAGCCGTAAGCGACATCTAGGTGCCAACTACTACAGTTAGCTACCCTTCCCGCCGACTCCTTTACAAGTGTCACAACGGAAATAACAGATGGCGCCTGCTATCAACTCATAATTATTTTACTTGTTTTTTTTAAAGTGGGTATTCCACTCATACATTAGTATGTTATTTAATCAAATACAAACATTGAAACATTGAAAAAATAATCAACCCAGTTTGACTTGAACAAACATCGATACGCCTTACCGGGGCTCGATATCGCTTTACCAATTAAGCTATGGGTTCAGTTACTGAGCTGACGAAATTCTCAATGCCTTCAATCATCTTTTTGCATTTATTTTTACATCGACTTTATAGCAGCCGTAAGCGACATCTAGGTGCCAACTACTACAGTTAGCTACCCTTCCTGCCGACTCCTTTACAAGTGTCACAACGGAAATAACAGATGGCGCCTGCTATCAACTCATAATTATTTTACTTGTTTTTTTTAAAGTGGGTATTCCACTCATACATTAGTATGTTATTTAATCAAATACAAACATTGAAACATTGAAAAAATAATCAACCCAGTTTGACTTGAACAAACATCGATACGCCTTACCGGGGCTCGATATCGCTTTACCAATTAAGCTATGGGTTCAGTTACTGAGCTGACGAAATTCTCAATGCCTTCAATCATCTTTTTGCATTTATTTTTACATCGACTTTATAGCAGCCGTAAGCGACATCTAGGTGCCAACTACTACAGTTAGCTACCCTTCCCGCCGACTCCTTTACAAGTGTCACAACGGAAATAACAGATGGCGCCTGCTATCAACTCATAATTATTTTACTTGTTTTTTTTAAAGTGGGTATTCCACTCATACATTAGTATGTTATTTAATCAAATACAAACATTGAAACATTGAAAAAATAATCAACCCAGTTTGACTTGAACAAACATCGATACGCCTTACCGGGGCTCGATATCGCTTTACCAATTAAGCTATGGGTTCAGTTACTGAGCTGACGAAATTCTCAATGTCTTCAATCATCTTTTTGCATTTATTTTTACATCGACTTTATAGCAGCCGTAAGCGACATCTAGGTGCCAACTACTACAGTTAGCTACCCTTCCCGCCGACTCCTTTACTAGTGTCACAACGGAAATAACAGATGGCGCCTGCTATCAACTCATAATTATTTTACTTGTTTTTTTAAAGTGGGTATTCCACTCATACATTAGTATGTTATTTAATCAAATACAAACATTGAAACATTGAAAAAATAATCAACCCAGTTTGACTTGAACAAACATCGATACGCCTTACCGGGGCTCGATATCGCTTTACCAATTAAGCTATGGGTTCAGTTACTGAGCTGACGAAATTCTCAATGCCTTCAATCATCATTTTGCATTTATTTTTACATCGACTTTATAGCAGCCGTAAGCGACATCTAGGTGCCAACTACTACAGTTAGCTACCCTTCCCGCCGACTCCTTTACAAGTGTCACAACGGAAATAACAGATGGCGCCTGCTATCAACTCATAATTATTTTACTTGTTTTTTTTAAAGTGGGTATTCCACTCATACATTAGTATGTTATTTAATCAAATACAAACATTGAAACATTGAAAAAATAATCAACCCAGTTTGACTTGAACAAACATCGATACGCCTTACCGGGGCTCGATATCGCTTTACCAATTAAGCTATGGGTTCAGTTACTGAGCTGACGAAATTCTCAATGCCTTCAATCATCTTTTTGCATTTATTTTTACATCGACTTTATAGCAGCCGTAAGCGACATCTAGGTGCCAACTACTACAGTTAGGTTCCCTTTCCCGCCGACTCCTTTACAAGTGTCACAACGGAAATAACAAATGGCGCCTGCTATCAACTCATAATTATTTTACTGGTTTTTTTTTTAAAGTGGGTATTCCACTCATACATTAGTATGTTATTTAATCAAATACAAACATTGAAACATTGAAAAAATAATCAACCCAGTTTGACTTGAACAAACATCGATACGCCTTACCGGGGCTCGATATCGCTTTACCAATTAAGCTATGGGTTCAGTTACTGAGCTGACGAAATTCTCAATGCCTTCAATCATCTTTTTGCATTTATTTTTACATCGACTTTATAGCAGCCGTAAGCGACATCTAGGTGCCAACTACTACAGTTAGCTACCCTTCCCGCCGACTCCTTTACAAGTGTCACAACGGAAATAACAGATGGCGCCTGCTATCAACTCATAATTATTTTACTTGTTTTTTTAAAGTGGGTATTCCACTCATACATTAGTATGTTATTTAATCAAATACAAACATTGAAACATTGGAAAAATAATCAACCCAGTTTGACTTGAACAAACATCGATACGCCTTACCGGGGCTCGATATCGCTTTACCAATTAAGCTATGGGTTCAGTTACTGAGCTGACGAAATTCTCAATGCCTTCAATCATCTTTTTGCATTTATTTTTACATCGACTTTATAGCAGCCGTAAGCGACATCTAGGTGCCAACTACTACAGTTAGCTACCCTTCCCGCCGACTCCTTTACAAGTGTCACAACGGAAATAACAGATGGCGCCTGCTATCAACTCATAATTATTTTACTTGTTTTTTTTTAAAGTGGGTATTCCACTCATACATTAGTATGTTATTTAATCAAATACAAACATTGAAACATTGAAAAAATAATCAACCCAGTTTGACTTGAACAAACATCGATACGCCTTACCGGGGCTCGATATCGCTTTACCAATTAAGCTATGGGTTCAGTTACTGAGCTGACGAAATTCTCAATGCCTTCAATCATCTTTTTGCATTTATTTTTACATCGACTTTATAGCAGCCGTAAGCGACATCTAGGTGCACACTACTACAGTTAGCTACCCTTCCCGCCGACTCCTTTACAAGTGTCACAACGGAAATAACAGATGGCGCCTGCTATCAACTCATAATTATTTTACTTGTTTTTTTTAAAGTGGGTATTCCACTCATACATTAGTATGTTATTTAATCAAATACAAACATTGAAACATTGAAAAATAATCAACCCAGTTTGACTTGAACAAACATCGATACGCCTTACCGGGGCTCGATATCGCTTTACCAATTAAGCTATGGGTTCAGTTACTGAGCTGAGCTGGGTTAAATTCTAGTTTGTTATATTTTGTTCGGCGATTAACGCTGACAGATTAACTCGACTGCAGACTCAACAGATGGCGCTGTGGCACTTAGTACCGAAAACAGACGTATAGCCTGAAGGTTCGAGGAACGCAATTTTGTATAGCCATTGTCAATGCATTGCCGCGAGGCAACCGAATGGCTCTCGGTATTTAAGCTCCCTAGGTACGTGTTGATGAACCACCCTGTGCAATCCGAACTGATCCGCGTTGGACCTTGTTCTTCCCCCCCCCCCCCTCTCATTTTTTTCCAGCTTCCAACTCTGAGGGATTGATAACCGATCAGCCGGTATGACTGGCAATTTGCATGCTCATTCTTCATCAGATAGATACTCGAAGTTGAGGGGGGGAGATGAAAAATCAAGTCCAACGTGGGTCAGTTCGAGTTGCACAGGATGGTTCCACAACACGTAGGGAGCTTAAATACCGCGAGCCTACGGTTGCCTCGCGGACACAGAAACTACGCGCCATTGCTCTGAATAATACGGCGGAAGGCGCCTACGTTGTACCATCGGCCACACTGTTAACTGCCCATTGGTGGACCTTATGCCTTTGTAATAAGGTTCACTGTTGTACAGTTAAGAGTGTTGCTGTTTGTATGTTAGTGTAGTAATAAAGGCGTAAGCGCCGACCGCCAAGTAGTACCTTTTGATCTAAACTATCACACTATAAAGTCTGAATAAGGTGAGTTCGGTCAAAATCGGACACCGGGTAAAATCGTATGATTCAAATTTACGCACACGACTTGTCAGGAGCAACAAATGCGGTCTGAAGAGAGGTGCAATACAAAACGCGTCGTTTTATCTTGCCAGAATTAAAAAAAGTCCCCGCAATGGGCGTAAATTTGAATCATACTATTTAACCCGGTATACGATTTTGGCCGAACTCACCTTACTGATTTTCAGCAGATAAATTACGATGACTAAGTTGAACAAAAAGCTGATGTTAACGTATCAAAGATTATATATTCTGTACTCGTATGCGACGTTCCCAGAAAGTCACGGATAAGAAACTCCGGCTTAAAGATAGTTTTCCTTTAAACTCGTCCCAGACTGGCAACGACCTGAAGCGGCATTCGGCATTTAAGAATTTTATCTTGATTTGATATTTCACAAATTCGAAAAAAAATGATTTGTTACAATTTTTTTAAATACAAATTATCCTCCACGGGACAAGCGTTGCCTTCTGGTCAGTATTATATTTGAACTGTTATTATACCTATATATTTTTAAGAAATAAATTATTTTGATGTTTCTACAGAATGATTCATGAGACGTGAGCAGGAACAACCCTACACACTTAGTTAACGATAATGAATCGACCGCCATCATGTTTAAGTGAAACAATAACGCCTTTCAATTTTTTTTAACCTTTTTGTTTCGTAGAAATTTTATTCTCTGTAATCATGGTCACCCCACATAAACAAATCAATAAAGATAAAACCTCTTTGACAATTATGAAAGCACTTTGATTATGAAAAATTAAAAAAAAATTAAGTGAGATACGATGTTTCAAAAGTAACCAGACATCAATTTGACACATATCACAGAAAAACAAAAGAATATCAGTACTCGACGGAGTATTCTAATTGTAGAGTGACTATGCGAATCGTAAATAATTTCAAACGTTTTATTTTTATTTAAAAAAAATTTTTTGCGCTTATCACACTAATACTGATATCAAACAATAGCTTATTTTTAACTGAATCCGTAGTGTTAAGCCTGCTCACGTCTCATGAATCACCCTGTATATCCCCTAATAATTCGCTTAAGAGGCTGACGACAAGCTTTTTACGATTAAGTATTTAAGTTTTTCTAATTATCCAGTATGGACCCCCTTCGGGTAAAAGCCTCCTTCAAGGCGTTCCATTTCACTCTATCTTTAGCAATCTCTAGCCAATTTCTTCCTGCATCATCATCATCATCAGCCCGTTGCGGTCCACTGCTGGACATAGGCCTCTCCCAAGGTACGCCACAGAGCCCGGTCTGCTGCTTTACGCATCCAGTCGCTACCGGCCCTCTTATGTAAGTCATCCCGCCATCTGGCCAGAGGGCGTCCCACGCTACGTTTGCCCAACCGTGGTCTCCACTCCAGAACACGCTTAGCGATTATCAGCTCTGCGACATATGTGGCCAGCCCATTGCCACTTCAACTTACTAACTTTCTTCCTGCAACTGTTGCTATATCATTTGCCCATCTGGCACACGGCTTACGTCTTCTTCTGGTACCTTTAGGCCCAAATTTACTTATATGTAATAATATTCATAATATATGGAAAAGCGTTGTTGTATTCGATACATGCATGATTGGATCAAATCGGCTCGATAGTGGCTCCATAGAAAAAAATTACAAAGTTACGTTCTCAAATCAACCCTAAAACAGTTTCATGTCTTTGGTTTTTTTTTACTTAAATATACGTATGTCATTAAGAAAAGGATTCCAATGAGCGAATACCAAAACCTTCATGCCTGGTAATCAAGTCCATTTTTTTTATACCACGACGGTGGCAAACAAGCATACGGCCCGCCGAATGCTAAGCAGCTACCGTAGCCTATGGACGCCTGCAACTCCAGAGGCGTCACATGCGCGTTGCCGACCCTTTACAAAAAGGAGGATTCACTGTGTTGACGGCTAAAGGAACAAGAGGGTACTTCGTCGTCAACACACTGGGTCTTCTTTGAGCTCTTTGGCAACCCTACTTACCAACAGGAACACAACACTATGAGTAGGGTCTAGTGCTATTTGGCTGTGGTTTTCTGTAAGGTGGAGGTACTTCCCCAGTCGGGCTCTGCTCCAGATTTGAGCGAGATGACATTCGCTGTGCTGTGCCCTACCACACAAAGCGAAATGACATTCGCAGTACCCATACCTCTCTTAAAATCGTCGTATTAGAGATAATATGTATTATATTACTCTAGATAGCACTTTAATCAATTTTAATTTACAGTTGAAGAGTTTTATTTAAGTGTCTAAATAAATTTCACTAAAGAAAAGCTCTCAGCAATCTGAAACTCACCGGCCATTTTTTAAAGTTCACACACAATATTACTAAATGATCTCAGGGGAAATAATAGAAAATGACCAAACAAAGTTGTTGAGAGTTTAGCACTTAGTTTTAGGTTTAATTTGACTTTGTAGTGTGTTTACTTGTACCAGTGTGTTTTACTTATTTAGTTTAGTTTTTAATAGTAAAGTTACACCGCGAAAAAACCTACAAAAGAAAAACCGGCCAAGTGCGTGTCAGACCACGCATAATAGAGGGTTCCGTACCTTCAATGGAATATAAACCAAACTTATACCAAAAGGTCGTATCTGATGCCTTTGGAACAAGTTTTTTGGAGCTAACTCAAAAATTAATAGATTGTTATTAAATCAAATACAAACATAGCCATAGCTTAATTGGTAGAGCGATCGAGCCCCGGCAAGGCGTATTGATGCAGGTTCAAGTCCTGCTGGGTTGATTATTTTTTCAATGTTTTCAATGTCTGTATTTGATTTAATAACAATCTATTGTATGAGTGGAATGCCCCACTTTAAAAACATGCAAAAATAATTATGAGTTGATAGCAGCGCCCTCTACATTTCCGTTGTGACACTTGCGATATTGCCGGCGGGAAGGGTATCTAACTCTAGTAGTTAGTACCTAGATGTCGCTTACGGCTGCTGTAAAGCCGAAGTAGATCAAAATAAATGCAAAAAGATGATTGAAGGCACAAAACAGAAAAAAACTATAGAAACGTAACGTATGCGCGGCGCGTGTGGCAAAGATAAGAGTAGCAACTCAAACCCTGACCACAGATAGCAGTCATTTCGTCACGGACGGAACGAGCGGTTAAGCGAGACTTGATGTGCATTGAAAAGTATAGAAAAATATACAAATATGCCTTATTGTGCTATTTTAGAGTACAAAAACGACAGCCGCAGATCAAATCTTGCCCATGGTGGCATTTTATACCATCGTTAAGTCTTATTTTTATTATTTTTTAAATATTTATTACATATTTCGTTTTGCGGAAAACATTTCTTAATACGTTAGACGAATTTCAACGGTATCTTAAAGAAATAAGGTCGATATATATTTAGCATAACACTAAAGAACTTTCTTGAATGTCTCAACTATCGTCCGATACTCAGCCATTGCGAGGAAAATGTTAGAAAAAACTTATCGATATCGATATTTGTATAAGCATATACGTAATAGTTTTTGATTTATGTTAACATTATGTGTTCTTAATAATTTATTTCTAACACTCACTGCATTTAAATTATTAAATATTTTTAAAAGAGGAAACGTAACAATAATAATTGTGCTAAATTTCTTTGCGTAAGTACCGTAATTCATTTATTTATTATGTATTACGTAAGACAATTCAGGGGAATAAATTGACCATGTCTTACTTCTATTTACGAGAGGAGGTTTTTTATTATTATTCTTGTTTTTTCTTACATAGGGATGGAAGGGGATCAAAAAGTGGCAAAAATTTTCTTACGTAATAAATTAATGCCTTGTTGTATACTGAAACCTTCTTCAGAATGTAATAAATACTTTTCTGAAAACCGCGTCAAAATCGGTTTAGCAAAACACGAGATAATCATGAACAAACGAACATACATACAAACATACAGGTCAAACTGAGAACCTTCTTTTTTTAAGTCGGATAATAACGAAAAATCTTAGTAAAAAAGAAAAAAACGTTCTTGAAAAAAAAAGACATATATTTGTAACTCTTCAAATCATTCATTTCTTCAATCAGAAACATGTATATACCTTGTTTTTTTTAAGTAGGTATTTAAGTTTACGACACGGACGTTTTTGGACCCGGGTATGTCCTTAAACTACGTCCGGACCCCGGTATGTCCTTAAACTATGTCCAAAAGAGAAGTATGGGTACTGCGAATGTCTCCTCGCTCAAATCTGGAGCAGTGCCTGCCTGGAGAAGTACCTCAACCTTACAGAAAGCACAGTCAAATAGCACCAAACCCTACTCATAGTGTTGTGTTTCTGCCGGTGAGTAAGATTACCAAAGAAAGAGCTCTAACAGGACCCAGTGTGTTGATGACGAGGGATCCTCTTGTTTCTTTAGTCATTAACACAATTAAACTCCTTTTTGTAAAGGGTGTCAACGCGCATGTGACACCTCAGGAGTTGCAGGCATCCATAGGCTACAGTAAAGCTCGCCAAGCGTTCCTATTGCCCCAGTCAACTGCTCTCAAATAGAGAAAGAGCCTAAAAATATTCCTCGGTCTTTTACTAACCAGGATGGCACACTATTGAGATCCAAATCCACCGAATCTATTCTACATACAAGACTCATTTTTATTGTTAAATGAAGAGCTATCATGAAGTCTTGACTTAACTAACGAATCGAGTCTAGTTACAGAGTTAAAGAGCGAAATAGAAAATTTAAAAATTGAATTAGCGAGCACTGATAATGAACTTCAAAACGTAATTCTCGAAAAAAATGAGCTTACACGTCAAACTAACAAGCTGGCGCAGGAATTAAGTACTTTAAAAAATCTTTGCAGAACTCCCCAGTCCTCAAACAAACACAGTCGCAAGACCCGATCTTCTATGGCGAGTCCTATCAACACCGCTGAGTCCAGCTCAGTTCCGATCCAACCCTTCAAAATCCTATCGATGGAACGAATGATAAATAAATTGGAAAACGAGTTATTTCATTCAAAACAAGAAATAATCGACTTAAAACAAACTATCAATGACCTTGAACAAAACTTGCGCCTTACCTTACCACCCGTGGAATCGGACTTAGTACGAAACAGATGTTTCCAACGCGCTCCTGAAATGACAAAAAGTAGAAAGGTCCTCAATAAATTATGCCTAATTTGTAGCAGTCAAAGATACCACTTGCTTCGTAACATAAAGTCAAATAATTTTTACTCAATGTTCGAGTGGTGTCATTATATCACACCTCATGTTGGAACAAATATGCTACTAAGGGATATTAATACGAAGTTCAGTCAGTTTACTAAACAAGACTTTTTTATAATTATGATTGGTGAGTCCGACTTTCATACAACGCAGAATTACGGTGCATTAGTTAACAACATACAAGAAAAATTAACTAGCATTTCTAATACGAATATTATTATAGCTCTGCCGACGTACATCTGCGGTGCACCTCTGTATAATGCCAGAATCGACTCATTTAGACATGCCCTTGAAAAAGATATTAAACACACAATTACTGTACTGTCTTCGATCCAAATCAGAACTTAACAATAGAGAAATATTCCTCAGTAAGCGGAAAAATAGTCAACTCCGGGATCCGATTTATGCTTCACGGTCTTGCTGAACTAATTGTAAGTCTTCAAACGCCCAAAGTCTACGACTACGCTACAGTTATAGCTACAGGCGCCGGAAGCAAACACTACGTGAACAGTTACGAAGACGCTGCCCTAAAATCCCAGAACGAACGTGATAGCGGTTTTTTTCGTATAGACACATCCACGTGCTACACCAAAACATAGCTGGGTTGCTAAACAAAGCAGATACCATAACCGTGTACCTGGACCAACTAGCATCGAATGGGAAGTCTATCGACGTAATATGCATCACGGAACACTTCATGCTGAATGGCCATGAGGATCTGTTAACTATTCCGAATTTTAAACTCGGTGCTTGTTTTTCGCAGGATAGTCGACAAGGAGGAGCCTGTATATTGATTAGATCACATTTAGAGTTTAAAGAACTAAGTAATGTCCAAAGTTTTTCTGTAAAATGTGTCATTGAATGCTGTGCCGTTGAGCTAGTACGTCATCGAATTATTATTATATGTCTATACAGAACACAATACAAACTCTAATTTGACACTGTTTTTTGATAAAATTGAAGCATTGCTCTCTAGTGTTTGTGATAGTACTGAAAAACGAATTATTTTGTGCGGTGATTTTAATATTAATATTTTAAACAAAACCAAAAATACCCTTGAATTCGAATACCTACTCCTTAGTCACAATTTAGATTTAGAAATTAAAGAACCAACCCGAATGAGTACTAGCACGTGCATTGACAACTTTGCCCATAATATAAAAGGTTGTAAAGGCGAAGTCATAGGCCTGTCTGAACACACGGCTCAAATATTAAAATGCCCGGTAAAAAAGAGCTGCATCCTAAATCACTGCCAGTGCCATTCATCATTCAATCAAGAAACGAGACATAAGTCTTGAAAATCTATTGCGATTCGAGGAATGTCTGAAGTCCTTGTCGTTTTCGGATGTCTTTAGCTGTACTGATCCGAATTTGGCATACAATAATTTTCTGGATATCTTTCAACTGTTTTATTATTTATGTTTTCCGTATAAAACCATTAAAATCAGAAGTAATAAAAAACAAAAATGGATTTCCAAGAAAATCAAATTATGTAGTAGAAAAAGAAGGGCACTACTTTGGAAGTACAGATCACTACCTAACACTTTAAATAAAAACATCTTCAAAGCATAATAATAATAATACTAAAGAAAAAAAAAAAACCGCTGACACTGACACACGCCTTGTTAATTTATTTTGCTAAATATTTATTTTTATACGTGTTTTTACCTCTATTTGGTCTTATTTACCACGAAGTGAACCCAAAAATCAAAGGCAATATGAAGGTTGCTACAGTTATTGCCTGTAAATATAACGACGGGTCACAATCACAAATAGACAGTTGACAGCTAGTGCTCAAATAAATTTCGGCGAAACACGTACATTTCAAAGCCTGATAACAAGGAGTAAAACAAGAGCGGGTACTACCCACGCACGACCTCCACCCTCGCCCGCCTCGTCATCTTCTTCGTCCACTTCGTCGCCGGGCGGCGACATCGAAACAGCGCCCGACACAGACGAATCCAGTGACAAAAGCGGGCCGCCGCCACCGCTGCCACAAACATCTGCGCGACGCGGACGGCCACCGCTGCCGGCACGCTTGGGGCTTGCGGGGCATTCCGCCCCGCCCACAGCTCCCGCTGCCGGTGGTGTAGTGCGTCGCATGAGATGGTCTCAGAGTATGAACGAGAATGTCATGCGCGCCTACTATGGGGCTACAGAGGCGGGAACTAATCTGTGCGCGTATCGTGACCGGATACTTCCTCTGTTTCAGGCCCTTGAACCAACCATTGACACGACTGCGCAGCGGTTATCGGATCAGGTGCGCGTCATTCAGCGGCTAAAGCGGTTGGATGACGCGACACTTGATCGGCTTCGCCTGGAGACTCTCTGTTCGCGCGACCACCACCTCGGCGCGGGATCCGCTCGCCACGTCGCCGGATCCGATGCCTGCACCCGACCTGGCATCGGGGGCACCGCGGGTTGATCCCAGCGCCGATGAGGAGGGGATCGCGAATCAGAGTGTGAGTAGTTCAGCCAATGAGCAACTGAGGAGGACTTTGGAAGAGGCAATTACGCAGTATCGATCCACAAACATCCCTAGGCCACGATTACCACGCTTGCCTATGAATAGACGCAATCTAGCGTTAATGGGAGCCCTAAATGATTTGCTAGATCCATTCCTGCGGACTAGTAAAGACTTAGATGATACGCACTCCATTATGTACTGCGGAGCCATCGCGGCGTGCCGTGTTGCTCGAGTCAAGTTTCCGGACGCTGAACGTGCACCTAGGACCGCCGGGGGTGTCCCCGCATGGCAGGTGCGGATCGAGCGTCGTATCAACTCATTTAGGACTCTCATTGCAAAGCTGATCTGCTTCAGGGGGGGCAATAACCGCCCCCGAGTAATGCGCTTTGTGCACCAGGCGTTCGCGGGGACGGATATCGAGCCCCGCGACTACATGGCCAACGTCATAGAGCGCATCGACTTTCTGAAGCAGAAAGTTTATGCATGGGCAAGCCGTATTCGCCGTTACAGAGAGCGTGTGGACCGATTCAAGCAGAATCGTCTTTTCCAAAGTGACCAAAGGAAGGTATACCGAAGGTGGGAGGGAACCGACCCCCGTGTGTCCGACGTGCGACTGCCGGATGCTACTGCCATGACTGATTTCTGGCGTAGCATCTGGTCGGCGCCCGTTGAACACACGGAGGGCGAGTGGATGAGTGTTGTTGAACGTGGGTGCGAGTCCATCGAACCAATGGGGGCTATCACCATCAGCCCCGACGACGTAAGTTGTGCGATCCGTACGGCCCAGAACTGGAAAAGTCCTGGCCCGGATGGGTTGCATAACTTCTGGCTAAAATGGTTTCGATGCACGCACTCGCCGTTGGCAACACAATTTCAACAAGCCCTTGAACTTGGCTCCCTCCCGCCTTCCTTAACAACTGGTGTAACCTTCCTGCTCTATAAGTCCGGTAGTACCACGGAAGCGAAGAACTACAGACCCATCACGTGCTTGCCTACGCTTTACAAGCTTCTTACATCCATTTTGAGAGCAAAAATAAACGCGCACATGGTCGCAAACAATATTTTGGCTTCCGCTCAAAATGGATGTAGGGTTGGGTCCCGTGGTACTAAAGAGCTCCTCCTCATAGATATGACCATTTGCCAACGAGTCCGGCGGAACAGGGGGGCCCTCTCGGCCGCTTGGATTGACTACAAGAAGGCCTATGATTCGGTGCCTCATTCATGGCTGGAGAGGGTCTTAGAGCTGTATAAAATTGATGCAGCTTTAAGATCCTTCCTTGGCGCGTGTATGAGGCAGTGGACCACAGTCCTTCGTCAACCAGGAGGCGGGGATGACCCCCCTGGCCAGCAGGACTTTATAAGGATCGAGCGAGGAATATTTCAGGGCGACAGTCTGAGTCCCCTGTGGTTCTGCCTAGCTCTAAATCCGCTCAGCAATCTGCTGAAGGATTCGGGGCTAGGTTGCCGGCTTCGGAGAGAGGGTGAAGTCATATCTCACCTTCTGTACATGGACGATCTCAAATTATTTGCACCAAATAACCGAGACTTGTTGGAACTACTGAAGACCACTGAAGTGTTCAGTAGTTCCATCAAGATGGAGTTTGGTGTTGATAAATGTGCGGTTATGCATGTACAGCGGGGGAAAGTAGTAAATTCAACAAATCTACAGCTTTCTGAGACAATGACGTTCAGATCTATCTCTGAATCAGAAACCTACAAATACCTTGGTATGTCACAGTCTTTGGGCATTGAGGATGTGGGTATTAAACAGGCGTTGAAGGAGCGCTTCTTCGGTCGGCTGACAAAAGTACTTAATAGTCTTCTGTCAGGTGGCAACAAGGTGCGCGCCTTCAATGCCTGGGTGATGCCCCTACTCACATACTCCTTTGGCATACTAAGGTGGACACAGACCGAGCTGGATGCCCTGGATCGGAGAGTCCGTCTATTGCTCACCACACACCGTATGCTTCACCCACGCTCCTCTGTTATGAGATTGTACATCCCACGGAAGTGTGGAGGTCGCGGCTTTTTAAACGCCAAAAATCTCCACAACCGTGAGGTGTACAATCTCAGGAATTATTTCCTTAACAACGAGTGTGGGATGCATCGTGATGTGGCGGCAGTAGATAAGGGTCTCACGCCGCTCTCCTTGGCAAACGAGAACTGGCGCAAACCTGTGGTGCTAAGTACTGAGGATCGCAGGGCGGTATGGAAGAGCAAGGAGCTACACGGACGGTTCTACAGGGCCCTCACGGGACCCGACGTAGACCTGCTCGCGTCGGTGAACTGGTTACGATTCGGGGATCTCTTCGGAGAAACCGAAGGTTTTGCCTGTGCAATTGCGGACGAAGTTATCATGACGAATAACTACCGGAAATATATCCTGAAGGACGGTACGGTCGACATTTGTCGGGCATGCCGCCGTCCCGGAGAGTCACTCAGGCATATCATCTCCGGTTGTTCTCATCTTGCTAACGGCGAGTACTTGCACAGACATAACCTCGTAGCCAGGATTATACATCAGCAACTTGCTCTCCTATACGGTCTTGTGGACCACGAAGTGCCGTACAACAAGTACACACCTGCGCCAGTTCTCGAAAATGGTCGTGCCATGCTCTATTGGGATCGATCTATTATCACGGACAGGACTATTGTAGCCAATAAGCCTGATATCGTGGTAATAGATCGACCGCAACGCCGGGCCATGCCCATCGACATTACCGTCCCATGTGACGACAACCTCGTGAAGGCCGAGAAGTACAAGTCCAGCAAGTACCTAGACTTGGCTCACGAGGTAACCGCCATGGTTGAGGTTGATTCGGCGATCATTGTACCGATAGTTGTCTCTGCGAACGGTCTCATAGCGAAGAGTCTCGACCAACATCTTGAGAGACTTTCGCTACGAGGTTGTGGTTGGATCAAGGGTCAGATTCAGAAGGCGGTAATCTTGGACACGGCGCGCATAGTCCGAAGGTTCCTCACTCTGCGGCCCTAACCACCGGCAGCCTGGGCCTTGCTCCGCTGCCGGCGGGACCCTAGGTTAGGTTTTTATAATGTTTTTATTATTTTTGTATGTTTTAGATGTATTTTTATATTTTATTTTGTAAAAATATTATAAAAACTAATCTGAGACAAAAAATAAATAAAGATAATAATAAAACTACAACTACAACACTACTACATACTAAATTTAAGAAGATTATTAGACTTACCCAACGGTCACAGAATGCCCAATTCATAAAAACTGCCAGTAATAAGTCAAAAGCGACATGGAAGGTCATTAAATCTACCAAAGAAAATTTTCCCCAAGAACCGATTTTAAAAATAATGTAATATGACATAACCATAATAAACCCATCAGTCATGGCGAACGCATTTAATAACTTTTTCATTGACGAAATTAAAGGTAACGATATGAAAACGTCCGAATCGCACAAGGTTACAACGAACTGCCAGGGATCCTTTTATATGAGGCCAATAGTCCCTTGTGATATTGTCAGGTTCATAAAAATATTAAAAAACAAGAATAGTGTCGGTTATGACGATATCTGTACCAAAGCCGTCAAACAAGTGTCGCATATCATTGCATTTCCAATTAATCATATAATAAACTTATCCATCTCAAGTGGCATATATCCTGACCTACTAAAACCTGTGATTGTTAAACCCTTGTTTAAAAAAGGAGATAAAAGCAGTATATCTAATTACAGACCGATTGCCTTAGTCTCGGTGTTTTCGAATGTATTTGAGAAAGTGATATATGAAGCTATTTACAATTACCTAGAAAAGTATAACTTACTAGCCAATGAACAAAAGGGCTTTCGCAAAAAGAAAACTATTAACATGGCTATATATGATTTAATTTGCCCTATAATTGAAAGAATGGATAAGAGACAGCATATATGTGCTATTTTCATGGATCTGACTAAAGCATTCGACTATGTTGATCATTCGATACTTCTTAAGAAGCTAAACGCATACGGTATCCGCGGGAATGTTTTAGATTTAATAGAGTCCTGATCTGAGTAACAGGGAACAAACTACGGAACTAACTCAAATATGCCTGAACAAAAAAGAGGAGAGGTCCTACAAATCTGATGTGCGTATACGGAAGTACGGTGTGCCCCAAGGTAGCGTCTTGGGCCCACTGCTATTTCTACTCTACATCAACGACACATCAAATATCCCATGGTGCTGTTTGCGGATGATAATACAGTTATAATTGAATGCAATGATGTTAATAATTATGAAATGGAAATTAATGATACGATTAATAATATAATACAATGGCTTAATGCTAATAATCTTTTGATAAATGTTAATAAAACTAAAATAATGCATTTTCGACAATACAGACCCATGTTGCCCATACATTGTAATTACCAAGGACATGTTATAGAATCGGTAAATGTAACAAAATTTTTAGGAATAAATATTGATGAGAAGCTGTCCTGGAAACCACAAACAGAGGAAATTTGTGCAAGGCTCAGTCGATATTCATACGCGCTTTTCAGACTCTCTAAGCTAGTAAACATTGAAGCAGTAACGACAGCCTACCATGGCTATGTCGGATCAACCTTACGCTATGGTCTTCTTCATTGGGGAAACTCGACCAACAGGGAAATGGTTTTCAAGGCACAAAAACGATGCGTAAGAGCCATGTGCGGCCTGAATATGGATGATAGCTGTGTCCCATATTTTAAAAAACTTAATTTATTACCTCTGCCATCTCTTTCCATTTTTAAAATAGCTGTATTTGTAAAACAAACCTTAGCTTATTTAAACAATGGTCTCAAGTGTTTAAAAGGAATACCCATCGAGCTCATAACTTAGTTATAGTATCTCGCAACACCGCATTGAAGCGAAAAAGCTAGTTCTGCTTAGCTGTTAAGATTTTTAATAAAATACCCTTAGCTTTAAGACTGAAACCATTGCACTTGTTCAAAAATGACTTAAATAAACTATTAACTTCCAAGTGCTACTATTCCCTGTCACAATTTTTTTACGATAATTTGATATAAGTATATTAAGCCTGTATTGACTAATGATAATAAATGTAGGTGTGTAAGAATTATGCCTTTAAAAAAATCACATTAATATACATGACATTTAATTTCCGTAATTTAATATTAATATAAAAGTATGGCCTGTAATTTAATTAATTTTTAATTTCAAACTCAGCATGTTTAGTTGTAAATTGGTATATTTATATACCTACTTAACTACCTAGTTTTAAGTTTAAATTTGTATGCCAATCGGCGAAACATAGCGTTCTATTATGTTTTGTATCACAACTGTAAGTCCTATTACCTATGTTTACAATAAATGAATTGAATTGAATTGAACAGTAGCTCCATATTACCATCAGGCGGACCGTATGCTTGTTCGCCGTCGTCATGGTATTAAAAAACGACAATATAAATTATTTATGATACATAATCTTTTTGAACAAATAAGCTACTTATAATATTAAAAAAAAAATATTTCACACGTCATGTCGCAAGTCGCAACTATGTATTGATAAAAAAATTAGTACCTAATTTACTTGGAATACTATACTAATTATTATTTATCGATATGACACCGACTCTTCTACATCACTCGCATCCTACGACGTAAAGCCTTACCTCCATGTTATCTAGCTTACTCTTACTAAGACCACGCAAGTGTAAGGGAGAAAGAATATAGACGAAGATTTTGATATTTGCGACATCTGTTGTCGAGTTGCTGAACTGGAAATACCGTAGGTCAAGCTACTCGACGCTAGATGACACTACTTTGTATGAAATAAGTATTGCGAATACAATTTCGACTATGTGTTATACAGTTCCAATTATCCAACCGGTCGTGGTTCATATTACTTTTTAAACAAGATAATTTAGCCAATCATCTTTAAAATACTGTCGTGTTTGTGTTTAAAGTAGTGTGCGTTTTGGCGACACTGGTTCTCGTACTAATCACGACGTAAGCCGCTTCTACTGTTTTTTCTGGTTTGTGATTGAAGGCATTGAAAATTTCGTCAACTTAGTAACTTGACCCATAGCTTAATTGGTAAAGCGATCGAGCCCCGGCAAGGCGTATCGATGCAGGTTCAAGTCCTGCGGTGCCTGCTGCTGTGTTCGAAAACGGTAGGCAATGGCTAGCATTACCACGACCGATTTTACTATGATAAGCTTTTTATCTGTGGCAGTAACGTAATTTTAACTTTACATGCGCAACTATTGATGTGTTATGAGTTTTGATAACATAATGTACACCTACACGCTCCCGCGCGGCCGCCGACAGCCCGACACGCGCCTCCCCGACCGCCGGCACAATCGAGTTGGCCATGGCGGTGCAATGGCGGCCATTCTATGGTTTCGGAATACGGCATTTAGAATAAATAATATGAGTGTAGATAAAGCAGTGTATGCAACTGTACGTAATTACTGATCTTATTATGAAACTCACCTGCGGCTCGTTTCATAAAACCACACTCATGTTTTAAGGACCCTTATTACGTAACAGTTACATAAACTACTATTATTTAGTAACTAGCTTTTGCCCGCGGCTTCGCTCGCGTTAAATTCGGGGTAACACGGTTCCCCTTTGCCCTCCGTAATGCTCCATACAAATTTCCACCCCCCATTTTAGGGAAGTGGGGGGTTAGACAGAGACAAAAAGTAGCCTATGTCACTCTCCATCGCTTCAACTATCTCCACTTAAAAAATCACGTCAATTCGTCGCCCCGTTTTGCCGTGAAAGACGGACAAACAAACAAACAAACAAACAAACACACACACTTTCCCATTTATAATATTAGTATGGATTAAACAAATTCATTGTTTGCACATGCCAGAGGGGCCTTTATAAAAAACAAATGCTAATAATGTCAAATACCTAATTTATAACGTCAAATAATTTTAAATCACAAAAAATATAAAGAATGTTATTACGATCAAATAAAAAATTTAAAATAATTTACATATTAAATTAGTACTAAATTATTATTAGTGTCCACACTGTCCACCATTATGGTCTCACAGTCGTATATCTAGCTTGCTCCTTAAACAAATGAATAACTGGATCCCAAGCTGGTGGTATCGAAAAACCATCCTCTCTGTTGAAATTTGGATATTTTTTAATCTCGATCGCCTCTCGCAACATCCGGGGAATGTATCGTTTCTCCTTGACGAGGATTTGCGGTTTGTCAAATTTAACTGAGTGATTGGGCCTATCCATGACATGCTCACAGACTGCTGACCTTGGTCGACGGTGCTTTACATCGGCTATATGTTCCTTTACTCGAGTAGAGATGCTCCGCTTAGTCTGGCCTACATATGATAGACCACATTCACATTCCAGCATGTAGACCCCTGCACTCTGTAGAGGAGTAGACGACTTCACTGACCTCAGGAACTGTGATATCTTCTTCATTGGCTTAAAGTAAGTTTTGATAGAAGCACGTTTCAAGATGTTGCCAATCCTGTCAGTGACTCCTCGGACAAAAGGCAAGATGGCAGGCCGGCGCTCAACTGTAGGAATCTTCATCCGAGTCTTCTGATTGAGCCGTGGAATCTTGAGCCCGTTCGCTTGAAGTGCATCCTTGGCATGCCGGAGTTCCGCCGCCAGGTGCTGCTCATCACATATCCTCTGGGCTCTCTGAAACAAAGACTTGCCTACAGTAGCTAGCTGACTGGGGTGGTGGTGTGATCTACTATTTAAATATCTATTTGTATGTGTAGGTTTCCTATATACAGTGCGGCCTAAGGTATTATCGGGGTTTCTCAATACTAGTACATCTAAGAAGGTAGTGAACAATTATTTTCCAATTCCATGGTAAACTTAATCTTACTATGAATGGAATTGAGGTGGTCAAGGAAAACTGAAACACTACTTTTAGGTAATATAGTAAAAGTATCATCTACGTATCTTTTGAAAATCTTCGGCTGCGTGGGAGCCAATGAGAGCGCCCTCTCCTCAAAGTCCTCCATAAGATGTCAGCGACCACTGGAGATACCGGGGACCCCATTCTTTCCATTCTTTATATTTTTTGTAACTTAAAATTATTTGACATTGTAAATTAGGTATTTGACATTATTAGCATTTGTTTTTTATAAAAGCCCCTCTGGCATGTGCAAACACAAATTTGTTTAATATTTAATATGTGGGTAGGTTTGCATATTGCGATAGTTTTTGAACGGAGGTAATTGTATATTTTTCCGTTGACCACGAACGCTATAAGGTGTTCGAAACGTCGGGATGTAATTTTAGCTCAGTACACGCGATAAAATCCGTTTTTAATTGTTTTATTTCATGAATAACTATCGCGGCAACCGAAAACAATATTATTTACACACGTTGTTAAGTATATAGGATAAGTCTCTTCCATTGTCATGAGACAATGGTGGGAGTTCGTCAGGACGTTCTCATCTCTAGCTTTCTGATGCTTGACTAAAAATACATGCACCAATTAGCGTTTTTTCAGCGCTTCACTTTCGAAAGTGATTCCTCCAGAGTTATCTTTGACAGGTACAATTGATTTTCATTTATATTTCGCAGGATTGTTCCGTACGCAGCGCGGTACAATGGTGTTCCGGTGGAGATCTTTATGGTCCCGAAGCCAACGCATACAGCCTGCCAGCTCTAAGATACCTTTATGCTGGTCTAGGAGAAGAGAGTTTGCTAAGGTAAACGTTGAATTCTATAATATTTTATTCCGCTCACGTCTGTTCGTCGCTGAATACATTTAACTCTTATTCTTCAGTCGGTTAATAATGAGATAACCCGGTCTATGACTTTTGCATTGAAAAGTTCATTGACTTTTTATCATCGTACCAGAGTGTTTGTGCGGAAGTGTGGCAGGATTTATTTTACCTTTTGTATCGTCTTCAAAATTTCAAAAGAAGAAGGAATAGAACTTACAATAAAAATACGACAAAAGTCGAAATCCCTGTATGGCGGAAAATCTGGAATCGCTGTGTGATAAATGAACCAGAATGACACAAAAAACATGAAAACGCATAAAAAACTAGAACATAACACATAATCATCGACAGTTATAAAACGTTCATAATCTGTAGAGCGATACAAGAACTTGGTATCAAAAAACCTATATTGTATCGTTTCAGCTCAAACTACTTCTATGCCTCGTAATTTTTTTTACACAAAGATTTGGGGCTACCTGTCATAGTAAAAGTTTTAGTACTTAGAATAATCAATCCAGTGACATATCGCTTGAACTTATTGGTCATATAGGCCAATTTGCCCACCCTCCTTTGGTGTGTTATGTGGATTATAGGTCCTGTTTTCATGTCCAGACCATTTATTTTTCTGCAAAAGTGTACGCATGTTTCTATGTCGAATTTAATCAGCTTTAATGTTTCTCTAGATCATATTTTCATAGAGTGCCTAGTTTCGGAGGGAAAAACGAATTACTTCAAGGTGAAGTACATTTTCCAAGGTGTTGGCGGTTCCTCGAGGTCCTGGAACGTCAAATGGTCTAAATATGAAAACACGGCTTATAATCAACATACACATTAAATTTCAAAACTGTCCGAGGGATTTTGACTTTTGCCGTATAAGGCCCACAAAATATTACTCTAACCCAGAGAAAGAATTGGTTATTATTGTGCCTACTGCGTAGCTCCGTCTAATCTACCTGATTTATAATCATTACAAGTACCTAAACAAGTATTTGAATACCTCTAGGACCCTATTACACAGTCCCTCGTAAATACAGCTTGGCCGAGTACATCGCTAAGTGATATTCCGAGCGATTGCGTCCGTTTTTCGAGCGGTTAAACATTATGGGCCCTTAAATCGAGCCCTCGGCCCGATCCTGGTGGCGAGCGATATCTTATTTATTACAAGATTGGGTAATTGTGATTGGTCTGTGATTTAAATGTGTCAAGTTATTTTATTATATGAGTAAAAAAAACGATTGTAAAAAAATAAATCTAACTTTTCTATTTACAATGCACATAAAGACTGTGTACGATAAAATCCGGACATGCATGATCTGGTATATCTTTTTTTCGGTACCACATATTCAAGCATTTCTCTTATTTTAATTATCTGGAATTATAGTAATGTATACTAAAAATAGAATCATATTACAATTGTATGGGCTTGTGTGAGTTTTTGCAAAATAAATCATATCTTGAATTTTTTGTCCAGCATTTTTTGATAATCTTCGCTCACTTCCTGCTACAATGCCAAAATTGAATGTTATCTTACAAAAAAAATACGATTTAACACTCTTTTCTACTTGAGGCAGTCAAGAAGACTTTCTACTCCAAGCACTAAAAGTAGTTTTTGTATGGGAGGCATATTTTTGTAAAACAGTCCAGCTCACCAAAGCTAGAACACCTCAGAACTATTTACATCTAAATACAATTAGAAAAATGTAAGCTATTATGAAAAGAGAATGTAATAAGGTATAATTTGGTTTATCTAATAAAAAATAAAAAAACTATTTTTTACAGGAAACTTTGATAAACACTGTCAGAACACCGTGTACAAAAAAATATAGGCACTGTGGAATATAATATAGTGATCAAAGTCACAGATAACGTAACGTTATATTATGTTTGTAATTTTATTATGTAGCTTGATGACCACAAATTATTTAAAAGAAGCGTTGCTTGAATATGTGGTACCGAAAAAAAGATATACCAAATCATGCATGTCCGGATTTTATCGTACACAGTCTTTAATTACATACAATACAATACAATACAATACAAATATTCTTTATTGCACACCTCAATAACATATAACAGTACAGTACACAGATTAAAAGTAGAGGCAGTCAACAGGCGGTCTTATCGCTAGAGAGTGATCTCTTCCAGACAACCTTAGGGTAGCGGAAATCTAGTCGAAAATAATTGTATGAGTAGGTACATATTTATATGGAAATAAAACATTTGGTGGGTAAATTTTGCAGACCAGTAAAAATTATATTAATTATTGTATTTTAAAATAAAATACAATATAAATAGCCTTTATTCCCCATTATTACAGTTTATAAATACTTATCCTAATTTAACGTTGAAATTAACAGAGCTAATAAAACAAAATACTTAAGTAAAAATACTTAACTATGTAACTTTAAACTTGCACTTAAACTTTAAATTTGCACTTCAGTTCATCAAGTGGGTATCTTCAATTTCTGGATGAAGGCCTCTTCCATCCCATGCCAGTCATTCATGTCTTGGTGGCGAGTCCAGTGGTTTCCGGCTACTGATGCGACATCATCTTTCCAACGGCAATTATTTTTATTACAAGTTATTAGTTATCTGGCACTGTTTGTCAGTAACTTTGATATTGTGGTAAAATCTTACAAGTCAGATTTAAACAAGTTAGCTATTTGCATTTGCAACATATTTCTGATACTCATGCATACTCATTTATTCATAATATTTAAAATATTACATGTCAAAAGATTTCATGGCATACATTTTAATTACAATTATATAATAATAATAAATATTATAGGACAATCTTACACAAACCGACCTAGTCCCACAGTAAGCTCAATAAGGCTTGTGTTGTGGGTAATAGACGACGATATATATAATAGATATTAATAAATACTTAAATACATAGAAAACATCCATAACTCAGGTACAAATATCTGTGATAAACACACAAATAAATAAATGCCCTGACCAGGATTCGAACCCGGGACCTCCTGCTTCGTAGGCAGTGTCACTACCGACTGGGCTAGGAGGCCGTTATATTATACATAATATTAAACATAAAATTAGAATTATTAATCAATTTGTTATGTCAGCTTGGTCTTAGTAGGTACTGAAATTGACATTGTTTCTGTTAAGAAATTCAGTGACGGAGTAGAAAGTTTTTTCTATTAGCCATTTCTTCAGGATACAAAACAGACTAACTGTTTTGTTTCCTGAGTTTATGTTGTTGTCTGTTTTGGATAATTTTCAATGGTATCCGGTTCCCTAAAGTTGTCTGCAAAAGATCGCTTTTTCAAGACGTAATTTGTATTTGCAGTGTTTTTTTTATTTCAACATGTGTAATAAAGAGTGCTTATGTTTATGCAAGCTTTTCGCCAAATAGTTCCTTTTCGAAAAAACCTGATATAAATAAATAAATATTATGGAACAATTTTCACAAATCGACCTAGTCCCACAGTAAGCTCAATAAGACTTGTGTTATGGGTACTAGACGACGATATATATACATAGATAAATACTTAAATACATAGAAAATATCCGTAACTCAGAAACATATATCCGTGATAAACACACAACTAAATGCCCTGACCAGGATTCGAACTCGGGACTTCTCGACTCTTCTACTCTGTTACAGAATATTTGAATAGCAATATTGACATTAATAATTTCGATTAGGTAATGCTAATCCTATTTCAATTTGAAATTATTTTTATAATTATATTACCGTTTGTACTTAATGACATACCATGTAATGATCATATTACTTTATGGTGAATAAATAAACTAAACTAAACATCCTGCTTCATAGGCAGAGTCATTAGCCAGTAGGCTAGAAAAAATAATAGTTTTGTTTCACTTTCATTAGTCTGTTTTTTTTTTACATATTCATTTTATATCATCCAATCATTCTTTTTTGTTGATGTCGTGCCGATCGATACCCATATCGTAAGTTTTAGAATACTCATTCCCACTTTTTCTATTTCATACGATAGCAATCGTTTACTTTATAATCAATGTTATTATATCTAGTACGGCGGAGCGTTCATATAGCTAGCTTTGTTTTAGTATCACTTCTTCGCATTCATTTTACATTTAGATCAAAAGCAATATTTGACTTTAATAATAATGTTGTATTTATTTCAATTAAAAAAAACAATTTAAGATTATGCTATGCATACTGAGATCACTGGTAGCCTAATTGTAAGGCATCTTTTAAACCCTGAGAGCTTACCGCGTGCATCTCTTTTGCTCGTATAGGCAAGTGCGATAGAGAGGGAAATAACGTTCACGATACCCGCTGGCTTGTACCAATGAATTTCTTAATATTTATTTACCTTTTAAAACCAGGTCTATTTACCTTTACCAGGGCCTTCTTGGTGAAAAAAAACAGGTATAAAGTCAGATTAATCATTTGGGTTATATGTGACAGTCTACATCAAAAGAGACCATTTCGCCGAAACGTTGTATGTATGTAAGCAATAAAATCGTAGCGTCTAGTGCTATTTGGCTGTGGTTTTCTGTAAGGTAGAGGTACTTCCCCAGTCGGGCTCTGCTCCAGATTTGAGCGAGATGACATTCGCTGTGCTGTGCCCTACCACACATAGCGAGATGACATTCGCAGTACCCATACCTCTCTTTTGGACATAGTTTAAGGACATATCCGGGTCCGGTCGTAGTTAAAGGACATACCCGGGTACGTTTTAAGGTAGACAGCCACATATGGTGAGATGTGGATCGCCGTAAACCTGTTTCCTTCTCTAATTAAAATTTTCTCCTAAGGTACCATTGGGCGTCATTCTCCAAACGGGAACCATACCAAAAAAAATCCTCATTATTTGGACTTCTATTTTGATTTCATAATTTTTTCAAACGTTACGTCCAATTGGAAAACGTTAAAACATCGGGGAAATATTTTATAAAATTTTATCCAATGTTGAGAGCTCGGAAGTTACCTTTCTCTCGCACGGTAGAAACGGTTTGTAGCGAGCATAAATCCTTATAATCGGGCCGCTCTTTAAGACTACATCCTGTATACTGAGATAAACTAACTGGCCTGGCCGGTGTACACTGCAGTCGTTGTGTTAATTATGTTCTTTTATTATTTCTGGAATCACACAAAATCATTCATAAAATATATTAATGTTTTATTCATCAAATACTGAATAAAATGTATAAAAAGTAATTTTTTGATTTTGAAAGAAAACACAAAGGAAAAATAAGCAAAGATATAATTAGAAACAAGGAGCGACAAAAAGACCTGATGCGGAAAATGAACAAAAAAAGATGTGTTGGCACAGGAAAAAAAGGAGAAAAGGGAATACATAGAGAAAACGCACGAGTGAAAAAAAATACAAAATGAGAAAGGATAGAAAGGGAAAGCAGAAAATTCACTTTTTCGAACGAGCGAAGCGTAAGCGAAGTGAAGTTCTTACTGACAACTTCGTACATAAGGGAACTGTCAGCTGGCTACCTAGACGACTGTGCATTTCGATGGTTTTTTGATTTTGAATAGTTGTTCCGCGATAACTTTAGTAACATTTTTCTGATATTTATCACATTTGTTGGGGTTGTAGTAGTCCTCACAATTTGAGAGTTAATTTATAAGCAGGATCGATCTAGGGGTTATGGAGCTAGAAGGCTCGAAACAATCATCATTAGGGTCTTTTTATATTGGTCAACTCGTTTGCAAGGAAATGGCGAGTTCTCAGTTCGAGACGGACGGATATTAGCAAAATAGACTGAAATCAAAAACTTCGCAATTAGGCTGCAGTGTACTATACAGGTGCAGAAAGGCAAGTTGCCCTTTGTACGAGACAATATCCGGCGAGACCGGAAGCTCAATCACCGCTCGCGGCCACTTCCGGCAGCACGACCTGCTGGTCGCGGGTTCAAACTCAGATGATGTTACTATTATTCTATTTATTTATGTAAGGTCAGTCTGGACCTATCATATCGAAATATCGAAATTTTCAGATGTTATACTATTAACGCAATCTTACAACGCACAGCTTTCCACAAAAGAAACCCGCGTGTAATAGGTCCAACTTATTACGAACATCTACCTGATGACATAATAAGTGAGCAATGTGAAAAAACATTCAGGTGCAAAACAAAGGCCTATTTCACAAAGAAGTCACTATACTCATACTACAGTCAAGAAACGGCCGCGCAAAACATTAATTTATAATAGCTTAAATTTTTTTTCTTAAGCTTTTTGTGACATTCTAAGATACTATATTTTTGAATCCTACTAACTTTCCTCCCGGAAATAGGTACAAAAATTAAGTGTCAAAAAAAAGCTTTATTTTTTTAACTTTAAATAGTAATAATATTTTTATTTTTTGAACTTGTCAATATTTTTGTAATTAATGAAAAACGAGTAAAATCAAACTAAATATTTCCACGTAAAGCAACTTAATCAAGATGATACAATGCCTTCGATTATAGTATATCGTAAGTCGATAGTAATAATTACTAATAGGCAGGACTTTGATTAAAGTATCACGAAACTACTTCATCAAGCTATTTACCTCAAAAACCTACAAACAATATGTTTGTATTACGGGTATAGTCATTTACGTATGTATAACATTAATTAAAATGATTATAGACTCAATTTATTTTAGACTTTGTTGTAATTACGTATAAATTAAGACTAATTAACAAATCACGCGAAAAAAAATGCAATGGGGTAAAGAAAAAGTATACTTTAAAAAAAATTGCTAATTCCACTTACAAATAAACTTTAACTCCCAGCGTTTAGGATCAATTTTCTATGCTACACGCCACGGGTGTTATGACGCGGGCGACGGGAGTTCGCAGTCAAGGTCACGCTCGTATACAGCTTTAGTGAGTAAACCATTCCGACTTGCTAGGTGGTAAAACTAAACCTTACGTCAATGTCATAAGGAATTTGAAACGTAGACTTTGAAATTGAACAATATTAATAATTATAATATGATACAGAATAATTTGTGTTATTTAAGTTACCTACATACCTACCTACTGTACTTATACCCGATAGGGGACAGTAGGTATCGGCGATACATAATAATAATGAACGTAGTACAGTGTATATAAACTATGGAAGTAAACCAAACGCCAATATAACATTTTCTCTTTAGGTACTTAGTAGGAGATCGCTGTCTGCAAATGTTTGTATATAGCTCACCAAACGAAGACGCTTAACTGCCTGATAGGGGAAATAATTCGTGTATAGCTGAATGTTGGTGTAGTTGTAGATAAAGGTATTTTACACAACTTACTAAAAGTACCGGTGGATGGTGGTGCCGCTAGCGCGGGGGGGGGGGGGGGTGTAAAGGTCCCTTATTTTGGTTTTTCGTAAATAACTCGGTAACGGTGGCTCATACGAAAAAATGTTCTATCGCTTAATTAATTTACATATAATGTTCTATAAAAAAGATTCTTTAAAAGAATGTTTAATGATCGAGGAAATACGATAAATACTTTTTTAAACTTTCGGAGCTAATATTTACGAAAGTATTAATTTTATCCAAAAAATAGTTTTAGAATACCCTTATTTTTTTTTTAAAGACCTATCCAGCGATATCCCACACATTAGGTTTGGGGTAAAAAATATATTTACCCCCCACTCCATGTGTACCTCCAGGTACCCGAAAAAATAATATTTTTTCAGATTTTGTTTTAAAACTTTGCCAGCGTGAATAAAACACATACTCATACGATTTTTTTATTTTATAGTACTAACCATCACTGAGCAAGCTGCTCACCCTGCTACCTCACTTCTTACCCTTATAGTTTCGCCATGTCCGTATAGACGTCTAGTACTAACCATCACTAAGCAAAGCCGTAGACGGACAGACGGGGACAGACGGACATGCCGAAACTATAAGGGTAGGCACCCTGCTCACCCTGCTCAGTGATGGCTAGTACTAGACAAGTGAAATTTCGTATGAGTATGTGTTTTAATTACGCAGACAAAGTTTTAAAATAAAATGTGACAAAATATTATTTTT
This sequence comes from Pammene aurita, assembly GCA_947086415.1. Lineage (NCBI taxonomy): Eukaryota > Metazoa > Arthropoda > Insecta > Lepidoptera > Tortricidae > Pammene > Pammene aurita. The sequence goes on along the minus strand of OX352314.1, from coordinate 3,529,150 downwards.
TCGGGTACCTCCCGTACACATGGAGTGGGGGGGTAAATATATTTTTTACTCCAACCCTAATGTGTGGGATATCTTTGGATAGGTATTTTAAAACAAATGAGGGTACTCTAAATCAATTTTTCGATAAAACTAATACTTTCGTAAATATTAGCTCCAAAAGTTTAAAAAATTGTTTATCGTATTTCCTCGATATCTCATTAAACATTGATCCCAGCAAAAAAGTGCGAAGAATATTTTTTATTGAAAATTATATGTGAATGAATTAAGCGATAGAATATTTTTTCGTATGAGCCACCGTTACCGAGTTATTTACGAAACACCAAAATAAGGGACCTTTGCACCCCCTCCAACCCGCTAGCGGCGCCCCAATCCACCGGTACTTTTAGTATGTTGTGTAAGATACCTTTGCCTACAACTACACCAAAATTTGGCTATACACGAATTATTTCCTCTAAGTTTTCCTTCATTTGCTGGGCTAATAGATAAATTAACGAGAGCATGGAATTGCATATGTAGTAGTATTGTATGTTTACAGGCATTCTATATTTGAATTTTCTATTTTCTCGTACTATCAGCATAAAAAGAGGTTTGTTAGAGGTAAATACCAAAATAATGTCAGTGTCAAATTGTGAATATTATTTACGTTGTGCATATATTTTTACGTCTGATTTTATTGTATTCTCACAATTATCAGAATAATTTTGTGTCAGCCCGTACGACTAAGTGTAAGTTACATAATTTTCAAAAAATATGGCAGTGAGTAATTTTGGTCCGATTGAGAGTCAAAGTAAGCAAATTATTTTTAACTGTTATAAATATTTTGAACTTGAACTGAAGAAAAATTTAAATTCCCCTTACACCGCTGCCCAGTTAGTTGAAAAAGCTACAGGTGTTTGTCACTCTACTGTTTATAACATTGTGTCTGAGAGCAATAGTGAGAAATTCGCAACAACAAAGAAATTCACCTCCCCGAGAAATAAAAAGTTGCGTCTTCAGCAGTAGACGATTTTGATCAGGAAGTCATCCGGAGAACTATATACAATTTTCATCTGTCCCATAAGCAATTTCCTACCTTAAAGGCACTCCACTCTGTGTTAAAATCCGATATAGATTACAAATTTAGCATTTCCTTACGAAAACAAATACAAAAATTTGGATTTAAATGGAAAAAGACCGAGGACAACCGAAAAATATTAATGGAAAGACAGAACATACGACTGCTAAGAATAAATTACCTTATCAAAATTGCGGAATATCGGTCTGAAGATAGACCACTAGTTTATACTGATGAAACCTACATCCACACTTCACATGTGTCCGGAGAGGCTTAGACCGATGGAACAGAATTTGGTGTAAAAAAACAAATCAGTACAGACCAGCGGTTAATAATAGTGCACGCAGGAGGAAAAGATGGTTTTATTCCCAACGCTTTGTTAATGTTTAAGGCAAACCAAAAAATGGGAGATTACCATGACCAGATGAACTTTGTCAACTACGAAAAATGGTTAAAAGAAAAATTAATACCGAACCTTAAACCGAATAGCGTACTTATCGTAGATAATGCGTCCTATCACAACAAACTTTTGAATCGTGCTCCAACGTCAAATTCTCACAAACAAGAAATGATGGATTGGTTGACAGAACTGTGAAAAAAAATTGTGCACCGACTACGATGTAGGTACCTTTTAATCCAGTAATCGGAGATTCATCGCCATACATTACCTTACAAAATGTGGAGTACAAAATGTTTTAATGGGTATTGGTAGGCTACAGGGTGGTTTTTAAAAATCTAGATTTTAGACCTTGAAGGCTCCCCGTGTTGGCCGCCATCTTGGTTTAAAGGTGCCGAAATTCAGTTTTTTAACCTTGATGCTTAAACAGTTGTCAGTATGACTAAAGTATTTTATGGAATGTTTAAAGAAGATAAAATTTTCGAATACTTTTATACATAATAGCTCTATAAACCTTACAGATAAGAAGATACAAGGGGTGAAAAAAGTGTAATTTTTTAAAATCATGAGAAATTGATTTTTAAGCTTCTAAATTCTGTCCTTCCAGATAAAGAAATTAAATCTCTATCACATTTATGTCATTGTCATTCATATAATAATTCTTTTAATAGATATTCAAAATTTGGTTTCACTCGCAGATCGGTTAGAAAGTGGGGTGAATATAGAAAGGCTCACACAAAAATTCAATGTTCTGTTACTCATCATGGCCTTCCCATAGAAAACTTCGACGTCTGATCTGCCGAAATGTTTGAAACATCCAATGTTTTTTTTTTGTGATATCGGAGTTGGTCCCATAGTAAAAGTTGTTAAGTATGGCCTACCTAATAATCACCTCGCTCAAATTGGCTAGTTATTGAAAAAACATTATGTATAGATTTAATAAGCCTTTGTCCTGACTGACTCATTAACGAATATTTTTGAAATTACGGGTGGTAAAAAGGGGATTAAAAGTTTGTATGGGTATGATTTAAAATTTTAAGTTAGAGACTTGAAACTTTGTTCGATTGTGGCTACGCACTTAAAAACAAACATTTAATTTTAATTGACCGGGGATGAACAAAAGATAGTACTAATACTTAACATCACATTATAAGGAGATAAAATAAGGAATGAAACTTTGTATGAGCAGGCGTATTATACGCGGACGAAGTCACGGGTGGATAGCTAGTATTACCTAGACATGTGTATACATGCGTCATCATCATCATCATCATATCAGCCGAAAGACGTCCACTGCTGGACATAGGCCTCCCCCAAAGAGTGCCACAATGACCGGTCCTGCGCCACCCGCATCCAGCGGACTCCTGCGACCTTCACCAGGTCATCAGTCCACCTTGCGGGGGGTCTACCCACGCTGCGTCCTCCGGTTCGTGGTCGCCACTCGAGAACCATTCCGCCCCAACGGCCATCGGTTCTACGAGCAATGTGCCCCGCCCACTGCCACTTTAGTTTAGCGATTCGGAGGGCTATATCGGTTACTTTGGTTCTGCTGCGGATGGCCTCATTTCTGATGCGATCACGCAGAGACTCCAACCATAGCCCTCACCATTGCCCTTTGGGTGACTTTGAGCTTTCTTATGAAGCCCATATTGTAAGCGACCACGTTTCAGTACCATATGTCATCACTGGCAACACACACTGATCAAAGACTTTCGTCTTGAGACACTGCGGAATATTGGACAAAAAGATGTGCCGTAGCTTCCCGAACGCTGCCCAACCGAGTACATGCATACATGCGTATAATAACATTATAAATGCGAATGTGTCAAAATTGATTGCGATGAAACTAAGTGATATAAATAATTTGAGTCCCGGGAAAATCAACCCTTGAGGCAGTGAAAAGGGGTTTGCAAGACTTGTGATGTATGTTCGTATGTGAAATTATTCATCGATGAACCGATACACAGGGTGGATTTTCTTTTTGGGTCAGTGAGGGCAGCTACCAGATCCCGTGCTGTTACGCAAAAATGGTCTTAATAAACCTCCTCTCAATTTTTAATTAATGAAGTTTGGCGTTTACCAATTTTGAATTAAACGCCAACGTTTACCAATTTTGAATAAAACAAACATGTTGCGAGAAAAAGGTCATTTGTAACAAACTTTTTTTTAATGCCAATTGATCCCTTTACAATCCAGAATCGAAAAGCCTGTATGGAACCAAAAAAAAATCCGACTAGAAAGCTACCAATCGAGGAAAACTTTCCCACACAATCAGTATGAAAATGAACACTTAAATTTTTCACATGCTATTTTGTTTTGCCAATCGATTCCATTCCTATCCAGAATCAATAGTTTCCTAGTGATCAACTTACGGGTATGTACAGTCGACGAAACTCACAAATTCAAGATTTTTTTTCCCATTCATTTACTATGGAGAAAAAGTGAAATTTTATTCATATTTTTCTATCACGCCAATCAGTCCTGTTAATTTTAAGGACCATAATACAGTATGAAGACATTATAGTTAAAAATATCAAACAACGGGGATTTTAAGGCAGTAAATGTAAGGAAAAAGTTTTCTTCAAATTGTAGCTTCTTAGTACATGACCGTAAGTTGACCCGTACGAAACTATTGATACTGGATAGGAACAGAATCGATTATCATAAAAAACAGCATGTCAAAAATATAAGTTTTCATTTTCATACATATTGTATGGGAAAAAATTTCCTCAATTTGTGGCTTTTTTAGCCGGTAGTTTTTTTGGTCTCATACAAGCTTTTGTTGCTGGATAGGCATGGGATCGATAAGCAGCAAAAAAAAGTTTGTCAAAAATTACCCTTTTCTCGTACCCCGTATGTTTTTTTCAAAATCTGTAAACGCCCATCTCCATTAATTTGAAATCTAGGGCAGGTCTTGTAAGTCCATTTTCGCGTATACACAATAGATCTGTCAGACTTACACATAAAAAGATACAGGGATGAAAAATGTATTTCTTTTTCAAATTATGAGAGTTTGATAAATGTTAGCTTAAAAATTCTATGCTTCGAGATTAAGAAATTTATTGAAATGAAATGAAAATGATTTATTTGGGAATCTTGAGTACAGCTTTTGACATGGATTTGCATTTAAAATCTTTTGGAGTTGGTCTAAATGTAAGATAAGCCTAGGATTAGTGTCCTGAGCCCTAAACTAGGTAAACCTGTCTTATAGGGAACAGGGAATAAACCGCCGCTACTTCTACAATCACAGCAAAGATTATTGTTAGCATACAAATGTCTGAGGAGAAGGTAAGAAAGGATACTTAACCCAGTTATATATCTACAAGTAACATGAATATTATTTATAAATGGAAAACAAACTTCATAGTTTAAAGAAGAAGTCTTACTTACGGTAAACTATACAAATATCTAACATTTAAAACAGTTTAATTATATCCTTATCATTAAGTAATATTGAGCAATAGCAGAATTAATTAACGTTGAATTATAGCTAGAATAGTATCAACTACATGTATATACCTTTATATTTAATTATTAAATCTGAACCACAGTTTTGTCATATTAAAAAGATTCTTTTAAAATATATTTAAAAGTTGGATTCACTCCCATAGCGCTTATAGTTGGGAGGTGATTGTAGAAAGGCTTACACAAAAATTCAATCTTCTCTTACTCATCATGGAATATTATTAGGCGCTGTCGGGTAAAGTTATCGATCAATTTGGGTAAAAGGAATTTGGATTTGATATAAAGTTGTAGCTTTTGATAGATTTTTTATTTAACTAAAAAGTTTGAAGATATTTTAAGCCTTCATATAATTGATAAGTTATTTTTAAAATATTGTATAAGAAATAAACTAACTAAAAACTATTATTTATGGCTTCTCTTGTGCGCTCAACTTGGTTGGAATTAGCAAGTTTGAGTTGGAATTATTATCTTTGTTGGAAATAGAAACGATTGGCATCAATTGTCTTCAAAATTAGTTTTGGTTAAAATGACAAAATGAGTCGTTTTTATACCCGACAACGCCTAGTAATATTTCATGATGAGTAACAGAATACTGAATTTTTGTGTAAGCCTTTCCATATTCGCCCCTCTCACTAAGCGCTCTGGGAGTAAATCCAAATTTTGAATATCTTTTAAAGAATCATTATATGAATGACAATGACATAACCGTGGTAGAGATTTAATTTCTTTATCTCGAGGCACAGAATTGTGAAGCTAAAAAAATCAAATTCTCATGATTTTTAAAAATTATACTCATTCCACCCCATGTATCTGTTTATTTGTAAGACTTACAGAGCTATTAAGTATGAAAATTTTTAGACAATTTTGTTTTCTTTATACGTTCCATAGACACATTAGTCATACTAACAACAGTTTAAGCATCAAAGTTAAGAAACCTAATTTTGGCACCTTTAAACCAAGATGGCGGCCAACGCGGGGGGCCTTCAAAATCTAAAATTTAGATTTTTAATAACCAGCCTGTAGCCTACCAATCCCTATTGAAATATTTTGTACTCTAACTTCTTCTTCCTTGTCGGTATCACTCTTGACAGAGTGGTCGTGGTCATCACTTTAGGTGTTGGTGGCAAGCTTCACAACACGCCGCCACTCTCCTCTGATGGCCGCCTTCCTCGTGCACTCGTGTAGTGATGATGAGCCATTTACTGCCGCTTTTATCTGGTCAGTCCACCTCATAGGCGATTTTCCTCGTGCCCTGGTACCATCAACCCTTCCCTGGACCACAAGTCGCTCAATAGCCACCTCCCCGCGGCGGATGACGTGACCAAAAAAGGTGAGAATTCGAGACTGTACCAAAGATGATAGACGCTTCTTGATGCCGAGTTCTCGAAGTATAGTCGAAGTATACTCTAACTGTTGTAAGGTAATTATGGAGAGGATTCCCCGATGACTGGATTAAAAGGCACATAATTGTCGGTTATTATTAGAGTTTATTTCTTAATGTTTTTTATGGCAGTAATGCTTTATTGATAATGATAATCAACAATGATGTAACTTTGACTTTAAAACGTCACATATTTTTTTCGTGAAAAAAAATACCGTTTGAAATTATAGTAAATTTTCTTTGTTTTTTATTTTAAATTAAATATATTCGCATTTAATTGTGCAAATAAGAACGTGAATGCGAATATCAAAAAACATGCAGATATTGTTTACATCCCTAGCATATAGTATGGTTGCTTTGCGCAACCGTATATTTATTTAGTCGTGCCAAAAATTGCCGCATGCGCCATTACTGTTGTGATCTATGTTGCCATGATATCGAACCAAAAAAGCGTTAGCGTAAAGTTTAAAAATCTGTAGTATATGAGAATAACAACAAATAAACAATTCTTACTACATTTTAATTTTGGCTTATCGCATTGACTAACTTAGAAATTGAACCGTACTATATAAGTTGGCTTACCGGATGCCTAAAAATATTTATCTTTTGAACTCCGACTCCGACACACTATCAATTTGCTATATTTTGTATGCAGTAAATATGTGAACACGACAAAAAAAATTTGTACATTCCTAATGATAAATTATTACCTCTCAATTAGCAATATTATACCTACTTTGGTCAATTTTACCCGCACTTGTACTCGAAAGAAGTTTTTATTTACCCTAGTCGCACCGTTGTCAGGTTTTTGGTACTTACGTCTATTTTACTCAATAAATGGTGACATTTTTATCATTGTGATGACCTAAAATATTTAAAATACAGATACATCTGCGCTGGTAACACAGCGCAGGCGAGGAACGACCCTTGCGCGTGGTCGGCCATCACTTCTCTTCTCCGCTCCCGTAACCGACCAATCGTGATCGTTCTCTGGCTCATGCGCGCCAAATTTAAAACAACGGTGATGAGTGTTTGGAATAAAATGAGTAACAACTTATTTTAAAAGGCGATTTATGCAAAGTTGAGCTAAAAAGTGCGCATTATGAAAATCCCAAAACATACTTACTTATTTACAAATTTTTATTGGTAAATAATATACACTCCCATAAAACCCACCCTCCGGTATAAATTATAGTGTGATTTATTATCAGTATATATAATTACTGTATTTAATTATTAATCATAAAAATTGTAGCCAATTACGATTTTAATGCACTGAAATATGCTCATTAATAAAAAAAGTCTAGGTCAATTGACTATAAATAAGGAACCCATTTTTATTTTTTGTGCCATTCGTAGTCAATATTATAAAGCAAATATTAATGTATATTTACAAGAAAACATACGTTAATTAATATTTTAAGTAATAATATACGAATTTTTATATTTTTAAATATTTTTTTATATATTTATAAGTAAAATTTAGTGAGATTATGTGTCGACGTAATCACTAGATTTATGATACGTCGGCTACATCAAAAAAATCTGCTATTATTAATTATTTCCAATTCGCCACTGATAATACAGTCATTATACAGTCGGCTAGTAAGCCGACCGTATAATGACTGTATAATGACTGTATTATCAGTAGAAGAATATATTATAATAGCTTCACATTTGACCCATTATATAATTGAAATTGTTAATATTAAGTAAAGTGTATTGTTGTTTTGTTACGCTTTTTACTTTTATTTCCTATTTTTATTTTTTCTATACATTATTATTTTCTAAACTGACATTGTATTTCCTGATAGGTACTTTATGGTACTATTGTTTTTTGTTATTACTATTAATTATTTTTGACATTGTTTTAATTGTTATTTTTTCTATTAATTATTATTTTCTAAACCGACATTGTATTTCCTGATAGGTACTTTATGGTATTATTGTTTTTTGTTATTAGTGTTATTACTATTAATTATTTTTGACATTGTTTTAATTGTTATTTTATGACTTTCATATAAGTACCTAAGTATTCTTTGACATTAATAATTAAATGTTTTATTGTTAGATATATTTATTCACATAAATAATGTATTAATTATAACAATTATTTTAACGATCGATATACGATAAGTAATGCCTGTGTACTCTTACATTATGTATGAAAATTGTATTTAAGAGATAATAAACTAAACTAAACTAAACAACTACACAACTATAGTTACTTGGCAAAAATACTACTTACTTACTTACGTTACTTTTTGGACCCGGGGTATGTCCTTAAACTACGCCAAAAAGATAGGTATGGGCACTGCGAATGGCATCTCGCTAAGTGTGGTAGGGCACGTTCATGCGAATGTCATCTCGCTCTAATCTGGAGCAGAGCCCGACTGGGGAAGTACCTCCACCATACAGAAAACCACAGCCAAATAGCACTAGACCCATAGTGTTGTGTTCCTGCTGGTGAGTAAGGTTGCCAAAGAGCTTAAAGAGGACCCAGTGTGTTGACGATGAGGGACCTTCTTGTTCCTTTAGCCATCAACACAGTGAATCCTCCTTTTTGTTTACCCTTTAGGGTCGGCAATGCGCATGTGACTCCTTTGGAGTTGCAGGCGTCCATAGGTTACGGTAGCTGCTTACCATCAGGCGCGCCGTAATCTTGTTTGCCATCATCGTGGTATAAAAAAAATGGGTTTAGTAGTATAACATCATCATTAGTCGTTGCTTCAGAGCTGAGGATCGTGACATCATGTCCTTCTGTTGAAGACCAGGTTCCTCCATAGGCTTCTATCCCTCGCTAGGCGCATGGCTTCTTGCAGTTTTAAATAATTGCATGGGTGCAGTGATTTGGGCACACCATCTTGCAGGGAGGGCCTCTTAGTCTTGTGCCTTTAACTTTTCCCGACTTGTTTTGACTAATGATGAGTAGTATAACATCTGTACTTTTGGATATTTCGATATGGTTGCGCTTGCCCCGTAGGCCTGACTGACTTTATATGAAGGAGATTTCACAGAATCATGCATATTAGTTAACTTAAGTCCGGTTTTAAACATGAAACTCGAAAGCTGAACGTGCGTGATCAGTTACTTGGGCATTTTTAGACAAAAGTATACCATTTATCATACTGATGCGGTTACCGCATGCGGCAACGGTGTGTGAGCGAGATAGTGCTCTGCATGTGTATAGCTGTCTCGTTCACCAGAGCGGCACGCTGCGCCAGTGTAAGAGCCGCCTTTTTTTGGAAAACCTAACAAATACTGTGTTTTTAATGTATTATTTATGTATTTTAAAGTTAGATTATGCCACATAGAAATGACTTTTCATGGGCTGGTTTCAAAAGTAGCATTTTTAGTGGTTTTTTTCGTGTTAAATAAAGACTGCTGAAACCTAAATCGCGAAAACATTTCAACTGATAACTGTTTCACGCAAAAACCGTATTAACATAAACTGCTTGGCTCCAAAACGCCGTAAGTCGATTTAAATATGCATGTTTTTGTGACCATCTATGTATGTAAGAAAGAACTTAGGGACTCTGTTACGGTACACATCACGGACTTTTTGAAATTAGAATGGAAATTTATTGAATGTCCTGGCTGGGTATTTTTATTTATTATTTATTTATTTAAACTTTATTGCACAGTAAAATAGGCGGACTTAATGCCAAGAGGCATTCTCTACCAGTCAACCTACAGGTCAAACAGAGAATTATTCTTGGTGCGGGATATGAAAAGAACACAAATTACTATATTTGATCAGCAAAAAGATAAATAGATACGTGTACATACATAATTAATAAATAATATTTATATATAAAAACATATACAGGGTGTTTCTTGTAATAAGAGCAATAAATTAAAACGTAGATGCAACTCCTCAAACAATGAAACGTTTGTTCTACAATTTAAAAAAAAAAGTTTTTATATTGTCTCTTTTTCATACATACTAAATAGTATTTTCAATGTACGTTAAAATCCGTCTAATTGACATTGCTTGTCACTCTTGTCACCCAACAGAAATAATCAATTTCGCAATACATTGCGTGTTCGAATAAACTTTGAAGTGAAAAAAAAATCAAATTATAAGTTATTTTTAAAAGTCGCTGAACTAATATTGTCCAGTTTGAGGAGTAGAATCTACGGTTTAATTTATTGCCCCTATTACAGGAAACCCGGTATACACAAAATATATACTATAATAAATAATACAATACACATATACGGGTATCAAAATTTGCTAGCTTAATTTTAACTCTGAGTACTCTGACTGTCAAATTGATAAAAAGGCTAAACTTAATTAGGAACTAACTATACAACTATACACTAGGTTCGTATAGGGTGCCGTACATCAGGATAATAAAGAGAGGCAACACTGAGACCCACACACTCACACACACACACACACACACACACACACACACACACACACACACACACACACACACACACACACACACACACACACACACCAACCCACACACACCAACCCACACACGCACACACACATACACACACATACATGTGTGTCATGGATGAATTCACTTAGTTATCATTCGATCCATTCGCCTACCTTTAAATTACATAAGCTATATGTACGAGAGCACTGACCTAAATATTAAATTATTTGCAATAAAGTGATTTGCTTCACAGTAGCCTATAAAGAGCCCTTTAGAGCGTTATCACACCTACGATTTGCAAGCGAGTTTTGTATGGGAGCGAACACGCCGCGAGTTCGCCGCGTACCTACGAGTTTTGTAAAGAAATCGCTTTCAAACCGCCCAAGTGTGGCAAGGAGCACGACAACGAAGAATAACACTACGTTTTCCGTCGCTGCCTTAAACAGGTTCAACCCATAACCACAGGGCGGACACGTCATACTACACGACTCATTTGAGCGCCTTTGTGTGCACGGTATATCTGTACACGCTTCAATGTGTGCGTGCGTCTTAGGGCGCTGTTTCCGCTCTCGCAAAATTACGTTTGACAATACACCGACATTTTGTTTTTTATCGATGCGTTGCCAACCTAACGGATTAGCCTACTAGTTCCCTACCAATCGGTCGCTGCGGGGTGAGGTAATTCTGGTCGGGGCGGGACAGAGCGTGGCCATTCTTTATGAAATACTATTATTTATTCTGTGCCATAACTACCGACATTGCAACCGCAGTAAATTTTCTTTCCTAATATACATATTAGACTGGGATAATATTTTAGCGCTGAATGTAGACCAGTAAAAAGTGTAAAACCGCTGCCACGATATGAAGCGACGCACAAATGAGAATTTCATGACATGTCCGGACAAGCTGTGGCTGTGGCGGAGTGGAAGAGGCTCTTTTATTCTTAACTGCAACTTAGTATTCTGAGTGTACGACGCCGCGACCCGGTTCGACATGCCAAACTGTGAGACGTGGATGTCACACTTGTATCGCTAGTTGATAGAGTGATATCCATCTCTCCACACGTGTCCACACCTAACTGTCAAGCTGTCAGTAGGTCTCGCTAGAGCGTTTTGTCTATGGCTATGGCCACCATTTTAGATATCACTCTTGAGTGATTCCACACTAAATTTCAACTGTCACAAAAGTGTGATATCATAGTTGTCTCGCAAGCGACTGTCAGTTATGCCATGTCGAATCGAGGCCCAGGTGTTGTATTCTAATTTTAAAATAGGTACATTAAAAACACAATCTTTCCCAAAAATAACTCAAACATACAACATATTATATTTAACCAATATTTGAGATATTTTCGATTCAGACGTTTAGGTGTCAGCTGTATTGCGTGGTTAATGCATCGGAGTTGTATTGAAGTTGGATCGTGTCTCAACGTGTTTTAAAGTTAGAATACGTATTCCAACTTTAAAACACCTAAGACACGATCTAACTTCAATACAACTATTTAACGGCCTCCTAGCCTAGTCGGTAGTGACTCTGCCTACAGGAGGTCCCGGGTTCGAATCCTGGTCAGGGCATTTATTTGTGTGTTTATCACAGATATTTGTTCCTGAGTTATGGGTGTTTTCTATGTATTTAAGTATTTAATCTATATTTATCTATTATATATATCGTCGTCTAGTACCCACAACACAAGCCTTATTGAGCTTACTGTGGGCCTAGGTCGATTTGTGTAAGATTGTCCTATAATATTTATTTATTTATTTATTTATTTAACTCCAAGGCAATATCTACGCAATACAGGGACCGTATTCTAACTTTAAAACACGTATAGACACGATCCAACTTCAATAAAACTCCAATGCATTAACTACGCAATACGGTTAGGTCAGCTAGCGCCTAAACGTCAGAATCAGATTTATTCGAATTTTCTTGAAAATTATTCCGATACAATTCCAACACAACTCTAATATTGGTTGATTATTTGTTGAGCGTTGGAGTTATGTTTAAAATAGATTGTGTCTTTAATTAATTTGTTTATGTACTTTAACATGAGAAAATGGCAACAGGGGCCGTATTCTAACTTTAAAATACGTTTAGACACAATCTAACTTCAATACAACTCCAATGCATTAGGTGTATCTAGCGCCTCAACGACTAATATCAGAATTTGTTTGAAAATTATTCCGATGCAACTCGATATTGGTTAAATACTTATTTGTTGTGTGTTGGAGTTGTTTGAGATTATGTTTTCAATGGATTGTTTATGTATTTTAAAATTATAATACAACAGCGTTGCGAAGAGCAAGGGATTTGAGTAGCGTTCACGTAGGCCACTCCAATCCGTATTCATTTGTTTGCCATGCCAAAACAAGTCTAAGCGTGTACGCATGATACCTGTCCAATATGAGCGTCGGGGTCTACCAGGGCCAACTTAAGGTTTCACCCTATCTATCGGCGCGGAATCGGCAAAAACCGATAGAAAAAAGCTTTAAACGTCCACGCAATAATAGCTACTTAGGGCCCGTCCACATGTCGGCGGTGCGGCGCCGCCGCCACAAAGCGGTGCGGTGCCGCAGAAAATTGCGACGCCGCGCCGCTCTGGCGGCGCCGCAACGCGGCACCGCAAATTTCCGCGGTGCGGCGCCGCACCGCGTTCACGGCGCCGCAAATAAGCCGCGGCGCGGCGCCGCACCGCCCGCGCGGTGCCGCAAAAGGACAGTGCGGCGCCGCGCCGCAGCGGCAGCACCTTATTGATAGCTTTAACGCCTCGAGAAAAACAGTGTTGAACCAGTAGACATGGACACCTTCACACGTATTTCTAGTTATGTTCTTGAGAAGGCGGAGAAAAAAAATCAAACCAATAGAAAATTTTGGTTGAGCCCATATCTTTCTATCATGAATGAAGATGGAGATCATTTCAAAAGAAAATGTGAGATGTTGAAAATAGGTAACACAAGACTATTTTCGAATGTCTGTACCATGTTTTGAAGCACTGTTGATCAAAATATCTCCTCAAATAAATAAACAACACATATTTAGGAGACCGATTGGACCTCTGGAGATGTTTGGGAAAAAAAAGTTTTTGTTTCTTACCTTATAGTCATATAAGGTAATAAACAATTTTTTTAGTCAACTATTTTTATTGCAAAATGTGTCCATTTCAAAATCAACAGTCAATAACATCCATATAAGTATTCTTAATCTTTACATATTTTTACACAAGTAGACATGACTATAATTATAATTAAATCAACAAGTTTTAAATACGTGATACGTGATAGATTGATACGTATCAATCTAATGCTTAGGTACAAAATATTTTTTTTTTAAGTTCTATAAGTTCTTATGTGAATATAATAACTTAACAATGAATAATTTACCAAACAATGTTTAACAGACAAAGGAAATAATTATATAAAATACAAATATGACTAAAAATACTAAAATTAGAACGACAAAATAAGTAAGTACTTAAATATAAATCAAATGCTAACAAAATACTAACTTGTTTCAGTATGACAAACAATCAGAAATTTTCAATGAAGTCTTTTCTATATACACCAAATATGTGTTGTTTATTTATTCGAGGAGATATTTTGCTTAACAGTTCTTCTAAACATAAGATAAAATTTGTTACCATTTATTTTCAACGCCTCATATTTTCTTTTGAAAGTCCTCCATCTTCATTCATGATAGAAAGATATGGGCTCATCCAAAATTTTCTATTGGTTTGATTTTATTTCCTACGCCTCCTTAAGAACAACATAAGTAGAATACGTGTGAAGGGGTCCATGTCTACTGGTACAACACTGTTTTTCTCGAGGCGTTAGAGCTATCTATAAGGTGCCGCCGCTGCGGCGCGGCGCCGCACTGTCCTTTTGCGGCACCGCGCGGGCGGTGCGGCGCCGCACCGCGGATCTTTTGCGGTGCCGTGAACGCGGTGCGGCGCCGCACCGCGGAAATTTGCGGTGCCGTGTTGCGGCGCCGCCAGAGCGGCGCGGCGTCGCAGTTTTCTGCGGCACCGCACCGCTTTGCGGCGACGGCGCCGCACCGCCGACATGTGGACGGGCCCTTAACAAGGCATGGTCCGGCTCGGATCGGCTCGGCCGACGCCTGCCGATTCATTGCCGATTCCGCGTCGATAGGTATGGGGAAACTCTTATAAATTGATCGGACTGTAAGCTAGCAGCGCGCGTCCCGTGGCCCTCGGGTAACTGTTCCAATTCCAACTTAATAAGTACTCACGTTATTATTGTATATGTATAGAAAAGTGGATATTTAGGTTTGTTGAGGAATTGTAGAAAGAAGGAAAAGTCTCTTTAACGTTAGCAAAATAATACTGCTCAAATTACATACTCGAACTAAAAGGCAAAATGTTATTTAAAATAATTTTAAACAAAAAAAAACCGACTTCACTAAGCATCCACCTTTCCAACACCAAATGCTCGATCTGCTGTAAAAAATACTCAAATCATCATAGGGGTGCTATAATAGTTGAAGAGTTCCCTCGATTTCACCAGGATCCCATCATCAGATCCTGACAAGGTTACAATGGGACCAACTGTGAAGTATACGCTTTCAAACAAAAAAAGAAATTTCCAAATCGGTCCAGCCGTCTTCGAATAATCGGTGAACATACATGAAAAAAAAAAATAGAAAAAACAAAGATCCCGACGAATTGATAACCTCCTCCTTCGAAATCTTGAAGTCGGTTGATAATGCAAATTCTGCTATGCGTTTTTGATTTCTTTCCAACAATACTAGACACCACAATGGCCGAGAAATGGGATATACAAAATGATTCACGTCAATGAGGGTTTCGGCGATCGAGATTTCCACTAGATGGCAGCACCGTGACGAGAGGTCCTTTTGACACTAGCTGTCAAAATCAAACAATAAAAAAAAATATGATAAAACATGATTGGAGAGATAAACGTTTCAGCTCAAGATGGCTGCGGCGTCTTTAGAATAGTTTATTGTTTTTTGCTCATTTACGTAGCTCGGTTTATTTATCGTATGGCTACATGTCGCTGGATATAGATAGGCATTTCTTCCCTGGGGTAGTAGTAGTGGGAAAATAAAGAAGTTCGAGGGAGTTCTGCGAGGTCCAGATGGGACAGTGCAGCTGCCAAGTTTGTTACTCTTTTAGCACCACCCAGGGATCACGTGTAGGGTTGTCTATATAAGGTGTTTCCTACGGACGCAGAGTAACATTGATCCCGGTGTGTAATATTGATAACTTATTGTGCGGTGACCTAACGAACAAGTGTGCAGCTAATGAGAAATTAGTCCCAAATGCATCAATATTACACACTGAATTACGTAAATGAGCAAAAAACAAAAAACTATTCCAAGGACGATGCAGCCATCTTGAAGCTCAAACGATTATCCGAAAAAAAAGACTTATTTATTAAGATTATGACAGCTAGACCTCTCGCCACGGTGCTGCCCTCAATACAGTGAAGAGCCTATTCCATAAAATGCTCTCCATATTTTCACTGTGACCGCACGAGCATTATTAAAACATTATTCCGGGAGAAATGTATTTTTGAGTGCCGGAGGATGTTTACCGCGCCTTAAGACCTTGGCTCTGTGTAGTGGCTTAAGACCGAGCGTGGAGCCGGCTTAAGGCGACGTGGCTTTTTAAAATCGTGGATTTGAGGTACGGTTGTATTGTAAGATTTATTGTTTCAAAACATCTGTCGTTGTCGCCAGCCGGCTATACGATGACGGAGAGCTAGCCACGTCAAATATGACTCAATAATGAAAGTGACGGAACCCCTCTCGTTGGTATGATATATCCGGACATCTGGCAGCTGTAAAGTGATGGAGGTCAATTAATACAAACTACTTTAAGAATACAAATCCTGGAGTTCTAGTTTAGATGCAGTATTATGAGAAATTATTTAAATATTTAGATTATCATTGCCAAAACTTTCTGATTGGGAAAGTAGTCCAAAACGATATATATTGTAATTCATGGTTTGTCGCCTATTGTTCTGTTTCTGAAATAATACGCAATGTTTTTGGTTCTAATGTTAAAATATAGGCCCCGTCCTCCATAAATAAGACAATTTTGGCAGTTTTTACTAATTTTGGTAGGTATTACTTTTTTTCAACAGAATTTTTTTGCTAGTGCACTCTAACCTCGCATTAAAAGCTGCCAGATGTCCGGATCTACCAATAAGGATTGTATGGCAACCTTACTAGACGGGTTTCGTTGCTCTCATTATTGTGTGACCCCTCCCCCCCAAAATTGTACACGCCCAATAGAAAAATTAATTACTGGTCCTCTCAAAAATAATTGGGTACTTTCCTGGGTAAAAAATATATAATTCTATTTAGTCCGTCAGTTAGATTATCAAAAAATATAAGTTTCGAGTGACGTCACATTATCCTAAAAATTGTACTGAAATGTGACGTCACGCGGACCTTTAACGGGGTATATCTTCACCAATTTTTGTTTGATTGACAAAATAAAAAATACGTGTCCAATATTTTTTGATAATCTTACTGACGGACTAAATATTTTTTTTTAGGAAAGTAGCCAATTTCTGCATTAGTGACCCCCCCCCCCCCCCCCCCCCAACTCACATTTTGTCAAATAGGAAGTCAAATACAATGTATTCGGATATCAACTCAGTCCCAAGCATAAATTCGGGCGCGTTTACTAAATGGGCTACTTTATTAAAGGTTGTGCACAGCTTTAACTTCATGTGATTTCGACTCAGCAGCACGAACTCTTTCGATCCTATTAGGACAAAAAAAAACGGCCAAGTGCATGTCGGACCACGCATAATGAAGGGTTCCGTACGTAATAAGAATCAAATTAACACCAAAAGGTCGTATCTGATGCCTATGGAAGAAGTTTTTTGAAGTTAACTCAAAAATGGCTGAACCGGTAAAGTTCAAAATTATTTTCATATAAAGCATGTAAAAAGGCGCATTTTCTCAATTTTTTCTCAGTCACATTAAACTTCTTCACACTCAAGTTCTTAACTTCTAAAACATAGCCGATCGCGGCGTTTTCCTGCTTCATAGAGAACTAGCTGGTATCCCTTTAGGGGATGATTTCTGGGATAAAAACTATCCTGTGTTCTTTGCCGGGACTCATACGAAATTTCATCTTAATCGGTTCAGAGGTTTAAGCATGAAGAGGAACACACAGAGAGACAATTTCGCATTTATAATATTAGCAGGGGGGTGTCACTACGCAGTTTAGGTAC
This sequence comes from Pammene aurita, assembly GCA_947086415.1. NCBI lineage: Eukaryota > Metazoa > Arthropoda > Insecta > Lepidoptera > Tortricidae > Pammene > Pammene aurita. Next base: position 3,511,230 of record OX352314.1, on the reverse strand, counting down.
ATTTGGCCGGCGCGCCTCCCGGGCAGGCGTATGGCAGTGGGCTGCCGCTCGGCTCGCACGATAGTCGCGTCATGTGGCGCTTACGCAAAATTGAAAATACACAATGGCTTCGAAACCTAAATCTCGATCTAATCCGTATAAAAAATATTGTTCTGTTTACGGATGTCTAAATAAACGGAAGAACAAGGAAGCAGAATTCTTTTTTTAAATTCCGCGGATGATATTGAAAGGTCCCGAAGTCCTTATAGGCCAAGCAAATAAGATCTATAAAAAGTGTTTTGAAGAATTAATTCCCAGCAGGCTGGAAATCGCTTTAATACCTTCATGTGGTCCTAAATGCATGTAATCCGAGTTTGCCCAATCCCAATAGGTGTGCATAACTTTTTAGCGAAATTTTTGCTCTTTGTCAGGTTTTTGCTTGTAGCTCGAAAATAGTACGTCCGACGGAAAATGTCATGTATATCAATATTAAAGAGGGTTAAATTCTGCGTCGAGTAACTTAACTTCTTATTCGGTTCAGCGGTACAGCCGAAATCAAAAGTTACAAACCGGGAAAATGTCTCATTTTATTGAAAAACTTGTATTTTGACTTCCATACCACATATCTTTGAAACAGATGACTCCTGTTGAAAAACCTATAGAATAAAAGTTGTAGAGAATACAATTTCACGTTATATCGACATCTAAATTTTCAAGTAGAGTCATTTTGAAAGGCTAAATTTGGCATGAATTCAAAATCTGTTTTTTCTAAATCCTTCTGAGTTGCATTTCCAGCCTGCTGGGAATTAATTCTTTGAAAAAATCTAATTTTCTTGGCCTATTACTTAGTAGGTAATAGTTAAAATAAACATCCTTAATTTATTGAATATTGGTTGCCCAGAAACAATATTAGGATCTGACCGACATATTTTCAATACAATTTTTGGAAGACGTCATTCGATTCTATTTCCCTGTAGATTCAAATGTCTCTAATAAACCTACTATCTATGATAGCCCTGAAACGTCAAAAATGTGAAAATACGTTAGGCGTCTGCGCCGCGCGTCAAAACGCCCCATACAAAAAGTGTGCGGATTGTGACGTCACCGTTCACAAAGTTGCAGAAAACTGTTTGGAAGGAACAAGTTTTTGTAAGATTTTTGTATTTTTAGGCACGAAAAAATGCGTTTAGATATATAGTTGTCTTACATTTTTTTTCTTGTTAGGACATAAGTAATCGAACTGAAGTTTCGAAAATACATTTGATGTTTAAAAAAAATGCCTAAAATTTTACGTTTTCAAACCGCAATATCTTTAAAAAACTGTTAAAAATTATTACGGATTTCCATTTATTTATATTAGTTTGGGGTTGTTGAACGTGTTTATGCAAGATTCAATTAAATATTGTTCATGCATGTTCTCTATTTTGCTTGCAGGCGGCGAGTATAGGTATAATTTTATACCTAAATCTGCCTTTTGTGAAGGAGTGAATTTTCTATACGGTAGTACTATTAGTTATTCTGTGATATTAGTATGGACCATTGAGTAACAGGAGATGTCCCCTAAGATTTTTTTTGTCACAAAAGTTGTAGTGAAATCACTACAAGTCGTATGGAAACTCGTTGATCAGTCACAGCTGTCAACCGCCAAACATGGCGCACAAAATTTGTTCTAGATATCACATCTAGTAGAATACATAATAAATCAATGGTATGGACAGCTTCTACATGCAGAGAGCACGCTAGACACCACGACGCTCATGGCACTCGGTGTGTTACGACTTGGTTACGACAGGCTTAACGTATCGTGGCTTTTTTAAATCGGGGATTTGACTGAGTACATTTCATGCTAGCTAAAGTCGTCATCTAGCGCCGTATTCTAACTTATAAATACATAAATAATACATTAAAACCACAGACTACACAAAATACTCATTATTAAGCTTTTACAAGGAGCACGAGGTCACCACACATAAGCGCTATTTTATTCGTAAATTTCTACGATTCGATCAGCACATCTCAACAGTATTCTACACCATTTTGTAGTATAACCATCCAGGTTAGCCCATATAACTTGATCTTTGTGGATATTTTTAATTTATATGAGTAATGATCAATAATGTTAACTCAACTGAAATAAGCGGTGTCGCTCTCATACAAAATTAGTATGGGAGCGCTGATGTGTGGTGACCTCGAGTTGTACTTATGATCTATCAAGTGGTTGAGGTAATCTGTGATTAAAATACAATCTATCTCTTCGCATTGGCCGTGAAATTTTTATGTAGTTTTAAAATTCAAATTTTATTGTAAATCTTTACTTCAGAATCAGAATCAGAATCAATCGTTTTATTCGTGATGAACCATAGTTGCATACAAAAGTATAAAAAAATAAAAACAAGAAGTATAGAAATATAGAACATAATATACACAGTTTACCACGAAATGGACCCGCCTTAGCATTATGCTTAATGATAAATGCCATTGTTTAATGGCAAATTAAAATCTAACAAATAAGCGGTACACACATGGGACGAAACGGCATGTGTTGTTTCGGTGGCACCATGTTGACGATTACTAATTAATTGACACTGACATTTGTGTGCATTATTTTTTTCTATAATATATAAATAAATAATAAATATTATGGGACAATCTTACACAAATCAACCTAGTTCCACGGTAAGCTCAATAAGGCTTGTGTTGTGGGTACTAGGCGACGATATATACAATAGATATATACATATAAATACTTAAATACATAGAAACATCCATAACTCAGGAACAAATATCTGTGATAACCACACAAATAAATGCCCTGACCAGGATTCGAACCCGGGACCTCCTGCTTCGTAGGCAGGGTCACTACCGACTAGGCTAGGAGGCCGTTAATAGGAGCGTAGATTAACATACTTACATTGGAAATAACTTACTATAGTAAAATGAAGGCCCTATAATTTTTTATCTTTTTTTTTTATTTTATACCACGACGGTGGCAAACAAGCATACGGCCCGCCTGATGGTAAGCAACTACCGTAACCTATGGACGCCTGCAACTCCAAAGGAGTCACATGCGCGTTGCCGACCCTTAACAAAAAGGAGGATTCACTGTGTTGACGACTAAAGGAGCAAGAAGGTTCCTCATCGTCAACACACTGGGTCCTCTTTGAGCTCTTTGGCAACGTACCACGGGTGTCACGTTGCAAAGAAAAGGATTCACACGTATTAAAGTTAGAATAGGGCCCCTTAGGCGGGTTTGAAGAAAGATTTGTTGACAAACGCGCACATTAATACATGTAAATATATGTTTGTATATATGTAATCATTGTGATAATCGTAGCGAGGGATTCTAAAGTAGACTTCTGAGCGTAGTGAGGGATTCAAGTGTTAACGTTCAATATGAAAATAGTTTTGCTCGTCTGTGACACATACTGCTTTTCACACTACCTTAGAGGAAAATATTTTATTTTATTGTTGAATCATATTTATTTTAACTTTATATGTGCTTAGTGTGCTTCCTGATTATAATGAATCGATTAGTTAAATAAGAAATTTGTTTTTAATGACGGACTGGCTGAAAAAAAAGCTAATGTACTAGAACAGAAAAGTGCTACTTGCTTCCCTCCTAGCAGGGAAGAAAAAGCCCGTATACGAATAGGTGGTGTGAAAAATATGTTTATTGATTATTAGAGAAAATCATATATTTATAGGATTTAGACGCTTATGGTAGTACAGGCGAACTTTGGTGGTCAGATTGTAATATTTTATTAGCATTTGCATTTTCATTTTACTTTTTTTTATACCCACGACGGTGCACCTTACTCACCGGCGGGAACACAACACGATGAGTAGGCTCTAGTGCTATAATTTGGATGTGGTTTTCTGCAAGGTACTTCTCCAGTCAGTACATGCTCCAAATTTGAGCAAAATGACTCCATTAGTTACAGTAATAATTTTAAACAAAAAAGAACCGACTTCACTTAGCATCCACCTTTCCAAAAGCAAATGCTCGAGTTGCTGTAAAAAATACTCAAATCACTATAGGTGTGCCTATACTAGTTGAAGAGTTACCTCGATTTCTCCAGGCTCCCATTATCAGATCCTGACCTGGTTACAATAGGACCAACTGTAAAGTATACTCTTTCAAACAAAAAAAGAATTTTCCATATCGATCCAGCAGTCTTCGAATAATCGGTGAATAAAAATAAAATGCGAAAACAAAGATCCCGACGAATTGATAACCTCCTCCTTCGAAATCTTGAAGTCGGTTGAAAAAATACGAACATCTTATAAAACAATAAGAATTTCCTACAAAACCTTGCTGCCAGCATCACAAAAATTTAACTTGGAAATAAGAATTCAACGGATTAGTTCGACATCAACTAGTAATCTTTGTTTAAAAAGCGAACAGGAATTCCAAATTTGATATTCATGAGAATCATGAGCGCGAGCGCTGACGGTGTTGGAAATGCAACGGTCAACAATTCTTGGTTTTAACTTGAGATATTATTGGAGCGTTTTCACGTTGAGGTTTTAGTTAGTGAAAAGTTGGTATTGTTTGAGTTTTCGATTGCTGTTGGTTTTTGAGGGAATTGTGAGTTGCGAGCGTTCGTGATCCTATAAGGGTTCCGTTTGTTTCTATTGAGGTACGGAACCCTAATAAGAGCGACATTGTCGCGGTTTTTCTAGTTTATTTATCTTATGGTAACATGTCACTGGATATATGTAGCTAGGCATTTCTTCCCTGGAGTGAGTGCGAAAGCAGATGATGAAGAAAATCCAGTGAGTGCTGCGAGGTCCATAGATGGGACAGTGCAGCTGCCAAGTTTGTTACTCTTTTTAGCACCACCCAGGGATTACGTGTAGGGTTGTCTAAGGTGTTTCCTACGGACGCAGAGTAACATTGATTCGCAGTAATATTGATCCCCAATTGGTTTTTCTAGTGCTGCAAAGTTAGCACAGGTATTTCGAAGCTGCAAACGTGGATATACGGTACTGGTAGGGTTCCTAACAATATCACAGATTATATAATAGTCCTTACGAACAGATATGAATCACTCATAGAAAAAGCAAATACCTACGGTTTACGTACCTACGCAATAATACAATGGCCTTCAACGCGCGGCACCCCGCACCTCCCGCGCACCCGCACAATCGCTAGGGTTGCATATGCTTGGATATGTTTTATAGTTAAGGAAATAGGTATTTTGCATTGAATTAGTGTTTAAGTGGTTCGCATGGGGCATAACAGTTATAGTTACATGAGTAATATTGATTGATAATTTGTTGCCGCGATGAGAGTATGATTAATCTTGACATATTTGCCACACACTGTCAAAATTAAGATGGATTGACAGCTATCTCTATCTTATTCTAATCGCCTTTTAGCAATATCATCATAGTTATTTGAGAGATTTGTATTTCGTTAATAGTGTAAGATACAATAACCTAGAAGTTTGATTTTTTCTCAGCTTCAAGGGACAGTATACCTGAGTATTTGATATAAATTTTAGCTTGATACCTCCACGCGTTCTTGAGAAAAGGAGTCTTGACAGACGGACGGACGAACGGACGGACGAACGGACAACAAAGTGATCCTATAAGGGTTCCGTTTTTTCCTTTCGAGGTACGGAACCCTAAAAAAGGTAAAAAAAATAAGACAATAAAAAAATTACACGAAACTCATTCTAACTTAATTCGCCTAACATCGAAGCGCGTATCAAATATACAAGACTTAAATCTTAAATGAAGCGGTAAGACGTTTTTGCCAAATTACATTACTAATTGTCGACATACTCAACCTGGTAGGATTACAATCGTTCCTAGTTAAAGAAGAGTCGTAGTCTCAAGGCAACTAGCATAAATTTTGGTACAAAAAAGATGGCAAACTGGCCTGCAGACAAAAATAGTTTAATTATTTTATTGAAACAAGTTAACTATAAAACTTTCGTGAGACTCTAACCTATCAAAAATATTTATAACGGGGGTTTGATAAGGTAACCGTACTGGCAAGACAAAAGTTCCTCGTTCAGCGGAAAATACGGGAAGCTAGTAGCTAGGCGTAGTGTAGTAGCCGGCGCGCTGCCGTTGCGGAAGGCCGCTCGTGAAACTGATCATCGTAAATTGATCGAAACATGTTGAGACAAAAATTTACTTAAATTACGTGAGTAACCCGTTATAAATATTTTTAGACAAGTTAGTTGAAATAGGCAGCTCACAGAGGAGTCATTACTTTTATTGTAAAACGTACACTTGAAGAATCTAAAATATTATAAAATGCTTTTGAAATATGAATCACCGTTCATATTAAGCCATACTAAACAACTTTTACTATGGGACCCACTCCAAAATCGCGAAAAAAATTTTGGCTTCCCCATTGAAAACGACAACATGTGATCGGCCGAAATGTATGAAACAGCCATAGATAGCATAAGATAAAGATAAAGATAAAGAAAATTTTATTTGGCATATTTTACATAAGTAATAATACACAATTAAATAACACAAATTATAATTAAAATACACCAAAATGGGTACCGCTCAGCATTTGCCATGACATTTGTCATGGCGCTGGTTTTCAGGGCAACCATGTAAAAACAACAAAACAAAACATTAGACTTATATATGTGGTTATCTTTAATTGTACACCCAAATTACTGAAAAGAGCGTTTAAATAAAGTTTTGGTATGATAAACAGTATGTTAATGTAATTTGTTAATGGTTATGTTAGTAAAAAAAATATTTGTTATAAGCTTTTTTTTGTACTGCTAATTCAGTGTCTTCTTGTTTTGATTTTGTGGTTGCTGTTTTCTTTAAATTAAAAAAACTTTATAACCAACTTCATGTAAATGAATAAAAAAAAATGTTTAATGTATAAATTTCTTTTTGCTTATAGGTAATTTTTACCTACTTGTCATAAAAGTGTGAATGTGCATTGGCTACGTATCGCTACTTTGTATAATTAAGGAAACTATAGGTCTAATCCTGGTTCTTACTTGATAATCTAATGTTAATGTATGACTTTGTTTCTTTCAAATAAAAAAATAAGTTTAGTTAAATTTAGTCGTACTTATGTAACTTTTAACATCTAGGGTGTAAGTAATAGATTTCATTTTTTCTTGTAACTAACAAAACTATGGATCAAACCAGTCTGAAATAAATGTGTTTTTTTTTGTTAACACGCAAATGAATTTGGCAGTATGGTACCGTAGCTCATAGAATAGGGTTTTTGGGGAACTTTAATCAGTGGGACAATATGTATCATCAATTTTTGAAATAAGTATAAGAAGCTGAAATATAAGAAATTTCAAACTTTAATAATGTCATTGATACCTTTATTTATTACACAGCTTTACATATTCCTTGTAGCATAACAATCAATGACCTACGTCACGAATCAAAGTAACCCATTCTACGGTAGAGTTCGAAAATGGACCGGAATTAAACCGGAATGGAGCGTTTCGGTCAGCGCTGAGTGTAGACACTCAAGGACTGACAGAAATATACCAAAATAGGTGTCACTTGAAGAATCTCGAGGTCATGTCTCAATGGTCGGTGCTCAGCCTCGCGAACCAATAAGAGTACGTGGTCTGAAGTCGACACCTCGACACGCAACCGACAGTACAAGCTCTTTTGAAATTAGAACGAGAAAATTCCATCGCTTGATTGTTTGTGATGAGAACCTTGTAAATGCCACGCCACCATTTTTATACCTTGTTACTGACATTATCATTATCATTTTCAATCAAACAAAGAATAATAAACTAAATGTTGTATTAATGTTATTTTAAAATAATTATGATCACTAACTCAAAAAAATCATTAACTCAAGTATTAATGTAATTTTTGCAATCACAAATATTCATATTTATACAACCAAAGAACTCATCAAATTATTTTAATAAATATTTCGATTTGGTTCAGGCGTCTGCCGCGAATGCAGAAGACGCTGGTTCGATCCCAGCCCTGGGTACCGGAGGCCTAGGTCACTTTTTCCTTTTTATATTACATCTATATAAGTTAATCCATATTAATCTTTAATAACAAATAAAATACTTTAAATCCTGTAAAAGATTATAGTTATAACATTTAGCCCACAGTGCTTAAAGATGGAGACCTAGGCTCTCTGAAACATGTAACTAAATCAGTTTTAGTTAGTGCAATGAGAGTTTCAATTCAGTACTTTAAGAAACATGCTTAGGAATTATTATAACTAAGTAATTGTTTTCGGCATAGATAATATGTATACTATAAAATATAACGGTTACACTCACGTCACTTTAGTCACTTCGCGCGACATGATTCGGAGAGCTTAGGTCTCCATCTTCAAGCACTACTAGTGCTATTCGAAGCGGCCCGTAGCGTAGCGTAGTAGATAGGTATACTTGAGCATTGAAATATATATAGTCAGTCTGTTACATAGGTATCTACAACTACAACGAACTACAACTAAAAGTACTTACTGTGTGTAAATATAAAGTATTCTTACAAATATCTAACAAAATCATGAGAGCGGCCGCGCGGCGAGTGCCTGCTTGCTCTGCTTGCAAATAACTACCTGTTATTGCAAATGGAGTATTGTAAATGGAGTTTGGCTGTGGGAACAGCCACATAGATGATTAGTACAATGGTGGAGGGTAAAATAAGTTTCCTGCCAACAAACTGCTATGCAGTTCTGCAGATAGGTAAACTTGGGTCTCCTCAAAGCGAGAGAAATAAGAGTGCTCCACCGTAGACCGCATCATCACTTACCATCAAGTGAGCTCGTGCTCAAACGTCTGCCTATCCTCCATAAAAAAAATTTATTGTAATTATCTTTTTGTCAAAATAAAGAAAAAATATCGTTTACTCCACTCTACGTTTCAGCAGTCAGAGGCATATTTCACGTAGAATTTTCGCGCTTTGCTCTGGCTGGAAGTGGTGCGGTAATTTATTTTTAATTGGTCCAGCTTTTGATTCACATCACTTTACAACGTGTTTGCTTTATACCAACCGTATAAGTACTATTTTTATTACATGTGGTTAAATTTAATCGGTGAACAGGAGTGGAAAAAAAAACAACCAAAATAAAATTTAAGCGAGATTTCATGCAATTGAATTTTGAACGGCCTCCTAGCCCAGTCGGTAGTGACACTGCTTACGAAGCAGGAGGTCCCGGGTTCGAATCCTGGTCAGAGCATTTATTTGTGTGGTTATCACAGATATTTGTACCTGAGTTATGGATGTTTTCTATGTATTTAAGTATTTATCTATATATATCTATTATATATATCGTCGTCTAGTACCCACAACACAAGCCTTATTGAGCTTACTGTGGGACTAGGTCGGTTTGTGTAAGATTGTCCCATAATATTTATTTATTTATTTAATTTACTTCACTATTAAATGAATTACAGTTAATGATATTGGTAAAACTAATGACCAATACATGGACAATTGGACACCCTATACTTTAATTCAAGGGAGGTAGATGTACGTCAAATGCCAACGTTTTTGCGGGAATTTCGGCAGATTAATAAATTATGGACTTAAGAGCTGGCCACGTCAGATATGATATGACACAATAATGAGAGCAACGAAACCCGTCTAGTAAGATTGCTATACTATTCTTATTGCTAGATCCGGGCATCTGGCAGCTCTTAATGGGTGGAAGTCATAGTGACTGCCTACCAAAATTTTTGAGTAATACTAAAATAGATAAAAGCTGCCGAAGTTGTCTTATTTATAGAGGACGGGGCATATATTTCTAAGTTACTCTAACAGTCTTATCTATATATATATATAACTCAAAGGTGACTGACTGACTGACTGACTGACTGACATAGTGATCTATCAACGCACAGTCCAAACCGCTGGTTCTAGAGATTCCAAATTTGGCACGTAGGTTCCTTATAAGGTCTAGGGGTGCACTAAGAAAGGATTTTTCAAAATTCATCCCCTAAGAGGGTGAAATGGGGGTCCAAAGTTTGTATGGGGAAACAAGATTAGTTAGTCTATTTTATTCGAAACTTCACAGACGTATTCCTAACAATAAATGAGTAAATACGTGTTGCAGGTTCTATATATATAACTCAAAGGTGACTGACTGACTGACTGACTGACATAGTGATCTATCAACGCACAGTCCAAACCGCTAGTTCTAGAGATTCCAAATTTGGCACGTAGGTTCCTTATAAGGTCTAGGGGTGCACTAAGAAAGGATTTTTCAAAATTCATCCCCTAAGAGGGTGAAATGGGGGTCCAAAGTTTGTATGGGGAAACAAGATTAGTTAGTCTATTTTATTCGAAACTTCACAGACGTATTCCTAACAATAAATGAGTAAATACGTGTTGCAGGTTCTATATATATAACTCAAAGGTGACTGACTGACTGACTGACTGACATAGTGATCTATCAACGCACAGTCCAAACCGCTAGTTCTAGAGATTCCAAATTTGGCACGTAGGTTCCTTATAAGGTCTAGGGGTGCACTAAGTAAGGATTTTTCAAAATTCATCCCCTAAGAGGGTGAAATGGGGGTCCAAAGTTTGTATGGGGAAACAAGATTAGTTAGTCTATTTTATTCGAAACTTCACAGACGTATTCCTAACAATAAATGAGTAAATACGTGTTGCAGGTTTTTTGAGAATTCAACCCCTAAAAGGGTAAACATGGGTATTGTTTCTATGGTTTATCGGGTCGCTGATTACGAAAACAACAACGATTTTAAAATCTAACGAGGCGGACGTGAAATACCATCTCTCCTGTTGGGGTGCGATGGGGTGGAAATGTCTAAATATCAATATGGGTGTCGTTTTTCTGGTTTTTTGGGACGTAAATTACGAAAATGACATCGATTTGGAAGTTTAATATTGTGGACATGAAAGTGTTTGTGCCAAATTACAATCTAATCTATATATATATAACTCAAAGGTGACTGACTGACTGACTGACTGACATAGTGATCTATCAACGCACAGTCCCCGTACAATGCGTTACGTTCTTTTTTAGTACTTTTAGTACGCGGGCGAAGCCGCGGGCAAAAGCTAGTTACCATATAAGACTGGCCGGTTTAAATTTTTTACAAGCCTTATTTTCAGTCTATACCTCCTTTATATTGTTGCTCGTTAATTTAAGTATCACCAATCGAGAAGGGAAACTACACCATTATTTTCTACACCAAAAAGCGAGTGGTAAACATCAATGATGCTCCATACATAAATTAAGAAAAACTCAGTGGTATGAAATGAACCGGGGTTCGAACTTGCAACCTTTGGATTGAAAGGCGCTTGTTAGGCAAGGATATAAATTATCTAATAGAGAAATTTTATATTGGCTGAAAGCAATCTGTCATAGACAGCACTTTAGTTTTTATGTTTAGTACATGAGATGGCCGTGTGGCGCTAGTAGTGGCGGTTGACGTTCGGTCGAATGCGTTGCCTATGGATGGTACAAGAAGGATATAAATCTCTATGTTACAAAAGTGTCCGTCAAAAGGCGATGAACTGATGGCGCCACAATGATATTAAATTTGATTAAATTAATTTTGAAATTTAAAAAAATTTAATCAAAAATAATTATTTGCGGAGATGAAAAACACTCTGAATATTAATTTTATTTAGAAAGTCATATAAGTATTAAATATCGGTAATTGGCGGCGCTATCGGTGGCGCTAGGTATAGTTCAGCACTTGAAATGGCTGAACTATACCTAGCGCCACCCGGAGATATTTGGAACTATTGTTTAGTGCTTACCGCTGGACACTTTTTCGACCGTTTTCCTATAAGAGAGTTCCATCCTTCCTATACCATCCATAGCGTTACCTGTTACTTACCTGTGTTCGATTAATTATTATATTTATTTTAATCATTGATTTATTATGTTTGGCGGTTGACAGCTATGACAGAATCAAAGAGTCTGTAGTCATTTTCACTACAACTTTGGGACAAAGAATTTCTTTGGGATGTCATCTCCTGTTATTCAATGAGTTTACCTTATTTCTGCGAGTAAAATATCGGGCTTTCCCAAATAATCCATTCTAACAAATGCAAAACGATAAAAACGCCACGCTTTACTCGAACTTATTGGCGATTTGAAACAGAACGTCATTATGCGAAGTCGGGTAAAGTAGGCCATCGAGTAACATCGGGCGTCATTAAGTCAATGGCTATGAGAGCTTTTAGGTGTTAGAAATAGAGGAACACGGCTGGTTGGGAACTCGGGTGCTGGTTTTAGTTGCTAATTAGATATTAAGGTCTGAACTTGAACGATTTTTGTGTGTCAACCGAGACCGAGAAATTAAAAATTATCAGCTGAGACCGACACCATCATCATTCTCCTAGCGTTTGTCCCCGCTTTTGGCTCAATTGAGCCTGGGGTCCGCTTGGCAATCTAATCCCACGAATTGGCGTAGGCACTAGTTTTTACGAAAGCGACTGCCATCTGACCTTCCAACCCAGAGGGGAAACTAGGCCTTGTTGGGATTAGGTCCGGTTTCCTCACGATGCTTTCCTTCACCGAAAAGCGATTGGTAAATATCAAATTATATTTAGTACGTAAGATCGGAAAAACTCAGTAGTACGAGCCGGGGTTTGAACCCGAGACCTTCAGATTGAAAGTCGAACGTCTATCAACTATCTCCACTTAAAAAATCACGTCAATTCGTCGCCTCGTTTTGCCGTGAAAGACGGACAAACAAACAAACAAACACACACATACACTTTCCCATTTATAATATTAGTATGGATAACATTGCCCTTCCAAACCATCGGATGTCGTGAGAATTGCGTTAGGGCTTGGTTCTGCCACTTCAGTCACGCTAAATTTATTACTTGTTTTAGCTTAAAAAGGATTTTAAAAAGACTCAAAGGAGGTTTCAAGTTTGTGACTACTTCTACGCGGGCCAAGTCGCGGTCAAAAGCTAGTTTGTGGTAAGTTTAAGAGAGAAAGTGTTAAGACAGTCGGCGTCAAAGATTACAATTCATTTGTTTACATTCCTGCACCTTATTACAAAGGACTATGGTGTAAAATGTAAAAATATCTTTGACGTGGACTGTACATCGAGTGCAAGATATTATTTCAGGGGACTATAGTTACCAGTGTCGGTGCGTCGAAATTTTTCTTAGGCAAGCTGGAATTAATTTAGTCTTTATATGGTGTAGGAAAACTGCTCAATAACTGTCTGTAAATTAGGCAAGGCGACGGGAAACGAGTTATATGGACGCACCGCCACTGGTAGTTACCAAGACCAAGATACAAAGTTTTATATCTCTTTCAGCCTTCAGGAGTCGTACTTTGTAGACGCAAATGCTTGGTATCTTAAAGCGGCCTAGCATGTTGTCTTCAAACAATGGGATTATATTAGGTAGTTCTTACACAGCTGAGCTTACGTAAAAGTAAAAAATAGAAATATAAAACATTACCATTACATAGAAAACATTTATTAGTGACAAGAACAACATGCAAACACACATACTAAATCTAAGGATAATAACTAATTATAATTAAAGCATGGTTGCCACTAAGTAACGACTCAGCATGGTGCAAGCCTGGGAGTGAGAGGCCAGCGCTGGTCTTCCGCCGGGGCCACACGTGAGTGATTGTTTTAGTTTAAAAAACATTAACACATTTTTTTTGCTTCTAGTGAATTCGTTAGGAACTTTGGTCTACTTCGATTCTTGAAATGAGGCTACCGAGAGAATCTTACTCTCCATTTACGTGGTAAAAAGCCAGGGCCGCGATTCGAAAAATAAACACACACAGCTCCAACCTGGAGCTGTCCTGTCCTGTCCTGTCCTGGTCTGTCCAGACTCCAGTGACAGACACAGCTCCAACCCAACTCAACTCAACGCTATAACGACATTGACATTTGCTATTCGAACAGATTTTCATTCAATATTGGTCTCACTTTGGTCACACATTGGACCAATGTGAGACCAATGTGTGACCAATGTCTGACCAATGGTGATTCCGCTCCCATACAAGGGCGGCCATAAATACCTATATCGCGAAATAGATGTTTTTATCTATGATAAAGGTTAAAATACCATGAAAGTAATATGAATTGATATATTTGTGTCATTTTTATAAACCCATACTTTTTTTTTATGTCCAGAAATGATGTTCGAGACAATGATTTTTTTAAATATTTTATACTGCGATTTTCAGTGGAAAAATTGTGGTATTAATGTTTCTTGTTTATAATAAACATCAAATAAAACCAAAAAACTAAAATAAGAAACAGTATAATTTGTAATAATAGTATAAATGTAAACTTATAAATAATTAAGCAAATAACAGTTAATCAGAAAACTACTTATTTTAAGATTTTAATACAGATTTCGATAATACAGTAATTTCTTTTTTTAGGTAACTTTCTTAGACCTGAAATTAGGGGATCCGAATGAAGAAGAAGCCTGTTAATCAAATCTGTATTAGTCAAAACGCGATTCATCTTTCGTGTATGGTCTCGTCGGTATGCTTTAATGTGTTTGTTAGTCGCCTCAGCTGCTTCTTCAGATAGCTCCCCTATAGACAGCAAACTGTGATTAATAATATCAGCACCGTGAATTAAAATTTTGTGGACGGAAGGGGGCATTTTATACCATTTGTAATTATCCTCATGAACGATTTGTTTAGCAGTTTCTACAGCGAAATCGTGAAATTTTTGCGAATCAATTTTATATCCCGATTTCATATATTGTAGTACAGTCCAGCATCGATCTAGAAGTTCCTTCTTGATACCAGTTATTTCAGCCGAAATTTCTGAGTTCATGAAGAAACGTCTAGCAGTATTACCATCATTCGATGTCCCGCTTCCGCCGCTTTTTGGTTTATCGACAATGAGGCCCAATCTTTCCCTAAATTGTTTTTGAATTTCTTTTTTTCTACTTTCGTACAACGGTTTAAACTCTTTCGATGCTTGCCAGTTCTTAAAATCCATCCTGTAAGCAATATGAATAAAATATTCAAAGAAACGAATCATTGCATGTAGAGGAGATAAACCAAATTCATATTTGCTTGCATCAGCTGGTTTACTTAAACAAAGATCAATTTGATTCATCTCGTTAGGACTAGCTTTACAAACATAACATCTAGAGGATGAACAGAATTCACTTAAGGCATTACAGACATTACCATCTACCATAGTAAGTTGTATGTTGTATGTTATGCGTAATACAAAATTCGCGATCATTATATTTGAAGATCGTTGGCTGTAAGTCATGTATTTTTTAACCGACTTCAAGATTTGAAAAGAGGAGGTTCTCAATTCGGCGTGTATGTTTTTTTTTTTTTTTTTTTTTTTTTTTTTTTTTTTTTTTTTTTATGTTTGTTACTCCATAACTCCGTCATGTCTGAACCGATTTTGAAAATTTTTTTTTTGATTGTAAGTATATATATACAGATTGGTCCCGTTTTTGTCAAAACGCAGTTCTGATGATGGGATCCATGAGGAATCGAGGGAACTCCTCAAATCTTAAAGGCATACATATAGTGATTTTTATATTTTTATCAACAAAACCATCATTTTCATTCAAAACAGTGACATTTGATGAAGTAGAACTGCTGATGATGATCAGAACGGAACTCTTCAACGACGCATAGTTCACGTTTGGCGATTCGTCCTCTTCGCTGTGTTTGTTTAGCAAGTTTAATTGTCAGAACAAATGTTCGTCAAGCTCAAGTTCTGATGATGGGATCCATGAAGAATCGAGGGAACTCCTCAAATCTTAAGGGCTTACACATAGTGATTTTTGTATTTTTATCAACAAATCAAGCATTTTCATTCAAAAGAGTGACATTTGATGAAGTGGAACTGCTGATGATGAACAGAACGGAACTCTTCAACGACGCATAGTTCATGTTTGGCGATTCTTCCTCTTCGCTATGTTTGTTAAGCAAGTTAGATTGTCAGGACCAATTTTCGTCAAGCTCAAGTTCTGATGATGAGTTCCACGAGGAATCGAGGGAATTCCTCAAATCTTAAAGGCATACATAAAGTGACTTTTGTATTTTTATCAACAAATCAAGCATTTTCATTCAAAAGAGTGACATTTGATGAAGTGGAACTGCTGATGATAATCAGAACGGAACTCTTCAACGACGCATAGTTCACGTTTGGCGATTTGTCCTCTCCGCTGCGTTTTTTAAGCAAGTTATTTCATTGTATGGAATCTAAGTGCACCATCTACAATAATCCTTCACCGGCTACCCCCATTGAAGTCGGTTTTTTTTTTCTTAAAAATTATTGTTTAAAATAAGTCTCTTCCTGAACTGTTACCTCAGCGGTTTCTTTTAAAAACTGAAAACGAATTGGCCTACAGTAACGAGTTGACGATGGATGAGGATTTTTCCACAAAACCACAGGGTTTTTCTCATTTTCAGGCGTAAAAATAAGTTGAAGTGGTACACACGAGGTAACAAGCTACTATATTTAAGGTTGGGATCAGAAAAACATTGCTTATATTCGCCATGTCCAGTACTGCCATCGAAACCCCATTTACCTATTAAAGATATTTTATCTAGAGATTGGCATGGCACTCTATTTAAAACCTCTTTTTGAGACTCAGGAATCCGAGTGGCAGTGTGGTCCAACAAACTCTGAAGTTCGACTTCGGCGGATGACTGGGTTACAATTATAATAGGAGGATAACACTGTTTTTTAGCTTGAACAATACTTTGGTAGGAAGGCATACAATCTTTTAATATCTTAGTATCTATAAAATTCTTAATTAATAAATATTGGTGCCTAGTCAACTTAGCTTCTGCAATAAGCGACAAAGCATCACATTCGTCGATTTTTATAGAGCTTGAATTGGCATCAACGGAAGTATTGAGCAACGTACTAACAGCAGACGTATCTAAGTTGGATAGATCAGCAAGTCTTCTGCTTTTAGTACGTTTACTACACTCATTAAAATCTTTTTTCGGACGGCCACGCGAACAAGAAGGGAACGAATCGACGTTATCATTCTGCTGTAAAATACGCGGCTCAACACTTCGATTTATTTCAATATACTCCGTTACAGCAAGCCAATCTGCATATTTTTCTATTACTTTAAACTGACTTCTATACATTTTTTTCCAATAACATGAAAATTGTTTGCACAAATTGCAAATTTTGTCATTTAAAATCTTCATATCGACATTTTCAATGTGCTCAGAAAGAGGTGACATTTCAGTCAGAGTAACAAGAACATGTTGAGATTTTTCTTTTTCCGTGCCTTCTTTGGAGTGCCATATATCAAAAATAGCACGCCTTGAAATAGCACATCTCATAAAAGTACCTAAAACAAAACATAAAAAAATCTCATTATTCTTGGCCAACGACACTTGTTCATTGATACACATATAACTAGAAAAGGAGCAAACAGACGCAAATGAAACTTACAGCCCTTATTAAGGATAGTTAGATCTACAAAATGATGTATGCCCTCTACCTCGGCACAAGTCGGCATCAAAGTATAACTCAAATTGATTTCGAAGTTAAGAATAATTTTTACAAAAGTATAAGCATCTCGTAGAAAATATGTATAAAATTCAAACACACACATATATAAATAAAATATATTAGAAAGTAAAGTACATACCTTTTTCTTGGATTTCCATGATTTCACCACATGTTAATAAATAAATAGTAATAATAATACACGATAACAAAGTGATTAAGTTCCGGCGTCAACGGCGTACTGCTAATGAGGGTTGAGATGTTATCACTTTCGTTGCACAAATGCAAATGATAATTGCAAAGTATTATGGTGAAATTTATAGTTTTCTACAGATTGTCTATTAGTGAATCATTTTACTTACCTTTTAAACCGGGATACGCTTATGACTTTTTTCGATTTATGGCCTTGGGCGGAATCACAGTGCAATGTGAGACCAATGTGAGACCAATGTTGAATGAAAATCTGTTCGAATAGCAAATGTCAATATCGTTATAGCGTTGAGTTGAGTTGGGTTGAGTTGGGTTGGAGCTGTGTCTGTCCAGTGTGTGTGTTTATTTTTCGAATCGCGGCACAGGCAAAACGCTGGGAAATTGTAAAATTACAATTGTAATATCTTTCTCTACAGTTCAACTTTCCCCAATTCCCCGTATCCACAAAATCTCGTACAAACACGTTAATTTTTAATTATATAACCGGTAATTTCCCTAATAGTAGCTCTGTAGGGTAGTTTTATAAAATTCGCCCCATTCATTCGGTTTGAACAGGCCTTGTTAAACCAATAAACGGGTTCCGGTTTCAGGCGGTTTCGGCGGCGGTACGAGTTACAAGAGCTATTTTTTTTTACTATGAATAATGATAAAATAATAAGATAAAAAGATAAGATAAAAGATAAAATTCTTCCATCTAGGCACATTACAATGCACTTATGATCATCAGAGACAGACAGAAAAACTACCACAGGTTCTAACTCTAACCCTACACCTCTGACCCGAGAAGTACGAGTATTAATACCGGCAAGAAACTCTGCGGGACTTATTTCCTTATTAAGAGGAAGAAGAAGTATTGACCGAACGATGGCGAAGGAGAAAATTATATTTTACATTGCATTTAAAATAGTTTATTTGTGATTTAAGATTTATATTTTTTTTTTATTGGACCACGAATGGAATAAATATAGGAACGGATATAAAGTAGAAATAATAAATCAGGCGGTTTGCTTCAAAAAGGTGTAAAATTGCTGTTGGGTTACTAAAAGTGTTTAGTTTTTAATATTCCGCATATCAAAAATACTGACTTGCGTAGCAAAAAAATTTGAATGCATACCAAAGCGTTAATGTGATGTGAAGTTTTGATGTGAATTTGGATTTTTTTCTGCGCAAGTAATAATAATAGTTAGGTTTTGGTTATTTTTTGTTGTGCCTTTAAATTTTAGCCATTTTTAATGCACTTAAATCATATGCGTTTAGTTAATTTCTCCTGGAAATGGAAAAAAATATAATATCAGTACGATCTATACACGGTGTAACATGAGGAAACCGAATAACTTTAACAGCGTATTCCTGATCATAATTGGAGACTAAAATGTCGTATAAACTTTTCTGGAATTCGCCTAGTTTCAGAGTTACGACCACTTAAATAAAAAAACATTTTTTAATGTGACTCAGTGCAAAACGCTTTTTTGATGGCGATTTCACACTTTATGGGGTCTAGTCTAGACGTTCTTATTGACAGATATCAAAGTGCCAAGGAATACTTTACGTAAACCAGTTTTTCCGAAAAAAAAATGTACTAATTTATTTTAATCGACATCTTTACCAATAACATTTATGTTTTTATGTTAAAAATCATTTAAAAAATGGAAAAAAAAATTTTTTTTTGGCGAAATCCAGAAAAGTTTATACATTTTAGTCACCAATTATGATCAGGAATACGCTGTTAAAATTATTCGGTTTCCTCATGTACACCGGTATGCCAATAGCGTCACTAGTACTGGGCTAGAAAGTCAGATGGCAGCCGATTTCCTAAAAACTAATGCCTATGTTCATGGTAGGTTGCCAAGCGGACCCCACGCTCAAAGCTCACGCTTGAGCTATCGCAATAACCAAGACAAACGCTAGGAGAATGATTGTTCCTTGTAGCTTAATTAACTTCAAATCCGCTATATCTTATGACTTATTCCGGTCCCTGCCACACAGGGAGTGATTGAAATTGAAAATTTAATGCCTTTGTAGTGGGAGGCCAATCACTTAGCCCGGATGCTTAGCTAACTGTTGAATCTTACTTTGTACTTAAGCTCTCTTTAGTTTAAATTCGGACGGATTTATTTTGCTTTAGTTTGGAAGGATTTCTAAATAATTTGGCTTGATCCTATTCATCCCGGCTATTTGAGCTGTGAAAACTTGTTCTTGATTTGATATTGTAAGTTTTGTAATTGTATCTTTTATTTTGATCAACTTTTGACTTGAAATTTTGACTAATAAAATAGAGCCGAGGAGCTGCATTTGAGCTTTGTAAATCTGAACTTATATGAACATTAGGGTAGGCAGAGGCAAATTGGATCGGAGGGCGAAACGAAGTTAAGCATTTTTGCCATGCCATGGCGGCCTTCAAAACCTAACGTGGGACGTTGATTGGCTGTCCGTAGCTATAGTATAGACTCGAGATATTTTGAATTTTACAAAAATGTGGAACCTGATCCGTTTCGCCCTGAGTTCATGTAAATTCAGATTTACAAAGTTCAAATCCCGCTTCTCGGCTCTATTTTATTACAGGCTTTGTCCTGATTCCCAACACAAAAACATCTGCAACATGTTTCGTCTGTTTAATTGTAATGCCGAAACCACACTTCGTTATGTGTTATTCGTTATGTGGCTTCGCTGTATTTGCCTAAATGTATGTTATGTGAAGCGAACAACAAAGCGAACAACAAATAGGGGTACCACACTTTGCCGTATTTGGGGAATAATTATTCGTGTCCTTTGAAGTGTGTCAAAAAACCGACAACTGAAGGGATACGCGTATTTGCTATTTGCGCTTGTGCGTTATGCGTGACTCCTTTGGAGTAGCAGGCGTCAATAGGTTACGTAGCTGTTTAGCGTAGCTGCTTACTTTCAGGCGGGCCGTATGCTAGTTTGCCACCGTCGTGATATAAAAAAAAAATAAGGCAAATATAGACGAATAAGTCCTCCACACTTCGTCGTATTCTGACGAATAACGCGCATAACGAATAACACATAACGAAGTGTGGTTCCAGCATAGCACTTTGACTTTGTATGTTTGATTAGACTCAAAACTTCCGATTTTATTCACAGTCGCGCATTTTCATTGGTGGAATATCCTAGGATATCATTTTATCGTATCGCGGTAAAGTTGTGAGAAGGCAAATTTGTTTTTTTTTATTGTCTTAGTTTCGACTTAAACATTACACAGGATTGGACCTGTCAGAAGTTACACATTCAGATCATGAAGTGAGAGATTATGAAACGTTTTAGTGTCGTTGGTTGTCAGAATCACCAATTAAGATTTTATAATTAGAATACCAGTCCGTTGTTCGGCCCCACAACTCATAAGGGCCGTATGTACAGTCACCTGCAATAATATCTTTTACAACGAATTCTGCCAAAATATCTGACACAATCTTATTTGTAGCGCCATAAGAGCGTGTCTCATACTTATTGCTGCTTTCGTTGTACAAGATAATAAGTTTATTCGACCAAAATCAGACACCTGGTAAATTCGTATTATTAAAATTTACGCCCATTACGGGGACTTTTTTTAGTTCTGGCAAGATGAAACGATGCGTTATTTAATATTGCACCTCTCTTCAGACCGCACTTGTTGCTCCTGACAAGTCGTGGGCGTAAATGTGAGTCATACGATTTTACCCGGTGTCCGATTTTGGCCGAACTCACCTGAATGCAATCAACGATAAATTACAATGCGATATTTATTTAATCTTTATTGCACATACGTACCCTTTCCGTACCATACTTCGCTACACGCTACGCTTGTAGCCGATCCTAGCGTTTTTCTTGTATGTAACGAAAAGTGCCTACGAACAGAGAGCCCGTTTAGCGGGTTCCTGGTCGTGAAAGTGTTAATGCCTTAAGGCATTCTCTACCAGTCAACCTTAGGATAAAATAGAAAAGATTGTAGGTGCCGTAGGCGATCTAATGAAATTAATAATTATACACATATAATATACTAGCTGTGCCCGCGGCTCCGCCCGCGTGGAATTCGGTCTGTGTCAGTAAGCGGCTAATTCACCCCTAATTTCTCTCCCGCTACCCTGGAGGCGGAACTTGAAGTAAAGTTGACAGATGGATACGCTAGGGGAAAAAATATTTTACAATTACCACTAAATGAAACTACACTCAAAAATTAATACTTTTTTTTATTATACTATTTTTTTTCGCATGATTTAAACGACTTAGAGAGTAGTAGGTGTATATCGGACGATACAGGACCACTTTTGTATTTATACGTTCATGTCCACGGCAAATATCATCCAAATCGATCCTCCCGTCAAATCAGTCAAAGCATGAAAGGTAAGAACAGGCGTGGTTGGAAGTGGGGGGGATCACAAATGCTGAAATGTTTTTTTCTATTTTAGGTGCACTTGGAGGGGGGGGGGGGTCCATGACCCATGCAATTTTAACTCAATCGAAAGTAGTGGCTACCCCCCCTTTTAGACGTTGAATTTTTATAGGTTACGTATAACCTGGCTGGGGATTTTCTTGAATTGGAATTAGTAATCCTTAAGGGGTGATTTCCGGAAAAACGATGCAAAAAAAACCGGCCAAGAGCATGTCCGGCGATGCTCAGTGTAGAGTTTCGTAGATGCTGCCCTGTTACAAAACATCCGTTCAAAAGGTCGTTTATTTGGAGGCGCTTACGTCATTTTACTATTCGGCACTTCCTTTCACTATGAGTTTTTGACTAATAATTCAAAAACGGCTGAACCGATTTTATTCAATACAGTTTTTATTGAAAGTTCTTATCAGGCCTCACCAAATTTCAGCTTTCTAGTGCGAACGGTAACTGAGCTAGACCGCGGACAGACGGACGGACATGGCGATGTAACTGTTACGTAATAAGGCCTAATTATGTACAGAAGCATACACTGCTTTACCTACACACATATTAAAAATCCATTGAAACCATTAGAATGACCGCCATTACTCAAGCCAATGCGTCAATGCGCCGTGTCGTCAAATGGTTGCAACGGAAGACCAGCGCTGGCCCTGCCGGCATTTAACGCTGAGTTGCGACCATTTCGTGGCAATTAATGTTTCGGATTGTATATGTTATTGTTTATTATGTTTTTTGTAATTGTCATGAATAAAACTTTCATTCGTTCATTCATTCATTAATTCATTACACCGCCATGACCAACATTGCGCCGGCGGTCGGGGGGGCGGATTTTCATTACGTTACCGTAGGTAATTAATTTTCATACGTTTTTACCACACTGTCAAAGATAATACACTGATGTTACGTTACTGGTTGCAATAATGTTGGTAATTAATTACATACAGTTCCGAAAGCGGAATAGAGGATTTATGATATTGGTGTAGATCAAGATATTTATTCGTCAATGTAAGCACACTACAATGCACTAATGAACGTCAGAGAAAAATAAAATAGGTGAGTGTCGAGGAAAGTGTGTGAATCGAGTGCGATTGGAACGAAGTTATGTTATTTAATTTTATTTCATTTTTGACTTTATCGTAAATTTAGTTTTTTTTTTTAATTTTAAAAATTTTAGAAGTTTTGGAAATCTTGGAAATGTTAGAAAGTTTGGAAATTTTGAAAAGTTTTGGAATGTTTGGAAATTTTGCCAATTTTGGAAATTTTAGAAAATTTGGGAATTTTGGGAATTTTGGAAATTTTGGAAATTTTGGAAATTTTGGAAGTTTTGAAAATTTTGGAAATTTTGGAAATTTTGGAAATTTTGGAAATTTTGGAAATTTTGGAAATTTTAGAAATTTTGGAAATTTTGGAAATTTTAGAAATTTTGGAAATTTTGGAAATTTTGGAAATTTTGAAAATTTTGGAAATTTTGGAAATTTTGAAAATTTTGGAAATTTTTGACATTTAGGAAATTTTTGACATTTTGGAAATTTTTGACATTTTCGACATTTTTAAAATTCTCGACTAAGGTTATTCTTTAAGGTTCTCGACTTTTTTCACTTTTATCACTTTGTCACTTTCACTTTTCACTACACTTCACTTCACTTTATTCTATTTTATATATTTTTTATTTCATTCCATTTTACATGTTTCTCAATCGTATGGGTGTCGCGTTTTCGTGACGTGACGCTTTTTCGTCACGTGACTTTTTTTCGCATAGGCCCCCATCCGCGAACCGTCCGATAAGGAACTTCGTTCCAAAACTACCACCGATTCTAACGCTACACCTCTGGCCCAAGAAGTATTATCACCGAAAAGAAATTCGACTGGACTTATTTTTTTCAAAAGAGTATTAGATCTTAATTATACAAAATAATGCGTAGTTCTTCAAGAAGACATTGATATGTCTTCTTGAAGAACTACGCATTATCAGCTTGAGAGACAGATAATGTACCTATTGTTTAATTACAAAGAAAAATAAATCCTAATCTGACTGCTTCACAAAACGTTTAATATGTTTTCCTACCTAAACGGTGTCCTATAAAAGTTAGATGATTTTGTAGTAGTTTTTTGGTTTGGGCCATGCATCTTTGTCCGTCATATATAGCCCTCGAACCTGCAATAACCCTATGACATTCATGACATTTTCAAATATTTATTAAGAGCCGGTAAAGGTAAATTTAAAGCATCGACGGGTAACATGTTATAAATATGAACACCTTGACCAAAAAATTACAAATTATTTTAATACCAACTTTCAACATACAAACTTTCAACCCCCTTTTCATCCCTTCCAGGGTTGATTTTCGGGATGAAAACTATTCTTTGTCCTTTCCCGGGACTCAAACTATCTCTACACAAAATTTCATCAAAATCCGTTCAGCCGTTAACTAATAAAAAATTCTTGGAACGTGTTCTGTTATCGATTCTAAGTATCTTCAGCCAACTTTTTTCGAATATATTCCATGAACAGACTTTCGACCCTCTTCAGCTTTATTACATGTATAGATAGTTTTTATAAAAAGTACCTTTCAGGCTTCACTTCCATTTTTTTTTTTAATTTTTTGGACCTACGGTTCTAAAGTAAGATGGGGGGAGGGGGGTTTGAAGATGAAACTATCCTTTGTCATTTCTCGGGACCCATACTATCTCTATACCAATTTTCATCTAAATCAGTTCAGCGGTAAAAATTCCTCATACCACCTTCTAACCCCCTTTTCACCCCCACAAGGGTTTGAAAACTATCCTATGACGTTTCTCGAGACTCAAATTATCTCCATACTCATTTCTATCTAAATCGTTTCAGCGGTTAAAAATTCTCCATACAAACTTTCAACCCCATTTTCACCCCCACCAGGGTTGATTTTCAGGATTAAAACTATATATTATCCTTTCCCAGGACTCATACTATATCTATACAAAATTTCATAAAAATCCGTTTAGCCGTTTTCACGTGATGCGCGGTCAAATAAACAGACAAACAGATAAACAGACAAACAGACAAAAATTCTGAAAATTGTTGGAACGTGTTCTGTTATCGATTCTAAGTATCCCCAGCCAACTTTTTTTCGATTATCTTCCATGTACAGACTTTCGACCCTCTTCAGCTTTATTATATGTATAGATAAACTAGCATACATAAAATACATAGATTTTACTTTTAACGTGTATTGTATCTGTGTATTTACGAAATAAATGAATATGAATATGAATAGGAATATATAACTTAATCTCGCCAAGAAAAGCACTTTTAGAAAACGGAAATTTTACTTTGAGCTACCAGCAAAGAAAGCAAGCGATAGTGATAAACAGTGGTCTTAGGGCTTTTTTGTTTTTAATATTAGCCTTATCAAAAATGTAACTACCTCTTAACCATGAAACCTTGAAATGATTTCAATCAGCGCCCGTCGATAATAATTTATTCTTGGCGAAATTACTTGATTGTTTTGTGTTATGATTTAATCAGCGATAATTAGTAATCAAATCACCGATTTCAATCATGTGTGCCCAATTCTGGCTGTAAATACTTAAGAATAAGAATAATAATAATTTATTTCAATATAGTTTACAACCATAGGACATCATACAATGAAGGTTTCTTAATTTTATGATTAACAGAGACAAGGTACAGTGGTATCCACACTAGGCAAAGCCTGTATCGTGGTTACCAAAAACATGAAAACTTGGTGGGGCAATTGTCGTAATCAGAGTAAACATACAAGATAAATTACAATAATTGATTAGTTACATTTATACGTATTCCTGGGAAACTGCCATTATAACAAGGTTAGGGTGATTTCTGGGTCGCGACCCAGAAAGACTTTCTGACTCTGTTTTTTATCGTATGGTAGTATTTGATCAAAACAGAACTAATATGGTTAAAAAATTAATCTAATGAAATTATGGTCACTCTACGACATTTGACAGCCCTATGGTTTTTTCTAAATCACAGGAATTGTCAGACTTATGTTGTTAAACGTCCCCGCTTACTCATATGTCTATATGAAATGCCATTA
Organism: Pammene aurita; assembly: GCA_947086415.1. Taxonomy (NCBI): domain Eukaryota; kingdom Metazoa; phylum Arthropoda; class Insecta; order Lepidoptera; family Tortricidae; genus Pammene; species Pammene aurita. The sequence goes on along the minus strand of OX352314.1, from coordinate 3,485,182 downwards.
CCACCTTTCCAACCTGTTACCTCCTGTAACCACACTCTCATAGGCCGTTAATAATAAGGCAGTGAAAACTAACAAGGCCCGAGAGGAGAGTACGTCGCAGCATAAAAGATTATTTGTGATTCCAAAAGAATTCCGAAACGTGTAGTCTTCCTTTTGTTCTTCAACTCTTTTTGCTTTTTATTCAGGTAAATATGAATTGCCAGACTTGTGTTATTAAACGCTCTCGCTTACTCGCCCGTCTAATGTCTCTCCTATTGCCAACTTTTCCTACCTACCTACTGTAACCATACGCTCGTTAATAAGGCATTGAAAACTTACGAGTCCCGGGAGCATAGCGCAGCATAAAAGGTAATGTGATTACTTAAGCGCTCCCAAATGTATAGTTATAGTGTTTTTACTCACTGCTGTTTACTGTATGCAATTATTTTTTACAAGGATTTGTTTGATTAGATACCACGTTTATAGTACATTACTGCAGAGACCAGTAAGTAAGCTTTCCTGGCTGAGTATTTAGTAGCCGTCCGAGTCGAAGACGAGGACGGCTACAATACGAAGCCAGGTAAGCTGATTACGGTCGAAGCATGTATAGTGCTTTTCTCAAACATGTAAGGAAATATTTTAATACATACCCAAAAATACCACCTAAACTTAAGCAATTTTTCTTATAATTGCTCTAGGTAAACGTACTCATGTTTAAAAAATATGTATGAAAATGAAAAAAAAAATTACATTTATTCCTTAAACGACTAATTTTCAAACTTATTTATATAAAATTACTTGTTTAATGCTTCAGTTACTGGCTGAGTGATTTAATGTTGTATGAAAATCCTTTACGTACGTCGCGCTGAACCTGCCTTGGAATAGAGTCCCTACTGGTCTCTAATTACTAACGTAACAGGAACATTTCCGAGCATGTTTGAGAAAAATTAATTAAAGTAAATTTTTGAGATTTATTACATTCCAAGTGAAATAAAATATTTTTTTATCTAGAATGTTGCATGGTACGAGTAACAAAAATTTTAGGATTTTCTACATAGGACTTTGTATGGAGACGTGGGCCAATCAACATTTTGACCGACACAAATCTGTCCTCAACTGTTTAAATTTCGTTGTAAAATCATTTATTTATACAAAAAGGGAGATATGGTACCAGGCGCTCGATTGTGTGCCATCAAATATAGGTTCCGGCACCTATATTGAATTAGTCGTGTGGCAGAGACTCTCAGTCACACTTTGTGCAATGCGCAAAATATAGAGGTCTCCCTTGCATACCCGTGTTAACTATATCTCTTTTGCCATGATGCACATACATTATAGCGGTGAGTAGCATTTTACAAGTGTGTAGGTGCTGGAACACATTTCAGTTTTGTTTACTATGATCGTCACTCATCTTCCTTTTTGTTTATGTCTATGTTTAAAACACCTTTAAATAATGGCTTTTCTTTGTTTCAGTTTATGGTGTATGTTAAATCATTCGAGCCCGCATCTGTTAAACCTAATAAATAGAAACTATAAGTATAATGTATTACGTAAGTAAGTATATTAGAAGCCCGATTTCTTGTTAACGCCATTGGTAAGACATTTTGAGCATCGCCATTGGTAACGTAATAATCAAAACTGTCGGTCAAAAGGTTGATTGGCCCACTTCTAGATTTCAATTCAAAGTCGATAACCAATATAACGATACATATTCTTAATAATGAACTTGCCTCTCATTTCACATTTATGTTTTCGATGGGATTTTTCTTACATTATAGCATTACACTTCACTTTAAATTAAATAATAATAAACCAAATTCAGAGATTGCATATACATGAGAAAATTTGTCAAGTTCCGCCGTGACCGGGTGGTCTAGTGGTCAGGACGTCAGCCGCGAAAGCTGAAGACGCCAGTTCGAATCTGGCCTCGGACACCGGAGGGTTTGGTCACTTTTTCTGAAGTATATGGCATCTATTTTCAATAATAAACCAGTCAATAAACGAAAGATATTTATAATAAGTAAAATAATCCTACATAAATAAATTGAAGTTGAGCGTTTCTAAAAAAACTTGTTAGGAAGAAGTGACAAATGTATATCTCTTCAATTTCGTTACCTAAACAAGCAATTTATAAGAAATAATAAGTATTATCCTAGCAGCTACTATTATTCCTTAAATAAATTGGTCACGGAGTGTTTTTATAATTGACAAATGATATAAGTGGAAACAAATCGTCAACTGATTTTTACCCCCTTTTACGTCCACTTTGTAACACCAATTTGCAGACGAATGTTCAAGATCTACTTTAAAAACTTACTTATTCTTATTTCATTTACTTATTGGCTTTGTAGCTATATAGACATCGCGAGCATTGCTAAAACTGTATAGATGTATTGCTCCGCCATACATCCCCCTATGATATTATGTATATATCATTTGGTAAATATATTAAATTTAAACTTTCGTGATGTCTCACGTTATATTTTACAGTGATAGTATTTCTACTATCACTATCAAATATAACGGTTACACTCACGTCACTTTAGTCACTTCGCGCGACATGTTTCGGAGAGCTTAGGTCTCCATCTTCAAGCACTAAGAGCCGGTTCAAAATAGCACTCTTAGTGCTTGAAGATGGAGACCTAAGCTCTCCGCGCATGTCGCGCGAAGTGACTAAAGTGACGTGAGTGTAACCGTTATATTTTATAGTGATTTGGTAAATATATAATATCATAGCGAACTCACAATGATCTTAGGCGCCATACGCAATTATGGTACTTAAGTCCTAATTGTAACAATTTCCACCATTTTTAAATATTCTCCAAAAAAACAAAAAGACAAAACAATCCTACGTAACTATTGAACCGGCTCACAAAATTTCACCGGAATTGGTTAAGAAATGCGACCTGTAGAGGAGAACATCCGGACATACGGAGCATTTTTGCCCAAGCTGAATCGGAGACCTTCGCTATCGCTCGGTCAATAAAGGGTCTGCTAGACGGTCGCCAACAAGGCTGCCGACGGTCCAAGGTCACCGTGATCTTGGTTGGTGCTTCATACAATTTTGCTGGAAACAACTGTCTACACGGTCCGTCCAGACCAAGGTCGCTCTTTCGGTGAGACTTGTTGGCGACCGTCGAGCAGACGCTTAAATACAGGGTAGCCAAATAAGAACGATACACTTTATTTTGAAAATATTACTTTATTAAAAAAATTAATGTTTCAAGAATACTTACAAAAATACATTATTCAGGCTTGGCAAATTCACCTCCAGCAAAATGGCAAAAATAAGCAAATTTTCTTCAAATTTGCCACATTTTCGGCGTTTTCCAGTCACTGTGTCTCTGATATTATTTTTTAACTAATAAAGATTAGTCGGCTTGATAGCATAGACACGTCCTTTAAGACATCCCCACAGAAAAAACATCATAGACAGAAAGTTTAAAAGTTAGTAAGAAGAGGTTGGAAAGTTTCTTCCCAAAATTACCCGCAATATAATATTTATATCCGCAAATATTTTGTTCATTTTAATACGGTATTCAAGCGAAAAATGATCCACAACAAAATTGCCTTATCTAAATTTAATCTATACATATAATAAAGCTGAAGAGGGTCGAAAGTCTGTACATGGAAGATAATCGAAAAAAAGTTGGCTGGGGATACTTAGAATCGATAACAGAACACGTTACAACAATTTTTAGAATTTTTGTCTGTTTGGCTGTTTGTCTGTTTATCTGTTTATCTGTTTATCTGTTTGTCTGTTTATTTGACCGCGCATCACGTGAAAACGGCTGAACGGATTTTGATGAAATTTTGTATAGAGATAGTTTGAGTCCCGGGTAAGCGCCTGTTCTTACCTTTCATGCTTAGACTGATTTGACGGGGGGATCGATTTGGATGATATTTGCCGTGGACATGAACGTATAAATACAAAAGTGGTCCTGTATCGTCCGATATACACCTACTACTCTATGTCGTTTAAATCATGCCAAAAAAAATAATATGATAAAAAAAGTATTCATTTTTGAGTGTACTTTCATTCAGTGGTAATTGTAAAATATTTTATTAGGACTACTGTCCTCTAGCGTCATCTGTCAACTTTACTTCAAGTTCCGCCTCCAGGGTAGCGGGAGAGAAATTTGGGGTGAATTAGCCGCTTACTGACACAGACCGAATTCCACGCGGGCGGAGCCGCGGGCACAGCTAGTAATCAATATGCCGTCAAATTACTGCATTTACCTACTGTTAAATTAGACGCCTTAACAAAATGGCGGCAAAAGAAATATAGTATAAGTTACTTACACATACCTCCTAGTTGGCCACCCTGTAGAAACGAAATGCACCTGAGAGACACAACAGAGACAGCACGGGTTGTCAACATAGCAGACGCGGTCTGAATTAATTATCCGAAATGAAGTGGAATCGGTGGTAGGTGAGTATTATAAACATACTCGCGTTGACGACTTGACTCGAGTACTAGCATGATGGTGAAAACAAAATCTGTTTTACCGAATTTGAATACTGTCTTTTTGCTACTTAATAGTTTTTTTTTTACCAATAAATTTATGTATTTTAAAGTTGAAATAAAAACATAATAAACATATTACCTATACTAATAATGTAACCTACTAAAATTACAGATAATATAATGTCCGAGATCTCTATGTACGGTCAAGTTGCCCAGAAGGCTGGCCTTCCTTACCGTCCGTCCGTCCGTCTGTCAAGACCCTTTTTCTCAGGAACTCGTGGAGGTATCAAGCTGAAATTTATATCAAATACTCAGGTCTACTGTCCCTTAGAGCTGTGAAAAATACAAACATCTAAGCCAACGCAATCAAAAGATACAGCCGTTTATGCCGCAAATTTTCGAAACTCGCGAGGGAATCAAAACCTACAGGGTACTTCCCGTGAACTCAGAATCTTGAAATTTGGTACGTAGCAATGTCTTATAGCACAGATAAAGGAAAAATTTCGAAAACCGTAAATTTTTAGTTACATCATAACTTTAAAATTATACAAATATTTTATACCCCCCTACCTACAGGTTTGTACGGAACCCTCGGTGCGCCAGTCTGACTCGCACTTGGCCGTTTTTTTTAAGAATTCTCCATAGTGTAGAAGAGAAGGTTTGGCCTGGTAAACACTATAACTATTATAAGGATCAGGAGAGGCAAGATGTTAGATCACCTCATACGGCAGAACTTCTTCATTTTGGAAATTTTAAAATGTCAAATTGTAAATGATGATAATGATGGTAAAGTTCACGTTAGTGAGATACCATAGGGCATTACATAAAGGCAATATAAAAAAATGTCCGTGAGTGTCGTGGAACACTCGGTTGGAACGAATTTATGTTATTTTCACTTTATTCTTTTCTCTTCTATTTTATTTTATTTTACATGTTTCTCAATCGTATGGCTATGTGTCGGGTTTTCGTGACGGTCACGTGACTTTTGTTTGCTTAGCCCCCATCCGCGAACCGTCCGATAAGGAACTTCGTTCCGATAATTCAATACACAGGTAATTCATAATAATGCCAATATACAACAGCACATATGTACATGCTAGCCCCTTCAACCTGAAAGCAATTATGTATTCCGTCTATCCGTTGTATCTAAAGACAGAATAGTCTAGACTTAGACAAATGTTTACTAGCAAGAGGTTTTAAATGTGATAGTCTACAGAAAAGGTACTATTGGGCGGTCGGCACTTACGCTTTTATTACTCTAATACAATATTGAATCTGTATAACGTATGACGTAAGTGCCTTCCGCGAAATGGTACCTTTTCATGCAGATGGCCACAAAAATTCGAATGGAAAAATGCTAATTTTAAGGTGTTTCCCCCAGAGATGAGCGAGAGTGCGTTTGGAGGAATGTGTTTGTTAGGAACCAATCCTAATGTGCGAGGATAAACAAATAAAGTGATTACATTGGTTATACCTATAAAACTTTAGTGAGACTCTAACATATTAAAAATATTTATAACGGGCTACTCACGTAATTTGAGTAGATTTTAGCTCGAAATGTTTCGATCAATTTACGATGACCATGCTCACGAGCGGCCTTCCGTAATCAAATCATCGTAAATTGATGGAAAAATGTCGAGCAAAAATCGACTTAAATTACGTGAACTCAAACTCAAACTCAAACATTTATTCAGTAAGTAGGCCACAAGGGCACTTTTACACATCAAAGTAAAAGAGAGAAAAAAAAATCAAACTACACCGGTTCTAACCCTACACCTCTGACCCGAGAAGAATTATGTCCGGCAAGAAACTCGGCGGGACTTATTTTTTCAAAACAACAGTACATCAAAACTAAACAATACATATAAGTGCGTTGTTCTATAAGAAAACATATCAAACCAAGGTTAGATTAACCAACAAATAGGTTATAGTTTAAGAAAAATACCAAAGAAAAAAGATGAGTCAAAATCTAACTATTTGAAAATGAATTACTTACAAGTTTGATATACTTTCTTATCTGAACTGTGTCTGCTACATAAATTTCCAAATTATAATAATCCATCATCAACAGTTAGAAACAAGTTTAGAATTTAAATAATAAAAAAAAAGTAAGTGATTCTAGTATACAATAAACATACTATTTCCAAATTATCCTTAGAGATGTATAAGGTCTCCAAGTGTCTTGATCTATATATTCTACTAGCTTTTTCCCGCGGCTTCGCCCGCGTACTAAAAGTACTAAAAAAGGAGGTTCTCAGTTAGACTCGTATGTTTGTATGTAGGAATGTATGTTTGTCCGCGTTATTAATTTTCCATACAAACTTTCAACCCTCGTTTCACCCCCTAGAGGGTTGATTTTCGAGATATAAACTATCCTATATTGTTTACCGAGACTCAATCTATATAATATGTACCAAGTTTCATTTCAATCGTCTGTTCAGCGGTTAATAATTCGCCATACAAACTACCAACATGTTTTCTACCCCTCTAAGATTGATTTTCGGCTTAAAAAATATTCTATATTGTTTCCTGGGACTCAAACTATATCCACAACAAAATTATCTAAATCGGTTCGCGGTAAAAAAATCTTCATACAAACCTCCAACCCCCATTTCACCCCCTTAAAGATTGATTTTCGAGATAAAAAAACTGTCCCATGTCGTTTCCCGGTACACAAACTATCTCTATACCAAGTTTCATCTAAATTGGTTCAACGTTTAAAAATTCCCCATACAAACTATCAACCCCCATTTCACCCCCTTAAGTGATGATTTCGTAATCAGCGACCCGATAAACCATAGACACAATACCCATGTTGATATTTAAATTTTGTCACCACATTTCCCCCTTATGGGTTGAATTCTCAAAAAAGCTGAAACACTTGTTTTCTCATTTATCGTTAGGAATACTCCTGTAAAGTTTCGAATAAAATAGTTGAACTAATCTCGTTTCCCATACAAACTTTGAACCCCATTTCCCCCCTTAGGAGGTCAATTTTTAAAAAATATTTCTAAGTGCATCCTTATGCCTTATAAGGAGCCTATACGTACCACATTTGGAATCTCTAGAACCAGCGGTTTGGGCTGTGCGTTGATATGTCAGTCAGTTTCTTCTTTTATATATTTAGAAGATTGCAATTTGGCACAAATACTTTCAAGAATTTTCATGCCCGCAATATTAAATTTCAAAATCGATGCCATTTTCTTAATTAACGTCCCAAAAAATCACAAAAACGACACCCATATGGATATTTAGATATTTCAACCCCATTGTACCCTAACAGGGGAGATGGTATTTCACGTCCGCCACGTCGGATTTTAATATCGTTGTTGTTTTCGTAATCAACGACCCGATAAACCATAGAAACAATACCCATGTAGATTTTCAGACTTTTTGGACCACATTTCCCCCTTTTAGGGGTTGAATTCTCAAAAAACCTGCAATACGTATTTACTCATTTATTGTTAGGAATACTTCTGTGAAGTTTCGAATAAAATAGACTAACTAATCTTGTTTCCCCATACAAACTTTGGACCCCATTTCACCCCCTTACGGGATGAATTTTGAAAAATCCTTTCTTAGGGCACCTCTATACCTTATAAGGAACCTACGTGCCAAATTTGGAATCTCTAGAACCAGCGGTTTGGACTGTGCGTTGATAGATCACTATGTCAGTCAGTCAGTCAGTCAGTCAGTCAGTCAGTCAGTCACCTTTGAGTTATATATATATAGATATAATAAAAAAATATGGATAATCAAGCACCGAATGTTGTGTCTAAAGCCAATTAAACTAAAATGAAATATGATTAATAAAAAGTTACGTAATTGTGTGGCCCCAGTTAGCCTAAACAGACCGGTCTCCACAAACAGCACCCGTTCACGAGTATGACGCATATCTCGGCCATCGCCTCCCTCAACCTTTCTTCGGGAAAGTGGCGACCCGATCAACGACGCCACCACGTGAGTCATCATCATCCTCTTGCCCTTATCCCATTTACTTGGGGTCGGCGCAGCATGTCTTTTTCTTCCACACATCTCTATCACCCGTCATCTCATCACTCACATCCTTTCTTTTCATATCATCTCTCACACAGTCCATCCACCTTTTCCTAGGTTTGCCTCTTCTCCTTCATCCTTCCACATTCATTCTTAATACCTTTCTCGTAACATGACTTTCATCCCTCCGCATAACATGAGTGTGTATGAGTGGAATACCCACTTTAAAAAAAAATGTAAAATAATTATGAGTAACCCGTTATAAATATTTTTTATATGATTCTATTGGTGCTTAACACATCCCTCGCAACGCATCCTCGCTCATCTCTGATGGAAACGCAGCCGTAACCTAAAATGATTATTGCGATTATTGTCGTATTAATATTGGAATCTTTGCATAAAAGAGCGTGTTCTTTTTGAGGAAAATCTATTCATATTGAAGGAATCTTTATTTAGAAACACTTCACCTTAACTTACATATTTCAACGGTCTCCTAGCCCAGTTGATAGAGATCCTGCCTACGAAGCATGATGTCCCGGTTTCTAATCTTGGTAAGGCCTTTATGTATTGTAAATTATCATGTTAGCTTAAAATCGTATATTGTTAAACTTGATACGAAAAAAGGAAGATTTAAATAATACGAGTACTAGATTAAAGTAAACCAATATCTTCTTACCATTCTTATCTTCTACTATGCCTAATTGACTTTCATGTTTCAAAGTTGACAAAGAAATGGATAAGAATTTGTTAGGTCAAAATAATTTTAAGCAAAAAAGAACCGACTTCACTTAGACTTCACCTTTCCAAAAGGATATGCCCGAGCTGCTGTACAAAATATTAAAATAATTTTATTCCCTCGATTTCTCCAGGATCCCATCATCAGATCCTGACCTGCAGGCCTATGATGGCAGATTTTATCAGCGGGTAAGTTGATATAAACCTGATAAAATGACAAACCATGGCGGCAACTGTCATTTTATAAGGTTTATATCAATTTATACGCTGATAAAATCTGCCATCATAAGCCTACCGGTTACAATGGGACCAACTGTTTACTCTTTCAAACAAAAAAAATCCAAATCGGTCCAGCCGTCTTCGAATAATCGGTGAACAATAGATCCCCACGAATCGAGAATCTCCTCCTTCGAAATCTTGAAGTCGGTTGAAAATAATCACATTGTAGTAAAATCGAATATGAATCACATGCAGCTAGACAAAGCAATATCCTAGTAAAAGCAATGTTTTAACCACAATGAAAATCCCAGAAACCTCATTTATAACCCGGTTAAAAATGTCGTTAATCTAGCAAAAAGTACAGTCGCGCGCAATATCGCGCGCACCGCAAATGGGCGATAAATTGTACAGTCGAAAAGAAAAGACACATGCGAATACGTGCAACGGTGCTGGATGATACGTTCGCGTGAATGTGGTGCTACTAAATAAGGGGAAATAGAGGCAATATTGTGGGAAGAAACGGGTCCATTACATTTATAAGTCGTAAAATCAGTCAGTCTTGTATTTTAAGGGTTCCGTAGTCAACTAGGAACCCTTAAAGTTTCGCCATGTCTGCCTGTCCGTCCGTCCGTCCGCGAATAATCTCAGTGACCGTTAGCACTAGAAAGCTGAAATTTGGTACTAATATGTAGATTAATCACGCCGACAAAGTGGTAAAATAAAATGTGGAAAAAAAATGTTTTATTAGGGTACCTCCCCTATACGTAAAGTGGGGAGTGATTTTCTTTTTCATTTCAACCCTAACGTGTGATATATTGTTGGATAGGTTTTTAAAAATGAATAGGGGTTTACTAAAAAAAATGTGTCCCCTACCCTCTAACTTTTGAACCATACATTTTAAAAATATGAAAAAAATCTCAAATGTAGAACTTTATAAAAACTTTCTAGGAAAATTATTTTGAACTTGATAGGTTGAATAGTTTTTGAAAAAAAATTACAAAATAATTTCTGAATTAAGTTTGTAATTTAACCGTATAAGAAGGTGTTTATTATACCTGTAATTTCTACAAAATCACAATGAAATGATGTGCTTTCAAATAAAGTAAAAACGGTGAAAATCGGTTCACGCAATAAAGAATTGTCCCATAAAAATCATCTTCCATACTTTAAGCTCGCGCGCAATAGTTTACTTAATTTGCCGATAGATGTCGCTGTACGTGGAACGCTCATATCATATCCTACATGGCGGTGTTATTTTAACTCTTAAGTGGGGACAATTACTGTGACGGACGGAAAACTACGGAACCCTACACTGAGCGTGGTCCGACACGCTCTTGGCCAGTTTTTACAGATAATGGTACGGAACCCTTCGTCCGCGAGTCCGACTCGCACTTTTTTTTTTCTTTTAACAGTACCATCACCATCATGTAAATGAGGTCTAGAAGGCGTGTACCATAGTATGGATTTGACATCTCTAAACCATAAACTAGCATTGCGCGTTTAAGAGCTCAAAGAGGACCCAGTGTGTTGACGATGAGGGACCTTCTTGTTCCTGTAGCCATCAACACAGTGAATCCTCCTTTTTGTAAAGGGTCGGCAACGCGCATGTGACTTCTTTGGAGTTGCAGGCGTCCATAGGTTACGGTAGCGGTACCATCAGGCGGGCCGTATGCTTGTTTGCCACCGTCGTGGTATACAAAAAACCTCTATTTAACTTAATTTTTTTTGTTTTGGATTCTGGATTTCTGCGACAATACATGCTTTTTATTTTTTTTTATTTAAAATGCTTTCTAAAAGCAATGCCGTTAAAAAAAAAAGAAATACCGGTTTGGATTGTCAAAAAAACAAAAATGTCTGTAAACTTGTAGAAGGTTCCAAAACTTTAAAAGCAGTCATTATCTGACTTTCATTCATAAGGACTAAAAAACCCCTTCATTTGATTATTTTTTAAAGGGAAACCCTATCAAATGGTTACACAATGATATGATAAGGGTAATCATTAGAGTTAGCCTGTTTATATGGAAACCGTTTTGAGCAAGCTTAACCATATCCAATGTGGTTTCCCTGTCAAATTGTCATAAACCATTTGATAAGGTTACCCTTTTCTCGTCTCTTTTTTATTTCATTCATTTTGTGAGATTATTGTAGTCAAAGATGTGCAAATTAATCGGATTTGTTAAAAACCTAACAAGTTCCTCATGTCACGGATCCGAGATACTGGTGTATCTACCTGATGGTAGCCGATTAGATTTTACATTCCCAGACGACACTGCTAAAATTAAATGTATTCGAATAAGAGGAGCGAAGTTCTTACAAACAACTTCGGCTATATGGGACGTCACGGCATTTCGATGGCTTTTTGATTTTGAGGATTTGTTCCTCGATAACTTAAGTAACGTTTTTCTGACCTTTATGAAAGGAGAAGGGGCAGAAATGTATGGAGCCTAGTACCCAGTCCAATGTCCATGTGTCATATATCATTGGAAAGGTAAAGTGAAGCTTAGGGCGGTTCGATAGTATGGAATTATACTAAAAAGTGTCATTTTCAGATGCGAATATCTCGGACCCCACAGCAATCCGAGACTGGTCCCCATACAAAACCTTTTTTGTCTTTAAAATACCTATCCAACGATACCACTCTCATGTCCATTGGTCCGGGTACGGGCCCGGTTGTTGGGCTTATAGCAGAGAGTTCGTATATGAGCAGGATCTATTAAGGGGCTGTGGAGCTAGAAGGGAAAAAAATCTTCATAAGGGTTTTGTTATATTGGTCAATTGCAAGTAAATCGCGAGTTTTCAGTTCGAGGGGAACTGCTAGTTTATTTTAGATTTAATACTATTTTAAAACACGCACTCTTTTACATCGTGTACGCTTTACTCGTCTCATCACGTGAAGGCAACTAATTCTTCCCATTTGATTACAGACAAACAGAGCGTTGTTCCAACGTCACGTTTTTTGGCGCGTGACGTGTTTTCAGTATCTAATTAAATGAGTTTATAATTAAGTAATCATGGTATTGTCAACAGCGTTTTTGTTATCGTCAACAAGAAAAAAAAACCGGCCAAGAGCGTGTCGGGCCACGCTCAGTGTAGGGTTCCGTAGTTTTCCGTCCGTCACAGTAAGTGTCCCCACTTAAGAGTTAAAATAACACCGCCATGTAGGATATGATAAGAGCGTTCCACGTACAGCGACATCTATCGGCAAATTAAGTAAACTTTTGCACGCGAGCTTAAAGTATGGAAGATGATTTTTATGGGATAATTCTTTATTGGGTGAACCGATTTTCACCGATTTTACTTTATTTGGAAGCACGTCATTTCATTGTGATTTTGTAGAAATTACAGGTACAATAAACACCTGCTTATACGGTTAAATTACAAACTTCGTTCAGAAATTATTTTGTAATTTTTTTTTCAAAAACTATTCAACCTATCAAATTAAAAATAATTTTCCTAGAAAGTTTTTATAAAGTTCTACTTTTTAGATTTTTTTCATATTTTTAAAACTGATAGTTCAAAAGTTAGACGGGGGGGGACATTTTTTTTTACTTCTGGAGCGATTATTTCCGAATATATTTACAATATATATCACACGTTAGGGTTGAAATGAAAAAAAAAGCACTTCCCACTTTACGTATAGGGGAGGTACCCTAATAAAACATTTTTTTCCACTTTTTATTTTACCACTTTATCGGCGTGATTGATATACATATTAGTACCAAATTTTAGCTTTCTAGTGCTAACGGTCACTGAGATTATCCGCGGACGGACGGACGGACGGACAAACATGGCGAAACTATAAGGGTTCCTAGTTGACTACGGAACCCTAAAAAACATTAAATAACAATTAAACAATAGTTTACAATAAAGTCAGGTAATAATCTTCACTATACCACGTGTATCGGTACAACACAATCTACCGGGAGATTGAAGTTACTAAATTATACAGGATGTCACAAAAATACTAGTGATCCGTTTAAGGGCATAATTGGTTATTGCGAATAAGAAAAAGTAGGAAAAATTTTTTTTGACGCAAAAAAAAATTTTTTTTGTATGTGACACGTCGTAACCGGCCAACCCTTCATACAAAACCAATTTTTTTCCACGCGAAACATTTTTTTCTTACTTTTTCATTATTAGAATACGATACCAATTATGCCTACTAGAGGAAGTTAAAAGCATTCGTGATCTTGGAGTCTTCTTCGACAGTAAATTAACTTTCATCCCTCACATAGAAAATGTTGTCAAAAAAGCATCGATGACCTTGGGTTTTTTATGCGAAACAGTAAATCTTTCAAGCACAGTGCAACCAAAATACTACTCTTTAATAGTTTGGTAAGAAGCATTCTAGAATACTGCAGTGTTGACTGGCAGCCACATTATGCTACTCATTCTTTACGGTTGGAGCGGATACAAAAAAGGTTTACCCGTCATTTAGCTTTTCATGCACGTGTTGTAGCCAAAAGATCGATATCCTATACAAGAAAATTGCGACACTTTAAAATGGATTCACTGGAAAACCGACGTATAATCCTGGATGCAACTTTCCTGCACAAATTAGTCAACCATGTTATAAATTGTCCACCACTACTATCACTGCTAAACTTTCGCGCTCCTTCTCGTTATCCAAGACATCCTATCACCCCTCTATGCCCACCTCTCAGAGGATCAAAATCAGGCGCCAACTCCCCAATACGCAGACTAGGTAAAATTGCCAATGGTTGCAGTGACATGGCGGATATGCACTTTGATTCGCTTAAAACATTTATAAAAAGCGTGCGAAAATGTTTTTTACAACATTAAGCCAAGTTACCATTTATTAGTGTTTAAAATAAATAAATGAATAGATATATTATTATCCTTAAGTAAAAACTAAAATTTTGTTTGGTTTGTTTTTTATGTTACACATAGTTGTTTATATGCAAATTATTTTGCATGCGGTGTTTACCTATACGTAATTGTGATATTATTCTTAAAGTAGGTAAGCTTTTAAAATGTAATCATTTATCGATGTCAACAATTGTTAGTGAACCTTAATAAAAAAAATGCCCTTTAAACGATCACAAGCATTTTTGTGACACGCTGTATAGAGAAATTAATTCTTACCGGTTTGCCCATTTTGAGCACTCGTATATAACGTGTTCTAGACAATAGTGACATGATTAAGCTTTTTAGTCGCGTACTGTGTTTAGGCTCTGTTTAGGTCACGAAATTTTCTGAGTGGCCCAAGTAAGGTACAAAATTAAAAAGATTAATTATGAATATTGTATAAAATATCTTTCCCGACCACGGAACAATGGTGTTCCGGACCTTTGGAAGGCATATGCGGAGCCGAAGCCAACGCGCAGAGGCCCTTTCGACGATTTAATGAAAAGTGAGTAGTACACTAAGCGGATGCTACTCCTGCCCGTGTCATGGGACGCACGCAGAGACAGCACCCGCCATGGTGTAAGGACTATTGAGAGTTAATGGAGTCTAAAATATACTAGGCTATTGGGTGAAAAGTATGGACTAACTACTGGGCTATTGGATGAAGAATCGGACCCCTGCCTAATAAAACGGTATCCAATTGTATAAAATATTATTATTACGTCTAGTCCTTCTCCATAATATCTAGCTCCTTTTATAAATCGTTTCAGCGGTATCAGACATTATTAGAGCTTGTAATGTGCGTTTGATTCAACAGAGTCTGGCTGGCTGCAGTAACATACGACCGAAGGGCTAGCATGCTTCAGTTAGCTTGCTAAGTATTCTTCAAGTCTGAGTCCGAGTCCGAGTCCGAGTCTTGCCCTGTACTAGATATTATTAGACCTGTACTGTGCGTTTGATTCAATAAGTCAGGCTGCTGCAGTAACATACGACCGAAGGGCTAGCATGCTTCAGTGAGTTTGCTAAGTATTCGCCAAATCTGAGTACGAGTCAAGTCCCAGGCCGAGTCTTGCCCTGTATCAGATATTATTAGACCTGTACTGTGCGTTTGATTTAACAAAGTTTTGCTGTTGCAGTAACATACGAATAAAGGGCTAGCGTGCTTCAGTTAGTTTGCTAAGCATTCGCCAAATCTGAGTACGAGTCCGAGTCCTAGTCTGAGTCTTGCCCTGTATCAGATATTATTAGAGCTGTGATGTGCGTTTTATTCAACAAGGGCTACTGTAGTAGCATACGACCGAGTGGCTAGCATGCTTCTGCAACTTTGTCAAGTATTCTTCAAGTCTGAGTCCGAGTTCGAGTCTTGCCCTGTATCAGACATTTTTACAGCTGTAATTTGCGTTTGATTCGACAATTCAGGCTGCTGCAGTAACATACGACTGATAATTTTTATTTATTTTATTTTACTTTATTTTTTTATTTTATTTTATTTGGGGCATCAACAGCAATACAAAAAATAATACAAAACTTAAATAACAGAGAAAAAGCCAATAATAGATGACCACAAAAATATAACTAACATGCAATAAAAAGTGGAAATAATAAATGCCATGAGCATAAGCAAAGGAATATTGTCACTCAAAGCAAGAGCATTCCGGAATACAAAGCTAAAAAAGTTAGAATATTCAAGTAATGTTTTCCGTGGTTAGGGGAAATATGGACAGAATCGTCATAAAAATGGAGTTTAGAGTAACATAGAGCGCTGAATTCTTCTTTGCTGGCCGATGGTAATTCAGAGGCCTAGTGTCACTCATGGAAAGAGCATTCAAGAAGATTAAGCTAAAAAAGTTAGAATTTTCAAGTTAACTTTTCCGTGGCTAGGAGACATATGGACCAAATCGTCATAAAAATGGAGTTTAGAGTAACATGGCGCGCTGACTTCTTCTTTGCTGGCCGATTGTAATTAAAAGGCATAGTGTCACTCAACGCAAGAGTATTCTAGAGGATAAAATTTTTAAAAAATATTTGGGGCATCAACAGCAATACAACAAATAATACAAAACTTAAATAACAGAGAAAAAGCCAATAATAGATGACCACAAAAATATAACTAACATGCAATAACAAGTGGAAATAATAAATGCCATGAGCATAAGCAAAGGAATGTTTTTGATATAGGTGAAAATTTAATATTAAAATTATTCACGTACTTTAAGGAACATATTTTCATTTAAATGATTAATACGTCAATGAAACGCTAAACCAAAAAAAAACTATTAACTACTCATGGTGACTTAAGTTTTTACCTGTAACTTCGAGTCATGCTTGTCCTGCAATTACAATATGAGTTCACTACAATTGTTCGTAGCTCAATCCTCTAAAGGCAGTTATTATATTTTATCTACACTCATACTGTAAGTACTCTAAAATGCGTTCAAAAACCGTAGACAATGACAAGCATTACAACAAACGATTTAACTATGATAAGTTTCTTATCTGCGGCAGTAACGTAATTTTAACTATGCATGCTCAAATATTGTTAAGCAATGAGTTTCAAATTTGGAACATCGAATTTGATAACATAATGTTACCGCCATGGCCAACTCGATTGGTCCCACGCGAGCGCCGGCACAATCGAGTAGGCCATGACGGTACAATGGCGGTCATTCTATGGTTTCCAAACAATTAATTTAATATATATAATATGAGTGTAGATAAAGCAGTGTATGCAACTGTACGTAATTAGGCCTTAAAACACTCGTGTGATCTTATTATGAAATTCGCCTGCGGCTCATTTCATAAAACCACACTCATGTTTTAAGGACCCTTATTACGTAACAGTTACATAAACTACTATTGTTCGACTAAAGTCAGCATTTGAAAGGTTCAAAACAAAGCCCCTCGTCACTGCCCCAATACATATCATCTTTAAACTTAACTCATTCGCAATAAAGGCGACAGTAGGTAACTGTTTGACATAATCGTGTCGACTATTAGGAAGTGACTAAAGTGGCGTGAGTGTAACCATTATATTTTATAGTGTTAGTATGTCTCACGAAAGTTTAAACTTAATACTATTGAGTTGTTCTGTAGCATTAGGATGTTTATCTACACCAATATCATAAATCCTCTATTCCGCGTTCGGAAACCGCATGTAATTACCATCATTACTGCAACCAGTAACGTAATATCAGTGACAGTGTGGTTATAACGTATGAAAATTCATTACCTACGGTTTCCGAACACTTCATTTAGGATTTGTATTATGTGTGTAGATAAAGCAGTGTATGCAACTGTACGTAATTAGGCTTTAAATAAGGACCCTTATTACGTAACAGTTACATAAACTACTATTACCTTATACCAAACAAAAAAATTAAATGTTCAAAATCACCGAAATTATCGAGTTATTACTAAATTTCTGAATATTGAGTGGGTCCGATTGGAATAAAACTGTTGCTTTATACCACGACAGTGACAAATAAGCATACAGCTCGCCTAATGGTCAGCAATTACCATTGCCAATGGACGCTTGTAACTGCAGAGACACTTCTTTTTGGACGAACCTCATACCGTAGCTTCTTGGGAAAACTTCGGCAGCTTTTAAATAGATTTCTATTTACTTTCACTTAACAAGCAAACGGCCCGCCTGATGGTAAGCAGCTACCGTAGCCTATGGACGCGTGCAACTCCAGAGGTGCCACACGCGCGTTGCCGACCCTTCACAAAAAGGAGGATTCACTGTGTCGACGACTAAAGGAACAAGAGGGTCCTTCGTCGTCAACACACTGGGTCCTCTTTGAGCTATCTGGCAACCTTACTTACCAGCAGGAACAGAACACTATGGGTAGGGGTTTTATTCACAACATGATTTTTACACATTTAAAGGAGAAGGGGCAATTTGGTACCCGGACCAATGGACATGAGTGTGGTATCGTTGGATAGGTATTTTAAAGACAAAAAAGGTTTTGTATGGCGACCAGTCTCGGATTGCTGTGGGGTCCGAGATATTCGCATCTGAAAATGACACTTTTTAGTATAATTCCATATTATCGAACCGCCCTAAGCTTTACTCGGTTTTCTATGTTTAATAGATAATAATGACCATTCTTTATACATCAAACTAATTCTGAAAAATTCAGCTATACAAAAATGTTAACTAAATTGAAATCGGTTAAGAATTTTCCGAGATCTTGCGAAATTAACGAATGGACGAAATGCAGTGGCGCGCGGTACTATTTAGTTATACAGCAAAGCCGTGAAAAAAAGGCAGTCACATCGAGATTATTTAACCAATATAGATAAAAGTGGTGTTGTTGGATAGGTATTAAAAAGACAAAAAGCTTTTAACTACGCGGTTAGCTTATATTCCTGTGTGTTCCGAGATATTTTCCTTCGAAAATGACACTTTCATAGTCACAAACTAGCGGTCGCCCCCAGTCACAGCGTTGCTCGTATTTATTGTGTAAGCTTAAACCATAAACATATATTATATACGGAAGTGATTTTTAGAGCCATGAAACAGAACATGAAAACTAAATTAAAATCTGTTAAGTATGTATTATGTTGCGAATACATAAATGGACCAAACGGCCGCGGCACAGCAATAAACAAAATACTTAGCGTTACTCGTAACGAGATACTCCCGATGTAACGGTATATTAATATCTCAATTTATCATAGTTTGTTTCCAATATAATAATAATATAATTGTTAATAATTATTAAAGCCAAATCAAAAAATTAGAATTTTGAAAATCAATGTCACTAATTATTAAATCGTGTGACGTTAGTAGGTATTGTATTTATGTAAAGCAATCTTATTTATAGGTATTCGTCAATTAATCCTCATGTTCAATAAATAGGTATTTTAAACTGAATTGTTATGGATTTGTAGCTCGGCGGTAAGACGTCCAACTTTCAATCCGGGGGTATCGGGTCCCACCCCAGCGTGTACCATTGAGTTTTTCGAAACTTATGTACGAGCTATAATTTGATTTTAAAATGATTTTTCGCGATTCGCTTAAGGAAAATATCGTGAGTAAACCGAACTTAATCCCAATAAGATCTAGTTTCCCCTCTGGCTGGTAGTTCAGATGGTAGTCGCTTTCGTAAACATGGCATGCGGACCTCAAGCTAAAATTAAGCTGCGTCATAAACGCTAGAAGAATTAATAAAAATGTGTATTTAATATAATTTATTTTTATCGACTACAAGTTTTTGAAGTCAGATTTTCAGACAATTCGTCAGGGTTACTGCTGTTTTTATTGTTTTTTATATATGTTCAATATTTCAAGGTATGTAAATCCATAATATATATGTACAATTTCTCCTATCCTATATACATACATATGTAATCGAGAGAACTATTCAAATATTATAGACACACCTTGTAGCCTTTTGGGATTTTTATGGGTTCTCGTACCCGAAGGGTGGCTGCGCTCCGCTGTCTGTCTGCCTGTTTGGCTGAAAGTCTGTCTGTCAGCAGGCTGTATTTACGGTAGTAGTTAAGTAGGGAATACAATTGATACTAACATAGAATGAGATGTGTATTTGTACTACCGCTATAACAGTAATAAGAGAGTCGGGCATGGTCCGTTTCCGGTGTGTCCTGACGGAGTTGAACCTTGAGCTTTGGCTTGCTTTCATTGGCCGTCATAGTAGTACTATATTTTCGTAGGTTTGGAGTAAAATAAATGCATAAGAAGCGAGTCGGGACAATGGCTGTTCTGTATCCCCGCGTAAGTGAATATCAAAGGACCGTAAATCGAAAAAAATTACATACGTACATATGTATACGGGGGCACCTACACGAAACCATTTTTTTTGTTTATGTCGTAATAATGGATAAACATACTACTTATATAGTACAGAGACCTCATTCTCGATGTGATAATATAGAAAAATATACTGCGTCTATGAACCCGAGTTCATTGCTGCACTCGCAATTGGTCAGTGTTATTTTTTTATAGTAATTCGAATATTTCTTTGAAAAATGGCATTTTTTAAAGTCACTACTATAAAAATTATTTTAAACAAAAAAGAAACGACTTAGCATCCACCTTTCCAACAGCAAATGCTCGAGCTGCTGTAAAAAATACTCAAATCACTATGGTGTGCCTATATTAGTTGAAGAGTTCCCTCGATTTCTCTAGGATCCCATCATCAGATCCTGACCTGGTTACAATGGGACCAACTGTGAAGTATACTCTTTCAAACCAAAAAAGAATTTTCCAAATCGGTCCAGCCGTCTTCGAATAATCGGTGAACATACATAAAAAAATAATTTAATTAGACCATAATAATTTAATTAATAGGCTTCCGCTTCCGTCCCACAAGAACATACAGAGTGTATTCCTGAAAAGTTATCACGTGACGTGAGACAGATACGTACCAAATAAGAAACAACAACATGATAACAAAACTTTTAAACTTAGGTATTCATTACCTATTCAGAACGTTTTCATTTATATTACAAACTTATTAAATAAAATCAATAAGTAGTTAATATATACGTGCAGATATTTAAAGGTAATGGATTCATGAAATATGATCTCTATAAACAGTCACTACATATTTTAACCAGATTTTCGGTAAATGTTGCATAATTTGGTTTTACGAAACAAATAATTACATTATTTGTTTGCTGCCCCAAGGTTGTCTGGAAGAGATCGCTCTCTAGCGATAAAACCGCCTGTTGACTACCTCTACTTTTAATCTGTGTACACAGATTGTGAACTGTTCTAGTTTATTGAGGTGTGCAATAAAGAATATTTGTATTGTATTGTATTATTTGTATTTTATTCAACTCAAACTCAAACTCAAACATTTATTCAGTAAGTAGGCCACAAGGGCACTTTTACACGTCAGATAGTTTATCAAAGTAAAATAGAATAAAAAAAACTACACCGGTTCTAACCCTACATCTCTGACCCGAGAAGAATTATGATCGGCAAGAAACTCGGCGGGACTTATTTTTTCAAAATGATTCTTTATATTATTAGTAGTAGTAGTAAAACACTTTATTGCACAAAACAAATACATGACCAACAAAAGTATAGTGAGTATGTACAAAGGCGAACTCATCCCTTTAAGGGATCTCTTCCAGCTAACCTTTAAGCAACTGAGAGAAATCGGTCAGACATGGTAGACAAAGATTTGTACATTACTTGTACATGACGGCAAAACTACGGAGAAGTTACTATTATTCTTAAAGGACATGTACCGAATCCCTTTCATTCGTTTGTTAATACTTAGTCTTCTCGCTGGATGAGTCAGGTCTTATATTAGCTCTACATACACATAGGAGGAAGTTGTTTCATTATTTCATTAACCACGTTCTATCACTAATAAGTTAATTAAGCTTTAGATCAACTTGACGTACTTTATTTATCCCATATACATAGGCTGCTATTTATATATCCGGAAACCGGGATTACAATCTTCTTAAATAGCATATTTGACCTCCATGGTAAAATTTGAACTTTTTTAAGTACTGGCCGGTATATTTTTTCTTTCTTATTAACGCTCGTGTTTTGTTTTTGACGGGTTTTAAATGTCATCTCGCAGCAAGAATGGAACTCACTCGTGAAAATATTCGTGCTATGATTTATTATGATTTTCGGCGTTGTTTAACGCAACAACAGTGCATAGATCAACTAACTTCAACTTTTGGTGATGAAGCCCCATCTAAAACTACTGTGTATCACTGGTTTAGTGAGTTCAATCGTGGACGTAGTATGCTTACGGACGAAGTTAAGGCAGGTCGCCCGAAATCGGTCGTTGTACAACAAAATATCGAGGCTGTGCGAAAACTTATAATGGACGACCGACATGTTACGTACTGCGAGATAGAGGCGACTCTGGGTATTTCTATGACCAGCATTAATAGCATATTACATAATTATTTGGCTGTAAAAAAAATTTGTTCGCGTTGGATACCCCACAACTTAACAAAAGAGCAAAAAGATGCTCGCGTCGAATGGTGCAATAAAATGTTAAAAAAATATAACCGTGGTGACTCAAAAGCCGTTTATAACATCTATACAGGTGACGAATCCTGGATCTATGCATACGATCCCGAAACGAAGCAACAATCAACGGTATGGGTGTTTCAAAATGAGCCGAACCCTACGAAAGTTACTCGTGCAAAAAGTACATTGAAACAAATGGTGGCCTGCTTCTTCGGTATTAATGGCCATGTAGCTACAGTGCCACTAGAAAACCGTAGAACGGTTAATTCAGAGTGGTACACGACCATTTGCTTACCGGAAGTATCAGAACAAATTCGTAAAAATAACCAGCGACGAAGAATCATTCTTCATCATGACAATGCCAGCTGTCATACGTCACGCGAAACAACTCTATTTTTGGAGGGTCAAAATGTGGAATTAACGTGTCATCCGCCGTACAGCCCTGACTTGGCACCCAACGATTTTTATTTATTTCCAAATATAAAGAATAAATTACGCGGTCAACGATTTTCGACCGCTGAAGATGCTGTCGACGCATCCAAACAACACGTTATGGAGGTACCTCAGGCGGAGTGGCAGAAGTGCTTTAAAAATTGGTTCACGCGAATGCAAAAGTGCATAGATCATCAAGGGGAATACTTTGAAAAACAATAAAACCATTTTCAGCCGTGTACGTTTGTTTATTTTTTTGTTTCCGGATATATAAGTAGCACTCGTAGAAGTTATTACTTAGCTTGGTTGATGACATGCAATAAATAATATTTAAACCAGGGGGGGTGATTTCTCTTGAATCTGACATTTAAAACTCTGTTTTAAACGATAAAATGGTGTTTTAAAAATTGCAGCGCTAGGAATTTAAGATCATGATTATTTCAACTATTAATTTCATGCGAAAATAATGGCGACAAACTTTTGTGTACGATTATTTTCGAGCTTAATATTTGAACGCTCTAAGGTCAAAAATCGCCCCTGTAATTTTATATTTTGACCGTAGTTGAAATGGGTAACTCTGACAATCGATGGTTGTTCTCAGCCTAATAGTGTACGAGCCCCGATGCACATGGTTTCGTCTACTCAGAGCATTTTCTTAGGCTCTTCCATTTGTTAAAAGAATAGGTTTAGGTCAAAATTCAACACCGTTTTAAAATAATATTTTAATATTTAGATTTTTCATGAAAATATCCTACACTATAAATGCAAAAAATACGAGTCATTCTGAAAATGATTTCAAAAATATGATTTTGGCCAAATATTTTTATTACAAAACAAAGGGTGAGTGATATATGAGGGTTATTCTTAGGGAAAGCGACTCGGCATAGCTATATGTATGTAATGACGGTAACCGTTTAATTTTGAGTCTACGAGGTGAGATGTGCAATAGGAGAGCACAATTTTACTTGGACAATAGTTTTGGAAATCCTTTGTCTCAGCAACAAAAGTCCTTTTGTGTTTCCATTATACAAAATTAACTACATTAAAAATTACTAATATTGGCCCTATTTAGTAATCTATAGAAGTAAACGTGTGATATTATTAAAATAAATGTAAAAATTGCTTGGTACTAGACGAATTCTGTTCCATTGGGGCTCGTAGATATATAGATAACCTAAGTTGTCAGTCATTGTAAGCCTTCACACCATCTATACGCTCACCGTCAGGCCTTTAGTCATTACGTAACTCTTTTTTAAGAGTAGGTACGAGTATTTTCTTTAGTTGAAATTATAACTTCGGTAAGAAGTACTTCTGCAACATAAAGATTTGAGGATCGAAAGTTTAAAAATATTATTCATCATTGTCATGGATACCAAATACGCACGTTAAGTATTTTCAAAATCGTCAAGTAAAAGTAATTGAAAAGTCAATTACAAGATTTTAATCAATAATACAATGGAGTAAGGGCATATTTATGGCCTTACAAAACATACGAAGAAAAGATATAAAGCGAAAATGTATTTAAAAAAGCATCACACATGAAACATTTCGCTTTCACTTTATATATATTTCCGCAATTTTACGTAGCTTTTGATTATTTTAAACACAGGGATATTTATATTGGTACATGCACTAGCTCGCGGTGAGCATTGGTGGCAGAACGATAAGGCGTCCTTTTTCCCACACACCACATGTATTGTACACTGCACGGTAAAGAAAAACATTATGAGGAAATATGACCTAATCCCAATTAAAATGGCCTTATTTTGTTAAACCTGCCATTCAAACTTATGCCGTTCTTGAGATTTAAAGCACCCCAATATTCCCCAGGCTCTCTTATTAGCAAGACGTAGTAAAAAAGCCGATACAAACGCTGAAAAAATATAATTATAAATGAGGTACACTTACATACATAATTTTACCTTTCATAATACATTGTATACTATACAATTGTGTAAGTAATACTTTAAAACCCTAAAAAATATCATTAAGTATGTAGTAAAAGCATATACATACTTATTATGTAAAAATACTCTAGTTTTAATATTGCGCATGTGTAGGTATGGAATTAATAACTTCCTTTTATGAAGTATGTTATTATTTAATTTCTTATTTATTTATTAGCCAACAATGTTCCACTGCTGGGCAAGGGGTCTTTTTATTCCACTCGTCAATCGTTCCGAAGGACCCGTTTCCCGAAAGATATCCTATGTTTGCCGCGACGTCGTTTCCCAGTTAGTGATTTTCTTTGCCCGCAGTCGTTTTGAATATGGCATATGTGTCCTGCCCAGTCCCTCTTAAACCGTAAAGGCTGTCAAAGTCAACTTAAAATAAAACTGTCTCCGTTTTCTAATGCTAGTACCCTACAAGACATACAATCCCTACATACATAATCGGATATATTTTTACATCGTTAAGAACAAACATATCCTTAATTTTATTTTATGACATTATTTGATTTCTTGCAAAGTAAAGTCCCGTTCAAAAAATCAGGATAAAAACAAAAGTAAGTTGCTTGTTATAACTTGGATCATTCGGAGAAAATTAAAAATTAAAACACATTGATATCAGCGGGCAATGGAATGAGTCATTCTACTTGAGTATTCAACTTTCTGATAAATGACGTCTATCAGTTTAGTTTTTTGGTAAATATATTTCCTACTACTACAGTAGTAGAAAAAATATTTACCATTTAAAATAGCAATCACTACAGTTGAAATGGATATGGATGGATCACATATAGCTTAGAAGTATAGTCTGAAGATAAACAAAACAAGTAACTGAATGGATTGTCCTACCGAAAATAGAGGCAAAGGGAATACCAAAGACCGCTGTAGACGGAATCTAAAGGAAAACAGTTAGAGACTGGATGCTAAGCACCAGACATGAAACAATGGAAATGGACTGGGGAGACCTTCACCCTAAGCAGGGCAATGTGACAACTATAAAAATCACAAAAAAGCAATATATTTACAGATTTTATTTTATTTGTTTATTTTATGTTGACTTATATAATAACAAAATGTACACAATAAACTTTTGACACGTATTCTTGCGCTTCCAATATTATTGATTCAAATTGTGATCTAATATTTTTTTCGAAGTTAGAACGAAAGTTGCCGAACGAAATAATATTACAAAAGTTAAGTAAAAACACACATAAATATTACATAAGTACTGAATAGCGTTTCAAACAAATGCTTGAGGCGCTGTTCAGTAACATATTTATGTGTCACTTTTGTGTGGATTATAGATAATTTTGTAATCTAAAATAATCTCGTTCGGCAACTTTCGTTGCTGAGTGTACATCTAATTGCTGTACGACCTCCTATTAGCCCAGTCGGTAGTGATACTGCCTACGAAGCAGGAGGTCCCGGGTTCGAATCCTGGTAAGGGCATTTATTTGTGTGTTTATCACAAATATTTGTACCTGAGTCATGGATGTTTTCTATGTATTTAAGTATTTATCAATATCTATCTATCATATATATCGTCGTCTAGTACCCACACAAGCCTTATTGAGCTTACTGTGGGACTAGGTCGGTTTGTGTAAGATTGTCCTATAATATTATTTATTTATTTATTTATTAAAAAAAAAACAAAATTTGCTGATTTAGATAATGTTCTTTGCATGAAAGTTTTTGCGTGACAATGGCATTCTGGAATTCTTAATGCTGTAGAACTACTACTTACCTCAATAGAAAATCTCAGGAATCTGTTATTTCGATACCTCCTAAATAACGGGTGTAAGTGACATTTATGACAAAATTGTTTTTTATCTATTCAAGTATTTTTGGTATCAAAAACGTTTAGTAACTTAATGTTGACTTCCAACTCCTCACTCCTGATCACTGAAGAGGTATTAGGTAGAGGTAGTTTTATATACCAAGACGGTGGTAAACAATTATACCTGAAGCCTGCCTTATGATGCTTGCCGGTTACCAAAGCGGTCACCTTAGCCTATGAATGCATATAGCTCCAATGTTTACATTACTTTTAAAACTGCCGTAAATATGCCGTATTTACGGGCGAGTATATTATGTGTATAGATAAATCTTCATAAATACTCGTAAACGTCAATTATGGACGTTATGAAATCCGTTTTTACATTTTTAATTTCACATTCCGAAAGGTTCTCTGCGCTTTAGTTTTGGCTCCTTCATGAACAGTTCCTAGTGATAGGCACGTTTTCGAAAGTTTCCGCTTTGTATGGGGAATGTTTCCATTTGGTAATATTCCCCATACAAAACGAGGAAACCTTCGGAACTATGCCCATTACTAATTGTTCCTTTTAAATAGAAATTGTTTGACAACTTTACCGCACGCATGATTAAAAGACGTCGTGCCATCTACTGTAGAGTTTTTACTAATGCTAAATAACACGTGGTGTAGAGAGTGTGAAAACTTAATATGCTATGCGTTCGGAAGAAACAATATTTTTATGAAAAGGTTAATTATTTTCGTTGGTAATTGAGACGCCACTGACGTTACTGCTATAATGATATTAATGATGGATATTTAATCATTCTAGGTAGGTAGGTTAGAGAGGCTAGGTAGGATGTGATCGTATACCGACCACATGACCAGCACGGCAGTAGCAGCTGAGGGTTGCGCCGGGTTACGCAGCAGTCTAAATACTATCACCTTAACCTAATATCCCGTTTATTTTTTTTGCAACACTCTTACACTGTTTGTAGCTGTATTTTTCCGGATGTGTATGGAATTTTTGTAACTCATTGTAAATTGAGTTCCAAATGATAAATATTAAAAATAAAATAAATAAGTCAACTTGTGGAGAGTGGCGAGATGTGTGAGAGTAGCAACGTACATGAGCGCCCCTGAGGCAGCCTTGTTGGATAAGCCCACTGCCTCTGGCTTGCCTTAGCCGGCCGTCCGGAGTGAAAACGCTGGAGCTGCGTTCTTGAGGGTGTAAGTGAACACTTTAAAGAGAGTTGGCTATATGTTTAAAGTATAGATAGTGTGACAGTCTACCGACAGTTGTCTGCACTTTAATTGCTAGTCTATAAAATGTTGATGTTCATAAAACCTGGATTATATACATAAGTGACAGTGCAAGAAAAAAGGCCGCACTTTGCCGATACCGAGTTATTATTACTTCCTAAAACTCTAAATAAATAAATAAATACTGTTGGACAATATTACATAAACCAACCTAGTTCCCAGTAAGCTTATATATTAAGGCTTTTGTTGTGAGTTCTAGATGACGATATATATTTTTATTTAATTAAATAATCTTACAACTATCATTTACTGTTGCCCAATGCGAACAATAAAATAACTCAGTTCGATCGTCAACTAGGTTACCTAAGTGTACGCAGGGCCCACGTTCAAACGTTCGCGTCCTCGTATAGAGAAATATAGATAAAGAGAAATACTTAAATACATAGAAAACATCTCTATTTCGGAAAAATATCCGAGGTAAACGCACAAATATATTAGTGAAAAAATAAAGCGTCCTTGTAAATCGACAAAGTCGCCCCTTCACTAAACTCTTCGACATTAAAAGCTTAAGAACTTAATTTTCATTTATTACTGTTTAGAGCACTAATTTAATGGTTTTTGTACATACCTATACATACCTTGCTACAGGTGACCAGAGGGCTGACTCTTTCCTTGCCCAGCGCATATGAATCGCTATTCAGCGTGGCAACTCCGCCAGCCTTCTGGGCACCCTTCCGTCGGGCTCAGAACTTGAGCTTTTTTTTTACTTGTAGATATGTTATTTACATATTTTATGATTAATTTATTGAGTCATATATATGTGTTGTTTTTACCTATGAATAATAGACCCTTTTAATTACTGATATAAAAATAAAACTGTTGGCCGAGTTTATTGTTTATACGTTTAGTGATAAGTTTTTGATTGTTTGTGTCTACTTTAATATACTATAGGATTGTTAATTATTTATATCAGTCAATAATTTTAAAAACTTTTCGAATTAATGTAAGAAGAGACAACGTTCCCTAATAAGATGTATGAGAACCTGATACAGACCCAGCCTGAATTATAATGGACCGGAATGAGGTGTTTATGATGTTCATCATCTATAGTCGAATGATATACTTGTAGATAGTACAGACCTGTAGGCCTAGCACATGAGTGTAGCGACAGTATCTCGCGGTCGAGATAGACATCTGTCACTTTCTGTTAAATACAGTTAGACAGTGACAGATGTCTATCTCGACCGCGAGATACTGTCGCTATACTCATGTGCTAGGCCTACTGGGGTCGTTATACCAAAACGAAGTTAATTTTAGTAGAGTTTGAAATGAATACAAAAGATTACGCCTTTCTCTTACCATTTATAATAAAACAGTATTAACATTTAGTTAAATGAAAATGACACGTTGCATCTAATACCACCATGTATTATTGTCGTATTTTCTACCTGTGAAAACGTTTAATTGGCTCACTGTTTTTACATTACTGCCTTTCTTGTTACTCTAGCTGTAAGTTTTCCTATGAAATAAAAATAAAATAATTAGTTATTGGAGAACTAAGAGACTGCTGTTGCTGAAAAAAAAGGGAATTTCCCAAACCACTGTCCAAATTAAATTGCACTCTCCTGTTGCACTTCTGACCTCGGAGGCTCAAGAATTTACTGTCGGTATGGATAAGTCGTGTCGCTTACACTAGGTGGAACCATTTCCACAGCCTTTGAATAGGTAACAATAATATTTTGAAAACAATAATAATATTTTTTCTATAGTTATCAGGCTGGTATTACTTGTATTTATATTGTATAAGTGTTAGGATAGTTTCATTTATAATGCAAAATATACAATAGTATTACTAAACGATGCAGAATGAGATCTAAAACTATTTTCCCTTAAAAACGGGAAAGCCTAAGAAAATGTTCTGACTAGACGAAATATTTACGAGTATGCATCGGGGCTTGTACATAGGTTAAGGATTTTCTTCCTGTTTAAAAAACAAAAATTAATAAGATAATATAAATGTAAAGTTCTAAAAAAAATAATAAAAATTACAAATCTCGCTTGAATACCCTTGTTCTTGAGGCGTGTTGAGGATTTTTTAAATACATACTTATGAAAAAAATTGCATTTGTCTTGGCAAGTTTAGATATGTGGGCAGCTAGACTAAACAGAGTCAACCTTTTTTGTTAATGTTCAGTTAGTCGGTGCAATTGCGTTACTTGATTATTATTTCAATTAATATTAATCTGACAACCAAACATGCTATGACTAAACGTTGTATTTTGATTACAAAAAATATTTATTTTGAAGTGAAACAAGTAATTATATTTATGTGCAATCTTTTCTCTGCATTCTGGTTCGACATTCTGGTTTTAGTAATTATGTTTTTGGTAAATTGTCCCACGAAATTCACAACTTACTGTATAACACACACAGACCGAAATAATAATAAAAGTCATCATTTAGGTTACTACGTCTCCGGATACATAATTTTAGGTTATCTTTTAAAAACTTGCCTAATATTTCAAGATTTGAGGCGCTTAAATATTTTTTTATCTGTATCCTTTAATCCTACAACTGAGGTGATTGAATATTTCATAGCCGTCCTTCATTGTACATAACCATTGTTCAGCAGTTGGCTAAAAAAGGAATAGTTTTATATATACCTACCTACATTACATTACATTGCCTAATATCGTAAAAAGATTAAGTAAGCAATTCCTGGTAAGAATCTTTATTGCAAAAAATACGTTAGATATCAATTGCATTATTAAGTAATTTATTATTTCAAATGTAACAACAATACATGACCTGGTTTAATTATTTGCGTACCGAACGATCCAGTTTTAAGAGTCTGCGTATGTCGAAGATGGTGGGTGCATTCAGTTGAAAAACTCATCGATGTAGTAAGTGTAGTAACGCATCAATAAAAAATTCAAATCTACAAAACTTCTCACTTGACACGTAGCATTTTATGGTCTAACTAGCTTTTTCCCGCGGCTTCGCCCGCGTACTAAAAGCACTAAAAAAGGAGGTTCTCAGTTAGACTCGTATGTTTGTATGTAGGAATGTATGTTTGTCCGCGATCATCTTGCGTTTCGCTGAACTGATTTAGAAGCGGTTTTCGGAAAAGTATTCGTTACATTCTGGAGGTTTCGGTATACCACGTTTTGAAGACGGCGGTTCCCTCATTTTTTATTTTAAAGAAATTATTGCAATAATTGTTTAATTGTTACGCCATCAACGACTACCGAGAGATTATGATTAATACAGATTTCTACTCTTGAATAGAAGCTTTTCCCCGCGACTTCATTTGCGTGGAATTAGTAATCCACCCTCCTTTTTACCCGCTTAAGGAATGACTTCTGGAATAACAACTATTATATATCCTTTTCCAGAACGCAACATATCTCCATACCAAATCATCTAAATAAGTTCAACGGTTATTAATTTCCCATACAAACTTTCAACCCCCGTTTCACCCCCTAGAGGGTTGATTTTCGAGATATAAACTATCCTATATTGTTTACCGAGACTCAATCTATATAATATGTACCAAGTTTCATTTCAATCGTTTGTTAATAATTCGCCATACAAACTACCAACATGTTTTCTACCCCTCTAAGATTGATTTTCGGCTTAAAAAATATTCTATATTGTTTCCTGGGACTCAAACTATATCCACAACAAAATTATCTAAAACGGTTCGCGGTAAAAAAATCTTCATACAAACCTCCAACCCCCATTTCACCCCCTTAAAGATTGATTTTCGAGATAAAAACGGTCCCATGTCGTTTCCCGGTACACAAACTATCTCTATACCAAGTTTCATCTAAATTGGTTCAACGTTTAAAAATTCCCCATACAAACTATCAACCCCCATTTCACCCCCTTAAGTGTTGATTTCGTAATCAGCGACCCGATAAACCATAGAAACAATACCCATGTTGATATTTAAATTTTGTCACCACATTTCCCCCTTATGGGTTGAATTCTCAAAAAAGCTGAAATACTTGTTTTCTCATTTATCGTTAGGAATACTCCTGTAAAGTTTCGAATAAAATAGTTGAACTAATCTCGTTTCCCATACAAACTTTGAACCCCATTTCTAAGTGCATCCTTATGCCTTATAAGGAGCCTAGGTACCACATTTGGAATCTCTAGAACCAGCGGTTTGGGCTGTACGTTGATATGTCAGTCAGTTTCTTCTTTTATATATTAAGAAGATTGCAATTTGGCACAAATACTTTCAAGAATTTTCATGTCTACTATATTAAATTTCAAAATCGATGCCATTTTCTTAATTAACGTCCCAAAAAATCACAAAAACGACACCCATATGGATATTTAGATATTTCAACCCCATTGTACCCTAACAGGGGAGATGGTATTTCACGTCCGCCACGTCGGATTTTAAAATCGTTGTTGTTTTCGTAATCAACGACCCGATAAACCATAGAAACAATACCCATGTTGATTTTCAGACTTTTTGACCACATTTCCCCCTTTTAGGGGTTGAATTCTCAAAAAACCAGCAACACGTATTTACTCATTTATTGTTAGGAATACTTCTGTGAAGTTTCGAATAAAATAGACTAACTAATCTTGTTTCCCCATACAAACTTTGGACCCCCATTTCACCCCCTTAGGGGATGAATTTTGAAAAATCCTTTCTTAGCGCACCTCTAGACCTTATAAGGAACCTACGTGCCAAATTTGGAATCGCTAGAACCAGCGGTTTGGACTGTGCGTTGATAGATCACTATGTCAGTCAGTCAGTCAGTCAGTCAGTCAGTCAGTCACCTTTGAGTTATATATATATAGATGTTATCTTATCGTATTGTACTTATAATTATCTTGGGACATATTGGACGGTAACAATTCGCTCTAACGGTTCAAACCAAAAAGTTCACCTGGCCCTTGTTTCACGACGCTATCAAATGTTACCATTCCGGAAGTACATAATTAAATTACCTAGGTACTGACATTAAAGCCGTCCATAGGTTGCTTTAACCACTAACCACCGATCAATCTGTTCTTGTTTACCACCAACGTTATACGTTTAATAACAACAATAAACATATAGTCAATAAATAACTGGTGCAGTTCTTACGACAATATTTTGACGATAATTCGATATTTTTAGATATGCAATTAGTCATTTTGTTAGAATTGTGCGACAATTGTCGTGTGTCTCGTGACAAGTGTCAAAAGCTCTTCACAAAAGCTTTTTAAATTAGTATCACATTCGTGGTAAACAAGCATACAGCCCGACCAACGGTAAGCTGTTCCCGTGTCTAACACCTAACGTCCCGTCCCTAACAATGACGCAGACATATGTTAAACGCGTGGTGAAACGGTGGCCATAATACTAGTGTTAGCTCTATAGGAACTATAGAGTCAAATGCGTTCTTATTTTTATTTTAAATATATAAAAATAAGAACTGCTCGAGCGGGTTCGGTAGACGATCAAGTTTCTCTCTTTAATTCGCTCCTCGTACAACTTTATGACGCTCATGCTCCTGTTCGTGCAATAAAAGTCAAGCATCTCCCTGCTCCTTGGCTCACTGAGGATATTAAAGCCCTTATAGAGAGGAAGAATCAATCTAAATCTAAGTATAAGGCTAACAACTCTGAGAAAAATAAACTTAAATATCATACCCTGCGCAATCGCTGTAGCACTATATGTCGAGATGCTCAGAGGCGTCATATTCACAGTTCTGTTGAAGATGGAAATCCAGCCAAAGTGTGGAAATTTTTGAAAGGTCTCGGAGTTGGCAAATCTCAACAGGCAACCAATTTAAACAATATTAGCGTTGACCAGCTTAACCACCTGTCCACCTGTTTCAGTAGTCCTAAGAAATCTAACTCACTTCATCATCTTTCATCACTTCCTGCCTTAGATTTCTCTTCTTTCTATTTTAGCCATTTCTGTGAGATTGATGTTAGGAAGGGTATATTGAATATCACTTCTAACGCCGTTGGTGTTGACTGTGTTAGCCGAAATATGATACTCCCTCTCCTTGATTTGTTTGTTCCTATTATCACCGGTATTCTGAATTTTTCCATTTCATGAAGTACTTTTCCCAGTCTGTGGAAGGATGCCAATATTATTCCTTTACCCAAAAAATCCAACCCCAGTTCCTTCTCTGACTATCGCCCCATCTCCATTCTTCCTTTCCTATCCAAAGTCCTCGAACGGCTAGTGCATCAGCAACTAACTTCCTTCCTGAATAGAAATGACCTCCTAAACCCATTTCAATCTGGTTTTCGTCCGGGCCATAGTACTACCTCGGCTCTTGTCAAGGTTACCGATGACATCCGTTTGGGTATGAATGACCAGAAGCTTACAGTTCTTGCACTTCTAGATTTCAGTAATGCCTTTAACACGGTCGATTTTGACATTTTGCTCGCGTTCTTACAGTCTCTTAACATATCGGCTGCAGCGATTGACTGGTTCCGCAGCTATTTGGTTGGTCGTCGGCAAAGAATAAAACTAGATTCTTCGTGTTCTTCCTGGTGCAGCACATCAGCTGGTGTTCCACAGGTTGGTGTGCTGTCTCCTCTTTTATTTTCTATCTTCATTAATTCCATAACTCTTGATCTCTCCTCTTCGTATCACCTCTATGCCGACGACCTTCAAATATATTCGCAGGTATGCATAGCGATTTCAATTCAGTTATAGAAGCCACGAATCTTGATCTGCTCCGCATATCAAATTGGAGTCAAAATTACGGTTTAAAAGTAAACCCCCTAAAGTCACAGGTAATTGTGATGGGTAGCGCTAAACAAATCTCCAAAATTGATTTTCTCAGGCTCCCTCCGATAGTCTTCGATGGTATCCAAATTCCTTTTTCCAACCAAGTGAAAAATCTTGGCGTAATCATGGATCGTTGTCTATCATGGGTGCCTCAGGTGAGTGAAGTGAGCAGGAAGATGTTTGCTGCCATAGGGTCTCTCAGACGGCTCCGGAATTTCCTGCCAATTGCTATTAAAATTGCGCTTGCTCAGTCGTTACTTCTCCCCATTCTTGATTATGCAGATATCTCCTATTTAGACCTAACCAAGGAGCAACTTAATAAGCTTGCGCGTATTCAAAATGCCTGCATTCGGTTTATTTTCGGATTACGCAAATTCGACCATGTTTCTAGTTTTCGTTCTCAACTCAAATGGCTCCCTATCCGTCACCGCCGTAACTCTCACATACTTTCTTTACTCTTTTCTATACTTTTTAACCCTGCAACTCCCCGCTACCTCAAAGAGCGTTTCTCTTATCTTAATTCTATTAGATCCTCTCAAAAATTGCTCCTAAAAGTGCCATCTTCATCTTCCAAATTTTATAATTGCTCATTTACGTTCCAGGCCGTTCGTTTGTGGAATTCTCTCCCTCTCATTATAAAACGCGCGCAATCTATTGGTAGCTTTAAATCGCAACTTAAGGAATACTATTTATCTCTTCCTTAGGTTTTTAAGTTGACACTGTTGTTTCTTATTGTGTGTATTATATATGTATATATGTACGTATATGTATGTTTATTTTGTATTTATTTAAGTATGTATATTCATATGAATGTGCTGTGTTATCTATTTTGTCTCTTTTGTTTCTATGCACCACCTACTGCTTATTGTTTTTCTCTAGTCTCCACTACCCAAAGGTTGTCTGGAAGAAATCGCCCATTAGCGATAAGACCGCCTGTTGTTACCTCTACCTAAATTTATCTAATTGTAAAATTTGTGCTTGTAACTGTATGAGGTGTGCAATAAAGAGTATTTATTATTATTATGATTATTATTATATAATACCTTGATTAAAAAATATATTTACTTAGTACTTGTAACAACAAAACATAAAAATGTTATAGGTAGAACATAACCCTTTTGATTGATTATGATAACCATAATGATTTATTCTTGATGGTTTCCAAGTTCTCCAAATTGTTTAAGCGTCTGCCTAGTTTAATATTCTAGAAAAACAAGTCAGGATCTGATGATGGGATCCTGGAGAAATCGTGGGATCTCTTCCAATAATATAGGCACACCCATAGTACATTGTATGTCACTCAAGCTGTTTTGATATGTCTTCTTATAAAACTACGCATTATTGTGTATCTTTAAGATATATTATTACTGTATTACTGTAAAATATGTCCGGCCGAGTTTCTTGCCGGTCATAATACTTCTCGGGTCAGAGGTGTAGGGTTAGAACCGGTGGTATTTCTTTTTCTCTGACGTTCATAAGTGCATTGTAATGTGCCTAAATTGAAGAATAAATATCTTTTATCTTTTAATTTGAGTATTTTTTACAGTAGCTAGGGCGTTTGCTCTTTGAAAGGTGGAGTAGGTTAAGTGAAGTCGGTTCTTTTTGTATAAAATTATTTAAAGGTTATGTGTTATAAATGCGGCGCGCGACGTGGTAATGGTAACGCGCGTGCTCTAGCGCATCTGTAAGGCCCACGGCGGTTTTTCTGCTAACTCGTTTTTGACAAAGCTATCACTCTTAATATCAAGGATCCACTGTGTTGACGGCTAAAGGGACAAGAACCCTCTTTGAGCTTATAACTTATAAAACAATAGCATCGTTTTTAAGCAACTATGAACCGACGGTCCCAATTAATAAATTCGGATCTGTAAAATGATAACTTTTGGGAAATGCTGTCAAAGTTTTTCAAAAAAATGTATTGGTTAATAAATAAAATATAATTTTCAAACTAGCCTTAAGTATTTATCATTACGTTGTGTATTGTTAGCCGCTGTCTGAATATACACTTTTATAGCAATTTGGTAAAAAAAATTAGAAAAAATGAATATACGACATTTTTAACCGAAATATTTCTGAAAAATATGTCGGAAGTGACACATACGACATTTTTGTTCTTAAAATAAATCGGTTTTACAACATTCGACGTCGAAGTTACTACTTATTCCTTTAATAATGTTGTAACTGACACGTGAAAGAAAACCGTAAATAAAAAATTTAAAACATTACATAAAATCTTTTTACATAACGGTATCCCAGCCTAGTCGAATCGGGTTCGAATCCTGGTCAGGGCATTTATATGTGTGATTATCATATATGTTTGTTCGTGAGTTACGGGTGTTTTCTATGTATTTAGGTATTTATCTATCTATTATATGTATTTATAACGGCCTCCTAGCCCAGTCGGTAGTGACCCTGCCTATGAAGCAGGAGGTCCCGGGTTCAAATCCTGGTAAGGGCATTTATTTGTGTGTTTATCACGAATATTTGTTCCTGAGTTATTGGTGTTTCCTATGTATCTAAGTATATATTTATCTATATAAGTATGTATATCGTCGCCTAGTACCCATAGTACAAGCTTTGCTTAGTTTGGGACTAGGTTGATTTGTGTAAGATTGTCCCCAAATATTTATTTTATTTTATTTATTTTATTATATAAATATCCTCGTCTGTGGGTACACAACACAAAACTTAATTGAGCTTACTGTGGGACTAGATCGATTTGTGTAAGATGGTCCAATAATATTTATTATTATTTTCACTTTATTTATTTTTTCTTTTAGGTTAGGCTATTCACATTATTTTTATAAAAGTAAAATACAAAAATACATCTTAAACATACAAAAACAATAAAAACATTATAAAAAAACCTAACCTAGGGTGCCGTCGGCAAAGAAGCAGGGCCCAGGCTGCCGGTGGTTAGGGCCGCAGAGTGACGAACCATCGGACTATGCGCGCCATGTCCAGGATTACCGCCTTCTGACCCGTAGCGAAAGTCTCTCAAGATGTTGGTCGAGACTCTTCGCTAAGAGACCGTTCGCAGAAACAACTATCGGCACAATGATCGCCGAATCAACCTCCCACATGGTGGTCCTTCTTAGCCTTCATGAGGTTCTCGTCAAATGGGACGGCGATGTCGATACCACGATACCAGGCTTATTGGCTCCGGTAGTTATTCGTCATGATTATTATTATTATATTAAAAAGTAGGATTTGGCATATACGAGGCTTTGTACTTCTTCCGTGTCCCGTCAAAAAAATCGGTACTGTCACATACGAAATTTTTAATTGGTATCTCTTTTTAGATCCGACTTTTTTGTTTCGGTTTTTCCGGAAAATAATATAAATATTGAAAATCTGAAACGTTTTCAGATTTAAAAGTTAAAGGATTTTCTCATGCTTTGACGTAGAAAACCAAAAATATTACATATTTTTTGGACCGAATTTGTTAATGGGGGCCGTCGCAACAGTGTGTCCAAAATGAAAATTCCAGCCTTGAAAACATGGCCAATTCTCTCTAGGTAAAAAAATGAGGAATCCTATAATGCGCTCATCAATAAGCACATAACTACAACAGCATATATCGATCCAGAGCCCGAAATTCCTACATCTAAAATCCGAACAGAACTAAATACCGCTATGTAAAAATGAATATTACAAATCGCCGAATCATTCTCTATTTTTAAGGATAGGCCTAGGCAGCTTTGTGCAATAGAGACAATAGAGTTAGCAAACTAATATTTGAGTCTTCAAAAAACTCCCAGTGATCGCGGAATAATATTTATAAAGCAATTTTTTTTTTGTAATAAGGAGTGGTCCGGGAAAAAAGTTCAGATTTTTCTTTTTATTTTGTGCCGATTTAGAAGCAGTGTTTATATTTAAATAACCTGTAGATACAATTATACAAAACATAAATACAATCATATTAAAATGAAACAGTGTTTGGAAGTTTTCGCCTTTTGTATTCCATCATACACATAGTTTTTTGAACCGCTTCTTCTGACAGAATTTTTGAGGTGATTCTCAAAAACATTGTATTTTCTGATAGTTTGATTTGATGAGTTATTTTATACCTTAATAAATTGTCTTTCTTCGATAGTAAACTTTTTTATCTGGCTTCATTTTAAGGTAGTAACATTTATTTTTATTTAAATGTATTTGCCTTTTTTTACAGAAAATTGTCTGCCGTAGAAAAATCTTTGTCAGGGGTTAGATTAGAGAGTCTTCCTGACTATACTAGGATTAGGATTAGGATTTATAATTACATTAACATTTATTATTTTAATTAAGTTGACATAACACTAATAGATTGATTTTAATTTTTATTTCTTTAGTTCTACTCTACATCTGCGGTGTACTGACGATGTACAAATTAATGGTAGGTACCATTAATTTGTACATCGTCAGTTTGTTTCGATTGTATTTATATAATAAGCTTTTTCCTTGTTATTTTATTTCAAATGTTACTATGTTCAACACAATATCTATTGTTTAGAACGAATAAAAAAAAACTAGCTAAAATACAGTTAATTAATGTAGCTTCTTGGTAAGATGAAATTCTGAAAAGTATAAAACGGGTTGTGAAAATGGAAATACAATTGTGGCATTGTAGCGGATGTCGATTAAAATTGTCAAATTATGTTGTTAAAAAAGTTACAAAGTATGTTGAAATAAAAACGCGAAAACTTATATATGCTCACATATTTTATTATGATTGTATTTTTATTTATTAGTATTGTATCTACAGATTAATAAAATAAATATACTGCTTCAAAATTGGCACTAAATTAAAAAATACACTAGATTGTACACGGCTACTTTATTTCAGGAGCTCTCCTTATGTCAATCAATACTATCTTTCTGCATTTCCTCATGAAATGGTTTAGTTAAAACCATTTTTTTACCGACTTCAAGATTCCGAAGGAGGGGGCTATCAATTCGTCGGGATCTTTGTTTTTGCTTTTTTATGTATATTCACTGATTTTTCGAAAACGGGTGAGCCGATTTGGAAAATTCTTTTTTGATTTGAAAGAGTACTTCATAGTTAGTCCTATTGTCACCATGTCAGGATCTGATGATGGGATCCTGAAGATTTAGAGGAAACTCTTGCAACATATATTTGAGTATTTTTTTACAGTAACTCGGTCATTTGACTTTGGAAAGGTTCGTTTTTTGTTTAAAATTATCTTTTATCATCTCTACATCTAGCCCAGGAGCTTTTATAATTTTTTTTTTACAATATAAAACATATTTCTGGATATGTATATCATTTATTCATTCATATATTATTACTAGCTGACTCGGCGAACATTGTACCGCCAACTTCCACCGACTCCCGTCGACCTCTAGTTCACTCCTACGCCAGTGCTACCGTCTCCCACCACTCTCCCACTATATTCTATATTCTAACTATATTCCAACAACCGCACTTATAAATATTTTTAGGTTTTGTTGTACTGTTGTTTTAAAAAAATATGTCCCGCTGAGTTTTGTGCCGGTCATAATTCTTCTCGAGTCAAAGATGTCCGGTGTAGTTTATTTACCCTCTTTTACTTTGATAAACTATCTGACGTTTAGGTTTTATGTTAGGTTTAGATTTCTTAGCATAGCTTAGTTAAGTTTTCTATGTAATGTAACATACTATTTTAAATATATTCTTTAATAAATGTTTGAGTTTGCTATTGTCGTTTAAAGTCTAGTATGTTCATTTGTTTTTGCACCCGAAGCTTTCAGCTGTATGCGATTAGTTTTTCGCTACTACTCAAAACGTTGTTTGGTTGTTTATAAACTCTTTATTGTAAAAAAACCAAGTCAAATACAATATATCAAACACATATAATATAGTTAAATATAATGGGTATGTGTGTTATCTGAAAAAGATCTTTAACGATAAGACTGCCAGTTTTCTGCCTCTATACTTCAATCTATGCTGTGTACTGTTGTTATTGGTATTGAGTGAGGTGTGCAATCAGTGATTGTGTAAGAATTGTGCGACAATTGTCGTGTGTCTCGTGACAAA
This sequence comes from Pammene aurita, assembly GCA_947086415.1. Taxonomy (NCBI): domain Eukaryota; kingdom Metazoa; phylum Arthropoda; class Insecta; order Lepidoptera; family Tortricidae; genus Pammene; species Pammene aurita. The sequence goes on along the minus strand of OX352314.1, from coordinate 3,444,777 downwards.
AGCTCACAAAAGCTTTTAAAATAAGTATCACAATGGTGGTAAACATGCATACAGCGTGACCAATGGTAAGCTGTTGCCGTATTCTGTGGACGCCTACAATTTCTAACCTAACCTAACTATGACGCAGACATATGTCAAACGCGTGGTAAAACTCGGGTCATAATACTAGAGTGTTAGCTTTACTGCCAAGAGTCAAACGAGTTTTTATTTTTAATTAACTGAATACCTTGAGAAATACTGGTGGCTTGACGGTGAGACGTCAGACTTTCAATCCAAAGGTCTCGGGTTCAAACCCCGGCTCGTACCACTGAGTTTTTCGGAAACTTATGTACGAAATATCATTTGATATTTACCAGTCGCTTTTCAGTGAAGGAAAACATCGTGAGGAAACCGCATCTAATCCCAAAAAGGCATAGTTTTCCCTCTGGGTTGGAAGGTCAGATGGCAGCCGCTTTCGTAAGAACTAGTGCCTACGCCAATTCATGGGATTAGGTTGCCGAGCGGACCCCAGGCTCAATAGAGCTAAAAGCTGGGACAAACGCGAGGAGGAAGATATAATACCTTGATTCAAAATAAAAATACTTAATACTTGTAACAACAAAACTTATGGATTTTCTAGGTTCATAATAGAATAACCCTGTTCTGCTAGCTAGTGTTAGAATCACTAGGTATTACATAATCTCATGATACCTCGATTTAAACTCTACAAAAGTGGCGCAGTTAAAACGGTCGAGCGGTCAATTATTCTTGAAGGAGCAAGGCGAGTTGAACCAAGCAGTGTGAAATATTCGCAAGGAAGACAGAGCTAATACGGCTTTAATTTGCTCTATGGCCCGACGTTAGGTCAGTTACTAGTAAAAATACTATTAAAATTTTAACAGAGCGAGAATAACTATTAATCATACATGCTACAGCCGGTATACTATCCAACCACGCGCAACATCATAAGAGCCGTAACAGCCATTATAAAACTCATTGAATTGTATATCATAGGTACTCCTCAAAATATTACTCGACAGTATTTTAAAAAGGTAGGCTAGCGCACATCTGTAAGGCCGCGGTGATTTTCTGCGTCCTCGTTTTTGACAAAGCTGTCACGACTTAGTATTTAGGCGGATTTTTAATACCTCGACGGTGGCAAACAAGCATATGGCCCACTTGATGGTAAGCAGCTACCGTAGACTCACACATGCGCATTGCTACCCTTTAATATCAAAGAGGATCCACTGTGTTGACGACTAAAAGGGACAATAACCCTCTTTGACCTCTTGGTTATAAAACAGTAGCATCGTTTTTAAGCAACTATAAACCGACGGTCCCAATTAACAAAGTCGGATTTGTAAAATGACTACTTTTGGGGAAAGGCTGTCAAAATTTTTCGAAAAAATATATTGTATTGGGTTCAAACTATACTTGATTATTTATTATTACGTTGTTTATTGTTAGCCGCTGTCTAAATAAACATTTTATAGCAATTTTGTTAAAAAAATTGCAAAAACGAATTATACGATATTTTGAACTGAAATATTTCTGAAAAATATGACTAAAGTATCATATACGACATTTTAATCTGGACTTCGTTATCAAAATAAATCGGTTGTACAACATCCGATGTCGACATTAGTATAATAAAATAAAACTGTAATTACAATAAAATACAAAACGTAACATAAAGTCTTTTTGCATGTTAAAAAGTAGGATGTGGCATAATTATACGAAGCTTTGTACTTTCTCCGTGTCCAATGAAACAGTGTTTCCGAAATGCAAATTCCAACCTGGAAAATATGACTGATTCTCTCAATCGTTTCATGTGCTGATCAATGATGTCACAACAGCATAAATCGATCTAGTGTCCGAAAGTCTTATGTAGACCTAAAGTCCGAACGGAATTAAATACCGCTATGTAAAGATTAGTATCATAAATCGCCGGATCTCTCTCTTCTAAGTATAGGCTTAGACAGCTTTGTGCAATAGAGACAATAGAGTTCGCAAACTAACATTTGTGTGATCGTGGAAAATATTTATAAAGCAAGTTTTTTTGTGATATATCAATCAATACAATCTTTCTGCATTTCCTCATGAAATATCTAGTTTAGTTAAAACCATCTAGCCCAGGAGCTTTTACAAAAGCATTATTTTTTTACGATATATAAATCATATTTCTGTATATCAATTATTTAATATTATGTTATTGGCGTTTAAAGTACGTTCAATTGTTTTTGCACCCAAAGCTTTCAGTTGTATGTGATTAGTTTTTCCCTACTCAAATGTTGTATGTTTGTTTGTTAACTCTTTATTGTAAAAAAACAAGTCAAATGCAATTTATGAAACACGCGTATTATTATAATTAAATATAATATGTGTGTTATCTGAAAAAGGTCGCTCTTTAACGTTAAGACCGCTGATTTCTGCCTCTACTTTAATTTATGCTCTATGTACTGTTGTGGTTATTGGTACTAAGGTGTGTAAAAACAATAGTTAGTTTTAGTTTTACCAGGCGGTTTTCGCATTGGATACAGATCTTCATAAGTGTGACAAGCGGGTTTAACTGTATTTTAGTTTTTCAATATTTCATTAAAATAAGATTGTAAGTTGTTAACAGATGGCGGAACGATTTGTATGCTTTCCTTAGCACCTGGCCGGAAAAGGCACAATACTGAGAATTGTGGAGATCAAAGGGACGGGTATTTGCCCAGCATCAGCAGTGGGACGCTATTATAGGCTAATATATTTTATTTTGTAAGTAATTATGTGTATGTGTCATCTGAAATAAAGGGAATCGAAATTATGTTTAAGTTAGAAAAGAAAAAAGTTTTTTTTTTTCTTTTCCATTTTTGCTTTTTGTAGAAGTTATTAGGAGCAGAATTGAATAATAATAAACAATACATACATTTTAATGTCGCTACACTACGGAAGCTGACGTTCACATTGAATTTCGATACTTACTATGGAGAATACATATTCACCACGAGGCGAAAGATATTTTTACGTAGTTTTAAAATTATATATATTTAAAAACTGCATTCATTAATCATGATTTCTCATGATGTTTTTTTATTTTATTTCAATAGACTTTAGTTATATAACGTTCTAAAACAAATATTATTCCGAGTGATTTTCCTCTCCGCAGACCTTTAAAAAAATATGGAATTTTACATTTTTAGTATCAATAATGATTTGTGTTTTTTTTTTTTGTTGTGTGTTATTGACCAATTTTTATAAGAGATTTACGGCCGTGGTATAGTTTTGAGTGAATGACTTTGTGGATGTAGAGTCCGGAGTTGCAGCAAGCTTGCAAAATATGTATTACGGTTGTACCAGTAGCTACATTTACCTTTTTTTTTATATGTAGTATTGACGGAAACTGCAGATTGCATATTAAATAATTTTCTACCTGAAAGAAGGTCACGTTATATTATACACGACCTTGATTAGAACATGTTGAGATCGTATACTTTAAAGGTTTGTGCCCACTAAGCTGTTCAAACCATGACCGTTTTAGGACCGTACTAAGCACGGAAAAAGTGTCGCACGCTGGGAAAACGTAGCAACGTATAATCAGCTATTTATACCTGTACAAAACGCGTATGAAGCGCATATGCAACGGGTTTGTATCCCGTATCATATACACTTGTAACGCGTGTGATGCCTTTTAAAAATTACCTAGAAAAACAAAATCTCCACGTAGCAAACGTGATTACAACCGGTTCCCGTTGCAAACGCGTAACAAATGGGGTTTGATCGGAGTTGAGCCCCGTTCAGACACCGGTCTATGAACGTACCGTACCATGCAGAGATTCGCTTGGTACCTGAAAATTATTCTCGACAAGAATATTGGACGGCCTGGTCATGGCACGTTATGTTGTTGGTCTGTGCCGGAACGGTCTAATGGGCAAAGCATCATAGTTATTCCTACAAAAAATGTTTTTTCTATATATCGGTGTAGGCACAGTCATGGCACGGTAATGGTTTGGACGGAATTGTGAGCATGGTCACAGACCTTAAATGAAACTCCTTTTGACTGCAACGAATTCTTCTTTAAAAGAGTCGGATGCGCATATAACACCTCTGAAGAAAAGGAGGGTTAAGGCGCCACTAGGCGCTTCACATTAGGCCGGCCGTTGTTTGCCACCATCTTGATGCAGGTAAAATAATCAAAGATTTTATCTTCCAATACAAACGGGAAAGAAAAGAAGTTATTTTATATTTCGAATGTTTGATAGATTTTACTGTAAGTAAAAGGTATCATTAGTATCATTACTCAAGTTCTTATTTCTATTAATTTAACAACAGTAAGTGGAGACAGCAAGCGGTTACCGTAGCCTATGAACGTCAGCTTCAATTCACGAAAATATGCAAATATTTAGCTGACTCTAGAGTTGCCATGTTCATCATACCTACCATGCCACGTAATATCATTACTTAGCCCGCAAGTTCGTGCTACGACATAGAAGCGAGGTGTCACGAGATTAACTACATAACATAAGTATTGCGACCTTAGGTTTACCTGCTGCGATTTTTTAACACAAAATCAATTTTTTTTTAACGAATACACACTGTTCCGTAATATTTATCTCATGCTTTCTTAGAAACCTATTACTATATGTGGAGTTTCGCGAAAGGGCCCACTTTATCCATTTACAAGGAAACTTAATTCATTCACTTCACATTCACTAAATAGATAGCGTATATTGTGTAGTTTTAAAAAGTACTAATAACGCCATATCGACAAAGTGGGACCTTTTTCCCTGGACTGTCACATATGTTTAATTGTTCATTGCTAACTACTGCTACTTTTTCATTTACAATATATACAATTGTACAGGTAGTCATAGCTTAAAAATAACAATTAACAAAGAAAAATGCTTTTCATATTTTTAGAACATGCATGTTATTCGTAAACTTTTTATTTATTTTGAATAAGTTAATTATTTTACGTATCTATGTGGCAGACATGTACTAGATCTCGAGATCAACTATTAGGTAAAGCCAAGCCTACTTGCATATGTTTACCACTTACACGTATGAAGTTATGAGCGTAAGTCGTACCAATCTCAATAAAGAAACTGAGTCGCCCCTAACGTTAGACTTTGCGTTAATACTTGTCGTTAAGAGGTTCCATTGGTTCTGGTCATCATCAGAACTTCCACCTACCCGAATATTAATTTCTAATATTTCTTTATGGGTACTTAGGCATCGCATGCTTTCTTAATGAAAAAAATCGAAGTCATGTATACATGCGCCTTTTATATCCAACGAGTTCCATTTGCTCCTCCTTGTTTCCATCATCAGAATTTCCCTTTGATAGTGGTAGTATATCAATTTAGTAATACATTCCTTAATAATTAATATTTTTTCTCAATTAGGTATCGTAATGGCGACTATTCGAGTTGCCAGACATATTTAAAAAATCGCATAAATTGACACCGCCCCCTTATTTAAAAGTAGGTTAAAAGTATTTTTTTTCACTTTATTTATATTTAACACTTTTATTACGTACAAATCGTGTCATATTTTAAAGAAAAGAAAAAAAAAATGAAGGAAACGTTTAACGCAAAGTGAGCCGTTTTAGTGCTCGCGAGTGTATTCAACCCCATATTACTCCCTTCCCACAGCAAACCGAGACTGGCGACCCAGTAATCATTAATCTACACAAAATTACCTTTCCAATGATATATGACACATGGACATTGGACCGGGTACCAGGCTCCATACATTTCTGCCCCTTCTCCTTTGTTTGTGACCTCTATACTAGACTATGCCTGTCCCGCAGACACTATAATCATATTCATTTTATATATACAATAATTAAAATAGTCATAATCCCATTGATTAATTATTATTAGTACAACTTATTTTATATTCATTACCTAATTAGTTATAGTAATCTTTTATACAATTTTATATTTTAACTTTTAACAAACGAATCGAACCTATAAATGTGTGCTCGAGAAGCCAACTCTTTATGTAGCATGATTACCAAATATTACTAATCTTAGTTTAAATCATTACATAAAAGAAGTGCCTCAAAAAGTAAAACCCTTTCCATACTTTGATAGCTTACATTAGAACCACATATACTCGTAGGGGTGGTAAAAAATTAAACTGTCGTACATTCTGAGCGGCTCTATCTCACCGGGAGATTCTTTCAGACTGTAACGTATCTTTCTTAACCAATTTCATCCTTTTGCCATCTAAAAAAACTGAGAATATTTTTAAACACTTACTTCAGTATTAATAGTAGTTTATGTAACTGTTACGTAATAAGGCCTAATTACGTACAGTTGCATACACTGCTTTATCTACTGCTTTATCTGCTTTATCTGCTTTATCCATATTATATATCCTAAATGAAGTGTTCGGAAACCATAGAATGACCGCCATTGCACCGCCATGGCCAACTCGATTGTACCGGCGGCGGTCGGGCGGGCGCGTGCCGTTGGTCGGGAAGGAGGACAGGATTTACATTATGTTATCAAATTCGATGTTCGGAATTTGAAACTCATACATAACGTATCAATATATGAGCATGTAAAGTGTAAACAATCATGAGAGCAACGAAACCCGTTTAGTTAGATGCTTATTTTTAGACCTGGACATCTGCTCGCTGTTAAGTGGTGGATGGAGGTCAAAGAATGCAAACTAGTTCAATAATACAAATCATAGAGTTTTGGGTTCAATGCAGAATTTTGAAATATTATATTATTAATTAGATTGCATCATTACCAAAAGTTTCTGATGGGGTTAAGTAAGGTTTGTCGGCTATATTATTTCATTAGAACAAAAAACATTGCGTATTATTACGGAAACAAAAACAGTAGGCAACCACATGTCCAGGTCTAGAAAGAAGCATGTTATAACACTCGTGAAAGACCCATGTCTAATTGGAATTATACATATGTCACACCGTGGGCCCAAATGTCAACGTCCAATTGCATTAAAATAAATAATAGACGGAGAGCTGGCAACGTCCAATATGACACAATAATGAGAGCAACAAACCCGCTCTACTTAGTTTGGTATAAATGAACTATATCTTTTGACTCAACTCACTCACTTTTCAACTCACTGAAGATTATCGCTTAGTAACTCATCTCAGTGTTTACAGGGTTACTTGCTTGCTCTTTCCCACTCATGATTCGAATGAGCCGGCCGAGTACGATGCGAATATGCGAACAGATCTACTGAGAGAAATGAGTGATACATACCTCCGAAAGCGAAATTTATAAATTAAGCTTTTCAATTCAATGAAGCGTTTTGCGCAACTCTAATTCCAATTTTTATCACTTGTAAACATCCTACCTGCGGGCCAAACCAATCCCCATTCACCGGTTTTGCTTTTTTTAACCCTTTCAAAGGCTCCAGGCCCTCATTCAGTGTGTCCACTGGGGAACGTGTCACAAGCATTTAGTTTATTTAGTTTGGCGTACCACTATGTTTAATAGACGTAACAGCCAATGGTTGCAGGTCAATATGGAATCTGTTGCGTCGGAATATGGCTGACAATTGAATGAGTTTTCGGCATTCAGTTTGGGGTACCATCGTCCACTGTTAATTGACAGTTCGAAAGCCTTATGCTTATAGACATAAAGTCCATCAATATGGTCAGTTGTTGAGAGTATGTTGTTTTGTGTATCACGCATAAATTCCTTGACAGAAAATAGTAGTAATTTAAGTTTGGAATCTGTTGTATTGGGTATACGGTTGACAATAGATATATTGAAACATGTTGCGTTTTAAAACGTAATTTCAATCAGTAGGTAGTTAAATAATTGTAAGCTATCGCGAGTCGTATTTAAATAAATGTGATAGTTATTGGCATAAATACAATCGGGATATTGTCTAAGACATGATTTTAAATGGATAGAAAATAAGCAACGTCAGACTTTCAATCTGGAGGTCTCGGATTCAAACCCCGGCTCGTACCACTCTGAGTTTTTCGGAACGTAAGTACGAAATATTATTTGATATTTACCAGTCGCTTTTCGGTGAAGGAAAACATTGTGAGGAAACCGGACCTAATCCCGACAAGACCCAGTTTTCCCTCTAGGTTGGAAGGTCAGATGGCAGTCGCTTTCGTAAAACTAGTGCCTATGCCGATTCCTGGGATTAGGTTGCTCAATTGAGCCGTCGCGAAAGCCGGGACAAACGCTAGGAGAATGATGATGACTAGCGTACTACAATTGTCTTTGTCTCACAAACGACCTATGCCATAATACTCTTAAATTCTATAAACTCAAACTCAAACTCAAACATTTATTCAGTAAGTAGGCCACAAGGGCACTTTTACACGTCAAAGTAAAAGAGAGAAAAAAAAATCAAACTACACCGGTTCTAACCCTACACCTCTGACCCGAGAAGAATTATGTCCGGCAAGAAACTCAGCGGGACTTATTTTTTCAAAACAACAGTACATCAAAACTGAACAATACATATAAGTACGTTGTTCTATAAGAAAACATATCAAACCAAGGTTAGATTAACCAACAATAGGTTATAGTTTAAGAAAATAACCAAAGAAAAAAGATGAGTCCAAATCTGACTATTTGAAAATGAATTACATACAAGTTTGATATACTTTCTTACCTGAACTGTGTCTTCTACATAAATTTCCAAATTATAATAATCCATCATCAACAGTTAGAAACAAATTTTGAATTTAAATAATTAAAAAAAAGTAAGTGATTCTAGTATACAATAAACATACTATTTCCAAATTATCCTTAGAGATGTATAAGGTCTCCAAGTGTCTTGATCTATATATTCTATATAATAAAAAAATATGGATAATCAAGCACCGAATGTTGTGTCTAAAGCCAATTAAACTAAAATTAAATATGATTAATAAAAAGTGACGTAATTGTGTGGCCCCAGTTAGCCTAAACAGTCCGGTCTCCACAAACAGCACCCGTTCACGAGTATGACGCATATCTCAGCCATCGCCTCCCTCAACCTTTCTTCGGGAAAGTGGCGACCCGATCAACGACGCTACCATAAGCAGAGCCTTTTAAGCGAGCATGACATGTTTCAAGCTGGCAGGCTTTATTAATTAATAAAAACTAGCCACGTTTAGTCTGGTGAGAAACAATATTCTGTGCTCGTATTTTACATGCGTGAACTAAATTACAATATAAAAGTGACATAGAGATGTACATGTCTCTAAGCGTCAGGATCATTAAATATATATATATATACCTATAAATATTTGCGAATGCAAGACTTAGAGATGTATAACGTCTCTAAGTGTCCAAATACTAAATAAAAACAAAAAAAAACGAAAAACAGGTAATACTGGACACTAGTAAAGCTGCGTCATAGAGTAATTGTTCCGGCATTGTAATCTTTTAATATGTGGGTAAGTCGTTTCGGAGCGAATTCGGAGGTAGATTCAACACCTCTGACTGTCAAAAACTCTCGGCTCGGGCGCGGCCTGCAACGCATGTGCTCTGTGCGTTATTATTTCCAAAATTCGGTATTTCAGTGTTTTCTGCGAACTATCTGTTGATAAGACGTGTGTGTCGACTTCTCAAGGCCCTGGAAGTGCTAGCTAGCTGAATCAGGACCCGGATCTTCAAAGTCATCGGTTAAAGGCTCAAAGGTTAGTGACTATCCCATATTGTTCGATTGCAATGCCTGTCCAAAAGTTTTAATACGCTAGGGAACCTAGGACCAGCTGAGTTATCGAAGGGTTCATACGTGAACAGTAATGTACCATGTAGTAATGTGCTACAGGCTTAAAGGCATCGTTATCCTCAATGAATTCCTTTAAAGTATAGTACTCTCTCCTCAACAAATAGCGCTTAACATAAGACTTGAATTTATTTAGTGGCAAATTCACTACATCAGCGGGGACTTTGTTATAAAAACGTGTACAGTTCCCAGCAAAAGACGTACGAACCTTACCGAGGCGGTGGCCAGGCTCAGCAATCTTACCTTTATTTCTAGTGTTATAGTTATGGATATAACTGTTGAGTTTGAATTCATAGTCATAGTCATAGTCATTTATTTATAATATTTAAAATATTACATGTCAAATTACAATATTATTACATTGGTACTTATTTATTAATACATTATTTCATGGATGTTTTTGCGCTTTCTATGACTAAAATGCCCCACTACTAAGTTTTTTTTATACCACGATGGTGGCAAACAAGCATACGGTCCGCCTGATGGTAAACATCTACCGTAACCTATGGACGCCTGCAACTCCAGAGGAGTCACATGTGCGTTGCCGACCCTTTATAAAAGGAGGATTCACTGTGGCTAAAGGAACAAGAGGGTCCATCATCGTCAACACACTGGGTCCTCTTTGAGCTCTTTGGCAACCTTACTCACCAGCAGGAACACAACACTATGAGTAGGGTCTAGTGCTATTTGGCTGTGGTATCCTGTAAGGTGGAGGCACTTCCCCAGTCGGGCTCTGCTCCAGATTTGAGCGAGATGACATTCGCTGAACGTGCCCTACCACACTTAGCGAGATGCCATTCGCAGTGCCCATACATCTCTCAAAGTATCGAATATGTTAATAACTCCTATATTTAGACTATTTAGACTAGTGGTTCTGTGAACCGTAGACTTCGGAGCATTTCCTATGAGTGAATGTATGGTATATTTTGTTTTTTTAATTGCCGATTTTTCTTACCTATTCGAAAACCTATTTAGTCTTTTCTCCTCCTCTACCCTCATGCAAAGAAGCTTCATAGTACCTATCCTAATCAGTCGGTCCAAATCGAAAGGCTGCAAAACAATGTCATCCAGCCGTGGAGAACGGGAAAGAGCAACGTAGGAACAACCAGCTGCCAGTTCCCTAGCCCCAATATCTACAACTACCCTAGGCCTTTGCCTAGGGTAGTTGTAGATATTGGGGCTTGACTTTTCAAGCCCTGCGATTTGTGGATCGTTACCGCCCATGCTAACAAAATAGGGAATTGAATCCTAGAACAATTGACCTCATCGGAACGCCATGTCCTCGTAACTGCTGCGACTGGCACTGAGCCTCCTATCGTGGGACCTGTATAACTATCGAAATCTACCATGACTACCAAAGTTCGATCGTTTGGTGGGCTGCATCCCGGAGAATAAACTAAATTTGTCACTGTCCCTATCGAACCATTTACTAATCCCTTTTCCACCCACAAATTAGTTCTCAACATTACCCTACAGCCTATGCAAAGGTACAGACTCTTCTCCAGTCCCTGGGCTTGTAGATCGGCGCAGGCTTGTGCAGCCTGTTTATTATTGTGCTCTGCGGGCACTTTCGCAGTGGGACGGTTCAGACTCTTAAGCCTATCAAAGTTATAGCTGCTCACCGCCTTGTTTTCAGGGAATAACCTCATGCAAATACTAAAAAGTGATAATTCCCTAGCACTCAACAACCTACTTTTTACCCTAGTCATGAGCGTCTCCCAATCACTTTTCGTAGATTTTCCCATGCTCAGCCTATCAAGGATATCCCTAAAAACTGCTTGATCCTCCCCACCCTGCCGATACGACGCGGAAAGAACAATGCAGTACCTGATGCTCCTGTAAAGAATTTTCCCTTGGTCTGACAATAGTTATGGGAAGGTTCCTCCTTTTTCCCTCTTTCCCCCTCCCTCGAAACTTTTTTTTTACAACAACCTCTAAGGAAGTGTGGGCTTGACCTTTTACCCGAAAATGATTGAAATCTGTCCATAAATAACGCGACAGCAAACTTCCCCCTTTTCCCCCTCATTTTAACCCCAATCAAAAAAATGGCTCGACAATTTTTGGAAAATAAATCAAGGAACGTACATGCCAAGTTTCATCGAAATCGGATGAAAAATGCGACCTCTAGACCGACACTGACCAACCAACCAACCAACCAACCAACCAACCAATACACACACATCAATCTGCCAAATCGTCGTACCTAAAACGGAGACGTTCGTCGCCTCGCTTCGCTCGGCTCCTCAGTCAACAACATAGTTCTAACTTAGGTCACGGCCATAGCCTAACTTTGTAGCCTCATCCCGTATTCAGAGATTTCAGAGAGCTTTGAGAATTATAAAACGGACACTAAATTAACTACAAAGTTTGTGTATGCCGTTACATACGTGCCTTTGAAGCTGCCTCAAAAATGAACATGTTTTGTCATAGAACTACGTTATGTTAATAAAACTCACACCATAAGGGGCTCCACGCGTTATTATCGATTTTTGACCAGTTTTGAGTCGATATTCCAACATTTGCACTACAGATATAATTATAAGGCAAACGCAAACGGCTATCGGTTCTTGAATTTTTTATCTCCATTTGTTGAGTTGATTCTGAAATAAATATTTTTTTTAATGTTTTTTTTTTAATATCGTCTAAAAAACACTTTTATCGACATTTAAATGATGTTAAAGAATCTTACATATACGAAATCTACATATTAGTGTTCCTCTTTGCAGTCTCTAAAAACTGACGAGAGATTTTAATTTTAAACTTATTAACACAAAAATTATGACCAGAAAACCACTTTTTTGGCCTGAAATTGTTCGACTTTGATGTCATATATCCGAAAGACAATGAATATTGAAGGAAATATAGGATACTATAACGTTTAAGGGGTGACCTATTGATTCTCCAAAATGTTATTCTTTCCTCGTCGATTCTTTGGTAGAAACATGATTGGCAGGATTTCATTACGTAGAGTAATCTGGAGCAAAAGATACATCTACGAAGAAACCATTCTGCGAATCGTTGTTTGGCGAGTCGTTGTCTGCGGATCGAAAATTTGCTAATAATATTTATGAGAATCATTAGGTAGCCTGTTTAAGGCCGTTACTGATAATATGATAAGCTATAAAAATCATTAGAAAACTAACGGATTCAGATTGAAGGTCATTGGCGCCAGGGTGCCCCTTATTCAAGCCATTTTTGGAACCATAGTCGAGAGCTTAGGACTATTAGATTAGGAGGTTTAACGGTAAATAGTGTAAAGTTCTAATTTAAATTTTCACGGGGGGTTTCAAAATTCAAAATTCTTAAAGAGTATTTTAAGACGTCTAATAAATGTATACGTCGGTGATGCTGATGAATTTCTATTGCAGTGGTTTCAGAAAATATTGTGGTCCTTAATAGAGACCTCCTGTACGTTTTACCACTCTGTCACGGTTTTTTGTGAATAACATTGATTTATACAAAAAGGGAGATATGGTACCAGGCGCTCGATTCTGTGCCATCAAATATAGGTTCCGGAACCTATATTGAATTAGTCGTGTGGCAGAGTCTCTCAGTCACACTTTGTGCAATGCGCAAAATATGGAGGTCTCCCTTGCATACCCGTCTTAACTATATAGGTTTATCTCTTTTGCCCATGATGCACGTACATTATAGCGGTGCGGAGCATTTTACAACAGTGTAGGTGCTGGACCACATTTCAGTTTTGTTTAATATGAACGTCACTCATCTTTCTTTTTGTTTATGTCTATGGTGAATAACGATCTATTTTAAAAAGTTGTGTTTTTTTTATCCAATTCAGAGACATGAAGGGAAAGATCATTGTCGCCAAAATTTGATCCCATTATAAATTTTATAAAATACTTCCATCATTTCTAGCGGTATTGTTCCCATGGTCCCGGAAAAAGATTCGACAGCTCTGGTCTGGTCAAACCTTTCTTTGGGGCCAAAATGTCAATATCTATTTCCTCACACCGCCACTAGCTAGTTTTCCTTTATACTGTGAACTCCCATTTTTTCTTTAGGGAATGAATTCTGGGATGAAAAGTACCCTATGTCCGTTTCCAGTTCATAATATACGACATATACGTGTGTGAAAAATTTCAAGTAAATCTGTTGATATATATTTTGCGTGCCATAGAATCAAACACAGCAATACCTAAACAGAAACATTTACATTACAAACATAAGAAATGCAATTTATAAAACAATCTATTTTGCATTTATAATATAAGAATGAATATTATAAAGGCCGAGCCACACCGGTTGCGTGTGACATGCGCGTCCCACTGCGTTGTAAAATAAGAATTCTTATAAGACATGTCACACCGCACGCGCACGCACACGTCACGCGCGTCACGCAAGCGGTGTGACATGTCTTATGAGAATTCATATTGTACAACGCCTTGGCCTTAATCTTTTTTCTACTCGTCGACTATAATATTTGAATTGAAACCCTGTAGTTGTACTACAAAGTCTCAATTCATATCAAAGTACTAGCGCATACTTTTCGATGGAGCTTTTATGGTCGCAAATTTTAGCATCATCGCGGATGCTGAAATGTATTTTCATACAATATTCTATAATGGTCAGGGAGGAGGACCGTCCTCCGCCCCGACCGCCGGTACGATCCAGCGGGAGATTGAAGTTACTAATTGTATAGAGCGAACAGGTTGTATTGTAGGGCATTCGTCGAAATTAATTCTTACCGGCTTGCCTAGTTTGAGAACATCATGGAAAAAATATTGTATATAATAGTGACATAATTAAGCTTTTCAATCTCATATATTACTTAGGCCACTTAGCAAGCCTCGTGGCTTAAACACGGTACTCTACTGAAAAGGTCTTCATTATGTCACGTTTGTACAATAGTTATTTGTGCAACAAGAGAGGAAAGTTGGTTTTTCTTGCGAGTGTTGATTGATTCTAAGTTAGAATCTTGAGTCAAAAACACGAGATGTAAAATAACTGTGCTCTCGTGTGACACATACAACTTTTCACCTCAGTAGTGAGAACATATTGAAGGTTAAAAATATGTATTTCAAATTTGTAATAGACCCCGAAATATGAAGTGGCAGTTCATGGCCTTCACTAAATAAAAAAACTACATTGTCTCACTCCCTGGAGTGACGAAAGTCGCACTTTCGTCACTCCAGGGAGTTACGAAAGTGTATTCGCAGGGAAGTAGGCTTGTTCGAGCTGCTGAGGTGAAAAATACTATTTTCGTCGTTTCATAAATACAAGCCCAACTTAATTTAAACCGACAACATGTAAACTTTCTGACATTTATGAATCCAAGATATTTATTCAGCCCAACTAAAACTAGTGTTAATCCCATATTTCAATACAACATAATACCGACAAAAAGGTCTAGTGTCGGTCTCGTTATCCCTTGTCACAGCCTAATGAAAGTGTATTTACATACTGCCCGCGTGCTCTGCATGATAATAAGCTGTGTTGATACGGGGTTTTAATATTTTGTACCCAGTTGAGCTCCTTGGGGCAACTAGTAAAAAGTATTGAGGCTTTAATGTTTAGGACCGAGGAGAGCTCCTTGTCATTTTTTTTTGTTGAAAGACAAAAACAGATAAAATTGAAACAAATTTTAATGGTTTGAATTAATCGGTGCGCGGTAACGCTTTAGGTAGATTTCACTTGGCACAAGTACATAGTAGTAAAAAACTAGTAATTAAAAAGATTAATAATGAAACAAATATTTCATTTATTGATTTTAATCATTGTGTGCTTTTTTGAACGATAAACAAACAGTTTTTAATTACTTATTCGAGATTTGTTGCTGTTATAGATACTGTGGTAATAATATACAGAGTTTTCACTGTAATAATATCTGTCAAAGTTCAAAGGCAGTTCAAAAAATTTGAAGCACTAATGGTCCAAAGAATATCCAAAACCATCTCTTTACGTGTTTTACATGAAATTATTATATAAGTAGGTAGATAAATATTATAAACAAAACAAAATATGATTTTGATAAAACATAACATGTCTTGAATCAATCGCTAGAAAACCTGCTTTCAAATAAAAAAAACCGTATTTAAATTGCTTCTAGCGTTTTAAAGCAGCGACGCCACAGACAACACACAGCGAACGAACGTACCCCTCTTTATGCATCGGGGGTTAAAAGGTATATTGCTAAAGGCAGGGAGGATGCTTAAAAGTCAAAATTATCTAACCACGGCTTGGCTACGTCAGTGCAAACGGGGTTAGAAAGGATTAATATCAATGATAGTTATCTTGATAATTATCGTGATTTTTATGTCAGATAATTTTCGAATTTATAATAACCCAAAATTTGAAAAGGTGGAAGGCACAAAAAAAATATCGCGCATGATCTTCAACTTTAATAATGGAACTGTAATAGATAAAAATCCACACAGGGGATAATCATCGGATAATTATCACGATAAATATCAGAGATCATAATTATCTTTGTAATTTAAAAAAATATCGCGCATAAATTTCAACATTAGTAGTTGAAATGTAAAAGAAAAAAATCCACACAGGGGTTATTATCGGATAATTATCCGAGATCATAATTATCTTGATAATTAAAAAAATATCGCACATGAATTTCAACATTAGTAGTTGAACTGTAATAGAAAAAATCCATACAGGGGATAATTATCGGAAAATTATCGCGATAAATATCATAGATCATAATTATCTTGATAATTAAAAAAATGTGGCACATGAATTTCAACAGTAGTAGTTGAACTGTAATAGAAAAAAAACCATACATGGGATAATTACCCGATAATAATTATGGTGGTAAATATCAGAGATTCTTTTGATCATTTCAAACCCTGAGTGCAACATTAAATTCATCATTCGCCAAATGACCGCGTGGCGTGAGTCTAACAAAAGCCCGGCCCGAGCATGTTTTGCATGAATAACAGAAAAAATTAAAATAGTAAAGCAACTGTAATAGAAAAAAAATCCATACACGGGATAATTATCCGATAATTATAGGATTAGTATCTGATAATGATTTGATTATTATCTAATAATTATCGCGATAAATATCAGAGATCATAATTATTTTGATAAATTCGAACCTTGAGTGCAACATTTTCATCATTCGCCAAATGACCGCGCGAGTGTAACAAAGGCCGGAGCATGTTTTGCATGACAATACACCTTATACCCCGCAATGCTAATACCCACGCCTTTTACTGGCTTATTGCACCCTTTGACGGGGGTGTACAGGCTTTAGTTGACCCAGTTAGCCGAGTGTTACTTGGGATGTCTTTTTGACCGAGAATGAGGTTCCCGATTTCAATGTAAGATTTCGTTGCATTTTTAATAGACGTAATTTTAAATTACTTATTAATAGGAGACGTTTATTTAATAAGATCGCATAAGTACATAACAAGGGTACAGTAGATAATGCTTATACTCATTAAAAAGGAAAGTGGATCAGCTTATGTCTGTGCGAGAAGCTTTAAAGGGCCGTAGGGTCGTAGGTAGTCTACTACCACTTATTATTCTGTTCTTGTGTGTACTTATACCTACCCCTAGGAAACTATTAATTATTGTTCTTTTTTATGGTTTTGATTTAACAATACAATTTGTAATGTAACTTAATACCTCTCTAATTAGCTGACCAAGGGCAGGTTTAAATCCAGCAAGCTGTACCCGCACCGTATAACCAGATACTTGATGAAAATATCCTAGCACCCTTTTTTTCTAAATCACGATATGATAAATCAGATGGCCTAGAACTATTTTATTCTTGTTAATATCGGTTAGTCTAGTACTAGTCAATTAAAACAATTTTTCGTTTTCTGCTAGTCACTTATTTGGAAAACTATTTGGTTATAATGAAACGCAACTTATGTAAGGCATTGTCTTAACTGTCAAGTAATGTCAACAGTGTCAAACCTTGAGTTGTGACGTCATCAGAATCTTCAATGGCATTTTACTTGGGGCACGTGACGCTTGTCAAAAGATATATTCTAAATTTGTAATTTTCAAAATTTTTAAATTTTTAACGGCCTCCTAGCCTAGTCGGTAGTGACCCTGCCTACGAAGCAGGAGGTCCCGGGTTCGAATCCTGGTCAGGGCATTTATTTGTGTGTTTATCACAGATATTTGTACCTGAGTAATGGATGTTTTCTATGTATTTAAGTACTTATCCATATTTATCTATTATATATATTGTCGTCTAGTACCCATAACACAAGCCTTATTGACCTTACCGTGGGCGTAGGTCGATTTGTGTAAGATTGTCCTATAATATTTATTTATTTAAAAATATGCTCGTTAGAGGTCCACAAAAGGTAGTTAGTTTTACATGTTCTTATAACCCAAAAGAATTTAATGCGCTGCAATTCAATTCTAACTTTTGTAGGTGAATACGTCTAGTACTCCTAAAAATGAAAAATGCACTAATTGATCCTAAGACCTCACTTCGCTCTATCGATAATTCCATGCTACCAATGTCCAAATGTATTTAATATTTGGATTATATAAATAT
This sequence comes from Pammene aurita, assembly GCA_947086415.1. Classification (NCBI taxonomy): domain Eukaryota; kingdom Metazoa; phylum Arthropoda; class Insecta; order Lepidoptera; family Tortricidae; genus Pammene; species Pammene aurita. Next base: position 3,426,593 of record OX352314.1, on the reverse strand, counting down.
ATAATGGACACCTATACTAATCAACGTACCCCTCCCCCCCTCAAATTGAGAATCTTTTTAATTTCGACACATATTTTCAAACCAGTGGCACAAAATTAGTTTCCATATTTGTATTCCAAATGTAGAGTACATGTATCCATAGGTTAGAACTGTCCTCTTAGTCTTGGGATTACGTTACCGATCGGACCCGGGGCAAAGTGAGCCTTGATATAAATTCTAGAACATAGTAAAAGCAGTAATTTCCACCGTCCTTGTACATTTGCTTTAATAAGGAACTCCAACAGAAGCAGTAAGGTGCGTGGGGTAAGATTGAACCGATTTTAGGCGAGATAGTAAGTGTATACTTGGACGCTCCATTGTTCAAACGACATGAGGACCAGATACATGAAACTATGTTTTTTAGTAAAGAGAACATACTCGTATTTTTCTCAAAAAAATTTTTTTTATGCTTTTAGCAATACTTTTACTATCAAAAAACTTTGAATAAAGTTACACTTGTGACAAAAAAATCTGGGTCAAGATGAAATGGTGATGGGTTAAGAATGATATTGTTTTTAAAATCGTTTATACGCGTTGTAGGTATATTGGATGCATACAATCCTAAGATATGGAAACTTATCTATAGTCGTCAGTTGGTGATCGAACTTATGTTTATTTGTACGTGCGGAAAACCTGGACTCCCATATTGGACCCCCCAAATAACAGGGATTAGTATGTTTTTAAAGGTTTTTATTTAGTTTCACCTGTCCGTTGCCCATGGTTCAAATGACCAACTTCCCGATTTCCGATTGAGCTGAAATTTTTCACGCATATGTATATCGAGTGACAATGCAATATTTTGATAATATAAAATAATGTCCATTTAGAAATCCAAGATGGCGGTCAAACACTTTTTTGGTAAAAATCGTTATGGTAGTCATTTTCGATTAATTCAGGTGTGTAGATTTCGAAAGTAATATCCGTTTTAAAATCAAAGATGGCGGAAATGGACAATTTTGTCAAAATCGTCATGGTAGTCATTTTCGACTAATTTGGGTGTGCAGATTTCGAAAATAATGTCCATTTTGAAATCCAAGATGGCGGTCATACACTTTTTATGGTAAAAATCGTTAAATCGAAAATGAAGACCGTTTTAAAATCCAAGATGGCGGCCATACACTTTTTACTTAAAAATCGTAATAGTAGTCATTCCCGATTAATTCATAGGTGTAGATTCCGGAAATAAGGACGGTTTTATAAATAAATATGGCGGAAATGGAAAATTTTGTCAAATTGGTCATGGTAGTCATTTTCGACTAATTTGGGTGTGCAGATTTCGAAAATAATGTCTATTTTGAAATTCAAGAGGGCGGTCATACACTTTTTTGGTAAAAATCGTTAAATTGAAAATAAAGACCGTTTTAAAATCCAAGATGGCGGAAATGGAAAATTTTGTAAAAATCGTCATGGTAGTCGTCTTCGACTAATTTGGGGGTGTAGATTTCGGAAAAAAATTTTGTTTCTAAATCCAAGATGGCGGCCATACACATTTTACATAAAAATCGTAATGGACGTCATTTTTGATTAATTCCGGGAAGAAGACTTCGAAAATAAGCACCGTTTTAAAATCAAAGATGGCGGAAACGGAAATTTTTGTCAAAATCGTCAATGTTTTCGTCTTCGACTGATTCGGGTGTGCAGATTTCGAAAATAATGCCTATTTTAAAATCCAAGATGGCGGTCATACACTTTTATGGTAAAAATCTTTAAATCGAAAATAGAGACCGTTTTAAAATACAAGATGGCGGAAATGGAAAAATTTTGTCAAAATCGTCATGGTAGTCATCTTCGACTAATTTAGGGGTGTAGATTTCGAAAAAAATGTTTGTTTCAAAATCCAAGATGGCGGCCATACACATTTTACATAAAAATCGTAATGGACGTCATTTTTGATTAATTCAGGGAAGAAGACTTCGAAAATAAGGACCGTTTTAAAATCAAAGATGGCGGAAACGGAAATTTTTGTCAAAATCGTCATGGTTTTCGTCTTCGACTAATTCGGGTGTGCAGATTTCGAAAATAATGCCTATTTTAAAATCCAAGATGGCGGGCATACACTTTTGTGGTAAAAATCTTTAAATCGAAAATAAAGACCGTTTTAAAATACAAGACGGTGGAAATGGAAAAAAATTGTCAAAATCGTCATGGTAGTCGTCTTCGACTAATTTGGGGGTGTAGATTTCAAAAACAATCTCTGTTTTGAAATCCAAGATGGCGGCCATACGCATTTTACTTAAAAATCGTAATGGACGTCATTTTTGATTAATTCAGGGGTGAAGACTTCGAAAATAAGGACTGTTTTAAAATAAAAGATGACGGAAATGAAAAAAATTTACAAATTCGTCATGGAAGTCGTTTTCGACTAATTCGGGACCTATAGATTTCGAAAATAATGTCTATTTTAAAATCGAAGATGGCGATCACATACTTTACTTGTTATTTTAGCCATTTTCGATTAATTCAGGCGTGTAGATTTCAAAAATAAAGTCCGTTTCAAAATCCAAGATGGCAGAAATTGTCATTCATTTATAAAAATCGTCGTTATTCTGATATGTAGATTTCAAAAACAAATTCTGTTTTAAAATTCGAGATGGCGGCTATATACTATTTTGTATCCCCGATTAAATCAAAAATGACTACCATAACGATTATCCAGAAAAAAGTGTATGGCCGCCATCTTGGAATTTAAAACAGACCCTTTTCTCAAAATCTAAACACCTGAATCAGTCGAACAAGATTACCATGAAGATTTTCACAAATAGGTCATCATTGCTATCTTATATTTTAAAACAGTGTTTATTGTCGGAATTCACATTGCCGAATTAATCAACAGAGACTACTATAACGATTTTTACTAAAATTGTATGACTGCCGTCTTGTATTTTAAAACAAAAATTATTTTCTAAATCTACACACATGAATTAGTAAAAATAATAATAATAAATAATAAGAATAGCTTTATTGTACATATAGACATCATGTTACGTAATAGTTATACAACAGGATTTTTGTACAGACAAGTCGGTGTGGAGTGGTCAAACTTTCGACCCCTAGACTAGGTAAAAACCAATGCCTCAGGGGGTTGAGTTCTTCTAGGTTCAATGTCATCATAACACTCATAACAATTTGAGTTTGGTGGAAAATGACTACTATGACCATTTTTACAATAATTGTCCTTTAACACCCATCTTGGATCTCAAATCGGTCCTTATATCGAAATCTACACCCCTCAATTAATCACAAGCCACTACCATAAAATTGTTTTCGAAAAAAGTGTATGGCCGCCATCTTGGATTTTAAAACATACAATATTTTCGAAATCTACACAGTATACATCCAAATGAGACAAAAAAGACTATCATGACGATTTTAATAAAATTGTCCATTTCAGACATCTTCAATTTTAAAACGGTATTTATTTTCGAAATTTAAATCCCCAAATTAATCTAAAACGACACTCATTCGATTTTCACCAAATAAGTGTGCGAGAGCTAACTTGGATTTAAAAAAAGACATTATTTTCGAAATCTGCACACCCGAATTAGTCGAAAACGACTACCATGACGATTTTGACAAAATTATCCATTTTCACCATCTTGGATTTTAAAACGGTCTTTATTTTCGAAATCTACTTCCCTAAATTAATCGAAAACGACTACCATGACGATTTTTACCAAGAAACTGTTTAACCGCCACCTTGGATTTCTAAAGAGACATTATTTTCGAAATCTGCACACCAGAATTAGTCGGAAAATACTACCATGACGATTTTGAAAATTTTGCCCGTTTCCGCCATCTTTGATTTTAAAACGGTCCTTATTTTCGAAATCTACACCCCTGAATTAATCGGAAACGACTAACATGATGACTTTTACCAAAAAAGTGTATGACCGCGGTCTTGGATTTTAAAATAGACATCATTTTCGAAATCTGCACACCCTAATTAGTCGAAAATGACTACCATGACGATTTTGACAAAATTATCCATTTCCGCCGTCTTGGATTTTAAAATTGTCTTTATTATCGAAATCTACATCCCTGAATTAATAGAAAATTACTACCATGACGATTTTTACTAAAAATGTGTATGACCGCCATCTTGGATTTAAAAATAGACATTATTTTCGAAATCTGCACACCCGAATTAGTCGGAAATGACTACCATGAAGATTTTGAAAATTTTGCCCGTTTCCGCCATCTTTGATTTTAAAACGGTCCTTATTTTCGAAATCTACACCCCTGAATTAATCGGAAACGACTAACATGATGACTTTTACCAAAAAAGTGTATGACCGCGGTCTTGGATTTCAAAATAGACATAATTTTCGAAATCTGCACACCCTAATTAGTCGAAAATGACTACCATGACGATTTTGACAAAATTATCCATTTCCGCCATCTTGGATTTTAAAATTGTCTTTATTTTCGAAATCTACATCCCTGAATTAATAGAAAATGACTACCATGACGATTTTTACTAAAAATGTGTATGACCGCCATCTTGGATTTAAAAATAGACATTATTTTCGAAATCTGCACACCCGAATTAGTCGGAAATGACTACCATGACGATTTTGAAAATGTTGCCCGTTTCCGCCATCTTTGATTTTAAAACGGTCCTTATTTTCGAAATCTACACCCCTGAATTAATCGGAAACGACTAACATGATGACTTTTACCAAAAAAGTGTATGACCGCGGTCTTGGATTTCAAAATAGACATCATTTTCGAAATCTGCACACCCTAATTAGTCGAAAATGACTACCATGACGATTTTGACAAAATTATCCATTTCCGCCATCGTGGATTTTAAAATTGTCTTTATTTTCGAAATCTACATCCCTGAATTAATAGAAAATGACTACCATGACGATTTTTACTAAAAATGTGTATGACCGCCATCTTGGATTTAAAAATAGACATTATTTTCGAAATCTGCACACCCGAATTAGTCGGAAATGACTACCATGAAGATTTTGAAAATTTTGCCCGTTTCCGCCATCTTTGATTTTAAAACGGTCCATATTTTCGAAATCTACACCCCTGAATTAATCGGAAACGACTAACATGATGACTTTTACCAAAAAAGTGTATGACCGCGGTCTTGGATTTCAAAATAGACATCATTTTCGAAATCCTAATTAGTCGAAAATGACTACCATGACGATTTTGACAAAATTATCCATTTCCGCCATCTTGGATTTTAAAATTGTCTTTATTTTCGAAATCTACATCCCTGAATTAATAGAAAATGACTACCATGACGATTTTTACTAAAAATGTGTATGACCGCCATCTTGGATTTAAAAATAGACATTATTTTCGAAATCTGCACACCCGAATTAGTCGGAAATGACTACCATGAAGATTTTGAAAATTTTGCCCGTTTCCGCCATCTTTGATTTTAAAACGGTCCTTATTTTCGAAATCTACACCCCTGAATTAATCGGAAACGACTAACATGATGACTTTTACCAAAAAAGTGTATGACCGCGGTCTTGGATTTCAAAATAGACATTCATTTTCGAAATCTGCACACCCTAATTAGTCGAAAATGACTACCATGACGATTTTGACAAAATTATCCATTTCCGCCATCTTGGATTTTAAAATTGTCTTTATTTTCGAAATCTACATCCCTGAATTAATAGAAAATGACTACCATGACGATTTTTACTAAAAATGTGTATGACCGCCATCTTGGATTTAAAAATAGACATTATTTTCGAAATCTGCACACCCGAATTAGTCGGAAATGACTACCATGAAGATTTTGAAAATTTTGCCCGTTTCCGCCATCTTTGATTTTAAAACGGTCCTTATTTTCGAAATCTACACCCCTGAATTAATCGGAAACGACTAACATGATGACTTTTACCAAAAAAGTGCATGACCGCGGTCTTGTATTTCAAAATAGACATCATTTTCGAAATCTGCACACCCTAATTAGTCGAAAATGACTACCATGACGATTTTGACAAAATTATCCATTTCCGCCATCTTGGATTTTAAAATTGTCTTTATTTTCGAAATCTACATCCCTGAATTAATAGAAAATGACTACCATGACGATTTTTACTAAAAATGTGTATGACCGCCATCTTGGATTTAAAAATAGACATTATTTTCGAAATCTGCACACCCGAATTAGTCGGAAATGACTACCATGACGATTTTGAAAATTTTGCCCGTTTCCGCCATCTTTGATTTTAAAACGGTCCTTATTTTCGAAATCTACACCCCTGAATTAATCGGAAACGACTAACATGATGAGTTTTACCAAAAAAGTGTATGACAGCGGTCTTGGATTTCAAAATAGACATCATTTTCGAAATCTGCACACCCTAATTAGTCGAAAATGACTACCATGACGATTTTGACAAAATTATCCATTTCCGCCATCTTGGATTTTAAAATTGTCTTTATTTTCGAAATCTACATCCCTGAATTAATAGAACATGACTACCATGACGATTTTTACTAAAAATGTGTATGACCGCCATCTTGGATTTAAAAATGGACATTATTTTCGAAATCTGCACACCCGAATTAGTCGGAAATTACTACCATGAATATTTTGAAAATTTTGCCCGTTTCCGCCATCTTTGATTTTAAAACGGTCCTTATTTTCGAAATCTACACCCCTGAATTAATCGGAAACGACTAACATGATGACTTTTACCAAAAAAGTGTATGACCGCGGTCTTGGATTTCAAAATAGACATCATTTTCGAAATCTGCACACCCTAATTAGTCGAAAATGACTACCATGACGATTTTGACAAAATTATCCATTTCCGCCATCTTGGATTTTAAAATAGACATTATTTTCGAAATCTGCACACCCGAATTAGTCGGAAATGACTACCATGACGATTTTGAAAATTTTGCCCGTTTCCGCCATCTTTGATTTTAAAACGGTCCTTATTTTCGAAATCTACACCCCTGAATTAATCGGAAACGACTAACATGATGACTTTTACCAAAAAAGTGTATGACCGCGGTCTTGGATTTCAAAATAGACATCATTTTCGAAATCTGCACACCCTAATTGGTCGGAAATGACTACCATGACGATTTTGACAAAATTATCCATTTCCGCCATCTTGGATTTTAAAATTGTCTTTATTTTCGAAATCTACATCCCTGAATTAATAGAAAATGACTACCATGACGATTTTTACTAAAAGTGTGTATGACCGCCATCTTGGATTTAAAAATAGACATTATTTTCGAAATCTGCACACCCGAATTAGTCGGAAATGACTACCATGACAATTTTGAAAATTTTGCCCTTTTCCGCCATCTTTGATTTTAAATCGGTCCTTATTTTTGAATATTTTTTTAGGAAAGTAGCCAATTGAGAACCTCCTCCTTCGAAATCATGAAGTCGGTTGATAAATACACAACAATGAACTTCCACTTTCCGCCGTGTGTTCAATTCGAACTGAATCACCGCGCATCGCTGATTCGCCTGCCATGCTGGCAACGCGCAGCGCAACGCCGCGTTCGTTTGTAGTGTAGGTATGTTACGCACCGAATATGCGTACCGCACTAAACGACAACGTCGCGTACACGTGGAAGAACCTTTATAGAGAACCGGTATTTTTCGGTGCTAATTCCGGTATTTGTTCTTTACCGGTTCTGCGGAACCGAAATGAAAAAAACTCATAAATATGGAACACGGTTTCAAGCCAGGAACCTTTATAGAGAACCGATATTTTTCACTGCTAGTACCGGTATTTTTTCTTTACCGGTACTCTGGAACCGAAATGAAAAGAACCTATAAATACCGGTATGTAACCGGTATTTTTGGTACCGGTTCCAAGCCCTGCTCCTTTCACGCGCAAGCTGTGCTGCCAACTAGCGACAACGCATGATGTCGCGCAGATCTGTCTCTTGTCGCGTTAAACGTGCTAGCCGTGCAGGAAAAAAAATTGCTAGAAGTAGGGAGTTACAAACGGTTTTTTATCTTCCCCCAGTATCCAACTTATCCCAACGCACCTTACATTAACAGTGTAACAAAGAAAGCGAATTTAAAATGAACTAGCTTAGATTTATAGAGTACACTAGTTTACTAGGATTGTTCTAGAGTTCCTTTGAATTCGTAGAAAAGTACTGTATACGACAGTGACATGATTAAGCTTTTGAATCTCGTACCTTACTTAGACCACTCAGCAAGCTTCGTGGCCTGAATATCTTTTCAGTCGAGTAATAAGGTACGAGATTGAAACTGTTTTATGTTGCAATACTTTTTCTGGGGTATCAATGTTACTCTGCGTCCGTAGGAAACACCTTAGACAACCCTACACGTGATCCCTGGGTTGTGCTAAAAGAGTAACAAACTTGGCAGCTGCACTGTCACATCTGGACCTCGCAGCACTCACTGGTTTTTCTTTATCATCTGCTTTTCCACTAATACTACTCCAGGAAAGACATTCCTATCTATATCCTATATGAATGCTCAAAATAGCCAAGCCGGTAAGAATTAAGTTTGACGAAAGCCTTACAATAGAACCTGATCCCTCTTTAAAATTTAGTAACTTCAATGTCCCGCTGGATTGTACCGGCGGTTGAGGAGGAGGCCCGTTATTGTATAATATTGTATGAAAATCCATTTCAGCATCCGCGACGATGCTAAAATTTGCGACCACAAAAGCTCCATCGAAAAGTATGTGCTAGTAGTTCGGTCTACTAAGTCTCAATTCAAGCATTATAGTAGACGAGTAGAAATAATAATTTTAAACAAAAAAGAACCGACTTCACTTAGCCTCCACCTTCCCAAAAGCAAAATTTAGATAAACTGAGTTTTATGCTACTCAATACTCGGGCAAAACATTTTATGTCCAAAAACCGCTATTAAAATTGTTTTTAGGTGATTTATGCATTAGTATAGTTACTTTTATGCCAAATAGCATTATGCCAATCGTGTTACGCCATGTGATAATATGACAATCTATTTTATGCGAAAAGGAGGGCACCCAAATTTAAGACTCATCATCATCATCATCAGCATCATCTTTCTCATGGATGTCATTATCAGAACTGGACCAAACTGGTCGAAAGTTCTGAGGTAACAAACATTTAAAAAATCAGTCGAATTGAGAACCTCCTCCTTGTTTGAAGTCGGTTAAAAATACTATTATTCTAAACAGAACCAGAGGGTTCTGTTTAGAATAATAGTATTTTTCTAAACACTTTTGCTCTAGCGGAGCATTATTTCACACCTTAAATAGAGATTTAAGGTGTGAAATAATGCTCCGCTAGAGCAATAAGTAATTCACGACATAAAATTACACCCGAGAACTTGTGCAAGTTAAGTACTACTTAAGAATCTTTGTTATCACAGTTCTAGTGCTCCTCGTTTGTACAGTCAGCGGCAGAAGTAGGTACGCGGATGAAGTGCTCAAAATGATCTACACACGCTCTTATTCTCTTAACAATAAAGTCGTGTCAAGATAATTTTGAACACCTCGCCCGCTTAGCTACTTCTGCTGCTGACTGTACATTGCATAATACGCTTTAGGTATCGGAAAAAATATCGAATATAAATGTATGTGTTGATCACAATAAATAAACCACTACTACTTATTAATAAATTCATATTTTGAAATTTGTCTAACAAAAAATCGTTTACTGTCTAGTACTTAAAAAACGATTATTATTCAAAGGAAAAGTCGAACAACTTTGTTTATAAGAAACTAGCTTTTTCCCGCGGCTTCGCCCGCGTACTATAAGTACTCAAAAAGGAGGTTCTCAGTTAGACTGGTATGTTTGTATGTACCACATTTTCCATTTTTAGGGGTTAAATGTTCAAAAAACCTGAAGCACGTGTTTACACATTTATCGTTAGGAATACTCATGTGAAGTTTCGAATATAATAGTCTAACAAATCTTGTTTCGCCATACAAATTTTGGACCCCCATTTTACCCCCTTAGGGGATGAATTTTGAAAAATCCTTTCTTAGTGCACCCCTAGACCTTATAAGGAACCTACGTGCCAAATTTGGAAACTCTAGAACCAGCGGTTTGGGCTGTGCGTTGATATGTCAGTCAGTCAGTCAGTCAGTTAGTCAATCAGTCAGTCAGTCAGTTTCTTATTTTATATATTTAGATAGCAACTGTTATAATGACAAAAAAATACTTCTATTCGGTAATTTATTTACGTTTTAGAAATTGTTTATACATTAATCCATTTTCAACCGAATTCAATTTTTTCAAGATTTCGAAGGAGGAGGTTCTCAATTAGTCGGGATTCTTGTTTTTGCTTGTTTTTTTTATGATTAATCGAAAATAGCTAGACCGATTAAGAAAATTATTTTTTTTGTTTGAAAGAGTAACTTCACAGTTGGTCCCATTGTCATCAGGTAAGGATGTGATGATGGGATCCTGGAGAAATCGAGGGAACTCTTCAAGTATTATAGGCATGCCTATAGTTATTTGAGTATTTTTTACTAAGTTAAATGTTAGACGCCCTATCCCCAATTAAACTGTTCAATTAAAAACAGGAGGTCAATAAAAGTAATAAAATTGCATAAAATACAATGTCACTTCACATTTGACAGAATATGTTTAAACATAGGAATTTTAGTCCAAAATTTGCCCGCCAACGAACATAAGTTGGTGGTGTCGTAAACAGAAGAATGCAGAGAGGATGCAAAAGTTGTGTCACAGCTTAAAGCCCGGTTTACACGCATTTAGGAATTATTGCGATTTACATGTCGTAAGACATTGAACGGTATTTTAATTACGAAATCTTGATTTGTTATAGATTTGTTATTAATGTGAACCTTTGTTATCAATGATATTTGAATAAAACTTGATTCTGACAACCAAATTTATTGCACACCTTAGAAATTACAACACTATGGGAAAAAACATGATGCACATACAAAGAGGCAAACAACAGGCGGTCTTATCGCGAATAAGCGAGCTCTTCTAGACAATCTTACTTAAGTCCAGTCTTGTTTCAGTGTTGACAATTAAAATCCTTTTTTTCTTCTAATTTGTGAACGGCCACCTAACCTAGTCAGTAGTGACCCTGCCTATGAAGCAGGAGGTCCCGGGTTCGACTCCTTGTCAGGGCATTTATTTGTGTGTTTATCACAGGTATTTGTTCCTGAGTTATGGATGTTTTCTATGTATTTAAGTATTATTTATATTTATCTATTTTATATATTGTCATCTAGTACTCACAACACAAGCCGGATTGAACTTACCGTGGGACTAGGTTGATTTGTGTAAGATTGTCCCATAATATTTATTAATTTTTTATTTATTTAAATACTAGCTGTGCCCGCGGCTCCGCCCGCGTGGAATTCGGTCTGTGTCAGTAAGCGGCTAATTCACCCCTAATTTCTCCCCCGCTACCCTGGAGGCGAAACTTGAAGTAAAGTTGACAGATGGATTTATCCTATTAATTTTTATTGGCATGATTTAAACGACATGGAATATTAGGTGTATATCGGACGATACAGGACCTCTTTTGTATTTATACGTTCATGTCCACGGCAAATATCATCCAAATCGATCCTCCCGTCAAATCAGTCTAGGCATGAAATTAAGAACAGGCGCGGTTGAAATGGGGGGGGTCCCAAATGCAGAAATGTTTTTTTTCTATTTGAGGAATTAGTAATCCTTAAGGGGTGATTTCCGGTGCAAAAAAACCGGCCAAGAGCATGTCGGGCGATGCTCAGTGTAGTTTCTTATCAAGCCTCACCAAATTTCAGCTTTCTAGTGCGAACAGTAACTGAGCTAGACCGTGGACAGACGGACGGACATGGCGAAACTATAACTATAACTAATATACGGCGAAAATATAGTTGACTACGGAACCCTAAAAAGAGATAAATAGTAGTTTATGTAACTGTTACGTAATAAGGCCTAATTATGTACAGAAGCATACACTGCTTTACCTACACACATATTAAAAATCCATGGGTGCCGGCGGTCGGGGGGGGGAGGGGCGGATTTTGATTACGTTACCGTAGGTAATGAATTTTCATACGTTTTTACCACACTGTCACAGATAATACACTGATGCATACTTCAAGGTAAGCACATTACAATGCACTAATGAACGTCAGAGAAAAATAAAATACGTAAGTGTCGTGGAACACTCTGTTGGAACGAAGTTATGTTATTTTATTTTATTTTTGACTTTTTCGTAAATTTTGTGGTTTTTATTTTATTTGTATTTTTTTCAAATTTATTGAAATTTTTGAAATTTTTGAAAAATATAGAAATTTTGCCATTTTTGACATTTTTTACTTTTAGGTTCTCGACTTTTTTCACTTTTATCACTTTGTCACTTCTCACTTTCACTACACTTCACTTCACTTTATTCTATTTTATATATTTTTTATTTCATTCCATTTTACATGTTTCTCAATCGTATGGGTGTCGCGTTTTCGTGACGTGACGCTTTTTCGTGACGGTCACGTGACTTTTTTTCACCTAGCCCCCATTTTTCATCTAAATACGGACAGCGGTTATTGGTTGTTTCTTCCCCATGTAAACTTTCACCCCTTTTGTATCCGTTTAAAGGATAATTTCCAAGATAAAACTATTTTATTTCCTTTTTTAATTAATTATCTCCATACCAAATTTTATCTAAATCGATTCTGCGGTTAATAATTCCCTATACAAATTTCCAACTGTCTTTTCACCCCTTTAGGGTTGATTTTCGGAGAGAAAACTATCATTTGTCCTTTCTTGAGACCCATACCAAATTTCATCTTTATCAGTTCAGCGGTTAAGAAATCGTCATACCAACTTCCAACCCCCTTTTCGAGGTGAAAGGGTTTATTTTCGGTATGAAAACTATTCTGTCGTTTCTCGGGACTCAAATTATCTGCATACTAATTTCTATTAAAGAATCTCCATACAAACTTTCAACCCCCTTTTCACCCCCTCCAGGGTTGCTTTTCGGGATGAATTTGTCCTTTCTCGAGACCCATACTATCTCTATACCAATTTTCATCTAAATCTGTTCAGCGGTAAAAAAATCCTCATACCAACTTCCAACCCCCTTTTCACCCCCACAAGGGTTTGAAAACTATCCTATGACGTTTCTCGAGACTCAAGTTATCTCCATACTCATTTCTATCTAAATCGTTTCAGCGGTTAAAAATTCTCCATACAAATTTTCAACCCCATTTTCACCCCCACCAGGGTTGATTTTCGGGATTAAAACTATATATTATCCTTTCCCGGGACTCAAACTATCTCTATACAAAATTTCATCGAAATCCGTTCAGCCGTTTTCACGTGATGCGCGGTCAAATAAACAGACAAACAGATAAACAGATAAACAGATAAACAGACAAACAGATAAACAGACAAAAATTCTAAAAATTGTTGGAACGTGTTTTGTTATCGATCCTAAGTATCCCCAGCCAACTTTTTTTCGATTATCTTCCATATACAGACTTTCGACCCTCTTCAGCTTTATTATATGTACTAGCTGTGCCCGCGGCTCCGCCCGCGTGGAATTCGGTCTGTGTAAGTGGCTAATTTGCCCCTAATTTCTCTCCCGCTACCCTGGAGGCGGAACTTGAAGTAAAGTTGACAAATGGATACAATTACCACTAAATGAAACTACACTCAAAAATCAATACTTTTTTTGGCATGATTTAAACGACATAGAGTAGTAGGTGTATATCGGATACAGTACCACTTTTCCAAATCGATCCTCCCGTCAAATCAACCTAAGCATGAAAGGTAAGAACAGGTGCGGTTGAAATTTGGGGGGGGGGGGGTCACAAATGCAGAAATGATTTTTTGAGGGGGTCAGTAACGTTTTTTTCTATTTGAGGTGTACTTGGGGGGGGGGGGGGGGGTGACTCATGCAAATTTAACTCAATCTGTAGTGAGTGTAGTGGCTGCCCCCCCCCTTTTAAGCGTTTAATTTTTATAGGCTACGTATAACCTGGCTGGGGATTTTCTTGAATTGGAATTAGTAATCTTTAAGGGGTGATTTCTGGGATAACAATGCAAAAAAAACCGGCCAAGAGCATGTCGGGCGATGCTCAGTGTAGAGTTTGCCGCCCTGTACCCACGGTTCTAAAGTTAGATGGAAGAGACGCCCTTTTTTGATTGAACTTTCAAATCTAATATTTACGAAACTATCAGTTTCATCCAAAAAATGTATTAAAAGACCTCTATTCTTTTTGAAAGACCTATTCAATAATACCCAACACGATAGAGTTGGAGCGAAAAAAAAATTCACCCCCCATTTTATGTGAACCCTAATAGAAGCATACACTGCTTTATCTACACACATATTTAAAAAATCCTAAGTGACGTGTTCGGAAACCATTAGAATGACCGCCATGACCAACCTTATTGTGCCGGCGGTCGGGGAGGAGGGCGAATTTTCATTACGTTACCGTAGGTAATGAATTTTCATAAGTTTTTAACACACTGTCACAGATAATACACTGATGTTACGTTACTGATTGCATTAATGGTGGTAATTACATACGGTTTCTGAACGCGGAATAGAGGATTTATGATATTATTGTAGATCAAAATATTTATTCTTCAATGTAAGCAAATTACAATGCGCTAATGAACGTCAGAGAAAAAAAAATACCTGAGTGCGTTTCGGTTGGAACGAAGTTATGTTATTTAATTTTATTTAATTTTTGACTTTTTCCTAATTTTTGTATTTTTATTTTTTTTTGTATTTTTTTTAATTGAAATTTTTGTAATTTTGATATTTTTGAAATTTTTAGTTTTTTTGAGATTTTTGAGATATGTGATTTTTGAGATTTTTGAGATTATTGAAATTTTTGAAATTTTGGAAATTTTTTGAATGTTTTGAAATTTTGTCATTTTTTACATTTTTGTCATTTTTTACATTATAACTTACATTATAACTTTTTTTCGAATATATTCCATGTACAGACTTTCGATCCTCTTCAGCTTTATTATATGTATAAGATAGATTTTTGGACCTAAGATTCTAAAGTAAAATGGGGGGGGGGGGGGGGGCTTTTTTGAAGATGAAACTATCCTTTGTCCTTTCTCGAGACCCATACTATCTCTATACCAATTTTCATCTAAATCAGTTCAGCGGTAAAAAAATCCTCATACCAACTTCCAACTCCCTTTTCACCCCCACAAGGGTTTGAAAACTATCCTATGACGTTTCTCGAGACTCAAATTATCTCCATACTCATTTCTATCTAAATCGTATCAGCGGTTAAAAATTCTCCATACAAACTTTCAACCCCATTTTCACCCCCACCAGGGTTGATTTTCGGGATTAAAACTATATATTATCCTTCCCCGGGACTCAAACTATCTCTATAAAAAATTTCATCAAAATCCGTTCAGCCGTTTTCACGTGATGCGCGGTCAAATAAACAGACAAACAGATAAACAGATAAACAGACAAAAATTCTAAAAATTGTTGGAACGTGTTCTGTTATCGATTCTAAGTATCCCCAGCCAACTTTTTTTCGATTATCTTCCATGTACAGACTTTCGACCCTCTTCAGCTTTATTATATGTATAGATAGAAGATGTAAGCACATTACAATGCACTAATGAACGTCAGAGAAAAAAATATACGAACGAATTTATATTATTTCATTTTTGACTTTTTCGTAATTTTTGTGATTTTATTTTTTTTGTATTTTTTTGACATTTTTGATTTTTTTTATAATATTTGACATTTTCGAAATTTTTGCCTGTTTCGACATATTTTTACTTTTAGGTTCTCGACTTTTTCCACTTTGTCACTCCTCACTTTCACTTTTCACTACACTTCACTTCACCTTATTCTATTTTATATTTTTTTATTTCATTCCTTTTTACATGTTTCTTAATCGTATGGGTGTCGCGTTTTCGTGACCGATCCGCGAACCGTCCGAGAAGGAACTTCGTTCCAAAACTACCACCGGTTCTAACCCTACACCTCTGGCCCCAGAAGTATTATGACCGAAAAGAAACTCGACTGGACTTATTTTTTCCAAAACAGTAATACATTATTAGATCTTAAAGATACAAAATAATGCGTAGTTCTTCAAGAAGATATATCAAAACAGCTTGAGAGACAGATAATGTACGATGTATGTAATGTTTAATTATAAAGAAAAATAAATCCTAATCTGACTGCTTCACAAAACGTTTGATATGTTTTCCTACCTAAACGGTGTCCTATAAATGTTAGATGATTTTGTAGTAGTTTCTGGTTTGGGCCATGCATCTTTGTCCGTCATATATAGTCCTCGAACCTGCAATAACCCTTTGACATTAATGACATTTTCAAATATTTCTTAAGAGCGGGTAAAGTTAAATTTAAAGCATCGACGGGTAACTTGTTATGAATATGAACACCTTGACCAAAAAATTACAAACTATTTCAATACCAAATTTCATCTAAATACGTACAGCGGTTATTGGTTGTTTCTTCCCCATGTAAACTTCCACCCCTTTTGCATCCGCTTGATTATTAGGACAATACAATTTTGTCATAATGGCCCACGAGGTCAACTTTTTTATTCAAGATTAGATCTTGTTCCAGAAGATGAAATTTTAAAATATGATGTACTATTTTTAGGACACTGGGTCACTATTCCACTTGTATTTCAATACCAAATTTCATCGAAATACGTACAGCGGTTATTGGTTCTTTCTTCCCTATGTAAACTTCCACCCCTTTTGCATCCGCTTAAGGTATAATTTCTGAGATAAAACTATTTCATTTCCTTTTCCAGAGCTCAAATTATCTCCATACCAAATTTTGTCTAAATCAATTCTGCGGTTAATAATTCCCTATACAAATTTCCAACTCTCTTTTCACCCCTTTAGGGTTGATTTTCAGGGATGAAAACTATCCGTTGTCCTTTCTTGAGACCCATACTATCTCTATACCAAATTTCATCTTTATCAGTTCAGCGGTAAAAAAATCCTCATACCAACTTTCAACCCCCTTTTCACCCCCACAAGGGTTTATTATCGGGATGAAAACGATTCTGTTGTTTCTCGGGACTCAAATTATCTCCATACTAATTTCTATTAAAAATTCTCCATACAAATTTTCAACCCCTTTTTCACCCCCTTCAGGGTTGATTTTCGGGATGAAAACTATTTATTATCCTTTCCCGGGACTCAAACTATCTCTATACAAAATTTCATCAAAATCCGTTCAGCCGTTTTCACGTGATGCGCGGTCAAATAAACAGACAAACAGATAAACAGACAAACAGACAAAAATTCTAAAAATTGTTGGAACGTGTTCTGTTATCGATTCTAAGTATCCCCAGCCAACTTTTTTTCGAATATATTCCATGTACAGACTTTCGACCCTCTTCAGCTTTATTATATGTATAGATTACTTGCTCAAAATCTTACGTAGTTACCTCGTGTAAACTCGGCTTAACACGTAACATCGTATAAAGCTTGGCACGCACGTAAAACAAAGGTGACGTAAAACCACAGTGACGACGTGGATTCGTTGACTATGGAAATATGCTGAATGTCGAGAAATTTCGATGCATAGAAGTTTTGCTGCAAGTTATTGAAGAAAGAAAGAAAAGAATGATTTACTACTCCGTAATGATGGCGCATACAACTGTGTCGAAATATCGGGAACTCGCAATAGTAGTTTATGTAACTGTTACGTAATAAGGGTCCTTAAAACATGAGTGTGGTTTTATGAAACGAGCCGCAGGTGAGTTTCATAATAAGATCACACGAGTGTTTTAAGGCCTAATTACGTACAGTTGCATACACTGCTTTATCTACACTCATATCGCCGTGTGCCTGCTATACGGCCACAATTCAAAATTTTTAATTTTCTGGATTATTGCAGATTCGCATTCAAAATTGTTCAATTTACGACCTTATTTCGAGAGCCATAGCAAAAAAGGTCTTTAAGAGCCTTTTTCTCACAAGTGGCCTTATGGATTTGACCATAAATTGTCAGACGATTTCCTGCAATACAGCCACTTGCACGGGCAAGTGCATAGTGGCGGCAGACGGCTGCCGCCTGCGCCCGCGGCATTCGCACGTAAACTGAGACGGCCCTTTTGAGTTGTGGCTGTATAGCACACGTTTTAAATGAAGCTTTTTGAGTTGCGTCCTAGAAAATAATAATTAGTTGAGTGATAATTACGATGAATCCCTTTAAATATAAAAGAAACAAACGTCAATTGGTTGTGTCACAGCACATACTTACTGTATTACACTTATTATTACAAAATTGCCAGCTCGCCACCGAAACTACCACAACGCAACAAAATGATTAAGCAAATCTCAACCATCTCAACTTTGTTTTCTTACAAGTGCGGTTAAATATGGTTCATCAGTGAGGGTCGTGAGCCTTATTCATATTTTTACCCGTCTGAAGAAAGATAAGTATTGAGCATGTTTTCGAAAAGTGTATATGTATTTAACTGACATTTTATTGTATATAATATTATGTGTGTCCAATTCTATAGCACGCTTTACTGCCAATAATATGCAACGGATTTGATTGTGTGAGGTAAATTAATAACTGTGTTCGGGATGGTTGTATTCGGGATGGTTTCATTATATTGGAATTTTGTTAAATATTATAATAACTGCTTTTATTTTGGGGACTTTGTCGCCAAAACTTAAATCACGTGGAAAGTCGTTACTTTGATATATTTACATTTACTTATTTGATAATGGTAATGTTTTTTTCCTTTCGGCCGCGTATGTAACCGAGTTTTGTAACCAGGTACAAAATAAGAAAATTTTCTCTTTTCTCGTAACCAGTTACAAACTAGTAAAAATATTTCAAGACTTAGAAATATTATGAAATTTCTTTTCAAAACACATTTCCTTTAAAACTTAACTAGACGGAGCCCCGCTTCGCGGGGCTCCTATTTCTGGGCGGTTTGCCCTTCGGGCATCTGAAGCTACCTAACAAACCTAACCTATCTACCTATTAATTTAGCGTGGCGTAGGTAGGTTAGGTTCGTTAGGTAGCTTCAGATGCCCGAAGGGCAAACCGCCCAGAAATAGGAGCCCCGCGTTCGCGGGGCTCCGTCTAATTGAATAATTGGTAATGAGAAAAGATAAAACGTTCTTCTTTTGTAACCTCGCAGTTTATAACTGGTTACGAGAAAGGAGAAATTTTTCTTATTTTGTACCTGGTTACAAAACTCGGTTACATACGCGGCCGAAAGGGTTTTTTTCGGTGTGTCCCCTAGCTATTGAATTTATTTCAATTAAAATGCTTTTATGAAGGATGATAGAAACTAGATATAGCTATGTTTTTATATGCTTGATTGATAGCTATGTTTTTATTGCGTTGATTCTACTAAAGTAACGAAAACAAAATATTTTGTATAACAACGCTTTTTTTATTAGTGCTAAGTTGAAATACATTGTGATATTCGTTATTTCTTGAACTGATTACTTATAAGAAGTTACCTACTTGTAAGAATTTACTTACTGAATACATTATAATAAATAAATGACTGCAATGTTCTTAAAGAAGTTGATTTCACAAATTAGCATGGAACAGTATTGTGTTTTGATTTCTTATTTTATAATATAGTAGGTATTCTAAATACTTTTTTTTATTTTGAATGTTTTAGAAAAGAAGTTTCAAAGTTTTATTTGTTCAAATTTTATAAAGAACCTTTTAAACAATTAATATTATTTGGTAATGACAATGTTGTTGATTATAAGCTAGTTACACATAATTATCGCGTACAGTTTTTTTTTTTTTTTTATACCACGACGGTGGCAAACAAGCATACGGCCCGCCTGATGGTAAGCAGCTACCGTAACCTATGGACGCCTGCAACTCCAAAGGAGTCACATGCGCGTTGCCGACCCTTTACAAAAAGGAGGATTCACTGTGTTGACGACTAAAGGAACAAGAAGGTCCCTCATCGTCAACACACTGGGTCCTCTTTGAGCTCTTTGGCAACCTTACTCACCAGCAGGAACACAACACTATGAGTAGGGTCTAGTGCTATTTGGCTGTGGTTTTCTGTAAGGTGGAGGTACTTCCCCAGTCGGGCTCTGCTCCAGATTTGAGCGATGACATTCGCTGAACGTGCCCTACCACACTTAGCGAGATGCCATTCGCAGTGCCCATACCTCTCTTTTTGGCGTAGTTTAAGGACATACCCAGGTCCAGACGTAGTTTAAGGACATACCCCGGGTCCACAGTGATCTTGTTCCTATCAAAGTTGATAAAATAAAGGGATTTTAACTATTTTGGTGTTTTTATTTATATTTGCATGGTAACCTTTATCCAATAATTTTGTGTTTAAATTTGGACGCATCCCAAAATCTTTAAAAAACGTTTCTGCAATACGGCCACAACTCTAAATACCTCTCTTTCGGGCCTTGTGTCTCAAAAAATATGCATTTCTTTTAAAAATTGGCGTGGTTATAAGGAGGGTTATATGATTCCGAGTAAAAAAGCTAAGTTTTAAATTTATAGACCTAAAACTAAAGGAGTAAGGTCCTATTAAACACCCTGAACTATACTCTCACAACTTTGAGACGCGATTTCTCGAAATAACGGTTTTTTGAGATGTGGCAGTGTAGCAGGCACACGGCGATATTATTTATCCTAAATGCCGTATTCCGAAACCATAGAATGGCCGCCATTGCACTGCCATGGCCAACTCGATTGCGCCGGCGGGAGGGAGCGCGTCGGCGGCCGCGCGGGAGCGTGCAGCAGGGACCGGAAAACCCCTTCATTTGATTAATCGTTTCGATAGGGTAACCCTATTAAAGTCTTACCCTAATGATAGGGTTACCCTATCATTGGGTTACCCTATCGATATGGAAATCATTTTGAATAGGCTTAACCCTTTTCAATGTGGTTTCCGAGTCGAATGGGGTAAAGATAGCTTTAATATTTACCGCTTACCCTATCATAGGGCTACCCTTTTCCTGTCTCTTTTCCACGCAGGCAGGCGGTTCTATCTTTCTCATTTGAAATGGAACAGGAGAGGTGGCGGTGGAACAAATTGAGTAAATATCAGATTTGCTGTCGTTTATTCATTCTGGAAAAGTCACACTCACAGTCCAGTCCTCTGCTCACGTACACAACTTTCCATTAAAGAATTTCTGTTAAAGAAATGTGTCTTATGTTCAGTTTATTTTTGCATAGTTCGCACGTACTGATGAGATGGGCAATAATTATTTTGAATAAGAATAAAAACACAATTTTTATTCATATTCAAATCGATTTGACACAAACCAATATTCATCCTCCTTTTGTCCTGTTTGTCCCGGCTTTTGCCACGGCTCAGTTGAGCCTGTGGTCCGCTTGGCAACCTAATCCCATGAATTGGCGTAGGGATTGGTAGTCGTTTTCAGCTAATTATTGGATATACGATTTTTTAAGCTCACATGGTCATTCACATTATAAATATTATTTGAAACGGGGTATTTACCATGTATATTAGCGTTATTGCCTATTGGGCACCCGATATTTCGGGTACGAGGTAAATAAATACCCCGTTACAAATAATTAATATTTATAATTAGGGGATGTAATTCGGAAAATTATTTCTGTTTTATAATCCAAGATGGCGGTTATATACTTTTTACTGAAAAATAGTCATGGTAGTTATTTTCGGTTAATTATTCGGGGTGTATAAATTATATCTGTTTTAAAATTCAAGATAGACTGGTTTTTTTATTATTATTATTATACACGGTGAATCTGAGTAACCCGAAAGATTTCAACCATAAATTCCTGAGGTCATAAGGAGTAATAAATGTTTTACGAATTTAGTTCGATTTCGCAAAAAAAAAATTTTTTTTCATTTTTCCGGTTTTTAAAATGCTTTTGAACATAAAAACATAAATGTTATTGGTAAAACTGTCAATTAAAATAAATTAGTACATTTTGGCCACGACCACTCTGTAAAGAGTGTAACGACAAAGAAGAAGAACTCTGAAACTAGGCTAATTCCAGAAAAGTTTATACGACATTTTAGTCTCAGTCATTTATTTATCAGTCAATTATCAGGAATTTATGGTTAAAATCTGTCGGGATACTCAGATTCACCGTGTATATAATTTTTTTTTTCGTTTTCGTTTCGTTTTCGTTTCGTTTTCGTTTCGTTTTCGTTTCGTTTTCGTTTCGTTTTCGTTTCGTTTTCGTTTCGTTTTCGTTTCGTTTTCGTTTCGTTTTCGTTTCGTTTTCGTTTCGTTTTCGTTTCGTTTTCGTTTCGTTTTCGTTTCGTTTTCGTTTCGTTTTCGTTTCGTTTTCGTTTCGTTTTCGTTTCGTTTTCGTTTCGTTTTCGTTTCGTTTTCGTTTCGTTTTCGTTTCGTTTTCGTTTCGTTTTCGTTTCGTTTTCATTTCGTTTTCGTTTCGTTTTCGTTTTGTTTTTGTTTCGTTTTCGTTTCGTTTTCGTTTCGTTTCGTTTTTTTTTTCGTTTTTTTTTTTTCGTTTTTAGTTTCATTTTATTTTCGTTTTTATTTTTGTTTTTATTTTAATTTTATTTTCATTTTACTTTCATTTTATTTTCATTTTATTTTCATTTTATTTTCATTTTATTTTCATTTTATTTTCATTTTATTTTCATTTTATTTTCATTTTATTTTCATTTTATTTTCATTTTATTTTCATTTTATTTTCATTTTATTTCCATTTTTATTTCATTTTTATTTTATTTTATTTTTATTATAGTAGTAACAAGTGCATAAAACGTACGATTTTACGCGAGGCGTTTAAAAGTCGAGTGTAAAATGGGTTTTATGGACGAGGGTTACACTCAAATTTTCACTTCATTTGCGAGGAAATTATTTATCGGTAATCGTAAAACAATTTCAAGTTCTAACAAAAATATTACACGGAAAACAAATATGGTTCCAACCAATTAATTTTTTAATATATTTTTTTGAATTTTTAACGTGTGAATTTAGAAATTTTCTGCCAAGTCATCAAAACATTTCGGGGCATTTCTAAACTATTATCAACTCCTATTTTATTTCATTTCATTTATTTAATTATAGAAAACACGCAATTCAAATAATTATAGCAATACTCAGATAGAATTAGCGGAAAAATCATAAAAAGTACAGTCAATTCCTATTGGACGGGAAAAAATTTGTTTGTATAGATCAAAGTGTCAGGAATTCATATCAAGGTGCCAAAAAAATGGTAAAAACCAGTTTTTCGCTTCTAGACGAAAAACTACGGGTCGGACCAAGAATAGTTAAATGTATAAATGTGCGCAATTATAAAACAAAGAGAATGAGCTCCGGTAGAGCAAAATCGGTCCAGAGGATCGTCCGCAATTCGCAAAAAAACACATTTTTTTTGCAAATATTGTAAATTTAATAACTCGCGTTCCGGAAGTGCTGGAGAGCTGAAATTTGAATATGATGTCAGTTTTGTGGTCCTCTAACTACAGTTAAATGTTCAAATGAAAATGTTGTAAAAATGTTGTTTCGAAAAACGTTATAATTTCGGTTTCTATGCATTAAGGAGGAGTTGAACTACAAATTTCCAAATTTACAGATCATTTGACAAGGAATAAACTTGTTTAAATAATCTATGAAGATCAGACACTTTTTGCGCGCGCGGCAGCGGCGCACTATGGCCCAAACGCCCGATCTAGCTGGACAAAATTATTTTACACTCATAGACTAAAATTGACTATTTTTATTATTATTTTGGTATAATTAATGTTAAAAAAATTAACCAGTGTAAGTTGACCTTTGTATAAGAATAATTACTAGGGCAGAGGAGATCAGCTAAACATGGTTATGTAATTTTAAGAGAAATGGAGCATTATTGCAAATGGCACCTAAAATATAAGAATACGAGTAGCAGAATTAAAATACTTAAATATAGTTTAAGTTAATTATTAATTTTGTTAGGTGCCATTTGTAAAAATGCTTCATTTTTCTTAAAATTACACAACCAAGTTTAGCTGACCTCTTCTGCCCTAGTAATTATTCTTATACATAGGTCAACTTACACTGATACATTTTTTTTCACATGAATTATAGCAAAATAATAATAAAAATAGTCAATTTTAGTCTATGAGTGTAAAATAATTTTGTCCAGCTAGATCGGGCGTTTGGGCCATAGTGCGTCGCCGCCGCGCGCGCAAAAAGTACCTGAACTTCATAGATTATTTAAACAACTTTATTCTTTGTCAAATGATTTGTAAACTTGGAAATTTGTAGTTCAACTCCTCCTTAATGCATAGAAATCGAAATTATAACAGTTTTCGAAAATTAAAATACCCTCCCAGTCGATTTAAAAAAGGTCACTTTTTGCAAAATTCGACGGTTTGCAAAAAGTTTACAACATTTTCATTTGAACATTTAACTGTAGTTAAAGGACCACAAAACCGACATCATATTCAAATTTCAGCTCTCCAGAACTTTCGGAACGCGAGTTATTGAATTTACAATATTTGCAAAAAAAAACGTGTTAATACCAGTGTAAGTTGACCTTTTTATAAGAATAATTACTAGGGCAGAAGAGGTCAGCTAAACTTGGTTGTGTAATTTTCAGAGAAATGAAGCATTATTACAAATGGCACCTAAAAAAATTAATAATTAACTTAAACTATACTTAAGTATTTTAATTCTGTTATTCTTATATTTTAGGTGCCATTTGCAATAATGCTTAATTTCTCTTAAAATTAAATAACCATGTTTAGCTGACCTCTTCTGCCCTAGTAATTATTCTTATACAAAGGTCAACTTACACTGGTTAATTTTTTTCACATTGCGGACGATCCTCTAAACAGATTTTGAAATTTTACTGTTCAATTAAATTGTGCAATATATTTTGACTCTGTTTGGCTGTTGAGCCACATTCTTGGTCTTAGAAGAAAATTTTACTTTATGCCCTAGAGCTCAAAATGCGATTTTATATCGTCCACGCACGATTTAAAGTCGAACTTTACGAGCATGAGAAGTGAAAAGAGTATATCTGCCTACCGTGGATTTTAAAACAGATATAATTTTTGCTGGGCATAAGGGAAACTACGCCTTATTGGGATTAGGTCCAGTTTCCACACGATGTTTTCTTACACCGAAAAACCCAGAATACATTCTTATACGCGGAACATTATTTAAAATAAAAAGCATGATTAAATAATTCTGTTAAGAATCAATTACTTTTATTACATTTTCTCGTATATGAATTAGTCCCGACGAAATTATTTTGAATCATTTTAACGGGAATACAATCAACATAAGTTTATTCTTACGATATTTTTTTCAAATAATCATTTTATTCTTGAGTGTCCAACAATGACTGATATTGATCGTTTCATTATACTAGAAGTATCGGTGAACGGCGTCACATTTTGCTGGAGCCATTGAAACAAAGTACTACCTATAACTAGAATAACATAAAATTATATATTTTAACACTTCACAATATGCATTTGATTTTGATTCCTATAAGCCTGGGTCTAAGATTCAATCGACACGAGCCGTCACGCTCGAATGGCAAGAACAAAAACACCGGCACCACACAATGATCTTTTAGCGCACTAACAAGCAATAATAGCGTCTAGATCAAAGGCGTAAGTACGAAAACATACGCAAAAAGATTCTTGTTTGTCTGTGGGCTCGCTCGTGCCGCCCGGCAGCGCTTAGCTCGTAGGGTGCTCGAATAATAAATAAGCCAAATGTATTGGTCACAGAGTTTAAAATAGCTTAATCGCATTTGAAAAACCCTATCTGATAGGGAAACCATATGCTGGGTTGTAACCACTTACCCGAATTAACTGTATTGACATGGTTAGCCTTTCGTTCGGGTAAGTCAAACGATACGCTTACCGAATTGATAGGGTTTTTAAAAACAACTCTATCAAATACCCAATCTAATACCCCTTTAATGGTTACCGGTTCCGGTCCCGCAGGTGTACATTATGTTATCAAAACTCATAACACATCAATCTTTGAGCATGTAAAGTTAAAATTACGTTACTGTCACCGTCACCGTCACCGTCACCGTCATGTGACACCACCAGCCAGCAGTTCTGCTGCAAGGACGCAGAGGCGCTGGTCATACAAGGGAGGGAGGGACGAGTAGATTTGCCGAGATAGCTCAAATACACGTGCTAGTACGGTTCAGGCCGTCGGTCAAAGGTGTAGAGTACGGCGGGTTAACGACCTCTGTCCGGACGTACCCACTCCGAGATAGGGCGTGTATCCGGGCTTCCTCGCTTGCTCTTCCCGTCGTCTGCCGCCCTGGTATGCTCAGCTGGCCCTCCTGCCCGAGAAACCGGTGGGCCAATAAATACAGGATGGGACTGTCGGGTTTGTGCAGTCAAGGATAATAGGAATGACAGGAGGTAGAACCAGACCGAATACTTGCATCGTGCCCAGCGTGAGGGAGATGGATAAATACTGTGTGTAAATATATACGAAGGGATGGCGACTGCGTATAAATAAGTTGCGTTCATTGCCTTATGATCTGTAGTCTAGCAGTTGGACTAGGTTAGCCTAGTAGTAAAATTAAAAGTAGTTAAAATTACGTTACTGTCACAGATAAAAAGCTTATCATAGTAAAATCGGTTGTGGTAATGCTAGCCATTGCCTACCGTTTTCGAACACGTTTTAGAGAACTTACAATGTGAGTGTAGATAAAAACAATTATATGGTAAATACCACGTTTTTAACAGTAGTCTGCCGCGCAAAGCCTCCTCCATATAATTCCAAACCTCCCAATTTAGGGCCATGTCCTTCGAGCAACGATATAAAGGAGGTACAGACTCAAACAAGATTTACTGAAAATATGGCTCGTGAAAATTTGTAACCCCCCGGTCAGTCTTATACCGTAAGAGCCCGTTCACACGGCATCAATTTTTGTCGGATCTACTAACTATCGGATCCTGTAAAACCGGATAGTGTATTCACATGGCCGCAGGTGTCTTGCTCCGAGCTCGTGCGAATGCAAGTATTGGAATACTATGGCCACTAACCGGATCCGGCATTTTAACGGACGACCGGACCGAACTGTAGTCGCAACATCAGCCGACACATTTTGCAGGATCCGTTTTATATCCGGATTCTGAAACCGTACGCTTGTGTGAACGCATGCATTGAAATACTTTTGCGAGTAAATCGGATCCTACAAAAACAGTTCACGCAAAAAATCGGATGTCTCCATGTGAACGAGCTCTAATACGACTGTCAAAGAAAGTACCGCCCGAATCGTTCTGGCATTGTGTATCCCTAGTATTATTTCATCAGTGGCAATGTCTGGCCAGTTGTTCCCATCCCGCTATCTCCTCCTAGTATCGACTAATTTAATAATAATAACTAGGGTGGAACTTTGTAATGCTACCTGAAGGGGAAGTACTCTTAATACTGTAGATAGAAAATTTTACTCAAAGAAAACATTCCTTTATTTTTTAAAAGAAAGAAAACTGCATTCAAAGATTTTTAAAAATTCGCTTGTCGCACCCGGTAATCGAACCGACTAAAATCTTAAAAGTTGCACCCTGTACTTTTATTGCATCGATCGTTAGGGTCAATTATAAGGATGAAATCTCTCTAACAAACTTTATAAATTAAATGAAAGGAAAACAATGAAATCTTAAATTATTTTAATTATTTACAAAAAATGGTAAACTAACTAATTAATTGTTCGAAATGGGCTCCTCCTTTTTGGTTACACAAATTTATTCTTCTAAGGAATTAATTTCTAGTAACCTTTAATAACGTGTTGTGGTGAATGTTATGTCGCATCTAAGAAAGGCAATTGCATTACAAACACGTGGAAATTGCAATCGTCTTATCTAAAAAGTAATACGTCATTTTAATGGATAAATGACGTCAATGATAATTATTAATTAATAACATAAGTAAACAGATGGATCTTTGAGTAAAAGTGCTTTAACTTGATCCATTGAATTAATAATTTAAGATTTCATTGTTTTCCTTTCATTTAATTTATAAAGTTTGTAAGATAGATTTCATCCTTATAATTGACCCTAACGATCGATGCAATAAAAGTACAGGATGCAACTTTTAGAGATTTTAGTCAGTTCGATTACCGGGTGCGGCAAGCGAATTTTTAAAAATCTTTGAATGCAGTTTTCTTTCTTTAAAAAAATAAAGGAATGTTTTCTTTGAGTAAAATTTTCTATCTACAATATTAAGAGTACTTCTCCTTCAGGTGGCATTACAAAATTCCACCCTGTATAATATTCTCGGGGGAGCCTCACCCCTACAGAACGCGTCCCCAAGGTGGCGGATCGGGGAATGCTCGGCAGATATGCCGGGTAGGAGGGAAATAAAATACTTCCCGCGGACCAACAGGCACCCCCGTCGGGCCGCTCGGACATATTCTGATACCGGGCCGGCGGGGGACAGCGGCAGCAGGCAGGCTGACATACAGAGGATGGCGGCGGAGGAGCACTCAATTTGTCAACGGTGGCATCCTAAGCCCCAGTTAGCAGGAGGGGTTACTGCCTTGGCGTCAGGTGGCAACCGGCCATAAAACTAAAGCCATTCATCATCCTTGTCCTATGAAAAGTACCACAATGAGAAAGATATTAAATGCTAGGGCGTCCCCCTCAAGCGACGGTCAGTGCTACACATGCGAAATGCGAAATCTGCGATTATCTACATGGAATATCGGATCAATGAACGGCAGAAGCGCCGAACTAAGTGACACTCTAAAACGAAGATGCATAGACGCATGCTGTGTGTAGGAGACCAAGTGGCGGGGCTCGAAATCAAAACTTATTGGAAACGGATACAAGCTACTCTACCATGGGATCGAAGCAAAGAATGGCGTTGGCGTCGTACTTTCTGAAACCCTGAGCTCCAGACTAGTAGACGTCCAAAGAGTCAGCGACCGGTTGATGTCAGTCAAAATTGCTTTGGACAAGCAGCCATGTTTCAATATAGTATGTGCCTGCCTCAAGCAACCTGCGCGGAAGCTGAAAAGGAATTTTTTTGGGACGATCTGTCAACTCTTCTACAACATATACCACAAGAGGAATTTATACATATAGGGGCAGACCTGAACGGCCATGTAAGGAGTAATCACGATGGCTATGAAAGAGGTCACGGTGGGTTTGGGTTTGGTACCAGAAACACGGACGGCGAAAGGATCCTGGATCTCGTGTGCATGTGCATGTGACTTAGCTATCATTAACACATTCTTTAAAAAGAAGGATACCCACCTAATAACGTATCAAAGTGGAGGTCATTCAACACAAATTGATTATTCACTTTCAAGGCGGTCACATTTAAAGTATTATAAAGATTCCAAGGTAATCCCCGGAGAACCTCTAACTACACAACACCGTCTCCTGGTAACAATATGTAGACTACCAACATCTCTCAAAGTTAATAGAAGATTGACACCGAAACTCAAATGGAGGTCTCTAAACAGACCGGAAAGGGAGCATCTTCTTAAGGAAATTGGTGATAAAATAAACTCGACTGACTCAACAGTTTTGTCCCCAGACGACATGTGGAAGGATCTTCAAATATTCTGCACTACAGCCGCAGAGAAACACCTAGGGAAAACTACTTAGTTTCTTGGACTTCCAAGAAAGGACACTCGCTGTTGGCGCGATGACAGTGCTGAAAAGAAGGAACACTTTAAAGCCTGGCAAGTCTCCCAAAATGACTCAGATCGCAACCAATACAAAGAGTCAAAGAAGAGAGCAAAATTACAAGTTGCAATAGCAAAAGCTGAAGCCGATAGAGACATGTACGATGAACTAGAGTTCGCCAAAACAGAGTTAGATATACATAGTATTGCAAAAATTAGGCATAACAGCACTAAAGATTTCAACAACATAAAATTTATTAAAAATAACAATGGTGAATTATTGACTTCAGATAAAGATATTAAAACCCGCTGGGTAGAATATTATAAGCATCTACTTAATGTCTCCCATCCAGGAACAGTGACCAGAAGTACGCCACGAACCGTAATCGGACCGCTTCCTCCAGTCACGGTGGAAGAGGTTAAGGCAGCCGTTAAAAATATGAAAAATAACAAGGCAGTTGATCCAGACGAAATCCCAGCCGAGATATGGAAACGAACCGGAAGCACTGGAGTATCCTGGCTGTGCAACCTTTTTAATAAATTGATGGTAGAAAATCAGCTCATCCCAGATGCTTGGCGTAACAGTTTCTTAGTTCCATTCTACAAAGGAAAAGGAGACATTAGGGACTGCAATAACTATAGAGCTATTAAAGTTACGTCCCATACCTTAAAAACGTGGAAACGTATTATAAATAACAGATTAAAATGTATCATACAGCTAACTCAAAACCAATGTGGCTTTGTTGCTGATAGCACTTTCGATGCGATTCAGTCTATTCGGATACTGGTGGAAAAAGCTAAGGCCAACAACACCAACGTACATATGATCTTTATCGACCTCGAAAGGGCCTTTGATCACGTCCCACGTGAACTCATCTGGGAAGCATTGAGATTTCATCAAGTACCTGAACAGTATATAGCATTAATTTTGTATACCAATGTCACAACTCAGGTAGTTTGTCCAGCTGGGACATGTGAAAAGTTCGGAATCTGCGTCGGAGTTCATCAGGGCTCAGCACTAAGTCCTTTATTATTTAATGTCACCATGGATTACCTGACAAGAGCTTACCAAAAACCAGTGCCATGGAACATCTTGTACGCTGATGACGTTGCCTTAATATCGGAAAGTGTCCATGTCCATCTCCAAAACCAACTAAATATGTGGATTAAATCATTAGAAGAAAATGGTTTAAGAGTAAGCCGCACAAAGACGGAGCATATGTCATGCTTGTTTGACGGCACAACAGACCTTGACTCAATCAAGTTCTTCATAAATGATGATCCGCTACCTACCGTTAGAGAATTTAAATACCTAGGCTCGATCATCAGCAACGATGGCAAAATTGATAGAGATGTAACCCATAGGACCACAGTAGGCTGGATGAAGTGGAGGCAGTTGACCGGTGTCATGTGTGACAATAGAATGCCTTTAAAGATCAAGGGTAAATTATATAAAACGGCAGTACGACCCGCCATACTGTATGGAACCGAATGTTGGGCAACAACGAAACAACATATCCAAAAATTACATACAACTGAGATGCGCATTCTTCGCTGGTCTAAGAGATAAGATCCGCAATGAATACGTGCGAGGCAGTTTTAAAGTCGCCCCTATTGAAGAAAAGCTGAAGGAAACGCGACTACGCTGGTACGGGCACGTGTTCAGACGGCCTGCTGATCACATGGTACGAGTGGCATTGAATCTACCAACGACGAAACGTGGCCGTGGAAGACGCCCTGCTACTTGGCTGACAACGGTCGAAAAAGACCTGAAAGACACAAATGTTGACGCCGAAACCGCAAAAAATCGGCTTGTGTGGAGAATGAGGACATGGAGAGCCGACCCCAGATAACGGGAAAAGGCTTAGGCAGAAGAACTATATAATATTACAGATTCACTCACGTATATTCGGCATTGTATTGTGTTTCCGCAACTCGACGTCTAGTACCCATTGTGCGTGAAGTAAGGACGGCCAGTCCAGCCAGCCTAACTCCTCAAGGAATCCTATCAGACCTTTGATGTTGAATTCCTCGGGGAGATCACTCGGGGACCCGAGGTGTTTTGCTCTGTATGGGGCCACGTCGTTGCACTTCAGCACCAACGTGACAGGCTGTTTCACAGCACAGGGGACTGTCTGTAACACCTAAATTAAAGAGATGTTTGTTAAATGGTCCATGACCTGTGGTGATATGATATTCGGCGTTAATAGATAAATAAATATGTAAACAGACCTAAAAATGTAAACAGA
Source organism: Pammene aurita (assembly GCA_947086415.1). Lineage (NCBI taxonomy): Eukaryota > Metazoa > Arthropoda > Insecta > Lepidoptera > Tortricidae > Pammene > Pammene aurita. Next base: position 3,394,796 of record OX352314.1, on the reverse strand, counting down.
CTGTAAGGTAAAACCTTCAATGCTTCGCAATCACGTAGGTACTTTCAAATTCAAATTCAAAATAATTTATTTCGGAAGCAAGTCCATATTTGTTAGAATGATACATAAGTCTAAAACATCTTAAGTGCTAATGTTAATACAATACAATTAAATTTTAATAAATTACCTAATGCTAAAGACTAACCTACCCCGGAGAGCAGTACAGGTCATTCCAGTGCTGCTGGATACGACCTTGGAACCTGTCAACAATGGTATTTAGCAAGCTGTTGGTACTATTAGCCTCGATTCTCCGTACTATGGATGCAACCCTTTTGCAACCCTTACTTTTAGAGAACAACGATGGTTTCATTATCATACACATTTTTTTTTGAAAAAATATCCGTTAATTACTCACCTACTCGTATACCTATACAACGTGTTATACCCAAGACTAAAAACCTGAAAAGTGTTTGTTCAGAATCGTGAGTGGAATCGATTGCAGTGTATCTTAATATGGGTATACTGTGATAGGCAGACACTCATATGGGCACGTCTGTGCATATTGAGTGATCAGCACTTCGATAAGATCTTGCGCCTCCACTTGATAAGGGATTTCCTCTCCTAAACACGTATTGGAATTATATATATAGCGTAAGAAACTTAGACATAAGGAGAGAGATTGTACGTACGTCCTACAACATTAAACACGTGGAAACCAAGAGTCCGAGTTTCTTCACCAACCCCCCATCCCGGCGCTCTGCCTACTTCATGGCGACCGTGACAGTGTGACAAAGGCGGAATGAAGTTCGGACCTAACGAGGCAAGCTGAGGAAGACGATCGTGGGTGGAGGATAGCAGTGTCAAGGGTCCGTGGACATCAGTAAGTTAAATTTTGAAATCTGATTGACTACTGAAGCAAGCTGGTTAAGCTGTTGTTTGGAAATGGGAGGTCAGCAGTCCAAGGACAATGTCATCCTGACCGACGACATTGTCCTTAGACTGCTGCACCTGCTGCTTGCACCGACGACGCCAGAGATGCGGTATTATTATTAGGCGCATAATAATACCGCATCTCTGGCGTCGTCGGCGAGCTGGGAGTTGACGGAGGTGCTAATGATTGCCGTTGTGGTGTATATGACTGCATACGCTTTATCCCGGGTGTGCGAGCGACTGAGGGCCCATCTGTACAGCAGCTGGGAGCAACAAGCGGCACGACGAGCCATTAGGGGTGAAGATGTTTGATTGGCTGTGTGGGCGTGTTTTTAGTTATTATTTTTTTAGTGTTATGACTGTGTTATTTTTATTATTGTGTATATTTTATGGCTAGCCTAGTCAGTTTATTAGATGAGTTACGGGTTGTAAGAGACAGTATCGTTAAATTAAGTAAGGTTGCACGTCGGGCTGTGCAGGGTAACAACAAGTTATTGTTAGCGCGGAATATTAAAACTAAGTTTGATCTTTTAATTGAGGAGATATGTAAAAAAGATGTTGCAGCTGTGGATCTCGATATTGCTTTGAAGACTGCAGAAGATTTTGAGTGTTTATTTCTGGAAGTTCAGAGGCTAGTCACCTCGGAAGTAATATCAAAAATGGCGGATTTTGATTTAAAGACGGCTCTTTCGCTATTGCCTGTGGTAGATGTGGAGGAAGGTCAAATTAACCAATTAATCGATGGATTGCAATTTTATAGTAGTACATTGAAGGAAACAGATCATCCCGTTTTAATAAATTTTGTTGTAAAAACGCGGTTGTCGAGTAAAGCGAAATTAAAGATTAAAAATGAGTACTCGACCGTGTCGGATTTGGTTGGCGATATTAGGAAGTACTTGTTACCTAAAAAATCATATACTGCCATCCTGTCGCAGCTACAAAGGTGTACACAGGGAAATAGGAGTATAGAAGTTTTCGGGAGTGAAATAGAGCAGTTATTTACTAATTTAACTATAGCTCAGGCAGATGGGAATTCGGTAGCGCACGATATTCTTAGGCCGATAAATGAAAAAACTGCAATTAGGCGTTTTGCGGAAGGCTTAAACAGTGACAGGATAGGAATAATTATAGCGTCCCGGGCTATTGAGCCGATTAGGGAAGCGATAACGGTAGCGGTGGATGAATCAGAGGTGATCCAAAAACCGGCGGCAAATTGTTTACACTTCTCCAGGCGGTTTTACAATCAAAATAGGGGTTATTCGGGTAATAATTATAGGGCGCGTTACGGTCACCGACCGGCGTATGTCAATAATAGCAACTATAAACATAATTCCGCACACCTCAGCTATAGTCGCAATACGGCTGGGCAAGGTCGGGGTCGGATAAATTTCCCGAGTCAGCGCGGAGCGGACAATTTTGCTGAGTCGAACGCACGGAATGTCAATGTTGTTCAATCAACAGATGTAGCGAGTGACTCAGATAATCTTCATAACGAAACAGAGTTTTTTCGAGACTAACGGTGGATGTGTGGAAATATTGTCTTATGGGGCGAATAATCATGTAATTGTAAATTGTTTAGATAAGGAATTATCGTTACTGGTGGATACCGGGGCTAATGTGTCGATAATAAAATATAGTAGTATTGAGGGTTTTGGCTTACATATAATTCTGAATAGGTTAAGAATAAGAGGTGTATGTGGGAATTTGGTTTCCTTGGGATATGTGGAGTTAGAGTTGTTAGTAAGGGGTTATAGATTTTGTCATAGGTTTCATGTGTTTGTAGGACTTAAGTGTAAGAACGACGGTATTTTAGGCGAGGATTTTTTAATAAGGCATAAGTGTAATATTAATTATGAGGAACGTATTTTGAGCATGCAGCATATGTCGGGTATTAAATTGTCGTGTGGGTTAGGGCTAGGAACGGTACGCTCAATAGTTATTCCTAGCAGGTGTGAGATGGTTAAGTGGGTTTCGACGGATATGCAAGGGGAATGTGTTATTCCTTCGCAGGAAATTACTCCTGGTGTTTTTGTAGCCGGCTCAGTGGTGTCGGTCGAGAATGGGAGAATTCCAGTTCGGTTTTTGAATACACGGGATAGTGAGGTAGAGTTGAGTAGTTATTGTCCAAAGGTCGGTAGGTTGATGGATTATTTTGTGTGTTCTTTTGACTCACAGGAATCAAAGACAGTGAGCAGGGTTAAAGAACTTTTTGGGTTATTAAAACTTCGGTCTTACCTCGATGACGACAGTAGCGGAACATTGGAAAGAGTTTGTGCAAAGTATGCAGATATATTTCACATGCCGGGGGATAAATTGTCAGTTTCTAATTTGTTCGATTATGAAATTAAATTGAAGACTGATGCTTCTCCTGTATATGTTAAGCCATATAGGATTCCATTTGCACAGAAAAAGGAGGTGGAAAAACAAGTTGCGAAGTTATTGGATGAGGATATTATCGAGGAGTGTACAAGTGAATGGTCTTCCCCTCTATTGCTGTTACCGAAGAAGTTAGACAGTAGTGGTGAAAAGAAGTGGCGGATTGTCATTGATTATAGATTGTTAAATAAGAAAATAGTCGATGAGAAGTTTCCTTTACCGAACATGCAGGAGATTTTGGATTCATTGTCGGGTTGTGTTTATTTTTCACACTTGGATATAAGCTCGGGGTATTATCAAATGAGTTTGTCGCCAGATTGCAGAAAGTTCACGGCTTTTACAACAGATAAACAATATATGCTTAAAAGACTTCCCATGGGGTTGCGAAGTAGTCCTAGTGCATTTTCCAGGCTTATGGCTGTAGCGTTGTCAGGATTAACTGACGACGCGTGTTTTTTGTATTTAGATGACGCAATTGTTTTCGGGAAAAGTCTGCGTGAGCATAACGCTAACTTAGTTAAGGTTTTTGAGAGGTTTAGGGAAGTAAATTTAAAGCTAAATCCGTGTAAGTGTGTTTTCCTCAAAAAGGAGTTAAATTATTTAGGGCATGTAATAACACCTAGCGGGGTCCTGCCGGATAGTAGTAAAATTGAGGTGGTAAGAAAGTTCCCGGTGCCTAAAAATGCGGATGAGGTGCGGCGGTTTGTAGCTTTTGCTAATTTTTATAGAAGGTTCATTAGAAATTTCGGAGAGGTTGCGTATCCTTTAAACCGGTTGTGTAAAAAAGATGCTGAATTTGAGTGGTCAGTAGAGTGTGATAAGGCGTTTCAAAAATTAAAGACTTTGTTGGCATCTCCCCCCGTTTTGGATTATCCAGATATGTCAGATGAGAATGTGTTTCGTCTTCAAACGGATGCGTCGGGGGTAGCAATAGGGGCGATATTGTCGAATGGGAATAACAAGCCGGTAGCTTTCGCAAGTAGGCAATTGAACAAGTCAGAAATTAATTATCCTACTATCCATAAAGAGCCATTGAGCATTGTATGGTCAATTAGGCATTTTCGTCCTTATTTGTACGGTAGGAGGTTTAAAATTTTAACAGACCATAAACCTTTGGTACATTTATTTAGCATGACGGACCCAAGTAGTAGGTTGACGAAGTTTAGGTTAACTTTGGAGGAGTATGATTTTGAGATTGAATACATTAAGGGCTCAGAAAATGTTACAGCAGATGCCTTATCGAGGATCATCATAACATCGGATGAGTTGAAATCTTTGAATTCGGCGTTCGTTGGGGTAGTGACGCGTTCAATGACTCGAGGAGCGAACGTGTCGGACGGAATACGGGACTCAGGTTGTACGTCGTTAGAGCTGTGTCAGCCTAGGGTGGTAGATATCATAAAAGGGGCGGAAGGAGATACGGAATTAAAGATATGCTCCAGTAAGGAATTTAGGCAGGTGTCACAATTGAGTAAGGCATCGAAGAGAACCGATACCAGTTCTACTTCAGATAATGTTGTTTATAGGAACTACACTTTGCATAAACCAGGATTCTCTATTAACGAAGGCACGCATAGATGTATCGTTACGGGACTTGGTTGCACTGTGCAAAAATTTGAATTTAGTAGAGTTAGTGCTAATAAAAAATGACCTTAATAAAAAATATGTAAAAGTATTAACAGAAGTCTTCCGCGCGGGACAAGGAGAGTTACCAAGGTTATGTATAATACAAGGGAAGACTAGAGTAACCGATCGGGAGATGATTCGAGTCATTCTCAATGACTACCATATGTTACCGACTAGTGGGCACGCTGGTGGTACGAGGATGGTTAACAGTATAAAAAAAAAGTACTATTGGCAGAACATGCGTAAAGATATAGACGACTATGTGAAACGGTGTAAGGACTGTCAAAAACAAAAGTTTAGTAACAGGAATACGCGAGATCATAAGGTAATAACCACCACAGCTACAACATCTTTTGAGAAAGTATATTTGGACATAGTCGGACCACTGCATGTCGATGACGCAGATGTAGAGGCATATCCATTAGAAAATAAGGAGGCTCAGACTGTAGCTAGGGCATTTATTGAGAATTTTGTTTTGAGGTTTGGGATTCCCCAAACTATAGCAACAGATTGTGGGACTGAATTCATAAATTCCACTTTGAGTGAGGTTTGTAAATTGTTGAAAGTTGAGAAAGTAAATTCGACACCATATCATCATGAAAGTATAGGTTCATTAGAGAATTGGCATAAACATTTAGGCAGTTATCTAAGAATACAAACCAAGAATTTGTCATCAAATTGGAGCTCATGGGTACAGTACTGGTGCTTTGCTTACAATACTTCGGTAAATACAAGTACAAAATATTCACCCTACGAATTAGTGTTCGGGAAACCTTGTAACGTACCAAACAATCTTGTCAGCAGAGTAGAACCACTGTATGTATATAATAATTATCCGTTAGAACTAAAACATAGACTGCAAAGAGCACATTTGGATGCCAGGGACAATTTGATACAGTGCAAAAATATAAGGAAATTAAAATATGACTGTAAATCTAATGTTGTCGATTTTAAGATAGGAGAATTAGTATTGCTTAAGAATGAATGTTACAGTAAATTGAATGATTTGTATTTAGGGCCGTATAAAATAAAAGATATCCAAGGATCAAATTTAAAATTAAGTAAAGATGGTAAAGATTACTTAGTACATAAGAATAGAGTTAAGTTATTTTATAAATAGTGTTCTCTTTCAGGGGGAGGAAACCCCTACCTTTTCAGGGGAGGTGTGATAGGCAGACACTCATATGGGCACGTCTGTGCATATTGAGTGATCAGCACATCGATTAGATCTTGCGCCTCCACTTGATAAGGGATTTCCTCTCCTAAACACGTATTGGAATTATATATATAGCGTAAGAAACTTAGACATAAGGAGAGAGATTGTACCTACGTCCTACAACATTAAACACGTGGAAACCAAGAGTCCGAGTTTCTTCACCAACCCCCCATCCCGGCGCTCTGCCTACTTCAATACTTTTTCTTTAATTCTCCAATTTTTTACGTGTCGAGTCTAAAAGTTTCAAATACTACAGTTTACCATTCTAACGAAAGGTTAGGAGATAGAGTTTCAATATTTAATAAAGGCTGGCAGCTTTGACCAATTTGTTTTTTCACTGTGAATAGTTTCATGTAGGTTGTCATGGTCTTATGTCATGTCATGTCATACAAATTGACAAAGTAGGTTGATAGGTTGACATGACATGACAAATGTACATGGACTCGGCTGGCAACACTGGCCGGGAATAAACGTCAAAATGACCTAGCGTATTTAATTAGTGAAAATAAATGGTTTAAAAGTGATTTATAACAAGTTACTGTGTAAAATGACAAGATCTCAATGAAATTAAAGTGTAACAGTGTTATCTCTAGTATTAGTTTACTTTAAGGAGCAAATTATTATGACGAAAAATTTTAAGCCAACTGTCAACGGCTTAACGTTCAAGATTTAAAATTACACCGAATTCACTTGGAAATTGCCTATATTTCATCGAAGACTTTTACAGGGGAGTATTGCTTTTCACATTTATATGCCTTACTTTTAGTCTGATTGTCCAAAATAACTTAATATTTTCAATATTCAGTACCTAACCTATGGGCAAGTTAGTTCTTGTTAAAAACAGTGGTTCATCTTACTAAACTAGCCAAAGTGAATGCTAACCAACTCAGAAATAGCACAGATATATTCAACGAACATTATTATAAGTTGACATCCAAAGTATAAAGTTTTTTTTTGTGTAAATTCCTGCTATAAAGCTTAATTTAAATACTAGAACTTTTGATTTTAAATACTTTTTTCTGTTAGTACCATTGTGAATCATACTTGCTAGGCTCAGATTTCTTACATTGTCAATATGATTTCAGCACAACCCTCTAAAATGACTACTCGCAGGGATGTTTTGGTCGCTAAAGTCCAGCAACTACAAAGGGACCTTAAGACGGCGACTGAGCTAAATGACAGACTCCTACAAGAGCGGGAAGAAAGTGAACGGGAAATCGAGCGTGTTATCCGAGTAAACACTGTTCTCAAAACTCAGCTTGCCAACCAGGACATTGACTATGAAGATATCCAGGGTCAGCGGGATGAACTTCAAGCTACTGTAGACCGATTTGAACAATGCCAGGAAATACACGAACAGGCAAGAAGAAGCAGCAGCTGGGGGAGATTGACCTTAAAAAAATATTACTTGCAAGTACTGCTCCGAGCACTCCGGGCCGCCAGACAACAATTTAAGTATTTTTGCTGAGCTAAATAGTTTTGAAGTAGATTTAGTAAATGACAGCATAGTGGACTCTCCTTTTATGGAAAATATAGATTTTTCAAGTTCTGTGTGCATAGGGAACAGTGATGGGAAAATTTCATTGAACGGAGGAAAAAAGATAAAAAAATATTTAAAATTAAATAGATTCATAAAAAAATCTAAACTTTTGCTGAAATGCCACAAATTCTTATTTAAATCATTAAATTCCAAATGTAAACATGTAGCCTTGAGAGATTAACTCCTAAAGTGCCAATAGTGCGTCGTTGATCGGGTCGCCACTTTCCCGAAGAAAGGTTGAGGGAGGCGATGGCTGAGATATGCGTCATACTCGTGAACGGGTGCTGTTTGTGGAGACCGGTCTGTTTAGGCTAACTGGGGCAACACATTTACGTAACTTTTTATTAATCATATTTAATTTTAGTTTAATTGGCTTTAGACACAACATTCGGTGCTTGATTATCCATATTTTTTTTATTCAAGACACTTGGAGACCTTATACATCTCTAAGTATAATTTAGAAATAGTATGTTTATTGTATACTAGAATCACTTAAGTACTTTTTTTTATATTATTTAAATTCAAAGTTTGTTTCTAACTGTTGATGATGGATTATTATAATTTGGAAATTTATGTAGAAGACACAGTTCAGGTAAGAAAGTATATCAAACTTGTATGTAATTTATTTTCAATAGTCAGATTTGGACTCATCTTTTTTCTTTGGTATTTTTCTTAAACTATAACCTATTGTTGGTTAATCTAACCTTGGTTTGATATGTTTTCTTATAGAACAACGCACTATATGTATTGTTTAGTTTTGATGTACTGTTGTTTTGAAAAAATAAGTCCCGCCGAGTTTCTTGCCGGACATAATTCTTCTCGGGTCAGAGGTGTAGGGTTAGAACCGGTGTAGTTTGATTTTTTTTTCTCTCTCTTTTACTTTGACGTGTAAAAGTGCCCTTGTGGCCTACTTACTGAATAAATGTTTGAGTTTGAGTTTGAGTTTGAGTTTATCAATTAGACCAGACAGTAGTGGAGCTGAATCATCGCTCTGCTGAATTAAGCAAATTAGAGTCAAAGCTAAAAGCTCTTAATGATAAGCATGAATTATCTAGTAAAACGCTACAGCAAAAAATAGCCTTTATGAATAATGTTGCCGCCGCCATGCACTGTCGATCTGGTTCCACAGCCGCTGTGCACTGTCGAGCCGGGCCCATCGCCGCCATGCACTGTCGAGCCGGGCCCATCGCCGTCTTGCCCAGTGGCACTGGATCTATCGCCGTCGCGCTCAGTCCAACACACTCCATCGCTATCGTGCCCTGTCGAGCTGGTTCCGCCGCCGCCGTGCCCGGTGGAGGCGCCACTCTCGCGCGCGCGCCCCGCCCCGCTGGTCCCCGCGCCCGCGCCCGCGCCTGCGCCCGCACCCGCACCCGCGCCCGCACCTGCGCCCGCGCCTGCGCTCGGCCGCACCGTCCTGTATACAGACGAGGTGGGCGCCGGGCTCGGCGCGCTGCTGGCGGAGCGCTTGTCGCGAGGCGTCCTTAACAACTGTCACCCGGGCGCCTCTATCGATCGTCTGATCAAATGTATATCGGTCGGCGAGTATGACCGCGATTCCACGCTTGTAGTGTTTTTAGGAAATAGTATAGATTGCACTAAACAAGATATCTTGAGATTATCCGAGACCCTGTCAGATATTGGCCAGCGAGATTCTGTAAAAATAATTATCTGTGCCTTACCATACAGAATGTCGAGTCATATAAATAAGAGGGTATATTCTTACAACTCCGTATTTTATAATCTTTCTTTATACAGTAGTACGATTTCGTATTTTGATACAAATAAATTTATTGAGGATTTTATTATGCCCCGTGATAGGTGTCGTCAGCTTCACCATGGTTTTCTGGTATACTGAGCCGATGAGTTTACTGACTAGAGAATACGAATGATGTAAATATGTTAACGGACACGCAGATACTATACGTAGACACGGCCTGGACGTTGATGGTGTGAGCTGACGATATCTCCTTTGATTACTCCTACGGCCTATGAGCCTCTCGTGATTATCCATCTGGTATCTCGGGCTAAATAGTCGCCTCCACCTCCCCTTACAGCGACCCCGTTCCTCACACTATGGTTACCCTGAGTTCATATCCATTGACAACTCACTGGGATCAAAGATCTCTCTGAGCACTGATACACGCTGGTAAATTACACAAGACACATGATCATCATAATAACACAGTAAGAAAGTCCATGAACTGATACGAGTAGATAGATAAATATTAAAGCGCTCACCATTGATTTGTTCGCGCGCAACCTTCTCTCTTCCCGTCGTCCGTGTATCTACCCTACAACCCCCCTCAAAAAATCCGTCCATACTAAAAGCGATATTGAGATCGAACGTGACTGCTACCGCCATCTATCCGAAAAACCGGCAAGCACGAACTGCTTCGCGATATTCGCGACACTCCCGCCCCTTAAGAAAAATAAAATTATAGGAACATTGAAATCAGATCAGTTTAATTAGTATCAGTAAACAATTGAATCAATAAATATGTAATGTGAACTCTATTGTGAATAGCCACAGATAAGCAATGCGCATGTGCGAGCCATAGGACTAAGTATGATGTTTGACCTTAGAAGATTGTATCACTCTTGCGCTTTGCGCCCGGTTAGCTCCAGTGACAGTTTGAGATTTGCGGAGTTAACATTATCATAAAATGGATTCGAAACACCATTTTGTGTCATGAATAGTTGCAATAATTAAAGAAAATGCGGAATGGTAACATATCTTCTTCTTAGTCGTGCACTCTTGGCAGAGTGGTCGTGGTCATGTCTTGGTCGAGTGTTTGCCACCACTTCCCTGGTGATGCTAAATGCCGTATTCGGAAACCATAGAATGGCCGACATTGCACCGCCATGGCCAACTCGATTGTGCCGGCGGTCGCGCGGGCGCGTGTCGGGCTGTCGGCGGATGCGCGGGAGGGTACATTATGTTACCAAAACTCATAACACATCAATAGTTGAGCGTGTAAAGTTAAAATTACGTTACTGCCACAGATAAAAAGCTTATCATAGTAAAATCGGTCGTGGTAATGCTAGCCATTGCCTACCGTTTTCGAACACGTTTTAGAGAACTTACAATATGAGTGTAGATAAAAAAACGTTTAGACACAAATCCAATGCATTAACTACGCAATACTCGTACAGCTAGCACCTAAACGTTTGAATTAAAAATATCAGATTTAGCTTGAAAATTGTTTCGATGAAACTCCAATAGCTACAACTTAAATAATGTGGTTGATTATTTGTTGTGTGTTGGATTTATATTTAAGATAGATTGTGTTTGTAATATATTGTTTATGTATTTTAAAATTAGAATACAGCACCAGGCATAGGGCAAATGATAATAATAGTTTTGCGAGGTTCCATTACTTAATTAAGCTGCTTGAAAATTAAACGGGTTGTTTATGTTTTATCACCAACATACGGCATTTAGATAGAAGGTGATGCGCCATGTAGCTCTATGAAATGTACGATTCAGAGGCGAATTCTACGAAACTCGTGTCATGTTTCTAGGTCCTATTTTCGGTTTAGGCTGAGAGTGGTCTATCAGTTTCAAAGTATCATGACAAAAGTTCCACAAATACTCGTTATTAATATTACTGCTGATTGATTATGATTATCAGATTCGTGATTATTCAGATTATCTCATCGAAATATCTATAAAATTATCGACCTGTGCGTCAACGCTATTAGCACAGATATCTGACAGCTATGATAATTATTTGTCAAATATTCTGACACGGTCGATTCCTATACAAACCATAGACAAGCGCGCCTCTATCCTAAGAGCAACTAACGCACTAAAGAGGTTGGTGCTCTGTGTGAATAACAATGTAGCTGAGCTGTCCATTCTCGAACCTTTTTTCTTGCCCTTTCCGCTGAGAGTAGGGATGGCCTTGTGAAACTGAGACAAGCTATCGCGTCCCTCTGAGACTGCTCTTAGCGAATACCGATGGTTGTGCTGATCTGATCAAAGTAGGATCCCTAGACTGGTCTGAGCGTTCATCAGTGCCTATGTTGAGCTGATTACAAGCAGGACCCGTAAACTGTTCTGAGCGTTTACTGAGGTCTGGGCTGAGCTGAGTAGGATCAAACTGTTCTGAGCGTTTACTAAGGTCTGGGCTGAGCTGAGTAGGATCAAACTGTTCTGAGCGTTCACTGAGGTCTGGGCTGAGCTGAGTAGGATTAAATTGTTCTGAGCGTTTACTGAGGTTACACTGACTGAGGTCTGAGCTGAGCTGAGTAGGATCACCGTCGCGGTTTAGTAAATTAGAAGTAACCTGTGTGGACTGAGTGTTAGGATTCTTCTAAACTAATCGGTACATTTCTAGGATGAACCATTTACTAATGTTAGGATTTATACTTTACGTTAAAACCTGTCCCTTGTACGTCAACATTCATATGACTAAGCAATGTGATGATTCTTAAATTTAATCTTTTATAAGTTAACCAAATTAGCATCTATCAATCATAGTGCTATATCAAATATCAACCCGTTCAGAATATCTAGTTCTTCAAAGAACAATTTTAAGAGGAATTATAGTAATACTCTATTAATTACTACTATAACAGCTAGGCTTAGCTTTCAAGGATTCAATGTGCCACAACAAATGTACTTCGGTATTAAACGCGGAACGTTTAAAACTTTAAATGCATTATCCTTTAACTCTTTTGACTTCACAGTTTTTTATGTCTTAATTTCTGGCATAATGTTTTATGTACTTGCTAATGCCAAAATGTACAATGTCCTCTTTTAAATGTACCTATTGTCTGTACTTTAACTACGACTTTATTCTTATTGTACTGGTTCTTACAACTGGATGGCTATCTATATATAATACTGTCGAGATCATCTGTTTGTTACTGGTATGTGCTCGACAGCCCTCCCCAATAAATGAATAAAAAGGGCCGTTTACGTAAATTTCAAGTCATACTCTAATAATTTACAATGATAATGGGAAGGGTTCTGATAGTTGTACATAACCTGGATATAACCTTGACCAAAGTGTTATTGAACTCTGAACTTTAAACAATTAATTTCGATTGTTTTTCTAGCGTGGTATCAAAAACTCGCTTGTTTAACAAAGTTACATCCCCGTAGAGAATCATCCTTCTACATTGTACATACCTACTGCCTGTACTCCGTTTACATATACAATGTGAAGGTATTCAAAGTTCAGTAACTAATTCACGACTTCTTTTAACTCAACAAGCGAAGTACGATCATACCTAGTACCCGTGGGATACCACTAGACTGGGCTGAACAACGTATAGGATCAAAACCTTACATACCATTTAGCAACCATAGCGTCAGTTGAAAAAATGCGATTTTTTTCAAACCATTTTTGTAGTCAAACACTGTAGTACGTATATTGTAAGCGTGAGCGAGACTATGATATTTGAATACGTTTTTATGGCCAAGAACTTATCCACCGCTAACAAAGTAGTTTTTCAATTATTTTGGTAGTACTTATTTTGTGACACCATTATTATGTGTGCGTTTTTATTATAACTGTGGTCCAATTTATTTCCAATATCAACTATTTCTTGACACTAAATTTCATACACATACCGTAAATATCCGTTTGCATGTTGGTATATACACCTACTTATTATTGTACCTTTATAGAATCAATCAATATACGTGGATATTTAGAGTCGCACGGTGTTTTCCTAAAAACACTTTCAAGAATTAAGTTATGATTGATTTTAATAGTATTTAAGTACCTATCCTATATTCATACATTTTCACGCGGCTACCTGCATTATCAGACTATCACACCTTTATGATCATTTTTATTTATTAAACGTTGCTTGCATCTGAGATATATACATCTACCACTGAGTAGGCTTGACGGACTGATTATTATTATTTATAAGCAGGCAGGCAGTTGTACAACTGATTTTGCCTGTATCCAGTTAACACGACAAATGATCAATGGCGAGTAATATATAAGTGCTTATCTAATCTGTTCTTGAATTGGTTGACATTTTGAGCTGAAGTCCTCTGGTACTTTATTCCAGGCCCATACCACTCGGTTGCTCAGGAAGTGTCTTTATGGGTTACTGTGGGACCTTTGGCTGTCTAATTTCAAGTGATGGCCTCTCAGACGGGTGTTGTTATTGCGCTTGAACATCTTGTGAAATTCTTTGAGGTCATAGTGCCAGGATAATATATCTATTACCCCCACGAAACCACATTTTAAGTTCAACACCAAGTATATTGAACTAATCCCTTTCGTGCGTGCAATTCCCTTGAATCATCATTGATTATCTAAATACCAAAACCCTGTTCGTTATGATGTTATGAAAATGAAAGGAAAACGTTCGAACATGAGATGTACTTTATAGGCGTTCTAATTACCGGTTACTCAAAATAGTAATATTTTGAAGTGACAGACTAAATCACTACTCGCGTGACCAACTTAGAATGATCTTCGTTAGGATAGATAGTTTCGATAAGTTTCGTACCTACCCTTTTATATTTTGATAGTCTGAGCGTCTTTTCTATGGACTACGGTCATCACCATTAAATAAATTTTATTAACCAACATCCTTACGGCGTTACAAGGTGGTATGCATCCTGGCATATAGTAGGTGGATTTAAAATGTTTTTCTATTATTCAAAGAATTTAACCTACGGTCACACGTTCAAACACAAGACTAGATTTTATTTTATTTCAACGATTTAATTTCAATAGGTATTTTTGTAATATATATGTTTCGAACACCTCTTCTCCCTCTTCTACTCGCGTTGTGGGAAATGGAGACAAGTAACAGTATACTATTCATATTTAATTTCTGAATATTACGTGTCAAGGTCAAACCAGATTGTCACAATGACCTGCCCTTTCTGAGTTACGCAGAAAATATATTAATCTTACTTAATTATAAAATATCTTTCCAGCCAACACTTCACTTCAATATGAAATATGCTTGTTGCTATGATGGGAAATAACGAATCGTCCGTAGTTAAACTCTTGTTATGTATTTGCATTTACACTATCCGCTAATAATTTGTCTATATCACGGTATTTATTAACTACTTCTTGCTTTCCAAACGTCATTTAAGTACAAACTTAAATATATAACATATTTAGTTTAAGGTTTTCACCGCAAACAGATAGTCAAACACGATTGGCAACTCTGTTTAAATCACATACGTTAGCATTATACAAATTTTCACAAAGTGGCCAATTTAAAGCTTATTATTGCTACCCCAAGGTTGTCTGGAAGAGATCGCTCTCTAGCGATAAGACCGCCTGTTGATTGCCTCTACTTTTAATCTGTGTACTGTACTGTTCTATTTTATTGAGGTGTGCAATAAAGAATATTTGTATTTGTATTATTGGTTTAAGCACTCGTACTTGTGCCTCATCATCATCATTTCAGCTGAAAGACGTTCAATGCTGGACAAAAGCCTCCCCAAGGATCTCCACAACGAACGGTCATTCGCCGCCCTTAACCAGCTGTTTCCCGCGACTCTAACCAGATCGTCGGTCCACCTAGTCTGGGGCTTCCCACACTGCGTATTCCGGTACGCGGTTACCACTCAAGAACCTTTCTGCCCCATCGGCCATTGGTTCTGCAAGCAATGTGGCCCGCGGCAACTCTCTGAGATATGTCTGAGCTGTCTGTACTTGTGCCTACATGTAGCCATATACTCGTACTAACAGTAGGTACCCGAACGATTTTTAGTAAATGTCAAAACACTCTCTGAGCTATGTCTGAGCTGTGTTTACTTGTGCCTACATGTAGCCATATAGGTACTAACAGTAGGTACCCGAACGATTTTTAGTAAATGTCAAAACACTCGAAACATTGATTATCAGTTACCGAAGTTAATGGTAGTTATTAGGACATCTCTAACCATGTTCTTTTAACTTAAATCGTTAATAACAAAACCAAATGAATCAACAACTGGTTAATATTTAGTTCTAAGTTAAGTTTTCTAAAACCAACGGGAGATAAAGAACAAAGTCTTTAAATTTACCCATATATCATTTCATGCACCTACTCGAATAGGCACGGATCTTACATTGAGATTTAACTTGTGAGCACCTTGTAAATGTATCATGAAATATTTTAACTTCTACAAACTTATATTTGCAGATTTATACAAATATGGATAAAATGCTTCAATTACACAAAATCATGGTACAAATTATACCATGTAAAGTACCCCAAATCAAATAGAATGAGAAAGTGGGTAGAACGTAAGATTTGCGTATTTGTTTACGTCGCATTACCTCAACTTATGAGAACCTATTATTCGTCACATTTAATGTTCTTTGTTTAGTTTTAACTTTATTATTTTAAGTAAAGCGTAAATAACATGAGCTACATGCACTGCGTACACTATGTTAAGGGTAATTTCAGTTACATCAAGTCAAGAACTGGACCGTTTCGTAAATACACTGAATTTCGGTTTATGTAAGGTTCCTTGCAATAGGTGCACTGATAAGTAAGACACATGGTGGAATATATGTCCATTTGTACACATGTGGGACATATCTAGAACTCGTATGAGATGAGCGTATTAACCACTAAGTTATGTTACACTACAATAAATATTTCCAAATGATCATTACTCAAATATATTAGTATTCCATAAAGTCAATACGAACTACGAAACTTGAATTTGGAAACCATTGACATAAAAAAATATTTTTATTACTCTGTTGTTTTGTTTTATGTCTATCCTTCTTAACTAAGTTTAATTTATCACATGATTATTTCGTGTCAAGGAAACACAACAAAATATAACATCAATGACAACGACTTTTAAGTTTCCAATTAACCATTTGATTCTAAATGCAGGCCTGGATTTCTTTTAGTAAAGGTATTGTTTGGCAATTACCTAACCGGCTCAGAAAGAAGACAATATACTTCTTCTTATGCGTGTTTATGCGTGACGCATCACATTTGTAGTTCAAACCTGATGTATAGCATTTAAGTAAATCATTTGTCGTGCAATGCACTTTATACATACAGTAGGTATCTTCTAAATATATAAAAGAAGAAACTGACTGACTGACTGACTGACTGACTGATTGACTGATTGACTGACTGACTGACTGACTGACTGACTGACATATTAACGCACAGCCCTAACCACTGGTTCTAGAGATTCCAAATTTGGCATGTAGGTTCCTTATAAGGTCTAGGGATGCCCTAAGAAAGGATTTTTCAAAATTCACCCCCTAAGGGGGTAAAATGGGGGTCCAATTTGTATGGCGAATCAAGATTTGTTAGACTATTTTAATCGAAACTTCACAGGAGCATTCCCAACGATAAATGAGCAAACACATGTTCCAGGTTTTCTGAAAATTCAACCCCCAAAAGGGGCAAATGTGGTCACAAAGTCTGAAAATCAACATGGGTAATTATCCTTTTGAATACTTATAGTACGCGGGCGAAGCCGTGGGAAAAGGCTAGTGTCGAATAAATGGAGAGTCGACGAGACTCGAACTTAACTCAAATTAAACTCTGCTTTATTTATATATTTTTAATACCACGACGGTGGCAACGAAGCATACTGTCCGCCTGATGGTAAGCAGTTACGTACAAGCATAAATACAATTCGATAGGTTTTTGATTAGTTTTTAGCATCATACACTGTAATAAAAAGTAAATGTGCAACTATTTCTCTTAGCATCGTCTCGGTGTTCATAGAGTAAGGTGTTCTAATCTAGGGTCACTAATTCTTATTTTATCGCATCAAAGATGAAAATTACAATTTACAGTAGACACGGAGTTATGACAGATGCGTTATTTATTTTAAATTCATCCGCCTAAATTCAAGACATCCTTTATTTGCCGATATCATTTTCAATGGTGTTAACAACGTATAACGTATCTGATCCCTACAGGAGCACACATACCTACTACGAGGTCAATTTGTACTCTTACGAACAATAATAAAACGGATTATGAGGCTGATTTCTGTTCACTTATGTACATTTTATAATTATCGTTTTTTCGCAATATTTTCTCACGATTGCGATAATGATTGACGTTTTCCTTGTGATTTGTGCTTATCTTAACTAACAGCGCCCAGTCCAATGAAAGGAAAACGACTCAATATACTTTGCTCAATATGCTTTTGAGTTAGCCTTCTCTTCAAACTTAATATTACTAGTTTAACCATAGTAGCGTTCCGTGGATACTTTTAAGGAGTAGCTCATACCGATGACGTTAGTCATTTTTATCTCACAAACTCGAAGCCGTCCTATAATGGTTATTTATCTCCGCCAAAGTAAAATAAATATCTCAGTTTTGCCATAGTAATTTGGTTTATTGTCTTATCATTACTATAAGGCCACGGACTATCTTTGGAATGTTACACCAGAGAAATGGACTTCAAATATTGATAAGATTTGTTTAACGAGCCAACTTCGAAATTATACGTCTGAATTACGCTCAATTTTTTTTTCGATAACCTTTTATAGCTCAGTTTGAAGCTCAACTCGAACAAGAATGTCTTTAGAGTCACCTTGTAATTGCCCGTTGCTTATTTCTCAAAACTAAATTCTAAGGCAATTTGGAAATATCATTTAAACACGAATAACTCTTCAAAATTTCGTCTTAACTACATTATTATGTACAAAGTTACTAGAACTATATTTACACTATAACATGAAACATTAATTACGGCCGCTGACTGAGACGACGCTACCATGAATGTTTCCTATAGCCTGAACTTGGGCTGAAGTAAATGCTTGCTTGCTTATTTGACTCTGTTTTGCTTTTAATTTTCTCAACAATCTTAAAACTGAAACTGACCTTTCAGTTGATCCTTTTATGTATTATATTGTGTAGCTATACCCGACAAGTATCAACCAACACAGTGCTACTTTCAATTTAGCTGACTTAAATATGGCACGGATGGATCTAACCAATCCCAGCACATCACCACCATGTCGTCAGCTTCACCATGGTTTTCTGGTATACTGAGCCGATGAGTTTACTGACTAGAGAATACGAATGATGTAAATATGTTAACGGACACGCAGATACTATACGTAGACACGGCCTGGACGTTGATGGTGTGAGCTGACGATATCTCCTTTGATTACTCCTACGGCCTATGAGCCTCTCGTGATTATCCATCTGGTATCTCGGGCTAAATAGTCGCCTCCACCTCCCCTTACAGCGACCCCGTTCCTCACACTATGGTTACCCTGAGTTCATATCCATTGACAACTCACTGGGATCAAAGATCTCTCTGAGCACTGATACACGCTGGTAAATTACACAAGACACATGATCATCATAATAACACAGTAAGAAAGTCCATGAACTGATACGAGTAGATAGATAAATATTAAAGCGCTCACCATTGATTTGTTCGCGCGCAACCTTCTCTCTTCCCGTCGTCCGTGTATCTACCCTACAACCCCCCTCAAAAAATCCGTCCATACTAAAAGCGATATTGAGATCGAACGTGACTGCTACCGCCATCTATCCGAAAAACCGGCAAGCACGAACTGCTTCGCGATATTCGCGACAATAGGACTTACCTTCCGAGAAGATGTCTTATAGATTGTGCTAACCTGTTAGCATACAATATTGTAGACCCCGTCGTGACTAGCACGGCGGATGATAGTTTTATTAAGACGAATCCCGATTCATACTGCAGGGTCTCAGATTTAGAGAGGCAGCCGTCTGGTGATATCAATTTAAACTGACTGCTACAACAACGAGTGCACCAGCCGGCTCCGTTCCTAAACATAACTGTGATGCTAGCATAAGTAGTAAAACTGATGTATTGTACTTAGTTCACCAAAATATTCAAGGGTTTACCAGTAAACAACTGGAAATTGATTTGTTTGTACAACACTCGAACATTGATATCCTCTGTATAACGGAGCACTGGCTTAAAGGTCATGAATTTATGTTTAATTTCCACAATCATAGTGTAGTAAGTAAATTTTTTAGAAAATCCTGCATTCGCGGCGGGTCATTAATAATGGTAAACCAGATATAATAAGTAAGGAGCGGAAAGACATTGTTGAATTGTCTGTGGAACGCCATATTGAACTTTCTTGTGTCGAGTTAGAAGAATTTATAATTATATGCGTGTACAGGCCTCCATTGGCAAACTATAACACATTTGAGTCAGTGATAGATGAAGTTCTTACAAGTGTTTTTTGTAGTAATAAAAGTGTTATTGTGTGTGGTGATTTTAATATCAACTTACTTGAAGATTCATCCATGTGTGTAAGGTTACTTAGTACTTTCAAATCCTACAATTTAGTAAATTTATTTTGTGAGCCTACACGAATCACAGCAACAAGTGCTACATGTATAGATAACATTTTTAGTAACAAGGATGCGACTAGTAAATCTATAATAAACAACTTAAGTTCTGATCACTGTGGACAAAAAGCCTCTTTTAGCGGAAAAACTAAGGGTATTCCACAAGTCACTATGTGCAGACCAATTTCCGAAAGGCGATTAGATTTATTCAGTCGGAATATCACGAAACAATTATGTTATCTTCCATTTACCCAGGAAAACCCTGTCACTATGTGCAGACCAATTTCCGAAAGGCGATTAGATTTATTCAGTCGGAATATCACGAAACAATTATGTTATCTTCCATTTACCCAGGAAAACCCTAACCGTATGAGTATTGAGTTGTTTAACTGTATTAAAAGGGAATTTGATGCCTGTTTCATTCCGAAGAAGGTGCATGGCAAGGTCAAGACGAAATTTAGCGACTGGGCTACGCCGGATATTCATGAGAAAAGACGACGGCTCTATGATTTATATGACTTGAGAAGAATTAATAAAAGTCCGTAATTCCTAGATTATGTCAGGAACTTTTCTAAATCTTTTAAGATGATGTGTGCCGCTGCTAAAGCTGATTATCTGTCCAGAAAGATCCAAAATTCCAAGGATAAAGTAAAAACTGTTTGGCAAGTAATCAACGATGAAACTGGGAAACGTAAAATCAAAGATCCGCACTACAACCTACGTATTAATAATAATTTAGTGAGTTCGGACCTTGAAGTTGCGGATCATTTTGAGCAGTTCTTCTCTAATATACCGGTAGAAACAACTAAGTCTCTTGATTCATCGCCTGACGTCGCTGAGGCAATACTGAAAACAAATATAGCAGAGTGTACAGATATCTTTAAATTTTCATATGTTACTCCGAACTTAATTATTAAAAGATTTAAATCCCTAAATTTAAAGAAAACTGAAGATCTTTGGGGCCTATCTATTAAAGTTCTACATTCCATTGTTGAATCGATTGCACCACATTTAGCTAATATATTTAACAAATGTATTGATACAGGAATATTTCCAGACATAATGAAGCACAGCAAAGTTCAAATCAGGATCGAGAACAGAACCAAGCAATTTCAGACCAATTTCAATACTGCCGGCACTGAGCAAAGTTTTCGAGAAACTAATTCTAAATCAACTTGTGTCACATTTTAACCGAAACGAATTGTTCGCCAGAAATCAATTTGGTTTTACCAGAGGTCGCTCGACTACTGACGCAGGTGCTGTTCTTCTCAAGCACATCTTTGCCGCTTGGGAAAAAAAACAAGATGCTGTTGGAATATTCTGTGACCTATCGAAGGCATTCGATTGCGTTGATCACGAAAATCTAAAGAGAAAACTAAGCCATTACGGGATCAAAGCTGGTGCCCTTAACCTCGTCTCATCATACCTATCGGATAGAACACAACGAGTGGTTATTAATGGAACTCAATCTTCTGGGTCCCCTGTGGCACTCGGAGTGCCTCAAGGCTCAATACTTGGTTCCTTCCTGTTTTTGGTGTACATTAATGACCTATCTAAAATTGTGCAAGATAAACATGATATAGTGTTATTTGCTGATGACACATCTCTGATATTTAAAGTGGACAGAAAAGAAAACAGCTTCGATAGTATTAACAGTGCACTCTCCACAGTAGTAAATTGGTTTACGGCTAATAACCTACTTTTGAACGCCAAGAAAACGAAGTGCATCAAATTTACACTTCCCAACGTCAAGCAGATTAACAGCAGCAAGATTATAATAAATGATGAAACAATGGAACTCGAAAAGCAAACTGTTTTCTTAGGAGTCACTTTAGACTCGAAATTACAATGGCATCCACATATAGCCACCCTAGCTGGGAACTTAGCTCTGCAGCCTATGCCGTGAGGCGAATCAGCCATCTAACAAACAGTGAAACTGCCAGGCTGGTATACTTCAGTTATTTTCACAGTGTTATGTCGTATGGAATTCTGTTGTGGGGTAAAGCGGCTGATATTGGGACCATATTTGTGCTACAAAAACGAGCTGTACGTGGCATTTATAAAATGCGCGGTCGAGCATCCGTAAGAGGAAAATTTGAAGAGGCAAATATTCTTACCGTAGCATCTCAATACGTACTTGAAAACATTATGTATGTGCGGAAAAACATCCATGAATTCAAGCTCAACAGTGATATCCATAACTATAACACTAGAAATAAAGATAAGATTGCTGAGCCTGGCCACCGCCTCGGTAAGGTTCGTACGTCTTTTGCTGGGAACTGTACACGTTTTTATAACAAAGTCCCCGCTGATGTAGTGAATTTGCCACTAAATAAATTCAAGTCTTATGTTAAGCGCTATTTGTTGAGGAGAGAGTACTATACTTTAAAGGAATTCATTGAGGATAACGATGCCTTTAAGCCTGCAGCTTGATATGGTTAGTACAATACAAATTTAGAAATTATTAGGTACATTACTCTATGAAGCAGCTTTACTAGTGTCCAGTATTACCTGTTTTTCGTTTTTATTTTTTTTATTTTTATTTAGTATTTGGACACTTAGAGACATTATACATCTCTAAGTCTTGCATTCGCAAATATTTATATGTATAGATATATATTTAATGATCCTGACGCTTAGAGACATGTACATCTCTATGTCACTTTTCAACCGACTTCAAGATTTCGAAGGAGGAGGTTATCAATTGGTATCTTTGTTTTTGCAATTTTTTTTTTTTTATGTATGTTCACCGATTATTCGAAGATGGCTGGACCGATTTGAAAAATTCTTTTTTCGTTTGAAAGAGTATACTTCACAGTTGGTCCCATTGTAACCAGGTCAGGATCTGATGATGGGATCCTGGAGAAATCGAGGGAACTCTTCAACTATTATAGGCACACCTATAGTGATTTGAGTATTTTTTACAGCAGCTCGAGCATTTGCTTTTGGAATGGTGGATGTTTAGTGAAGTCAGTTCTTTTTTGTTCAAAATTATATATTGTAATTTAGTTCACGCATGTAAAATACGAGCACAGAATATTGTTTCTCACCAGACTAAACCTGGCTAGTTTTTATTAATTAATAAAGCCCGCCAGCTTGAACATGTCATGCTCGCTTAAAAGGCTCTGCTTATGGTGGCGTCGTTGATCGGGTCGCCACTTTCCCGAAGAAAGGTTGAGGGAGGCGATGGCTGAGATATGCGTCATACTCGTGAACGGGTGCTGTTTGTGGAAACAGGTCTGTTTAGGCAAACTGGGGCAACACATTTACGTAACTTTTTATTGATCATATTTAATTTTAGTTTAATTGGCTTTAGACACAACATTCGGTGCTTGATTATCCATATTTTTTATTATTATATACAAAACATAGATCAAGACACTTGGAGACCTTATACATCTCTAAGGATAATTTAGAAATAGTATGTTTATTGTATACTAAAATCACTTACTTTTTTTTTATTTAAATTCAAAATTATTTTGTTTCTAACTGTTGATGTTGGATTATTATAATTTGGAAATTTATTTAGAAGACACAGTTCAGGTAAGAAAGTATATCAAACTTGTATGTAATTCATTTTCAATAGTCAGATTTGGACTCATCTTTTTCTTTGGTATTTTTCTTAAACTATAACCTATTGTTGGTCTAACCTTGGTTTGATATGTTTTCTGTTAGAACAACGCACTTATATGTATTGTTTAGTTTTGATGTACTGTTGTTTTGAAAAAATAAGTCCCGCCGAGTTTCTTGCCGGACATAATTCTTCTCGGGTCAGAGGTGTAGGGTTAGAACCGGTGTAGTTTGATTTTTTTTTTCACTTTTACTTTGACGTGTAAAAGTGCCCTTGTGGCCTACTTACTGAATAAATGTTTGAGTTTTTGAGTTTTTTTTTTATAGAGATGTGACAACATCGAGTGTAGAGTTAACAATTGAATAGAATTGCAAGGAAAACTAAACATACGAATATCTTTCGAAATAATTAACTGATTGAAAAATATATACTCTTGATTAAACAGCAATAATAAAAATCGTATGGGGTGTCTGAGGTTTATAGTGGCTCAAGTATCACGTTGTATAAGTAAAACGAATTTATTTAATAATATTTTGTCATGTGTCAAATGCTTTTTTTTAGCGTAGTCGCAGCGGTCGCAGCTATATTTGTTTAACGTATTTTATCTACACCAATATCATAAATCCTCTATTCCGCGTTCGGAAACCGTATGTAAGTACCACCATTATTGCAACCAGTAACGTAATAGCTCTGACGATGTGGTAAAAACGTATGAAAATCCATTACCCACGGTAACGTTACCAAGATCCGCGCTCTCCCCGACCGCCGGCACGTGCCCGCGCGACCGCCGACACAATCGAGTTGGCCATGGCGGTGCAATGGCGACCATTCTACTGGTTTCCGAACACATCATTTTAGGATTTATAATTTGTGTGTAGATAAAGCAGTGTATGCAACTGTACGTAATTAGGCCTTAAAACACTCGTGTAATCTTATTATGAAACTCGCCTGCGGCTTCGTTTCATAAAACCACACTCGTATTTTAAGGACCCTTATTATTAACAGTTACATAATAGTACATTATGATACAAGTGTGCTAAGTTGATCATTACATACGAAGCGATATTTTGCGCACGAACGCACGTGAGTGCGCATAAGGAAGCTGAGCTTATGTAATGATCAAGCACACGCGTTTCATACGACGTTTTTCAACACACTTGCGAGGAAATAACAGAATAGTATAATTAATAACTTTTGATAAATACATTAACTGTCAGAATGTTTACAGGATAGAGGTACTTACGAACCTAAGATATATAAATTTAACTAATCTTTTTTGTGATGTTATTGAGTATCTGGAACTCTTTTTCAAATCATTTCATAAAATTAACATTCTACTGCACATTTATTGTGCAATAAATTATAGTATTTTTTTCTTACGTATTGCTCACTAGATTTTTATTATGACATTTTACTAGTATGTATCACAATTTTGAAATATATCCAGAGGTTAAATTAACGTTAAAGTTGTCTTAATATTCATTGAAAATATAATTTGTTTAAATTAATAAAACACGACGAGAAAAATCTAACAAATAAACAATGATTTGAGGTTAACTTATAAATGGCGCGCAATTTTCTTTTTTGGATGTGCGTGCAGCTTGAGGCAAAGGCGCGGACGTATACATAATGCCAAACAGCCAATATTAAAACAGACAATTCGTGTTTTAAACACGAATTTTTGTGTATTACGAGTAATATAATAAGTTGAAATGATTCTTATTCACAATCAGGATTATATAATTTATATTCTATCATAAATGTGTATATTTTTAATATATTTACTTTTTTTTTACTTTTTTAGAATGTAAACTCATAAAGAGTAAAAAAAAAGTAAAGGTAATTAATACCCGAATAAAATACCACGATTCGTCTGCGTAGGTACAACTTGATACTAGAGTACAAACGTCACTTGATCGGATTATTAAATTATTCCACTAGTTGGATAATTATTGTGAAATGCACGCGTGTTTAATATCTAGGATTATGAGCATAAAAGCGGTGGAATAAGAACCTCGTTACGAGCAGGTGTGTTGAAAACTATTATTATTTTTCTATTGACGCCAAATATTATTATACATATTCAGTAAGTAAAGTGGTGTTTCGGCGTTACAGAGCCAATATTGTGTAGATATATCTGTTCCTACCATTGTTTGCAGAACAAAACACTAATCCTTTACGGACTCTGCCGTGACAATTGTTCTGTAAGAATTAAAACAAATAACTAACTTATGTCCAAGTTTCAATACTTTTCCAATAACTTGCCTTTATCTGGAAACTCAGGGCGGTTTGTACACATACAATATCATAGAACAGAACTACAACTCTGTATAACTTTACTACATACCTTCGCAATGTTACTACTCGTAGTATACTAATGAAAACATTCTTTTACAAGCCTCAAATTTTTTAAAGTTACACTAAACAGACAGACAGACAGAATTTTCTAAAATTCAACCCGTAGGGAGTTTAAAATAGACTTAACTCTTATAATAACTTCAACAAGGATATAACCGAAGTCGCTTCCTGCTACATTTCTTTATTCATTTTTTTTGCGGCAGCCAGAATCATTATATTAATCGTGCCTCGACCAGGTCGTTGCCTCAATATGCATGCTATTCGTTATAGACTACGCCAAATCTCTGTTTTTTATGTCTCCTCCTTTCTATCTCTTCTTCCCTAGTTCTTTCTCACTCACAGTTGCAGAATGAAGTCACAATTATTTTTTTGCTAGATAGGTACTAAACTGACAGTTTTTTTTCATAACTTTTAAATGTTGTAGAGCTACACTAAGACAGAATTTTTTGAGACTAAAGCCAAAGGGAATCGAAAATGAAGTTTTTTAACTCAACACGGAAAACACGGAACGATGGAAGAGTTAAGAAATACTTTAGATATCGCACGTAGAGATTCCTTTATATTTGCATTCCCATTTTTAGCTTCTTCTACAGCAGCTCTAAGAAATTTCGACATACCTCGTTCAGCCTTATTAATGTAGTCGACAATAGAAACTGAAGGCACGAAAGGGTCTAGAATGAATTGGTAATCCATATTAACTTGCTGGAATTCCATAATTTTTTTACAAAACGGATTTAATAAGATGTCCTTTGGTGTTCTTTTCATCTTCTGCTAACTTTAACAGCCTCCTAGCCTAGTCGGTAGTGACCCCGAGCTTACCGTGGGCCTAGGTCGATTTGTGTAGGATTGTCCCATAATATTTCTTTATTTATTATTATTTATTTTCCACAGTGCAGTCACACTTCTGCATTTAGATTTTCTGCGGCCATCAGAATAATTATATTAATGTAAGTTTTATTGCGTGTACGTGCCTCGACCCGAGTGCTGCCTTATAACGCGTACTTTCCGTTGAGTCTATAACGAAAGGTACGCAAGAACGAGAAGTAGTCTAGAGAGTCTAATCTCTTTTCAACCGACTTCAAGATTTCGAAGAAGGAGGTTCCTTTCGACGGGATCTTTGTTTTTGCTAAAAAAAGTATGTTCACCGATTATTCGAAGACGGCTGAAACGATTTGGAAATATTATTTTTTGTTTGAAAGATTATACTTCACAGTTGGTTCCATTGTCATCAGGATCTGATGATGGGATCCTGGAGAAATCGAGGGAACTCTTCAAATTTTATAGGCACACAATAGTGATCCGAGTATTTTTTAGAGTAGCTCGGGCATTTGCTTTTGGATAGGTGGAGGCTGACTGAAGTCGGTTCTTTTCAACCGACTTCAAGATTTCCAAGGAGAGGTACTCAATTCGTCGGAATCTGTTTTTTTTTTGTTTAAAATTACGTTTTCTGCAGATGTATTTTGGACCCGGGGTATGTCCTTAAACTACGTCCGGACCTGGGTATGTCCTTAAACTACGCCAAAAAGAGAGGTATGGGCACTGCGAATGGCATCTCGCTAAGTGTGGTAGGGCACGTTCAGCGAATGTCATCGCTCAAATCTGGAGCAGAGCCCGACTGGGGAAGTACCTCCACCTTACAGAAAACCACAGCCAAATAGCACTAGACCCTACTCATAGTGTTGTGTTCCTGCTGGTGAGTAAGGTTGCCAAAGAGCTCAAAGAGGACCCAGTGTGTTGACGATGAGGGACCTTCTTGTTCCTTTAGTCGTCAACACAGTGAATCCTCCTTTTTGTAAAGGGTCGGCAACGCGTATGTGACGCCTTTGGAGTTGCAGGCGTCCATAGGTTACGGTAGCTGCTTACCATCAGGTGGGCCGTATGCTTGTTTGCCACCGTCGTGGTATTAAAAATAAATAAATGTTAACATTACATTTTGTTTACACAATTTCTACACGTTATCTGGGAAGTCTTATTCGAAGAATGTAATTCTTTAATGTTTGCTTTTGAACTTATTTGAAACAGGACTGGTCACCTATCAGAATTGACATTTGGTTTATTCAGATCAACGTATCAGAATTGACATTTGGTTTATTCAGATCATCATTATCAAATCAAGTTCATGTGGAGATATCAAAATGAAATTGTTTTACGTTAATAAATCAAATGTTATTGTATTTAGTTATCAAATTTAAAACTCGTTTAGATGTCATTTTGATGACAAAACAAAATCATATTGATAACAAATCCGGAATATGTCAAAAATTTTATGATAACTGCTCGAAGTTAGTAAATATACCTTGTGATTTTAGTGTAATTTAATTTTATGACTGTTCTCAACAATTATTTTTTCCATACAATAGCGTATTAATTCAAAGCTAGCTTATTTAGAGTAACAAACGAGCCGACGTCTCATCGACCCGCGGTTAGACAGACGTGAATGAGCAATTGGGGGCATTTACAGTGTCCGACACGATTTTATTTATTCATGTATCCATTTTTTAGTTTCGCCATGTTTGTCCGTCCGTCCGTCCGTCCGCGGATAATCTCAGTGACCGTTAGCACTAGAAAGCTGAAATTTGGTACTAATATTTATGTACTCGTATATCAATCACGCCGAAAAAGTGGTAAAATAAAAAGTGGAAAAAAATGTTTTATTAGGGTTTAGTAAAATAATTTTTTGATAATGTAAATATTTTCGGAAATAATCGCTCCAGAAGTTAAAAAAAATTGTCCCCCCCCCCCTTTCTAACTTCTGAACCATAAGTTTTAAATATGAAAAAAATCTCAAAAGTAGAACTTTATAAAAACTTTCTAGGAAAATTATTTTGAACTTGATAGGTTGTGCAGTTGTTGCGATTGAAAACTACGGAACCCTACATTGAGCGTGGCCCGACACGCTCTTGGCCGGTTTTTTAGGATACATTTAATTGTTGTATCTAATTATTGTACATAGATCAGATCTATTCATTAATTAATACTTAATTACCTATTTTATGCACAATTTTCAAATCCACGCCGCAGGTTTCGTCAGATAGATACCAAAACAGGTCAACCACAGGATTCGTCACTTAACAATCAATATTTACAAAATGAAATCCGACACAAGCTTTGTCAATAAGAACTACACACTAAACCTTAAGTATTAATTTTAATATGTTGAAGTTTACTTAGAAATTATGTTTTTAATTTTTCTTGCAGACAAACTGTCAAGCTGTTTGCGAGGCTTCTGCCTAAAATGTAACCTTTGTTCTTTGATTTATAATAATAAAAAAAATCTACATAGATTACCCCGGACCGTAGCTGGCTCAGAAAAAGTCCCCATGACTTATTGACATTCAATTTCCATGGAAACTTATTAAAACAGGTACGATCCGGAGCGACGATCGTAACCTCTTTCTATTCATATACTACAATCTGGCAAATCCGTTTTTTTAGCAGTAGAGTAAAAACTATTTAGTGGTTTTGGAGATAATTGGCCGTGGCAGACGGACAGATGAATAAACATACAGGCAAAACAGGTCTGTGCGAATTTTCCTTTATGTGTGTTTAGTACTTTAAGCAATAGGTACTTTAGTGTTAAGGGTTTTCTGATTAAGATTTTCATTTTTTTAACTTATGCGGTGCTGTTTGTAGATGGTTTTTGCAATAAATGTTTTTTTCTGTCTTACTTACTGAATGAGTGATAATAAAGAGCTGGGCATCAGCCCAAGAAGAAGACAGAAGAGATAAGCGTAAGAAATAGACAGGTAGATACTCTCCAGATATTGTCCACTGCTATTGCTAACATTAATTTGTAATACATTTTCGAGCTACATTTCCTTGAAAACTCCTGTATTTCCTTTGCGTTTAGATATCCCTCAGGGTGAAAACGGGTCTCAAAGGTTGGTAACGATATTTTGATATTACTTATGGCATGGGCGACAAAAATTTGCTTAGTCTAACAACATACTAGGTATTTATATGGGGCAGCCGTCCTCGTGTCGTCGCCTCTAAAGGCGCGCTGCCAACATTAGGCAGATTAAAATATTAAAATTGCCTTTTTCGCTGACAGTCTGATGTGCAGATTACAATATTGCTATTCTTTAGAAAATAAGCCGTATAAACAACGGGAACTTGTGAAGGGTTCAAACTGATTAGAGCCTGTATTAGATACGTTTAAAGACATATGGCGGTAGGTTTAGCTAATAAATCTGGCCTAGTGCGTGTCGGATCACGCATAGTGGTGGATTCATCGAACAAGCGGAGCGTTAGCGATGTGAAGTTCTTACAGAAAACTTCGGACACAACGGAACTGTCGCCAGACGTCTGTGCATTTCGATGGCTATTTAATCTTGAATATAGTTGTTCCGCGATAACTATAGTAACGTTTTCTGATCTTTATGAAATACCTAATTATACGATAGTTATCAGATAATTATCTAATAACTATCTTGATAATTTTGAACCCTTTCTACGACAGACATGTATTATATACTATATATTTAACAGTACCTATTACAGACCGCAGCCTTCTCGTTGTGTTCAATTGTGTCGCTAACAGAACAGTACCTATATTATAGTATAGTCAGTTGTTTTTTTTTTTTACCACGACGGTAGCAAAGAATCATACGGCCCGCCTGATGGTAAGCTGGTACCGTAGCCTATGGACGCCTTCATCTCCAGAGGTGTCACATGCGCATTGCCGACCCTTTACAAGAAGGAGGATTCACTTCATTCATTGGGTCCTGTTTGACTTGTTTGACAACCTTACTCACCAGCAGGAACATAACACTATGAGTAGGGCCTAGTTGTATGTAGGTAGGGTGCATTGGGGTAATTCCGATAGGATAAAAGTGGCGGGTAAAGCCGAAAGTTGACTCTTATTACAATGGGATAAGAACGATATTTGAATGATTATCGGAATTAAACGCTTTGCGAAATTATCCCAACGCACACCCTATGCAATGTTCGAAATTACCCCGTGAAATTTATCCCAACCCACAGCATCCTATTGTTAACTCTTTGAACATAGCTGTCGTAATAAAACAGATTGGGGTGAATAGAAATAAATCGAGAGGGCAATAAGGGAGTAATAATCCCCCCACGCACCACGAAAAAAACATTTTTAGACACAAATCACTGGCGTTTTGTTCAACTTAGGGAGGGAAAGTGTCGGTAGTTCAAACTTATCGATATCGATAAAAACTGCATAAGTGCGAGTCGGAATTGCGCTCTATCGGCTCCGTACATTACATAATTTTTAACAATATTAAGAATGAAAAAAACCGGCCAAGTGCGAGTCGCACTCGCGCACCGAGGGTTCCGTAAAAACCTGTAGGTATATAAGTAAAATTTCACCCAATGCATTGACATAGAAAATTGATTTTGTTACTTACAGCTTAATGGTATTATAGACCTGAGTATTTGACATGATTTTCAATTTAATACCTCTACGCGTTTACGAGGAAAACGGTAGTAAGTTTAAAATTTAAAAAAATATTTTTTGTGCGATTTTACTAAAAATGTCTACTTTTCGTAATTTTTCCTTTGTCTGTGCTATATGAAGTTTCTTCATGCCAAGTTTCAAGTTTCTAAGTTTACGGGAAGTACCCTTTAGGTTTTGAGTTTCTTGCGAGTACTCAGTTTCAAAATATGCGACTTAAATTGCTATTTCTTTTGATAGCGTTGACATAAAAGTTTGGTTTTTTCGACATCTGAAAGGTCCTATAGCCCTGAGTATTTGACATGAATTTCAATCTAATACCTCCACGCGTTTACGAGGAAAAAAGTAGTGAGTTTAAAATTAAAAAAAATATTTTTTTGTATCATTTTACTAAAAATGTCTACTTTTTGTAATTTTTCCATTGTTTGTGCTATATGACGTTGCCTCGTGCCAAATTTCAAGTTTCTGAGTTCACGGGAAGTACCCCGTAGGTTTTGCGAGTGCCGAAAAACTTTAAAATTGCAGCATAAGCTGCAATTTTAAAGTATACGACTGTATCTTTTGATTGCGTTGGCTTTTAAGTTTCATTTTTTCACAGCTCCAAGGGACAATAGACCTGAGTATTTGATATAAATTTCAGCTTGATACCTCAACGCGTTCCTGAGAAAAATGGTCTTGACAGACAGACAGACAGACAGACAGACGGACAACAAAGTGATCCTATAAGGGTTCCGTTTTTTCCTTTCGAGGTACGGAACCCTAAAAACATTGTTCTTTCCTCCATTCCTATTCACCTCAGACAACCCTACACGTGATCCCTGGGTGGTGCTAAAAGAGTAACAAACTTGGCAGCTGCACTGTCCCGTCTGGACCTCGCAGCACTCACTGGATTTTCTTCATTATCTGCTTTCCCACTAGTACTAGCACTACCCCAGATAAGAAATGCCTATGTATCCAGTGACATATAGCCATACGATAAATAAATAAATATTCACGTTTGACATAGATTTCTCAGAGGTTTTTCTGTAATCTATAGATAAATAACTATTTTCTGTATTTTTTTCAAAATGTTAAAACCAGTAGTTTCAGAGATAAGGGAGCCCACTTAGATCTTGGGACCGACTTACGTGTATGTACCAAATTTTAAATTAATCAGTGTAGTATTTTCAGAGAAAATCAACTATGACAGACGAACGGACACACGTGTGATCCTATTATACGAGTGATTTATTCGCGGTTCCTCCTGTCAAAGGGAAAATAAACGGAACCCTTATGTGAAGAAAGCGAATCTGACTTCTCAGATTTAATTTTTTTATACGAAGAACTCGGAACTTCGCAAAATTCTGAAATTTTTTGAAAATTACATCGACATTTACGAGTAACAACACTACGTCACAGGTAGCTGACACTGCGTTGGCGATTGACTATTTATTACTCTCAGCAAATATGTAAGTACAATCAACGGCGGAATTAACTGAGCGGACTGGCTGATCAAAATGATCTAAACACGATATGATTGCTGCAGACTAACAAAACAATTTTTATTTGATAAATTATTATTTGATATTTCTTTATTAGTTTTGATATTTGAGCTCAAAGAGGACCCAGTGTGTTGACTATGAGGGACCCTCTTGTTCCTTTAAATAGCCGTCAACACAGTGAATCCTATTTCTTGTAAAGGCATGCAACGCGCATGTGACACCTTTGCAGGCATGCTTTGCCACCGTTGTGGTATTAAAAAAAAGATTTTAAGGGAAAATGTGTGTCGCTTTAGCTCTTTTCCCGTTCCTTGAATTAAAATAAAATTAATTAATAATACTCTAGCACACAATAACAAGGTAAATCATTTGATAACAAATACGCCGAACCGTTGTGTTCATAGCCACTTACGTAATACTAATTGTTATGGTTATGACAAACCATCGGGCCGATAAATTCTTTACATTATTATTTTAAAATCTCTGGGGGAACCAGAAAAGACCCCGAATCACATGGATGTCCGTAGTAAACAAATAGTAAATAAGAACCTGTCACCACACATCAGCGCTCCCGTACTAATTTTGTATGAGAACGCGACCGCTTATTTCATTTGATTTAACGTTTTTGATCATTACTCATATGAATTAAAAATATCCACAAAAATCAAGTTGTAGGGGTTAACCTGGATTGTTATACTACAAAATGGTGTTGAATACTATTGAAATGTGCTGTTCGAATCGTAGAAACTTACGAATAACATTGAGCTTATGTGTGGTGACCCCGTGCTCCTTATAAAAGCGTAATGATGAGTAGTATGTGTAGTCTGTGATGGGAAAGGACCAGGCAAAGAAGAAGAGTTAAAAATTCTGGGCACTAAATACACATGGGGGCAGACCAAAAAAGAGATGGCTGGATTTAGACGCATTTTGTAGAGAATGGCAGAAAAGAGAGGTGGCGTTTCCCCGGCGTGGAGTGGGATACAAAACATTATAGCCAACGGACAAAAAAATCACATATGGGTTCATCCCATCCTCGTCGCCACTTTTTAATATCTTGAAATAATACGCAATTAATTAATACGCACTATTTATTCAACGCTTTAACGGAGTACATAAAATACAAGTAAAATACAGTCTACGCCATATTGGATGAGAGAGAGTTGCCAGCCCACAGACAATACTAGATTATAATTAAGGGTGACACAAACGATATATCACACGTAGCTACGATATCTCTTGAGCAGTCTGGAACATAAGAAGGTCATTGTAAATTAATCGTGTGGCGGGAAATCTAAAAAAATCATACTTACATCACATATTGGGAGGAGTGCTGGTAATCTGGCGCCCAAGTAACACAGGAAGCATTATAACATATGAATAGTTAACTTATTTCGAACTTAAGGACCGTATAAACTCTTATATACATTCACCGAGCAACTTGTCGCATTATATGATGCTTTGAGCTGTATAACGGTTGTATAATGGCATATCTAAATGCTTTTGTAAAGCCTTTAGTTTTAGTGCAGCAAACCACAACGCAACTGTACAGCTTTCGACTGTTTAAAAGCACTTAAGTGCTTTAGGTTATACAATAGCATTATATAATGCTTTAAGCTGTATAACGGTTGTATAATGGCATGTATAAATGCTTTTTTAAAGCCTTTAGTTTTAGTGCAGCGAACCAAAATGCAACTGTACAGCTGAATGCTGTACAGTTGCGTTTTGGTTTACTACACTAATGCTTCGGTATGGTTTAGTGCCTTAGGTTCTACAATAGCATAAATAAATGCTTAATGCTGTTTATGAGCATGAATATTAGCCATTATAATGCCACGTAAATCCGGTATATAGCTTTCAGCTGTTTTTAGTGCTTTAGGTTCTACAATAGCATTTTATGATGCTTTACGCTGTATAACGGTTGTATAATGACATATGTAAATGCTTTTGTTTAGCCATTAGTTTTAGTGCAGCGAACAACATGCAACTGTACAGCTGAATGCTGTACAGTTGCGTTTTGGTTTGCTACACTAATGCTTCGGTTTGGTTTAGTGCCTTAGGTTCTACAATAGCATAAATAAATGCTTAATGCTGTTTAAGAGCATGAATATTAGCCATTATAATGCCACGTAAATTCGCTATACAGCTTTCAGCTATTTTTAATGCCTTAGGGTGTACAATAGCATTTATAAGTAGGTAATACGTTCCTAATGCAGTATAATAGCAATAATATAAACCATTATAAAGCCAAGTAATTCACTATAAGGGGCTGTTCATAAATTACGTCATTTCATGGTAGCATGACGTAGGAGGGGGGGGGGGGTCATTCCGAAGATCACATCATCAATGTGTAAAAAAAGGAATGAAAGTAGTGTTTCTATAAACTTTTAATGCTATAAAATATTATCTGCTAAATATTTTTTTATTTTACAATTAAGCTTAAAACGCATTTTTTTTAATGACGTCACTTTATTTGGCAGGGGGAGGGTTGGATGATTTAAGGGGGGGGGGGGGGGGGGGGTAAAAATCATCAAAAATTGATGACGTAATTTATGAACCCCTATACAGCTTTTAGCGGTTTTAGTGCCTTAGGTTCTACAATAGCATAAATAAATGCTTAATGTTGTTTAATAGCATAATTATTCACGTGTAATGCTGTAGGCATAAATAAGGCATTTTTTAAGGGTCACTGAGCTGCTATTGGACTAAGAGCTAGCCACGTCAGATATGACACAATAATGAGAGCAACAAAACCCGTCTGGTTAGATTGCTATACTATTCTTATTGCTAGATCCTGGCATCTGGCAGCTTTTAATGGGTGGAGGTCACAGTGACAGACTAGCAAAATGTTTTAATTGGAAAATAGTAATACCAAACTAGGTAAAAATTGCCGAAGTTGTCTCAGTTATAAAGGACAGGGCCTATATTTTAAGGGGCTCCCTGGCGCCAACGACCTTAGATCTGATTCCCTTAGTTTTCTAATGATTTATATAGCTTATCAAGTTATCATATTATCAGTAACGGCTTTAAATAATATAGTTTCATATATTTACTTCAATATTCATTGTCTTCGAGATATTTGACATCAAAGTCGAACCGGTTTAGGCTAAAAAAGTGGTTTTATGGTCATAAATTATGTTTTAATTAGTTAAAAATTAAAATCTCTCTACAGTTTTTAGAGACATCAAAGAGGAACCCTAATATGTAGATTACGTATATGTAAGATTCTTTACACCATTCGAATATCGATAAAAGTGTTTTTTTAGACCATATTTTAAAAATATCATAAAAAAATAACGGCTCATTTATTTCAAGATCCGGCTCTACAGAATGGAGATAAAAGATTCAAAAACCGATAGTCGTTTGCCTTATAATTCTATCTATAGTGAATATGTTGGAATATCGACTCAAAACTGGTCAAAAATCGTTAAAAAAAACGTTAGACCAAAAAATATTGTGTATTATTACCATACATCGGGGTTTTCGGTGCGGGAATGTTTGACATTAGCCAAAGAGTAGGCATTAACTTAAAAAACAGAATGTACTCTAGCACGTTTCTACCTAATGAATAATTGATCGAAAAAATCATACGTATATACAATTTATATGTAATAGCTGACTATTATGTATATATATTGTAGGTACATATACCTATGATTTTTTCAAGTATTTTTTTTATTAATTCATGTAATGACTGATCATTGTCAACCTCTTCAGTTAATCAAATAGTTCATAAATATCGGGCGTCAAGATTAATATTTGACACTTATTATACCATGTCTTTGTCTTAGGTAGATCTAGTTAATGAATTTCGGATATGCAATTGCATTTTTAAAATACTAAGTATATAATAGTCAATACAAACATGCCTCTAAGAAAAAAAGCTCGTATCATAGTGTGTAAGCTATTCACAGAGAGGTAGTTATTCATTAGGCATAATATGATATTTTCTCAGACTAACTCTCAACCTATCTGTTTATCTCTACTCTTTCTCAAATCGTTCCCGCACCGAAAACCCCGATGTATGATTATTACGGAAACAAAAACAGTAGGCGACAAACTATGAACTATATTTTATTATACATCGTTTGGCACTACTTTCTCCCAACATAAACTTTTGTATAATTTCTCTTAATATTGTATAGTATTTGTATAGTTTCTCATAATATTGCATCAAACCCAGATCTCTAGAATTTATTTTCTTGAAATGGTTTGCATTCTTTGACCTCCACCACTTTAAAGCTGCCAGATGTCCAGATCTAGAAATAAGCATAGTATACCAAACTGACTAGAGGGGTTTCGTTGCTCTCATTATTGTGTCATATCCGACGTGGCTAGCTCTCCGTCTATATAGACCAACGCCATTTTGTAAATAATTTATAACCTAAAAATAAAATCATGCGGACCTATTTATACAAGGAAAATACCTATATAATAATGAAATTACTTAATTTAAGTCTGCTCTACCAACACTATTATGTTAATCATGCAAAACTCGTTCTATACGAGGATTACAAAATTGTTTTGTTTATTTAACGCATATCTTTTTATAATATTTTATAGCAAAACCACAATAAATCAAAGGCGCGTGAAAATTTTCAATGAAATTTATATACACATTTACAGTAAACTACATTGCGCAGTAATATTTGAAGGATATAATAACGTAAAAGAGTCAAAAACTTTTATAAATTTTGTTAGAATGCAAACAAATATGACGTGTCACTCATTCAGTTTTTTGTACCGTCTTCGTCCATTTTATATTGCGAGACAAAGTAGTTAAATCACAACGTTCATTGTATTATAACATTTGTTCCGTCGGTGTTAGAGACGTTTTTGCATTGACGTAAGGTTTATTTTACTACACTCTTATGCTAGTATAATGCTTTTGTATTGCGATTGGCAAAGTAATCGAGAGTACTTATGCTTCTTTACTGCGATTAGCAAGTTTTTTGGCCGTATTAATGCTTCTTTAATGCAGTTGGCAACTTAATAGAGCGTACTAATGGTTCTTTAATGCGATTGGCACTTTCCATGACAACGATAATGCTAATAGCGCAGACATATTGCGCCTGTAATGCTATTAAATGACCTGTATAGGATCTCAAGCTGGGTAATTCGTGCCCATTTAAGACCTATATCAGCACTATAAACGTTTATAATGCTACTATAAAACGAACTGAAAATGCTAAAAGCATACAGATACGAGTATGCTGTAAGACGGCCGTTATACTGCTTTGATGTGTTACTTGGGCGGTACCTATAAGACGTCTGACTTTCAATCGGAGGTCTCGGGTTCAAACCCCGGCTCGTACCATCGTTTTTCGGAACTTATGTACGGAATTTCATTTGATACTTACCAGTCGCTTTTCGGTAGGAAAACATCGTAAGGAAACCTGATCTAATCCCGACAAGGCCTAGTTTACCCTCTGGGTTGGAAGGTCAGATGCAAAGCCCGGATGACGGGAGCAAATATGCACTTTTTTCTAGTGCTTAATTAAATATCGACTATTCCATCGACATCCATACCTACAAACAATTTTTGAATCAGAAATTTAGTGATCATAAGTTATGAGAAATGTACCTATTTAAAAGAACTGTCACTCTTATTTTATTATTACGATCATTCACATGAGTATGATATTATTGATAATAATTATAGTATGTAATTAGTTGACTGAAATAATGTATAATGTAAGCTTATCTAAGGTACCTGATGTAATATTGTGTAATAACCTGACATGTAAGATAATGAGTTTGATCAATACATTTCTGATTCAAAAATTGTTCGTATGGATGTCGATAGAATAGTCGATATTTAATTAAGCACTAGTGAAAAGTGTATTTTTGCTCCCGTCGTCCGGGCTTTGGTCAGATGGCATGGCAGTCGCTTTTCATGGGATTAGGTTGTCAAGCGGACCCCAAGCCGGGACAAACGCTAGGAGGAAAAAGAGACTTACATAATGAAATTTGAATCGTCACAACTCTAACTGGCACATGAGTCGCACAAGGAAAACGTACAATGCCGCTTATATATTATATATGTAAGTCCAAATCTCTATATTTATAAAGCCTGACCAGATTTATTATATACAATACACTATTTACATTGTTTCGCTTTTGACTATAGCTAATTTTGTGATTTTTTGTCGTTTATTATTTGATATTGAACACTTTAATAATATTCAAGTAACCAGCCACAATGACACTGACAACAGTGACAACCAATAGGCACTCGCACATGCATATCATCCTGTCATTAAAATTATTGCCAGTGTAAGAAATTAGTTCGCCTCGAACTGAGAACTCGCGAGTTCCTAACAAACGAGATGACCAATATAACGTGACCCTTACGATGATTTTTTCCGCGCCTTCTAGCTCCACAACCCTTTGATCGATCCTGCTCATATACGAACTCTCAAATTATATTGAACTCTGCTACAACCCCAACAAACATAAAGATCAGAAAAACGTTACTAAAGTTATCGTGGAACAACTATTCAAACTCAATAAGCCATCGAAATGCACAGACGTCTAGGTAGCCAGCTGACAGTTCCGCTGTGTCTGAAGTTGTCTGTAAGAACTTCACTTCGCTTACGCTCTGCTCGTTCGACAATTTCCTTCTAACATTTCTCAAGGATACTACACGGAGAGAAAAAATATTGTTCGAATTAAAAACCTGATATCTAAAAGACGGGACTGACAAACTCTATTCAATTTTACATTTTTTTTCTAGGCGTTAGAAAATAATATAATTTCAAGGACATTTTATTAATTGCATAGTATAGGAAATACAAAACGGTTTTACTTAATCGTGGAATTAATATTCTTTACTCGCAATAACAGAGTTGTACAAATTCTATAAAACTTTCCTTGAGTTTATAAATGGTGTACTAGATCCAGTACCTAAAGAGTACTAGATAATACAAATGGGATTTATTAAATTCGGTGGCTACAAATGAGTATTAATAATTAAAAGTCAATTCTGATTTCTATACTTGGTAATCTTGTAATAACAAATCCCTTTCTTATTCTTATCAGTTTTATTCTTATTTCCGTAAATAGTAGACTAGCTTTACAGATATTAGTAAAGTGTACTAATATAGTAGTTTATGTAACTGTTACGTAATAAGGGTCCTTAAAACATGAGTGTGGTTTTATGAAATGAGCCGCAGGCGAATTTCGTAATAAGATCACACGAGTGTTTTAAGGCCTAATTACGAACAGTTGCATACACTGCTTTATCTACACTCATATTATATATATTAAATTAATTGTTCGGAAACCATAGAATGACCGCCATTGTACCGTCATGGCCTACTCGATTGTGCCGGCGCTCGCGCGGGACCAATCGAGTTGGCCATGGCGGTAACATTATGTTATCAAATTCGATGTTCCAAATTTGAAACTCATTGCTTAACAATATTTGAGCATGCATAGTTAAAATAACGTTACTGCCGCAGATAAGAAACTTATCATAGTTAAATCGTTTGTTGTAATGCTTATCATTGTCTACGGTTTTTGAACGCATTTTAGAGTACTTACAGTATGAGTGTAGATAAACAAGATTCTTAAATGCACCGGCCGCCCCTCCCCCCGCTCGCATACGCCATGTCCATCTTTGACTCGTCCATTTTGCTTGTAACCTCATCGGCGAAACGAAGAAATATTGTGATTGTGCCAAAAAAATAACTGTGTGGTGCTGTGGAGTGTCGTCCGTTAGTTCGTATAAAGAGAAATCAGAATTTATT
This sequence comes from Pammene aurita, assembly GCA_947086415.1. Lineage (NCBI taxonomy): Eukaryota > Metazoa > Arthropoda > Insecta > Lepidoptera > Tortricidae > Pammene > Pammene aurita. Next base: position 3,354,282 of record OX352314.1, on the reverse strand, counting down.
TTATGCGCTGAAAGGGAGATGTTTTTTTAAATAGGTAAAAATAAATAGTAGTTTTTAATCGATCTTCAAACGTTACCGTAGATTTGTCTGAATTTGCCAAGGTTTGCTTCAACTAATTATATATTTCTAGGTGAAGAACTGTCATTTAACTTTAAATAAAGTTACATAATTAATAAATACTTGATATTTTATTTAAACTTTAATTGCCTGTTTTGTTTTTACAGCTACTACTTATTCTATTCAAGTCTTGTTACGTTCATACAGTCCTTACTTAGATTAATTAATTTATCATTTCCTATTATTCGAAGAGTAGCTGTCAAAATATAAACAATTAGCTCCTCCGTCAACCACAGCAAAAGTATGTGGTGTGTTTCGATAGCGTTTGGATCGCTTGAATCAGGCTCAGGTGCGGACGCATTTGTACATTGCAATTATGGTTAATTGAAATTAATTCGCAGCTTACTGAATCCCATGAATTAGGGATTTGTAATTATTAGTAAAAAAATACTGAAAATAAGAGTGCTGCTTTATTGTTTCCAAGCAAACTGTTGTGAATTTTAGTCATGGGATTAGTAAAACCAAGAAACAAAACACTAGATAAAACTTCTCGGTATAATAATTCCTAGTACAGGTATAATAAAATAAAACCCATCAAAAATTTACTTGAAATAAAAAACTATTCTTGTTTAATGTTAAAAGCAAGTATTTTACATTATTGAATTCAAATAAAAGTCCACTTGTTTTTAGTAAACAGTATTGTTTTTCCAAAGAGGACAAATTTTTTAGTGTTAGTAAATACTATTAGTAAAACTAGTTTATAACCGTTAGTATAATCTCCTTGTCCTGGGATTCACTAAAATTTTACTAATGATTAATATTTTTTATTTGTTTCTACTAAATTTTTTTCTCTGTGTATCTACTATTTTTGTTAGTGTTAAATGTTTATTTCATGTTTTAGTCATTGATTTATATAAAAAGGGAGATATGATACCAGGCGCTCGATTGTGTGCCAACAAATATAGGTTCCGGAACCTATATTGAGTTAGTCGTGTGGCAAAGTCTTTCAGTCACTGCGCAACTTTGTGCAATGCGCAAAATATGGAGGTCTCTCTTGCATACCCGTGTTAATTATATAGGTTTATCTCTTTTGTCCATGATGCACATACATTATAGCGGTGTGTAGCATTTTACAAGTGCGTAGGTGCTGGAACACAGTTCAGTTTTATTTACTATGAACGTCATTCATCTTCCTTTTTGTTTATGTCTATGGTTTTAGTACAATTCTTTATTATTATTTCAAATTAATGTAAAAGTAAAATAACTAAGCATTTTACATTTTTACATGTAAACTTGTAAAGTATATAACTTGTCTACCTTAAATTTTACAGGAAAATAGTAGTTTATGTAACTGTTACGTAATAAGGGTCCTTAAAATACGAGTGTGGTTTTATGAAATGAGCCGCAGGCGAGTTGCATAATAAGATCGCACGAGTGTTTTAAGGCTTAATTACGTACAGTTGCATACACTGCTTTAGAGTATTCAAATTATTCCGTAATTTATAATTGATCACTGGACTACTTTCAAGAAAAAACTCAATGGCCGTCTGTTGATTGGTAGAAAGTGCCGTTAGGCTTTAAGTCCGTCATTAGCACTAACGTCGGCAGTTGCTCCGGCTCCGGTGACGCCTTAAATAATCCTCTGAAATAAGCGCCTGGAAAATCTAAATAGCATATAATGTTTCTAACAACATTGCTAACATTTCCCGGATGCATTCTCAAAGGACAAAGATGACCGAGAGTCGGAAAAAAAACTTAAAAAACTGCTGGATAATCGCGCTACGATTCTAGCGGCGTAGGGACAGCAGGACCATACAAGCAATTGAGAAATATAAAATAATTAGCGACCCGCCCCGGCTTCGCACGGGACTTTTTTGTAGACCTTTTAAAGGTATATAATACTGTAGTACCTTATTTTGATCTATCTCGTAGGGTTCAGCCAGCGTTTGCAATGTAAGCGCAAAAAAGGGTTTATTTACGACATCACATTAGAAACCTCTAAAATTATCAGTGTTTCTCTACTATATTATGTATGTATTATACATATAAACCTTTCTCTTGAATCACTCTATCTATTAAAAAGATCCCATCAAAATCCGTTGCGTAGTTTTAAAGATCAAAGCATACATAGGGACAGACAGCGGAAAGCGACATTGTTTTATACTACGTAGTGATGAAGTTTATAGTATTACAGAATTACAGACGTGTAAGTCAAGAAACTAAAGACATCAACTGTTTAAAGCTAATTTTAAGATGTAACTGGAATTATTTTCTATCGAGCCGATTTTGTCCATTCGTGTATCGGAATTAACAAAGTTCTTCCAAATATAATTAATATGAAAAAATTTATTTACTTTTCCAAAACAAGTAGTAATAGCTTAAAAACTGTTTAAGTAAAGTCAATTTTAAGGTCATTGTGTGTTGTCAGTCTCTTAATTTTGGTATTTGGGATATCACGCAATGTCAATTCTGCGGGCCGATTTACTCTGTATTTGATCCGTATAAGTTATCAAAATAAAACAACATTGTAATTAGAACTAAGTATGATTAACTTTACTAATTAATAATCAAACCAAATTGCTTAAACGGAAATAACAAACTCGTAAGAACTATTCGTCTCGTATTCAGCTTTCGGGGTTGAAGCCCTAACCTCTAGATCACCCGGTCACGGCGGAACTACGGCTTGCAATTATCCAGATAATACGGATATTTAGAATATACACGGTGCCCGTGAGCAATGCGAGAGATTTTAACCACGCATTTCTGAGGTCAAAAGAATGAAAAAACATTATATGACTTTTGTTGTAAAACGCCAAGAAAAAATTTTTTTTTTACTTTTTTTTTCGCTTTTTTGAATGCTGTTCTACATAAGAAGTAAATGTCATTAGAAAAAAGTAACGGAAAAAGTAAATTGCTACATTTTTTCTCGTAAAAACTAGTCCATGCAAAGTGTTTCTTAGGTCTTTGATATCAGTCAATAAGAGATGTCTAGACTATGCCCCATACCGGTGAGATCGCCATCAAAAAATCATTTTACACTGAGAAACAATTCAAAATGCAATTTTTTGTAAGTAGTATTTACTCTGAAACTATGGCGAATTTCGGAAAAGTTTAAAGGACATTTTGTTCTCTAAATATGATAATGAATACACTGTTAAAGTCTCTCGCAATGCTCACGGGCACCGTGTATTCCATATAACTACTATTCAAAATATTCAGATTGCAAGCCCTAGTTCAAATTTCATAGAATAACTTGATTTGTTTCTAGAAAATCAACTGTTTTTCTATCAGATTCATGTTTGTGCCAACGCTACAGCAAATATGGCCGATATTGTCTCGTGTCAGACAAATATTAGTTCGTTAGTGCATCCGTCGGTCTTGGGCATTGTCAACGTCGTATACAGGGTGAACCTGGGACATGACCCGAGGATCACTATCCTGAATTCCTTACAGTTCCGACTTAGTTACTCTAAGGTTAGCTGGAAGAGATCCGTTATAGGGGTAAGTTATATATAGTTATATATCTCTTAAGATTGTTTTGTAATATTGTTTTGTGTACAATAAAGAGCTACTACTACTGAATAACTTATTCTGACTTTGTAATTGGTAGTATTTTGATCAAAACAGAATTATCTTGTTTTTCGAGTATAATTAATACTAAACTAAGTAAATCATGGTAACCCTACTCATTTTGACATACGCTGTATGTAAAACGACATGACGTCACATTGAGTAGGGTGACCACATTGTATACCAAAAGCCAAAAATATATATTTTTTACTTACAATCTGAACATAATTATCAATATTGGTGACAAAAAAAATTACGTATACTAATATCATTGGGCGCTTTTATACTCTATCGTGGACGTTATCGTCGTCGTTTTTGGACGTCGTGGTGTGACTCCTCCTTTTTGTAAAGGGTCGGCAACGCGCATGTGATACCTCTGGAGTTGCAGACGTCCATAGGCTATGGTGGCTGCTTGCCATCAGGCGGGCCGTATGCTTGTTCACCGCCGTGGTATAAAAAAACAAGTCTGTAAGTATACGGAAACTACAGTGAGCCAAGTTTCAGGACTGAAAAGACAATATTTCAGCGATTATGTGATTGCGGACAATATGGTTTTGAGCTGTCTTACATGAGATCGCACTTAGCTGGCGATTGAAAAGGGTTCGAGATTTAGATGGATATTATTGTAGATACGGTACAGTTTTTCCGTTATCGATTTTGGTTCCAGGCCCTTTTTTTTATACTACGACGGTGGCAAACAAGCATACGGCCCACCTGATGGTAAGCAGTTACCGTAGCCTATGGACGCCTGCAACCCCAGAGGATCCACATGCGCGTTGCCTACCCTTTAGGTACCTATTCACCCTGTAGTCAAGATGACAATCGTTTGCAGAAAACGAAACGATACGCTGCACGCTCTCGCTCACTCTTCGTTACTGTGACAGAGAAACAGATAGCGTTTCGATTCGTTTTCTGCAAACGATTGTCATCTTGGCTAACCCCTCTGGTATTCTAATTATGAAAAAGTATAAAAAAGTTTTTCGTGCGAATAAAAAAAATGATTTTGTATTGAGAGTTGCCCGGCTGGGACCTAGCGTCCCATATAAAATTTTTTTTTTCGCGCCAAACAAAATTTTCTGCTTCTTTTTCTTAATCGTACTCAATACGATACCAACTATGCCCTTAAACGAATCACAAGTATTTTTGTTACACTCATAATAGTAGTTTATCTACACTCATATTGCAAGTTCTCTAAAACGTGTTCGAAAACGGTAGGCAATGGCTAGCATTACCACGACCGACTTTACTATGATAAGCTTTTTATCCGTGGCAGTAACGTAATTTTAACTTTTCATGCTCAAATATTGATGTGCTATGAGTTTTGATAACATAATGTACACCTGCACGCTCCCGCGCATCCGCCGACAGCCCGACACGCGCCCGCGCGACCGCCGGCACACGAGAGTTGGCCATGGTGGCGGTGTAATGGCGGCCATTCTATGGTTTCCAAATAAGGCATTTAGAAAAAATAATATGAGTGTAGATAAAGCAGTGTATGCAACTGTACGTAATTAGTCCTTATTACGTAACAGTTACATAAACTACTATTATCGTTTATCTACATATATCCAAATCGTAACTCGATATGCGATATGCTTATGGCCTATATTAAGAAACTTTAGGTATCTGTGGTGGTATATAATGTATACTTTAAAGTATCGATAACATATACTTTATTTACATTCAAATTTTGAACGTCTTCTGTAGTGTATCGATTACTACCGATTGATTGTATATATATATATATATATATATTATATTAAATCTTTTTCAAGTAATGCAGTAGGCACTGACAACATCACATTGGAAATGGTTGAACTTACTTTGCCTAGAACTTTATATATAATCACAAATATTATCAACCAATCCATCTGCACCGGTGTTATTCCAGATGACTGGAAATCGGCGATAGTGAAGCCTATACCCAAAACACCTGAACCTACTGACTTAAAAGACCTCAGGCCTATTAGTATATTGTGCTTCCTGTCGAAAATCCTAGAGAAAATTGTATGTCGGCAATTAACAGATTTTTTAGAAACAAATAATATATTACCAGATAAGCAGTCTGGGTTTCGAAAAGCGCGTAGCACAGCCACGGGTCTGCTGGACGTGATTGATGATATATTGACAGCCCAGGATAAAGGAGAAGTATCTATCCTAGTCCTGCTGGATTTCTCCCGTGCCTTCGACACTATAAACATCTCACTATTGTTGTCTAAACTTGCTTACTATGGTTTTGACATGGGAGCCATAAAGTGGTTTGATAGCTATCTTTCGGGTCGTTCCCAGAGAGTCGGGCTGCGTAACTCTTCTGGCTTGACAGATTACTCTTTAAATACATCTGTAAACTGCGGTGTCCCTCAGGGATCGATTTTAGGGCCGGTCCTGTTTATTTTGTACGTGGCGGACATTACGAATTGTATAAAGAATTGTAACTATGACATGTATGCAGACGATCTACAAATTTATAAAACGTTCAATCCGCGGGAAACACAATCTGCCTTGGAGTTGTTGAATCAAGATCTTGCTCGTATCGACGTTTGGTCTGGGCAATGTGACTTAGTTCTTAACCCCAACAAGTCTAAGTTCCTAGTGCTTGGCACTAAAGGCCAAGTTGAAAAAGTCACCAGCTTTGATATTAGTGTTATGCTCGGAGAGGACCGCCTCGAACGAGTCACCACAGCTCGTAATCTTGGCCTACTCTTGGACGACCAATTGCGTTTTAAGCAACATGTACTCGATGTCGCTCAAAACTGTTACTACATATTAAGAGTACTGTACCAGGTTCGTCAATATCTCAGTGTCGACCTTAGAATAAAGTTATGCGACACCTTAATATTATCAAAGCTCAACTATGTCGACACTGTGATAAACGATTGCTTACTGGCTCGGTCTAAGGCACTCCTCCAACGCATCCAGAACGCTTGTGCCTGTTTCTGCTTTCCCATCCCTCCGCGTACTCATGTCACCCCTTATCTTAACAGCGGTAAGATGTTGAAAATGGAGGCACGTCGATCGTTGCACTTTGCGTCCTTACTTTTCGGTGTGGTAAATTTTCAACAACCCAAATACCTTTTTAAGAAGTTAACGTTCTCCACCCGCCCAATGAGGGGTACCATTAGGCTTCTCTGTCCGAGACACGGCAGTTCGGCAGCGTTTAGTGGCAGTTTTCGCTACTCTGCTACGAAATGCTGGAACAGCATACCCCCAACAATACGTAACTCCAAAACATTATTCACTTTTAAACTTAAATTTAAACAACATCTTTTTAGCTTGCAATTGCCGTGTTCTTCGCGTTCCATATATTTTAGTTAGATAATTTATATTAATTTGTTTATGGTGTGAAATTGTGCATATTTAGTATATTCATAAGGACCGTTAGTGCCTTTTCTAAAAACTATCTACACTGCTAAGCTGGAAATATTGATCATGTTATATTATATATATATATATATATATATATATATATATATATAATATAACATGAATATATATATATACATATATATATAGATATTTATTCTTTTTTATATGTATTTATATGCTCCACAATAAAAAACACAATTATATATAACTTGAATCAACATTAAGTTTATTGATCCATGCCTGTCTTCTATATGTATAGATATGTTTAAATACTACCCCACCCACTTCCAACTTCCAACTTATTCCTCGATTCGATAAATATTACTTGCTGAATGACACTCTCTCTGCCTTTACTGTTCTGAGCTATCTTCTGGCCCTGGGCTCCACGGAAGACCAGCGCTGTGGCATATCTATGCTAGAGCATATGCTGAGTGGTGACCTTTTGTAGCCTCTATTACGTACAGCATCAATATGTTCAATAATGTCATTAATGTACGTTACTTTACGCAATAGGTACTTAGTTTTAAGTATATAGTGAATAAGATTTTTTCTTTTCTACTTTTTGTAACTTATGTGGTGCTGTATGTGGATGGTTTCTGCAATAAATTGTTTTCTTTCTTTCTTTCTTTCTTTCTATATATATTTTATTTTATTTATTTCCAAACATATTACACAGTATTACAGTAGATACTAAGGCACTGTATATATATATGTATATATATTTATTTTGTTTAAGTGTATTGTATCTTTTAATTGTTATTTATTTATTTATTAGGATGTTGTTTTGTGGTATTAAGTTTTTTTTTCCTTCCCTGGCTGACTTAGTTTATTAATGAAATTCTACTACCTAAAGGTTGTCTGGGAGAAATCGCTTTTTAGCGATAAGACCGCCTATTGTTTACCTCTAATTTGACTTTTTGCATTTTCTGTACTGGTTTTCTTTTTGAGGTGTTCAATACAGAGTATTTGTATTGTATTGCACTATACTAGTTGGTTATTATTTATTTTAAATCTAGTTGGCCATGGCAGTCCATCTAATGGTTCCCAATACGTCATTAAGGCACATGTGTGTAGATTAAAGTAATGTATGGAATTGTAAATAATTAGTCATTAAAACACTGGTGGGATATTATTATAAAACTTACTTCTTTCGTTTTACAAACACTCGCTCGTATTTTAATGCACTTCCTTATGTAGCTAGCAGACATGTAAACTACTATTATGACCGTAGTCACCAGAAATAACATTTTACTTTACGAAGGCTGCAAAAAGGTGTCGGTACAAACCCGATAGAGTTTCACGGCGCTTATCATGTTTTGTATATGAAACTTAAATATAAAATAAGTTAATAATAATAATAATAAGTATGTAATAAAAATAATATTAATAAGAAGTCATATCTCACCTTCTGTACATGGACGATCTCAAATTATTTGCACCAAATAACCGAGACTTGTTGGAGCTACTGAATACCACTGAAGTCTTCAGTAGTTCCATCAAGATGGAATTTGGTGTTGATAAATGTGCGGTTATGCATGTACAGCGGGGGAAAGTAGTAAATTCAGCAAATTTACAGCTTTCTGAGACCATGACGTTCAGATCTATCTCTGAATCAGAAACCTACAAATACCTTGGTATGTCACAGTCCTTGGGTATTGAGGATGCGGGTATTAAACAGGCGTTGAAGGAGCGCTTCTTCGGACGGCTGACAAAAGTACTCAATAGTCTTTCGTCAGGCGGCAACAAGGTGCGCGCCTTCAACGCCTGGGTGATGCCCCTACTCACATACTCCTTTGGCAGACTAAGGTGGACACAGACCGAGCTGGATGCCCCCACGCTCGTCTGTTATGAGATTGTACATCCCACGGAAGTGTGGAGGTCGCGGCTTTTTAAACGCCAAAAATCTCCACAACCGTGAGGTGTACAATCTCAGGAATTATTTTCTTAACAACGAGTGTGGGATGCATCGTGATGTGGTGGCAGTAGATAAAGGCCTCACGCCGCTCTCCTTGGCAAACGAGAACTGGCGCAAACATGTGGTGCTAAGCACCGAGGATCGCAGGGCGGTATGGAAGAGCAAGGAGCTACACGGGCGGTTCTACAGGGCCCTCACGGGACCCGACGTAGACCTGCTCGCGTCGGTGAACTGGTTACGATTCGGGGACCTCTTCGGAGAAACCGAAGGTTTTGCCTGTGCAATTACGGACGAAGTTATCATGACGAATAACTACCGGAGGTATATCCTGAAGGACGGTACGGTCGACATTTGTCGGGCATGCCGCCGTCCTGGAGAGTCACTCAGGCATATCATCTCCGGTTGTTCTCATCTTGCTAACGGCGAGTACTTGCACAGACATAACCTCGTAGCTAGGATTATACACCAGCAGCTTGCTCTTCTATACGGTCTTGTGGACCACGAAGTGCCGTACTACAAGTACACACCTGCGCCAGTTCTCGAAAATGGTCGTGCCACGCTCTATTGGGATCGATCTATTATCACGGAGAGGACTATTGTAGCCAATAAGCCTGATATCGTGGTAATAGATCGACCGCAACGCCGGGCCATGCTCGTCGACATCACAGTCCCATGTGACGAGAACCTCGTGAAGGCCGAGAAGGACAAGTCCAGCAAGTACCTAGACTTGGCTCACGAGGTAACCGCCATGTGGGAGGTTGATTCGGCGATCATTGTGCCGATACTTGTTTCTGCGAACGGTCTCATAGCGAAGAGTCTCGACCAGCACCTAGAGAGACTTTCGCTACGGGGTTGTGGTTGGATCAAGGGTCAGATTCAGAAGGCGGTTATCCTGGACACGGCGCGCATAGTCCGAAGGTCTGCGGCCCTGACCACCGGCAGCCTGGGCCTTGCTCCGTTGCCGGCGGCACCCTAGGATAGGTTTTTTACAATGTTTTTATTGTTTTTCTATGTTTTAGATGTATTTTTATATTTTACTTTTATAAAAATATTGTAAAAACCTAATCCTAAGAAGGAAAATAAATAAAGAATAATAATAATAATAATAAATACTCTTTATTGCACACCTCATACAGTTACAAGCACAAATTTTACAATTAGATAAATTTAGGTAGAGGTAACAACAGGCGGTCTTATCGCTAATGAGCGATTTCTTCCAGACAACCTGTAATAATTAATAATAATAATGCTTTGGGCGAAGAAATATGTGAAATGCTCTGTAAGATAATTTAGGTTACCGTGCCTAACTTGTTTGAAACGCTCGGGCAGTGTACAATAAAAGTATAGAAATCGTTTTAGCTCTAAAAAATTAACCACATTCTGGGTGTGAATAGTGTGACATCGGAGGCGGAATACCTACATTAAGTTTTACGTTAAAAAAAATAATTAAAGGCAATGAAAACTTTGATTCACCAATCACAATTTTTTTTAATAGCGGGAAATTGTGTATTAGGACTGTATGATCTAACTATCGTACATCGCATCGCATTAAGTATAGCGTCCTACATTATGGAATTAGAATAATTCAGTGCATTAAAGACAATCAGTTATTTTGACATTATTCCTGACATATGATTATTTATCCTGCATAATCTGACATAGGTTTGACATACATCTGACATATTGACAGTGCGAACAAACTTGTTCGTACAAGGACAATTATTCAAAGCCGGGGAAGGAGGTGAATGAGGGGATGTCAATATTGTCAATCTCGTGTTTGTACAGAGGATGCCGTCTATATTTGATTTGGCAGTACAGTAGTCCTCTGCATCTAAACTTTGGGTCATCTATCACTAGTAAAGAAATCATGAATTTCCAATAAGTGTCCACATGCACTTATGAACATACCATTGTGACCAGTACAATGCTGCCATCATAAATATATGTACAGATTTCCGCAGTATTCCAATGGTAGAAAGCATAACGGCGTATAGATTTTTTTGAGCAGTTACGTGTCAAACTGAATTTGACAGATTTGGATATGGTATTACTGTCTGTGTGTCATCTCGCTTTTTGAAAAAATATTGAAAAACAATAAAGTGTTGAATGTTTAATAATAAAATAATCAATAAAAAAAATCCAAAATTATCCATAGTCCAGAGCGAAACATTGTAAATAGTGTATATAATAAACTGCTGTAAATAATACGTTAGGGAAATGAAACAGTTTCGCTGTGAAACATTTTCAAATTAACATCAGAGCTGATAGGTAAACAAATCTAGCTGTCACCAGAGCATAGACAATAATACGCTCTATAATTATACTGAACTGTTGCCGTATAAATAAGATAATAGCGCCCTCTTACATGGATTTATATGAATATGAAGTGGATATAATTCTTACACTTTTTTCCTAACCGCAGTTGAACCTTTTTTTATTACCGAGTAAAACAGTCTTTCATAGGTGATTACTGATTAGTAAAAAGTAGTAAGAAACCGGCCAAGAGCGTGTCGGGCCACGCTCAGTGTAGGGTTCCGCAGTTTTCCGTCCGTCACAGTAAGTGTGGGGACAACTCTTAAGTGGGGACTTAAGAGTTAAAAAAATGGGCTATTTGTTACTTAGTTCAGAAATTATTTTGTAATTTTTTTTCAAAACCTATTCAACCTATCAAGTTCAAAATAATTTTCCTAGAAAGTTTTTATAAAGTTCTACTTTTGAGATTTTTTTCATATTTTTTAAACTTATGGTTCAAAAGTTAGAGGGGGGGGGGTTGACACATTTTTTTTAACTTCTTGAGCGATTATTTCCGAAAATATTTACATTATCAAAAAATGATTTTACTAAACCCCTATTCATTATTAAATACCTATCCAACAATATATCACACGTTAGGGTTGAAATGAAAAAAAAATCACTTCCCACTTTACGTATAGGGGAGGTACCCGAATAAAACATTTTTTTATAAATGGTAAATGATTGAAAATCTTTATCGCCATATACAGTCCACTTTTTTTTAAAGAAATAGGTGTTACAATCCGGGTAGCTTAGATTAAAACCATGGTTCTTAGACGTAGACCAAGGATTAGCTGGCATTATTTTGTACTTATCTACGAGTATATGGGTTTTTATTTTACAAACAGGCATATTTCATATATATATACAATGTGGGTAACGGTAAAATCTTAAGTTTTATGAAGAGATGTTTACAAGGGTCACCGGGTCTGACACCGCACATGGCTCTTACACAGTCTTTCTGCAATATGAATGCACGGATAGCAAATGAGGAGTTTCCCCAAATAATAAGGCCAGGTTAGGAATGCGTAGTTCAAATGTTTTGGGTTCCACGGGAGCATAGACATATAAAATAGGAAGAAGTGGTCCCACGAAGATAGAACTGTGATTCCATAATAAGCCGCGGCCTCGTGCACACACACTCACTTTTGACGTTTGAACCAATCACCGCTCGTCCATAAGTTGTATATGTGTGCGTGTCGCGCGTAAACCCGAGGAAATCGGCTCATTATGAATCACAATTTTGTCTACCCTATGATCTTCACGGCACCGCGTCTTCTTTTTTTTTTTATGGGACAATCTTATATACACAAATCAACCTAGTCTCACAGTAAGCTCAATAAGGCTTGTGTTGTGGGTACTAGACGACGATATATGTATTAGATATATACATATAAATACATAGAAAATATCCATAACTCAGGAACAAATATCCGTGATAAACACACAAATAAATGCCCTTAACAGGATTCGAACCCGGGACCTCCTGCTTCATAGGCAGGGTCACTGCCGACTAGGCTAAGAGGCCGTTAAAATTTCTTCCGTTCTTATTTTATATGTCTATGCACGGGAGTATGTTGTCCTAACTTCTGTATTCTGTAACCAATTACACTAAAACTCGCTTAAGACGATTTTGAAGGGCCAAAAACACGGCTTAAGCGGGAAAGCGTACAATTCAGAACTATCCTGTGGCACCTTAAGTTGCAGGGGCTGTTCCATAATGGCGTATTGAAACTACTGGGTGCTGGGGGTCGGAGGCTATTGTCTTTATTAGGGAACTGGGACGTCGAATCACGGAGACGGGGTCTGACGCCCGTGCCGGTTCGTACTTAGTGCAAAGGTTGTCCATCGCCATTCAACGTGGTAATGCGGCTAGCGTGATGGGCACCTTTGCGTCGAGGACAACTCGAGGGGGACTTAAGCTAGTCTTTGGTTATTTTATTTATATTATATTATTTTTATATTTATTTATACATTATTTTGATCTAACTATCTCGTAGGGTTCAGCCAGCGTTTGCAATGTAAGCGGAAATAATGCGTTTATTTCATCACATTAGAAACCTCTAAAGTTATCAGTGTTTTTCTACTATATTATGCATTTATTATACATATAAACCTTCCTCTTGAATCAATCTATCTATTAAAAAAAACGCATCAAAATCCGTTGCGTAGTTAGACAGACAGCGGAAAGCGACTTTGTTTTATACTATGTAGTGAAGTGATAGTGATAGTGAAGTGATGATTTAATTCAAATAAATAGCGTATTATGTGATAAATCGTATAAACCGTGATCGTATTAAGCGAGTTCTACTGTATATGCATTATTCGCATTATTTATCACTGTAGTCATTGTGTAATCAGGGTCCTTGTTGACGCTGATGCGATTTCCCTAGGGCCTCTATTCGACAATCTATTGCAATTTAGATTAATGGAACTGCCAGATACAAATAGGTACAGTCGCCATCAGATATAACGGAGCGGCCAAGGTGGTCACAAATATCTGAACAATGTCTCTATTGTCAAGGCGATAATGTGCATGTTCAGATATTTTTTAGTACCTTGGCCGCTCCGATATATTTCATGGCGACTGTACGTATTAAACTTGTTTAATTTGGTACTCAATAAGTGTCGTTTTAGTTTTCTATTTTCAGTTTCGCGCACTAGTGCTTTATACTTTTCCAGCATTTAAATTGTAATTATGCGAGTGCTTTTGCGTAAAATTAACTATTACGTTCATTTATTTTATTGTTTTGAATACTAGTTGTAATACTTTAATAATATGAAAATATACTTAACTGTGTAAATGTGGTAATAATGTAACCACAGAAAATACATGAATCTAGACGCCACAAATGCTCGTACTCGGCGTGTTATAGACGAAGAGCTGGCCACGTCAGATATGACACAATAATGAGAGCAACGAAACACCTGTTTGCTATACTATGCTTATTTCTAGTTTTTACCTATTTCGGTATTACTATTATCCAATACAAAAATTTTGCTAGTCTGTCACTATGACCTCCACCCATTAAAAGCTACCAGATGCCCGGATCTAGCAATAAGGATAGTATAGGAATCTAACCAGACGGATTTTGCTGTCGTGGCCAACTCTTAGCCCACGATCTTTAACGGTTTGGACAAGGAATGGAATACCGGTATACCGACATCGCCCATACAATCAATACCGGTATTAAATTCCCTTATTCGGACATCTTAAAAATGTCTATAGGTAAGAATAAAATCTGTTGCGAATCTAATAATCCATGTTTTAGAAACCAGTTAACAAGTAATAGCCCATTTGCTAGCAAGTATCATCATCATCATCATCATCATCATCATATCAGCCGAAAGACGTCCACTGCTGAACATAGGCCTCCCCCAAAGAGTGCCACAATGACCGGTCCTGCGCCATCCGCATCCAGCGGACTCCCGCGACCTTTACCAGGTCATCAGTCCACCTTGTGGGGGGTCTACCCACGCTGCGCCTTCCGGTTCGTGGTCGCCACTCAAGAACCTTTCCGCCCCAACGGCCATCGGTTCTACGTGCAATGTGCCCCGCCCACTGCCACTTCAGTTTAGCAATTCGGAGGGCTACATCGGTTACTTTGGTTCTGCTGCGGATGACCTCATTTCTGATGCGATCACGCAGAGAAACTCCAAGTATAGCCCTCTCCATTGCCCTTTGTGTGACTTTGAGCCTTCTTATGAGGCCCATAGTAAGCGACCACGTTTCAGTGCCATATGCCATCACTGGCAACACACACTGGTCAAAGACTTTCGTCTTTAGACACTGCGGAATATTGGACGAAAAGATGTGCCGTAGCTTCCCGAACGCTGCCCAACCGAGTCGGATTCGTCGATTAACCTCTTTCTCGAAGTTGGATCTACCTAACTGGACAGTCTGTCCTAGGTATAAATAATCGTCCACAACTTCGAGTGTAAAGTCTCCGATTGCAACGGGAGTTGGTGCTACATGGGCATTTGACATGATCTTCGTCTTATCCATGTTCATCTTTAGACCAACTCGCTCGGAGGCTTTACTGAGGTCATCGAGCATTGTACTCAAATCCTCCATGGTCTCAGCCAAGACTACTAGCAAGTATAATAGCGCTGATTACAAGATTTATGTCGCAAAATAACGGAGGAATTACACCTGACAAGCATTCACGTGTAATTGCGCCGTTTCCCCTTTTTTGGGCATATTTCATTGAAATTGCAGGAAATAGTCTCGGATTAATAGGACAGGCCGTAAAATGCCGTTTATTTATAGTATGGGGTTTGGGGAAGATAGAATTCGATTAAGTTAAACTAATTTTGTTTAAAAAACTTGATGCAAATAAACTAGCGGAAAAAATAATATAGTAACAAGTAAGACCCTTGTAAGAAGAAATAATTATGAATGAATGTCGTATAGTAGTAAATTTAGCATCAGAAAAAAATATACATAGTAAAAGATTAATCATATTGAAATGACTGACATAAACTACTCATAGTGTTGTGTTCCTGCTGGTGAGTTTCCAAAGAGCTCAAAGAGGACCCAGTGTGTTGACGATGAGGGATCCTCTTGTTCCTTTAGCCGTCAACACAGTGAGTCCTCCTTTTTGTAAAGGGTCGGCAACGCGCATGTCACCTCTGGAGTTGCAGGCATCCATAGGCTACGGTAGCTGCTTACCATCAGGCGGACTGTATGCTTGTTTGTCACCGTCGTGGTATAATATTTTTTTATCATTATTAAAATAAAGATGATTGGAGAACTGTAGAAGCTCCTGTTTATTCGGCGAAGTATTAAACGTCAACGCGCATGTGACACTGTATGCTTGTTTCCCTTCGTCGTGGTATAAGAAAATGCCTTAGTTGCCAAATTTCCGTGAGGGTCACAGTTCTAACCTAACCTAACCAATTTTTCTGTCAAAAGTTCGATTTAATTCAGTTGTATACTTAGGAGTTCAGTTGAATATTATTAAGTATTATATAAAGTCTTAAATGTATAGTATTAAAACGCATAATAACAAAACATCAATTTTCCTTTTCAATTTATAATGAAAGATTCCAAAGCAGGGCCCGGCTATCTTTCTATGCGTACTAAAAGTTCTTATTTCATATATATTAAGGTTGAAAATGTTTTAAATGTTGGTTAAAATTCGTTGGTTGTATGCACAAAGAGCTATAATGTAGTATCATGTTCACTCGTTGAGAAGAAATACAGTCGAGAACACAAGTGTTAAGGGTTAATGATTTATTTTAGATCCCGGGTTGGAATTCGGGTTTTCGGGGAATTTGCACGGAATTTTTAACTACAAATATATTTGTAGTACAAGTGTATTAGTTGTATGCTTACCAAGAATATGTGATCATCCTCCTAGCCTTTTTCCCGGATTTTACCACGGCTCTATTAGGCCTGGAGTCCGCTCGGCAACGTAATCCCAAGAATTGGCGTAGGCACTCGTTGTTACGAAAGCGACTGCCACCTGACCTTCCAACCCAGAGGGGAAACTAGGCCTTATTGCATGGGATTATATCCGGTTTCCTCACGATGATATCCTTCACCGAAAAGCGACTGGTATTTTAATATCATACATATGTTTCGAAAAACTCAGTGGTACGAGCCGGGGTTTGAACACGAGACCTCCGGATTGAAAGTCTGACGTCACCAATAATATGTGCTTGTTGTGAAAAAATTGCCAGAAACTTAGGGCCGGGAAGAATGGAAAAAGTAGGGGGACGCCTTGGCCCAGCAGTATGACAATTATAGGCTCACAATTAATGTGATATATACAGGTCACATTGTGAACTCTAATCTAAGTGATACATTGTTAAAGATTTTGAATAGAAATATTCAATTCAATCATATGATATTAAAAAAAACCTTAATTGAAACTCTTTCTCTGTAAAGGTACTCACTCACCTAATTACCTATCACTACATAGTTTAAAACAAAGTCGCTTTCCGCTGTCTGTCCTTATGTAAGCTTAGATCTTTAAAACTATGCAACGGATTTTGATGCGTTTTTTTGTAAATAGATAGAGTGATTCAAGAGGAAGGGTTATATGTATAATACATCTAAATATATAAAAGAAGAAACTGACTGACTGATTGACTGACTGACTGACTGACTGACATATCAACGCACAGCCCAAACCGCTGGTTCTAGAGATTCCAAATTTGGCACGTAGGTTCCTTATAAGGTCTAGGGATGCACTTAGAAAGGATTTATCAAAATTCACCCCCTAAGGGGGTAAAATGGGGGTCCAAAATTTGTATGGCGAATCAAGATTTGTTAGACTATTTTAATCGAAACTTTACAGGAGTATTTCTAACGATAAATGAGTAAAAACATGTTTCAGGTTTTTTGAAAATTCAACCCCCAAAAGGGGCAAATGTGGTCACAAAGTCTGAAAATCAACATGGGTATCGTATCATTTTTGAGTACTTATAGTACGCGGGCGAAGCCGCGGGAAAAAGTTAGTGCATAATATAGTAGAGAAACACTGATAATTTTAGAGGTTTCTCAGGTTTCTAATGTGATGTCGTAAATATACACATTTTTCTGCGCTTACATTGCAAACGCTGGCTGAACCCTACGAGATAGATCAAAATAATGCACTACAGTGGTGTACACCTTAAAAAGGTCTACAAAAAAGTCCGTGATAATATATGTCTATCTGTTAGGTATAGGCCACAATAACCATTTTTTATCCCGTGCGAAGCCGGGGCGGGTCGCTAGTCTATTATATAATTATCTTTCTTTCCCCCAAAAACATTAAAAACTGAATATTTGTCAGACACTTGTGACCCCTACTGTACCTTCCATGCATGTTGCTATTAAGTGGTCGACGGCTATAAACGAGAAGGAAATATGTTCTCGCTCGTTCCCACAAGCCATAATAATATTATTTAGGGATGGCAGATTACCTCCATACGAACAGATTCATCACGATGCTGAGTGAAAATTAAAATAATTATTGAATGGATGCGTTAGTGACAATCCCGCGATACCTGTAGGGTATCACCGCGCTTATCATGTAAATATATGGGCAACTTAAATGTAAAATAATTAAGAAGAACGAATAATCATTCAGAAAAACGATACTAAAGTTATCGCGGAACAACTATTCAAAATCAAAAAGCCATCGAAATGCCGGAACGTCTAGGTAGCCAGCTGACAGTTCTGTTGTGTCCGAATTTGTCTGTAAGAACTTCACTTCGCTTACGCTCGGCTCGTTCGATAAATAATAATCTAAGTTGAAATAGTGTGATAGAACTCAACTTACTTTTACAAGACTAGTCTTTGTTAAAAAAAACAAGCTCGAAATTTGGAAATGGCCTAAGACGGCTCAGAATAGGGAGTAAAAAAAGGAGGCTCCCCCTCCTTTACCCAGTAGGTTGTTACTGTTGTTAGATATTATAGGCTCCCGATAAATCTGCAAGAAACGTTGTGACGAGCTGTTGGATTGTAAACAAAATGAACTATTCATTTCACTAAAAGATAATTTTTTGCAAACTAGACTCCTAATCTATTTATCATTCAGATTTTTAATGAGTTAGGTCTGTGGAAAAAAATGCCTAACATTAATGATTAGGATTGAATGGTTATTTTACTTTATGTGTCGATGACTTATAAAACTTACTTGATGACTTAGAAAGAGCTCAAAGAGGACCCAATGTGTTGACGATGAGGGGCCCTCTTGTTCCTTTAGCCGTCAACACAGTGAGTCCTCCTTTTTGTAAAGGATCGACAACGCGCATGTGACACCTCTGGAGTTGCAGGCGATCATAGGCTGCGGTAGCTGCTTACCATCAGCCGGGCCGTATGCTTGTTTGCCACCGTGGTGGTATAAAAAACTTGACTATCAGTTCTATTGCCCTTTACGACCCGTACAAATCTATTCAAGATGTCAGGCCATATACTAATAACCCAAGTCCTCGCATAGCTGGGCGACCCCCGCTGCCACGCTCGAAGTAATTTCACCCTATAATAATTATTTCACCCTATAATTATAATAGTAATTTCACACTAATTTATTGTATGTGACAGTAAGCTTAGTATGTCTCCATGGCAACCATTAATGCCTGACGCTCTCTTACGCCTCACGGAACAATGGCGCGTTCGCTGTCTTCTCCCGCACCCCTTCTTTTTGGCAGCATAGGTTTCAAAGAAATAACGCGCTAAGCGGAGTATAGAGATATCTTGTATATGTGTCAGGCAGTGCGTGTATCAACACTCGCCTGGCGTATTAATTAGTACTTTTCTTGTCTTGTGTAACGACCCCATGGACCCGCGGTTTTTATATTATACCACGACGGTAGCAAACAAGCGTACGGCCCGCATAGTGGTAAACAGTTACCGTAGCCTATGAACGCCTGCAACCCCAGAGGTTTTCCATGCGCGTTGCCTACCCTTTAGAAACCTATACACTCGTTTTTTGATGAACCTCATACTGTGTGTTCCAGAAAACCGACTAGGGTCTTCTCCAGCGTGTCTTCGTCTGGCCTGAGGTTCTGGAAGACATAGTCACTTGTTCTTAAGTATATATTCCAGTTTTCAACCGACTTCAAGATTTCGAAGGAGAGCCCGGTTCTCAATTCGTCGGGATCATTTTTTATGTGTGTTCACCGATTTTTCGAAGGCTGGACCGATTTGGAAAATTATTTTTTTGTTCGAACTTCACAGTTGGTCCCATTCTCACCAGGTCAGGATCTGATGATGGGATCCTGGTGATATCGAGGGAACTCTTCAAATATTATAGGCACACCTATAGCGTTTTAAGGATTCTTTACGCTAGTTCGGGTATTTGCTTTTGGAAATATGGAATCCGAATGAAGTCGGTTCTTTATTATTTAAAATTATGTATTACTAGCTTTTGCCCGCGACTTCGCTCGAGTTCAAATACGGGGTAACAAACCATACAAACTTCCACTCCCCATTTTAGGGAAGTGCGGGGTTAGAAAGAGACAAAAAGTAGCCTATGTCACTCTCCATCCCTTCAACTATCTCCACTTAAAAAATCACGTCAATTCGTTGCCCCGTTTTGCCGTGAAAGACGGACAAACAAACAAACAAACAAACAAACACACATACACTTTGCCATTTATAATATTAGTATGGATAATAAATAAATAAATAATAAATAAATAATAATAAATATTATGGGACAATCTTACACAAATCAACCTAGTCCCACGGTAAGCTCAATAAGGCTTGTTGTGGGTACTAGGCGACGATATATATAATAGATAGATATAGATAAATACTTAAATACATAGATAACATCCATAACTCAGGAACAAATATCCGTGATAAACACACAAATAAATGCCCTGACCAGGATTCGAAGCCGGGACGTCCTGCTTCATAGGCAGGGTCACTACCAACTAGGCTAGGAGGTCGTTTATAGGATATATTTGAGCGTGGCATATCTGCTACACGTAGGTAATCTGTGCCTGCAGTTTTTATTTGTTTGCCAAGTCAAAAGTGACATTACACTTGGCTGCGATGCCAAGTGTTAATGTTCTATTCTGTTAGCACATGTTTTTGTTTTTCAACGATTTTGCAGAGCAAAGGAATGGCGAACGTAGTGAGGAATTCTAAAGTGAATTTTTTAACATTATTGAAGACTTAATACCGTTAGGCGTTTTCTTTAGTCATCAACATGTATTATTTAAAACACATTACCTACCCTACCTTTCACATACCTTAGGTAGGTATGTGAACCCTTTACCCCTACCCGTACCTTTTATACCTTTTTTTTTTGGTACCTTTTATACATTACCTAGTATAAAAAGCGCTGGTAGCTTGGCGGTAAGACGTTCGACTTTCAATCCGGAGGTCTCGGGTTCAAACCCCGGCTCGTACCACTAAGTTTTCGGAATTTATTTACGAAATATCATTTGGTATTTACAGGTCGCTTTTGGGTGAAGGAAAACATCGTGAGGAAACCGGGGCGAATCCCAATCAGTATTAGTTTCCCCTCTGGGTTGTAAGGTCAGATGGCAGTCGCATTTCTAAAAACTAGGACGCCAGTTCATGGGATTAGATTACCAAGCGGACCCCAGTTTCAATTGAGCCGTCGCAAAAAGCTGGAACAAACGCTAGGAGGAACCTCAAACTCAAACATTTATTCAGTAAGTATAGGCCACAATGGAACTTTTACACGTCAGATAGTTTATCAACGATGATGAATTAGTCGCTTAATAATTGTAACCAATTGAATAAGTTTTGGAATCTCTGTTACGGCTCTTTTGCTTGGTGCTAGAGGCACCTGCACAATTGCTACAAAACTGCATTACGCTACAGCTCTTAAGGAGCTTTTCACTGCATTGTTTTTGTTTTAAGTTTTCAAAGCTCATTAAGTCATTACCAAGTACAGTTACAAGTGCGTCCCTCGCTTCGTTTAAGATTCTATTTGAAATTCCACGCTTTTCTTAGTTTTATACTTTACTGTTTCTGCATGCATTATTGTAACTTTTATAAATCTTATAATATATCTGTTAATAATTTTAAACAAAAAAAAAGAACCGATTTCACTTATCTTATTTTATTTTTTATTTTTATTTTATTTGGGATGCTTACTGCCTAATCCATAATCCAGCAGTTATGTCGAATGAAGTTAAGGGTAGCTGGAAAGTAATCCAAACTCAACGGAACTTTAATGGGTAGTTTGGGGGTATGCAACGTAGACTCTCATAAGTTTTCGACCTCGAGGACCTTGTGGAATTTGGAGGGGGCACAAAACCTATTTTTTTCAGTTTTTCGCTTATATCTCATAAACTAAACACTTTTTGTGGACACCTTGTATGGCAAAGTTAAAGACCAATAAATTTCCTGAAAATAAGCTGTCATACCAGATTTTGAGGTCAAATATTAACGAACATACAGTCGAAAAAAGGTTATTAAATTTTAAAAAGTAGCTTCTCTGTGTTTTTCATCATTGCTATGATAATTATGTCGATCAATCACCAATATTAACGTCCTAGAAAACCTATAACATCAGAACTTTGTGGATATATTATTTTTGTTATGCTGTCAAGTGTGATCAATGTGATCATACATTAATAGTAATCAATGTATGATATTCTGTGGATTTAAGTAAAAGTAAAGTTCCTCTCTATTGCACACCTCAGAATAAGAAAACAGCTGACCAAACCTAAAATCATAAATCATAACCTATTTACATATGAAAAGAGGCGTGAAACAGACGGCCTTATTGCTAATAAGCGATCTCTTCCAGACCACCTTCGGATGTATTATTATTCGTTAAGCTGTCAAGTGTTATGATGACACTTGAAAAGTCATAACTTTTCAGAATTGCTAAAAATATATGGTTTCTCCACCATACTGATATCTAATGCAGTAAAACACTTCTATAATTGCATTAACACGTTTAATTTTGAAGACAAAGTAAAAATATTTAAGATTAGCAAAAATAGTCAATTATTTAAAATTTAGCATTTCACGTAAAAATCACAATAACGGCATCTATATAATGATATTTCACATTCAATAACTTCCCTAGAATGCAATTAAATTACAATAATAAAAATATTTAAAATTAGCACTTCACTTAAAAATGAAGACAACTGTACCTATTTCACATTCACATTCAACAACCTCCCTAGTGGCCAGAATGTAATTAAATTACAATAATAAAAATATTTAATATTAGCACTTCACTTAAAAATGAAGACAACTGTACCTATATAAGGATTTTTCACATTCAATAGTTAGCAAAACTGGTAAGTAAAAATAAAGACTCGGCTGGTAATAATTTGGCTGCAGGAAAATAATGGGTTAATGAGGCGGGTGATATGGATAGTGACTGATGATTCGCTGGCTGAACGTAGCTTAAATTAAAGAGCCAGGTCTTTATACGCCCGTCAAACGAGGCAATTGAAATTTGGGGAAATTTAGCAAAACAACAAAAAAACTATTATGGTACAAAAATACTGGATACAAAGAAAAGGAATCGGATTTATAACGTTTTTAAAAAAAATGTAAATAATTTGATATTCTCGAAAGCAGGATGGCTAAAGCTGTTGTTTTAAATTAAAAAGAGTTCGTGGGCAAGTGTCCGCTTTGATTTAGGCGGACCCAATAGCTCGCTGAACTCCTTTTCTCACTTGGAGAGCCCGCTGGATGCGGACTCTAATTCTCCGATGAATGGTGAAGAAACCCGCGGAAAACGCGGGAGTTGCAGACCGTCTCGCCGGTCCGGCACCTACAAGTGCCTTCTGGAATCCTTCCGGCTCAGGCGGTCCCTCTGGTTGCCTTTTCGTCCGGCGACGTATTTGGTTTTAAAAAAATTGTATTTAATAATGTATTAGCACTTGCTATATAATGTTTGAGCGCAAAGATCTACAGAAATAGATCGCACTTCAACTCGATGCAACTAAGCAAATTACAGCAAAACTCTCAGACCAAAACCAGAATATCTGCTTTTCTTTAAAAATCTCCCGTCGCTCTCACACACTCAATCAATAATCAACTTTTTTCTTTTTGACGATCTGGAATACCTCAAAAATTCTCATTCAAAATTAGCGCGAGTATTATCTCAATTTTATAACTGCCAGACGTATTACTAAATGCGGACTGATATAAGCGCCATCTACCTGTAATGCCGTGAATCACAATGTACGCTTTTTTTATATATCAACCGTGACCTAGCCTTAGACCTCCCTTAGACACAGAAGTTCAGAAGTTCTAAAGAAAGTCGACAGATGTCGTACGATACGTAGCGTCATGCTACAGCATCTCCCTACCAAACAAAGAAACAAACGAACAACATCACAAGAAAACACAAGAAAACTAACCCCAAGCAACAAAAAAAAACACAACTTAATGCTAAGGCCAAAAAAGGTACAACAAGAGAACCCTAAACGAATTCCAAAAAAAAACAAAACCAACCAGTTATTAACATTACCCCTAAAGACTAACCTAATAGATCAACAAGATGACAAAACGCCAACCAACGCGTCACGCGGTCCAAGACGTGACGGCCGGGATAGGACAGAAACTGCACCTGGCCACAGATCTAATCCCTCACATCGAGTCATCAAATTATACAACCAGGCTATCATAGACCGGGAAAGATAAACGAAGCCTTAAGCACCAACGGTAAAAAAAGTCAAATCTGGAAAAAGGAGCAAGGAAACGCTCAAACGAAAACAAAAAAACGATAAGAAACGAATCAAGCAAGGATTACCGATAAGGGAATGGCGGACTAAAGCGCATTTTAGAATTTTGAGAAAACTGAACGGGCCGAAAGAAGAAACTATTTCAATATATCTTTAATATGATAGGTACCGACGTGCTCGGAATCGGTATCAGCCAGTACATATACCTGTGGAGACACCCGTCTAACCACACGGCACCGAACGAAACGTGGAGCGAATTTACCGCCTCGAAAAGGATCAGCGGATCCACGCTGGAAATTCCGGCGCCAAACGATTTGGTCACCAACGATTCTTAGCGAAGAACGGTTCGTGTTGAACTTGGCGGCGTTACGATGAAAGGCTAAAGCCATCGAATCAGAAACTTTATCGTACACCTCACGAAGCGTCTGAAGATTCGAAGTGCGTTCCATCCGGCTGAGTCCCACATCTTGGTCCACAACCTGATTCTCAACACGTTCACGAATCATTGACAAGTCGCGGCCGTACATCAAAAAATTCGGTGTATAAGCAGTAGCCAAATTTATACAAGAGTTTAAATAAAGAGCGACCCGATGTAAATGACCCGACCAACTGCGTTGGTCATTTTCAACTAAAATGCTCAAAGTAGTAATCACGACCTGGTTATATCTCTCCACAACATTCGCTTGTGGCGAATAATATGGGGTATAACACGGACCTGGAATATTATAGCTCGCCAGGAAATCCAGAAATTGACGACTATGAAAAACTGTAGCGTTGTCACAGAGAATGTTAGTAGGAACACCGTACCGCAAAATAACCTCCGACTCTAATGCCATCGATATTGACCTCGCATTCACCAACTTCAAAGGGACCAACCAAACAAATTTGGTAAAAACGTCAACCAAAGTCAAAATATAACGACACCCATTAACACGACGAGGAAATAAGCGAAGTCCACGAGGTTGTGAATTTGCAATTTTATAAGACTTGCAAATCTGACATTCGGAAAGGAATCTTGTAACATCACGGTACATATTCGGCCAATAGTATAAGTCACGAGCTTTTAAATACGTTTTCATAATACCAGGATGAACGTTGGGAAATCCATTATGAATTTCAGCAACCGCCTCTCTATTCCTTGAAGCAGGAAGAACTATACGCCATGGATTAGGTGCTAAAGGGTTTTCGATAGATACCCTGCGCATTAAGACACCATCCCGAAGAGCAAACATTTGAGGATTGTCCAGAACTCCCTGGTAAATTCGTTCATACCAAGGATCTCCAGAAGGATCCATGCCACGCGCGAATGAGATAAGCCCAACTTGAGCGCGGGACAAGGCGTCAGGAACAACATTAAGGACACCTTTTTTATGTTCAATCTCAAAGTTATATTGGGAAATCAAAGTTGCCCAACGAGCCAAGCGCCCGGTAGGATTATCAAGGGTGATCAACCATTTAAGAGCAATATGGTCAGTAATGATCTTAAACCTCATTCCATCGAGATATCCGCGGAAATGCTTTATGGAATCAACAACGGCGAGAAGCTCATGTTCGGTTGTCCCGTATCCACGTTCAGCTTTAGTGAATAAACGAGAATAATAAGCAATTGGATGTTCAACGCCGTCAAACTCTTGAGCCACGACCGAGCCTAAGCCAACCTGGCTAGCGTCACATTGAAGGATAAAAGGTTTCGAAAAATCCGGGCAAGCCATCAACGGAGCGCTCATCAAGGCATCCTTCAATTTAGAAAAAGCTTCACTAGCACTATCGTTCCAATCGATGGGATCACGTCCCTTTCTCTTACCGATAAGTGCCGTCAGAGGAGCAATAATCGAAGAAAAACCATCCACGAAACGGCGATAATACGAACACATACCAATGAAAGCACGTAGAGACTTGGCAGAAGAAGGGGTAGGGTAATCCCTAATAGCTTCTAATTTTTTCGGATCAGTTTGAAGACCACGCTCATTGACGATGTAGCCGAGATACTTCAATTCAGACTTACAAAACTCGCACTTATCTAAATTAACCGTAAGACCAGCTTCTTTCAACCTATCACGAACCTTACGAATAAGCCGCATATGACTGTCAAAATCACGAGACACCAAAATCAAATCATCAACATAGCCGAAGATAAAATCCTCAGACTCAGGGGTATATTCAAAATTGACAATCATGTCAGTAAGCCTCTGCATCTCGGACGCAGCGTTGGTTAAACCAAAAGGGAGACGAACGAACTCAAAAAGGCCCCTTTGGGGTACAATAAAGGCCATTTTCTCACAACTGGCCTTATCAGCTAAGGGGATTTGCCAAAAGGCGCTCCTAAAATCCAACGAAGTTAGATATTTGGCACCTCGTAGGTTATCAAGGATGTCCTGGACGCGCGGGAGAGGGTATGAATCCCTGATGGTAACGCTGTTCAACTTCCTACTGTCCACGCAAAACCTGACACTACCATCTTTCTTGGTAAACATCACCACTGGGGAAGCCCAGGGTGATCGTGAGGGACGAATAACGCCTGACTAACATCTTGTCGATCTCTTCGTTGAGAATCTTGAGTTTGACTGGAGATAAGGGATAGTAACGTTGGCGGATGGGCGAACCAACAGTCTCAATCTTATGCGAAAGCCACGAAGTACAACCTAATCTAGCTTTATCAGAAGAAATCTCCTCAAACTCGTCAATAACACATTGGAGTTTTGATTCCTGCAGTGGTGCAAGCACCGTACGAATGGACATAGCGAACCTCACCTACTCGTGGGACTGCGACAGGAACATGATGTGAAGCGACGTAAAGCTTACCTGACAAACCGTCACGGAATGCCTTCTTTAAAATGTCAATGAGACCAACAGCATTCCAAAACTCAATTCCTAAAATAAATGCAGTAGGAAGATTACTGCTCACTAGACAGGGGTGCAGAACGCGAATGCCACTAAAAAGAGTGGGGACGTCCAAACCGCCTAGAATTTCAATAGGAGAATTGTCGGCGGAGACAACATAAGGCCGGATATCCTCGTGATATGTTATACCGAGCTCCGATAAGAGGGATATATCAATTAGTGAAACCTGAGCACCAGAGTCTAAAAGAGCTCTTACCGAAGAGCCAGCAACTAAAACATCAATAAAAAGTCTATTATCCGGGGAATTATTCATATAAACGGGCGACACCGATGGACCTCTCAGTGCGCCACTTATTCGTTTTTTGACGGACCAGAATTACAACTAGGACAATCGCGTGTGATTGCACCAACACGCTTACACTTGAAGCACACTGCCCCTGAAACGTTAGGACAATTACGATAATTGTGACCAGTTGCATCACACTTCATACACACTATAGAACTGGGTTGACCTACAACTTGAGCACTAATCGGTGCAATAGCCAAACGTGCTGGTCGTGAACCTTGAAAGGCTTCAAAATTTTTCGCGACTTCTAACAAACCATCAATATCCCTAACCACGTTAGTTGCAAGACAAGGATGATATCTAGGATTCATTCCATATTTAATAATGTTAAACAGGTTGTCTTCGGAAACCGGTGTACGAAGCTTTGCGTTTAGATCGCGCGCCTGAATAACAAAATCAACCACTGACTGGTTGTTCTTCTGTGATAAAGCGCGAAGTTGGCTCTCAAGCTTGAAATCGAAATCGGCTACGTCGAAGGTTTTAACGAATTCAGACTTTAATTCCGCGTAAGTAAGACCCGGATATCTGATTGCCCTAAAATGTTTCAAGGCACTATCTGACAACAATTCATGGAAACGTCTGACAACATATGAAGGATTGACGTTACGCGCCATACCTTCTTCCTCGATTCGAAAGAAAAATTCGCGAACACAAGTGTCCCCGGAAAAGTTCAAGTTCCATTTCGTAAGTGAATAATCTTTGAAAGGAAAAGGCGGGGGAAGTCCGGACATATGCATCACCTGGGGTCGTGGTTCAGAATCAAAAAACTGTTCTTCATCGTCTGCTATTGGATCTAAAATCCTCGGATCGTACGAGTTTAAAGATGAGTGCGCATGAGGTGTCTCAGCAATTGATCCTTCATTACTTAAGTGCGACATGGCGAAAAGTCGAAAGTTGTCTTGCGTTGCAAGTTCAAACAAAAATAAAGTTAATCGGACTCAAAATTAAAATCTGAAGTTCGAGTATATCAGTGGTCTAAACCAAGCGCTTAAGACAAAGAAAGAAAATAGCACTCGAAGTCTAGATGCTAAGTTAGAGTTCGAATTCAAAAAAAAAACAAGTTCAGTTTCTGAAAAAAAAAACAAAACGCAAATCATACATTCTATGTCTGACTTACCTGCGAATTCCCTAACGTCTACGGGCTCTAACTACAGGACTCAAACTATGAAATAAGGTATTCGGGATATGTTACGGGTAATTGAGAAAAAGGCATAAGTAAAGGTCAACAGATCAATTCGTTTTTTTTTAACATAAATAAAAGCAATATTTCAATATAACGGAATTCGGGTTAATGATGGGACGTAAGGAGGCAGCAGGCTGAAACAAACCAAAATCAAGGTTAATAGAACCGCGACCGGTCTACGGTCACCGTCTCACAAATCCAAAAAAAAAATTTAATTACAATTATTAAAAGTAAATCCAGAGTTCTTTACCTTATCGGGCGCCATTTTGCAGTAAAACACTTCTATAATTGCATTAACACGTTTAATTTTGAAGACAAAGTAAAAATATTTAAGATTAGCAAAAATAGTCAATTATTTAAAATTTAGCATTTCACGTAAAAATCACAATAACGGCATCTATATAAAGATATTTCACATTCAATAACTTCCCTAGTGGTCAGAATGCAATTAAATTACAATAATAAAAATATTTAAAATTAGCACTTCACTTAAAAATGAAGACAACTGTACCTATTTCACATTCACATTCAACAACCTCCCTAGTGGCCAGAATGTAATTAAATTACAATAATAAAAATATTTAATATTAGCACTTCACTTAAAAATGAAGACAACTGTACCTATATAAGGATTTTTCACATTCAATAGTTAGCAAAACTGGTAAGTAAAAATAAAGACTCGGCTGGTAATAATTTGGCTGCAGGAAAATAATGGGTTATTGAGGCGGGTGATATGGATGGTGACTGATGATTCGCTGGCTGAACGTAGCTTAAATTAAAGAGCCAGGTCTTTATACGCCCGTCAAACGAGGCAATTGGAATTTGGGGAAATTTAGCAAAACAACAAAAAAACTATTATGGTACAAAAATACTGGATACAAAGAAAAGGAATCGGATTTATAACGTTTTTAAAAAAAATGTAAATAATTTGATATTCTCGAAAGCAGGATGGCTAAAGCTGTTGTTTTAAATTAAAAAGAGTTCGTGGGCAAGTGTCCGCTTTGATTTAGGCGGACCCAATAGCTCGCTGAACTCCTTTTCTCACTTGGAGAGCCCGCTGGATGCGGACTCTAATTCTCCGATGAATGGTGAAGAAACCCGCGGAAAACGCTGGAGTTGCAGACCGTCTCGCCGGTCCGGCACCTACAAGTGCCTTCCGGAATCCTTCCGGCTCAGGCGGTCCCTCTGGTTGCCTTTTCGTCCGGCGACGTATTTGGTTTTAAAAAATTTGTATTTAATAATGTATTAGCACTTGCTATATAATGTTTGAGCGCAAAGATCTACAGAAATAGATCGCACTTCAACTCGATGCAACTAAGCAAATTACAGCAAAACTCTCAGACCAAAACCAGAATATCTGTTTTTCTTTAAAAATCTCCCGTCGCTCTCACACACTCAATCAAAAATCAACTTTTTTCTTTTTGACGATCTGGAATACCTCAAAAATTCTCATTCAAAATTAGCGCGAGTATTATCTCAATTTTATAACTGCCAGACGTATTACTAAATGCGGACTGATATAAGCGCCATCTACCTGTAATGCCGTGAATCACAATGTACGCTTTTTTTATATATCAACCGTGACCTAGCCTTAGACCTCCCTTAGACACAGAAGTTCAGAAGTTCTAAAGAAAGTCGACAGATGTCGTACGATACGTAGCGTCATGCTACACTAAACAATAAATTGGCTGTATCTTCGTTAATATTTGGCCTGAAAATATCGTATTACAGCTAACTTTTAAGGAAATTTATTTTTCTTTAACTTTGCCATACAAGGTGTACACAAAAAGTGCTTAGTTTATGAGATATAAGTAAAAACCGGCCAAGAGCGTGTCGGGCCACGCTCAGTGTAGGGTTCCGTAGTTTTCCGTCCGTCACAGTAAGTGTCCCCACTTAAGAGTTAATAACACCGCCATGTAGGATATGATATGAGAGTTCCACGTACAGCGACATCTATCGGCAAATTAAGTAAACTATTGGGCGCGAGCTTAAAGTATGGAAGATGATTTTTATGGGATAATTCTTTATTGCGTGAACCGATTTTCACCGTTTTTACTTTATTTGAAAGCACGTCATTTCATTGTAATTTTGTAGAAATTACAGGTACAATAAACACCTGCTTATACGGTTAAATTACAAACTTAGTTCAGAAATTATTTTGTAATTTTTTTTCAAAAACTATTTATCCTATCAAGTTCAAAATAATTTTCCTAGAAAGTTTTTATAAAGTTCTACTTTTGAGATTTTTTTCATATTTTTAAAACTTATGGTTCAAAAGTTAGAGGGGGGGACGCATATTTTTTTACTTCTGTAGCGATTTTTTCCGAAAATATTTACATTTTAAATACCTATCCAACAATATATCACACGTTAGGGTTGAAATGAAAAAAAAAATCACTCCCCACTTTACGTATAGGGGAGGTACCCTAATAAATAAAAAAAATCCACTTTTTATTTTACCACTTTGTCGGCGTGATTGATATACATATTAGTACCAAATTTCAGCTTTCTAGTGCTAACGGTCACTGAGATTATCCGCGGACGGACGGACGGACGGACGGACGGACGGACGGGCAGACATGGCGAAACTGTAAGGGTTCCTAGTTGACTACGGAACCCTAAAAAACTGAAAAAATAAATAGTTTTATGTCCCCCCTCCAAATTCCACGGGGTCCACGAGGTCGAAAACTTATGAGAGTCTTCCTGGCATACCCCCAAACTACCCGTTAAAGTTCCATTGAGTTTGAATTACTTTCCAGGTGAATTTTACATAACTGCTGGACTATTAGCATCCACCTTTCCAAAAGCAAATGCTCGAGCTGCTGTAAAAAATATTCAAATCACTATAGGTGTGGCTATAATAGTTGAAGAGTTCCCTCGATTTCTCCAGGCAGCACAAAGGTTAACTGGAAGAAATCCCTTAAAGGGATAAGTTCGCCTTTGTACGTATATGTTGCAGGGATGTTACAGAGCTCCGGTTCTGGTTCCGTTAAGTCGGAACTTCCGATTGGTTTTAAACATCCGCTTCGGTTCCGGTTCTGTTACTTTCAAAACAGAAGTTAATCGGATGTCATAGCAACGCAGCGGGTGGAAATGAGCGGCGTACATCAAAAACAAACAGGTTTATACATGTCATTTGCTCATGTCCCCGCTTGCCACGTGCTGCTATCACTCGGGCTCCGATTCTGGTTCCGCTTCCGTTTTCGGTTCCGATTCCGTTTCTGGTTCCGATAAACTAAATTTAAAACATCTGATTCCGCTTTCGGTTCCGATAAAACCACATCTGTTACATCCCTGATATGTTGTGTTATATTTATATGTCTTTCGTTGTGTTTTTTTGTACAATAAAGTGTTTCTACTACTACTTAAGACTTTGATTTAATTTTTATGTATTGCTTGACATTGAGACACAATGTACATTGTTTATGATATGAATAAATAAATAAATAATAATAATAATAATAAGAAGAATTCGTTTTTTATGATGCTTTTATTAGTTTTATATGTTTTGGATGTATTTTTATATTTTACTTTTATAAAAATATTGTCAAGCAGCCTAAGAAGGAAAATAAATAAAGAGAATAATAACAATGAAGTTTTATGACACTTATGACAGTTATGACTACTTATGACTAATGGTTTCAAAAAATATACCAGGACGTCCTGGCAAACAAGCATACGGCCTGTGCTTAATGGAAAGCAGCTATCATAATCTGAAACTCCAGCGGTGTCACAAGCGCGTTTAAGTTGACGGCTAAAGAGACAAGGTCCCCCCCCCCCCATCGGTCGTCATCACACTGGGTCCTTTTAGAGCTCTCTGGCGACATTACTCACACATGGGAACACAACACTATGAGTAGGGTCTAGTTCTATTTGGGTGTGGTTTTCTGTAAGGTGGAGGTACTTCCCCAGTCGGGCTGTGCTCTAGATTTGAGCGAGATGACATTCGCTACCCCCACCTAGGGAGATGACACTCGCAGTGCCCATACCTCTCCTTTGAATTTACTTTTTTTTTATACCATGACGGTGGCAAACAAGCATACGGCCCGCCTGATGGTAAGCAGCTACCGTAGCCTATGGACGCCTGCAACTCCAGAGGTGTCACATGCGCGTTGCCGACCCTTTACAGGGAGGATTCACTGTGTTGACGGCTAAAGGAACAAGAGGGTCCCTCATCGTCAACACACTAGGTCCTCGTTGAGCTCTTTGGCAACCTTACTCACCAGCAGGAACACAACACTATGAGTAGGGTCAAGTGCTATTTGGCTGTGGTTTTCTGTAAGGTGGAGGTACTTCCCCAGTCGAGTTCTGCTCCAAATTTGAGCGAGATGACATTCGCTGAACGTGCCCTACCACAACACGCAGATGCCATTCGCAGTGCCCATGCCTCTCTTTGCGTAACGTACAAATAGCCACTTCAGATAAACGTCTGTCCATACAGTAAATAAGACCGCTGGTCATATGTTTTCAGCAGAGGGGAACGCCTGTCAATGGCCGCTCCGGTTGGTTGAATTCTCTAAGGTTCAAAATGAGACTTTATTGTCAAGAATACAAACACGTGTAGATCATTTTGAACACCTTACCCGCTTAGCAACTTCTGTTACATTCACTTACAGCAATACTAAACCGTATGTCTTTCTATTAAGGTTGACGATAGTAAGTGAACGTATAGTCAGCCTGAAAATGGTTTTAATCAGAATTACAGCTCACAAAGCAAATCTAATTTCGGCTACGCCAAGACTTCCACAAAATGCGGTCTGCCGAGCAAGCGGTTTGGGGGTGGGTGTGGTGATGGGCGGAGCGGAAGCGGTTTCATAAGCGAAGCGGTAGAAATTTTGTAGGATTTCAGAGGGCATATGACTGCTGTGATTATCGCACGATAACATAAAGCTCTATAAATGGAGTACGCTTCGTCTCATCTTTCCAAACAAAAAAGTCTGCCAAAATCTGAGAGGGGCGAGGTAGCACGCATGTGATGTTTTCAAGTCAAAGGTACATCATTGTCGGTTGTTAATACAGTTTATTTCTAAATGAATTTTTATGACAGCAACGCTTTATTGACAACCGACAAAGATTTACCTTTGACTTGAAAACACCAAACATATTTGACATGTTTTTTTTATACTTCATAACAATCATAACACTAAATGGAGCAACAGATAGTAGACTGTACAAACGTTAACATATGGTTCATTATTGGATGCAGTCTTTGCAAATGTCAAACAAAAAAGCCAAGGATCATTTTTGATTGTATTTTCAAACAAAATATAGCAGACAGCAATCCTTAAGCGCGTTAAATATGGAGAAATGTCAAACGTCAAATAGTTACTGCCCGTCAGAAAGAAAACGATTGTCTTTGAATCGATTCTGTAAACGAAGCTTGATTTTCGATTTAGGTTAAATCTTTTATTACGAAAGTAATGATAAATAAAGTAAAACTTTACTTACATCTGAAATGGTATTTCATCTTTTTGTAAACTAGACGAAATATAACATTTTTTACATCCAAAAACAGCGCATAAGGGCATTTTCACGGAGCTTGTTATCCATCGACAGGGATGACGAAAGTGCGTGACATCGATTATTGAAATAGTTTTTATAGATGTAGTAGATTTTCCTGCCAATACTTTTGACAGAGGGGAAATGATACCTAAGGCCTCTCCTGGTTTAGAACTCTCTGCACGATAACGAGTATCTAAGTGTCTACCTCAGTCTCGCAATACACGCTACCGACGCGCACGCTCGACGCTGACATCGACTGCCATACATTTATTTAAAAATGAATCAGTGGCTAGCGTGTAGCGTTGCGGTGGTCCACCTAAAGATTTAAGCAGGGTGCAATGATTGCAATGAAGCCTCGCATTTGTCTAACATAGACTCTGCCGGACACTTTTATTATGTCGTATATATCGTGGAAGCTGCAACCCCAGGGACCTTTATAACCATTAAGAACGGAAGTAGGTGGATCTATCTAGTGCCGTATTTTAATTTTTAAATACATGAACAATCCATTAAAAACACAACCTTTCTCCAACATACAACAAATGTTCAACCAATACAATATTGAAGTTGTAGTGGAGTCACATCTGAATAATTTTCGAGCAAATTCTGATATTTCCGATTCAGACGTTTAGGTGTCAGCTGTATTGTATTGCGTGGTTAATGCATTGGAGTTGTATTGAAGTTGG
Organism: Pammene aurita; assembly: GCA_947086415.1. NCBI lineage: Eukaryota > Metazoa > Arthropoda > Insecta > Lepidoptera > Tortricidae > Pammene > Pammene aurita. The sequence continues at coordinate 3,319,393 of OX352314.1, read as the reverse complement.
ATCATGCCTAAACGTGTTTTCAAGTTAGAATACGACCTCTAGACGTATTTATTTCTGAACCGCGATTAGAATAGGATTAGATTTGACAGATCCTCCATAAACTTACGCCAAAATTAGTATGGGTCGACAGCTCTATCTCAATCGTAATCTAGTTAATCGCGGTTCAGTAATAACTGAAAGCAGTAAACGAGCATTAGTAGGGCTAGCATATCTTACGTTGTCGCCTGTCACTTCATACTTCGAGTTGTGCTTGAAGTATGAACTCGCGCGTCACACGTGAAGATGCCAAGATGGCTAGGCGTGCAGTTACCTATCGTTTGTCACTTTATTTCAAAAAAATCGCTCCGCTCAGGAGTGCAGTCGTAGCCATAATGGTGTCATTACATTTCTTATTCAATGTCGATGTAGGTGAATATTACATTTCATTTAAATCGTTTTGTAATTTAAATGGAAAACAGTCGTTTTAATAGGAATATGAGTATTAAGTGAACAGTCAACGGCAAAAATATGTATACACGTTTGCATCTTACTTCGTTGCAATAAGGTTCAAAATTGTATACATATTTTTGGCGTCGACTGTACATACCGTAAAGTAATGTATTTCAACTAAAAAACCCTTTTTATGGTATAAGTTCGCCGCTGTACTTTACATGTTTTTGGTAACTGTATATATCTACTGTGTATCTACTGTGTCAGGGTTCCGTTTTTGCCATTTTGGCTACGGAACCCTAAAAAGTAGTGTATAGGTTCTTAAAGGATAGGCAATGCGCATGTGAATCCTCTGGAGTTGTAGGCATCCATAGGCTACGGTAACTGCTTACCATCAGGCGGGCCGTATGCTTGTTTGCCACCGTCGTAGTATTTTTTTTTTTACAAAATGGCGGAGCTCTACAACTGTTCAGTTTTAGCTATGCTTGCGATGCGAGTTCACAGCCTGTCTTAACTTAATGTAATTTAAGCATTGATTTATACAAAAACCGGCCAAGTGCGTGTCGGACCACGCATAGGAGGGTTCCGTACCTTCAATGTAATAAGAACCAAACTAATACGAAAAGGTCGTATCTGATGCCTATGGAAGAAGTTTTTTGGAGATAACTCAAAAATGGCTAAACCAATAATGTTCAAAATAATTTCTATAGAAAGTATATGATAATGCACATCGTCTCAAATTTTTTCATATTTTTTGGACTAACGGTTCAAAAGTTACCAGGGGGGCTACACAATTTTTCTGACTTTCGAAGCGATTATTTCAGAAAATATGTACTTAATCACAAAATGGTCAAAGAAACCTCAATGTTATTTTTAAAGACCTATCGATTGATGCGTCCCATGTTGATATTTGGTTCAAAAACATTGTGACATACGGACGGACAGACAGACAGACATGACGAATCCATAAGGGTTCCGGTTTTTGCCATTTGGCTACGGAACCCTAAAAAGGGAGATATGGTACCAGGCGCTCGATTGTGTGCCATCGGTGCCATCAAATATATGTTCCGGGACCTATATTGAATTATTCGTGTGGCAGTCTCTCAGTCACACTATGTGCTATGCGCAAAATATGGAGGTATCCCTTGCATACCCGTGTTAACTATATAGGTTTATCTCTTTTGCCCATGATGCACAGTCGCCATCAGATATATCGGAGCGGCCAAGGCGTTCACAAATATCGGAACAACGCCTCTATTGTCAAGGCGATAAAGTGCATGTTCAGATATTTTTGAGTATCTCGGCCGCTCCGATATATTTGATGGCGACTGCACATACGTTATAGCGGTGTGTAGCATTTTACAAGTGTGTAGGTGCTGGACCACATTTCAGGTTTGTTTAGTATGAACGTCACTCATCTTCCTTTTTGTTTATGTCTAAATTTGAGTCATGTTTTGACTAAACGCTTCAAGTTAATTAAACTCAACCTACTCGGGAAATTTATTTTTTCGTCTCCGTCGACAGAAAAAGGGTGGCATCAATCTTAGAAAAGGACATTTAGTAAGCTGTCCCATTAGGCGGACTTACGGCGAATGCCCGGCGATTTGTCTTAGTACACTTTAATTATATTGCCTAGATTAATGGAGAGGAAATTAAGTGCGAATGTGTTGAGATTTGTACTTATTTTACTTAGTAAGCTTAAGTTGGTTTTAACGGCCTCCTAGCCCAGTCGGTAGTGAACCTGCCTACGAAGCAGGAGGTTCCGGGGTCGAATCCTGGTAAGGGCATTTATTTGTGTGTATATCACTGATTTCTGTATCCGAGTTATGGATGTTTTCTGTGTATTTAAGTTTTTATCTATCTATTATATAGTTAGACCCCGTTATCGGAGGTGCAATTTGGTAGCCTGACGTTCTTAGGAGGGGTAAAAATATTTGTGATGTCGATATCGATACTCTTCATTTTTCTTGACAATTAGTTTTATATACCATTTTTAGACTAAAATTTTACATGTTTTTTGTCACCCATGATAATCATTGTCATCAGAAGTAAAAACCATTATCAGTAGAACAATAACGATATGTTTGCTATTTTACTTTTCTAATGTTTCGAGTTGCAGGGCCGTGCCTGAATACTCTTGAGATAAACCTTACCCATAGAGGTATAATACTGGCCACCTATACTGAAAATAAATTATTTACGTCAATAGATAGTCAATGTCATCTCATTATATAGCTGTATTTACTTATTTGTATATAATATTTCATAATATTGAAAATGCAGTCACTTCTCACAGAATACCCTGAAATCCAAAAAAAAAAAAAAATTGTTATTTATAAAAATATAAAATGTTTATAAATATTAATTATTTAATTAGTCATGTTTTACAAAATAAACACGTTTCATTAAAAACTTAGACTCTCATTATGGTAAAGGAAAAATATTGATATGCAGCAAGTATTTCAATATATTTTTCATGAATGTCAAGCTACAAAATTGCACCTCCGATAACGGCGTCTAATTATAGTTGTTCATCGTCGTCTATCACCCACAACACAAGCCTTATTGAGCTTACTGTGGGATTAGGTCGGTTTGTGTAAGATTGTCCTGTAATATTTATATATTTATTTATTTGAGTAAGATATGAACCCGGTATCCGCCAGATTGACGAAAACATCGAATTCTTTGTGGGTAGTGGGAGTGAAAATCTATAATAAACTGAGCTCGGAGGGTAAAGAGGCACCTTCGTTTCGTATGCGCAGTATGTTGCAAAATTGAGGAGTTTTTGATTAGAAACCTACTATAGCGTAAAGGAATTTTTGAAAGATGATTATTAGCCGCTTATTATGCTTTTGTTCCGGATTTGTATATTTAATATTCTTTAATTTAATTTAAAATTATGGCATTTGGTATGTTGGTTTAATTTGTGATTGATATTAATTATTGTGACATGTGTTTTTATGACATTAAATTGAATTGATTGTAAATTGTGCAACTACCCGAGAGCGAAACCGAGTGACTTTACTATACACAATACATTTCATGAGACTTTCGATGAAAAAATAAAATTACAAGATATATTTTTTTTATCAAATGACGAAAAGTTCAGAACTCCCTAGGGAATAAATCTATTACTATGACTCCCATTGCGTGAAAAGTCCCGATTCATAAGCAACTGTGAAAGAAACCACCAACATAGCTACAGCCCTGGTCCGATAGTTAAGAACAATATTATTTTCCCGTAATTACCTCATAAACATTTTAAAGAAAAAATAACCGGCACGTATTATTGTTTAAAGAAAAAAGAGTTTGATAATTTCGACATATCATCCGGTTATTTACTTCTGCGATTGTGTAACCGACTTCTAAAATAATCGTTCCTAAGCTTTTGATTCTTTCAAAATGAAAATCCTACACCCGCGACATCTGTAGTCCGCGCAATAACTGTTGTGTCACCCGTTTATCCATGTAAATATTAAGGAACAAGCGTAAGCTCGGTTCAAACATTGAAGATCGTAACTTAAGTTAAACCGGCCGGCCAGAAACCAAGTTATTTCCGGCGAGATTATTTCTACGTTTTTAACTTTTAGCTAAATGCAAAAACCAAAAATGTCTCTTCTTTTCCCAAAAGTAAAGGATATCCTTACCCCTTCAGTTTTATTCTATTCTTTAAGGTTCTATTCTTACTCATTAATATTTTTACGAAAATACGCCTAAATAACACAGTCTTACCAATATTCGTTACGTCTGTTAGTTAATTCCTAAGTTTTCGTATAACCTATCGGACCATTATCGACAACATGTTCCAACATGTTCCAAACCTTTTCTCAGAGTATGTCAGAGTCAGTTTATCCAATAAACATTGGAACACGAACAAAGAGTTCCAACTGCATTAGGGAAGTATTAAACTAAATCTGAGTTTAACCGCCCGGCCGGGAACGAAGTTATTTCCGACTGTCTTCGATGTTCAAACAAAATTGTTTCCTGCGTTCTAAGCTTTTATTTTAACTAGTAACTATACAACAAATACCAATGCTTTATTGAAAAAAGTATAGTACAGTTGCTCTTACAGACTAAGATTTTTTTTAACGATAAGTGGTTTATAAATGCCTGAACCAGGATTCCCTGTGTTTCAGGCAGCGAAGGAAAATATTAATAAATTTTTAATTATTCACTTAATCATAAACTATAAGTAGTACACAAAAGTCTTATCACCTTAACTTATCACTATGTATGAAGTGACCTAATAATAAATACATACAAAAAAGCGGTAAGATGAAGATACACAAAAATGAAAGCACTGAAGTTTGGTAATACAGAAAATCAATAATATAAGATAAATAAAAAATATTTGGGGGAAAATCTTACTCAGATTAAACTAGCATCAAACTAGAAAGCTGTGTTATGTATGGGCGCTAGGCGACAATATAGGTATGTGGATGAGCGTAGTGAAGGTCCCACTCTCGGTACTCCCGAACATGCGAAACGTACTATGTAGTCGTCAACTCTCCATCGACCTGAGAACCAGGCTCCTTCAATGCTACATCTGGCCAGTTGTTCTGTATGGTTGTGAAGCGTGGACTATGAAAGCTGAGCTCCGCAGAAAAGTTAAAACGTTTGAAATGTGGTCTTACCGACGCATGCTTCGTATTAGTTGGACGGACAAAGTGACGTATGTAGAGGTTCTACGACGAACGGGAAAAAACCTATTAGAACTTGTCCGTACCATAAAGCAAAGAAAGGTAGCCTATCTCGGACACGTAGTGCGTCACGACCAGTATTCTCTCTTGCAGACCATAATGATGGGGAAAGTACCCGGGAAGCGCAAACCTGGAGGACGCAAGATGTCTTGGTTCCGTAATATCAGGGAATGGACGGGGATATAGACCGTTGAGGAACTGTTCAGATTGGCACTCAACAAAGACAGTTTTAAGAAGCTGAATGCCAACCTTCAGTAATGGAGAGGCACCTGAAGAAGAAGAAGACATAAGTATATTGTGTAGTTTTATAGGGAGTACTAATAACTCCATATCTACAAATTGTGACCTTTCTTCTTCCACTGACACATATTATAAATACATAAAAACTTATAAATTTTTTTATCTACACTCATACTGTAAGTACTCTAAAATGCGTTCAAAAACCGTAGACAATGACAAGCATTACAACAAACGATTTAACTATGATAAGTTTCTTATCTGCGGCAGTAACGTAATTTTAACTTTGCATGCTCAAATATTGTTAAGCAATGAGTTTCAAATTTGGAACATCGAATTTGATAACATAATGTTACCGCCATGGCCAACTCGATTGGTCCCGCGCGAGCGCCGACACAATCGAGTTGGCCACGCCGACACAATCGAGATGGCCACGGCGGTGCAAAGGCGGCCATTCTATGATTTCCTAATACGGCATTTATAATAAATAATATGAGTGTAGATAAAGCAGTGTATGCAACTGTACGTAATTAGGCCTTAAAACACTCGTGTGATCTTATTATGAAATTCGCCTGCGGCTCATTTCATAAAACCACACTCATATTTTAAGGACCCTTATTACGTAACAGTTACATAAACTACTATTTCGTGATTAACACACAAAATGCCCTTACCAGGCTTCGAACCCGGGACCTCTAACTTCATAAGCAGAGTCCCGTAAACTACTGGGGCCGTCGAAATAAAATAATAAATCAATAGAAATACAAGCTGAACTCATGCTGACCTAGTTAAAACTAGCCCCAAAGTAGAAATTACATACATTTGGGGTTTCAATCACACTCCCTCAAACACAAAGTGCCGTTAGTCAAGTACGGGAATGAACCCTACTAATGTATCGCAGTTTGCACTGAAACAGTACATTGACTGAGGAGCTGGTTTTTTTTTCGCCTTTCTAATCGACATTTCGCTTCCTTATGATCTAAGAGCTGGCCACGTCAGATATGACACGATAATGAGAGCAATGAAACCCATCTAGTAAGATTGCAATACTATCCTTATTGCTAGATCCGGACATCTGGCAGCTTTTAATGGGTGAAAGTCAGAGTGACAGACCAACAATTTTTTTGAATTTGAAAATAGTGATACCAAAACGAGAGGGGTTTCGATGCTCTCATTATTGTGTCATATCTGGCGTGGCTAGCTCTCCGTCTATTAGAACAACTTTATCAATCTCTTACTATTTCAGAGTTTTCCATAGCATTAACTTTACATAACAGACATTTTTCTTTCGCAGCCAGTATATGGTTCGGCGGGTTGGGTTATCTTTATAAAATGTGTTTTGATTATCTACAAAAATTAGAAAGAAATTTTCAATTTGATAAAAGACCGCTCGGGGATCCCGTACTGTTTCTACCTGCATAAGTGTAAGTCCCGTTTTTATTAAGATAAAAGATATTTGTTATATATAAATATCCACTTTGCTTTAAAACCTTAATTTTCTCCCTTATCAAAAATCTATATTTCATTTTTACTAATCGACAGTGCCAAAAAAATATGTTATCAACCGACCTCAAGATTTCGAAGGAGGCCGGATGTTCTCAATTCGTCGGGATCTTTGGTTTTGCTATATATTTTCTTGTCTAAACGTGATTCAATATTTTTATTTTATAATAAGCTATTTTTTCTATACCTAATCAATTTTATTCTAATCTATAATAGTCATACGGAAGCAATGTACTGTTTATTACACTGACTGTGCCCTAATCACCGAATTACAGCTTAAGTAATCTAATTATTGTTCTTAAGCAAAGTGTGAGATGTTGCTAATTGATTTGAAACCCTTAAGTTAAACCTGACAAGATTAGACTTATATAATTGACCAAAGACGCATATAGTGGGCACAAAGGACTATGGACCATGAGATTTTAGATGTAAATAAAAAAAACCGGCCAAGTGCGAGTCGGACTCGCGCACCGAGGGTTCCGTACAAACCTGTAGGTATATGGGGTAGTAACTTTAAAATTACTAAAAATATTTTTATTATATGATGTTACTAAAAATTTACGGTTTTCGCAATGTTTTCTTTATCTGTGCTATAAGACGGTTCTTCGTACCAAACATAGACTAATAACCCACGACCCTGCATTACCCGGCGACCCCCGCTGCCACGCTCGAAGTAATTTCACCCTATAGTGAGACACTAATTTATTGGAAGTGACAGTAAACTTAGTACGTCTCCATGGGAACCATTAATGTCTGACTCTCTCTTACACCCCACGGAACAATGGCGCGTTCCCTGTCTAGCATTGCGTGTTCCCGTCCCGCACCCCTTCTGTTTGGCAGCTTAGGTTTCAAAGAAATAACGCGCTAAGCGGAGTATAGAGATATCTTGTATATGTTACCAAATTTCAAGATCCTGAGTTCACGGGAAGTACCCTGTAGGTTTTAACCCCTTGCGAAAATTTGGGGAAATTTGCGGCATAAATGGCTGTATCTTATGATTGCGTTGGCTTAGAAATTTGATTTTTTCACAACTCCAAGGGACAGTAGACCTGAGTATTTGATGTAAATTTCAGCTTGATACCTCCACGCGTTCCTGAGAAAAAGGGTCTTGACAGACGGACGGACGGACAACAAAGTGATCCTATAAGGGTTCCGTTTTTGCCTTTCGAGGTACGGAACCCTAAAAACATAATATAGATTTATTATCAATATTATCCATTGTCATACCTACACAAAATAATGATCCAGTAATTTTATACAATCATCGTGTGCGTCCAATCCGGTAAAACTGATTTTTTTGCAGACTTGTTTGTGATGTTGGCCCAATAAATAATCCAAGTTTGTGACCTCGACCGCCGAACGCAACTTTGTCAAACCGAGTTATGTTTCAGATAGTTGTGTTTTTAATGTATTTTAAAATTAGAATACAATACTATTTAAACTGCAAAGGTGTTTTAGTATTAGAATTGGCTTCCTTCAGCCAAAATGTACTGAAAATCCTGAAAAGTATTTATGAAAAGTGCAACGTGAAATTTAAGGTAAGCGAAATTTTCAAGATGGCTGCCGTGTTCTGGAGAAGATTGCAGCTCCATAGCCATAGTGCTTAAGTCAAAAGGAAGGAATGCCTGGATAAAATCTAGCCTTTGAAATATACCAGCTAACACGGTGTGCATAAATATACATAAATGTACTATATTTTGCAGGAAACGGCAGTAAATGTTGGGAAAATAGTAGTGCAATGGCGTCTTTATTGTGTTTTTGGTTTTTTTTATTATTATAAGGTATTAAATATTCACGACTTCTGTTTTTTATAAAAAAAAATTGAGGAAATCTACATATAGTTTTAACCGCTGCGTTTAAACTACATATAAATTACTAGCTTTTGCCCGCGGCTTCGCTCGCGTTAAATTCTCCATACAAACTTCCACCCCCCATTTTAGGGAAGTGGTGGGTTAGAAAGAGACAAAAAGTAGCCTATGTCACTCTCCATCCCTTCAACTATCTCCACTTAAAAAATCACGTCAATTCATCGCCCCGTTTTGCCGTGAAAGACGGACAAACAAACACACACATACACTTTCCCATTTATAATATTAGTATGGATAAACTTATATAGATTTCATATACAAAAGAACAACTAACCTGGGCCTCCGGTATTTATATAGTAGTGTGTCTACTTAAAATCAATATATTTGTTAAACAAACAATTACCTTTCTTCTTTAGTTACATATAAACTCTCAAAAAAGTCGCATTACTTACTGTGAATATTAAGTAACAACTATTATTTACTCAAGTAACTAATGCGATATACCCAATGAATACTGAACTCGACTGAATAGGTTATCGGAGTTTTTGCGATGATAAAGCATTATTCACTACATTTGTACTTTTCATTATAAAAAATAAACTAAAAGGGTTTTACAATAAAAGTCTAGCAGCATATTTGGTTTAGCGCTTAAGCTACTTTATTTTACTTTTTAGGGTTCCGTAGCCAAAATGATAAAAACGGAACCTTTATAGTTTCGTCATGTCCGTCTGTCCGTCCGTCCGTCCGTCCGTATGTCACAGCCATTTTACTCAGAAACTATGAGACGTATCTTTATTAAATTTTAACATAAGGTGTATTTTGTGTGCCACTACTTAGTTTTGTACTGAAATTGCGGAAAAAAAATTTTTAGGGGGCACTCCATATACATGTAACTAATTGTCAAAAAAAATTTTTCTTCCAAATATCAACATGATGCATATCAATCAATAGGTCTTTAAAAATAATATTGACATTTGTTTGAACGTTTTTTGATTAAATAGATATTTTCAGAAATAATCACTCCGAAAGTCAAAAAAGTTATGCCTCCCCCTGTAACTTTTGAACCGGAAGTCCAAAAATTATGAAAAAATTCAAGAAGATATAGGTATTTTTGAATATTCTTTCCACGAAAATTATTTTTAACATTATCGGTTTAGAGGTTTTGAGATATCTGCAAAAAACTACGTACTCGTACATAGGCAGATACGACCTTGCGATATTATTTTTTTCGATAGCCGGTACGGAACCCTCCATTATACCAGGGGGGTTTCACTACGCAGTTTAGGTACATTTGGCCGGCGCGCCTCCCGGGCAGGCGTATGGCAGTCGGCTGCCGCTCGGCTCGCACGATAGTCGTGTCACGTGGCGCTCGCGCAAAATTGAAAATACACAATGGCTTCGAAACCAAAAATCTAATCCAATCCGTATAAAAGATGTGTGAATGAGTTCTCAATCTTATCCGTATAAAAGATGTCTTTACGGATGTCTGAATAAACGGAAGAACAAGGAAGCAGAAATAACATTTTTAAATTCCGGATAATATTGAAAGGTCCCGAAGTCCTTACTTAGTAATAGTTAAAATAAACATCATTAATTTATTGAATTTTGGTTGCCCAGAAACAATATTAGGAACTGACCTACATATTTTCAAAGGAATACGGCTGTGGCATACCTACTTCCGTGAGAATCAGACAATCTCTATAAAAATTCCATCTCCGGATAAAAATTTCATGTTTACAGAATCAACGTTTTTAATGCCTACGTATTTATCTTAAAGATAATAAATCAGTAGGTATAGGTACAAAAACTTGTCAAGTGACAACCCCGTGCAGCTCGGTCATAAAACTGCGGCGCGCAAAGAAGATTCACGGTTCGTACGCGGTTATAAGTTTCTATTTTGCTTGCAAGCAGCAAGTATAGGTATAATTTTGTACCTAAATCTGACTTTTGTGAAGGAGTAAATTTTCTGTACGGTAGTACTATTAGTTATTCTGTGATTATGCGTAGTCCGACACGCACTTGGCCGGTTTTTTTATAAATAAATAAATATATATATATGTACATACAAACGAATGTTATATCCGAAATGGTTTATCCGATTTGTGGCTACGATATACGTCAGGTGATACACCAACGATCAGGGCTCAGAAACCGGTATTTGCTAAATACTTAAATACCGGTATTGTTTCATTCCTTTTCGTTCTTTCGTTAGCTACTTCATATTTAATCGAACAATCTTATAATATGAAGTCATTACCTAAATACAATATTGATTTCTACATTAAGAACATAAAATAATTAAACATATTGTTATTCCGTTTTTTTTTGCGAAAACCGGTTGCACGATGGCTCTTAGTTAGGTTAACTCGATAGATCAGTTAAAATTTTGTTAGGTTTCAAATATTGTTTCTTGTCTTTCCTACTGTTATTAATTAGTATACTGCGTTACAGTTCGGGCGTCAAGTGCATATATTAACTCGCTCGGCTCGCATGCAGAGCTTGTTGCACCGCCGCAGTTCGGAAGGAGGGGAGAGAGGGGTGAGAGGGGGGGGGATATAACTCCCTGTTTTTAGGTACCCAGTAAATCATATGCCGACTCTAAGAACATCGACTGCCAAAATTATAACGCCATATACTGAATATCCTAATTAATAATCAATTCGACAGACAAGACATTATATTAAGAAATACACACTCAACGTGGGGAGGAGAGAGGGATAACTATATACCCTCCTCTCACCTCCCCGCTTTGACGGAGAAAGCAGGAAGTTTCCCGTTTTAGATCCGTATTGAGTAAAAAATATGCAGATTCTAAAAAGATTATTGTTATCATAATGTTTTTCACGGCTATTGCCACCTCAGAGAAATAAACCAATGGAGTGGTAATTGACAGGCGTCCTCCTCTGCCAAAAGTACAAGACCACTGGTCGTAGCGGTTATATAAAACTAGTTGTCACGCGTCAAACGCCATTCAATGAATGTCAGTCAGCCCGGAACGATCTGAGGTAAAAATGCCGAATTGCTGCGTGTTTTCATGTAAGAAAAGATCTGAATTATCTAGTTTACATAAGGATAACGTTTCTTTTCATCTGTAAGTATAATTACGTCTAAATATCATCAAATAGTGCACGAAATTAGCAAAAAACTAAAAAATATTGTCAATCAAAAAGTGTTGCCACTTAATGGTACTACATCTGCTTTAGGGTAATTTTTAAACTTGACTCTTCATAGTACATTGTACCATCGGGTTCATAATTGCATACCCAATTTATCAATGAATTCATTCATAAATTGGGTATGCAATTATGAACACGATTACATCGAGGGAGGTAAGTGAAATATTGCAAACAAGAGTAATCGACTCCAGTGCGGCAGAAATACGTCCGCCATTATGTCATTCATTGTCATTGTTATGACAGGTTAGGCGATACACTTAAAAGATGCTCCGTGGGTTAGGCAGAGACCCATTCGGCATACAGCCATAATTGTAAAGCATTGCTCTGTTAAAAAAGCAGTGTGTCTGTGTGTGTGTGTGTGTGTGTGTGTGTGTTGTTATTAAATTGTTTCTAAACATATTTTAATCGAATTTTAAATTATTCAAATTACATATTATTTTTAATCATTAACAAAAATGAAAAGATTAACGTCAGTACTTCAAGGGTAAAACTCATTCACACGCATAGCTTTTTAAATTATATATGTCGTAGAGGACCGCCGAGGGCAGGGCTGTAAGGTGGTTTGGAACTCAAAAACTGACACTATCAGGATAAACTAGCCTATAGCACATTACGCATGGACGCATGGTAATTAAATAAAACATAAACACTGGTTTAACAACTGTATTGAAATCAAATCTTTCTAAAACTGTATTATGGGAAGGGCAATAAACTACTACTGGTTCGGAAAGGAGCCCCAACTGAGAAGAACCAGCGTAAGAAACTCAGCGTAGTACGGCACAATAGCTGATATTTGTGTATGGTCTCAAAAATACAGCTACCATAAACAAATTTCCGTTTTAATAGACAAATTTCAGCTAGTGTGCTGAATTCCGCTCTAATGTGTGGCGCCCCTTAAGTGAAATATACTTGCAGATGCTTGAAATAACGATATTCCTGTTTAGAAATTAATTCGTTCCTTTATTTTCACCATACATTTTATGTAGCATTTTAATTTTGTATGGATTATACTTTATTTATTATAAGGCACGGTATACACACTTATCCCCTTAAATAGGCACTTTTAATTTCTGTCTCTGGTATCACTGTACCTAACAGGTAAGTTTTAGTGATGGGACAGCACAAAAATAAATGTCGATATTAACATTAGCAGTATGTTAGACTTTTTATTTATAATAGAAAATGAAGAAGAGATAATAGAAATAGAAACACAAATTGGAAACAGATGTCCATTACAATCAAAATATCAACTGCGAAGGACTCTGGAACATCACGATATCGCTAGTGACTGATTCATCATTGTTCATTACAGTGAAAAATTCACCGAGGTGGATAGAGGAACGTCTAGTGTTATTGGAAGCACATTGGAACGGTAATCTAAACACGTGGGTTCGAATCCCGTGATGTTCCAGAGTTCTTTGCAGTTCAATGTTTCATTGTAATAGTTATTTGTTTCCAATTTGTAGTATTTTCCACTAACTTTAAAAGCAAATACACATCAAAATATTAAATTTATAATATAAAAGTTATTCTTAATCAGCTTGCAAGGTTTAACCTGAACAAATAGACAAACTAACTTACGTAGAATACTAACATTGTAAGTAATATGCTGGTAGAAAAACTTGATATTTAATCACAACTTAACATTATAATTTTATCAATAGCTAAACCTTATACTTGGTAAAGAAACAAAAATATATAACTAACCTACGATCAATGTTTCTCTGCGTCCGTAATGAAATGAAATGAAATGAAATATTTTATTGCTAGAACATAGTGTTTACATTGGTCTTATAATAAACAGGTGTCCTTATGTTCTACCTTATAGTAGGCATGCAATGATAAGTAGAGCAAGCGGCAAGCAAGCAAGCAATTTATATACAATATGTCATGTCAGTAGAATTATTATAGCACTAAGCTAGATATCAAAATTATTAAAAATGTCATATTACAAATTATTTTATCTTAGAATGTCAAATTAAATTTTATAGGATAGGTAAATTAGATAACAAACATAAATAAATAACATAATTTACACTATTACTAATTATATTATAATTACTAATTATCAACAAAATAATAAGAAATGGCTTAGTTACTGATTCCCGTCGGACAGAAATTCCTCAACAGAGTAATAACATTTTGATAATAGCCATTTACAGAGGGCACTTTTAAACAATTTCGTGTGGCTATCTGATATACATTTTGGTAATTTACGGTATATGAGGATTACCATGTAAAAGGCATTGTTTTTAAATATATCTTTTCTTGCTCTAGGCAAGAATATTTGGTCTTCCCGTCTGGTGTTTCTAGGATAAAAGGTATTATTTGTATCAAAATATTCAGGATGCGCTCTTACAAAGAGCGATGCCTGTAATATGTACATGCATGGTAGGGGTAGAACTTTCATGGATTTGAATAGTGGTCTACATGGTTCTAGATAATGGGCGTTGCAAACGGCGCGTATACATTTTCTCTGAATTAGGAATGCTTTGTGGATATCAACAGAGTTGCCCCAGATCAATAAGCCATAATTCAGAACGGAGGAGACATGTCCATGGTAAGCTGTTAAGGCTACGGCTTTAGATGTAATATTGTTTAGTCTCCTAAGCGCAAATACAAACTTGTCAAGCTTTTCACATACGTCAGTAACATGGTTTTTCCAGCTGCAGTATTTATCTATATGTATGCCTAAAAACATAGTGGATTCTTCTTCTTTTACTGTCTCATTTTCATATTGAATGTCCAAGTCGATATCTGTACCTCTATATGTCCTAAATTGCATTACACATGTTTTATTAATATTTAATTTTAAATTATTATTGTCAAGCCAATGAATTACATTAATTACAGTGTCATTTATGTCTTTACAAAAATTACTTAAATTGTCAGATTTTATTATCAAGGTAGTGTCATCGGCAAACATTATGCAGTCATGTTGCACGTGTCTAGGCAAATCGTTGACGTATAAAAGGAATAATAATGGACCTAGTATGCTCCCCTGCGATACTCCACAGCGGTTATATTTATATTCAGACATTATGGATACTAGTTCATCATTGATAATCCGTTGAATTTCCGCACATTGTTCCCTTCCAGAAAGGTAACTTTGTATCCAGTTTAGCGCGTTTCCTCTTATACCATACTTTTCTATCTTGGAAATCGTAGGAAACACCTTAGACAACCCTACACGTAATCCCTGGGTGGTGCTAAAAGAATTACAAACTTGGTAGCTCTACTGTCCTTCCTGGACCTCGCAGCACTCACTGGATTTTCTTCATTATCTGCTTTCCCACTACCCTAGGGAAGAAATGCCTATCTATATCCAGTGACATGTAGGCATACGATAAATAAATCTACGATAAAATGTGACATTTTCAAGTCAAAGGTACATCATTATCGGTTGTCAATAAGGCGTTACCATAAAAAAATCATTTAGAAATTAACTCTATTAACAACCGACAATGATGTACCTTTGACTTGAAAACGTCACAAATATCGATACTTAAGTATATTATTATCGACGGGTTCCTCGCACTGTGTACGTTTACTTAAAGATGACATTATCTCGTTCACGGACAGGTTGTCTGTGGCTGTGTTTATACTTGTGTGAGTATATTTTATGCTAGTGTTTGATAATTTTATCGTGTGCGTGTGTAGCGACGTCAATGGAAAATGCATTAGTGTTAACAGTATTTGTGTGCGTTTCCTCGTCCCCCGCGCCTAAATTGGCAGACTTTTTCTGATAGAAATTAGTGCGCGTCTCGCATCCGGTTGGTTTAATTATCAAAGATTACCACGGCTCAATTGAGCCTAGGGTCTGCTCGGCTCGGATTCCATAGATTCTTCTTAGATTTTTAGATTTTATTAAGAAAATAAAAGCAATTAAAACCATAGCCATATAAAATAAGAAGACGCAGTGCCGTGAAGACCATAGTGAAGACAAAATTGTTATTCCATAATAAGCCGATTTCCTTGTGTTGCTCGCGACACGCACACATATACATCTCGTGGACGAGCGGTGATTGGTTCAAACGTCAAAAGTGAGTGTGTGCACGAGACCGCGGCTTATTATGGAATCACAGTTCTATCTTCGTGGGACCACGTCTTCCTATTTTATATGTCTATGATTAAAACAATCAAAATAAACGGAGAGCTGGCTACGTCAGATATGACACAATAATGAGAGCAACGAAACTCCTCTAGTCAGTTTGCTATACTATGCTTATTTCTAGATCTGGACATCTGACCTGGTCTGGGGTTGCAGGCGTCCATAGGCTACGGTAACTGCTTACCATCAGGCGGGTCGTATGCTTGTTTGCCACCGTCGTGGTATAAAAAAAAAACATCTTATCATCTCAACTTTGCTTGTTGGCTAACATTTGGTAATTATTATAAAGTGTGTAACTTTGACGCTTAGCGCCAAATATATATAATATAATAGCGCGAATTACCTAGAACTTACAGTAGGAAATAGGTTTTACTAGAGTGCACGGAAGTATTGGGTAAATAGTTTAACATTTCCGTAACAAGTCTAGTAATGAAGCGGTACAGTCGCCATCAAATATATGGGAGCGGCCACATACCGTCGCCGCATGCGGAAACCGCAGCATTGTGATAACCGCGAGTAAGCTCCGGTAGCCTAGCGGTGACGTCGGAATTTCAATCCGGAGGTATAGGTGCCAAATATCCATGCACAAAAATCGATAGGTTTAAAACAAAATTGTGGTTTTTTTAAAAAAAATATTAAGTAAATATGTCGTTTCCGAGAAATCTATATGTGAGGAACGGAACGTTTCCGTCCTGGATCGCGGCCGACGCCGTTTGTCAATTGTTCTCGGCTCGATACAAAATGGTGGTGGAATAAAAGCCAATTAATTAATTTGTGATGTATTATTCAAGATATCACAATTGGCGACGAGGATGGGATATACAAATACAATTACTTACCTTATGGTGTGAGCTCAGGACCTGGAGCTTTCCAGCGTTTGATGACTAAGAAATTAGCAGACATTCCAAATACCATTGTATTTATAGATAATATTTACATTAAGGGCGATTCATTACAACAAACTTTTGAAACCTTGTGTCAAGTCTTGAAGCAATTAAATGAATGCGAATTTAAGTTGAAACCGGAAAAATGTAAATTCTTTACCACTAGTCTAGATGTGTTCGGGTATTGTGTAAACAAGAATGGTATCAGTGTCATCAAGTCTAATATTGACCCATTATTAAATGCAAAAGCGCCAACTAACTTGACCATGCTTAAATCATTCTTGGGTAAAATAAATTATTACTCTCGATTTTTAAAAGACATAGGCACAACGCTAACGCCCTTATATGAATGCACTAAAAAAAAAATTAATTGGACATCAGGATGTGAACAAGCTTTTAAAAAAATAAAAAATAAATTGGCATCGGCTAGTAACCTTAGACATTATGATCCTCAACTACCGTTGATCTTGACTTGTGATGCTTCAGATACTGGGCTTGCCGTTGTGTTATCAAACAGAGATAATAATGGTGTAGTGAAACCCATTGCTTATGCCAGTAAGAAATTAAATGACGTAGAGCAAAAGTATTGTACCATAGACAAAGAAGCGATGGCAGTTATTTTTGGAATTACTAAGTTTTACAATAATGTCTACGGTCGATTCTTTGAGTTAGAAACCGACAATGCAGCACTGATGCGAATATTTGGCCCAACTAAAAGTATTCCAAAAATGGCTGCCAAGCGATTGCAGAATTATGCAATATTTTTATCAGCATTTAACTATAAAATACGACACATTAGTACAAATGTAAACCCAGCTGATTTTCTATCACGATCGGTGACTGAATTTAATAATGAAGATGAAAAAAAAGAAATACATCCTGTATTTACAAATGCAAGCTGTAGTGTGTTGACTTATACTAATAATTCCAACATGAAATCTTTGAATTGGACAACAATTCAAAGTGAATCCAAAAGGGATGTTGTTTTTTCCAAATTAATAAGGTATATGACAGATGGATGGCCAGCAAAACAAGAATTAGATAAAGAGCTGCTGCCATTTTACAATAGAAGGAATGAATTAACCATAGACAGGGGTTGCATATTCTGGGGATACCGCATATTAATACCCGACACCACTAGATAACCGGTTTTGCATGAATTACACAAAAGTCATTTTGGAATTGTTAGAATGAAGGAAATTGCACGTTCATATTTCTGGTGGCCTAACCTTGATGCAGAAATAGAAAGTATAACAAAAAAATGTATCATTTGCTTGCAAAATAGTAAAACACCGGCGAAAACACAGAAACCATGGCCTGTCCCTCCTTCAGTGTGGTATAGGATTCATGCTGATTTTCTGGGTCCATTCTACATTAAAATGTTTCTTGTGATAGTAGACAGTTACTCGAAATGGCCAGAAATATATGAAATGGTAAATATTACTACACTCGCGAGCAAATAATACGGGTCAGTGACAAAAACCCTTATATTTTGCAAATTAATAGCGGTATGTGCAGGAAACTAACTGTGTATTAAAGAGAATTTAATATCGAATTAAATTGAACCTTCAATGTTCTTCAAGAATTCTGGAAAAAGTTTTATTTAAAAAAAAGTCGAATTTGGTACCAAATTCAAATTGAGCTTATTTCACTTTTGATTGCTTTCTCACTTTTGTTTTCAATCTGTCAAAGCAAAATGATAAAAGGCAGTTTTTGTTGACTTTGATGGTCATTATTGAATTACTATCATGTCGCTAACACAAGATGAATGTACACGTATCGTCACTTTGTTACAAGAAGGCAGAAGTCAGAGATATACAGCAAGAAGAACAGGCGTGTCACTATCTACGGTGCAGAGGGTCCTCCAACGTTTCCTACAAACTGGCAGGAACCTTCGAAGACCAGGAACCGGCAGGCCGAGATGTACTACGGCTAGAGAAGATCGATTTATTGTAACAACAATGCTCCGAAATCGGCATCTCACTGCAGTTGAAGTCAAAAACCAATTTCGGGAGACCCGAAGAGATGACATCAGCGAGTGGACTGTAAGGCGGCGGCTTCGTGAAGCTAATTTGACCCCACATAGACCGGCAAATGGCCCAAAACTTGACAGAGGGCATCGAACTGCAAGGAAACTTTACGCACGCGAATACAGGCGATGGGGTGCCGAAGAATGGGCAAGAATTATGTTTTCTGACGAATCCAGATTTATGCTCTATGCACATGACGGGCGGCGAAGAGTTTACAGACGGCCAGGTGAACGTTTTATTCCAGCCTGTTTTGAACAAAAGTTGCTTTCGGCGGTGGGTCTGTTATGGTTTGGGCTGGAATCTCTTCAGAGAGTCGCACGCAATTAGTTTTGATAGAAAATGGAACGTTAACTAGTGCCAGGTATGTGGAAGAGATTCTTAATGAGCATGTAGGCCCATATTTAATTAATATGGGTGAAAACTCAATGTTCATGCATGACAACGCCAGGCCACACACCGCACAGATTGTGGAAGATTATTTTGAGGAGGTTGGCATCAACACTATGAACTGGCCCCCGAGAAGCCCGGACCTAAATCTGATTGAGCACGTATGGGACGAGCTCGGAAGGCGTGTAAGAAATCGAAACCCCGCCCCAGCTACACTTAGAGACCTGAAACAGTCGTTAGTGGAAGAATGGGCTAATATCCCGCAAGAACGCATAAGAAACTTAATTAACATTATGCCCAATCACTTAGAAGCTGTAAGAAGAGCCCGAGGAGGCAATACGAAGTATTGATATGTTTTACTTTTTTTTTGTTTTTAGTTTTGTGTTTGAGGTACCACGGTTGCTTTTTACCTATAATTAATTGATATCGTGTTTACTATGTTAATTAAATAAACAAGTGAATATCATCTCTAACTCTTGACGTTGTTTTATTAACTATGCATTTATCTATAATATACAATTTAATTCAGGCTCCTAGCTTTATTATTTTAGGAGATATTATAGTTTTTCGTACTGACCCGAATTATTTGCACGCGAGTGTAGTTCTCGCACTATAGAGGTTTTTGAAAGTGTATTTACGCGCTTTGGATACCCAGTTCACTTAGTAACAGACAATGGACGCACGTTTACGAGTCAAGAATTTAAAGATTTTTGTAGTAATAACCATATAAAACATACATTTTCACCTCCATACCATCCTGCAACCAATGGTGCAGCGGAAAGGTTTGTGGAAACCTTCAAATCCGCTATAACGAAAATTAGAGACAGCGGACTTAACCTAAGATCTGCTGTTAATTTGTTCATGTTTGACTATAGAAGTACGTCACAACGTACTACGGGGGTTTCACCTGCTCGTCTCATGTTAAGTAGGGAATTAAGAAACAGATTTAGTTTATTGCGTCCTCCTCCTCTTTCAGATGTGGTTCAGGAGAGAGTGGAGAAGCGAGATCAGGGGAAAAGGGATGTTATCTTTGAAATAGGTCAGAAAGTAATGGTAAGAGACTATAGAAAGGAGAGCAGGCCATGGGTTCAAGGTTTGGTTATAGAGGAATCTATACCTGGAACTACCTATGTGGTAGATGTAGAAGGGTTTAAGTGGAAGCGTCACATTAATCAGATGATAAGTTGTGCTGATGAGTTAGAAGAGTTATGTTAGTATCTTAAGTTACCTTAAGGATTATATTTAAAGTTAAACCTTAAAAATAAGTGTGGGAGAGTGTGAGGAACGGAACGTTTCCGTCCTGGATCGCGGCCGACGCCGTTTGTCAATTGTTCTCGGCTCGATACAAAATGGTGGTGGAATAAAAGCCAATTAATTAATTTGTGCTGTTTTATTCAAGATATCACACTATATATATATAACTCAAAGGTGACTGACTGACATAGTGATCTATCAACGCACAGTCCAAACCGCTGGTTCTAGAGATTTCAAATTTGGCACGTAGGTTCCTTATAAGGTCTAAGGGTGCGCTAAGAAAGGATTTTTCAAAATTCATCCCCTAAGGGGGTGAAATGGGGGTCCGAAGTTTGTATGGGGAAACAAGATTAGTTAGTCTATTTTATTCGAAACTTCACAGAAGTATTCCTAACAATAAATGAGTAAATACGTGTTGCAGGTTTTTTGAGAATTCAACCCCTAAAAGGGGGAAATGTGGTTAAAAAGTCTGAAAATCAACATGGGTATTGTTTCTATGGTTTATCGGGTCGTTGATTACGAAAAAAACAACGATTTTAAAATCCGACGTGGCGGACGTGAAATATCATCTCCCCTGTTAGGGTACAATGGGGTTGAAATGTCTAAATATCCATATGGGTGTCGTTTTTGTGATTTTTTGGGACGTTAATTAAGAAAATGGCATCGATTTTAAAATTAAATATTGTGGACATGAAAATTCTTGAAAGTATTTGTGCCAAATCAATGTGCAATCTTCTTCTAAATATATAAAAGAAGAAACTGACTGACATATCAACGCACAGCCCAAACCGCTGGTTCTAGAGATTCCAAATGTGGTACGTAGGCTCCTTATAAGGCATAAGGATGCACTTAGAAATAATTTTTAAAAATTTACCTCCTAAGGGGGGAAATGGGGTTCAAAGTTTGTATGGGAAACGAGATTAGTTCAACTATTTTATTCGAAACTTTACAGGAGTATTCCTAACGATAAATGAGAAAACAAGTGTTTCAGCTTTTTTGAGAATTCAACCCATAAGGGGGAAATGTGGTGACAAAATTCAAATATCAACATGGGTATTGTTTCTATGGTTTATCGGGTCGCTGATTACGAAATCAACACTTAAGGGGGTGAAATGGGGGTTGATAGTTTGTATGGGGAATTTTTAAACGTTGAACCAATTTAGATGAAACTTGGTATAGAGATAGTTTGTGTACCGGGAAACGACATGGGACAGTTTTTATCTCGAAAATCAATCTTTAAGGGGGTGAAATGGGGGTCGGAGGTTTGTATGGAGATTTTTTTACCGCGAACCGATTTAGATAATTTTGTTGTGGATATAGTTTGAGAGTCCCAGGAAACAATATAAAATATTTTTTAAGCCGAAAATCAATCTTAGAGGGGTAGAAAACATGTTGGTAGTTTGTATGGCAAATTATTAACCGCTGAACAGACGATTGAAATGAAACTTGGTACATATTATATAGATTGAGTCGCGGTAAACAATATAGGATAGTTTTTATCTCGAAAATCAACCCTCTAGGGGGTGAAAAAGGGGGGTTGAAAGTTTGTATGGGAAATTAATAACCGTTGAACCTATTTAGATGATTTGGTATGGAGATATTTTGCGTTCTGGGGAAAGATATATAATAGTTGTTATCCCAGAAGTCATTCCTTAAGCGGGTAAAAAGGAGGGTGGATTACTAATTCCACGCAAATGAAGTCGCGGGGAAAAGCTTCTATTCAAGAGTAGAAATCTGTATTAATCATAATCTCTCAGTAGTAAGTCGTTGATGGCGTAACAATTAAACAATTATTGCAATAATTTCTTTAAAATAAAAAATGAGGGAACCGCCGTCTTCAAAACGTGGTACTTATACCGAAACCTCCAGAATTTAACGAATACTTTTCCGAAAACCGCTTCTAAATCAGTTCAGCGAAACGCAAGATGATCGCGGACAGACATACATTCCTACATACAAACATACGAGTCTAACTGAGAACCTCCTTTTTTAGTACTTTTAGTACGCGGGCGAAGCCGCGGGAAAAAGCTAGTTTCAAATAAACAGTGACTCGTGACGTCACGCCGATGTAAAAGTAGCACGGCAGTGTTTCTCAATCGTATGGCTTGTGTCGCGTTTACGTGACGGTCACTCGACTTTTTTTCGCCTAGCCCTCCCATCCGCGAACCGTCCGATAAGGAACTTCGTTCCAAAAAATGTCCTATATTTCTGAAAATCCAACTGACGGACTAAGTATATTTTTAGGACACAATGGACTAAGAGCTGGCCACGCCAGATATGACACAATAATGAGAGCCTTGGAAAAGTCAAGTTAGATGTCTTTACCATCCTTATTGATAAATCCGGGCATCTGGCAGATTTTAATGGGTCAGTGTGACAGACCAACAAAGTTTTTCAATTGAAAAAAAGTAATACAAAAATCCCACCAAAAACATTCTGTAAAAAACTAGACAAGTCTCGATGGAGCTGCTTGTTTATCTCTAAAAAGTAATGACATCTAGACAGTCGTGCCAAGTCTAAGGTTCCTTACTGCGATTTCTTTATTATTATAGTTAATGTTCTGTGACTTGGCCGTTGAAGGGTACACAAGGGTATAAAACCAGGTGCTCCATGACACCATTGCACCAATCTGTCGCCAGAACCGCTACCCATTGACGATGGAAAATTGCCACTTGGGAAACGTTGATTCAATAACCAGTCAATTGTATGGTTATTGAATCAAAGTTTTCCAAGTGGCAATTTGTACCCTTGTCCCATTGAACCCTTATGTACCCTTCAACGGCCAAGTCACACAACATTAACTATAATAATAAAGAAATCGCAGTAAGGAACCTTAGACTTGGCACGACTGTCTAGATTTCATTACTTTTTAGAGATAAACAAGCAGCTCCATCGAGACTTGGCTAGTTTTTCACAGAATGTTTTTGGTGGGATTTCACTTCTTTTTGTAGAAATGTGGGCTTATTGATTTATTTAGACGACAGCGACAGCCAGCGCCATCTAGCGACGTGTGCGGGTATCACCGCCACTCTTAATCCAAATTTTGTTTTCTAATCAGGATCACCAGGTACTCCAGATCTTCGATTGTCCTAGTTTTTAAAGTTTTCCCTTTATGTGGCCATTAAACCCTAACTCTGTACCAAATTTCAGCTCTCTGAGTTTATGGGAAGTACTAGTTCTATTTTGATGATCATGAGTGAGTGAGTGTCATAAATGCGAAACTTTGCTTTCGCTTAACTTCGGAACTAACTGACCTACAGACTTGAAATTTTGGATTTAAAGTATGTGATTATAGCTTACTGGATGACGAAAATTTCTGCGTTCTGGTCTTATCCAGAGGTTCTCAAATAGAGGCCTGAAAATGCGGCGAAATGGTTCCAGTAAAGGATGGTACAGCAGTGTTTGCTTCGCGCTCGACTTGGCGGGGGCACTGCCGTGCTCCCAGATATCTAACTAAATAAACTAAACCTAGAAATACTAGAAAAGTACTTATAACTAACAATATTACCTATCTAGCACTAATTGTTATAATAACAACCTGCTAATTAACCTTAGCAAACCTCACGAAATAATAAGCGTAATCAACGAAATGCAAATAATCCCTCCTAATCCCTTTGCCTTTTATATAAAATCCCTTTATCCCTTTTCCCTTTATATAAATAAAGTTAATCGTTCGACTACATAGATACAACAACATTACATTACATTACAACAACTCGTAATCCTACTTAGGGATTCTACATTGAACTACCGTTAGCGCCTTCTAACTCTATGCACAACGCCATCTAGAGGTGAATCAAGTCACTAGTGTAGTAACTCTACGCGCTTCTGGATGGCGTTAGTAGTGGTCACTTCTGTTGTGGTATAGTAGTTATTCTACTCGCTTCTAGATGGGGTTATTAGTGGCCACTTCTTGGTGTTACATATGCGTATTAAAAGCAGAAGGGGAGGCATTCGCCCAGCAGTGGGACTCTATAGGCTAGATTAAATTTCAATTAGAAGATGTGTCGCACTACGCTGGATTTTTGCAATGACAATCGATTATTTTATGTACTATCGGGTTCAGAATTGCATGGCCAGTTTATGAATGAATTCATTGATAAATTGACCATGCAATTTTGAACCCGATGGTACAAGGGGGCATTACCATATCTCTAATACAGCTGAGACCAGCTGAGGGTTCTTCATCAGATACTTCAGACCTTCGATTTTTGACATCAAATGAAGCGGCCCACCAAGTTGAATATTTTTTGTAAAGGCGGTATAGATATATCTCTAATAGTTTGGTTGGGCTCTTGTGTTTTCTAATCAGGGTCACCAGGTACTCTAGATCTTCGATTATCCTAGTTTTTATAGTTTTCCCTTTATGTGGCCATTAAACCCTAACTCTGTACCAAATTTCAGCTCTCCGAGTTTATGGGAAGTACTAGTTCTATTTTTATGATCATGAGTGAGTGAGTGTCATAAATGCGAAACTTTGCTTTCGCTTAACTTCGGAACTAAATGACCTACAGACTTGAAATTTTGGATTTTAAGTATGTGATTATAGCTTACTAGATGACGGAAATTTCTGCGTTCTGGTCTTATCCAGAGGTTCTCAAATAGGGGCCTGAAAATGCGGCGAAATGGTTCCAGTAAAGGATGGTACGGCAGTGTTTGCTTCGCGCTCAACTTGGCGGGGGCACTGCCGTGCCCCCAGATAGTTAAAAATGCTGAAGTTGGGTCATTTAGGGAGAATCGGGCCTATATTTTAACATAAGAAAAAAAACATTGTGTATTATTGCGGAAACGTAAGCAGTAGGCGACTAACTATAAATTGCATTATACAACATTTGGCACTACTTTCCCCCAACAGAAGCTTCTGGCTATGATATAATCTAATTATTTATATAGTTCCCCATAATATTGCATCAAACCCAGATCTCTAGGATTTGTTTTCTTCAAGTTATTTGGATTCTTTAATCTCCACGACTTTACAGCTGCCAGATGTCCGGATCTAAAAATAAGCATAGTATAGCAAACTAACTAGAGGGGTTCAGTTGCTCTCATTATTGTGTCATATCTGACGTGGCGTGGCCAGCTCTCCGTCTAAAGCCTTTTGATAAAATCTGTCGAAAATGCCCACCTTTGTGTTTGTTTAGTATGATTGTAAACAGATCATATCTTTCCCACTTACCTCAACTTTACACAAAACCCCTAAAATGTAAACAATCACGCCCCAACATTACAAAGTCAAACTCAGTCAATTAAAAGAGGACAATGGTCGAAGTTTTGGGATTTACGATGGGACCAAATCATGAGCAGTTAAAATATTTACTGTTCCATAAAGTTGTATCTGATCGGGTATTTACCCAGTCAAATCTCTATGGTTATTATTTACATAAGTATAATTTTAAATAAAAAAGAACCGACTTCACTTAGACTACTCCACCATTCTCACTCACCAGGAAATGCCCGAGCCAATGTAAAAAATACCAAAATCACTATAGGTGTGCCTATAATATTTGAAGAGTTCCCTCGATTTCTCCGGGATCCCATCATTATATCCTGACCTGGTTAAAATGGGACCAACTGTCAAGTATACTCTTTCAAACAAAAATAATAATTTTCCTAATCGGTCCAGCCGTCTTCGAATAGATAATCGGTGTATATGAATATTATAAAATTAATAGCAAAAACAAAGATCCCGACGAATTGAGAACCTTCGCCTTTACTTGAAATCTTGAAGTCGGTTGAAAAGGTAAAGGTTCATCATAATACACTGAATGAAAAGGGTCATTTTATATTAAAATTTCACTCAATGCTTATTATGTTTTGTGGTGAAAAATATTTGATAAATAATATATTGAATTGGTTAATAATAAATTGTAATTATATTTTGAATTAGTTACTTATGGCTTATGGGATTCGGGAGTACTGTGCACGGTATTTATTTTATCTAGTAGATGTGCTCGCGAATTCTTTCAATTCTTCAATAATGAGCTAAAACCTGACCAGAAATATATGATTATTGTCAAGAGGGTGCTATTATTCTCATTTATATGGCAACAGTCATAGAGCGTGTTATTCTTTATGGTATAGTGACATCTTGATTTGTCACTGATTTGTTTACCTGTCAGCTTTGATGTTAATTTGAAAATGTTTCATAGCGAAATAGTGTCATTTTCCGAGCATATTATTTACATCAGTTTATTATATACACTATTTACAATGTTTCGCTCTCGAATATGGATAGTTTTGGGAATTCTTTTTGGTTTATTATTTAATATTCAACACTTTATTTGTATTCAAGTAAACCGTCTCAATGACACTTGACAACAGTGACAGCCTATCACATTCACTCACACATGCATATCATTCTGTCATTAAAATTATTGCCAGTGTAAGAAATTAGTTCCAATGAAATTCCGCAACATGGCGCATGATCATATATTTCTGGTCAGGCTTTACTTTCAATCAATCTGTAAAACTTGTTATAACCTACCTAACTTACGATGAACCTAATTAAGTTGTTTTTGTTGAATCCTTTTTTGGGGATATAAATAAAGAAGTTATAACAACAATATTTTATTGTTGAACAAGGAATAAATTATGAAACAATATATTTGAAAATCGAAATCATAGTGAACCATTTGGCGCAAGTAGGACGTTTTACAGATTCAATAGGTATTCTATTCAAACAATATAAGCTTAAGGTGACGGGTATCGCGGTTGACGACTGCATTTTGCGTTTTTATAATCGCAGCTTCCGCTTCTGCCATCTAGTATACTTGAGATGAACTATGACAATTCAATGTTGACATGTTTAAATAGTCAAGCAATCGCGGTCTATTACAGTAAGATGGCGCTTTGATAATGATTCCATTTTATGTGTACTTACTTAATTAAAGTTACTATTGTATGTAGGTAATCAATGACGAAATAATTAAAGTTACCTATAATATAAAACTACTTGACCAACGCACGCCATTACCTACAGTATCATAAATCATAATCGCACAATTATAATGTTTTATTCTAAATATCCAAAATAAGCATTCATCATGGCGGTTATATTTCTATGTGTCAAGTACGTGTCAAGTCTTTCAAAATAAAAGTTCAAATAAAATGTACTTAACTGAAGATAATATTATTTGTAACTAATTTGTTTTATGTCCTCTTCTGCTCTGAAAAATCCAGGTTTTTAGGATCTATAACGAAATTAGAGATGGTCAAAATCGCTTTCAATGAGGACGGTAAAGTGCGTTGGGATAAGACCGCATCGGGAGAACATCGGATAATTCAATTACCTACGGTTGAATTTCTAATTGTACGGAGTGACTTGACAAGTCAACAAACACAAATGTTGCCGCAATTCGGCCAGTGCTGTTCTTATCGATATTTTTATTTATTAGGAGTTCTACAAACGCCGCGACTTATTGGTTGCGATATTGTCGCTGTAACTTGATTAAGGCTTAAAGGCTGAAGGATGCTGCAACATGATGTGGGCAATACGTTACTTTTACGGAATGACTAATTACTTGTTGATAAAACTATGCGGTACGCGACAAATTGAAGTCAATTTATAACTTCTGTACATCCTATTATTGGAGACAATAATAATTTCTATACCGGGCGCATGGCTTAGAGAATTTAACCAACCGGAGCGGCCATGTCTGTCATTTTCTAACCAAAAAAAGTCTGCTTATTTTTGCGGGGGAGGCGAACATCAAATGTATGGCTATTCGTACGTAACGTATAAATAGCCACGTCAGATAAACGTCAGTCCGTACAATAAATATGACCACTGGTTATACTGGTTATTGACCATTGTTTTCGGCAGAGGGGAAAGCCTGTCAATGGCCGCTCTGGTTAGTTAAATTCTCCAAGCGCACGGCGGTCGGGCCAATATTGGGATTTACATTTGGGATCTACACACATGCCTGCCGTTCAGTTTGTGAGTGAATATCTTGCTGAATGCACGTCTCTAAAATGGCGCCAGAGGTAGCTTAGAGTGAGGAATAGGACATAGGATACTTAACTACTTTTTATCCCGAAAAAAAAAAAACCTTTTTAGAGGGCCACACGATAACCGAATTCTATGCGGACGAATAATTATCCAAGTATCTTTTCTTCTATTTTAGAAGTACTTAAGTAGGTATTTTTGAGAAATATCGTCTTCTGACTGTTCGCAAATATCGTTCCGTTTTGTTGTTATTACTCGTAGAAGTGTTGAATTCAATTATTAAGTGATGTTGCCTCGGATTACGGATTCCTTTGGACGTGCAAGAATTAGAACCAGAACAATGTTCATCCAAAATGTCGCCTGCATAATAAAGAGCTCAAATTTACAGAAACTATTTGTAGTCCGCCTCGAACTGAGAACTCGCGATTTCCTTGTAAATGCATTGACCAATATACCAAGACTCTTATGATGATTGTTTTGCGCCTTCTAGCTCCATAACCCATGGATCGATCCTGCTCATATACGAACTCTCAAATTATATTGATTTCTGCTATAACCCCAACAAATTTCATAAAGATTAGAAAAAACGTTACTAAAGTTACCGCAGAACAACTATTCAAAAAGCCATCGAAATGCAGCGATGTCCAGGTAGCCAGCTGACAGTTCCGTTTCCGTTTCATCCGAAGCTGTCTATAACTTCACTTCGCTTAGGCTCCGCTCGTCCGACGAGATAGAAAAATATATGATATGTTGTATAACATAACTATACGATTTATTAGCGACAACGTATTTCAAAACTTTTGTCTGATTTGAATATTGTAGCATTTCAGGATGTGACATGATAATTTAATTTCCTAACGTTTATGGATCCTTTAAATGGAATCGTATTGGTAGTGTTTAGTACAACATTACACTTTTCGATACTTTTTATCGACATATACCCATGACTATTTTATTTTTGCTATTCCAGGCAACATTTTAACTGTCAGTCATGTGTCAAGTCACTTTTTATAATTAGAAATTCAACCGTATCTGGAAAATTATCCTTTAGTTGCAAATACAAACCACACATCCTCCAACACTATTGTGTACCTGTACCTAGTTGCATTTTGATATAATGGCGATACCGATTTTTTCAGGTACATTCACATTTTACTTAAATGTTTCTTCCGGTAGGTATGCTTAATAAAAATGACTGTTGGTTAAGTGAAAAGTTTAAAAAACCGGCCAAGTGCGTGTCGGACCACGCATAGGAGGGTTCCGTACCTTCAATGGAATAAGAACCAAACTAATAGCAAAAGGTCGTATCTGATGCCTATGGAAGAAGTTTTTTGGAAATAACTCAAAAATGGCTAAACCGATAATGTTCAAAACAATTTTTGTAGCAAGTATATAATAAGGCGCATCTCCTCAATTTTTTTCATATTTTTTGGACTTACGGTTCAAAAGTTACAGGGGGGGCTACAAAATTTTTCTGACTTTCGAAGCGATTATATCAAAAAATATTTACTTAATCACAAAATGATCAAAAAAACTTTAATATTATTTTTAAAGACCTATCGATTGATGTATCACATGTTGATATTTGGTAAAAACAATTTTTTTGAAATTTAGATACATGTATGGAGCGCCCCCCCTTAAAATATATCTTTTTTAAATTTAAATACATAACTAAGTAGCGGCATACAGAATACACCTTATGTGTAAATTTTATTCAGATACGTCGTATAGTTTCCGAGTAAAATGCCTGTGACATACGGACGGGCAGACATACAGACAGACGTGACGAATCCATAAGGGTTCCGTTTTTTGCCATTTGGCTACGGAACCCTAAAAATCACTTATTCTTTATTTGACGATCTCCTAGCCCTGTCGGTAGTGACCCTGCCTACGAAGCAGGAGGTCCCGGGTTCGAATCCTGGTCAGGGCATTTATTTGTGTTGATCGCAGATATTTGTTCCTGAGTTATGGATGTTTTCTTTGTATTTAAGTATTTATCCATATTTATCTATTATATATATCGTCGTCTAGTACCCATAACACAAGCCTTATTGAGCTTACTGTGGGCCTAGGTCGATTAGTGTAAGATTGTCGTATAATATTTATTTATTATTTATAGTAAATGTATGGAAAATATTTAATTTGTGGCTTTTTAGTACATTACCTAATAATAGGAAACTATTAGAAACGATAGGAATGGAATCGATTGGCATAAAAAAGCAGCATGTGAAAAATAAAAAAAACAATTTTCATATAGTATGGGAAAAGTTTTTCTCAATTTGTGGCTTTTCTAGCCGCAAATTATTTTTGATCCCATACAAGAATGGGATCGATTGGCATCAAAAAGAAGTTTACCAAATGTGACCTCATCTCGCATCCTGTATGTTTTTTTCCAAAATCCGTAGAAGACCTTCCCTCAATTTCAAATTAATGAAGATTGATTAATTTGAAATTGAGGGAAGGTCTTCTAAGACCATTTTCGCGTTGCAGCGAGGGATCTGGTAGCTGCCCCCACTGACCCAAAAAGAAATTGAACTTGTATATTATTTCAAATTATCGAAGTTACAAGTAAAAGTAGTTAAGATAAAAGTAATTGCAATGACAAATTATATGTAATCGGGAATACTACTGACATGTAATCTCAATTACAAGCAATTTCAATTACTTTATATAATTGATTTTCATGTAATGTAATTAGCAATTTAATTCATTACAAAAGTAGGTACCATCTAATAAATTACGCCCAACACTGAATAAACATCAGGTTCAAGAGGGTAGTATGGAGGATGTATGCTATCTGCTGCCGAAGTCGCGCATACATGTGATCTTTATAGACAAAAAAGTTTCGTTCTATAAATTCAATTGTTTGTCACAAAAAATGGTTTGATTTGTTTTTGCGTGGCATTTAAGACTGGATCCAATTAATTGTTGCTGTGAACATTTTTTAAATTGGTACCTAGTTGGTTACTAGGAACAGGTTTAGACACGGGTATGTTATGTCCAAAAGGGAGGTGGGCACTCCGAATGTTATCTCGCTAACTGTGGTAAGGCACAGTTCAGCGAATGTTATCACGCTCAAATCTGGATCTGGCTCAGAGCTCGACTGGGGAAGTACCTTACAGAAAACCATAGCTAAAAAGCAAATAACTTAATTCAACCTAAAGTTTAAGATTAATTTTTTAACATGTTTTAACCATTTTCATTTATATACCATAAGTGTTTTTTACTAAAAAAATCGACAAATATAAAAGCGTTTGTCGTCTCACATAAGAATAATAAATTGAAATTACACAAAAGAATTAAAAACACGAAAAGTCAGCACGAGTAAGTTAATAACCAGACTTAGGAATCCGTGGGGCAAATTTTGTTGAGAGGTAGGGACTTCCTATATCGACAAATTAAATTATCGGTGTTTTTTCTATATACTAATGATCACTCAACGGTTTGCTTGTAAAAATATGTTTTTATTTAAAGTAAAAATAATAATTAAATAATAACTCAATACTCTTCCTCGTTTTAAAAGACAATTTATAAGGTTGAGATAATTATAATTATTAACTATTTTGTAGTGCAATAGGTATTACACCCTACCTTTATATAAGTAACCTAGCGATTATTTAAAATATGTTGAACAATAGATCAAAAAACACACAATGTTGGGGGCGATCACTAGTATATAGAAAGAACACCGATAATTTAATTTGTCGATATAGGAAGAAGGCAAATTTTGTTGAGAGGTAGGGACCTCTCAACAAAATTTGCCCCACGGATTCCTAGGTCTGTTAATAACATATAATAGCTTTTGCCCGCGGCTTCGCTCGCGTTAAATTCGGGGTAAGAAACCATACAAACTTTCACCCCCCATTTTAGGGAAGTGGGGGGTTAGAAAGAGACAAAAAGTAGCCTATGTCACTCTCCATCCCTTCAACTATCTCCATTTAAAAAATCACTTCAATTCGTCGCCCCGTTTTGCCGTGAAAGACGGACAAACAAAGAAACAAACACACACATACACTTTCCCATTTATAATATTAGTATGGATTAGTTGTATCGTGTCGTGTATAGGGTCGTCACGGTTTTTTTGGGTACATTTTTGGGTTAGTTTTGGTTAATTGCCATCTATTTCAAAAGTTTTATCATATCAAAATCCATTACAATATTAAAATACTAGCTTTTACCCGCGACTTCGTCTGCGCGAAATTAACATGAGCCATATGGAATTACATAATAAAACGCAAAATAAAAGTTACTAGTTAGTCAAATCTAAGAGCAAATATAAAACTAGCACGTATGCTATTTCAAGTCAACAGGGAGCAACAATTCCGTATAAACTTCCATTCCGTTTTCATCCCCTTATACATACCAAATTTCATCTAAATCAGTTGAGCGGTTTAAGCGTGAAGAGTTAACAGACAGACACACTATAATATTAGTATGGATACGTATTATATCTCTTCAAGTAGGCTGGGGAAAAAAAAAGAATTATAGCCAAAAGCGTTTTTTAAAATTTTTAAATTTTGAAACATCTTGCTTCAAAGGTTTGAAACATCTTGTCTTTCCACTCTCAATATTTTTAACTCACTCGTTTTTGAAAAGTTTGAGAAAATGCTGAAAGGTTGACATTAACATAATAAAGGCAGTTTATAATTATATCTATTATTTGAAACCGTGCATAGGGTGGTTATACTAGTTTCCCGTCCGGGTTGCCGTCCACCTGATTAAACTGCTACAAATTTATTGGACTAAGAGCTGGCCACGTCAGATATGACACTATAATGAGAGCAATGAAACCTGACTATTGTGTCATATCTGACGTGGCCAGCTCTCCGTCTACATGGAAAAAACTTTTTGAGGTCAAATTTGCCATTGATAATAATTATTTATTCTTTAATTGATATTTTAATTATAAGCTTTTATTTCAAAAACTTGAATATCAATATATCAATAAGTATGGACGGAAAACTGACACATACTCCACTTTTACAAAAAATGTTTTATTATAAAAAAACCTTTCGAGTATGATTTATTCTCGTATAATATTAATCTAAACAAGACCATATAAGCTCTAGAACGATAAGTAAGGGCACTTCAAAATTTATTATTGCATTACAAAGCTGGCAAAATCGATAAGTGGAAGAAAACTAGCACCTAAAAACTTACTAAGAGTACATTTTATTCAATAGTCCAATCTTAAGTAGAAGGAGTAGATTTTGAAAATTTATACAGGAAAAACAGCTTAGGTACACTTCATACTGATTTGAAACAAGGATTAATATTTCGAGAAATTTTTACAAAGGTAAAGCATAAAAGTCAGCCCTGAAAGCTGACCAACTAGTTCAAAAATGGTCCGGTCTTACCCCATCGTACCTTACTTATTGTTTTTTTCATTTTAGGGATTGTGAGAAATTATATTGGTATATATACTTATACGATTAAATTAATTCCATATCTACTTACCTACCTAATAATAATATTAATAATTCACCATATCTTTTAAATCGTACGAAAACGAACATGCAATAAACCATGGCGTGGCGCGACCAGACATCGCAGAGTGCCGGGACAGCCGAGCCGATTGTTTCTTTCTTATTCCATAGTAAAGAGAGAGATATACAACCTAACACGATGATGTGGACAAATCACTGACAAATGCACGAATGTGTTTCAACTTCAAGCGCATTTGATTGTATTCAATGTATCCGTCATTCATATCATAATATAGATCTAGCTTGCAACAGCGCAAAGCAAGAAGCGAAATGAGCAAATGAGAGTAAGCTGGCAACGTCGCCTCGGATGGAAACTGCTCGAACAAACGCACTCTTGTAATATAAATTATGGTAAAAACATGGAAGAAGCCGTCTATGGTAAAAAGTACCCATACCCACTGTAAAAATTGAATAATGAATTAGTCTCTTTAATAAGTTGGTAGTTTAAATATATTGGGTAAAAAAGTCAACATAAAAAGATTAAACTAACTACTAACTTGACTATAGTATGATTTGACTTTTTTTTTGTCCAAAAATACCTATAAATCGCTTAGGATCAGGATTGAAAATATAAATGAGAGATGAGATAAAAAAATAAACAAAAAAGTTAACATCAGCCTGGATTTGAACTCGGACATATCTACTTAGTAAGCAAGCGTACTATAACCTAAGCTATGTGGAACGAATTTCCGCACTCAAAATTACTAATCATATTACTCAAATTTGACACATGAAACATGTCTCTGGCTGCAATAGAATAAACGCCTATAAGTTTTATTGCAGCAATTGCATAGTTCTGATTATTACAGGCTCTACAAGGTTTTGCGTCTAAAACCTTTATTAAGCGCTTAATACGACTATAGTTATCGGTAGAACATTAGTAATGTGCTAAGAAGTAATTATGTTTAATTTCGCAACATAGAATTATTTCTGACCGAAATAAAACTTGCGACAAGTTTTCTCCAAAACAGTTTTATAACGATGATATATATACCTAATTATGTTATACAAGACCAAGCACGTATCGGTAGACCGAACCCAACTATATGCCCCTACAGAAAATGTAACATACATGCTCCAACGTGGTTTGTTTTCTTCAAAAACCTTGCACGAAAACACCTCGATTTGACGTGTTTGCATATATCGTCGCCTTAAGCGTAGGCCGCTAAATAGTACCTTTTGATATAGACTGTCACATAAAAAAAATATATAAATTGACCTATCACTATCACACTACTTTCATCAAGAAATAGAGACAGAGATTATAGTGGCTTTCCATTACCATCATGAGCCGTAATACTATCATTCGTATAAAACCCAATATTCAGCACCTCCTTCCACACCACGGTTCTTGGCAGCCCACCAGCGTCCAACACCCCATTGATATCAAACGCCCAGAAATGGTGACCCTTGTGCGTTCCTCCATAATTCGTAGCTACAGACCCCGCTAGACTGGCTTCGTATTCCACTTCTACTTCCATTGTACCTTTACTAGCTGTAAGAACTGCTACAGCTGACTGTCCAGGCTGTAAAGTAATGCTAATAGAAGATTTAGATCCTAGTTTAGTAGTTACAGTGTTAACGGTTTCTTCACCAAAGGTGCTCTTAAAAGCAAAGCTGGTAGCACCACCGACGCTTCCAACTCCAAGATTCACGTTATAATTGATCTTCTGACCGACGGTTATTGACCCAGATTTGGTCCATTTATGAGTGACAGTATTTTCTTCCATCTGGGATATGTCTCCATCATAAGTTGCAGGGCGTGGACTTCCATTGTGGAATTTCTTAGTGGATAAAATTTGAGGTTCTGTACGTTTGCTTAGGACTCTAGCGCTTCTAACTTTTAAAGTCCTCCTGACTTCGGACCATCCGTGGCTCTTGTAAAGATCGTTCCAGGGGGTAGGGCTCCTGACGTAGGCATCGTCAGGTCTGCCCTGCGTGAACTTGTTGACGGCGTCTTTGAGCTGGTTATCGTTGATGCGGAAGGTGTCGCGCTCGGCATCGCTGATGACGTCGATAGAGTCTCCGAAGAACTGGACGTCGTTGTCGAAGATATTGACGTTGATTTCGGCCAGCACTGCCGGGAGCAGGAGGAGGAGGATCTTGGAGATCATGCTGAGCTGTGGAAATCATTATTTGTAAAGAACAGAACAGACAGAATAGAAATGTAATTATACACCGTGGGCTGGAAAAACCCGACAGATCTTAACCACGAATTTCTAAGACCAAAAGAAGGAAAAAATATTATGAGACTTTAGGTCAATTTCGCCAAAAAAAAATTTTATTTCGTTTTTTTTTCATTTTTTGAATGTTTATTGTATAGCAAATGTTATTAATAAAATTATCACCTAAAACAAATTGGTACATTTTTTTTGTAAAAATGTAGTTTCTGCAAAGTTTTCCTTGTCACTTTGATATCTGTCAATAAGGACGCGTAAACTATGTCCAATAGTGGCAACAACGCCATTAGAAAGGCGTTTTGTGATGAGTAATAATAAAAAGTGTATTTTTTTTATTGGTATTAACTCTGAAACTAGGCGTATTCCAGAAAAGTTTATAGGACATATTAGTATCTAAATATGAT
The DNA here is from genome assembly GCA_947086415.1 of Pammene aurita. Lineage (NCBI taxonomy): Eukaryota > Metazoa > Arthropoda > Insecta > Lepidoptera > Tortricidae > Pammene > Pammene aurita. Next base: position 3,282,859 of record OX352314.1, on the reverse strand, counting down.
CAGGAATACACTGTTAAAATCTGTCTAGTTATATGGGCCCACGGTGTATAATATTTCCTATATTTTAAATCTTCTAATATGTAACATGATATAAATAGGTTAAGGTTAACATGAAAGCGACTGGTAAATATCACATGATATTCCGTACATAAATTCCGAAAAACTCAGTGGTACGAGCCGGAGTTTGAACCCGAGGCGTCCGGATTGAAAGTCGGACGTCTGACCGCCAGGCTTGCAGCGCTCTCCCAGCATAGTCTACTGTATTAAAAAAAAAGATTTTTCGGTCGTATAAACCAGGTGGTTTAAGGATGTCATTTTTTTATGAATTTTTGAATACCTTATTAATCTTATTATCACATATCTTAAATAAAAATAAACTAATAAATAATTATTTTTAAGACTCACCTCTGTAATGCTTCTTGTTTAACTGGTTAAAGTACTGGTAATGATGTAGTTTGAATGAAACTTCATTAGATTTTATACTATCATTAATGACGACATTCCTGGTCCAGACTGGTTTATCCTTTTCATGTATTAGTAACGTAACGTCTATAAATGACGTAATACGTTATATATATACAACTAAGTATGACGTTGCACACATACGTATAATGTAACGCTTAATTTCCCAAACGTAATAAATTGTTCTTCAATATTTCTTGACTGCCGAATTAAAAAAATATCCAAAACTTAAAAAATATTTTCGACCGATATTGGTTGTACTTTAGTTTAATTCATACAAGTAAAGAGAAGAACTTAAATAACAAAAATATAAAAAATTTAATACTACTTAAAAATAAATTAAAACAAATCTAAACTAAAATACATCTAAATAAGGCCCCCGCGGCAACGTGCCAAAGATGCTGGCGGCATTACCTCTCTGAATGGCAACGCTGATGCGTTGAAATAGAAAATTGTTTATTTGGTGGTACAAAAAATAGTAATAACATATCAACTTAATCTATTTACATCTTAATCCTAGTACAAAGCACCAAAAAGGATGCCGCTCAGCATATGCGGATAGCTAAAGGTTAGCCATGGCGCTGGTTTTCAGGGCAACCAAGAGGAGAGAATGAAATTCAACTAAAGCTAACAACCTAAAAACACACAACAAACAAGGAAACTAGAGATATACCTAGAATACAGGAAAAACACGCGCGTGAAGAAGTTATCTTAATATCTAGAACTAGTACAGTAGATAACCAGAAACACCAGGGCCCCGATTCGAGATGCCAAACTGCGAGACGTGGCTCTCACACTTGTCTCGCTAGGTGATAGAGTGATACACCTAACTGTCAAGCTGTCAGTAGGTCTCGCTAGAGCGTTTTGTCTATGGCTATGGCCACCATTTTAGATATGTTGACAGGACATTGGGAATCCCATGGCAGAGTTTGGTGTTTTTTTTTTAGTAGGTATACGTAGGTATCGAACCATGGATGTATATGAAGTGGATCTCATTCTTCGGTCACAAAGTGAGGCCGACAGAGAAGCTTATCTAAGGGAGTGTCTCGTTTTGACTAAGGAGGTAATGACGTCATCAGACAATCAAAATGTGAATATGTGTCAAATGTGACAATTTTGTAACGAGTGCGAGTGAGGCACCGCCCCCCACTATAATGCTATCTATCGGACCGTTTTTAGTACTTTTAAGGGTTCCGTAGCCAAAATGGCATAAACGGTACCCTTATAGTTTCGTTATGTCCGTCTGTCTGTCCGTCAGTCCGTCTGTCCGTATGTCACAGCCATTTTACTCGGAAACTATAAGACGAACAAAATAAAATTTAGACATAAGGTGTATTTTTCATGCCGCTATTTAATTATAGTCTGGCAAACCATTTTTTCAGTAGAAAAGCACGGCAAATTCAAAATACGTACATGTGCCAACCCTTTGTGATGAGACACAGTGTTCGTGACGAACATTTCAATTCACATTTCTTTTACATTGAATTTGTTTCTAGCGCATTTCACTCTCTCGTCTTAAGCGCGAGTGAGATAGAACTCCTGCAACGTTCTACATTGAATTTAAATTCGTTTTTATGGCATATGTCAATTGCCTCAACCAGATTATTTGTTACAGTTGATGACAGATCAGACGAAATATATCCGTCTCCTTATTACACACCGTGAATGTCACGTAATGAAAGGGGTGGAAATACCAACTAAAATTAAAAACAGAATTTGATGATCATTGCTGCTTTTTTCACTGATTCTTAGTGTTGTCATACTTTTGGTCGCTGTACATTGCTACTGCGTTCGTTGGCTGGCCAGACTATATGTAGTTAAATTGAAGGAGAAAATATTTTTATGGGGGGCGCTCCATGTAACTAAATTACAAAACACAATTTTTCTCCTAATATCAACATGTTGCACATCAATCGATAGGTGTTTAAAAATAACATTGAGCAAGTTCTCTTTCTCACTTAGGCAAACGTATCGGATACTAGTTGTCAAATTCAATGACAGATATGCACATCCTTGGTTAGGGACAAGGTTTAAGAAAAAGATCAACTTCATATAAATCCGTGATACGAACACAGATTACACCTTGTTAGCCCGCCCCACTGTAAATTAACAAAAATCTTATCGGTTGGCTTCCATATAGCGATATAGAACCCATCTTCGAGATCATGAAAAAATAAGTCTTACTAGGTCTTAAATGGGCGCTAGTACATACTAGTGGTATACATATAACACGATGTAAATTGTTCTTGAATAAATATCATATCATATCATATGGCGTTAAGTTGAAAATACAAGAAAATAACGTTAATTAATCAGTGGTTTTACCGCTCCAAATTTGTACTCACGGTAAAGTCTACTTCAAATAACCTACATACCAAATTCCGGTGGGAGCATACAATAGGCATGGTGAATTTTTTTCATGTATGGTATCAATCGATTCGTTTTGTTGTGAGGATCAAATGTCCATATGGGGCCAATTGCGTTAAAGCAACAGAAAAGTCAGAAATGAGACTTAAAGTCCGAGATTTGCATTTGTTTCTCAAAACGCTCCTAACAAAATGACGTGCAAAAGTGACGTCACGATCACATAGTTGCCCTGTTTAATGTATGGAAAAAATATGAAATTGCTATTTTTACAGTGAAATGTTGCGTTTATGTGTATGGTTGCCATACAATTTATTTTACAGTACAATGTTAAAAATCATTTCAATTCACACTTTAAAAAATCGTAAAATTTAGAAATTTGGCAGCTTAATATATTTGAGCCACTTCAAAAGAATTTATAAATGTTCACTTTAGTTGGATATATTGATCATTTTGCATCCTATCAACTAAATTTTATTGCATAAATCAATATGTGTCATCATGCCTATTTTAAGATTCGAATCTAATCGCAATTTTTGCATTTGTATTATTTTTGAGCTAACCATTCCAAATTTTTTGACCATAAACTAGGCACTTCACCGCCTTATTTTAAACCGTAAAAGTTAACCTTGCTTTGAAAAAAATACTTTAAATAGTTTCAAAAATTTACTTAATTGGCACACGCATAACTGGATATCCATGTTTAAGTGGCTTATAGTTTAACATGCCGTAATAAAGTGTATAACAGGTATATGTTTTTTTTCCTGTTTTCATTGTTTTTTTTTTCTCTTGTTTTGATTAAGATATTCTTACTTTGGGGATGTGATCGTGGCGTTAATGCGCCGTGTCGTCAAATGGTTGCAACGGAAGACCAGCGCTGGCCCTGCCGGCATTTAACGCTGAGTTGCGACGATTTCGTGGCAATTAATGTTTCGGGTTGTATATGTTATTGTTTATTATGTTTTTTGTAATTGTCATGAATAAATCTTTCATTCATTCATTCATTCATGTTTCTAAAAGAATGCTTTAAATGTTCATCCTTATATTTTTTTATTTTTGAAAAAAAAAAATGGTATTCAATATTTATATGACGTTCTAAATAAAACAATTTTTTTTTAACGTCGTAGAACGCAATTTTATTTATGGAAGTTACAAAAACTATTTAAAACGGGGTATTTACCATGGGTATTTGTTTTGTCGAGGTTCCGATATATATTATATGTATCGACATGTTAGAAACTAACAAACGAGGATGGTGGCAGCATTTCTCCGCTGTATCGCAAAACTTATGAGTTGAGCGAGGAAGCTGCAAGCTCTTTGGTCACCAATTGAGTCGACGAGCCTCTTTTTGCGTTCTTTAAAAAGTTACTGAGCACTGGGTCCCCACGCGCCAAGGGTCTCGACTACGAAAGGTATAAAAATGTTTTATGGGTCTTCAGTTTTTCAGCTTCTTTGGCCACCGCACCTGCTTGTTTATAGGTTCCGGTAAAGTGAGAAGCCGCCAGTGTGTCTACGCATATAGCATCCCACAGGCACGCATGTGGCATTTACTTAAGTACCGCAAGAACACCTGTGTGGAGCACAAACACGGACTCAAAGCCGGAATCAGATTTCAATCAATCAGATGCCGGTCCAGATACTATACGGTTTAAGACATTTATTTCACAAAAAGATTTACATAAATCACTTACTGAGAAAACAATATTTATCTTAAAGCTAAATGGGAGAGGGTAGAATGCAAAAACTGGTGGACGAGTTAAGAACAAAGGCGCTCGGTAACACCAAGCAGGGACCGGAACCGGTAACCATTAAAGGGGTATTAGATTGGGTATTTGATAGAGTTGTTTTTAAAAACCCTATCAATTCGGTAAGCGTATCATTTTACTTACCCGAACGAAAGGCTAACCATGTCAATACAGTTAATTCGGGTAAGTGGTTACAACCCAGCATATGGTTTCCCTATCAGATAGGGTTTTTCAAATGCGATTAAGCTATTTTAAACTCTGTGACCAATACATTTGGCTTATTTATTATTCGAGCATCCTACGAGCTAAGCGCTGCCGGTTGGCGGCACGAGCGAGCCTACAGACAAACAAGAATCTTTTTGCGTATGTTTTCGTACTTACGCCTTTGATCTAGACGCTATTATTGCTTGTTAGTGCGCTAAAAGATCGTTGTGTGGTGCCGGTGTTTTTGTTCTTGCCATTCGAGCGTGACGGCTCGTGTCGATTGAATCTTAGACCCAGGCTTATAGGAACCAAAATCAAATGCATATTGTGAAGTGTTAAAATATATAATTTTGTGTTATTCTAGTTATAGGTAGTACTTTGTTTCAATGGCTCCAGCAAAATGTGACGCCGTTCACCGATACTTCTAGTACGAGTATAATGAAACGATCAATATCAGTCATTGTTGGACAATCAAGAATAAAATGATTATTTGAAAAAAATATCTTAAGAATAAACTTACGTTGATTTTTTCCCGTTAAAATGATTCAAAATAATTTCGTCGGGACTAATTCATATGCGAGAAAATGTAATAAAAATAATTGATTCTTAACAGAATTATTTAATCATGCTTTTTATTTTAAATAATGTTCCGCGTATAAGAATGTATTCTGGGTTTTTCGGTGTAAGAAAACATCGTGTGGAAACTGGACCTAATCCCAATAAGGCGTAGTTTCCCTTATGCCCAGCAAAAATTATATCTGTTTTAAAATCCACGGTAGGCAGATATACTCTTTTCACTTCTCATGCTCGTAAAGTTCGACTTTAAATCGTGCGTGGATGATATAAAATCGCATTTTAAGCTCTAGGGCATAAAGAAAAATTTTCTTCTAAGACCAAGAATGTGGCTCAACAGCCAAACAGAGTCAAAATATATTGCACAATTTAATTGAACAGTAAAATTTCGTAGAATACTGAAACTTGTTCTTTTATTATATTCTTGTACTCAGATAGAATAAGCTTTCTGGCCCAGACAATTCCTATTGGATAATAATTTTTTTTTGTATAGATCAAAGTGTCAGGAATTGATACCAATAAAATTTATAAGTGAATATTGGGCGCTAAGGTGCCAAAAAAATGGTAAAAATGGTAAAAACCAGTTTTTCGCTTCTAGAGGAAAAACTACGGCTCCGACAAAAAATAGTTAAGTGTAACAAATGTGCGCAATAAAAAAACAAAGAGAATGAGCCCCAGTAGAGCAAAATCTGTTTAGAGGATCGTCCGCAATGTGAAAAAAGTACCAATGTAAGTTGACCTTTGTATAAGAATAATTACTAGGGCAGAAGAGGTCAGCTAAACATGGTTATTAATTTTAAGAGAAATGAAGCATTATTGCAAATGGCATCTAAAATATAAGAATAGCAGAATTAAAATACTTAAATATAGTTTAAGTTAATTATAATTTTTTTTAGGTGCCATTTGTAATAATGCTTCATTTCTCTTAAAATTATACAACCAAGTATAGCTGACCTCTTCTGCCCTAGTAATTATTCTTATACAAAGGTCAACTTACACTGGTTAAAACACGTTTTTTTTTGCAAATATTGTAAATTCAATAACTCGCGTTCCGAAAGTTCTGGAGAGCTGAAATTAGAATATGATGCCAGTTTTGTGGTCCTCTAACTAGTTAAATGTTCAAATGAAAATGTTGTAAACTTTTTACAAACCGTCAAATTTTGCAAAAAGTGACCTTTTTTTAAATCGACTGGGAGGGTATTTTAATTTTCGAAAAACGTTATAATTTTGATTTAAAATTTGGAAATTTGTAGTTCAACTCCTCGTTAATGCATAGAAACCGAAATTATAACGTTTTTCGAAAATTAAAATACCCTCCCAATCGATTTAAAAAAAGGTCACTTTTTGCAAAAGTCGACGGTTTGCAAAAAGTTTACAATATTTTAATTTGAACAAATAACTGTAGTTAGACGACCACAAAACTGACATCGTATTTAAATTTCAGCTCTCCAGCACTTCCGCAACGCGAGTTATTGAATTTACAATATTTGCAAAAAAAATGTGTTTTTTTACGAATTGCGGACGATCCTCTAGACCGATTTTGCTCTACCGAGGCTCATTCTCTTTGTTTTATAATTGCGCACATTTGTTACATTTAACTATTTTTGGTCCGACCCGTAGTTTTTCCTCTAGAAGCGAAAAACTGGTTTTTACCATTTTTTTGACACCTTAGCGCCCAATATTGATCACTTATAAATTTTATTGATATCAATTCCTGACACTTTGATCTATACAAACAATTTTTTTCCCGTCCAATAGGAATTGACTGTACTTTTTATGATTGTTCCGCTAATTCTATCTGAGTATTGCTATAATTATTTGAATTGCGTGTTTTCTATAATTAAATAAATGAAATCAAATAAAATAGGAGTTGATAATAGTTTAGAAATGCCCCGAAATGTTTTGATGACTTGGTAGAAAATGCCTAAATTCACATTTTAAAAATTCAAAAAAATATATTAAAAAATTAATTGGTTGGAACCATATTTGTTTTCATTGTAATATTTTTGTTAGAACTTGAAATTGTTTTACGATTACCGATAAATAATTTCCTCGCAAATGAAGTTAAAATTAGAATGTAACCCTCGTCCATAAAACCCATTTTACACTCGACTTTTAAACCGCGTAAAATCGTACGTTTTATGCACTTGTTGTACAATCTACTATTATAATAAAAACGAAAATAAAAACGGAAATAAAAACGGAAATAAAAACGAAAATAAAAACGAAAATAAAAACGAAAATAAAAATAAAAACGAAAATAAAAACGAAACTAAAAACGAAAATAAAAACGAAAATAAAAACGAAAATAAAAACGAAAATAAAAACGAAAATAAAAACGAAAATAAAAACGAAAATAAAAACGAAAATAAAAACGAAAATAAAAACGAAAATAAAAACGAAAATAAAAACGATAATAAAAACGAAGATAAAAACGAAAATAAAAACGAAAATAAAAACGAAAATAAAAACGAAAATAAAAACGAAAATAAAAACGAAAATAAAAACGAAAATAAAAACGAAAATAAAAACGAAAATAAAAACGAAAATAAAAATAAAAACGAAAATAAAAACGAAAATAAAAACGAAACTAAAAACGAAAATAAAAACGAAAATAAAAACGAAAATAAAAACGAAAATAAAAACGAAATTAAAAACGATAATAAAAACGAAAATAAAAACGAAAATAAAAACGAAAATAAAAACGAAAATAAAAACGAAAATAAAAACGAAAATAAAAACGAAAATAAAAACGAAAATAAAAACGAAAATGAAAACGAAAATAAAAACGAAAATGAAAACGAAAATGAAAACGAAAATAAAAACGAAAATAAAAACGAAACGAAAACGAAACGAAAACGAAACGAAAACGAAATTAAAAAAAAATTAAAAAAACCAAATAAAATTAACAAAAATATTATACACTGAATTTTTTAAAATATAAAATGAAAAAAAAAATTATATACACGGTGAATCTGAGTATCCCGACAGATTTTAACCATAATTTCCTGATACTGATAAATAACTGACTGAGACTAAAATGTCGTATAAACTTTTCTGGAAATAGCCTAGTTTCAGAGTTCTTCTTCTTTGTCGTTACACTCTTTACAGAGTGGTCGTGGCCAAAATGTACTAATTTATTTTAATTGACAGTTTTACCAATAACATTTATGTTTTTATGTTCAAAAGCATTTTAAAAATTCGAAAAATGAAAAAAAAAATTTTTTTGCGTAATCGACCTAAATTCGTAAAACATTTATTACTCCTTATGACCTCAGGAATTTATGGTTGAAATCTTTCGGGTTACTCAGATTCACCGTGTATAATAATAATAATAAAAAAACCAGTCTGTCTTGAATTTTAAAACAGATATAATTTATACACCCCGAATAATTAACCGAAAATAACTACCATGACTATTTTTCAGTAAAAAGTATATAACCTTGGATTATAAAAAAGAAATAATTTTCGAAATTACATCCCCTAATTATAAATATTAATTATTTGAAACGGGGTATTTACCTCGCACCCGAAATATCGGGTGCCCAATAACGCTAATATACATGGTAAATACCCCTTTTCAAATAATATTTATAATGTGAATGACAATGTGAGCTTAAAAAATCGTATATCCCATAATTAGCTGAAAACGACTACCAATCCGTACGCCAATTCATGGGATTAGGTTGCCAAGCGGACCACAGACTCAACTGAGTCGTGACAAAAGCCGGGACAAACTCTAGGAGGATGAATATTGGTTTTTGTCAAATCGATTTGAATATGAATAAAAATTGTGTTTTTATTCTTATTCAAAATAATTATTGCCCATCTCATCAGTACGTGCGAACTATGCAAAAATAAACTGAACGTAAGACACATTTCTTTAACAGAAATTCTTTAATTGAAAGTTGTGTACGTGAGCAGAGGACTGGACTGTGAGTGTGACTTTTCCAGAATGAATAAACGACAGCAAATCTTATATTTACTCAATTTGTTCCGCCGCCACCTCTCCTGTTCCATTTCAAATGAGAAAGATAGAACCGCCTGCCTGCGTGGAAAAGAGACAGGAAAAGGGTAGCCCTATGATAGGGTAAGCGGTAAATATTAAAGCTATCTTTACCCCATTCGACTCGGAAACCACATTGAAAAGGGTTAAGCCTATTCAAAATGATTTCCATATCGATAGGGTAACCCAATGATAGGGTAACCCTATCATTAGGGTAAGACTTTAATAGGGTTACCCTATCGAAACGATTAATCAAATGAAGGGGTTTTCCGGTCCCTGACACCAAGCGCAATGCAACAATGTAATGTTGTGCATAGGGACCAGTTAAACCGAACTACACGATGCGTTCCCTGGTTAACTTACATATGATTTGTGTGTATTCATTAAGTGCATATTTTGTGGAAAAGCCTTAGAAGACGTTTTTATTTTAGTTTTTAACTTTTTTATGTTATACATTTTTGTACATTTATATATTTTTTCTTTTTCTTTTTTTTAAAGTATTTTAATTATTTAATGTTATTATTATTTGACTTATTTCTATCCAGTAATAATGTCAATATTTCTGTACCCATCCTTTTCTATGTATATGAATGAAGGATGTCATTATTACTGACAGTGTCTGGAAAGGCTGTCTACCCGTCACCAAACCTCCTGTTTGGTGACGGGTAAGCCGGTAGGTAGCCAGTACTGCGGCTTAGGAGTGAGTGACTCATAATAAATTTGGCACAATACGTCGTCCCAGCTCCAATGGCAATTTGGATGGGTAAAAACATCCTGACCCGCCAACCACTTCACCAAGCTTTTTGGCCTCCTCTAAGCCCACAGTTCCATGGTTTGGGGGTGGGGGTCCTGTAAGATTTTAGTGACTTTACCTACGAGGCTGGCTGAGCTGTAGACGGAGGAGTGTCTTACAGTTGATGTTATGAAGCCGACTATTTCTTAAAATGGTCTTAAATCCTTGTGCACCCACCGGTATGGTCTTAAATTTGGTATTTTCTTACTAAACGGGTCTTATAGCTTCTGTAAAAATTTCGAGCAGTAAGCTCAAAAATAAATTAAGGCCCAACAAATTGCGATTTCAACTGGTCTTAAAACCTTATACGCCCACCGTAATGGCTTTAAATTTGGTAAGTATGTAGATTGTGTGGGTGGTTAAGTAAGTGGGCTTCGCCGTGTGTCAAAATTTAAGCGTAACGATAAATTAACGTATTTTTTTGTATTTTCAACTTGACGCCAAACATACTAGCGCCCATTTACGACCTTTAAGACTTATGTTTTCAATATCTCCGTGATGGGCTCTACTACGCTGTCAACGTTATATGGAAGCCGACCGGTAATTTTAGATTTTTGATAAATTTACAGTATAGCCGGCACCAGTATCTATAATGTTTAAGTAGTGAAGTATCAGATGTCAAACAATCCTTCAAGGCACTGACTACCAGGCTACCGATAGTAATGATGAAGGCGACCTCTAGTAATTGCCCCCACGAAACTTTTGCGCGAAGTTGATTTCTGACTATGCAAACTAGGTAAGATACCTACTAGAAGTAATTATAAAATTGATATGATTTTAAGACATTTTCACTGAGAGCACATTAATATTTATAATTTTTATGATTTTTAATTGAAGGTATTTATTAAAAATATATAACTGTTAAAATATAATATGATTGGCATTACCTATTTAACCTAAAGTTCAATTAACATGCCATAAAAGAAATGTCGATATCTGGCCGAGGAGCGAATGGATAAACATCAAAAAGTGCGATGAGTTGTAGGTGTTCTTCCACCCTGCTGTTGGGAATATCTCTACAGTACCCTGCATTCACTGTGCTCTGCATTATTTTGTGTAATTTGGATGCTATGTTAGAGTGGATTTCCTCAGATTAAGCAAGCCACTAGCAATAAATCTCCTACAACGCCTTGACTGTATGCGGCTGTATAGCCATTCCCCATGTACATGTGCATGTGGGATACTACATGCGTAGACACACTGGCGGCTTCTCACCTCACCGGATCCAATAAACATACAGATGCGGTGGCGAAAGCAGCTGAAAAACTGAACACCCTTAAAAAATCGATGTTTAAAGAAACAAGTATGTATAGTTTAAAGTGCCATGTGTAACCATATCAATTCATTATATAAGAAATATAATATTATATAATATTGGAATATAACTTACGCGTAAGTCAGTCAGATACACAATTACATTTACTTGCAGTAAACGTCAACTTCTTTTTTGAAATGAAGACCCATTGGTTTTCATATCCCGAGTCTCCTAAATAGTAATTCAAAACTTGGGTCTTGTTAGTGGCAATTAGTTATAATCATGAGGATTATGACTAGTACTACTGTGCACTGTATTTATTTACCTGATATGTTTATATTTCCATAACATCCTCAACTCTCAGGATTAGGAATACCTTTGTAATATAAGAGTCTTACATTAGATTAGAATCTATGAAGAATATGTGTAAAATTGTTTGAAGTGTCTAAAACCTTAGTTAAGTTAGGAGGCAGTAGTAGGAGCCAAGTTTGAACCCGCGAGCGTAGAGTCCTTAGAGCGTAAGTCGGGCGTCTGGCCGCCAGGCTACCAGAGTTTGTTTTGATAATTATTATACTGTTGCTCCATTTTTCTACTATGTTTATCTGCGTGAAGTATCAAATGTCAAACAATCCTTTAAGGCACTGACTACGAGGCTACCGATATAAATAACGGCCTCCTAGCCCAGTCGGCAGTGACCCTGCCTACGAAGCAGGAGGTCCCGGGTTCGAATCCTGGTCAGGGAATTTGTTTGTGTGTTTATCACAGATATTTGTTCTTGAGTTATGGATGTTTTCTATGTATTTAAGTATTTATCCATATTTATCTAATATATATATATATATATATATATATATATATATACTCGTCGTCTAGTACCCATAACACAAGCCTTACTGAGCTTACTGTGGGCCTAGTTCGATTTGCGTAACATTGTCCTATAATATTCATTTATTTCTCGAATTTAATTTCTTTTCAGATATTTTTGAAATTCCTCAAACTTTCCATAGACGTTGACGTAACAAAGACTGCAGCACTATAAGTAGGTATTAAAACAGACAGAAACATTGCAAAATTAAATAATTATATTATTAGTAGTTAGGTTTTCTTATTAAAATTATTTTCTTGTGTATGAATGCTTTTTCACCACACCAGCACCACCGCCTATCTTGATTTTTTTAAAGCGTCAGTAAAATTGTTTTTTTTTTCACAAGGGAGAACAATAATTACTTTACGTTATAGAACGATGATTTAGAACCATAAATATTTGGCAGAATTAATTTGTTTTGTTTCATGTATTTACCTAAGCTTGTGTTTTTTTGCCGTGGCGTGGTGAAAAATGTTGTAATACTCTCGGCAGTAGTTTGTTTGCTTCTAGTGCCCCCCGCAACGCTCAAGATACCACTTTTTTAACCATACACTTTACACTAAACATTTTCTACATAATATTGGATCTACGTGGTCGGTTTACAAGTCAATGTATTGTTTTATTTCTTGTGACAAAAAACATTTATTGGTTACAAGAAATCTTAAAATCATTCATACCAGTCATTTTTATTCAATATGTAATATTTGTCACATATCTTTTACCCAAAGCACAGGTTTCGTCATAGTTGCTACACCCAAAAATGCATCGTCAAATCTAAAAAATTGCTTGTAAGCCGTCTATGTAGACTACCCTAGTTCTAGCCTAGTATTGTAGCACGAAAATACACGTATGATTACACACATACTCACACACGTATTTAGTTTCAGAAGACATTCAGAGATGTCGCTTTCAAATGAGTTTTCATAAAATGCTTCAAGGCTCTCTTTACCTACTAGAGGTAAATAAATGCCTTACGTGGGATTCCCATAATTTACTGACGTCAACGTCAAAACAATAAGATGGCGCCCATGCCAATAGAGAAATTCCTCTAGCGAGACCTGTTGATTTTGACGTAGGTGGTTAGGTGAATCAACTGTCACAAAAGTGTGATCTCATAGTTGTCTCGCTACCTACTGTCAGTTATGCCATGTCGAATAGACTCCCAGCTCATGTGTTTGTAGTTTGAAGGTCGATTAAATACTTTTTAATGTTAATTTTGAAGGAAGCTAACGACGTACAGTATCTAATCGGTGGTGGCACCGTGGCAGATTATTCCAACACTTCGTCGCAGCGTACCGGAAGCTGCCACGAAAAGCTGATGCACTGTGTTTCAGGCCAATAAGCCGTTGAGCGCCCCGGACTGGGCGTGTAGAAAATTTCAATTTCGTTGCGAGAGAAGGCCGCCAGTTCTCTGGTCCCCGGTGGTGTCTATTAAAAAGAGTACGCGCACTTGGACCCCACGGCCCCAGGATCTCGACACCAAATGCCACGAAGAGTTATTAGGGGCCGAGACACCGATATTTAAGAGCCTTTTTGGTGTCTGCCGCCGATGGTTGTACCAACTTAAAACATTTCTTTAGATATTCCAAATCCCTGCGCCGTAGACAAAAAGAGTCTATACTTGTTTTTTGGTTTTGGAACAAAAGACAATTAGAACCAATTATAATATGTGGGCTTTTACCCTCATCCATATACGAGATATCTCTATATACTCCACTTAGCGCGTTATTTCTTTGAAACCTAAACTGCCAAACAGAAGGGGTGCGGGAGGGGAACACGCAATGCTAGACAGGGAACGCGTCATTGTTCCGTCGGGCGTAAGAGAGAGTCAGGCATTAATGGTTGCCATGGAGACGTAGTAAGTTTACTGTCACTTACAATAAATTAGTGTCTCACTATAGGGTGAAATTACTCCGAGCGTGGCAGCGGTCGCCCGGCTATGCGGTGTCTTAGTCTATGCCCTCATCCCATTAAATTTCACTCGATATATTATAGAATTAAAATTAAAATACTAATAATTACCGTATGTTTTAATTGCTTATGAGTAGTACAGTCACCGGCATTAGTATCTTCCTACACGAAGGCCGCAATAATATGTGACATGCTCTTATTTGTAGGGCCATAAGAGCGGGTCATATATTTTTGCGGCCTTCGTGTAGGAAGAATTAAAAGATTATTCCCTAAGCAAGACGTTTATAATTTTCCCGTTGTGACATAACCACTGTCTTACTTCAGTTTATTTTAAGAACCACTACATAATCCTTACTATGCTTGATACCCGAGCCTCCCCGAGAAAACATCCTGAGAACACCTGCATACATATGTACGTTATTTAATTATGTCACACAATATACAATATTTTTTCTACGAGTGCTTAAAATAGGCATGCCGATAAGAATTAAGGTCGACGAATGCCTTACAACCTGCTCCCTCTATATAATATTGTATGAAAATCTATTTTAGCATCGTCGACGATGCTAAAATATACAACCATAAGATCTCCATCGAAAAGTATGCGCTAAGTCCACTATAGCGAAAGGCGTTCCCGTACTCCAGTACGGGAACGCCTTTTTAACCTATAAAAATGACATAAATCACAAGTCCGATTTTATTTTGTGACCTGTTAGAATACGTTAAGTACTAATAAAAAAAAATATTTTCTAACAATTGTTAGCCAATGCTAACTCCATGGCTGTGCTCCATGACACCATTGCACCAATCTGTCGCCAGAACCGCTACCCATTGACGATGGATAATTGCCACTTGGGAAACGTTGATTCAATAACTGGTTATTGAATCTGGTGTCTGCTGGAGCACCTGGTTTTGTACCCTTGTGTACCCTTCAACGGCCAAGTCACACAACATTAACTACCCAGCAAACATTCTAAGTGCTTTTCCCCAGGCTCTAGAATATATTACTAATTTAGGTAAAAATTACATCATACGCACCACATAAATTCACATATTGTACATTTATACTTCCGGGTAAAAATATAGAGCCATTAAAACGTAAATTTCCCTTAATCAATTCACTATTAGGTCAGAAACTTAAGGGACTTGAGAATGAGCAAAATACAAGGTAAAATTAACTTCGAAACTTGACCAAAAGTTAATATATACTTGTAGATGCATACGAGTATAAGGTGTATATGCGACGTAATTTGTTCTTATAGTGAGGACCTTTAGGTCGACGATTTAAGTAGCTTTTGCTACCAATTTCGTAGTAAAAATATTACCTTCCATAGATACCAAATTGAAACTATAAAGTTAAAAACACTTGTAAGGTATTAAAAATACCATAAGGTTTCATTTAGATTACCTAATAGTCTAATAAACCTTAAAAAATAACTAATAAGTTGAAGTTTGCGAGGCGACTTCAGGTCAAGTTTATTTTACTTACAAATAAGTCATTTATTGGTGAAATAGGACGTGTTTACCCAATAGTTATTTCGTTTTTAAACCAACAGTAGTGTTGGATTTACAATGGCCAAAGACAAAAAAAAATATAGATATTCCAGTAGTCACTATAGGAAGTACTAGGATAATATGAAAATTCAAAGTTAATTATTAAAAGAAGAACAAAAGTGTGAATTAACTTCTAAATCCAGTTTGCATGGATATCCAACTTTGTGTCAATCTACTGATACTGATATTGTTTCAATAACACACAAGCAAAGATCTTGATTATATGCATTCCTATAATATTGAATTAGGAAATCAAATATCTGATAATATAGATGAGATGAGAGATGGCAATGAAATCGGTGCAAACAAAGAATCGGAAAATAAAGACTCTGGAGATGAGTACATTAGAAATGAAGACTGCTTTAATATAAAATCAATAAAACTTATGGAAGACCTAAGAAAATGGACAGTACATCATAAACCCACCAACTCATCTCAAAACGACTTGTTAGTTTTACGGATTTAAATTGCCAAAAGATGGACGAACACTTTTAAAAACTGACGATATCTTTATAGAGCCTATGGGCCAAGGCAAGTTTTGAACTTTGTCAGATATGGATTTAAGTTCCTATTAAGTTGATGTTCAACGTAGACGGTATGTCTCTTTTTAACAGTACTGCTTCCGAAGTGTGGCCTATTGCTATGGCAATATATGACATGCCAAATATAAAGCTGATGTTTGCAGCAATTTACTATGAAAGTGGAAAACCACCTTTGGAACTTTATTTACGACAATTTAAAATAGTTAAAGCCATGACGCGTAATTTCAGTGTCCGCGAGGCAACTGGATGGCTCGCGGTATTTAAGCTCCTGAAGTGATGAGGAACCGCCCTGTGCAACCCGAACTGACCCAACTTGGACTGAAGCGGAAATACGGGGGGTATGTAAAAAAAATATCGTGAGGCAACCGATTGAAACAGCGGTTGCCTGAAAGAATGTACCCTGGTTATATAACAAAATCTTAATGCCATCCCTCCTGGTTGGACTGGTTCCCTGTACGAGAGCAAAGAAAAAAATTAAAAAAACAATTGTCAGGCAACCGCTTCAAAATTAGCATGCTTGTTCTTCATCACATACAGACACCGGAAACATATTACCATCCGCCCAGGCCGGGCAGTTATCGAACCACCAGAGTTGGAAGCCGGACCGGAAACAGTAAACTGTAAGTTTTGCTTAGCTGAACGAGAGAACTTCAAGTATTTCGAAGAAAAGGCGATGGAATTAAGCGTATCGAAGCAATACACAACATATATCGGAAAAAGACAACAGAAAAGAAAAAAAATATTAGACGAAACACCTGATGAAGAAATTAGAATGACTGCGAGTGAAACTTTCAGGATTAACAAGTTTCTCGTCCTCGTAGATAAGACTCGTGTCCGAGTTAGAAAAACGACAGGAGGCCTACTACGGTTTTAACGAGAAAACTAAAATTGGTGAGTTGTCAACATCGACCCTTACGGAAAAAGCAATTTTTTTGGAAAAAATGTATCCTAATGATTTAGCCTAGTTCAGGAATGTGTACACTTTCAAGGCCACCTTTCTTCTGAAAGAATTTTGTTAAAACTAGATTCTGGATCATTAAAAAGTCTATCATCCTTTCTGCGAAATCAGAATTTGGAGAACATTTATCCAAACTTGGATATAGCAGTTCGCATGGCTCTGTGTACACCAGCGACAAATTGTTCGGGTGAGAGAAGCTTTTCTTACTTAAAGTGGGTGAAAAACTATCTACGATCTACATTATGCCAAAAAAAGCTAAATGCCTTAGCTCTTTTGTGCATAGAGTCAGAACTAATGAACAAAATTACATACGACGATATAATTGACGATTTTGCGGATATAAAATCGCGCAAAAAGGTCATGTAAAAGTTTTATAACTGAATTGATTTTATTGTGATCATGATCACCATGCAGATTTTTAACAGATAATTTAATAACAATATTGTTCGTATTGTTTTTAAACTATAAGTCCAATAAAAAATATTTACCAATTTAGTACACAATTCGTGCTATTCCATGCAAGTTGTAATTTCATTGACAAACAAATGAATATGATTATGAACTACACGGAGAAAAATATTATACTGAAAATGATTATCTTTTTTTAAAAACAGTGATATTTTGTTTCTAATGTTGAATCAGGAATAAAATGTAGCAATACTAGCAATAATAATTAAGCTTCAGCAAAAATTATATTTCTCAAGTTACCAAACTTTACTTACTGAAAACACAGAAAATTACAAACCGGGTTAGTAAATTTACAAACTTTTTTTTTGTCTACCATTTATCAAAAATTTGTACAAGTATTCTTATATAGTTTAATATTCATGATGAAAATACCAATTGTTTAGAAACTGTGCAGTAATTTTCGGAATCCAATGATGTTAAATATCAGTAAGTATCTTGCTTACTAGAAATTCGTATGCTGCTGTATGTAAGTATTTATTGATTTCATAGATTACATTATTTAGAAGCTCAGAAAATTTACTAAACTGGTTTAGAACAAATGTTATTAGTTTAGAAAATTTACTGGACAGGTTTAGAATTAATGTCAAATCAGTTCTTAATTTTTCATAAGATATATTTTTTTAAACTAAGAATATTTTTTAAATCTTTTAAATCCAAAAATATTTTCTTCCACCTTCTTTTGTCCGTGTAGGGTATCGAAATGCAGAGGTCAGAAGGGGCGGCAAAATTTGAATAGCCTACTGGCGGCAAATGTGTTAATCCGACACTAACTGTCTGTGCTTGGCACCTCATCGAAAGCATACCCCCTACACCCGCGCTGTCAAACAAATACTGAATACGATTGCGCTCGCCTCGCGGTCAAAGTGACGTTGTCATAGCGGTCGCTTCGACCATGAATCGTTACTCTGCACCATTAGGTCGCAGAATTAAGTATATATTACGTAAAATTGACTTAAATACTAGTACGTCGTATTTTTAGGTAAATTTTAACTTTTTAGTCGAGCCGACATTTTGTTTTGTTATAATTAGGACGTGTTATTGCAAATTACATAATTTCGGTAAGTTGTAATACGTAGAACAATAAAATCTAACGGTACTTTTATTGTCATTTATATGAAAAAATGTATAAAGTCAATTTAATATATTTACAAACACCGAACTCAAATTTACGAACCCCAATTACAAGCAATACTTATGAGCTTAAAAAAAGTAATACTTAAGTATTTCGAAAGCCCATCAGTAGTTTTGAATAAAAACCTAACATACTGCACGAGAAAATTTTCAGCGCACAAGATTTCATCGTATAATTCCTGCGTAATCGACCTAGATAATTATTTTACGCCATTAGACATTTTGTTTGTGAGCGAAAAGATAATACTCTCGTAATATATTTGTCTCTTTCTCTGCATGATATCTCATAAAAAATAAACCTGTCTGGGTAATTAAATGGTAAAAAACACGTTGAAACCATGTTGAAAAATGGTAAGTCTTACCAATTTAGTACATTACAACCACATGACACGTCGTGGCGACGTTCAATCCACGTCGCAAACATTACCTATGTAGTAACCATTAGGTCGCAATTACTAAAATTACGTGGAATCGACGTAGCCGGCACGTGCTTTTTTTCCCCACTTTGGTGGATTCCACGTGGAATCCACGTCGATTCGAGGTAACTCATTTTGGTCACTGTCAGATTTGCGACCTATAATAGGTGGTTTTATCGTTATTTTTACCAAAAATGTTTGCTGGGTATAATAATAAAGAAATCGCAGTAAGGAACCTTAGACTTGGCACGACTTTGTCTAGATTTCATTACTTTTTAGAGATAAACAAGCAGCTCCATCGAGACTTGGCTAGTTTTTTACAGAATGTTTTTGGTGGGATTTCACTTCTTTTGTAGAAACGTAGGCTTATTGATTTATTTAGACGACAGCGACAGTCAGCGCCATCTAGCGACGTGTGCGCGTATCACCGCCACTCTTAGTCCAATGCATTATATTTTGACCAAATTTTGTTTTCTAATCAGGGTCGCCAGGTACTCCAGATCTTCGATTATCCTAGTTTTTATAGTTTTCCCTTTATATGGCCATTAAACCCTAACTCTGTACCAAATTTCAGCTCTCTGAGTTTATGGGAAGTACTAGTTCTATTTTTATGATCATGAGTAAGTGAGTGTCATAAATGCGAAACTTTGCTTTCGCTTAACTTCGGAACTAAATGACCTACAGACTTGAAATTTTGGATTTTAAGTATGTGATTATAGCTTACTGGATGACGAAAATTTCTGCGTTCTGGTCTTATCCAGAGGTTCTCAAATAGGGGCCTGAAAATGCGGCGAAAGTGTTCCAGTAAAGGATGGTACGGCAGTGTTTGCTTCGCGCTCGACTTGGCGGGGGCACTGCCGTGCCCCCAGATTTTTCTCCACCAGGCTATCGCTTTTTACTATTGCAACATAACTTCACATTTTATAACGGTTTTGTCAAGAGCATATGTCGTCTTACCCATTTGTAATTCGTTTAGAATTCAAGGTCACTTTTATTTTAACAAATTGTTTTCGATTATGCTCACATAATCTATTGACCAAACTGTTATAAAATGACAGATGATATATCTTGTATAATTTTTTCTTGTTGTTATTAACAAATACCTATATAATACCCAGCGCGAAGTCAAAAACTGTTAGAAAATATTTTTTACTATAAGTAATCATATCATATTCTCTAACTAAAAAAGAAAATCGCACTTGTGAGTTATCGAAGTTCAAAACTGTTCGCGTACTGTACTACTAGTAGTTAAGAGTATTCAAGCAAGTCGACGAGTAGAAAAATAATATTAAAGAATTATTTGATGCATAACACGTAACCAAATACTATAACGAAATTAAATTTTACTGTTACTGAGATACAATTAATTTACAGATATTATCGCTTGTACAATGGGTTGTGCTCTGAAGAACTGTTTGATATGATGCCCACGGCCGCTTTTTATGACCGGACCGCTCGCCAAAGGGCATGCGCATGTGAATCCTCTGGGGTTGCAAGCGCCCATACGCTACGATAACTGCTTACTATCAGGCGGGCCCGTATGCTGGTTTGCCACTGTCGTGGTATAATAGTAGTTTATGTAACTGATACGTAATAAGGCCTAATTACGTACAGTTGCGTTCACTGCTTTATCTACACTCATATTATTTATTCTAAATGCCGTATTCGGAAACCATAGAATGGCCGCCATTGCACCGCCATGGCGAACTCGATTGTGCCGGCGGTCGCGCGGGCGCGTGTCGGCGGCCGCGCGGGAGCGTGCAGGTGTACATTATGTTATCAAAACTCATAACACATCAATATTTGAGCATGTAAAGTTAAAATTACGTTACTGCCACAGATAAAAAGCTTATCATAGTAAAATCGGTTGTGGTAATTGCCATGCCATTGCCTACCGTTTTCGAACACGTTTTAGAGAACTTACAATGTGAGTGTAAATAAAATAAAATAAAAATTGGTTTGCTTACATTATTTGCCATTTCTGCTAACATATATAACCTAAATATTATATGCCAATTTAGGCTAACATATATAACCTAAATCTAAATATATATAACTCAAAGGTGACTGACTGACTGACATAGTGATCTATCAACGCACAGTCCAAACCGCTGGTTCTAGAGATTCCAAATTTGGCACGTAGGTTCCTTATAAGGTCTAGGGGTACACTAAGAAAGGATTTTTCAAAATTTATCCCCTAAGGGGGTGAAATGGGGGTCCAAAGTTTGTATGGGGAAACAAGATTAATTAGTCTATTTTATTCGAAACTTCACAGAAGTATTCCTAACAATAAATGAGTAAATACGTGTTGCAGGTTTTTTGAGAATTCAACCCCTAAAAGGGAGAAATGTGGTCAAAAAGTCTGAAAATCAACATGGGTATTGTTTCTGTGGTTTATCGGGTCGTTGATTACGAAAACGACAACGATTTTAAAATCCAATGTGGCGGACGTGAAATACCATCTCCCCTGTTGGGGTACAATGGGGTTGAATGAAATGTCTAAATATCGCTGTCGTTATACAATATATATGTCGTTTTTGTGTTTTTTTGAACGTTAATTACAAAAATGGCATCGATTTTGAAATTTAATATTGTGGACATGAAAATTATTGACAGTATTTGTGCCAAATTGCAATCTTCTTCAAAATATATAAAAGAAGAAACTGACTGACATATCAATGCACAGCCCAAACCGCTGTTCTAAAGAAGCCAAATGTGCCACGTAGGCTCCTTATAAGACCTAGGGATGCACTTAGAAAGAATTTTTAAAAATTCACCCCTCTAGGGGGGGGGAATGGGGGTTCAAATTTTTTATGGGAAACAAGATTAGTTCGACTATTTTATTCGAAACTTTACAGGACTATTCCAAACGATAAATGAGTAAACAAGTGTTTCAGCTGTTTTGAGAATTCAACCCATAGAAGAGGGAAATGTGGTGACAAAATTTAAATATCAACATGAGTATTGTTTCTATGGTTTATCGGGTCACTGATTACGAAATTAACACTTAAGGGGGTGAAATGGGGGTTGTTAGTTTGTATGTGATTTTTTAAACGTTGAACCAATTTAGATGAAACTTGGTATAGAGATAGTTTGTATCCCGGGCAGGGACAAAGTAGTTGCAAAATAGTTAAAAGTTTTATGGAGAATTGTTAATAGCTGAACCGATTTAGATGAAACTTGGTATAGAGATAGTTTGACTCCCGGGAAACGACATACGACAGTTTTTATCCCGAACATCAATCCTTAAGGGGGTGAAATGGGGGTTGGAGGTTTGTTTCGAGAATTTTTTACAGCTAACCGCTTAAGATAAAATTGGTTGTGGATATAGTTTGAGTCCTCGGAAAAAATATAGAATATTGTTTATCCTGAAAATCAATCTTAGAGGGGTAGAAAAGATTTTGGTAGTTTGTATGCCGAATTATTAACCGCTGAACAGATGATTGAAAGAAAACTTGGTACATATTATATAGATTGAGTCGCGGGGAACAATATAAAATAGGTTTTATCTCGAAAATCAACCCTTTAGGGGGTGAAACGGGAGTTGAACGTTTGTATGGGAAATTAATAACCGCTCAACCTATTTAGATGATTTAGTATGGAGATAGTTTGAGTTCTGGGGAAGGATATATAATAGTTGTTATCCCAGAAGTCATTCCTTAAGCGGGTAAAAAGGAGGGTGGATTACTAATTCCACGCTAATGAAGTCGCGGGGAAAAGCTTCTATTCAAGAGTAGAAATCTGTATTAATCATAATCTCTTAGTAGTAGTAAGTCGTTGCTGGCGTAACAATTAAACAATTATTGCAATCATTTCTTGAAAAATTAAGGGAACCGCCTTCACCAAAACGTGGTATACCGAAACCTCCAGAATGTAACGAATACCTTTCCGAAAATTGCATCTAAATCAGTTCACTGAAACGCGAGATGATCGCGGACAAACATACATTCCTACATACGTACATACAAACATACGAGTCTAAATGAGAACCTACTTTTTTAGTACTTTTAGTACGCGGGCGAAGCCGCGGGAAAAAGCCAGTATTATATAAAGTTTTGTTAACTCTGGGCACTATAGTATCCAAAATAGATCACGACCTACTCGTAGATTAAACCAGTAAAATCTAGTTGCATTGACATTTTTCCAATCGCGGGGCAAGTGTAAACAGGGGATATTATTTAAATTATTGTTTATTCGATACAGCGCAGCATTTCTTATAAACTCTGGAAGTGGCTGAAGTGTAAGCCTTATATTTTTAGAAGCAAAATAATATTTTAAAATCCGCTTCCTCAAATGAGATGAGACCCGAACTTGTGACTCTGGGAAACCAGCCCGTCGCTCTACCAACTGAGCCACCGAGACTTACCGTTAGCTTCGATTTTTTTCACCATATATGCTTTAAGCGCATTAAGCTATGAACAATTAAACAAAAGCTCGGAGTAAAGTTTACGTTAGTGTTTACGAAAAAAATAATTAAGAGCTTGTGAAAAAGCAAGAAGGCACTTAGGCAGTGCTATTCTAACAGACTATTATAGGTCCAAAACCAACACGCCGATTGAGTCCAAACTCATTAGCTAGACGTCTCGCTCGCTCTTGCTGTCTGTAGTTTATTCGCGGTGCAGCTTTCTTGCTCAATTTTTATTGAACTGCATGTTAGCTTTGACTCTACAATACATTGAACTCCCATAATACCGAGAATCTCAATCAATTATCACAAAGAAAGTGAAAAGGGATCGCGCATGCCGACTTTTGATGTTGACACGATATACAGGCGATCGCATCGTTCTAAGGAGATTGTTATTTACAAATGACCGTCCGAGCGCGCTATGTTAAAAAGCGTGAATACTATGAATATGGAGGTCAAGTTATATTAGTCAGTTACCATAGATTTTGTGAATAAAACCGGAATGTCATGCCATATTTTCGGTGAATTTTGTTTCAGTCTCTTCTAGACGTCAGATGTGACACAATAATGAGAGCGACCAAACCCCTCTCGTTAGTTTGGCTATACTATGCATATTTCTCGCTCCGGACATCTGGCAGCTGTAAAGTGGTGGAAGAATGCTAACCACTTTAAGAATACAAATCATAGAGTTCTGGTTTTAATGCAGCATTGCATTGCCAAAACTTTTTGATGGGGGAAAGTAGTTCCAAAATACGCAATGTTTTTGTTCTTATGTTAAAATATAGGCCCCGTCCTCTATAAATAAGAGAACTTCGGCAGTTTTTACTTATTTTGGTATTACTTTTTTCCAACTGAAAAATTTTGCTAGTCTGTCACTCTGACCTCCACCCATTAAAAGCTGCCAGATACAGCAATAAGGATAGTATTGCAATCTTACTAGACGGGTTTCGTTGCTCTCGTTATTGTGTCATATCTGACGGGGCCAGCTCTTAGTCCATTCGTCTTTTATTAGGATTCCGTAGCCAAATGGCAAAAAATGGAACCCTTATGGATTCGTCATGTCTGTCTGTCTGTCTGTCCGAACTATACGACGTATCTAAATAAAATTTACACATAAAGTGTGTTTTGTAAGCAGCTACTTAGTTAAGTAGTTAAATTTGAATATAAAATATTTTTAGGGGGGCGCTCCATACATGTTTGTAAGCAGCTACTTAGTTAAGTAGTTAAATTTGAATATAAAATATTTTTAGGGGGGCGCTCCATACATGTAACTAAATTCCAAAAAAATTGAGTTATCTCCAAAAAACTTCTTCCATATGCATCAGATACGACCTTTTGTTATTATTTAGTTTGGTTCTTATTCCCTTGAAGGTACGGAACCCTCCTGTGCGTGGTCCGACACGCACTTGGCCAGTTTTTATATTAATTGTCTAAGCCACAATAACAAAAAAATGAAGGGCACTTCCAGAAGCTCTCGTCTTCGGCTCGACATTATGCGGTGCCACGCGACCCCCTAAACAGTATCGCGTGGGTATTTTTGCAGCTCTTTATGAGATACACGCGCGACGTGTAATAACACCGTGTTCTTTACAACTGTATGCTCGGGTCATATATAGGCCAAAAAAATTATCTTGAGGATGGTGGTGGTTATGGTCTGGTTTAATATTAGATAATGACACTGTCAAACTCTTTCAATTTAAAAAGTGACGGTTGATTTATTTTCAACCGACTTCAAGATGTTCTCAATTCGTCTGGATACTAGTTTTGGCTATTTTCAACCGACTTCAAGATTTCGAAGGATGAGGTTATCAATTCGTCGGGATCTTTGTTTTTGCTATTTTTAGGGTTCCGTAGTCAACTAGGAACCTTTATAGTTTCGCCATGTCTGCCCGTCCGTCCGTCCGTCCGCGGATAATCTCAGTTACCGTTAGCACTACAAAGCTGAAATTTGGTACTAATATGTATATCAATCACGCCGACAAAGTGGTAAAATAAAAAGTGGAAAAAAATGTTTTATTAGGGTACCTCCCCTATACGTAAAGTGGGAAGTAATTTTTTTTTTCGTTTCAACCCTAACGTGTGATATATTGTTGGATAGGTATTTAAAAATGAATAGGAGTTTACTAAAATCATTTTTTGATAATGTAAATATTTTCGGACAGATAATCGCTCCAGAAGTAAAAAAAATGTCCCCCCCCCCTCTAACTTTTGAACCATAATTTTGAAAAATATGAAAAAAATCTCAAAAGTAGAACTTTATAAAAACTTTCTAGGAAAATTATTTTGAACTTGATAGGTTGAATAGTTTTTGAAAAAAATTACAAAATAATTTCTGAACTAAGTTTGTAATTTAACCGTATAAGCAAGTGTTTATTGTACCTGTAATTTGTACAAAACTACAATGAAATGACGTGCTTTCAAATAAAGTAAAAACGGTGAAAATCGGTTCACGCAATAAAGAATTATCCCATAAAAATCATCTTCCATACTTTAAGCTCGCGCGCATTAGTTTACTTAATTTGCCGATAGACGTCGCTGTACGTGGAACGCTCATATCATATCCTACATGGCGGTGTTATTTTAACTCTTAAGTGGGGACACTTACTGTGACGGACGGAAAACTACGGAACCCTACACTGAGCGTGGCCCGACACGCTCTTGGCCGGTTTTTAGGGTTCCGTAGTCAACTAGGAACCCTTATAGTTTCGCCATGTCTGCCCGTCCGTCCGTCCGTCCGCGGATAATCTCAGTGACCGTTAGCACTAGAAAGCTGAAATTTGGTACTAATATGTATATCAATCACGCCGACAAAGTGGTAAAATAAAAAGTGGAAAAAAATGTTTTATTAGGGTACCTCCCCTATGCTTAGAAAAAAAAAATGGAAAAGTAGAAAAATCCACTGCCTGAGGCAGTGGATTTTTCTACTTTTCCATTTTTTCTAAGCATTGTGGTATCGTTAGCAGACGTTCTGCTTAATATAAAAATTTACCTCCCCTATACGTAAAGTGGGGAGTGATTTTTTTTTTCATTTCAACCCTAACGTGTGATATATTGTTGGATAGGTATTTAAAAATGAATAGGGGTTTACTAAAATCATTTTTTGATAATGTAAATATTTTCGGAAATAATCGCTCCAGAAGTTAAAAAAAATGTCCCCCCCCTCTAACTTTTGAACCATAAGTTTTAAAAATATGAAAAAAATCTCAAAAGTAGAACTTTATAAGAACTTTATAGAAAAATTATTTTGAACTTGATAGGTTGAATAGCTTTTGAACAAAAAATTACAAAATAATTTCTGAACTAAGTTTGTTTTAACCGTATAAGCAGGTGTTTATTGTAAAGGTTGAACACGCCAAAACTCGGGCACGCAAAATTTGTTTTTAAACCAGTTTAAAAATAAAAAACCACATTATGAATACCACATTTAATGACAAATTTAATGAATTCTAAAATCACATTTTTAATTTTAATTATTGTCTACACAGTAAGCCATAGATCGAATTTTCTACGCACACGGCTCATAAGACTTTGCACCCTCTCTTTAGGAAAGATTTTTGTCGCCCAGGTCCATATTTTTTGTAGCTCAGTGACCGATTTCACTTTTCCGCCTTTTTTTTTAGAATCCCTTTCATAATACTCCAGTA
Source organism: Pammene aurita (assembly GCA_947086415.1). Lineage (NCBI taxonomy): Eukaryota > Metazoa > Arthropoda > Insecta > Lepidoptera > Tortricidae > Pammene > Pammene aurita. The sequence continues at coordinate 3,255,563 of OX352314.1, read as the reverse complement.
CTCTTCAACAGGCCGCAGTTCTGGACTATTTGGCGGATTGCATATTTTGGGTACCACCATGATCCTGTTAGCGTTGAACCATTTCATAACTGATTTTGCGTATCTAGATCTGGCCAAAACAGCGGTGGTGAGGCATGCTGTCTTATAAAAGGCAGCAAACTCTTGTGTAAACAATATTTCCGATAAATATCGCCGTTTATTGCCCCGGTGGTGATAACCGAGCGACTTATTTTACCACAGCTATACATATTGCCTGCCAAAGAAGGTATTTTTTGGAAATTGCCCTCATTTTTTTAATTCAAAATCTTCAGGAGTATTTGTTCGAGATTTGCTAGTATAGAACTCTTGACCAGGTATTTGTTTAAAATCCAATTTTATATACTCTCGTCTCGTCGTCCATCACCGCCTATTCAAATTTTGTAAGAAAATCTTCATAGAGTTGTCGCTACCGTATCTTTGCGGATAAGTTCTGTTTTGAGTCTCGATCTGGTGCGGCTTGGGCTTTATAACTCCTCAGTACTGCCCTCTGTTTCACTTTTTGGACATAGGACTGAGACATTTTCACTTTTTTAGCAACATCACGAGATGAAATCGTATGATATAAGGCAAAAATCTTTAAAATACTCTTTCCTCTTTCTTGTTCTTGACTCCCTGCAACCCACCACTTCCTGGCATTCTATCTATTGTCAAGCGTTCACGGAAAGTTTTATATACGTGACCAACCGTAGATTGTGGATATTTCAGCCTTTTCGCGATATCTCTGTAGCTAAACATGGGATTATTTACATGTTCGTGCAAAATGCGTTCACGTTTTTGATGTTGTACGCTCGACATTTTGCCAACGAATAAATAAAAGAAAATAAATTTATCATCATTTTATAGCCCAGTTCCTTGTGAGAAAATTGTTGTTTAAAAAGTTTGAATATCTCCATTTTTAGAATAACTATAGCTATTTTTACATGCCCAGGTTTTGGCGTGTTCAACCTTTACCTGTATTTTCTACAAAATCACAAAGAAATGACGTGCTTTCAAAAACTCTTAAGTGGGGACACTTACTGTGACGGACGGAAAACTACTGAACCCTACACTGAGCGTGGCCCGACACGCACTTGGCCGGTTTTTTTTTATGTATTCACCGATTATTCGAAGACGGCTGGACCGATTTGGAAAATTATTTTTTTGTTTGAAAGAGTATACTTCACAGTTGGTCTTATTGTAACCAGGTTAGGATCTGATGATGGGATCCTGGAGAAATCGAAGGAACTCTTCAACTATTATAGGCACACCTATAGTGATTTGAGTATTTTTTACAGCAGCTCGAGCATTTGCTGTTGGAAAGGTGGGGTTCCTTTTTGGTTAAAATTATTTTATGTTTGTTAACCGATTATTCGAAGAGTATACTTGACAGTTGGTCTCATTGTAACCTGGTCAGGATCTGATGATGGGATCCTGGATACATTGAGGGAATTCTTCAAATATTATAGGCACACCTATAGTGATTTAAATATTTTTTACAGTAACACGGGCATTTTCTGTTGGAAAGATGGAGTCTTAGTGAAGTCGGTTCTTTTTTGTTTAAAATTATATTCAAAGTAGAATTATGTCCATTTCTCAAGAGCTTGTATTGTAAACTGTAGTAACAATAGTTTGGTCGCGGTCTGTCTCACTTCAACCATAGCCAAATAATCATACTGTCTTTATCTAACGCTGGTAACCTCACCACGTCACCACTAGAAAAGGAATGAGTATATTTTATGACTTCTACTTCTACTGTCCAGCTGTTTTCGAATAATCGGTTAACATACATAAAATAATTTTAAACAAAAAAGAACCGACTTCACTCAGCATCCACCTCTCCAAAAGCAAATGCTCGAGCTGCTGAAAAAAACACTCTAATCACTATAGGTGTGCCTATAATAGTTGAAGAGTTCCCTCGATTTCTCCAGGATCCCATCATCAGATCCTGACCTGGTTACAATGGGACCAACTGTGAAGTATACTCTTTCAAACAAAAAAATAATTTTCCAAATCGGTCCAGCCGTCTTCGAATGTGAGAGGTGAACATACATTAAAAAAAAAAATAGCAAAAACAAAGATCCCGACGAATTGATAACCTCCTTCTTCGAAATCTTGAAGTCGGTTGCAAACATAAGACAATGTGCTGCTTCTCAAACTTCCAGACTAGTTACGTTCTGGGTTTTTTTGCAAAGGATATGTTATTTTGCAAACGTCATTGTCTCTATAGGAAATAATTTACTACTTAGTAAATCTTTGTACAACCAATTATTTAAATCAATAACTTCACAACATACTACATAACTTAAATGACGTGACTAAGAAATTTAAATACCAGTATGCAATTCTTAAATAGCAAGGGCTACGTCACATAAGGTAAAGGGTACTGTTTGGGAAACCAGGAATATATAACGTCATTAATAATATAACGGTATAAAATCTCGGGCAGTTGAGGCAAATGGATCATTACATACTTTTGGTGCTGCAAGTTTTAGTCAAATAGACATATATAGAGGTAAGTTTATTAATGTATAGCTTTACTATTTTTCCAGCTGCAAAATTTACTTTAAAAGAAACTTAATTTGTATTTAAGTATAGTTTTTGTAATTAGATTTATTTTTTCTTTTATCCTAAAAAATTCATAGTGTTACTTAATTGTTAGATATATGTATTTTGTGTTTTGGATAATTTGTTTAGTTGTATTTATACACTTATATCCTGTGGTTTTGCAGTGCCATAGTAATTTTACTGTTATGCTGTACAACTAATTTAATCAATAAAATAAAATAAAATAAAATGAAATTGTATGTAACAGTTTGAGTACCAATATTACCAACAAGGCTACATTTGCGTCAGAAAAAATGTGACCTAAGATTAATTTAGGGTTAGCAATTACTTTAGATTGATCAAAATGGATCTATTAGTAGCTCAACTTAATTGCAATGCTTAGAAATAAAGAAAAAGCAATTCTTTGCAATCGTTTAAAGTAAAACTAAAAATGTATCTACTCTCTAAGCAAAAGAATCAGGATAATTGAATTTTCATTCTAGGTACTGCTCAACACTTGCGAATTATTCTATTATATATATTATTTATTCTAAAACCATGCTAGTCATATTATCATTTGATGTCAACTGCTTCGCTTCCGCTTCGTTGCTTACTGTTGTAATTATTGGCACTAGTAAATTTATTAGTCTTGGTAACCCTAATGTAACTGGTAGCTGCGCGCAACCATGCTCCCGACAGGTGTACACGGAAGACCAGCGTCAGTTACTACTCCAGTAGGACCTGGCATTATGCTGAGTGTTCACCTTTTTCAGTGTGGTTACAGTATACAAGTTAGTTATAAGTCTTCATTTTCTTTCTTTTTTTTCCACTGTCTGTATTGTATAACTGTGTACTTACACTGAAATAAATGATATTCAATTCTATTCTAGTCTATTCTAAAAGTAGAAAAATCCACTGCCTCAGGTGAGACTCGAACTCGCGACTCTGGGATACATGCCCATCGCTCTGACCAACTGAGCTACTGAGACTCTCCTGATGGCTGCGAATTTCTCCACTATATCTCAGTAGCTCAGTTGATCAGAGCGAAGGGCATGTATCCCTTTTCCTTTATTTCTAAGCATTGTGGTATCGTTAGCAGACGGTCAGCTTTGTACTAGTAATACAATTAGTATTTTCTTTACTCAGCTCACCATGATCTCCAAGATTCTCCTCCTCCTGCTCCCGGCAGTGCTGGCCGAAATCAACGTCAACATCTTCGACAACGACGTCCAGTTCTTCGGCGACTCCATCGACGTCATCAGCGACGCCGAGCGCGACACCTTCCGCATCAACGACAACCAGCTTAAAGACGCCGTCAACAAGTACACGCAGGGCAGACCTGACGATGTCTACGTCAGGAGCCCTACCCCCTGGAACGATCTTTACAAGAGCCACGGATGGTCCGAAGTCAGGAGGACTTTAAAAGTTAGAAGCGCTAGAGTCCTAAGCAAACGTACAGAACCTCAAATCTTATCTACTAAGAAATTCCACAATGGAAGTCCACGCCCTGCGACTTACGATGGAGACATATCCCAGATGGAAGAAAATACTGTCACTCATAAATGGACCAAATCTGGGTCAATAACCGTTGGTCAGAAGATCAATTATAACGTGAATCTTGGAGTCGGAAGCGTCGGTGGTGCTACCAACTTCGCCTTTAAAAGCACCTTTGGTGAAGAGACCGTTAACACTGTTACTACTAAACTAGGATCTAAATCTTCTATTAGCATTACTTTACAGCCTGGACAGTCAGCTGTAGCAGTTCTTACAGCTAGTAAAGGTACAATGGAAGTAGAAGTGGAATATGAAGCCAGTCTAGCGGGGTCTGTTGCTACGAATTATGGGAGGACGCACAAGGGTCACCATTTCTGGGCGTTTGATATCAATGGGGTGTTGGACGCTGGTGGGCTGCCAAGGACCGTGGTGTGGAAGGAGGTGCTGAATATTGGGTTTTATGCGAATGATAGTGTTACGGCTCATGATGGTAATGGAAAGCCACTATAATCTCTGTCTCTATTTCTTGATGAAAGTAGTGTGATAGTGATAGGTCAATTTATATATTTTTTTTATGTGACAGTCTATATCAAAAGGTACTACTTATTTAGCAGCCTACGCTTACGCTTATATTGCTCGAATAAAATACCTATTTATTTATTTATCGTATGGCAAGTACCTATTGAATCTGTGAAACGTACAACTTGCGCCAAATGCTCCACTATGAATTGTTTTTTTAAATATTTTGTTTCATATTTTATTCCTCGTTCTCCAATAAAATAATTGTTGTTATTACTTCTTTGTTTCTATCCCCATAAAATTATTCAACAAAAACAAGTTAATTAGGTTAATTAGAGTTACATAGGTTTATAACAAGTTATACAGATTATTTGATATTTGTGTTAGTCTTCAAAAGTAATAAGTAATTATTGAAAAATTCGCGCCACGTAACGTGGCATATAAGGGCTACCATTTTTGGGCGTTTGACATCAATGGGGTACTACTGGACGCTGTCGGGTTGCCGAGGACCGTGGTGTGGAAGGGTGTGGCGTATGATCATATATTTCTGGTCAGGCTTTAGTATAATAGTAAGTTGCTCGCAATTCAAATTTTTTGACCCATGTAGCTAGGAGGAATAGGTAAAATAAAATTAAAATGTTTTAAATAACTTTATTTTCTATCTTAAAATAATTATAATTTATGTACAGTACAAAAATATAGACTTAGTAAATGGTAACTTCTCTTTGTTTTTTTAAAGAGTATTTAATAATTATTTTATTTGGTAACACTAAAGGCATTTGTGGTTTTTTTCAATGTAAAAAGTAAAAAATTTCACTCTGCCATACTTATTTAAAACTTTCCTCCTAGATTTTTTAAAACAATCTTTCATGTTTAAACCTTCTAAATCTGACTTCCTTTGAAACAACAAACTATTTTCTCAAGTATAACTTAAATACCTATTAATCTTATCAATGAAAGTATTCGTCAAAACAGGTTTTGGTCCGGAAAAGTCAATATTCTTCTTCAAATTCACAAAAGAAGCAATAGTAGACGCCAGAAAACCTTTAGGCGTTGTTACTACTGGATTCGAATATTTTGGAACAGGAGTAACAGGTATAAATGATGGAGTAACAGGTACAAAAGATGGAGCTATACTACTTCTGATATTTGTATACAAATTTGGTTTCGATGTACCTATAATTACTACTCTTTCCGTGGTTGGGTCAAAGTACGGACTAGGAGTAGTCGAAGGTACACTAATTTCAATGGGTATTTTCGAGTACAAGTATTCGTTATTTGATGAAGATTTGAATGGCTTTTTTTGGATGAAAAGTGGTTTTAATTCTTCATATGAAGGCACGACTGTAGAGGCAGTACTGTACGTCTTTTTAGGTATAAATTTGGGATTCTTAGGTCCAGTAAAAGCTGTAAACTTGCTTTTATGAGGATCGTAATTGTTATATTTATCGTCATACTCCAATGAATAATCATTTCCATAATATTCTTTAGAATCGGTGTATTGATAATCTTCTTTAGGACCATGATTCTCGGTCACTGGTTTCGTATCTTCATGAACATAATTATTATCATTTACATCACTAACCTTCTTAACATAGGCATCATTATTTTTATAATCATAATGGGTGTTATAATCTACATTGTTTATATAATTCTCGTTATGATTTCTGTCTAAATTCTCATTTGGACTGTTATAATTTCTCTGATTGTTTACATAATCATGATTTCTTTGATTACTGTTATAATTCCTGTTAGCATTGTAATCTATACTATTTCCCGTAGGTTTTTCATCATCATATCGAACATCAGCGTTGTACCCGTTTTCATCAGCTGTGTATGAGACTATCTGCATGCGTCCGTCTGGGAGTCGAACCCTGTACTCTCCGTTGGTCGCTGAACCGCTGCTGTGTTGGGAATGTGAGAAATCATCGCCAGTTTTATGATCCCGCACTATGTAGGAGAATGCGTAGTTTTGAGCCTAGGAGCAAACATAAAACGATTGAATAAAGTTTTTCACTTATGTACGAGACATTTTGCAGCGTCAATATTAAGTATATACTTTTGCTGTCTCTTTTAAAGGTGAGACCATCGCTGTGTAAAAATTAAGTGATCAGTATGTTGTTCCTTCAAATATTTAGGAAGTGGTATGTACAAATAAAGCACTTTTTTGTTTAGTACCTGTTGTTGTACCTAAGTTAGGTTGTGAAACTTGTGAAATGTAAAATTATAACGCTTTAGAACTTACTTGATTGTAATCATTGCTATCATCATCATTCACGTTGTTGCTTTCATATTGTCTTGAGTAGTCTGGTTTCTTGACCTGGAATGATTATCATACTATTAGGAAAAAACTGTGTGACGTATCGGGGAAAGAGGATATCTGTAAGTGATTCTATTTTGTAAGATGCTATTTGTATAACGTAACTGGTAAAGAGGCTATTTCCCATCATTGTTCCGTCCCGTATTAAATATATTTATGAATTATTATTGATTCTCTTCACTTCGTTATTTATCTATTGTTTTTCCTGTGGTCTTTAATAAAGACATACTCGTAATGCTGTATTTGTTAACTATTCTCTTTCAATTTTCAACTCCTTAAAAGTTAGTTAGAGATCCCTAAAAGGGATTATTTCGCTTTGTTGTATCTGCAGTAGTATCTTCTTCATCAAAGGCTGCAAAAACATTTGCCACGGTAAGGCCCTACAAATAAGATTGTGTCAGACTTTTTTGCGGCCTACGTGTTTGATTTATTTTTAAGTGTTACATTTAAAATTTATTTTAATTAATACTTTCCATAATTTCAATATGCTAAAAAGAAAATGGAGACTACGTTTTAATAGAGAAGCAGTCGTCCACTTTAGTCTAAAATTGTTTATCCTGTACATATTTTGCACCGTGGTTATTGAGTTTATACAATTTTACCTTATAGTTACTGTGAGTAGGAATCTTCTGATGCTGCCTCAGGTTCTTGTTGGCGTGTTCTGATAGCACCCTGTAGATAGGAGGTAGAGTGGGTTGCTCCTGCTAAAAAAACAATAACATTATGAAACTGTGCTGTTTAAAATCTTTAAAAAATATGTCTATAAAGCGCTATTGCCATTAAAAAACCGAGCAAGTGTGTGTCGGACCACGCATAAAAGATGGTTCACGCTGTTCCGTTCCGTGTCCTAAACCACACGTCTTACACTGTTCGTTGTATACAGAACATCACGTGACCTCCGAGGATCACGTGACGCTTTCTATACAAAATGAAGTGTCGGAAGTGTCGCGTAGAACGCAGAACGAAACAGCGTGAACCGTCCTCAATGGAGGGTTCCGTGCCTACTACCGAAAAAACTAATACTTATAAAAAAATGGTTTTTGGAGATATTCTCGAAAACGCGTTTCCCAATTATTTTCAAAACAATATATAATGATGTATCTTCTCAATTTTTTTCATACTTTTCGGCGTTCCGGTTCAAAAGTTACAGGGGGACACAATTTTTTTGACTTTCGGGGAGATTATTTCTGAAAATATTCACTATAGACCCCGGATAACCGTTTGTTCAACTAAAGGGTGGTTTCGCGCGTTTGGAGACTAACTTTTCATTCGCTGCATAAAATGGCTGTGACATACGGACGGATAGACGGATATGACAAAACGATAAGGGTTCCGTTTTTGCCCTTTTGGCTACGGAACCCTAGAAAGCATTCAGAAATCGACAATGAGATACCTACGAGTATTTGACCTGAAAACTTCACTAATATTTGTTGCGTGTCTCCCACCACCCAAAGGTTGTCTGGAAGAGATCGCTTTTTAGCGATGACAACGTTTTTTATCTACTAATAATAAATTTTAAATTTATTTTTATTTAATAATACGATAAGCAGCTACCGTAGCTATGACTGTCTGCAACTCCAGAGATGTCACATGCTCATTGCCGACCCTTTACAAAAATGAGGATTCACTGTGTTGACGGCTAAAAGAACAAGAGGGTCCCTCATCGTCAACACACTGGGTCCTCTTTGAGCTCTTTGGCAACCTTACTCACCAGCAGGAACACAACACTATGAGTAGAGTCTAGTGATATTTGGCTGTGATTTTCTGTAAGGTGCAGGTACTTCCCCAGTCGAGCTCTGCTCCAGATTTGAGCGAAAATACATTCGCTGTGCTGTGCCCTACCAGTCCTACCACACATAGCGAGACTACTTCTCTCTGTATTATTTATATTGTAAAGAATATTGTATTGTATGTATTGTATAAACATAAATAACAGCGTATCTCACATATCTCGGCCCGGTTCCCAGGGTACGTAAAAAGGTGTATTTTGTACGGAACAATGGTAGATATTGTGCGATGTGGGGCATTCATGGTGACTTGCGCCCGCTGCTTATCAAGAGGCCGTGTGGGGCCGTTAAACCGGCGGGAAGATTTCGGAAATGCGTAAAAAATCAAGAAGCAGGGAGCAACGTTTTAGTTGTTTTGAATTGCCAATTTGACTTGTGTATATGGCAGTTGTGACACTTGTGACAAGTAATTATTATGTCTTCTTAAGAATAGAGAACATGCGTGAAAAATATTTAATTGAATTTGTGCCATAAACACGTTCAACAACCCCAAATTAATATAATTAAGTGGTAATCATTTTTAACAGTTTTTTAAAGATATTGCGGTTTAAAAACGTAAAATTTTAGGCATTTTTTTTAAATACCTCAAATGTATTTTCGAAACTTCAGTTCGATTACTTATGTTCTAACAAGAGAAAAAATGTATGACAACTATATAGCTAAACGCATTTTTTCGTGCCTAAAATTACAAAAATCTTTCAAAAACTTGTTCCTTCCAAACAGTTTTCTGCAACTTTGTGGTCGGTGACGTCAGAAACCTCACACTTTTTGTATGGGGCGTTTTGACGCGCGGCGCAGACGCCTAACATATTTTCACATTTTTGACGTTTCAGGGCTATCATAGATAGTAGGTTTATTAGAGACATTTGAATCTACAGGGAAATATAATCGAATGACGTCTTCCAAAAAAATCATGCATGTTCCTAATTGCTGTTAGTAAACGCTTTACGATTTTTTTTGGGATTGTATTTAGTATGTATGATATAGTAAAATAATTAAGATGTGAAATGAAATGAAATATTTTATGTCGTAATGTTTAGAAATATAGAAGAAGTAGAAAAAAATTCACTGCCTCAGGCGAGACTCGAACTCGCGACTCTGGGATACAAGCCCATCGCTCTGACCAACTGAGCTACTGAAACTTACCTGATGGTTGCGAATTTCTCAGAGATGTGATTTTCCTTTAATTTTTTTCTTTGAATCAGGTAAGTCTCAGTAGCTCAGTTGGTCACAGCGATGAGCATGTATCCCAAAATCGTGAGTTCGAGTCTCGCCTGAGGCAGTGGATTTTTTTCTACTTTTCTTTTATTTCTAAACATTGTGGTATCGTTAGCAGACGTTCTGCTTAATACTACTACTTAATAGAGGTATGGGTACTGCGAATGTCATCTCGCTATATGTGGTAGGGGCACAGCGAATGTCTCGCTCAAATCAGAGCGGAGCCAGACTGGGGTCAGACCTCCACCTTACAGCAAACACAGCTAAATAGCACTAGAACCTACTCATAATGTTGTGTTCCTGCTGTTGAGTAAGGTTGCCAAAGAGCTCAAAGACGACCCAGTGTGTTCACGATGAGGGACCCTCTTGTTCCTTTAGCCGTCAACACACTGAATCCTCCCTGTAGGGTCGGCAACGCGCAAGTGACACCTCTGGAGTTGCAGGCGTCCATAAGGCTACGGTAGCTGCTTACCATCAGACAGGCCGTATGCTTGCTTGTTGTTTCCCGCTTTTCCCTGGTTCCCTGGCCCCACCCAAGGAGCGTTTCGGATGTTTTTTCCATCTGCGCAATGATTGATCACCGCATTGTACGCGCAGGTGCTTTGTAGCATTAACAGCATTGTTTGTGATAATTAGCAATGCTATCGATCAAGAGGGCTGAAGGTTGTATTTCGGTTGTTTTAGTACGTAGGTCAATCGCATTTGTCGTGACCAATTCGACTCGTGAATGGGGGTTTTAAAAAAAAAGTCTCATAGTTGAAAATAAAATCCCCAGTCATGTTTGTGACGGTCCATACAAAATGTATTTACAATACAAATACTCTTTATTGAACACCTCAAAAAGAAAACCAGTACAGAAAATGCATAAAGTCAGAATAGAGGTAAACAACAGGCGGTTTTATCGCTAAAAAGCGATTTCTCCCAGACAACCTTCAGGTAGTGGAATTGTGTTAAATAAACTAAGTCAGTAGGTGTATTTAATAATAATAAACTGACAAAACTGACAAAAAGTGAGACACTTTTTTTATTATTTAAATCGATAGTCCTCGTGATTATGAATTAACCCAAAATTTGTTAGGTTTTTATAAAAAGTAAGTGGTACACTTTTTCTGAAAATGCCCGGCTAACATAAGTCATTTAAGTATAATTTTTTATTCGTTACTTTAAATATTTATTTACCTATCAATTTTGTTTGGTAGCTCCTTGATCATAAAATCTGAATCTGAGATAACCTTGGGGCTTTTAATTTTTACCTTCACCGATGAATAGCTGCCAGACGCCCTTGTAGCTCTAGACACTCCCAGTGGAGAGGCCCACAGCCAACATATAAAATCTTTGAGGAATTAGAAATAGGTGTTACCTCATAATGATACTGGTACGGCTGGCCAACATACACTCTGTTGAGCTGACTCTGTTCAGCTATTGAGTTGTTGAGGTTCAGCTCACTCCTGGCAATGGACTCGATGAGGGGCCGTGACGTCACGATAAGGGGTGGCCGCGGGGGCGGGGGAGCGTCGTTTGGGAAGACGACTGGGCCTTGTCTGTGGATCAAATATTACGATTTATAAAAAAAATGCTCCATCTAATTTAGCCGGATTAACACGAGGGGAGTTGTGTAGTTGGGAGGATACATATGCGCTTGCGCATAGGTATCCTAAAGGTGTCATTTCATTTATTGCATAAGACAAAACGTAAGAAAAAACGAAAATAAAAATCCTCCTCCCGTAACGGAAGAAGACATGGTCAAATACAATCTTATAATTGAAAGAAAATTGGAAAAATTCACCACGTCGAACAAAATTCGAACTTGCGACCTTTCGGAACACCGGTCCGACCGCTCTGACCAACTGAGCCATCGACGCTTACTCCCGAAAGGTCGCAAGTTCGAATCTTGCTCGACGTGGTAAATTTTTCCATTTTTTTTTCAATTATAAAATTGAAATTATAGCTTGCAGACGTTTCTACTTAATAAAAAAAATATTTATGGTCAAATTATCCCCCCAGCCCCTAAAACATCTTACGTAATAAATGAATGGCACCTTAGAACCAGTTGCACCAAACCGTCTGTTACAACGTCATCGTTAAAATTTTCTTACATGATATGTTTGATAGTTTTCTTGGAGAGCTGCGTCATAATTAACGTTAAACGATAAACGTTAAATATGGCGACGGAGCTGTCATCCCATAGAAAACTAAAAAATTTTTCATACAAGATTTTTTTAGTTGGCTAAATGTTGTTCAGAATATTGGGTACAAAGGTCTCTAGTGAGTAATCGCGGTTGAAATTACTACATTCACTGTTGAGAGCTGGACATACGCACGGGAGGAGACGTGCGGGGAGCAAGCAGAACGCGACGTCACCACCGCGGACCGCGAGCGACCCGCGGACGACACTCGGCTTAACCTACTCCGTCGGCAACGGACGACACCCGAAATTAGCTTTTTTTTATAATTGTTTGGCCGGGATTCTCCGTGTAACTAAGGCGGAATAAACCAGCCTATCTTGATACAGTCCTCTCTTATTTCAACGTCCCAGTAGGACCCTAACATTCACTGTGATGGACGGACAGCAGTACAAATAAGTAACTAGCAACATGTATTTTTGGAAGACGTCATTCGATTCTATTTCCCACGGGAAACAGAGTAAAATAATCATGTAAAAAAGTACAAAAGTAGGGTCAAGTGTCGAACATTGAAACAGTCGTGCACAGTGAAACTTTACGATATCTCGAAAATGCGCCGTTGCCAGGTAGTGCAGTCTATCTCGTAAGGACAGACCCGGAGGCCTCCTGCGCCTCCCTAGTCAAGAGCGCGCTGCGTGGAAGGAGCACGTTGCTGTGAGCACATTTATGTTTTTCGTAAGAACCTCACAAGATTCAAATGTCTCTGATATACCTACTATCTATTGTAGCTTTGAAACGTCAAAAATGGGAAAATAAATCGGGCGTCTGCACTTGGCGTTAAAACGCCCCATACAAAAAGCGTGAAGTGCGTGACGTCACGCGGTCTCCAAGTTACGGAAAACTGTTTGGAAGGAATAAGTTTTTGGAAGTTTTTTGTCACTTAAGGCGTGAAAAAATTCTTTTAACTATATATAGTTAAAAGAATTTAAGTAAGAAGAACAACTATAGTTGTCGTATTTTTTTCTTATTAAAATACATGTAATCGAACGACGGGTTTGAAAATACGATTGGGGCATAAAAAATGGCTCGAATTTTACGTTTTTAAACGGCAATCTCTTTACGTAAATGTTAGAAAATTATTACGGATTTCCACTGTTTTATATTAATTTGGTGTTGTAGAACGTGTTTATTAAACAGACTAATGGCCTGTGTCACAATCTCCAATTAAAGCATATCTGTCAGATAAATGTTTGCTGTCCTTTTCTTTTATATGACTGGAGAAAAGGATAGCAATAATTTTAACTGGCAGATAAGTTTATCTGGAGATTGTGAAACAGGCCCTTAATTAAATATTTTAACGCCTGTTCTCATTGTTAGCTCGTTAGATCAGGGCCGCGATTCGAAAAATAAACACACACACTGGACAGACACACACACAGCTCCAACCCAACTCAACCCAACTCAACTCAACGCTATAACGACATTGACATTTGCTATTCGGACAGATTTTCATTCAACATTGGTCTCACATTGGTCACACATTGTACCAATGTTGTACCAATGTGAGACCAATGTGTGACCAATGTGTGAACAATGTGTGACCGATGTGAGACCAATATGAAGCCAATGTTGAATGAAAATCTGATCGAATAGCAAATGTCAATGTCGTTATAGCGTTGAGTTGAGTTGGGTTGGAGCTGTGTCTGTCCACTGTGTGTGTTTATTTTTCGAATCGCGGCCCAGTACGAGTAATTACGACGCTGTGCATTCCAACCCTACGGTATCCGTCGCTAGTCGTTTCTTTTTCTTGTAATATAATTTACATTTTATTTGAACCATTAGGAAAACCCCTGGAGAGTCTGCGACCTTCAATTGATTCAGTTTTTACAATTGTTGTAAGCAATTCATATTTCACGTTGATTTTTATTCATGATTATGGTATATTCAGAAATCCATTTAATTTAGATATTTGTTAGCTAAGTATGTATAGTAAGTGGAATTGTCATCTAGTACTATTCTCCTAGTATCTACGCGTAAGTATATACATACATTGGTTCTTAACCGGTTGTCCCTGGATCTACGATAAAATGAAATATGGATGGCATCCTCGATATTGTAGTAATTGGATCATCTATTCTAGATTTATAATTAACTAGCTTTTGCCCGCGGCTTCGCTCGCGTTAAATTCGGTGTAACAAACCATACAAACTTCCACCCCCCATTTTAGGGAAGTGGGGGGTTAGAAAGAGACAAAAAGTAGCCTATGTCACTCTCCATCCCTTCAACTATCTCCACTTAAAAAATCACGTCAATTCGTCGCCCCGTTTTGCCGTGAAAGACGGACAAACAAACAAACACACACATACACTTTCCCATTTATAATATTAGTATGGATTAATACAAAACTCCACTTTCTAATATTATTTATATTAATAGTATTTGCAGTCAGCTATCCCGAGAGAGGGAGCGGGGGGAAGCGTTTAGTTACATGTACATGTACAAAGTGTACAAACATGGCTCTCAAAAACACTCCTGGCCCCGTAGCCAAGATGACAATCGTTTGCAGAAAACGAAACGAATCGCTACATGCTCTCGCTCACTCTTCATTACTGCGATAGAGAGACGGATAGTGTTTCGATTCGTTTTCTGCAAACGATTGTCATCTTGGCTAAGCCCCCTGATGTTTCCTTGACAGTTATACTATCACCCCTTTCCTTGGCTTTGTTCACATGCTGTAGCAAAAATTTTGGTGATCAGTTTAAGGACATAATTGGTCATCCTCATAAACTTAAGTGTTTCTCTCGTCGGTGGAGTATTTTCCATCTATCCCTATCCTGCGCCAGTTCCTTGACCTTTTGATACGAGATGGCTCCTACTTTTTCCTTCACTTGGTCCATGTAGCTGCGTCTGGGTTTACCTCGACCTCTCTTGCGTTCTATCCTTCCTTCTAAAATAGTTTTGAGGAATTGATCGTGTCGTATCAAATGGCCAATCTTTTTTCGGCGTCTAGCGTCGATACTTCTCAGGATTGCTCTTCTTTCATTTACTCTTCGCAGGACCTCCTAATTCGTTACTATTCTCTCCAACTTATGCCTTCCATGCATCTCCAACACCACATTTCAAAAGCTTCCATTCTGTTCCTGTCTCTTTTAGTTAGTGTCCACGTTTCACTACCATAAAGGGCAATACTTGGTATTGTATTTTAATTATGAAAAAGTAAGAAAAAAAAATTGTCGTGCAAAAAAAATAATGGTTTTGTATGGTGGGTTGGCCAGTAATGGCCATGTGTGACCCAGGTGTCAACCAAAATTTTCATTGGCTAAAATATTTTTTTTGTGTGGTCACAGATATAGTATACTTTTTACGTTTAATAATTTAGTTTTAAATTTAAATTCATTTACAATAGAACAGAACGGATAGAAAAAATAACGAATATTATTTACAAAATTTACACTTAACAAAAATGTATTATACTGTCAAAGATTTATTTAAAATAAACGGCTTGCGTCATAGTTTGTATGGGGTCTCCGTTGCCATATGACACACCCTCAATTTTGTTTTTTTTTTAATTAATGTAAACTTATATTAAACATTTTACTGTAAACCTCGCCAAACTGTGATGGCGAGAATATATGGGGTCATTTTAAAGGGCTAATACTATGTTCATGCTTTTGTCATTCACCGCCCTGTATATTTAGTTAGGTACATTATTTACTTACTAAACTTTGAAGTTTTTAGATTTTTTTTTGTAAGTTTGTTTAGAAAGTATGTAGTGTAAATCGCCAGTAACCGTTCAATAACTGGACAGATAAACAGAATTAATTTTAGTATAAGGTTTTAATTACTGGCCACCCTTCCATAACTAGCCAAGTTATGCTAAAATGAATTATGAATGTAGGTGGATATAGTTCATAATTAGTAAGAGGGGGCCAGTTATTAGAAGGTGTAAGATCTTCATAGGATGATAAATTTATTAATTTGTAAACATTTCTGAATAGTAGTTCATGCAACTGATACATAATGAGGGGCCTTAAAACACGAGTGGGGTTTAATGAAACGAGCGCAGCGAGTTTCATTATAGGATCACACGAGTGTTTTAAGGCCTAATTATGTACAGTTGCAAGTACTCAAAGATGGGTTCAGAAGCCGAAGGCAATTATAGATATATATATACTAGGTAGATATATACAAGTGCTGAAACATACCCACAGGTGGAAGCTTAATAAAAATAAATAAATTAGAACTGATAGATAAGGAAAGTATATTTATTTATTATAATATAGTTAATAGTAAACATTTACATTTTCGCAATTAAAAATGTTTCGACAAACAATAACTGACAAGTTGATAACAGAAATGGCGGCCGTACAAACTTCTGTCGCGAGTTTTTTTTAATATTAGCCAACGAACGAAGTCCTTATTCTCATGTCATCCGAGATCAAAATGTCGTGCGGTTTATGTCAAAAAATATATCGTACTGACGTTTCGTATCGACAACATTTTAAAATCTATGGATACTAGAATAGAAACCCATTGAAATTGTGTTGGTTTTGACAGCTGTTCCAAATTTGAAACTCATAACTTAACAATATTTGAGCATGTAAAGTTAAAATTACATTACTGCCACAGATAAGAAACTTATCATAGTGAAATCGTTTGTTGTAATGCTGGTCATTGCCTACGGTTTTTGAACGCATTTTAGAGGACTTGCAATATGAGTGTAGATAAACGTAATTTTTTTTGGCTCTCTTTTGAAAAGTGGGCGCACGTGTTTCCAGTAATATGTATGAAATTAAATGAATAAACCATATCATTCTAACGATAACTACAGATAATTTAAGATCCAAACTGCAACCGACTGCGAAAAGCAGGTTAATGTGTAACTAAAATAATAACACGACATTAGACGACAAAATGACCGTTATGTAGAGCGAATGTTAATGCTGTCTTATCGCGTCACGGATAATGGACTAAGAGCCGGCCACATCAGATATGACATAATAATGAGAGCAACAAACCCATCCCATCTGGTTAAATTGCAGTACTATCATTATTGATAGATCCGGGCATCTGGCAGCTTTTAATGAGTGGAGGTGAGGGTGACAGACAAGCAAAATGTTTGAATTGGAAAATAGTAATACAAAAATAGGTAAAAACTGCCGAAGTTGTCTCAGTTATAAAGGAGAGGGCCTATATTTTAACATTAGAACAAAACACATTGCGTGTTATTACGGAAACAAAAACAGTAGTCGACAAACTATGAATTACATTAAACGTAATATGGCACTTCTTTCCCCGAACAGAAACTTTTGGCAATGATACATTCTGATTAAATAAATAAATATTATGGGACAACCTTACACAAATCAACCTAGTCCCACAGTAAGATCAATAAGGCTTGTATTGAGGGTACTAAGCGACGATATATATAATAGATAGATATATACTTAAATACATAGAAAACATCCATAACCCAGGAACAAATATCCGTTATAAACACACAAATAAATGCCCTGACCAGGATTCGAACCCGGGACCTCCTGCTTCATAGGCAGGGTCACTACCGACTAGGCTAGGAGGCCGTGATTATTTATATAATTTTTCATAATATTTCATCAAACTCAGAATTCTAAATAATAGTTTTCTTGAAATGGTTTGCATTCTTTGACCTCCACCACTTTTCAGTCCAGATGTAGAAATAAGCATAGTATAAGCAAATTAACTAGAGGGGTTTCGTTGCTCTCATAATTGTGTCATATCAGACGTGGCTAGCTCTCCGTGCATAATAATAATTATAAATATGCATAATAATAATTTGTACGACTGTACAAAAGTGAATAGAAGATTTTGGTTAAAATATTGCAGCATAGCTAAAAATCTAGTTTTGTATAGCGTTAAAAAAAATTATACCACGATAGTGGCCAACATGCATACGGCCCGCATGATGGTAGGCAGCTACCGACTCCATGGACTACAGAGGTGTCACATGCGCGTTACCGACCCTTCACAAAAAGGACGATTTACTGTGTCGACGACTGAGGAACAAGTGAGAAAAATAATAATAATAATAAATATTCTTTATTGTGCACCACATGAGAAAAGAGAAAAAAACTAGGTAACAACAGGCGATCTTATCGCTAAAAAGCGATCTCTACCAGACAACCTTTGGGTAGCTGGAAACAATGAACTCAAAACAATTAACGGGTTGTGCCGATATGATATAAGTATACTAGTAATAGTAAGTACTTACTTTAAAAACTTATACCTTAATACATATACACATAATATATACAAAAATACACAATATATAAATGCATAATATATACATAAATACACAATATATAAATACATAAATGCATACATAAACGAAGGCAACTTAAGGCAGCGAAAGGTAATGCGATTTCAGAAGATTTTTGAAGATCGGAAGAGATTTAGCAGATCTTACATTCAACGGCAAAGCATTCCCCAGCCGAACAGCCCGAAAAGTAAAGGAGTCGTTATAAAATTTTGATGAAGAAGAGGGAGTAGCTTCGAGGCGTTTTTCCGCACACCAAACAGAAGACAGATACTTAAAACGCTCTTTAAGATATAGAGGGGTGGTGGGATTGAAAAGGGTATTATAGAGAAGAGCGGCAATGTGAGAGTTGCGGCGATAGCGTATTGGGAGCCACTTGAGCTGGGTACGAAACTCCGAGATGTGGTCAAATTTTCGCAGGCCAAATATAAACCTTATGCAGGCATTCTGTAACCGCTCCAGTTTGTTTATCTGGTCTTCTAAAAGATCGAGAAAGGCAATATCGGCATAATCCAAAATAGGAAGGAGAAGAGATTGGGCAAGTGCAATTTTGGTGGAGAGTGGCAAAAAGTTACGAAGCCTACGAAGTGACCCAATGGAAGCAAACAACCTTCTACTGATCTCACTAACCTGTGGTACCCAAGAAAGTGTGCGGTCCAACAGAATGCCCAGGTTCCTCACTTGACTCGAATATGGGACCTGGACGCCATCAAATTCTATAGCCGGTAAGTTCCGAAAGTCAATCCGAGAAATGAGTTGAGCACTACCTGTGATTATGGCCTGCGTTTTAGATGGATTCACCTTCAGTCCATAACGCTTACTTCAACTGGAGATAGTGTCCAAGTCCCGGTTCGTGGAGTTAATGATATCAGGCAAATCACTGAAAAATTTCGACCAAATAGTTTAAAATATTCAAGTTTTGGATATGTGTGTCATAAACAGACCTTAACTTAAAGTAAATTTTTGTCTCTTCTGTAGGCAATAGGTTTGTGAGAATATAAGTAGGTTGAATAGAAAAGACTTCCCGTAGTTCCCGTAAAAGTGTTCCGTTTCAGCTTGGGGAAAATGATTTCACATGTTGAAAATGTCCGTATGTCCGGCTTTTCTTCTTTACAGGTCGGATCTACTGCTGTGGCTCAAACCCGAGATGTGAGTGTGTGCGTAAACAACTTTGCAGTTTTGTCTCAACGTCGCGGTATCCGTATTAATTCATAGATCCATGGTAACGAAATACAATCAGTGGTAAACTTGCTTGCCTCAAGCGATGAGTTTGTTACAAAGGCTGAACGTAGTTTAAGTTAAACCATAGTTTAAACTACCGTTTACTTAATAGGAACATGTTGTTGGCATAGACTCGACTCCTTAGAGTCTTTTGAAACTGGATCTTAGACTCATAGCGTTATGAATTCAACACTTGAGTTCTTTTATACGTTTTAAACATATGATTTTAAAAAGTTGTAGGTAGGTACTTATTTAAAAATTGCTTAGGGGTCGTCCAGAAATCATGTGATCGTTTAGAGGGGTGGAGGGGGGGGGGGATATTGGGTGATAAGCAGATTTTTACCATGCTTGTTTTTGAGAGATAGCAGTTTGAACATATACGCAATACAGGTAGAAACGACATAAGACGAGATTACATTTTAATCTGAGTGAATTATAGACTGAGAGCTAGCCACGTCAGATATGACACAATAATGAGAGCAACGAAACCCCTCAAGTCATTTTGCTATACTATGCTTATTTCTAGATCTAGACATCTGGCAGCTGTAAAGTGGTGTAGGTCAAAGAATGCAAACCACTTCAAGAAAACAAATCCCAGATACTAGAAAGAAAGTTCCTAAATTATGAGTTGATAGCAGCGCCATCTATTATTTCCGTTGTGACACTTGTAAAAGGGTCGGCGGGAAGGGTATCCAACTCTAGTAGTTAGCACCTAGATGTCGCTTACGGCTGCTATAAAGTCGATGTAAAAATAAATGCAAAAAGATGATTGAAGGCATTGAGAATTTCGTCAACTCAGTAACTGAACCCATAGCTTAATTGGTAAAGCGATCGAGCCCCGGTAAGGCGTATCGATGCGAGGTTCAAATCCTGCTGGGTTGATTATTTTTTCAATGTTTTCAGTGTTTGTATTTGATTGAATAACATACTATTGTATGAGTGGAATGCCCCACTTTAAAAAAACATGTAAAATAATTATAAGAAAGTTCCTCCCAATCAAAAACAAAGAGTTATAGCTAAAACACAGTTTAAGTAAACTCAATTTGAAGGCCATCCGGCCACGGTCAACGGCCTCCTAGCCCAGTCGGTAGTGACCCTGCCTACGAAGCAGGAGGTCCCGGGTTCGAATCCTGCTCAGGGCCTTTATTTATGTGTTTATCACAGATAATTGTTCCTGAGTTATGGGTGTTTTCTATGTATGTATTTAAGTATTTATCCATATTTATCTATTATATATATCGTCGTCTAGTACCCATAACACAAGCCTTATTGAGCTTACTGTGGGTCTAGGTCGATTTGTGTAAGATTTTGTCCTATAATATTTATTTAAAAAAAAAAATTTTTTTTGAAGGTCATTGGGTGTTGTCAGTCTCTTAAAGAGTATGACAAGATCATTTTGAATACCTTGTTCGCTTAGCTACTTCTGCGGCCCACTGCACATGTTTTCGCACACACGTAACCCTCCTTTTCAGCCGTAGTCGAGTATTGAGGACTTACTTGGTAGGTCTGACCTCCTTAAGGTACTGCCCATATGGGTGGTGGTTGAAATGCCGCGGTCCAAGCAGGCTGGAAGGCGTGGAATCTGCAGCTACTCTGGACAGCAGTGCGAGGATCAGGAAACGGGACATGTTCTGAAAAAAGATATTAAGATATAATATACAAAAATGTATGCTTAGTGGCGTTAGTGCCATGCTCAAAAAAGTGAAGCTTTTTGAAATAGACGGAGAGCTAGCCACGTCAGATATGACACAATAATGAGAGCAACGAAACCCCTCTAGTCAGTTTGCTATACTATGCTTATTTCTAGATCTGGACATCTGGCAGCTGTAATGTGGTAGAGGTCAAAGAATAATAACCACTTCAAGAGAACCAATGCTAGAGTTCTGGGTTTGATGCAATATTATGAGAAATTATATATATAATTAGATTATATCATTGCCAAAAGTTTCTGTTGGGGGAAAGTAGTGCCAAACGACATATAATGTAATTCATACTTTGTCACCTACTATTTTTGTTTCCGTAATAATACGCAATGTTTTTTATTCTAATTTAAAAATATAGGCCCTGTGTTTTATAACTGAGACAACTCCGGCAGTTTTTACCTTTCTTGGTATTACTATTTTCCAATTCAAAATTTTTGTTAGTCTGTCACTCTGACCTCTACCCATTAAAACCTTCCAGATGCCCGGATCTAGCAATAAGGATAGGATAGCAATTTAACCAAACGGGTTTGGTTGCTCTCGTTATTGTGTCATATATGGCGTGGCCAGCTCTTAGTCCAAAAGCAAGTCAAATAAAAAACAACGCATTGAAATCGTTTCATCCGTTTAAGTGCTACAGTGCGACAGACAGTATGGGGATCAATAGTTACTCTGCGTCCGTAGGAAAAGGAAACACCTTAGACAACCCTACACGTGATCCCTGGGTGGTGCTAAAAGAGTAACAAACTTGGCAGCTGCACTGTCCCATCTGGACCTCACAGCACTCACTGGATTTTCTTTATCATCTGCTTTCAAAGTACTACTACCCCAAGGAAGACATGCCTATCTACATCCAGTGACAAGTCACCATACGATAAATATAAATAAAGACAGTATAACACCCCTTTTTTGAGTCGGGGGCTGAACAAAAAGCGCCATCATGTATTTCAGCAATCAAAAGCAAAACTACACCTGCACCTTTATTACAATTTAAAAAAACATTTTTCTCTCAATGTTATAAATACACTCCATATCAGTAAAAACGAGTTTAACCCCACTTGACAGATAAAACAACAATACCGACAGATTTTCAATACCCAATCAAAAACGCCCGTGCCGGTGGCACCGAATAAAAATTAAAATTCTTTATTTCTTGATTGCATCCATTGTCTAGTGGGGCCGCACGGATTACTAGTCACTAGACTGTGCATGAACCATAAAGGTGCGTAGTTATGTAAACTTAATTTACAGGAAAATAAGCAAATTATTTAAACTAGTTGTCCGCCTCGAACTCAGAACTCGCGATTTACTTGCAAACGAGATGACCAATTTAACGAGACCCGTATGATGATTTTTTTGCGCCTTCTAGCTCTATGACCCCTTGGTCGATCCTGCTCGTAGACGAACTCTCAAAATAATGTATCTCTGCTACAACCCCAACAAATTTCATAAAGATCAGAAAAAAAAACCGGCCAAGTGCGAGTCGGACTCGCGCACCGAGGGTTCCGTACAAACCTTTACATTTTAAAGGTATTATAGACCTGAGTATTTGATATGAATATCAATTTAATACCTCTACGCGTTTACGAGGAAAAAGGTAGTAAGTTTAAAATTTTATAAAATATGTTTTTGTATGATTTAACTAAAAATGTCTACTTTTTGTAATTTTTCCATTGTCTATGCTATATGACGTTGCTTCGTGCCAAATTTCAAGTTTCTGAGTTCACGGGAAGTACCCCATAGGTTTTGCGAGTACCGAAACTCTAAAATTTGCAGCATAAACGACTGTATCTTTTGATTGCGTTGGCTTTTAAGTTTGATTTTTTTACAGCTCCAAGGGACAATATGCCTGAGTATTTGATATAAATTTCAGCTTGATGCCTCCACGCGTTTCTGAGAAAAATGGTCTTGACAGACAAACAGACAGACAGACAGACAGACAGACAGACAGACAGACAGACATACAGACAGACAGACAGACAGACAGACAGACAGACAAACGGACAACAAAGTGATCCTATAAGGGTTCCGTTTTTTCCTTTCGAGGTACGGAAGCCTAAAAACGTTACTAAAGTTATTGCGGAACAAACCCTCAAAATCAAAAAGCCATCGAAATGCCAAAACGTTCGATAATTTGCCATAACTTTAGTCTCTTCAATGCTACCAGCAAAGAGATAAGATCAGACATAGCGTATTGATTACGTAGTTATAGATCCCGGCCAAAATATAATGGTATAGCGTGATAGAGAAAGAGGGCGCCCACGTTTGGTCACCCGTGTCGAGTCCGTCCGGACTATCGAGTCCAACGGATTAGAGGGGATTCGGATTAGAGAAACCCTACATACAATTTCAAATTTTAGATTTAAAAAACGAGCTTGGTATAGCCCTGCGCCCTAAATCTTCGAACGCTAAAAAAAATTGCTCAAAGCTGGCTTTTAGGTCTAAAATACCACCTTCCACTGTGATCTTATTCTTATTACACAGTGAACCTTCTGTACACATTATTATTTGTAATGTGCTAAGATGAAGAAGAGGAGGTAAGTATAGTTCAAAACTAGGTACAGTCAGCAGCAGAAGCTATCAAGAGTGCGACGTGACACAGATCTGTCCAGATCCTTCAATGTATAGCGGGAATGACCTACGCTTGCGAAACGTGGACACTGGTGACCATGTGCGGAATGAAGAGGCTCAAAGTTGCTCAAAGAGCCATGGCACGTAGCATGTTCTTCGCGATAGAATCCGAAACGAGGAGATCAGGCGACGGACCAAAGTAGTAGACATCGGTCAACGGATTGCTACTCTGAAATGGGCCTGAGCCGGACACGTTTGTCGTCAAGATGATGGGAGGTGGAGCCAGCGTGTCCTATAGCATGGAGACCTCGTTCAAAACACCAGATTATAGACCTCCAACCAGATGGGAGGACGATATTAAAAAGATTGCAGGCCCACTCTGGAGGACAGTAAGCGAACCAGGCTTATTGGAGGAAAATTGGAGAGGCGTATGCCCAACAGTGGGCGCATACTCGCTGAAGAAGAGAAGAAGAAGATGGCGGTAATTAGGCACGGATGTGTCTGCGGACATGTGAATAGCGCCATACATTGACAGATCTGCCCACCGGTGATAGATCTGTACGTGTATCCCTAGCTGACCTTTAGAGCGTTTTCACATTATCCGATCCGATATCGGATCTCGAATATGACCACGAAGAAGTCTAATATAAAATATGTGATTCTTTTTTTTTCTTAAAATAAGAAATGTCAATTGCTCCAAAGAAAGCACTAACACAAAAAAGGCGGACTTAATGCCATAGGGTTAAATCTAGCAACTGCTTTTCTCCTTGGACCTTACGACATCTTATATCGGATCAGACAGAAAAGGCTCTTACGCGCTGAAGTAATGTCATGCTCATTTCGAATACCTCGCCAGTAAATAAAAGCGTCAATAATGTAGTGACTGCGTCTCAACTCTTCAGTATTAAGCGTCAAAAGGCGGAGTCTATAGAAGGTAATCTGTGCATCTTAGTGCTATTGTCTCTTGGGAAAATGGCGGATTTGCGTGACCTATTTTTTGTAGTCTTTGGATTTGGGGTCAACATTAATGGCTGATGGTTTTGTACCGTTGTTGCGTGTTTAGTTTGTCTGTGGCCTGTGCTTTGGTTATTTATAAATATACTATCGAAATATTTTGTTTGAATGCTATTGAAATAGGTTGGCTATTAGGTATGCTAATTTGCCACCGATGTGCAAAAATCTAGAATTGCTAAGAACACAAAAAATATTGATATCATTTGTCAATAAGACGTTATTGCCATAAAAAATCATATAGAAATAAACTCGATTAAAAACTGACAATGATTGTAGGTACCTTTGACTTGAAAACGTCACATATATTTCAGCCAAGTGCGAGTCGGACTCGCGCACCGAGGGTAACGTACAAACCTGTAGGTATATAGGGGTAGTAACTTTAAAATTATTAAAAATATTTTTATTATATGATGTAACTAAAAATTTACAGTGTTCGTAATTTTTCCTTTATCTGTGCTATAAGACGTTACTTCGTACCAAATTTCAAGATTCTGAGTTCACGGGAAGTACCCTTTAGGTTTTGATGCCCTTGCGAGTTTCGAAAATTTGCGGCATAAACGGCTGTATCTTTTGCTTGCGTTGGCTTAGAAGTTTAATTTTTTCACTGCTCCAAGGGACAGTACATCTGAGTATTTGATATAAATTTCAGCTTGATACCTCCACGCGTTCCTGAGAAAAACGGTCTTGACAGACGGACGGACGGACGGACGGACAACAAAGTGATCCTATAAGGGTTCCGTTTTTTCCTTTCGAGGTACGGAACCCTAAAAACAACCCCTTCCGTTCGTCAGGTAAATACCTGGCTAATTTATATAAAAGTTTAAATTGTTTTATACGAGCCTTACCTGCGAGTTACCCGTTCAAATAACTTAGCCGAAGTTAAAAGTTTGCTAACATTGTTTTGCGAACAAGCGACATTCGCTCTTTAAAGATGTTATTTTGATTTGATATTTTTATAACTTTGTGATTTTTTCTATCAATGCGAATTGCATTCTTGAATCAAGTCGCATATAATCGTAGAAAATATATAATTTAGAGTTACATAAAACGAAGAAAATTCTCATTCTTTGTGGTTTTCGTGGAATGAAGTTAAACTTTCCAAGCTATTTCACCCTCTCTCGATAACCTCGTGAACGGTGAACCCATATTTCACCTTAACAAGAAACTTAAAAAGTTGGATGTTGTTGCAATTTTTTTTAATACCACGATGGTGGCAAACAAGCATACGGCCCGCCCGGTGGTAAGCAGTTACCGCAGCCTATGGACGCCTGCAACTCTAGAGGTGACACATGCGCGTTTCCTACCCTTCTTTACTCACCAGCAGGAACACAACACTATGAGTAGAGTCTATTGCTATTTGGCTGTGTACGTATAATTACGGATCTGGGGCCCATTAATCGAAGGGTTAGAGGTGCTCTCGTGTTTCAAATCTCACGGAAAGAATGTAAATAAGCTTGACAGAAGTTTAAATGTGAATTAGGTTTGTCTGTTTGTTTGTTTTTTGTATTTTCTTTTTATTATTTGTAAGAATAGAAACAGTGTACTAGTGAATAAGGTTGTGGCAATAAACATTTTTTCATTCTTTTTTTCTTTCTTTCTTTGTATTGAAATTCCCTTACTTTCAAATTGTCATGGAAGGATTTAGTTTAGACCCATACGATTTGACAGTTCGTGGACTAATGTTGTTCTAATACCTTTAGGGAGAGTGGAGGGCACCAGACCTAGAGGAAGATCTCCAATGAGGTGGACTGACCAGATCAAAGCCAGTATTTCAGCGAACATAAACGAATGCGCTCGTAAAGCTGCCCTGCGAGAGGAATGGCGACGTCTTGTGAAGCGGGTCACTCAAAAACCTGCATAATGACCACGACCACTCTGACAAGAGTGTACCGATGAAGAAGAGAGAATACCTTTTGAAAATTGTACCGTATTCTAATTATAAAATACATAAACAATACATTAAAACACAATCTATCTCAAACGTAACTCCAACACACAACAAATTATCGAGCAATATTAAAGTTGTATTGGAGTTGCATTGGCATAATTTTCAAGCAAATTCCGATATTTCTGATTCAGACGTTTAGGCGCTAGCTGCATCGCGTAGTTAATGCATTGGAGTTGTATTGAAGTTGGGCCGTGACAAAACGTGTTTTAAAGTTAGAATACGGGCTCCTGAAACTGTCCATGAAGAATCATATGTCATGAAATTATTTTGCAGATGCGCAATGTAAAGCTTCCATTCCTTTTCAGTGTCTCTCGGAATTTGCTCGGTAGCTGCTTTTAATCTTTAGAGAAGCGCTAACCATATATAAAACTAACTTTTCCGGAAAAACAGTATTTTATACAATCGTGACATAATTAAGAGCTTTTCAGTCGAGTACCGTGTTTAGGCCACGAAGCTTGCTGAGTGGCCTACGTAAGGTACGAGATTGAAAAGCTTGATTATGTCACTATTTTATACAATACTTTTTCTACGAGTGCTCAATATAGGCAAGCCGGTAAGAATTGAGTTCGACGAAAGACCTGCTGCCTCTATACAATAGAGTAACTTGAATCTCCCGGCAGATCGTGCCCGAGCCCGCGCGGGCTCGTGCAACAGTGTTACAATATTGTATGAAAATCCTTCAAGCATTACAGTCGACGAGTAGAAAAAATGTTTTGTGTCTGGTAAATTAAGTACATATACAAGATATCTCTATACTTCGCTTAGCGCATTTTTTCTTTGAAGCCTAAGTACATATACAAGATATCTCTATACTTCGCTTAGCGCATTTTTTCTTTGAAGCCTAAGCTGCCACAAAGAAGGGGTGCGGGAGGGGACACGCAATACTAGACAGGGAACGCGCTATTGTTCCGTGGGGCGTAAGAGAGAGTCAGTTATTAATGGTTGCCATGGAGACGTACTATGTTTACTGTCACTTACACACGCAATACACAATAATTAGTGTCTCTCTACAGAGTGAAATTACTTCAAGCGTGGCAGCGGGGGTCGCCCGGCTATGCGGGGTCTTGGGTTAATTAGTCTCTGAGTAAGTAATATCATATCGCAGATAGTCGATTTTATAAATCGGAATAGTGCTTAAGATGTAGGTTGTAGGTGCTTTTGTTTAGAAGTTTACGGCTGGATAAACTACAAGTCTTTATTTAAGGGAAAAAATAGGGCCTCTGTATAAAAAGCTAAAAAGGTAACCTTTATAATGCCGTGTAGCGTAATTAATAGAATGAAAATGGGAGGGTAGAAAAGTGGAAATATTAATGAATGGAAAAAATACGCAAGCAAGTATATCGGTTTAGCACTAATCGATTAGCACGTACCGCGGAAGAGCAAAGCAATATAGAAAAAAAAATCGGGCAAGTGCGAGTCTGATTCGCGCACCCGTTCCGTACGAACATTCCATAAACGCTTGCAACTTTAGCTTGATGCAATTACGAATATAAATACCACATGAACGATTAAAAAAAAAAAACAAAAAAAAATATATTTAGTAGTGGTAGTAGTGTAGTCGGCTACGCCTCTTCGGGGACAGGGGCTGATAAAAAAACCATTTATAAGAAGAAAATCCAGTAATCCAGGAAAAATCTTAACACCGCGAAGTAGAAACCGAATGTACAGGATGCAACGCCATCTTGTGGCAAATTGTGTCACTAATTTTTACTACCCAACCTTAACTACGAAAGTTGATATTTCAAGGAATATATCACCTCAACCGGTTTACACATTTTATCATTAAAAAAATCGTGAAGAGTTAGCGTTGTAGGGCTCTATTGTTTGTACTTATTATTTGACTGCATTACTAAACTGACCCAGGTCAAAAGGTCTTGTTTCTACGCCAACACCATAAACCTAGCCCGAGGTCCGACCTTTATAAGGTCCGTCAGTGAAATGTCAGATCTAATATCAGCACTCATGGTATTATTTGTGTACATGTACTACCTATACATAGTACCATCGACATATTAGTATACATGTACATGATATAAAACAAAGTCGTGTCGGTTACACCATTTATAACTCAAGAACTGAAACGATTTTAATGATGTTTGTTTTCTTCGCTCCGAATAGCAGAATAACTACTAAGACATTGGAAAAATTAAAAAAATATATTTAGTTGGTGGTAACGAATTTCGCCGGGCCAGTAGGATGATATAATATAGAATATAACAAAAGAAATGTTTAAATATCATACAAATGTTAATACTTATTTAATTTTGTACCGCGTCGAGTCTATAGATGTCCCGCACACCTATAGTGATTTGATTTTGGAATGGTGGAGGCTAAGTGAAGTCGGTTCTTTTTCGTTTAAAATTATTATGCTATTAGTAGGTAAGGTAAGCAAATTCCTAAACTTATTTACAAGAATTACAAGTAAATATTGTTACTTTTCTTAATCTGTAATGTAAACTTGATTACTCTAATCTTGAAATTGAATATCAAAGTATTCATACCAACAGAAACTAGGTACCTACTTAATGATTTCCAAATCTGAAAAATCTTATCACGGTTAAACATCAGTCACCGCACACATACACAATTACAAACACTTATTTAACTTATTGGCAGTGCGATATCAACCGTTGGAAAGAGAAAAAAACAATGAAGATGTTCTATGTTAGAATAACAGACAAGAGAAGTTTGTTGAGAACCATAGAAAATAGGAGAAAAAGGATGCTTGGACACCTACTATGACATGACGAATTTATAAAGAACATCCTAGAAGGGAGAGTTGAAGCAAAGATAAAGCCAGGGAAGCCAATAAGAGCATACATGGATCAAGTCAAGGAATAAATAAACGTCGTGTCGTATCAGGCTGTCAAGGAGAAGGCAAAGCACAGACATACATGGAAACTGCTCCACCGACAAGAGCCCAGCTCTTAAGGGGCTGACAATAGCTAAATTCCCTCCCTATCTTATTCAGCGCGAGTGAAAGAGAAACACTGTGCTACGATTAGTATGGGAGCTCATTGCAAATTTTACAAAATAATGAATTAAAAAAAAAAAAACGCAATAATTGAGAAATATAAGGCAACGAAGTTTTTAGTATTAGTGTGGTGGAATTTTGTCCTTAGTTACAGTCGTATAAGTCAAGAAACTAAAGACATACAACTGTTTAAGACGATTGTCGCCGGAGTGTCTTTGAGCGTTTGGGCGCTCTCTACCCGCGCCACCCGCGTACCCTTCTCCTTGCGATCGTGCGTAAATCCGCCGCGATGCACCGCAATAATGTTCAAAGAATATGACTTTACTCAGAAGCGCGCGGGCAGATTTATAATAATCATACCTAATCCTTTTGTGGATGTTTTGTGATTTGAATACTGTGATTAAGTACTACGGTGACATTTTTTAGGAATGCTACTAAATAAGATAAGTAATAACGATCTCGATTAGTAGAGTTTTATGTAAAAAAATGAAAACCTAGATTTTGAATTTGAAGTACAGTGAGCGGCAAAATATTTATGAATTTACGAAATATGGTTAAAAATATTCCGCGTATCAGAAAAAAAAAAAAAATACTGACTAGTACAGCAAAAAAAACTGAATGCACATCAAAGCGGTGTTTTCATGTGAATTTGGTTTTTTTTTTGCTGTGCAAGTGAGCTTAATAGATGGTTATTTTTTTGTTGCCATTTTAATATTAACCGTAAAAATTCACTTAATTACGATAAATTAACAAAACTAAGCCTGTTGCGAGTTGGGAATAGTAAAAATGCACATGTAAGGAGCGGTATTTGTGCACGAAATCTTCATACAAATGAAAGCTGTAAGCTCATTAAATTTAGATCTTTAAAATATAAGACAGCGCAAACAATTCTTAGGGTTCCATAGCCAAAATGGTAAAAACGGAACCCTTAAAAGTTTTTTGAAACATGTCCGTCTGTCCGTCCGTATGTCACAGCCATTTTTATTATAAAACATATATTACTGAAATTTTATCTAGAGGTATGTTTTATGTGCCGCTACTTAGTTTTCTGGCTAAATTGCTAAAAAAATCTTTTAGGTGAGGCACTCCATACATACATATGCCAAACTAAATGTCAAAAATATTTTTTTTGTAAATATGAACATGTTGTACGATACGGCTTTAAAAATATCTTATATATATATATATATATATAAGATATTTTTATAGATAGAGAGTATTTTTAAAACTTTTTTATTAAGTCAGTATATCCGTAAGTCTAAAAAATATGAAAAAATACCAAGAAGGCTTAGTACTTAATTTTCTACGAAAATTATTTCACATATTATCGGTTCATCCGTTTTTGAGTTATCTCCAAGAAACAACTTTCTACGGAACCCTACATTATACATGGTCCGATACAAACTTGGTCGGTCTTTTAAAGATATTTGATAGGTAGTAGTAATTTATTTATTCACTTGTGTTGATAATTAATATAAAATTTGTATTTATTTGCATTTCACCGACATAGTAAAGTTTTTTTTAGGGTAGTCAACGCGCATGTGAATCTTCTGGGGTTGCAGGCGTCCATAGGCTTTATAACTGCTTTCAATCAGGCGGGTCGTATGCTTGTTTGCCAGCGTCGTGGTATAAAAAAAAGTTTTTTTCCTTTATTCTTACATACATTGAACTCTTAAATATCAGCAATTTTTTACTAGATTCTCAATCAGGCTTTGCTCAGTGATAGTTAGTAGACTGAAATTTGGTATGAGTAATTATGTGTTTTAATTACGCCTACAAAGTGGTAAAACAATAAGTATCTGAAACCCATTGTTGGATAGGTCTTTCAAGACGAATATGCCTTAAACAACTTTTGGACAAAACGAATACTTTCGTAAATAATAGCTTCGAAAGTTAAAATGCTCTTTGATTTTTGAACCGTGGGTCCAAAAAAATTGGGAAAATTCCTGGAAGTGAGGCCATTGAAATACTTATCACGTATTTTCAACAAAAACTATAGTTCCATATATGGAATAAAATCGGTTGAGCCGTTTTTGAGTTATGCCTATAGTAAAATAACGTAAGTGCCACAAAATATCTCTTTATAGACTACCTTTTGAATGGATGTACCTATTGTAACAGGCCGGCAACTACGGATCCCTACACTGAGCATAGCCCGATATTCTCTTGGCCTGTTTATCTGCAATCCTTTGCAGTTTACTTCGCAATTTCTGGATTTGAGAAATTAGTATAAAGTATAACATTAAAGATTGTGTTTAATCTTAAAATAAAACGCATATTACATTCGTTTAGAACACGGTATTCTTAAATAAATATGTTTAAATAAATTCGGTTCTTTGGAGTTTTTTATTAAATTAATTATTAGTCTATTGTATTGCAGTACTAGCAGATTTCCGCAACTCGACGACTAATGCCTATTTTGCGTGATGCATACGTCTACTAAAACATAATAATTTTAATTTACTTACATGACCAAAATTTGTTTTCAGAGCAATGTGAGATTCATGATTTTTGTTTTTTCTCCATTTTTATTTCATTTGTTTTTTACTTGTATTATAATCTAAATAAAATACACTTTTTATACGAACTTACATAAACATGTACTCGTATACATTATCTTAAAAGATAAAACGTCTATACATTATTGATTCCGGGAAGACACGTTATATCCGCACCGCATGAAGCCTCTGCAGTTATTTAGTCTTTAGGCACAGTAAGTCCGATATTATTGCTCACGGGCCAAGCACAAGTATATGTAGTACAAGGGAAGCACGGAGCAACGAGCGACACAGCCTCCTCGTCTCAAAGCTAGCTCACAGTCGTGCAGTCGCCAGGAACGCCGTTTTCGAGCTAATAACGCACGAAATGTGGAATTATGATCAAGTTGTTTAAAAATTTAATCAATTTAAATATCCTACGTTGAGTTTGTAGTGTTCTGTAGTACATATTTTTCAGTTCAACAATATTTTAAATCGAATGAGCCGTTCAGTAGATATAAGCAAAATTAACCGTAAAACGACATTTCGTTACATTTACATACCGGAGAAACTATACGTTACACGAGTTATTCAAACGTTGAAAATGTTGTACATGAAATGGTAAATAACATATATTTTTTTTCAAAATTTTTGAATAACCCGTTATTGAGATATATCCCTTAGAAAGTAACAGTTTTCGGCCACAATCAGCGCCTAGCGCCTTAAAGCTAATTTTAAGATGTAACTTTGGAATTATTTTCTATCGAGCCGATTTCATCCAATCAATATTAACATACATTTTTTTACTTTCTCAAAACAAGTAGTTATAGCTGAAACACTGTTTGAGTAAAGTCAATTTGAAGGTCATCGGGTGTTGTCAGCCTCTTAAATAATTGATGATGATGATTATATCAACCCTATGTGCGTTTGTATGTTCGACGGTAACCCGTAACAATACAACACGAAAGCACAACAAACCCACGCGATGCCGCGGGGCAGACCACTGCCACAGTTAATATATACAGTATATTGATTTAAACATTCATTCTTTTTTTGACGTGATAACGTCTTTAAAATCGTTTTAGTCGGGTGACATGTTCAGAAACTTGTGTCACACCAAAACCTCACGAGCGCGATCGCAGGTATAACGAGAGAGAGACGGACCGATCTCCCGTCTCATCTCGAGCGCTGCCAGTCATTCCGTGAAACTTGTCACGCGGAATCCTCACGAGCGGTTAGACGTTATCACGTAAACATCTCGATCGTAAACCTACTTTACAAACAACCAATTTTTGACGTGATAACGTCTTTAAAATCGTTTTAGTCGGGTGACATATTCAGAAACTTGTGTCACACCAAAACCTCACGAGCGCGATCGCAGGTATAACGAGAGAGAGACGGACCGATCTCCCGTCTCATCTCGAGCGCTGCCAGTCATTCCGTGAAACTTGTCACGCGGAATCCTCACGAGCGGTTAGACGTTATCACGTAAACATCTCGATCGTAAACCTACTTTACAAACAACCAATTTTTTTTATTAAATATAGTTTTCATTGAGTACACCGTTAATACCATTACAAAATATTATGTCTACATTAAAAAAAAAAACAAATCACAACAAATAAATACAAAATATGAAACCTAATAATTAACTATTAACTTTGATTAAACACAAAACCCAATACCTATACAAAACAATAACTTATGATCTATCCTAAAAGCCCACTCCGCGACCCTCCAGATGCAAAGGTGCCCATCACCATTCATCATCATCTTCTTAATTGAAATGTGATATAAGAGGTACCATTTTTAGGGTTCCGTAGTCAACTAGGAACCCTTATAGTTTCGCCATGTCTGCCCGTCCGTCCGTCCGTCCGTCCGTCCGCGGATAATCTCAGTGACCGTTAGCACTAGAAAGCTGAAATTTGGTACTAATATGTATATCAATCACGCCGACAAAGTGGTAAAATAAAACGTGGAATTTTTTTATTTATTAGGGTACCTCCCCTATACGTAAAGTGGGGAGTGATTTTTTTTTTCATTTCAACCCTAACGTGTGATATATTGTTGGATAGGTATTTAAAAATGAATAGGGGTTTACTAAAATCATTTTTCGATAATGTAAATATTTTCGGAAATAATCGCTCCAGAAGTAAAACAATATGCGTCCCCCCCCCTCTAACTTTTGAACCATAAGTTTTAAAAATATGAAAAAAATCTCAAAAGTAGAACTTTATAAAAACTTTCTAGGAAAATTATTTTGAACTTGATAGGTTGAATAGTTTTTGAAAAAAAATTACAAAATAATTTCTGAACTAAGTTTGTAATTTAACCGTATAAGCAGGTGTTTATTGTACCTGTAATTTGTACAAAATTACAATGAAATGACGTGCTTTCAAATAAAGTAAAAACGGTGAAAATCGGTTCACGAAATAAAGAATTATTCCATAAAAATCATCTTCCATACTTTAAGCTCGCGCGCAATAGTTTACTTAATTTGCCGATATATGTCGCTGTACGTGGAACTCTCATATCATATCCTACATGGCGGTGTTATTAACTCTTAAGTGGGGACACTTACTGTGACGGACGGAAAACTACGGAACCCTACACTGAGCGTGGCCCGACACGCTCTTGGCCGGTTTTTTTTAATCGTACGGCATTTGATAAACAGAAGCAACTACAGGTACAAAAATACTGGTGTAAGAATATAATTGGTATCTTATTCTGACTTAGAAAAACCACATCCAAATGGCACTAGACCCTACTCATAGTGTTGTGTTCGTGCTGGTGAGCAAGGTAGCCAAATAGCCTAAAGAGGACCCAATGTGTTGACGATGAGGTACCTTCTTGTTCCTTTAGCCGTCAACACAGTGGATCCTCCTTTTTGTTTAAGGGTCGGCAACGTGCATGTGACATCTCTGGAGTTGCAGGCATGCATAGGCTACGATAGTTGCTTGATTTTTGTCCATCCGTATTCAGTGGGCCGCAAACATTGAAATTTCAGTATATGCATCTCTTTCTTTTGAACTAGATAGCGCAATTCGATTTTCTACTTTCATTGTAGCGCCCCTGAAGTCAAAATACTTGCAATATATACCGTACCTCTCCCATGACAGCACTTGCGTCACCATTGCAAAACATATTTCCCTATCTGTGCCATATCTATACGCGCATACACCGTGTAATCATTATCGTGCGAAAACTCGGATCATGGGGTAACCTCAACTTTTAATGACTGACCTGTGATCTTGATCATACATTGGTTGTATGTAATGGGGGGTAATTAGAGATGATATCGGAAGTTATTACAAAATTGAAGAGTTCTTCAATTCAATTAATTATTAAGAAGAAGAAACTTTTCAATTTGGAAATGGAACGCTTCAATCACTGTATTCGTAGTATAGAAAACTTTTTAGTACTAACTAATAGCGACCCGCCCCGGCTTCGCACGGGATAAAAAATGGTTATTGTGGGTTATCCCTAAGAGATAGACGTATACCATCCAGAACTTTTTTTTAGATCCTTTTAAGGTGTACAATACTGTAGTACATTATTTTGATCTATCTCGTAAGGTTCAGCCAGCGTTTGCAATGTAAGTGCAAAAAACTGTGTTTATTTACGACATCACATAGAAACCTCTAAAATTATCAGTATTTCTCTATTATATTATGCATGTATTATACATATAAACCTTCCTCTTGAATCACTCTATCTATTAAAAAAAACCGCATCAAAATCCGTTGCGTAGTTTTAAAGATCTAAGCATACATAGGGACTGACACCGGAAAGCGACTTAGTTTTATACTATGTAGTAATAGTGATGAAGTGAATAAATGCTTATCTATACATATAATAAAGCTGAAGAGGGTCGAAAGTCTGTACATGGAAGATAATCGAAAAAAAGTTGGCTGGGGATACTTAGAATCGATAACAGAACACGTTCCAACAATTTTCAGAATTTTTGTCTGTTTGTCTGTTTATCTGTTTGTCTGTTTATTTGACCGCGCATCACGTGAAAACGGCTAAACGGATTTTTATGAAATTTTGTATAGATATAGTATGAGTCCTGGGAAAGGATAATATATAGTTTTAATCCTGAAAATCAACCCTGGTGGGGGTGAAAATGGGGTTGAAAGTTTGTATGGAGAATTTTTAACCGCTGAAACGATTTAGATAGAAATGAGTATGGAGATAATTTGAGTCTCGAGAAACGTCATAGGATAGTTTTCAAACCCTTGTGGGGGTGAAAAGGGGGTTAGAAGGTGGTATGAGGAATTTTTACCGCTGAACTGATTTAGATGAAAATTGGTATAGAGATAGTATGGGTCCCGAGAAATGACAAAGGATAGTTTCATCTTCAAACCCCCCTCCCCCCATCTTACTTTAGAACCGTAGGTCCAAAAAATTAAAAAAAAAAATGGAAGTGAAGCCTGAAAGGTACTTTTTATAAAAACTATCTATACATGTAATAAAGCTGAAGAGGGTCGAAAGTCTGTTCATGGAATATATTCGAAAAAAGTTGGCTGAAGATACTTAGAATCGATAACAGAACACGTTCCAAGAATTTTTTATTAGTTAACGGCTGAACGGATTTTGATGAAATTTTGTGTAGAGATAGTTTGAGTCCCGGGAAAGGACAAAGAATAGTTTTCATCCCGAAAATCAACCCTGGAAGGGATGAAAAGGGGGTTGAAAGTTTGTATGTTGAAAGTTGGTATTAAAATAATTTGTAATTTTTTGGTCAAGGTGTTCATATTTATAACATGTTACCCGTCGATGCTTTAAATTTACCTTTACCGGCTCTTAATAAATATTTGAAAATGTCATGAATGTCATAGGGTTATTGCAGGTTCGAGGGCTATATATGACGGACAAAGATGCATGGCCCAAACCAAAAAACTACTACAAAATCATCTAACTTTTATAGGACACCGTTTAGGTAGGAAAACATATTAAACGTTTTGTGAAGCAGTCAGATTAGGATTTATTTTTCTTTGTAATTAAACAATAGGTACATTATCTGTCTCTCAAGCTGATAATGCGTAGTTCTTCAAGAAGACATATCAATGTCTTCTTGAAGAACTACGCATTATTTTGTATAATTAAGATCTAATACTCTTTTGAAAAAAATAAGTCCAGTCGAATTTCTTTTCGGTGATAATACTTCTTGGGCCAGAGGTGTAGCGTTAGAATCGGTGGTAGTTTTGGAACGAAGTTCCTTATCGGACGGTTCGCGGATGGGGGCCTATGCGAAAAAAAGTCACGTGACGAAAAAGCGTCACGTCACGAAAACGCGACACCCATACGATTGAGAAACATGTAAAATGGAATGAAATAAAAAATATATAAAATAGAATAAAGTGAAGTGAAGTGTAGTGAAAAGTGAAAGTGACAAAGTGATAAAAGTGAAAAAAGTCGAGAACCTTAAAGAATAACCTTAGTCGAGAATTTTAAAAATGTCGAAAATGTCAAAAATTTCCAAAATGTCAAAAATTTCCTAAATGTCAAAAATTTCCAAAATTTTCAAAATTTCCAAAATTTCCAAAATTTTCAAAATTTCCAAAATTTCCAAAATTTCCAAAATTTCTAAAATTTCCAAAATTTCCAAAATTTCTAAAATTTCCAAAATTTCCAAAATTTCCAAAATTTCCAAAATTTCCAAAATTTTCAAAACTTCCAAAATTTCCAAAATTTCCAAAATTTCCAAAATTCCCAAAATTCCCAAATTTTCTAAAATTTCCAAAATTGGCAAAATTTCCAAACATTCCAAAACTTTTCAAAATTTCCAAACTTTCTAACATTTCCAAGATTTCCAAAACTTCTAAAATTTCTAAAAT
The DNA here is from genome assembly GCA_947086415.1 of Pammene aurita. NCBI lineage: Eukaryota > Metazoa > Arthropoda > Insecta > Lepidoptera > Tortricidae > Pammene > Pammene aurita. Next base: position 3,217,500 of record OX352314.1, on the reverse strand, counting down.
TAAAAAAAAAAACTAAATTTACGATAAAGTCAAAAATGAAATAAAATTAAATAACATAACGTCGTTCCAATCGCACTCGATTCACACACTTTCCTCGACACTCACCTATTTTATTTTTCTCTGACGTTCATTAGTGCATTGTAGTGTGCTTACATTGACGAATAAATATCTTGATCTACACCAATATCATAAATCCTCTATTCCGCTTTCGGAACTGTATGTAATTAATTACCAACATTATTGCAACCAGTAACGTAACATCAGTGTATTATCTTTGACAGTGTGGTAAAAACGTATGAAAATTAATTACCTACGGTAACGTAATGAAAATCCGCCCCCCCGACCGCCGGCGCAATGTTGGTCATGGCGGTGTAATGAATTAATGAATGAATGAACGAATGAAAGTTTTATTCATGACAATTACAAAAAACATAATAAACAATAACATATACAATCCGAAACATCAATTGCCACGAAATGGTCGCAACTCAGCGTTAAATGCCGGCAGGGCCAGCGCTGGTCTTCCGTTGCAACCATTTGACGACACGGCGCATTGACGCATTGGCTTGAGTAATGGCGGTCATTCTAATGGTTTCAATGGATTTTTAATATGTGTGTAGGTAAAGCAGTGTATGCTTCTGTACATAATTAGGCCTTATTACGTAACAGTTACATCGCCATGTCCGTCCGTCTGTCCGCGGTCTAGCTCAGTTACCGTTCGCACTAGAAAGCTGAAATTTGGTGAGGCCTGATAAGAACTTTCAATAAAAACTGTATTGAATAAAATCGGTTCAGCCGTTTTTGAATTATTAGTCAAAAACTCATAGTGAAAGGAAGTGCCGAATAGTAAAATGACGTAAGCGCCTCCAAATAAACGACCTTTTGAACGGATGTTTTGTAACAGGGCAGCATCTACGAAACTCTACACTGAGCATCGCCGGACATGCTCTTGGCCGGTTTTTTTTGCATCGTTTTTCCGGAAATCACCCCTTAAGGATTACTAATTCCAATTCAAGAAAATCCCCAGCCAGGTTATACGTAACCTATAAAAATTCAACGTCTAAAAGGGGGGGTAGCCACTACTTTCGATTGAGTTAAAATTGCATGGGTCATGGACCCCCCCCCCCCTCCAAGTGCACCTAAAATAGAAAAAAACATTTCAGCATTTGTGATCCCCCCCACTTCCAACCACGCCTGTTCTTACCTTTCATGCTTTGACTGATTTGACGGGAGGATCGATTTGGATGATATTTGCCGTGGACATGAACGTATAAATACAAAAGTGGTCCTGTATCGTCCGATATACACCTACTACTCTCTAAGTCGTTTAAATCATGCGAAAAAAAATAGTATAATAAAAAAAAGTATTAATTTTTGAGTGTAGTTTCATTTAGTGGTAATTGTAAAATATTTTTTCCCCTAGCGTATCCATCTGTCAACTTTACTTCAAGTTCCGCCTCCAGGGTAGCGGGAGAGAAATTAGGGGTGAATTAGCCGCTTACTGACACAGACCGAATTCCACGCGGGCGGAGCCGCGGGCACAGCTAGTTAAGAATATTTGTGTCCCTTCTAAGGTGTGTACGTAAAGCAGTCGTTTTTTGACCGAGCGAGTGAAAAGAGTGAAGTCTAAATGGTTTCCTCTACAGGTTCTGAGCCGGTTCTCCTGAAATTTTATGATCAGGTTCGATATTCAGGTATATAATATAGATTTTTTGTTGATTAAATTATTGGTTTTTAAGCTAACATGGTCATTGACAATGTCAATTTGACATTACAAAAACTATTCTAAACGGGGTACTTACAAAACAAATACACATGGTAAATACCCCGTTTAGAATAGTTTTTGTAAATTATTGGATTTTTACAAAATAACGGAGTAGACACAAAAGACCTAAACGCCATAGATTCCAATGGCACTTAGGACCATTCTAAGTTCGCTGTGATAATAAAACAAAGGAAGTAAAGTATTATTCACAGAACCACTAGTTCAGGTATTTTTATGGTCACTTGTACGATTAGGTATACAAGGTGGAATAAAAATGGTGGTGAACCTTTAAGGGCATAATTGGTATCGTATTCTTATTATAAAAAAACTAAGAAAACAAAAATTCTCGCGAAAAAAAAATTTGTTTTGTATAGAGGGTTGGGCAAAAAATTTTTTTTCACTTCTCATGCTCGTAAAGTTCGACTTTAAGTCGTGCGTGGACGACATAAAATCGTATCTTAAGCTCTAGGGCATAAAGTAAAATTTTCTTCTAAGACTATGAATGTGGCTCAACAGCCAAACAGAGTCAAAATATATTGCACAATTTAATTGAGCAGAAAAATTTCGTAGAATACTGAAACTTGTTATTTTATCATATTGTTGCTATAATTATTTGAATTGCGTGTTTTCTATAATTAAATAAATAAAATCAAATAAAATAGGAGTTGATAATAGTTTAGAAATGCCCCGAAATGTTTTTATGACTTGGCAGAAAACAAGTATCTATGTCTAAATTCACATGTTGAAAATTTAAAAAAAAAATTGTTTTCATTGTAATATTTTTGTTACAACTTGAAATTGTTTTACGATTACCGGTAAATAATTTCCTCGCAATTGAAGTGAAAATTAGAGTGTAGCCCCCGTCCATAAAACCCATTTTACACTCGACTTTATATCAATCCTCGCTCGCAAGCTCGCTCGGATGGATAAACGCCTCGCGTAAAATCGTACGTTTTATGCACTTGTTGTACAATCTACTATTTCCTACGTTTTCTTAGCCGCAATAAGATACCAATTATGCCCTTAAACAGTATGGAGGTCCATATCTCTCCATACTGTTGGAACTCAATGTTAAAGTTCGACTGTCCACAATCTGTGAACAACGCCTCAGAAGTTACTTTGGCGATATAATGAGAAGGGGAGACGAAAGTTTGGAAAGATTAATCGTTGTTGGAAATACTGAAGGCAAAAGGTCACGGGGCCGTTCACCAGCACGATGGACTGATCAACTCAAAGGCGAGGAACCCTCTCAGAAGTTCTACGATGTGGTGAGGAAAGCGATGGACCGGAATCGATGGCGAGAGTATGTTCGTGCCCGAACAAAACCGACCAACCACGATCATCAGTCATGATGGATGCGACCAAGAAGAGATGCCCATAAACGGATCACAAGTATTTTTGTTACAACCTGTATATGTACTATATACATAGTACCTACATATACGAACAATTATATACGAAATAATGCTATACGTTAATGAAAACCGCATCAATATCGGTCCAGCGGTTTCGCATTTATTGTCAAACATACATGCGGGTTTATAACACATATTAGCTGTGGCCAGTGTTGGCCGTTAATTTCAATTAGAATTGAAAATTAATCAATAAGATTGAAGATTAATTCCGTAACTAATCAATTACACTACCATCTATTTTTACTAACGTTAGTTCGCATTGATTTTGTGACGTCGTTAATTACACTAACCGTCAATTAGAATTAACCTATTAGTTACACTAACGTCTCGAAAATTTAATAAGATTAACAGTTAATTAGATAATCGTTAGTGTAACTAAATTAATCCTGTCTTACACTAATAATTAATCTTAAAACTGCATCTCGGGTTTGGAAGTTGGGACCAATATCACAAGATGGAGCTCATGCTGGACCCTAGGTCTACCTACTGGATCTCGGGTTTGGCGGATCATAGACTCATGCTGTTTGGGCTCATTCGACTTGTACTGATGAGCAGATGGTACCGGTATCAAAATCTGGAGATCATGCTGGACCCTGGGGATCCCTACTGGATCCCTGGTTTGGCGCATCATAGACACATGCTGTTTGGGCTCATTCGACTTGTACTGATGGGCAGATGGTACCGGTATCAAAATCTGGAGCCCATGCTGGACCCTGGGGATCCCTACTGGCTCTCGGGTTTGGCGCATCATAGACTCATGCTGTTTGGGCTCATTCGACTTGTACTGATGAGCAGATGGTACCGGTATCAAAATCTGGAGCTCATGCTGGACCCTGGGGATCCCTACTGGATCTCGGGTTTGGCGCATCATAGACTTATGCTGTTTGGGCTCATTCGACTTGTACTGATGAGCAGATGGCACCGGTATCAAAATCTGGAGCTCATGCTGGACCCTGGGGATCCCTACTGGATCCCTGGTTTGGCGCATCATAGACACATGCTGTTTGGGCTCATTCGACTTGTACTGATGAGCAGATGGTACCGGTATCAAAATCTGGAGCCCACGCTGGATCCTGGGGGGCTTGGCGCATCATAGACTTAGCTTTTTGGGCTTTTTTTATCTTCATCTTCATCTTCTTCACCTCCTTCATCTTCTTCATCTTCTTCATCTCCATCTTCTTCATCTCCTTCATCTTCTTCATCTTCTTCTTCATCTTATTCATCATATTCTTCTTCATCTTCCTCTTCTTCTTCTTCATCTCCTTCATCTTCATCTTCATCGTCATCTTCATCTTCATCTTCATCTTCATCTTCATCTTCATCTTCATCTTCATCGTCATCTTCATCTTCATCTTCATCTTCATCTTCATCTTCATCGTCATCTTCATCTTCATCTTCATCTTCATCTTCATCTTCATCTTATTTATTTAAACTTTATTGCACATAAAAAAGTACAAGTGGCGGACTCAATGCCTTAAGGCATTCTCTACCAGTCAACCATTGGGCCAAAAAGAAACATTTGCCGGGTGCAGGTTCGAAAATAGAAAATGAAATTATAATGATCACTTACTAAATACCAATCAATACCTATATATATATAATAGTACTTAAGATATACTTAGATATATACTTTATACGATATACTTACATACATATTATTATACGTACCTATTATGAAATATAATGCAGGTAACTAATCACGTAAATTGTCAAATAAATCATCTTCATCTTCATCTTCATCGTCTCCATCGTCTCCATCGTCTCCGTCGTCTCCATCGTCTCCATCATCTTCATCTTCATCGTCTCCATCGTCTCCATCG